>CM027837.1:39304446-41804446 GCA_016097545.1 Eucalyptus victrix | reverse complement strand
TGTTCAACAAGTATAATTCATGTCAAAATGGCACTAGTGTTCAAATTGTTGATAGTTCTTGCTCAAAGGTGGTTGGTGTTGGATCCATGGTTATTTTAAAAGATATAACATTGAATTCAATATTATTTATTGCCAAACTCAGCTATTATCTTCTCTCCATCAGTAAGTTAACCAAAGATTTATGCTGCATTACTAAATTTTTCCCACACTCATGTGAATTTTAGGTTTTGAACTTGGGGATGACCATTGGCAGTGCTAAGATGGATGCGGGTCTCTACTTTCTGCTAGTTAATGCCTCCGAATGGAAAAACAAGAAGATGTTATGTGTAGCATCTCATGCTAAAAAAGATAGTGACATAAGATTGTTGCACTATAGGTTAGGTCATCCAAATTTCTCATACTTAAAAAGGTTGCTACATTATTTGTTCAATAAAGATTCAATAAAACTTCAATATGAGGTGTGTCAATTATCCAAACATACTCGCAATTCGTATCATTTGCAACTTTATAAGTCTTCTAATCCATCCATTTCACAATATTTGGGGACAAATAACATTTCTAGTTCTAGGTGGTTTATTACTTTCATTGATGATCATACAAGACTCACTTGGCTTTTTCTAATGAAAGAAAAATTAGATATTGGCCAAATTTTTCAAACCTTCAACCTAATGATTCAAACCCAATTCAACACAAAAATCCAAGTTTTCAAAATGAATAACGGGAGAGAATACTTTCACTCACAGCTTGGGTCATATCTAAATAGTCATGGTATCAAATATATTAGCTCTTGTGTAGATACTTCACAACAAAATGGAGTAGTGGAAAGGAAAAATTGGCATCTTTTGGAAGTCGCTTGTTCTCTTATGTTAACCACCCATGTTCCTAAACATTTTTGGGGAGAAGCAGTGTTGACAACCACATATCTTATCAATCGTATGCCTTCCCGTGTCTTAGATTTTCAAACACCATTTTAAAGTCTATTTCGTACCTACCAACATATTCGTTTTGCCTCACATATCCCACTCAAAGTATTCAGATGCACAATATTTGTTAATATAAATCAACAACATCGTAGCAAGCTAGATCCTAAGTCCCTCAAATGTGTGTTTCTAGGATATGCTCCAAATCAAAGTGGATATAAGTGTTATTGCCTACAAACAAAGTGTTTTTATACCACTATAAATGTTACATTCTTTGAGCACCAGCCCTTTCACTCCAAAAATACCATTTGGGGGGAGAGTTGTGAGAAATATTATTTTTGGGGCACTTTTTATTCACTCTGGTCACAACAAATAAATACCAATTATGCTTGTCTTTTGTGTCTACCCATTTCAACATCCGAGAGTCATCCAACATCTGAAAGTCTTTCTTGTCTACCCATTCAAGATGCTACACAAGACAAAAATAAAGAGATAATTGTCTACTCTAGGTGGAAAACTCAAAAGGAGTTGGAGGACCATACTACATCAAAGCTGGCTCAAGAGACAGACTTGAATTCAAGACCCACAATAGATGAAGGTAATGCTCCTATAAGCTCAAAATATTTTACAGTACTTGATGATCTTGATCAGCCCATTGCTCTTAGGAAATGGAAGAGATGATGCACTCAACATCCCATTAACAATTTTGTGTCTTATGAAAAGTTCTCTCCTAAATACAAGGCATTTGTTTCAACATTGAACAATATTAAAATTTCCAAGAATATCCAGGAGGCACTTGCTCAATCCGAGTGGAGAAAAAACGGTTCTTGAGGAATTTCATGCATTTGAGAAGAATAATACTTGGGAATATACAAAATGGCCAGTTGGAAAGAAATTGGTGGGATGTAAGTGGGTCTTTCCAATTAAGCATAATGCTGATGGTAGTGTTGATCGTTTCAAGGCAAGGCTGGTTGCTAAGGGATTTACACAATCATAAGGTATAGATTACGAAGAAACCTTTGCTTCGGTGGCCAAACTAACCTCCATTTGGGTGTTGCTCTCTCTTGCAGCTAACTTGGACTAGCCTCTACATCAATTAGACATAAAAAAAAAAAAAAAACCTTTTTGAATGAGGAATTAGAGGAAGAAGTCTTTATGGAGGTTCCACCGGGAATTGACACTAAAGAGAGCTTCAACAAGGTATGCAAACTCAAGATTTCCCTTTACGGTCCAAAGCAATCACCTCGTGCTTGGTTCGAGAGGTTAACAAGGGTCGTTAAGAAGTTGAATTTCATACAAGGTTTGTCAAGAAGTCAACTAAAGGTAAAAGAGCGGTAATAATTGTATACGTTAATGATATAATTCTAACTGGTGACAATCTAGAGAAGATTGGAAAACTGAAGAGTATCTTGGCAGAAGAATTCAAGGTTAAAGACCTATGTCAACTCAAATACTTCCTAGGTATGGAGGTAACTCGGTCACATAAAGGAATTGCAATTTCTTAATGCAAATATACTCTTGATCCTTTGAAGGAAACCGGTATGCTTGGGTGTAAACTAGTTGACACACCCATGCATTCTACAAATAAAACCGAGATGGAAGAAGAAGGATCATTAACGGACAAAGAGAGATATCAAAGATTAGTTGGCAAACTAATCTATCTCTCACACACTCGATCGGACATTAGTTTCACAGTAAGTATGGTTTGTAGATACATGAATCGACCAACAAAGAAACACATGCAGGCAATTTTTCGAATCTTACAGTAGATTGCTCTACTTTAAGAAAACGGAGGAGAGAAAGGTGGAGATATTCACGGATGTAGATTGAGCTGGATCTCTCATGGACCGAAGGTCGACAATAGGGTATTGTACCTTCATGTGGGGCAACATGGTTACTTGGAGAAGTAAGAAGCAATCCGTTGTTGCTAGGAGCAGTGCTAAAGTGGAGTTTAGAATAATGTGTCAAGGAATATGTGAAGGCATATGGCTGAGAAGAATCTTAAATGAACTAGAATTCACTACTACCAATCCCATGTCATTATTATGTGACAACAAAGCTGCTATTGAGATTGCCAAGAACCCGGCTCATCATGATAGAACAAAGCATGTAGAGATCGATCAACATTTCATCAAAGAAAAACTCGAGGAAGGAATCTTGAAGCTCTCGTATGTTCCCACCAATCATCAAATAACGGACATACTAACCAAGGTTTTCTCTAGAAATAGTTTCGAGACTCTAATGTGCAAGCTGGGTATGATAAACATTCATAACCTAGCTTGAGGGAGAGTGTTGAAAATCAGAATATGATTTTTTGGTTATTTTGTTTCCAGATTTTCCAGATTTTATTTTTCTAGATTTTGTTTGTTAGCTTTTAGGAATTTGTTTACTACGTTTTAGGGTGCTGTAGTAACTTATAAAAAAGGTTAGATGCCTCATGTAAATATTTATTCTCTAGAAAATAAAACTCAGAGTAGTTTCTCCTAAATTTCTTCAATACTATCTCTAAGTCTTAGATTCTGTATTATCCATGTGCAGTTATTCATTGATACAAGAAAGGTAATACCCAAATAAAGGCTACAGCAGGGGAATACTTTGTTAGTAGATCTCATGACCTTTTTCCTTTCCTTCACCCATTCTAGAGTTGATGGATCCACTTCTTTCTTAGGGATCTAACCAAAACATATTTCATTCCATGACAATCTCTTAACAGCTAAGAAATGGGAGGAGGGTTCCTCGAAATCTATTTCTTTTGGCCCTTTAAGTTGATGAGAATGAAACCGACAATTAGAATTTCAATCCAACCAGAAAACTAAATGACATCGAAGTTCAAGAGAGACATAAGTACCAAACGAGAGAAGACGGCAATTATCGATGTAGAATCCTATCTGAGAACATTTCCTTCTCTAAGGAAAGGCCAAACATTACATGTCACTGAAGCATTCGCAGAAAGCTTCAACTTGACAAAATAAGTCATCACCTGATGTACAACAGCAACAAATGTCACAAAGTTAAATCCCATCGCTCATCATAAGCTCTAAATTAGTATCAGTGAGACGACACCAACTGGGCGTACTGAGGCAACTGATACAAGGACAAGATACATGCACTTTGATGGGAACGGCAAATTCAGTCTTCCAATCTGAGTGCTTAGGACAAATACCTGGAGATGCCAAAGTATCACTTCCACAGCTTCATTGTCTTGTCGTGACTAGCTGAAGCAACCAGGCCCGTCACATTTGATGCTGCCAATGCTGAAATTAGTCCCTCATGAGCTGGCAAAGCCACTATCTTGTTCTCAGCCATATTCCAAAGCTCCAGGGTCTGCAGAGAATTTTCGATTAGCTTAGACCAAAGCACAATTAAACCAAGATCTTATGGGGCAATAGAAGTCCAAAGAGCCTATTCACGTGACTCATACTTTAAGGCACATAGCTTTTGCTGTTCCATGGCTCTTGTAGAGCCTGCTTCAGAACTTCAGAAGCCATGATTCTGAAGTTGCCAATTACCCGGCCTTCACTACTTCAGAGGATAGTGAGAAAGACGCCTGGTTTGTACTAGGCAATACTTAATATTTTTAGAAACTCATGAGCCTGATTAGCATCCCAAGAAGCTTGCTCGAAATTTCTTATGTAATCCTAAAAATTCACAAAATTTGGGAACATCTAAACATGGACTTATATATCTCACTTCTCCAATGTACAGAGCTAGAATTCACATGAAAATGCTAAAATAAATAATTCAAACGTGCGCCTTACCTGGTAGCAGCCAATCACCAAAAGTGAAGGATAAGTTGGGTGGAACACGCAGGAGTGGGCCTTGTTTCCATTGCAGCTCAATTCATGTACACAGTCCCATTCACCACCAGACCCAACTGCCCAAACTCTAACAGAGTCCTCACTGACAGACGCAAGTAACCCGCCCGTAGAATCCCAACACACAAAATCAATTATCTTAGTGTGCCCCTGGTATCAAAATTCACATTCATGCGGGAACGATCAACATGTTACTAGAAGCAGGAACCAAAAAGAATAAAGATACTAATCGTGACAATCTCAAAGAAAAGAAAGGCCAACTTGAACTAAAAGGCCATGCAATTGAATGAGTAACAATTTCAATAAGATAGATGCAAACCATAAAATGCTCTGAAAGATGAGATACACCTTGAAACTAATTGTGTAATTAAAATAGCATCCGTAAATGGTGACACATACATGAACGTGATATGCTTAGATACAGCAGATAAAAAGATGAAAAGCTTAGATGACAAACTTTTTTCCTACTGTTATTTGTCAACTAGATTGAGCCTTAAAGCTAGACCTGGGAAAATGCTACTTTATTAAGGCAAGTTGACTCAGGTATATCCAGAGAGCCAATAGGTTCACCAATAGACCCTAGCATAACAAACAAAGCAACTCCCATCACCACAGTAAGATTTTGGCAGAGAGATGAAATAATAGCTTTTCTTCTAATGCCCAGCGAAATAAAACATATTGTCCTTTCAAATTTCAACACGATAACGATGCATGAACTAAAGCCATCAGTAGCAAGCATACAATTCAATGGCATAGAATCTGGAAAGGTAGTTGAGGATCCAAGAGGAACGACAACATCATTCAATCATACCTACTAGAGGTAAGACAAGCATTCACTCAGCAACAATATCCCCTTTTTCCAGGCAATAACAATCCCCACTTAACTAGACCGAATAAAAAGGATGAAGTTACTAAATATTCAACCTGCAAAATTTGCCAGAACGCTTGTTTCTCTACATCCAATATAGATAAGATATTATCTGCCGCAGCAGCAAGACACCTTCCAAGACGTGGCTGGAATCTCAACTGGGCTTTGCCACTCTGATTCACGAGCAACATAAGTTATACATTTTTAGAGAACCGAGATGCACTTGATGCACCATCTCATTAAAACCACAAGGAGCAACAAGATTAGCATGACAATTCATATTAATTTGTAACCTGAATACCCTCGAACGGCTGCCGTTATTAATGCTCCAGTATCTTATCTCACCATCCCCATCGCAATAGCAGATAAGATCATCTTTATTTGGGTGGAAGTCCAGAGACGCAACAGTAGAAGAATGCCCCATAAAATTCCGAAGAGAATAACCAGCCTGAAATGAACAAATAATCCATACCATATGCACATGGACATTAGATATAAAGCCAACAAAAGTGAAGCTAAATGCGTACTATCACAAAAGAACAAAACAGAGACGGTCAAATAAATCTTAGCAAGTTCACATGCGAATTTGCCCTCCACATTGACCGACAACTATCGAAACAGGAAACTCTTAAAACATGATCATTATCAGGGTAAAATGAAGGAAACTCGACATTGAGCTTCCAAAAGAATGCATAAAAGCGAAGGAGTATAAATACAATCCTTATAGTCACAGACTGCATTTCCTAAAAAAGCCACAAAATAAACGCCGCAGAAGTCTGCACTCGAAAAACAGCAGTTCATTGAGCTCCGAAGAGAATGGTTTCAAAATGATCTATGAAAGAAGTAGCCAAATCTTCACTTGATTATTATCACGGGAGAGTACCCATGGCAAAATTTATCAATATCAGCAAGCTCTAGAATTCCGGCTTCAAGGGTAATTGTTAAAGCTCATAAAGCAACAATCAAAACAGAAAAATTTCTGTTGTTTAAGAGAGAAAAAAGATTAAAAAAAAAAAAAAACAGAGCATAGCACTTCATACGTCTTGTTCTTTGAAAAAAATGTCAAGTACAACAACTAAATAAAAAGTAGAAACTGCTCACATACGTGTAACACATAACTGCACACAAACGTGCTATTAACTTCCTAGAAAATAGCAAAAACACTAATTGCATAACTTAATTTACTTGGCATTTTTTTATTAAAAAAATAGAGGAAATATGACTGAAAAACAGCAGCTGAGATAATTCCAACAAACTCCTCCTTGGATCAGTTGCTGCTCTGATTCCTATTTTCTCTCTTAACAGGTCAAATCTTCCAACTTGAAGTGGTTTTGTGAACATATCTGCAAGCTGATCTTCAGATCTACAATAGACTAACTTAACTGCGCCACTTTGTTGCACCTCACGTAGAAAGAAAAATTTGACTTTGAAATGCTTGGTTTTGCCATGAAAAATTGGATTTTGTGATATTGCTAAAGCAGCCTGACTATCCACATTAACTTCAATGCAATCACTAGAATTCAACCATAAATCCTTCATTATCTTCTTCAGCCACAAAGCTTGATTTGCAGCTACAGTAGGTGCAATAAACTTAGTCTCTATAGTAGATTGAACTACAATCTCTTGCTTTTTAGAACACCAGGAGAAACAAGCAGAATCAAAATTGAAACAATATCTAGACGTACTCTTCATGTTATCTACCGCACTAGCCCAGTCACTATCAAAAAATCCTTACAAATTAAACTTCTGACCTTTGTTATACTTTACACCAAAGAACAATGTTTCTTTGAGATATCTCAAGTTCTTTTTTGCTGCAACCAAATATAACTGACTAAGACTATTCATAAACCTAGATAAAACACTCACGGCAAGTAGAATATCTAGTCTGGTTGCTGTAAGATACATGAGACACCTAATCAGACTTCTATACATAGAAGCATCTACTGCATCTATTCCATCATTCTTCTACATCTTCTCTTTAGCAGCCATAGGAGTGCTTACACTTCGACAATCTTCCATATGAAACTTCTTTAGAATTTCCTTTATATATTTTTTCTAACAGATGAAGATTCCTGTTTGACTTCCAAACCCAAAAAATGAGCCATATTTCCCAAGTCTGACATCTCAAAACCTGCAAATAGATCTTGCTTCACCTTCTCTATCAATTCCATATCATTCCCTGTCACTAATAGATCATCTACATAAAGTGACAGAATTACAACACTGTGATTCACCTTCTTGACATAAAGGGTGAACTCACTTAAGCTTTTTACAAAGCCAAAATCCTGCAAATATCAATCTATCTTCCCATACCAAGCTCTTTGAGCTTGCTTCAGTCCATATAGAGCTTTCCTCAACCTGTATACACTCTCTTCTTGGCCTTTGATACTGAAACCTTCAGGTTGTTCAACAAAAATTCTCCTCCTCAAGCTCTCCATTCAGGAATACAGACTTGACATCTAACTGAAATATATGACACCCCTTCTTTGCTGCAATAACTAACAGCAGCCTTATTGTATCAAGTCGTGTAACAGGAGCAAATGTTTCAGAATAGTCTATTCCTCATATTTGTGCATAGCATTTCACCACCAGTCTAGCTTTGTGTTTATTGACAGAACCATCAGGATTAGGTTTTGTTCTAAACACCCACTTAACCCCAATCACATTCTTATCATATGGTCTATCAACAAGTTCCCATGTGTGGTTTTTCTAGATCATTGTAATCTCCTCCTGCATTGCTGCAATCCACCTCTAATCCTCCTTAGCTTCCACAAAGTTAGAAGGTTCGAGCATTGCCACATTACTTCTTTCATAGATTTCAGCAAGTGACCTTATGCCTCTCACTAGTAAATCATCCATACTATCTTCCAATCCATCTATAACTTTATCAACCTCTACATCTGTTGCAGGTTGTTTTTCGAATTGCTGTTGTTCTGCACTCTTTCCTTTCATCCAATTCCACTCATCTTCCTCTAGAAAAACAACATCTCTGCTTACAGTGACATTCCTTGTCATAAGGTGAAAAATTCTATAAGCCTTTGATTGGAGACTGTACCCGATGAAGATTCCAAGCTCTACTTTCTTACCTAGCTTGTCCCTCTTGACCTCAAGAACATGAGTGTAACACAAACAACAAAAAACATTCAAATTTTTCACAGAAGGTTTAACGCCATACCAGACTTCAAAAGGTGTTGACATCTCTAAGGCCTTTATGAGTAATCTGTTCAACAGGAATACTGCAGTATTAGTTGCTTAAGCCTAGAACTTCTTAGGTAACTTCTTCTCCTGCATCATACATCTAGCCATCTCCATAATGCTTCTGTTCTTCCTCTCACTGACCCCATTCTGTTGAGGTGAATAGGGAGCAGTGAACTGCTGCACAATTCCTACTTGCTCATAATTCAACTCAAACTTGTGAGCAGTATACTCAGAACCATTATCAGACCTGAGCATTTTAATTTTCTTTCCACTCTAATTCTCAACTAAGACTTTAAACTTCACAAACACATCAGCAACTTTAGACTTGGCTCGCAAAAAATAAATCCAACTCATCCTAGTCATATCATTAGTGAAGGTAATGAAATACCTGCTACCATTGAGAGAAAACTCAGACATAGGTCCACATAGATCTATGCGGACTAATTGCATCTTCTCACATGCTCTCCAACCTCCTCCTTTGAAAGGAAATTTGGCTTGCTTGCTAAGAAAACAAGTTCTGCACTGTGGAAATTCATCCTCCAAACTTGGCAAGTCATTTACCAAGCTATTTTTCTACATAAACGACATGCTCTTCTTGTGAACATGCCTAAGTCTTTTATGCCATAGCTCTGCATTTTCTTCTTTGCACTTTAAAGCCATTTGTTGCATCTCTTGTGGCTTGAACATGAAACTCTTGTCCCTCATTGAGATTCTTAGCACTTCTTTGCTATCTGCATTATTAATAAGACATTCATTCCCTTCGAACTTCACTTTATAGCCCTTCTCAACTAATTGACCAACACTTAACAGATTCTGGTCAATGTTTGGCATAAAAAGAACATCACTGATCAGTTTCACCTCATGATTTCCTTTAATAGCCACTGTACCCTTCCCTTGTACTTCGATATACTGTGTTGCCAATTTTGACTCTGGACTTGACTGACATGTCTAGACTCCTAAACATCTTCGAATTACCAGTCATATGATTGATACAACCACTATCTACCAGCCATGCATCATTCCCAAGAGAAGATTTAGAAAAAGAAGCTACAAACAAGTGCTCTTCCTCGCTTTCATTCATTGCTACATGTGCTTTTCTTGCTTGCTGATATTTTTTTTATTTTTTTATTTTATTTATTATTATTATTATTATTATTTTTTGCAGATGGCTTCCATGTGACCCAACTTGTGACATCTTATGCATCTAACATCAGGCTTTCTCCAATATCTAAAAACTGATGATTAGTTCCACCACAATATTGACAAGGCTTTTTGTTCATCTTTCATTTGCTAAACCCACCATAATTTCCTTCTTTTGCTACAAACTTGGAGTCACCAGCATTTTCTCTAGACTAAATCCATTTCTTCCCTTTGCCTCCATCACTTGACTTCACTTTAGCTTGTAGCGCACCCTCTACAAACTCCTCTTCTCATTAGTCTTCTATGCTCCTGTGCCTGCAGAGCATTTAACAAGTATACAAGCTTTATATCAGCTAAGTCTCTTGTATTTTCCAGAGAAGCTATGGTGGCTTCGAACTTCTCTGCAAGAGACACCAAGATCTTTTGAACAAGCCTTTCATCCTTAAAGTCAATCCCTAAAACTTTGATTTTTTCAACTATCCCAACCAACCTATCAGAGTACTCCTTCACTGACTCTAAATCCTTCATCTGCTGTCTCTCAAACTCTCTCAAGAGATTCAGCATCTTCATGCCTCTTATCTTCTCATCTCCCTCGTATTCATCCTTCAAGAAATCCCATATTGCCTTTGCAGAATCACATCTCATGATCCTTGTGAAGATAGTGGGTGAAATAGCACCATACAGGCAAGACTTTGCCTTAGCCTTCATCGTGATTCTCTCTTTATGGTACTTTATCTGATTCAAGGTCGGATTGTTTGGAAGTAGAGCAACATCATAATCATTCTCCACAGCCTCCCATAAATCATGACCCTCCAAGAATGCCGTCATCTTGACAACCCAAGCCTAATAATCTTCCCCAGTAAAGACTGGAGTAGCCATTGTAGAGAATCCACTTGATCCTACCTCCATCAACTTTTTCTTTGCAGATTGGAAGCAATCTTCACTCATTTACCCTCACTTCACGGTCCCTTAAGATCCCACAAATGCTCTGATACCAATGTTAAAGCTCATAAAGCAACAATCAAAATAGAAAAATTTATGTTGTTTAAGAGAGAGAAAAGATATAAAAAAAACAGAGCATAGCACTTCATACGTTTTGTCCTTTGAAAAAAATGTTGAGTATAACAACTAAATACAAAGTAGAAACTGCTCACATATGTGCAACACATAATTGGACACAAACGTGCTATTAACTTCTTAGAAAATAGCAAAGACACTAACTGCATAACTTAATTTATTTGGCCTTTTTTTATAAAAAAAAACAGAGGAAAATAGAGGAAATATGACTGAAAAACAGCAGTTGAGATAATTCCAAAAGTAATAATAGGAGACGATCATCTCATGTAAGCAAGTGTGGAAATTCAGAGAACTTACATACTGAAGCAACTCTCTAGGTTTTAAAGAAGAGTCGGATTGCAAAACCATTCCATGGACAGTTAGGCTGTAAATTCATAATATCGACTCAATATAGTATATGTTCCCAAATTTTCAATGTTCAGATTTTAAAACAATGGCAACTCCTATTAGGGGTACGAAGCTAAAATTGACCACAAAGCCATTTTTTTTATTGATGTTGCAAGTAGCAACAAGCCAAAGACATGGGAGGCTTTAAGGTGGAAGAAGACACGTGTCAGTTGGCATTCTTTCATCTAGAACAATGATATCCTACCGTACCAATTTCACTTATGGCTCATCACCAAGTGTAGGCTTCCTACCTAGTTTTTCCTTATGACTTGTGGTAGGATTGATGATGCTTCCTGCCCTTTTTGCAATGCTATGCTTGACTCTATAGATCATCTCTTTTTTGGATGTCACATTACAGCTAGTGTTGCTTTCTTTTGGGCGGCTAGGTGTAACCTTCCTTGGCATAATAGACCTTGGCTTGATAATCTACGTTGGGCCATAACTATGCTTTTAGGCAAGGAGTTTTATAAGTGTGTTGCCCGCTGTTCTTTTGGTGCAATGTGCCATATTATTTGGAAGAACAGAAACGGCATTCTCTTCAGGGGGGAGCAGGTTTTTGTTCCATCCATGAAGAAGCATCTTGTTAAAGACAAGGCAATCACCTGCAGGAACGTGGAGGACTCCATCAAAAATAGAAGGTTGCAACACTCTTGGGATGTTGGCCCCATTATCTTCTCTAGGATCAAACTTATAGTTTTTTGGCTGGTTTGGTTGCCTTTGGCTGCCCATTGTGCTTGCTGCCTGGGCCTTTCTTTGTTGTTCTTGTTGTAGCCGGTTGGCATTTCTTGTGGCTTCCTTCCACTCATTTAGAGCTTGTTCTTCATGAGTGCAAGTTTTTTAGCCATCTCGTTTGTACAGTTTGGCTTCCTTAATATATTGCTTACTTTTACCAAAAAAAAAAAAAAAAAAAAAACAAGCCAAAGACAGGAATATCTAAGTATCTGAGTAATAACAGGTGACCAGCTTTAATTGAAAGTCCTGCTCCATTCCTCTAAAGGACCAAAATCTTCTGTGGTCAGCTCTAAGGGACAAATTACCTACTTCTTCACCCTTCACCATCATGCGCTTAACTATAAATTCAGAGTCCTGTCAATTAACTCATGCCGGTACATCTGCTTGCTTGGAGCTATAAGTGTAGGTGAAGTTCTACGTAACTTTCCAGGGTGTGTAAAACAATAACTTCCATTAGATTGTTCACTCCGGGAAAAACAAACTTACACCATAAGCACTTGTATCATAGTGGCAGAAAGTTTTGAAATTTCATCAGTACTTAAAGTCAGGCTGGCACCTCGTGTAGTTCAGTGTATCAGAAGGCTGTTGCAAGAAGCTTTGAATACAAAAAGAATTGAAAAATCTAAAAAACGTGAGTGTCAATGAGATATTATGTTCGCCCATATTGTTAGCCTCCCAGACTCTGACAGTTTTGTCAAAAGAAGATGTTGCCAGTCGAGACATGGTTGGACTAAATCGAACATCCGTGTTCAATAAAGAATGTTCCTCCAGAGTTGTTTTCAGCTTTAAAGTATCTGCATACCACAGTACAGCCTGCATAATCCAGAAATTTAACCATCCCATTATCAGACTATGGCAGAAGACAACACATTATCATGTCCACATAACTGCCTGTACTTACTTTCTTATCAAGTCCACCAGTAGCAAGTACTTTCCCATCTGATGAGAAGTGGCAACAGGTAACCTTGCTGGTGCTTGCTCGAATAGTATTCACTTCAGTAAATGAGAATTCTGTAGCACCCAATTCGAATATTATGAGTGAAACTGTGAAAGACACTTCATCATTCAGCCTACTAGGGAAATGATTCTGAATCAAACCTCAATTAGAAGGACCTAAGAATGATAGTCTAAATTAATAACAAAGAAGACCATCTAAAGGCAAAGTGTTGCGATTGGGCGAGCGATTGAACAATCATATAGACAAGATAAAAGAAGAAAACAAATCGGACACCGGATTTACGTGATTCAGTCGTAAAGACCTACGTTCACGAGGAGAGCAGCAGCGAATTTCACTATAAATCAAGCAATACAAGGAGATTACACACTCGAGTCACTCAAATACTCTCTCGGTGTTTTCGAAGCCCCAATTATACCCAATATACCAATCTTTCTTGGATGTAAATCACGAATAAGTTTTGCCGCACGAGAAACACAAAGACCCAAAGCCAAGCACCCGGCACCTCCAATTACACCCAATATACTAATCTTTTTTGGATGTAAATCACGAATAAGTTTTGCCGCACGAGAAACACAAAGACCCAAAGCCAAACACCCAGCACCTATGAGTGTCTCTCACAAACAGAACACCCACGGCACTCAAAGTAAAACATTGCTCCAACGTGCGGCTTCTCACGGCTCGTACGTTCAGCAGCCCCCTCATCAAAAAAAAAAACCTACGCCTTTGCCTCTCTTTTATACGTGTGTGTGTGTGCGCCCAAGGTCAAAGGTTTGACCTTGGGCCTCACACTTTCCGTTCACGTCCAGAGTCTTCACACCAAAAGGAATTTGGCAATGCCAAAAAGGAAATAGGAGACTTGGGCCCACTTTTGGTTTCACGTGGGAGACTCTACGCGCAGGGGACTTCATCGGCCAAAGAAAGAAATCCTAAATATTGATGTGTTTGGGCCCCACCGTGGATAACATCTTCGGCTTCTTTTGGTCTCCTCTGCAACCACGTAAAATAACAAAACTTTGCTGCCCTTTATTTATTTTCTCTTTTGTAATCCTTTGTGAGTTCACTGAATTTTGCGATTTAGTAAATACTCAAACTCAAGTCATAATTTAACACAAAATATAGTAGTCTAAATTTATAACAAAGAAGACCATCTAAAGGCAAAGTTCTTCCATTAATTAACTAAAAATATTCATCAGGCTTTTACGGTTGATAAAATTTACCTCAAGGAAAGTCACGCTTGATTCCAAAGGTGGGCTAGTTATCATCATTTGATAACTGGTGACATCATGTTCATTTCCTTCTTAATAGATAGGAGTCATAGCGAGAAATGACAAAATTATCTTGTTTGTTCATTATTCAAAGGCTTGTCGTGAAAGTCTTGTCCTTCGTTGTCACTTAGTTTATTGAGTTTTGGTCCTTTTTCTGCTCATACCACTTAAGTTTCTCTGTTGTCGCTCAAAGGTTAGTCCTTCTAAAACTCTTAAGTAGTTTTTTTCTGTATGGTTCCCTTATGTTTCGATCAGTCAAACTCTGAGCTCGTGTTGGACGAAATCTTACATATCCTCAGAAAGGAAGAAAAAAAAAGGTTCAGGACGCACCAAAGTGCATGAATTGGCAATAGTCGTTCAGACTGAAGGACAAAAGAAAATCCCAATAACATCTATAGGAATCAATAGATTATTGAAGTCTACAAGATATATGAGACTAACAGATTTGTTTTCCTGCTATACACACAATAGATCTAAATTTGGAGCAAAAGCAACAATGTGAACAAATATATATGTTGCACTTTATATGACAATGTTTCCCTAGAAAATCTAAAGCATATAGAATAGAACACGCCACATAAGTACCGTAGAGGAAAAGACTCCTCAAGAGACTTTTAATGTTTTATGTCTTACAATCTAGTAAAACCGCAATCAAAAGAGAGCTTGTAATATTTAGCTGGAAAGTCCCTGTGAGATATAGAAGACGTGCAAAGGATCTAGACTTGGAATGAATGAGTCGCAACAAATTAAAGCTGGTATAATGTTGATATGAAATATATATAGCGCATAATGGCATCTACTCTCAAAGTTACCATATGACCAATTGATATTAAGCCTTGTCTACCTATTTGAAAGAGATTTACATATAAGTAACGTTGATGCAAATCTCGAAGACTCCTCTATTTATTGTTATTATTATTATTATTATTATTATTATTATTATTATTATTATTATTATTATTTATTTGATTTTTTTTGTAAAATGTTTTGCAACCAACCTCATTTCTTCATTTTATTCTTAGAATTTTAGGACCCGAAACGAAACGTTCTACTCCAATAGACTCGTCTTCTTCGATCACCCCCATGTCAATCCATTTTGCATGTTCAGCCTTCTGTTTCTTCAGCTCCAACCTCTGCAACTGCACTTTTGCTCTCATTAACTCCAATTCCTCCATCAGTGGCCTCAATCTCTCTTTTTCTGCGTCCAGTTGCTCTTGTGCATCTCTAATTTTTTGTTCTTGTCTTTGTATGTCTTCTTCTCGTCTTATGAAATTATCTTCTTTGATCACCTCCAGTTTCACCTACAATATTAGCTAAATTTCATCAACACTTATCGAAATCATCTGTTTTTTCCACATCATACCTCTAAAGAAAAATCCATGTCTTGCTGTGAAATAGAAGAACAATTACAGTAAATGTTAGAAAACCTAAATTAACTAATATTAAGTAATAAATAATACATCAACTCACATAAAAAACAAAAAATCCTTATGTATCACTATTTCAAGATAACGTTTATAAAGACGAAAGATTATGATACTATAAAGTGTATACTAAATGCTATTATTACAAATCGAATGTATAAGCTCAAGAAGAATTATTAAAGAATCAAAGAAGAGGAAACAAATTAAGAAAAAAAAAGGAAAAAAAAAAAAGAAATAATAAAGGCAGCGTGGAGGAACTCTATTATCGTCAATTAAGAAGATGCGTGAGATTTCATAAAAGTAGAAAAGGAAATTTAGAAAAGCGACTCACCGGAGACAAGGCACATTCCACATGAGCAACAAAATTATAATCACAGTTCTCGCAAAAATAGACCCATTTTTTCGGATCCCTCCTCTTCTCGCAGATGTCACAGTAGTACTCTGCCCTCTCATCTTCAATAAACGATTCGCGGAGCACCAATGGCTCACAGTAACAGTGATGCTCAGATTTTACAGTTGGCGGAAATAGAGAGCATTCGTAGTGAAGAGTATAATCGCACTGCATACACGAAAAGAAGTCGATCCCGCAACTTTTATGGCAGGCCCTGCACTTGTACTTGCCGTTCGCAATCCCGTCCTTTTTTATCTCACTCCCAAAATAGAAGAGATGGTGCTCATGGAAAGGATGTTTCATAGTCGGTTTTTGAGCACAGAGAACATGGACATAAAAATTGCACTCTCCACCCGAGAAAGCGAAGAAACCACTGATTATCATGTTGCAATGGCGACACATGGTATCTTTATTAGGAGGTGAAAAGCAGAGGGTGAGCGCATGTAACGAGTGGGAGGGGTGTTCCAAGGGGGACGATAGCTGCATACATGATTTATGGAGCATCTTTTGGAAAAGCATTTGTATGCCGGAGCTTTTCTATCTATATTCCTGTTACAAACTGTGCAAAAGTCCATGTTAAGATTGCAATAAAACTTCAGTTCATGCTCATGGAAAGGATACTGAACCGTCGTGGCCACTCCTTTCTCAAGATACGAGACAGAGGCAGACGCGCAATTGTGATGGATAAGAAGTCGCACATCTGAAGCAATAGGACTCACTTCTTCGTCGAGATTCACAGATTGCACATTTGTGTTTCTCATTGGGACATTGAGCGAAGGTCAGAGTATGCTCAGGGTGAAGGTAACGTTGAACTGCATCTATAGGTGGTTGGGCACATGATTTATGAAGGAAGAATGACCAATCTGAACAACCAAAAAAATCGTCCGACGGAATCTGGTCTTCACAGATACTGCACGTGATCTTTGTGTGGGTTTTGGAATGGTAGAGGAGTAGAGCTGATGCGGATGCAGAGGATGATCGATCACCGATGGGCGTCTACTGATGTCTCTCTCACTACCATCATCATCATCATCATCTTCACGAGGCATAGTCGAAATCACACAAGACAGATCGAAGATCAATTCGCATTCCTCACAGCGGTACCTTATGGGGCTCATGTCATACGGAGAGCGACATGCATGGCATGTACTATTACATGATGAATCGTAAGAGAGGTAGAGAGGGTGCTTGGGGTGGAAAGGGTGGTGTTGTATCTCCAGGGTGCCTTGGCATTACACTCGCTGCATCCGTATGCCTCCTCCTCCGAGATCCGCATCTTGCAACCTCTGCAGGAAATTCCCGTTCTCACGGGGTCCCCGTGGTTAATGGATGTACTTGACATGGACACATCGGTAATAGGAACCTGGCAATCCAACATCATGCCCTTGTTGAAGGTCGAGATGGGCCCATACTACATAAAAAAAGATGCGTATGTACCGTTAGAATGACCCAAGCCTTATAAGTTAGCTCAGAATTTCCTCCTAGGCAATGTGGGACAAGAGACGTGCCCCCTTCCTGCGCACGTCCGGAGACCGAGGCGTGAACGCATCGCCATCCCTCCTCCTTGCGCACCGTCGCCTAGGCCATCACAATGCTCGTGACAAGGATGTTGGATTTGAAGAGGAGCTGATCTAGCACACGATGTGCGAAAGTAAAACCCGTGATTTTCGCAACAGTAAATAGAAGGGCTACCATTGATGAATTCTTCTCCACAAAATGTACACAAAATTACTTGTTGGCAGTCTTCGTGGTCAAACTTTCGAATGTACTCGATCTAACATTGTACATGTCCAGATGGTATTTCTTGTTGGGCGGTTTGGAAGTTTTGAAGAAAATATTGGCTGTGTTTTACGCTCCACGTCAGCGAGATGTAAGACCATTCAAAATTCGACACGTGGCTCCATGTGTAAATGGCGTCAGAGGTTCAAAATTCGCTCGGCGCGCTCTCTCCTGCGGACCTGGCCCACCACTCTGACGCTCTCTCTCCTGTGTGACTCTCTCTTCGTCCTCCGTTCCGTTGCGGGGGAGAGAACAAAAACCGCAGGTGTGCTTTCATATGCTCTTCCCCCTCCTCTACTCTCCCTCTGCTGCTTGCTTCCATCTTCCCCCACCCTGACACCGACGCTGCCGACGCTCCTCCGCACGACGCCAACGCCTCTCCACCCCTCCGTCGCCCCCGACTCCGACGCCGACGTCGCCAACGGCTTCACCTCTGCCTCCACCTCCGCCTATGCCCCCAAACACGACGTTGATGCTAACGCCCCTGCCTCCCTCTCGTGACCTCCGGTCCCTTCTCTCTCTCTTTCCTCCTTGAAGTCGCGCCTCTCTTCCAGTGAACCACGACGCCGACACCCCTCTGCAGGTTGCCTCTGTCGGCCCCAACTCTGACGCCTCTCAAGCTGGTTGCCTCCATCTTCACGGTTCGGTGAGGTCTCGGGTATGCTCTCGTGCTGCGTCTCTTCTTCCTTGCTCAGCAACACTGTACTGCCTCTCTCTCTTTCTGAGTGTGTCTCTCTGTGCATGCTTTCATGAGGCAAGCATTTCGACTAGGGTTCAGGGGTTTTGCCACCCCATCTTTGAGGTTCGTCCGGGTACCTCTTATTTTTGCGTGAACCCACGGTGAATTTTGTAGTCTTTCTTTCTAGATGACTACCCTTTTCACTTCGATCGGTCCTTCAGCAAAAGCGACTGCTAAGCGACAATGCGACGGCAGTTTCAAATCCTGGGTTTCGCTCTATGATGCTAATCCTTGCTTTGGTTCCTTAAAAAGTTGCTGACTTTTTCGCACATTGTAGCTTTGCGGCTGCTCCGAGATTCTGGGTTGGTCGTTCTATTGTCTTGCTCGGAGCGAGCGAAATGGTGTCCAAAAGGGGCGTGTTGAATTCGCTGACACTTGAGTCGGCGGCGACTTCTGAGGACAAGAAAGGGAAGAAATTGAAAGGATTGGTGGCTTTAGTTCCTAGTTCTACCAAAAGTCATGGCAAGGTATTGTCTTTTAATCGAACCTATCGTTCCACCCCTGTTTTGGGGACTTGACCATTTAGCATTCTTTTTTTCTGCAGAAAAATTCAGGTGCAAGCATTGGTGAAGTCGTGTTGCCTAATAATGACCCGGCCAAAAATGAGGCAATGACATTTCACGAATTGAGAGCTACATCGAGGTGGGGATGAATTGTTTTAGTTGCAAGCGTGTGATAGTTGTTATAGTGTTTCCTGCATAACATTTATAGTAAGCAAAAATCAAGTTTTTCTATTTGATGCTTGCAAGGGAGATTATTGAGCAGGGAAGTGAATATTACTCATGGAAAACCATGAGGTCTTGAGAATTTGCCTTCAACAAAGAGCAATTTGTTTATGAAAATGAAATTTTTTGCATCACGCTTTTTCTCAAAATGATAATGAAACCTGTAAGTCCTTCTTTGTCTTTCTATGGTTGTTTCTGAGGCTTGTAAATTGTTATTATAAAGCAGGTGGGAAGAGTACACGAAAACGACCGGGTTGAAGGACTGGTTCCTACCTCTTGTTGCAATTCGTAGGCATTCGATTTGTTACAAAGTGAGTGCATTTGACCCCAATGAATTGTCATATTTTGACCGAGAATGTCGGAGTCTCGTATAGACATTCTGATGTTTTAATCTAGTTAATTGATATAATAATATGCTTGTAGTAGGGTTAGTCCATTTGCTTTGTGTCTATTCGAATGAAATGCTTCTCATCTTAAATAAAGATCATAGCCAATGATCAGTTAAGTTGCTTATGAGATATAATTAGCATCTCAAGTGATGTTGGATGAATAATAAAATCGACATGAGTTGCACTTTGTATGCTGTGAGTTCCACCTGAATCTCTACAGAAGCATAGTCACAAAAAACAGGAGAGAATTAAGTCTTGATCTCTATTCAATAGGTAAATAGCTGCTCCAAGCAAATAGAGAAATTATGTTACTTAGTTGAATATATATATAAGATAGCCTGGTCCATAGACTCTGTGCTTTGAAATGGCCTAGGTAAAATGTGATGAAAGATGATCAAATTGTGATGTACTTTAAGCCCAAGTATAATAGTTTATATTATTGGGCAATTAGAGTTTTCTTCCATTATTGCGAGTGTTTTTTCTCACATCTACCTTCCTGGTACTTAGGACCTTGCAAGGGAAGTCGCTCAGAATCTGCACGAGTATTTTCGAGCTGTATACAAGGTTGATCATATTCTACCTGGAATGAGATCTTTCTGATGTGAATGACGTTCTCTTGCATGAATATCTCTAGTTTTGAAGTTATCTGACATGGCTTCATCCAGGTGGTTACTAAAGCAGACATCGAAGAGTTTGAGGCAAACCATAGAATCTTAGCTGGAAACTATACGAGAAATTCAAGGGTAACATGAACAGGTGGGGTTAATATGTCCTTTTTCCTCTCTTTTTTCCTTTCTTATAGATGCCTATCTGACATAAAAGTATTTGAAATCTTTTGTACCTTTTCTTTCACAGGCTTTTCTGTTCGATGCTCTGCTCAGATCCCAAGCTTGATTACCACCGCTTTAAGGATATCATTGATGATGCAATAGCAGCAGGTTGGTTTTTTGACAATTTGATCTCTTCTTGACCGTTAGATTTACTCTTAAACCTCAGTCAGAATTTGAGACTTCAAGCAGGGCTGGGCTTCATCGTGTTTTATAGAGTTTAATAACAGTGAGGTCAACATGTAAAAAATAATTTTCTTTCACAATGATAACATTTAGCACAGGTTGCTCATTTACTTTTATGGAGAGCATCCTTTTTTGTCTTTTTATGTTTCTAAATAATGCTGGTCCGAGGATACTGGTGTTTAATAGCCTAGATCTTATGCGTGCTTGATAATGTAGCGTACACTATCCTGCTATAGTGCTTAATGCATGCTCTGTTTCTTTGTGTCCTACAGGAACGTTGAAGACAACCAAGGCATATGAGAAGTGGGCAAGGCAAATTTCCAAAACTGAGCCACCTACAGATCCTCTTAGAAAGAGGGGGAAGTGAGTGACACAGCTGCACTGGGCTTTCATTCTACATAATTTTTTCTTCGATTTCTTGACTGTACTGTTAGTAGCATGTTCTTCTTTTGAATTGGAATGCTAACCTTTGTTTCCCATTTCTGATAGAGCGAAGAAGTCAGACAATCTTCTTGCAATTATATCTTAGCGCCGTAGTGAGTGAAAGGAGCATTTTGATTCCATGTTTTCATCTCTGGTGAATAAATATGGTGGTGTAATGCAGAGTTCAGAACCCAGTGAAGAAGAGTTTGAGGCTGCAAGAAAGAAACTTGAGAGCCGAAAGTCTGCCAAAAAGTCCAGGCAAAAATAACAGGAACATGTGATGTAGCTTTTGATTGGATTAACTGTGTATAGCTTTGGTTGCTTTGAGCACTCTCTTATGCTCCTAATTTCTGTAGCCAAAATTGGTGTGTTTGATTTCCCCTTTGTTTGGATGATATTTTGAGATGACAGATGCTCAATGCACTCTTGGTTTGTTTCCTTATCTTCTGGCAGCGCAAGAACTACATTTGTTGTAATATTGGAAATTGTTGCCTATAGTTTTGTGCATGCTTTAGTTACAGGAACTTTACTTTCCCAAATGGGATTGGGCTACTTTTCTACCAAATGGCTAATCATTCTCCAGGGGTTCATTTGAACATTAAAAAGACTGCCAATGAATGTTCAGCAGCTTCTAGATGAGGAAAAACTAGAGAAGCTCAAGTTTTGGATTATGAATATGGTTTTATTCATTCTGCTTTCTTGATTTCATCAAAACCACCTGTTTAATTTCGGTCTATCGAATAAGGTGATGGCATGAACGAATTGTAGTAAATATTATTTTAACATTAACTCAAGATATCGTTGATTATCCTTGAGAGAGATTAGTTTAAGTTGATTCCATATTTATGCTATCCTTGAATCGAGGGGGGATGTACATATGATCTTTTGAGCAGAAGACTTGCTCAATATACTTCATCTCAATTGTCATAAAACAGTGGAGCCAGATTTTTAGTTTATAAGACTTGTTCTCAAATCTCTTTGTTAGCTTGGCAAAACAAAACTTGTTAATGCTTCCCGCAAAACAAGTAGGCATCAAGCAATTTTAGGTTGCACGAAACTCTCAATTCTGAGATGAATAAGGTAAAAGCTTATGTGATTCAGTCAAAATTCTTGATTGCAACTTTAGAGCAATGTCTTTGTCTAATCAAATTAGAACCGATCAAGATTTTAGTATAATGCCATGGCCGCATCTTGGGGTTAGGAGCAATGTGTCCTACTTGACTTAGCTGGAAACTGTTGAAAGGAGAACTAGAATTTAACCGGGTGTCCAGCGCAAGGACGGTCAGCAAGTTGGGAATTGGATACATTTTGTGCAGATTTTGTTTGCAGAGCCTAGGCCAGTTCACGTGCTAAAATGCACAAGAGACATTCTACATGCTTACGATTTGCCAAATCTTAACTAGTAATACTTCAAATCACAAATTTTTACAACCTGAATGACACCATCCATCCGAGATTCCGAGTAGCACGTCATTATAGACACAAATTCCGTACCCAGCAACAAATAAATTGTGCTATCATGAGCTGTGCTGCAAATGCTTTTTACATGAGAAAATGTCCTCAATGCTGAAGCTTCAAGACATGAGCTAGCTGGCATGCTGCGCTCATAGGAAGTCAAACTAACATCAGATTAGAGTATGAGAGCCTTCAACGCAGCTCCCGCATTCTAAGATATTATCAAATTCTTATTGCCTTGATGACGAATGGGGTCCTGGGCAGCGGTCCAGTGATCAGAGGGGCAGCCATGCATATCAGAACAGTGATGCCGATGCACCATCTTGAAGAGCAACCAGAGGTCATCCGTCTAATCTCATATATTTAGTGCAAAATGCTTTGGATTAGGACCACCTGCATATGCCAAAGGTCTAGATTTAATCAGTTCATGAGATTTGTCTTTATTGCATGGTCTCCAGGTAGCTGGATCTTTTCACCCATGCTGAATTATAGGAAGTTACTGCACTTGCAGTTGAACCCGATCAAATCCACCTACTTTCATCAGGCAGTGCACCCAGTAGGTCCAAAACTTTTGAATCACATTATAGCTGAATTACCAGTTGCATTGGATTTTGGTGAACTCCGATTGAGGAGACTGACGTTGATATCCAGCGCAACCCTTGCACAGCCCTTGCACCAGCAACTGTGTGCTTCCCACTCTTGCCAGAGCTTCCCGTGACAATGTTGCTACCATCACAAGCTGCAAGCTTAGCTTGTTCTTGCCTCGGCAGCATGTCCATGTGGCACTTGGAAGTTAGGAAATATATTGGCTCTGGTGGCACTTCCAAAACAGCCTCAGTTATTTATGGAAAGGATGGGACTTTTTGGAGTCTGGCATCTTCACTTGCCATAAAGATTCCTATAGAGTGAGAGAGAGAGATAGTAAACAAAGGCTTCTGCATTCTTAAACCTGGATAATTCACTCTGAACACAAAAATCATTGATCACTCAATTCCCCTTGACTAGATTATATGACAGCTTCTTTTATATGTACGATTTCGAGTGCTCCATCTCAAATCATAGTGAATTCTTTCAGTGGTCTAATCATTAAAAAAGGCCCCACCCTTTTGCACAGATCATTGATTGGAAGAAGACAAGAAGTAAAATGAGTTTTTAACTGCTCCCAAGCACGAGAGCACAACAGCTTTGAAATGACAACTAAAAATTCACAAGAAAGCATCAACACAGATATTGCTAGTCCCTAACAGAATATACCTAGAGCGTGCAAGCTGATAAACAGAAAGACTGTAGATCCAACAATAAGTTGATAGCAAAGGCAAACAAATATTTTGCAATGCCTTACTTCTTAATCATTCTTGCAAATATGATTTGTAACAGCACAGAAAATACTCTCCCAACACTTGTATGAGACAGTTGCCTTCTCAGTTTGAATTTTATGAGCTCAAAAAAAAAAAAATCCTTGCTTATTGTTATTCCGGAGACTTTCTTTCATTCTAAAAACATCAATATAATTCTTAGGAGTATCTTTTTGTTGTGGGTGCAACTTCAGACAGTCTTGAGAATATTTTTCCTAATAGTTTGTTTAACCAGAAACAGCCTCTTTTTTTTTTCTTTTTTCTTTTTCTCTCTTTTCATATTCCATGATTGAAACTGTTATTTTTTTAAGTCCCAAATTTAACTCTACCAGAAAAGGAACAACAGATACGGCAACAACGCACTGTACATTATCAGCATGGCCTGCCCATGAATGGCCCTTAACTCTAGAAAGCACATCTATTGTTGGAAACATGAGGTAAGCAACTTCAATTCGTGTTTCCCCTAAACTTTATGTAGCAAGAGCCACTCTAGTCTCTTCCTCCCTACAGGCATCCTCGACACAATATCACACAATTTATTCCAAAGAGTCCAATGCCCTACATCTTGGGATGGCAACCCGTTCACGTGGCGTCACCTTTTCTCCCACTTGAAAGCAGACATTCTATTGCCAACACCCCAAAAAGCAATTAATCATGCTACTCATCATCAAACAAGTCGGACACACGACATCTTCATCTTGTGCATTTGCAAATGAACTGAGCACTCCATCTAAATCTGACCAAAAGAAGAACTACCCACATGAAAGCATTCGAGAAAGACCAACATAATGGAATTGGGTGAGGGAGACGGACCGAGTTCTCTATAGACCTTGCTTCTACCGTCGACGGAGCTACAAGCCCGGACCATACAGCGCGAAACCGCGGACTTGTGTGGCTGCGAAGGCTGCCATCTTGACCCGAACGAAGCATATTCTCAAGACCTTGCTCTTTGTTGAAGGCAAATTCTCAAGACCTCATGGTTTTCCATGAGTAATATTCATTTCCCTGCTCAATAATCTCCCTTGCAAGCATGAAATAGAAAAACTTGATTTTTGCTTACTATAAAAGTTATGTAGGAAACATTGTAACAACTATCACACGCTTGCAACTAAAACAATTCATCCCCACCTCAATGTAGCTCTCAATTTGTGAAATGTCATTGCCTCAATTTTGGCTGGGTCATTATTAGGCAACATGACTTCACCAATGCTTGCACTTGAATTTTTCTGCAGAAAAAAAGAATACTAAATGGTCAAGTCCCCAAAACAGGGTTGGAACGATAGGTTCGATTAAAAGACAATACCTTGACATGACTTTTGGTAGAACTAGGAACTAAAGCCACCAATCCTTTCAATTTCTTCCCTTTCTTGTCCTCAGAAGTCGCCACCGACTCAAGTGTCAGCGAATTTGACACGCCCCTTTTGGACACCATTTCGCTCGCTCCGAGCAAGACAATAGAACAACCAACCCAGAATCTCGGAGCAGCCGTAGAGCTACAATGTGTGAAAAAGTCAGCAACTTTTTAAGGAACCAAAGCAAGGGTTAGCATCACAGAGCAAAACCTAGGATTCGAAACTGCCATCGCATTGTCGCTTAGCAGTCGCTTTTGCTGAAGGACTGATCGAAGTGAAAAGGGTAGTCATCTGGAAAGAAAGACTATAAAATTCACCCTGGGTTCACACAAAAATAAGAGGTACTCAGACGAACCTCAAAGAAGGGGTGGCGAAACCCCTAAACCCTAGTCAAAATGGTTGCCTCATGGATGAAAGAATGCACAAAGAGACACACTCAAAAAGAGAGAGAGGCAATACGGTGTTGCTGAGCAAGGAAGAAGAGATGCAGCACGAGGGCATACCCGAGACCTCACCGAACCGCGAAGACGGAGGCAACCGGCTTGAGAGGTGTCAGAGTCGGGGCCGACGGAGGCAACCAGCAGAGGGGTGTCGGCGTCATGGTTCACTGGAAGAGAGGTGCGACTTCAAGGAGGAAAGAGAGAGAGAGAAGGGACCGGAGGTCGCGAGTGTAACATCCCGGGCCCCACTGTGTAATATTGTCCGCTTTGGGTCACCCACCCTGGCACGGACGAACCGCCATCCCAGCCACGGTCTCTTCCCTCACGGCTTTAAAACTCGTTACATAGGTGAGAGGGACCCAAGCCTTATAAGCTAACCAAGATCTCCCTCCCTAGGCGATATGGGACGAGAGGAGGTTGTTACACTCTCCACCTCTTAATAGAATAGCGTCCTCGCTCTGGCCCCACAGGCGTCAGAACAGCATTCGGGCTGTGGTCTCACACGCGGTCAGGAGTCGGCTCTGATACCACTTGTAACATCCCGGGCCCCACTATGTAATATTGTCCGCTTTGGGTCACCCGCCCTGGCGCGGACGAACCGCCATCCCAGCCACGGTCTCTTCCTTCACGGCTTTAAAACGCGTTACACAGGTGAGAGGGACCTAAGCCTTATAAGCTAACCAAGATCTCCCTCCCTAGGCGATGTGGGACAAGAGAGGAGGTTGTTACATCGAGAGGGAGGCAGGGGCGTCGGCGTCAACATCGGGTTCGGGGGCATAGGTGGGGGCGGAGGCAGAGGTGAAGCCGTTGGCGGCGTTGGCGTCAGAGTTAGGGGCAACGGAGGGGAGGAGAGGCGTCGGCATCGTGCGGAGGAGCGTCGACAGCGTCGGTGTCAAGGTGGGGGAAGATGGAAGCAAGCAGCAGAGGGAGAGCAAAGGAGGGGGAAGAGCATATGAAAGCACACCTGCGGTTTTTGTTCTCTCCACACAACGGAATGGAGAACGGAGAGAGAGTCACAGAGGAGAGAGAGCGTCAGAGTGGTGGGCCAGGTCCACAGGAGAGAGCGTGCCGAACAAATTTTGAACCTCTGACGCCATTTACACGTGGAGTCACGTGTCGAATTCTGAATGGTCTTACATCTCGCTGACGTGGAGTGTAAAACCTAACCAATATTTTCTCGAAGTGTTGGCTCAAATTTCGAAGGGACAGGACGTGAGCACGCCGAGCGAATTTTGAACCTCTGACGCCATTTACACGTGGAGTCACGTGTCAAATTCTGAATGGTCTTACATCTCGTTGACGTGGAGTGTAAAACCCAACCAATATTTTCTCGAAGTGTTGGCTCAAATTTCGAAGGGACAGGACGTGAGAATGCAAGGGACTTTGGATACCATCCTTGCTGTTCCGAGTAAGTCATGGTTTCCTTTCTCGCAAAGGAGACGATGTAGTGATTCGAACTCAGGATCTCTCCCGAAAGGAACCCGCGCTTAACCATTACGCCACCACCACAAGTGGTTGCGTGATTCCTTTTTCTTTAGGATAAAGCCACCAAATATCCAAAGTAACAAATTTACCACAAATTTTTATTTTTTGGTGACCCAGGAACCACCATATAGCCTACAGCTGGCAGCATAAACCCGGGGTGGACGGAGCCACCACCACAGACCCAGCCGCGGGTGAGTCGCGCGAATGTGACGCCTCTAGGATTCAAACTCCTCCCCTTCGTGAGGGGAAGAGAGCCCGAAGCCAGCTATGCCACCGCGGTGGTGGTCCCCAAATTTTACTAACCGTAACACGTTTACTTGCATTTTTGTCTTATTTTTTATATTTTTCCTTTTTTCTTCTTCTCTCTTCTCTACATCGGTCATGTCAGAGGGAAGCCGGAGTCAGGTGAGGGTGGCCCTCACTTGGGTGTTGCCCTCGCCAGCCTAGGCGAGGGTAGCAACCCTTGCTTGGCAACCCTCGCCCGACGCCAAAGAGGACCACCCTCGCCCGAGTCCGGCTTCCCTCCGTCATGGCCGGCAGAGGGAAGAGAGAAGAAGAAGAAAAAATTAAAAAAAAAAGTAAAAAATGAAAATGCCATGTAATTTAGGATAAATGTGTCATATAGATATAAGTTCGGAGTTTTTTGTGTTACGAAAAATTTTCAGGGTAAATATGTCACGGTTAGCAAAGTTTTAGATTTTTTTATATCATAAAAAAAAATTTAAGGTAAATTTGTCACTTTGGACAAAATTTGATATTTTTAATGACTTTTTCCCTTTTCTTTATTTCTATTTCTCCGCTTGTGGGACCGTGTAAAAAATGGAAAGTGCCAACGCATATAAAAAGTTACAGCTTTCTTTTCTTTTCCCTTCATTTTTGGCCTTTTCTATGCTCGTCTCGAAGACGTGTTCACTGGCCTCGAAACATACAAGAACACTGTTTTTTTTTTTTTTTTTTTTTTTTCACAATCTTATCCATTCCACGTTTATTTTCTTCTCCGAGACTTTGAATATTCATAATTGCCTAACTAATAATCCTCATTTATATCGATCTTGTAGACTCTGAAGGTGGGTTATTTCCTAGTTAAACTTCCATTCATCTTCAATGGGTAGAATTTTAGTGTAACCCAGTTTTGTCTTCTTATGATAGATTGTGAGTGTTGATTACCCTGGTAAAAAAAGGAAACAAATAGCTTGAAATAAATTCTTAAGTAACACAGTCTGTTTTTAAATGTAACATTTGAAAGTGAATTTTTTTTTTTTTTTGATGAAGTTAAGAGATGTATAGATTTTGCCTATAAAGAATACAAGATGGAGGCCTGGCACCAACAAAAAATGAACACTCAAGAAGACAAAAGTCTAATGCAAGTGTAGGGGTGCCATGGTTCCCAAAAGAGAAACCAACATTTGAAAGTGAAGTTAACCCTCGCTATACTTACAAAATGACAATTCGAGTAAAATAGAATAGAGGAACCAACTAATATTATATCTTACTAATGAGCGAAAATCATATGATTTCATGTATAGAATGTTTAATTAAGGGTTGCTCGTCAAGTGAATTCACTTAATTCAAAGATCATACGGAAATGACATCACTTAAGAAGTATTCTTATTCGAAATATGATTTACCAATGGTTTACGTAGCTTTATTTTCAATTTATATAATAGATAAAAAGGAAAAAGAAAATGAATTGCATTCCTCAATAAAGACAAGTGGTATGTCCACTACAGTTTATATGCCCACAAATTATTCAACACTCCTAATGTCTAGTAATTTTGAAAAAAGATCTACAAATTATAACGGGAGAATTATAAAAAAAAAATCCTAAATATATTGTAATTGTGCCAATTTAGTTATAAACTTTTTTCTTCTAAGTAATTTAGTCACAAACCATTTGTATTTGTGTTAGTTTAATTCATTCGATCAATTTTGACCAGCTAGCATTGATGTAGCATTCTAATGTTGGGTCTAGTGGCTTTCAAACTTCTATTCTCTTTCCTATTTCTCTTAGTTGGTATTACATTTAGAAAACTGCTTCAAAACAAGAAAGTCCATCAAGTACGCCCCTAAAAACCACCCATGCACAACTTTAGTTAAGAAAATTAGACAATACAAAATTACAAAAAAAAAAAAAGGAAAATTATGGCACACCAATTCAGTCTAATTCCTTGTGCAAAATTAGAAAAATGACCAGTTATTATCAATTTCCAAAATCGAAAATTGGAAACCATTTAGAATAGGCCGGTTTGGTCCGATCTAAGTACTAGTTTAGATGAGGACCTTGCTCACTCCTTTGTGAAAGTAAAGTTAACTGAAGTTGGACTCACAAATCAGAAATTAAAGTGAAATGGGATAGAGAAACAGACTAATGTTATATCTTGCTAATAAGATAAATTTGAAATGCCAAGTGTAAAAATCAAAGTCGCCAGATACAACGCAAAAGAAGCTTTATGCATGTTTAGCCCTGAAATTGAAATAATCACAGAGACGTACTTTTCCTTTTTCTACTTTGCGCAAAAAGCTGTGTCTTCTTTTCCTTTCTTTTCCTAACGCACGAACGCGTAAACAGCTATGTTTTCTTATTTTCTCGTCTTGTTCTTCGTTCATACCAAAGCACCTGCTCTTTTACCTTTTCTGTTGTCTGGATTCCAAATCACATGTTTGGTGCTAATGTTCATTGGCCTTCGTACATATAGAAAATCATTACTTTATTACTTTTTATTTTTCAACGGCCTTATAAGTCCACGCTTATTTTGTTTTGGTAGGTTTTGAAGGTTTGTTATTGCCTAACTAATAATCCCAATTTGTATCCATCATCACATGAACTTTTTACTTCGATTATATCCTAGCTAAGTTCTAATAAGTGAAATTCGAGAAGTCAAATGTAAACTCTAGGTCACCTAACATGACCTCTTCCAAATTGCCCATTAAATAGCGCATGCTGAAGAAATATGCGTCAGGAGCGGGTTCAAACCTGTGATTCCATTCCTTTTTTTCTCCATTTCTTCACCTTTTTATCTCCAAAGTGCAAACTTGTAAAAGGCTAAGCTTTCTTTCTTTCTTCATTTTTGCCTTTTCTGTGCTCATGTTAGGAACACAAATATATAAAGAGAAAAAAAGAGAAGAAAACAAGCGAGAACTTTTATGTGGAAAACCATTCCCAAAATTAGAAAAAAAGGAAAAATCATAGTGCCACACTTTACAATCTTTATACTATCAGTATCAATGTTACAAGCTCTAGGGTTACAAGCTTCAGCATTATAAATATAAAAGATATTGCCCCTATATATAGCAGGAGTTTAGAGCATACATAATTAATATGAAAATTACATGTTTGTCAAAGCTCTATTATTTACTTTGACATTGTAGGATGGATGACCTAGTGGGAAGTGTCTACCCAAAATAAAAAATTTTGCGCTTAAACATTATTTTCCTCTATTAGACTCCACAACTCCATCAGCTCATTCAAAAGATATGTTCACTGGCCTTGAAACATACAAGAGTATTGTTTTTTCACAATCTTGACAATTCCACATTTATTTTTCTTCTTCAAGACTTTGAACTTTTGTTATTACCTCACCAATAATCCTCCTTTATATCCATTTGTCTTCAATAAGCAAAATTTTGAATGTTATACCATTCCCTAACTAATCCCCACTGTGGATGTTGATTGTGCTGAATAACAACTAAAAAAATGAAACAAAAACCCTGAAGTACATTTTTAAGTAACAAAACTTTTTTGGAATGTAACTTATGAAAGTGAATTTAACCGAAGCTGTACGTACAATTTGCAAATAAAAGTAATGAAATAGAGGAACAACCCAATGATATATCTGACTTATGAGTGGTACTTATATGAATTCATATATGGAATGTTTAATTAAGTGAAACTGCCTATTGAAATGAAACCACTCAATCCAAAGATTACAAGAAAATGAAATAATCGCAAAAAGTATTTCTATTTGAAATATGATTTAATTATGGTTTGTGTAGTTTTATTTTCAACTTCAAAAGCAGTTAAATAATAAGAAAATGAATTATATTCTAGAATAAAAACAAGTGGCGTGTCTACTATAGTTTATATGTCCATAAATTCTATTACACTTCCTCATATCTTGTAGCTTCGAAAAATTTCTATGAATCTAAGCCCTCGTTCTTTTTTCCAAGACTTTCTTATATACATATATCATCTAGGCCATTGAAATTGCCTCCACTCCCTGTCTTCATAAAATACTATTCCTAAAGATTGATATTTTTTAGGTGATAAGAAGGTTATTTTTATTTTTATTTTTTTGTGTGGAAACCTATCTCCACTTATGGCACATTTGGTAACGTTTCTGTTTAAAAATTGTTTCAGGGAACAAAAATATAAAAAATTATTTCTGCTCCAAGGAACAATTTTTTAATAGAAGAAGGAGTTTGATAAACTTATTTCGGGAATAAAAAATGAATAGAAACACGTTTGATAAATTTGTGTTCTTTTTTTTTTTTGTTTCTTTTTATTTTTTAATATTTTTATTTTTATTTTTATTTTCTGTTTTCTTCTTTTTGGTCTGTGGCCTCGCCTAGCCATAGCGAGGCTCGCCGGCCCCCGGCGAGGCCAAGCCTTGCCCCAATCCGACGAGGCTTAGCCTCGCCCAGCCTTGCCCCGCGCCGGCGAGGCTCAGCCTTGTCGGGCCACTGCCAGGCCGGCGAGCCTCGCCAATGGCTGGGCGAGCTTGGGCTTGCTGGATCTGGGTGAGCCCGAGCTCACCCAGCCAAGGCGAGGCCGAGCCTTGCTAGGGGCCGGCGATGCTCCGATGAGGTCGCCGGCCCTCGACGACGTTGCGACCCTCGATGGCCGGTCGCCGGCCATGGCTAAGGCCGGCGACTCGGCCAAAGAAAAAAGAAAATGAAAATAAGAAAAAAATAGAAGAAAAAGAGAGAAGAAAGAAGATTTGTTTTTAAAAATTGTTCGAGAAATAAGAAATTCTTGTTTCTCATTTTTGTTCCAAATGTGTTCTTGGAAACAAAAAAATAGATTTGGAACAAAAACGTAAACAAACGCGTTTCTGTTTTTATTTTTTAATTCCCTAGAAAAAAAAAACAGAAATTTTGTTCATGAACAAAAAAAAGAATGTTAACAAACAAGGCCTTAATATCCCACCAATCCCTCGCTTGTGAACTACTAACCCTTCCTAGGGTGGCGCTGCCGCTGGGGGGTGGAATCGTGAAAGTAAAGTCGATACTCATTGATCAGAAATTAAAGTGAAATGGGATGAGGAATAAACTATTATTATACCTTGCTATTAAGATAAATTCGAAAAGCCAAATGTAAAAGTCCAAGTCAACTGATAGAACGAAAAAGAAGCTTTATACATGTTTAGCCTTGAAATTGGAATCATCATAGAGACATACTTTTGCTTTTTTTCTCCTTGCACAAAATGCTGTGTCTCCTTTTTCTTTCTTTTCCTAAAGTGCGAACGTTCAAAGAGCTTTGCTTTCTTATTTTCTCGTCTTATTCTCCGTTCATACCAAAGCCCCTCCTCTTTTTCTGTTTCTTTTGTCTGGATCTCAAATCACGTGTTTCGGTTCTAATGTTCATTGGCCTTCATACATACACAAGAACATTACTTTTTATTTTTCAATGACATGATAAATCCACACTTTCTTTGTTCTAGTAGGTTTTGAATAGGGGTGAGCGGTTCTAAGTTCCGGTTCGGTTCCGTCTAGAATCTGGAACCTATCATCGGTACGGGTTCCTTAAAATAAGGAACCTGAAACTTACCGTCAGATCGAGAACCCGGAACCTACTCTGTCACAGGTTCTAGGGTCAATTCCAGGTTCCAACAGGTTTTTTTTTTTTTGTTATTTTCAGATTTGAACTATAACGTATGCGCACGTTACCAAAAATAAAAAATAAATAACGTACGCACACGTTACCAATATATATATATATATATATATATATATATATATATATAAAGTGCGCACTTTACAAAAAAAAAAAACTATTACAAAAAAAAAACTATAACGCGTGCGCACGTTAGCAAAAAAAAAAATATAATGTACGCGCATGTTATAAAAAAAAACTATAACGTATGCGTATACTACACGGTAACTTCCCACATCTTAGTAAACATACCAATGCCAACTGTTAATAATTTGGACATACATAATCAAAACTAATAATAAGTTTCCAAAGAAGTTTCTAAAGAGATGAAAAACTAGAAGTGTCAACAAGATCTCAAATTTTCATTTACTCCATAGTGTGAACTCTACAACATTTCCCACCACCGCCCGCGGTGGAAGCGTTGGTTAGGGCTTGGTACCCCAAACGCAGGGGGAAGGGTTCGAACCTTCGTGGAAGCGATGCTTCAATGCATAACGCGCGTCTTACCTGTGCTTGGGGGTCAGCGGTGGGGGCCCCCGGCGCTCCAGGGTTTACTCTCCCCGCGAAGCGGCGTTCGGAGGTTCCCTGGGTTATCAAAAAAAAAAAAAAAACTCTACAACATTTCCCTGTGATTCCTTTGGCACAGCAAAACCTTGCAAAGACATGAATGAAAATCAATCAAAATCCTAAGTAAAGACATAGAAAAAAAAAAATTCAATATCGATAATACTCCATGAAGCATACCATTTTGGCCATCTAAAGGCTCACAAATTTTTTGACAACATAGTTCAAAAATTCAATGTACATAAAAGGAGCTTGCATTAAAATTACGACAAACAAAGTTGCTCATCAATAAGCCAACAAAAAACCTTGCTTGACTTCTCAACCGTTGGATACATTGCAAATGCGACACCACCAACTTTATTTATCGATGATAATCTCCGCATTAAGACCAACTGTATCTGAAAAAAAAAAGATTAAATAAAATATTCACTTATCAGATATACAAAAAGAATTACAATATATAAAGATATAAATATTATTTACCCAACTCAAATTGTTCTGCGTTCTCAATACACTATTCAGCATCAAGCAGTACACGAACGGCTCTCAACCAATTTTGAGTGCAAATCAAAGCTTTCACTACTTTTGGAGTTAAAGAACTCCGAAAGCCATTAAGCACACGACCCGATGTACTAAAAGTTGATTTTGAAGTAACGGTAGTTACGGGAATTGAAAAAATATCCCAAGCCATCAAGGAAAGGATCTTATATTTTGAGCCATTAGTCTTCCACCAAATCAAAATGTCAAGATCAATATTCTTTTCATTTTTTTCTTGAAGATACTCATCAAGTTTGGACTTGTTGTCATCACGCCCTTGTTCATTCGAGTATAAAAACATTTTCTTCCAAACTTGGGCGTTATGCTTATTTATTCCTTCACTATCACCAGTATCGGTATTGGAATTTGAACTAATACTATTTGCACCCAAATTATGGCCACCAAAATCTTGATCACTTGAAATAAGAGAAGATTGCTCATAAAATTCATACAAATGCTCCAATGTATCCTTCACCTTGTAATGCATCTCTTTAATTTTCGATATATCATCATAAATTTGTCCATACAATAAACTCATATAATTTAACTTGGCTCTAGGATCTAACACAACCGCAATCAACACCATCATATTCACTTTATCTAAGCTTTCATAATATTTGTCAAATTTTTCTTTCATTTTCACATCCATATCTTGAAGCTTATGATCCAAAACATTGATCGCATCTTTTAAATTTCTATACAAAAGAGCTATCCCTTCAAAATAATCATTTGAAGTAACATATAAAGTTCCAGACATATAATTGGTGGCATCATAGAATACTTTGAGAAAATCCGAAAGAATAATAGCATTTTCCCAATCATCTTCACTAGGAGTTTCATGATTAAGCTCACTTACAAAAGATGGATCGTGATCTTCCATCCTTTCGAAAGCTTTTCTAAACTTTATGGTGGTGTCTAATATGAGGTAAGTGGAGTTCCAGCTAGTGGCGACGTCAAGAACTACCAAACTCTTATAAGTGATCTTTTCTTTCTCAATGCAAAATTGAAATTCTTGGGCTCTTGTGGAAGAACTCCTTACATATCTAACCACATTTCGGATACGTGCAATGGAGTCACGTACCATAGTCAAGCCATCTCTCACAATCAAATTTAATATATGAGTTGTACACCTCATGTAAAAAACACTACCATCTAATATCAACGACTTTTGTTTCAAAAGTTTATCCCTTAAATAACTAATTGCAACATCATTCAAGTTAGCATTATCCACGGTAATTGTTGACACCTTTTTTTTTATTCCCCACTTCTCAATGCATCCCTCCATCATTTTTCCAATCTCCCTACCCTTGTGACTATATATCACCACAAAATTGATGATTCTTTTATGCAACTTCCAATTTTCATCAATAAAATGTGCAGTGAGACACAAATAATTCAAATTTTCATTGGAAGTCCATGTATCAGTCATGAGTGCGATCCTAGAATTGATCTTTCTAAAGTAATTCTTCAAAGAAGTTCTTTTACATAAAAACAACTTCATGCAATCTTTTGCCACTGTGAAATGTGATATATGCTTGAAAAGAGGTTGCAACTCACTAACATATTCACGAAATTTAACACGTTCAACCAAGGAAAAAGGTTGCTCATCAAGGATGATGAACCAAGCAAGCATTAACCTACAATGTTCTTGATTAAATGCCCATGTCGATAAGACGCTACCAGTACTAGAATCTCCTCCTCCCTTGCCAGCCATGTTAACATTATGTGGTACAAATAATTTATGCCTCTTATCTAGATTACGAGGAAATATCTTGCATGTGGTCAAGTGCTTCCTCATTGTAGAAGTACCGTTAGCAACACGGTACTTAAGTATTGATTCACAATGAATGCACTTCACTTGATATATTTTTCTATCCTTATCACTAATTTTCGAATAATGATTCAAACATTCGGATGTATATTTCTTATCATGAGAAAGATAAGAACCAGGTACCTTATTTGTGGCACTCGAGGTAGGGGGTCCCTCTTCTTCATTTTCATCGTTGGAAAATTCCTATCCCATAATCGAAGTCATCTCCTCATGTCCCTCCACCTCCATTGACGTGTTATCTTGATACATTAACTTCGTACTACATAATAATAATAGAATATTAATTTAGGCGCACATTTTGACCACTCGTAACAATAATAGCATGCATCTTGTAAGCACAAGCGGTAAACATGATAATCCAAACCATTTAGTAGTAATTTAGTTATATGTGCACAAGCACATATGCTTATTATTTAAGGAAGATTAAATAGTAACATGTTTATCTAAGGTAAAAGAGCAACTGAGTCTTTCTATATGAGGGTGACTTAAATGTCAACACGATGCATAAACAACAACCCCTTATGAACGAAATGTCGCACTTGAAGCATGTTAGGTATCTTCCAATAAGAGCAAACCTTCAAATTAAGATATTGAGCCCAGAAATCGTACAATGATAGTCAAAAGGCAAGAAAATACAAGATTGATTCATAAAAAATAATAGCACATTCCTTTAACAACCCAGAAGATGCTTTTCTAAATCTGGCGTTCAAGTCCAAAACCTTGATATAGCTAAATTTCAAGGCATTGTCCTTATTCGCAATAATTCTCGCTGAAAAGTGAGCCTGGAATCTATTAACATTTTCCTACATGGTCTTGTTATTCACTCTAAAAGAGCTACATCACCTCCCTTTTTCCCTCAATTCTGCAAAGCTCAAACACAGTGGTTTACATGTCTATTACACACTTGGTCCTGAGCTAAGAGAGCTTCCTCGACACTAATAGTATAGAATAACAATGCTTGTCTCAAAATTTGCTGCCAACAACTTGCTCATCTAGAATTTAAACTCCAAAAACAATGAAAATGCCACCAAAGAACTATAATCACTGAGCAAGTCCAAGAATCACCAAATCAGTCACTCACTCCCTATGTTAGTATTACCCCGAGATCGTACAAATGAAATTCACAGCATTTGATGGTATAACCCCGAAATCATACCCTTGGAGGGAAGGTCCAGAAATCCAATTTCATCGAGTGAGCAGCGTCCGGCACTGAGCATTGAGCAGGCTACAGGGATGTCAGTCGTTGGTCTTTAGGGCAATGGCGTCAAGCGTCGCGACTGTTGGTGCGAGCAGCGGCGGTGGCGGTGGGTCGCGAGCGGAGACAGCAGAATTGGCGTCGTCGGGGCTTCTAGCGCGAGCAATGGTGGTGGGTCACAAACAGAGATAGCAAAATCAGCGTTGTCAAGGCTTCTAGCACGAGCAGAAACAGTGGGTCACAATCGAACATAGTAGAATCAACGTCGTTAGGGGTTCTGGTGCGAGCAATAGTGGTGGGTGGCGAGGGGAGATAGCAGAATCGGCATCGTCAGGGCTTCTGCTCGTTGACGACTCGGGGCTTTTGGCACAAGCAGAGGCGGTGGGTCGGGACTCTTGAGCGGAGACGAGCTCAACTCAGAGCACGACGTCGTTGGGGATTTTGCTTGTCGGGGCTTCTGCTTGTCAGCGACTCAGGGCTTCTGGCGTGAGCGGAGGCGGTGGGTCGCTACTCTCGAGCAGAGACGAGCTCAGCTCAGAGCACAGCGTCGTCAAGGCTTCTGCTCGTCGGTGACTCGGGGCTTTTGGCGTGAGCAGAGGCGGTGGGTCGCGACTCTCGAGCGGAGACGAGCTCGGCTCAGAGCACGGCAGTGACAGGTAGTCGGCGATGGGCATCAGGTAGTCGGGCGATGGGCGTCGAGGCAAGGCACGACAGCGATGGGCCTCGAGTGGCGAGGGTTCATGCGAGCAATGTCGGTGACTGGCGTTCGGTGGCGGTGGCCTTGAGGGCAAGTGGCATCCAGCGACGAGACTTAGAGCAATGTTTGGTGATACCCTAAAAAACTAAAAGTGGAAGAGTCTGAGAGTCGGGAGTCTCAGGGGAGGGGGTTCCTTTTAGAACCCTAACCGGTTCTGAAACTGGTTCCGCGACCGGTTCCGATTCTGGAACCGGGATCGCCGGTTCTCGGAAAAATGGAACCGGGAACCGGAACCGGTCCTTTAAGCACCGGGAATCAAACCAGAACCTCCGGTTCGATTCTCCAGTTCCCTGTTCTACTCGGGAATCACGCTCACCCCTAGTTTTGAATGTTTGTCATAGCCTAACTAATAATCCCCATTTGTATCCATCATCACTTGAAATTTTTACTTCGGTTATATCATAGCTAAGTTCTAGTAAGTGAAATTCGAGAAAAAAAAATGTGAAGTCTAGATCACCTAACTTGACATCTTCCAAATGCCCCATTAAATAATGCATGCTTTAGAAATTTGTCTCAGGGATGTGTTCGAACTTGTGCTACCATTCCTCTTTTTCTCCATTTCTTCACTTTTATCTCCAAAGCACGAACTTGTAAAATATGTTCACTAGCCTTGAAACATTCAAGACTATTGTTTTTTCCACCATCTTAACCATTCCACATTTATTTTTCTTCTCAAAGATTATGAATATTCGATATTGCCTCATTAATAATCCTCATTTATATATATTTGTCTTTGGTGGGTAAATTTTTTAATGTTATACCATTCCCTAACTAATCCTCATTTGTCTTCTTTGGATAGATCGTGGATGTTGATTACACTGAATAACAACTGAAAAAATGAAACAAAAACCCAGAATTACATTCTTAAGTAACAAAATTATTTGAAATGTAATATATGAAAGTGAATTTAACCCAAGCCATACTTACAATTTAAAAATTGAAGGAAGATGGATTAAAGGAACAACCTAATGATATAACTTACTTATAAGTGAAACTTATTGATTTCACGTATGGAATGTTGAATTAAGTGAAACTGCCCATCAAAATAAACTCAGTTACTTCAATGGTTACAAATAATTCTTATATTTAGCCTGAACAACCTAGAGCTATAGACTTCTCACCATTCATATATTTTGCATATCTAGCAAATTTTATACTTCATTAATATAATGAGGAAATATCTTATCATCGAAGTCGCCCCTGAAATGGTACATCGTGGGATAAGTACACTAATGGTGCCAAAAGTTGTGTACGGCGCTCACTTTGGTGCCAAAAGTTTCCGTCGGATCACTTAAGTGCCAAAAATTTTGAAAAATGATCACTTTGGTGCCATCGCCGATTTGGTTGGCCGGAAATCCGACGTGGCAGTTTTTTATTAATTTTTGACGCCGACGTGGATCGCCGGAGAATACAATCAGCATACAAAGAACAAAACGATGCCGTTTACCGTTTTTCCCCAAATAAGAAACCCTAAATCCCCAATTTCGATTAGAACCGGAAGTTGAAAACCCTAAATCCCCAATTCGATCATTTCGAGTACATACTTCGATTTTCTCCCAAAGTTATCAGCTCGCTCTTGCAAATGGAGGACAAAAGCTTCAGCAGCGGCTCACATTCCTATAAGAAAAGTGAAGTAGATGGTGAGTATTACTGTTATTGTGGGTTACCGAGTCCGAGAAGAACATCTTGGACTCGGTTGAATCCCGGGAGAAGATTCCATGGGTGCGGCAGATATAGAGAAGGCTCGAAGTGCCAATATTTCAAATGGATTGATAGAAAATTCTCTGATCGAGCGACAGAGGTGATATTGGAGTTACTTGAAGGCCGAAATCAACCTCCACCTATGTTAATGGACGAGTTGGAGGATGTCGACTCAATGCAAGCTCAAATGAAGGGTTTAACATCTTTGGTGGACCATTTGAAGAGGGAGGTTTCAAGGCTGAAAATCGAAAGAAACTTTTATCGAGCGTTGATTGTGTTCTTATTCTCTTGGGTAGTTTATTCAAATGTAAAGTGAGTAATGAGAAGAAGTTTGTATGTCTACCATAGTCGAAGACGTGGAATATGCACTTGTATTGGATTGTTTATAAGTAAAATGTGTTTTTTGGTTTGCTGCAATTTTTGTATGGAGCAGAATGTTTTGTTGTTGTAATCTATAGGTAGAAATGCAAGGTTGGACTTGGAATGCATTAGTTGTAAGCACTTAAAAGTTTTGTTGTTCAGTTGTGTATTGTAAATGTTTGTTTTTGTTAGTTTTTGCTTCAAATATAATGGTTTGCTGCATTTTTTATTTGGTAATAGTTTGTTGCATTGAAAGAAAACGGTAATGGTTTCTTGCATTTTTTATTTGGTAATGGTTTGCTGCATTGAAAGCTTTTTGTAATGTTTGCTGCATTTTTTATTAGATAATGGTTTGCTGCATTGAAAGCTTTTGGTAATGGTTTGCTGCATTTTTCTGTTTGGTAATGGTTTGCTGCATTGAAAGCTTTTTGTAATGTTTGCTGCATTTTTTATTAGATAATAGTTTGCTGCATTGAAAGCTTTTGGTAATGGTTTGTTGCATTTTTTTATTTGATGATGGTTTGCTGCATTTTTTTTTATTTGATGATGGTTTGCTGCATTTTTTTATTTGATGATGGTTTGCTGCATTTTTTATTTGGTAATAGTTTGCTGGTTTGCTGGTTTGCTGGTTTGCTGGTTTGCTAGTTTGCAACTATAAACCATGGCCGAAATTAAAGATGGTGGCAAATTCACGATTGACCATTTCAGTGTCATAAGTTGTAAATAGTGATCACTTGAGTACCGAGTTTTTATAAAAGTGATTATTTAAGTGCCAAGTTTTTATGAAAGTGATCATTTAAGTGCCATTCACGATTACAAAGTGATCACTTATGTTGCACAAGTTTTTTAAAAAATAACATGTTAGTGCCAAACGTCACATTTCAAATGCACCGAGTTCTTGCACTTTGTTCTTGCACCAGTTGAGTTGCTAGTGCATCTTCTTACACCAGCCCAGATGCAACAAGATGTACCACACCCAAAGTGTTCTTGTAGCAACACATATAATCAAAACTTGCAGCGATGCTGACAGCAATTTCATTATAATCCACAACTTTAACCAACAATGCTGACAACAACAATGCAGCAAACAACAGCAACATTGCAAAGAACAGCAAAAATAAAATATACAGCATAACATAACTTGCTAGCATTCTAGCCGAAACCAACACAAGAAAAATGAATAGTCATTCCAGTACTTGCCATTAACATTGATTGATTGTTTACAAAAGAAAAGAAAAGCATGTCTAACTTCACTCCCCAATCATCGAAAGTTCAACACTCTCTTAAAAAAAAAAAAAAAAAACAATGGCATTGCAGGCAACAACTACCATCAATCCATAATATCACACACTCCTAAAAAAAGAAAAAACAAGAAAAAGACCATGTCCAGCATCACATGAAAAAAATCATGTCCAACATCACATAAAAAGAGACCATGTCCAACACCCTCCCTCCCATCACCAATATTGACAACACCCTGATCTCATTTTCCTCTTGGAGCTTTGAATTGATTCATAATCCGAGCACTCTTTCGAACTGGATGTGTAGGTTCTTTAGTTGGGCTTTCTGTCACCTCATTTTCCTTTTCCTTGTTTTTGACGGCGACTATTTTTGTTCTAACACGTGTCATGTGTTGGTCCATATCATCACTACTGCTCCCAATCGTTGGTTGAGATGGAACTAGTGCTGGGTTCTTTTTGGATGACTGTTTCGCAGCTATACTCGTTGTTTTCTTATTCTTCTTCTTCTTCTTCTTCTTCTTTGGAGCACTCTTCTTTGGCTGCGCCCTTGATTCTTGAGTTGGCCCACCTTGAGAGAGAAGTACCTCCGAAGTTCTCCCAAGCTACAAGAACATAGTGATATTGTCAATCAAATGAATTGAAATATAACAAATTAAATGCATGAGGCCTATAAATCTTACATTCAAAATAGTCATTCCAGTATGTTCATCTGTGTAAATCCCATAACCATATTGCCTTAATCTTTTTCCAAGAGCCCCTCTTGTTCGTTGTGGTGCATCATTTTCAGCAGCAATAATCCTTGTAGCAACCTCTCGCAACTTGTGCGCTTGCTCGTCTTCTCACCTGAGAAACACATAACAAATGTAAATTTTAGCCTATAAAAAACCAAACACAGCATGTACAACTTACAGGATATTTTTTTCTTGTTTGCTCAACAAAGGACTCGGTTGTTGTTGTTGTTGTCTTGCCCATTCCAATCCCTATCCCTGCACTTGAGCCTACAACATGGCCTTTTTTTGGCCCTTTAGTAGGCCTTACAACAATGGACTATATTAGGATTATGACCAACTACAACACTATCGAATAAGTACTTCTCAAATAAAGTTACTAAGACCAAGAGGATACTTACCTTACAGCATGGCTTTCTATTTGCCCTTCAATAGGCATTACAGCAGGGCCTTCTGTCCTCCATTCAATAGGCCCAACAAGAAACTCTTCAGTAAGTCCTGTCCCTGGCACTAAATCAGCTATTACATCTTGCTGTTGATGCTGCTTTTTCAGCTCACAACCTTTCTTATTGTGCCCTTTCTTGCGACAATAGAAGCATTTCATCTTTGATCTAATCCTACTCATCCTTTGACTTGATGCCTCTTCCTGTTGCATTCTTCGTCTCTTTTTTGGCTTTCCTATTTGCTTCTTCAGCGGTAAAGGTAGAGGACTTTCATGATTTGTTGGCTCCCAAAATTTGCTACTTCTGATAGGCTGCATCATGAATTGGTATGAAGCAAGGTATGAGCTTTTTTTGTACCAATCATGTAGGTAATCATCTGGGTTTTCTTGCTTCATCTGAATAGCACAAATGGCATGGACACAGGGAATTCCATTCAGTTGCCAGGCTCGGCATGAACACTTTCTTCTATCCAGGTTGACAACATACTTATCCTGATTTTGAATAATCTCATATCCATTATCTCCATTCCAAACTAGATGGCAGAACCTACTAGCAGCAATATTTGCATCTAATCTCTTCACAATCCTAGGGCCACAGTCTCTACTCCATTTTGTAGCCTCATCTCTTTGCCTATGCAGTCTAGTCATAACCATAACTCGAATATCATCAAGCATGCTAATGATTGGTTTGCACCTGGCCTCTAAAATTCTACCATTGAAAGCTTCACTGAGGTTGTTATCAATGATATCGCATTTGAAATCTTCGCTGAAGAAGGCTCGACACCAGTGCTTAGCTTCTGTATGGAATAGTGCATCAAAACCGTCCTTTGTCAACTGCAACAATCCTTGTTTGGCTAATCTGAAATCAGCCATATTCGTACTCTTTGCTATCTGCCAGAACTGCTTCTGTAGCCTTTCTCCTTTGAAGTTCCTTGACCAGTTTGCATATATGTGCCTCGCGCACATTCTATGCTCAGCATGTGGCATCAATTCAGCCAATGCAGGAATAAGTCCCTACAAAAATTCAAACCAATAAATACAAGTCAAGAAAAATATGCAAGTGAAAAATTTTAAAAGGGAATATATTATAATTGACAATGAAATTACCTTCTGTTGGTCGCTCATAAATGCCCATCCTCCCCCATCGGTTATCTCAAGGTCAGCCATTAAATTTTTTAGGAACCAGGACCAAATATCCTTGTTCTCTATCTTTACCACTGCCCACGCTATCGGGAACATTTGATTATTGGCATCTCTCCCCACAGCAGCCAACAACTCCCCCTTGCATAAACCCTTTAGAAAGCATCCATCCAATCCTATAACTCTTCTACAACCAGCCAAGAAGCCCCGTTTGCATGCATCAAAACAGACATAAAATCTATCAAATCTAGGCCCAAGATCAGGGAGTGGCCTCTCCACAACCTCTACATATACCCTACTAGATGGGTTTTGAAACATACATTCACCAGCATAATCCCACACCTGTGCATATTCTTCCTTATACCCACCCATCAATATCTTCATCACCCTCATCTTCGCTTTCTTACATTGATTCCTCGACACATTAACCCCCACTTGCTCCTTCACTAACTGTTGAAATTGAGGACTCTTGATCTCGGGCATTGCTTTGATAGTATTGAAAAAATGCTTTGATAACCACACACTTGTTACCCTTTTATTGTTAAAGATAATTGGACAAGTATGCTCCTCCTGAAAAGACCTAATCTGGAATGACCCATTCTTACTAAGCGCAGCATAGAGTTTCCACGAACAATTAGCTTGTGAGCACTTAGCTCTCACAAACTCCTTCGTGTTTCTAATGAAGTTAACGCTCCTCTGTTCACCAATTGAGTTCTTTACAACAGCTTCCTTGAACTGTTTGGCATCATCAAATCTCATGCCCACCGACAAAACAGGTTTATCAACAGTCGGATCATAACAAGGGTACTTACTTTTTCTTCGAGGAGCAGGTTCTTCATCATCATTGTCAAGCTCATTTTCCGAACCAGCAACTTCATTGCCACAGCTTTCTTCATCTTCACTTCTATTACCCTCAGCTGGATCTCCATCCCTATTTACTGACTCGGGCCTTCTTGCTGAAGCTGCAAGTTTTTTTCTCAGAAATTCCCTTTGCTTTTGTCTTGACTGTGCGAGTTCATCATCATCTTCGTCACTTGGGAAATTTACTACAACCAAACATTCATCTTCCGATTCACTAGATAAAGCAATTTCCCATTCTAATCCAATGAAGTCTTCATCCAAGATTTCAGGACATCTCCCTCTTTGTTCATCTCTATCAATATGACTTATCTCCCTATCATTTTGCCCTCCATCTAACCTAAACTCATCCCCAACCTGATTACTCGCTTGAACAAGATCCCTCACTTCTCCTCCTTCAGTGGTGGTCTGCTCATCCCCATCCTCATCCTCATCCTCATCCTCATCTTCATCCTCACTATAATATTCAACATATACCTTAGCTTCTTCACCATGAAGATAATGGTAAATGATATCCTTAATACCATTATCGTCATTAAAAAATCTCAACCCATCCTTCAATTCTTTCCCGGAACACAAGTAATGTAGTTTTTGCACTTTGCATCGTAAAAAATATACCAAATCCCTCATAAAATCAATAAATGATGGCTTCCAAACATTGACATAAATAGTACCTTCATTTCCACCACTATATTCCCAATCTTCAGTGCCAATAACAAACTCTCCACCATAGCAAACAATGACGCCTACCTGATTTGCGTCCATGTCGATGCTGCACCCAATGGAAAAAAAAAAAAAGAGTTATTGTCGTTTTGTTGGAAACACATGACAGAATCGGCAACTTTACATGCAGGTTCTTGTCGTTTTGTTGTCAAGGAACAAATGCGACTAAAATCTCCCAAATTCGGTGCATTTACAGAAACAAAAGAAACCGAATTAAATAAACAAAGTGAGGTCCCCACCACCCATTTTTCAATTTCATCACATTCACATTCGGTCCCCCAACAAAAGCAGTCCAATTAATTAAATAAACAAATTCGGTCCCACCACTGTTTCCATCCGAGTCAAGCCCCTTCGCACCCCTGTTTTTCTATTCGGTCCCCACAACAGAAAGCGAACGAACGATGAAAGAATCAATTTCTCTATTCCATCCCCATAAAAGTGACATCCCCACCACTTTTCCCACTACTTTCCCCCTGAGCCGAGCCCTCAATTTGCCTTCCTTGCCCTAACTTGCCATTCGGAACCCTAAATTTTTCGCAAAATTGATCCACGTAGAGAACATGACAAACCTGAACGATCGTGAACGACGGTGCAACTACAGCGATGGCCGAGCGACGACAGGCGAGCGACGGCGGGCGAGCGAACGGCGGTGGGTGAACGACGGTGGGTGAGCAAGCTACGGCCGGCGTCGAGGAGAACCGTATACGAACCCTATTTTACTCCCTCTGCAACGACGTTGTTTTTTGCTATGGAGCAAGGCGGCGTCGTTTCTTATGTGAATCCACGATGGATGGCAAGAAACGACGTCGTTTCTTACGAAGAAAGGACAACAGCGTCGTTTTATGCTATCCACCGTGGACAATCTTAAGCCACGTCGATTTTTTTTTTTTTAAATATAAAGGCCACGTATTTATTTTGGCCGGAATTTCTCGCCGGTGGCACCAAAGTGATCGTTTTTCCTCCGATTTGGCACTTAAGTGATCCGACGGAAACTTTTGGCACCAAAGTGAGCGCCGTACACAACTTTTGGCACCATTAGTGTACTTATCCCTTATTGCTTTTTGTTTCTAGTCCTATAACTCCATCAATGCCATCCATCAGGCGGCTTGTAATAAGAGTCGATCACTGTATTCTATAGGTCCTTGAAACCAAAACTGAACTATATGAAGCAGTGAGTCTATTAAAATGGGTGGGTTGGGTCAAGTTTGGAGAAAAAAAAAATGATCCGACCTAAATTGACCTATTTCCATGCAATGCGAATGTGGCAAACCATACTTGGCCAAATTCGTATGAACAGGGCCTCAATCTTAATCTTGACGTAGTGTCCCTGTCACATTTGGCTTCTTGACATCTGCTTTTCTTTTCACATATATCTCCTCGAAAGTTGTTCGCATTAAATTAGAGTGATGGACCAAATGCTGGGGGATCGGCGAGATTGCTTTCCTATCTATCTTGGCCCCTTCAATCGCCCAAATGGAGAAAAGTTAGTGCTAAAACCTTTAGGCGGCTGAGCTATTTCTGGAATGGGGACAAAATCGTATCGTTACTTTCTACAACTATTGAAAGCCGGTTTCAATAAGCTTGTCTTTACAAAGCTTCCTCTGCTGATGTTGTCTCGAATTCCACAAAATGCAATTGGGAAATCTAGGAAGGCTTGAAGATTGCAGGCTATTTGTTTCCAAATATATTTCCTAGATTTGGACCTATCTATAAGAGACTTTCATGGTAAATAGCCCTGATTCAATGTAATTGGGATGTATCATGATATCTCTAATATATAGGGGTTAATCACTAAGATTTATTGGTTAGTTTAGGAAAGTGGGGATCTAAAGATATATTTAATTCAACATTGTACCTTGTCTCTCTCGCTCCCATAGACGTAGGCGGATTTCTCCGCCGAACCACGTAAATCTCCGTGTTCTTGATTATTCTTTACTTTTCTCATTTAGTTAGGGTGTTCTTCTACACAACAATTGGTATCAGAGCAATCAAGATTCTCCATTTTTGTATTGCGACTTGTAACTAAATGGCTAGAAAAGGTTCAACCATTCGATTTAATATTGAACGATTCACCGGGAAGAATAATTTTACACTATGGCGGAGAATGATGAAGGATCTGTTGATTCAATAAGGTTTATCGAAGGTTCTTCTGGGAAGATCGAACTAGTCGGACACCATCACTGATGATGATTGGGCCGACATGGAGGAGAGGGTGTGCAGCGCAATCCGATTGAACCCATCAGATGAGACCCTTTAGTATGTAGTGGAAATCAAATCTGCTCCAAAGGTATGACTCAAACTCGAAAGCATTTACATGAGGAAATCTCTTACGAACAAGTTTTTCTTAAAGGAGAGATTGTATTCACTTCAGATGAGTGAATGAGGAGATCTATTGGAACACCTCAACGTGTTCAATCATATGATTAGTGAACTTACAAGCTTGGAGGTAAGGTTTGAGGATGAAGACATAGCGCTTCTACTACTGGCATTGTTGCCATATTCGTTTGACCACTTGGTGACTACGCTCCTTTATGGCAAGGAAACCCTGGAAATCGGAGAGGTGACTGCTACCCTAATTTCAAACAACACCCGTAAAAGGACAAGTAGTTCAAAATCTTCAGGACAAGGATTCTTTGCAAAGGAGAAAAGCAATCAAGGAAGAGGAAGATCAACGGATCAAGGATTGAGCAATAGGGATTGATCAAAATCCAAGGGAAAGTTCAAAGGAAGATGCTACGGGTGCAATCAAGATGGGCATACCAAGAGATTCTATCCAAATGAGAACGAGAAAAAGAAGAAGAGCTCAAATGAGGCAAGCATAGCTGACAGCCTTTGAGACCAATGATGGGGACATCTTGTCCATATTGTCAGGGAATGACATCTTTGAAGATTTGTGGATCATGGACTCCGGATGCACTTTTCTCATGTGTCCTCATCGAGAAGCCTTTGATGAGTACAAGGCATATGATGGTGGTTTAGTTCTCATGGGGAATGATACTTTGTGCAAGACTGTGGGTGTTGGAATTGTGAAAATCAAGATGTTTGATGGCATGATTAGAACCTTGGTAAACGTGCGTCATGTTCTGGGTCTAAGGAAGAATTCGATCTCATTGGGTGCACTTGAATCCAATGGATGCAAGTACACAGCTCAAGGTGGTGTCTTGAAGGTGATTAAGGGAGCTCTGGTTGTTCTTAAGGGACAGAGACATGGGAACCTATATCGACTTATAGAAACCACAGTGCAAGGTGGAGCATCTATGTCCATGGATGCTAGCACGAAAACAGATAACACCTATCTATAGCATATGCATCTTGGGCATATGGGAGAAAGAGGATTGATGGAACTTCACAAGAGGAATGCACTCCAAGGTATAAAAACATGCAAATTAGATTTCTGCAAATTTCGTGTGTTTGGAAAACAATGCAAAGTATGGTTCAATGCTGCAACTCATACAAGCAAGGGCATGCTTGAGTATGTACACATGGATGTATGGGGTCCTTCACCGGTAAAGTCAAAAGGAGGCAAGGAAAATTTCGTGACATTCATTGACGATTTTTGTCGCAAAGTTTGGGTCTACTTCATGCAACACAAAAGTGAAGTCTTTGAAAAGTTCAAAGAACGGAAAGCTGAAGTTGAGACTTCAACGGGGAAAAAGGTTAAGTACTTGAGATCAGACAATGGAGGAGAGTACAAATTGACACTATTCATGGAGCTTTGCAAGAATGAAAGGATTAAACATCACTTCACAGTTCCGGATACACCCCAACAGAATGGCATAGCTGAAAGGATGAATCGGACCTTATTAGAGAGAGCTCAAAGCAAGAGGCTACATGTGGGACTGAGCAAGGAGTTTTGAGCAGAAGCTGTCTGCATGGCATATTATCTTGTAAATCGGTCTCCATCAACTGCAATTAAATGCAAAATTCCCGAAGAGGTATGGATTGGTAAAATTGTCGATTATTCTAATTTAAAAATATTCAGTTGTCTTGCTTTTGTACATGTGCAGAGCTCGAAGTGCTCGAAGTTAGATCCAAAATCAAAACAATGCATATTTCCTTATTACGAGAAAGGAGTGAAAGGCTACAAATTATGGGATCCAAGTGAGAAGAAAGTTCTAACGAGCAGGGAAGTTATGTTCAATAAATCTACAATCTTGAAGTCAAGCTGCATGCCATGCACGGCTGCTAAAGAGGAGAGTGATAAATCTATCATTAAGGTGGAGCTTGAAATTAGAGAATCTACAGAGAATGGCGAGTCATCTAATGAGGCTTCGGAAGTCAAAGAAACGATAGAAGTTCCTTGTACCATTTGTACCATTGCGATGGGTCGAGGAAGGAGCACTCCCAAAGCACCGAAGAGGTACAGTTTTGAGGATATGGTTACTTATCCTCTTACCATAGGCTTTGGCGATCCAAGCTCCTACCATGAAGCTTTGAAAAGTGATCACAAAGAAAAGTGAATGACTGCAATGATGGAGGAGATGGAGTCGTTACAAAAGAATGAGACATGGGAACTTATGAAGAAGCCCAAGGATCATAATGTCATTGGTTGCAAATGGGTTCTTTGAAGAAAGGAAGCAACAACGGAGAAAGAGCAAGAAAGATACAAGGCCCGACTTGTTGCTAAGGGCTATGCATAGAAGGAGGGGATTGATTACGACGAGATATTTTCCCCAGTTGTAAAACACACATCAATTTGTGTTTTGCTAGCTATGGTAGCCATGTATGACTTGGAGCTTTTGCAGCTAGATGTGAAGATGACATTCCTTCATGGTGACTTGGAGGAGAAAATGTATATGGAGCAACCCAAAGGCTTCAAGGTGGAAGGGAAAGAGGATCATGTTTGTTTGCTCAAGAGATCACTTTACGGTTTGAAGCAATCTCCGAGGTAATGAAATAAAAGGTTTGATTCTTTTATGCTTTGTATTGGCTACATGAGGAGTGTGCATGATTCTTGTGTCTACTACAAAGTTTTGGATGATAAGTCGCTTATTCTATTGATGCTCTATGCTGATGATATGTTGATTGCTGCAAGAAAAATGAGAGACATTATTTCCCTAAAATCTCAGTTAAGTAGTGAGTTTGATATGAAGGATCTTAGTGTTGCAAAGAGGATCCTTGGCATGGAAATCATTTGAGATGGACATGCAAGTAAGCTTTGGGTAAATCAAAAGAAGTATGTTGAGAAGGTCTTGGAGTGGTTCAACATGGGTAAAGCTAAACCAATTAGTACACCATTAGCAAATCACTTCAAATTATCTAAGAAACATGCCATGTTTCACGTGAGGAAGTTGTAAAGATGTCTCGAGTTCCCTATGCTAGCACAATAGGGAGCCTCATGTATGCTATGGTTTGTAGCAGACCAGATTTGGCTCATGTGGTGAGTCTTGTCAACCAATACATGAGCAATCTAGGTAAGGAGCGTTGGGAAGCTATTAAGTGGATCTTTCGTTATTTGGCTAGAGCTACCAGAATGAGTTTAATAATCAGTTCCAAGGGATGATCGATCAATTTAGCAGGTTATGTTGATTCAAACTTTGCTGGTGATTTGGACAAGCGAAGGTCCATCACGGGATATGTCTTTACTCTTGGTGGTGGAACTATTTCGTGGAAGGCAATGCTTCAACCTACTGTAGCATTGTCTATAGCCGAAGCTGAGTATATGGCAGTAACTAATGCTGCGAAGGAGGGAATATGGCTGACTAGTTTGATCACAGAGTTAGGTATAAAGCAAGAAAGTGCTACATTATATTGCGATAGCCAGAGCGCAATATGTCTCACGAATAATCAAGCTTTCCATTCCAAAACGAAACACATTGAAGTTCGGTACCACAAAATTCAAGAATTTGTGGAGAATGGTAGCATTGCTTTGAAGAAAATCCATACTAAAGATAATCCTATAGATATGCTCACTAAGACGGTTACTACAAAGAAGTTCAAGTCTTGCAGGGACTTTATTTCTCTCACTCATCATTGAAGTTGATGGAGGTCACACCTATCTAGGTGCGGGCATACCTTTGCAAAGGTACGACGGAGGAGAGATACATTCATTTTCTTGGTTCAAGTGGAGGCTCGTGGTTTATTCAAGCCAAAGGTGGAGATTTGCTAATGTTGTCTTGAATTCCACAAAATTCAATCGGGAAATCTAGGAATGCTTGAAGATTGCAAGCTATTTGTTTCCAAATATATTTCCTAGATTTGAATCTATCTATAAGAGACTTTCATGGGAAATAGTTCTGATTCAATGTAACTAAGATGTATCATGATATCTCTAATATATAGGGGTTAATCACTGAAGATTTATCAGTTAGTTTAGGAAAGTGAGGATGTGAAGATATATTTATTTCAGCATTGTACATTGTACTCTTGTGGATACGCTTAAATAAGAAATTCTCTCTCTCTCTCTCTCTCTCTCTCTCTCTCTCTCTCTCTCTCTCTCTCTCTCTCTCTCTCTCTCTCTCTCTCTCTCTCTCTCTGTGGATTTAAGCAGATTTTTCCACCAAACCACGTAAATCTCTGTCTTCTTGATTATTCTTGTTTACTTTTCTCATTTAGTTAGGGTGTTCTTCTACACAACATCCTCTTCAAAACATTCCCAAGTTGCTAAAAAATGATCACATCTACATCTCTAGGGAAGTCAAGATTTTTAGGTTGCCCCTATTTGACATGATAGCATTGTAGGAAGGTGGTGTTATACTTACCGGGCACCGTTATAGGGGGGAAAAATACTAAATCAAGCATAAAGCTACGGATGTAATTGTGAATATTTTTATGAAATTTCGATATAGTTCTTCCAATCAATTTTTGTATAAAAATATCGGTATGGCAAAAATCCAGCCATCGCTGGACATTTTACGTGACACATCCAGTGTTTGACTTGAAAGATCTCAAGCAAAACAGGCCATTTCATGTATTGTGCTAATCTTCTTAACTTTTTCTTTTTTCTCTCTTTTTTCTTTCCCTTTTTTTTTTGTGGTTAATGTTCGTCTCCTTCCATTTCCTTATTTACTGTTCACTTTATTCAAGAACACACTTTTTTTTTGTAAATCTTCAGCTAAGTCTTAACATTACATGAATCTCCCTCTAGTTTAGTTTGTGGTAGAAATTCAAAGTAATGTTCATTACATATAATAATGCATGACCTAACCGTAAAATAGAACACAATTTCTTATTGAACTTTTCTATGTCTCACAATTCCTATAAGGATGCTCCAAATCTCGCCTGACTAAATTGTGTAACGTGAGATAGAATGTGTGTGGTACATGAATATGATGATGAGAGAGACTCATATCAAGCATGATGATCTTAATGTTAGAAATGCTACTCCTTACGCCATCAAAACAAGAGTAAGCATCAGCATAATACATGAAAACATCATAAGTAAGATCTGGGCAAAAGTCGTCTCAAATCTAAGCATGACGTCTCTGTCACTATGCTCTGAATACGAATATGCAGCTTATGACATGTCGACTGTGCGTGCAGCATGCGAAACTCAACCCTTCCATGGATTGAAATTTACGGGACGTAGACCAATTGAGGTGCGCAAAAGCCGACACACGCACCACCTAACCAGCTACAACCAAACAAGGAAGGAAAGAAAAAGAAAAAAAAAGGTGGCAAGTACTTAAAGTCGAATTCATCGTCTAACTCCAAAAGTATTTTCTCAAGTCATTCTTCCCGGAAACCACCTTCACATTTGTTGAACTTCAAGCCACCTTCAAGCGGCCCAGTCACTAAGCCTATCTAAGCAGCTTGAAATCTGCATAAAAACAAAATTTAATAAGTAGCCAGAGCAAGAGAAGCCCAACTTGAATGCTTTCCCAGGCTCTCCGATTCTTACATTGTATCAATCTTTCAGTGTCGAGCACATTCAAGAACCACTCATTCCTCAATCTCGTCTTTCTTCGCTTTTGCTGGGTGGGGTTAAATAAAATGATGAAAGAGTAGAAGATGTGACAGAAGTGGCGTTGACCAACTTTTTCAAGAAAGAAATTGAAACCGAATGTCCAATGTTTGAATTTTGCCAAAAAATAAATAATAAAAAGGGGGGGATGTAGATCCAACTCTTGCGTATAAAAATCAAGGACTAGCTCTTCATTAGGTCTATAATGCTAGAGCTTATCTGGGGCAAAGGTCAATTGTCCTTAAAGTCAAGCTGATGTGTGACTAAAGAGCGCATCCGCCCCGCCTTTCCTTGAGGCTTTTCCACTAGTTGGGTTTATGCCGACAATTGAGGATTGCCACCCAAGAACATTTTTGCCATCATCTGCCTTGATAGTGAGTAATAGAAGCTAATGTTTAGGCTAAATTCACTGTTGAGGTAATGTATAAATTTAATTACTATACTATAATACATTGCCTCTATCTTTAATTGGTAATTCAATATGAATTACGCATTTTTCATTTGACGAAATTGGAGATTAGATTTCGGTCCTCTGGAGCTTCTTGATCCTTTAAAGAATTGTTAATGATCTAAAGGCCTTCCAATACTTGAGTCTATCCACCATAAGAAAAGAGAGAATTTTATTTTGAGTTGGTGAGATTATGCGAGGCTTCGAGAATTTACCCGATTTCTTCTCTGTTTAGTTTTATAGTTGATTTTGTTTGATTGTCATTGGTTGCAAGTGGGGCCAAGTGTCGTAACCATTACATTATTGATAGGTCTTTGACCGCTAGGTGCCCCTGATAAGCTTATGAGCATGTGCTTATATTGCATTTGCCCAACATGCTCTTTAATTAGTGTACTGTTTTATCAATTTGGGTGGTACCCTTGAATTCACTTACTTGAGATATTGTTTACTTTTGATCCATCCCATGTTGAACCTCACGGTTTTGTACGTAGGTCTGAGATTTTGTGAAACCATTATAAACTATTTTAAAAGTTTAAGTTATTAAATGAATGCGATATTTGATATTTTACATATTCTAACACTCACTCATATACTTTTATTTTTGGCCTAAACGTCGCAAATAGGAGACTTCTAGCGTTGAACTCGGGACTTTCTACTCTGGTACTATGTCGGATTTTGTGGAATCATTACTAATTATTTAAAAAGCTTATTTTTTTAATGTCAATTTCACGCCAAGTGTATAACCATTACATTATTGATAGGTCTTTGACTGCTAGGTGCCCCTGATAAGCTTATGAGCATGTGCTTATATTGCATTTGCCCAACATGCTCTTTAATTAGTGTAATGTTTTATCAATTTGGGTGGTACCCTTGAATTCACTTACTTGAGATATTGTTTACTTTTGATCCATCCCATGTTGAACCTCACAGTTTCGTACGTAGGTGTGAGATTTTGTGAAATCATTATAAACTATTTTAAAAGTTTAAGTTATTAGATGAATGCGATATTTGATATTTTACATATTCTAACACTCATTCATATACTTTTATTTCGGGACTTTCTACTCTAGTACTATGTTGGATTTTGTGGAATCAATACTAATTATTTAAAACACACACACACACACTAATTATTTAAAAAGCACACACACACACACACTCACACACACATTTGAAGAATGCTCTCCTCATGTTTGGTACGAAATTCAATTCACTCTTGCTAAAAGATTGCGAGGAGATGTTCATTGCTCTTTATCCGAGCTCTCTTATTCCAGCTATCACTCCTCACACTTGTCGAATGGGGTTGTTAGAATATGGGCAACACACACACACACACATGCTCTCCTCATGTTCGGTACAAAATTCAATTCACTCTTGCTAAAAGATTGCGAGGAGATGTTCATTGCTCTTTATCCGAGCTCTCTTATTCCAGCTATCACTCCTCACACTTGTCGAATGGGGTTGTTAGAATATGGGCAACTTGACCGACAAAGCAACATGAACTATCAATGTTTCCTTGATGTCTTTTGCCACTCCTTTACTGACTTCTATAATGAGGTCAAATTCGGTTCTGTATCAAGGTCGAATATCGCACTGTTATCTCAGCGCCTTTCTTGCTCTATTACTTTGAAGTCCAATTTTTAATACAAAGCCTTTGGCCACATCATTCTACCTATATCTTGAAATCTTATATCTCCAAGTGTAATTGATATAGTCAATCAAAATGAGCCTACGAAATGTTATTATCTACTTGATGCAATTGGAAGTCTTAGAAATTTCAATAATTTATTGTCTCTATAACTCAAAGTTTGTTCTATTTCTTGGAATTAATAAAATTTGATCGAATATTTAAATACTAAACCACACCATAACTTAAATTTTTTAGAATACTTGACAGTGCTCTCATAAAATTTTACACAGTATCAAAGCAAGAGGTCTTGAGTTTGAATCTTTTCAAGGTCTCATTTGTCTCCTCAACAAAATATTTCCTCACTTAGTTTTAAGCAAAACATCAGACTAAGCATGAAGGGAAGTGATAGAATATTTATATATTAAATTATATCATAGGCTGTGGTCCCATCAAATCTTACAAAATCGATTCAATGACAATGCTAGATTGAGTTATGAGGAAAGAAAGAATCTCGGGATGAATACACAATAATGCAATTTGGTCGATGTGGACTTTATTGTGAGCGTAAAGGAATTGCTTGGTCATCGCAACCCGCGTGGAAAGGAATTTCTGATGTAGGGAGGAAGCGTGTGGATCGGTCTATGCTTCAAAACTTTGTGGTTCAAGTCCTATAACTTGGGTTGGAAAGCTCCAACTACAGGATCTGCACCAGATTTAATGTCGGCGAATGAAAATTACCCTACTTTGTTTTTTATAACCTCGATTGTTGGCTTTTTTTTTTTTCCTTTTTTTTGGAGATTGCGACTAATCTTTTTTGGGAACGATAAGTTCTTTTGTTATATTGAAATCATATTGAAATTTGATAATTACTAGAGTCAATAGAGCTCTCGAAATAAGCTCAAAAGGAAAAAAAACAAATTCTATCACTGTCAATGAAAGGAATATTTTCTCCGCTTTTCTTTCTTTTTTTAATTATTTATGTCAATTGTTGGGTTCTTTTAGAGCACCCAACAAATCTCATTATGTCACGGCAGTTTCCTCGTCCTACCACAATCGAATAATCATTATAATTAGGAGACCTCTTAAGTAATCTAAATAGACAAAACTCTACCATAGACAAAACTCTGCATACAATAATCAAATCCGCATGTATCACGAAAGGAAAAAAAGGCTTGGAGAAAAGCAACAGCGTGGGCAATATCTAAGTAAGCTGAAGAAATTTCTAAAGCCCTACAAATGGGAGTGGAGAACGCTTTGTCAGATTATGATGTGCCGACTTGACCTTGGCCGTCGGTGACATCTCTGAATTTCAAAAGAAGGCAATGAGCCTTAAAATTCCGCTTCTTCTTTATTCACGCCTCAAGAAATAAAAAGTCAATTTTTGTGGACACATTTGGCGCAGCATTTACAAGTGACTTTGGACCTCTCGAGGCCATCGAATCTAAATTTTTGTGTTAGGTGACACAATCGTACAAAGTCGAGCTTTGAATATGCTCAAGGCTCACGGCAAAAGCCCACCTTTCCCCAACTTTGGACTTTATCATTTTTGGAATGCTACCATATGGGTTGAATCGATTTTTCTTCTTTCCATATTGATATTCTTATTTTACTCGTGTTTCTTAGATGGAGACAGACAATCATGGCTGGGAAGCTTTCTAGAGGAGGTAGAGAGATGCCGACATAGCTTCGTCAACGGTTGCTTCATGCCGACAAGCTTCGCTTAGACAAGATGTGCCTCACCTTGGGTCAAGCGACCTCAATACTGCCTTGCCCGGGTTTGCCACCCCTAACTAGCTGTCCCAAGGCCTCCCAGTCTCTAGTCTAGCTTGTCGGGCCCCAGATCTCACTTGCTAATGGACACACAATGCGAACAAGCTTCACCAAGCAAGATCTGTCTCACCTTTGGTCGATCAACATAGCAGCCTTGTCTAGGGTCGCACAGCCTCAACATGCCTTGTCGAGCTCTAGTGACCTTTATTAATCCCTTCCACGAGGGTTGCATGATGCCACCAAAAGCAACGCTAGCAAACTTTGCCATGGGTTGCTCGACACCGACAAACTTCACCTAAATGAGATCTATCTTACCATGATTTAAGCGACCCTAGCGCCTCCTTGGCTAAGGTTGCACAACCCCAACGAGCCTTGCCTCTAGACGACATTTGTCAAGTTGCAGAAATTGTTGTCCTCTTTTTTTTTTTTTATTCCTTTTCCTGTAATTTTAGATCATTGAAAAAAAAAATACTGATTTACTGGAATGTACCAAGAGCCAACTATTCAAACACTATTTGAAATTTTTTTTTTTTGGAACACCTTGAATTCAAGAATTTTGTTCGGATACTAAAAGTCATAAACCTAAAATTCTCCCAAACGCACTCTATTTGCCTTCAGCATAAGAGAATGGATCCTTTGGTCTCAGTTACACTTTCCCCATATTTCACCTAATTTCAATATAGCACAAGTAAAATTGGGTGGGTCGGTAATGGAAAAATAAATAAATATATCTGTACAAGTACGAAAAATTTAGTTGAAAACTGAAGAGTACTTGTTATACCGACAAAAATCAGCCAGCATATAGAACTGTGCAGATTACCTCTATCTGCATGTTGCTTAATCGAACGACTCCTAGTACTACTCCCGCAATTTGACTTTAATCTAAGGCGAAACATCTAAAATCATTCAAAATGTACAAAAATCAACATTTTGTATCGATTGGGTTAATGCTACAAAAAATCTCAAAGTGATACACCAATAATAAATTTACCGAAAGATTATTTTTTTACCACGAAGAAAAATTCGAACTTGTACATTTGTTGAGAAATTTACTCTTCGTTAGTTTTTGTTAAATTGGACTAATACGAAGAAAAATCACAAATTAGTATATAGTAATAAACAAAGGGTAAAACCCCAAATTAATACACTTATCAGTTATCATATGTTATCCAACTTAGTAATTCAATGCTAAAATTTAACGAAAACTAACTAGCATTAAGTTTATCACATATATACCAATTTGGGGTTTTTAGTGATTACAAAATTAGTTTTATTGGGTTGTTCATAATATACCATGTATGATTTTTTTAATATCACGAAATACCCGAATTGGTACACTTGTAATTTACCCAGCATTAATTTTTTGACTACCAAAAACCTCAAACTAGTATATTTGTAACAAATTCACTTTCCTTTAAATACAATACCATGAAAAATCACAAACTGATATACATGTGATAAACAAAGAGTAAAACCTATAAATTAGTAAACCTGTCAACTACCACGTATTATTCAACTTAGCAATTCGACGATAAAATTTAACAGAAGCTAACTAACAGTAATTTGTCATAAGTGTACCATTTTAGGATTTTTAGTGGTCAAACAATTAGTTTGGTAGGGCTTTTCATAATATTAACTCTTTATAATTTCCTCGTATATTTTTAGAATTTACAATTTATTTTTGCTTGTTTTCAAAATATTAAGGGACCATCAAATCTACTTGGCGTGCAAAATAAATTTCATATATTCCGTTGACGATTGATTGTAAAAGTTAAACGTTGGTCTCAAATTAATATGAAATCTGTATGCACATGATATGTTGCCCTAGTGTGGTGCCTCTAGGAACTGATTCAGCTACCAATTAATTCACAATAATACCAAGGGAGTACTCCTAATCCATCACCAGTTGTCATTTTCTCACACTTGTGTCACAGGTCGAGCACAAGCCCCTATAGCACCTAATGAGCCAAAACACCAAGTCAACCTAGACAATTTAGCAATCCTAAGCTCACAATTGATAGTACCACTTAACTTGTACATCCAATCTCTCAAGTGAGATACAGAACACTTTGGTATAATAATTGATTTTAGTTTGCCATGGCCATCATTAGAAGCACGACATTAGCTCATGGCCAATTACAAATGAGAGGCCAACCCATCTATAAAGATCCTTCAAGATGATGGTCATCCCTTCTTTGGATTCCTAGCACAAACAATTTGATGCTACTCCCACAAACAAGTTGTACCTCTTGCATTTCTCATACTTCAACCCAATACCACTAAACCCACTTCCAACTCACATCAGTATGGAAGAATTAGGGCAGTGACACTTTCCCCACTCAATTTCTAAAAAAACCCTCATTGCAAGCTATTCAATCACTTCCTTATGTTCCTTAACCATCACCACCACTTCTTGAAACTCACATGAATGGCAAATGCTTGTGCAACAGAACAAGCTATTCCACTCCATCAGTTGCTTCCCCTGATCAAAGTTATTCCTAAATCTTTAGTCACTTGTGCTCTCCTTGAAAAGTGTGGCATCTCAAGCCAACTATGTTCCCTCAGCAAAACTTTCTTTTGCCTACTAGGCTTCTCCTAATCTTAGCAAGCCAATGGAGATTTCTCTTCTTGTTGGAAACACAACAATAGATCTCTTCTCAACACTCACCATATAGTTTGGGAAACCCACTCTAATAGTGTTTGTTAGGCCCAAAGTTTCCTCATCAAGGACAAGCCCCATAATGCTTGGTGAGTCAGATTACCAAGCTAATCTTCCCTCAATAGAGTCTTTTCAAGTACAATATGTCAAATAACATCCTCATAATTGATCATAACATGCCCAATTTAGCTTGGGTATTCATTTTCTCAAATGAGATATACATATCACTTCAGCATAATAACCAGTTTCAACCTAGTATGACTATCATCGGGAAGCAACGTCAACTCTCAACCAGTTTGGCATGGCAACCAACCCCACCTTGAAAATTTCCTCTAAAATGATAACTATCCCATCCTTGAATTCCTAGTACAAGTACCTCGACACCACTCTCGGCCCGTCGTGATTATAATCTTATGTGTACTTTATGTAACTACATATGAAAAAAAAAATTACCTAAATTCTTTCACTAAATTAACTCCAATCCCAAGTCAATATATAGTAATTAAGACCGTGTTGGATTTTGTTAGAAAAAGTGCATGGTCCAATACATTAGTTTAAGTAGTATGATTAGTTCTACCCAATTTCCACTATATATCATACAAATAACAAGTTCGTACTGTATTTCTGTCCAATTAGACCCTTTAAGTGGCTCCATTTTCCTCTTTCCCACTAGTGGACAAATCATGTGTTTATCGTCCACACGAGAGCGCAAAGAAAGAAGAGAGGAAAGAAAGGTAAAAACAGCCTTGTCATGTAAACACTAAAAAGTGTTTGGAGTCTTATTGAGACGCCACAATTTCTTCAAATTTTTTCTTTCCACTATTTTGTCTTATTCCACCTTCCCCAACATCCTTCCAAAACCAGATCCAGACACCACTTCTGTCCACCAGCCGGCCCCATTTTAACCCTATTTACATTTGAACCAGATGTTTACATTAATATACTCACTCCATTAGTGGGCGTGCATATATATAACCTTCTATGATTAATGAAAAAAGACCATATAAAGAACCCTATCTGTCCTTGCTAGCTTCTATTTTCCTTTCAAATTCCAGCTTTTCATGGCTACTCTCTCTCAAGCCTACACAGAGACACCTCTCCATCTTCAGCGCATCATCCCCATAGACTTTGATTCTGTTAAAGAAGTGCCGCAATCGCATTCATGGCCTCAATCGGACGATGAGTCTCCAAGGAGGATGTTCAATTTAGATGGCGATCACTTCTCAATTCCAGCCATTGATCTCGATAGCCCAGATGCGATCGAAATGGCAGGTCATGCATGCAAAATTATGGGCATATTCCAGGTCACGAACCACGGAATCCCTTTAAGTCTTCTGAGGGAGGTTGAGTCGCAAGCCTGGCGGTTTTTCACGCTCCCTGCGAGAGCCAAGGTAAAGGCCCTCAGGTCCCCCAGTGGAGCTACAGGCTATGGCGTCGCTCGGATCGCACCGTTCTTCAACAAGTTCATGTGGCATGAAGGGTTTACCATGATGGGATCGCCATTGGAGCATGCTAGGGAGGTTTGGCCTCATGGGTATGGCAAGTTTTGGTGAGTGGTAACTTCCCTGCATGGTCAGTTCATGCACGTGGAGAAGGTGATGAGTGGGTAGATGGTTTATTTAGGCATGACTAGGAAGAACAAGGGTTTGGCTGGAGAAATCTCTCATTAAATTTTGGTGATAATTTAAAAAGTCTTTATAAACCAATAAGTAGATAATTACTCTTTGAGTGCGAGGAATATGGTGTTCTACTTCACTCCTGAACCTAGTTCAATACCATTGTAGCACCAAAGGCAAATTAAAAAGATTAGCTACCTATTTTTCCCTATATACTTACTTGCATGATGACTAAATTGAACAGTCTTCTTTCCTTCTTTCTAGAGATTCAGATACTCCTCCAGAAAGGAGTCGACTTTGTGATTCTAGTGAACCTGAAAATCAAAGAGCTAAAAGAGGGGAGGGGGCTGCATATTTATCAAAGATTAGAGAACTTTTTATTCAAGCTTACTACAGAGTGATGCTGAAAAATTCTTAGGTTTTTATCGCTTTTGCAGATCTAATAAGCCACTTCCACCTAAAGCTTGTAATATGCTCAACACTAATTTCTTATTTTAGTGAAGGAGTGATTTCCATTATGAATAATGCTATAAATACAAAAATGTATTTACAAAACTTGTTTTTATGCAGATCTAATAGATGTCTTGGTACCGTTAGCATTATTGATCTTACTTGTACTGGGCATCATTATGTTTTTGTCCTCTCGTGTTTTCTTGGGGTCACGTACAACAGTGAAGTAATGGAAGACTATCAGGACAAAATGAAGGCGCTCTCAGAGAGACTCCTCGCCATGATCCTGAAGTACCTCGGCATATCCGAGCACGATATCGACTGGCCGCGACTCCGGAGCAACGCCTGCGCTGCGCTGCAGCTGAACTCGTACCCGCGGTGTCCCGATCCGCGCCAGGCCATGGGGCTCGCGCCGCACACCGATACCTTACTCTTGACAATTCTTCACCAAAACCGCAGCGCACATGGGCTCCAAGTCCACAGGGAAGACAGAGGCTGGGTTCCCGTGTTTCCCATGAACGGTGCACTTGTGGTGAACGTGGGTGACATGCTCCACATCATGTCCAATGCCATGTTCCCTAGTGTCGTTCACCGGGTGATCCCAAGTGAGCATAGACACCGGCTAACCGTCGGTTACTTTTACGGACCCCCGACGGATTTTCACGTCGGCCCTATTCATGGACTCGCACAGGCCTCAAGCCAAGAGGACGCTGCTCAGTTCCGGTCCGTCACAGTGAAGGATTACGTTCAGATGAAGGCCAAGAATCTTGACAAGGCACTCTCTATGATTAGGATTAGATGATGAAGAATCAACTATTGTCTTTGTTCTTTTTTTGCCACTCCTGTCGTCTTCTTTGATAAGTATGATCTTTGTTATTAGTTCCTAATTAGGTGCATGACACATGATTATTCCATAAATAATGTAAACATGCACACGTCTAGATGGATAGCCGCTTGTGAAAAAGACAAAAGCTCCATGTTTGTGCATATGGAAATTAATTTGCAAAGCTTCAGCAGGTGTAAATTGAACTCACCGTAACCTAAGTGAAGCATTTGAGGTGTGAATTATTGTCCTGAACCTGCTGGTTGGAATCCTAATTATATAAACGGTCCGCAAGAAAACTCTTTATCAACTGCGTCTGCCTCATGTTTACAAATCAAAAGGAAAAAATCAGGACAAAGAAGAAACAGTCCGACAAGTTTTGATATCATGCTGGGTTTCGGATCTTTCTTAACCCATGTGACGATGAGACAAAGAGAGCCTCTTGTTCAGCGATTGGAATTTCTCCACCGCCACCGTAGTGAGCACATTCTTATTTTGTCAAGCATCAGCGAATGATGACAAGATGCGATTGCCACGCTTTAAGAGATTTTCGGACGCATGTGTGCTCGTTCCAATTAGATTGAACCGCCTTTTAAGGTCTGGTACCGTCCCATTTTAATTAAAAAGGCAAATTCTTATGATATATTTATACACACACACACACAAGTTGAAGCATTTTACTTAAGTAGCATCCAGTTTCAAGTGATTATCATCTTTGTTCATGTTAAAAACCATGACTCAATTATCGATGTATTCCATTTTTTTTTCTAAACGAAACTTTAGGAACTGAACTAGTTGAATTGATTCCTAAGTAGAACTAGTGGTTCTCGCCTTGGAATCAGTGATTGAACCAGTCCTAGACGGTTCTAGGAAACCAAACTAGCTATTCCTATACTAGGCCTCGAACCAGTGGTTTCATGCCAGTTTGGTCTAGCTCCTGAGTTGAATTCGATTAAATTTTCACCCTTATCACTACCATCTTTTCTTGATCTTATGCAAGAAAGACACCAAAGGTAACTAACATTAAGAATGGCAAATAACTAAAAGCCTTGGTTCATCAACTGAGCCTCCACAAATTGATTGGCTACACTTTATTTGAAAGCGGTAATGCCCTATTCAAATTGAAGCATTTCTCAGCTGAAGGAATTTTGGGTTCATACTCGCATTTTTTATGAGTGAACCCCAATCAATGATTCGTGATTGAATGATTTGCCTATATTTTGTTAGAACTAGTCTAGGCTAATTAAGGTCCAAAATTCAATTGTCATGATAACAAATTATTTATTGACCTTCAAATTTAGTGGGCAAAGTGCTTTTTTTAATTATAAATAAATAGGGACGATATACGAGGGGCAAAGAAAGAAGATAAATAAATTGTCACGACAAGTCAAAAGCCGTAAATTTGAAACCAGACAAGACTGCATAGTCAAACTTGTCTTCGCCTTCCTTTGGCTACAAGTCCTTTCATAGGACTTTGTGGGGATCATGGGTCAACTTACGCAAGCTATAACTTTTTTTTTTTTTTTTTTTTTGTCAAATAAATTACGCATGCAATAAACAACTAAAATTTCAATTTGAAATCTACCTAACATTCTAATAAGTAGTTACTTAGGTAATCAAACAAAAGATTAAATATACATATCAAGTTAATGTATATGATTTAACCTTTGATGGTTATAACAATTAATAACGTAAAAAGCTAATGAAAAAGATGAATCACATATCCGTGTTCGATTTACTTTCTATTACCAAAAAATTATAACAAAATAAATCAAATTAATTTGATTCAATTTCATTCCAAAGGCTCTCTTCTAATGATCGAATTAGCGAATCATAGTGAGTCTTACTATAAATTCATGTACGAGGGTTTGCATAAAGTTCATTGAACAATAAGGCAATTCAATTTTCTTTGGCATGTAATGATGACGATAAGATATGTTTCTTTTATGACCTTATCTTTCTTGACATGTCCTTGCAAGCTAAACACCAGTAATCAGATTGAGGGTTCCGTGAGCACTTAGAAGGCTCGAATCATAAAGTAGAATACCTCCAAAACAAGCCAACTTTAGCATCAGTCCAAAAGAATCTTTGATAAAAATGAAGTTTCTCGCTTTAATATGGAATCCATGCTATGGCAATCTTATCTTGTGGCCAAATTCCATGCAAATTCAAGAATTCATTGTGATAATCATGGTACAAAGTGAAGTGACAAGTTTCTGGTACGCTGAGTTAAAGGAGAAGCATGTGCGATGTGCGACTAGAATGATTGGTCTCTTATGTTCTGTCTGCTGATTGTATTTAAACCATGGAAGAGTTTGGAACCTAGGCCAAAGCTTCTGAAACTATGTTTTTAATCGAGTATGACGGAGAAAATTAATTAATAATACCATTGCATTAATCTAATCCTTTTGGAGATGGACTCAGCATTCATCCAAAGTCTTAACATTGTTCTCTTCACCTTATGATTGCATGTCTTCTGTTTTTATTTCTCTAACAAGCCTTTTGCTCTATCTCATGCGAGTTAATCTAAGATTTCCCCTGAGTAAGATTTCCCCTAAATTAAGAAATACCAAAATTGCTAATACCTTGTGAAACCATGGAATTGAGCTTATGATGTTAAGGGATAAGAATAACGCCGAGCATACTAACATAGGTTCATGAATCGATATACCAAGTGATGTGATAAACTTTTGTTAATTAAAGACGACTGAGTCTTTCTCATTTTCCCATTCTTAGTATCGTTCTTGCTTACTAACCCATCTTCCAAGACCAAAGAGGTTTTGCTCTTCTTTGTACACTCTTTCTTGTCCTTTTCTGGGGAGCCTGGAAGTGTCTGGCTTTGTGCTTCCCTTCTACATGTCTTTTATTCTATTAGAGGCTGCATGGTAATGTTCTTTTCTTTTGTTTATGAACAAAAATTTTGTTTTTTTGTTCCTGGGAACAAAATAAATAAATAAATAGAAATGCGTTTGTTTGCGTTTTCATTCAAAATCTGTTTTTTTTGTTCCTTGAACAAAAAGAACGGAAATGAGAAAAAAAAAGTTATTTTTTTGTTCCAAAACACTTCGAAGAAACACTTTTTCTCTCTCTTCTGTTCTCTTCTTTCTTCTTCTTTTTTTTGGCTTTCGCCGGCCTCGGCCATGGCCCGCGACGTCGAGGGCCGGCAACGCCTCGGCCTCGCCGGATGGGGAGGCCAAGCTTGCCCAACCACTGCGAGGCTACCAAAAAAAAAAAAAAAAAGAAAAAAAAAAAAGAAAGGAAAAAAAGGAAAAATAAAATAAAAATATTAAAAAATTAAAAGAAACAAAAATGGAATATAAATTTACCAAACGTGTTTCTATTCATTTTTTATTTCCTAACAAGTTTACCAAAAGCGTCTTTTTTCGGTCAAAAATTATTCCCTGCTTTATTTTATGGTGGTGGGGGAGAGGTGATGCTATGTTGTCCTTTTGTGAGGATTTCCAAAGTCTTTTAACTTATTGACAACTAAGGAGACCTTAAAAAAATGACATGTCATTAAAAGGACTCCATTTGCCCATGTGTCTACCCTGAGTCAAGGGATAATGCTATAAATATTTCTTTTTGCCTAATTCCGTGGCCCACCCAAAATTTGTCCTTTGTAAAGGAGTTTCAAGAGCATCAAAAAGCAGCATCTAAAGAAGGCGCACTTCTTATCATCCATGATTGGCATATTGCTCAGATATGGATGATTTCATTGTCTCTAATAACTACTCCATTACGTTGAGCACAGTTGATTATGAAGCTGTAGGTCTTGATTGGTGAATGATGGACAAAACACTTAGCTCCTTAAATCAAGGACCATTTCAAAGGATGATGTGCAATACAGGAACGAATCTTGGCATGGATTGCGGTTCTTCTGAGCTAAATTAAGTAAAGAATATGCAGCCAGAAGATGAAAATTAAAAATGCAATGACAAAGCTCTCTTTTCATTTGTCGTGTAGGGTGCACAACATGGCACTTGCATGTCCCCTTCACACAATTCACAGCGTGTCTACAGAAGAAAACACATGCATATGATGGGATGTCAGGTTAAGTGTCGTTAGTGTTGCCCCTATTGTCCTGATGCCAAAAGGCAACAGACGTACCGGGCTTAAAATATTCTAGTACAAAGACAAGTGAACAACAATCTCTTTAACCCTTTTGCAATAAGATATTTCTTTCAGAATAGGACAAATCACCCCATCTTGACATTAGAAATTTAATCGCTAGCTAGCACCCTCTTCAATCATGTAATATAATATCAGATCAATGCAAATCCACAGATTTAAAACCCATAAAGACGTCACAAGTAAAGATATTCTTATCATTTAGCTGGGTTTGGAATAAAAGACATGACTATTAGAAAGACCCAGAAGATTCATGTTGACCAACGGTTGAAGAGATGACTAGAAAATGACGATCCAAAGATAGTCATCTTAGACGGATTATAGCATAAAGATTAGCAGAAGCAAAGAAAAATGTCCTAAAATAATCACGTTATAATTATCAAAGGTAAGAAAGGTTGTATCCAGATAATTTTACATCGTTCAGAACCTGATTATTGGCTTTTGTGCTGGCTTTGAAAACCATAAACGACAATTTAAGGCCTTGACCTAACATCAAATGTAACTAAAGACTTATGTCGCTCCATAATCTGCAATCATTTACATGAACATGCTAACTGGGACCCTCAATCCATGATGCCCCCACATTGAGGATTCTCAGGATGACCAGATGCACGTAGCCTCAATCCTGCATTGCATAGACTACTAGTTTCGTACGCAGGCATGTGGTACACAGGTCACGTGAATCATCTTGACCAAAGGTACACCCTCAAATTAGTTGCACAACTTCACAAACTTCCTATCACCTCGACTTCACATGGTGTAGCAGCATTTCTGGACCGAAGTTCACTCTTAAGTCTCAGGTTTCTTGTGATTTCCTCCTGGAAATCAAAATCAGGTGTCTCAATTTAGGCTTTGGGTGAACCAACTATCGTAAGATCTTGAAGCAATGTACTAGACTAAGCTAATGTATAGCTAAGGATTAGGAAACTCGAACAGAACACAACTAACATAGACAAGATATGCACAACGGATTGGTATTGATTGGTGACAATAATTTAAAAAGAAAAATGCGTACGAGATAGAAATTTTCTCTTTGCTGTAGGGTTAGTTGTCATCACTCCCTCCAGAAAGATCTACTAATTTTTCAAACATATGCCATTTATTCCATGGTTTCTCTAAATAAGCAGTAAGAAAGAAGAGAGATCAGATTGTAATTAAATTAGTCAGTGCCAATTACCCAGTCGATAGAAGATTATAAAACAAGTGGCAATATAACTTGATTGCACCCTGAACATTAGTTCCTCAAGAGACTCCCTAGAAATTGGATGATCTGCATCCCTCTTTCTATACAGATCAAATTATCCCTGAACGCCACTCGGCCAAGAACCTTTTCCTCTTTTATTTGGAGCTACAATATTACTCGGACCCACTAAAAAGAGGTGAATTAACTACAAGGAAGGGACTAAGTGATTTTATAATGTCAACTTCACGGAGAGGTCCCAAATTAGGGCAAAACCATGGTAAAAAAGGATATGTCTGTAGAAAGATTGTTCATTTGTAGTGTCTGCCACTGTAGACAATGACCTCATGAAAACTAAAAGGCAGTAATAACCTTCCATAGCATCATCACAAGAACCACTGACTACAGGATCCAACTCTATACACATGAAAACAGAACACATTTGGCTTCCTTATATTTAAGAACACATTTCAGTGTGGGCACGAAGATGAGGAGGAACAGCGTACTTCAGTTAGTTACTGTTCTGGCACAAGTGGTTACCTGAAGAGCTCTTAACAGACTAGAACCGCGTCTCTGACTAGCTGCTGCCGCCGCATACTTCTCCCTGAGTGTATTGCAGACTCTCTGATCAGTCTGGATCCCGTCTTGTACTTTCTGTAGCTTCTGCATAACAACACAATCTGTCTGTGCTGCCTAATACAAAAAAACTGCTAAAGGAAAAAAGAAATAAAACTGATTTATAGGTTTCTCCATCCTTTTGAGAAAGTTTGTCATGGACCTCATTTTACAACACATAGTTTAAGCATCTAAGACTGACATATCTCAGGCTCAGCCAACCCAAAAGTCTTCCAACACCCAAGATATCAAAAATTTTCTCAAAATTTTCATCACGCCTATAGAGCTCTCCCAATGGGCATCAGAAAATATTTAAAAGTAGTAACTGGAGAAAGTGGTATTAGTAGATGTGTAAGTCAACTGACGAACAATCACAATTAGCTGGGTGCTCTAAGAGACCCAAACACGAACATAAGGATAAAGATCAATTGATGAACAGAGTACCAAAACTAAAAAGAAACATATTAGCACCAATTATCTTTCTTCCCACTAAAGATTAGATGGAAAAAGTTCTACCAAGAAACTGTCTATTTATGCAAGTTGACATCCCCAAATATGTTCTTTTAAATAATAAGGCATCCAACCCTATACAGGAAACAGAGAAGACGTAGACGTGTAGAGATGTTCGAAGAGAGGTGACAAGAATAAACCAGCAAGAAATGCAACTGAAAGATGGCAACAGCAATCTCTTTTATTTTCTGAAAACACAACCATAGAACGTTCAGCACAAGACCGATTGTTCAATTGTCACTTAGCTGAAGATACAGCAATGATATATAGTTCGTAAAAATCGTAAAAAATGCACATAGGACCGTATAATCCATGTCACAACTTCATGCAGTGAAATTAACTCTAAGCCAAGCCGGAGGAGGAGATGGCACAAAGTTTGTATATAATGTTACCTGTTTTATGCCCTTCAGAATTCCTTCCATGGAATCAATAAGTTTCAGGCGACCAGCAGTATCACTTATGGCATCTTGAAACTGAATGGAATTATAAACAAAATAGTTTCAGGGAAGATAAAACTGTTAAAAAGTTTATGACCAACCAAAAGCTTATGTTTGTGATATAAACCATTAGAAAGAGTACGTAAAACCATGTTTAAGAGGAACTTCACTGGAAGTTTCTAACACAGTATGTGCAGTCATAACTTCCTTTAGAATTCTAATACTAATTAAGGGCTTCACTAAAAGAGAAATCTGTGGGGGCCCATGAGCCCTTTCAAAATGAATTTTACTGCAGCTAGATACTTCTTGCTTGAGGCAACGTTCATGAGACTCAAAGAAAGAAGATAGCTGGTAAAATAGAATCATTACAGGAGAGGACATTGGGAGCACTTCAGAAGATGAGGGGGAACTGACAAATATTAATCAAGATCTTCAATTGATTATGCTATACCTGGGAATTTAGCGAATTCAATAATGATGTTTCCTTCAGCATTAGCTCTTTAAGCTCCAAAAGTGCATTATATGTTGCATAGTATTTACGTGTTTGTCTATGAATTTCCTGTAAATTAACAAACAAAAGGAATTGTAATTGCAGTGTCAGCACTAAGAATAGTTATAGCAATATAATGTACAAGATACATAGAAGCAAAGCCTCAAAAAATGAACTCCTCACCTCAATATTCATATTTAACTCAGAAAAGCGGCGTTCATACCTGCAAAGAGCACTTTGATTACCAATCCCTAAAGAACATACTCTCATACTGAGGGAAGAAGTTTACCCTTAAACCATACCCAGATTGATCCACTCTGATAGTTAAAACTTAAACTGCATCAACAATGCCCAGCATAGCAAATTTGTTTCAGGAGGGAATTAGGAAGCAAATCATCATGTGAACAGGATCAACGATCTAAAGTTAACAAGTAGTAGAAATACTTAAAAGGAGAAGAGAAGGCCCAAAATCCTGCTGTAAGAACTTAAACATTAAAACCACGCCATCTTCTAACAACTTAAACTTTTAAACTGGTTCCATAAAATCTTTAATGGCAGCGGAACAGCAAGTTCTGAGTTCAAATCTTTCCAGGCCTTTATTTACTTCCCATACTATATATTTACATGCTTTAATGTTGTGTCAAAATCCAGCCTATGCGCGAGTAGGTGTGTTTAAGTATTTAAATATTAATAACACACCTTCATCAAACAATCTAATCATTTAGAACTATTGACAGTGGTCCCACAAAATCTTTTACGACCTATGATGTTTGGCATTGCTGGGAAGATAGTAAGGAGAGACAAAATTAAATTGGTAATTTTGAGCATAAAAGATGCAGTGCAATTTCAGCAGGTTGACAAGAACCAAGTCTCAAATAAAATAAAAATAAATAAATAATGTATTTGTTCCTAGGGGACAAAAATGGCCCCAATTTGAATGTTTCAAAAACAAATCACGTGCTCTTACTCAAGGAACAAAAAGGGCCACTGTTGCATTTTCCACACAAGTGATCCTATGAGACAGTTGACATAAGATGCCATTTACAAGACATGCCCACTATTTTTAAGATTAAAGATTTGTAAACTAAAAAAATGATATTTATTTAAGATTAAAGGAAAAAGAAAGGCAAATGGATGTAGAATGAGATAGGGGAAGGGAATGGGCCGTAGCGGTAGTCGATACTGCCCTTGAGGCTAGTGTCAACCGCAACATGTCACGGAAAAATGGCTTGGCTTAATTTTATACTGAATAACTAAATCCGGGAGGTTCAAAATGGCTCTAGATGAGTACAAAAAGGTCGCAAGAGCAGTCAATTGATGGAGCAGAATGGTTGCCATGGGTACAAGGGCAAGCAAAGAGGTGACTATTAGGGTGGTGGTGTTCCATTAAGAGTGGTCTCAGCTTGATGATCCAAATGTTCCATTGACAGACACTTACAATTTGTTTGTAAATTTTATCAAGCAGAACTGTCAAATATTCAGCCTCCATCTACACCCAACCCCAAGCACCAATGGCACCTCTCTCTGCAGTCGCCTTTGACTACTCTGTCCTATGGCCAAATGACAACGGTGTCAACTAATTATATCAATGAGAGACGTCGTTGCAGCCAATGCCGCCCTCAAGGATGGCATCGGCCACTGCCACTGGCCACTCCCCCTTCCCCTCACTCCTCTTCTATGTTAACTGGTTTTTTTCTTTTAATGTTAAGTGAAAATTATTTTTTAGCTTAACAAATATTTGATTTTTAATTTTAAAAAAAAAAAAAAAAAAAGTGACGAGTCAGCATAACACGTAAGCATCATTAACCACCTCGCTGCCATGAATGATTGCTCGAACGGAAAATACAACAATGGCCCTTTTATACCCTCAAGTAAGGGTTCGAGATATTTGTTTTGGACATTAAAAAAAATGGAGCCATTTTTGTCCCCCGATATAAGTACGTGATTTTTCATGTCTACATCCATAGTGCAGATGTAGACATAAAAAATCATAAATGTTAAAAAGTATGAAAAAGTGGTAATGTTAGAGTTATGATAATAAACCAATCAAGCTTTCATCTAATAGTTTAAACTTTTAAAACAATTAATAGTGATATTACAAAATTTCAAAAATTTGAGCAACCTCTCCACAAAATCTCTCACATCTTCTACTTTGTCAGCAAAATAATTTTTTAGCTTGATAATAATTGGACATAAGGCAAGCCTGTTTGTCAATAAGAATTCCAGAATCCTTTAACGTGAATATATATATAAAGTACTTCCTGTAACCCACATCACTCCTATAGTTTCATCCCTAGATTATGTCTAAATCACAATTTTAAGGTCCCTTACTGGTAGGATCAGTTAACTTGTTGGCATTAATGTTTTCTTTAGATAGTTGGTAATCCAATGCATGCCTGTCAACGATTCAATTTAAGTATTTCATCTCACCACTGCCAGTAGTTTGATCTACATGTCTCATCAGTGCAGGACCCCATAGCTTAATTCCCATTTTCATGTTAGAGCATTACTAACTACACTCAAGAAGAAGAACAAGAAGAAAACTAGAGTTTGGATCTTCAATTAGACAGGAAAATAACGACTAAGGAGAAAAGGCTAGATGTGTTGCACACACTATATCAATTTATAACCTATATCATGATTTTGACACAGACTACAAATGCTCAGTAAAGAAAATACCTGTTGCGGGACCAGAGTAAGGACTAGGAAATGATAAAACTAGTCTATGGAATCAAGACAATGAAATCAGGAGCCAAAAGAAAATTGAAAAATCTGGGTGATAAAAATAGACCAGCTCATCATAGATTCTAGAGAAATCTAAAAAGACAGAATTAAGGCAAGGGAGAGAGAGAACATACTGAATGAGTTCCGATTGGGAAGGCACATCTTCAAGTTGCTGCTTTACAGACAATACCATCCTCAGTCTAGCCGCTAGGTCCTACCATCAGGAATACATTATGCACCATAAATGAGAATTGCAGGACAAAATATGCTCAAAAGGTATGACATCTAAGCTATATCTTTGGACCAAATAAAATCAGGCATGCAACAGCAAGTCATTTGTATTGCATTCTGCAAAAGAAATCATAACAAAAATAATATCCGCTTGAAAAATCCAGCACTAAAAGGTTGGCTGCCAAAATTGGGCCCAAGGCCAAAGATATTAAATTGCTCTACTGCACACACAGAGAAATGCTACACCTTGGTCAATGGCAGCAGTTTACTGGATAGACATCAGAATCAAAACATGAAAGATTTAAAATCCCAAGAAAAATTTTACCCGATGGATATACCATTAATTTCTTTAATCATAAAGATTGCAGTCTTGTAAGAAAATTGGCATGCACCATTATAAAAACTGGAACATGAAATCAAAGAAGAGATCTTGACCAAAATCTTATGACAGAACAAGATTTCATTAGAGCCATCCAATGTCAAATTCCAAAGGTAGACCAAATTGAGTTCACAACAAGCAGAGAGGATAAGCAGTCAATTGCACTAGCTAATTAGCAATTAATCTCAAACACTATTTGTCCCATCCAATGAACTAAAGAAAGGGCCCCCAAGAGAAGAGAACTTCCATTATGTTTCTGCTCATTATAATCCATAAAAGTTACAAAGGGATGGCAGAAGAAAGCATCAGCCAAAATTCTTTCGCAGAAAATATGAACATAAACACACAGTAATATAACAACTCCTTGGCTGACATAGAAAAAAAGGACATCAGAATCCCAGCAAAAACTACCTGTTCTCAACAAGATCCTTATATTGCTATCATTGTGATTCGGACCCTGCAGTACATTTCAATTCATATATGGACCATCATGATGGATTACTGTTGACTAGCCTCTATTGTGCTCAATCATTGGCTAATCACCATGACTCAAACATGTTGATCAGCGACCCAAAAAAAAAAAAAAAAATGTGTTGATCAGATATATGCAGAAAGTATGGATTGGTGACATTCTGGCAGTGGACCAAAATATACAATAAGATGACATAAGTCCTCAAGGGTAGTAATAAGACCCAATACCTTCTTCGCAAGGTGCAACTTTTCCAGTGATATGCTAATACAATGGTCTAAATCATCATGGAGACTGTTGCTATCACAGTTGTTTATTTTCTCCTCCAAGTGAATAATCTTGGCTTCCAAATCTGATTTCTTTGCAGTGTGATCAGATTGGCAATCCAATTCTTTCTTTTCCAAGGCCTGCAGCCATTCCCATTACATAAATGTAAAAATGGGAGCAAAAGACTATTGGGGAAAAAAAGGTAAAAATAAGGATCTACACATGACAGATGATGAGAGAATATGGAAGGACATCCACATGCTAGCCAAACCCCAGAAAATGAAAATTGACATTGATTCAAGGCTAAATTAGCAGTTGGTCCAGGAACAAATGCATTAGCATCAAAAAATGGTTTAGAGACATGTCCACATAGTAGAGGAAGAATGTCCACCTTCAGTGACTTCATGAGCAACATTGATCGGTGAACCACAGAATCGACTTTTGCTGCCCTGATTTTCTCGTGTAAGAGTTGCATCTCTTCTAAAATACGCATTCTCATCAGCTTCTGGCCAGGAGAAGAAGAAAACTAAAGTTACCAGTGTACCACTACATGAATCTAGCTACCATAGGAAACAGAGAAAAGAGCTTCTGCCTTTTGAAGAAAGTACTCCTAAATAAGCTCTTGCATGAATCCGAATTAATGAGCTCCAACTGTTATATCATCTCACTAACCTTTTCCTCTGGATCGCTGTATCTAGACGCAAAAGTAGTTCTTGCAGCACCTAATCCACCATCAAGCTGCCAAAGAGAATTTTCCTGATCTTTAGCAAAAAGTCCTGTGTGAGAATTATGGGTGTCTCTAGAGCAAAGATGGCATGATTTTAGTAGCAAGAGTGATTCATTTTACAACAGAAAAGAAGCCACATTAGCATGTAAAGACGCAAAACTAGTTCAGAACCATGGCACCACACCAATTAGCCAAACTCACCTCATCCCCTGTAACTCCAACACGGGTCCGAACATGATTGACAAGCCACCGTGCAACAGGATACACACTTTGGACTTCGAGACTGTAAATGTCCGAAGCTTGCAGAGGGTGCGGGCAGTTTAACAATTTTAAAGCTTCTTCAACACCATGACTCACTTCCCTGAATACCAATAACAGAAGCCATAAATGCAATTGGAAAAAATTCGATCTGAATACCCATTTACCCTGTGACATAATTGTAAACGGAGGGCAACATAAACTACATCGAGGCGACTCCCTGAAAAGAAACTAATTTACTTGAGCAAGAAAGACAGGATTTTTAGCAAAATACCCGAAGCAGCCATTGGTCAAGACTCAAGCTTTCCTCAGAACTCATATCAAAGAAAGGAATGCATGCTCTCTAACAATCAAACAATCAAACAACCTCAGAACACAGGGCGCAAACTTCATTCTGAGCAGTGATATGACGTGAAACTCAAGAGGGTTCACCAACCCATGTAGCGTCACTGCCATCAATGATCAACCCACTAAACGAACGAACGGATCAGACAAAGAAACGTCCTTTCTTCCATCTCTCGCCATGAATGTCGACAGAGGGAGCTGTAAATCAAACTGGAAATGCAAGAAGCAATACGCCCACGATAGAGAGAGAGAGAGAGTTGCCTGATGTTGTCTTCAGTTAGAGTTTCAGGCGAGGGGAGGCTGAACTCGGGATCGGCGGCGCGGATGCACCGGGACAGTCCGGCGACGAGCGCGGCGGCGTCCGGCGGGTGGCGCCGCCGTGTCGCGCCGAGATCGATCGATTCGAGGAGACCGACGACGGCCGTCAGCTGACTCCGGGAATCGGACGGTGGCTCGGCCATCCCCAGGGTCGGACCCACTTTTCTGCCGTCGGATCTTCTCTTTATTATTTAGAGCGGATTCCTGGAAAAACGGATAAATTGGGCGATAGTTTCCTACTGATTTTTCAATCTATATAACAATTCGGCGCAATTGTTTTATCTTTTTGAGTTAGTGAAGCTTTTTTTTTTTTTTTTTTTTTGAGCAAAGAGTTAGTGAAGCTTTAAGCTTTAAATAAAAATGGAATCCTTTTTTTGGGCAACTGTTTTCGGAGATCAATCGACCAAATTGAAGCTCTGCAAATTTCTTAAATAAATTTGGGTTAAGCTAAAAAATCAAATAATTTATACTTGATCGAAGCTCAATTGAGATCAATGTTATATCCATTATTTACTTCAATTTATAAATGAGTCCTAGATTTATCGCAAATAATCAAATCTTGTATTCCATAATAGGTCATGAAATTTAGTATGATGTGTAATAATTTTTAGTTCATTTAATTCGGTCCTTTAATTATTTCTAAATTTTTTATTACAAATTTCATCAAACAAGGAGAAAGTCACCCCAAGCCCTTGAAAGAATCAATCCGATCCCTACTTAACTGCAAATGCACAATCTAATCCTCAAAACTCTCCATTTGTTGAATCTCAATCTAATTTGTCAAAACTCTCCATTTGTTGAATCTCATCGTCAACTTTCTACAACAAAGTCAAATCAATTCTTTGAAACTATTTCACAAATATTCAAAATTACACTATTATCCGGATTTTAAAATATCTTTTCAATAATAAGTATGGTGGTAAAAATAAAACCTCATTTCAAATTGTATCGAGTTATCTAAGTATTTTCATAACTATATGTAAGAATGATATCAACTTATCTATATACACTTGTACATATATGTTTCTAACATTTTAGATAGATAAAAAAAAAAATATTAGCTTTTACCACCCGTGGTGGCGGCGTAGGTGGTTGGACACCGGTTCTTCTCACGAAAGGTCCAATGTTTGATCCACGGCGTTGTCTACTTTGAAGGAAAAGAACCCACGACTTACCCGGCAGACAAAGATAGTGGTGACTCTACTTATCGTCTAGGATTTACTCGCTGGCTACCGGCTATACAGGTTCTTGAGTAACCAAAAAAAAAAAAAATTCTTAACTTTTGTATTCCATGTTCTCTCTTTAAAAGAAAAACCCTTCATTGCCCAACACAAACGCATGATCTCTGTCACAAATAATAGAGGAACACGGCAGATCGACTTGACATCACGGACCAGACCTCTCCTATAATGTACTACGGTCAACCCACCACATGCACAACCTACTCGGTCGGCACAATTAGCAAAGATTCAAGAACCTCCGGGCGGCACAACAAGTTGAGAAGACGGTCGATGGTATTATGCACTTCGCCAGACGGGAGCGAGAACGGAACTTGCAAGATGAGGCCCGTAATGCAGCAAAGGATCGTTGCTGTAAATGATACAACGAAAGGCAACGTAATGGCAGGAAAGTCACAAAAATAAACAGTTCCGACCAAACCAGGCAGGTGGGCGTGCGCCCGCAATGAGAGAGAGAGAGAGATTCAGGCCCAGGTTGGCATGTTTATCATCATGATGCTTCTGTGTTCTGGCCCCTAGAAGAGTATAGAACTGGGGGAGAATTTGATATCACCATGACACCAGCATTTCAGAGAGCAACGCGTACCCGGAAATTACCATCAATTCCGCTGAAAACAAGTTACATCTACAGCAGCTTCTAGCTTTTTCACTCCGCAGCAATACAATACATAGTACCACTATATATTTATGAATACGAGGCGTGCCGACGGTGCATTTACCGCATCATGCAAAACATGTTTTACTATAGCGATTTAGTAGAACGCCTTAATTGCTTCATATGCATACACCAGTTATTACAAGAAAAGAGTTCTTGCCTCTCAACAAGTCCGCCACATTTTTTGCAAGGTAAATGTTGCTTTACTTCAAAGGCTATAATTCTCATATGAAAGCCTCCATTTAATAATCACCTGGTAGATAGAATCACCAGAGGGAGGTATTATCTTTGAGTCTCAGATTCCGTATCATCCATGTGTAGTTATTCATCGATACAAGAAAGGTAATGCCTGGATAAAGGCTACAGCAGGGGAATACGTTTTTAGTAGTCCTCATAACCCTTTGCCTTTCCTTCACCCATTCTAGAGTTGATGGATCCACTTGTTTCTTAAGGATCTAACCAAAACATATTTCATTCCATGTCAATCTCTTACCAGCTAAGAAATGGGAGGGTTCCTCGAAATCCGTTTCTTTTGGCCCTTTAAGTTGATGAGAATGAAACCGACAATGAGAATTTCAATCTGACCACAAAAGTAAATGACATCGAAGTTTGAGTAAGAGAGACATGGCATAAGTACCAAAGGAAAGAAGACGGCAATTATTGATGTAGCGTCCTACTTGAGAACATTTCCTTCTCCAAGGAAAGGCCAAACATTACATGTCACTATAGCATTCGAAGAAAGCTTCAACTTGACAAAAGAAGTCGTCAACCGATGTACAACAGCAACAAATGTCACAAAGTTAAAATCCCATTGCTCATTATAAGCTCTAAATTAGTATCAGTGAGACGACACCAACTGGGCGTACTGAGGCAACTGATACAAGGACGAGACACATGCACTTTGATGGGAACGGCCAATTCAGTCTTCCAATCTGAGTGCTTAGGACAAATACCTGGAGATGCCAAAGTATCACTTCCACAGCTTCACTGTCTTGTCGTGACTAGCTGAAGCAACCAGGCCCGTCACATTTGATACTGCCATTGCTGAAATTAGTCCGTCATGAGCTGGCAAAGCCATTGTCTTGTTCTCGGCCATATTCCAAAGCTCCAGGGTCTGCAGAGAATTTTCGATTGGCTTAGACCAAAGCGCAATTAAACCAAGATCTTATGGGGCAATAGAAGTCCGAAGAGCCTATTCACGTGACTCGTACTTTAAGGCACATAGCTTTTGCTGTCCCATGGCTCTTATAGAGACTGCTTCAGAAGTTATGATTCCGAAGTTGCCAATTACCCGACCTTCACTACTTCAGAGGATAGTGAGAAAGACGCCTGATTTGTACTAGGCAATACTTAATATTTTAGAAACTCATGAGCCTGATTAGCATCCCAAGAAGCTCGCTCGAAATTTCTTATGTAATCCTAAAAATTCACAAAGTTTGGGAACATCTAAACATGGACTTATATCTTACTTCTCCTATGTACAGAGATAGAATTCACCTGAAAATGCTAAAATAAATAATTCAAACGTGCGACTTACCTGGTAGCAGCCAATCACCAAAAGTGAAGGATAAGTTGGGTGGAACACGCAGGAGTGGGCCTTGTTTCCATTGCAGCTCAATTCATGTACACAGTCCCATTCACTACCAGACCCAACTGCCCAAACTCTAACAGAGTCCTCACTGACAGACGCAACTAAATCGCCAGTAGAATCCCAACACACAGAATCGATTGCCTTAGTATGCCCCTGTTATCAAAATTCAGATTCATGTGGGAACGATCAACATGTTACTAGAAGCAGGAACCAAAAAGAATAAAGATACTAATTGTGACAATCTCAAAGAGAAGAAAGGCCAACTTGAACTAAAAGGCCATGCAATTGAATGAGTAACAATTTCAATAAGATGGATGCAAACCATAAAATGCTCTGAAAGATGAGATACACCTTGAAACTAATTGTGTCATTAAAATAGCATCCGTAAATGGTGACACATACATGAACATCATATGCTTAGATACAGCAGATAAAAAGATGACAAGCTTAGATGAGAAACTTTTTTCCTACTGTAATTTGTCAACTAGATTGAGCCTTAAACCTAGACCTGGGAAAATGCTACTTTATTAAGGCAAGTTGACTCAGGTATATCCAGCAAGCCAATAGGTTCACCAATACACCTAGCAAGAAAAACAAAACAACTCCCATCACCATAGTAAGATTTTGGCACAGAGATGAAATAATAGCTTTTCTTCTAATGCCCAGCGAAATAAAACATATTGGCCTTTCAAATTTCAACACGATAACAGAGCATGAACTAAAGCCATCAGTAGCAAGCATACCATTCAATGGCATAGAATCTGGAAAGGTAGTTGCAGACAACATCATTCAATCATACCTACTAGAGGTAAGACAATCATTCACTCAGCAACAATATCCCCTTTTTCCAGGCAATAACAATCCCCACTTAACTAGACCGAATAAAAAGGAAGAAGTTACTAAAAATTCAACCTGTAAAGTTTGCCTGCACGCTTGTGTCTCTACATCCAACATAGAGAAGACATTATCTGCCGCAGCAGCAAGATACCTTCCAAGACGTGGCTGGAATCTCAACTGGGCTGTGACACCCTGATTCACGAGCAACGTAAGTTATACGTTTTTAGAGAACCGAGATGCACTTGATGCGCCATCTCATTAAAACCCACAAGGAGCAACACGATTAGCATGACAAGTCATATTAATTTGTACCCTGAATACCCTCGAACAGCTGCCATTATTAATTCGCCAGTATCTTATCTCACCATCCCCATCGCAAGAGCAGATAAGATCAACTTTTTTTGGGTGGAAGTCCAGAGACATAACAGTAGAAGAATGCCCCATAAAAGTCCAAAGAGAATGACCAGCCTGAAATTGACAAATAATCCATTGATGATACCATATGCACATGGACATTAGACATAAAGCCAACAAAAGTGAAGCTAAATGCGTACTATCGCAAGCGAACAAAACAGAGACGGTCAAATAAATCTTAGCAAGGTCACATGCGAATTTGCCCTCCACATTGACCAACATCTATCGAAACAGGAAACTCTTAAAACATGATCATTATCAGGGTAAAATGAAGGAACCTCGACATTGAGCTTCCAAAAGAATGCATAAAAGCCAAGAAGGATAAATACAATCCTAATAGTCACAGACACCATTTCCTAAAAAAGCCACACAATAGATGCCGCAGAAGTATGCACTCGAAAAACAGCAGTTCATTGAGCTCCGAAGAGAATGCTTTCAAAATGATCTATGAAGGAAGTAACCAAATCTTCACTTGATTATTATCACGGGAGAGTACCCATGGCAGAATTTATCAATATCAGCAGGCTCTAGAATTCCGGCTTCAAGAGTACTAAGTGGAGACGATCATCTCATGTGAGCAAGTGTGGAAATTCAGAGAACTTACATACTGAAGCAACTCTCTAGGTTTTAAACAAGAGTCAGATTGCAAAACCATTCACATGGACAGTTAGGCCGTAAATTCATAATATCGACTCAATATAGTATGTTCCCAAATTTTCGATGTTCAGATTTTAAAACAATGGCAACTCCTATTAGGGGTACGAAGCTAAAATCAACCACAAAGCCATTTTTTATTGATGTTGCAAGTGGCAACAAGCCAAAGACAGGAATATCTAAGTATCTGAGTAATAACAGGTGACCAGCTTTAATTGAAAGTCCTGCTCCATTCCTCTAAAGGACCAAAATCTTCTGTGGTCAGTTCTAAGGGACAGATTACCTACTTCTTCACCCTTTACCATCATGCACTTAATTATAAATTCAGAGTCCTGTCAATTAACTCATGCCAGTACATCAGCTTGCTTGGAGCTACAAGTGTAGGTCATGTTCTACATAACTGTCCAGGGTAAGTAAAACAATAACTTCCATTAGATTGTTCACTCCGGGAAAAACAAACTTGCACCATAAGCACTTGTATCATAGTGGCAGAAAGTTTTGAAATTTCATCAGTACTTAAGGTCAGGCTGGCACCTCGTGTAGTTCAGTATATTAGAAGGCTGGTGCAAGAAGCTTTGAATATGAAAAGAATTGAAAAATCTAAGAAACGTGAGTGTCAATGAGATATTATGTTCACCAACATTGTCAGCCTCCCAGACTCTGACAGTTTTGTCAAAAGAAGATGTTGCCAGGTGAGACATAGTTGGACTAAATCGAACATCTGTGATCAATGAAGAATGTTCTTGCAGAGTTGTTTTTTGCTTTAAAGTATCTGCATACCACAGTACAGCCTGCATAATCCAGAAATTTAACCAACCCATATCAGATTATGGCAGACAACGACATATTATCATGTCCACATAACCGCCTGCACTTACTTTCTTATCATGTCCACCAGTAGCAAGCAGTTTCCCATCTGATGAAAAGTCACAACAGACAACCTTGCCGGTGCTTGCTCGAAGAGTGCTCACTTCAGTAAATGAGAATTCTGTAGAACCCAATTTGAACACTATGAGTGAAACTGTGAAAGACACTTCATCATTCAGCCTACTAGGAAAATGATTCTGCATCAAACCTCAATTAGAAAGACCTGAGAATGGTAATCTAAATTAATAACAAAGAAGGACATCTAAAGGCAAAGTTCTTCCATTAACTAACTAAAAATATTCATCAGGATTTTACGGTTGATAAAATTTACCTCGAGGAAAGTTACACTTGATTCCAAAGGCAGGCTAGTTATCATCTTTTGTTAACTGGTGACATTGGGTTCATTTCCTTCTTAATAGATAGGAGTGATAGCGAGAAATGACAAAATTATCTTTGTTGGAGAAATCTTCCTGGAGTATTTTGAAGCTGACAAAACGTTTCCATCAGTCTAGTCTGAAGACTTGCAAACTCTACTATTTAAAATCTGAAGACCTCCGAACTACCAAACTCAAGATTTAAAGTCTATTCTCATTGACAGTTTCTAATCCGTCGAAGAAGGGCTATCCAGAATTGGATGTTTCGTTAAGGATTTGACATTATCGACTGGAGAAGATCTCGTGGCTAGATATGACATAACAGAATCCTTTATTTGATCATGATTGATTCAGAGATTGAGGATCTGATGATTGGCGAAGCATACTTGGAAGGTTTTACTTATGGAAACCGAGATCCTGATTGTATAGGCGAGCAGAATTGATGGACTATCGATATGTTCCTTAAATAGCTCGAATGATCTTCCTAATTGATTTTGTCCAACGGGAAGGTTGGAAGAATTCATTTGGTAAGTGCTAATGGGTATGATGGCATAAAGGAGTATATAAGGAAGACGTTCCAATTGTTCGAGTGTGTGCGCGATAAAAGAATTCCAAAGTCTGAAGCTCTTTGTTTTTAGTCAATTCATTTACTGAGCGAAATCTTGTATGCAAAAGAGAGTCTATATTTTGAGAAACCTTGAGGAAGTATGGTAGAGTATCTACACTGTGGAATCAAGGGAGAGTCTTGCTATAACAACTCTTTTGTTCATAGTGAAATCCAACCGGTGGGCTATCAGTGCGGAAGAGTGGACGTAGGCTTGGAATAAGCCGAACCACTATAAATTTTGTGTTCATTTTCTCTTCCCTATTCTCTGCTTTACCTTGATCATAATTCGTTTTGTTAAAGAAAGGAGAACTTCCTTTCTATTGTCTGCTTAGTATTGCCCTCTTATCTCGAGAAATTATTTTTACACCTATTCACCCCCTCTAGGTGTTTATACTAGCTATCTCAATTTGTATCAGAGCCTGTATACTCACTTTGTTTGAAGTGTTTTACTTCAGAGTTAAAGATTCATGGCTAGTATGTTAACTCCAGGGCTGGTAAAAGGGCAAAGTAATACCAGACCGCCTTACTTTGATGGAAAGGAATATACATATGGAAAAACAAGATGAAGGCGTTCCTAAGATCAAAGGATCCTCTGGAATGGGACGTTGTAGACAAAGAAATCATTCCTAAAGCTGCATCTGTCTCAGAAAGAGGAAAAGAAGCTGTTGAGTCTAGTGAAATGACTCAGGAAGAGATAACCAAGAGACAAGCTCTTAATGCAAAAGCAATTTATTATATTATGCTTTGTCACCCATTGAATATAACAGAATATCTTCTTGTGTTACAGCGAAAGAAGTTTGGGATAAATTACATATTACCTATGAAGGAACCGATCGAGTGAAAGAAACCGTAATCAACATTCTCCTTGGTCAATATGAAGCCTTCAAAATGAAATCAGGATAATCTATAATGACATGTTTAGTCATTTTACAAAAATCGTGAATGGTCTTGAAAATCAAGGTCAACCAATTTCTGATTCCATGAAAATAAACAAGCTACTGCGTGGACTCTCCAAGGATTGGAATCACATAAAGACCTCAATAAGGGAGACACAAAGAATTATGCCACTATCTGTTGATGAGTTGGTTGAGACTCTTTAGTCTTATGAAGTGGAACAAATCAATGAAGACGAAGATCCTAAAGGTAAGAAATCCATCGCATTAAAATCCAATGATGATTCCGATGTTACAAATTCTAAAGACGATATGGATAATGAGGAGTTGCTCTTATGATAAGAAGATTTAGAAAGCTAAACAAAAAAGGAAGAAGATTCAATCCAAAGAAATAGAGTTTTCAAAAGCAACAGCCTAAGCCTGTTGAGGATGATGAATCAAATAGAGATGTAGTTTGCTTTAAATGTAAAAAAAAAAAAAAAAAAGGACACATCAAACTCAATTGTCCTCTTCTGAGGAAGAAGAAAGGAAAAGCTGAAAAGTATCGAAAGGCTTTTAAAGTAGAAACCTGGAGTGATACAGAATGTGAAAGAAGTGATGATGATTATGCCAATATATGTCTGATGGCACAATCGGATTCAGATTCAAACTCCGAAACAAACTCAGATTCAGACAGTGAATTTGAGGTCACTATCAAGAAAAAGATAAAATGGTATCTAGATAGTGGATGCTCAAGACATATGACAGGAGATTCAAATTGCTTCATAAAGCTCGTTCAAGTAAATAGTGGAAAGTCTCATTTGGAGGAAACAGCAAAGGAAGAATTGTGAGATTCGGAACTGTAAAGATAGGAAACCTCACAATCAGCAATGTTTCCTTAGTAGAAGGATTCAACTACAATCTGCTTAGTATCAGTCAGTTGTGCGATGCCGGTTTCAAAATCAACTTTCAAGAGGGAATATGTTCATGAACCAGTAAAGATTCTACTCAGTCATTCATGGGTCAAAGACATGGAAATATCTACCTCTTGGACGTGAAACCAGATGAATCGCAATGTTTAATCTCAATTCAAGACGAAGCGAACTTATGGCACAGAAAACTTGGGTACATCAATATGAAGCAAATAGCCAAAATTTCAGCAAAGAAGCTAGTTCATGGTCTACCCAATCTGTCATACCAAAAGTCTGATCTATGTACACCATACGTATTGGAAAAGCAGGTAAGAAATTCCTTTAAACCAATAAATCAAGTTTCCACTAATCGTGTACTGCAGCTTCTGCATATGGATCTCTTTGGACCAACCAGAACTCAGAGTATTGGAGGTAAGAAATATTGCATAGTAATTGTGGATGACTACTCACGATTTACTTGGGTATATTTTCTAGCAAGTAAGTCTGAAGCCTTCTCTTACTTTGAAAAGTTTGCTAAAAATGTCCAAAATGAAAAATGGTATGTTATTTCAAATATAAGAACATACCATGGAGGTGAATTTGAAAATCAAGATTTTACAAAATTTTGTGATGAATCTGGTTTTCAGCATGTGTTTTCCTCTCCATATACTCCAGAGCAAAACAAAGTTGTGGAAAGAAAGAATAGGTCGCTTCAAGAAATTGCTAGAACTCTTTTAATTGAAAGCAACATCTTTTCACGATTTTGGGCTAAAGCAGTTTCTACAAAGATGTTATATTATTAATAGGGTTTTTCTAAGACCTATTTTGGAAAAAACCCCCTATGAGTTATTCAAAGAAAAGAAGCCTATTGTTTCATATTTTCATGCGTTTGGATGTAAATGCTTTATATTGAAAAATGCAATGATCGAGTTGGCAAGTTTGAAGAAAAATCAGACGAAGGTATCTTCCTTGGATATTCTACCTCAAGCAAAACCTATAAAGTCTACAACAAAAAGACTCAATCTGTGGAGGAATCAATGAATGTCAAATTTCAAAATTCCATGCAAAATGAACTATTCAAACTCATCTTGAAGAATCTGAACCTACTCCAGATTCTACAAAGTCTAAATCTCAAGAAGTAGCTTAGACTTTGAAAGATCAGCAACAAATGATTGTTGAAGATTCAAATGAAGGAAGTGATCATCAACCTAACAAATCAACTAGTAACTGGAAGCATAAGTCCAGTCATCCCAAAGATCTCATTATTGGCGACATTAATGAAGGAATTCGCACAAGATCCAAAAGGTGCGAAGAGTCTAGTGCTGTGGCTCTTATTTATGAAATAGAACCCAAAAGCATAGAATAAGCTTTATTTGATGAAAGCTGGATTGAAGCCATGCAAGAAGAACTCAAGCAATTCAATATTAATGATGTCTGGGACTTGACTCCTAAACCGAAAGGTAAATCTATTATTGGAGCGAAATAGGTTTTCAAGAACAAGATGGACGAGAAATGAAAAGTGTAAGAAACAAAGCAAGACTCGTGGCCAAGGGATATACGCAAAAAGAAGGGATAGACTATGATGAGACTTACGCACCGTTAGCAAGGTTAGAAGCAATTAAATTATTACTTGCTTTTGCTTGTTATAAGAATTTCAGTTATTCCAAATGGACGTCAAAAGTGCTTTTCGAATGGATTTATCCATGAGGAAGTCTATGTGGAATGCCACACCGGGTTTGAAGACCCAAGGAAACTAGACTCGGTATTCAGACTAAAAAAGGCCCTATATGGTTTAAAGCAAGCACCTCGAGCTTGGTACGACAGGCTGAGTAAGTTTTTAATTCAAAACGGCTTTGTCAAAGGTAAAGTAGACACTACTCTATTTATCAAAAGAAAGCAAAAGTTTTCTGCTTGTTCAAATATATGTTGATGATATTATTTTTGGATCCTCTAATGAAAGTCTGTGCAAGAAATTTTCTAAGTCTATGCAGGATGAATTTGAAATGAGCATGATGGGTGAACTAACCTTATTTCTTGGACTTCAAGTGAAACAATTGAAGGAATGAACTTTTATTTATCAAGAAAAATATGCTAATGATCTTGTCAAAAAGTTTGGACTAGAAAATTGCAAAAAGACTAATATACCAATGTTAAGTTCTTTGAAGATAGACAAAGATGAAGGAGGAAAGAAAGTCGACCAGAAGCTATACAGGAGTATCATTGGTTTACTTTTTTATCTTACTGCTTCTAGACCTTTGTTTAGTGTATGCATTTGTGCTAGATTCAAGCAAACTCGAAAGAATCTCATCTAAGTGCTGCAAAGCGTATTATCAAATACATTGCATCATCTTCTAGCCTTGGTCCTTGGTATCCTAAAAGCGGAGACTTTACTCTTCTTGGATACTCAGACGCAAATCTAGCTGGTTGTAGAGTTGATAGAAAGAACACCTCGGGTACCTGTCAACTACTTGGAAGCAGGACAGTGTCTTCGTTTTCAAGGAAGCAAAATACAATAGCTCTTTCTATAGCAGAAGCAAAGTATGTAGCTCTTGGAAGTTGTTATTCACAAATTCTGTGGATAAAACAACAGCTAAGAGACTTTGGAATTAAAGAATCATGCACGGAGATTATCCGTGACAACACCAGCACAATTAATCTCACCAAAAATCCAATTCTTCACTCAAGAGCAAAGCATATAGAGATTCGACATCACTTCATTAGAGATCATGTTCAAAATAGAGAAGTCTCGATTCAGTTTGTTGACTCAAAGAACCAATTGGCAGATATATTTACAAAGCCTTTGGAGAAAAATCAATTTGAAATCATCCGTTCCGACTCAACATCTTGAGGTTTGAAAAAGTTAAAGTCTAGAGACTCTCAGACTCAGGCAATCAAGATCTTTGATTGTAAGTTATTTTATTTTCTCTCAGATTAAATCTTGAAAAGGTACGATCATCTCATCCATAATTGATTTTTGCTACTTTCAATTTCCGTGATTAGTACAATCTTTCTTTTTTCAAAAATGGAGTTAATTTTTAAATGGCGGTTATCTAATTTTTTGAAAAAGGCGGTTATTTTTTAAAATGGCATATTTTTACTTTCCATTATGACGTTTTGTATACCTCTCTTCGACCGACCTATATATTGTCAGTTCCTCTTCGTTTAACTCTAAAAACCGTAAAAAGCATCGATCTTCCACTTCTGGCTTCTTCTCTTGTTTAATCTTCGAAAAGTTGTCATCTTTCTTGGAAAAGTCAAGTTTTGAATCTTTCAAAGACTGTAAAAGATGTCGTCTCAAAGGAAGTCTTCGAGGATCGCGAATAGGGGACTGCAGCAAATGCGTGAGGGGCCTACGCACTTTGATCTCATCGAGAAATAAGAGTCTCCTAGTCAGCAGTAGAGCCCACAACATTCTCAGCAGCGTCAATCGTCTTCACCTAGACAACAGGATGTTGCTCGACGAGAAGAGGAAGAAATAATCGAAGATGCAGAACCCGTAAGAACTCTTAAGCCCTCTTTTACCTACAAGCTTTATCGTGCAATGAAAAGAGGTGGAACTCGTTTGAACTACATTGATGAATTTTTGAAAGACAAAAGATACAAAAATGAAACCTTCTTTTTACGCACAATGGAATGGTTGGGAATTGCCCTGCTGGGTCGGCAGAAGAAGCAATGGCAAACATTCCAATTGATCCTCATGTTGGAGGGCTGAATCTGACAGATGGAAATGATGATGACAAGTTGTATAGATAGTTTCAACTGAGAATAGGTGTTGCGGCAAAAATTCGGAGCAAAAGGACAGACTTGTTTCGATCGGAGAAACAAAAGCATCTATACTCTAAGTTGTTGAAGCGTGGGGTGATAAACCCTAGAAGTGTGGATTTTGATTTCCTTGACACTGTGAACGTTAATTTGAGGGAAAAATTCAGTCTTCTTCAACTTGAATAGTTCTGTTCTGACTCTACATAAGCCTATGCTGAACTCACTGCATATTTCTATTCGAATCTCAGTTTCTTGGATGCGAATAGATTCTCTTTTAGTGTCCATAATCAAGACTTTTTGGTGGATGTAGATATGTTGGCTGATGTGATTTGGGTTAAGAGAGGGAGATATCAACCTATCAATGTCTCTATTGCTCATGCTACATTGGAACTTGTTAAGGATAGAAGGACAGAGGGAAAGGTTTCCTACTCGAGAATGAGTGTGTTTTAACATTCTGCTTTATATGATTATGATTAATTGCCTCAGACCAAAATCTACTTCAAAGACTAATGTTTCAAACTCAGAGGCAAAGCTAATGTATGCCATCAATGCTGGGAAAAAGTTCTCTCTTCCTCACACTATTATGTTCCACATGTATAGAGCAGTGGTGAAGGACAAGGGTCAACTTCCTTATCCAGCTCTTGTGACAAAGTTATTCAGACATTTGAATATTCAACCTCCTTGAATTCTCTATGTTCGATCTTGTGATCAAATGGTGGTGGGACTGAAAATGGTATCTAAAATGCATCTGAAGGAACTCAACAAGACGTTGGAGAAATTCAAGGAGAAAACCCCTGTCAAATCTCATCAAATTTCTTTGGCAGCAAAAAGAACAGGTAAGGAGCCCATGGTTGCTCCATCCAAGAAAAGAAGAGCTCTCATCGTTGAAAATGAAGAAGATGAGGAAGACATCACCATTTCTGCAATGGCATTGAAGAACCTAAGTCGTTCTATTCCAGAATCAACGGAACGACAAGAGAAAGACTCAGAACAAAGGACTGGAGAAAGAGAGAATTTAGAAGCAAAAGAGAAAGAAGCAAATGAGAAAGAAGCTGAAGAAAGAGATGAAGAGGAGGAAAGATTTGAAGAAGAAGAAGAAGAAAAGGAAAGAGGAGATCAAGAGGAAGGAGAGCATGAGAAACACTCATCTCCACCTGAAGGCATGAAAACAGGGGGAGATCGTGAGAAAAGATGAATATCCTCATATCTTGTTACTAGTGAAGGAGTCAGCCTCTCGCCAGTAGATCCAGAGGACATCTATGCCTCTCAATTTCCTGAGGAGGGACATGATGTTTCATCGCCCAATCTGTGTGACTATGCTGATTTACCATCGTCTGCATTTACTCTATCTGATCGTGCAAAAGCCAATATGTAGACTGATAATTCAACAGATTTTCGCAGAATTCTTAATGTTCTCTTAGAAATGCGGGGTCAAATATATGCTCTAGGATACGAAATTCAGAATTTGCAGACTGCAGGTCAAGCTTCTTCAATTTCTTTGAATGATCAAATCCAAGCCCTTGCTCTTCAGATTCAAGCAAATGCTAAGGTTGAAGAGGTGGCTCAACTGAATGAAGAGTTGAAAAAGCTGAAAGGCATTGTCCAGTCAATGGGAGATTTCCAGCTTGTTCATGTTCCCAAGCATTCTTGATTCCATTCTCTTTCCATCTTAACATTTTTTTTATGATGACAAAAAGGGGGAGAGATGTGATTTGAACTTTGAACCTTAAACTTTTTGAACTTGAACTTTTAATTTGTTTTGATGTTTGACTTGACTCTTGTGTCTGGATGTGGACTGAATTTGGGATTTGGGTTTGACTACTTATATTAAGTACTACTGATATCTTATGGATGGCTTTACTCATATGCGAGACTAACCTATTTTCTGTTATTGCAGATTCTAGTGTTATCATTAAGCCATTTATCTTTGTGAGATATCCATATTTGCTTGAGTAATGTTTTGCAGGTCAAAGTTATCCAAATCTGTAAGAAAGTTTTGTCACCATCAAAAAGGGGGAGATTGTTGGAGAAATCTTCCTGGAGTATTTTGAAGCTGACAAAACGTTTCCATCAGTCTAGTCTGAAGACTTGCAGACTCTACTATTTAAAATCTGAAGACCTCCGGATTACCAAACTCAAGACTCAAAGTTTATTCTCATTGACAATTTCTAATCCGTCAAAGAAGGGCTATCCAGGACTAGATGTTTCATTAAAGATTTGACTTTATCAACTGGAGAAGATCTCGTGACTGGATATGACGTAACGGAATCCTTTATTTGATCATGATTGATTCAAAGATTGAGGATTCGATGATTGGCGAAGCATACTTGGAAGGTTCTACTTATGGAAACCGAAATCCTGATTGTATGGGCGATCAGGATTGATGGGCTATCGACATATTCCTTAAATAGCTCGAATGATCTTCCTAATTGATTTTGTCCAACGGGAAGGTTGGAAGAATTCATTTGGTAAGTGCCAACGAGTATAATGGCATAAAGGAGTATATAAGGAAGACGTTATAGTTGTTCGAGTGTGTGCGCGATAGAAAAATTCCAAAGTCTGAAACTCTTTATTCTTAATCAATTCATTTACTAAGCGAAATCTTGTATGCAAAAGAGAGTCTATATTTTGAGAAACCTTGAGAAAGTGTGGTAGAGTATCTACACTATGGAATCAAGGGAGAGTCTTGCTGTAACAACTCTTTTGTTCATAGTGAAATCCAACCGATGGGCTATCAGTGCGGAAGAGTGGACGTAAGCTTGGAATAAGCCGAACCACTATAAATTCTGTGTTCATTTTCTCTTCCCTACTCTCTGCTTTATCTTGATCATAATTCATTTTGTTAAAGAAATGAGAACTTCCTTTCTATTGTCTGCTTAGTATTGCCCTCTTATCTCGAGAAATTATTTTTACACCTATTCACTCCCCTCTAGGTGCTTATACTAGCTATCTCAATCTTGTCTGTTCATTATTCAAAGGCTTGTCGTGAAAGTCTTGTCCTTCGTTGTAACTTAGATTATTGAGTTTTGGTCCTTTTTATGCTCATACCACTTACGTTTCTCCGTTGTTGCTCAAAGGTTAGTCCTTCTGAAACTCTTAAGTAGTTCTTTCTATAAGGTTCCCTTCTGTTTCGACCCGTCAAACTCTGAGCTCATGGTGGATGAAATCTTACATATCCTCAGAAAGGAAAAAAAAAGGCTTTGGACGCACCAAAGTGCATGAATTGGCAATAGTCGTTCAGACTGAAGGACAAAAGAAAATCCCAATAACATCTATAGGAATCAATAGATTATTGAAGTCTACAAGATATATGAGACTAACAGATTTCTTCCCCTGCTATACACACAATAGATCTAAATTTGGAAAAGAAAACAACAATGTGAACAAATATATATGTTGCAATTTATATGACAATGTTTCCCTAGAAAATCTAAAGCATAAGGAAAAGAACACGCCACATAAGTACCGTAGAGTAAAAGACTCCGCAAGAGACTTAAGGTTTTATGTCTCAAAATCTAGTAAAACCGCAATCAAAAGAAAGCTTGTAATATTGAGCTGGAAAGTGCCTGTGAGATATAGAAGACATGCAAAGAACCTAGACTTGGAATGAATGAGTTGAAATAAATTAAAGCTGGTATAATGTTGATATGAAATATATATATATATATATATATAGCGCATAATGGCATCTACTCTCAAAGTTACCATATGACCGATTGATTTAAGTCTTATCTACCTATTTGAAAGAGATTTACATATAAGTCACGTTGATGCAAATCTAGAAGACTCCTCTTTCTTTTTTTCTTTTTTTTTGTAAAATGTTTTGCAACCAATCTCATTTCTTCATTTAATTCTTAGAATTTTATTAATGAGTGTCATAGGACACTTATTAAGAAACCAGAGAAGCTTTGTAGGTTTTATCAGATGCAATGACTTTTTTGCTTTATATGTAGTCATTCCAAAGCTTCTTTGGAGGTGTTATCAAATGCAATGCCTTTTTTGCCTCATATGTAATCATTGGTTAAACATATCTTCATTAAGGATCCTCAAAATGTACTTCCGGAGGACTCATTACTCATTTGTATGACCTTTATTTATTGCTAGCTCTAGAGCTAACGCTTTGCTTGTGAAAATGAATGTAATAAAATTTGTCAAAATAATATGTTGAGAATAGGGTTGTAGAGTTGGTCCATTGAGAAAAGTGAACGCAAATCTTTGTCAATGTAGGAAGAATCTAATTTACCAAAGCTAACAAATATTTAGATCTAAATTCGAGGTGACTATTGTACACGTCATCCGCAGGCTCAATGTCAGAAATCTGAAAGTCCCCCTGAAAGACTCTCTCACCCCTCTCTATTATCTGCTCTTTCGTTTCCTCCCGACTTACGGCCGAGCTCTGCTCTCTCTTGTCCGACAAACCACGCCGTCGCCTCCGCCTCCGCCTCTGTTGCTTCCGCCATCACCAAATCGCCGCTTATCTCTCCTTCTCCATCTTTCTCTCTCTAAAACCTTCTTCGACGATGCTCTGCTCTCTTTCAAAGCGTCAACTCTTTCTTGCAAAGCGAAGTCAATCTAGTTTGTCAAAACCATAGGAGATCACATCATCAATATCACTTAGTAATGTTGCAAGCTGGTTGAAGTTATGGAGACAAAAACTAAAGAAAGATTAATTCGCTATTATTCGTTTGGTATAATTTTAAAACCGTGGGCATCATCATGGACTATTATGAAACTAAGGTAGGATAGGGCATGCTGCTGAAAAATAGATTTGTATAAGAAAAGGAACCTATGGAAGCATTATCGGAACCCGTCAAAACTTTATAGTACGAGAAACATCAATTATATAAGTCAAGGATTTTTATTGAAAGATACCGACCGCACCTGCATATCCAGCAAATTGAATTAGGCTAGAAAAGTTGTACTTCATTGTTAGGATGAGGAAACATCTTTTCATCGAACAGATAATTCTCATAGTTTACCCTGAACAAGAATCAACCTTCTTCCTGAGTTCTTAGACAATTATCTGGTGGTATTCTTGAATACTCTGCTGCCACATCCCTCGAACCGATACTATACCCTGAATTTTCTCATTTTGCCCATTTGTCTGGGATGGCAATTTGTATAGACTCTGCCACTTTTATTTTCGACAGCTCTTCTACATATTCCGCTGTGACATCCTACTGAATTATTTGGACAGCTCCTCTTTGATGCACATTTGTGTCCTTCAAAGACAGCTTTCTACCTTGCTTGCTGGTCTACCAATCAGCAACCACAGTCAACAGACTTTGAAGGTATAGCTAGCCGAAAGTGTATATGCTGGACATAAAATGAGCCATCGCATCAACTCAAAACAGACAGCCTTTGAAGAACGGACAAAGCATCCTCAGGTCCATCTCGTACAATGCTCCACTTCTCTAAATTGCTGGGAATATAAACAGATAACCAGCCAAAACCTCATGACAAATACGGATTCCCCATATGAAGAACAGAGTCACTTAAGAAGAATGCCTTGCACTAACCTGAGCATCGGTAGTATCGACACGGTTCAAGTATGAATTCTCACATAAGATGTTAGTGACATCTTTGAGTACTGCTCTCTTTTTGTGCTACTTGCCAGCTTTTCCTACCAAGTTGCTTTTGTTCTCGTTTGATACTGATTTCTTGGCATTTGCACGGACAGTTCGCTTTTGCTCCTATTTAAAAGGGAGCCTTGGGGATGGGAGTATCCCTGTCGACATGTCTAATGCTTTAGCTCTTTCTTGCATAATTCAGGCAGTGGATCCTTCAGTTGTGTTTGGGCTGCATTTTCTTTGTTCATATTTGCATTCCTCCCAAAGGGAAATACCTATCATCAAATTAAATGGCTCCTCTCTGCACTCATCATCCTGAAGATTAAATTTATCGTTAGATGACTGGAACTAAAAGATGAATCGGAGCAGGCAGCTATAGTTTGAAACTGTTGAAGACACAAGCAAGGCAAACCATAGGCATCCTGTCATCCTGGAATTTAAATGAAGAGAAGAGTCTCTCGTGCCACCAAAACTAGTTCCCCATCCCTTTAGGCAATAAGGCAATACCATCCCAAAGGTTATGGACCACATTATCTTAATAGCTACTTAGGATCACAGATTTAAATGAGTGCTGAAAATCCTATGAAGTGGATTTGAGATTTACAATAGAGGAGACAGCTAAATGCACAATCAGGAGTCTCATCTCTCTCTTCAACCCTCCCCACATTAATGTTTTCATCTGCAAGGATAAAGGATCCATATGGCAAGACACTGAACAAGTGAGAATACCTCATCTATGTTTTCTCAACTTTTCACCACACGGTATGGCAGTTCTAAATCAACAATTTTCTAGGTAAAACTAATTGATCATTATTTGCCAAAGGCCTCTAACTAGAACAATTTATTAGAAAAAAGTGACCGATATCTCTCAAGAAATTTCCAACAAATTTGTTCTTGGATTTTTTACTTTTTTGTATGTCATCATAGACCAAAACCAGCTTTACAGCTAGCCTTGTGATTATGAACATGCTTAATACAAAATTTGAAAAAAATCAATGGGAAGAAGGCAAACCTAGACTTGTTAGGAACAAAAAGCCACAAACATAATTTATCCTAATAAATAATGTGAACATGATCACCACTTATTATAATTTATCTTAAAAATTAATGGGAACTCTTACAAATTTTTAGTAAACGCTGGAGGTTGAAGAGTTCATCTATTTTTTTTTTTTTTTTTGTGCTTGTGTCCAATGTAGGCAATGAGCTTGTAAGATAAATCTTCTTATTATCAGGCGCAACATTCCACAAGGTGAACAACTAAGTAGATCAACACCATAGCCCATGAGGTGCAAACAGGTGAGTTTGGTTCAACTTTAAAAATGGGTTTTGGGTGTAATGCTGATGCTAAAAGACAAAGCCATGTGGAGAAATGCAAATTACTTTAAATAAAAACTCATTTGCATTGCAACTTTGAGTGAAGTAGTGTTTAATTAAAAAAAATGCAAAGGACTTTAGCTATAATTTTTCTTCTTCTTTTGATTAAAAAGAAATCAAACCCTTTGCCAACTTTAGGGAAGGTTTAGGCCATCGGCAAGCTAGATTTGGCACCAGTGATTGACAATCGAGGTCAAGCGAGGGTCACACGACCCAGGCAAGGGCTGCCTAGGGTCACGCAAGCTCAAGCATTAGGCAGCCATCGCTTGGGTCATGCAACCTCAATGAGGGCCACTTGGAGTCATGCGACCTCACGCGGCCATAGATTGGGTCGCATGACCTTGTGGAGGGCCACCTAGGGTAGTGTGACCTCGAATGACGAGGGAGGTCATGTGACCGAGGTGACCATTGCCTGGGGTCTCACAACCCCCAAGCAACAAGTCATGCATTTGTGCGACCCAAACGACCATCGCCTAGGATCTCACGACCCAATCATCCCTCGCCTAGGTCACACAATCCCACGTAGCCATCACATGGGTCATGCAATCTCGCTGGCCCTTCACCGGTTAGATTTGACCTCATTGGCCCTACCCAAATGTCCTCATAAAGAAGATGAGTGGTAGCAATGAGGGGCAAAATCAGAAAACTAAAGAATTGGTGATGTTAGATTTGGAAAAAAGATGTTTAACTCTAGTTTCAGCATTTCACAAATGCAATTTGTAAAAGGCTAGTCCCTACTTGCCTTGAGCTTTTAGCATTCCCAAGGTCAACATTTGGCTCAAAGCTATTTTGAAAGACTTGCTAAACACCTTAGCATTTTCCCAAGAAGTTTTGGAGGTTGAAAGCCTTTTGAAAAAGTTACATCAAACACACCTCAAGTCCAGAGAAATGATAGTAGACATCAAAATTCCAATTTTCAAATATGAAAACACTTCATACTTTTGAAAGAAAATGTGACATCTTGATTTTCAACCCTGCTTTCTATTAAATGAAATGGGCTTTTTATCGACACGTCTATAGTTCTTTTTCTCTAAGCTAATCACTCACGAGATAACTCTTATATCAAATGAAGCCATTAATGAATCTAAACGCGACCGACTTGAGAATTTGACCAAAAATCGATTGCTCAACCGTGCTAATCTGCAAGGGTCAATACGGCACCGTTAAAATCAATTAGAGATCGGAGAGAGGTCGATTCGATCGCCGCACGCCATCCTGGTCGTTCACCGAGCCAGCCGCTGCACCGCTTGCATCCGAGCTCCTCCAGCCGCGTCCCGCGCTGCTCAATCGTCGCAACTTCGCTTGGTCACCGTCCTTAAGCCGCTAGTAGCCGTCCCCAAGCCGCCAGCCACCTTCGCCCGCCCACCTGGCCCCGCAATGCTCGTTTCTATGCTGTCCTAACCCCTTGGTCCAACTATTCCAGCCAACCACAAAACCGAAGTTCCAATTCGGGCCGTGGGCTGTGTGGGCCTTTTCCGAGTCCTTCCGAACCCATTAGGTGTCGCTGTAGGCTCAAGTCTCGCTCGCCTCCGCGTCACCATTACCGTGAACTCACTGGCTCACTAATCCGATGAGTTTACTTGCTAAACCTTAATTAGAATGTTAATTATGCTTAAGGGATGATTAGTTTAGGTTAAGATTGAGTTAGGATGATTAATTAGGATAATTAGTGGTTTGGTTAGTTAATTATGCTAATTAGGTGGTTAGGTTAATTTAGCTAGGGGTTAATTATATTGTGTAATTTAATTAGCTTAGTACATTATTTAATTAAGTCCAATTAGGTGGTTAGATTAGTGTATATAGCTCAATTAATGATTTATTTAATTATTTTGTAATTTATTTAATTATTTATTTATTTTCGAAAATTATACCAGGATAGCCGGTCGTCAAAATTTTGTGCTGATTGTTGTGGTGCAATTAGTTTGTGCAAATTGAGTGTTGGTTGATGAATTTTGATTTATTACTTTAAAAATATGGATTTTTGGTATTTACTTAGAAAAATACCAAATGTCGATTTTTCACACCAAAAATATTTTTAAGTACTATATCAATTATTGGGGTTTTTAAAAGTGAGGATATTGCATTTTATGACTCAAGCTGACCATGTACTCACACACGATTATTTTACCGGATGTTTTTAATATGAAGAAAATATGCCAAGTACATTATTTTAATTGAGACATTTGAGTGCAAAGCACGATATCCTTGGCTGGAATTGGATGTGCGTGTGATCGTTATGAGAACCCGTCACAAGCTTTTGAGCCAAACGATGCTCCTTCGAGAATGCCCCACATCCCGGTCGCAGTTGAGGCTGGATCAATGCTCCTTCAAGAATGCCGTCTAGAGATAGACGTTGTCATGCTCGATGGTGCAAGACGACACCCGACTATGCCAAAAGACCGCTAACTGTTGAGTCGACTGTGGCCGTTGGGTCATAACTAATTAAAACGCTTGAATGAGTGATTTGACCATGCCTAATTATGGGATAAAATTGTGTGGCACGAAATGGGACTGTCATAACGATTTAGCCTTATAATCGAGACTCATGTAATTGATTGAGATATGAAAGTGTGGCGTTTCAATTATTGAGTGTATTATCGTATGCATCTGTTATATGAGCTGTGCTAACATGCATGAATGTTCGATTCGAGGTAAGTATTCTTCGATGTGTGCTTAGGCTGCCTCTAGGCGTATTACCTTTCTAATCAAGGTTTAGGGAGTAAATTTGCTGAGACATTGTCTCATCCCGTGGTGGGTTTAATCTTTACAGGTCCCTAGATGAAAGTCCATCCCGTTCGTTTTGGGTAGCCGCGAGGATATAACGAACAGAGTACCGATTTCCCTATCCCCAGGAGTCCTTGGATCCGTAAGCTCATCGTGACTATAATCTTGGTCGATGAGGGCCTACCACAGTTGGTACCTCATCGATTCAAGGTGTAATTTCGCCACGGGCCTAACGGGAAACGAGAAGGTCCCGTGTATGGTTTCGATGGACTCGCCATTAAGGGTGAGGGTGAGGTGGTACTCGACTCTGTCGTGCATGCCAACATTATAGCTGATAATGCGGCAAACCAGGGGCCCGTGGTGGAAGAGCCTGCAATAGAGGAGGTAGTTGATTCACTTGATATCGACATCCCTGACGGTGTCATGATAAACCCAAATCCCAAGTAGATAGGGTCCGAGTAGAATTAGCTAGGTAGTCCTTTTTGGGGTTTTGATTTTTGTATATAACTTTGTAGGCTAATCTAGATGTTTATAAAAGTGTGATTTGTTTTATATAGTTGTCTTACTATTGAGTATTGACACCTAAATTTTGGCAACCCGTTTATTTATTTATTACATAGAAAATTATGGGTCAATTTTATCCCTATATATATATAATTGCATATAGATTTAGGTGCATTTATTTTTAATTTGCATTTTTTGCATTGGACCGATGGCAGATGGGTTGAAATTAGTGGTTTTGAGCTTTAACTTGGCTAGCCGGACTAAATCCACGAAGCGAACAAGTTGGCTCAACTCTATGCTTTTTTAATAATTGAAAATTATCTCATGGGAAAATAGACATTTTGAAATTTTTTCGGGATATGAATTTTTTGGATATGGCAAATGTGTGAAAAAATATTGCGATTTATCTTTGCAAGATTTAGATTTAGAGAAAAATTCTATCGTAATCTTGAATCCTTATCATTATGTGATAAATTGGTGAAGAAATATTGCAAATGTAGATTAGAAGAAGAAACTGAAAATCTATTTCCTTCCCCGATAAAAGGCCGTACGGGGGCTCGCTGATTTTTGGAAAAAATTTCACTAAAAGTTTTCTTGCTTTAAAGGGAGAAAAGTCAAAAGGGTTTTCTTCCTTCGACTGAAAAAGCAAAAAACCGCAGGGGGAGAGAGAGAGAGAGAGAGAGTATGGAGATAAAGAAGAAGCGCTCGGCTACAGAGAGGAAAAACGTCCACTATTCTTCTTCTTAGATGTTGGGCTTCCTGCCGGTTTCTGCTACTCTGCTCGTGTTCGCACCGTTGCGCCCCCACTACAGCTGTTTCACCACTCACCCGAAGCTCTACCCTACTGATCGCCATCTGTGAAGCCCGACGTCTGAGCCACTCCTAACCTATTCTGCCGCTCATCCGCGACTCTCTGGCACCGCTCTCTACCAAGCCGGAGTCCCGAGTCATCCGCGTCGGCACCAGCAACCCACGAGTCCCCAGTCCTCCCGCTTTGGTCCCTCGTGACACCAGCCCTATCGCAGCTGAAGCTCGGTCCCCTGCTCGCTAGGGGTGATCGGTTCCCAGTTCGGTCCGGTTCCACCCAAGAATCGGGAACCGGACTGGGAGGACCGGTTCCCAATTTTTTGGACCGTGGACCGGACCGATTGGTCTTGGAACCGAGAACCGAACCGACCAACCGGTCCGGTCCGATCCAATCCGGTTCCAATGAACCATCACTTGTTTCATTTCATAAACCTCAGAGGATTGCCCCCAAATCAATGAATCAATTGGCAATTAAAATTTTCACAACTTGTGGAGAAAGAGAAAATGTACCAATTTTGACGATGGAAAGGCATTTGAGTGTTGAGCAAGGCCGAAGGCAAGGTTGTGAGAGGGGAAGGTATCGACGTCAAGGCTTAAGCAACTTGATCGAAGCTAGGCATGAGGTGAGGCTGCGACTACGGGAGGCTACGACTTACTGCTACATGCTTCACATGACCTATTAGCAGACCCATTTAGAGACTAAACAACCGAGCAAACTCCAATGAGACCGCCACACCTATATCAAGTGAGATCATACTGAAACAAATGCTACAACAAGACAGCGATCTAAAACCGACGAAAGTGAAGCCGAGAAACGCACCTATGTCAGTCAGGAGGCAAACGTCACTCCAAAGAGCAGGAATGCACAGATCTCGGGCAAAGCATAAGAGGAAGAGAGCCAAGCATAAATGCGCAGATCTCAGGCGAAGCAAAGGAGGAATAGAGCCAAGCGTCAGAGCGAGCGAGGCGTCGAGGCGAGGCACTCGCCAAGCATTAGAGCGAGCGAGGCTTCTGGGCGAGGAGCTCGAAGAAGGAAGAGAGCCGAGTGTCCAAGCAAGCGCAATATGAGGTGAGACCTCACGGATAGGCGCTCGGAGGAGGAAGAGAGCCGAGCGTCAGAGCAAGCGAGGAGTGAAGCGAGGCATCGGGGCAAGGCGCTCGGAGGAGGGAGAGAGCCGAGCATCCGAGGGAGCGAGGTGTGAGGCGAGACGTTGCGACGAGGCACTCGGAGGAAGAGAGCCGAGCATCGGCACGAGTGAGGCATGAGGTGAGGCATTGGGAGCGAGGCGTCGAGCGAGCAAGAGGGGAGGGGTTACGGTTTTGAGAGGGAAAGGCAAAGTGAGAATTGCCGCCGAATTGGATTGCAAAATTTGGGAAAATAAAAGTTGATGTGATGGCTAATAGATTAGAGTAGAAACTAAATAAAAGAAAGAGAGGGGTTAGGCTTACGAGAGGGAAAGGGAAAGTGAGAGTTGCAAAATTTGGAAAAGAAAATATGGTGTGATGGTTACTTGTAGATAGGTTCGAAACTAAAAAAGGGGGAGGGATTAGCTTAAGAGTTACAAGAGGAAAAAAGATTATGGTGATGGATACTGCAAATTAGTTTAGAAACTAAAAATAAATAAATAAATATATATAAATGGTCGATCCAGTCCGGTCGGTCCAGTCGGTCCGATTCCGACCCCGAAACCGGGAATCGGACCAACCGGTCACCGGTTCCAAAAATAGGAACCTGAGACCGGACCGAGACCCTCTAGAACCGCCCGAAACCGACCGATCCGGTCCGGTCCGGCCGGTTCCCGGTTCGGGCGGTTTCCATTGCATACCCCTACTGCTCGCACCTTCACCCTCGCCACGACCTACTGCTCCTGCAGCCAAGCCCAAGCGCCGCCCGTTGCCCAGCAGCCAGACCCGAGCCAGACCGTTGTTCGACCCAACGCCCTTACAGTGCCCCTGTCCGCGAAGCCACCACCGATTCACCTCCTCGCCACTCGCTCGCCACCAGTTCACCCTTGCCGGAGCTCCTTTGCTGGACTGATGACCCGTCGCCCTTGGAGACCCGCGAGCAAGCCGTGCTCGAAAAAGGGAAAAAGGAAAAGAAAACAAGAAAAAAAATCAGGTAGTTTTTCTTTTATTTTATTTTTTAATATTCTGTTTTAGTGGAATTGTTCCTTAATATATGTTTGAGATGCCAACATGAAATAATCCCTCAAGTTAGAGATTGACAGTCCGATTTTCACACCCGAAATCAGACTCACAATCTCTTGCAAAATCAACAATCCAAACTTATGCCCGATAGTCGATTCACTATAGGATTTACTTTACTAATGTCATATAGTTTAGGTCATGTTGCCATGTCATATAGCCTAGGTCATGTTGCCATGTCATATTAGATTATTAGCATGCATCGCATGATTCTCATTAAATAAAGTGAAAACAAAAAATTAAAATTGCGTGTTAATTAGAAATCATATCTAAGATTGCTAATGTGAATTCTCATTTAACATTGTAGATACTTTCATTATCATAAGGTAAGTCTTGCAATTTATTCATTACTTTATCTGAGTGTTAAATTGGTGGTTTGTGCACCCGCATGATAATGTTAAGAAAGTAAATTAAATTTAATTCAAACTGCTTACCAAACAATTTTTCAAAATAAAAGAGAAATGTACCAAAGGGGCGTTAGAGAGATCTAACGTAATCAAGTCCCCGAACTCAAAATCTATAATTTGTAGAAGTAAAATAATTCTCTCATTATTTTACTTAGGTGTCTAATCGACCTACTATAAACTGATTAGTGACAACTCCTAATTAAGAATCAATTGTATGTTAAGAACTTGAATCTAAGTCGCGAATTGGTATGGGCTTGGAAGAGCCCGAGCTAAGTTTAGGCTTAGTAATCCATTAGCCAAACCGATACCTACTTTTCTATCCCATGTTAATTGTTGTCTAGAGTTATAGTTTGCTTTTGCATGTGCAAGAATAGTTTGGATCGGCGACGCGTCTTAGGAATGTCGCAATTTGATTGACCACCTAGGGATGTATGCGCGCTCGAGGTTCGGGATGTGATAGAAAATATATTCTAAAAGATTTTTCTTTTCAAATATGTCGAGTGTATTATATAACTAAAAAATGTGGTTGAAATTATTGGACCTATATCAAGAAATCAAGAGGAGCTAATTTTTCTTGGAACCATCCCAAAAAAGGTTTTTATTCATCAAATATAGCTCACAAGAATAAATAATATAGCCAAACACTAAAATACAATCTAGCCCAAAAACAAAAGAAAAACAAGGAGGAGGAAACATACCAATATCTTCCTGACTTCTTACTCCATTACCACTTTCTTTCATCTATTTTTCAACGAATCCATTTACATCCTCAGATAAAACCTTATGGACAAAAAGACTTGTTATTTTCCACCATCTTTGGACGCCCTCCCGCCACTTCCGGCCACCGCATCAACCCCAGATCTCTAGTTGATTATATAGTTCTTTCGTTTTGCAGCTCCCTTTCTCCGCGTTCTCCAAAGGAGGCGGCAAGCCTCCAGATCCAGGCTTGACCGTTGATCTATGGCGTCAGGGATTTGAGCCGTCAAGCATGGTGGAGCAATGATGTTGCAAATAACAAGGAAAGAAACAAATGAAGGCTGGCTCGGAATTGACATCAGCGAATGCCTGTGGTAGTGAGCAATGAGGAGGCCGAGACGTCGGCTGACTCGACAACGGTTTTGGGCAAATGGTCAAGACATTAATAGTGGCTAAGTTAGTAGGGAGGTTTGTGTTTCCGGTTGGGAAAAGTTTAGAACCGAGACAAGGGCATTTTATGAAGAGAAGCCACGATATTGTAAGTGTTTGTATAATGATAACTGATCTAACCTGCAAATTTGTATTGAAGATGAAAGCTCGGAATTTTTTGACTGAAAAAAAGGAAGAAGAAGAAGAAGAAGAAGAAGAAGAAGAAAGCTCAGAATTTAAATAGCTAATATCAAAATAGAGGAGGGGAAAAAAATAGATGGATCATGAGAGATAGCCAGTACTGGAATTGCTACAATACGCGTGTGCTTATGACCAGGAATCCAATACTCAAGTGGACAAGAGAAGTCCCAAGAGCAAGATTTGCATCTCAGGGTAAACATTTTTATGTAGACGGGCAAGTTTGATATCAAAGTTGAGGCTCCTGAACAGGGTATCCGATATAATAGCCAATTGGAGTTTCCTTTGATGCCCCATCCACCGTTCAAGATTCATCGGAACGATCATCTACATGCTTCTCTATTCATGCATCTATCTCCATAGAAAACTAAAAGTTCTCACCAGTAACAAAACTACGCGTGCACAATCAAGGTCACTATCGACATGAAAAATCATGGGAATACAAGTGCAACGGCATGTCTACTGCCTGTCACGACGCATCTCCTTTTACAAGGTCTGGTTCTCCATCACTTCTTCCACTGGGGCAATCTTCGTACCACAACCTGCAATCGAAACGCACGAGCAGAGATGTTTGTTTAGACCTGTATGTCCCCAAGAAAAAAAGCAATTCTCATATTGCGTTTGTTGCATTTAAAACTTCATTATAAAGGAAAATATTATCCATGAAAATCATTTTCACAAAAATAGTTAGTTTTCATTTGCTTGGTGGTTTAGGAAAAGTGATTTCTTTCTTACTAAAAGAGGAAGTCATTTTCTCCCAATGTAAGCTTGTTGTTTTTAATCTATAGATAATGAATTCTATACATTGATTAGTTTTTTTTTTTTTGGTAAGAATTTTATTTTTTGGTAAGAACATTGATTAATTTTTCATCATCCAAACACCAGAAAATTGGAAAACAATTTCTTGGAAACAGTTTTCCTTCAAATAAAGGGACCCTAATTTGTGACAAAAACAGCTTACTTTCTTCCAGATTTCAATTAAATTGCAAAAATGCATTCTAAAAACTAAGGGACAGTACAGGTCCACGGTGCTTCACCTTTCCACAGTTTTCTTTATTCCCCACAATAGTCTGACAAGCAAGGCTCCAGGATTCAGGTTTCTGGCAGTTGTAGTCATTGTTAGTAAAACTTGATTATCAAGGTTATAACCCGCATCCGTTGGACTAATAACAGAAGAGAGAGAGAGAGAGCTTACTTTCTTCAAATATCGCAGTTCAGTATTGGTTCTCTCATTTAGAAGATCCTTGCCATCAATTATCTGTCCACAAGGAGAAGTTTCGATCATCCGATAATAGACACAATCCTCAAATTGTAGGCTCGCTAGGGAGCTCATGTTGGTCTCTAAGCTCTACACATGACTGCAAGCCTCAGCAATAGGAAGAGAACCATGCACATGAAGAAAGCACTCTCCTGAAAGTTCTTGCTCTAAGAATGCACATCTATATTACTCAGACCTCACGAACCCTCAGTCCTTCATAGTTTCATCTCGTTAAGTTGCTCTAGACATGGGATTATTCGAAGCATACAATCGAGAACTCTCAGCTCAAAAACTACATTGGATTTTTTTTTTCCATGTCGAGAAAGCGGAAACATCTGTGCGCTTCCTCACACGAACTTCACAATCGGTCCAATGACGATAAATTATGGCATCCTGATTCCCTATCTAAAATACGAGAGCTGCACAGCAAACTGGCGAGCATACGTACATACCTCCACAATGCAAGTTCCACATTTAACCAGAAAAAGTAGGCAAATTCACAATGAATCGAGAAACCAATCATACTATCAAATTGATGATAAGTGATGCCGAATCTAAATTTATATACAAAGCTCATCAATCGGTGAGAAATTTGCTCTAAGAACAAACTTACATTCGTGGCATCAATTGTACATGCAGAGATAAGTTCATTGATTCCCAAATGTTTAATCTTGTGTTCGATGATGATGATCCTTCAACGCCTAATTAATTTTTTCCTATTTGGCTGCCCTGCTCTCTCTTTTCCTTCTCAGACGTTGAGACCTGGTGGATTTGCCCATCTTCATAGTTGTCATGGCTAGTGCCCTAATATCCCGAGGAATTGTATTCATTTGCTCAAGACAGATTTTTCTATTTCTCTTTTTCTGGGGTTGCTTTTTGTTTATGGTGCTAAAAATTCATCATTGCTATCCATCTGACGGCTTGCAATAAGTTACATTTGGCAATCGAGATAAAATTCAGAATACGATATTATTTATCATATCCTACGTTTGGTGCTCGCTTAGGACAGGATAAAATCGGATATAATGGGAATATAGGTAAGATAAAATTATCCCATGAGAGAAGTGAGATAAAGGTGGATAAGATTTCTAACGTTCATAATAGAAAAGTTATTTTTCTCGAATAACAAACTTATTAAATTAACAAAATTGAAATTATATTTCAATATAAATAATATTTGAATTCTAATTTAAGAAATTAAAATAAAAAATTATTTTTAATTAATCTTATTTTAATTTTTATATTCAACTTTAATTCTATCTTATAATAAACATTCAATCTAGAAATTAAATAGTTATATTTATTATATATTTAGGTATGTTAGTACAGTTTCCTATTTGATAAAATTTTATTAAAGAATGATGAAAGGGGAAAAAAGAAATAATAAAGAAAATAATATATATTAAAAGGAAAATTAAAATAAAATTAAAATTAAAATAAATTAAAAAATAGTATTATGAGAGATTTTCACCATCTCCGTTTATGAATATTTAAGTTCATTTATAATGATATGCCATTTATATCAAAAAAAAATGTGTATAATATGATGTGAATATATCAGACTTTAATACTACGATTCACCAAATAATGAATATGATATAAAAAAATCCAAGAATTTCATATCATATCCTATCCAGTCATATCCCGATTAGAAATTTGGATGATCAAACGTAACCTAAGAGTTAATCACTGTATTCTATAGGTCCTTGAAACAGATACTGAATTATATGAAGCAGTGAGCCTATTAAAGTGGGTGGGTTGGGTTAGATTGAAAAAAAAAAAAATTTCTGGCCCAAATTGACCTATTTCCATGCAATGTGAATGTGGCATACCATACTAGGCCCAATTTGTACGAACAGGGCCTCAATGTTAATCTTTGACGTGTTTTCCCAGTCACATTTGGCTTCTTGACATCTGCTATTCTTTTCACATATATCTCCTCCAAAGTTGCTCACATTATTTGGCAGTGATGGACCAGTTGTTGGGGGTTCAGCAGGATCGCTTTCCTATCTATCTTGGCCCCTTCAATCGCCCCTCCTCTCCTTCTCAATGTATACTGTCTGTAGATGGAGAAAAGTTAGTGTTAAAACCTTCATGCATCCAAGCTATTTCTGGTATGGGAACCAAATCGTATCGTTACTTTCTACAACTATTGAAAGTTGGTTTCAAGATACTTGTCTTTACGAAGCTTCCTCTTCAAAACGTTCCCAAGCTGCTAAAAAACCATCGCATCTACATCGCTGGGGCAGTCAAGATTTTCAAGTTGCCCCTATTGGACATGACAACATTGTAGGAAGGTGGTGTTATACTTACGGCCACCGTTACAAGGGAAAAAAATTACTAAATCAAGCCTAAACCTACGGATGAAATTGTGAACATTTTTGTGAAATTTCGGTGTGATTTTTCCGATCAATTTTTATATAAAAATACCTGTATAGCAAGAACCCAGCCATCACTAACCATTTTATGTGACACATCCAGTGTTTGACTTGAAAGATCTCAAGCAAAACAGGCCATTTCATGTATTGTGCTAATCTTCTTAACTTTTTCTGTTTTCGCTCTTTTTTCTTTCCTTTTTTTTTTGTGGTTAATGTTCATCTCCTTCCATTTCCTCATTTGCCGTTCATTTTCTTCAAGAACACACTTTTTTTTTTTATTTTTTTGTAAATCTTCAGCTAAGTCTAACATTACATGAATCTCCCTCTAGTTTAGTTTGCTATAGAAATTCGAAATAATGTTCATTACATATAATAATGCATGACCTAACCACAAAATAAAACACGATTTCTCATTGAACTTTTCTATGTCTTACAATTCCTATAAGGATGCTCCAAATCTCGCCCGACTAAATTGTGTAATGTGGGATAGAATGTGTGTTGTACATGAATATGATGATCAGAGAGACTCATATCAAGCATGATCATCTTAATGTTAGAAATGCTACTCCTTACGCCATCAAAACAAGAGTAAGCGTCGGCATAGTACATGAAAACATCATAAGTAAGATCTGGGCAAGGTCGTCTCTAATCTGAGCATGACGTCTCTGTCACTATGCTCTGAATACGAATATGCAGCTTATGAAATGTCGACTGTGCGTGCAGCATGCGAAACTCAACCATTCCACGGATCAAAATTTATGGGGCCTAGACCAATTGAGGTGCGCGAAAGCCGACACACGCACCACCTAACCAACTGCACCCAAATGAGGAAGGAAAGGAAAAAAAAATAAAAAGTGGCAAGTACTTATAGTCGAATTCATCATCTAACTCCAAAAGTATTTTCTCAAGTCATTCTTCCCGGAAACCACCTTCACATTTGTTGGACTTCAAGCCACCTTAAAGGGGCCCAGTCACTAAGCCTATCTAAGCAGCTTGAAATCTGCATAAAAACAAAATTTAATAAGTAGCCAGAGCAAGAGAAGCCCAACTTGAATGCTTTCCACGGCTCTCCGATTCTTACGTCTTATCAATCTTTCAGTGTCGAGCACATTCAAGAACCACTCATTCCTCAATCTCGTCTTTCTTCGCTTTTGCTGGGTGGGGTTAAGTAAAATGATGAAAGAGTAGAAGATGTGATAGAAGTGGCGTTGACCAACTTTTTCAAGAAAGAAACTGCACAAAATTCATGTTCCTAAGAATAGAAAAAGAACAAAAACACGTTTGGCAAACTTATATAATTTTTTTGTTTACTTAAATTTTTTAATATTTTTCTTTTATTTTTTTATTTTTTTCTTTTTCTTTTTCTTTTTCTCTTTGAACAGTCGCTGGCCATCGCCGTGGCTGGCGATCGGCTAGGTCACATCCGACGAGCTCGCTAGGAGGCCAGCCTGGCCCTAGTGAGATTGCCGCTGGCTAGGCGAGCCTTGCTCGGCCATCGGCGAGGCTCGAGCTCGCCCAAGCGGCACAAGGTCGGCCTCACCCTAGCTTGGCGAGGCCCAGCCTCGCGCCGGCTGGGGAGGCTGAGCCTCACCATGGCCGCGCGACGCTGGGCCTCGCCTGGGTTGGGCGAGGCCGACCTCACTAAGCCAGCACCAGCTGACACTGTCCTAGAGGTGGCCTGGCGAGGCCGAGCCTCACCAGTGGCTAGGTGAGCTCGGCCTTGCCAGGGGCCAACGACGCTTCGGGGAGGTCGCTAGCCAAAGAAAAAAAAAAAAAGAAAAAAGAAGAAGAAATAAAAGAAATAAATTTTGTGTTTTTGTTCTTTTGTTTCTTCAAAAAGTGTTCCCAGTAACAAAAAAAACAAGTTTTTCTTTCTTTTTATTTCTATTTCCGCAAACAAAAATATAAATTTTGAACAAAAACGTAAATAAACGCATTTTTGTTCTTTTTTTGTTCCCGTAACAAAAGAACATAAATTGTGTTTCGAAGAACAAAAAAAGAACACAAACAAACGCACCCTAAATGTCCAATATTTGAATTTTACCAAAATAAAAAGAATAAAAAAGGGAGATGTAGATCCAACTCTTGCGTATAAAAATCAAGGACTAGCTCTCAGTTAGGTCTATGATGCTACAGCTCATCTGGGGCAAAGGTCAATTGTCCTTAAAGTCAAGCTGATATGGGACTAAAGAGCGTTTCCGCCCCGCCTTTCCTTGAGGCTTTTCCACTAGTTGGGTTTATGCCGACGATTGAGAATTGCCACCCAAGAACATTTTTGCCATCATCTGCCTTGATAGTGAGTAATAGAAGCTATTGTTTAGGTTAAATTCACTGTTGAGGTAATCTACAAATTTAATTACTATACTATAATATGTTGCCTCTATCTTTAATTGGTAATTCAATGTGAATTCCGTAATTTTCATTTGACGAAATCGGAGATTAAATTTTGGTCCTCAGGAGCTTCTTGATCCTTTAAAGAATTGTCAATGACCTAAAGGCCTTCAGATACGTAAGTCAATCCACCATAATAAAAGAGAGAATTTTATTTTGAGTTGGTGAGATTATGCGAGGCTTCGAGAATTTACCTAAGTTCTTATCTGTTTAATTTTATAGTCGATTGTTTGATTGCCATTGGCTGGAAGTGGGGCCAAGTGTCGTAACCACTCCATTATGATAGGTTGTTGACCGCTAGGTGCCTTTGATAACCTTACGAGCATGTGCTTATGTTGCATTTGCTCAATATGCCTTTTAATCAGTGTACTGTTTTATCGATTTGTGTGGCACCTTTAGATTCACTAACTTGAGATATTGTTCACTCTAGTCAATCCCATATTAAGCCTCATGGTTTTGTACATAGGTGTGAGATTTTGTGAAACTATTAGAAACTATTTTAAAAATTTAAACTATTAGATGAATGCGAGATTTGATATTTACATATTCTAACACTCACTCATATGCTTGTCTTTTGGCCTAAATGTCGCAAATAGAAGCCTTGTTGCGTTGAACTTGGGATTTTTTACTCTGGTATTTTGTTAGATTTTGTGGAACCATTACTAACTATTTAAAAAGCTTAAATTATTATTTGAATGCATGATTTAATAATCTAACAGTAGGCACTTTTTTAGGAGTTACCCATCTCAATGGTACCTTCCCCTCATAGTATTCTCACCTCAGCACTATTAACATTAGAGTTCTGATGCTAAAAGTTTCGTAACATTAAAATGCGTCTTTTTGAGTTAATTTCAATTTCACATATATATTTCAAGAATGCTCTCCTCATGTTTTGTATGAAATTCAATTCACTCTTGCTAAAAGATTGCCAGGAGATGCTCTTTATCCGAGCTCTCTTATTCCAACAATCAACTCCTAACACTTGTCGAATGGGGTTGTTAGAATATGGGCAACTTGACCGACAAAGCAACATGAACTATCAATGTTTCCTTGATGTCTTTTGCCACTCCTTTACCGACTTCTATAATGAGGTCAAATTCGGTTCTGTATCGAGGTCGAATATCGCACTGTTATCTCAGCGCCTTTCTTGCTCTAATACTTTGAAGTTCAATTTTTAATACAAAGCCTTTGGCCACATCATCCTACCTATATCTTGAAATCTTATATCTCCAAGTGTAATTGATATAGTCAATCAAAATGAACCTACGAAAAGTTATTATCTACTTGATGCAATTGGAAGTCTTAGATATTTCAATAATTTATTGTCTCCATAATTCAAAGTTTGTTCTATTTCTCAAAATTAATAAAATTTGATCGAATATTTAAATACTAAACCACACCATAACTTAAATTTTTTAGAATACTTGACAGTGCTCTCATAAAATTTTACACGGTATCAAAGCAAGAGGTCCCGAGTTTGAATCTTTTCAAGGCTTCATTTGTCTCCTCAACAAAATATTTCCTCACTTATCTCAATAGGCCGTGGTCCCATAAAATTTTACAAAATCGATTCAATCATAATGCTAGATCGAGTTATGAGGGAAGAAAGAATCTCAGGATGAATACACAATAATGCAATTTGGTCAATTTGGCCCTACGGTGTGCGTAAAGGAATTGCTTGGTCATCGCGACCCGCGTGGAAAGGAATTTCTGATGTAGGGAGGAAACGTGTGGATCGATCTATCTTCAAAATTTTGTGGTTCAAGTTCTATAACTTGGGTTGGAAAGCTCCAACTAGAGAAATCTGCATCAGATTTAATGTTGGCGAATGAAAATTACCCTACTTTGTTTTTTGTAACCTCGATTGTTGGCCTTTTTTTTTTTTTTTTTTGGAGCTTGAGACTAATTTTTTGGGCACGATAAATTCTTTCATCATATTGAAATTCAATAATTACTAGAATCAATAGAACTCTCAGGATGAGCTCAAAAGAGAAAAATAAATTCTATCACGGCTATCAATGAAAGGAAAATTTTCTCCGCTTTTCTTTCTTTTTTTATTCCTTACGTCAATTGTTGAGTTCTTTTAGAGCACCCAACGAATCTCATTGTGTCACGGCAGTTTCTTCATCCTACCACAATCGAATAATCATCATAATTAGGAGACTTCTTAAGTAATCTAAAAAGACAAAACTCTACCCTTGACGGTGATCCCCCAATCTGCATAGAATAATCATATCTTCGCATGTATCACGAAAGGAAAAAAAAGCTTGGAGAAAAGCAAATTCTTCCGCGACGTGGGCAATATCTAGGTAAGCTGAAGAAATTTCTAATGCCCTACAAATGGGAGTGGAAAATGCTTTGTCAGATCATGACGTGCCGACTTGACCTTGGCCGTCGGCGACATCTCTGAATTTCAAAAGAAGGCAATGAGCCTTAAAATTCCACTTCTTCTTTATTCACGCCTCAAGAAATAAAAAGTCAATTTTTGTGGATGCATTTAGCGCAGCATTTACAAGTGACTTTGGACCTCTTGAGGCCATCGAATCTAAATTTTTGTGTTAGGTGACACAATCGTACAAAGTCGAGCTTTGAATATGCTCAAGGCTCACGGCAAAAGCCCACCTTTCCCCAACTTTGGACTTTATCATTTTTGGAATGCTACTATATGGGTTGAATCGACTGTTCTTCTTTCAATTTTACCCACACTAATATATTGATATTCTTATTTTACTCGTGTTTCTTACATGGAGACAGACAATCATGACTAGGAAGTCTTCTAGAGGAGGTAGAGAGATGCCGACATAGCTTCGTCAATGGTTGCTTCATGCCAACAAGCTTTGCTTAGACGAGATCTGCCTCACCTTGGGTCAAGTGACCTCAATGCTGCCTTGCCTGGGTTTGCCCACCCCTAACGAGTCATCTTGAGGTCTCCTGGTCTCTAGTCTAGCTTGTCGGGCCCCAGATCTAGCTTGCCAATGGACACACAATGCGAACAAGCTTTGCCAAGCAAGATCTATCTTACCTTGGGTTGATCAACATAGCAGCCTTGTCTAAGGTTGCACAGCCTCAACGTGCCTTGCCAAGGTCTAGCAACCTTATTAACCCCTCGCACAAGGGTTGCATGATGCCACCAAAAGCAACACTAGCAAGCTTTGCCAAGGGTTGCTCGACACCGCAAACTTCACCCAAACAAGATCTATTTGACCATGGTTCAAGCGACCCTAGGCACCTCCTTAGCTGAGGTTGCACAACCCCAACGAGCCTTGCCCGGGTCTCATGGCCTTTGGACGAAATTCGTCAAGTTGTAGTAATTGCTGTCCCCTCTCTCTCTCTCTCTCTCTCTCTCTCTCTCTCTCTCTCTCTCTCTCTCTCTCTCTTATTTCTTTTCCTGTAATTTTAGATCATTGAAAAAAAAAACTGATTTACTAGAATGTACCAAGAGCCAACTATTCAAACACTATTTGATTTTTTTTTTTTGGGAACACCTTGAATGCAAGAATTTTGTTCGGATACTAAAAGTCATAAACCTAGAATTCTCCCAAACGCACTCTATGCGCATTTAGCATAAGAGAATGGATCATTTGGTCTCAGTTACACTTTCCCCATATTTCACCTAATTTCAATATAGCACAAGTAAAAATGGGTGGGTCGGTAATGGAATAAATAAATAAATGTATCTGTACAAGTACGAAAAATTTAGTTGAAAACTGAAGAGTACTTGTTATACCGACAAAAATCGGCCAGCGTATAGAACTGTGCAGATTACCTCTATATGCAAGTTGCTTAATTGAACAACTCCTAGTACTACTCATGCAATTTGACTTTAATTTAAGGAGAAACATCTAAAATCATTCAAAATGTACAAAAATCAACATTTTGTATCAATTGGGTTAATACTACAAAAAATCTTAAAGTGGTACACCTATAATAAATTTACCAAAGATTAATTTTTTTACCACAAAGAAAAAATCGAACTTGTACATTTGTTGAGAAATTTACTCTTCATTAGTTTTTGTTAAACTGGACTAACATGAAGAAAAATCACAAATCAATATACAGTAATAAACAAAGGGTAAACCCCAAATTGATACATCTGTCAATTATCACGTGTTATCCAATTTAGTAATTTGATGTTAAAATTTAACGAAAACTAACTATTGTTAAATTTATCACATGTATACCAATTTGGGATTTTTAATGATTACAAAATTAGTTTCATAGGGTTGTTCATAATATACCATGTATGATTTTTTTAATATCATGAGTAATTTACTCAACGTTAATTTTTTGACTACCAAAAACCTCGAACTAGTATATTTGTAACAAATTCACTCTCCTTTAGATACAATACCATGAAAAATCACAAACTGATATACATGTGATAAATAAAGAGTAAAACCTATAAATTAGTAAACCTGTCAATTATCACATATCATTTAACTTAGCAATTCGAAAATAAAATTTAATAGAAACTAACCGATAGTAATTTGTCATAAGTGTACTATTTTGGGATTTTTAGTGGTCAAAATATTAGTTTGGTAGGGCTTTTCATAATATTAACCCTATATAATTTCCTCGTATATTTTCAGAACTTACAATTTGTTTTTGCTCATTTTCAAAATATTAAGGGACCGTCAAAGCTACTTGGCATGCAGAATAAATTTCACATATTTAGTTGACGATTGACTATAAAAGTTAAACGTTGGTCTCGAATTAATATGAAATCTGTATGCACATGAATATGCTGCCCTAGTGTGGTGTCTCTAAGAACTGATTGAGCTGCCGGTCCATTCACATAATACCAAGGGAGTACTCCTAATCCATCGCCAATTGTCATTTTCTCACACTTGTGTCACGGGTCAAAAGTTTCTTGGCTGAGCACAAGCCCCTATAGCACCTGATGAGCCAAAACACCAAGTCAACCTAGACAATTTGGCAAATCCTAAGTTCACAATTGATAGTACCACAGCCAATTTAACTTGTACATCCAATCTCTCAAGTGAGATATAGAACACTTTGGTATAATAATTGATTTTAGTTTGCCATGGCCATCATTAGAAGCACAACATTAGCTCATGACTAGTTACAAATGAGAGGCCAACCCATCTACAAAGATCCTTCAAGATGATGGTCATCCCTTCTTTGGATTCCTAGCACAAACAATTTGATGCTACCCCCACAAACAAGTTGTACCTCTTGAATTTCTCATGCTTCAACCCAATGCCACTAAACCCACTTCCAACTCACATCAGTATGGGAGAATTAGGGCAGTGACACTTTTTCCACTCAATTTCTAAAAAACTTTCCACTCAATTTCTAAAAAACCCTCATTCCAAGCTATTCAATCACTTCCTTATGTTTTTTAACCATCACCGCCACTTCCTTGAAACTCACATGAATGGCAAATGCTTGCACAACAGAACAAGCTATTCCACTCAATCAGTTGCTTCCCTTGATCAAAGTTATTTCTAAATCTTTAGTCACTTGTGCTCACCTGGAAAAGTGTGGCATCTCAAGCCAACTATGCTCCCTCAGCAAAAGTTTCTTTTGCCTACTAGGCTTCTCCTAATCTTAGCAAACCAATGGAGATTTCTCTTCTTGCTGGAAACACGACAATAGATCTCTTCTCAACACTCGCCATACAATTTGGGAAACCCACTCTAATACTGTTTGTCAGACCCAAAGTTTCCTCATCAAGGACAACCCTATAGTGCTTGGTGAGTCAGATTACCAAGCCAACCTTCCCTCAATAGATTCCGTTCAAGTACAATATGTCAAATAACATCCTCATAATTGATTATACCATGCCCAATTTAGCTTGGGTATTCACTTTCTCAAATGAGATATACATATCACTTGAGCATAATAACCAGTTTCAACCTAGTATGACTATCATCGGGAAGCAACGTCAACTCTTGACTAGTTTGGCATGGCGACCAACCCCAGCTTGAAATTTCCTCTAAAATGATAACTATCACATCCTTGAATTCCTAGTACAAGTACCTCGACACCACTCTCGGCTAGTCGTGATTATAATCTTATGTGTACTTTATGTAACTACATATGAAAAAAAAAATTACCTAAACTCTTTCACTAAATTAACTCTAATCCCAAGTCAATAAATAGTAATTAAGACCGTGTTGGATTCTGTTAGAAAAAGTGCATGGTCCAATACATTAGTTTATGTAGTATGATTAGTTCTGCCCAATTTCCACTATATATCATACAGATGACAAGTTCGTACTGTATCTCTATCCAATTAGACCCTTTAAGTGGGTCCATTTTTCTCTTTCCCAACTAGTGGACAAAGCACGTGTTTATCGTCCACACGAGAGTGCAAAGAAAGAAGAGAGGAAAGAAAGGAAAAAACAGCCTTGTCATGTAAACACTAAAAAGTGTTTGGAGTCTTATTGAGACGCCACAATTTCTGCAAATTTTTTCTTTCCACTATTTTGTCTTATTCCACCTTCCCCAACATCCTTCCAAAACCACATCCAGACATGACTTCTGTCCACCAGCCGGCCCCATTTTAACCCTATTAACATTTGAACCAGATGTTTACATTAATATACTCACTCCATTAGTGGGCGTGCATATATATAACCTTCTATGATTAATGAAAGAAGACCATATAAAGAACCCTATCTTTCCTTGCTAGCTTCTATTTTCCTTTCAAATTCCAGCTTTTCATGGCTACTCTCTCTGAAGCCTACACAGAGACACCTCTCCATCTTCAGCACATCATCCCCATAGACTTTGATTCTGTTGAAGAAGTGCCGCAATCGCATTCATGGCCTCAATCGGACGATGAGTCTCCAAGGAGGATGTTCAATTTAGATGGCGATCACTTCTCAATTCCAGCCATTGATCTCGATAGCCCAGATGCGATCGAAATGGCAGGTCATGCATGCAAAATTATGGGCATATTCCAGGTCACGAACCACGGAATCCCTTCAAGTCTTCTGAGGGAGGTTGAGTCGCAAGCCTGGCGGTTTTTCACGCTCCCCGCGAGAGCCAAGGTAAAGGCCCTCAGGTCCCCCAGTGGAGCTACAGGCTATGGCGTCGCTCGGATCGCACCGTTCTTCAACAAGTTCATGTGGCATGAAGGGTTTACCATGATGGGATCGCCATTGGAGCATGCTAGGGAGGTTTGGCCTCATGGGTATCGCAAGTTTTGGTGAGTGGTAACTTCCATGCATGGTCAGTTCATGCACGTGGAGAAGGTGATGAGTGGGTAGATGGTTTATTTAGGCATGACTAGGAAGAACCAGGGTTTGGCTGGAGAAATCTTTCATTAAATTTTGGTGATAATTTGAAAAGTCTTTACAAATCAATAAGTAGATAATTACTCTTTGAGTGCGAGGAATATGGTGTTCTACTTCACTCCTGAACCTAGTTCAATACCATTCTAGCACCAAAGGCAAATTAGAAAGATTAGCTACCTATTTTTCCCTATATACTTACTTGCATGATGACTAAAATGAATAGTCTTCTTTTCTTCTTTCTAGAGATTCAGATACTCCTCCAGAAAGTAGTCGACTTTGTGATTCTAGTGAACCTGAAAATCAAAGAGATAAAAGAGGGGAGGGAGCTGCATATTTATCAAAGATTAGACAACTTTTTATTCAAGCTTACTACAGAGTGATGCTGAAAAATTCTTAGGTTTTTATCGCTTTTGCAGATCTAATAAGCCACTTCCAGCGAAAGTTTGTAATATACTCAACACTAATTTCTTATTTTAGTGAAGGAGTGATTTCCATTATGAATAATGCTATAAATACAAAAATGTATTTACAAAACTTGGTTTTATGCAGATCTAATAGACTTGTCTTGGTATCGTTAGCATTATTGATCTTACTTGTACTGGGCATCATTATGTTTTTGTCCTCTCGTGTTTTCTTGGGGTCACGTACAACAGTGAAGTAATGGAAGACTATCAGGACAAAATGAAGGCGCTCTCAGAGAGACTACTTGCCATGATCCTGAAGTACCTCGGCATATCCGAGCACGATATCGACTGGCCGCGACTCCGGAGCAACGCCTGCGCTGCGCTGCAGCTGAACTCGTACCCGCGGTGTCCCGATCCGCGCCAGGCCATGGGGCTCGCACCGCACACCGATACCTTCCTCTTGACAATTCTTCACCAAAACCACAGCGCACATGGGCTCCAAGTCCACAGGGAAGGCCGAGGCTGGGTTCCCGTGTTTCCCATGAACGGTGCACTTGTGGTGAACGTGGGCGACATGCTCCACATCATGTCCAATGCCATGTTCCCTAGTGTCGTTCACCGGGTGATCCCAAGTGAGAATAGGCACCGGCTAACGGTCGGTTACTTTTACGGACCCCCGACGGATTTTCACGTCGGCCCTATTCATGGACTCACACAGGCCTCAGGCCGAGAGGACGCTGCTCGGTTCCGGTCCGTCACGGTGAAGGATTACGTTCAGATGAAGGCCAAGAATCTTGACAAGGCACTCTCTATGATTAGAATTAGATGATGAAGAATCAACTATTGTCTTCGTTCTTTTTTTGCCACTCCCGTCGTCTTCTTTGATAAGTATGATCTTTGTTATTAGTTCCTAGTTAGGTGCATGACACATGATTATTCCATAAATAATATAAACGTGCACACGTCTCGACGGATAGCCGCTTGTGAAAAAGACAAAAGCTCTATGTTTGTGTATATGGAAATTAATTTGCAAAGCTTCAGCGGGTGGAAATCGAAGTCGCCGTAACCTAAATGAAGCATTTGAGGTATGAATTATTGTCATGAACCTGCTGGTTGGAATCCTAATTATATAAACGGTCCGCAAGAAAACTCTTTGTCAACTGCGTCCGCCTCATGTTTACAAATCAAAAGGAAAAGATTAGGACAAAGAAGAAACAGTCCGACACGTTTTGATATCATGCTGGGTTTCGGATCTTTCTTAACCCATGTGACGATGAGACAAAGAGAGCCTCTTGTTCAGCGATTGGAATTTCTCCACCGCCACAGTAGTGAGCACATTTTTATTTTGTCAAGCATCAGCGAATGATGACAAGATGCGATTACCACGCTTTAAGAGATTTTCAGACGGATATGTGCTCGTTCCAATCAAATCGAACCGCCTTTTAAGGTCTGGTACCGTCCCATTTTAATTAAAAAGGCAAATTCCTATGATATATACACACACAGAAGTTGAAACATTTTACTTCTATAGCATTCGTTGGTCAAGTGATTATCATCTTTACACATATTAAAAACCATGACTCAATTATTGATGCATTTCAATTTTATTTTTTCTCTAGACGAAACTTTAGGAACTAAACTAATTGAATTGATTCCCAAGTAGAGCTAGCGGTTCTCGACTTGGAATCGGTGATTGAGCCAGTCCAAGACTGGTTCTAGGAAACCAAACTAGCTATTCCTATACTAGGCCTTGAACCAGTAGTTTCATGCCAGTTTGGTCTAGTTCCTGAGTTGAATTGGATATGATTTTCACCCTTATCGCAGCCATCTTTTCTTGATCTTATGCAAGAAAGACACCGAAGGTAACTAACATTAAGAATGGCAAATAACTAAGAGCCTTGGTGCATCAACAGAGCCTCCACAAATTGATTGGCTACACTTTGCTTGAAAGCGGTAATGCCATATTCAAATCGAAGCATTTCTCAGCCGGAGGAATTTTGGATCTATACTCGCCTTTTTTATGTGTATCATAATCAATGATTCGTGACTAAATGATTTGCCTATATTTTGTTGGAACTAGTCTAGGCTAATTAAGGTCCAAAATTCAAATGTCATGATAACAAATTATTTATTAACCTTCAAATTTTGTGGGCAAAGTGCTTTTTATTATTAAAAAAGGAGGGGGGCGGGGACGATATACGAGGAGCGAAGAAAGAAGATAAATAAATTGTCACGGCAAGTCAAAAGCCGTAAATTTGAAACCAGACAAGACTGCGTTGTCAAACTTGTCTTCACCTTCCTCTGGCCACAAGTCCTTTCATAGGACTTTGTGGGGATCATGGGTCAACTTACGCAAGCTATAATTTTTTTTCTTTGGTCAAATAAATTACGCATGGAATAAACAACCAAATTTCAATTTGAAATCTACCTAACATTCTAATAAGTAGTTACTTAGGTAATCAAACAAAAGATTAAATATACACTTCAAGTTAATGTATATGATTTAACATTTGATAGGTACAACAATTAATAATGTAAAAAGATAATGAAAAAGATAAATCTCAAATCCATGTTCGATTTACTTTCCAATATCAAAAAATTATAACAAAATAAATCAAATTAATTTGATTCAATTTCATTCCAAACGCTCTATATTAATGATCAAATTAGCGGATCAAAGTGAATCTTACTTTAAATTCATGTACGAGGGTTTACATAAAGTTCTTTGAACAGTAAAGCAGTCCAATTTTCTTTGGGATGTAATGATGAAGATAATAGTTGTTTTGTTTTTTTTTTTAATTTCTTACCTTTATCAACAAAAAAAAAGATAATAGTTGTTTTTTTATGATCTTATCTTTCTTGACATGTCCTTGCAAGCTAAACACCAGTAATTAGATTGAGGATTCCGTGAGCACCTGGAAGGCTCAAATCAGAAAGTAGAATACCTCCAAAACAGGCCAACTTTAGCATCAGTCCAAAAGAATCTTGATAAAAACGGAGTTTCTCCCTTCAATATGGAATTCGATGTTATGGCAAGCTTATCTCGTGGCCAAATTCCATGCAAGTTCAAGAATTCATTGCGATAATCATGGAACAAAGTGACATGACAAGTTTCTAGTTGCTGAGTTAAAGGAGAAGCATGTGCGATGGGCAACTAAAATGACTGGTCTTTTATGTTGTGTCTATTGATCGTATTTAAATCATAGAAGAGTTTGGAACCAAGGCCAAAGCTTCCGAAACTGTCTTTAATGGACTATGACGGAGAAAATTAATTAATAATACCATTGCAATAATTTAATCATTTTGGAGATGGACTCGACATTCCTTTTCAGTGGAATAAGAAATGAAAGAAGATATAAAGTCACAATATTGTTCTCTTCACCTTATGATTGCATGGCTTCTGTTTTTATTTCTATAATAAGCCTTTTGCTCTATATCATGCAAGTAAATTTAAGATTTCCCTTGAATTAAGTAATACTAAAATTGATAATATCTCATGAAACCGTGGAATCGAGGATACTAACATAGGTTCGTGAATCGGTACACCAAGTGATGTGATAAACTTTTGCTAATTAAAGACAACTGAGTCTTCTCATTTTCCCTTTCTTCGTATTGTTCTTGCTTACTAACCCATCTTCCAAGGTCAGAGAGGTTTTGCTCTTCTTTGTACTCTCCTCTTTCTTGTCCTTTTGTGGGGAGTTTGGAAGTGTCTACTCTGGGCCCCCTTCTACATGTCTTTTACTCTATTATATTCTGCTTTATTTTATGGTGGTGGGGAAAGGTGATGCTATGTTGTCCTTTTATGAGGATTTCTAAAGTCTTTTAACTTATTGACAACTAAGGAGACCTTAAAAAAATGACGTCAATAAAAGGACTCTAGTTGCCCATGTGTCTGCCCTGAGTAAGGGGAAAATGCTATAAATATTTCTTTTTGCCTAATTCCTGTGGCCCACCCATAATTTGCCCTTTGTAAAGGAGTTTCAAGAGCATCAAAAAGCAGCATCTAGAGAAGGTGCACTTCTTATCATCCATGATTGGCATATCACTCAGATATGGATGATTTCATTGTCTCTCATAACTACTCCATTATGTTGAGCAAAGTTGATTATGAAGCTGTAGGTCTTGATTGGTGCACGATGGACAAAACACTTTGCTCCTTAAATCAAGGACCATTTCAAAGGATGATGTGCAATACAAGAACGAATCTTGGCATGGATTGCGGTTCTTCTGAGCTAAATTAGGTAAAGAATATGCAGCCAAAAGAGGAAAATTACAAATGCAATGAAAAAGCTCTCCTTTCATTTGTCATGTAGGTTGCACAACATGGCACTTGCATGTCCCCTCACACAATTCACCGTGTGTCTACAGAAGAAAACATATCCATATGATGGGATGTCAAGCTAAGTGTCGTTAGTGTTGCCCCTATTGTCCTGATGCCAAAAGGCAACAGATGTACCAGGCTTAAAATATTCTAGTACAAAGACAAGTGAACAACAATCTCTTTAACCCTTTTGCAATAAGATATTTCTTTCAGAATAGGACAAATCACCCCATCTTGACATGAGAAATTCAATCACTAGCTAGCACCCTCTTCAATCATGTAATATAATATCAGATCAATGCAAATCCACAGATTTAAAACCCATAAAGACGTCACAAGTAAAGATATTCTTATCATTTAGCTCGGTTTGGAATAAAAGACATGACTATCAAAAAGACCCAGAAGATTCATGTTGACCAATGGTTGAAGAGATGACTAGGAAAATGACGATCCAAAGATAGTCATCTTAGACGGATTATAGCATAAAGATTAGGAGAAGCAAAGAAAAATGTCCTAAAATAATCATGTTATAATTATCAAAGGTAAGAAAGGTTGTATCCAGATAATTTTACATCATTCAGAATCCGATAATTGGCTTTTGTGCTGGCTTTGAAAACCATACACGACAATTTAAGGCCTTGACCTAACATCAAAAGTAACTAAAGACTTATGTCGCTCCACATAATCTGCAATCATTTACCTGAACATGCTAACTTGGACCCTCAATCCATTATGCCCCCACATTGAGGAATCTCAGGATGGCCAGATGCACGTAGCCTCAATCCTGCATTGCATAGACTACTAGTTTCGTACGCAGGCATGTGGTACACAGGTCACGTGAATCATCTTGACCAAAGCTGCACCCTCATATTAGTTCCAAAACTTCACAAACTTCCTATCACCTCGACTTCACATGGTGTAGCAGCATTTCTGGACCGAAGTTCACCCTTAAGTCTCTGGTTTCTCGTGATTTCCTCCTGGAAATCAGGTGTCTCAATTTAGGCTTTGGGTGAACCAACTATCATAAGATCTTGAAGCAATGTACTAGACTAAGCTAATGTATAGCTAAGGATTAGGAAACTCGAACTGAACACAACTAACATAAACAAGATATGCACAATGGATTGGTATTGATTGGTGACAATAATTTAAAAAGAAAAATGCATATGAGACAGAAATTTTCTCTTTGCTGTAGGGTTATTTGTCATCACTCCCTCCAGAAAGATCTACTAATTTTTCAAACATATGCCATTTATTCCATGGTTTCTCTAAATAAGCAGCAAGAAAGAAGAGAGATTGGATTGTAATTAAATTAGTCAGTGCCAATTACCCAGTCGATAGAAGATTGTAAAACAAGTGGCAATATAACTTGATTGCACCCTGAACATTAGTTCCTCAAGAGACTCCCTAGAAAATGGATGATCTGCATCCCTCTTTCTATACAGATCAAATTATCCCTGAATGCCACTAGGCCAAGAACCTCTTCCTCTTTTATTTGGAGCTACAATATTACTCGGACCCACTAAAAAGAGGTGAATTAACTACAAGGAAGGGACTAAGTGATTTTATAATGTCAACTTCACAGAGAGGTCCCAAAATAGGGCAAAACCATGGTAAAAAAGGATATGTCTGTAGAAAGATTGTTTATTTGTGGTGTCTGCCACTGTAGACAATGACCTCATAAAAACTAAAAGGCAGTAATAACCTTCCATAGCATCATCACAAGAACCACTGACTACGGGATCCAACTCTATACACATGAAAACAGAACACATTTGTCTTCCCTATATTTAAGAACACATTTCAGTGTGGGCATGAAGATGAGGAAGAACAGTGTACTTCAGTTAGTTACTGTTCTGGCGCAAGTGGATACCTGAAGAGCTCTTAACAGACTAGAACCGCGTCTCTGACTAGCTGCTGCCGCCGCATACTTCTCCCTGAGTGTATTGCAGACTCTCTGATCAGTCTGGATCCCGTCTTGCACTTTCTGTAGCTTCTGCATAACAACACAATCTGTCTGTGCTGCCTAATACAAAAAAAACAGCTAAAGGAATAAAGAAATGAAACTGATTTATAGGTTTCTCCGTGATTTTGAGAAAGTTTGTCATGGGCCTCATTTTACAACTCATAGTTTAAGCATCTAAGACTGACATATCTCAGGCTCAGCCAGCCCAAAAGTCTTCCAACACACAAGATATCAAAAAATTTCTCAAAATTTTCATCACGCCTGTAGAGCTCTCCCAATGGGCATCAGAAAATATATAAAAGTAGTAACTGGAGAAAGTGGTATTAGTAGATGTTAAGTCAACTGATGAACAATTGCAATTAGCTGGGTGCTCTAAGAGACCCAAACATGAACATAAGGATAAAGATCAATTGATGAACAGAGTACCAAAACTAAAAAGAAACATATTAGCACCAATTATCTTTCTTCCCACTAAAGATTAGATGGAAAAAGTTCTACCAAGAAACTGTCTATTTATGCAAGTTGACATCCCCAAATATGTTCTTTTAAATAATAAGGCATCCAACCCTATACAGGAAACAGAGAAGACGTAGACGTGTAGAGATGTTCGAAGAGAGATGACCAGAATAAACCAGCAAGAAATGCAATTGAAAGATGGCAACAGCAATCTCTTTTATTTTCTGAAAACACAACCACAGAACGTTCAGCACAAGACCGATTGTTCAATTGTCACTTAGCTGAAGATACAGCAATGATGTATAGTTCATAAAAATTGCACATAGGACCGTATAATCCGTGTTACAACTTCATGCAGTGAAATTAACTCTAAGCCAAGCCGGAGGAGGAGATGGCACAAAGTTTGTAGATAATGTTACCTGTTTTATGCCCTTCAGAATTCCTTCCAGGGAATCAATAAGTTTCAGGCGACCAGTAGTATCACTTATGGCATCTTGAAACTGAATGGAATTATAAATAAAATAGTTTCAGGGAAGATAAAACTATTAAAAAGTTTATGACCAACCAAAAGCTTATGTTTGTGATGTAAACCATTAGAAAGAGTACATAAAACCATGTTTAAGAGGAACTTCACTGGAAGTTTCTAACACAGTATATGCAGTCATAACTTCCTTTAGAATTCTAATACTAATTAGGGCTTTGCTAAAAGAGAAATCTGTCAGGGCCCATGAGCCCTTTCAAAATGAATTTTACTGCAGCTAGATACTTCTCACTTGAGGCAACGTTCATGAGACTCAAAGAATGAAGATAGCTAGTAAAATAGAATGATTACAGGAGAGGACATTGGGAGCACTTCAGAAGATGAGGGGGAACTGACAAATATTAATCAAGATCTTCAATTGATTATGCTATACCTGGGAATTTAGTGAATTCAATAATGATGTCTCCTTCAGCATTAGCTCTTTAAGCTCCAAAAGTGCATTGTATGTTGCATAGTATTTACGTGTTTGTCTATGAATTTCCTGTAAATTAACAAACAAAAGGAATTGTAATTGCAGTGTCAACACTAAGAATAGTTAAAGCAATATAATGTACACGATACATAGAAGCAAAGCCTCAAAAAATGAACTCCTCACCTCAATATTCATATTCAACTCAGAAAAGCAGCGTTCATACCTGCAAAGAGCACTTTGATTACCAATCCCTCAAGAACATACTCTCATACTGAGGGAAGAAGTTTACCCTTAAACCATACCCAGATTGATCCACTCTGATAGTTAAAACTTAAACCGCATTAACAATGCCCAGCACAGCAAATTTGTTTCAGGAGGGAATTAGTAAGCAAATCATCATGTGAACAGGATCAACTATCTAAGTTAACAAGTAGTAGAAATACTTAAAAGGAGAAGAGAAGGCCCAAAATCCTGCTGTAAGAAATTAAACATTAAAACCACGCCATCTTCTAACAACTTAAACTTTTAAATCAGTTAGCAGTGGTTCCATAAAATCTTTAATGGCAGCAGAACAGCAAGTTCTGAGTTCAAATCTTTCCAGGCCTTTATTTACTTCCCATACTATATATTTACATGCTTTAATGTTGTGTCAAAATCCAGCCTACACGCGAGTATATGGAAGGACATCCACATGCTGGACAAACCCCAGAAAATGAAAATTGACATTGATTCGAGGCTAAATTAGCAGTTGGTCCAGGAACAAATGCATTAGCATCAAAAAATGGTTTAGAGACATGTCCACATAGTAGAGGGAGAATATCCACCTTCAGTGACTTTATGAGCAACATTAATTGGTGAACCACAGAATTGACTTTTGCTGCCCTTATTGTCTAGTGTAAGAGTTGCATCTCTTCTAAAATATGCATTCTCATCAGCTTCTGGCCAGGAGAAGAAGAAAACTAAAGTTACCACTACATGAATCTAGCTACCATAGGAAACAGAGAAAAGAGCTTCTGCCTTTTGAAGAAAGTACTCCTAAATAAGTGTTTATCTCTTGCATGAATCCGAATTAATGAGCTCCAACCGTTATATCATCTCACTAACCTTTTCCTCTGGATCACTGTATCTAGACTCAAAAGTAGTTCTTGCATCACCTAATCCACCATCAAGCTGCCAAAGAGTATTTTCCTGATCTTTACCAAAAAGTCCTGCATGAGAATTATGGGTGTCTCTAGAGCAAAGATGGCATGATCTTAGTAGCAAGAGTGATTCAATTCACAACAGAAAAGAAGCCACATTAGCATGTAAAGACACAAAACTAGTTCAGAACCATGGCACCGCACCAATTAGCCAAACTCACTTCATCCCCCATAACTCCAACACCGGTTCAAACATGATTGACAAGCCACCGTGCAACAGGATACACTCTTCCGACTTCGAGACTGTAAATGTCCGAAGCTTGCAGAGGGTCCGGGCAGTTTAACAATTTTAAAGCTTCTTCGACACCGTGACTCGCTTCCCTGAATACCAATAATAGAAGCCATAAATGCAACCGGAAAAAGTTCAATCTGAATACCCATTTACCCTGTGACATAATTGTAAACGGAGGGCAACATAAACTACATCGAGGCGACTCCCTGAAGAGAAACTAATTTACTTGAGCAAGAAAGACAGGATTTTTGGCAAAATACCCCGAGCAGCCATGGATCAAGACTCAAGCTTTCCTCACAACTCATATCAAAGAAGGGAATGCATGCTCTCTAACAATCAACAACCTCAGAACACAGGGTGCAAACTTCATTCTGAGCAGTGATATGACGGGAAACTCAAAAGGGTTCACCAACCCATGTAGTGTCACTGCCATCAATGATCAACCCACTAAACGAACGAACGGATCAAACAAAGAAACGTCCTTTCTTCCATCTCTCGCCATGAATGTCGACAGAGGGAGCTGTAAATCAAACTGGAAATGCAAGAAGCAATACGCCTACGATAGAGAGAGAGAGAGAGAGAGAGAGAGAGAGAGATTGCCTGATGTTGTCTTGAGTTAGAGTTTCAGGCGAGGGGGGGCTGAGCTCGGGATCGACGGCGCTGATGCACCGGGACAGTCCGGCGACGAGCGCGGCGGCGTCCGGCGGGTGGGGACGCCGTGTCGCGCCGAGATCGATCGATTCGAGGAGACCGATGACGGCCGTCAGCTGACTCGGGGAATCGGACGGTGGCTCGGCCATCCCCAGGGTCGGACCCACTTTTCTGCCGTCGGATCTTCTCATTATTATTTAGAGCGGATTCCTGAAAAAAAGGGATAAATTGGGCGACAGTTTCCTACTGATTTCTCAATCTATATAACAATTCGGCGCAAATGATTTTTATTTTTTTGAGTTAACGAAGCTTTAAGCTTCAAATAAAAATGGAATCCCTTTTTTTTGGGCATCAGTTTTCGGAGATTAATCGACCAAATTGAATCTCTACAAATTTCTTAAATAAATTTGGGTTAAGCTAAAAATCAAATAATTCATACTTGATCAAAGCTCAATCAAGATCGATGTTATATCCATTATTTACTTCAATTTATAAATGAGTCCTAGAGATACCACAAATAATCAAATCTTGTATTCCTTAATAGTTCATGAAATTTAGTATGATGTGTAATAATTTTTAATTTGATCCTTGAATTATTTCTAAATATTTGATTACAAATTTCATCAAACAAGGAGAAAGTGACCACAAGCCCTTGAATGATTGTGAAATATTCAATCCGATCCCTAATTAATAGCAAAATGTACAATCTAATCATCAAAACTCTCCATTTATTGAGTCTCGTCATCAACTTTCTATAATAAAGTCAAATCAATTCTTGGAAACTTTTTCGCATACATTCGAAATTAAACTATTAGCCGAATTTTAAAATATCTTTTCAACAATAAGTAAAGTAGTAAAAAATAAAACCTCCATTCGAATAGTATTGAGTTATCTACATATTTTCATAACTACATCTAAGAACGATATCAAGTTATCTATAGGCTCGTACCTATATGTTTCTAACATGTTAGATAGATAAAAATTCTCGGCTTTTGTATTCCGTGTTCTCTCCGTTTAAAAGAAAAACCCTCGATTGCCCAAGACAAACGCATGCTCTCTGTCACAAATAAGAGAGGAACACAGCAGATCAACTTGACATCATCGGACCAGAACTCTCCTATAATGCAGGAATTTTTAGTCAACCCACCACGTGCATAACCTGCTCAATCGGCACAATTAGCAAGGATTCAAGAACCTCCGGGTGGCACAGCGGGTTGAGGAGACGGTCGATGGTATTATGCACTTCGCCGGGCAGGAGCGAGAATGGAACTTGCAAAATGAGGCCCGTAATGCAGCAAAGGATCGTTGCCGTATATGATACAACAAAAGGCAATGCAATGGCAGGAAAGTCGCAAAAATAAACACTTCCGACCAAACCAGAGGCAGGCGGGCTTGCGCCCGCAATGAGAGAGAGAAACATTCAAGCCCAGGTTGGCATGTTTATCTTCATGATGTTTCTGTGTTCTGGCCCCATGAAGGGCATAAAACTGGGGGAGAATTTGATATCACCATGACACCAGCATTTCAGAGAGTGACACATACTCGGAATTTACCATCAGTTCCGCTGAAAACAAGTTACATCTACAGTAGCTTCTAGCTAATTCACTCCACAGCAATGCAATTCATAGTACCATTATATGGATACGAGGCATGCCGACGGTGCATTCACCGCATCATGCAAAACACGTTTACTATAGCGATTTAGTAGTACGCTTTAACTGCTACATATGCATACACACAGTTATTACAAGAAAAGAGTTCTTGCCTCTCAACATGTCAACCACATTTTTCGAACAGTAAATGTTGCCTTACTTCAAAGGCTATAACTCCCGTATGAAAGCCTCCATTTAATAATCACCCAGTAGATGGAATCACCAGGGGGAGGTACTATCTCTGAGTCTCAGATTCCGTATTATCCGTGTGCGGTCATTCATCTATACAAAAACGGTAATACCTGAATAAGGGCTACAGCAGGGTAATACTTTTTTAGTAGACCTCATAACCAATTTCCTTTCCTTCACCCATTCTAGAGTTGATGGATCCACTTGTTTCCAAGGGATCTAACCAAAACATATTTCATTCCATGTCAATCTCTTAACAACTAAGAAATGGGAGGGTCCCTCGAAATCTGTTTCTTTTGGCCCTTTAAGTGGATGAGAATGAGAATCAAACCGACAATGAGAATTTCCATCTGACCACAAAAGTAAATGACATCGAAGTTTGAGTAAGAGAGACATGGCATAAGTACAAAAGGAAAGAAGACGGCAATTATTGATGTAGCGTCCTACTTGAGAACATTTCCTTCTCCAGGGAAAGGCCAAACATTACATGTCACTAAAGCATTCGAAGAAAGCTTCAACTTGACAAAAGAAGTCATCAACCGATGTACAACAGCAACAAATGTCACAAAATTAAAATCCCATGGCTCATCATAAGCTCTAAATTAGTATCAGTGAGACAACACCAACTGGGCGTACTGAGGCAACTGATACAAGGACGAGACACATGCACTTTGATGGGAACGGCCAATTCAGTCTTCCAATCTGAGTGCTTAGGACAAATACCTGGAGATGCCAAAGTATCACTTCCACAGCTTCACTGTCTTGTCGTGACTAGCTGAAGCAACGAGGCCCGTCACATTTGATACTGCCATTGCTGAAATTAGTCCGTCATGAGCTGGCAAAGCCATTGTCTTGTTCTCGGCCATATTCCAAAGCTCCAGGGTCTGCAGAGAATTTTCGATTGGCTTAGACCAAAGCGCAATTAAACCAAGATCTTATGGGGCAATAGAAGTCCGAAGAGCCTATTCACGTGACTCGTACTTTAAGGCACATATTTGGTTCAGCATTTGCAAGGGGCTTTGAGTCCAATGCAAATGCTGAAAGCCCAAAGCTACTTTGGGAAATGCAATTGTGTTTGGTAAATAATTTCAGCATTTGGCAGAATGCTGAAAGCCCAAAGCTAGTCCCTACCAGCTTTGGGCTTTCAGCATTTTGAAGGCAAGTTGAAAGCTGAAAGCCGGCTTCAAAGTTGAACCAAACAGTCCAGCATTTCCCCAAGGGGCTTTTAGGCCTGAAAGCCCCTTGGGAATGCTGAACCAAACGCATAGCTTTTGCTGTCCCATGGCTCTTATAGAGCCTGCTTCAGAAGCCATGATTCTGAAGTTGCCAATTACCCAGCCTTCACTACTTCAGAGGATAGTGAGAAAGATGCCTGATTTGTACTAGGCAATACTTAATATTTTAGAAACTCATGAGCCTGATTAGCATCCCAAGAAGCTCGCTCGAAATTTCTCATGTAATCCTAAAAATTCACAAAATTTGGGAACATCTAAACATGGACTTATATCTCACTTCTCCTATGTACAGAGATAGAATTCACCTGAAAATGCTAAAATAAATAATTCAAACGTGCGCCTTACCTGGTAGCAGCCAATCACCAAAAGTGAAGGATGAGTTGGGTGGAACACGCAGGAGTGGGCCTTGTTTCCATTGCAGCTCAATTCATGTACACAGTCCCATTCACTACCGGACCCAACTGCCCAAACTCTAACAGAGTCCTCACTGACAGACGCAACTAAATCGCCAGTAGAATCCCAACACACAGAATCGATTGCCTTAGTATGCCCCTGTTATCAAAATTCAGATTCATGTGGGAACGATCAACATGTTACTAGAAGATACTAATTGTGACGATCTCAAAGAAAAGAAAGGCCAACTTGAACTAAAAGGCCATGCAATTGAATGAGTAACAATTTCAATAAGATAGATGCAAACCATAAAATGCTCTGAAAGATGAGATACACCTTGAAACTAATCGTGTCATTAAAATAGCATCTGTAAATGGTGACACATACATGAACATCATATGCTTTAGATAGAGCAGATAAGATGACAAGCTTAGATGACAAACTTTTTTCCTACTGTTATTTGTCAACTAGATTGAGCCTTAAACCTAGACCTGGGAAAATGCTACTTTATTAAGGCAAGTTGACTCAGGTATATCCAGCAAGCCAATAGGTTCACTAATAGACCCTAGCATAAAAAAGAAAACTACTCCCATCACCACTGTAAGATTTTGGCAGAGAGATGAAATAATAGCTTTTCTTCTAGTGCCCAGAGAAATAAAACATATTGTCCTTTCAAATTTCAACACGATAAGAGAGCATGAACTAAAGCCATCAGTAGCAAACATACAATTCAATGGCATAGAATCTGGAAAGGTAGTTGCAGATCCAAGAGGAACGACAACATCGTTCAATCATACCTACTAGAGGTAAGACAATCATTCACTCAGCAACAATATCCACTTTTTCCAGCCAATAACAATCCCCACTTAACTAGACCAAATAAAAAGGAAGAAGTTACTAAAAATTCAGCCTGCAAAGTTTGCCTGCACGCTTGTGTCTCTACATCCAATATAGATAAGACATTATCTGCCGCAGCAGCAAGATACCTTCCAAGACGTGGCTGGAATCTCAACTGGGCTGTGCCACCCTGATTCACGAGCAACATAAGTTATACGTTTTTAGAGAACCGAGATGCACTTGATGCACCATCTCATTAAAACCCACAAGGAGCAACACAATTAGCATGACAAATCATATTAATTTGTACCCCGAATACCCTCGAACAGCAGCCATTATTAATGCTCCAGTATCTTATCTCACCATCCCCATCGCAAGAGCAGATAAGATCATCTTTATTTGGGTGGAAGTCCAGAGACATAACAGTAGAAGAATGCCCCGTAAAAGTCCGAAGAGAATGACCAGCCTGAAATGAACAAATAATCCATTGATGATACCATATGCACATGGACATTAGACATAAAGCCTACAAAAGTGAAGCTAAATGCGTACTATCACAAGCGAACAAAACAGAGACAGTCAAATAAATCTTAGCAAGGTCACATGCGAATTTGCCCTCCACATTGACCAACAACTATCGAAACAGGAAACTCTTAAAACATGATCATTATCAGGGTAAAATGAAGGAACCTCGACATTGAGCTTCCGAAAGAATGCATAAAAGCCAAGACGGATAAATACAATCCTAATAGTCACAGACACCATTTCCTAAAAAAGCCACACAATAAATGCCGCAAAAGTCTGCACTCGAAAAACAGCAGTTCGTTGAGCTCCGAAGAGAATGCTTTCAAAATGATCTATGAAGGAAGTAGCCAAAACTTCACTTGATTATTATCACAGGAGAGTACCCATGGCAGAATTTATCAATATCAGCAGCCTCTAGAATTCCGGCTTCAAGGGTAATAAGAGGAGACGATCATCTCATGTAAGCAAGTGTGGAAATTCAGAGAACTTACATACTGAAGCAACTCTCTAGGTTTTGAACAAGAGTCAGATTGCAAAACCATTCACATGGACAGTTAAGTGAAAAATTCATAATATTGACTCAAAATAGTATATGTTCCCAAATTTTCAATGTTCAGATTTTAAAACAATGGCAACTCCTATTAGGGGTACGAAGCTAAAATCGACCACAAAGCCATTTTTTATTGATGTTGCAAGTGGCAACAAGCCAAAGACAGGAATATCTAACTATCTGAGTAATAACAGGTGACCAGCTTTACTTGAAAGTCCTGCTCCATTCCTCTAAAAGAACAAAATCTTCTGTGGTCAGCTCTAAGGGACAGATTACCTACTTCTCCACCCTTCACCATCATGCACTTAATTATAAATTCAGAGTCCTGTCAATTAACTCATGCCAGTACATCTGCTTGCTTGGAGCTACAAGTGTAGGTCATGTTCTATGTAACTTTCCAGGGTATGTAAAAAAATAACTTCCATTAGATTGTTCACTCCGGGAAAAACAAACTTGCACCATAAGCACTTGTATCATAGTGGCAGAAAGTTTTGAAATTTCATCAGTACTTAAAGTCAGGCTGGCACCTCGTGTAGTTCAGTATATCAGAAGGCTGTTGCAAGAAGCTTTGAATACGAAAAGAATTCAAAAATCTAAAAAACGTGAGTGTCAATGATATATTATGTTCACCAACATTGTCAGCCTCCCAGACTCTGACAGTTTTGTCAAAAGAAGATGTTGCCAGGCGAGACATGGTTGGACTAAATCGAACATCCGTGATCATTAAAGAATGTTCCTCCAGAGTTGTTTTTGGCTTTAAAGTATCTGCATACCACAGTACAGCCTGCATAATCCAGAAATTTAACCATCCCATATCAGATTATGGCAGATGACGACATATTATCATGTCCACATAACTGCCTGCACTTACTTTCTTATCATGTCCACCAGTAGCAAGTACTTTCCCATCTGATGAGAAGTGGCAACAGGTAACCTTGCTGGCACTTGCTCGAATAGTATTCACTTCAGTAAATGAGAATTCTGTAGAACCCAATTTGAACACTATGAGTGAAACTGTGAAAGACACTTCATCATTCAGCCTACTAGGAAAAATGATTCTGCATCAAACCTCAATTAGAAAGACCTGAGAACAGTAGTCTAAATTAATAACGAAGAAGGACATCTAAAGGTAAAGTTCTTCCATTAACTAACTAAAAATATTCATCAGGATTTTATGGTTGATAAAATTTACCTCGAGGAAAGTTACACTTGATTCCAAAGGCAGGCTAGTTATCATCTTTTGTTAACTGGTGACATTGGATTCATTTCCTTCTTAATAGATAGGAGTGACAGCGAGAAATGACAAAATTATCTTGTCTGTTCATTATTCAAAGGCTTGTCGTGAAAGTCTTGTCCTTCGTTGTAACTTAGTTTATTGAGTTTTGGTCCTTTTTCTGCTCATACCACTTACGTTTCTCCGTTGTCGCTCAAAGGTTAGTCCTTCTGAAACTCTTAAGTAGTTTTTTCTGTATGGTTCCCTTCTGTTTTGACCAATCAAACTCTGAGCTTATGGTGGACGAAATCTTACATATCCTCAGAAAGGGAAAAAAAAAAAAAGAAAGGGGCTCAGGACGCACCAGAGTGCATGAATTGCAATAGTCGTTCAGACTGAAGGACAAAAGAAAATCCCAATAACATCTATAGGAATCAATAGATTATCGAAGTCTACAAGATATATGAGGCTAACAGATTTCTTTCCCTGCTATACACACAATAGATCTAAATTTGGAGCAGAAAACAACAAGGTGAACAAATATATATGTTGCAATTTATATGACAATGTTTCCCTAGAAAATCTGAAGCATATAGAATAGCACACGCCACATAATTCTAGTTCAAGAACAACGATTAAAGATGGGCATGTCACCAAAATTCCCCATTAATGGAGAGTTCTCAGGCACCTTTGCTAACATCCATGGAGCGACCAACAGTATCTGCCTGTAGTTGAAGATCCAGATCATTAGTGAACAATATAACTGAATTCATGCTAAGAGATTATCATCAGCCAAAAACAAAGTCTAAACCTGACTGACCAATTGACTCGAAGACGATGGAAGACTTCCAACCGAAAATTCAAGGAAAAGAAAAAAAAAAAAAAAAAAAATGGACACTCCACGGTGCAAAATGACGAACGATCTCTCCGGAAGTGATCGTCCAAACTGGGAGAAAAGGAACGAACCAAGAAACGCGTGCCACGAATGTTCCGGAGAGAGAAACTCCGTACAAAGAAAGGTCGAGGAACACAGGAGGAGGAATCGAATTGCCTCGTTCGTCTTTTCTTAAAAAAAAATCTTGCCCCTTTGTTTTGTGTCTGAATCATCACAGATTTTCCGATCACATAAAAATTACCAAAGATTTCGCAGCCGCTGAAGCAAATTATGCGTAAAAATTTTCTTGGACAATTAAAAAAAAAAAAATTATTCATTCATTCATTCCTTTTCGTAAGTCCTTTTTTTTTTTAATTTTTTTAAATAGAAATCATCTCTTTCTTCTAAGGATTAATCTTGGAATAACTGGGTGATGCATGAAGATGTAATAATTGCATCTCCAAATTCAGGGGATGGCACGGTGTTTCTCGATGGATCCAAGGGTTCTTGCTCCTGTCCTGGCCCTCTGCTTTTGGATAAGAAAGAAACAAAGGGCTTCTTTCCCATTGGCAAAGGGAAAGCTAGCCTTACAGCTTTTTAACTACCCCTTTAAACACCTTTTCGTTTGATTAGCCAAAGGCAGATCTCATTGGTAACTTACCCTATATTTGTCTCTTCAGATAAATTTTTACACTTAGTACTAAATATAAAACCGATCGGATTAAGCATGAGAATGAGTGCTAAAATATTTAATTAATAAATTATGTTCTAATCTAACCGCTTAAATTTTTTAAATAATTTACAGTGATCCCACAAACCCTCAAATAAATACATGACTTATTATTTAAATATCCTAACACTACCCTCATGCTTAGTTTGATCGGTCTTTTGTGTTAGTACTAAGCATGAAAATTTAATTGAAGAGATAAATGTGACCTTAAAACGTTCGAATTCAGGACTTCTAGCTTTGATTCCCAAATTTTGAAATATCTTTTCATTTCAATTCGTTTTCTGAATCAACAATAAGTATGGCACTAAAAATAGAACCTCATTTTGAATTGTATCTAGTTATTATAATCATGTATATCAATTTATCTATTGATATACATATTTGTTTCTAACTTTTTCGATAAATAAAAGTTCGTGGCTTTTGTATTCCGTCTTCTCTCAATTGAATTTTGTTTAAAAGAAAGACCCTTTGTTGCCCAACGCAAACGCATGCTCTGTCACGATAGAGGAACACAGCAGATCAACTCGACATCATCGGACCAGAACTCTCCTATGATGTAGGAATTTCTACAGTCAATAATCGTCAGACGAGGCTGATCATGTTTTGATGGGACTCTGCCTTTAGCCCATCGCATGCATAACCTGCTGGGTAGGCACAATAAGCAAAGTTCTGAGAACCTCGGCGCGTCGGGTCGAGGAGACAGACGATGGTATTATGCACTTCACCGGGCAGGAGGGAGAACGGAACTTGCAACAAGAGGTCCGCAATGCGGCAAAGGATCCGCCTTGCCGTAAATGATATGACGAAAGCCGAGCGTTCTGGCCTCATGAAGAGCATAGAAGCAGCGGAAAATTTGATATCACGGTGAGACCAGCATTTCAGACGAGCCACGCATACTTGCAAATTCCCCTCAATCCCGCTCAAAACAAGTTACATTTACAGCTACTTCTGGCTTTTTCACTCACCAGCAATACAATATACAGTACCACCACATACATTCGCATACGAATCATGCCGACAGTGCATTTATCGCATCGTGCAAAACATGTTTACTACAGTGATTTAGTGGAACGCCTTAATTGCCACATACGCACACAATTATTATGAGAAAAGAGATTGTGCCACTCAACATGTCCACTATATTTTTCGCACGGTAAATCTTACTTTACTTCTAAGGCAATAACTCTCGTATGAAAGCCTCCATTTAATAATCACCCAGTGGATGGAATCACCAAGGGAGGTACTGTACCTTAGGCTCAGATTCCGTATCATCCGTGTGCGGGCATCTATCCATACAAGAAAGGTATTAAAACCCGAGTAAAGGCTACAGCAAGGGTATACTTTTTTAAGCAGTCTTCGCAACCTTTTTCCTTTCCCTTCAGCCATTCTTAGAGTTGATGGATCCACTTGTTTCCTAGGGATCTAACCAGAACATATTTCATTCCATCTCAAGCTCTTAACAGCTAAGAAGTGGGAGGGTTCCTCAAAATCTGTTTCTTTTGGCCCTTTAAGTTGATGAGAATGAAACCGACAATGAGAATTTCAATCCGACCAGAAAACTAAATGACATCGAAGTTCAAGAGAGACATGGCATAAGTACCAAACGAGAGAAGACGGCAATTATCGATGTAGAGTCCTATCTGAGAACATTTCCTTCTCTAAGGAAAGGCCAAACATTACATGTCACTGAAGCATTCGCAGAAAGCTTCAACTTGACAAAAGAAGTCATCACCTGATGTACAACAGCAACAAATGTCACAAAGTTAAATCCCATCGCTCATCATAAGCTCTAAATTAGTATCAGTGAGACGACACCAACTGGGCGTACTGAGGCAACTGATACAAGGACAAGATACATTCACTTTGATGGGAACCGCGAATTCAGTCTTCCAATCTGAGTGCTTAGGACAAATACCTGGAGATGCCAAAGTATCACTTCCACAGCTTCACTGTCTTGTCGTGACTAGCTGAAGCAACCAGGCCCGTCACATTTGATACTGCCAATGCTGAAATTAGTCCGTCATGAGCTGGCAAAGCCATTGTCTTGTTCTCAGCCATATTCCAGAGCTCCAGGGTCTGCAGAGAATTTTCGATTAGCTTAGACCAAAGCACAATAAAACCAAGATCTTATGGGGCGATAGAAGTCCAAAGAGCCTATTCACGTGACTTGTACTTTAAGGCACATAGCTTTTGCTGTTCCATGGCTCTTATAGAGCCTGCTTCAGAAGTTATGACACCCAAGTTGCCAATTACCCGACCTTCACTACTTCAGAGGATAGTGAGAAAGACGCCTGATTTGTACTAGGCAATACTTAATATTTTAGAAACTCATGAGCCTGATTAGCATCCCAAGAAGCTCGCTCGAAATTTCTCATGTAATCCTAAAAATTCACACAATTTGGGAACATCTAAACATGGACTTATATCTCACTTCTCCTATGTACAGAGCTAGAATTCACATGAAAATACTAAAATAAATAATTCAAACATGCGCCTTACCTGGTAGCAGCCAATCACCAAAAGTGAAGGATAAGTTGGGTGAAACACACAGGAGTGGGCCTTGTTTCCATTGCAGCTCAATTCATGTACACAGTCCCATTCACTACCAGACCCAACTGACCAAACTCTAACAGAGTCCTCACTGACAGACGCAACTAAATCGCCAGTAGAATCCCAACACACAGAATCGATTGCCTTAGTATGCCCCTGTTATCAAAATTCAGATTCATGTGGGAACGATCAACATGTTACTAGAAGCAGGAACCAAAAGAATAAAGATACTAATTGTGACAATCTCAAAGAGAAGAAAGGCCAACTTGAACTAAAAGGCCATGCAATTGAATGAGTAACAATTTCAATAAGATAGACGCAAACCATGAAATGCCCTGAAAGATGAGATACACCTTGAAACTAATTGTGTCATTAAAATAGCATCCGTAAATGGTGACACATACATGAACATCATATGCTTAGATACAGCAGATAAAAAGATGACAAGCTTAGATGACAAACTTTTTTCCTACTGTTATTTGTCAACTAGATTGAGCCTTAAACCTAGACCTGGGAAAATACTACTTTATTTAGGCAAGGTGACTCAGGTATATCCAGCAAGCCAATAGGTTCAGCAATAGACCCTAGCATAAAAAAGAAAACAACTCCCATCACCACAGTAAGATTTTGGCAGAGATGAAATAATAGCTTTTCTTCTAATAACCAGAGAAATAAAACATATTGTCCTTTCAAAATAACAACATGATAACAGAGCATGAACTAAAGCCATCAGTAGCAAGCATGCAATTCAATGGCATAGAATCTGGAAAGGTAGTTGCAGACAACATCATTCAATCATACCTACTAGAGGTAAGACAATCATTCACTCAGCAACAATATCCCCTTTTTCCAGCCAATAACAATCCCCACTTAACTAGACTGAATAAAAAGGAGGAAGTTACTAAAAATTCAACCTGCAAAGTTTGCCTGCACACTTGTGTCTCTACATCCAATATAGATAAGACATTTTCTGCCGCAGCAGCAAGATACCTTCCAAGACGTGGCTGGAATCTCAACTGGGCTGTGCCACCCTGATTCACGAGCAACATAAGTTATACATTTTTAGAGAACCGAGATGCACTTGATGCACCATCTCATTAAAACCCACAAGGAGCAACACGATTAGCATGACAATTCATATTAATTTGTACCCTGAATACCCTCGAACAGCTGCCGTTATTAATGCTCCAGTATCTTATCTCACCATCCCCATCGCAAGAGCAGATAAGATCATCTTTATTTGGGTGGAAGTCCAGAGACGCAACAGTAGAAGAATGCCCCATAAAAGTCCGAAGAGAATAACCAGCCTGAAATGAACAAATAATCCATTGATGATACCATAGGCACATGGACATTAGACATAAAGCCAACAAAAGTGAAGCTAAATGTGTATTATCACAAGTGAACAAAACAGAGACAGTCAAATAAATCTTAGCAAGGTCACATGCCAATTTGCCCTCCACATTGACCAACAACTACCGAAACAGGAAACTCTTAAAACATGATCATTATCAGGGTAAAATGAAGGAACCTCGACATTGAGCTTCCAAAAGAATGCATAAAAGCCAAGAAGGATAAATACAATCCTAATAGTTACAGACATCATTTCATATAAAAGCCACACAACAAATGTCAGAGAAGGCTGCACTCGAAAAACAGCAATTCATTGAGCACCGAAGAGAATGCTTTCAAAATGATCTATGATTTTGAAGGAAGTAGCCAAATCTTCACTTGATTATTATCACGGGAGAGTAACCATGGCAGAATTTATCAATATCAGCAGGCTCTAGAACTCCGGCTTCAAGGGTAATAAGAGGAGACGATCATCTCATGTAAGCAAGTGTGGAAATTCAGAGAACTTAAATACTGAAGCAACTCTCTAGGTTTTGAACAAGAGTCAGATTGCAAAACCATTCACATGGACAGTTAGGCGATAAATTCATAATATCAACTCAAAATAGTATATGTTCCCAAATTTTCAATGTTCAGATTTTTAAACAATGGCAACTCCTATTAGGGGTATGAAGCTAAAATTGACCACAAAGCCATTTTTTATTGATGTTGCAAGTGGCAACAAGCCAAAGACAGGAATATCTAACTATCTGAGTAATAACAGGTGACCAGCTTTACTTGAAAGTCCTGCTCCATTCCTCTAAAAGAACAAAATCTTCTGTGGTCAGCTCTAAGGGACAGATTACCTACTTCTTCACCCTTCACCATCATGCACTTAACTTTAAATTCAGCGTCCTGTCAATTAACACATGCCCGTACATCTGCTTGCTTGGAGCTACAAGTGTAGGTCATGTTCTACGTAACTTTCCAGGGTATGTAAAACAATAACTTCCATTAGATTGTTCACTCCGGGAAAGACAAAATTGCATCATAAGCACTTGTATCATAGCGGCAAAAAGTTTTGAAATTTCATCTGTACTTAAAGTCAGGCTGGTACCTCGTGTAGTTCAGTATATCAGAAGGCTGTTGCAAGAAGTTTTGAATAAGAAAAGAATTCAAAAAACTATAAAACGTGAGTGTCAATGAGATATTATGTTCACCAACATTGTCAGCCTCCCAGACTCTGACAGTTTTGTCAAAAGAAGATGTTGCCAGGCGAGACATGGTTGGACTAAATCGAACATCCGTGATCATTAAAGAATGTTCCTCCAGAGTTGTTTTCGGCTTTAAAGTATCTGCATACCAAAGTACAGCCTGCATAATCCCAGAAATTTAACCATCCCATTATCAGACTATGGCATAAGACAACATATTATCATGTCCACATAACTGCCTGCACTTACTTTCTTATCATGTCCACCAGTAGCAAGTACTTTCCCATCTGATGAGAAGTGGCAACAGGTAACCTTGCTGGCGCTTGCTCGAATAGTATTCACTTCAGTAAATGAGAATTCTGTAGCACCCAATTTGAACACTATGAGTGAAACTGTGAAAGACACTTCATCATTCAGCCTACTAGGGAAATGATTCTGAATCAAACCTCAATTAGAAGGACCTGAGAATAGTAGTCTAAATTAATAACGAAGAAGAACATCTAGAGGCAAAGTACTTCCATTAATTAACTAAAAATATTCATCAGGATTTTATGGCTAATAAAATTTACCTCGAGGAAAGTTATACCAGATTTCAAAGGCAAGCTAGTTATCATCGTGTGATAACTGGTGACATTGGCTTCATTTCCTTCTTAATAAATAGAAGTGAGAAATTACGAATAATCTTGTCTGTTCATTAGTCAAAGGCTTGTCGTGAAAGTCTTATCCTTCGCTGTAAATTAGTTTACTGAGTTTTTGGTCCTTTTTCTGCTTATACTACTTACTTTTCTCTGTTTGTCAATCAAAGGTTAAGTCCTTCTGAAACTCTAAGTAGTTTTTCTGTATGGTTCTCCTCTGCTTCTACCAGTTAAAACTCTGAGCTCATGGTGGACAAAAACTCAATATTCTCAAACAGGAAAAAAGACTCAGGATGCACTAGAGTGCATGAATTGGCAATAGTGGTTCAGACTGAAGGACAAAATAAAATCCCAATAATATCTATAGGAATCAATAGATCATTGAAGTCTACAAGAAATATGAGTTTAACAGATTTCTTTCACTGCTACACACAATAGATCTAAATTGGAGCAGAAAACCACAATATGAACAAACATTGCAAATTTGATGACAATGTTTCCCTAGAAAATCTATAGCTTATAGAATAGAACATCCCAAATAATTCTAGTTCAAAAACTACAACTAAACATGGGCATGTCACCAAAATTCCTCATTAATGGAGAGTTCTCAGGCACCTTTGCTGACATCCATGCAGCGACCAACAGTATCTCGAGGATCTGTCTCATCATGAGATAAAAAAGACTCAACATTATCATCAAGAGATCCGTCCTCTACAAATCGATCCATATCTGCCTGTAATTGAAGACCCAGATCAATACAGAACATTATAACTGATTTCATGCTCAAAGATTTTCACCAGCCAAAAACAAAGTCCAAATCTGACTGACCAATTGATTTGAAGGCGATGGAAGACTTCCAGTGCCATCAGCCCCAAACATCATTAACGGCTTGGACGAACTACCACTATGTGGCAATGGAGGCACAGACATCACATCACCAGGAGTGTGAGTTGATGGTGTGGAAGGTGCAGAGCTAGGAGAGGGACCTGCAGTATTCGCAGTTCCGGAGCTATTGGCAGGACCTGAAGATGACACTGGCTGCTTTCGTTTCCTTGCAGATTGGTTTTTTGAAACCTTAAATGCATCAAGGAAGATGTTAGGAACCCAGCTAGAATATTGTAGAAGTACAAAGTAATCAAATCCAGCAATCTTCAGGTGATTCTGCTAAGAAGAGCCTTCTCCTTAAGACTTTTAGAACGATGTCAATGAAATTATTGGATGCCCATAGGAAAAGCTTCCAACTCCCCCCCCCCGCGAAAAGATAACATGAAATTTAAAGATGGCCATAACCTCCAACTCACATTGCAAATATCTCCCACCTCTGAAATTTACTGACAAAGCTCTAGAACTTGCAACAATATCTTACATATCAGGGAAAAGGATCAGAGGAAAGGCACATGCGAAGTTGGCAACTAAACAGTTCTCAAGTGAACACTGAACACCGGTGAGGAGAATAGCAACATCCTTCTTCTGGCACTAACTGAGAGTTGAGATCAAAGAATCGTGCAGGGCCAGACAGAATTGCACACATTCAAGCAGAAGAACAATCACAGCCAAAGGGCATACTAATTAAGGGGAGTAAATATTCAAGTATTAACAAAGGTAATTGCCATTTTGAAAGACCTGATCATTTCCTCGGAAGGAATTTGACATGCTACCATCCATGTTAGCACTGCCAGCACCACCCATTTTCTCTTGTTGATGAAGATTGTGGTTTGAACTCTGAGATTGCTGATTCGCAAGCGTGTGCTGCTGCTGCTGCTGCTGCTGCTGCTGCAGCTGAGGATTACTGTTCTGTTGGAGCTGCTGCTGGTGTTGAAATTGCTGAGCCAACCTTAACTACAGCCATTGTGACATTTGACAGTCAAAATGACTATCAAACTTCCCTCAAAAGGACATTGAGAAAACTCTCCAAGGACTACTGCAGCAATAAAGATTCAGGAGAAAAAGACAATGGGCATAAGAAGCACCTTGATCAGCATATCTGTCTCCCCTCGAGATCCACCAGCTTGCAAAGGTGAGGCAACATTCGGGACATCTCCAATGGAATTTTGAAGTCCATCCTTGCCCATTATATTCCGATTGTTCAACATCATCCGGAGTTTCATTTTGTCATCACTGGCAGATGGTGAGGTCAAATTTGCCTGAGCAAGCATAAGCTGCTGCTGGTGTTGTGGTAGCATCTGTAGCTGATGAAACGGCTGAGGGGTTGGCATAAAGGGCTTTTGCGGGTGAAGTGAGCGAAGCTGCTCTAGTCCCTAAAGGAACAAAAATGTCAAAGAACAGGACTTTTAGAATGTGCGCCTACTTATTTCATAAGTATAGCCAAAAATACTAAGTTATTTGTTCAAACCAACAAAAGGGGAGAGGGGGAGAAAAGCAAGAGGAGGAGGGGGGGGGGGGGGGGAGAATTACAGTAAGTGGCCAGCCTTTCAAAGTCAAATTATTGCCACCTTGATTTGACCCTGTTACATCATGAGCATCGAGGTTAGTAACCATTGGCCAAAAAAGAATAATCAGCAGTGGTTAGCAGTAAATTTTATGATTCAGCTTATCTTGATTGCTTTTAGTTTTCTCATTCAACATCATGCACCCTTCAGAAAAGTAAACAACAATTTCAAACAGCAAATAAGCACATAATTCTAAGCAGCAATCGTCACTTCCATTATAATAAACACTAACAACGTACCAGGAATCCCAATCAAAGATCCTTCTGGACCAGGGCCTCTGGGGTTCAACACAGTATTGATCTCACTTTTTATGTCCTGATCCCAGTCATTTATAAGAACATTGCAGATAATGCATATACATGTCCAACAACATCTATCAAGAAATTTCACATACCGGTGTGGATCCAGGCAGCTGTTGGTTACGAGCTTGAACTTGTGGAGACATTCCACCAGCAGTACCATGCAATACTTGCCTAAGATCATTAGTGCATTTTGTAATTACCAAAAATGCCAACATCAGAGACCAAAAAAAAAAAAAAAAGAATGATTCTTCCAGCAACAATTTGACATTTCTTCACATCAATAAGTGAGATAAACAAAAGTGAGTGCAAGCCATGTACATCTAGTAAAGATCATCAATCTGAAAAACACGAAAAAATTGTATCAAACAGGCTCCATTAGAGTTTAGCAATAAACATAATTATATCAAGTCTTACACTGCACATTGTTGACATCATTGTAGCATGGTTGATAAAGAGTATATCATGCATATGTTTCCCTCATTGCACCAAATTAACTAGTAATCAGTTCTTTGAGCCAAAAGACTGTACTGGTAGTGTGAAGAACCTCTCCCCTCGGCACTAAGTAGAAACTCATGGAAAGTGTGAGTGGAAAAATTTTCACTTGATCTCATGTTCTCAAAGGGAAAAAAACTGAGAGGATAGATAATGATGACAAAGCCTAGGTATTCAAGAGAATCACCCCGAAGGCTGGCCAGTGGCGGCAGCTGATTTCAGAATTGATGCATGATTGGCATCCAAAAGCTGGCCCACATTCTCACCGAAACGTTGCTGCAAAACAGAAAACATAACTGACTCATTCAATCTAACAAGACTACCCCAAGCTTTCCCAAACCAACTCAGAAAGGGTCCAACCTTAATAGCTGTTTCATCCAAGCCTTCCCTCTGATGGGGCAACTTTAATCTTTCCTCATACATTTTTGTGGCCAGGGCATTAGCCCCAGGACTCTGTCGCATTAGGGGATCATTTCCTGCAAGCCCATTGGCATTTCCATTTAGAAGATGTGCTCCATCTCTTCGCTGCTGCTGCTGCTGCTGCTGCTGCTGTTGCTGCTGCTGCTGATGCTGCTGATGCTGCTGCTGCTGCTGCTGATGCTGCTGCTGCTGCTGCTGCTGCTGCTGCTGCTGTGCATGTCTCTGCAACAAGAGTTGCTGCATTTGTAGATGCTGCTGTTGCGGATGCTGTGGTTGTTGGGATGGCTGTTGTTGTTGTTGTTGTTGCTGCTGCTGCTGCTGCTGCTGCTCCCTCGCTTTCATCAACTGCGTCTGCATATCAAAATATGCTAGCTTGATTACACTAACCTTTATTCTATAAGCTAGACGGGCAAAGAATGGATCAATCAGAATGGTATGTAAATACACATGCATATTTTCAATGCACTTACAATCACAAGAGATGTTTCAAGTTAGTAAAATAAAAGATAGTCTTGGATCTAATCAGATCAAAAATTCCTTCAGTAAGCAGGCTAACCCCTGACAAAATCACCAAGTTCCATTCAGACACCAGAATATGCAGTTTCACACTTTGAGTTAGAAAAGACCAAAGAGATCCTAAAAATCTTAGTTGGTGTTTGATACAACTGCAAAGCCATAGACTGACTTTTAAGTTTAAAGTGTTGAAAAAGGCAAAATCTATTTGAAAACGTGTAAAGTTCAAGTACAGAATCCACTCACATCATTCCCAATCAAATGATGAAAAATTTACAATTTTATTACTTTTACCATTCTACCCTTACTGTCAATTTAAATGTCACGAGTAACATTGCTTTGGAACCTCAACACCTCAGAATTTCTGTTATGCTATAAAGCACTGCATGAAACAAAGACCAGTAACATCTTTCAGATGTTTACAAAGATTTGAGTTAACTAAAAAAAGGTCTCACTCTAATTCCTATAAGGAAAAATGTTCACTCTGTTGTTTACATGACGATTTTCTCAGTACCATCCATGAGATATTGACACTCCAAAGGGCGACAAAAAAACATCTCTCTCCCCCCCTCTCTCTCTCTCTCTCCCCCCCCCCAGGTCATGACCAAAAAATGATATAAGAATCTAATTACACAGGAAACAGCTTGGGTTTGTGGAAGGAGATTATGCAATCAAAATACAGAATCCAGCTCAGGGTAACAAGGAAAACTAGAAAAGAATCTCGGAAAAAGACTGTGGAGTTATAAGAATTCAGTGACTCTCTCTCTCTCTCCCCCCAAGTCATGACCAAAAAATGATATAAGAATTTAATTACACAGGAAACAGCTTGGGTTTGTGGAAGGATATTATGCAACCAAAATACAGAATCCAGCTCAGGGTAACAAGGAAAACTAGAAAAGAGTCTCAGAAAAAGACTCCGGAGTTATAAGAATTCAGGGAAGTACTTATGCTAGCTCTTATTATTCTATACATGTTAATTCTCAGGCCCAGCAGTTATCTGCTATATTAATGGGTTTGAGGTATTGATATCATAACAGGTTTGAGGTAATGATATCATTCTTAATACTTCTTTCAATGCCGAAGCAAAGGATGAAGTGTATATATGCATACACTAAGCACCCACTCGTTCAATGTTCAATACAAAAATTAAGTAGGTATCCCTGTACTTGAATGGTTAAGTTATTTTTATGTTAACTGGACTTTTTATATTGAGTGCCAGTTAGCTGAATATCACAATTTTCAGCACTTGTCAAGCTTATCAAACATAACCTAAGTCAAGTATCCCACTAAGGAGAATATTCATCTCATCCAGACAAACACTAAACATCAGTTTCACCCTAAACAAAAAGGCCCTCTTCATAACTCTAGCATGATGAAGCTTTTTAACAGGACAATTGGATCAAGCACGAGAGAGCATCTATGCAGTAATATTGTGGCAGACATCGTGTGCAATAAAAATCTTCTGCCAAAACAGGATAGATGTTTAAATGAAAAACTGGGGAGTGGGAATGATAACTCGACTTCAAGTATATTGTACTTATTTCCATCAGGAAAAGAGGACGACCCTTACAAAATTGGATTAGGGCATGAGATCTCTCTCAGACTAGCAATCTAAACTGTCGTAATGCTGTACCTTTGGAACACGAAATTATGGCCACAAGGTAAAATTTGTAATGCAACTGCCTTTATTCAATCTGTTCTTCCAAAACGGGAGTGAAATGGATAAAAGGAAACAAAAAGCTGACGGTAGAATTGACGCCTGAGGTTGGGTCTCAAGTAAAATAGCTCCACTACACCAAACCTACAGAAGCATATTGACTGCAAGGAGCACTAGGACATACTCAAGAACCTTGGAAAAGATGCTATCAATGTTCAAAACTGTAACTATCATTAGGATAGCCATGAACCAGAAAACTTCAGTATACGTTCACCCAGTTATTTCGTTTTCACTTTCACCACCTAGGGCCCTACGAAAGATCCTCCATTCAAGCATAAGTACCAAAAATTCATCTAAAACCAACCTCGATATAAGATGCTGCAACCTCCGAGTGCTTTTCATTGGTCCGAGCTATGAAAATATCCCAGAAAACCGACCACCACTCAAAAAGAAAACCTCCGGGGGCATCAATTGCTGCATACATGCGCAAACTTAAGTACAGGGTGAAAAATAGACTGAATAAAAAAAGAAACTTTGGAAATTTACAGTACTTTAAAATGAATCCAAAGCTTAAAAGAAACATAATCCACAGTTCTTTTTCAGCCAAAGAAGATTCTCACCAACAGGATCAGAGGACACTTTCCCTTCAGCTAGAAAAGCCTGAGCAGTGGCTTTCAGGTCTCTCTTCACTAAATAATCATGGATGTAAACATCCAACCTGTAATCAAGGCATAGTTTTTTCGGCATGTTAAAACTACAAACCTAAAGAAAACACACACCACGAGCATATTACAACAATCATCTAGGAAACAGAAGGAGAAAAAACAAAAATTAGAAGAACAACAGTACACCAGATTGAATCGACCCAAATGGGAGAGTAATTAGGAAACACAAACCCCCCCCAAAAAAAAAAAAAAAAAAAAAAAAAAAAAGACTGCTTGACCATACACAACCCCCGGAAATCGCCCTAAGATAATGCAAACACGCTAGGAAATCGCGGCAAACGGCGAATAAACTGAAAAAGCACAAATCTTGAGCGGCGCAACAGAGGCAACCCCAGCAAGTACGAGCAAGAGCACTCGACGGACGCGCGAAATCGACCGAAATGGCGAGACCCATCTCCACGAAAACGACCGGGGCGGCCTCTGAGCACCGAAAGGACTCACATTTTATCGGCTTCCCAGTTGGTCTGGGACATGGCTGAGCGATTCCTCGGGGGACTCCCGTGAGAACCCGAGCGGCCGCAAAGCAAGAAGCTTCAGCTCCCAATCCCGAACGCCAAGGGGCCCAGCTCCTCCTCCTCCTCCTCTGCCGGCGGCGCTGCGAATCTATGCCATGAACGAGAGACAGAGAGAGAGAGAGAGAGAAGAGAGAGAGAGTAGGTCTTGTAAGAGAGACAGCAGAAGCAGAGAAGAATACAGAGAGAGAGAGAGAGAGAGAGAGAGGGGGAAGAAGGAGAAGAGAGAGGAGGAATTTCTTCTTCCTTTTGAGAGAATAGAAGCAGAACCTCAAATTTAGGCCAATGCAATAAAAATTGGAGGAGAAAAAAGATCAAATCAAGAAAAAGGGGGACAAGGTGAAAGTGAGACCAAAGAGATGGGGGAGGGGGGGCATTTTATAAGGAGACTTTAGGACACACTTGGGGGATGATGCTGATTCTAATTAGGACATAAATCCTAGGAGCCTAGGAAGAAAATTTAGGCTTTTCCTACTTGGAAAAAAGGGTCTCGCCCATGGAAATACGAGCCCATTCGTGGAATTTTCCCGTTCCGTGTCGAGGTTTAATAGGTATAGTAATTAAGAGGATAAGACCGGCCAAATCAGCACGAGAGTCGCGCTCAAAGAGAATATGCAAGTTAAAAAAAAAACGAAGCATCTGCAAAAGGATGTATCGCTCGAAAATTTAATTGGATTTGAAATATGAACCAATAATAGCGGGATAAAAAAAAGAAGTTTAATCTAAATATAGAATGTACGAAAAGCTAAATGTCAAGCATTTTTCATGTTCTTTTTTAATTTTCACGTAATAATTGATTGATAGGTATGGTTATTTATGAAATTTTATTGGGAAAAGTTTAGGGTCAAACATCAACCTAGAGAGGGCAGGCACAATCCCTTGCGCATGAAAAATTGAATGACTTAGGTAGTACTTGATAATTAGTGCCAAAAATAGAAATTTAAAGGGAAGAAATATTGCTAAACTTAGCTCTAGTCGACTCAATAAAGTACCATAAAGCTAATTCAAGCCAGCCTTATTGTTTAATCCACATGATTTTCACATGATGTCATATTTTATTTGATAATTAGTCCACCATTCTATTCAAAGTCAAAGCGTGTTTTTCTTTTCTTTTTTCAATTTATTTTATCTCTTTTCTGGAAAATTTCGCCCGAGACTTTCCATTGAAGAGTATTGCTGATTTGATTTTACGAACGAAATAAATTAAAAATAAATAATCAAAGAAATCGCCGCTTTGCTGATAAATGCGGCGACCGATGAAAAGACCGCAATGCCCATCACTCCCTTTCCGGGCCTACCCTCTGGCATCGCAATGACACGAGTGCCCTCAACACGTAAGCGAATTCGCCACCAATTCAGTAGTAATCACGTGTAATTTTGATGGGTAGTCCGGGATAAATAGGTAATTCCGCATCCATCGGCGCTCTAATGGCGGTTTGCACCCTGCGCTCGGGCTAAATACGTAATTTCGGATCGATTCGGACATCTTGATGGACGTTTGCCACGTGTTTACTAGTTTATTTTTTTAATTAGGAAGTGCAAAGCTTGATCCACGTGTTACTGTTTTTCCCCCTAATTTCGCTTGCGTTTGAAGCCAAAAGAGGCCTTTTTAATCATTTGCATTTTCCCTAGGGAAATTCGAACGAATCTTAATCTTATCTCGTCCGCTAATTTTACCATAACAAAAGATCGGATAAAGCTTTTGGCAACGTGGCATGATATGTCCCTTCGTTCTTATCTTATTCACATTGCAATTGAGTATTAAATTGCCTACTTTCACACTGTAAAAGAGATATCAATATGGGGCAATAGCTAATTTATCTGAGCCAACCAAACCCGAGTGTCCTAAATCTCTGATTCTTAAAACTAAATCGAATTGCAACCCATGCATAATGAATAAGTAGCAATTTCTTAAAGAAAAATCAGGTAGCGTGGTGCAAATGACTACGCAAACATCGCAATTAATAGAATTTGGGAGAGCTTAACTCAAATATCACCCGATCAAAAAAAAAAAAAAAAACTCAAAACATAAGCGCCACCTCATGAAAGTAACAGATTCGTCCTTACATGACAATCCATCAAATGTCTCGGAATTTTATATCGACCGTGATGAAACAGTTAGTTTAATTTTAGATATTACGTGAGATCATGGGTTAAAAAAAGAAAGAAAAAGAAATCAAGTAATGTTGGCCTTTTCTAGCTTATCAAATGGCGTGTCCCTCATCGTGCCCCTCACCGTTGACCCACGTGAATTTCGCTAGAAAAATCTCGTGAACTTTGCTTTTTTCTATAGGGAGAGAGTGCTTTAGATCCTGACCTCGGTCAATAAAACAAATCAATCTCCTCCACCAAATATTCTATTAGTTTCTCGAGGATTGGACTTTTGGAAGATTTGATCCAAGGGGGTGGTCAACTCGGTCACCTCATGGATTTCTGTACTCGACAAGGTTGGTAGGTAAAATCCGACCATGAATGAGAGGAGGGAGATTGTTGTCTGTCTGGTCCCCGTGAAGTTTCTCTTTTATCGTCCTCTTTCGGCCGCGCACGAGAGGAACGAGTCAATTTGGGGCCAACATCTTTCCTCGGACGCCTTTTTCGATTCCACCATTATTCAATAAAGAGTACTATGGCCACGCCCATATGGCTGTTCTTCAACGTCCCGCGTGCTACACGTTGCTAAGAGTCGTGCAATTCGGGCTCGTTCCGATAGCCGGTCAAGCTCTTACTGACTCATTGTCGTGTGCCACATTTTGATTGGCCTACTCCACCGTGTTCTAATCACGAGACCATAAAGATAGGCTTGATTAAATGTATCCATCTTTTCTTGGAAGCTTTTTTTTTTTTTTTCCGATTCCACTGTGATTTAACAGAGAGTATTGTAACAACACACATATGGGTGTCCTTCAACGTCTCATGTGTTGCCCATTGCTAGGAGTCGTGCAATTTGGGCTCGTTCAAATAGTCCGTCAAGCTCTTATTACCCAATTGTTGTGCGCCACATGTCAATTGGCCTACTCCACCTTATTCTAATCACAAGACCATAAAGATAGGCTTGATTAGATGTATCCGTCTTTTCTTGGAAGCTTTTTTTTTTTTTTTTTCCGATTCTACTGTGATTTAACAGAGAGTATTGTGACAATACTCATGTGGGTGTCCTTCAACGTCTCATGTGTTGCCCATTGCTAGGAGTCGTGCAATTTGGGCTCGTGCATACAGTCCGTCAAGCTCTTACTACCCAATTGTCGTGTGCCACATGTCAAAGGCCTACTCCACCTTATTCTAATCACAAGACCATAAAGATAGGCTTAATTAGATGTATCGGTTGAATTAGGGTCGAAACAGCTTTTTGAATTATTGGATTTTGAAAGAAGTTTTGGATGTTTTCGAGGTTGTTTTTCGTAGGGTTGGAAGTAGAGGAAATACGAGAAAATAAACGATTTGGTTGAAACATCTAATGGCAATTGTGTTTTTTTTTTTTTTTTTTTGGTGTACATAGTAGAAGAAAATAATTATAAGTTAATCGAGTTAATTGCTAACTTTGATTAACAAAATTATGTCTTCCAGTTATAAAGTGGGCTAAGAGAACGCACAAAGGTAAATGGGCCTCTTGACCCAACCTGGTTCACCATCACAAAGCCCAACTCCACACGTGTATTCCTGCATTTAGCTTTTCTCTTTTATTTAATCTTGTTATTATGTCTTGCTTTTCTATTTATATATCAGATAATTTATCTTTGTAATTTGCTATGGCTCATTCTACGAATTCCCTAATTTGTCATAAAAACCACTCGTATTTTATCATTTGTATACATACTAGAATCTATGCTTGCTTTAATGTGAAATTTGTAGCTTAACTTAAGTTCTATTTGTAATAATCCGTTTAATTCCGTTGGTCAAAAAATAATGATGAGAGAATGATGACAACACTAGAGATGATATGATGAGTCATTCCGTGAGATCGCCAAAGGAGTAGTGTTAAAGAAGTGTTCCACATATTGGGAGTTTCAATTTTTAATTGACACTCGAATCTTTGGAGTACCAAATTAGATGGGAGGGATACTTGTCAAAAATTAAGAAATGTACATTCAAGTGCCAAAATTTAAGCAAAATGTATTAGTTAAATGCCAACGGAGAGAAAATTCAATCAAAATGCTGATGTGGCATTTTTTTCGGTAAAATAAGTGCAAAATGATGTCGTTTTGCGCGTTGACATGAAAAGAAAAAAAAAATGACATTTTTTTATTTTCAGATTTGAATTTTAATATGAATATTATTAAATTAAATTTAAAACTAAATTTGAAAAAAAAAAAGGGAGGAGATGAAGATTGTAGAAGGTGAATGCTCAGCGCTTGCCATTGCAGCCTCCCCACCGTTTCCACCCTCAGCTTATGTAATCTTCCTCTCCTCCCTTTTTTTAATAATTTAACTTGATTAATATTTATAATAAAATTCAAAAAGAGGCAAAACAACGTCGTTTTGGCTCTTCTTTGTTAACTTGGCTCTCTAGCAAACCATGTATGCAAGTTATATTATTAAAAAATTGCCATGTAGGATTTTCGATCAAGGTCGCTGGACTCAGCATTCAAGTGTCCCAATTTTCAAAAAAAGTTATACTTAAATAAATCTTTCATAACTTTTGACACTTCCATTGTACTTTTGCTATTTTTAATCATACCTAAACATGTCAAACTAGTAGATTAGGTCGGCTTGAAAATGAAGCGATCCAAATTGATCCATGTTCATATAATACTAATATAGTGACCTATACCCTATCCGACCATACTCATTCGACACTTGATATCACCCAAATTGTTAAAGCACTTATATATTTAACCCAATCTAAAAAAAACTTATGCCAAAACTGAAGTGAGAGCATAGGGTGAGCAAGGGCGAGAGAGAGTGAAAAAAGAGTCGTGAGTTGGGTTTAAGCAAGTTGTAGCCTATTTAAAACAGGAAAATTGTCCAAAAAATCTTAAATATACTGTACTTTTGTCAATTTAATTCTAAACCTTTAACATTCTGTCAATTTTGACTAGAATTTGCTTACATAGACACTAGTTATCTTACGCGACATAATTGGTGTTAATGTAGATAATTTTTTATAATATTTCTTTATATTTTTTCTTCTTTTCCTTTTTTTTTTTCCATTTTTTCGCTCTTCCTTCACTATTTCTTTTTTAAATTGTAGCCAATGAGAGTCACTAGGCCCTTGCCAAGTTATTGGTGAGGGCCACGATGCTCTTATAAGTTGTAGGGTGAGGGTTGCAGCCGTCACCTAAATTTGGGCAACACAATCATAGTTGTAGCAAGAGAGGTTCCGACGACTCATGCTAGCTTTTCCCAGTGGATAGCTAGAGCCTAGTGACTCTCGCTGACCTTAGTTGAAAAAACAAAAACCTAAAGAAAGAAAGAAGGAAAAGGGAAAAAATAAAAACAAGAAAGAAAAAAATAAAAATCAAAAATCAAAAATATTAAATTTATTAAAAATTATCCATGTTAGCATCAATCATATCACGTAGGACATTCAGCATTTATGTTGACAAAATCATTGCCAAAATTGACTAGTTGGACTCAATTGATAAAAAAAAAATGAAATAGTTAAGAGCTTAATTGATATTGAAAAATTTAAGATTGAATTTTCAAAAGTGTCATAGGTTTAGAACTTTTGGACAATTTTCTCCATTTAAAATCCATATTATTTTGGAGTTTATAATTCTAAACTCATTTATGATATGTTTATTGAATATAACTAACTCTTATAGTAACTCATTTTATTAAATATGTATTAAGAAATGGTTTTATGACTCCTTTTATCTAGTCTAGCTATACCCACTCCGAAAATACAAGATTAACCCAAGAAAATTAATTTAATCAAAACTTCAATTAACCTTTGGAAAGTAGTTTTGCCTTTACACTATGCTTTGTGTTCACTATTTTCGTAGGCCTCTGTGCTCCACATTAAACGCAAAAGAGATCATAGAGAGAGGAGAAGAAGAAGAAGAAGAAGTTGATTTCATGTGACCCTTAGGTCGTTTACCATGTGAATTGAAGTTGATTTCTCCATGCAACTCATTCTCTCCCCAATTCCCCCGTCGAACGTGCTATGCCTTAGGTCGTTTATCATGTGGTTTGAAATTGATATGACAGATTTTCTATCGTGGGATTGCGTGGGAACAAAAGATACTTTTAACCGACGAGTTTCTAATTGGACAGGAGATGGGAACGACATGAGTAATCTTTGGTTTGGGTCATTATAATTCCGGTGGTCCAAGCACGCATGTCCAAGAAAATGACAAGATAAGTTAGTGCGCTTGTGTAGCGCGTGCACAATCTAGTAGCATAACAAACGCAAATACTTCAACTGGCTCGGCGTATCGGTTTGCCGATGGGGACAGCGATATAGGAATGTGAAGTTGAGGTTGCATTTGCCTTTTCGGAAGAATTATCAAAAAAGTCTTAAACCTATTGCAATTGTTTCAATTTAGTCCTAAACTTTTGTTTTAGCTAATTTAGTCATAAACCTTTTATAATTGTGCCAATTTAGTACATCCGGTCAAAATTGGCTGGCCGGTACTAACGTGGACACCAGCTGTCCGTGAAAGCGACATGGCAAATTTTTTTATTATTTACTTATTTATTTTTCGAATTTTTAAATATTTTTTGAATTTTTGAATTCTTTTTTTTTTTTCAGCTTCTCCTCCGGGGCGAGGCCCGGCCTCACCTAGCCATGGTGAGGGTCGAGCTCGTTGGCACTAGTGAGATCGACACTTGCCATGGCTAGGTGGGGCCAAGCCTTGCCAGATCCAAGGCGAGGGTCGACCTCGCCTAGCCAAGGCGATGGTCCCGCCCGCTGCTCCGTGTTTCCGGCGATTCCGGCTTCACAATTTGTTGCTGTGGAAGCCGAGTTGGGTCATCGTCTTCTCCAATCCACCCTCCGCAAAACGAGCCGAAAAACCCTTGGGTCCTCGGCAAGCTCCAACAATGGAGGCAGCGAACAGGACGCTAGCCACGCTCACGAAGTCGTTGGTGAGGCTGGCCTCGCAGTCGTTGGGTGAGGCCCCGCCAGATCTGGCGAGGGCCAAGCTTGCCGGCACTAGTAAGATCCAAAGCGAGGGTCGGCCTCGCCCAGCCAAGGCGACAGTCGACCTCGCCATCCATGAGCGAGGCCAACCTCGCCATTGGCCGGTGAGGTCACCCTCGCCGGCCCTCACCTCTGGCCAGCTAGAGGAAGGAGAAGCTGAAAAAAAAATTAAAAAATTCAAAAAAATATTTAAAAATTCGAAAAAAATAAAAAAAATAAAAAATTTTGCCATGTCGGCTTTATTTGGACGGCCGGTGTCCACGTCGCGCCGGCCGACCAATTTTGGCCGAATGGACTAAACTCGCATAATTGTAAAATGTTTAGGACTAAATTGACTAAAAAAAAAAAGTTTAGGACTGAATTGGCACAATTGTAATAGGTTTATGACTTTTTTGGTAATTCTCCCTTGCCTTTTCACTAGGTCTAATTTTGAAATTTTAATGCACCGATAGAGATACCTCCTCAACAAGGATGATTCACATGGCAATTTTTTGTACATGTTCAAAAAATGCCAATGCATGTTTCAAGTGTCCCGTATTGCATAGTGACGTGATTTCTTGATTCCTAAATTTGGTTTAAACTTCTCAGTCAATTGGCTTATATAATATTACTTTGCTGAGAATGAGTTGTTTACCCAAATAATAATAAATCTTACGCCCAAAGTAGATGTTGGGTTTTTTTTTTCCCTAATGGAAACTGGTTCTATGGTAATTTTTCCAATTCATTACTGAACATCTTACATTTGTGCCGATTTAGTCCATTTAATCACTTTTGACCGATTGACGCGACGTGATAATTTTTAAATAATTTTTCAATTTTATTTTTATTTTTTCTCTTTCTTTTTAATTTTTCTTTCTTCCTCTAACCAATCGCTAAACCAACCAAAGGCTAGAGTCGGCTAGGTTGACCTTTCTGGTCATTGGTAAGACTCACTCTACCAACATTGGCGAGATGAGCCTCGGCCATGCTTGGCAAGGCTCACTCTAGCCGTCGCTAGATGAGGGCTAGCCTTGCCATGGCTAAGCAAGCTTGACCTTGCCTAGTGACAATTGGACTCGTTAAAATATGTCTTAAACTCATATATGACTCATTTAAAATATAAAAGGGTTAATATCTTGAAAAATCTCAAACCAGTATACCTATGACAAATTTATCTCGACTGATCATAAAAAACTATAAATTGATACATTTATGACAAATTTACCCAAAATTAATTTATTCAATAACAAAAAACCAAAAACTGGTAAATTTGTGACAAATATACCCTTCGCTAAATTGGATTAATACCATAAAAAAATCACAAAAATTGTAAACTATGACGGAGCGTAAAATCCTAAATTAATATACCAGTTAATTGTCATATGTCATTTAACTTAATAATTTGACAATAAAATACAACGAAAACTAACATAAGTTAATTTGTTACAAGTGAACCAGTTTGGGATAAATTTATCAAATGTACACAAATTAGGGGTTTTTGGTGGTAAAAAAAAATAGTTTAGAATAAATTTATCACAAGTATACTAGTTTTAGGTTTTTCAGGATATTAACCCAAATATAAATGGGTTATATATGGGTTACTCATTTTCAACCTACTAGACTCATCCACAGTCCGTTTCACTCTTTAGCCCTATAAAAGTATTTTTAAAAATCGAAATTATTTATATTTATATTTATTTTCTTTCTTCTTCCTTCTTCCATTTTCCTTGGCCGGTGGACAGCGATGGCGATGATGACGACTAACCAAGTGAGGGATAAGCTCACTGGAGGTTGAGGCCTTACTGAATTCTAGCGTTAGTGAGGCCAAGACCTCATTGACATCTAGCGAGGCTCAATCTGGCAAGCCTCGAGCTTGACCTCACCGAATTTGGCAAGATCAAGCCTCATTCAAGGCCGGCAAGGTTCGACTCATTAGAATCAAACAAGCTAAGCCCCATCGGCTATCGCTATGGTGACGACCAGCCGAAGAAAAAGGAAAAAATAAAATAATAAAAATAATAAGATCCTTTTAAAATAAAAATTAAAAAAATATATTTTTAAAATTAATTAAAATTAATTTTTTAAAAAGAAAATATATTAAAAGGAATGCATGGAGGAAAATCAAATTAGATTTTTTTTTTTAATTTTTTTAATTTATTTTCAAATTTCAGGCAAACATAGGAATATATTGTTATTTTTCTAGGAAATGACTTCTTAAAAAACATTTTAAAGAAACAAACGGAGCCTCAATTTTTTAAAAAAAATTGTAAAAACTGTTCACTAAATTTGTATTGAATGGAATTGTTTTAGTAATATCATTTTAAAAAAAATCATAAGAAATAAGGTGAACCTAGATTTGGAAGTATTTTAGCAATATAATCCTTAAAAAATCATAAGAATAAGTTTTCCTAAATTGTGTTAAATATGGATGTATTTTAACAATATGGATTGGGTTGGATATGGGTCAACAAATTTATGAGAAAATTTCAAATAAAGACTTGAAATGCATTCGTTTTCTCAAATAAGGACTCAAAGTAGATTTTGTTTTAAATAAGAGCTTAAAGTGGCAAAATCATCCCAATTAAGGGCTTGAAGTGGAACTTGTTTCAAATAAAAGTCTGAAGTGGCCATATCAGTTTCAAAAAAGAGCCTAACCTCCCGAAAGGTATTGTTGTCTTTTAACTTAATTTTTTTTCTATTTGCCTTTTCCCCCTTCCTTTGGTCGGTTGTGGTGGAGGTTGCCAGACTCAAGCGAGGGTTGCCTTTGCTCGGCTTGGTGAGGGCAGCCCTCATCGGCATTGAGTAAGGGCATTCTTTTCCAAATCTAGAAAGGGCAAGGGTTGCCCTCACTTGGGCTAGTGAGGGCAGGCCCCCCATCGTCGGCCAAGGCCGTTCCTCACAAAATCTAGTGAAGGCATTCCTGCCAAATCTTGTGAGGGTCACCTAGCCTAGGCTGTCCCAACATCGATGTGGGTGACCCTCGCCTAAGGAAGGTGAGCTTTGTTAGCCAGCGACGACGATGGCTAGGGGAGGGAAGAGGAAAAAAAAGGGAAAGGAAAAAGGAAAAAAATATGATTATAATTTTTTGACTTAAATACCCTTTCTCCGATGGCCGGAATAGTCATCGGCCAGCCAAAGACCTTTATTTGAGATAATTTGGTTATTTCAAGTTCTTATTTGAGACAATTTAACCATTTCAGGCTTTTATTGAAATAAGATATACTTCGAATCTTTATTTGAGAAGTAAAAGCGCTTCGAGCCCTTATTTGGATTTTTCCAATATTTACATTACATATAAATGAGTCATAAATAGGTTAATGGGTCAATTTGAGTGTGGCACCCCTCGACGGCCCCCGATCCATTAGGGTCACCACAGTTCGCTCTACCTTTCACTTTCCCTATTAACATGTTACTCTGATACCATTTCAATTGCAGCGGGTCCATACAACCATGGGGGTTTACACATTTTTTTTTTTGTTTTTAACTAAAGGTCCCTTGCGCAATTCATATACGGAAGCACATCCAACAACTCCCTTCCCTATATTCAGAAAACGGTGCACACCTACTAAATATTTATAAGTAAAAGCCATACACTTTTATTTACTTAAATCAGATGGACATCATTCATCGGTACATCAAAATGCCGTAGTCTTTTATATTCGGCTACACTCCAAAAGATGACCGATGTCTCCTCAAACAATCATACACTTTAAGTCCATCGATCAGTGTCGACGTCCAAAAGCTCCTTCCCTTGCTATCTTCCTCCTCACGGTCACATCCAACCGTTCAAACCATCTACTAATTTGAAATGTTGGTCCCCAAAAGGGGTGAGTACAATCACTCAGCAGGTAAAGGAATCCAATAACAACTCAATGCATCATACAAGTCATACATGCATTGCAAGCATTACTTACCTTGAAGCCATGCGTAATACTATTATGCATCATCATGCCTTATCATCATGCATATCATATCATCATATGTCATCATCATAATCATCATCATGGCATCATTATATCATACATGTCATCCTTATCATGACATCATCACATCACATATTATCATCATCATCATGCATATCATACCATGGGTGATCATCATATCACATCACATATCATCATTATCATCATGCATATCATTATGCATATCATACCATGGGTGATCATCATATCACATCACATATCATCATCATCATCATCATGCATATCATCATGCATATCATACCATGGGTGATCATCATATTACATCACATATCATCATCATCATCATCATGCATATCATCATGCATATCATACCATGGGTGATCATCATATCACATATCACATATCATCACCGTCATCATGCATATCATCATGCATATCATACCATATCATGCCATGAGTTAATTTTCATATTTATCTTTAAATTTGATCACCACATCACCCTTCCTCGATTCATCAATTTTATCTCATATTTTACACTCGCATCCCATGCGAGAAAAACCTCCGGGCATGTATCCAAGATACAACCGGACATCCGGCCCCCCACATTCCGGGCATCTCGCATCCCAACTAGCATCACGAGGAACCTCCGGGCATGTATCCAAGATACAACCGGACATCAGATACTTTAATTCTGCTTCAGGAGATACTTTCTCCATGAATGTCAGGACTACACCGATCCTTTGTCCGGTTTTTTTCCCCGAGTGTTCTATAACCACAAAGATTTTTGGATCAAGCCTTCCCAATAAAGATTTGATAATTGGGTGAGATATCATGACTCAAATCTCTCAACTTCGAATCATTCCTGGAAAGGGTCTTAGATTTAAAGACCAATTCTCTGACTTCGTTAATATTCAGAGACTCTTTTCCATTGAGATGAGTTTACTAGATCCAATTATGCAAAAGTTGCTTGAATCATGTTCAGAATCCCATTCAGAATTTGCCCAGAAATGTTCTCATCCTTTATGGGAAACCCCTGAGTTCTTTGTTCGTCTTCCCTTAAAAAAGAACGAAGATATCAATCCCACCAAGGCAAGTCATATGGGAATGAACCCAGAACACTTGACTCTAGCTCAAAAGGAATGCTCAGAATTATTACAGCAAGGCCTTATTGAAGTTTGATTCTCAATGGGCTTGTGAAGCTTTTTTTATGTCAATAAACGTGCTGAGCAAAACAGAGGAAAAATGAGATTGGTAATCAATTACCAGCCTCTTAATCTCTTCCTCCAAGACGACAAATTCCCTTTACCATCCAGAGATTCTCTCTTTGCTGGTTTAACCAAAGCCCACATTTATTCCAAATTCGACCTCAAAGCCGGATTTTGGCAATTGGGTATTCACCCTGAAGACAGATCCAAAACAGGATTCTGTATCCCGAACCAGCACTTCCAGTGGAAAGTTCTTCCTTTTGGATTAAAAGTAGCACCATCTCTTTTCCAAAAAGGCCATGTGTTGTATTTTCCAGCCGATTTTGGCAAGTGCGGCAATATACATCGACGACATTCTGCTCTACAGCCCTGATGAACAGAGCCACTGCCAACTCCTTGAGAAATTTGCGGAAATTGTGAAGCAACATGGCATTATGCTTTCTTAGAGGAAAATGAATATTGCCCAGACAGAAATTGAATTTCTTGGTATGCACCTCAACAAGGGTACATACTATCCAGGGCCACATATTGCTCAAGAATTATTGAAGTTTCCTGAAGATAACTTCACAACAAAACAAGTTCAGCAATTTTTGGGGATAATCAACTATCTCAGAGATTTTGTCCCAAATATTGCAAAGCTTCTAATTCCTTTGCAATCTATGCTGAAAAAGAACTCCCCACCTTGGGGAAAACCTCAGACTAGAGCAGTTGCTGAGTTTAAGGAGATTATGCAGAATCTCCCACCACTACAAATACCATCAACAGGTAAAAGAATTCTTCAAACTGACGCCAGTGATGAATACTAGGCAGCTGTCCTTTTTGAAGAAATTGATGATAAGAAACATCTCTGTGCCACCACCGCCCGCGGTGGCCGCGCGGTTAAGGCTTGGTACCCTCCACGCCAAGGGGAAGAGTTCGAGACTTCGTGGACGCAGTGCTTCAATGCTCAACGCGCGACTTACCTGCGTATGGGGTCAGCGGTGGGGGCCCCAGCGCTCCAGGGTTTACTCTCCGCCGCGAAGCGGCAGAGCGGAGGTTCCCTGGGTTACCAAAAAAAAAAAAAAACATCTCTGTGCCTACAAAAGTGGAAAGTTTTCCCAAGCTGAAATGCATTACCATTCCACTTTTAAAGAAATCCTAGCAGTTAAAAATGGAATCAAGAAATTTGAATTTCATCTTATCGGTCATCATTTCTTGGTAGAATTAGACATGGCATCTTTTCCTCAGATGACCAAGTTTAAATAGAAGCAGATTCCAAACCCTCAACTGCTTCGATGGGCTAAATGGTTCTCAAAATATTCTTTTGAAACCAAACACATTCCTGGGAAAAAGAACGTCCTTGCTGACTTTTTGTCAAGACCCAAAGCACCAGCCGAGATCAACATGTACATCAAAAGGCCTGCTTTTCATATGCTCCATCATGGCGTCAAATACAAAATTGAGAAAATTAAAGATTCACCAAGCCAGGCATATCCCCAGGAGATTATTAAGCAAATTCAGAATGACAGTCTTACTGAGAACATGGAGAACCTCATGTGGCAATGCCACACAGATCTTTTCAGATTCAATGGAGGTTCGATTCTTTATCTTTTCGGATTAAATTCAAATTATCCTTTCATCCATCCCCTAATCTGGAAGGAAGATGATTTCCCTGATCAGCTCAAAACGCTGTTATGGTACTTAACCAATAAGTACCCGATAGCCATTGAAATCCCCACCAGAAGATTCATTGCTAATCTCACCAGGATATTCATGCTCGGACGAAACATCGAAAAAGAATGTGATAGAAATCTTTTAGATTTTCTAAACTGGTTCTATCATTCTACCTGTTGGAAACAAGACTTGGAAAGAGAACTGAGAGCCATGACACCAAATCCTGAAGTTCACACCATCCTGTTCTTTAGACGTCCATGGAATTTCTTTAGAAATAATGGCGGTATTCTCGATGCACCACTCGAAATAGGAACTACGGCCTATAAACTTCACTCGAACAACCGAGAAGCCCGCATCCACAAATCTTATCCAAGATCTGTCAGATTCTGTGAAAACGAGTATCGAGAACTCCAGAGAATCCTATGCCAAGAAAACAAAACCATTCCTGAAGACATTTGGAATAATGCACCCACTACGTGGGATCATTATGACCTAGCACAAGAAGCCAAGGAAGCACTTAATCAGTATAGACAAGCTGCATCATCCCAAGAGTATGAAATGACAAGTGAAGATAATATTGTCCAGACTACTCAAGACCCCTATGCACGCTTTGGAGGTCCTTTGTCCCAGAATCCCTACGAACAGGGACCTTCGTCTTCATCCCAGCATATGGACACATCCTACTATGCACAACCCTCCAACTGGCCTCAGCCAAGTTTTCCTGACAACCCTACTGACGAAAACACAGACTGGGCAGCAGAAGAAGCATTCCATTGGGCTCATGAAGCATCCTCATCAGGAAGGCTGAACCAGATCCTTTCACCTCAAGATCTTGAAGCCCTTCAGCAAAAATACGAAGCTCATCTCCTAGAAAACAGCTCAGAAGACTCAGACTCAGTCTGTAGCTACAATGCCCGCGACGGAAGAGACCGTTGAGTCCGTACAATTTCACTGTAGCAGAGTCACTGTTCACTTTTACTGTAGCACTAGGCTAGGGAAAGTATTGTTCACAGTATAGTTACTGTTCATAGTGTGCGAATAATTCCCTCCCGGAAATTTCTGGTGCTCCTGTTTGTTCCCGGACCCATGAGCATGGTCCTTGTTTGTTGTCTTTTGACCTCACTTTGCCTATATAAAGCTATGAGGATGTATCGTTTTGGGTAGAGTCCCTTGAAGTAAAGTGTGTGCTTTGTGAAAATACCTCTCCATGGCTTTCTAAATCCCTCTTCTTCTCTAGCCTGGCATGATCCTTCGAGAAATGCAGCTTGGGTAGGTTAGAAATGTTTCCATCCTGGCATCCTCTGAGTGTCTCTAGGCTTTGAACTAAAGGGCTGAGTGGTTTTCTGCTAAAAGGCTGTCCCTGAAGGGCTTGAACTGTGAGTTTTGAAATATATGTGTTGGGTTATTGGTGTGTTATCACAAAAACATTATAAAAGTATTATTCATTAATAATATACAATAAAGTTTAATTTTATTAATGAATAAGGTAGTGTAATTAGCATGATATGTGATTTTAGTGATAAGTTGCCCCTATCATAAAAGTTAAAATCACATGTATATGATGTATATGAGATTTAAATTTTATATTTTAGTATAAGAGAGTTTCAAGAATTTAATTGAGTTGTGACCACTAAAGTGGCGCACTTAATTGGGTTTGAAAAATTTCGGTCTCGTAAATTGATTGGGATGTCTCATGATCTAATACATAGTTATACTCCCAAAGGAGGTGATTGTGTATTAGTTCATAGATGGATACATGATAATATCGTGGAGGAATGACTGATCCCAGTGGTTCAGTACCCAAAGGTGATGAATTCACGAAAATTAGAATATATTTTCATAACTGCTATTATGTGGAGAGTATACAATTACGTGTCATATATTTTGCCCAAAAGTGATTATGGGTGCGTTTGGAAAGGTTTTTGGGAAAAACCTTTAAGAAAATGTAAAGATCTTTAGTCTAAAGGGTTTTGATGAAATGCAAAAACTATTTGGTAAATTATAATTTAAAAGTGCATTGAGAAGCAATTTTAGGGGAATGCTGTTTGGTAAACATATGTTTGGGAAGTCCTTTGGCATGACTAATTTAAGCTTTTTTAATTTTTATTTTTTTAAAATTGAAAATAAAAAAATGACTTTTTTTTTTATATATTTTCGCACTGAGGTGTAAAGTAAAAAAGATATATTAATAAATTCATAAGTAAAAAAAATGCATAAATGTTCACTTTTTCTTAATATAAAAAAAGCAATTTCATTATAATGAACATAATTACATTGGCATCGAAGAAAGAAATAGATTTTCATTGAAAATTACAAACATTCTTATGTATTTACTAAACTCATTGTTATTTGATCAAGTGAACGCGTCATGTCTGAAAATAAATTATCATTTGAAGTGCTAGCCCCCTCATTTGTACTATCAAGATCAACTGAATATTCATAATTAGGATCCAAATCCGCTCTTGCAAAATGTCTATCATTGACAACCTTTCGACATATATAATTATGTAAAGCCATTGCTGCTACAACAATTTTTACTTGTTTTTCAAACGGAAAACTTGACATATACTTTAAAATCTTTCTCCTTCAATACACCAAAGGCTCGCTCAATTTATGATCGTAGTGAGGAATGAGCACGATTAAATATCTCTTGATAAACTATAGGGGCAGCACTTCGGTTGTGAGCAAAGAGAGAGTTGAGCGTCTGGACTCTAAGCAAAGAGAGAAATGGAGAGACAAATCAAGCAAAGTAATCACATGACTATAATTCTCACAATATTGGCATGAGATTCACAATCATTGTTTCGTTAAAACCCACTTCCATTGGTGCTACCAATCTCTCCAATTAAATATCAAAGTTCTAACGATAAGGAAAGTTTCCCCCTTTTAGCTTGATTTTGTGGGGGAAAAAGAAAACTACAGCCTGACAAGATGTACCCGTCATCATCGAAATTTCATAAACAACGGACCTAACAACAAAAACAATCCAAATTTGGATCCATGAACATCTATACCTTGTTGGGTTTGCCATAGTGAAGGAGAGGGATCAAAATAAGATGAATATCCTCCTTTTCCAGAACAATCCCAAGCTATGACGTAAATCTTAAATCTCTCAAAAGGCGGGGATATTGTGACGACATAGTGAATTACATTTTATTCATATTAACCTTCTAATCCCTCTTACCAAACATGATGTGTGCTTGATTCATTATTTTCCTTTCATCTCTTTTTCCCTGGGTAATCAGCTTGACGCCTTCTTTTTCATCAAAACCACATCATCCAAAGTAATGTCCTACTATGAGTAACACAAAAGTATCAATTGGGAATTCTTGAAGGCACAGTCCGTTCCAATGAGAAATTGAATACGTCCATTCTTCAGAACTATTCTGAACTTAAAATTAACTAAATTCTAAGAATGCACAGCAAAGATCACATCTTTGCCTATATAGTACCACTCAATTTAGGCATAAATTAGATACTAGGACGTGCAACACAAACGTATAGAATTCCAATTCATTGCAAAATTGAAACAAAAACGAAAACCAAAGAGATCATACCACTTGAACAGAAATAATATAATCGCCAAATCTCATCTTGAGTTCATATTGAACTAACAAAATTCCAGAAATTACATTGATTTAGATGACCATTGTCCAATGGCTACGACTACATCTATATCAGAAAAAAAAAAAAAAGGAACCGGGAGCTAGAAATCCCAACCAGGAAGTGCACCAAATTCACACCAGCAACTAATCTAAGGGGGGGCTGGAGCCATTACCGTGCCCTTTCATTTCTGCCTGATTTTGCAGGGGAAAAGAAAACACTAGCCCGACAAGATGTACCGTCATCATCGGAAAGTTTCTGCCTTTTAGCTTGATTCTATGGCAGCTGCTACTGCCTACTATGACATGCTACAATTGTTGCAAGAAGAAGGTGATGAAATGAAGAATAGTAAAAAGAAGAAGAGGATAGAGAGAGAGGCCACCGGAGCTACCCAGATACCAAATAGATCAAACAAAAAACTTGTTTCAACGAAAAGGATTCATCACTATCGCCAAATAGAAAGCTAGACCAAATAATAGCAAACCATAGAGATCCAGACCTTCCAAGGGGAATGATCGAGGCGAGCGGAGAGGCATCCGAAGCAAGGGGAAGGCACCAAAGGACCGGGTGCTGATCAAGCGAGGGCAACAGTAAGCCGATGAAAGAGGGAACAGATTTCCCCGAATCTGGAGCAAGATATTGAAGAGAGTTGAGAAGAGTAAAAGGGAAGAGAATAGCGGCGTTCAAGTGGAAAAGAAACGCATATGTTAGGGTTTCTATTTGCAAATGGTCAAATTTGGAATTTCGATAAAATTTTTGGGACAACAAAGGAAAAACAATATTTTTTTTAAGTGCACGTGGGCTTGCTGAGAATGCCACAAAGCCAAGGCAGCACCTTGGGCTTTCAGCATTGTGGAAGCCTAGCATTTGCACAATGGACTTAAAAAAAGTTTACCAAACACCACAACTTTGCCCTAAGGGCCTTTGAAGGCCTAAAAACCTTTGTGAATGCCAATTCCAAACGTAGCCTATGTGATTTTGTATGTAACTCTTTGGATGTGTATTTGTACGTCAAGTTACACAATGCTTGCATGATGCTAATTATATATACTGCTTGTCTTTCAGTCATATTTTTTTATAAACGGTAACTCCGTCACTATTGACGTTCTCGATGGTTCAAACTTTAAGAGATAGAGAGAAGATTTTCTATTTGCTATGAAGATGACAGATGTTCATATGGCTCATATTGTCGATCGGCCGGAAGATATTACTGCCGAGAGTACAAAGGCTCAAAAAACATATTTTGCTACATGGGAAAAGAAAAATAAAATTTGTTTGCTGTCCATGAAGCATTCCATTCAGGAACACTTGAAAAATAGTTTGCTTGCAGACTGCACTGCTAGGCAAATGATTGAAGTTTTGCTAGCTAGAAACCGTGTCTCATCTAATGTTGAGATAGGGACACGCATGCAAACACTATTTATTATGAAGTATGATGGTCCTAGTGGAGTTAGAGATTATGTTATGATGATGGTAGATTTGCAAACAAAGTTTCAAGTTCTCAATGTTGATATTCCCACTGCCTGCATTGTGTATCAAGCTCTAAATACTCTTCCTCCTAATTTTAGGATCATCAAGACCGATTATAGTTCCCAAGATGAAACATGGTCAATTAATGACTTAATTGCAAGGGTAGTGGCAGAGGAAGAGAAATTGAAGAAAGATAAATGACACATTACTTTTTATGCTTCTAGTTATGGTAATGACAATGGTAAGAACTACCCATAAAGGTAGTTCTCAAGTTGCTAGTCCTTCCAACAATAAAGAAAATTCCGAAGGTGCTGGTCCTTCTAACAGTTTGGGTCCTAAGAAAGCATTCCCCAAGAAAGATGGTGTTCTTTGTTACTTTTGCAGGGAGAGAGGACATGTAAAGAACGCTACAATAACTATAAGGCTTGGTTGTCTAAGAGAACTAAGAGTGAGTCTAAAAGTAATGATTTTTTTAGCATTTGTTTGTGAATCCAATCTATCTGATATCCCGACCAATTCGTGGTGGCTAGATAGTAGTGCAACTGATCATGTTGCATTTACCATACATGGGTTCATAAATCGAATTACGCCAAATTAGGATGAGTCAAAGCTCACTGTTGGAAATAACATTCGAGTTGACGTCGAGTTTGTGGGAAATGTTATTTTGATTTTTGATTTTGGTTTTAGGATGGTGTTGAGAAACGCTTTTTACGTACCTTCTTTTAGGCGGAATTTAGTATCTATGTCTTGTTTGGACATGTGTGAATACCCTTTTAAAATAAAGAGCAATACTATTTCCATGTTTTTTGATTAAAAAAGGATTGGGTGTTGCAATTTATCCGATGGATTGTATCGATTGAGTTTATCTCTTAATGACATGTACATTGCTTTTTCGGTTGAAAAAGTTGATTCCAAAAGGCTTCTACCTAAGGAACAGTCTTATGCATTGTGACATAAATGTCTTGGTCACATATCTAAAGAAAGAATAGAAAGGCTGACATCTTGCTTACTCTCAAGAGTGATCTAGAGACTTGCGTAGACTGTTGTAGAGGTAAGATGACTAAGATAAAGAAAAAATCCACCATACGAAATTCTAATTTGTTGGAGGTTGTTCACACTGATATTAGTGGACCATACACAGCTACTATGTGCAAATTTTTATATTTCATTACATTTATTGATGACTATTCCCGATATAAATACTTATACTTGATTAAAGAAAAATCCGAGTCTCTTGACAAATTTAAGATTTTTTGGACCGAAGTTGAGAAATAGTTGGGAAAAATTATAAGGATTGTCAAATCTGATTGTGGTGATGAGTATTTTGGTAGGCATAGTGATGTTGGATAACTTAAAGGGCCATTTGCAAGATACTTAGAGAATTATGGGATAGCAGGTTAATTTACTATGCCCGGAAGTCATGAACAAAATGGTATAGCTGAAAAGCACAATCGTATTCTTATGGACATGATGAGAAGTAAAATTAGTAATACTAATTTACCTTATTTTCTATAGGGTGAAGCTTTGAAAGCAACTCTTTATATTCTAAATCGTGTTCCTACTAAAGCGGTTCCATTGACTCCTTTTGAGTTGCGGACTGAATGTAAACCTAACTTGAATCATCTTAAAGTTTGGGGATATCCAGTAGAAGTGAAGTTATATAATCCAACATCGAGTAAGCTAGATTCCAAAACTACTCGGTGTTACTTCGTATCTTACACAGATCATTCAAAAGGGTATCAATTTTACAACCTTAATGGAGGTATAAGAATTGTGGAATTTCAGACTACAAAATTTTTGGATTTTGATGTAGTTGAAAATGGTAGCTGCTCACAAACTATTGAAGATGATAGTATGGTGGGTATTATTGGATCCTTGTCTCATCTTGTGCAAATAATTATGAAGCCTCTTGTGCCACAAACCAAGCTTATTGTGGCCTTGAATCCTATTGTTGAGATAGTTCTTGATGAAATTCCTCAAGCCCCTCAAATTCAGAATAAGGTTAAAGTAGCTTCACTTAGAAAATCGACTAAGGAAAGACGTTTAACTATACCATCAGACTATTTTGTCTATTTAAGAGAGCATGATCATCATATTGGTTGTATTTTTGATCCGGTAACTTATACGGATGCCATCTCATGTCCTCAATCAGATTTGTGGCTAGATGCGATGAAAGATGAGATACAATCTATAAAACATAATAATGTTTGGGAGCTTGTTGAATTGTCTGAAGGTTATAAACCTATTGGTTGCAAATGGGTATTCAAGACTAAAAGGGATTCCAAATAAAAGATTGAAAATTTTAAATCTAAGCTAGTAGCTAAGGGTTTTACTCAAAGAGAATGAATATATTATGAAGCAACATTTTCTTTAGTTTCTTCTAAAGATTCCTTTAGAGTGATCTTGGCATTTGTAGCTCATTTAAATATAGAGTTATACCAGATGGATGTTAAGACTGCTTTTTTAAATGGAGACCTTAAGGAGGAGGTTTATATGGTGCAGCACGAAGGTTTTGCAGCAGATGACTCAGGTAAGCTTATTTATAGATTAAAAAAAGTCTATTTATGGCCTTAAGCAAGCTTCTAAACAGTGATATTTAAAGTTTCATAATGTTGTCACTTCATTTGGATTTATTAAGAACAAAGTAGATCAGTGTATATACACCAATATCAGTGGGAGGAAATATATTTTTCTTATATTTTATGTGGATGATATATTGTTTGCTAGTAGTGACATTGGTTTACTGTATAAGACAAAGCGGATGTTATCGAAAAATTTTGACATGAAAAACTTTGGTGAAGCGTCTTTTGTTCTTGGCATTAAGATCTATAGGGATCGTTCTCGCCGTTCATTGGGTTTGTCTCAGAGGGCATATATTGATCGCATTTTAGAAAGATTTAATATGTAACATTGCAAATCAGGAAATGCTCTTGTTATTAAGGGTGATAAATTGAGTCTTTCACAATGCCCTAATTCAGATTTTGAGAAAGCTCAAATGAATAATGTACCTTATGCTAATGTGCTTGGGAGTATTATGTATGTTCAAGTTTGCACTAGACCAAATATTGCTTTTACAATAGGATTTCTGGATAGATATTAGTCAAATCCAGAACGCAATCACTAGGTTGTTGCCAATAATGTTTTAAGATACTTAAAGATAACAAGAGATTATATGCCGATTTATAGACATGTTGTAGACTTATAACTAGCAGGGTATTCAGATGTAGATTTTGCTAGCTGTGAAGATGATAAGAAGTCAACGGCATGATACATATTTATGTTGGCAGGAGGTGCAGTATCATGGAAGAGCAAGAAACAAAAATCCATATCTTCTTCTACCATGCAAGCAAAATTTGTAGCATGTTTTTAAGCTGCTATTCAAGCTATTTGGCTCTAGAACCTCATTAGGGAGTTATCAGTTTTTGATTTTGTGAATAGGCCCATACAACTACATTGTGACAATAATCTGCAGTGTTGTTTATTAATAACAACAGGAGTCTTAGGGGGTCAAAACACATGGATGTCAAGTTTTTGACCATAAATGAATCAGTGTAGAATGGTGACGTTGTAGTAGATCATATTCCTACAGATGATATGATTGCAGATCCACTAACTAAAGGTCTACGCCAGTGTGTATTTGAGTGATATATCATTAGCATGGGCTGATGAGCATCTTGGGATGCTATTATTTAGTGGGAGCTGTGTTTTATTTTTCTTGAATAAAGTTTACATCTGTTTTTGTTACAATTTAGTAATACTTTGATATATATGTCAACTTTTATATTTAATAAAATATTTTTGAATGAAGTTTTATTTTGTTGAATATATATATTGTTAAAAGTCTTAAGGTATTGCTTAAACCTTAAGTAAAGGCTATGGGCATCCGATTATTTGTCTTATGCATATGCCTTGTTATATATGAAGAAATGTTAACTGTAATGATAGGACATATGTGAGTTCATTGGAATCATAAATACATTTTTTAGTGGCACAGGTTTTTTGTGATCCTTAAGGTAAGAGAATGGTGACTGACAAATAGGATCTCTTTATGAGAGATATTATCCATTTGCCACACTACCATATTAAATCCATATCAATAAAGTTGAAAACACTTATGACCATGGAAGCTGTATGTGTATACATGCAGTTATTGCCATGATTCAGTATTTGAGACTTTATGTGATATGATTGATTATTAATAATTATATCTAGATCAATGTGTGCACATACAGTACAATTTCAATTAATATAGTCAAAGTGAGAGAATGTAAGAGTTTTCTTAATGTGAACTACATTAATTGGTATTGTAATTTACCATTTTACGGTTATTATAAAACGGGGTTTGGTCTAAGGTGAGATAAAATATTTCTTAATTAGTCTAATATGGGGCTGGCTAGTGTGGGCCGAGTTGTGCTAGACCCGTAATGAGAGGTCTAACTGAAAACTTTATAAATAGTGCTCAAGGCTCTCTTCTAACCCTAATTCTCACATGTATCCTCACATAAGGAATATTTACCTAACACTAAAGGTGAGGGGGTCGTCTTATTGAGCTAGTGATACAGAGGGTAATAGAGGAAAAGGACTTGCGCGTGGAACATCAGTTTTTCGCTTCCTCTTCAAGAACGATGGATTTCAAAACAGGTGTGTGAATCTTTCTACTCTATTATACATGTTCTAGTTCTGATTATGGAGATTTTGGGATTGCGCAATTTGCATCCAACATTCTCTTCTTGTTTTCAACACTTGGCCAAGTTTTACGATGGCCAACCCCTTGTTAGCTCCATCGATAAGCCTCGCCGAACACCTCTTGAATACTCGTCAATGCTGATCCCATGCAGACATCGACAATTATACTTTGTAAATATAGATATCCATGCCACACGATTCTCAGTCGTTCGATGGCTTGAATCAGTCTTTCATCGTAGCTCGCACTAGAACAAGTCAGTTATTTTTCGATGTGGGTATCTTTGAATTGACAGGCCAAGTAAAACGTCGGTGGCCAACTTGGAACAAGTTGGTGGGGGAAGAAGTCAAGAACTGGGGGCATTGTGAGGTCCTCCTCGTGGGACGCTATTCTCCGTATTAGCTCCGCTGAGCCAAAAGCAACAGCATGTCGGAACTGAGATCAGGTGGACCCCCAAGAAAAATAATGGTAATAACCAAGGAGAGAACAAAGATAAAGACCAAAATCCTAGGGCCAGGAGCCCTTAGACTAGGAAGGGGGCAACATCGCGAGGAGGAGGACGAGGACGGAAGAATACGGCCCACAGACCTTGGACTGTATTCTAGTAAATTCCCCTCCCCCCCCTTCCCCCTAAAGGAGCCAAAAACGACACGGGTCCGGGAGAATCCTAGCGAGGAAACGACAGTACGGGGCGGTCAGTTTTTCCTGTCCTCTCCTCTCTGCATCTGCGTGGGAAGATCATTTGCATGCATGCAGCGTCGTCAGCGCGTGCATGTACGTTTTGTTCTTCGTGCATGCCATATCGGGCCAACCTATCCTTTGTTGCATGGTCACCGTAGATGTAGATACGTCCCTCATCTATCGAACTCAGCAGCGTGAATTGGTAGATACACGACGCGTCGAATCTCACGAGAAGCAGCAGCAGCAGCAGAGGCGAGCAAGAGAGGCTATGTTTACCAAGAAAATAAATAAATAAATGTTCTAAAATACAATGCATAAGGTCCACATACGTATGCTAATAATTCCGACTTCTTTTCTAAGAATCTCGGGTGAATTTTTGGAACTGAATTTGTCAAGTAGTGTGCAATGTTACATTGTTCTGACTCGTTTTGTTTTTCATGAAGTATTTTAGTGAACACGAGCTTAACTATGTAAATGAGTGGCATTTGGACTCCCTCTTGATTATATTCCTGACTTTAGAGTTTAGGCTTATGTTTCTCCACTGTAATAGGTGGTGCCAATATACTATCTTTGGCCCATTTCGTGATGGTTTAAACTTTTAAGAAAAGTGATCACTCAACCGTGGTTTTCATAAGGTTTATACGTTAGAGTCCCTACACACCTCCTGTTTTCATGCCTGTTTTCAGGTATCTGATTGTCCGTTCGATGTAATTATGTCTATATCCTACCTTCCACGCCTAAACCGAGAGTTAGATGTGAGGAGGAGTGTTGAGGACTATAGTATAAACACATTATCATCGTCCAACTTCTATTTGTTTAAACTTTTGGGGAAAGCATCCGGTCCAATAAATTCAAATTTCTCTCTCTCTCTCTCTCTCTCTCTCTCTCTCTCTCTCTCTCTCTCTCTTGTTTTCTGTTCTTATAAGGTGTTTGAGGTGAAAGCACAAGACCCAAGTGTTAAATAAGGCTAATTAAGGAACGGAAGATACTGGTGTCACCTTGGGAAGAGAGCAGTGGTTTCACTTATTCACCTCAAGATGGCAAGTGAACTCAAATGTTCAGGAAACAGCAGATGAAAATCTATTGTTAAATATTTTTCCAACTAATCAGCTTCATCAAACTCCCAGCATTTCCATCATAAATCTCGAACGTACTCTCAAGTGGGGGATCTTTTAAATGTAATTTCTTTTCGAATTAAATAGCCTATTTGAGCAGACAATAATTTCTATATAGGTTTTGTTGAATTTTTAACGTTCGGCTCTTCAAGTGAAAAGCAAGAAAGAAGAAAAGCAACAAATGGAACATTTTCCATGCCCGGAAAACGAGTGCTCGAGAAGGATGACATCAAGCTCTTTCATGAAAAGTTAGAATTTGGATTCAATCCTTTAGTACGAGAAAAAGCGAGGGCAAAAGTACAGAAAAAAGTAGGAGAGAACATGCATGAAACATACGTTCCGAGTGCATACGTTATGAACAAAAAGGTTGTAGAAACCTTTTGTGGGCACTCGACAACAACCTCCGCCATACGACTCGTTTGCCTGCGCTTTAATAGCTTTTGGGAAGCTCTGTCTTACCCAATTTCAAGATGCCCCCACTTTAAAGACAGATGCCGGACATGCTGAGACATGCTTTACCAAAATTGGTTACCAAGTAGTTTAGTAGAACTTTTATCGAGCCTCGAGCATGGTTATGGCCTTGTCGATAGAATGAAAACCCACCGTCTTTGTTATCATTTAGTATATCGAGTCTGGCGATCGATTTTAGCACGACAAGAGTATCATCTGTACCCAAAACACATATTATCATTCACACAAGGTAAACTACAGCGGAGTACAATCATATGCTAAACAGACACTGCACGTCAATGCCTTATCAGCCAAGCACTCATGTGACGACTGGATCCAGTCCCGGTCCCCACCGGAAGAAGGGGTAAAAGTTTCACGTGAACAAGAAAGTCCTCCCGGTCAAATCTTTCTTCAAACCTTGGAAAAAAGCCCGATTCAAAATTAAGACCCGACTCCCTTCGTCACCACAATACGAAGGCGGCGATCTTATAGTTCTTTTTCCACAAGATGTTATTTCTACTTTTCGACTCTCTTTAGGACGTTAAAATTGGAAAAAGAAAAGAAAGAGAAAAACCCGAGGTTTTAAAAAAATTGGGAGACTTTCATATATATATATATATATATATATATATATATATATATATATATAATTCTTAAAATGCTTAGGGTTAAATCGGCAAATGGGAAGAAACCAAGGTGGACGTCATCGCGAAAAGAGCATACGAAATAGAACGTGCATACACATCTGCTTCGCTGCCTCAACACAGAAGACATCGATGCGTCAGACAGCGAGGGCGAGAGAGAGAGAGAGAGGGGTGACGCGAAATCTCATCTCAGGGACTCGAACGGGTTGAAATCTGGAATCGTGCGACGAGGACTAAGGCAATTCGGAATGACCCAGAAAAAGAACAAGCTGCGGACCCTCTCTTTTTAACGCAACCTTTGTCTTGTGCCGGCAGCAGCGGAGAGAGATAGGGAGGGCAGGGCAGCGCAGCGCAGCGCAGGGCAGAGCAGAGACTTGCTTGCATCACCGTCATGCAGGCGTCAATCCCCCGTCTCTGAGACGTTCCGTACGAGCCACTGTGCAATCAGAGCCCCATCATTGTCTCAATTATCAGGATCCCAGCGCCCCACACAGAGACACAAACAGAGAGAGAAATAGAGAGAGAGAGAGAGAGAGAGAGAGAGAGAGAAGGCATTGATGGTGAAGACGATGAGTCGTCCGAAACGAATTGACGCCTCGGTGGGGGGGACGACGAATCTTACCCAAAACTTTCCACGCATCGGTATTTCACAACGTGCGCGAAAACAGGGACTCGTCCCACGGCCGTGAACCGTCGGCGCTCCAACTTTGACACACTGTGTTACTTCGAGCTCCGTCCGATTCCTTTTCGAGGTGCAAAAGTTCAAATTGAGTTCGTGGTGCCAAGGTTAAAGTTGAAAATATCTTGAGTACTTTTTGAGGCTATCCATTCGAGCGAAGTGCAGGTTAATACCACGAATAACCCTAAATTAGCTTACTTATGAGAAATTTAACTCAAATAAAATTTTTAATTACTTAAAATCTCAAACTGATATATATGTAATAAATTTACCTAGGTTAGTTTCCTTCAATTTCGTTAAATTTTGCCGTCAAATTACTAAGTTAGATAATACGTGACAATTAATGAATATATTAGATTGGTGTTTTACTCTCCGTTTGTCATAGATATACTAATTTATGATTTTTCGTAGTATTAATCCAATTTAACGAAAAATATCGATGGGTAAATTTGTCACAAATGTACCGGTTTTGAGTAGTTAAAAAATTAGCTTGAGGTAAATTTATTACGGATGTACTGATTTAGGATTTTAGGTAGTCATGAAATTAATTTAAGTTAGTATACTGATTTGAGATTTTTTGCAATATTAATCATTTGAATGATTTACCTTTGAAACTATTTTCTAGTATTTACTTGAATGCCTTGTAAAACAAGAAATCATCCAAATAATACTATTTTTCAAAGTCATGTAGCACATATGATATTCAAGTCAGAATTTGAGTCCCCCCTCCTTCTAATCGAGCTTAATGGACTCGAGCTCGGACTTGGAAATCATATTAGATCTTAAAAGAAATCGAATTCATCAAAAGCTCGTATCGAACATCAAGCCTTACGATCGTGAAGTCAAGTCTCGAGTAGTAATTTCTATTGACTTGACTCATTTGCGAGTACCCCTAGCCCTATTTAGGGGTATAACAATCTTCTTGGACATTAGCATAGGAGCCTTTCATATCCTCCAAAAGATTTAGGGTGCGTTTGGCACCAATTTTGCTAAGTACCTTTGGGTGTCCAAAGCCCATTTGCCCAAATATTGGGTGTTTAGGAACATTTTTTAAACTTGCCTTGAAGAAATGCTGGCCTTCCAAAGACTGAAAGCCCAAGGTAGGTCCTAGGCTGCCTTGGGCTTTCAAAATTTTCGAAAGGCCCGATGCACTGTTCATCTTCCTCTTTGTCGGATTCTCAGATGTTGGTCGGCGAGGTGGCAATGGGTCGGCGATGGGTTGGAGAGAAGCCGGCGTGGTTGTGGCACCTCGACGAACGTCGCCGACCAGTTGTGTGACCCAAATTTGGGTCGTGTCGGTTGCCTAGGTTGCGGTGAGGTCGGTCACCGCGACCTCCAACAATCCACGACCTCGCCGCGACCCAAATTTGGGTGGCGGAGGTCATCGGAGGTCGCTTGGGTTGCGGTGAGGTCTGTTGTCGTGATCTCCAGTGACCCACAACCTCACTGTGACCCAAATTTGGGGTGCGGAGGTCGCCGAAGGTCACGCGACCTAGATCTGGGTCACGAGGTTGCTTGGGTTGCGGCAAGGTCTATCGTCGCGAACTCCGGCAACCCACGACCTTGCTGCCACCTAGATCTAGGTTGCAAAGGTCACCGGAGGTCACGGCGACCTAGGAAACCCACAGACTTGCCGCGACCCAAATCTGGATCACAAAGATTGCTTGAGTCACGATGCACGACCTTCGCAACCTCGCCGCAACCCAAATCTAGGTCGTGGTGGTCGGCTCGGTCACCGGTGACCTCCGCGGTGCGGTGGGCAATGCGATGGTGCGGCGAGGATCACCACGCCACCTCCCCCTTACCAGATTGCCTACCCTTCACCGGCGGTGACCGTGAAGCCCTTGACCAGCCAACTTTCCTTTCTTTTTTTTAATAATAAAAGTCTTTTGCAAATTTAATTTACCTAAACACTATTTTGCATGAAGATACTTTACAATGGATTTTCACAAATAAATTTACCAAACACACTTTGCATTTTGAAAAACATTTTTAACTCAAAAGCCTTTACATTTTCACAAGGATTTTTTCCAAAAGTCTTCCCAAACGTACCTTTAGGGATGCCTTGTGCTCCAAGGCACTCCACCTTGACAGGGCAAAATTTCCCCACGAAAAATGCTTTGATTGGAATTTGTCGAGGCCCAGGCCAAAAATAGGACCGCCCACCTCATTCATATAATTTTTAGAATATATATGTTTTATATTTAGTTCATTTCATATAGATGACAATTATAAATAAAATGTTCAAATATGGATTATCTATTATAGATATTATAAATGTTAAGCTAAGCAATCCGATGGTAATTAAATATAAATTATTGAAACATAAATTAACAAAGAAAGCTTAAATTGGATATTAAGGGTATATTTGGTAATCATTTTTTTTTTTTTTGGGATAAGTGTAATAGAAGTCCTACAACTTGTTATGAAAATGCAATTGAGTTCTAAAACTTATAAAAAGTGCAATCAAGTCTTAAAACTTATCAAATTATTTTAATTAAGTCTTAAAGTTAACATCGTTAACTTTTTTAACGGAAAATGCTGACGTGGCATTTAAAATTAATTTTTATTTTCCATGTGGCTTTTTAAAATTATTTTTATTTAAATTGAATTTAAAAACTAGAAAAGAAAAGTTAAAATTTATTTAAAAAACAAAACAGTTCAAAAAAGAAAGAAAGAAAAAAAGGCCGATGCTTCCTTCGCTGCCGCCCATCATTGGAGGGGTAGGTGAGGGAGGAGCTGCCTTTTTTTAAAAATAAAAAAATAAAAAAAATTAGCTTTTCTTTTTTACTTTTTAAATCTATTTTAAAAAATTGAATAAAAAATAATTAAAAAAGTCATGTGGAAAATGAAAAATTATTTAAAATGCCATGTCAGTGCCATGTTAGCATTTTCCATTAAAAAAGTTGACGGTGTTAACTTTAAGACTCGATTGAAACAATTTGACAAATTTTAGGACTTGATTGCACTTTTTGCAAATTTTAGGACTCAATTATATTTTCGTGACAAGTTTTAGGACTTTAATTACAATTATCCATTATGTTTTTAAGACTAATTTTTGTTCAATATCTTAAATGAATGTTTTAGCATTAAAAAGCATTTGATAACCACATAAAATTTCTATTTCTCGAATAGAAAAATAACACAAACACATTTGGTACAACTCTAATTTTTTTTTTTAATGTAGAATTTCTTTTAATTTTTATATGATTTTTTAATTTTTTTTTTTTTTCCTTGTCTTATTTTTCCTCTTCTAGTCGGTTGCTAGGCCTCGACGATGGCCAACAACTGGCCAAAGACGAAAGTCGGTGACCTTGTTGGTCCCTAACAAGGTTGGCCTCATCCAACCACAATGAGGTTGAGCCTCACTGAGGGCCAAAGTTCACTAGATCTTGATATAGCTAGTACGAGTACCTAGAGGGGGGTGAATAGGTATATAAAAGATTTTTCTTGAAAATTTCTTTATAATTGCACAATACTTATATAGTTGAAGAATTTGCAATAAGTAAAAATCAACGCAAGACTAAGTAAAGGAAAGAGAGAATTGGACACGCGGTTTATAGTGGTTCGGCTTGATTCAAGCCTACGTCCACTTTTATGCACTGACAGCCAATTGGCTGGATTCCACTATGAACAAAGAGATGTTACAGTGTTGATCTTCCTTGATTTCTAGGTGTAGATGATCTACCACACTCAAGGTATCACCAAGTATGAACACTCTCTGTGTATACAATTTTGCTCAGAATGAATTGACTAATAATCAAGGTGCTTCAGACTCTGGAATTTCTCTATCGATCACGCACTTTCACAACTAGAAAGTCTTCCTTTTTATACTCCTTTATGCCATCATACCGTTGGCACTTACCAAAGGAATTCCTCCAATCTACCCGTTGGACGGAATCAATCAAGAAGATCATTCGAGCTATAAAAGGAACTTGACGATAGCCCATCAATCCTGTTCGCCCATACAATCAGGATCTTGATTTCCAAGAATAGAACATTTCAAGAATACTTCGTCGACCATCGGATCTTCAATTGATCTAGATACGAACAAAAGAATCCGTTATATTTATCCAGCCAAAAAGATCTTCTCCGAGAGAATAGGATTTAAATCCTCAACCATATACTTCGGCTCGGATTTCCTTCGTCACACGGATCGAAAGACTATCAATGAGAATAGTCTTGAGTCTTGAGTCTTGAGTCTTGAGTCTTGAATCTTGAGTCTCGGTGATCGAAAGTCTTCGACTTTAAACTAGACGATCTGCAAATATCCGACTAGACGATAGAAACGTTTTGTCAGCTTCAAAATATTCTAGAAAGATTTCTCCAACAATCTCCCCCTTTTTGATGGTGACAAAACTTTCCTATAGATTTGAACCACTTTGACCTACAAAAACATTTCTCAAGCAATATGGCTATCTCATAAAGATTTAACAAAACAACCAGACTCTGCATCCACAGAAAATTGGTTAGTCTTTCATGAGTAATACCATATAACAACACTTGATATAAATGCAATCAGTCAAGCATTAAAATCCACGGCCAATTCAGTCAAATTCAAGTTCACACCCAAGTTCACTCAAGTCATACTCAAAAACAAACATATTCAACCACAAAAAAAAATTTAAAGTCAAAGAAAGTTAGTTGGTTCAAATTGCTTCTCCCCCTTTTTGTCATCATTAAAAAGGTGAGAAAGGAGTCAGGTCTACTTGGGAATGCGCACGATTTGGAAATCTCCCATGGACTGGACTACACCTTCTAGCCTCTTCAAGTCTTCCCTTAGTTGAGCTACCTCTTCTCCTTTGGCATTGGCTTGAAGTTGTAGAGCGAGGTCTTTCATTTTGTCCTCCAGGGTAACCGAAGATGCTTGTCCAACATTCTTTATGGCTTGAATCTCACAGTCCAGAGCATAGATTTGGGCACGCATTTCCAGAAGAACATCCATAATACGACGAAAATCTGCACAATTGTCCGTCTGTGTACTTGCATTTGCTTTCTCAGATGGAGTGAATGCAGACGATGGCGCTTCTGTATAGTCTTGCAGATTTGATGTTGACGTATCATGTCCTTCTTCAGGCAATTGAGAAGCCTGAAACTCTTCTGGGTCTGCTGGAGATTGTCTTAGACCTTCACTATCGGCAGCATGAGGTGTGGACCTTTGCTCGCTAACTTCCCCTGTCTCTAGGACATCAAAAGGGGAAGAGTGATGATCATGCTATTTTGAATCTTGATTCCCCTTCTCTCCAGATTCAGCTGCAGACTTTTCTTGCTCTTCTTCTCCTTCTTCTTCAACTTCTTTCTCCCTCTCTCACTGCTCTTCTTCTTCTCTGTTCTTGGCTTGCTCTTCTTCTTCTCTCTGTTTCTTATGATGTTCTGTCGATTGGAGAATAGAACGTCTGGTCCTTATCAAGGCTGTGATTGTAGGATCTTCCTCCTCATCTTCATCCTCCAAGATGAGAGTTCTCTTCTTTTCGGATGGGGCACCAATGGCCTCCTTCCCCTTTCTCTTTGAAGCAGACGGAACTGGAGTTTTCACTCTGAAGTTCTCCATTGCCTTGGAAAGTTCTTGCAGACGCATCTTCGTTAACATCTTTAAACCTACCACCATCTTATCGCACGGTCGAACACAAAGTGTATATGGCGGTTCAATATTCATGTGTCTGAAGATTTTGGTCACCAGACCTGGGTAAGGCAATTGTCCCTTGTCCTTCGACATTACTCTGTACATGTGAAAGAGAATAGTGTGAGGAAGAGAGAACTTCATCCCCGAGTTGATTGCATACATCAATTTTGCCTCCGAATTAGACACATCGCTTTGATGTAGACTTGGGCTCGATGCAATTGATCACAATTTTGTGCAGCACAATATTGATGGCACGCATCCTCGAATAGATGATTTTTCCTTCTACATTTCTATCCTTGACAAGTTCCAATGAGGCACGAGCAACTGAGACTTTGATTGGTTGATAACGTCCTCGTTCAACTCCAATGATGTCCGCCAACATGTTCACGTCTAACACATAATCCTGATCTCGAACACTGAATGATATTCTATTCGCATCTATAAAACAGAGATTTGAATAGAAATATACAGTCAGTTGAGCATAACCATTTGTGGTATCAGTGTAAAAACGTTCCAGTTGTAGCAGACTGAACTTCTCCCTTAAGTTCACATTAACAACATCCAAGAAATCGAAATCGACACTCCTAGGGTTTATCACCCCTCATTTCAGCAATCTGAAGAACAAATTCTCCTGTTCTTTCGATTTAAATAACTCCATCCTCTTTCCCTTCACCTTCGCAACAACACTCATTCTAGGTTGAAAATCACTGAACATTTTATCATCATCGTTACCATCAGTCAGATTTGGTCCCGACATACGAGGGTCACTGGGAATATTTGCAAGCGCTTCCTCTGCTTTACCTTTGGGAGCAATTCTCAAATCCTCCATTTTCTTCAGAAAGATGTACTCATTCCCATAATTTTTATCTTTGAGAAAATCATCCACGTATTTCAACGGAGTCCTAGTACTTTTCAACGCACGGTAGAGTTTGTAAATATAAGAGGGTTTTTGGACTCTTACAGGGTCTGCATCCTCGATTATCTCTTCCTTCGGATGTTGACCCGCACCTTATGGGGTAGATGGCGTTGAATGACGTGGTGGAGAGTGAGTTGGGCTCTCATTGCGACTCGATAATTCTTCCTCTTAAGTGAGATTGAAGTGGGTAGGTCCCTCCTTCATCCTCTCGTGGTCCCTTGTTCGCGATTCTTGATGACTTCCTCGAAGACGACATCCTTCCTAGTCGCTGAGAGATTCCTTTACTTGCTTTCCCAAGAAAAGATGACAACTTTCTCGAGGATAAACACGAAGTAGAAACTGGATTGGGAGGAGAATGCTTTTAGGGTTTTGAAGATTGAAAATGAAAACTGTATATATATAACTCAGTTTTGAAAAGGGAAGTTTTATCGGCACAAGGAAAGTGTACGAATACGTCTTTTCGAAATCAATAACTGTCAAAATTAATCCTTTTGAAAAGACAAGTTTTCGAATACTACAAAATAACTGAACAAAAGATCATATCTTTTCGAGATTAGATAAAATAACAACTTACAGTCTATAGTCGTCAATGTCTGAGTCTGAGGATTTAGAGTCTGATAGATTAGAGTTTGATAATCATTAACTTTCTGAGTCTGAAGGTTGGAGAGTCTCTAGACTTTAACTTCTTCGAGCTTCAAAATGTTGAGTCTGGAGCAAATAAAATCGAATTGATTTTTCTCTAAAGGCTTTGTGAATATATCTGCTAGTTGACTTTTTGAATCAACAAATTGAATCGAGATTTCTCCATTTTGAATATGATCTCTAATGAAGTGATGTCAAATCTCTATATGCTTTGCTCTTGAATGAAGAATTGGATTTTTTGTAAGATTGATTGCGCTGGTGTTGTCACATTTGATTTCTGTGCATGAGTCTTCAATCCCAAAGTCTTGTAGTTGTTGTTTTATCCATAGAATTTGTGAATAGCAGCTTCCAAGAGCTACATACTCTGCTTCTGTTGTTGAGAGAGCTACAGTGCTTTGTTTCCTTGAAAACCAAGACACTGTCCTGCTTCCAAGCAACTGGCAAGTTCCTGAAGTACTCTTTCTATCGACTCTGCAGCCGGCCAGATCTGCGTCTGAGTATCCCAGAAGATTAAAGTCTCCCTTCTTAGGATACTAAAGACCGATGCTTGAGGATGAAGCAACGTATTTAATGATACGTTTTGCAGCACTGAGATGGGATTCTCTAGGATCTGATTGAAACCTAGCACAGATGCAAACACTCAACAAAATGTCAGGTCTAGAAGTAGAAAGATAAAGAAGTGAACCGATGATGCTTCTGTACAGCTTTTGATCAACTTTCTTCCCTTCTTCATCTTTGTCTATCTTCAAAGAACTTGACATTGGTATATCAGTCTTCTTGCAATTTTCCAATCCAAACCTTTTGACAAGATCATTAGCATATTTTTCTTGGTAAATGAAAGTTCCATCCTTCAATTGCTTTATTTGAAGACCAAGAAAGAATGTTAATTCTTCCATCATACTCATTTTAAACTCATCCCGCATAGACTTAGAAAATTTCTTACATAGACTTTCATTAGAGGATCCAAAAATAATATCATCCACATATATTTGAACAAGTAAAAAGCTTTTGTTTTCCTTTTTGATAAATAAAGTAGTATCTACTTTACCTTTGACAAAACCATTATGTAATAAAAACTTACTTAGTCTGTTGTACCAAGCTCGAGGTGCTTGCTTTAAATTATACAGGGCCTTTTTCAGTCTGAAGACTGAGTCTGGTTTCTTTGGGTTTTCAAACCCAGGCGGTTGTTCCACATAAACTTCCTCTTGGATAAATCCATTTAGGAAAGCACTTTTGACGTCCATTTGGAATAACCTAAAATTTTTGTAACAAGCAAACGCAAGTAATAGACGAATAGCTTCTAACCTTGCTACAGGAGCGTAAGTCTCATCATAGTCTATTCCTTCTTCTTGCGTGTATCCTTTGACCATGAGTCTTGCTTTATTTCGTACGACTTTTCCTTTTTCATTCATCTTGTTTCTGAACACCCATTTGGCTCCAATAACAGTTTTACCTTTTGGTTTAGATGTCAATTCCCAGACATCATTAATGTTGAACTGTCTAAGCTCCTCTTGCATAGCTTCGATCCAGCTTTCATCAGATAAAGCTTTTTTTATGCTTTTTGGTTCAATTTCAGAGATGAGAGCCACATCACTAGACTCTTCACGACTTTTGGATCTGGTTCGAATTCCTTCATTAATTTCGCCGATAATGAGATCTTTGGGATGACCGGGATTTATGCTTCCGATTCTTGGTTGATTTGTCTGGATGATGATCTCTTTCTTTATTTAAATCTTTATGAACTTCTTGATGCTTGGTCTTCTAGAGTCGAGACATTTCTTGAGTTGTCGGCTTTGGAAAGTCGGAGCGATTCGACTCTTCATGCTTGAGTCCGATTGGATTCATCTTGCGTAGAGTCTTGAAATTTGACATTCATTGACTCCTCCACCAACTAGCTCTTCTTGTTGTAGACTCGTAGGCTTTGCTTGATGTAGAATATCCAAGGAAGATGCCTTCATCGATCTTTCTTCAAACTTATCAACTTGATCTTTTGCATTTTTCAATATAAAGCATTTGCAACCGAACACATGAAAGTATGAAACAATGGGTTTCTTACCTTTGAATATCTCATAGGGGGTTTTCTCCGAATAGGTCTTAGGAAGATTCTATTGACGATATAGCATGCTGTTGAAAGCAAACTTCACCCAAAATTGTGAAGAAATTTTACTTTCAATTAAAAGAGTTCTAGCCATTTCTTGAAGAGATCTATTTTTCTTTCCACAACTCCATTTTGCTGAGGAGTGTATGGAGAGGAAAACACATGCTTAAATCCAGATTCATCACACAATTTTGTGAAATCTTGATTTTCAAATTCACCTCCATGATCTGTTCTTATAGTTGAGATAACACATCCTTTTTCATTTTGAATCTTTTTAGCAAATTTTTCAAAATACGAAAAGGTTTCTGACTTACTTGCAAGGAAATATACCCAAGTAAAGCGGGAGTAATCATCCACAATTACTAGGCAATATTTCTTACCTCCAATACTCTGGGTTCTGGTTGGTCCGAAGAGATCCATATGCAGCAACTGCAGTACATGATTAGTAGAGACATGATTTATTGGCTTAAAAGAATTTCTTACCTGCTTTCCCAGAATACATGGTGTGCATGGATCGGTCATTTGAAATGGTAATTTGGGTAGATCTCGAACAAGCTGCTTTGATGAGATTTTGCCTAATTGCTTCATATTGACATGACCAAGCTTTCTGTGCCATAAACTTGCTTCATCTTGAATTGATATTAGGCATTGTGATTCATTTGGTTTTACGTCTAAAAGGTATATATTTCTATGTCTTCGACCCATGAAAGACCGAGTAAAGTCTTTACGATTCAGAACATATTCCTTCTCGAAAGGAGATCTTGAAACCGGTATCACACAATTGACTAATGCTGAGAAGGTTGTAGTTGAGTCCTTCCACTAGAGAAATATTGCTTATTGTGAGATTTCCAATTTTTACAGTTCCAAATCCCACAATGCTTCCTTTGCCGTTTCCTCCAAATGAAACATTTCCACCGTTTACTTGAACAAGCTTTATGAAGCACTTTGAGTCTCCTGTCATATGTCTTGAACATCCGCTGTCAAGATACCACTTTACCCTTTTCTTGACGGAGACCTGCATTTAAAATAGAGTCTCAAGCTTTCTTTGGTACCCAAATTTTCTTGGGTCCTTTGGTGTTAGTAGGATAAACATTATTAGGTCACATTTTCTTAACAGGCTTCCAAACCATAGGACACCATTTTTCAAAGTGATCCTTCTTGTTACATTTTGAACACCTTAGAGCATTTCATCCTACAGACTTTACAAAAACTTTCTTAAAATGATTTTTGTAAGCCTCTCTCGACGGTCTTTTCTTAATTCTTTCTTTTACTTTAGGAAAATCAATCAAGGGAATTGTTTCTGCTGTCATGCCTAGACCAGACTTATTGAAGTAAGGTCTTTGAACTGAAAGAACTTTTTCAAGCTTTTCGGATCCTATCGAAAATTTCTTTGAAATATTTGATAAGTCCGTTTTTAAGAAAACATTTTCTTTCAAAAGATTATCTTCTTTTTCTTTAAGAGTAGAAACATTCAAGTCTAAACTTTTAACTCTTTCTTCTAAAATGGTTTCCTTTTGTTTTAGAACTGAGTTTTCTTTTTTAAGTTCGGAAATCCTTTTGAGAGAAGTCTTAAGACTAAAACATAGTTCATCAATGTATTTAGAAACTTTGACAGGAATTTTAAAATCACTTACCTCAAATTCACTATCTGAGTCTGATCCAGAATCTGAGTCTGAGTCTGAATGTGCCATCAGACATATGTTGGCATATTCATTATTACTTTCTTCACATTCTGTATCACTCAAGGTTTCGACTTTGAGAGCTTTTCGAGACTTCTCAACTTTTCCTCTTTTCTTCTTCAGAAGAGGACAGTTGGGTCTGATGTGTCCCTTTTTCTTACACTCGAAGCAGACTACATCTTTATTTGGTTCTTCATCATCAACGAGACTTGGTCTGCTGTCTCGGAAACTTTGTTTCTTTGAGTTGAACCTTCTTCCTTTTCTATTTAGTTTTACGAATCTTCTTATCATGAGAGCAAGCTCCTCGTCGTCCATATCATCTTCTGAATCTGTATTATCAGAATCATCATTTGATTTTAATGCAATGGATTTCTTACCTCTTGGATCTTTGTCCTCATTAATTCGTTCCACTTCATAAGACTGAAGAGTTCCAATCAGCTCGTCGACAGATAGAGGCATGATTCTTTGCGTCTCTCTTATTGAAGTCTTTATATGATTCCAATCCTTGGAGAGTCCACGCAGAGCTTGTTCACCTTTATGGGATCATAAATTTTTTGTCCTTGGTTCTCAAGACCATTGACAATATCGTAAAACGACTAAACATGTCGGTTATAGATTTTCTTGGTTTCATTTTGAAGGCTTCATATTGACCGAGGAGAATGTTGATTCTGGTCTCCTTCACTCGATCTGTTCCTTCATAGGTGATATGTAATCTGTCCCATACTTCTTTTGCTGTAACACAAGAAGATATTCTGTTATATTCAGTTGGAGACAAGGCACAATATAAAGAGTAAATTGCTTTTGCATCGAGTGCTTGTCTCTTATTTATCTCTTCCTGAGTCATTCCGCTGGTATCAATAGTTTCTTTCCCTCTTTCGGAGATTGATGCAGCAGTAGGAGTGATTCCTCTTTTCACAACGTCCCATTCCAGAGGATCCTTTGATTGTAGGAAAGCTTTCATCTTGTTCTTCCAGATGTTGTAATCCTTTCCATCAAAGTAGGGTGGTCTGGTATTGCTTTGTCCTTCCACCAGCCCTAGTGCTAGCATACTAGCCATGGATCTTTTACTCTGAAGTAAAACACTTCAAATAAAGTAAGAACACTAGCTCAGATACCAATTGATATAGCTAGTACGAGTACCTAGAGGGGGGTGACTAGGTATATAAAAGATTTTTCTTGAAAATTTCTTTATAATTGCGCAATACTTAGACAGTTGAAGAATTCGCAATAAGTAATAATCAACGCAAGACTAAGTAAAGGAAAGAGAGAATTGGACACGCGGTTTATAGTGGTTTGGCTTGATTCAAGCCTACATCCACTCTTCTGCACTGACAGCCAATTGGCTGGATTCCACTATGAATAAAGAGATGTTACGGTGTTGATCTTCCTTGATTTCTAGGTGTAGATGATCTACCACACTCACTCAAGGTATCACCAAGTATGAACACTCTCTATGTGTACAATTTTGCTCAGAATGAATCGACTAATAATCAAGGTGCTTCGACTGAAATTTCTCTATCGATCACGCACTTTCACAACTAGAAAGTCTTCCTTTTTATACTCCTTTATGCCATCATACTGTTGGCACTTACCAAAGGAATTCCTCCAATCTACCCGTTGGACGGAATCAATCAAGAAGATCATTCGAGCTATAAAAGGAACTTGACGATAGCCCATCAATTCTGTTCGCCCATACAATTAGGATCTTGGTTTCCAAGAATAGAACATTCCAAGAATACTTCGTCAACCATCGGATCTTCAATTGATCTAGATACGAACAAAAGAATCCGTTATATTTATCCAGCCAAAAAATCTTCTCCGAGAGAATAGGATTTAAATCCTCAACCATATATTTCGCTCTGATTTCCTTCGTCACTTTGGATCGGAAAGACTGTCAATGAGAATAGTCTTGAGTCTTGAGTCTTGAGTCTTGAGTCTTGAATCTTGAGTCTGGTGATCGAAAGTCTTCGGACTTTAAACTAGACGATCTCGAGATATCCGGACTAGACGATAGAAACATTTTGTCAGCTTCAAAATATTCTGGAAAGATTTCTCCAACAGACCTCGTCTTTGGCCATTCAATGGCCATTGTTGAGCCCAGTGATCCATTAGATGAGGAGAAGAAAAAAAATTGAAAAAAAAGACTTGATTCTTGAATTGTTCCCAAAAACAAAGAAATAAATTTTTCCATTTTTAATTATATTTCAAATCTATTCCGTGGCCATTTATCTATTCCCGAAATAGAAAAATCAGTTAATATTATTACATGGATTTCCCTTCTTTATATGTTCCAAGGAATAGAATAATAAAAATAGTTTAGAATTGACTGCTTACCAAACAAGGCTTTCTCGAGTAGTAATTTTATGGACTTGACTCAATAGCTAGTATTTGTAACTCTATCTCAAGATATAATAATCTTCTTTGGACATCAACCTAGGAGCTGTTCATATTCTCCAAAATAATCATTGTATTTGAAAAAAAAAAAAAAAAGGGTTAACATACCTTCATATGTATTGTAGGAGAACTTCAAGAGAGTTGAGTTATGGACTAAATCATCTCCATATGTAGGATTCGTACCCCGAGGTGGGAGACCCTGCATTGTCCTCCGGATTCTCTTTCTGTTGGGAAGAGAAAAATAGACAGGGAATTAGGAGATCTCACGATGGGGAAGGTAGACCCCACATTGAGATATGCTTGCATGTCTCAACTATCACCGAGTAGACTGATATAATAACTATCCGCGCCTAAGGTGAGTGAGGGTAGGTGAAATGCCAACTGTAGAATTAACGCGCCTTACAGCATTGCATGCAACTGCAAGCTAGCTTTGTACCTCTGGTTGCATGCAATGCTGTGTTTTGCCGGTAAATAAAAGCCAAAAATGATTTTTTTTAATATTATATTTTCGTTAAAATACAAAACTTCATAAAAAAGTTCAAGAAGGTATGATAAACATATAAGCAAATATATGTATGTGAATATAAAAGCAATTGCTACCCAACCACGGGCAATGCAATTAGTGTGAGTTCTCTCCCTCATCGCAGAGGCCGAGGGTTTGAATCATCTTGTTGCTAAAATGTTTGAAGTTGGGGGTTTTGATGTTGGGGTCCTAAGCCTTAGTCTTCCCCGAAATTTACGTCTAAGTAGCAGTTTGCGGCGTGGCTTGATGGTATCACCGGGTACTGAAGGGTCGTGTGATCTCCAAAAGATGATCTCCAGCATTTCCTCAGTAAAAAAAAAAAGCAATTGCTAGTCGGTCCAAAATTTAGTGCAAGCATATGAAGCTGCAATGAAGTTTCCATGTGCATCACCTTTACCCAGAAGCTCAAAACCCTGAACTTTTGCAGGGCCCTGGGTAAAGGCGGGCGCTCTTCAAGATTCCCTTCCTAAAAACGAATTATGACGTCACCACAGATAGAAGTATAGTCATGGTGAAAAAAAAAACAATTGGCATGGAAAATCATTGTCCAAGGATCGTTCTGGTTTCTTCACTCGTCACATCGCATTGCAGATTGCAGACAATCGAGGCAACGTCAATCGTAGTTTATCATGGGAAAAAATGATGATTTTTTCATTTTATTTTATGATACAGATCAATTTCAAAGAATTAAATGAGCCTGCAAAGAGTAGGAGTCAAGATTACAGGGGCGGAAAATCTTCGAGCAATTTGACTTGGATTCGATGCACGTAATCTCGCAGGGAGCAGCTCATTTGATGAGGGCCCTGATTGAAAGGTGACAGCACAAGAAGCTACAAGAGATATCGATACAGAGGACTGTGATTTCGTCGAGGCCAGTGGAGATAAACGCCGGCATTTAATGAGAGGAAAAAACCTTCTGGCTCGATTCGATTCTGAGAAGGTATTTATTATCCTTTAAGTAATTGTCCAGTGGAAATAATAGGATGGTGTATGCATAAGTTTACATTTTGACTTATACAGTTAGTAAAAAGTACATATATCTTTGAGCTTTGAATTTTTTAAAATTTGGCGCAAAAGATCGGAGTTGAACCGCTTATTTTCCGTCGTAAAATGTTATCGGGTATTCTTTTTTTGGTCTATGACGATAGGATGGTGTCTTGAGTTTGCTTTTTTATCTATGCTGCGGTTGCTCTTTATCATCCTAGCGATGTTCTAGCGATTTGAATGTTCATGATGGTCGATTGTCCTTATTTTGAGTGTGATCTGATTTATGTAGTTTTAAGGAACTAAATCATAGGATAGAGAAAGATTCAGGTATACAAATATGATCTGGTTTTCTTCTCATTGATTTCCTATATTTAAGGGTTTTGGGATTTTGATTTACACTATTGTTTCTTGATAGGAGGAGAGACATCTGGGAGCCTCTTTGAAAGCATGAGAGCATCCAACTGTGAATACAGCCTTGTTTAATTAAATCACTTAAAAGTCGACTTTTAAAAGAGAGCAATTCCAATTTGAGATTGTCTTCACCACATATAAGTAATTATCTTTAAGAAAATAGTTTGCAAATATTTTATTTTCCACGAAATAAATGCATACTGAAAATTTATTGACAAAAGAAATATACTTTTATGAAAATCATTCTCAAATAGAATGGTTAATTTTTATTTATTTTGTAATTAAGGAAAATCATTTTCTTTTTCAGTTTATTGCTTTCACGGAAATTCTTTTTGTTGTAAATCAATTAATTTTCTGTTATTTAAATATTGAAAAGTTGGAAAATAGTTTCCGAAACTAATTTTCTTCAAACAAAACGAACCTTTAGAAACTAGCAATAGCTCAAGGAGATACAAAGTTGGAACCAGCACAGCAAAGCAAAATTGTTAGCATTTACAGAGGGAGAGATAAGCAAGTACAGAAAGTGAAACACCAGGTGTGAAAGGGAAAATTCAAAGTGCAACCCAAACCTATTCTAACAGTTAGACCCCCACAACCCCATCAATGATTCTTTTGAATTCTCTCCTCTGACAAGGTTTTTATGTTGCTTGTGACTTTTCTAAGTGGGATGAGATGGGAATCACTGAAATTGCTGATAAATCATTTATTGCTCTCCATTGATCTGCAATGTCTTTGGCAATCTTAATGGCCTCGCAGGCCGTCCCAAGGAGGCCTCTCTTTGTGAATCCAACTGTGTAGAGTCCATTCCCTCCTTTCCACCCGTCAGGAAATGGGGTCTTGGGAATGCCTTCTTTGGTGAAAAACTCACTCTGCATCACAAACCCTAGAACATGTCATCATCAACTGGAAGATAGCATTCTGAGGGAGATCTTTTATGCTTCTTGGTCCTACCAGTAGCTTATTGCAAATGCTGGCGGATCAATGCTCAAAGCAAGAAGCATAAAGAAAAGAAGAAGCATGCTCCTTTTCCATGAAGAAAAGTTTGTGATGGGGACAAAGTGATCACAACAAAACCATATCTCAGTTTGGTACATAAGTGGAAAAGGCGCAAAAGGAACAATATCAAGGCCACGCGTTTGCAATCTGCCCCCTCCAAGGACTCCAACATGCCATGATAGTTATAAATTATGAGTGCGCATAGTGTATTTTTGTCTTTTTTGAAATGGCAATGCAAAGATACATGCAGAAGAGCCCCCAACAGGCCCCTACTGAATTATTTTATTCTATTCTTCCACGGAAAATGAAAGAATAGTTTTTGAGTGTTTCTCTTCACACTCTGCATGTGTTCAGAGATCGAAAGGGATAGGTGATGCAATATGAGACGGGACTAAAGCTAAAAATACAGAATCTCACAAATTTAAATTGAGTGGAATGTTTACTGATGAGAGCTCACCTTGAGCCAGCTAGGAACATTACTCCTATACCCTGTTGCTAAAATTATGGAATCAAACTCCTTTTCTTGTCCATCCACGAATTTGGCTCCAGTTTTTGTGATTTCTTTAACACTTTCCATCACCTGAAACCAAAAAAAAAAAAAAAAAAAAAGAAGCCTTAGAAAGCGTAGCATATGCTGATGTCTGTAAATATGAGCAGAGGACAAATTTCGGGGGAAGCCAAAAAAGGAGTTTCTCTTTGAAGTGCCTTCTTAAGACCTTAATGTTGCCGGATTTTATATATGAAAGAGCACCGACATCGAGCACAGGGGTTTTTCCGGTGATGTTTTTGAGCTCGATTGGGCCAGTTTTGGGCCGCCGGAGACCTAAATGGTCGGTGTTGCCTAAGAGAAGATTAGCCAGCAGAAGGAGGAGCTTGTCGACCACTCTCAAGGGAAGCCATTTGAGAAGTGACATTGCTATTCCAAACGTTGAGAAGCCAAAAATTTCTCTAGGGAGAACATGTACCTGTTGACATCACAAAAGCAAAAATTGTCATGACATTTAGAAAAAGAAAACTGACAAATCTATGCTAATCCTTTTTATCCTCATTTATTAATATTAATAATTTAAAAGAGGGGGTATATCTGAATTCTGAACTTTCAATACTCAAGTTGCCAGAACTTTTTAGTAATCAATAATTGGGTGACCAAAAAAATGATTGGAAAATGATTTCGTGGAAGAAAAAGAAGAACAACAGAGCGAGAGGCAGAGAGAGAGAGAGAGAGAGAGAAAAGCTGAACTCACTGTGTTTCTAACAACCATGTAAGGAGTTGCATTATGCCTACAAAGGTCCAAGCTAAGTTCCATCCCAGAATTGCCACCACCCACAACCAAAACCCTCTGGTTTCTGAAATCAGAACCAGACTTGTAATCACTTGAATGAAGCACCGAACCTTTGAACTTGTCCAGTCCAACAATGTCTGGCACAAAAGACTCTGCATTCTCTCCTGTGGCAACAATGAGCCACCTAGAAATGTACTGGAACTCCTGAGTTTGAACCCTCCAGAACCCATGAATCGGGTCAAACTCAGCTTTTGCCACGTTCTGTTTGAATTTTGGCCTTATTGAGAAGTGTGAGGCATAGGCCTCCATGTATGAGATGAACTCGTGCTTGGTTGGATACTTTGGGAAATGTTCTGGGAAGCCCCAGAGGGGTAACTCGCAGTACAGCTTAGGCAAATGCAATTTGAGGCGATCATAGGTTCTGTATTGCCATAGAGAAGCTATGCAGTCGCTCTTTTCTAGAATCAGTGAAGGAACACCAAGCTTAGATAGGCAAGCTGAAGCTGCTAAACCAGATGGCCCCGCACCTACTATGATAGGCTTGTGAACGTCCTGTAACAGCGTTTGAGGGTCTTGTTCTCGATCTTTACAAGAACGCATGATGTCAAAATATGAGAAAAAACAAGATGGGTAGTTCGAAAATGTCTCAGAGGAGCAGAAAGATGAGAGATTTTCTTGTGCTCTGTTTTCACTTCCCCTGTTTCTTCATTCTGAAATGCTCTGTTCCTGGGCTCCGTTTTACATTTACTTCGGACTGTCTCGTGTTTGGACTTAGGCTAGTGTCGAAAAGAGAAAGCTAATGCATAGAAGCAGAATGGCGCATGTGATGATGAAACAGAGGAGGGGAGAGAGAGAGAGAGAGAGAGAGAGAGAGGGGGGCGAAGGTGGAGGAGGAATTCCGGTTCTTCTAAACAAGGCTTGATGAGCGAGTGGTGGGCAATGGTCAAGAGTAGCTTTAAATAAGTACATATCCATGAACGGATTTAAATAAAATTGAGTTTATCCTAGAGAGATAGAGTAGATGTGTGAGGGGCGAAGGTGGAGGAGGAATTCCGGTTCTTCTAAACAAGGCTTGATGAGCGAGTGGTGGGCAATGGTCAAGAGTAGCTTTAAATAAGTACATATCCATGAACGGATTTAAATAAAATTGAGTTTATCCTAGAGAGATAGAGTAGATGTGTGCACATGCATGCATTAGACACATGGATAATGCACATCTAATCTTCTTTTGAGTTCCAACGTTTTGCAGAAGATTACCTGCAATCTTTTCCTAACTACCTGAGGTTATCTGTCTCTCACCTATCTGAAAGCTATCTATTTTCTATTTTTATTTGTTCTCCAGAATCCTCAATTTCAATGTTCAGTTAACTCAGTTCCTGAAAGGATTTAGTCTTTAGATGATTATTAGAGACGTGGAAACATCAAGCGAGCTATCAAATCAAATGAGATGAGACTGAAGATATCACACGGCAAAATATTAGATTAGATACTTTCGCTCTTAAGCTACTGCTACTTGAATGTTAAATCTAGGTCAAGACCATAAGGATAGAGGATATAAGAACTAATCCTGATAGAATTTGATAGTTAACTAGATCGACTACTTCTTTAGTCGAAGTTTGAATAGAGAAAGTGGCTAGGGTTATGGAACAACAGGCACCCATGTTTGTCCAATCTCACTTTTAGGGAGTTTGCCTGGGTTTGATATCTAGAGTTAGGCATTTTGATTCTCTTGTGACCATGGTTCTTTGAATCAAATGACTCGTAGATTTCTCGGTGCTTTTAAAGTAGATAAGATATTTGGGCATTGTCCAATGATATGAAGAATGTACTTCATAAAAATGGCTGTTCAATTTCAACAATCATTTTACTAAATGACGTGACGGGTTTTGTCATGGCTATGATAATGACTTGTAAATTTTCGACTTGATACTTCGATATGAGGAAAACGAATATTTTTTTTTTAATAGATATATGTTAAGTAAGATTAACAAGGAGTTGAGGGTAGTTGTGAAATTGCGGCGTCAATGATCAATGATAATGGGATAATAATCAACTCATTTGAGCGTCCATCATGAAGAGACGAACGCTTGTAGATTTCTTAGTGGAGGGAGGCATAATTTGATCACTTGCACTATTAAAATAAAATAGAACCCCATAAATCACCGAAATCAATTAAAATATGTAAAGTCTCCACCGGCCTAATCTTTGGAGAGAGAGATGTTAGATACTGCTAATGATTTTTAGCATTTTTTGAGTGAGAATAGGAGAGTAAACAAAGGTGCCTAGTCGATAGAGATAGAATCTCTACGAATTATAACCCCCGACATACCAAAAAACTTGGTGTTTTGGGAGGGGGAGGGACACGCGGGTGGGAGAGAGAGAGAGAGAGGGGGCAGGCAGGCTAAGGTTAGGAGCTGTGAGGAATAGTATATATGTTTGCAGATGGGGGGAATGGAGGGTGGGATGCAATGCGATGATATTTTTGTCCACTACTACTAGCTTCTTTTCTGTTATGCTTTAGTGCCTTTTGAGAATTCAATTCTATTGGACTTCTGGACTTTTGCAGGACTTTGTGGGTCAGCTGAAGATCTGCTTGGAGTTCCTTCTAATTTGGAAATGATGAAAGCTAGGGGAGTAAAGTGAGGGAGCACAGAGCTTTTGGAATTGCACAGGTCACTCCCACAAACATTTTATATAAATTGTTACTTGATTCTCAAAAATCTAACTATATGTCAAGGATGCAGTGGTTTGTATTAATAAATAAGTCACTATCTATGTACCAATTATCATCCATTTTACCTTTTGTCTAGAATAAAATATATTTGATTCATTGTATCCGATTAATATTTGGTGAAACCTTTTGAACAACGCGTTTAGGTCATTTCTTTATATTAATTGGGCCTTGAGGGATCGAACTCCGTAGCTCATGGCTGACAAAGGCATTTCACTGTCAGTAATTGGAATTTGTTCTTCTGTCATGGTTGTCTGTTAGGTGAAATTCTAGAATCCATCTTTTAATTAAAGGGGGTTATACAACTTGAATCAAGAGATTAATGGAAAATTACTAGGGTCTAGTCAAGCTTCTCTTATGTCTAGATTGATCTTAACTTCCACATGCCAATTTGATCTTAACTTCCACATGCCAATTTAAGTCCATCTTTCAATTGAATGGGAACTATGTACCTTGAATCGATAGATAAATGAACAATTATATTCTAGAAGGGGTCTCTCAGAGTTAGTCAAACGGTACTCTAACCATGGAGCTTTATTTGTTCAATTTAATTAAATATCTAAATTTTTTTGAAGTCTATTCAACATTTAACATGTGTGAATTAGAGTTTTTGAGCAATCAAATTATCACACATATCACTAATCCAATAATGGTTACTAAATTCATTACGACATATCAATACCCTCTTGGTCCGACTTTCCTTCATTTCAGCATTAAACAACCTTTGTCGTGACGTTGTTGGTGGAAAAGGTGAACCATGCAACATAGGTTATCAGTCTTGGCAGCTATGGAATGCAAGAAAGTTCACAAAGCAATGATGGTCCTTGAGCGCATGCAACCAAAAGCAATAAGCAATCCTTTGAATATAAATAAGTGATTTACATTATTCCACAAGATAAAATATTAAAAAAAGATAAACCACACCACCCATAATATTCCATAGAGTGGCTCCTTTGAATAATGTGGTCTATACATAGGTTGCTCGTGAAGGATTTGGAAAATGAACCATGATTAAAACACATGCAAAGATTAGTTGGGGAAAAGCCACCCATAGATAGAGGATTTAGAGATGATTAGGACATTATTTTAATCCTTATTTAGGGCTTACCGACGCTGGTTTAATCTTAATTAAAAGGGTTAACCGTTGACTAAGGTGAAGAAAATAGTGATCATCTATTTTCTAGGTACTCAAATGGCATCTTAGAGCAAAGAAGATGCCCTATCAAAAAAAGTCGGAAGGTGAAAAAACCCGCGATGTGTGAAAGAGTCCAATTTCACCACACTTGGGTAAAAAAAGTGGAGGATTTCATATTCCCCTTATCTTTTTTCTTCTAAAAAAGTCGAGACCGTAAACGAGATTATGAGATGAGGTTGGGACGAGACCCATCATAAATAAATCTCGGAAAAAGTACCGATGAGATTTTACCCGATTAAGTAAAAGTCGATTCGCATGCTTAAAGAGTAGTGTAGAAATATATTTGAAATTTGAACACGAATCATGGTTATGCCAAATTAGTTTGTAAGAATTACTCTTAGTTCACTTCAGACCTTTACTTTTTCTAGGACACTTTGACTGAATGAACGCCCATAACATCATGAGAGAGAGGGAACCCCAAATTGCCATGAATATTGCAATATATATATATATATATATATATATATATATATATATATATTTATATAGGTATATTATGGAGATCACTAAAATCTCATGTTGGGGCTTGAAACTTCACTTCAGCTCAGGCCATCATGCAGATATTCACTCCCAAGATCTGGTCGGTCACTTTTGTTCAGTCACCAAACCAAGATTCGGTTGGCTCTGCCTGGAGATTTGAAAGATTCGGTTAGCTCTGTCTGGAGATTCGAATATCTTCACATTTGGTCCTGTATGTAATTACTTAGGTTTGCATTTGTTTCATAAAAATATATTTTAAAAAAAATAATTTTCTAAATAATCACTTATAAAATATTTTCATCGTTCACGAAAATATTTAGATATAATTATTTTTGATCATGAAAACATTTTATGTTGATTAATTAATTTAAATTAAAATTACTTTCCAAATCATTCATTTTTAGCTAAATAAGTAGACTCTTAAATTAATAGGAGGAGTCATGGTAATGAATTTTCCTATATAATCATTAAGCGTGTGCATACATATTAATGGAAAGAGTCGATTTTCAAAACTAGTCATGTTCATGAATGCTTTCAAAGCATTTATTAAGCATATATAATTTAACACAATTCAAAACTCGAAATATCAATAAGAATAACACAAGAAAAGCGAATTTACGACATTGCTTTTCTTTAATTATTTAACAAGTACCCTTGGTGATGCTATTTAATGGAATAGATAAAGCAAAGAGGTTTTGTTTATAAAGTGGTTTGTTTCTTGGGATCTTTCTGGGCAGGTCAAATCTGCCTTTCTTTCTTGTCCGATATACACCATCTTTTAATTTGTTTAAGAATGTACGATGCAGGTCCCGAGCAATTATGGTCAGCGGGGTTGGTGTTGGACTGGACTTGGTGCTTATGAAGCCATGCCTCCGTCAATCCATGCGTCATCGTCAGAGAGTGAAGCAGGGCCAACTGTTTGGAAGACTTGAATAAATTTGGCATAGCCATTTATGTGTCTTCCACGGCCAAAATGCATATAAATTCTCTCTCTCTCTCTCTCTCTCTCTCTCTCTCTCTCTCTCTCTCTATATTAAATTTTGTTCGAGATATATGTGTATGTGTTTGTGGGCGTTCGCTCTTTTCTTATAAGTCAAATAATTTGAGGTTATATCTCGGGCAACCACATACTTGATGCAATGATTTGTTTATAGTGTTGAATTTCATCTTCATAATCAAGGCACGGATTGCATTTTGTCTCTTTCCTCCGTAGAGTTATCTTATCTTCACATAGCTCTCTTCTTCAACTTCCCTGGAGAAGAAGATTTGGTCTAATCCCCACCCCCCGGCCCCCCTTTTTCCTATTTTTCGGGCTGATTCGATTTTTTTATTTTTCTTACCTTTCTCCTGTTTTGAGAAGCTTTTCTCTTCTGATCTAGTCTAGATTTAGAAGTTTCTCTTTCTCGTTTTGAAGAGATTTCTATATCGGTTTAGTCTAAATTTGGAGTTTTTCATGTGTATGATATTGGGGCTTCACTTTCCTTTGGTTTCGTTAGTGTATAAGTTCAATTTTGAAGGATATCAGAGGAGTTTCGTAAATATTTTGCTCTCGCAACTGTTAAATTTATGCGCGTTCAATCTTATTTCCCTAAATAAAAATAGTGTTGGACATGCCAAACCTAGATGCGCACCGTTGAAAGGTAATGCCATAACAATAGATGGAGATCTCGATATTTGTCATTACCGAAGATGGATTTAGTGATTGATTGTCGATTTTGGTTTGAAAAGTCACAAATGTACTCTTTAAGCATGTGATCACTAACCTTATTATGATGATTCATCTTCTTATTCAGAACTTGTTTTATGTTGGATTTGTCTGGGATTTGTCTTGACTTGCAGTTAGATTGCATTTCTCTATTTTATGTGTGTGTGTGTGGGGAAATGAATGGAACGTTTCTTTGACAAAAAAAAAAAAAGAGTAAACTGTAAAATAGAGAAAGAGAGAAATGTACAAGTAACTTGCGAGCATGAGGTCACCTTTTTAGTAGGATTAATATAAAGTAAATGAAATTGTTATTCCTTATTTCTGTTTAACATGAATATAGGAGGAAAAAGGGAGTCATAAGTTTGGTTAGCCATAATCATCTTAAATTACCATATAAAAAAATTAATAACTTTCTAAACTTGATTACCCCCCGCGACCCCAATTGTGAAATAAGAAATTGAGACCCTTCATTCAATTATGACTTTTCTATAAGGTGAAACCAGGAAAGAGCAAAATCCACGAAATAATAGTGGTGTAGCCGAACAATACATAAGGCTAGTGATGACTAAATGATACCGAGAAATTAAAAAAAGAAGACGATGGTAACAATGAATATTAAATCACATCAAACATAAATAAGAGCCCTTACCTTTTCTTGATGAAGTAATAACTAGCAGCCATGAAAGAATTCCAGTAATCCATTTGTTGGAAAAAAACATTTTCCTTATTTTTGGACATTTGAATTGCTTAAAAAAATGAGTCAATGAAAAATATTTTTTTGGTTGATGGAAAATCTATGCTTATATTTAGGAAAATGATTTTCTCTTTAAATTACTCAAAATATGACTTGATATTGGCACTTGAACTAGAATCTTTACATTTGGGCATGGGAACCTTAACGCTCATTCTCGAATCCTCGGCATTTAGGATTGGGTCCCCAGCGTCGACTTGGGTCCACTAAGGCTGGCCCCACGACCTTGAGGCCAATGCTTAGGTCCTCAACACCTGTGCTCAAGTCCACTGAGATTGGGCCCAGGACTCCGATGGCGATGCTTGGCAATCAAGCCTGCGAGGTCGAGCCTAAGGCCTCGATGCCTATGCTAAATGCCCTGACACCTAGGTTGGGTTCACAAAGGTTGAGTGTGAGGCCTAGGTACCCATACCCAGGTCTATAAAGGTAGTGGTCAAGTCCTTGTTGTTCGTGCTCGGAACCCTCACACCTAATACCAAATCCATTGAGGTCAAGGCCCAAGACCTCATTGCTCATGCCCAAGTCATTAAGACTAGCATTGGGACCTCATTACCCATGCTCAAGTTCTTGGTGCTTGCCCTCGAGTCCATTGAGGCTTGGCTTAGGACTCTAGTGGTGGGGCCCAAGAACTCGATGCCAATGCTTGGATCCCCCCATTGTTAAGTCCAAAGAGGTTGAGGCCCGAGGCTCGGTGCTTGTGCCTAGGGCTTAAGACCGTAGTGCTAATGCTTGGATGTCTTGGGCTTGAGTATGGGTTCATCAAGGCTAAAACCCGAGACCCTAGTGCCCGAGCCTAGGTTGATTTAGGCAAGCTTGAGACCCTAATGCTAGTGCTTGGGCCCACGTCCATTAATGTCAAGCTTGGCCTTAATGGACCCTGGCTTGGTTGTTGAGGACTTAGGCAAGAGCAAAGGCCTTTCTAGGCTAGCCTTGATGGACTAGTGCTCGGGTGTCGAGGATTCGAGCTCGAGTGCCAAAGACTTGGGTCACCGAGGTCTTGCGCTCAACCTTTGTGGACACAAGCCTTGGTGTTGGGGATCCTAGCACAGGCATTGGGGCCTAGGGCCCAACCTTTGTGGACGCAGGTTGGGTTGTTAAGAAGTCATGCATGGGCATTGGGTTCTTGGTTTTAGCTTCTGAAGACATAGGATTGTTGCTTGCGCTCTTGCTTATGACCTAATTGGCCTTGCTTTGGTCCTCGATGCTCGAGTTGGGATTCGTCGAGATTGGACCTGAGATCCTAGTGCTCGTGGCTAGTTTTTTGGCTACGCATGGGTAAGTGACTAGCGTCCGAATAGTATATGTATTTTTGGCAAAATCAAACATGATTTTCCTTCACAAGTGACAGAAAATATTTTCCGGCTCTTTTTCAGACTTTAGTTAAACCCTAGAAAATATTATTATTTTCTTTAAAAACATTATACAAAAATGTAATATTTTCCATGAAACATAACTTCCGTGTAGCTTTCACTTAAGTGTCGTAATTGTTTCATAGGATAAGTGTTCCGAAGTTCTATAACTTGTCACGAAAATGCATTTCACCCTAAAACTTACAAAAAGTGTATTTAAGTTATAAAACTTGTCGAATTATTTCAAACGAGTCCTAAGATCGACGCCGTTAGCCTTTTCCGTTAAAAATGTTGATGTGGCATTTTAAATAATTTTTTTATTTTTCACGTGAATTTTTTTAATTATTTTTAAAAAATAGATTTAAAAACTAAAAAATCAAATTTATTCATTTTATCTCATTTTCACCAAAAAGTTTAAAAAATTTAAAATATTTATTAAAAAAAATAGCGGCTCCTCTCTCCCGCCACCGCCACCATCGCCGCCTATCGCCGGAGGGGCCGGGCGACGGTTGCCGACCCTGAGCGGGGGTGGCCGGGCCTCATCAGCCCCAGGTGAGGGCTGGCGACCGTTGCTCGCCTTGGGTGAGGCCTTGTTAGCCCTCGCTCGGGCCGGCGACCGTGCCCCCTAGGCGGCGATCCTCACTGTCGATTGCACCAAAAATTCCAAAAAATTACCCGATGGTTTAGATCACTCTAAAATTACGTCTGATTGAAATTAGCTGAGGAAATTATGCTGATTTTAGAAATTGAGAACTCTAATGCGTGACAATTAATTCTAGGAATATTGTTGCGTCTTTCCAAGAATTATTGACAACGGGAATTGTTGGTGAAAAATTCAACTGCGGCGAATTAAAGGAATGGGAGAAAGGCCATATCTTAAATGGATTTTTGGTCTTTAATGCGGAACCTTTGGAGAGAGGAATTATAAGGATTTAAATGAGGATTTATCCTTATTAACTAAGGCTATGAAAATGGTGAAATGAAAAAGGGGAAAGCTAATAAAAGAGATGCAAATTCGGATGTATGTATGCCAAGAGGAATTTCACCACCATTTGAGTTTTCGTTTGAAGAAGATAAGCTCATCTAAGGATGGTAGGTCCCTTGAGAGTGATGGGAACATAATTTCCATGAAAAAACAGCAAAAGGGTTGTTGAATATGAAAAAGGGGGACCCTCCATGCTCCTTTTTCTTCTTCTCCTCTCCTTATCAGCGCCATCCTTTCCCCCCTTGCACCGTGCGACCATCTCTCTTTCTTCCTTTCTCTTTCTTTCCTTTTCCTGTTCTTTTCTCAGTCGTAAAGCCCCTTGTCTTCTTCCCCTTTAAGCCATTCCATTTCAACTCCCCTGTTTTGGTTTCCCCTTGGTCGACCAAAACAGAAATCGAAAAACAGAGGAGGCTTTGTTTTGGTGCTGCGGGTGCTGGACCAGCCACCCTCTTCGACCAAGCTGCCTCGTATGTTTCATTTTTTTTTTTTAATTTTATTTGGCCATTGATCACATCTTAGCCTTCATCACCAGTGGCTCGACAAACTTCCAAAGCCAACGAAATCTCTGCACCTCTTCATTAGAAGCTCAGCGCCGCTGTCCACGGCTACTGTAGCGTTTCCGCCGCACCTCCCTCTTCAATCTCAGCTCACTGTCCTCACTAGAAGCAGCCGTCCCTTCGCCGTTGCTGCTGCCCTGCCGTCGGGACCCTTGCTATGTCGATGCAGCCCACCAGTCAACCAAACCACCTCATCGTGCAGCTGCCTCACCTCTAAGGAACTAGCGCCGCCACTACTCGACCTAGTTCGGCCGAGAAAGCTGCTCTGTAGCAGTAGGCTGAGGGCCTTGTTGGCTTGAGTAAGGCCAACCAGAGCCACTTCGATGCTCTCGGAGGCTGTGGCCTAGCTGCCGCCGCTCAACCACCACCGGTTGTCTTGGACTTTTAGTTTAGGTAAGTTAGTTTTCCCTAATTGCTAATTAAGGGCTAACCTAATTGCTGATTAGGGGCTAATTACATTTATTAGGTGTTGGATTAAGTTTAGTTAAGATTAATAATTAGTTTGGTTAGAGTAAAGGCTAGTTAGTTAAGTTAGAACTAAATAGTTAGACTAGCTAGTTAAGTTAGTTAAGTTAGAACTAAATAGTTAGACTAGTTATTTAAGTTGGTTAGGATAGTTAGTTAGAGATTTAACTATTAAAATAGATTTTATAATAAGAAATTAATGTAAGGAATTAATTTTATTAAGTATTTGAATAGTGGCTTTAAATTATGAATAATTATAAGTAGTGGTAAATTTGGTAAATAGCAATTGGGTGAATAATGGATTCAAATAATTTAATTATAATTTAATTAATTATTTATTATTTTTCAAAAATTACATCGAGATAGCCGGTGACCAAAAGTTCATGCCGATTGCAGTAGTATATTCTATATATGCTATTGATTGTTAAATTATGCAATTGAGTGATGGTTGCTAATTATGAATATTTAATTCAAAATTGTAGAATTTTGGTATTTAACTGGAAAATACCATGTGTCGGGTTTTGGACATTGAAAGTGTTTTTAAGTATTATATGAAAATGTGGGATTTTAAAAGAGATAATACAATTTTTTTTTGGTTTGATTTGACTGTGTTTCCACACACGATTATTTTACCATGCATTTTTAATATGAAGAAAATAGGCCGAGATTACTATTTCAATTAAGGCATTTGAGTGCAATACAAGGTGTTCTAAGTCGAAATTGAATGAATGCATGAATGATATGGGATGCCGTCACGAGCCTTTGAAGCCGGATGATGCTCCTTCAGGAATGCCCCAAGTCAACGGATGCCGGTCGCAGTGGAAGCTAGACTGATGTTCCTTTGAGGAATGCTGTCTAGATTTAGACATTCCTGTGCTCAATGGTACGAGACGAAGCCCGATTAAGCTGGAAGACTGCTAATTGTTGAGTTGGCCGTGACTGATGGATCATAACCAATTGGAATGCATGAATGATTGAGATTGAGGGGCCTGATTAGGAGACGTAATTGTATGGTGCAGTATGGGACGTACCATAATGGTTTAGTTTGGTAATTGGGGCCCGTGAATCGGTGATGATATATGTTTATATGTGTATAAATGATGAGATGTTCCAATGATGCCTGATTTCAATACAATTATATGCAAATTGAACGGTACTGACATGCAGGACAATCACTGGTGTTACGTGAGTTTGGTTAAGATATGGTTAGATTGCATGTAGGTGTACTTTTTTCCTAATCGGGATTTAGGAGATGGACTCACTGAAACATTGTTTCACTGGTTATTGTATAACCATTTTCAGGTCTCTAGATGGAGGGTTGGTAAGCGAGGTGTAATGGTTCATCAGAAGTGAAGTCTAGGTTTGTCGTTAGTCTCTGCCAGATGTCGACGGGTCCTCCGCCTAATTTGGACAATGGGTGATAGTTCACCCTTTTTGTTGTTAAGAAGTCTGACAAGATTGGAAGGGACTCTAGTCCCATGGATGAAGAGCTCAGAGCGTCTAGAAGCTCTTCCTTTTGAAATAGATCCATGTGATATTAGACTTTCCTCTATATATATGTTGCTGTATTATAAGCGCATTTTGTGAAAATATCAGCCTACGTTTCTATCCCCCTTTTTTGTCGTTTGGAGATTGTGATTACGTTTCCGCGTGTGCCATAAACTGAATGGGTTGGCGATAATTTTTGGGATATCACAAATTTTATCGACCACTAAGGGATGTGCATGTGCTTGAGGTTCGGGTCGTAACAAGTCTCTCTCTCTAACATAGCAACAAAGTGAAGTAAACAGCAGAAACCCCGAATTAGACATGAGTTTCCTTTCTAGCCATCAATCGTGAAATTCAACGACGTAAATGCAAAGAACAGCCAGGAGTAGCCGAGTCATTTGGGATCACGGCAAGGTCAATCAAGAGTCGACGAGACTTGCAAAAGCTGTGAAATGAGCGTGAAGCCAAGTCTCGACTCGAACGTACGAGGAACGGACGATGATGATGGCCTGAGTGCGGGATAAAAAACCCAATGGAGATATTGCATAGGTGATAAAGTGGATTAGGGTTTGTGGTTGGAACCCAGATTTTAGCCACAAATCGTTGTTTTTACCGACATATAAATCCCGTCCGATGATTTTATATTAATTTGATACCATGTCGACTTTTCAAATAAGGAAAATCACTATGTTGCTCAAGTAATATTTAAATGATCTATTGAAAAGTTATGCCACTATTGTGAGCACGACATATTTGATTATCCTTGTTATTCCTTTATAAAAAATTGTTTGGCAATATAATAGATATTTAAAATGGGTTGATATAAATTGGTGCAATTAATATGCGAAGGGCTAGTCTCCAAACTTTGCAATTCCGAGATCAAAAATGGTTTTTTTCTTTTTCTAATGAACCATGAGAAGTACTACTATTTTGTTTAAGAATTAAGTAATGGTTAAATGACTGTACACCAGATAGAACCTTTATATAGTAAAACTGACTTTTGCTGGTTGAAAGTAAGCGATATTCTTTTTTCAGTTTTCTGAATAAAAAACTGACTTTATGTTATTGAGTGCCATTAATATGTCTTTTTCTTTATTTGTAAAGAAAATTTTGCAAATTACAAATACTTAATCCAATCGTAATGTACAATCTGTAATTCATCGAAGCAAAAAGAGAATAATTGAAAGAATGTGGAAAATGATCCTACCTTAAATCGTCATGTTATAATGAAAAGCCTTTTTCAAATTCAGATCTACATATGAATATATAAAGACGTTATATTTAGTATATGATATAATTGACCGTTGCTATAAACGACTTTTGCATTAACTTTTGCAATAACCATGCAGTAGTTTTGAAATTTCTAAATTATTCGTCAAAATATATATCTATCTATATCTATCTATTATAACGTTCGCTTTTGCTCAATAAGGGCATTCAATGTGAATGGTCATTAATGGGGTTAGCTGTTTCTTTTGCACGAAAACTTTAATCCGTCTTAAAAAATCTACATAGTTATAAATGCCACATTTATTTAATGGAGTTTCAACTGATAAGTATTAAAGTCAACTCGACTTTAATGACAAAATATTAATACTAATAAATGAAAGCAAAACTGATTTTGGTATGCACGACAGAAAAAAAATCTATAATTATATATGTATAAAACTATAGAGACAAATTGACCTATATTAGTCGTAATACGATCCGAGGAAGAATACGTTGACACTACACGAAACAATATATAAAAATATACCTATAACTTTAACATTCATACTACTTCATACCCCCCAAAAGAAAAAATTCATGATACTATGCACATTTTGTTACGTGATAGAGAAAATACAGGATAACATAAAGAATGAAATTACTTTTAAAATGACTAATGAACCGTGTCAATTCAGAAATACAAAAGAACATTTCGTGATAAATTAAATTCTAGCAAAACACGAGGCAAATGACTTTTAATAAAATATATAGTGAAACAAGCCATTCGATCATCAATTGAAATGATTTATATTGTTTCTTTATTTATTAAAGTCTGTGGTTAATTTCACAGTTATATCTCAAAGCACGACATTTTCTCTATAAATCGAATTTGCTGAGCATATCGGGATATTTAGTAAATATCAGTATTCGTAAAATATTTGAAATATAAAACCCACGCCATGCATGGGCAATTAATCTAGATAATGCACAAAAACGCAATTTCATCTTATCGTAAGAAAACAATTGTAACAGACATTGACCGCAAAACCTCCCGCATCATTAATTCATGAAAATTCACTTAAATGCATATTTGTAGGTAACGACACAATTGGCCTCTCAATTTTGACCAAATATGCCATTAATTTATTTATTATACTTCTTGAATCTTTGATCCATGGTGAATTTAGTGTTTGAATGTCATCCCTCAATTTAAATTCATAAAAAGATAACATTGAATATTTTGTTCCCGAACTTGAATTTATGCAATAATAATAATAATCAATATTTTCATATGATGTATAGAATAAATTAAATATTTATCAAAAGTTCAATAATCACATTATACGTTCGGTTAAAATTTAAAATTCGTGTAATTATTCCTTTTCCGAACTTGTTTTTGTTTTGTTTTTTTTTTCCCCGTTTTTCCGGTTTTCCGTTTTCTTGTGTTAGTCAGTCGTCCTTGGTCCGCTCACCGAACCTACCTAAAGCGACCGACCAGAAAAACGACGACGAGGGGGGCTTAAATACCCACCAGTCACAGCCGTGCATTCACCCACCTTCCCTGCTCCTCCCGTCAATCCCCCAAATCTCTCTCTCTCTCTCTCTCTCTCTCTCTCTCTCTAAATCTCAGTCTGGCTGCAGATCGCTCGCCGCTGTGCGCGGGTCAACGTCTCCCTCCGGTCCACCCAAAACCCTAAAGTCTCCCCGTTTCACTCGCCGGCGGCGACTCACTGAGTCCACTTCCCCCACTCGTCCCGGCGCCGCCGCCGCCGCTTCTTTAGGGTTTCCGAACTTTTCGGAGCTCGAAATTCGTGCTCTTACCGGGCGACGCGCCGTGCATTTTCCCCCTTCAAGAATTCAAGCCTGAATTTTTAGCGCATTGTCGCCGGGGAAGAAGCCCTGGTTTCGGCCTTCGGGGGGGTTGGATTTGTGAGGCTTGTGAAGAGGAGGAGGATGTGACGTTGGTGGAAGGGAATGGAAGGAAGTAATAAGGAAGTCGATAGGAACGGAGCAAATGGCAGCGGCCCTGGCGATGGCCGGCCGCCGAATCCGCTCGCCGCCGCCCACCGGCAATGCCTGAGCGAGGACGGCATCGCCCCGGCCCCGCGCAAGAAGTCGCTTGTTCGCCACCCTTCTCTCGTGAGTTTGTCTGATCCTGACTATCTTGAATGGTGATGATCTCGGGTTCGATTGTTTAGTCGAATGGCGGGTCGATAAGTCCTCGTCATTTACATGTGTGATTGTTTGAAGGACTAGGTTGTCGGTTGTCAGGTTAATTCGATATGTCTGTGGCTCTTTTTCTTAGTATCGATGCTTTTGAATGATTTGCTGCACTAGGGGTTATGATGGTTTTTGGGGTTTATGATCTGACAATTGGACCTGATCCACGTGCATTGATTAGTCCTTATTATAGGAAGAGCTAGAACTGAGTTTATCGTCGATGCTCGATCCTGTTTGAATAATTTGTCCTTACTTTGATAGGTGAAGACAAAGATGTCGGATATGTCGGATATCTCTGGCAATCCAATCTCGGGTGTATGGAGTCGTGAGTCTGATTTTCTGCCAGTGATTCACTCGGGAGCGTTTGCTGACATGGGTTTGCGTACAAGCATGGAGGATGTATATGTTTGTGTTGACGACTTTGTTTGCGATTATGGACTCAATAACATCGCTGATGGGCCCAATGCATTCTATGGGGTATTGACCTTCTCTACTTTCTATCTAACTGTCTTTCATAATGGGAGTATGAGCTGAAGTTGCGCTTTCTGCTAAGTGTAATCAGTATCTTTTGGTCTGCATCTGAGTTTTCTTAATCTGCTGATCGCTTGTTCGTCTGTTTTCATGCTGATGTTCAATCTATCCCAACTTCGGCAAATGATGTTGATTCAAGTATGACCAAATATGGAGAAAGGATTTTGTAGTTTCATTGATAGCTCAAATGAAAGACAAGTGACCGTTATGCGGTCTTTCTTGTCAGTCTTTATGTCCATATGAAATTTGTTGATAGAGTTAGATGCACATAAGGAATGTAACCTTGGTTTAGTGCTTAAAAATTTAATATCTTGTTGTACCTGTGGTGGCTGCTGCTCTATGACATTATTAGTGAAGTTGTGCTACTAAGTGGTATTAAAATTTATTAAAAATTGCTTCACTTGCTCTTTAGAAAGGGCATTTCTCGCAGTAAATACCTGCTTCCAATTTTTTCTATGACTTGGAAATGTTTTCTGCACTATGTTAACATGTTGGTTGCTTTGTTCTGTTTGGTTTTTGAAATACAGATCCAATTCTCTATTGGAGTTTGTGTTGTATAAAATGAACGATGATAGTAGCTTAATATTTTAGGATTATGATTTTGTTTATACTCTGCAAGAATTATAGTCAAACTTTATTTACTTTTTTTTTCCCTTAAAATCTTTTAGTGAGAGGACTTTTTTATTGATTGAGCAGGTCTTTGATGGGCATGGGGGAAAGCATGCTGCCGATTTTGCTGGCCACAACTTGCTGCAATACATTATTAAAAATGAGGACTTTCCTCGGGCAATTGAGAAGGTTGTTTCCTCAGCATTTCTGCAAACTGATGCTGCCTTTGCAAAAGCTTGGTCCTTGGATGCTACACTTGCTTCTGGGACCACGGCTTTGGCTGCGATTATTATGGGAAGGTTAGAATTTCGTTGGATGATGAACCTTTCTATACATAGCCAGGAGAAGAATATCATTAATCTGAATCCAATTCCAAGCTTATGTTGTCTGGGTATTATCCAGTGGTTGGGTGTTGGGCTTTACTCTTAGGCCTGAATTGTTAATCTTTCTTTTATCTCTTGATTGACAGCATTGATTTTTTTTCCTTTATATATATAAAATTGATCTATGCCAACTCTATGTCCAGAATTGTGTATGGTTGTTGTTAGGTGCCTACTATTGGATTCCATGTATGTATTTCTTCTGTGAGATTTTGGTGCAAGCTTTATTCCCATCTCTCCTTTTTCTTATTGATGATGATGACACCATGATACAATAACACGAACAAGCCTCATTGGTGTCCTGAAAATTTTGTAGCTGAATTTGCTTTTGGTGTTTTCATTTGAATTCAAGCAATTCGTTTAGTTCTTGATCTTGTGTTCATCTTATTCATTTGGCTTTTATCTGTGGTATTATCCTGATGAAGTAAACTCACTTTCAGCCAAAAAGAGTTTGCTTACAGAATAAAGGTGGAAATTTTGTGCAACTGAGTGTTAGGTTGCATTTACTCAACTTAGTGCAAGAGTAAAGATGCTCAGACCTGAAATCAAGTGAGCTGGAGATTGACATTTGGAAAAAGGCTTAGTTATTGCTGTTATTGCCCTTTCTTTTATGTTCTGCAAAACCTTTGGCGTGAGAGTTTATTTAAAGCATTGTCGATGAGGCGAGCAATTTTCTGAGTGCTTTAGTGGCAGTTATGCTAAAGCATAAGTGATCGTAATCTGTTCCTTTTCTTTTGTATGTGATAGCAGATCGTTGATAGTTGCTAATGCCGGAGACTGTCGAGCAGTACTATGTCGACGTGGGAGAGCAATTGAGATGTCAAGGGACCATAAAGCAATCTGCACCAAAGAGAGGAAGCGAATTGAGGCATCGGGGGGAAATGTCTTTGATGGGTACCTTAATGGACAACTTAATGTAGCTCGTGCTTTAGGTGATTGGCACATTGAAGGAATGAAAGGTAGGGAAGGAGGGCCACTAAGTGCTGAGCCTGAGCTAATGAGCAGGGATCTGACGGAAGAAGATGAATTCCTCATCCTAGGGTGTGATGGAATTTGGGATGTGTTTACAAGTCAGAATGCTGTGGATTTTGCTCGGAGGAGACTCCAGGAGCACAACGATCCAGTTATGTGTTGTAAGGATCTGGTAGACGAGGCTTTGAAGAGGAAGAGTGGGGATAATTTGGCTGCTGTAGTTGTCTGCTTTCAACCAGACCGTCCACCCAACTTGGTCGCTCCACGCTCAAGAGTTCACAGGAGCTTTTCAGCCGAAGGTTTGAGGGAACTTCAGAGCTACTTAAATAGCTTAGGCTGATTGAGGGGATGGAGACTAAATTGAGGTTTTTGTCGGTTCATTTTCCTCTGATAGTTCATTGAGATCAATTTTCGCTAACTGTTGGTTTAGGTGGTCCTACTCTGAGTTACAAACTGTAATATATGCGGCATAGTGTCGGCAGCACTTTTATATTTTGTAGGGATCTTCTGCTCTGGGTTCCGAGTGTTGTTTTTTGGCGGCTTGTTTGTACCGTGTTCGGTATTTCTTACTGGTTGGTGCACTTAATTATGCACATTGGTAGACTTTCTCCGTATGAAAAATTTCGCTGTAGGTAACAGCTATGAAAATGGGTGCTTTAAATTTTGTAAGGAGTTCAGCGTATACTTTAAGGCTTTCTTAGCTCGTATGACTTTTATAGCGGATAGGATAAACTTGGATTTGATGAGAATATAATGGGATTCCTAATGTACGATACAGAATTTGATAAGAGTGTTCACGTATGACATGGATGCTGATAAAATGCTGCTTACCTTTGGTGACCTTTTACGGACCATGCTGACGATGGCCACAACCACCGTAGCGAGCTACGCCATAGCCTTGGTTGCATCCCCCTCGATCTAGAACGGCAAGGTGGTCGCACTCCCCGCCATGATGGCTGTGGTCGCTAAAGGATGATGACCGAATCAGGCTTGAGAACTGATGTGGTCACTGAAGGACTGCAACCAAATCCCTGACCAACAAGCAAGAGCTAGTGGTGATATACTTGCCTGGTGGGCAAGGTCCTCAGAGCCTGATACTGGGAGCTAACCTTATGGATTGTTTTGGAACTAGCCAATAGAGACCAATACAGTTAGTTTCGTTGAGGACCGGACTGAGCATGGCTATTCACTTTTTAGTTGTTTTAAAAAGTTAAAAAGGCAGCAAATCTCTTCCTTGTAGATTGATGTGGGACACCTTGATGACTAAAAGTTAACGAAACAAGATCTGAGCCCAAGTATAAAATCCTACATTGATTTACAAGGGAGGAGGCATGTTGCTTTTTAACTTTTGAAGACAAAATAGAGCCCAATATGAGATCGAAATGGACTAGTGGGAGTTTCTTATAGACTATAGATTAATTTAACATACTTAGGGCTCTTTATAAAAAAGGACAGGTCAAAGGCATCGAATAGTGCCGATTTGATCCAGTCACACCCTAGAATGGGAATTGGGTTAAATAGTACCAGAATTGGATCGAATTGGCCAGTCTCCGACATTGTTCAGTTTGGAACCTGCAGGAGTTGTGGAACTGCACTAGTGCTCACCTGTAGCAAATAACCAGGTGTGACCAAAGTGAGAGCATATCGACACCAACCAAGACCAGCGTGACACTGACCAACGCAAGAACAACATCAACCGATGCAGGCGATAGTAAGGTGCGATCTCCTACGAACCAGTCGCATTGCTCTTCGATCTCTCCCTTCCCTATCGATGTCGTTGTTGAGAGAAGGAGACCCAGCGGAAAACGAGCTGATCAAGCTTGAGCAAGGGAATTGGAGCTCAGTGGCACTCGACTTGAGCTCGGGCTACATCAAACCTTAGATCCAAGCTCTAAGGCTCGATCATGTCGGCTGAGCTCGGGCTCTACAATATTGAGAACGGTCTGCCAAGGGGAAATCAGAGGTGACGGACCCCTAGTCAAGTGTTGAGGCGTTGGTGGTGAAATGCAGAGGTCATTTTGGTGGTTGAGGGCGGCGGGCGCAGGTGACAACAACCGGCTTTCGTGCTGGTGGTCCTAGTGCGACCGCCAGGGGTACTATTGTTGCAGGTGGCGACGGGCAATGAGGCAGCACCAGTCATGATCATGCAATATCCAGAGATATTCAGATTATGTGACACCTTTTAGATTGGATTTTTTTTTTATCTGGACAGCATCCGGACATATTCGGATTTTGCGTTGTCCCGAGCATTGTCCTATCCGAAATTATTAAGAAAGCTGTTTCGCCTCACTTCAAGGATCTCCAGCTTTGAAACTTATTTCACCATACGTAAGTGCTACGGCATCCGACAAGCTTGAGTTAAGCATGGAGCACGAGTGGAATAATTATAAATACATGAACTTTGCTTTACGACCATGTTTTGTAGGAGCAGGAAGAAGAGTTGCAAGTCATTTATAGAACTGCTCGGAGTACTTGTTAGGATCACGCTTTCCTATATGACTGACCGTACGAAATTTTATTCTACTTTCTTCAATATGCCTTTTGATCTATCTATATATCTTGTAACGACTGAACTTATATTCAATTTCTCTCCGATCTCCTGTTGTGCTGTCATCATCTCTTTTGGAAGTTGAATGTTCTGATTGAGAAGGCAAAGACGAATCCAAAGAGGACAGGGAATCCGACCAGCACGATCGCAACCACACCCAGGAAATCATGCCTGAACCCAAAATAACTCCGCACGAACTCTTCCACCGTCTCGCCAGTGTCAAGCTTGTCCTTAACATCTCCAAACTGCGAGGCCACCAGTCCGTACATTGTCCAAGAAACTGGACATGCCCAGTAATACCATCTCCACCAGATAGGTATTCTCTGTTAAAACAAAAGTATGAGCCCTCATCAGTTATTCTTTTCCTTTTTGAGTCTTTTTCTATTGTTTTCAGTGAAGATATCGATGAACTTACTGTTCGAGGGATGACAAATCCTGAGAAAAGGTTCCATATCAAGTGGAATCCGGCAGAGGTTATGACAGCTATGTTTAGGTTGGGCGTGGCTGCCACGGTCATCATCCCATAGAAAGTGTAGCATAGCAAGGTGAAGAACATGCAGAAGAAGTGCCAAAAGAACTTGCTGGCTGTCCAATCGAACCCGATCATTGCATAGATGATTACTCCGTAGATGACAGTTTGGATGATGATGTAGGGTATCTCGATGATAACCTGTGCGAAACAGTTTTGTCAAATGACGTGATGAAATCTCTCCAAACTCTTTATGAGTGCTAAGGTCATGTAGTCGTTACTATTTTCCAATAAACTACCCCAGTCTAATTCTCTCACTGAGTTACGGAATCGAAACATGTCCATACATGTGCAATGGCATAAGGCAGAGCAGAATACATTCCAGCCGCTCTCTCTCGATAGAAGACTGTCCTCTCAATAGCCACAACGGGTTGAACTGACGTCGAATTTTGAAATCCTATGAAAAGGACAGCCGTGTACATAGAGCCCATGGCGTTGAAGAGATCTTGCTGGTTTCTCCTGCAGGTCCCGCAAGTTTTGAGCATATAATGCTGTAACTGAGCCAGTATACTTCTTTTTCCTTTTGGGACCAAAAAAAAGGGTTGTACTAATCCATCTATGCATAGGGATTTCTGTCCATTACCTTTTGGAGCCGAGATTCCAAAATATCGAGCCGAACATTAAAGCGATGAAAGTTGTGAATAGAAGTCTCACGGCTGTGTATGCCGGGTTCCGCCAATACGACCAGTGTTGTTTCCATAGGCAAGCTACACATTGGATGGAGAAGGATTGTGAATATTGTGTTGGAAAATAGAGATCCTTCGACCCTGGTGGAGGTGTACTTAGTTCCCTGATCAGAGCTTTGTTTCTCCTGATTCCATCATTAGAGACACCGGATATGTGAGTAGTCTGCTGCTAGTAATCTCTCTTTCTTTTCAAGGTTCAATTTTATGATAATCTCTTCTTATCGAGCAGAATAACGAAAATGTTTCTGCTTCTGTAAAGTAATTTCTTACCTAAACAGTTCTGAATTCCTGTACACATTGGTGAAGTCAACCCCGAGGATTTCTTCTTGAGGAGCTGTCGTCACCTCCAACATCCAAGTCGCTGGATTGTATCCATCTTTAATTTTTGGAACTCCACTAATACCCTTCAATTTAACACATGAAATGTTAGCGTTTAAAGCTCAGTGTAATCTAAACTCAGTGTATTACTGCGCAGCAGTGAGCTCACCTCGAAGTAGTTGATCAGGTGTAAGGAACGCTGGCCTAATGGACCGACATAGATCTCCTCTCCACCTCTTTTCAGAAGCAACAGCTGCATATCAATAAGAAAAATCTCTCAGATACTTAAATTCTGTGAAAATACAAGCAAACAGATAGCTCGGTCCCTTATAAGAATTTCATTGAACCTCATCAAAAGCATCAAATATGTCGATGCTTGGCTGGTGGATGGTACAAACAACAGTTCGTCCTGTATCAACTGTGTTTCTAACCGTTCTCATTACTATGGCAGCTGCCCTGGCATCGAGGCCAGAAGTAGGCTCGTCCATGAATATGATTGACGGGTTGGCTACGAGCTCCACTGCAATCGTCAGCCTTTTCCTTTGCTCAGTGGATAGGCCATTCACACCAGGCAACCCAACTAGCGCTTCTTGTAACGGGGTAAGCTCTATGAGCTCCATCACTTCTTCAATGAACATCTGCAGAAGTTGGGTCAAATTTCTAGCTAGCACTCTAGATGCAGGGAGGGACTCGTGAAGGCTGCGACAATATTATGCTGTCTGAAATGTCTATGAGATGTGGTTATCCTTTGAGAGATGCCAAAAATTCTTTTGATCGATGTGGTAAATGATGTAAACCATGAAAATAATTCTGTCAGGTGTAGATTATTAAGAAAACCAGTTCTGAAAAGTTGTAAGGTATCTTTTCTAGTGATAAACATGTAAAGAGTTTATCTAAGATGCCTGATGACATAAAACTAATAGACCAAGTAATGTCTCTACCTTCCTAGTCTCAGAATCCACTTCAGGAGGTAATCGAAGCCATGCAGAATACACCAAGGACTCACTAACTGTAACGTGAGGAGAGTGGACATCGGTTTGTTCGCAGTATCCCGATATGCGAGTGAATGTTTCTTGCTTCTTTGGGTACCCAGATATGGTGATTATCCCATCGAAGTATCCACCAGTTTTCCTTCCAGCCAACACATCCATTAGAGTGGTCTTTCCTGCGCCGCTGACACCCATTAAAGCTGTCAACACTCCTGGCCTGAAAGCACCACTTACACCTTTTAGAAGTTCCAGTCGATCTTCGGGAATCCCTTGAGCTTTCATTTCCTGAAAACGTAAACAACTCACTGATTCAGTTATGTTCCACACATCTAAAAGTTCTGCCCATCAGTTCAATTGTCAGAACCAAAGCATCTTCCAAGCAAACAGTACCTGGGGCATGTCTATGGCATATTTGATATCATCGAAAGTAATGGAATGCGGTTCAAACGAAAGAACCATTCCTCGTTTCCTATACGGGTCTGAATTGTTTATTCTCCCAACTCTCGGAGACAATGTTCCCGATGTGGTGCTTCTTTGCTGTCTACTCTCTTTTTCTGTATTATCATGATAGTGATACCTTTAGCTTAACTTCCACCTGACAGGAAAAAAGTACAAGATATGTTGGTTCTGAAGTTCACCAGATTCACACCTCTGGCTCCCTCTTGATGATAGCTCAACGACCTCTCCATTCTTGCTCGCAATTTTCTCTGCCAGTGTCTCTTTTGAAAGTACAGCTTGAGGCTTCCCAAATGCTGCAGCAAAATGTGATTCATTCACCAAAACTGTACATCGAATCCTGAAAATAACAGCCTCGCAAGAGAGACTTACGGTCAAGATATTTCAAAGCCACGGTGAACAGGATATTGAACAGAAAAATGTATCCAATTGATGCTCCTATTCCGATCCAATACCAATGTGCTTCGGGGAAAATTCCACGGGACTTTAGGACCAAAACTCCTAAAGGTTCTGTGGAGTTGGGTGGAATCTATACCACAAATGCTTCAAAACTTCATCAGTAAATACTATTAAACAATTTTAGCGACCTTTATTAATTCTTTGTATTGTCTTTAATAAAAGTTTTGTAACAGAGTCCTTACATGTCTCCATTGCTTTCCAAGAAATTCATTTACAGCCATAGCGTTCTGTCCATACATCATTGGGGAGATCCGATAAGCCCATATCCACCATGGTTTAATATCATCTGATTTCAAATGATGTTACATCAGGAAATTGCATATGTGAAATGCAAACCGAAACAAGAATATTATAGACATCTGTTTGACCTCTTGATATGATGAATCCACCGAAGACCACAACGGACAATAATCCAAACGTTCCAAAAGTACCTGCCACGATCATGTTCCTTCCTATTGCCCCAACAAACCGGAATAATCCAGATGTCACCTGATGTAGGCATAACAGCAGAAAATACTGTTTGAAGAACCTGGTAGCATAGATTTTATCAGTATCTGAATCCTCGGATCGAAGTTTGAAATTTTTAAAAACTGTAATTTGATCAACCTTCCAGCACAAGGGTCAAAGCCTATGACATAGTAAGTCATGAACACCCAAATAGCAACTTCTACAAGAGTGCTCGGAATCTTCAGGATACATGTGGGTAACGAATATGCCCACACAGGAAAGAAAAAGATGTCTCTCTGCTTGTAGAAAACGGGGAGCTTCGTGATGGTCATGCCAACCTCCGAGAATCCATTGAACATTACAATGGTCAAAGAGAAGAAGAGAGCACCGATATAAATCCCACCGTCCATCAGTGTATCTCGGTGCATCTTAGTCCGTAGGAACACCGTCATTGTTATGAAAGCAATAAACATAAGCTGTTGTTCATTGGGAACGAGGAAGTATTAGGACATTACAGATAAAATTGACAGATTAAATGCATCGCTTAGTCAGAATTACAGACTAAATTAGGAAAACCAATTCTTCAACTTGCTTACCTGTAACATTGTGAAAATATGGACAAATAAGTTTCTCTTCATTAGCAAAAGTTCCCTCGAAATGCAAGCTCTCAACAGTTCTTTCTGGCTCACCCCGTACTTCTTAGTTGTTAGAGCAGCTGGATGGGATTTCGACTTGTCGAACGGGATCGCAAGTTGGTCGCTGACTTTCTGACCAACGTGAAATGATTGAAATGCTTCGGAAAATTCCTTCACGGTTACAAACCTGTAAGGGGAGTCCTTATGCGCCCAATACTGCTCTTGGTCTTTCCTTGAAGTCACCTACGGATCAAATTGCGGAACATAATTATGGATGCGTCAATTGTCACTCAATGCACGAAAAAAAAAAAGTGATCTGAAAATATTACTTCTTGCAAGAAATCAGCCACTCCTTTCCTTTCAGGACACTTAAAACCCATGTGATCAAAGAACTCGAGCACGTTTTCTCGGGGACCTTGATACACTATTTGCCCATCAGTGAGAAGGATGATATCGTCAAACAGGTTGTAAGTTTCCGGTGCAGGCTGGAGGAGGGATATTAGAGCAGTCCCATTGAGGATGTGTATGGACTGTCTGAGTGAGCTCACTATTTGGAATGTCGTCGCACTATCCAAGCCAGTGGATTTTTCGTCCGTAAAGAGCGCTTTGACAGGTCCCACGAGCATCTCCCCTGTTTTATGTCAACGCGACGCGAAATTGAACAAACCAACCAAACTTCATGGAAAAGTCATCGAAATCATCCAACAAAACGGGATACTAAAGCCGCCTTCTGGGTCTTACCAGTTGTGACTCGTTTCTTTTGTCCACCAGAGATGCCTCGTATCATTTCATTTCCTACCATCGTGTTGGCGCAGATTTCAAGTCCCAGAATCTAAATTTTAAGCATTGAGAAAAGAGCAGAAATTTTCAGTTTTTGCGTTTTATCCTCCTCCTCGTGGAAAAAACAAAAGAATGTACCAAGTCTTTTTTCTTGCTCATACCTTAAGTATATAATCGGTAACAATATTAGTCTCCTGCCCTTCCAGGGCAGCTGCCTGCAGAAGATTAAGATACATAGAAGCTCTTACAGGCATTAATCCATGTTTTTGACCATAGTTTGCATATCAGAAGAAAGAAAATATAAGCATGCAAAATCTACAATCAGAAAGCTGTCCGACTGTTCCTTAGTCGTGGTCTCATTTCTAACCTTCATAAAGATATCTATATCAGGATCGGGTCTGATGTTTGCCTCCCTCTCTCTTCTTGATAACTCTGCTAGCATATCTTAAAAAAAATGGTAGTATTATAACTCCTAACCTGGCACTTTTCCTGAATTTACTCTTTGAATCATGGTTACAAGAAATATAGAGCAAACTCACCATAATGGTGTCCGACGCCTTGACACCTGGCTGAGAAAGCCAGAGTTTCTCTAACAGTCATTTCTCCTGTATGGAGATCATATTGACTTATATAAGCCGATGTCCTCTGCGGTACAAATTCTTCCATCCCATGTCCATTGTACGTGACTCTTCCCGAGAACTGAGATTCAGAATCTCTTTGTTTGACTTACACGCAAAAGATTTCTCTACTGAAGCAAGACAGCTCTTAAGAGTACTTTCTTTATGCTTACTTTCAAATCTTTGCTGAGCTTCCCAGCTAATGCTAGAAGTAACGTGGTTTTTCCAGAGCCTGGAGGTCCCAGAAGTAATGTCATTCTGCAAAAGGAAAATAAAAATAATGTCACAATATGATAACTGCACTGAGCATCGTATGCTGACAAAAAATCTGTAGAAACTCCCTCTCTCTCTCTCTTTCCTTACCTGCAAGGGTTGATAATTCCATTGACATCGTTGAGGATCGGTAATGGTTGCTTTCTACTTGGAAGGATGTGAAAATAGTTGAGAAAACCCTATTGATATTTGTTAATATGAGATGGTGTTCAGTCAGTTTGAGCAGAATCCAAGAGAAAACAGATATTTCATGAATTGACCCTGAATAACCTCAAGTATGTTGGCAGAGAAATTAAATATTGTCGGTAGAGCTCGGCTTCCAACGTAAGCTTCTGCCTCGACATTTAGATGCTCAAATCGGACTTCAATTGTAGGAAAATCCAGTCCAACTCTGTTTATGATGCAGAAGTACAAATACAGACCTTATCAAGATTTATCATGAAACTTTCAGCTCAGAGAAGAAAATACCATTTCTAAGACAGTTTCTTTCTCCGGGTAAAAAAGAAAGAAAAGAAATCAGACCCCTTTAACATGCTCTCAAAAACTATTGCAGTGACCAACTAATTAAATTTCTGAGGTGGCTATAAAGTCATCAGCATGTACCTCTCAATCCTCTTCTTCAGCTTTAACAAGAACTTTTCATGGTCTTCCTCAGCTGTATTCAGCAACCTCTCCAACAAGTTCCTCCTCTCTATCGATCCAAGATTCTCGATATTGACCTCTCTTATCTGGCCTTCTTCTTCTGCGAGAATGCCCTGCCGAATGCGCAAATACGTTGGAAGTCTTTCGAGAGCAGCCCACTTCAGAGCCTCCTCCTCATCCTCATCCCTGCTAGACCTTGAGAATATCTCCTTCCCACTGTTCCTCCATATATTTGAGCTGCTCAAACGTGCACTGCTCAGCCTTGCGCTGCTTCTTCTAAATGCGTCACCAGTGTCCATAGTCACCCACTAAAAGCTACACAAATGCTTCACTGTATGGTAATTTTCAGGCGAGAAGGCCCTTATTCATAACAATGTGCTCAAAAGGGTCAAGAAAGTTTGAAGCCTTTTTCGATGCTTTTGAAAGCTTCTGATGATGGTTCAACAAGAGGGAGTTGCATTTTGTGTGTATATATAGCTTGAGAAGAAGAAGAAAAAGATGCCAACATGGGTTTGATAAATTTTTTGTTCATTTGATTAAGGGATAAGTGTACTGGAAATCCTAAAACTTGTTGCAATAACAGAATGGAGCCCTCAAACTTTCAAAAAGTATAATTAAGTCTTAAAACTTGTCAAGTTAGTGTAATTAAATCCATTTATTAATTCTGTTCAACTTTTTTATTTTGTTAAAAACTCTGTTCAACTTGACATATAGAAAATGTTAGCAAATTTTATGATTTGATTGTATTTTTTGAAAGTTTTGTGATTGAATTGTACTTTCATGACAAATTTTAGAATTTCTAGTGCACTTGTCCTTTGATTAATCTTGTTTCACGGTTGGTGGGTTTGAGGTAACTGCATATATCTTAGGAGTTAGAGAAGTGGTTGGAGTATGTTCTGGTATTACTTTTTTACAATATATAATTGCACTTACAGAAGATGAATGGAAGCGGGCAGGAGAGGATTGATTATCACATGTATGATAGCATTTCATTGCCAATCATGCCAGTGGCTAATGCAGGAGTTAGGCCAGGACGGATACCGGATTTTAGTGAGTTTAAGCCCGTGAACGAAATTCGACCCAAAGTCGGGTCATGTGATTTTAACTATGAAAGTTCTGATAGGACTTGTGATCGACTGAACCGAACATTTCAAGCCACGACATTTTCTCGTTGGAGTTGGTTAATTGAGTTGGCAAAAACATGGGAATGGATTTCCATGGCGGAGTCGGTGAACACAGGGATTCCTAGTTTAATGTATGTATACATACACGGGCGGGTGTTTATCATGGGCATGGTTTAGTGCCTTTTCTTCGTGGGATCTAATGTTACACCCAATTTTTGTAACACCTTCTCGTCATAGAGAAAATTGATCAGTGGTTCGGTGCCTTTGGTGATGTAATTAGGCAGCGTTGCCTTCTTCGTGGGATTTGATTTTACACCCCATTGATGCAGCACGTATCGTCCCTGAGAAAATTGATTAGTGGCTTTGTAGCAGGACGAAAAAGGAAGTCCACTACCCACTTGGACATGTGGAGCTTCTTCTTCTTCCTGGATTTCATTGGGTGGCTTTGTGCCGTGCATTCGATTGAGATCGCTTGTCTGCCCGAAGGTGCGTGTGTTTGGCGGTCACGAGAAAATACTTCGCGAATTGCGCTGTGCAGAAATTACGTGAAGCTAAATACCATGGGTTTGGATGTAATTTAGAGTTCAGAAGTGCTAGAGCGAGCGATTGCAACTTTATAATCTGCCGACTGATTAATAGATTCATTGTGGCTGGCTCTCCCTATAGAGTGAAGATCAACATTTGAGGTGAACCGCGTATATATTCTCGGGCTCATAATTATTCTTCGTTGATTTTTTTGGTAATTTCATTCTCTCTGCGTTTTATTTGGATAGCAAGATCGATTAGCTTCCACGTTATTTCATATCGAAGTTAACGTTTTTACGCTTAAAAGCTTCAAATCACAGGCATGGAATATTTTTTTTTTCTTTTTTTTGAGCGGTGGCCATGAAACGCTTCAGGAATCCAGTTTTAGAGGGTGGCGCGATCGCCACGGCTTACTCTTAGCCACTCAATAATGGTGGGCAATGCTACGACAATATTCATCTTCCGGAAATTCATTCCCTAGATTGAAAAACAATGCAGCATTTCACATTACCCTTTCCATTGATCGATTTTGTTTGTTTCACGGAAAATAAAATGATTTGAAAAAATTATTCTAAATTGCTTATACTAATTATTCAATAAAAAATATTTTCAAAATTGATAATAATTTATGTCTAAATTTTGTTGTGGACGTTGAAATTTTTTTTCGTTCATTTATTTTTCTAAGCGATACAAGCGATTGTATAATATTTTCCAAATTATTCATTTTTCCATGAAACAAGTAAAGCATAAGTGACTATTATTATTATTATTATTATTATTATTATTATTATTATTATTATTATTATTATTATTATTATTATTATTATTATTATTATTATTATTATTATTATTATTATTTTTATATTATATTATATTATATTATATTTTATTTTTTGGTGAGAATTATTTTTATTTTATTTTATTTTTTGGTGAGAAGCCTAAGTAACTATTAACTCGGCATATTTTGTTGGGTTTCAAGTTGATCTTGAGGTGAATTAATTCATGAATTTGAAACGGCCTAAAACGGGTCAGGTTGGTTCCAAGGTCGATTGAGCTCTTGAATTGGTCTTTAATAAAGGAAATTTCCATCTAATTTTTGTAAAACAAGCACTAATTTCTCACATAGCACTCATTCAAGCTTTGCAGTTTGGCTTTTAAAATTTAGAACCTTTTAAAACAAAAAAGATTCATACGAAATTTCAATTTTCTTTTATATGAAGTACACAACAAATACCGCCATTACTAAGTAGGTTTTGTAAAGATCCAGGGGCTACACTATGTGATATTGTCCATTTTAAGTAGAAGCCTGCATAGCTTGAAAACACATTACACAAAATAGAGAATCCAAGTCTTATAAACTAGCTTAGGACTCCTCCCTAGGCGATATGGGATGAGAGACATATGCTTAGCCTCACTCGCGTACTGTTGAGGCGTTGTACTAGACTATCCCTCTGTACTTCCCGAGTCTAAGTCATCACATTCTCTCCCCCTTTGAGGATGTTGTTGCATTCTCCCTTTTTGGGCATAACGTCCACGTTGTGGTCCACATGTTGTGGTAGTCGGCTCTGATATTGCCTATAAGGACCTGGGGACCACCATTATGTAATATTGTCCACTTTGGGCTGAAGTTCGCTGGCTTTAAAACACGTTATATAGAGTAGATAATCCAAGCCTTATCAATTAGCCCAGGACCCCCCTAGGCAATGTGAGATAAAAGACATACGCTTAGTCTCGGCTGCGTACTGCAAGGGCATTACACTAGATTGTCCCTCCGTATTTCACGGGTTTGGGTCATCACAGGTTTTATATAAAAGCGCCTCTGACGTAATTGATAAGCAACCAAAGAAAGAAAATTCAGAATCCCAATTTTCCAATACACTACTTTTGAAGAGTATACTTGTCAAATGTTTCGAAGGTTCTCCCTAACATGATCCACAAATTTCATGTACTGCAAACGAAAAAGACCCTAATGTGTATTATGACTAAGGAAAAAAAGAGTTTTGCATTAGCAAATTTCTTTTAAAAGAGAAAAAGGAAGAGTTAACTGATTTTTTTTTTTTTACCTTTTTCTTAATAAAATCCATCTATGCCAATATGGGTCATTTAGTAACCATTATATTCTTGGGAATAATTTTTGCTTAGAAATGTTTTTTTTTTTTTTTTTACGCTGCTTCCAAGAACAATTTCTGAGGTTTTTAAAGGGGCTTAATAACTGCCCACAATTCTTATTCTTGAAATAAAAAGCAATTCTTATTCTTGAAATAAAAATGCGTTTGGTAGGAATCTTATTTTTTTTTGTTTCTTTTAATTTTTTTAAAGCTTTTATTATGTTTTTTCTCTCTTTTTTTCTTTTTCTTTTTCCTTTTCTCTTCTTCTTCCTCCTTCTTTGTGGCTGGTCATCGGTCATGGCAGTGGTAGGCAATTGGCTTGGTGAGGTCCAGCGAGCTCGCTAGAGGCTTACTTAGCCACCGCGAGCCTTGACCTTGCCTGGATAGCGCAAGGTTGGTCTCACCTTAGCCTAGTGAGACCCAACCTCATGTCAGTTGGCAAGGTTGAGCCTCGCCATGGTTGGGCGAGGCTTGGCCTCGCCGGTCACCTCTAGGCTTGCCTAGCCAAGGTGAGGTCGAGGCTTAGGTCAACAAGCCTTGTTGTGGTTCGATGTCACCAGGGGCCGGCCCTCATTTGGCTGGTCATCGACCATGGCTAAGGCCATCGACCAGCCAAAAGGAAGAAGAAGAAAAGAAAAGAAAAGAAGAAGAGGAAAGAGAAGAAAAGAGAAGTGAAAAGAAAAAAAAATTAGACTTGATTTTAGGAATTGTTCATGGGAATAAGAAGCAATTTTTTTTTTTTTTTGCTTTTTGATTCTATTCCAAATCTATTCCTGAGAACAAAAAAAACAAATTTTTGTTCTTGGTAACAAAAAATTTACCAAAATGATTTTTATTCTTTTTTTTTTTGTTCAGGGAAACAAAAGAATATAATCGATTATTTTCAGGAGTGTTATCAAACATGCCCTATATGTCCCGGATGGTCGTTTTGGTTCAGTGTCCACTATTGGATTCCATCTAGGTGTTTTCTCCTATGAGATTTCAGTGCAAGCTTTGTCCCCATCACTCCTATTTCATATTGGATGACAACTACTTGCTACAGTATAACATTGTCGGCAAGATAAGCTTGCCAAGTTATGATAAGATTGAGGATCAACGTCTAGCGTAAAACGACTGTAGTTACTGAAAAAATCGTAGGCTATGTTATCCCATATACTGTATTCTTTTTTGTTCTGTTGAGTGGGGATTGCTAGTGTGAAAGTAGGCTATCAAGGAACCTTTCCTTGGTTGAGAGAGCCGCATGAAACCTTTGTTCATCTTCTCTTTTCTTTGTCTATTCCATCTTCATATTAAATTGCTCTAAACATGAAGAGGCCTCTTTAGGGGGTGCATGATAACCAAAATTTCTGTTCCAAAAATAGTTTTTCTATTCTAGACCTGTTTTTGGAAGAAATCCGTTTGATAAACCTATTTAGTTTTTCTATTTCTGGAATAGATTTCTATTTCAGAAATAGGTTTGGAAGAGAAATCAGAAGCTAAAATTTTCTACTTTTCTATTTTTGGAATAGAAATAAAAAATAAAAATTCTTTTCATCGTTCGTTAATCGATCCTTCATTCATCACTGCTGACCATTGTTTGTCGGTCGCTTGGCGGCGGCAGCGAGCAGCCGGCGGCGGCCGTCGTGGGTCGCCGCCGGTCGCCGCTGATCACCGCTACCGCTGCCACCCTCCGGTTGCCAATCACCGGCCATCGGCCCCGCTGCCGCGGCCGGCTGCCAATCGTCCATCCTTGCCGATCGTCGGTCTATCGCCGTCCGAAATGAAAAAAAATTGTGTCGTTATCAAACGAATTTATATTTTTAGAGTAAAAATTTTGTGTCGTTATCAAACAGTTATTTTTGCTTAGAAACTCTTTTAGAAATAGACATAAAAAAATCTATTTCAGTTCCGAAACTATTTCTGAAACAGAATGGTTGTCATGCACCCTCTTAATGTCCTGAAAATTTTGTGGCTGAATTTTGCTTTTTGTGCTTTCCTTTGAATTCAAACATGACTTTTAGTTCTGACCAAAAAAAAAAAAAAAAATGACTTTTAGTTCCCGATCTTGTGTGTTCCTGATCATCTTGTTAATTCGTTTTCTTCCTATGTGGTATTATCCAGATTAAGAACACACACTTTCAGCCAAAAAGAGTCTGCTTACAACAATGAAGGTGGAAATTATGTGCAACTGAGTTGTAGCTTGCATTGGCTCAACTTACTGCAAGAGTAAAGATGCATGGATCTGAATACAAGGAAGCCGGAGATTGGCATTTGGGAGAAGGCTTAGTCATTGCTGTTGTTGCCCTTTCTCACGTGGTCTGCAAAACCTCTAAGTACAGCGTTCAGTGGTCCGAGGGTTTACTCAAGGGGTTGTCCATGAGCAGAGTAATTTTCTTAGTGCTTCAGTGGCAATTAAGCTCAAGCGCGAATGAACGTAATTTGTTCCTTTTCTTTTGTAAGTCTCGTGGGAGAGCGATTGAGATGTCGGGGTCATAAACCAATTGGCAGCAAAGAGAGGAAGCGAATCGAGGCATCAGGAAGAAATATTTCTACAATGGGTACCTGGAGGGCTACACTGTGCCGAGCCGAAGCTAATGAGCATGGATCTGACTGAAGAAGATAAACATCATAGGGGGTGATGAAATTTGGGATGTGTTTCGAAGTCAGAATGCTGTGGATTTCGCGTGGAGGAGACTTCAGCAGTACAATGACCTAGTTATGTGTTGTAAGGATCTGGTAGACAAGGCTTTGAAGAGGAAGAGTGGGGATAATTTGGCCGCAGCGGTTATCTGGTTTCAAACGCCTCCTCCACCCAACTTGATCGCTCCACGCTCAAGAGTTCCGATTACACTACAACAAACGCCTAACTTTTTGGGGTCGTTATTTTTTTTTTATCCGTTGCGGAGTGTTGTGATTTTTAAAAATTATTTTTTGTATGCCATCACTTTTAATTGATCACATGAATGCTATAATTTTTAAGAAACGTTCAACACAAGTGGCATGCCGGGTTTATTACAATTGCCATGCCGTGTAGGATTTTTTGCACTTGTGGTGAGCATTTTTATAAAGTTATGGCACTCAAATGACTAATTAAAAAATTATAGTATTCAAGTGTACGCCATGCAAAGTTATCGTGCTCGAGTGATAAGAAAATTTTATGGTTCTCCAGTGACCGCTGTGCACTTTTGGTGTAATTTCCTTTCAAGAGCTTTTCACTTGAGGGTTTGAGGGAACTGTAGAGCTGGTTAGATAGCTTGGCTAAATAAGGATGTTTTAATATATTTTGAGCTCGAGCCTATGAAAAATGCTCAATCAAAGTAGTTTTTCTAGTTTGAGAACATTATGATGGACTTAAAGAATATTAATCAAGCGTTGCCTCATGAGAAACAAGACACTATGTTGTCAACGTTTTGTTGCTACACTCCTGAGGGTGAATGAAACTTCTCAAGGTGGTTTGACAGATTGCTATGCGAGCTATGAAGCATTGACACTCTCCAAGAGTTTTTGTATCGTGTCGGACACTTCAACATGTGTTCGATATTCTCCGATGCTCTTAGACACTTTCCGACACTTGGTTAACACGTGTTGGAAAATTCGACACCTGGTTAACTTTTCCGACACTCTCTGACACTCGAGTCAAAATTTCGACATACGAGTTTCCGACACATGATTCCGATATTAAGGTCAATTTTAAAAATTTTCAATAAATGAGAGGTCAAAATGTATATATGTGAAAAAATAAAACACAACAAAATATAATATATGAAGAAAGAAGAAAAATCTAGTCTTTCTTCTCTTTTGACTCTTACTTCTTGTAATATACAATTCATCCCTCAAGTTTTTTTTTCTCCTCTTCTGACATATCTAACACGCGATTTCAAAGTATGGATTGCTTGTTTTTTCTTCAAGTTTTATGAATTATTGGGATAGAGTTGAATTTGTCAAATTAAAACAATGAATGATATTAATAAATGGTGGATTAATATTTTTAGTGTAAATCATTCTAGGCTTATTTATTTATTTATGAATTTGAATCAAATTAATTTGATTGAAATAAACATAAAAATGATAATTTATTATGTATATATAAAAATATATATTTAATATTCAACATGTTCCAACGTGTCGGAATATTTTATTTTTTGAGAAACGAAGTGTTGATGTGTCGTGTGTCAGTGTGTGCTACTTAGTATGTGAGTGTGGATGGTCCTCTTGAAAGGTGGTGCTAACACTTGGCATGAGCTCTCCCAATCCTTATTGAGTGCAACCTAATATTTTCCATTGATTGTGAAAATTATTTTACCTTGAGAGCCACCACTAACCTATTAGAGGCCAATTGGAGATTTAGATATGGGAATTTGATTACGCTAGATGTATGTCCAAATACCCAAATTGGTACCTTTTTCTCTTTTTGGAAAACGTTTGTCAGGCAGACTTCCCAAATTTTAATGCCCTATACATGTTCATTAATGTGTCCATGCGTAAGTGAGCTCAACATAACGGGCCATAAATTCTTATATCCACAACCAATAATCAAAGTGAAAGCATGGAAATTAAATAATGACGATAAAAAAAACAATTAAAGTGCGGTAAGTAAAAAACCAATAAGGTCGGGCAATGAATGTATATGACCTTGTCATAGAGCCAGAGGACAGGATTCTGTGAGCTATGCAAAAAAGTTAAACATTCAATTAATTCTAATGCTCCTGTTCAGCAAGATTAGCTCAAATTTGTTAACATTCTGGAAGCTGTTTCACCGAATCTCAAGTATCTCCCGCTTTATTTCCCCGGATGTAAGTGCTATGACATCTGACTAGCTTTATCCCCAGAAGTAAGCATGAGAAAACAAGTCGAATAATTATTCCATAGTTTTCTGTAGACTCCATAACTTTGCCATACGGCCTTGTTTTGCAGTAGCAGAAAGACAAATAGAATTGCTTGAAGCAGTCGTTGTGATATACAAAACTATACCCCATTTTCATCAAAATAACTTTTGATCCTCATATGTATCGTGTAACTAGTGAACTTATATTCAATTTCGATCCGATCTCCAGTTGCACCGCCATCATCTCTTTTGGAAGTTGAATGCTTTGGTTGAGAAGGCGAAGATGAATCCAGAGAGGAGAGACAATCCGACCAGCACGATTGCGGCCACTCCCAAGAAGTCATGCCTGAACCCAAAATAACTCCTCACAAACTCTTCGACTGTCTCGCCACTGTCAAGCACGTCCTTAACATCTCCAAACTGCGAGGCCACCAGTCCGTACAATGTCCAAAAAATTGGACATGTCCAGGAGTACCACCTCCACCAGACAGGTATTCTCTGTTAAAACAAAAGTATGAGTCCTCATCGGTCATGCTTTTCCTTTAATTCTTTTTTTTTTCTTTTATTGTTTTTCCACTTTGGTTTCAGTGAAGATATCGATGAACTTACTGTGTGCGGCACGATGAATCCCGAGAAAAGGTTCCAAATTGCAAAGAATGCCGAAGCGATTATGGTGGCTATGGTGTGGTTGCGTCACTGCCACGCTCATCATTCCATAGAGAGTGAAGAATAACAAGGTGAAGAACATACAGAAGATGTACCAAAAGAACTTGCTGGCTGTCCATTCGAACCCGATCATTGCATAGACGATCGCTCCATAGATGACAGTTTGGATGAAGATGTAGGGAATCTCGATGATAACCTGTGTGAAACAATATTTTCAAATAACATGATGGTTTTGCTTAAGACTCTTTAGGGTGCTCCATGGAGTCATTTCCTATTTTCCAATGAACGACCTTAGTTATGTAAGTGAAACTAGTCCTTACATGTGCAAAGGCATAGGGCAGAGCAGAATACATTCCAGCCGCTCTCTCTCTATAGAAGACGGTCCTCTCAATAGCTGCAACGGGTTGAACAGACTTTGTATTTTGAAATCCAATCAAAATGACAGCCGAGTACATTGAGCCCATGGCATTGAAGAGATCTTGCTGATTTCTCCTGTAAGTCCCAAAGTTTTGAGCAAATGATGTCTGTAACTGAGCCATTGTACTTCTTTTCCTGAGGTCAATTTCTGTGTGTTTCACAACCAGAAAAGAGTGGTACTTATGTATCTATGCATATGAAATTCTATCCATTACCTTTTAGAGCCGAGGTTCCAAAATATCGTGCCGAACATAAGGGCTATGAAAGTTGTGAATAGAAGTCTCACAGCTGTGTATGCCGTGTTGCGCTCATACGACCAGTGTTGTTTCAACAGGCAAGCCATACACTGGGTGAAGAATGATTGTGAATATTGCGTTGGGAAATGGAGATCTTTCGAACCCGGTGGAGGCGTACTCAGTTTGTTGATCAGAGCTTTGTTTCTCCTGAATTAATCATTGGAGAAAGACACGGTAAAAGATCTGCTATTACGCTTCCATGCTCTTTTCTTTTCAACCTTCAATTTTATGATAATTTCTTTAATGTTTTTGAGCCGAAACACGAAAATATTTCTGCTTCATGTGAAGTAACAACTTACCTAAACAGATCTGAACTCCTGTACACTTCGGTGAAGTTAATCCCAAGGATTTCTTCTTGAGCAGCTGTTGTCAGCTCCAACATCCAAGTCGCCGGATTGTATCCATCTTTAATTTTCAGAACTCCGTTAATGCCCTTTGATTGTACGCATAAAAATGTTAGCGTTTAAAGCTCAATGTAATGTAAACTCATCCGCAGTAAGCTCACCTCAAAGTACTTGATCAGATGCAAGGAATGCTGGCCTATTGGACCGACATAGATCTCCTCTCCCCCTTTTTTCAGAAGAAACAGCTGCATATTAATAAGGGGTATATCTCAGATACTTAGTTGTGTGCAAAGACAAAAGCAAACAGATTGTCCGGTCCCTCATGAGAATTTGTGTCAAACCTCATCAAAAGCATCAAATATGTCAATGCTCGGCTGGTGGATGGTGCAAACAACAGTTCGCCCTGTGTCAACTGTGTTTCTAACTGTTCTCATTACCATAGCAGCTGCCCTGGCATCAAGGCCAGAGGTAGGCTCATCCATGAATATGATTGACGGGTTGGCTACAAGCTCCACTGCAATTGTCAGCCTTTTCCTTTGCTCGGTGGAGAGGCCATTAACACTAGTCAACCCAACTAGCGCTTCTCGTAATGGGGTAAGCTCTATGAGCTCCATGACGTCTTCAATGAACATCTGCAGATGTTGGATCCAAAATTTTGACTTAGCGCTCTATTGCTGGGAGGGACTTGAAGGCAGCGACATTTATACACTGTCTAAATTGGTTATGAGCAGTGGTTATCCTTTGAGAGATGCCAAAAATTCTTTCGATCTACGTGGTGAACATTGTAAACTAAGAGAAAAATTCCACTTGGTATAGCTTTTCGAGAAAACCTGAACTGTCTTCTAGAAAATTTGTAATGTATCTTTTTCTACCGACAAAAAATGTAGAATTTACCTAAGATGCCAGGTGACGTAAAACTAATGGATCAAGTAATATATCTACCATCCTAGTCTTAGAATCCACTTCAGGAGGTAACCGAAGCCATGCAGAATACACCAATGACTCGTAAACTGTGACGTGAGGAGAGTGGATATCGGTTTGTTCACAGTATCCTGATCTGCGAGCAAATGTTTCTTGCTTCTTTGGGTACCCAGATATCGTGATCGTCCCGTTGATGTATCCACCTGTTTTCCTTCCAGCCAACACGTCCATTAGAGTGGTCTTTCCAGCACCACTGACACCCATTAAAGCTGTCAATACTCCTGTCCTGAAAGCACCACTTACACCTTTTAGAAGTTCCAGCCGATCTTCAGGAATACCTTGAGCTTTCATTTCCTGCAAATGCAGGTTCATAAAAGTGATGTTCAGCACTTATAAAAGTTCTAAGCCTCAGTTCAGTTGTCAGAACCAAAACATCTTCCGAGCAAACAATACCCAGGGCATGTCTATGGCGTATCTGATATCATCGAAAGCAATAGAAAGGGGCTCGAAAGGAAGAACCATTCCCTGTTTCCTATTCAGGTCCGAATCCTTGATTCCTTCAACTCTCGTAGACAATTTTCTATGTGTGACGCTTCTTTGGGCCCCACTCTCGTTTTCTGTATTATCACGTTAGCGATTCCTTTAGCATAAAGTTCTACTAGACAGGCAAAAAAGTACAAGATGTGTTGGTTCTGTGGCTCACCAGATGAACTCCTCGGGCTCCTTGACGATAGCTCAATAATCTCACCATTCTTGCTTGCGATTTCTCTGCCAGAGTCTCTTTGGATAGTACAGCTTGGGGCTTCCCAATTGCTGCAGCAAAATGAAAGTCGTTCACCAAAATGGTACACTGAATCCCCGAAAAGTAAAAGCCTTGTGAGAGACTTACGGTCAAGATATTTCAAGGCCACAATGAACAAGAAATTGAACAGAAAAATGTATCCAAACGATGCTCGTACTCCAATCCAATACCAACGTGCTTCAGGAAAAATTCCGCGGGATTTCAGGACCAAAACTCCTAAAGGTTCTGTGGAGTTAGGAGGAATCTGTGCCACAAAAGTTCTGAAGCTTCAGCGGCTGACACTCCAAAAGTTTAATCAAACTTTATTAATTCTTTGTATAGTCTTTAATGAAAGTTTTATAAGAAGGTGCTTACATGTCTCCACTGCTTTCCGAGAAATTCGTTTACAGAGATTGCGTTCTGTCCATACATCACTGGGGAGATCCAATAACCCCATATCCACCACGGCTTAACATCATCTGGCTTCAAATTATGTCACATCAGGAAATTGCATATATGATTGCAAATCAAAAATAGGTTTTTAGATATTGGTTGACCTCTTGATATGATGAATCCGCCCAAGACCATAAAAGCAAGTAATCCAAATGATCCAAAAGTATTTGCCACTATCACATGCCTTCCTAATGATGCAATGAGTCGAAATAATCCAGACGCCATCTGATGTAGACATAGTAGCAGAAAATACTGTTTGAAGAACCTGGTAGCAAAGAGTTTATCACTATGTGAATCATTGGATCATAGTCTGAAATTGTAAATAACTGTAATTTGGTCAACCTTCCAGCGTAAGGGTCATAGCCTATGACATAGTAAGTCATGATCACCCAAATAGCAACTTCTACTATAGTGAATGGAATCTTCAGGATCCATGTGGGCAGCGAATATGCCCACACAGGAAAGAAGAGGAGGTCTCTCTGCTTGTAGAAGACTGGGAGCTTCATGATGGTCATGGCAAGCTCTGAGAATCCATTAAGCATTATAATGATCACAGTGAAGAAGAGAGCGCCAAAATAAATCCCACCATCTATCACGGTATCTCGGTGCATCTCAGTCTGTAGGAACACCGTCATTGTTATGAAAGCCATAAGGGTAAGCTGATATGCATCCGAAAAAGGAAGTGTTAGGACATTACAAATGGTATTGACAGATCAAATGCATTACTTAGTCAGGATTGCAGACCAATGTAGGAAAACCAGTATTCAAACTTCCTCACCTGGAACATTTTGAAAAAATAGAGAAATGAATTTCTCTTCATTAGCAAAATTTCCCTTGAAATGCAAGCTCTCAACAGTTCTTTCTGGCTCACCCCATACTTCTTAGTTGTTAAAGCAGCTGGAAGGCCTTTTGACTTGTCGAATGGGATCACAAGCTGATCGCCTAGTTTCTGACCAATGTGGAATGACTGAAATGCTTCGGAAAATTCCTTGACTGTTACAAACCTATAAGGTGTGTCCTTATTCGCCCAATACTGCTCTTGATCTTTCCTTGAAGTCACCTTCAGACGATATTACAGAAGATAGAATTAATGAGTCGATTGTTTCTTATAGCACCAAAAAATATAAATGGGAATGTAATTTGGAGTATTACTTCTTGCAAGAAATCAGCTACTCCTTTCCTTTCAGGACATTTAAAACCCATGTGTCTGAAAAACTCGAGCACGTTTTCTCGGGGACCTTGGTAAACAATTTGCCCCTCTGAGACAAGGATGATATCGTCAAACAGGTCATAAGTTTCTGGCGCAGGCTGGAGGAGGGATATTAGAGCAGTCCCATTGAGGATGTGTATGGACTGTCTGAGTGAGTTCACCATTTGGAATGTTGTCGAACAATCCAAACCAGTTGATATTTCATCCATAAAGAGTGCTTTGGCTGGTCCGACTAGCATCTCCCCTGTTTTGTGTCAACACGAATTGAAGAAAAGCAACCTAACTTGATAGAAAAGGGATTGCAATCATCTAAAAACACCGGATACCAAAGTGGCCTTCTGGGTCTTACCTGTTGTGACTCGTTTCTTTTGTCCCCCAGAGATGCCTCGTATCATTTCATCTCCCACTATCGTGTCTGTCACGCCCCGATCCTCGGGCACGCACACATCCTTCTCACTTGGTCGATTTTATAATGCGATATCCCAGGACTAGTATCGCCGACCCTTTCAATTATTAAGCACATGCGGAAGCGTTATAAATCCCCGACAATAAAACAATGGGATAGAAAAGTAGGGCCATAATTTTCCATATAGAAACTTATAACCAAACTTTTATACAAAACACAAACCACTTCATAACTATTCATATCAATTGGAGTTCACAAAAGAAAATGGAATCTCAATCCCTTCAGGTCATACTCAAAATCTCTCTCGGTATTATCGTCTTCTCCCAAAAATCCTTCTACTCAGGTTTCACCTCCGAGTTCTCCTTCTCAGATTCCTCCTCAGCTCCTCATCGGGGTCCTGAAATGTTTTTCCCCAAACTGGGATGAGACTACGTCTCAGCGAGTTCTACCCCACTAAGCCCGATTAGTAAACCATTATACTAAAGGCTGCCTAAACACGCATGGGTCAGAAGACGTACCTTAGCATCAAATCCCACCTGCATGTTAGCACGGGTCAAATAGACACCTAAGCAATCACATCACAGATCAAAGTATCAACCAAATCGACCTAGTCGATTTCATGCTAACAAGACCACTCACGGTCATTTCCATTCAATCAATCAGTACACAACAATCGGATCAATTCATTGATCAATCGAACTAGTCGATTACATGTCAGACGAACCATTCTAGGTCAATACTCTCGGGCGTCAAGTTCGCCAAAGTGATTTATCCACTAGACAATTGCGTGCGTTCTTTAAGGCGCCGTTTTCGCCAGTGACTTCCTTAGTCACCGAACCACGCATGCCTATGACCATGTACTCAAATAGACAACTGTGTGCGTTCTTTAAGGCGCCGTTTTCGCCAGTGATATCCCAAATCACCGAACCACACATGCCTACCATGATCTGTTCAATAGACAATTGCGTGCGTTCTTTAAGGCGCCGTTTTCGCCAGTGATATCCCAAATCACCGAACCACACATGCCTACAACAATGTATTTAATAGACAAGTGTATGCGTTCTTTAAGGCGCCGTTTTCGCCAAAGGATGACCTTAATCACCGAACCATACATGCCTATAACAATGAGTACTAGACCAATACGTGCGTTCTTTAAGGCGCCCGTTTTCGCCAAAATGATATCCCAAATCACCGAACCACGTAGGTCCACAATAATGTATGTACTAGACCGATACGTGCGTTCTTTAAGGCGCTTGCTTTTCGCCAAAGGATATCCCAATCACCGAACCACGTAGGTCCATACACCGTGTCGATCGCTTCAATCCCGCAGTACTTCTAATCCGCTCTCATGATTCCATCCACTTTACAACTCGTCAAAGCATTATAAATGCTAAACAAACATACTCGCCATCTATCAATCAATCTCAATCATTTCCAAATCAATTTAGGGTAAATCCCTAAAACATCACAATTTATTCAATTCCATACAACGTGGAGCTCAAATAAATAAACGGACTGCGCCATGACGATCGGCACGAGATTTCGGTCGTCGGCCAACAAAATCTTAATTTCCGAAAAATAATTAATTAATTAATTAATTTCGAAAATTAATTATTAAATATTAAAAATTCCATTTAGCTCAAAATAAGGCCCAATTAAATAAACGGACTTCACCACGGTCATCAGCATAATTTTCCGATCACGAGCCATCCCAGTTGAATTTTCAGGAAATAAATAAATAATTAATTAATTTCGAAAATTAAATAATTAATATTAAAAATTCAATTTAGCTCAAAATAAAGCCCGATTAAATAAACGGACTTCACCACAGTCATCAGCATAATTTTCCGGTCACGGGCCATCTCCCTTGAATTTTCGGAAAATAAATAATTATTTAATTTAATTCCGAAAATTAATATTTAAATGCCCAAAAATCTCACTTAGGCCCGAATCATCAAATTGAAGCCCGATTAGGGGTCCGAAAATTCCCGAGACACTCCCAATAAATAGTAGACCACGTCTACTTGCTAATTGCGCAATCAATTTATTTAAATCACATCACAATTGACTAATAATTGCTAATTAATTCTAATCTAACAACCTAAACATAATTAATAAAAACTAAACCAACCTTAAAGCATAATTAGTCAACTAATCCAGGATTAGTGAGATTACTCACCAAATCGCGCGCAAATCGGATCAATCCGACGGCGGCGACGCGAGGAAGAATTCTTCCCAAAGCACGGCTCGGGTTCGGGGCCGGGAAACGGCCCAAAACGGCCCACGAACAGCTGGATACCCACTCCGTGGGTTTGCTGGTTTGGCCGCAAAACAGCAAGAAAGAGAGAGAGTTGGGGGCGGCAAGAGGTCGGGAGAGCGGGTGGTGGCTTGGCGAGGCCGAGCGGTGGCCCGCGGTGGCCGGAGGTGGCCGGATTGTGGCCGAACGGAGCTGGACAGAGGATGGGCAGCAGCTGGATCGCACGGGGGAGCACGCCTGGGCGCGAGGGATGGCCGGCGGAACGTGCGGCGGTGTGCGGGTGGGCGTCGCGGGCGGTTCGGCTCCGGTGCGGCGGCGGGATTGGCGACGGGGGTCCTCGGCGAGGTGCTGCTCTTCTTTCTTGGTTTTGGTCTGGTCCGCACAAGGAAGAACGAAGAAGAAGAAGGTCACGTGGGATGAGGGAGAAGAGAGAGGAGAGAGAAGAAGAGATAAAAGAGAAGAGAGAGAGAGGATGAGGATTGACTAGTCAAAGTGAGGAGAGAGGAGAGAGAAGTCGGTGGGGGGAGGTGGTCCGCACGAATGGGGGAAGGGAAGAGGAGAGAGAAAGAGAGAAAAAGAGAGAAAAGGGAGAGAGAGAAAAGAAATTTAAAAATCAAAATTTTCTTATTTTTTCTTTTCTCTTCCCCTTTCTATTTTCTTTTTGGTTTTTAATTTTTCCTCCGATAATTTCTTTATCAAATTTCGGCCAATAAATAAATTGACGACGATGAACAGATCCTATTTATCCAACAAATTAAAAACCCGAAAATCCTGGACGGATGTCGCGATGTCGCGCAGATTTCAAGTCCTAGTATCTAAAATTAGGCATTGCGAAAAGAACAGAAATTTTAAGTCTTTGTGCTTTCCCCTCTTCCTTGTGGAAAAAAAAAAGCAATGGACTAATCGTGTTTTAACTTTCTTGGCTATACCTTGATTATATAATCGACGACAACATTAGTCTCCTGTCCTTCCAGTGCTGCTGCCTGTAGAAGATTAAGATCAATAGAAGCCCTTACAGGAATTAATTAATATTTTTGACCATTCGGTAAAAAGAATGTATAAAAATCTGCAATCAGAAAGCAGTTTGACCATTCATTAGTCCTGATCTCATCTCTCACCTTCATAAAGATATCTATATCAGGATCAGGTGTGATGTTTGCCTCCTTCTCTCTCCTTAATAACTCTGCTAGCATATCTGAAAAAAAATGTCAGTATTATACCTCTTAATCCTAGCTTTTTTTGAGATATCAACCTTACAATCATGGTAACAAAGAAAAATAGTGCAAACTCACCATAATGGGGTCCGACGCCTTGACACCTGGCTGAGAAAGCCAAAGTTTCCCTAACAGTCATTTCTCCTATATGGAGATCATATTGACTTATATAAGCTGATGTCCTCTGCGGTACAAATTCTTCCATTCCTTGTCCATTGTACGTGACTCTTCCTGAAAGCTATGATCGACAAGCTCTTTGACTTTTACAGTTAAGGATTTCACTACTATAGTAAGACTGCTCTTAAAGTACGCTCTTTATGCTTACCTTCAAATCTCTGCCAAGCTTCCCTGCTAATGTCAGAAGCAACGTGGTCTTTCCAGAGCCTGGAGGCCCCAGAAGTAACGTCATTCTGCAAAAGAAAGATAGAAATTGGGTCAACAATATCAGAACTCACTTCTTGAGCATTGTATGCTGGTAAAATCTGTAGAAACTCTCTCTCTTCTTACCTGCGGGGCTTAATGATTCCGTTGACGTCACTGAGGATTGGTAATGGCTTCTTTCTACTAGGAAGGATGTGAAAATAGTTGAGAAACCCCTGTTGACATTGATTGCTAGTCCGTTTGAGCAGAATTCAAGAATTAGATATAATCAATTGACTGTTACATTACCTCAAGCATGTTGATAGAGAAATTAAAGATTGTGGGTAGAGCTCGGCTTCCAACATAAGCTTCAGCCTCGACATTTAGATGCTCGAATCGGACTTCAATCGTAGGAAAATCCAGTCCAACTCTGTTTATGGTACAAAAGGGCAAACACAGACCTTGTCAAGATTTATAATGAAACTTTCTGTTCGGAGAAGAAAATACCATTTCCCAGATGAAGTTTCTTTCTCTTAATTACATATATATTTAGCTTACTTTGACATGCTCTTAAAGAATATGGCAGTGACCAACTAAATGAATATCTGAAGTGCTTATTAGAAGTTGTCAGCATGTACCTCTCAATTCTCTGCTTCAGCTTTAACAAGAACTTCTCATTGTCTTCCTCAGCTGTCTTCAGCAACCTCTCCAACAAGTTCCTCCTCTCCATCAAATCAAGATTCTCGACATCGACTTCTCTTATCTTGCCTTCTTCGTTGGCAAAAATGCTGCGCCGAACGCGCAAGTAAGTTGGAAGCTTTTCAATTGCAGCCCATTTCAGAGCCTCCTCATCATCCTCATTCCTGCTAGACCTTGAGAAGATCTCCTTCCCACTTTTCCTCCATATGTCCGAGCTGCTCGAACGTGCACTGCTCAGTCTTGCACTGCTTATTCTAAATGCATCATCAGTTTCCATAGTCACCCACTAAAAAATAAACAAATGCTTCACCGAATTGTAATTTTCATGCAAGATGGCCTTCGTCCATGAAAATATGCATTAAAAGGGGTCAAGAAAGTTTGAACCCTTTTTAGATTCCTTTTGAAAGCTTCTGAGGATAGTTAAACAAGAGGGAATTACATCTGGTGTGTATATATAGCCTGAAAAGAAGAAGAAGATGCCAAAAGGGGGTCAATAATTCTTTTTTTTTCTTCCGATATAGTTTTGATGCACGTGTGGGTTTGAGGCAATTGCATATATCATACGAGGAAGGAAACAGGTTGGAGCATGCTCTGGCAGGACTATTTCTAAAAGATAATTGAATTTAGAAAATGAATGGAAGTGGTAAGGAGAAGGTGGATGATTACGTGTAGGTAACATTTCATTGCCAATCCTACGGGTGAGGGACACCGGAATTAGGCTGGGACGGACATGGGATTTAGGTTGGGACGAGCAAAACATTTTATGCGTAGAAGCTTTAAAATTACGTGCGTGAAAAATTTTATGAGGGAAATTTTAGTGCACATTTCTGTTGATGACGGGTGAAGGTGGTGCAATCGCCGCAACCATTTCTTGGTCCCTTATTCAATGAGGCGATGCAATAGTATTGCAATATCCATCTTGCATAAAGTGACTTTCCAGTTTGAAACGTAATGCAGCATGTATGATTGGAAAAATAAACATATGATGGTCATCTTTGTCAAATTAGTAATCAAGCGTGCCCGTAGATATCCGGCAGTCATTAGCTACTCCTTTCACATCACACTTCTTGCATCTTTTAGTGACAATAAATTTTGGCATAATCGTTAGTATTCCTCAGAAACTTTGAAACATTGAGATGACTTCTTCATGTTGAGGCACCGTATACTTAGGAAGTTTTTATGGATTTTCAGAATCCACGTGATACAACCGTTTTTGCAGCCAACAAGAAGTTTGTGCATGTGTTGAAAGTGTTCGGTGAGTTGAATGCAGGTCAATTTATATTGCATTCTTGGGGACTAGCCGTACTTCCGCCTAGGAATAGTAAGTTATTTCCGGCTACCGAGGAGGGAAGGAATTGAATAGAGATAACAAAAGATTCTTCAACGCAAAGCGTGCTTGAGGAGCACGGAGTACTTATTGCTACCTAACGGATCTTGCTTGCAAATCTAGTAGTTAGGAAGTCTTATTCTAACCCCTAAAGAAGTCAGTCAACCCTAATTAGTTTTATATATGGTGCCTATTTAAATTAATACGCACGTTGGTAAACACCAAAACCAGTATTTTTGCATTGGAGTTTCATCTTAGAGGTCAAACGAGGTACCTGGCACATGCAACCATTCTTTATGTACAGGAAAACTCACCTGTCGCTCATGTGTTTGCTGTATACATAGAGAAATCATTATTTTACGAGTAAAAAGGGTGGGATGAGGCGACTAACGCCTGAGACCCTCTTTCAGGAACTACGGGAGTTCTAAACCTAAGACACTGTATTAGGTTTGAGTCATGATTATTGTTCATTTTGAGTGAATCCGTCACTGCCACTCCATCGCGGTTCCAATTCCACGGGTCCAGAGCTCAATCTTTTAGCATAAATGCTTTTGAATGATTTGCTCCCCTCTAACGATTATCGTGTTTTTGTGGATTATAATCTTCCTTTTGGAATAGACTGATGCGGCTCGGTTAGTCCATAGAAAGACCTATAACTGTAATTTTTGACTTAGTCCAAACAGTGAGTTTCACTACGATTAAAAAAATAAGAAAAAGAAGGAGAGAGTTTTTTTTTTTTTTGGTCAGTCCTACTCTATTCCTACTCTACACTCACTCGCAGACTTGTGCCCTACCTCTTGCAGAGCGTGGGAGTCGCAACCCACTCTGGAAACTTACTCGTCCCTATCCCATCCCCCCTTGAAGAGGTGGGGATTTGAACCCCTCACCTCCCCCTTCCATGTTGGAAGGGTGGCCACTGGGGCGAACCCCCAGTGGTTAAGGAGAGAGTTGAAAAGTCAAAGAAGGAAAAAAAATGGAAAGGGAAGGGATATAGAAAGGGGAAAAGAAGGGGTGCTCAGAAGGCCAAGAATCGCACCACCTGAAACAAAAGGAAAGAGAAAAAGAAAGAGAGAAGAGGGAAGATAAAGGAAGAAAGGAAAGGTGATTTGGCGTGATATTGCATTGCCCAATAAGAGCTCACATCCTTCATTGGTCCGTTTAGAGTAGATTTTGGGATTAGGGTTTAAATTCTAAATTATGTGAAATTCGAATAATGAAGTTCAATTTTTGAGTTGTCAAGCTACAAAATTCCTTGAAAATGATTTTACTATTTTTTTTATTTATTGAAAATGGTAGTTTATGACATGGTGGAGCCATAGGCTATGTTGTAAGTCATTTTTGAGTCACGGTTTAGTTGGAGCGAAATTATAGAATTTTGCGTTCAAGTTTCACGTTGTGAATGGCTTGAATAATTATTTTAGGCAAGTAATTTATTAGTGTGTGGAAATTGTTTTATTAGCATTTAGAAGTAATTAAGCCATTTCGTAGTTGAGGTAGCGTTTTCCTTGGTTTTAACGTTGATTCTCGTTTAATTACTAGGATTATGAGATCGTTAGCTCGTTCTTTGGTTTTGGGCATTTCTGGTGAGTTGTGCTATCTCTTCTTAATTTGTAAACTTATGTCTTGATAGAGATAAAGATTTGAGTATCACACGAGTTATTAAAGCATGTTCATTGCATAAAAGCTTGGATTGGGCAATTATTATATTTTAATATTTGAGAATGGTTTTATGAAAGGTATTGTGAAATGATACATACATATCGCTTTGCAAATTGATATATGTAATGAGTGATAAAATGATTTGAGAAAGGTGTTATGAAAGACACTTCGTCATGAATGTGGTTTGTGAAAGGAATTTTGAAATAGTGTGAGAAATGTCATGTGAAATGTATTCAGTTTGATAAACGGAATGAAGAAAGATTATGAATTTTGTTTGTGAAATCAATTACTGATATTGATTGTGGATTTGATTTTTGATTATTGGTATTTGAGGATATGGGTTTGGTAGTCAATATTGCTATGAGCCCATTGAAGAAATTATGGGTATGCAAACCAGGTTTAGGATATCCTTTTAGGTCGAGTCATCGGCTTTCTAAGTGAAGAAGGAGAGAATTTTGGTCGTTTTGTCATTAGGCATTGTGTTGTAACGATGGTTTGATATTGAACAAAAGATTAGTTGACGAGTGGACCATTGATATGTGGTTTGATATGAGATAGATCAATGAGATGGACCATTGGCATGTGATTTTGATGATATTGATCAATGGGCTTGACCAATGATGTTTATGATAATTTAAATGAATATTTTTTGAAATGTATAAAACTTTTTGAAATGAAATGACTTGTACACGATTTGATATGTGTATTAAAGAGTTGGATTATGAGTTTCTAGTAATGCTCTATACTTATATATACACACTGCTCGATCTGCTTAGGAAAGATATGTTCTACTTACTGAGTTGTGGTTGCTTTGCTTCCCCATCTCTTTCCCAATCTTTTCAAGTTCCTTGGTTAGTGACCATTAAAGTGAGAGTGTTACCCTAGGGCTTGGATTTTGGCGGTTTAAGACTATGTTTTTCAAGTGGAAAGACGACCGTCTCAACCTGTCACGACCTCTTTTTTTTTTTCCATCCGGGGGAAAAGGAAGAGGGTTTAGGGGTATTTGCCTAAAGGGATGGACCAATGGCCCTAGATTAGGCGTGGGCTCTCCCAAGCCCATACCTCGCGCGGCGTTGGATTCGTTTTTTAGTTCTTAACAACCTATGTAATTCTAGGAGTCGCCACTAGCCTATTGGGGTCGGCTAGAAACCAATCGAGACACGGGAGTGGTGTCTCGATTCCTACGCAACCAGAGATTTCTAGGAGCGGGGACTTGTTTACGCCAATGTTTCTATTAGCGCCCTTGCGGTACCACTAACTTGGAAAGTTATTTATCTAAATGGCCACACATTATTGATTACCAATTATAATATTTATGAAACCACTAAGTATCCATGCAAATGTTTTTGTAGTTTTTTTTTTAATGTCTAGATTAATCCTAACATAATTTAGAAGAGAAATTTACACTCAAATTAATGAAAAGCGGCGCATAAGTAAACATCCAAGAAATTGAAATGACTTGAAAATAAATGCGGAAAAGGTAAACCCGATACAAGTCGAGCAAATAATATTACATGGCCTTGTTCTCACGCCCCGGGACAGGACCACCATGAGCAAAATGAGAATTCAAATATGCATGAAATTACTCTATATGCATGAAATTACTTTAAATTATTTTAATCTACACAAAATGGATTATTTACAAAAATTGTTGTAAAATACCAAAATAGCATTAAATTAGGAAAATGACCTTTTAAAATTAGGAAAATTTCATATATGTCATTTATATCATAATTTGATGCTATCTAACATTTTTTTGATATTTTTGAAAATTTCATATTTTTCTTTTTTTTTAAAATTAATAATAATTCCTTAAACCGATCTATGCTAACATGGAGTAACACATCACATGAATATCATAATAATCAAGCTCAAATCGACCGTTTCAAGATCGAAGCTTAGTTTGGGCATTTTGTCGAACGCTTGGTGTGCATTAAACTAGCCCCAATAGCCTCCTCGAGCCATGTTTACGGCCTTCAATCTCAACGCATGAGCAATATTATGTGGAACTAAAACATCAAGGTTAAACTACCACATGCAAGGAGTAAGATTAGATGGAAATCACAGCTTAAAACACACAAAAACCAAGCTGTAATCGTCATCAAATATGCGGGTTTGATCTGATTTTGCAAATCTGGGTTTGAACTCAAGTCAAGCAAACATGTTGAATGCCCATATTCAAGCCCCGACACTCATCACATACGAGATCTAAGGGAAACGCTACTTAATCCGAGTGAAAGTAGGTAACATGAGCTTTTAAATGCAAGAAACATCATAGAGAATGACCCACCGAACAACATCAAAACAACCTCTCCAAGAAGCACACATGCAAAACTCTTGAAGAGATTTCAAACACTTAGAAAAATTTTCAGCCTCAGAAATCAGTTTTCCGGGCTGGTTTTCCTCTTGATTTTCATGATCAAAACATGCTCAAAATCGAAAATAAATACATCTAGGATGCTTACCTTGCTTCCTAGTTTCCTTTGCAAGTGGTTCTTGGCCAAGGAAACCAAGAAATTGTCCTCTGGAAGCACGTGGAAGTTGGCTTCTTCAACTGGAAATGAGATCTGCACAAAAGAAGAACTGACAACGAAGGTTTTTGTTGACTTCTAAAATTAGACTTCAAGACGTCTTTTGTTGAAAAACTTGAACCAATCCAAACCATATGTATTCTAGTTTGGGTTTGAACTCATGGTTTTCCTCATTTGTCTCTCAACTTTCTCAAAAACACTCACTTTCTCTCACTCGTGACCAACCGGGCTCAACACTTATTAAAATTTTCAGACTTTCTTTGGCCCGCCAGGAGGGCACTATTTCGCGGGGCTTTAGGAGGCTTTCCCGATCTCCATTTTGGACATGTAACCTATGGATAGAAAGATCTTTGAGTGAAGTTTTACTCTCTAGTTTAAGATTTTGGCTAATTTTTGCTGCAAGTTTGCGAAATTTCCCCTTTTCTCTCTGGAGGTTGATTTGGAATTTCTGGGTTTGCTTTTTGGAGTTGCTTCTGAAGGTGTGTTTGGGGAACGATTCCGAGCTCTCCCCTCTCTCTCTCTCATCTCCTTTTTCTCATCCCCCAAAAGAGCTCATTTCGTAGATCTTATCCCCTGAATTAGAGGATTTTTGGTCAGCCTTTTGTTCACCTACCAGGGCTGTCAATAGGGCTACTTCACCCACTCTCTGACTTAGCCAATTTTTTCAATTTTGCAGCTGTTGAGTGTGCAGGTTTTGCTGCGATTTTTTGGTGATGTCAGCAGCTTATCCTTGGCCAATTTTCGTCCACTTGCACTATTATATACGGTCTTCCATCACGTGCGAAGATCGGGCTGGTTGGCAGCTAAGGAGGATATGGTGGGGCCACCAAATTGCTTACTCAGCAACTCCGGATTAAGACCAATTCGTGGACTGAGTTTTGGCTGCTGATTTGAGTGCTTTAATCCACTAATTTGGCTGCGTTTTTTGATCAATTAGAAAGCTCATGTATGTAGTTTAAGACCTTGACCATTTTCCGCAATTATCTCCACCCAATTTTGCAAGAAAGTCCCTCAAAGTTGGCCATTTTCTTGCCCGAAAATGCCAAATTCAATGCAATTAGGTCATTTTTGTCCTATTCGATTAATTAGACCTGACCCAAGTTTAATTTCAACTCAATTGGGGGCCAAGATAATGATTTAAGGGTTCGGGCAAAATTTTGCAAATTTTGCAAATTGGTCCCTCAACTTTTGGAAATTGCATTTTGGCCCCAACTTGCCATTTTAATTACAATTTGATCTCCTGGGCTTGGCTAGTCACATTCAGATCATTGGCCCCCAACTTGCTCTCTCTCTCTCTCTCTCTCTCTTTTCGATTTCGATTTCTTTTTTTTTTTTTTAAATTATTTTTTATAAGAAAAACATCTTTCATTTAAAACACTATATTAAACACCTAGATAATCCATATGCTGGAATGAAATGTTTTTAGGGCAAAAATTTAGGTGTCAACACAACCCCATCCCTATACGATTCGGGGTGTGACAATAACTAAGTTTGGCATCAAATGCTTGATCCTATTTGAATATTTTGTTCTTACTTCATTAGGTTAAAAATGAAGATGTTGGATATTTGTAATAATCCAATCTCAGGTTATGGAGTTGTGAGTTTGAGTTTCTTCTAGTGATTCACTCAAGAAAATGTGCAGGCATCGTTTTCCTACAAGCATGTATTGTTGTGATTTGATTCATACTCTCCATTGCTTGTAATTGAGAGTGATGTAATAGGGAGGTGCGATAAGCTAATTATATGGAATCTCTGACTGGATGTAATCATAATATAAGGGTGAAACAAGATAAAAACCTTGTGACTCGATTTCTCTTTCTCGCTTTTACTCTCTATTTGATTGTGTTTTTGTGCCGAATCCCAACATGTACAATATATATGTTTGTGTTGACGACTTTATTCATGATTATGGAATCACTAACATGGTAGATGGGAAAATGCATTTGAAGGGTTATGATCTTCTCTACTTTCTATTTAAAAGACTTTCATGTTGGGAGGCATTAATTGAAGTTGTGTTTGCTGCTACGTGATCTCCCTATCTTTAGTTTTGCTTTGAAATTTCTTAATGTGCTGATCGCATGGTTGTTTGTTTCATTGTTGATGTCAATCTATTTGTTCTTTTCCAACTTGGATGATAACTACCCATAGAGGCCAACCATAGACAATAACTCCTGTATGAACACAACTCACTACTTTCATTGTTTGGAGATCTCCATGTTGACCTTCAGGCCAATAAGTTATAGGCTAACAACAATCTTTCTTTCACTTGTGAACTGGCTCAGACACCATTTGTTAGAAGAGCATAATAGAAACCCAGTACCTCACATAAGGAAATCGTCAAGAGAGTACCCAAGTCCGAACTCATTTATATATCCAGTTGGATCAACATTCTCAAAACTCTATGTTCCTAGCCAACTATGATGTATTGAATATTCCACATCACAACGCACCAATTGTTTGATGTGAAACTTTTTTAACACTACTCACATATGCATCTAAATACTCTAAATGGCAACTCCCAATATCCCGAAAGTGCAGAGTTGGAACTCCATTCTAATGAATGATTCTTGTTGTTGTGGAGGATCCAGAACTAATGGAGAGCTTTCGCTCCTTTTCCCCCTGAGTCTTTTGTTATTAAAAATGTTGGTTTAAGTAAGCGTGGTTGCCCTTCTTCGACCCTTACTACTTAAGGGCGAACTACTCTTTCAGTCCACTAATTGAACGGGATTCCATGGTTGGTATGATATTGAATTAAGTATGATCGAATTTTGTGGGTTCATTGATAGCTTAATTAAAATACAAGTGACTGTTAGTCGGTCTTTCCTGTCCACTATTTATCCATATGAAATTTGTTTATAGAGGTTGATGCACAATAGGAATGTAACCTTGGTTTGTCTTGAAAATGACGCGTGGACCCCTGGAGTGCCATAAGTTGGCACAAATGGACACTTAAGTGCCAAAACTCACGAAAGTGATACTAAAGGGCCAAAATCAAAGATAAATGGATTACTTAAATGCTACTCCGACCAAAATCTGACCAAAACAGCACCCCTTCTTTGTGTTTTCATTTGAATGTAATCATGTCTTTTAGTTTTGGACCTGGTGCTTACTAATAATCTTGTTCTTTTGTCTTTCCCCATGTGGTATTATTTTGATGAAGGACACGCATTTTTAGCCAAAAAGATTTTACTTACAACAATGAAGGTGGAAATTAGTGCAACTGAGCGATAGGTTGCTTTGACTCAACTTGGCGCAAGAGTGAAGATGCTCAGACCTGAATCCAAGTGAGTTGGAGAATGTCATTTCTTACAAAAGGCATAGTTGCTGCTCTTGTTGCTCTTTCTTATACAGTCTACCAAACCTCTAAGTATAGCTTTAAGTGGTCTGAGGGTTGATTTAAAGCTTTGTCCAAGAGTAGAGCAAAATTTTAGAGCTTTAATTGCAATTATGCTAAAGGCATAAATGATCATAATCTGTGACTTTTGTTTAGTACATGATTGTTGACACCTAATTTTGGAAAAATAAAATTGCATTTTGAACAAATAAAAAGAAAAAAAATGAAAATTGGGGAAACTGATTTGATTGAAGTATGCAAGGAAATTTGAAATTCTGATGGATATTCAGATTTTGATAAATGCAGAAACAATTAAAAATCGGGTGGACAAAGGGCAAGGATTTTGATAAAATGGAAGGAATCGGTGCAAAATCGAGTTGATTGCGAAATCATGCTCCGATTTGCATCCTTGATTTAATGCAACAGAAGATGGAAGTTTGAAATTTACCATAGAAAGTGGCCGTGCGGAACCACTATAAAAAGGAGTTGACCTGCACAGGGTTCGAGAGGACCGAAGAAATTTGAGAGAAAAATTCAAGAGCGAATTCAGAAAAATTTTCAGAGCAAAGAAAAATCGAGAGAAAAATTTGTGAAAAAAAGGGGTGGACGATCTCGAGAATTTTCCGATTGGTCTATCGGATGGTGCAGTCCTCTTGACGACATCCCACATTCATCATGCGTCATGGATATTGACGACAAGCATAAAGCTAAGTCGAGCTTCCTTTTTTAAGTTTGATTGTATGCGATTCCAATTTGCTATTCGAACTAAGGTGATTTTATTTTTGTTTCTTGCCTAGATTAAACTCCTACATCTCCGACGATAATCCCAGCAGTGAGACATCGAAGTGGCCAGTGTACCCAAGCGCTGATTACCATCTAGTGATTTCACTATGATAAAACCGGGTTGTTTCTCTCCTTGTTAAAGTTGTTCATTTCATATTTTCGGTATTTACTTTGTTTTGTTCTGATGTTGTGGTCGCAGGCAATTCAATGCTGAACAAGAGGCCACACAATTGAGAATACAAGGCCAAAAAAAAAAAAAAAAAAAAAACAGAGAACTCACGTTCTCCACGATGAGAGCCAGCAATTAAAATTCGAGCACGTAGAGATACACGTGAGGAGAAACAAAGCAGAGAGGTCCTGTACATGGATCAAGAGAAATCACAGCACCGCCAATCATCCCACATCGAGAATCCAGTCCAGTGTTGACGAGATCCGGAGCCACCTCGCGGACTATCATAGCTCGCCATCGCGAGGTTAACCCGCAACTCCACTAATCGCTGCTCGCGGTCCCGAAGAGCCTGTTACCACTTGACACCACCCCGACGAGTTGTTGCTGCCCACGCTCGCTGCCCCATGACAAACCCAGGAGATCCTCGTGACGCCGTCCTATGACATCCTTGGTACTATCTGCGACGACGATCGAGCCCGCTGCCTCATCCCGCGACAGCTCGAGCCAACGTTGATAATTTTGTTGTGCCCCGAAGCCATCGAGCGTCACCCACTCCAACCGAGCTTTTGTTTTTCACCTCTTGCAGCGTTTGCAGCTCTGTGTTCAATCGCGCATGGCTCCGGTTGACATGTCAGCAAACCTGGCTCAAATTCTTTGAACTCTTCGGTGAATTATTTGCAGGTTGACTCGCGAAGATCGTGACTTGGTGTGACCTTCAGCAACATCCAGCAAATTCACAAGTGCCAGAATTTGGGAGCGCACTATTTGTTGGTCCAAGCTCTAAGAGGAAAAAGACAAGAGTTGACTTCAGCTGCTACCTGTTCAAGCCATCGTCCAATACAACACTCCTTCTACAGCGGTGTTGAGTCCCTGTTGTAGGTAGTTTAGCTTTAGTTTTACCTTTATTTTGTTATTTTATGTTATTTTATTATCATTTTTAAGTCTTGTTATTATTGGTTAAATTAGAACTTAGTATGTCGATATTGATTTCGTGAATTTTGTAGGTATTATCCGCAGGGATTTTGTCCAGAACTTTTATAATTATTAATTTGACCAATAAGATATCGGATCATTTTTTTAATTATATTAATTTTCGGGCTTTTTGATAATATTTTAATTATTAAATTATTATAATTATTAATTTGATCCGTGAGACTTCGGATCAGATTTTTAATTATTTTGAATCTTTTGTCATGATGTTTAGGGTTAGAGTAATCGTTAATTTGACTCGTGAGACAACATGTTATTTTTTCGATTATTTTAATTCTTTATTTGATTAATATCTTGATTGTTTAGATATAATCGCTTATCTTGAAAAATGCTAAAAAAACATAAAAATAAAAAAAAATCAAAATCTTGCATCAAAGCATGTAGGTTTAATAAATCAGACATGTAGGATTAGGTTTATGAAATTTTCATCACCTAGTGCTTGCATAATAGGTTCATTTAATTAGAATTCATTTATTAGCGAAATTAAGTCATTTAGTTAAGATGCATGTTTTATAAAAAATTTCTAATTTTTAAGAAAACCCAAAAAAATGATTGCTTGCTTTGAGTTATGCAATTTAATATTTTTATTTGAATTTTTTAATAATGAATGAGCACCCGTGTGGTCACCATTTGCATGATAGTGATTTATCTTAAAATAAATCCAAGCTGCCTACAAAAATATTTTGAAAATTAAAAGAAATGGTACCGAAAGGGCATTAGAAAATTCTAGTGTAACCAAGTCCCCGTACCCTTAGTCTCTGGTTCGTAGGAGTAAAATAAATTTTCCTCTATTTTACTTAGGTGTCTAATCGACCTACCCTAAACTGATTAGTGGCGACTCCTAGATAATAATTTTTTGCATGTTAAAAAAAAAACTTAAACCTTAAGTGGCGAATTGGTATGGGCTTGGGAGAGCCCGAGCTAAGTGTAAAAACTTAGCACTTCATTAACCTAGTTTTAGGTGGTGCACCAAAAATTAGGTCGCGACAATGATAGTAGATAGCAAATCGTCGCTAGTAGTGAGTACTAAAGATTGTTGAGCTGAATACTATGTCGTTGTCCATGAGTAGAGCAACTTTCTTAGTACTTTAGTAGCAATTAGGCTAAAGCATAAATGGCCATAATCTTCGTCTCTTCTTTTGTATTTGATAGTGGATGTTGATGGCTGCTAATGTCGAAGATTGTCAAGTAGTACTATGCCGTTGTAGGAGAGTGCTTGAGATGCAGGGGACCATAAACCAATAGGCGCCAAAGAGAGGATAAAATTGAGGCATTGGGAGGATATATCTATGATGGGTACCTTAATGGACAACTTTATATAGCTCATGCTTTAGGTGATTGGCACATGGAAAGAATGGAATATAAGGGAGGAGGGCCATTCACTATTGAGCTAGAGTTAAGGAGAGCAGATCTGACTGAAGACAATGAATCCAATTTCTGTGTTATCACACCCAACTCCTACAAGTATAGTAGAAATGGTATAGCTATCCTCCTACCTAAAAGACATTGTCCCGAACATAAACCGGTATAGACTTGTTATCAATACTTACATACATACATATATATGATAAAACATTGAGTTGCTATAGAATTGAAGTTTCTACAACCTCAACAAATACCATTTTAGACATAACCAAAAGTTCAACTACTAAAACTTCCATGTCAATATCATTTTCGTCCTACTTGACACAAGCTAAAGAACCTGAAAAAGTTTTGGAATGAATAGAGAGAGCACCCATAGCTAAGTGAGTAGTACATACATCTACTAAACAAATCAAATATCCACTATACATATCTCTAAAGTAATACCAAAGACTCAAATGTATGTATCAAGTCAAATATGAGTTATTTCATTTTGATAGAGCTTCATACATATAAGAAATAATCTTTTAATCAACGTATATCAATAGTCAATTCCATTGATTGGATAATATCAAATTACAAATAAATGTTTCATTTAATCGAATCAATTTAGAACTCAAAATTCAACTATAGTCATGTTTAACGCCCTGTGACAAAGGGGACCAAGTTCTCCCTCAGCAAGATCTCCACCTATATTGGTCAATGGCTCGCCTAGAAATTATCATAATAATAGTATGCATACCTACAAACTCCTTAATGCACTCTAAACACAACAACAATGAGCATCAAGCCTAATCCATCCTCCAAACTGACAAATTAAAAGTCATGATTTATCTCATAAATGAGAATACATTTCACAAATCATTTCAAAATTCATCTCATGACCTTTCGCATTATCTTTCACAAAACGTATCTCAATACATCCATAAATAATTAAAAAGTAGCAAATGCTGGATTTAACTTTATGCGACAAATATATTCTTTCATGACTTATAATATATTGAATCTTGATCATTTTTAAGACATGAGTTTACAATATATAAGAGAAAAACACCACTTACCACTATTAAAAAGCCTAAATCAGAAGTTACACGACCTTGAAAATTTCAAAATCCTATTAAAGAAGCACTATCAAAATTGCCAACTAATTTTGACCGAGACTTTACTAGGCAACATTATTTTTGGGTTGAATCATTCACTCCGAGTCGACAAAAGACCTTAAGAGTAGCCACTCATGGGACGAACTTTGTCACATCATTTTTCTGCTATTGAACCTTGATTCAAGTGAACTTATAGTCAAATAAAAGCTTTTTCAATTAATTTAAAGGCCCTAAATTTTGCTGGCCTAAAATCTAGCTGACAACGGACTTAATCAGTATGAAACACTGTAGGCCGAGTTACTAATTGGCAATTTCTGAAGATTTTGATAATTTAATATCTCTCAAAGAGAAATCCACACTGCAATCTGTAAAATCTTACAAGTTCCTAGGTATGTGAGGGACTAGCTATTACTATATGATAGTTCAGACTCAATTGGAGCGTCACTTGACAAACTAACATAGCTAGGACTACTATTTTCTTTTTACTCCTATACAAAAAAGAAAAAGAAAAAAAGAACCAACTTGTGAGAGGAAAGGCAGTGAGCAACTCTTACTAATCACACGCAAAAAGTGTATTCTAGTATCAATTGATGTTTCCCGACCAACCACCATGATTTTTGTCTCTTCTTTCTCTGTGATCTCCCTCTCTTTTCTTCTTTCCATTTTGTTTTAATTTTTCTTCTTTTTTCCGTGTTGTCACAACACTTTAGAGCTGTGTTTCTTTCACATAAAATGATACAGTTCTGGAAATTATTTTTAAGGAAATTATTTTCCAGAAAATAACTATATTTTTCGATATTTGACTGAAATTTGAAGAACTGAAAAATATTGTTCATTGTATGGATATGATTTGATTTGATTTTCTTAATGACATATATACTATTTAGGAGCTAGTGACTTGTGCATGATCAGCTAGGAACGAGACACGTCCATCAGGATCTTGGGTTTAGCCTCGATGGACCCCAACTCGGTCTAGGCCACTTGGGTCTCGAGCAAGAGTGTAATCGTCGATTTTGCATGCATAGAATCTGAAATTGAGATCTTAGTGCCTTCACTTCTTGGTGCCTTGGCTAGGAACCACAAAGATCAGGCCCAAGACCTTGATGCCCATGCTCGAATCCCCAGTAACTAGGCTTGGATCTACAAAGCTTAAATGCGAGATCCCAGTGACCTAGGTCCCTGGTGCTGGGGCTCAAGTCCATAGTACTCAAGCTATGGTCAATCTATAATATAAGGGCCCAATTAACCCCTGTCTCTTAAAAGCCAAGCGCAAGCTCAACCGTGTTTTTCTTTCTTCTTATTAGTGCTCATGCATCGAAGCAAAAATGGAAAAGAAGAAGCCGAAGGGGAAAGCAAGCGAGAAGGAAAGAAGAAAAGAAGAAAAAGGGAAAAAAATTGTCATGCATAGCTAATCCAGACACCTCAACTAGCCAAATCAATAACGAATTGTAACACATGGTAAGTATTCAAGCGAATTATTCATCTAGTCGGAGTAATTTTAGAAGTTAGGCACAAATTTGGAGTTATGTAAATTTTGAACTATGAGGTTCGACTGAGGATTTTTCGGAGTTGTGATTTTTGTAAAAATAGTAGTCTAGTGCGTTGTGGACCTGTAGGATTCGACGAAACTCAATTTTGAATTATGGTTTGTTTAGAATGGAATTTTGAAGTTTTGTGTGTGAGTTACACGTAACAGCAAAAGATAAAAATATGCCATAAACAAGCTTCTTTGTAGTGCTTAGGAGTTGACATGTTCACAATAAAACATGGTTTAGTCGAGTTGTTTGTTGAAGTAGTGATTTACTTGGATTTTGATATCGTTTTTTGATTAATTGATAGAAATTTGATTGCGTTGGCTTGAGTAACCATTGTAGGTTGATTTTTGGCTTTTTGACATGAGTGGTGCTACCTTTTCTATGAATTTGTAAACTCACATTTTGAGAGCTATAGAGATTTGATATATTATAAATTATGAAAGAGCACACTTGTTGCATAAAAGTTGGATCGGACATTTACTATGGTGGGGTATTTGTAAATAGTGTGAGAATGGTTTGGTAGAAATATATACTCTATTTGATAAATGAAATTAAGAAATGTCATATATTTTGGGTTTGCGAAGTCTTTTCTTTTTCTTTTTTATACGAAAGCTCTTGCCCTTTGAGTATGCTTTATGGAATTATATATATATCGATTTCTGAAATGCTTCATGACTTGCATTTGATTTGATTCGTTATGTAAAACTAATTTATGAGACGAATCCTGAAATGATTTGAGAAATGTTTTACTAAAAATATTTATGGCAGATGAGTTGAGTTGCAAAAGATTGTGTGATTAATTTGTGAAATGTATTATGATATATGAGATTATTTATGGATTTGATTTCTAGTATTGAAGGATGACAATTGGGTGCTCAATATCATTGTAAAATTGGTTGGGGGTTTATGGGTATGTGTATACGGTGTTAAGATATTCTTGTGGGTCAAGTCACTATCATTATAGGTGAAGACTTAGCCACTGGGGGAATCTTGGTCACCTTGTCGCGGGGCGTTGTGTGATCATGGTTCAATATTTGAGAACGGGTTTGGTTAGTGGAGTAGACCATTGATATGTGATTGAAGTTTGGTCAATGGAGTGAATCATTGACATTGAGATTGATCAATAGATTGGACCATTAATTATTTATTTTGATATTGCTAATGAAAAGGGTAAATATGCTATCGATATAGTTATGTTGAAGTAATATATAACTTATTTTAACCTTGTAAGTTTGTTATATTTTGAATCGGGTGTAAATGAATAGTGTTTTTGTATCTTAAATATACATAGTAGATGCTCGATTGCTTCGAAGAGACATATTATTCACTAAGTTGTGGTTGCTCAACCAATTCCTTCCAATCTCTTTTTAGGTTTTTCAACTAGCAATGAGTAGTATGAGAGTGACATTGACGGGGAGGACTTTTGGGAGTTAGATTTTTGGATATAGTTTGAGGTTGTGTTATTCGAATGGAAAGATAGCTGTGTCATTCCCATTCTTGATGGTGTTAGGGTGTGACACCATTAAAGCTGGCCTAGGGATGTTGGTGCTTGTGCCCAAGTCCTTGGCGCTAGGGCTTGAGTCCATTGAGGTCAAGCTTAGGACCACTGGTCATTGGAACCTAGGCCCAACATCGATGAACACAAGCCCAAACGTTGGGGACCCAAGCACTAGCATCAAGGTTCTAAGCCCGGGCTCAATGGACCCAAGCATGGTCATTGCGGTCCTAGGCTTCATCCTCGATGGACTTGGGCTCGAGCGCAAGAGATCCAACCATCGGGGTTTTGGGCTCGACCTCACTAGACTTGGGCTTGCGTGTGGGGGATCTAAGCATGGCCAGTAGGTCCCGAGTAAGTCTTGGGCTAGGCTCGATGGACTTGAGCTTGGCCTCTATGGACTTGGGCCTTGGCACCAGAGATTTGGGCAAGGGCTTTAGATCTTGAGTTCATCAAGGCACAGCCTCTATGAATGTGGGTTTAAGCATTGAGGACTCGAGCACGAGCATCGGGCCTTGGGCTGGAGCTTCACTAGGTTGAGCTCGAGTGTGGGCGATCTGAGCATGGCATCAGGGTCCAACCCCAAATCTCAATAGTCTCGGCCTCTAGTGGTCTTGGGTCCAGCCATTAGGGTCTAACCCAACCTCAACTGACTCAAGTACAATTGCTAGAGGCCTAACACGGGGCCCTAAAGCGTCGGGATAGACCTTGTTAAACTTGGACATAGTCACTAAAGTCTTGGGCCTCGGCCTTGATGGACCTGGGCTCAAGCGTTGGAGATCTAGGCACAAGTACGAGGGACCCAAGCATTGCCTTTGGGCTCCTAGGCCTAGGTTTCGGGGTTTTGGGCTTGGCTTAGTTTAAGGCATTAGGCATAGGCACCGAGGCCTTGATGGCCTTGAGCTCGAGCATGGGCACTAGGGCCCTAGTATGGAGTCCCAAGCACAAGCACTGGGAGCCCAATCTTGGGCATGGAGATCTTGACAAAGACACTGGGATCGTGGGCTTGGCTTTGATATTCCTAGGCCCAGGCCTTGAGACTCAATCCTTGGTGCCGGGGACCTGAGATTGAGCGTTAAGGTTTTGATGTGCAAGCATAGATATCTTATTATATTTTAGAAAATGATTTTCGATTTTTTTAAAGAGAAAATCATTTTCCTAAATGTAAGCATATATTTTCCGTTGACTCACTTTTACTAAGTGATCCAAATGTCAAAAAATAAGAAAAATATTTTCTTAAAAAATGTTTTTCATAAAATAAATGAAGTTTAAAATTGACAAAAGAGGGGAGCTCATCATCGAGTATCCAATAACAACAATCGGACTTCACAGCGGATCTATACAAAAATGAAAAGTGCTGCTGACAGTACGCCACATATTTTCCTAAAAAATATTTTTCATTATCGAGCATCCAGACAAGTGCTGCAATTTATTCGTCGAATTGCCTGAAGTAGTCGTTTTGGTTACACTTCCATATATGACTGAGTATAAAATTATATTCAACTTTCTTCAATAAAACTTTAGATTAACAAAAATATCTTGTAACTACTAAACTTATATTTTGATGTCTCTCCAATCTCCCGTGGTGCTGTCATCACCTCTTCTGGAAGTTGAATGCTCTGATTGAGAAGGCAAAGATGAATCCAAAGAGGACAGGCAAGCCGACCAGCACTGCTGCAACCGCTCCCAAGAAGTCGTGTTTGTACCCAAAATAGCTCCTCACGAAATCTTCCACTGTCTCGCCAGTGTCAAGCTGGTGCTTAATGTCTCCAAACTGTGAGGCCACCAGTCCATACAATGTCCAAGAAATTGGATCAGCCCAGTAATACCATCTCCACCAGACGGGCATTCTCTGTTAAAAGAAAAAAATAAAAAAAATTAGCTCTGCTCATTTATGCTTTTCGTTGTTTTTCTATTTTGGTTTCTGGGTAGATATCGATGAACTTACTGTTCGAGGAACGACGAATCCTGAGAAAAGGTTCCAAATCTCATAGAATGCGGAAGAGGTTATGGCGGCTATCTGTTGGTTGGGCGTGACTGCCACGCTCATCATCCCATAGTAAGTGAAGTACAACAAGCTGAAGAACATACAGAAGATGTACCAAAAGAACTTGCTAGGGGTCCATTCGAAGCCGATCATTGAATAAACAATCACTCCATAGATGACAGTTTGGAGGAAGATGTAGGGAATTTCGATGATAACCTGTGCAAAACAATTTTGTCAAAAAACATGATGGATTCTTTCAAGAAACTTCAGAGTGCTAAGGGCTTCTTAAAGTCATTTCCTATTTTCCCATGAACTGAGTAAATCTAATACTTTCACTTAGAACTACCTAAGTCTGATACTTTCACTTAGATATGAAAGTGAAACATTACCTGTCCAAAGGCATAAGGCAAAGCAGAATACATTCCAGCCCCCTCTCTCTCTATAGAAAACTGTCCTCTCAATAGCCACAACGGGTTGGACTGACGTTGAATTCTGAAATCCAATGAAAAGGCAAGCCGCGTACATAGAGCCCATCGCGTTGAAGAGATCTTGCTGGTTTCTCCTGCAAGTCCCACAAGTTTTGAGCAAATGATGCCCATAACCGAGCCGGTATACTTTTTTTCCCAAGTCCAATTCCTCTGTGTTTTGCAAATAAAAAGAAAGTAGAACTTGTATATCTGTGAATTGATTTCTTTCTATTACCTCTTGGAGCCGAGGTTCCAAAATATTGTGCCGAACATCAGAGCAATGAAAGTTGTGAATAGAAGTCTCACGGCTGTGTATGACGGATTGCGCCAGTATGACCAGTATTGTTTCCATAGACAAGCCATACACTGGGTGAAGAACGATTGTGAATATTGCGTTGGAAAATAGAGATCTTTCGACCCTGGTGGTGGTGTACTCAGTTCGTTGATCAGAGTTTTATTTCTCCTGTTTCAATCGTTGAAGAACACAAGACATAAGATTTCTGCCACGAGGCTTTCTAAGCTCCACTTTTTAATCTTCAACTTTATGATAATCTCTTTGAGCTTCTCAAGCTGAAAAACAAAAAATTATTCTGCTTCTGAAAAGTTACTTCTTACCTAAACAGTTCAGAATTCCTGTAGACTTCGGTGAAGTTAACCCCGAGGATTTCTTCTTGAGCAGCCGCCGTCACCTCCAACATCCAAGTTGCTGGATTATATCCGTCTTTAATTTTTGGAACTCCGCTAATGCCCTTTAATTGGAACACGTGTAACGTTAGGGTTTAAAGCTCAATGTAATCTAGATTCTGTTTCGTACTGCGCAGCAGTGAGCTCACCTCAAAATAGTCGATCAGGTGCGAGGAATGCTGGCCTAGTGGACCGACATAGATCTCCTGTCCACCTCTCTTCAGAAGAAACAGCTGCATATCAATAAGGAAAATCTCTCAGATACTTCGTTGTGGGGAAAAGTAAAAGCAAACAGATAGCTCGGGCCCTCATTTAAAATTTGTGTCGAACCTCGTCAAAAGCATCAAATATATCGATGCTCGGCTGGTGGATGGTGCAAACAACAGTTCGCCCCGTGTCAACAGTATTTCTAACCGTTCTCAATACTATAGCAGCTGCCCTGGCATCGAGGCCGGAGGTAGGCTCATCCATAAATATGATTGACGGGTTGGCTACGAGCTCCACTGCAATTGTCAGCCTTTTCCTCTGCTCAGTGGAGAGGCCATTCACACCAGGCAACCCAACCAGCGCTTCTCGTATCGGGGTAAGCTCTATGAGCTCCATCACTTCTTCAATGAACATCTGCACATGGATAACATTTCTAGTCAGCGCTCCATATCTGGGAGGGACTCAAAGGTAGCGAAGTTTTATGCTGTCAAAAATGTTTATGAGCTATGCTTATCCTTTAAGAGATGCCAAATTTTTTTTCAGTCTATGTGGTGAACAATGAATCCATGGAAGAAATTTGGTCCGGTATGGCTTTTGGAGAAAACCAAACTGTCTTTTGAAAAATTTGTCATGTATCTTTATCTACCGATAAATGTGTAGAGTTCACCTAAGATGCCAGATGATTTAATGAATCAAGTATCAACCTTCCTAGTCTCAGAGTCCACTTTAGACGGTAGCCGAAGCCACGCAGAATACACCAAGGACTCATAAACTGTGACGTGAGGAGAGTGGATATCGGTTTGTTCGCAATATCCTGATATGCGAGCGAATGTTTCTTGCTTCTTTGGGTACCCAGATATCGTGATTGTCCCATTGATGTATCCACCTGTTTTCCTTCCAGCCAACACATCCATCAGAGTGGTCTTTCCAGCGCCGCTGACACCCATTAAAGTCGTCAATACTCCTGGCCTAAAAGCACCACTAACTCCCTTTAGAAGCTCCAGCCGATCTTCAAGAATACCTTGAGCTTTCATTTCCTGCCAACACAAAAATGTTCAGCACATCTAAAAGTTCTGCACCTCAGTTCAATTGTCGGAACCAAAGCATCTGCCTAGCAAACAGTACCTGGGGCATGTCTACGGCGTATCTGATATCATCAAAAGCCATAGAAAGTGGCTCAAAAGGAAGAACCATTCCTCGTTTCCTATTTGGGTCCGAATCATTTGTGCTCCCACCTCTTGTAGACAATGTTCCCGATGTGGCGCTTCCTTGGTGTCCACTCTCTTTTTCTGTATTATCACGATGATGATCCTTTAACTTAAGTTCTACTTTTAAAGAAAAAAACAATACAAGATATTTGGGTTCTGTGGCTCACCAGATGAACTCCTCTGGCTCCCTCTTGATGATAGCTCAATGACCTCTCCGTGCTTGCTCGCAATTTTCTCTACCAGAGTCTCTTTTGATAGTACAGCTTGAGGCTTCCCAAATGCTGCATTAAGATGCAAGTAATTCACCAGAACTGTATGCCAAATCCCGAAGATGAAATCCTTCTGAAGAGAGACTTACGATCGAGATACTTCAGAGCCACAGTGAACAAGAAATTAAAAAGACACATGTATCCAATCAAAGCTCCTACTCCGATCCAATACCAACGTGCTTCGGGAAAAATGCCGCGGGACTTCAAGACCAAAACTCCCAAAGGTTCTGTGGCGTCAGGAGGAATCTATACGACAAAGGTTCCGAAGCTTCATCAGTTGAAATTTTAACAATTTTAACAACCTTTTGTAATTATTTGTGTAGTAATTCCAGTTTCATAAGAAAGTACTTACGTGTCTCCACTGCTTTCCGAGAAATTCGTTCACGGCGATAGCATTCTGTCCATACATCATTGGCGAGATCCAATAACCCCATATCCACCATGGCTTAATATCGACTGATTCAAAACAATGCCACATCAGGAAATTGCATATGTGAGTGCAAATCGAAAGAAGAATTATTTAGACATCCAGTTGACCTCTTGATATGATGAATCCGCCCAAGGCCATAATGGCGAGTAATCCAAACGACCCAAAAGTGTTTGCCACAATCTCGTTCCTTCCTACTGCCCCGATGAATCGGAATAATCCAGAAGCCATCTGATTTAGGCATAGGAGCAGAAGATACTGTTTGAATAACCTGGAAGCAAAGCTTGTATTAGTATCTGAACTGGAGCAAAGTCCGGAATCACCGAATAAGTAATCTGATCAACCTTCCGGCGGAAGGGTCATAGCCGATGACGTAGTAAGTCATGAATACCCAAACTGCAACTTCTACAATAGAAATTGGGATCTTCAGGATCCATGTGGGAAGCGCGTATGTCCACTCAGGAAAGAAGAGGAAGTCCCTCTGCTTGTAGAAGACAGGGAGCTTCATGATGGACATGGCAAGCTCCGAGAAGCCATCGAACATAATGGTGGTCAGAGTGAAGAAGAGCGCCCCGAAATAAATCCCACCATCTGTCACTGTATTTCGGTGCATCTCTGTCCGTAGGAACACCGTCATGGTTATGAAAGCCACAAGGATAAGCTGATATGCATCAGAAAAAGGAAGTATTAGGAGATCACAAATGTAATCAACAGATCAAATGCATCACTTTGGATCGCAGAAAACTAGGAAAACCAGTACTTCAACTTGCTCACCTCACACATTTTGAAAACATAGACGAACGAGTTTCTCTTCATTAGCAAAAGTTCCCTCGAAATGCAAGCTCTCAACAGTTCTTTCCGGCTCACCCCGTACTTCTTCGTTGTTAGAGCAGCTGGGTGGCTTTTGGACTTGTCGAATGGCATCGCAAGCTGGTCACCTAGTTTCCGACCAATGTGAAATGACTGGAACGCTTCGGAAAATTCTTTGACGGTTACAAACCTATAAGGTGAGTCCTTATTCGCCCAATACTGCTCTTGATCTTTCCTTGAAGTCACCTACAGATCAAATTAGAGAAGATAAAAGTGAATGAGTCAATTGTCACTTATAACGCCAAAAAAAAAAAAAAAAAAAAAAACTTGTGATTTGAAATATTACCTCTTGCAAGAAATCAGCTACTCCTTTCCTTTCAGGACATCTAAAACCCATGCGTCCGAAGAACTCAACCACGTTTTCTCGGGGACCTTGGTACACGATTTGCCCATCCGAGAGAAGTATAATATCATCGAACAGGTCATAAGTTTCCGGCGCAGGCTGGAGGAGGGATATTAGAGCAGTCCCATTGAGGATGTGTATGGACTGTCTGAGTGAGTTCACTATTTGGAATGTCGTTGAACTGTCCAAGCCGGTCGATATTTCGTCCATAAAGAGAGCTTTGGCTGGCCCGACTAGCATCTCCCCTGTTGTGACTCGTTTCTTTTGTCCACCGGAGATGCCTCTTATCATTTCATCTCCCACCATTATGTCGGCACATATTTCAAGACCCAGAATCTAAATTTAAGCATTGCAAAAAGAAAGAGAAATTTTAAGTCTTTGTATTTTCCCCTTTTTCATGGCAAAATTGGAAGAACGGACTGATGGTGTTTTGACTTTCTTGATTATACCTTGAGTATATAATCGGTAACTACATTAGTCTCCTGTCCTTCCAGTGATGCTGCCTGCAGAAGATTAAGGTCAATAGAAGCATTTACAGGCATTGATAAATATTTTTGACCGTGTTTTGCACATCCAGAGAAAAGAATGTACATGGATGAAAAATCTGCAACCAGAAAGCTCTTCCACCGTTCATTAATGAGATCATTTCTCACCTTCATAAACATATCTATGTCAGGATCGGGTTTGATATTTGCCTCCTTCTCTCTTCTTGATAACTCTGCGAGCATCTCTGAAATACAGGGACAGTATTATACCTCTTAATCCTTGCCCCTTTTTTGAGCTTATCCTTCAAATTATTATTAACACCGAAAAATAGCCCGAACTCACCGTAACGGGGTCCGACACCTTGACACCTGGCCGAGAAAGCAAGAGTTTCCCTAACAGTCATTTCTCCTATATGGAGATCATGTTGACTTATATAAGCCGATGTCCTCTGCGGTACAAACTCTTCCATCCCATGTCCGTTGTATGTAACTCTTCCCGAAAACTGTGATACACAAGCTCTTTGTGTGACTTGCACACCGGAAAATTTCTCTCTTAAAGTGAGACAGCTCTAGAAGTACTTTCTTTATGCTTACCTTCAAATCTTTGTCGAGCTTCCCAGTTAATGCGAGAAGTAAGGTGGTCTTTCCAGAGCTTGGAGGCCCTAGAAGTAATGTCATTCTGAAAAAGAGAAATAAAAATTGTGTCAGCAATATCAGAACTTCACTCCTTGAGTAGTGTATGTTGATAAGAATCTGTTTCTCTTCTTACCGGCGAGGCTTGATGATTCCATTGACATCGTTGAGAATCGGTAATGGTTTCTTTCTACTAGGAAGGATGTGAAAACAATTGAGAAACCCCTGTTGACATTGATTAACATGAGACAGGGTTCAATCAACTTGAGCAGAATCCTAGAAAATATAGACATGTTATGAATTGAATGTTAAATTACCTCTAATATGTTAACGGTGAAATTAAATATTGTGGGTAGAGCTCGGCCCCCAACATGAGCTTCTGCCTCGACGTTTAGATGCTCAAATCGGACTTCAATTGTAGGAATTTCCAATCCAACTCTGTTTGTTATACAGTAAAGCAAACACAGACCTTATAAAGATTTGTCTTGAAATTTTCAGCTCAGAGAAGAAATTACAATTCCCATATTGAATCTCTTTCTCAACGTAAGGGAAAAAAAAATCAAACCACTTTCACATTCTTTTAAGAAGTATTGCAGTGACCAACTAATTGAATATTTAAAGTGCTAATGAAAAGTCATCAGCACGTACCTGTCAATCCTCTGCTTAAACTTCAACAAGAACTTCTCATTGTCTTCCTCAGTTGTCTTCAGCAACCTCTCCAACAAGTTCCTCCTTTCTATCAACCCGAGATTCCCGATATCAACCTCTGTTATCTTGCCTTCTTCTTCAGTGAGAATGCCCTGCCGAATACGCAGATATGTTGGGAGCTTTTCAAGTGCAGCCCACTTCAGAGCCTCCTCATCATCCTCATCCCTGCTAGACCTTGAGAAGATCTCCTTCCCACCGGTCCTCCATATGTTTGAGCTGCTCAAACGCGCACTGCCCAGCCTTGAGCTGCTAAGCCTTGCACTGTTTATTCTGAGTGCATCACCAGTGTCCATAGTCACCCACTCAACCTACACAAATGCTTCACCGAATTGTAGTTTTCATGGAAGAAGACCCTTGTATGAAAATGTGCATGAATAGGGCCAAGAAAGTCTGAAGCTTTCCCAGATGCTTTTGAAAGCTTTTGATGATGGTTTAACAAGAGAGAGTCGCATTTGGTGTGTATTTATAGCTTGGGAAGAAGAAAAAGATGCCAAAAGGGGTTCAATGATCCCTGGTGATCCCTAAAATGTTATTATAGATAGATGTGGATGCTCTAACACCCCTTTGTGTTTCAATAAATTTTTATCTCGATTTAAAAAATGACAATTTTATCGACAATTGAGGCTTTTGGAAGCACTAATAAATATATTACAAAGCATACGGGATAAAAAATGCCCACCCGTTTATTTAACTACTGTTATCGCCATTTATGCATTTTTTTTTCTCCTGCTTTATTCAATTTTTATTTGTTATTGATGGGATTTACATCATCGCAATGGAGTAGTTTTGAAGGTCGCGCTCCCGCCCATCATCCAGTAACTGGGGTCTTATCTCGATACACATAATGAGTGGTTTACATGTTTTTAATGAGAATTGATCGGTTTAAAGGTTCGGATACTATCAAACCAATTCCCACAGAAATACAATAGACTTTCAATACTCCTATGAATAATTGGCTATATTATTTAATTAACCATATCTTCCTTGGAAAATCGGTGGATACTTTGATATTAATATATGCAAAAAGTCAGCGAGAGAGAGAACATGATAGCAAGTTCCGATATCGGAACAATGGTTGACATGTAATCATCCCATCGGCAGATCTGATGCATCATCGACATGCATGGCATGATTCCATATAAAAAATCACAAAAAAATAAAATAAAAAATACTAATGTTTAATACCATCATTACCTTTTTGTCTTCCCAAATGAAACGAAGAAATCTAGCTCATCATTCAAAGTCAGCCGTGAGATAGCTAGTATAAGCACCTAGAGAGGGGGTGAATAGGTGTAAAAACAATTTCTCGAGATACATAAGCGATACTAGGCAGACGATAGAAAGGGAGTTCTCTTTTGATTGACAAAATGAAATACGATCATAGTAAAGTAAAGAGTAGGGAAGAGAAAATTGAACACAAGATTGATAGTGGTTCGGCTTATTCCAAGCGTACGTCCACTCTTCCGCACTGACAGCCCACCGGCTGAATTTCACTATGAACAAAAGAGATGTTACAGTACAGCTTTTCCTTGATTCCACAGTGTAAATATTCTACCACACTTCCTCAAGGATTCTCACGAATATAGACTCTCTTTTGTGTACAAGATTTCGCTCAACAAATGAATTGACTAAGAACATGGAGCTTCAGACTTTGGAATTCTTCTATTATGCACGCACCCAAACAACTGTAACGTCTTCCTTATATACTCCTTTCTGCCATCATACCCGTTGGCACTTACCAAAGGAATTCCTCCAATCTACCCATTGGACGGAATCAATTAGAAAGATCATTCGAGCTATTAAAGGAACATGTCGATAGCCCATCAATCTTGTTCGCCCATACAATCAGGATCTCGGTTTCCATAAGTAGAACCTTCCAAGTATACTTTGTCAATCATCGGATCCTTAATCTTTGAATCAATCATGATCAAATAAAGAATTCCGTTATGTCATATCCAGCCAAGAGATCTTCTCCAGTCAATAAGGTCACATCCTTAATGAAACATCTAGTTCTGGATAGCCTTTCTTCAACGGATTAGAAACTGTCAATGAGGATAGACTTTGAGTCTTGAGTCTGGCTGTCCAGAGGTCTTCAGACTTTAAATAGCAGAGTCTGCAAATCTTCAGACTAGACTGATGGAAACGTTTTGTTAGCTTCAAAACACTTCACGAAGATTTCTCCAACAATCTCCCCCTTTTTGATGGTGAAAAAACTTTCCTACAGATTTGGATAACTTTGACCTGCAAAATATTACTTAAACAAATATGGATATCTTATAAAGATAAATAGCTTAATGAATGATAACGCTAGAATCAGCAACCACAGAAATTAGGTTAGTCTTGTATGTGATAAAGCCATCCATAAGATATCAATAGTAGTTAATATAAGCAATCAAGTCCAAATCCAAATTCAGTCCACATCCAGACACAAAACTAAAGTCAAACATCAAAACAATCTTCAAACATCAAAACAATCCAAAAGTTCAAAAGTTGTAAAGATTCAAAGTTTTCAAATTTCGCATCTCTCTTCCTTTTTGTCAGCATAAAAAATGTTGAGATGAAAATGGAGTAGAGTTAAGAATGTTTGGGAACACGAACAAGCTGGAAATCTCCCATTGACTGAACGATGCCTTCCAGCCTTTTCAAGTCTTCCTTTAGTTGTGCAACATCCTCACCCTTAGCATTAGCCTGAATCTGAAGAGAAAGGGCTTGGATCTGATTATTCAAGGAACCCGAAGAAGCTTGACCTGCATTCTGCAAATTCTGAACTTCGTATCCCAGAGCATATATCTGACCTCGCATTTCCAAAAGAACATCAAGAATTTTGCGAAAATCTGCTGAATTATCGGTCTGCGTACTGGCTTCGACACAATCTGATGGAGTAAAGGTAGACGATGGCAGGTCAGCATAATCACGCAGATTTGGCGATGACACATCATGTCCTTCCTAAGGAAATTGAGAGGTATAAATGTCCTCTGGATCTGCTGGAGAGCGACTAACTCCCTCACTGGTAGCAGGATACGAGGACATTCCTCTTTTCTCTTGATCTCCCCTTGTTTTCGTGCCTTTAGGTGGAGAAGAGTGTTCCTCATGTTCTCCTTCCTCTTGATCTATTTTCTCTTCTTTTTCTTTTTCAACTCTTTCCTTCTCAGCATCTCTTTCTTCTTCTTCTTTCTCCTCTGCTTCTTTTTCCTCTGCTTCTTTCTCTTCTCTTTCTCTAGTCCTCTGTTCTGTGTCTTTCTCTGGAACAGAACGACTTAGATTCTTCAATGCCATTGCAGAAATTGTGATGTTTTCCTCATCTTCATTCTCAACGATGAGAGCTCTTCTTTTCTTGGATGGAGCAACCATGGGCTCTTTCCCTTTTCTTTTTGATGCAAAAGAGATTTGATGAGTTTTGACTAGAGTCTTATCCTTGAATTTCTCCAACGCCTTGCTTAGTTCCTTCAGACGCATTTTAGTCACCATTTTCAGTCCCACCACCATATGATCACACGATCGAGCATAAAGAATTTGTGGAGGCTGAATATTCAAATGTCTAAATAACTTCGTCACAAGACCTGGATAAGGAAGTTGACCCTTGTCCTTCACCACTGCTCTATACATGTGGAACATAACAATGTGAGGAAGAGAAAACTTTTTCCCAGTGATGATGGCATACATCAGCTTTGCCTCTGAACTTGAAACATCAGTCTTGGAAGTTGATTTTGGTCTGATGCAATTGATCACAATCTTGTGAAGTAGAATGTTAAACGCACTCATCCTCAAGTAGGAAATCTTTTTCTCTGTTCTTCTATCCTTGACAAGTTTCAATGTAGCACGAGCAATAAAAACATTGATAGGTTGATATCTTCCTCTCTCAACCCCAATGATATCCGCCAACATATCCATATCCACCACAAAGTCCTGATCTCGGACACTAAAAGAAAACCTATTCGCATCCATGAAACTAAGATTCGAATAGAAATAAGTAGTCAATTCAGCATGGGCTTCTGTGGTGTTAGAACAGAACTACTTAAGTTGAAGAAAACTAAACTTTTCTCTCAAATTGACATTTACAGTATCAAGGAAATCAAAATCCACACTCCTAGGGTTTATCACTCCACGCTTTAATAGTTTTGAGTATAGAACCTTCTGTTCCTTCGATCTAAACAACTCTATCCTTTTTCTTCGAATTTTCGTTGCAACACCCATTCTCGGTTGAAATTGGCTGTACAGTTTGTCATCATCATTCCCATCTATAAGATTAAATCCTCCAACACACGGATCACTTGGGATATTTGCAAGGGTTTCTTCAGCCAACCCTTTAGGAGCAATTCCCCAACTCTCCATTTTTCGCAAAAAGATATATTCATTCCCATATCCTTTGTCCTTAAGAAATTCATCGATGTAGTTCAATGGAGTACCAATCCTCTTTAAAGCACGATAAAGCTTATAAATAAAAGAGGGCCTTTGAACTCTTACAGGATCTGCGTCGTCAATGATTTTTTTCCTCTCGTTGATGATCAACACCCTGAGGACTACATGGTGGAGAATGATGCTGTTGAGAATGTTGTGGGCTCTGCTGCTGATTTGGAGACTCTTCTTCTTCGGTGAGATCGAAGTGTGTAGGCCCCTCACTCATTCGCCGTGGTTCCCTGCTTGCGATCCTCGAAGACTTTCTTGAAGACGATATCTTTCTCAATCTTTAAAAGATTCCTTGCTTGACTTTCCCAAGAAAGATGACAACTTTTTCGAAGATTAAACAAGAGAAGAAAACAGGAATGGAAGATCGGTGCTTTTTAGGGTTTTGAAGTTAAGCGAAGAGAAACCGATTGTATATAACTCAGTCGAAAGGAGGGAATACTAAACATCGTAATGGAAAGTGAAAATATGCCTTTTCAAAAAATAACTGTCTTTTTCGGGAAAATGGTCATTTCAAAATAACTCCTTTTTCCGAAAAGGAAACGTTGCAATAGTCATGTCAATTAAAGATAGCAATAATCAAACACGGTTGACGATCGTACATTTTCAAGATGAGATTCGAGAGAGAGAATAACTTACAGTCAAAGTCTTGTATACTTACTGTCAAAGTCTTGTATGTCTGAGTCTGAGAGTCTCTAGACTTTAACTTCTTCAAATCTCAAAATGTTGAGTCTGGAACAGATGATTTCAAATTGATTTTCTTCCAAAGGCTTTGTAAATATATCCCCCAGTTGGTTCTTTGAGTCAACAAACAGAATCGAAATTTCTCCATTTTGAACATGATCTCTAATGAAATGATGTCGAATCTCTATATACTTTGCTCTTGAGTGAAGAATTGGATTTTTGGTGAGATTGATTGCACTTGTGTTGTCGCAGTTACTCTCCGTGCATGAATCCTCAATTCCAAAGTCTCTTAACTGTTGTTTTATCCATAAAATTTGTGAACAACAATTTCCAAGAGCTACATACTCTGCTTCTGTTGTAGAAAGAGCTACTGTACTTTGCTTCATTGAAAACCAAGACACTGTCCTGCCTCCAAGTAGTTGACAGGTACCCGAGGTGCTCTTTCTATCAACTTTGCATCCGGCTAGGTCTGCGTCTGAGTATCCAAGAAGAGTAAAGTCTCACTTTTTAGGATACTAGAGACCAAAGCTTGAAATTGATGAAATATATTTGATAATACGCTTTGCAGCATTTAAATGAGATTCTTTAGGGTCTGCTTGAAATCTGGCACAAATGCAAACACTAAACAAAATGTCAGGTCTAGAAGCTGTAAGATAAAGAAGTGAGCCAATGATACTTCTGTATAACTTCTGATCGACCTTCTTTCCTCCTTCATCTTTGTCTATCTTTAAGGAACTTGATATTGTTATATCAACCTTTTTGCAATTGTCCAGTCTAAACTTTTTGACAAGATCTTTAGCATACTTTTCTTGATGAATAAAAGTTCCTTCCTTCAGTTGTTTTACTTGAAGCTCGAGAAAGAAGGTTAACTCACCCATCATGCTCATTTCAAATTCATCTTGCATAGTCTTAGAGAATTTCTTGCACAGACTTTCATTAGAGGATCCAAAAATAATATCATCAACATATATTTGAATAAGTAGAAAACTTTTGCTTTCTCTTTTAATAAACAGAGTAGTGTCTACTTTACCTTTTATAAAGCCTTTTTGAATTAAAAACTTACTCAGCTTGTCGTACCAAGCTCGAGGTGCTTGCTTTAAACCATACAAGGCTTTTTTCAGTCTAAATACTGAGTCTAGCTTTCTTGGGTCTTCAAACCCCGGTGGTTGCTCCACATAGATTTCCTCATAGATAAATCCATTCAGGAAAGCACTTTTGACGTCCATTTGGAATAACCTAAATTCTTATAACAAGTAAAAGCAAGTAATAATCGAATTGCTTCTAACCTTGCTATTGGTGTGTAAGTCTCGTCATAGTCTATCCATTCTTCTTGCGTATATCCCTTGGCCACAAGTCTTGCTTTGTTTCTTATGACTTTTCCTTTCTCGTCCATCTTGTTCTTGAAAACCCATTTAGCTCCAATAATAGATTTACCTTTTGGTTTAGGAGTCAACTCCCATACATCATTAATTCTGAATTGTCTGAGTTCTTCTTGCATAGCTTCAATCCAGCTTTCATCAGATAAAGCTTCATCTATGCTTTTGGGTTCTATTTCAGAAATAAGAGCCACAGCACTAGACTCTTCGCGCCTTTTGGATCTTGTACAAATTCCTTCATTAATGTCACCAATAATAAGATCTTTGGGATGATTGGACTTATGCTTCCAGTTACTGGTTGATTTGTCAGGTTGATGATCACTTCCTTCATTTGAATCTTCAATAATCATTTGTTGCTGGTCTTTCAGAGTTTGAGCTGCTTCTTGAGATTTAGACTTTGTAGAGTCTAGAGCAGGTTCAGATTCTTCAAGATGAGTCTGAATGGATTCATTTTGCATAGAATCTTGGAATTTAAAATTCATTGATTCTTCCACAGATTGAGTCTTTTTATTATAGACTCTGTACGCTTTGCTTGAGGTTGAATATCCAAAGAAGATGCCTTCATCTGACTTTTCTTTAAACTTACCAACTCGATCATTTGCATTTTTCAATATAAAACATTTGCATCCAAACACATGAAAATATGAAACAATACGCTTCTTTCCTTTGAATAACTCATAAGGGGTTTTTTCTAGAATAGGCCTTAGAAAAACTCTATTAATAATATAACATGCTGTTGAAACTATTTCAGCCCAAAATCGTGAAGAGATATTGCTTTCAATTAAAAGAGTTCTAGCCATTTTTTGAAGCGACCTATTCTTTCTTTCTACAACTCTGTTTTGCTCTGGAGTGTATGGAGAGGAGAACAAGTGCTGAAAGCCAGATTCATTACAAAATTTTGTAAAATCTTGATTTTCAAATTCACCTCCATGGTCTGTTCTTATACTTGAAATAACATATCCCTTTTCATTTTGAACCTTCTTAGCAAATTTTTCAAAGTAAGAGAAAGTTTCAGACTTACTTGCCAAGAAATACACCCAAGTAAATCGTGAGTAGTCATCCACAATTACTAGGCAGTATTTCTTACCTCCAATGCTCTGTGTTCTGGTTGGTCCAAAAAGATCCATATGCAAAAGCTGCAGTACACGGTTAGTGGAAACTTGATTTATTGGTTTAAAGAAATTTCTTACATGTTTTCTCAATATGCATGGTGTACATAGATTAGACTTTTGGTATGATAAATTGGGTAGACCACGAACAAGCTTCTTTGATGAAATTTTGGCTATCTGCTTCATAATGATGTGCCCAAGCTTTCTGTGCCATAAGCTTGCTTCGTCTTGGATTGAAATTAGACATTGCGATTCATCTGGTTTCACAGCAAAGAGGTAGATATTTTCATGTCTTCGATCCATGAATGATTGAGTAGAATCTTTACTAATTCCTGAACATATCCCTTCTTGAAAGTTGATTTTGAAACCAGTATCACACAGCTGACTGACACTAAGCAGATTGTAGTTGAGTCATTCTACTAAAGAAACATTGTTTATTGTAAGATTTCCAATCTTTACAGTTCCAAATCCCACAATTTTTCCTTTGTTGTTTCCTCCAAATGAGACTTTTCCACCATTTACTCGAACAAGCTTTATGAAGCAATCTAAGTCTCTTGTCATGTGTCTTGAGCATCCACTATCCAGATACCATTTTACCTTTTTCTTGATAGTGAACTGTATTTAAAAGAGAAACTCAAACTTTCTTTGGTACCAATATTTTCTTGGGTCCATTGGTGTTAGTATGATATGCGGTTTTTGCCCATACCTTTTTAACAGGTTTCCAAACCATAGGACATTCTTTTTTAAAATGATCTACACTATTGCACTTTAAACATCTGAGTGCATTGCGACCTACTGGTTTTACAAAGGTCCTTTTAAAATGATTTTTGTAAGCATCTCTTGTGGGTCTTTGTTTGATTCTTTCATTCACTTTAGGAAAATCAATTAAAGGAATGGTTTCAGCAGTCATTCCCAAACCAGATTTATTGAAATAAGGTCTTTGAACAGAAAGTATTTTTTCCAGTTTCTCAGATCCTATAGAAAATCTTTTGGAAATTTTTGAGATATCATTTTTCAAAAATGCATTTTCTTTTAAACGATTATCTTCACTTTCTTTAAGAAAAGATACATTCTTGTCTAAACATTTCACTTTTTCTTTTAAAACATTTTTTTGTTGTTTTAGAACAGAATTTTCCTTTTTGAGTTCGGAAATTCTTTTAAGAGAGGTTCTAAGACTAAAACACAATTCATCAATGTATTTTGAAACTTTAATAGGGATTTTGAAGTTACTCACCTCAAATTCGCTTTCTGAATCTGAATCTGTCTCGGAGTTCGAATCTGAATCCGATTGTGCCATTAGACATACATTGGCATAATCATCATCACTTTCTTCACACTCTGTATCACTCCAAGTTTCTACTTTAAGAGCCTTTCGATACTTTTCAGCTTTTCCTTTCTTCTTCCTCAAAAGAGGACAGTTGGGTCTAATGTGTCCATTTTTCTTGCATTCAAAGCAGACTACATCTTTGTTTAATTCATCATCTTCAACAGACTTGGTCTGTTGCTTTTGAAAACTTCGTTTCTTTGGATTGAATCTTCTTCCTTTTTTCTGTTCAGCTTTCTGAATCTTTTTATCATGAGAGCAAGCTCCTCATCATCCATATCGTCTTCAGAATCTGTAACATCAGAATCATCATTAGATTTTAATGTAATGGATTTCTTACCTTTAGGGTCTTCGTCTTCATTGATTCGTTCTACTTCATAAGATTGAAGAGTCCCAACCAACTCATCAACAGATAGTGGCATGATTCTTTGGGTCTCTCTGATTGAGGTATTTATGTGATTCCAATCCTTGGAGAGTCCACGCAGTAGCTTGTTTAACTTCATGGGATTAGAAATTGGTTGACCTTGATTTTCAAGACCATTCACGATTTCTATAAAATGACTAAACATGTCAATTATAGATTCTCCTGATTTCATTTTGAAGGCTTCGTATTGACTGAGGAGAATGTTGATTCTAGTCTCTTTCACTTGATCGGTTCCTTCATAAGTAATATATAATCTATCCCAAACTTCTTTAGCTGTAACACAAGAAGATATTCTGTTATATTCAGTAAGTGATAAAGCACAATATAAAGAATAAATTATTTTTGCATCAAGGGCTTGTCTCTTGATTATCTCTTCCTGAGTCATTTCACTAGACTCAACAGTATCTTTTCCTCTCTCTGAGACAGGTGTAGCTTTATGAATGATTCCTTTTTCTACAACGTCCAATTCCAGAGGATCCTTTAATCTTAGGAACGCCTTCATATTGTTTTTCCATATGTTGTAATTCTTTCCATCAAAGTAAGGCGGTCTGGTATTACCTTGCTCTTCTACCAGCCTTGGAGCCAACATACTAGCCATGGATCTTTAACTCTGAAATAAAACACTTCAAACAAAGTGAGTACACGAGCTCTAATACCAATTGAGATAGCTAGTATAAGTATCTAGAGGGGGTGAATAGGTGTAAAAACAATTTCTCGAGATACGGAAGTGATACTAGGCAGACGATAGAAAGGGAGTTCTCTTTTGATTAACAAAATGAAATACGATCAAAGTAAAGTAAAGAGTAGGGAAGAGAAAATTGAACACAAGGTTTATAATGGTTCGGCTTATTCCAAGCCTACGTCCACTCTTCCGCACTGACAGCCCACCGGCTGGATTTCACTATGAACAAAAGAGATATTACATCACAGCTTTTCCTTGATTCCACAGTGTAAATATTCTACCACACTTCCTCAAGAATTCTCATGAATATAGACTTTATTTTGTGTACAAGATTTCGCTCAACAAATGAATTGACTAAGAACAAGGAGCTTCAGACTTTGGAATTCTTCTATCGTGCACGCACTCAAACAAATGGAACGTCTTCCTTATATACTCCTTTATGCCACCATACCCGTTGGCACTTACCAAAGGAATTCCTTCAATCTACCCGTTGGACGGAATCAATTAGGAAGATCATTCGAGCTATTAAAGGAACATGTCGATAGCCCATCAATCCTGTTCGCCCATACAATCGGGATCTCGGTTTTTATAAGTAGAACCTTCCAAGTATACTTTGTCAATCATCGGATCCTTAATATTCGAATCAATCATGATCAAATAAAGAATTCCGTTATATCATATCTAGCCAAGAGATCTTCTCCAGTTGATAAGGTCACATCCTTAATGAAACATCCAGTTCTGGATAGCCTTTCTTCAACGGATTAGAAACTGTCAATGAGGATAGACTTTGAGTCTTGAGTCTGGCTGTCCGGAGGTCTTCAGACTTTAAATAGCAAAGTCTGCAAATCTTCAGACTAAACTGATGGAAACGTTTTGTCAGCTTCAAAACACTTCACGAAGATTTCTCTAACAAGCTGCAATATATACAAAAAAAAAAATCCACAAAATACATAAATCACAGGATTCGATTCGATCACGATTGTCATCATCTTTGCTCGGGATTGATTAATCATGTTTAATGGAATGCATTTAGACAGCAGGCCAATGGTCTTTCCATCCTGACATGCTCGCTGTATTAGTCTCAGACTCTCTTTTCGAATCGGAGGGTGCGGACACAGTTTTCTGTTTATACTTTTGGGCCTTCAAAAGTTAACTCGGCTGTCTATGTCTACTCTGACCCTAGCTACGATTATAATATTAGACACGATTGCATTTTTTAAAGTATACTTTGCAACATAATGTGCTGTGGCCCACCTAAATTATCGGGAGGTCGCTTCTGGGTTCCGTTAATGCTGTCGTATGATGAAGAAGGGTTTCTTTTTTAACTAAAATGAGCCAAAAACGTCTGCACTGACCTCAGCCGAATTCGATAATATTCTTCATCATTTTTCTTTATTTTCAACCTTGTTATTCGAGATCGAATGGAAACCTTAAACCCATGCGGGTTTGACTTTGCTACGTGCTGAGTCTGATGTAATCGCTCTAGAAGGCTTGGGAGGACGGAAAGCGTACATGGTCTCTTGGCTTTTAAGGTGGCTACGAACTTGTTTGGGTCAAGATTGGTTTCCCTTTGGAATGTTGACTCGCGATTGAGATCTCAGCTTCTTACTTTTGGGAGATCTCGTTGCATTTGACTTTGCTACGTAGACCGACTCGGCCTTTTCATTGACATTATTGGCTTGGCTAACAAGATTTATGCTTGCTGTGCTTTAAATCATTGCAAGATTATTTTAGTGACAAGTAATTTCGTGGAACCATTCTGCTTCTCCTACCTTTTCTTTGGTAGAGTTCATTAGATGGCTATGTTTTCACTAAGTTGTCGCTCGAACCGATTCTTTTTTAAAAGCATTTTAAGGTCCTTTCTTGCTCAATTTCTTTTAATTTTTAAATAATTTTTTTACTTTTTTCCTTTGTTACTCAATCTATTGAGACACAAACAAAAGGATAATTGTTGTATTAGTTATAAACCCACTGGACGATTGTTCCAATGCAGTCCTAACTTCTATGTAAAATTCTAATATAGTCATTCCAGCAAAATAAAATTCTAGGTTCGCTTAAAATTGCCAACATAAGGGTCCAATTATTAACCGAAAATAGTCTTAAAATAAAAATTCGTGTCATGGCCATTGATATGATGTTGACAACTTTATTCAAAAAATGATGTTGTTTTGCTTTTAAGGAGGCTATGAACATGTTTGGTCCAGATTTATTTACTTTTTGAATCTTGACTTACCATTGATATATGATCTTCTTACTTTTGGGAGATGATGCAAATAAGTTTACTCCAAAAATGACATTTTGTTTAATTTTCTATTTCCACTGTTCATCTTATTTTCTCTACAACAAAGGCAAATCATCAAACACTTTGTAACACACGCTCTTTTGGGTCTTGACTTGACTTGGGAAGTCGTTCGGTCGACTTGGGAAGTCGTTCGGTCAAAGTTGATTTCCAATTTGAATGTTAACTCAATATTGAAATCTCATCTTCTTCCTTCTGGGAGTCTCTTTTACTTTTGATGTTGATATGCGGTCTGACTTTTACTTTTCGTGCGCATTTATTGCTTGGATATCAAGCCTTAGGCTTTACAAATTGCTGTGCTCGAAATCACTCCAAGAATATTTCGATGGCAGCTAATTTCGTGGAATTATTTCACTTTTCCTAGCTTTTCTTTTGTGGAGTTCCCCTTAGAATAATCAATTTTTATTTATTATTTTTTTGGGCTTAAAAATCCTTTCTTGCTCGTTACTCAATCTAATGAGATATTCTTTATAATGTTAACATTGCCACACGTGAATTAATTTCGCTATTAGTTGGCCTTTCCTTAGGACAACATTAAATATGTGTGCATATGTAATGATAAAAATGTGGATCCTACTATTTTTCGCGGTGTATAAAGCATTAGTTATCACCAAATCCTTATTTTAAACATTTCTATGTTGATTTAATTTGACATTGGAACAAAATTATGCCGTTCGTAAGGAAAAACATATTGATTCACGATGAAATGATATTTAATTGATATATATATATATATATAGGTCTATTTGTTTCACTATAAACTTCTTGTGGCTGGAAAATTTTGTGCAATTTCAAAGCAAGCAAATTACGAAAGAAATTATCTAATCGGATTCGTAAAACATTATATATGAACATGCTTTTTGAGAATGTAAAAGAACACAAGCATTTATGAAATATTTTCAAGAGATTATAAAAAATATTTATGAAAAAAATAGATGACAATTTTCAAGAAAATAAAGAAAAAATTGATAAGAAATAGGAAATAGAAATAAAGGGATTTATTCTCGAAAATAGACGCAAAACAAGAAATAAAGAAAGGAATCCTATGGAAAGCACAAAATTTCTCGAAAATAGAAGGAACTTGCTCTACGTGTCTCCTTAATTTGTCATGTTGCAGTAAGTTTGAGATGACAAAACTTCTAGGTGTACATCTCATTGCTCGAATAATTTTTTTAGGAGATATCACTTTTATTTATGCATAACTTTTCCAGAGGTTTCTCATCGCTTCAACAACTCTTTTGGGATATTTTTCTTTTAATCATGCATAACTTTTTGAGGGGGATGCTATGGAAAACATGAAATTTCTTGAAATTAGAACGAACCATGCTTTGGAGCAAAACCTCTACTTTCTTTTCCGTGCAATGCAAGCAACACTATTTGGAATTTCTTAAAACTGAGAATCTAATATCAAATCCTGATCCAAGATTAATCATCCCGAATAAGTATACGACCTATTTCTCTCACCTTCATTTTTTTTTTTTTTTTTGAAATTACTCTTCTTCTTTGGAGAAGGAGCACACCCATGTAAGAACTTGTGGATTAGGTGATGCTAATCATATATATTGTCACTTGCATCAAATATTTTTCACGTGAACACTTTCACATGTCTATTTTTTTCAATAATTTCACTAGGAAATCCAACAATTATCGCTTCTAATGCAATATCCTTGTGTATTCTGCACCATGTGTACTGTATCCCGCAGGATCCGGAGAAGAACCATCTTTCTAGTCTAAATGATTTCTAAGGTCATAATAAAAATATAAAAGTTACATACGTCCGACACGGTCGGGGGGCTATAATAATATGCAGAGAGTCTCCAACTCACGCTCTCCACACCTTTATTTTATTTTTATACGTGCTTTTCAATAATTGTTAAAATAAATTAACCAAGAAATCACCCCCCCCCCAAAGACGTTTCTTCTGTCAATGGTATTTTCAATTTTAATTCGTGGGTCGTATTTTTCTAGTCGTGGTGGTTTACTAATTAATAAATTAATATTTTGACACATGGTCGATGGAAATTGTCTGTCGACCGATGGACCAAACATGAGGCAGAACGAATGCGATGACGTTTACCATGATGAAGATCATCTTATGACATTCACTGAGGTTTCTGAAGGCTTTATCCTACTGTAAATAGCTGTTGCTTCCTAGATTCTTTGCCTTTTTTTTTCTCCCTTGGTAATACGAACGTTCATGGGTCGATCTTATCCATTTTCAGCGAATTTTATGACGAAAATATTTTATACAAAGTCCACAGTCAACGGAGGAAAAACCACATAATCGTTTGAACAAAGCTGGTGTTGTGGTTAATAGATAATGTCCCTTGATAGGAAAAAAAATCTAAAGAGATATGGGTACATTTTTAATTGAGCAGAGAGACACATATCACGATTTGTAAGCTCTCTCATGAATGATGTTGACCCAATTAATAATTTTTAGAGAAAGGAGATTATGTTTCGAGGCTACTTAATAATTCTTTTTTTTATCTAGACCTTATCCTAGTAATTCTTTGGTCATATGCATCCCTCTCTCGAGAAAATTTCAAATAAAGATATGAAGTAAAGTTGTTTTAAAAAAAAGGATTAATAATAAATTTTATTTCAAATAAGGGTATTAAGATAGCAAGTTAGTTTCAAATAAAGGTCCAAGCTCGCTAACTGAGCGCTTGATTTTTTTAGCGGTCATATCAAGGCATTTTTGTCAAAAGTAAAATTTGGATAAAGATTAAAAAGAAAAAAAAAAAAAAAAAAAGCCAAAAAAGGGAAAAAGAAATTCCATCTAGAGTCGAACTCCATGGTCTAATCTGCAGTTGAAAAGCTAATGGAATGTGGGAGCAGCGCAAGGGAAAAATCTTAATATCGTTAATTCTTTATCCAAAGTTGATTTTCCTAAATATTTAGTTAATTCTACCACTTTACAAGGGAGGCACTCAATGTTGTGTTGCAAAAGGCGAGCGATCAAACAATAATATAGATATAATAAGAAAATAAATTAGAATTTACATGGTTCGGTCATAGAGACCTACGTCCACAGGGGAGAGCAGCTATGAATTTTACTATATATCAAGTAATACAAGGAGATTACACACTCAAGTCACTCAAATACTCTTTCGGTATTTCTCAAGCCCCAATTACACCCAACAACGCACGTAGTGTTTAGCCCCGAAATTTCTCAAGAAATAATCTCTCAATCTCACAAAGGAATTACACGCAAATCTTACCACAAGATTTAAATCGGCTACAAACACTAATCTTTATTGAATGTAATTCACGAACAAAAACGACAAAGAAAAAAAATCCCTCCTAAGCACTCGACGACGAGACGATGCTTCAAGACCAATTCTTCGTGATCAATGCTAATCCATCCACGACCACAAGTCTATATATATATATATGTGAAATCTTTATTCTTTTGCCAATTTCTCATAGGATTCTCTTTCCTATCTTGCCTATTTTAACCAAAATATATCTCTATATATTTTAAATAAAATCCAAATCCAAGTGAAAGTTGAACTTTCCTATTTCAGCGGCTAAATTCTCCAATGCAGATTCAAACTTTGGGAAGTTGATCTTCGGATCTTTGTTGCTCAATTTCAAACGTCCGAAACATATCTAATTCGGAACATTCATAATTTCATATTGGGCTCAAACTCAAGACATATTTTAACATTTTCCACCTTGACTTGACGTTTGAGCCAAGTTGCAATCACTTCGCTGAAAATTCAAACTCTGCCACTACTTTCCCATAGCCTCCGATGGGCTCAACGTCACAGATATTATCTTAGTCCAAGCCTTGCTTAAACTTCGCCATAACCGAAGACCTCATCAAAATACCAACTCCACATGCACCTTTATCTGCTCTACAGAGATTTTTCGATGCAACCTCTTTAACCACAGATAAAACAAAACCATTATTATATCCATATCTATAAGGAGATCGAATACATACCTTGTTAATTTTAGCAGTTACAGCAACCATTGGCTCTATAGGCTTCACCTCACTACAAGCATCATCTGTGTCGATTATTTTGCTAGTACTCGTACTCGTTACCTCAGGAGTTTCTGGTCGCAACTCCATCTCAAGCTGAACACTGTCCAGATCCGTATTAACACTATCACAAACACTCTTAGCTAGAAGTATCGGAGACTCATCAAGGGTAACTTATGTGACATCATGATTTTCAGACTCTGATTTCGATTGGTTAAATTGGGCATTTCATCGACGCAACTACAGTGTTTTTCTCTGAGTTGGCCACTCATGAGATAACTAGACTAGTTGGGTAGGCTATTAAGGACTTTAAAGCAGATAGACTGATAATTCGACTAGGAATCGACTTTTCAATCGTGCTTATCTTTAGAGATCATTACGGTACAGTTAAAAATCGAATTAAGATCAGAGAAAGGTCGGTTCGACTGAGATGTGTGACTGATCGTGGGTGACTCCATTAAATTGGAAAACTCTCGTCGATAGGCACTAATTTGATTTTACTGTCGTTTTGGTACCCTATGTCCGTATTTGAATCTTCGAGATTTTCACGATAATCAAGAGTCGCCAATGTGTCGAGTGGGTTTATCGTGGTTTGAAGCAAATCGACCACGGGTCATTTGTCCTAAAAAGTTCTAAAAACGACCTGGTAGCTTAAGTTACGCTCGAAACGCGTCCGAGTGAAATTAATCACCAGTCTAAGTCCGATTTCAGAAATTGGAAATTCTGTCATGTCACAGGTCATTTTAGGAATGTTGAATCAGTCTCAAAAGATTTTTCGAAGATTCCGAGATTTTTACGAAAATCATTCGGACGTCACGGAAAATTAACAGAAATTCGTTTTTGCTGAATTTAAGCGAGTTTGGACTTTCAAGCCAAGCCTTTGGGTGTTGGGTACTTACTGAAAATTCTACATGATTTATTTTCATCGAAATAGGACTTCGATTTGGAGATTCGGTGGATAAATTGAAGCTTAAATTGAAGAATCCGGATCTATGGTAAGGGCAGCATATTTTGGCATCAATATTAGATCTATTGGTGGAAAAATGGTGGGAAAGTATTGGGGACCAAACATTTATGTAAGAAGATATTTTATTTGACTTTGGGTCCATCCTCATCCATTCCTTTCCATCTTCTCGAGCAAGTTTCACTCGCCGACTTCCCCCCTCCTTTCTCTCGAGCGACCATCCCCTCTATCAACTTTTCCTACAGCCCCATCTTCGTTCAATCCCCCACCGAAAACCAGTTGTTCCCCACTCACGCTTCAACCCCACTAATCCCTGCTCACCACCGAAGCATCCCTCTCTCTTCATGTCGTTCCACTGAAGTCCCTCGCACCTTCAACGAGTCCAACGTCAGCGAGCTGCTTCCTTCGTCCATCTCCTCGTCAACGCTGCAGCTCCACTTCGGTCTTGCCACGCCAGTTGAAGCCCAGCGAAGCCACAACAGCCCACGCCTCGGTCAACTCGGCGATTATCTCAGCGAGTTGTTGACTCCTCCACGTGTCCGAATATGCTCCCATTCGATCAAGCATCCAGCAGCTGCTTCCTCGTGTTTGGCTCGGTCAACCTTTTGCTCAGGAAGCCCCCATCGTCGACCCTCTTCGACGCCAGCTCCACTGCTTCGCACGTCCTTACAGCCCCATTTCACCGAGTCAGGCCACCGACAGCCCCAACACACCGAGCTGCTCCCTCTGTCTCTCCCGCGTTCGGTCAACTAGCGAGCTCCACACGCTGACTTTCACCCACCGAACCGAAGCCCACCATCTGCTGCCTCCTCAGCCATCTCCACTGCTTGCTACCAGCACGCCTTCACCGCCTTGCGTTTCTTCGGTCAAACATCCAACATCTTCTTCGGTCAAGGTCTCCCATCCGAAGGCCACCATCATGGACTCTTCCCTTGCAGCAACGAGTGGACGCCAGCAGCAGCTTCTTTGCCGCGACTCCTTCGTGCGTGCCAGTCCACGCTCGGGCAAAACCAGCGCCGTCTTCAGCCCACTTGCATTTGAAGTCCAGCTTGTTCTTATCTCCCCTGCAGCAGCTTCGGCCCAGCAGCTCCTTTGAGCCCATGTCTTCATCGATCAAAACCCAACAGTTTGGCCCACAGTCCATACCAAGTTTCGCAGCCCAGTCCAGTGAATTTCAATACGCCACTTGAAGCCCAACTCGCATTCTTTTCCAGCCCAGTCCAGCGAGGCTTGCAATTGTTCAGCCCAAGTGCATCAAACCAACGGCTCAACCCAAGTTGGTTCAGTTCAGTTCAGCCCATGGTCCAGTGAAGTCTAGCAAGTTCTTTTGAAGCCCAAGCCCACGGGGCAAGATCTTTGCGCCCGGCCCGAGTGTCCATCAACGCCGTCGAAAGTTCGGATTTCGGCCGCTGTCGCGTTGCCGTTGCACTGATCTGGTCTTCGCTTTGCCAAGTGAGTTTCACTCACTAATGTTTTCTTAGTTTGCTAATTATACTTAAAGGTTGATTAGATTTAATTAAGTACAATTAAATTGTTAGATTATAGTAGATTAGTGATTATTAGATAATTGCGATACATGTTAGTCAATTGGATTGTGCAATTAGTGAGTAGGCATGTAATACTATTTATTGAATGCTACTTGGGATTTTTCTTGACCCTTATCGGTGTTAATTAGGCAATTCGTGCATAAGTGGAATTTTTAGGAATTAAATATCAATTTTCGAAATTAATTATTTAATTATTTATTTCCGGAAATTCAACTGGGATGGTTAGTGATCAGAATTTTGTGCTGATCGTTGTGGCACGTTCGTTTATTTAATTAAGCTGTATTTTGTGCTAATTGAATTATTTGTAAAATTGGGAATTATTTTTTAATGGAATAATCTTTGGTTATTAATTATAAAATAACCGGGTGTTGGTTGACAGCACCAAAAGTGTTTTGGTGAACTATAGAAAATGTGGGAATTATGGAAAGGAAAATATTATATTTTGGCTAAGGTCGACCATGTCCCCACACAAGGCTATTTTATCGAGAATGATAAAAAGTGGAATTGATTGAATGATCAGAACAATATACTATATCATCCTACAGGCTCTGATATGTCAGCTTAGCGAGAGCAGTATACCAGTATACTATATCAGCCTACGGGCGATATGTCAGCTTAACGAGAGCAGTATACCTTAATCTTATCAGTTTAGTGCGAGCTATACTATCTATATATCAGCTTAGAGTGAGCAGTCCTGGACTATGGTCAGACTTATAGATAGTATTGAATGTGCCGACCAAGCATGGGTCGTGATGACATGTAATTGACTGGGTCGATTGATTATTGGTTTATCTTGATATTGTGAATTGATTGATCGAATAGAAATGACCGTGAGTGGTCTTATTGACGTGTAATTGACTAGGTCGATTTGATCAGTGCTTCGATCAGTGATATAATTGCTTTGGTGCCTATTTGATCTGTGCTAATATGCAGGTGGAATATGAGGCCAAGGTAAGTCCTCTGACTCATGTTGTGCATAGGCAGCCCTAAGGTGTATTAGTTTACTAATCGGGTCTTAGGGAGTAAAACTTGCTGAGATGTGGTTTCAATGGTTATTGAATAACCATTTCAGGACCTTGATGAGAAGCCTGAGGAGGAGGAATTTGAAGAGGAGAACCCTAATGTGGAACCAGATGAGAAGGAAGATTTTAGAGAAGAAGATGACCATGAGGAGGATCCTGAGTATGATCCGGATGAGGATTGAGATTCCATCATGTTTTGTTAGACCTTGATTATATGTGGATAAGGGTTAGATCAAGCCCCTGATAATAGTATTGCATTGTATACTATAAGGTGCTTGTTTAAAAGAGTAGTTGTGAATTTCAGTATGAAAAATATGGCCCTACTTTTCTATCCCATTGCTTTGTTGTTTGGGGATTTATAATTGCTTTCGCATGTAATATAAAAAAAAAATAAGGGTCGGCGATATGTCCTGGGATATCGCTTTCAAAATCGATCAAAAGTAAGGGATGTACGTGTGCCTGAGGATCGGGCCGTGATAACTTCTCTGCTGTTAACATGTGAATTTATATTTGAGCACCACAACCTATCGCCCCGCTCACCTTATGCATAGCCATGGAATATGAACATTACCCTCCAATCGAGTTTACCATCACTTACTCGAAAATAACTCGGGCAACCAAACATTTTAATAATAGAATAACTAGCAACGTTATCTGATCACACTTCTTTATGAGTCCGTCATTTAATAGCAATTGATGGGGATCTATTCACCAGGTAGCTTATTGTACTAAGCACATCAGCTAGGATTATCCTAGTAATACCAGCATTAGATATCATTATTCGGGTTGTCTCTAGCAATGTTTTGCTCATCAATTCTACAAATTGTTGTGATTTATCGGCACTAGTGCGGTGTTTCATTATGCCTTCTTTTATGCAGAATTTATTTGCCAACTTTGATCAGAACTCCATGCTATTGTCGGTCTGCATATGCTTGATCGACTTACCAGTTACCATCTCGATCAAAGCTCTCAATCGTGTGATCTTGACACCAGCATCAAACTTGTGCATTGGCACAAACACCTAGGTCTTCCTCGAGCAGTCAAAAGACTCTCGAACAGATGCATCCAACGTCTTCGCAGCGAAATTTGCCACTGTGTCACCTTGAAGTTTATACTGGCCTTCATACTTTATTCCTTTCATTATCACCAGGGCACCTCGAACAACCTTAAGAACTCTACCTTTTGAAGAATACCTACAACCAGCTGAATCTAGGGCACATAAAGAAATTAAGTTCTTTTTCAATTCCGGAACGTGTTTTACTCTAGTCAATATCCTCACAATGCCATAATGCATTCTGATTTTAACATCACCAATACCTACAACATCGCCTCAGCGTTGTTCCCTAATTGAACTTTACCACTACTTGTGCACTAATAAGTGATAAACCAGTTTCTATTTAGTGTGACATGAAAAGAACAACTAGAATCCATAATCCATCCATCAAATGATGAATAATTAGTAACAGACAAGACATAATCGGCATTATCTGTTACAGGTGCAACATTATCTGCAAAATCAACTATAATTTTCTTATCCTTCTCATTCTTTAGCTTAAGGTAATTCATTCTAAGATGCCCCTCTTGCCACATCTCCAACAGACAACATCAGTAGTCCTAGATTGACTACGTCTGTTCATATTAGTACTACTCTTATCCATACGTGTTATAGATATTTCTCTATTTTCATCTACTAAAGCAGTAAATACATGTTCGCCATATTCTCTTTTATGAATATCCTTGCTCAGAATCAAATCTCGAACCCCATCAAACGTCAAATTTGTTGACCTAGAGGAATTACTAACAGTAGTAATAGTAGCAGTCCAACTATTAGGCAATGAGGATAATAGAATCAAAGCACGTATCTTATCTTCAAAATCAATCTCAACCGAACTCAATTGACTAACAATCACATTGAATAAATTGATATGATCTGCAACTGACGCACCTTCGCTCATCTTTAAATTAAACAGACGTCGCACCAAATAGATCTTGTTGATGGCAGAGGGCTTTTCATACATATCCAATATGGCTTGCATCAAATCAATTGTGGTCTTCTCCTTCAAGATGTTAAACGTGACATTATGAGCCAACGTCAGCCAAATAACACTCATAGCTCATCTATCCAGCAAATCCCAATCATCTTGCTTCATTGTCTCTAGTTTCTCCCCAGATAAAGGCAAATGCACTTTCATATGGTAAAGATAATCTTCAATCTGCATCTTCCAGAAACTAAAATCCTTCCCATCAAATCTGCCGATTCTCACTTTTACTTCTTCCGTCTCCATTGATTCGCTTCAACTTAGCCAAACTTGCCTCTGATATCACTTGTTGCGAAAGGCAAGTGATCAAATAATAATATAGATAGAAGAAGAAAATAAATCAAACACCGAATTTACGTGGTTCGGTCGAAAAGACCTACGTCCACGGGGAGAGCAGCAGCAAATTTCACTATAGATCAAGTAATACAAAGAGATTACATACTCAAGTCACTCAAACACTCTTTCAGTGTTTCCCAAGCCCCAATTACACCCAACAACACACGCAATGTTTAGCCCCGAAATTCCTCAAGAAATAATCTCTCAATCTCACAAAGGAATTACATGCAAATCTTATCACAATATTTAAATCGGCTACAAACACTAATCTTTCTTGGATGTAATTCATGGACAAAAACGACAAAGAAAAAAAAAACCCCTCCCAAGCACTCGACGATGAGATGGCGCTTCAAAACCAATTCTTCATGATCAACCCTAATCCATCCACGACCACAAGTATGTATATATATATAAACCTTTATTCTTTTGCCAACTTCTCATAGGATTCTGTTTCCTATCTTGCCTATTTTAACCAAAATATATCTCTATATATTTTAAACAAAATTCAAATCCAAGTGAAAGTTGAACTTTCCTATTTGAGCGGCCAAATTCTCCAACGCAGATTCAAACTTTGGGAAGTTGATTTTCGGATCTTTTTTGCTTAATTTTGAATGTCCGCAACATATCCAATTCGGAACATTTGTAATTTTGCATTTGGCTCAAACTCGAAACATATTTTAACATGTTGTAACAGAGCTCATGCATTTCCTACTTTCTTTGAGCTTGACTTGGAGCGGAGGTCGATCACAATCGTGAGTCTTACCGACTTAGACTCACTATAAATCTATGATGTTTGAGTATTACTCACCGATATATTAAAAAGTTACTTTGTATTTTTGCAACATGTCAATCGGTTTTGACTTCGCCGGAACCAAACGCCAATTGGTCTTTCTAGTGGAGGATTGAGTGGGAACCTCGATTGAACAACAGTGATGCCCGACTCGCCATGACCGAATTCCTTTGCTAATCTGAGTCTCTGTGTCTACAACATCAAGGAAAAATGAAGAAGAAGAGGAAGACCTCAAGAAATGCTAAACCCATTTCTCAAAACACATTTAAGAGCCTCTTCACTATATCAATCTCTCTCCTTTCTTGTTTTGCTTGCAAATTGCTTCGTCGAATCTGCTCACTCACCCCAAAAACCTTTACCACCGATTCTGCCCATGCCAACCTCGCAACAGCTCCAATGGCAATTGTCCTCCATGGGCCGTCTTCCCCCACCTAGGGCTCCGACGCCATGGTGGCTCAAACTCTCAAATCTAAGAACTGGCTGGTTTCAATTTTCTTTTCTTTTTCTGTGGCTTTATATATATATATCCATATTTTTTTTGGACAAAAATGCCTTGTTTTAGCAGCCAGAAAAGTCAAATACTCATTGGCTGGCGAAATATTGGCTGCCCAATGAGTTCAAGTTCTAATTTAAGATTGACATGTTTACTTTAAACTTTCATTTAAAATAAGCTCAATTTTTAAAAACGTCTTCATTTTAAACTCTTATTTGAAATTTTCAGATCCCTTTTTAACTCTTGTAAAGGAATCTTCACAAGTTTGAACTTCAATGATTTGTTGACAAGTTGGATGATTTTCTTTCGCTTGTTTCTATGTTGGGCACATCTGTGATTGGAATCGTTTCGTCAAACAACTACTGATTTTGTGGATAGGATCAATAACTCAATTTCGATTATTTTTTCTTTTGAATCCAATCAATGATTCAGAAAATGTCGAATAGATTGATCGGTACATCCCACCTTCTTCAATGTACTATTCAAAGGGTCAACCAAACCCAAATGTCATATCATAACTGTAAGGCTCTTTTGCCCGGCTGATGCAAGACTTTGTTTTTATCTTTGCTCGTTGCATTACGGTTTTTGGACCTTATTGCCCAACATCATATTTTTAACCGTTGATTTGATAGTACACTTAAAGCAGCATATCTTGGAGGGCTAGGAACATGATGATCTCCAATAAACAAGGTCAAGCTTACTCATCTCCTTTCATTATCTAACTTAGGGAAGTGAGATAAAAAGAGAATTTGTAATTCTTAACTCGGAGGGGAAGGCGCACGTATTGAGTACAAATTTTTATAAAGTACGGCATGAATAAGATGATAATTGCATTACGTACTAGATAATGAAGGGAGCAACGGCCTCTGCCATCTCCCTCAACTTGTCATCAGATTAAAATATCATATACAAAAAAAGTTCGAGACTCACTATCGAAAAGTATAATTTTTTTTTTTTTTGTTATTTGCATTAGGATCATGATATGTATGCCATTAGAATTTTCATTTAGGGGATCATAGCCAATCTCCTAAATTCTAAAAGAGATAAGATAAGGTTGGTTACCCATTTTTGGCATTTCTTGTCTCGTCTCTTTAGGCATCTTAATCTGGCACTATGCTTTATATGACTTCACGTGCTCGAGATGTTAATTGGAAATGTTCTGGGGTCATCTAAACTGTCATGACACAATTAATGAATCAATTGTTTCTTATAGTGCCAAAAATGTAAGGGCGCGTTTGGTAACGTTTTTGTTCTTTTTTTGTTCCAGAGAACAGAAAAAAAAAAGTGTTTCTGTTCCAGAAACAGTTTTTGAACAAAAAAACGCATTTGGTAAGTGTAAAAAAAAACTGTTCTTGAAATAAAAAAAGAACAGAAACACGTTTGGTAACTGCAGTTAATTTTTGTTCCTAGAATAGAAAAAGAACATAAACACGTTTGGTAAACTGTACAAAATTTCTGTTTTTAAATTTTTTAAAAAAATATTTTTTTCTAAATAAAGTTTAAACGAGATGAGAATTGTCATTCTCATGAAATGCTCATTAATTTTGTTTTATTCATGGTGAGTGAAGACAAATGTTCTGAACATGATCATATGTGCATACTTGAAAGAAAACAATTGCCCATCGACAATTCATACTTGTCCCAAGTAATCGTCCCCCATTTCTTTGGGTGATTCCCATTGAATAACTATTTGCCACCTTATTCAGTGGTAATCACATTCATTCATAACGAGAGATTGGTTGCTTGGAATCAAACCGATGGATCGTTAGAACATCATTCCATCAAGAGTATACTTAGATAGGGATTCTGCGAACACGAGCTTGTGCACTGGGGATTGAAGAATATTAAAACATGAAATATGCAATTTTCATCTACAACCAACTGCTCATGTCGATAGCCAAGATATCAAAGTCTTGATGTTCAACTTTCTCGCATACGTTCTTTCCCACACTCTGTATAGTCTCAATTTATTTTCTCAAGTCAGCAAGAATCTGAACTTGCAGATAGCAATATTTGCATGTGGATCAATGCTGCACCTTAGAAACAAAACAAACGATCAAGACGGATATCAGAACTCTCAAACAAGTTGAGCAGTGCCATAGTGGTTTGGATTTAGTTTTGCTACTGTACATATACATGCATACAGTGTGCCACTCATCCTAGCAAAAGAGAACAAAAAGCACTAGCACTTCGAAACCCAAAAGACTAATAACAGGCGCCAATTTTCCTCGTTTTCAACCATTAATGACACCAGAACCATATAGGGCAATGGAGCACAGAGATGATGGATCACTTCTGGCCCTTCCTCTTCCACAAATCTCCAAACATTCTGATCCCAGAGTTCTTTCGCTTCCCGCCTCCAAAGCCATGTCTAGATCATCAATATTTCCTGGTGAACCCACAAAATCAGCATAACCTGCATGAGGCACCTCAAAAACTCCTCCGAAATGCTTATCCATGGAACCGCATCTTCCAAGAATTCTCCCATTCATTTCAACACCACCAGCAAGAACAGCAGCTCTTGCTTTCCTCCACCGCTCGGTCTGCACCCTCGCTTCTTCATCTCCGCTTCTAGTTCTTCTTTACCTCCTTCCACAGCTTTTAATTTCTCCTTCAATTGGATGTTGTTTTCTTTGCTCGCTTTAAGTTCCTCTTCTAGCTGACTCAGCTTTGAGGCCATTTCTTCTTCTTCTCAAGCTTTTCTTGAGCTACTTTCTTTGCCCTCAGCCGAGACCAATTGCTCTTTCGATTCTTCAGCTCTTCTTGAGCTTGGCCAAGCTGAGATTCCAGATCCGCAATGTGAGTTCCTAGTTTCTTTTGATTAACTGAATCAGATTGGGCACCTCGTGGAGAATTGGGTAGGTGCCAAAGTCTTGTTAAACATCTCAATTCTCATGCCAAGACTCCACCGTTGTGTAAAATAACCAAAGCAAAGGTGGAGTACCGTTATAAGATCTGCGTACGCCCACGAGCCACTACACCCGCAAACCCCAAGCCAATAATAGCCACCCGATCCTCGCATTTATCCCACTTTGTCCGAGACAAATTAAAATCAAATCAGGGAAAAGATCACATTTGTCCAATGGCCTCGGAAATGCCTAAGTGGAATGTTAGAAATTCCAGGTGCCAACTAAAAGAATCTACCGGAGAAACAAGATAGAACCAGGTACCAACTAAGACCCCAAACAGAAAATGCAGATGAAATTAATAAGTTGGACAAAATTTTCAAAGACAGGCAAATAACACCTTAGAGATGCAATTTATGTTATGAGAAAACCCTTTATTTCCTCATATAAAGATCGTAAAAACATTCCTAACTAATGACGTACCTGTCAAAACCAGTAGAAAGCTACATGAAAATGCATCTTTGTACAGGGTACCCGTAATTTGGCTTAAACAATCTCCACTGTACAAAACAAAAGGGGGAGGAGTAACTCACAATATTTTGCACAGATTTGACAATGCTTAGGGAGGTGGAAGAATCGGAGCTTTCGCCCGTAGCCTTTACAACAATAGCTAGGCGACTTCCTCTTTCTACAGAAAAACACAAATATAAAAAATAAAATCCTACGTTAAGTACGGGCATCACTGATTGTTTCTACCACCACAAAAAAAGAGCCTACGCCCAGTTTTAACTGGGAGTTGCAGCACGCTTGCAATTCCATCATGAACCTCTTTTCCACTTGTAGCTAGTAGTCTTACTCCATATAGTTACCAGCCAAAATGGGTAGGCTTTTGCTAAAATAGGCAAGAACAGTATGCTATCATACGAGCTACAGTTTTACATTTCAATTAAAAAAGGACTCAAGTTTTTGCATTTAATCCTTCTTTCCTCGCAAGTTCTGACACTCGAATAGTGAGAAAAGACTCCCAAGTTCGGAACTTTACAATCAAGTAATCCACGAGAATAGCACTGCAGGCAATGAGAATTCTTGATAGGCCTAGAACAAATACCAGACTGAAAAGAAATCTCGTACCTTTAGATGTGGAAACTGAGAATATTCCGACAGTTGTCAAAAGGGGCTGTGGCTTATTGTGGACGAGTGGTGTTGCCGGCAAGTTCACTAGAATTGAAGCCATTTGCAACTCCAAACGCGAGAAAGAACTAGAAGTATATACTCTCTCGTGGAGTTCACAATATGGAGAGGCAAATGATCGAGAATTAGACAGAAAGTTTCTGGCTTTTTCGGATGAACAACTGAACACAACGGCTCCAAGAAGGGATCAAAGCTCACCGACGTATCCGCGAATGTTCGTGATGCGCTGCACTTCTTTCACAAGCCGAGGAAGCTCCTCCCCGAAAGTTCTTCCACTCCCATTTGACCGCACACCGTCTACAATCATGAAATTGACCATAAAATTCAAAACCAAACATCGAGCTTAAGGCGGACCAGCCACAATCACATTACAGAACCTCGCACAAAAATCAAGACGACGAAATGCAAACCTACACAAAAATCAGCGACGCTCGCTCAAGCGAGCAGACGCCACCGCAGATCTGGGCGAACAACAACTCACTCGGGGCTCGAGCGCGAGGGCTCGCTCGAGCGAGCGTCTCGCAGATCTGGGCAAGCGCTGGCTCGAGCGAGCTGTCGCGGTCGAGCCCCGAGCAGCGGTCGCCCAAATCTGCCGCAGATCTAGGCGAGCAACGCTCGCTTGAGGCTCGAGCGAGCGTTGGGTGGTGGTCGGCGAAGGTTGCTCTCGCCGAAGGCCTCTTCGAACGGAGATGGAGGAGCAGCAGGGCCTACCTGGACTGGGAAGCTTCAGCCGGTAGACGGAGCACCACCTGTCGGCGCCGGAGAGTGAGCGGAGTGGGGAGGCGCCGGAGAGTCGTCGGAGGGGGGAGTCGCCGGAGAGTCCGCCCGAGTGGGAGGCGCCGGAGAGGGGAGGCGTCGGGGGAGAGAACGAGCTTCGCACGGGCACGAAGGAGAAGGGCTTCGCACGAGCTTCGCTTTGTTCCCGTTTTGTTCCAATTGTGTTTTTTATTTCTGTTCTTTTTTGGTTTCCCGTGAAGTGTTTCTGGAGTAGAGAAACAACAAAAAGTTGTTTCGATTTCTGTTTCAATTTTGTTCCGAAACGAAAAAACAAAAAAAGAACAAACGCAAACAAACACGTTTACTGTTCTTTTTTGTTCCCCGGAACAAAAAAACAGAAAAAGTGTTCATAAACACTTCTCGAAGTGTTACCATGTAGGGCCTAAATGTAAATGTAATTAGGAATATTACTTCTTGCAAGAAATCAGCTACTCCTTTCCTTTCAGAACATTTAAAACCCATTATCGCGATCTAAATTTCGGGTGCAACACCTAGGTTTAGGCTAATGGACTACTAAGTCTTTAAACTTAGCTTGGGCTCTCCCAAGTCCATACTAAATCGCGACTTAAGATTCAAATATTTAATATGCAAATAATTATTATCTAGAAGTCGCCACTAATCGGTTTATGATAGGTCGATTAGATACCTAGGTAAAATAATAGGAGAATTATTTTACTCATACAAACTAGAGACTTTGGATACGGGGACTTGGTTACACTAAATTTCTTTAATGCTCTTTCGGTACCAGTCTTTTTATTTTCAATTTTTTTTTTTGCAGGCAGCTAAGATTTATTTTAACCTAAATTATTATCATGCAAATATGATGACTATACTGATGCTCATCCATTATTAAACATTCAATAAATAAAATAAATTACATCAAAAGAAATAAACACACAAAACAAGCAATTTTTTTGGGGTTTTTTTTTTTAAATTAGAAATTTTTTATGAAACATGCATTTTAACTACATGACCTAATTTTACTAATAAAAAAATTCTAATTAAATGAACCTATTATGCAAAATAATTAACATGCACCTAATATTCTTGTATTTTTTTAATTGAAATTCGGAATTAATAAAAATCCTAATTAAACTATCTAAAATGAATAATTTTCTAATTTTTTTTAGGGGTTGATTTGACTGAAACCTTATACTATCTTAGAAAACTATTTTTTTTATAGAAAAAATGGGATTATTTAAATGTGCAAAGATTATCTAAGCCTATCTAAAAAAATTAAATCCAATCCCGATCTATCCCAAAAATTAAAAAGTGCAATCTCAAAAAATGCAATCCTAATTTACTAATACACTCCGATACAAGATTTGATTTTTTTTAATGTTTTTTTCGTGTTTTTTTCAAGCCAAGCAATTACATCTAAACAATTAAGATATTCATCAAATAAGAATTAAAATAACCGAAAAAATAATCTGTTGTCTCACGGGTTAAATTAACGATTATGCATCACAACAAATGGTAAAAATCTGATTTGAAGTCTTACAAATCAAATTAATAACTATAATGATTTAAAAATTAAAATACTATCAAAATGCTCCAAAAAATTAATATAATTAAAAAATTAATCCGACATCTTACGAATCAAATTAATAATTATATTAATTTTGGGCAAAACCCCTGCGGATAATGCTTACAAGATTTATGAAATGAATATTGACATCCAATATTACAATTTAAATAACTTAAAGATGCTATCAAATAAAATATAACAAATAAATGAAAAAAATAATTAAAAACAAAAAGCAAAAACTAAACTACTTAAGGAGGGGCTCAAGGAGGATAGCAGCATCGACGGGGGAGCAGATCGCAGGCAGAGGCGGTGCGGTGGTGCGTTGTCAACGAAGTCAAGAGCGGTGGGCTCCAGCTACTAGGCGAGCAGGGGCAAGGGCGACGTTCAGCGGCAGTGGGGGCACTCGGATGCTCACGGCTGTAGAGGCACTATCTTCGGAGTTCAGGGGCATTCGGCTTTGCTGGTGTAGACATAGCAGAGGTGGTGTGGTGGTGTTGGTGAGGAGCGTTGTGGGCATCGGCGGAGCAGCAGCGGTGCGCGACTTGAGCTCAGAGCAGCGGCGGAGACACCTAGTTGTCGCGGGTCATCAGGTGGAGGCCGGCGACGGGTGAGCGGGCCACCGGGTTGCTGGGTGCAAGTGATGTAGCGACGGTGAGTGCGGCGACGACAGAGCTTTGGCGTTCAGCACTGCTGGTGTGGCACTGGGTCGCGGGTTGCTGAGGCACAGCGTCGAGCTCTAGTGTTGTTGGTCGAAGCTAAAGTAGGGGACACCGAGCACTGGGTCGTGGGTAGATCTCGACTGATGGGCAAAGCGTCGAGGAACGGCAAGACCGATGGAGCGGTGGTGGAGCAGAGAGGTGCGGTGGCTGTCATCATGGTGTTAGCGCTGTGACTGGCGCGCGCATGGGACTGACGTGAATAGGGGCAGCGTTGGGAGGAAGAAGACGACATTGTAGCCCTATTTTCCTTTTTCTTTCTCTCTCTCTCTCTCACGTCATTTCTCTCTCTCTCTCTCTCTCTCTCTCTCTCTCTCTTACACTCATGTCTTATGTAGCACAGACACTCTTCGAAAGCCTTCGTGTCGTGTCCGACACATGTTCGACATGCTCCGACACGTCTTGACAAGCTCCGACACGCGGTCAACGAGTGTCAAAAAATCCAACACGTGGTCAACTCTCTCTGACATACTTTGACACGCAAGTCCAGAATTCCAACACGCGATTCCGACACGCACGATGTCAATTTTAAAAATTTCTAATACCAATGGGGTCAAAATATAAATATACACAAAAGAAATAATAAAAGAAGTAATAAAAATGTTATGAATATACAAGCACGGGTCAAATTTTTTTTTCAGGTTTTTTTTAGAATTGTTTTAGTTTTTTTCAAAGTCTTTTACTATGAAAGAAGTAATAATAAAATTCTATATATGATAAATAAATAAATTTAAAAATATCATTTCAGCATTTTTCTTTAAACAATGTTTTTTTTCCTCTAAGTTTTATGTATTATTGTAACAAATTAAAATAATGAATGATATTATTTAATATCTTCATGTAAATTAATTGTAGGCTATTATTTATTTATTTATTTATTTATTTATTTATGTATTTATATATTTAAATATATTTAATATATAACGTGTCGGAATGTGTCGAAATTCTCTATTTTTAATAAATGACGTGTCGGCGTGTTGTGTCGTGTCGCGTCGCGTGTCCGTGTCGGTGCTACATAGCTCATATCTCTTCTCTCTCACCGTTTCTTTCCTTTTTCTTTTCTTGTCAGAGAAAGAAAAGAGAAATGGCTTTCTCTTTTGACCAAGATGGACAAAAGCTTCTGAATTTTTTCTCTCAATTCTCCCCCTCTTGGTCACAAAAATTGTGGCTCTTTTTATAGTGATTTCATACGGCCACTTTCTATGGCATTTTCTGAGTTTCCATCTTCTGTTGCATTGATTTATGGCTGCATATTAGAGCGCGATTTTGCAATCAGCTCGATTTTGCTTGATTCCTTCCATTTTATCGAAATCCTTGCCCTTTATTTACCTGATTTTTTAATTGTTTCTGCATTATTCAAAATATGAATATTCATCAGAATTTTTAACTTCCATGCATAATCAATCAGATTGATTTTCCCTATTTTTTCCTTTTTTATTGTTCTAATGCAATTTTTATTTTATTTCCTTAGGGTCATTAAAATTTAGGTGTCAACACCCATGTGTCTGAAAAACTCGAGCACATTTTCTCGGGGACCTTGGTAAGCAATTTGCCCATCTGAGACAAGGATGATATCGTCGAACAGGTCATAAGTTTTCAGCGCAGGTTGGAGGAGGGATATTAGAGCAGTTCCATTGAGGATGTGTATGGATTGTGACAGCCTGAATTTTCAAAATTTATTTTCGATTAAATAAATCGAGCATTTCATCGATGCACTTATAGTGCTCTTCTTTGAGCTAATTACTTACGAGATATCTGGACTATCTGGGAAAGCAATTAAGGAATCTAAATGCAATGGACTTGAGAATTGGACCAGGAATTGACTGCTCAACCATGTTGATCTGTAAGAGTCATTACGGCACTGTCGAAATCAATTAGAGACCGGAGATAGGTCGATTTGACTGAGATATGTGATCAGAGCGTGGGTGATTCCATTTGATTGCAAAATACTCGTCGATCGGCACTAGATCGATTTTTCTATCGTTTTAGTGCTCGGTGCCCGTATTTGAAATCTTGAGACTTTCACGACAACCAAGGGTCACCAATGTGTCGAAGATGTACATCGTGACTCGAGATAAATCGATCATGGGTCAATTGCACCAAAAATTCCTAAAAGTTACTCGATAGACTAGGTCACGCTAAAAGCGCGCTGGATTAAAATTAACTGCGAATTTGACCCTGATTTCATAAATTGAAAGTTCTATGGTGTCACGATTTATTTTAGGAACGTTGACTCATCCTCCAAAGAATTTTTGGAGATTCCAAAATTTTTACAGAAAATTAATTTGGACGTGTAAAAAAATAGCGGAAATTCGGATGGGCTCAATTGAAGGAGATTTGGACTTCCAAGCTAAGCCTTTGAGTGTTGGGGACTTGTAGAAAATTGTACGGAATTTTTCTTCATCGAAATTGGACCTCAATTTGGGAAATTTCATGAAGAAATTGGAGCCAAATTTAAGGAAATTCAAAGGCTGTTCACTGGCTACAATTTTGGCATCAAAATGGTTAATTGTGGATAAGGCTAGAAAGAATTAGTTGGGGGGGGGGGGGGGGGGCATAAAGGATATATATGAAGACTTTAAGGGGGGACAAGCTCTTAATTGAAGAGATAATCTTGGCTAACTTCTCCCTTCAGTGGCGTCTCCATCAAACTTCGCCAGTTGCCCCGTTCTTCTTCATGGGACAATTTCCACGGAAGCCCAGCTGCTTCAGTTTCTCTCGTTCACGCCAACTTCTCTCTCTCTCTCCCCTCTTCGCCAGCACCATTCGAAGCCGCCTACCTGTCCACGCGACGCCTCACGCTTCAACTCCACTAATCCCTGCTCCCCACTGATTTGTCATTAGCGAAACAGCCCAGGCCGGTCAACCTTCAACCGTTGGAGTCCCAAGTGTTAACCGAAGACAGCTCATCTCCACGGTTTTTCCCTGCAGCCGAAGCCACCGTCTGCCCATCTCCACCCAATCTCTCTCTCACGTTGTTGCTTCAGCCCAAGAGCCCACCGACCGGCCCACATCCCACGAAGCAGCAGCCAGCTCAGCCTCTCCAACCATCTCTGCCGCACGCTCGGTCAAGCTTCTTCTCCAGTGAAGGCGAGGTTGACCGAAGCTGCTTCTCTCTCTCTCTCGTTCAGTCCACGTGATTCCAGCGAAGCCGAAGCAGCCCAGCTTCCACGCCCGCAAGATCCACCGAATCAGCAGCCCATGCGGTTCTTTTCTTCAGCCTTTGAAGCCCAGCAAATTTCTTTCGAAGCCCAGCGTCTCAGCCTATGAATTATCCTTAGTTTAGCCTAGTTTTGGGCCAGGTTCAGCAGCCCAAGAAGTCAAGCTGCAGCCCACGTGAATTTCAGCTGCAAGCCCAATCTTGAAGCCCAAGTCTAAGCCCAAAAATTTCTGTGGGCTTGCAAGGTTGTTGGGTCCGGTCCAAGTGTCTATCGACGCCGCCGAAAATTCAGATTTCGGCCGCCATCACGTCGTTGTCGCAGCGTTCTAGTCTTTGTATTAAATAAGTGAGTTTCACTCACTAATTCTCGCTTAGTAAGTTAATTATGTTCAGGGATTGATTAGATTAAATTAAGTATGTTTAGGCGGATAGATTATATTAGGTTAGTTAATTTAATTATCTGCCGATGCATGTTAGGTGGTTAGTTAGTTCATTTAGCGAGTAGGAACGTTCTATTATTTATTTAACGAACCTTGAAATTTTTCTCGGGTCCATTTCAAATATCCAATTAGGCATTACATGCCTAAATTGGATTTATTAATATTTATTTATTAATTTACATATTTATTTATATATTTATTTATTTTCCGAAAATTCAACCGGATCGCCAAGAATTGGAATTTCATGCTGATTGCAATGTGCTATCTATTTATTTAATTGAGCACTGGATCATGAAAATTGAGTGAATTGGCGATTATGTGGGGATTTATCCCAAAATTGATTAGTGTCGGTATTCAAATAGAAATTGATTGTGAAAGGTTGTGAGTGGATCTAGAAAATTGCCAAAGTATGGCTATGCCAATTGGGCTGAGATTTGCCACCGAATTTGGAGTCGGTCAATGTCCAATCAGGCCGTGATTTGCCACCTGTTAAAAATCGTGCCCATTGGGTCGTGATTCACCACTTGATAAAGGTCGTACCTAATAGGGTCGTGATCCGCCACCTAAGGTTGTGCACATTGGGTTGTGATTACCACCTAAAATAGGTTGTGTCCTTGGGACTGTGATTTATAGCTGGGAATCTTATAGACTCTGCTCGTTGAGCCGTGAGTAAGAATTGAGATTGAACAGTTGAGATGACCGGGGAGTGGTCTTGATGACTTGTAATCAACTGAGTCGATTGATCAATGGTTTGATCCGTTTGATTGGATGATGTCATTGTCAGTAACTGTTATTTGAACTGACTTGCAAGAAGGAACTGAGAACAAGGTAAGTCATTTGACTCGTGATTGTGCTTAGGTAGCCCCTAAGGCATATTTTCTTCCTAATCGGGTTTTAGGGAGTAGAACTCGCTGAGACATTGTTTTACTGGTTATTGTATAACCATTTTCAAGTCCTTAGATGGTGTTAATGAAGGACCGGAAGTCTTGGAGTTTGGGGAAGTGAAGGAAGCAGAATCGGTAAACCTGTCTGACTCGCGAGTCATAGGACAGTCCCTTTTTGATTAAGCTGTTATTTTTGTAAGCAACATGATATTGTAAATAAACCTGTGTGTTTATAAAATGTTGGTTTTAGTTCGAAAAATTTAGAGCTCTACTTTCCTATCCCACTGTTTATTGTTTGGGGATTATTTATATACTTCCGCATGCATACTAAAATAAATGGATTGGTGATGTCTCCTGGAACATCGCTAATATATTCACCAAGGAGGGATGGGCGCGTGCCCGGAGGAGCGGGGCATGACATGGACTGTTTGAGTGAGTTCACTATTTGGAATGTTGTCGAACAATCCAAACCATTCGATATTTCGTCCATAAAGAGTGCTTTGGCTGGCTTGACTAGCAACTCCCCTGTTTCGTGTCAACACAAATTGAAGAAAAGCAACTAACTTGATAGAAAAGGTATTGCCATCATCTAAAAACATTGGATACCAAAGTGGCCTTCTGGGTCTTACCTGTTGTGACTCGTTTCTTTTGTCTACCAGAGATGCCTCGTATCATTTCATCTCCCACTATCGTGTCGGCATAGATTTCAAGTCCTAGTATCTAAAATTAGGCATTGCGAAAAGAACAGAAATTTTAAGTCTTTGTGCTTCTCCCTCTTGCTTGTGGCAAAAAAAGGGATGGACTAATGGTGTTTTAACTTTCTTGGCTATACCTTGATTATATAATCGACGACAACATTAGTCTGCTGTCCTTCCAGTGCTGCTGCCTGTAGAAGATTAAGATCAATAGAAGCCCTTACAGGAATTAACTAATGTTTTTTGATTCGGTAAAAAGAATGTATAAAAATCGGCAATCAGAAAGCAGTTTGACCATTCATTAGTCCTGATCTCATCTCTCACCTTCATAAAGATATCTATGTCAGGATCAGGTTTGATGTTTGCCTCCTCTCTCCTTAATAACTCTGCTAGCATATCTGAAAAAAAAATGTCAGCGTTATACCTCTTATCCTAGCTTTTTTTGAGATATCAGCCTTACAATCATGGTAACCAAGAAAAATAGCGCAAACTTACCATAATGGGGTCCAACACCTCGCCACCTAGCTAAGAAAGCCAAAGTTTCCCTAACAGTCATTTCTCCTATATGGAGATCATATTGACTTATATAAGCTGATGTCCTCTGCGATACAAATTCTTCCATCTCTTGTCCATTGTATGTGACTCTTCCTGAAAACTATGATTGACAAGCTCTTTGACTTATACGCTTAAGGATTTCACTACTATAGTAAGACTGCACTTAAAGTACGCTTTTTATGCTGACCTTCAAATCTCTGCCGAGCTTCCCTACTAATGCTAGAGATAACGTGGTCTTTCTAGAGCCCGGAGGCCCCAAAAGTAATGTCATTCTGCAAAAGAAAAATAAAAGTTGGGTCAACAATATCAGAACTCACTTCTTGAGCATTGTATGCTGGTAAAATATGTAGAAACTCTCTCTCTCGTTACCTGCGAGGCTTGATGATTCTGCTGACATCTTTGAGGATTGGTAATGGCTTCTTTCTACTAGGAAGGATGTGAAAATAGTTGAGAAACCCCTATTGACATTGATTAATATGTGACGGTTTTCAGTCTGTTTGAGCAGGATTCAAGAAGTAGATATAATGAATTAATTGTTACATTACCTCAAGCATGTTGATAGAGAAATTGTTTTAAAATTTTGGGTAGAGCTCGGCTTCCAACATAAGCTTCGGCCTCGACATTTAGATGCTTGAATCGGACTTTAATCGTGGGAAAACCCAGTCCAACTTTGTTTATAGTACAAAAGGGCAAACACAGACCTCGTCAAGATTTATAATGAAACTTTCTGCTCAGAGAAGAAAACACCATTTCCCAGATGAAGTTTCTCTCTCTTTATATGTATACATATACTCTACTTACTTTGACGTGCTCTTAAAGAATATGGCAGTGACCAACTAGCAACTAGAAGTCATCAGCATGTACCTCTCAATCCCCTGCTTCAGCTTTAACAAGAACTTCTCATTGTCTTCCTCAGCTGTCTTCAGCAACCTCCTCAACAAGTTCCTCCTCTCCATCAAATCAAAGTTCTCGACATCGAATTCTCTTATCTGGCCTTCTTCGTTGGCAAAAATGCTCCGCCGAACATGCAAGTAAGTCGGAAGCTTTTCGATTGCAGCCCATTTCAGAGCCTCGTCATCATCCTCATTCGGGCTAGACCTTGAGAAGATCTCCTTCTCACTATTCCTGTTGCGATAGGGCGAGCGATCGAACAAAATATAGACGGATGAAGAAAAATAAATCGGACACCGGATTTACGTGGTTCAGTTGTAAAGACCTACGTCCACTGGGAGAGCAGCAGCGAATTTTACTATAGATCAAGCGATACAAGGAGATTACACACTCAAGTCACTCAAACACTCTTTCGGTATTTCCCAAACCCCAATTACACCCAATACACCAATCTTACTTGGATGTAAATCACAAATAAGCTTTGATCCACGAGAAACATGAAGACCCAAAGCCAAGCACCCAGCACCTATGAATGTCTCTCACAAACAGAACATCCACGGTACTCAGAGTAAAAACGGCATGGCTTTCCTCCCTCTCAGCGGTGTGTAGCTTCACGTGAATCCTTTGGCGGCTACTTCTTTACGTAGGGTTTTTGTAAAGCTGCTGCGACGACCAAGCTCACTGAATGCGATTTATATATATGCGTGTGCCCAAGCTCAAACTTTTGACCTTGGGCCCCACCACATAACAAACCACCGCCTAAATTTTGCTTCTGCCGAAGTGAGTTTCCTTTCTTTCTTTTTTATTTTTTTTATTTCCTTCTTGGCTTCACATGCAAGGGACGCTGCAGAGGCTTCTTTCTTCGGCGTGGATTGGATGAGGAAACTTGCTCCTTTTAATGTATTCTTTTGTAATTCCTTCGCGAATCCACCAAATTTCGCATTTTAGCAAACGCTCAAACTCGAGTCATATTTAACAATCTCCACATTGGCTCGACGTTTGAGCCAAATCACAATCGCTTCGCAAAAATTCAAACTCTGCTGCTACTTTCCTATAGCCCCCAATGGGCTCAACCACCACAGATATTATTCAAGTCCAAGCATTGCTTGAACTTCGCCATAACTGAGGACCTCATCAGAATACCAACTCCACATGCACCTTTAACTGCTCCGCAAGGATTTTTCGACATAACCTCCTTAATCGCAGATAAAACAAAACCATTGTTGCATCCATATCTGTCAGGAGATCGAATACGTACCTTGTTAATTTCAGTAGTTACAGCAACCATTGGCTCTACAGGCTCCACCTCGCTATGAGCACCATTTGTGTCGATTACTTTGTTAGTACTCGTACTCACTACCTCAGGAGTTTCTGGTCGCAACTCCACCTCAAGCTGAACACCGTTCAGATCCATATTAACATTGCTATAATCATTCCTAGCCAGAAGTACTTGATACTCCTCAAGGGTAACTTCTCTGCTATTAACGGGTGAATTTATATCTGGGCACCACAACTGATCACCCCGCTCACCTTGTGCATAGCCATGGAATATGCGTCTTACCCTCCCATCGAGCTTACCATCACTTACTCGAAAATAACATGGGCAACCAACCATTCTAAGAATAGAATAATCAGCAACATTACCTGACAACACTTTTTCAGGAGTTTGCCATTCAATAGCAGTTGATGGGGATCTATTCACCAGGTAGCTTACCGTACTTAGCACATCAGCTAGGAATCTCTTAGCCATACCAACACTAGAGATAATTTTTCGGGTCATCTCTAGTAATATTCTGCTCATCAATTCTGCAAATTGTTGTGATTTACTGGCACTAGTGCGGTGTTTCACTATGCCCTCTTTCTTGCAGAATTTATTTATTAACTCCGAGCAGAACTCCATGCTATTGTCAGTCTGTACATGCTTAATCGACTTACCAGTTTCCATCTCGATCAAAGCTCTTGACTGCGAGATCCTGACACTAGCATCAAACTTGTGCCTTGGCATAAACACCCAGGTCTTCCTCGAGCAGTCAATAGACTCTCGAACAGATGCATCCGACGTCTTCATAGCAAAATTTATCACTGTCTCACCTTGAAGTTTATACAGGCCATCGTGCTTGATTCCTTTCATTATCACTAGGGCACCCAAGGAAATTAAGTTCTTTTTCAATTCTGGAAATTAAGTTCTTTTTCATAATTCCACCTTTTGAAGAAAACCTGCAACCAGCTGAATCTAGGGCACCTAAGGAAATTAAGTTCTTTTTCAATTTTGGAACATGCCTCACTCCAGTCAATGTCCTCACGATACCATCATGCATTCTGATTTTAACATCACCAACACCCATAACATCGAACTCAACGTTGTTTCATAACTGGACTTTACCACTACCCGTGCACTGATAAGTGATAAACCAGTTTCTATTTAGTGTAACATGAAAAGAACAACCGGGATCCATAATCCATCCATCAAGTGATGAATCATTAGTGACAGACAAGACATAATCGGCATTATCTGCTACAGCTGCAACATTATCTGCAAAATCAACCATAATTCCCTTACCCTTCTCATTTTTCAGCTTAAGGCAATCTCTTCTAAGATGCCCCCTCTTACCACAGCTCCAACAGACAACATTAGCAGTCCTAGATTGACTACGTCTGTTCATATTGGTACTACTATTACCCATACGTGTTCTAAATCTTCCTCTATTTTCACCTACTAGAGCAGTAGATACAAGTTCGCCAGATTCTCTTCTACGAATATCCTCACTCAGAATCAAATCTCGAACCCCATCAAACGTCAAACTTGTTGACCCAGAGGAATTACTAACGGCAGTAACGGTAGTATTCCAACTACTAGGCAATGAAGATAATAGAATCAAAGCACATACCTCATCTTCAAAATCAATCTCAACTGAACTCAATTGACTAACAATCACATTGAATTCATTGATATGATCTGCAACTGATGCACCTTCTTTCATCTTCAAGTTAAACAGACGTCGCATCAAACAGACCTTGTTGATCGCAGAGGGCTTCTCGTACATATCCAACAGGGCTTGCATCAAATCAGCAGTGGTCTTCTCCTTCAGGATGTTAAACGCGACGTTACGAGCCAACGTCAGCCGAATAACACCCATAGCTCGTCTATCCAGCAAATCCCAATCAGCTTGCTTCATCGTCTCTGGTTTCTCCCCAAATAAAGGCAAGTGCAGATACATCTGGTAAAGATAATCTTCAATCTGCATCTTCCAGAAACTAAAATCCTTCCCATCAAATTTATTGATTTTAACTTTTACTTCTTCTGTCGCCATCGATTCGCTTCAACTTAGCCAAGCCTAGCTCTGATACCATTTGTTGCGATACGGTGAGCGATCGAACAAAATATAGACGGAAGAAGAAAAATAAATCGGACACCGGATTTATGTGGTTCAATCGTAAAGACCTACGTCCACGGGGAGAGCAGTAGCGAATTTCACTATAGATCAAGCGATACAAGGAGATTACACACTCAAGTCACTCAAACACTCTCTCGGTGTTTCCCAAACCCCAATTACACCCAATACACCAATCCTACTTAGATGTAAATCACGAATAAGCTTTGCTGCACGAGAAACATGAAGACCCAAAGCCAAGCACCTAGCACCTATGAATGTCTCTCACGAACAGAACACCCACAGTACTCAGAGTAAAAACGGCGTGGCTTTCCTCCCTCTCAGCGGTGTGCAGCTTCACGTGTATCCTTCGGCGGCTACTTCTTTACGTAGGGTTTTCGTAAAGCTGCTGCGACGACCAAGCTCACTGAATGCGATTTATATATATGCGTGTGCCCAAGGTCAAACTTTTGACCTTGGGCCCCACCACAGAACAAACCACCGCCACCACATAACAAACCACCGCCTAAATTTTGCTTCTGCCGAAGTGAGTTTCCTTTTTTTTTTTTTTTAATTTCCTTCTTGGCTTCACATGCAAGGGACGCTGCAGAGGCTTCTTTCTTCGGCGTGGATTGGATGAGGAAACTTGCTCCTTTTAATTTATTCTTTTGTAATTCCTTCGCGAATCCACCAAATTTCGCATTTTAGCAAACACTCAAACTCGAGTCATATTTAACAATTCCTCTATATGTCCGAGCTGCTCAAACGTGCACTGCTCAGTCTTGCACTACTTATTCTAAATGCATCATCAGTTTCCATAGTCACCCACTAAAAGCTAAACAAATGCTTCACCGAATTGTAATTTTCATGCAAGATGGCCTTCGTCCATGAAAATGTGCCTGAAAAAGGGTCATGGGTCAAGAAAGTTTGAACCTTTTTTAGATTCCTTTTGAAAGCTACTGAGAATAGTTAAACAAGAGGGAATTACATTTGGTGTGTATATATAGCGTGAGAAGAAGAAGAAGATGCCAAAAGGGGGTCAATATTTTTTTTTTCTTTCGATATAGTCTTGATGCACATGTGGGTTTGAGACAATTGCATATATCATACGAGGAAGGAAACAGGTTGGAGCATGCTCTGGCAGGACTATTTCTAAAAGATAATTGACTTTAGAAATGAATGGAAGTGGTAAGGAGAAGGTGGATGATTACATGTATGGTAGCATTTTATTGCCAATCCTGCCGGTGAGGGACACCGGAATTAGGCTGGGACGGACATGTGATTTAGGTTGGGGCGAGAAAAACTTTTTACGCATAAAAGCTTTAAAATTACGTGCGTGAAAATTTTTTATGAGGGAAATTTTAGTGCACATTTCTGTTGATGACAGGCGAAGGTGGTGCAATCGCCACAACCATTTCTTGGTCCCTTATTCAATGAGGCGATGCAATAGTATTGCAATATTCATCTTGTAGAAAGTGACTTTCCAGTTTGAAACGTAATGCAGCATGTATGATGGGAAAAATAACATATGATGGTCATCTTTGTCAAATTAGTAATCGACAGTGCCCGTAGATAACCGGCAGTCATTTAGCTATACTCCTTTCACATCCCACTTCTTGCATCTTTCAGTGACAATAAATTTTGGCATAATCGTAAGTATTCCTTAGAAACCTTGAAACATTGAGATGACTTCTGCATGTTGAGGCACCGTGTATACTTGGGAAATTTTTATGGATTTTCAGAATCCACGTGATACAACCGTTTTTGCAGCAAAAAACAAGTTTGTGCATGTGTTGAAAGTGTTCGGTGATTTGAATGCAGATTAATTTATATTGCATTATTGGGGACTAGCCGTACTTCCGCCTTGGAATAGTAGTTATTTCCGGCTACTGAGGAGGGAAGGAATTGAATAGAGATAACAAAAGATTCTTCAACGCAAAGCATGCTTGAGGAGCACAGAGTACTTATTGCTACCTAACGGATCTTGCTTGCAAATCTAGTAGCTAGGAAGTCTTATTCTAACCCCTAAAGAAGTCAGTCAACCCTAATTAGTTTTATATATGGTGCCTATTTAAATTAATACGCACGTTGGTAACAGCCAAAACTGTTATTTTTGTAGTGGAGTTTCATCTTAGAGGTCAAACGAGGTCCCTGGCACATGCAACCATTCTTTCTGTACAGGAAAACTCACCCGTCACTCATGTGTTTGCTGTATACACAGCGAATTCATTATTTTACGAGTAAAAAGGGTGGGATGAGGCGACTAACGCCCGAGACCCTCTTTCAGAAACTACGGGAGTTCTAACCCTGAGACAGTGTATTAGGTTTGAGTCATGATTATTGTTCATTTTGAGTGAATCCGTCCCTGCCACCCCCACCGCAGTTCCAATTCCACGGTCCAGAGCTCAATCTTTTAGGATAAATGCTTTTGAATGATTCACTCCCCTCTAACGATTATCGTGCTTTTGTGGATTATAATCTTCCTTCTGGAACAGACTGATGCAGCTCAATTAGTCCATAGAAAGACCTATAACTGTAATTTTTGACTTAGTCCTGAGAGTGAGTTTCACTACGATTAAAAAAATAAGAAAAAGAAGGAGAGAGTTGAAAAGTTAAAGAAGGAAAAAAAAATGGAAAGTGAAGGGATATATAAAGGGGAAAGAAGGGGTGCCAAAAGGCCAAGAATCGCACCACCTGAAACAAAAGGAAAGAGAAAAAGAAAGAGAGAAGAGGGAAGATAAAAGGAAGAAAGGAAAGGTGTCCGGCGTTATATTGCGTTGCCCCAATAAGAGTTCACATCCTTCATTTGTCCCATTAGAGTAGATTTTGGGATTAGGGTTTAACTTCGAAATTATGTGAAATTCGAATAAAGAAGTTCGATTTTTGAGTTCTTAAGCTACAAAATTTCTTGAAAATGATCTTACCAAAAAAAAAAATCTTGAAAATGGTGGTTTTTGGCATCGGGAGTCATAGGCTATGTTGTGAGTCATTTTTGAGTAACGATTTAGTTGGAGCGAAATTTTAGGATTTTGCGTTCAAGTTTCACATTGTGAATGGCTTGAATAATTATTTCAGGCAAGTAATTTATTGGTGTGTGGAAATTTTTTTATTAGCATTTAGAAGTAATTAAGCCATTTCGTAGTTGAGGTAGTGTTTTCATTGGTTTTAACGTTGATTCTCGTTTAATTACTAGGATTATGAGATCGTTAGCTCGTTCTTTGGTTTTGGGCATTCTAGGTGAGGTGTGCTCTCTCTTTTTATGAATTTGTAAACTTATGTCTTGATAGCGATAAAGATTTGAGTATCACACAAGTTATTAAAGCATGTTCATTGCATAAAAGTTTGGATTGGGCAATTATTATATTTTAATATTTGAGAATGGTTGTATGAAATGTATTGTGAAATGATACATACATATCATTTTGCAAATTGATATATGGAATGAGTTCTAAGGCGGATAGGACTGGATAGAATAGGATAAGAAATCAAAGGATTTTTTCATATCTTATCAATTGTTTGGTGAACTACAGATTTAAAGTCGGATATCCTCATATCATATCCAATCTACTATTTGGTGAACTACGGATTTAAAGTCGGAGATCCTCATATTATCCAATATATCATTTTGTGAACTATGGATTTAAATTCGGATATTTTAAAAACAATAACATTAGGCAAGTACAAATTTGCAGGTTTAATATTCACAAAATCATCCAAAACAATATATCTTTTTTCAAATTAACATATTCTCATAGAATTTCATGATTGTGCATCGTAATAATCTTTTTTCGTTCCTTTGAAATAATCTTTTGGATACCCCTTCAAAGTAGTTACTAGTCAAAGAATAGTAGATTACAGTATGAGTTATAAAAGCATTGAAAAGCAATTTTCCTAGAGCCATCTCACACACGTTTGAATGGCATGAGATTGCACCATCTTACTGAAGATCATGAGTCATCAAAGAACTGGAGGAAAAGGTCTGGCATAAAACAGAACATCTTTCATTTGCTCTACCAAGCATCTTTCATTTGGCAACAAGTTGTTAATCGTGTAGAAAACCAATGACCATATGTAAAATTGAGCGTGAATGCAATGGTGACATCCAAAGAATTACCCATACTGTGGAAAAAAAAAAAAAAAGGATAAATTGATGGCTGTGGTCTTATGGCCAATTATAACAATCAAGCTGATATGATTGAAGAACATCAAGTTACACCATTAAAAGGAAACAATGAATAGCAGCCCAAACTTTTTAGAACTGATAAAATTTATGGATCATATATTTAAAAGAAATTTTCAGTCCTGATCCAACAGAGTTACATGAGATCAACTAACATCACATTGGATAGGCAGTAGCAACTAGCCTTTGCCTAATTGTAACTAGAGAGGAAATCGAATTATCAAGTATCTACTCAACACAGTACCCTGTATTTACCTTAAATAAGGCACGCTCCTATGGTTTTCTTTAATAAATAGAGTGATTGTAATGAGCATTTCTGGTGCTATTGTGTTTCTACTCATTTCATTATTCTGCAGCAGTTTTAGTGTCAATCTGCGAAACACTTCCATTAGCACCTTTCTTACCAAAGCTGCTTCCTGCTGCAAGTTCCCAGCATCCTCCTTTTGAGTAATAGCGCTTCCCTTTAAAATCTTTTTCAGGACAAGGCTATCACAGTGGCCCTTCACCATATGAGACTATGTCCTTTTGGGAAGAAACAAATGCCCAAATGTTTTATAGCTATCAATGTGGAAACCGCAACGATCCAAACCGCTAGACCCAACCAAAATCATCCTCCATAGCTCAAATGAAAACCGAAAAGCTTCAATTTTCCCAAGCAATTAGCCAAATTTACCTCAATCAATCCCACCCCTCAACTACAAGCTAACAAAAAAAAACAAAAAAAATAATAAAAAAAAGACACCACACTCCCAATCCCACAAAAAAAAGAAGTCAAAAACACAACAACATAAGAATTCACGTACTTCCCCTGCATCCCTGTCGCACCGAAACAGGCCACGATCGCCTGGACCTGGTGGCACGACGGGGACGATCGGGGCGCTAGCGGCCTCGGCGGCCAAGGTGCAATCAAAGTAGGGAAAACATCGCGATGGGGGGAATCGATTGGGAGGGTGACTGGCGGGCAATCGCCGGCGAACAAGGTCTTACCTTGGCGGAGGGAGAAGGCTTTGATAAAATTTCGATGAGAATCGAAGAGCTATTGAGGAAAAGGCTTCAATGTCGATACTCTAGAAACAGAGAGTTGTTTGTGGGCGAACGATAGATAAAGAAAAAAAAACATAGGGTTTTATGTTTCGGATAAAACAAATCCTATCCGACCTTATCCCACCCCCCTCCCTCGGATTTTTTTATCCGGTTTATATCCCGTATATATCCGATCTTTTCCTATCCTAGACAACTGCCAAACGCAGGATAGGATAAAGTATCCGAATTTAAATCCATAGTTCACAGAACGATATATTGGATAATATGAGGATCTCCAACTTTAAATCCGTAATTCACCAAACAGTAGATTGGATATGATATGAGGATATCCGACTTTAAATCTGTAGTTCACTAAACAGTAGATTGGATATGATATGAGGATATCTGACTTTAAATCCGTAGTTCACCAAACAATTGATGAGATATGAAGAAATCCATGGATTTGTTATCCTATCCTATCCAATCCTATCCCATTAGAAATTCGGACGACCAAACGCAGCCTTAGATCGAGTCATGGGCTTTCTAAGTGAAGAAGGAGAGAATTTTGGTTGTTTTGTCATTAGGCATTGTGTTGTAACGATGATTTGATATTAAACAAAATATTAGTTGACAAATGGATCATTGATATGTGGTTTGATATGAGATAGATCAATGGGATGGACCATTGGCATATGATTTTGATTATATTGATCAATGGGCTTGACCGATGATGTTTATGATAATTTAAACGAATATTTTTTGAATTGTATAAAACTTTTTGAAATGAAATGACTCATGCATGATTTGATATGTGTATTAAAGAGTTGGATTTATGAGTTTCTAGTAATGCTCTATACTTATATATATACACACATTGTGACTGCTCAATCTGCTTAGGAAAGATATGTTCTACTTACTGAGTTATGGTTGCTCTGCTCATCCATCTCTTTCCCAATCTTTTCAAGTGCCTTGGTTAGTGACCATTAAAGTGAGAGTGTTATAATGGGGGCTTGGATTTTTGCGGTTTAAGGCTATGTTTTTTAGGTGGAAAGACGGCCGTCTCACCCCATTCCTATACGATTCGGGGTGTGACAATAACTAAGTTTGGCATCAAATGCTTGACCCTATTTTAATATTTTGTTTTTACTTCATTAGGTAAAAATGAAGATGTTGGATATCTGTCATAATCCAATCTTGGGTGATGGAGTTGTGAGTTTGAGTTTCTTCCAATGATTCACTCAAGAAAACATGCAGGCATCGTTTTCCTACAAGCATGTATTGTTGTGATTTGATTCATACTCTCTGTTGCTTGTAATTGAGAGTGATGTAATAGGGATGTGCGATAAGCTAATTATAAGGAATCTCTGAATGGATGTAATCATAATATAAGGGTGAAACAAGATAAAAACCTTATGACTCGATTTCTCTTTCTCGCTTTTACTCTCTATTTCATTATGTTTTTGTGCCGAATCCCAACATGTACAATATATATTTGTGTTGACAACTTTATTCATGATTATGGAGTCACTAACATGGTAGATGGGAAAATGCATTTGAAGGGTTATGACATTCTCTACTTTCTATTTAAAAGACTTTCATGTTGGGAGGCATTAACTGAAGTTGTGTTCACTGCTACGTGATCTCCCTATCTTTAGTTTTGCATCGAAATTTCTTAAGGTGCTGATCGCATGGTCATTTGTTTCATTGTTGATGTCAATCTATTTGTTATTTTCCAACTTATATGATAACTACCCATAGAGGCCAACCATAGACAATAACTCCTGTCTGAACATAGCTCACTACTTTCACTGTTTTGAGCTCTCCATGTTAACCTTCAGGCCAATAAGTTATGAGCTAGCAACAATCTTTCTCTCACTTGTGAACTGGCTCAGACACCATTTATTAGAAGAGCATAGTAGAAACCCAATACCTCACATAAGGAAATCGTCAAGAGAGTACCCAAGTCTGAACTCGTTTATATATCCAATTGGATCAACATTCTCAAAACTCTATGTTACTGGCCAACTAAGATATATTGAATACTCCACATCACACCGCACCAATTGTTCAATGTGAAACTTTTTTAACACAACTCACATATGCATCTAAATACTCTTAATGGCAACTCTCAATATCCCGAAAGTGCAAAGTTGGAACTCCATTCTAATGAATGATTCTTGTTGTTATGGAGGATCCAACTACAGAAGAATTAGTGGAGAGCTTTTGCCCCTTTTCCCCCCGAGTTTGTTATTAAAAATGTTGGTTTAAGTAAATGCGGTTGCCCTTCTTCGACCCTTACTACTTAAGGGTGAATTGCTCTTTCAATCCACTAATTGAACGAGACTCCATGGTTGGCATGATATTGACTTAAGTATGATCGGATTTTGTGGGTTCATTGATAGCTTAATTAAAATACAAGCAACTATTAGTCGGTCTTTCTTGTTGCTCTTTCTTATACAATCTGCCAAACCTCTAAGTACAACTTTCAGTGACCTGAGGGTTGAATTAAAGCTTTGTCCATGAGTAGAGCAATCTTTTAGAGCTTTAACGGCAATTATGCTAAAGGCATAAATGATCATAATCTGTGACTTTTGTTTAGTACATGATGGTAGATAGCAAATTGTTGCTAGTAGTGAGTTTAAAGACTATTGAGCTAAGTACTATGCCGTTGTCCATGAGTAGAGCAACTTTCTTAGTACTTTAGTAGCAATTAGGCTAAAGCATAAATAGCCATAATCTTCATCTCTTCTTTTGTATTTGATAGCGGATGTTGATGGCTGCTAATGTCAGAGATGGTCAAGTAGTACCATGTCGCCGCAGGAGAGCGCTTGAGATGCAAGGGACCATAAACCAATAGGCGCCAAAGAGAGGATGAAAATTGAGGCATTGGGAGGATATGTCTATGATGGGAACCTTAATGGACAACTTAATATAGTTCATGCTTTAGGTGACTGGCACATGGAAAGAATGGAATATAAGGGAGGAGGACCACTCACTATCGAGCTAGAGTTAAGGAGAGTAGATCTGACTAAAGACAATGAATCCAATTTTTGTGTTATCACACCCAACTCCTACAAGTACACTAGAAATGGCACACACACACACACTCATGCTTTAGGTGACTAGCACATGCAAAGAATGTGAGAGTGCTAGTATGAACAAAATAAATGAGTTAGGGAAGAAAATAAGAACACAAGATTTATAGTGGTTCGGCTTAATCCAAGCCTACGTCCACTCTCCCATGCTGACAGCCTTCTTGGCTGGATTCCATTATGCAATCAACAAGAGATTACAACTTCGAGTGCAAACACTTAGTAGTAGATCACACTATCTCACTAAGTCACTCTTTTGGTATTTCTCTCACGATTACAAACGTTTAAGCTCTCCAAAGACAAGTGTATAATCGAAGGTCGCTCAGACTTTGGAATTATAAATTCTACGCTCCGTCTCTTACTTGCTCATCGGTCCTTCACCTCCTTAAATACTCCTCCACTTCCAAACTAGCCGTTGGACAGCATCCCGGAGAATCGTCTTCCAATATACCCATTGGACAGCTCTGTATCTAGAAGATTTGGTAGCCGTTGAGTGACAAAGGTGGAATCCCAAATTGATTCCGATCGCCCATACAAACGAAATCTTCGTTTCCATAAGTAAAGCTTCTTCGTGTAGAAAGTTCTTGTCTTCAAGATCCAATCGTCAATCAATTAGATTGAATCAATCAAATCAATCTTGATGTGGAATCCAAACCAGATCACTAGCCGTTGTATGATTGGGCTTGAGTTACGATTCATCGAATCTGGATGTAAAGTCTGAGTCTGTAGACTTTACAATATGAGTCTGTAGACTTTACAATCTAGGTCTGAACATATATGCTTCTAAACAGATTTAGCTTTAAGGTCTGTACCCAGTTCAGCTTCAGCATAGAGTCTGTCTTCTAGTTCATCATTCACGTTCAGTCTGGAATTAGTCAGAGTTGACAGACTTCTGATGTAGAACAGACTTTGACACTAAAGTCTGGCAGTCTTCAAACTTTAAGTCTTGAGTCTGGCAGTCTTTAGACTTTGACACAGAAGTCTGGAAATCTTCAAAATATACTCTGGACATATGTTACGTTCAGTCTTCTGGTCGTCTTCTGACTTTGATGAAATCCTTTACATGTTCTATCATCTGCATGGTCTATTACTCAACCATCAAACATGTTAGTAGCCTTTGATTTATTTTGTCATCTTCAAAACATCATAAGGGATTTCCCTAACAATCTCCCCCTTTTTGATGATGACAAAACAATCTCTGAATATGCAGATTTGTAAACATACTTTTAAATCAAAGGATATCAGAAGATAACAAATAGATTGAGCATAAGAATATATAGAAAAATAATCGCAGCTCAATATTATGCAATAATATCAAACCAATCAGCACATATGCATATTCATATATTCTCCCCCTTTTTGTCATAATCAAAAAGCGATAATAATGGATTCACGTAGAGAATGATAATCAATATATTGCATGAATCACAATTTCCAAAAATCAGCTTTTATAAAGTAAGTCAAATATTAAAGATATGCAATATAGCTCACTTCGATTATATCAGCAAATATCCAATAAAAATCACAGATGCATCATGAAATTCACGTACACTTTTTGTCATAATAAATGATAATATCAATAAGAGATTTGTTAATGACAAAATGTAATAAAAGATGCACTAACCAGATTTTGTAGGTCTTAACAATTCTGACACATTTACCTTCCTTCTTTTCATAACAAGATCACGATCAATCAAAAGGATTTTTCCAAAATTGATCAATGCTCCCCCTCAATTTGTTGCCTTTTTGAGATGATCACGATTCTTTTCCTTTTCTTTTGGATTTGATTTCTCCCCCTGTGATCATGACAACATTTGCAAATAGAAACAATTGTTGCAATTGTCGCAGGAGATATTTTCTGATTGCACCAAAATCTGCGTAGATTTGTAATCATTCTTGCCTTATTGAATTTCCTGCAATCAACTCATTTCCCTTTTTGGTATCCATCAATTTGGATCCTTCCTTGACGTTAGAGTAAAATATATAATCTCCATAAACAAATATTCTTTCTTAATTAATCATAACAAAGTATTCAAAGAAAGAATATTATGCACAATGATATTTTGAAAAATAAATTCTCACTTAGTCATAGCACAATAAAATCAGAGAGAATAAAATCCTTGAATATCTCAGAAAAAAATATCTTGCAAAATTAGTATCACGTAGAATCATATTTTTACTTTGCAAAATATGACAATTTGAGAGCATAAAATTAAACCAAATAATCTGAATTATCTCAAATAATCACACGTACTAAATCAAATCTCAACTTACAAATCACAATAACAAATCATACGATTCTTTCTTCAATAAAGCAAAATATGATCATTATAAAATCTCAATCAACCAAGGATATATCGAATATCAAGCATAATGAGAAAATAAAAAATTCATTACCAAATCCTCTTTCTTCTTTCTTCTTTATATCCTGCAAAAATAACTTATCTTTTCTTTGGTACCCACTTTTTCTTGGGTCCATGAGAGTTAGCAGAATATGCTTCTTTTATCCAATTTTTCTTAATAGGTCTCCATACTTGAGAAAGATCTTGTTGCCTAAGTCGAGAATTCTCCTTTTTAATTTCGAAAATCCTTTTAAGAGAAGATTTGAGATTTGAACAAAGCTCATTTATATACTTTGAAACTTTGAGAGGAATTTTTGAATTTCTTACTTCGATTTCCTCATCGGATTCTGAGTCTATATCCGAGTCAGACTTTGATTCTGAGTCTGTGTCTGAATCAGACTTTGATTTTGAGTCTGTGTCTGAATCAGACTCAGATTTTGAATGTGCCATCAAGCATATATTTTCTTGGTCATCATCTTCTTTCATGATTCTTTTATGGCCATTATGCTTGTATTGACTTCTTCCATCGAATTTCCTTCCTTTTCTACTCAGCTTTTTAAATTTCTCGACCATAAAGGCAAGTTCTTCATCATCCATGTCATTTTCTGAGTCTGTTTCACCAAAAACAGCATTAGATATTAAAGTAATGGACTTCTTACCTTCGGGATCTTCGTCATTAAGTTGTTCCACTTCATAGGATTAAAGAGTGCCAATCAATTCATCAACGGAGAGTGGCATAATCCTCTGAGTCTCCCGGATTGAGGTCTTGACATGATTCCAATCTTTTGAGAGACCTCGCAAGAGTTTGTTGACCTTCATCGGGGTAGAAATATGCTGACCTTGATATGCTAAACCATTTACAATTTCTGTAAAACGGCTAAACATATCTCCAATTGATTCTCCTTGCTTCATCTTGAAGGATTCATATTTGCCGAGCAGGAAGTTTACTTTTGTCTCTCTTACACGATTGGTCCCTTCATATGTAACATGAAGTTTATCCCAAACTTCTTTTGCTATTTCACATGAAGAGATTCTATTATATTCAGCAGGAGACAAAGCGCAATATAAAGAATAAATTGCTTTTGCATCAAGCGCTTCTCTTTTGGACATCTCCATCCGAGACATAGGAGCGGGGGGTTTGCTTTCTTTGTCTTTGCCATTCTTATTTGATGTAGACGCAGCGATGGGGTTGATTCCTCTTTCCACAACATCCCATTGCAAGAGATCTCTGGATCTTATGAATGCTTTCATTTTGTTCTTCCACACGTCATATTCATTTCCATCAAAATATGGTGGCCTTGTGTTGCTTTGCCCTTCCATAAGTCCTGGAGCCAACATACTAGCCATGGATCTTTTTACTCTGAAGTAAAACACTTCAAACAAAGTGAGTACACGAGCTCTGATACCAATTGAGAGTGCTAGTATGAACAAAATAAATGAGTTAGGGAAGAAAATAAGAACACAAGATTTATAGTGGTTCGGCTTAATCCAAGCCTATGTCCACTCTCCCACGCTAACAGCCTTCTTGGCTGGATTCCACTATGTAATCAACAAGAGATTACAACTTCGAGTGCAAACACTTAGTAGTAGATCACAGTATCTCACTAAGTCACTCTTTTGGTATTTCTCTCACGATTACAAACGTTTAAGCTCTCCAAAGACAAGTGTATAATCAAAGGTCACTCAGACTTTGGAATTATAAATTCTACGCTCCGTCTCTTACTTGCTCATCGGTCCTTCACCTCCTTAAATACTCCTCCACTTCCAAACTAGCCGTTGGACAGCATCCCGGAGAATTGTCTTCCAATATACCCATTGGACAGCTCTGTATCTAGAAGATTTGGTAGCCGTTGAGTGACAAAGGTAGAATTCCAAATTGATTCCGATCGCCCATACAAATGAAATCTTGGTTTCCATAAGTAAAGCTTCTTCGTGTAGAAAGTTCTTGTCTTCAAGATCCAATCGTCAATCAATTAGATTGAATCAATCAAATCAATCTTGATGTGGAATCCAAACCAGATCACTAGCCGTTGTATGATTGGGCTTGAGTTACGATTCATCGAATCTGGATGTAAAGTCTGAGTCTGTAGACTTTACAATATGAGTCTGTAGACTTTACAATCTGGGTCTGAACATATATGCTTCTGAATAGATTTAGCTTTAAGGTCTGTACCCAGTTCAGTTTCAGCATAGAGTCTATCTTCTGGTTCAGCTTCAGCATAGAGTCTGTCTTCTAGTTCATCATTCACGTTCAGTCTGGAATTAGTCAGAGTTGACAGACTTCTGATGTAGAACAGGCTTTGACACTAAAGTCTAGCAGTCTTCAGACTTTGAGTCTTGAGTCTGGCAGTCTTCGGACTTTGACACAGAAGTCTGGAATTCTTCAAAATATACTCTGGACATATGTTACATTCAGTCTTCTGGTCGTCTTCTGACTTTGATGAAATCCTTTACATGTTCTATCATATGCATGGTCTATTACTTAACCATCAAACATGTTAGTAGCCTTTGATTTATTTTGTCATCTTCAAAACATCATAAGGGATTTCCCTAACAGAATGGAATATATGGGAGGAGGACTACTCACTATTGAGCCAGAGTTAAGGAGAGTAGATCTGACTGAAGACAACACACACACACACACACACACAATCAAAAGTCCAAAAGTTCAACTACACACACACACACACACACAACCAAAAGTCCAAAAGTTCAACTACTAAAACTTCCCCCATCAATATCATTTTCATCCTACTTGACACTAGCTAAAGAACCTGAAAAAGCTTTAGAATGAATAGAGAGAGCTCCCATAGCTCATTGAGTAGTATATATATCTACTAAACAAATCAAATATCCATTATGCATATCTCTAAAGTAATACCAAAGACTCAAATGTATGTACCAAGTCAAATATGAGTTATTTCATTTTGATAGAACTTCATATATATAAGAAATAATCATTTAATCAACGTACATCGATAGTCAATTCCATTGATCGGACTATAGCAAATTACAAATAAATGGTTCATTTAATCGAATCAATTTAGAACTCAAAATTCAACTATGGTCACGTTTAGCGCCCTATGACAAAGGGGACCAAGTTCTCCCTTGGCAAGATCTCCACCTTTATTGGTCAATGGCCCGGCCTAGAAGTTATCCTAATAATAGTATGCATACCTACAAACTCCTTAATGCACTCTGAACACAACAACAATGAGCATCAAGCCTAATCCATCCTCCAAACTAACAAATTAAATTCAAGATTTATCTCATAAATGGGAATATATTTCTGTGACATCCTGATTTTTTCAAATATGATTTCAATTGAATAAGTTGGGCCTTTCATCGACGTATCTATAGTGTTATTCTCTGAGTCGATCACTCATGAGACTAGACTATCTGGGAAAATCATTAAGGGATTTTAATGCACAAGATTCGAGAATTCGACCAGGAATCGACTGATCGACTGTGTTAATTTGTAAGGGTCATTACGGCATCAGAGATAGGTTAATTCAACTGAGATAGGTAATCAAAATGTGGGTGATTCTACTTGATTGCAAAATTCTTATCGATCAGCACTAAATTGATTTTCTATCTTCTTGGGTACCCTGTGTCCGTATTTGAAATCTTGATATTTTCACGACAACTGAGAGTTGCCAATGTGTCGAAAATGTACATTGTGACTTGAGATAATTCGATCATGGGTCAATTACACCAAAAGTTCCTAAAAATTACCTGGTAGACTAGGTTATGCTAAAAGCGTGCCGAATTGAAATTAACCGTGAATTTGAATCTGATTTCATAAATTAAAAATTTTGTGATGTCATGAGCTATTTTAGGAACGTCGAATTACCCTTCGAAGATTTTTCAAAGATTTCGAGAATTTTGCGGAAAACCATTCGGATGTTGCGGAAAATTAGCGTAAATTCGGATTGGCCGAATTGAAGAGATTTTCAACTTGCAAATCAAGCTATTTGGCAAAGGGGAATTGTAGAAATTATGTGGGCTTTTTCCACATCAAATTTGGATATTAAATTGAAGAATTTAGATGGAAATTGAAGCTTAAATTGAAGAATTCGGATCTATGAGGGCAGCAAATATTGGCATAAAAAAATTGAATAATTTGGTGGAAATTACACTAGAAAGTATTAAGGAACAAGGGGAGAAGATTGGAGGCTAAGAGGGGACCAAGCTTTAAATTAAAATAGATTTTTATTGTTGACTCTTTGTTCCTCTCTCTCTCTCTCTCATCCTTTCTTTTCCCCCGTGCTCGCCCACCTTCCTTTCTACTTCATCTTTTATTTTCATTTGTCCTACACCTTCATTCTCTCATTTCTCTTCTTCTTGCCGAGCCCACTCCCCCACATCATCATCAGATTTCGTTTCCATCTCTCTCGGCCACTTAGCCCACCGAAATCCCCTCCTTGTCAATCCATCTTCACGCCTTCATGCCATCCATCCACTGCATCATCATCATCATCAACCATCGTCCCACGCAGCCATCTCATCCAACAATAAATTGAGTTCCATCGAAGTCCGCACGTCGTCACCACACCGCCAGCTGAAGCATCCTTCATTGACCCAGCATCCGCGTCTTTCCTCCGCCAGCTTGCGTCTCCACCGTTTGTCGCAGCTCATCTCACGCGTCGGTCAACAACCCACCGAAGCATCTCCAAAAGTTGACCTCTCCACAGACGTTCTTCGCCAGCAGCTGCTTTCGTCCGTTTCCCCTCCACGTTTGAAGCCAGCTCCGACGCCTCCATTGCCAACGGAGGCCTGCTGCAATTTCGGCCCAGTTTTCAGGCCACAACATGGCAAATAAATCCAGCGAAGCTTGGCCTAGCAAAACATTATCTTCAGCCCGTCTTCATTTCCTCAGCTCAGTCCACTTACATTTGAGGCCCACGAAAATTGCCGTAGCCCAAGAAGCCAGCCCAGCTCAGCCCATTCTCAGTCCATTGAAGCTTGAATTCGGCCCAGGTTTCAGGCCCACATGAAGTTCAGCCCATCTTGAGGCCCACGCAGTCAAGCCCAATTCTGAGCCCAAGCCCGCAAAGTCAAGCCTGGTCCGACGCAATAACAACTCTCAGTTTGGGCTGAGATTTGTTGGGCCCGTTTTAGGCCCGGTCCAAGTCCGTCGATGCCGCCAAAAATTCGGATTTTGGTCGTCATCGCGCCGTCGTTCCGGTGAACTGGTTTCCATAATTAACCAGTGAGTTTTTGCACTAAACCCTTTTTAGTAGGCTAATGACGTCTAAGGGGTGTTTAGATTTATTTAATTAGGAATTAGGTAGTTAGTTAGATTAAATTAGAAATTTAATTATTTAATCGAGTATGTTATATGGTTAGCATGGTTTAGCTAAGACCTAAATAAATTATATTATTTATCTAGAAGGGTTCGGGAATTTTTCGAGTCCGTATTGGTATTTAATTTAATAATTTTGGCCTAGGTTAGTATTTTTAGAAACTAAATTGAATTATTTTATTGATTTTTGAAATTAATTAATTATTAATTATATTTTCCAGAAATTTTACCGAGAGAGCCGGTTGATAGAATTTCGAGCTGATCGCAGTGATGTATTTAGTTTCTGCAATTAAATGATGTATTGTTGAATTGAGTGATGATTGTGATATATAGGTATTTTAATTAGAAAATATCGGGTGTTGGGTGTTGACATCGAGAGTGGGTTTTAAGTACCATTTCAGCTCATGTGAGCATTGATCAGCTTAGGTGAGCAGTATAGATTTATAATAGCTTCGGGGAGCATTAATATTGTTATAGATCTCTAGCAGCTTCAGTGAGCAATGGCAAACAATAATGCTTTAGCAACTTCGGTGAGCACTTTAGATACCAGCTTCGGCGAGCACATGTCATCTAGCAGCTTTGGTGAGCAAATTTTAGACATCAGCTCTAGGAAGCAATGATATATGAGTATATCTATTTCAGCTTAGGCGAGCAGTGTTCGAATCAAAAGAATTTATGAATGATATTGATGACACGGAGTCGAATGAATCGACTAATTGATGGTGGATTTGAATTGAATTGTTTAATTCAGTATTCGAATTGTACTGACTTGCAGGGTGGATTTGAGGCTAAGGTAAGGCTCTGTGATTGTATGATTGCATGATTAGGACGCTTTTGGGCATATTTCCCTCCTAATCGAGGTTTAGCGTGCAAACTCGCTGAGATTTATATCTCACCCCATCGTGGAGTTAAACTTTCAGGATCGTCAAGTGGAGGATTTGGAGCTGAGAGGAGGTAATCTAAAGTGTAGGTCGGTTAAAGGATCATTTCTTTTGGGAAAGCCAGTTTTTGTAGTCTTTTGGTCCTAGACCTTATACATGACTCAGTGTGTATATAAATGTGTATTTTGTTTGTGAATTTGTTGTCCTGCTTTTCTATCCCGAGATGGTTAGTGTCAAGGGATTTTATTTTTGCTTCCACATGTGTAATAAAAAGAAAAGGGTCGGCGACTCTTCCTGTGAAGTCACAAAATTTTATTGACCAAAGAGGGATGGGCGCATGCTCGAGGATCAGGGCGTGACAATTTCACAAATCATTTCAAAATTCATCTTATGACCTCTCGCAATATCTTTCACAAAACATATCTCGATATATCCATAAATAATCAAAAAGTAGCAAATGCTGGATTTAACTTTATGCGACAAGTATATTCTTTCATAACTCATAATATATTGAATCTTGATCATTTTTAAGACATGAGTTTACAATATATAAGAGAAAAACACCACTTACCACTATTGAAAAGCCTAACTTGGAAGTTACACGACCTTGAAAGTTTCAAAATCCTATTAAAGAAGCACTATCAAAATGCCATATTTACGCGCCAACTAATTTTGACCAAGATTTGACTGGGCAACATTATTTTTGGCTTGAATCATTCACTCCAAGTCGTCAAAAGACCTTGAGAGTAACCACTCATGGGACGAACTTTGTCACATCATTTTTCTGCTATTGAACCTTGATTCGAGTGAACTTATAGTCAAATAAAAGCTTTTTCAAATAATTTAAAGGCCCTAAATTTTGCTGGCCCAAAATCTAGACGATAACGGACTTAATCAATATGAAACACTATAGGCCGAGTTACTAATTGGCAATTTCCGAAGATTTCGATAATTTAATATCTCTCAAAGAGAAAATCCAAACTGCAATCTGTAAAATCTTACAAGTTCCTAGGTATGTGAGGGACTAACTATTACTATATGATAGTTTAGACTCAATTGGAGCATCACTTGACAAACTAACATAGCTAGGACTACTATTTTCTTTTTACTCCTAGACAAAAAAGAAAAAGAAAAAAGAACCAACTTGTGAGAGGAAAGACAGTGAGCAACTCTTACTAATCACACGTGATATTGCTAGTATGAGTACCTAGAGGGGGGTGAATAGGTATACAAAGATTTTTCTTGATGATCGCACAATACTTTAGACAGTTGAAGAATTTGCAATAATTAAAAACCAATCGTGAGACTGAGTAAGGGAAAGAGAGAATTGAACACTCGGTTTATAGTGGTTCGGCTTGATTCAAGCCTACGTCCACTCTTACTCGCACCGACAGCCAATTGGCTGGATTCCACTATGAACAAAGAGATGTTACGGTGTTGATCTTCCTTGATTTCTCGGTGTAGATGATCTACCACACTCACTCAAGGTATCACCAAGTACAAACTCTCTGTGTATACAATTTCGCTCAAACTATCTCGACTAACAATCAAGGTTCTTCGACTGGAATTTCTCTATCGATCACACCCTTGAAAACAACTAGAATGACTTCCTTTTATACTCCTTTATGCCATCATAGCCGTTGGCACTTACCAAAGGAATTCCTCCAATCTACCCGTTGGACGGAATCAATCAAGAAGATCATCCGAGCTATTTAAGGAATCGATGATAGCCCATCAATCTGTTCGCCCATACAATCAGGATCTCGGTTTCCAAGAATAGAACATTCCAAGATTATTTCGTCGACCATCGGATCTTCAATCGTTCTTAGATAAGAATTAAAGAATCCGAAATGATTATCCAACCAAAGAATCTATTCCAGAGGATTGGATCGAATCCTCAACCATATACCTCGGCTTTGGATTTCCTTCGTCACTGGATTAGAAAAACTGTCAGTGAGAATAGACTTAAGTCTTGAGTCTTGAGTTTTGAGTCTTGGGTCTTGAGTCTTGGGTCTTAAGTCTCGAGAGTACAAAGTCTTCAGACTTTAAACTGACGGTCTCCGAACATCCGGACTTAGGCGAAAGAAACGTTTTGTCGGCTTCAAAATATTCGGAAAGATTTCTCCAACAATCTCCCCCTTTTTGATGGTGACAAAACTTTCTTGAAGATTTGAACAACTTTGACCTGCAAAACATTTCTCAAGCAATATGCCTAACTCATAAAGGTTAATAAAACAACTAGACTCTGCATCCACAGAAAATTGGTTAGTCTTTCATGAGAAACACCATATAACAACACTTGAATAAATGCAACCAGTCAAGCATCATAATCCACAGCCAATTCAGTCAAATTCACACCCAAGTTCAAGTTCTCAAGTCATACTCAAAAATAAACATAACCACAAAAGTCAAAGTTTTTAAATGGTTCAAATTGGTTCTCCCCCTTTTTGTCAGCATTGAAAAGGGTGAGAAAGGAGTCATGTCTCGCTTGGAATGCGCACGATCTGGAAATCCCCAATGGACTGGACTACTCCTTCGAGCTTCTTCGGTCTTCTCTCGGATGAGCTACCTCTTCTCCCTTGGCATTGGCTTGAAGTTGCGGAGCGAGGTCTTTGAATTTATCCTCCGGAGAGACGAAGATGCTTGTCCGGCGCTCTTCAAAGCTTGGATTTCACGATCCGAACATATATCGACTACGCATTTCCGAAGAATATTCATGATGCTACAAAAATCTGCAGAATCATCCGTCGTACGGCATTGGCTTTCTCGGATGGTGTGTATGCGACGATGGCGTTTCGTATGGTCCGCAGATTTGGAATCGACGTATCACCTTCTTCAGGCAATTGAGAGACCTGAACTTCTTCTGGGTCTTCTGGAGATTGTCTTAGATCTTCACTGATAGCAGCATGAGGTGTAGACTTCTCTTGCTCGCTAACTCCCCCTGTCTCTAGGACATCGAAAGGGGAAGAGTGATGATCATGCTCTTGATTTCCCTTCTCTCCAGATTCATCAGCAGACTTTTCTTTTTCTCCTTCTCCTTCTTCTTCATCTTCTTTCTCCTTCTCTCTCTGTTCTTCTTCTTCTCTGTTCTGCTTTTCTTCTTCTCTGCTCTGCTGAAGTTACGTCGGATGAGACACGAACGTCCGGTTCTTGTCGGTGCTTGGATAGTGGGATCTTCATCATCTTCATCTTCATCCTCATCCTCCGAATGAGAGTTCTTTTCCTCTTTTTCGATGAGGCACCAATGGCCTCCTTTCCTTTCCTTTTTGAAGCGACTGGACTTGGAGATTTCACTTTGAATTTCTCCATTGCTTTGGAGAGTTCTTGCGACGCATCTTCATTAACATTTTCAACCCTATCACCATCTTATCACACGGTCGAACACAAAAAGTATGTGGCGGTTCAATGTTCGGATGTCGGAAGATCTTGGTCACCGGACCGGGATAAGGCAATTGTCCTTTGTCTTTTGACACCGCTTTCTCGTACATATGGAAAAGAATAGTGTGCGGGAGAGAAAACTTCCGTCTGAGTTGATCGCATACATCAACTTTGCTTCGAAAAAGAGACACGAAGTCTTTGACGTAGACTTGATCCGAGACAGTTGATCACAATCTTATGAAGCACAATGTTGATGGCATTCATCCTGGAATAGGTAATTTTCTTATCTACGTCCCTATCTTTGACAAGATCCGAGTAGTACGAGCAAGTGAGACTTTGATTGGGAGATAGCGTCCCCGTTCAACTCCAACTATGTCCGCCAACATATTCACATCTACCACATAGACTTGGTCTCGAACACTTTGAATGAAATTCTATTCGCATCCAAAAAGCTAAGATTTGAATAGAAATAAGCGGTCGATTGAGCATACCCGTCTGTAGAGTCGAAGCAAAAAGTCTCAAGTTGAAGCAAATTCAACTTCTCTCTTAAGTTCAAGTTGATGGTATCCAGAAGTCAAAATCGACACTTCTAGGGTTTATCACCCTTCTTTTCAACAGCACAAATACACTTTTTCCCGATCCTTGGATTTAAACAAATCCATCCGATTTCCTTTCACATTTGCTGCCACACCCATTCTAGGTTTAAATTCAAGGAACATTTTGTCATCATCGTTCCCGTCAATCAAATTTTGTCCTGGCATACGAGGATCACTTGGAATGTTCGCAAGAGCCTCCTTTGCTCTTCCTTTCAGAGCAATTCCCAACTCTTCCATTTTCCGCAGAAAAAGATACTCATTTCCATAATTTTTGTCCTTAAGGAATTCATCTATATATTTTAATGAGGTACCAGAGGTTTTCAACGCACGATAAAGCTTATAGATAAAGGAGGGTCTTTGGACTCTTATTGGGTCGGCATCCTCGATTATCTCTTCTTCCAGATTTTGACTTGCACCTTGTGGGGTAGGAGATGCTGAATGACGTGGAGGAGAGCGAATCGGACTTTGTCGCTAACTTGATAAGTCTTCTTCCTTAGTAAGATCGAAGTGAGTCGGTCCCTTTTCCATTCTCTCGTGGTCCCCGTTTGCGATTCTTGATGATTTCCTCGAAGACGACATCTTTCTTTGTCTATTGGAGGATTCCTTCACTTGCTTTTCCCAAGAAAAATGACCACTTTCTCGACGACGAACAAGAAGTAGAAACAAGATATCGGGAGGAGAGTGCCTTTTAGGGTTTTGAAAATTGGGCGTAGAATAACTGTATATATATATATATACCTCGGATTTGAAAAGAGAAGTTTAATCGGTACAAGGAAAGTGTACGAACACTTCTTTTCAAAATCAATAACTGCCAAAATTAACTTCCTTTAAAAAAGACAAGTTTTCAAATTTCACACGAATTATATCTGAATGAAAGAACGTACCTTTTCGAGATAAGATAAACAAGAATTCATACCTTTTAGTTAAAATAGCAACTTACAGTCTTTAGCCATGAATGATTGAGTCTCAGGATTTAAAGTCTAAGAGATCAGAGTCTTAGAGTTGGTGAGTCTCTAGACTTTAACTTCTTCAAGCTTCAAAATGTTGAGTCTTGAGCGGATGAAGTCGAATTGATTTTTCTCCAAAGGCTTTGTAAATATATCCGCTAGTTGACTCTTTGAATCAACAAATTGAATCGAGATTTCTCCATTTTGAATATGATCTCTAATGAAGTGATGACGAATCTCAATATGCTTTGCTCTTGAATGAAGGATTGGATTTTTGGTGAGATTGATCGCGCTTGGTGTTGTCACATCTGATTTCGTGCATGAGTCTTCAATGCCAAAGTCTTGTAGCTGTTGTTTTATCCATAGAATTTGCGAACAGCAGCTTCCAAGAGCTACATACTCTGCTTCTGTCGTTGAAAGAGCTACAGTGCTTTGCTTCCTTGAGAACCAAGACACTGTTCTGTTTCTAAGCAGTTGACAAGTTCCAGAAGTGCTCTTTCTATCGACTCTGCAGCCGGCCAGATCTGCATCTGAGTATCCTAGAAGATTAAAGTCTCCCCTCTTTGGATACCAAAGACCGATGCTTGAAGATGAAGCAACGTATTTGATAATACGTTTCACAGCAATGAGATGTGATTCTCTAGGATCTGATTGAAACCTAGCACAGATACAAACACTAAACAAAATATCAGGTCTAGAAGCAGTAAGATAAAGAAGTGAACCGATCATGCTCCTGTACAGCTTTTGATCTACTTTCTTCCCTTCTTCATCCTTGTCTATCTTCTGAGAACATGACATTGGTATGTCGGTCTTTTTGCACTTTTCCAATCCAAACCTTTTGACAAGATCATTCGCATATTTTTCTTGATGGATGAAAGTTCCTTCCTTCATTTGATTTACTTGGAGTCCAAGAAAGAATGTTAACTCTCCCATCATACTCATTTCAAACTCATCCTGCATATACTTAGAAAATTTCTTGCAAAGACTTTCATTAGAGGATCCAAAAATAATGTCATCAACATATATTTGAACGAGTAAGAAACTTTTGTTTTCCTTTTTGATGAACGAGTAGTATCTACTTTACCTTTGACAAATCCGTTACGTAATAAAAACTTACTTAGTACGTCGTACCAAGCTCGAGGTGCTTGCTTTAGACCATACGAGCCTTTTTCGGTCCAAGACCGAGTCGGCTTCTTTGGGTCTTCAAATTCAGGCGGTTGTTCCACATAAACTTCCTCTTGGATAAATCCATTTAGGAAAGCACTTTTGACGTCCATTTGGAATAACCTGAAATTTTTGTAACAAGCAAACGCAAGTAATAGACGAATAGCTTCTAACCTTGCTACGGGAGCGTAAGTCTCATCATAGTCTATTCCTTCTTCTTGCGTGTATCCCTTGGCCACGAGTCTTGCTTTATTTCGTACAACTTTTCCTTTTTCGTTCATCTTGTTTCTGAACACCCACTTGGCTCCAATAATAGTTTTACCTTTTGGTTTAGATGTCAATTCCCGAGACATCATTAATGTTGAACTGTCGAGCTCTTCTTGCATAGCTTCGATCCAGCTTTCATCGATAAAGCTTCTTCTATGCTTTTTGGTTCAATTTCGAGAGATGAGAGCAATGGCACTAGATTCTTCACGCCTTTTTGATCTGGTACGGATTCCTTCATTGATTTCACCAATAATGAGATCTTTAGGATGACTGGATTTGTGTTTCCGATTCTTGGTTGATTTGCTTGGTTGATGATCTCTTTCTTTATTTGAATCTTCATGAGCATCTTGATGTTGGACTTCCTGAGTCTGAGATGCTTCTTGAGTTGAAGACTTTGGAAGGTCTAGAGCAGGTTCAGACTCTTCATGCTGAATCTGGCTGGATTCATCTTGTGTGGAGTCTTGGAATTTGACATTCATTGATTCCTCCACAGACTGGCTTTTCTTGTTATAGACTCTGTAGGCTTTGCTTGATGTAGAATATCCAAGGAAGATGCCTTCATCTGATCTTTCTTCAAACTTACCAACTCGATCATTTGCATTTTTCAAAATAAAGCATTTGCAACCAAATACATGAAAGTATGAAACAATAGGCTTCTTACCTTTGAACAATTCATAGGGGGTTTTTTCAAGAATAGGTCTTAGGAAGACTCTATTTATAATATAGCATGCAGTTGAAACAGTTTCAGCCCAAAATCGTGAAGAAATTTTACTTTCAATTAAAAGTGTTCTAGCCATTTCTTGAAGAGATCTATTCTTTCTTTCCACAACTCCATTTTGCTCGGAGTATACGGAGAGGAAAACATGTGATTAAAACCAGATTTATCACGAATTTCGTAAAATCTTGATTTTCAAATTCACTTCCATGATCTGTTCTTATACTTGAAATAGCACATCCTTTTTCATTTTGAACCTTTTTAGCAAACTTCTCAAAGTACGAAAAGGTTTCGACTTACTTGCAAGAAAATATACCCGGGTAAAGCGAGAGAAATCGTCTACAATTACTAGACAATATTTCTTACCTCCAATGCTCGGGTTCTTGTTGGTCCAAGAGATCCATATGAAGCAACCGTAGTACATTATTAGTAGATACATGATTTATTTGCTTAAATGAATTTCTTACCTACTTTCCCGAGAATGCATGGAGTGCATAAGTCAGACTTTTGGTATGGCAATTTAGGTAGACCTCGAACAAGCTGCTTTGAAGAGATTTTGGCTAATTGCTTCTTGTTGATATGGCCAAGTTTTCTGTGCCATAGAACTGCTTCATCTTGAATTGAAATTAGACATTGGTCTTCATTTGGCTTTACATCAAGGAGATAGATGTTTCCATGCCTTCGACCCATGAAAGACTGAGTCGAATCTTTACTAATTCCAGAACATATGCCTTCTTGAAAGGAGATCTTGAAACCGGTATCACACAATTGGCTAATGCTGAGAAGATTGTAATTGAGTCCTTCCACTAGAGAGACATTGCTTATTGTGAGATTTCCAATTTTCACAGTTCCAAATCCCACAATGCTTCCTTTGCTGTTTCCTCCGAATGAAACTTTTCCACCATTTACTTGAATAAGTTTTATGAAGCAATTTGAGTCTCCTGTCATGTGTCTTGAGCATCCGCTGTCAAGATACCATTTTACCTTCTTTTTGACAGAGACCTGCATTCAAAAGAGAGTCTCAAGCTTTCTTTGGTACCCAAATTTTCTTGGGTCCTTTGGTGTTAGTAGGATGAGCATTATTAGGCCATACTCTCTTAACAGGCTTCCAAACCATAGGACACTCTTTTTCAAAATGATCCTGACTGTTACACTTTGAACACCTTAAAGCATTTCGACCTACAGACTTTACAAAAACTTTCTTGAAATGATTTTTGTAAGCCTCTCTCGACGGTCTTTTCTTAATTCTTTCTTTTACTTTCGGAAAATCAATCAAAGGGATTGTTTCAGCTGTCATACCTAGACCCGACTTATTGAAGTAAGGTCTTTGGACTGAAAGAACTTTTTCAAGTTTTTCCGACCTTATTGAAAATTTCTTTGAAATATTTGATAAATCAGTTTTTAAGAACGCATTTTCTTTTGAAAGTTTTTCTTCATTCTCTTTAAGAGTAGAAACATTCAAGTTTAAACTTTTCACTTTTTCTTCTAAGATGTTTTCCTTTTGTTTTAAAACTGAGTTTTCCTTTTTAAGTTTGAAAATCTTTTTGAGAGAAGTCTTAAGACTAAAGCATAATTCATCAATGTATTTAGAGACTTTGACAGGATTTTATAATCACTTACCTCAAATTCACTGTCTGAGTCGATCCAGTCGAGTCCGATTGCGCCATCGACACGGGTTGGCATATTCCTCATCACTCTCTTCACACTCGTATCGCTCCAGTTTCGGCTTTAAGAGCTTTTCGAGACTTCTCAGCTTTTCCTCTTTTCTTTTTAGAAGAGGACAGGTTGGGTCCGATGTGTCCCTTCTTTTTACATTCGAAGCAAACTACATCTTTGTTTGGTTCCTCATCATCAACGAGACTTGGTCTGTCTCTCTCGAAAACTTTGTTTCTTTGGGATGAACCTTCTGCCTTTTCTTCGTTTTCTGAATCTTCTTATCATGAGTGCAAGCTCCTCATCATCCATATCATCTTCGAATCTGCATCATCGAATCATCATTTGATTTTAGTGCAATAGATTTCTTACCTCTTGGATCTTCGTCTTCATTAATTCGTTCCACTTCGTAAGACGAAGAGTTCCAATCGCTCGTCCACGAGATAATGGCATGATTCTTTGCGTCTCTCTTATTGAAGTCTTTATATGATTCCAATCCTTGGAGAGTCCACGCAAAGCTTGTTCACCTTCATGGGATCAGAAATTTTTGTCCTTGGTTCTCAAGACCATTGACAATATCTCGTAAAACGACTAAACATGTCGTTATAGATTCTCCTAGTTTCATTTTGAAGGCCTCATATTGACCGAGGAGAATGTTAATTCTAGTCTCCTTCACTCGATCTGTCCCTTCATAGGTGATGTGTAATCTATCCCATACTTCTTTTGCTATAACACAAGAAGATATTCTGTTATATTCAGTTAGAGATAAAGCACGGTATAAAGAGTAAATTGCTTTTGCATCGAGTGCTTGTCTCTTGTTTATTTCTTCTTCCCGAGCCATTCCGCTGGTTTCAATAGTGTCTTTCCCTCTTTCAAAGATTGATGCAGCAGCCGGAGTGATTCCTCTTTCCACAACATCCCATTCCAGAGGATCCTTTGATCGTATGAAAGCTTTCATCTTGTTCTTCCAGATGTTGTAATCCTTTCCATCGAAGTAGGGAGGTCTGGTATTGCTTTGCCCTTCCATCAGCCCCGGTGCTAGCATACTAGCCATGGATCTTTTACTCTGAAGTAAAACACTTCAAACAAAGTAAGAACACGAGCTCTGATACCAATTGATATTGCTAGTATGAGTACCTAGAGGGGGGTGAATAGGTATACAAAGATTTTTCTTGATGATCGCACAATACTTTAGACAGTTGAAGAATTTGCAATAATTAAAAACCAATCGTGAGACTGAGTAAGGGAAAGAGAGAATTGAACACTCGGTTTATAGTGGTTCGGCTTGATTCAAGCCTACGTCCACTCTTCTGCACTGACAGCCAATTGGCTGGATTCCACTATGAACAAAGAGATGTTACAGTGTTGATCTTCCTTGATTTCTCGGTGTAGATGATCTACCACACTCACTCAAGGTATCACCAAGTACAAACTCTCTGTGTATACAATTTCGCTCAAACTGTCTCGACTAACAATCAAGGTTCTTCAGACTCTGGAATTTCTCTATCGATCACACACTTGAAAACAACTAGAATGACTTCCTTTTATACTCCTTTATGCCATCATAGCCGTTGGCACTTACCAAAGGAATTCCTCCAATCTACCCGTTGGACGGAATCAATCAAGAAGATCATCCGAGCTATTTAAGGAATCTGATGATAGCCCATCAATCCCGTTCGCCCATACAATCGGGATCTCGGTTTCCAAGAATAGAACATTCCAAGATTATTTCGTCGACCATCGGATCTTCAATCGTTCTTAGATAAGAATTAAATAATCCGAAATGATTATCCAACCAAAGAATCTATTCCGAGAGGATTGGATCGAATCCTCAACCATATACCTCGGCTTTGGATTTCCTTCGTCACTGGATTAGAAAGACTGTCAGTGAGAATAGACTTAAGTCTTGAGTCTTGAGTTTTGAGTCTTGGGTCTTGAGTCTTGGGTCTTGAGTCTCGAGAGTACAAAGTCTTTAGACTTTAAACTGACGGTCTCCGAACATCCAGACTTAGACTGAAAGAAACGTTTTGTCAGCTTCAAAATATTCTAGAAAGATTTCTCCAACAACACGCAATAAGTGTATTCTAGTATCAGTTGATGTTTCCCGACTAACCACCGTGATTTTTGTCTCTTCTTTCTCAGTGATCTCCCTCTCTTTTCTTCTTTCCATTTTGTTTTAATTTTTCTTCTTTTTCTCTATGTTGTCACAACATTTTAAAGTTGTGTTTCTTTCACATAAAACAATATATTTCTGGAAATTATTTTTTAGGAAATTATTTTCCAGAAAAATAACTATATTTTTCGATATTTAACTGAAATTTGAAGAACCGAAAAATATTGTTCATTGTATGGTTAATTACCCATATACTATTTAGGAGCTAGTGACTTGTGCACGATTAGCTGGGAACGAGACACGTCCACTAGGATCTTGGGTTTAGCCTCGATGGACCCCAACTCAGTCAAGGCCACTTGGGTCTCAAGCAAGAGTGTAATCATTGATTCCGCATCCACAAAATCTAAAATTGAGATCTTAGTGCCTTCACTTCTTGGTGCCTTGGCTAGGAACCACAAAGGTTAAATGCCCATGCTCGAATCCCTAGTAACTAGGCCTGGATCTACAAAGGTTAAATGCGAGATCCTAGTGACCTAGGTCCCTGGTGCCCGGGCTCAAGTCCATAGTACTCAAGCTATATGGTCAATCTGTAATATAAGGGCCCAATTAGCCCCTGTCTCTTAAAAGCCAAGCCCAAGCTCAACCGTGTTTTTCTTTCTTCTTATTAGTGCTCGTGCATCGAAGCAAAAATGGAAAAGAAGAAGCTGAAGGGGAAAGCAAGTGAGAAGGAAAGAAGAAAAGAAGAAAAAAGGGGAAAAAAATTGTCATGCATAGCTGATCCAGACACCTCGACTAGCCAAATCAATTACGAATCGTAACGCATGATAAGCATTCAAGCCAATTTATTCATCTAGTCGGAGTAATTTTAGAAGTTAGGGCACAAATTTGAAGTTATGTAAATTTTGAACTATGAGGTTCAATTGAGGATTTTTCGGAGTTGTGATTTTTGTAAAAATAGTAGTCTAGAGCATTGTGGACCTGTAGGATTCGACGGAACTCAATTTTGAATTATTGTTTGTTTGGAATGGAATTTCGAAGTTTTGTGCGTGAGTTATGCGTAACAACAAAAGATAAATATATGCCATAAACAAGCTTCTTCGTAGCGCTTAGGAGTTGACACATTCACAATAAAACATGGTTTAGTTGAGTCATTCGTTGAAGTAGTGATTTACTTGGATTTTTGATACGGTTTTTTGATTAATTGATAGAAATTTGATTGCGTTGGCTTGAGTAACCATTGTAGGTTGACTTTTGGCTTTTCCACATGAGTGTTGCTACCTCTTCTATGAATTTGTAAACTCACGTTTTGAGAGCTATAGAGATTTGATATATTATAAATTATGAAAGAGCACATTTGTTGCATAAAATTTGGATCGGACATTTACTATGGTGGGGTATTTGTAAATAGTGAGAATTGTTTGGTAGAAATATATTTTGGGTTTGCGAAGTCTTATATATATGAAAGCTCTTGCCCTTTGAGTATGCTTTATGGAATTATGTATATCGATTTGTGAAATGCTTCGCGACTTGCATTTGATTTGATTCGTTATGTAAAATTGATTTATGAGACAAATCCTAAAATGATTTGAGAAATGTTTTACTAAAAATATTTTTGGCAAATGAGTTGAGTTGCAAAAGATAGTGTGATTAATTTGTGAAATGTATTATGATATATGAGATTATTTATGGATTTGATTTTTAGTATTGAAGGATGACAATTGAGTGCTCAATATCATTGTAAACTTGGTTAAGGGTTTGTGGGTAGGTGTATGCAGTGTTAAGATATTCTCGTGGGCTGAGTCACTGTCATTATAGGTGAAGACTTAGCCAATGGGGGAAATCTTGGTTACCCTTTCACAGGGCATTATGTGTGATCATGGTTCAATATTTGAGAATGGGTTTGGTTAGTGGAGTAGACCATTGATATGTGATGGGAGTTTGGTCAATGGAGTTAATCATTGACATATGATTGAGATGGACCATCTACATGTGGTTTGATGAGATCAATTAATGTGATAGACCATTAATATGTGAGTTGTTGAGATTGATCAATAGATTGGACCAATAATTATTTATTTTGATATTGCTGATGAAAAGGGTAAATATGCTATCGGTATAGTTATGTTGAAGTAATATATAACTTATTTTAATCTTGTAAGTTTGTTATATTTTGAATTGGGTGTAAATAAATAGTGTTTTGTATCTTAAATATACATATTAGATGCTTGATTTGCTTTGAAGAGACACATTATTCACTAAGTTGTGGTTGCTCAACCAATTCCTTCCAATCTCTTTTTAGGTTTTTCAACTGGCAATGAGTAGTACGAGAGTGAATTGGATGGGGAGGACTTTTGAGAGTTAGATTTTTGGATATAGATTGAGGTTGTGTCATTCGAATGGAAAGACAGCTGTGTCATTCCCATTCTTGATGGTGTTAGGGTGTGACGCCATTAAAGCTGGCATAGGGATGTTGGTGCTTATGCCCAAGTCCTTGGCGCCAGGGCTCGAGTCCATTGAGGTCAAGCTTAGGACCACTAGTCATTGGAACCTAGGCCCGACATCGATGAACACAAGCCCAAAAGTTGGGGACCCAAGCACTAGCATCAAGGTTCTAAGCCCAGCCTCAATGGACCCAAGCATGGTCATTGGGGTCCTAGGCTTCATCCTCGATGGACTTGGGCTTGAGTGCAAGAGATCTAGCCATCGAGGTTTTAGGCTCGACCTCAATAGATTTGGGCTTGCGTGTGGGGGATCTAAGCATGGCTAGTAGGTCCCGAGTAAGTCTTGGGCTAGGCTCGATGGACTTGGGCTTGGCCTCTATTGACTTGGGCCTAGGCACCGAAGATTTGGGCAAGTGCATCAGATCTTGAGTTTATCGAGGCCCAGCCTCTACGAATGTGGGTTCAAGCACCAAGGACTCGAGCAACAGCATTGGGCCTTGGGCCTGAGCTTCACTAGATCAAGCTCGAGCGTGGGGGATTTGAGCACGGGGTCCAACCCCAAATCTCAATAGTCTCAGCCTCTAGTGGTCTCGGGTCCAGCCATTAGGGTCTAACCCAATCTCAACTGACTCAAGTACAATTGCTAGGGGCCCAAGATGGGGCCCTAAAGCCTCAAGACAGACCTTGTTAGACTTGGACATAGTCACTAAAGTCTTGGGCCTCGGCCTTGATAGACCCGGGCTCAAGCGTTGGAGATCTAGGCACAAGTACGAGGGACCCAAGCATTGCCTTTGGGGTCCTAGGCCTAGGTTTTGGGGTTTTGGGCTTGGCCTAGTTTAAGGCATTAGGCATAGGCACCGAGGGCTTGATGGCCCTGAGCTCGAGCATGGGCACTAGGGCCCTAGTATGGAGCCCCAAGCACAAGCACTGGGAGTCCAATCTTGGGCATGGAGATCTTGACACAGACGCTGGGATCATGGGCTTGGCTTTGATATTCCTAGGCCCAGGCCTCGAGACTCAATCCTTGGTGCCGGGGACCTGAGATTGAGCGTTAAGGTTTTGATGTGCAAGCATAGATATCTTATTATATTTTAGAAAATGATTTTCGATTTTTTTAAAGAGAAAATCATTTTCCTAACTATAAGCATATATTTTCCATTGACTCACTTTTACTAAGTGATCCAAATGTCAAAAAATAAGAAAAATATTTTCCTAAAAAATGTTTTTCATAAAATAAATGAAGTTTAAAATTGACAAAAGAGGGGAGCTCATCATCGAGTATCCAATAACAACAATCGGACTTCACAGCGGATCTATACAAAAATGAAAAGTGCTGCTGACAGTACGCCACATATTTTCCTAAAAATATTTTTCATTATCGAGCATCCAGACAAGTGCTGCAATTTATTCGTCGAATTGCCTGAAGTAGTCGTTTTGGTTACACTTCCATATATGACTGAGTATAAAATTATATTCAACTTTCTTCAATAAAACTTTAGATTAACAAAAATATCTTGTGACTACTAAACTTATATTTTGATGTCTCTCCAATCTCCCGTGGTGCTGTCTTCACCTCTTCTGGAAGTTGAATGCTCTGATTGAGAAGGCAAAGATGAATCCAAAGAGGACAGGCAAGCCGACCAGCACTGCTGCAACCGCTCCCAAGAAGTCGTGTTTGTACCCAAAATAGCTCCTCACGAAATCTTCCACTGTCTCGCCAGTGTCAAGCTGGTGCTTAATGTCTCCAAACTGTGAGGCCACCAGTCCATACAATGTCCAAGAAATTGGATTAGCCCAGTAATACCATCTCCACCAGACGGGCATTCTCTGTTAAAAGAAAAAAATAAAAAATAAAAATTAGCTCTGCTCATTTATGCTTTTCGTTGTTTTTCTATTTTGGTTTCAGGGTAGATATCGATGAACTTACTGTTCGAGGAACGACGAATCCTGAGAAAAGGTTCCAAATCGCATAGAATGCGGAAGAGGTTATGGCGGCTATCTGTTGGTTGGGCGTGACTGCCACGCTCATCATCCCATAGTAAGTGAAGTACAACAAGCTGAAGAACATACAGAAGATGTACCAAAAGAACTTGCTAGGGGTCCATTCGAAGCCGATCATTGAATAAACAATCACTCCATAGATGACAGTTTGGAGGAAGATGTAGGGAATTTCGATGATAACCTGTGCAAAACAATTTTGTCAAAAAATATGATGGATTCTTTCAAGAAACTTTAAGAGTGCTAAGGGCTTCTTAAAGTCATTTCCTATTTTCCAATGAACTGAGTAAATCTAATACTTTCACTTAGAACTACCTAAGTCTGATACTTTCACTTAGATATGAAAGTGAAACATTACCTGTCCAAAGGCATAAGGCAAAGCAGAATACATTCCAGCCCCTCTCTCTCGATAGAAGACTGTCCTCTCAATAGCCACAACGGGTTGGACTGACGTTGAATTCTGAAATCCAATGAAAAGGCAAGCCGCGTACATAGAGCCCATCGCGTTGAAGAGATCTTGCTGGTTTCTCCTGCAAGTCCCACAAGTTTTGAGCAAATGATGCCCATAACCGAGCCGGTGTACTTTTTTTCCCAAGTCCAATTCCTCTGTGTTTTGCAAATAAAAAGAAAGTAGAACTTGTATATCTGTGAATTGATTTCTGTCTATTACCTCTTGGAGCCGAGGTTCCAAAATATTGTGCCGAACATCAGAGCAATGAAAGTTGTGAATAGAAGTCTCACGGCTGTGTATGACGGGTTGCGCCAGTATGACCAGTATTGTTTCCATAGACAAGCCATACACTGGGTGAAGAACGATTGTGAATATTGCGTTGGAAAATAGAGATCTTTCGACCCTGGTGGTGGTGTACTCAGTTCGTTGATCAGAGTTTTATTTCTCCTGTTTCAATCGTTGAAGAACACAAGACATATATAAGATTTCTGCCACGAGGCTTTCTAAGCTCCACTTTTTAATCTTCAACTTTATGATAATCCCTTTGAGCTTCTCAAGCTGAAAAACAAAAAATTATTCTGCTTCTGAAAAGTTACTTCTTACCTAAACAGTTCAGAATTCCTGTAGACTTCGGTGAAATTAACCCCGAGGATTTCTTCTTGAGCAGCCGCCGTCACCTCCAACATCCAAGTTGCTGGATTATATCCGTCTTTAATTTTTGGAACTCCGCTAATGCCCTTTAATTGGAACACGTGTAACGTTAGGGTTTAAAGCTCAATGTAATCTAGACTCTGTTTCGTACTGCGCAGCAGTGAGCTCACCTCAAAATAGTGGATCAGGTGCGAGGAATGCTGGCCTAGTGGACCGACATAGATCTCCTGTCCACCTCTCTTCAGAAGAAACAGCTGCATATCAATAAGGAAAATCTCTCAGATACTTCGTTGTGGGGAAAAGTAAAAGCAAACAGATAGCTCGGGCCCTCATTTAAAATTTGTGTCGAACCTCGTCAAAAGCATCAAATATATCGATGCTCGGCTGGTGGATGGTGCAAACAACAGTTCGCCCAGTGTCAACAGTATTTCTAACCGTTCTCATTACTATAGCAGCTGCCCTGGCATCGAGGCCGGAGGTAGGCTCATCCATAAATATGATTGACGGGTTGGCTACGAGCTCCACTGCAATTGTCAGCCTTTTCCTCTGTTCAGTGGAGAGGCCATTCACACCAGGCAACCCAACCAGCGCTTCTCGTATCGGGGTAAGCTCTATGAGCTCCATCACCTCTTCAATGAACATCTGCACATGGATCACATTTCTAGTCAGCGCTCCATCGCTGGGAGGGACTCAAAGGCAGCGAAGTTTTATGCTGTCAAAAATGTTTATGAGCTGTGCTTATCCTTCAAGAGATGCCAAAAATTCTTTCAGTCTATGTGGTGAACAATGTAATCCATGAGAAAAATTTCGTCCGGTATGGCTTTTCGAGAAAACCAAACTGTCTTTTGAAAGATTTGTCATGTATCTTTCTCTACCGATAAATGTGTAGAGTTCACCTAAGATGCCAGATGATTTAATGAATCAAGTATCAACCTTCCTAGTCTCAGAGTCCACTTCAGACGGTAGCCGAAGCCACGCAGAATACACCAAGGACTCATAAACTGTGACGTGAGGAGAGTGGATATCGGTTTGTTCGCAATATCCTGATATGCGAGCGAATGTTTCTTGCTTCTTTGGGTACCCAGATATCGTGATTGTCCCATCGATGTATCCACCTGTTTTCCTTCCAGCCAAAACATCCATCAGAGTGGTCTTTCCAGCGCCGCTGACACCCATTAAAGCCGTCAATACTCCTGGCCTAAAAGCACCACTAACTCCCTTTAGAAGCTCCAGCCGATCTTCCAGAATACCTTGAGCTTTCATTTCCTGCTTACACAAAAATGTTCAGCACATCTAAAAGTTCTGCACCTCAGTTCAATTGTCGGAACCAAAGCATCCTCCTAGCAAACAGTACCTGGGGCATGTCCACGGCGTATCTGATATCATCAAAAGCTATAGAAAGCGGCTCAAAAGGAAGAACCATTCCTCGTTTCCTATTTGGGTCCGAATCATTTGTGCTCCCACCTCTTGTAGACAATGTTCCCGATGTGGCGCTTCCTTGGTGTCCACTCTCTTTTTCTGTATTATCACGATGATGATCCTTTAACTTAAGTTCTACTTTTACAGAAAAAAACAATACAAGATATTTGGGTTCTGTGGCTCACCAGATGAACTCCTCTGGCTCCCTCTTGATGATAGCTCAATGACCTCTCCGTGCTTGCTCGCAATTTTCTCTACCAGAGTCTCTTTTGATAGTACAGCTTGAGGCTTCCCAAATGCTGCATTAAGATGCAAGTAATTCACCAGAACTGTATGCCAAATCCCGAAGATGAAATCCTTCTGAAGAGAGACTTACGATCGAGATACTTCAGAGCCACAGTGAACAAGAAATTAAAAAGACACATGTATCCAATCGAAGCTCCTACTCCGATCCAATACCAACGTGCTTCGGGAAAAATGCCGCGGGACTTCAAGACCAAAACTCCCAAAGGTTCTGTGGCGTCAGGAGGAATCTATACCACAAAGGTTCCGAAGCTTCATCAGTTGATATTTTAACAATTTTAACAACCTTTTGTAATTATTTGTCTAGTAATTCCAGTTTCATAAGAAAGTACTTACGTGTCTCCACTGCTTTCCAAGAAATTCGTTCACGGCGATAGCATTCTGTCCATACATCATTGGCGAGATCCAATAACCCCATATCCACCATGGCTTAATATCGACTGATTCAAAACAATGCCACATCAGGAAATTGCATATGTGAGTGTAAATCGAAAGAAGAATTATTTAGACATCCAGTTGACCTCTTGATATGATGAATCCGCCCAAGACCATAATGGCGAGTAATCCAAACGACCCAAAAGTGTTTGCCACAATCACGTTCCTTCCTACTGCCCCGATGAATCGGAATAATCCAGAAGCCATCTGATTTAGGCATAGGAGCAGAAGATACTGTTTGAATAACCTGGATGCAAAGCTTGTATTAGTATCTGAACTGGAGCAAAGTCTGGAATCACCGAATAAGTAATCTGATCAACCTTCCGGCGGAAGGGTCATAGCCGATGACGTAGTAAGTCATGAATACCCAAACTGCAACTTCTACAATAGAAATCGGGATCTTCAGGATCCATGTGGGTAGCGCGTATGTCCACTCAGGAAAGAAGAGGAAGTCCCTCTGCTTGTAGAAGACAGGGAGCTTCATGATGGACATGGCAAGCTCCGAGAAGCCATTGAACATAATGATGATCAGAGTGAAGAAGAGCGCCCCGAAATAAATCCCACCATCTGTCACTGTATTTCGGTGCATCTCTGTCCGTAGGAACACCGTCATCGTTATGAAAGCCACAATGATAAGCTGATACGCATCAGAAAAACGAAGTATTAGGAGATCACAAATGTAATCAACAGATCAAATGCATCACTTTGGATCGCAGAAAACTAGGAAAACCAGTACTTCAACTTGCTCACCTGACACATTTTGAAAACATAGACGAACGAGTTTCTCTTCATTAGCAAAAGTTCCCTCGAAATGCAAGCTCTCAACAGTTCTTTCCGGCTCACCCCGTACTTCTTCGTTGTTAGAGCAGCTGGGTGGCTTTTGGACTTGTCGAATGGCATCGCAAGCTGGTCACCTAGTTTCCGACCAATGTGAAATGACTGGAACGCTTCAGAAAATTCTTTGACGGTTACAAACCTATAAGGTGAGTCCTTATTCGCCCAATACTGCTCTTGATCTTTCCTTGAAGTCACCTACAGATCAAATTAGAGAAGATAAAAGTGAATGAGTCAATTGTCACTTATAATGCTAAAAAAAAAAAAATTAACTTGTGATTTGAAATATTACCTCTTGCAAGAAATCAGCTACTCCTTTCCTTTCAGGACATCTAAAACCCATGTGTCCGAAGAACTCAAGCACGTTTTCTCGGGGACCTTGGTACACGATTTGCCCATCCGAGAGAAGTATAATATCATCGAACAGGTCATAAGTTTCCGGCGCAGGCTGGAGGAGGGATATTAGAGCAGTCCCATTGAGGATGTGTATGGACTGTCTGAGTGAGTTCACTATTTGGAATGTCGTTGAACTGTCCAAGCCGGTCGATATTTCGTCCATAAAGAGAGCTTTGGCTGGCCCGACTAGCATCTCCCCTGTTGTGACTCGTTTCTTTTGTCCACCGGAGATGCCTCTTATCATTTCATCTCCCACCATTATGTCGGCACATATTTCAAGACCCAGAATCTAAATTTAAGCATTGCAAAAAGAAAGAGAAATTTTAAGTCTTTGTATTTTCCCCTTTTTCATGGCAAAATTGGAAGAACGGACTGATGGTGTTTTGACTTTCTTGATTATACCTTGAGTATATAATCGGTAACTACATTAGTCTCCTGTCCTTCCAGTGATGCTGCCTGCAGAAGATTAAGGTCAATAGAAGCATTTACAGGCATTGATAAATATTTTTGACCGTGTTTTGCACATCCAGAGAAAAGAATGTGCATGGATGAAAAATCTGCAACCAGAAAGCTCTTCCACCGTTCATTAATGAGATCATTTCTCACCTTCATAAACATATCTATGTCAGGATCGGGTTTGATATTTGCCTCCTTCTCTCTTCTTGATAACTCTGCGAGCATCTCTGAAATACAGGGACAGTATTATACCTCTTAATCCTTGCCCCTTTTTTGAGCTTATCCTTCAAATTATTATTAACACCGAAAAATAGCCCGAACTCACCATAACGAGGTCCAACACCTTGACACCTGGCCGAGAAAGCAAGAGTTTCCCTAACAGTCATTTCTCCTATATGGAGATCATGTTGACTTATATAAGCCGATGTCCTCTGCGGTACAAACTCTTCCATCCCATGTCCGTTGTATGTGACTCTTCCCGAAAACTGTGATTCACAAGCTCTTTGTGTGACTTGCACGCCGAAAAATCTCTCTCTTAAAGTGAGACAACTCTAGAAGTATTTTCTTTATGCTTACCTTCAAATCTTTGTCGAGCTTCCCAGCTAATGCGAGAAGTAAGGTGGTCTTTCCAGAGCTCGGAGGCCCTAGAAGTAATGTCATTCTGAAAAAGAGAAATAAAAATTGTGTCGGCAAGATCATAACTTCACTCCTTGAGTAGTGTATGTTGATAAGAATTTGTCTCTCTTCTTACCGGAGAGGCTTGATGATTCCGCTGACATCGTTGAGGATCGGTAATGGTTTCTTTCTACTGGGAAGGATGTGAAAACAGTTGAGAAACCCCTGTTGACATTGATTAACATGAGACAGGGTTCAATCAACTTGAGCAGAATCCTAGAAAATGTAGACACGTTATGAATTGAATGTTAAATTACCTCTAATATGTTAACGGTGAAATTAAATATTGTGGGTAGAGCTCGGCCCCCAACATGAGCTTCTGCCTCGACGTTTAGATGCTCAAATCGGACTTCAATTGTAGGAATGTCCAATCCAACTCTGTTTGTTATACAGTAAAGCAAATACAGACCTTATAAAGATTTGTCTTGAAATTTTCAGCTTAGAGAAGAAATTACAATTCCCAGATTGAATCTCTTTCTCAACATAAGGGAAAAAAAATCAAACCACTTTCACATTCTTTTAAGAAGTATTGCATTGACCAACTAATTGAATATTTAAAGTGCTAATGAAAAGTCATCAGCACATACCTGTCAATCCTCTGCTTAAACTTCAACAAGAACTTCTCATTATCTTCCTCAGCTGTCTTCAGCAACCTCTCCAACAAGTTCCTCCTTTCTATCAACCCGAGATTCCCAATATCGACCTCTGTTATCTTGCCTTCTTCTTCAGCGAGAATGCCCCGCCGAATACGCAAATATGTTGGGAGCTTTTCAAGTGCAGCCCACTTCAGAGCCTCCTCATCATCCTCATCCCTGCTAGACCTTGAGAAGATCTCCTTCCCACCGGTCCTCCATATGTTTGAGCTGCTCAAACGCGCACTGCCCAGCCTTGAGCTGCTAAGCCTTGCACTGCTAAGCCTTGCACTGCTTATTCTGAGTGCATCACCAGTGTCCATAGTCACCCACTCAACCTACACAAATGCTTCACTGAATTGTAGTTTTCATGGAAGAAGACCCTTGTTCATGAAAATGTGCATGAATAGGGCCAAGAAAGTCTGAAGCTTTCCCAGATGCTTTTGAAAGCTTCTGATGGTGGTTTAAGAAGAGAGAGACGCATTTGGTGTGTATTTATAGCTTGAGAAGTAGAAAAATATGCCAAAAGGGGTTCAACGATTTTTTTTTTTTTTTTTTCCTTTTGATATGATTTTGTTTCACAAGTGGGTTTGACGCAATTGCTTATATCATAGGAGGAAGGAAACAGGTTGGAACATGTTCTTACTTTTTTCTTAAAAAATAATTGCACTTTAAAAATAAAATAGAAAAAGTGAGACCGAGAAGGTTGATGATTCCATGCATGGATAGCATTTCATTGCCCACCATGCCGATGGCAAACGCACTTAACTTAGGCCGGGACGGACACGTAAATTAGGCTGGGACAAGGTACTGTTTTTAAGTCAGAAACTTTGATAGATGTAAATGTTGAAATTTTTCACATCACTTGATAATAAGGTATATGTACTCTTTATACACATTTTTCGCATTTCCACGTTTCACTTAAAATTTTATGGGTTGAACTTTCAAAGTCAGCTTCCGTGTGCTCTTTGTTCTCTAAATTTTTGTCCACATTTATTAGCGCCCGGAAGAGAAGGTGGTCAGCCATTCACCGATGTTGTGCAATAGTCTTGAATTCCTAGTTTGAAAAGTAATGCAGCATTTATGATTGGAAGAATCACATATTATGGACATCTCTGGACACATCAGTGATTAAGATTGCTCACCGATATTTTGGAGTCATTAACTACACCTTTCACTTGAGCCTTGTTCTGTCTTTTACATTCGTTTTGGCATAATTGTAAGTATTTATCAGTAATCTTGAAGCACCTTGATCTTATCCGTGCTTGGTAGTGGATACGGAACATAATGCAGACATATTTTTATTACATTACTACCGACCACATGTACTTCCACCTCGGTGACAGCATTTGTTTTTGACTACCGAGGAGGCTCAGGAATTGAATAAAGATGAAAAGATTCTCCAAGGTATGGCAAAGCTTGGGAAGCACGAAATTTTTTTGTAATAACCTAATGTACCTTGCTTGCAACCCTAGTGACTAAGGACGTCCCAATCCCTGCTTCTGAGGAAGAGGGTCACCCGTAATTAATTTAAAATATGGCGCCTTTGTAAATTAAAACGTATAAGGGGAACAACCAAAGACATTGTTTTTCTAATCAAGTTTCATCTAGAAGATCAAAATGAGGGACTTTGCATAACCAGTCCCTGTTTCTAATAAAGGAAAGCTCACGTACCGCTTATGAATTTATGGAGTACGCGGCCAATTAACTGTTATTGACCATTAGATGCTTTTTCTTCTTCAAAAAAAAAAAAAAACGTCTTTTTATTTTATTTTATATATAAGTAAAAGGGTGGGGTGGGGTGATTAATATTGGTGACCCTATCTAAAATCACATAAATTTTATATTTATGACTGAATGTTTGGTATGGATCATAATTATTTTTCATTGAGTCAATTTGTCACCAACAGTTCACCACGGCCTTTGTGGGAATACTATGTTACGGTCTGGCTGAATTTACGTAGTAAAAGATTCCATTTCTTTTTCGACAAAACATGATGAGACGAAAGGACCCCATCCATGAGGAATTTTTTTTTATGTTCCCCGGTGATCCTTAAAATGTTATTATAGATAGATCTGGATGCTCTAACACACCTTTGCGTTTCAATAAATTCTTATCTTGATTTAAAAAATGACAATTTTATCAACAATTGAGGCTTCTGGAAGCACTAATAAATATATTAAAAAGCATACAGGATAAAAAAAAAATGCCCACCCGTTTATTCAACTACTGTTATCGCCATTTATGCATTTTTTCCCCTGCTTTATTCAATTTTTATTTGTTATTGATGGGATTTTACATTATCGCAATGGAGTAGTTTTGAAGGTCGCGCTCACGCCCATCATCCAGCAACTGGGGTCTTATCTCGATGCACATAATGAGTGGTTTACATGTTTTTAATGAGAATTGACCGGTTTAAAGGTTCGAATACTATCAAACAAATTCCCACAGAAATACAATAGACTTTCAATACTCCTATGAACAATTAGCTATATTATTTAATTAACCATATCTTCCTTGGAAAATCGGTGGATACCTTGATATTAATATATGCAAAAAAGTCAGAGAGAGAGAGAAACATGATAGCAAGTTCCGATGTCGGAACAATGGTTGACATGTAATCATCCCATCCGCAGATCTGATGCATCATCGACATGCATGGCATGATTCCACATAAAAAAACACAAAAAAAATAAAATAAAAAATACTAACATTTAATACCATCATTACCTTTTTGTCTTCCCAAATGAAACGAAGAAATTTAGCTCATCATTCAAAGTCAGCAGCAATATATACAGAAAAAAAATCCACAAAATACATAATTAACAGGATTCGATTCGATCACGGTTGTCATCATCTTTGCTCGGGATTGATTAATCATGTTTAATGGAATGCATTTAGACAGCAGGCCAATGGTCTTTCCATCTTGACATGCTCGTTGTGTTAGTTTCAGACTCTCTTTTCGAATCGGAGGGTGCGGACACAGTTTTCCGTTTTTACTTTTGGGCCTTCAAAAGTTAACTCGGCTGTCTATGTCTACTCTGACCCAAGCTACGATTATAATATTAGACACGATTGCATTTTTTTAAAGTATACTTTGCAACATAATGTGCTGTGGCCCACCTAAATTATCGGGAGGTCGCTTCTGGGTTCTGTTAATGCTGTCGTATGATGAAGAAGGGTTTTTTTTTTTTTTTTAACTAAAAGAAGCCAAAAACGTCTGCACTGACCTCAGCCGAATTCGATAATATTCTTCGTCATTTTCCTTTATTTTCGACCTTGTTCTTCGAGATCGAATGGAAACCTCAAACCCATGCGGGTTTGACTTTGCTTCGTGCTGAGTCTGATGTAATCGCTCTAGAAGGCTTGGGAGGACGGAAAGCGTACATGGTCTCTTGGCTTTTAAGGTGGCTAAGAACTTGTTTGGGTCAAGATTGATTTCCCTTCGGAATGTTGACTCGCGATTGAGATCTCAGCTTCTTACTTTTGGGAGATCTCGTTGCATTTGACTTTGCTACGTAGACCGACTTGGCCTTTTCATTGACATTATTGGCTTGGGTAACAAGATTTATGCTTGCTGTGCTTTAAATCATTCCAAGATTATTTTAGTGACAAGTAATTTCGTGGAACCATTCTGTTTCTCCTACCTTTTCTTTGGTAGAGTTCCATTAGATGGCTATGTTTTCACTAAGTTGTCGCTTAAAGGTCCTTTCTTGCTCGTTACTCAATCTATTGAGACACAAACGAAAGGATAATTGTTATATTAGTTATAAACCCACTGGACGATTGTTCTAATGCAGTCCTAACTTCTATGTAAAATTCTAATATAGTCATTCCAGCAAAATAAAAATTCGCTTAAAATTGCCAACGTAAGGGTCCAATTATTACCGATAGTCTTAAGTGTCATGGCCAGTGATATGATGTGGACAACTTTATTTGAAAAATGATGTTATTTTGCTTTTAAGGAGGCTATGAACATGTTTGATCCAGATTTATTTCCTTTTTGAATCTTGACTTACCATTGATATATGATCTTCTTACTTTTGGGAGATGATGCAAATAAGTTTACTCCAAAAATGACATTTTGTTTAATTTTCTATTTTTTCTTCTCTTTTCACTGTTCATCTTCTTTTCTCTACAACAAAGGCAAATCATCAAACACTTTGTAACACACGCTCTTTTGGGTCTTGACTTGACTTGGCGTTCGGTCAAAGTTGATTTCCAATTTGAATGTTAACTCAATATTGAAATCTCATCTTCTTCCTTCTGGGAGTCTCTTTTACTTTTGATGTTGATATGCGGTCTGACTTTTACTTTTCGTGCACATTTATTGCTTGGATATCAGGCCTTAGGCTTTACAAATTACTGTGCTCGAAATCATTCCAAGAATATTTCGATGGCAGCTAATTTCGTGGAATTATTTCACTTTTCCTAGCTTTTCTTTTGTGGAGTTCCCCTTAGAATAATCAAATTTTCTTTACTATTATTATTTTTTTGGCTTAAAAGTCCTTTCTTGCTCGTTACCCAATCTAATGAGATATTCTTTATAATGTTAATATTGCCACACGTGAACTAATTTCGCTATTAGTTGGCCTTTCCTTAGGACAGTATTAAATATGTGTGCATATGTCACAATAAAAATGCGGATCTTACTATTTTTCGCAGTGTATAAAGCATTAATTATCACCAAATCCTTATTTTAAACATTTCTATGTTGATTTAATTTGACATTGGAACAAAATTATGCTGTTCGTAAAGAAAAACATATTGATTCACGATGATGAAATATATATATATAGGTCTATTTGTTTCACTATAAACTTTTTGTGGCTGGAAAATTTTATGCAATTTCAAAGCAAGAAAATTACAGAAGAAATTGTCTAATCGGATTCGTAAAACATTATATATGATCATGCTTTTTGAGAATGTAAAAGAACATGAGCATTTATGAAATATATTCAAGAGATTATAAAAAGGATTATGAAAAAAAAATCTTATGGAAAGCAAAAAATTGATAAGAAATAGGAAATAGAAATAAAGGGACTTATTCTTCTCACTTAGAAGCAAATCAAGAAATAAAGAGAGGAATCTTATGGAAAGCACAAAATTTCTTGAAAATAGAAGGAACTTGCTCTACGTGTCTCCTTTATTTGTCATGTCGCAGTAAGTTTGAGATGACAACTTTTGGGTGTATATCTCATTGCTCGAATTTTTCTTTTAGGAGATATCACTTTTATTTATGCATAACTTTTCGATAGGTTTCTCACCGCTTCAACAACTTTTTTGGGAGATTTTTCTTTTAATCATGCATAACTTTTTGAGGGGAATGCAATGGAAAACATGAAATTTCTTGAAATTAGAAGGAACCATGCTTTGGAGCAAAACCTCTACTTTCTTTTCCGTGCATTACAAGCAGCACTATTTGGAATTGCTTAAAACTGAGAATCTAATATCAAATCCTGATCCAAGATTAATCATCCTGAATAGGTATACTACCCATTTCTCTCACCTTCATTTTTTTTTTTTAATTTTTGTTTGAAATTACTCTTCTTCTTTGGAGAAGGAGGACACCCATGTTAGAACTTGTGGATTAGGTGATGCTAATCATATATATTGTCACTTGCATCAAATATTTTTCACGTGAACACTTTCACATGTCTATTTTTTTCAATAATTTCACTAGGAAATCCAACAATTATAGCTTCAAATGCAATATCCTTGTGAATTCTGTACCATGTGTACTGTATCCCACAGGATCCGGAGAAGATCCATTTTTCTAGTCCAAATGATTTCTAAGGTTATAATAAAATTATAAAAGTTACATGCGCCCGACACGGTCGGCGGGCTATAATAATATGCAGAGAGTCTCCAACTCACACTCTCCACACCTTTATTTTATTTTTATACGTGCTTTTCAATAATTGCTAAAATAAATAAACCAAGAAATCAACCCCCCCTCAAGACGTTTCTTCTGTCAGTGGTATTCTCAATTTTAATAACTTCGTGGGTCGTATTTTTCTAGTCGTGGTGGTTTACTAATTAATAAATTAATAATTTGACACATGGTCGATGGAAATTGTCTGTCAACCGTTGGACCAAACATGAGGCAGAACGAATGCTATGACGTTTACCATGATGAAAATCATCTTATGACATTCATTGAGGTTTCTGGAGGATTTATCCAACTGTAAAGAGCTGTTGCTTCCTGGATTCTTTGCCTTTTTTTTTCTCCCTTGGTAATACGAACGTTCGTGGGTCGATCTTATCCATTTTCAGCGAATTTTATGAGGAAAATATATTATAAAAGTCCAAAGTCAACGGAGGAAAAACCACATAATCGTTTGAACAAAGCTGGTGTTGTGGTTAATAGATAATGTCCCTTAATGGAAAAAAAAATCTAAAGAGATATGGATACGTTTGGCAGTTGGGATAAAATTCGGGATATGATATCCTATGTTTGATGCTCACTCAGGACATGATAAAGTTGATTATAAGGGGAATATAGGCAGGATAAAATTATCCCATGGGAGAGGTGGGATAAAAGTAGATAGGATTTCTAACACCTATAATAGGAAAGTTATTTTTCTCAAATAGCAAACTTATTAAATAAAAAATTGAAATAATATTTCAATATAAATAATATTTAAATTCTAATTTAAGAAATAAAAAATAAAAAATTATTTTTAATTAATTTATTTTAATTTATATATTCAATTTTAATTCTATCTTATAATAAACATTCAATCTATAAATTAAATATTTATATTTATTATATATTTAGATATGTTAGTATAGTTTACTATTTGATAAAAATTTATTAAAGAATGATGAAAGGGGAAAAAGAGAAATAATAAATAAAATAATATAAAAAAGAGGGAAAAAAAATAAAAATAAAATAAAAATAAATGAAGAAATAGTGTTACGAGAGATTTTTACCATCTCCATTTATGAACATTTATGTTCATTTATAATGATATGCCATTTATATCAAAAAAATGTACATGATATGATATAAATATATTTGACTTTAATACTACAATTCACCAAACAATAGATATGATATAAAAAAATTATAGGATTTTATATCCTATCCTATCTAATCTTATCTCGATTAGAAATCCGACGACCAAACATAGCCATGGGTACATTTTTAATTGAGCTAAGAGACAAATATCACAATTTGTAAGCTCTCCCATGAATGATGTCGACCCAATTAATAATTTTTCGAGAAATGAGACTATGTTTCAAGGCTACTTAATATATATATTGTCTAGACATTATCCTAGTAATTCTTTGGCCATATGCAACCCTCTCTCTTCAGAAAATTTCAAATAAAGATATCATAGAGTTATTTTTTTAAATGATTAATAATGAATTTAATTTCAAATAAGGGCTTGAAGATGGCAAGTTAGTTTCTCCAAGCTCGCTAATTGAGCGGTTGATTTTTAGTGGTTGGATCAAGGCACTTTTGTCAAAAGTAAAATGTGGATAAGGTTAAAAAGAAAAAAAAAACTAAAAAAGCCAAAAAAGGGGAAAAAAAAAAAGAAATTCCATCTAGAGTCGAACTCCATGGCCTTTTCGGCAGTTGAAAAGCTAATGGAATGTGGGAGCAGCGCAAGGAAAAATCTTAATATCGTTAATTCTTTATCCAAAGTTGATTTTTCCTAAATATTTAGTTAATTCTACCACTTTACAGAGGGTGCACTCAATGTTGTAACAGAGCTCATGCATTTCCTACTTTCTTTGAGCTTGACTTGGTGCGGAGGTCGATCACAATCGTGAATCTTACCGACTTAGACTCACTATAAATCTATGATGTTTGAGTATTACTCACCGACAAATTAAAAGGTTACTTTGTATCTTTGCAACATGTCAATCGGTTTTGACTTCCCCGGAACCAAACACCAATTGGTCTTTCTGGTGGAGGATTGAGTGGGAACCACGATTGAACAACAGTCATACCCGACTCGCCATGACTGAATTCCTTTGCTAATCTGAGTTTCTGTGCCTACAACATAAAGGAAAAATGAAGAAGAAGAGGAAGACCTCAAGATATGCTAAACCCATTTCTCAAAACACATTTAAGAGCCTCTTCACATTATCAATCTCTCTCCTTTCTTGTTTCGCTTGCAAATTGCTTAGTCGAATCTGCTCACTCACCCCAGAAACCTTTACCACCGATCCTGCCCATACCAACCTCGCAACAGCTCCAATGGCAATTGTCCTCCATGGCCATCTTCCTCCACCTAGGGCTCCGACGCCATGGTGGCTCAAACTCTCGAATCTAAGAACTGGCTGGTTTCAATCTTCTTTTCTTTCTTGTGGCTTTTTTAGTTTTTTTTTTCCTTTTCAATTTATATCCATATTTTGTTTTGGACAAAAATGCCTTGTTCCAGCAGCCAGAACAATCAAATACTCGTTGGCTAGCGAAAAGTTGGCTGCCCGATGAGTTCAAATTCTCATTTAAGATTGACATGTTTACTTTAAACTTTCCTTTAAAATAAGGTCAATTTTTAAAAAAAATGACCACATTTTAAATCCATATTTGAAATTTTCACATTCCTTTTCAACTCTTGTAAAGGAATCTTCACAAGTTTGAACTTCGAAGATATGCCGACAAGTTAGATGATTTTTTTCACTTGTTTCTATGTTGGGCACACCTCTGATTGGAATCGTTTCGTCAACCAACAACTGATTTTGTGGATAGGACCAATAACTCAATTTCGATTATTTTTTCTTTTGAATCCGATCAATGATTCAGAAACTGTCGAATAGATTGATCGACACATCCCACCTTCTTCAGTGTACTATTCAAAGGGTCAACCTAACCCAAATGTCATATCATATCTGTTGATTACGGTTTTTGGACCTTATGGTCCAACATCATATTTTTAACTGTTGATTAGCCGGAAGCATTTAGACTTAATTTGAGCACATTCTACCGGAGGTTTGATTCAGATTCCTTTACACTAGCTGCCAAAACATCACAGCTTGTCCTACCACATTGATCTTTCTGGGAATATTCCCGTTGGGGTCAATGTATTTTGATAGTAATAAAAACAGCATATCTTGGAGGGCTAGGAACATGATGATCTCCAATAAACAAGGTCAAGCTTAGTCATCTTCTTTCATTATCTGAATTATATATTCTTTGTTGGATGATATCTGTTTGTCTCATGGCTTGTGATTGAATGTATTTTCTGTAGAAATAATGATGCCCGCATGTCTAACTCAGGGAAGTGAGATAAAAAGAGATTTTGTAATTGTTAACTTTGAGGGGAAGGCGCGCATATTGAGTAAGAATTTTTATAAAGTATGGCATAAATAAGATTATAATTGCATTATGTACTAGATGATGAAGGGAGCAACGGCCTCTGCCATCTCCCTCAACTTGTCATTAGATTAAGATATCATATACAAAAACAGTTCGAGACTCACTATCGAAAAGTATAATTTTTCTTGCATGTTATTTGCATAAGGATCATGATGTATGCCATTAGAATTTTCATTTAGGGGATCATAGCCAATCTCCTAACTTCTAAAAGAGATAAGACAAGGTTGGTTACTCTTTTTTGGCATTTCTTGTCTCGTCTCTTGAGGCATCTTACTCTGGCACTATGCTTTATATGACTTCACGTGCTCATGATGTTTATTGGAAATGTTCTGGGGTCGTCTAAACTGTCATGACACAACTGAAGTCAGCAAAAGAAAACTCAAGTGCAAAGTTGATCATTATCAGATTGAGCATCGGAGAAGAGCACTTATTACTTGCACTAGGTGTATATGAGTTCAATTCATATTGACCGTTGGATTAGGTGGTTTCTGCTTTATCCGACATATCGTATGAGCCCAGCTCACATAGTCCGGACACAGTTAAGTTTTTTTTTTCCTTGAGAGGACAGTTAAAATCCGCAAATGATGGGAGCACGAAATGTGAAGTGAGATTGCCACCCATTAAACAAAGTGAGATCTGAAGTGTGGATCACAAACTGAGAGTTCACGTGTGCTTCACATGCATATCATCATTGTTTTCAAAGACCAATGTTAAATTAGTGATCAGGTTCATCCCAAAATCACTTATTAACCGAATTTACCTGAATTCCAACCCCATAGAAGTCAGTAAGCAGGAATGGATGTAATTTCACATCTTATTACTCCACCCCGCAAATTTTTTCACAAGTAGAGTGAAAAGACAATGACATGTTCATAGTTTTGATCCACATGAGTACATTGTGGACTTGTATGGAAACTAAGAACTAGTGATGGCTTAGGAGTGCTTACTCCTGACTTGAGACTTGACTAGTCAGGCTCTATTCTTGTTCAGTCCCATTAAAATGATAGGCCTCAAGCTCATAACAAGATCATGCTCCATAAGCTTCACTAGTTCATCCTCTGGAAGTGTCACCATGACCACCCGGCTCATCGGCCCATCTTCCGGTGTAGAAGGAAGGATCACGACCTGTCCTTCTTTGCATGGTGGCTCGAAATAACAAGAGACCCTAATTGGTGCATGCGTGTCTTCAAAACAGACCATATAAGGTTCAATGCCCTCCAGATTAAGAAATTGTAGCTCGGAAAAGTTCAAGGATCTAGTGTTCTTGGGTCCGGTATCATCATTAATTTCTAACCACTCTATTAAATCCATGACCCCATTCTTGTCCAATTTTGCCATCATCTCTCCTATGGCCTTGGCTGCTCCTGGTAAACTATTGTCTTCCTCATTATCTCCGGCATGGAGACTATTATTGTAGACCATACAGTTCCCAAAAAACTCTCTTTCAAGACCCAAGAGCTTTCTCACGTCCAGGCCCAAACACATGCTCACAAGGCCCTCTCTTTCTCCCTTGACCTTGCTTATGCAGGCCCAAAAGAGCCCAGCCAGAGCCTCAAATGGCGACGGGCCTGGCCCATCGGGTGCATCCACGGGCCGGGCCATGGCGATGCATGATCGGACAATGGGCTCGGTGAATGCCAGAGAGAGAGTGCCGAACTTTGCACTAGTGGTGGGGCTTGAGGTGTTGATGGAGGACTTGCAATGGTTGATCAATGAGTTGTTGTGGTCGGGGTCGTTTCGGTGGCTCGGTCGTCGTTTCGGGAGTGTGCGGAACGACGGAGGAGGAGCAGTCAGTCGGGCATTGAGAGTCATGTCTGCCCAAGCCTTGATGAACATGGTGGCACAGGTTGGATCAGCCAGGAGATGGATGCAGCTCAATCCAATAGCAAACCCTCCTCCCTCAAATTCAGTCATCTGCAAATCAAAAAAGGAGAATGTAATCTCTCCTAAAGAGATGCTCAGTCTAGTGAAAAATGACCATTTTGAAAAGAAATCAGCATCAGAAGCAAAATTTGGTGTTCACTGTTGTATCAGTTGAACCTGAACGTAGAAGGTGGACCAAAAATATGGAGTGTGAAGCATCTCCTCCCAGTGGACGAGCCTCAGCTCGTCCTCCCTGCCAGCATTCCGCAGCCAATCCTCGACGCTTCCTCTAGCGCGAGCCTCCATCAACCTCACTCCTGCGTCGTTGCACTCGATCTCCCACCGCCCTTCGCCGTCCTGTTGCAGACGCCCCGTCGCTTTAGGAAAACTCGTGAGGGTCCTCGCGAGGGTCTCCTTCAGCGTCCTGGTCCATTCCCCGGCTTCCCTGCTTGGGTCGTGGGACCTGTAGTAGTACACGACCCTCAAGTGCTTCGGCTCCATCAGGCGGTCGAGGACCGACAGGGGCAAGCGCTTCCCTGGCTGGACGGGCTTCGTGCTCACCACGGTTCTCTTGCACATGTACCGGATCTCGGCCATCGATGAATCGATTTGTCGAAAGAGGATCGGCTTTGGAGGTATGCAAATGTGTTTTGTGTTTGAGAGTCCGCGGTTTTGGTTGGTGTTTATAAGCTTGGAGATGTCTCATGGTTACCGGAAAAGAACCACCTCCTTTAGTTTGTTGCGAGAATGAAAATTTCATGATGTTAGCGCTGACGGGCTGGGACAAGTTTGGCGTATATTCATGGGTCTTTTTATTCCTTTTAGGGATAATTACATAAACAGTGCAAAACTTTAGCTTTAATATATAATGTTATTTCTAAATTTTTAATTTATATAATGTGATCTTTGAATTTGAGTAAAATGTTTAATACCCTCCCTGAATTTTTAATTAATTCGATGTGATTCTTAAACTTTTTTATTTATGTTTAATTTAATCCATATATTAAATGAAAATATTCAATATTATCTTTAAATTTGAATTGATAGCATGATAACATCAAATATTAGTCTAATGGCTTTTATTAAACATGTAATAAAGGTTTAAAGAATATATTGAACAAAATTATGAATTTATGGATAACGTTACATGTTGAGTTAAAGCTCATGGATCATATTGAATAAATTAAAAATTCATGAATGGCAATATTATGAGTAATTAATTCTTGATCCAGTTCGATTTTCAAGTGGGTAAATGAAGCAATGGGGAAGAACAATGCGGAGAACTTTGATTGTTTCTAACTTCAAGCCAAATATGTTCACCTCATTTCAGTTCCTTCATCATGCCTAAGCCAAAAATTAAGGAAAATATTCCGGAAATGTAGACTAAACATTGACAAGAAAGAGGAAACAAAAAAAAAAAAAAAAAAAAAAAAAAAAAAAAAAAAAAAAAAACAAGTGGAGAAAGTCTAAAGAGGGTTGTACATCAGTTGGAGTCTCTCGACCTTAGCTAGTGGATGGACATCATCAAGGCAAGCAACCGCTGCTTCCTTAATCAGAAGGCGACGAAAGTTGTGCTGGAGATGAGACCGCGAGCGGGAGACGTCGAGCTCGAGCGAAAGGGATGAGGCAAGAAGATGGCCCATGGTGGAAAAGAGCGGGAAAGACGACGTGAGAGCACCGGGAGGCAAGGCGAGAGGGCAAGAGGAGGTAGAGAAGGGATTAGAATTTATTCAATAAGGTGTTCTTTAAAAATAATTTTTAAATAAATAAATAAATAAATCGGTTCGATCTAAAGCTTCAATTTCTCATTGAAAATAAAAATCTGATTGAAAATTACTGATTCCATTTTTATGATATCAGGAATTGGATTGTCATCCTTTGGGATCAGCCCAAAATTGGCTGATTCGATTCAAGATTATTTAGTTCTTCATGCACACATGTAGACGATGATGCATAATCCTCTTTTTATTTGAGAAAAACAAGTGAAAAACTGAATAAATGTGAAAATTAGGGAGAAAATTATATATTATAAATTAAAACCTTTCCAAATGGCCTACTGGGCCTTCCAATAAAAAAAGAATTTAAGATTTTTTTTCTTTTGGGCCACAAAATTATCGTTTGTCTTCTTCTTCATCAATCGGATCGGAGATCATAAAATAATTGGAGAAGGCACCACCACCATCACCACCACCATCGCCACCGCGAATCGAAGCGAAGCGATCCAGCCGAATCGACTGGGAATTCGACAACGAAGCATCTCCAATCGGATCCGCCCACCGAACGCAGGGAGAGCGAGAGATGTCGAGCTCGGCAATGGTGGGAAGCGCCAGCACGTGGGCGCACGCGCTGGTCAAGATCTCGCCCTACACTTTCGCGGCCGTCGGGATCGCCATCTCCATCGGCGTCTCCGTCCTCGGCGCCGCCTGGTAACGCTCCTCCCCGAAATCCGCGGTTCAATCTCGCGTGTGGCCGTAATCCGCGGTTGCTGTTGATTTGCGCGATTCGTATTTCGGGTCGTGTTCTGCTCGCGAGGGATCGTGTGATTTCATTGTTCTTTCTTTCCTGATCTTGTTAGGGGGATTTACATAACGGGAAGCAGCTTGATTGGTGCTGCGATTAAGGCTCCGAGAATCACTTCGAAGAATCTCATTAGGTACTTAACCCTAATTTTCCCGAATTGAGTGTGCGGTGGAATTACGTCGCTCGATTGGCCGAGAAACTGGTGTGGAGAACGGGGATGAGATGTGGTGGTGCTGGCTAGCTATTTAGATCGTTAACGCTAACCTAATTGCTGCCATTGTATCCCCTTTGCTGTAGCAACCGATTAGAATGAATGGATCTTCTATTAGTTTTCTTACTTGAATTCTTGAGGCACATTATAGAAGCAGGAGAGTCATCAACTCTGGACCTCAATTTTTGTTTAAAGTTGCTGTCCATATGTAGAAGGAGCTTTCTTGATGAAAATTCGAGTGCTTGCCTAGGGTTTTTCTTTGAAGGGTGAAGCTTGGGTGAGAATTTACGTCACCTTTGAACGGTTGTTCTTTACAACTTTGGGTTTTAGTTGATCGTGTATATCGTAGAATTTGATTTTACTCGCTTAAGTTGCATTTTAGTAGTGCAGATGAAGCTGATTGCTCCTTTTCTTCTCATCTTTAGTTGATGGCAAATATATGTCACACTCTACTCTCAAGTGTCTTTCAATTCTATCCACTTACTACTTAGATCATATCATGTACTCATTCTGTCAAGTAGACTTTGATCAGTCATGAATCTTACATAAAAGTCTGAACTAGCTGGCCCACTTCGTGGGGGATCTTTTTACTTGTTGTATACAAGCCAAGTTCCTCTCAAACTGATGTTTGCCGCAAGATTGCTCTTCTAGATGTTTTGAGCTCACGTCAGTTGATCTAAAAGTTTAAGCTTGTGGATGGAAGTGTAGTTTCATATCTCGAAACTCTATTGCTCCCCTTCACACACATCTTGGCATCTGGATCAAATCCAGATTAAGGAAAATGAGGGACTTTGAGATGTAAATGTGGGATCTCTTGCACTTATATGATACAGGTTTATGTGGCACCACTATCAGTTCGCCTAAAAAGTTAAGTAGCTATATGGAGGTGTGGTTTTTTATTTAATGTCCTAACTCCTTTTTGTGCCTCTAAATCTGTCTAAATCATATATTAGAAAGGTTTGAGAACTTGGATTATATCCTTAAAGTTTCCACAAAATCTCTTATGTTTTCCTTTATCTCTTTTGATCTGTATCTCTAGATAAAGTGATGTGCAATTCTGAGCAATTGCATGATGTGGAAAACATGCTGAAATGTTGAATCAACTTTTCAGTCACCTTATTAGATCCTTTCTTTGGTGTTGGTCTGCAGCATTCACATGGCAGAAATTGTAACTAAACTTGCTTCATCTTGCATCTTGGCATGCAATGCTGTGTCTTCATTCTAAAAAGTCCTGTTTTGTACTGGACTGGTTGCGTTTGTGCTAATTCTTTTCATGTTTTCTGATGAAAATCTTACAATTGTTTGAGCAATTTAATTATTTTTGAAAAGTCATATTCTCTCTCTCTCTCTCTCTCTCTCCATTGCTTATGCATTCGTGGCATAGAAAAATTGATTCTTTTGCTATCTCATGCCTTCTAATGCAATGTGGTGCACCTTCTCTGTTATTGCAGCGTTATCTTTTGTGAAGCTGTTGCTATTTATGGTGTCATCGTGGCAATTATTCTGCAAACAAAGTTAGAAAGTGTTCCATCTACTCAGATTTATGATCCGGAGTCTCTTAGAGCTGGATATGCAATCTTTGCTTCTGGGATTATAGTGGGCTTTGCAAACCTTGTCTGCGGGTTCATCTCTCGACCCTATATTCTTATGCATCAGAATGGATTTCTCTGGGAGAGACCTCTCCTTTCTTTAACCTGATTTTATCTCTGATTTATAATCATTGCCACATGTTCCTGGTGATAGGCTTTGCGTGGGAATAATTGGAAGCAGCTGTGCTCTATCAGACGCTCAGAACTCCTCGCTTTTTGTCAAGATCCTAGTGATAGAGATCTTTGGTAGTGCACTTGGGTTATTTGGTGTGATTGTGGGAATAATCATGTCAGCCCAAGCTTCATGGCCTTCAAAAATCGTGTAAATTGTTGGTCTTGAGGAGGTAAATTAACAAGAATGGAGATGGTTCCGTGCTCCTGCTGAACTCTGTATTCTGAGTCTTGGTTTGGTTCATTTGTAGAGTTGTAAACCGGTGTATGTTGACTCTGTTCATTCTCTTATTTCATTAATTATGATGGAATGGAGTAAAGCTGGATCACTACGAATTAGAGAATTTTTACTTTGCATGTGACTATATGCTACTATAAATGGAAAGATGGGTGCAAAGGACATGTATTTCTTGAGAATGCTTCTGAGCACATCAGTTTGTGAGCCTTTATCTGAGCTTTATGAGCATTTCAGCAAGACTCCGAATTTGAGAGCCTTACCTTAACTGGTATCTGCTTTAGCCAATACAGACATGAATTAGAAGATATCTTTATTATGGGTGACAAGCAGGTTGTTGGGCTTTGTCAATGGAGACGTATTCATTACAATAAATTTATCTGACAAGCGGGTTGTTGGGCTTTCTAACAAGCCAATTGTAAAGAAGAGAGCAGAAATTTGGAGCTTTTTGATGTCTATACCGGAGTTAGTTTCCTCTTCTATTATGGATGCGAACTTACATGACCTGGAGGTGGGGAGACTAGGAATTTTGAGTGCCCATGCGAAAACCAGGACTCAGGGTAGTATGCACGTCCATGGCACTCGACTGATATGCCTTGATTCGTTATTTTGGACACAACTTCCCGGTTGCACGACTGCTTTAGAGGTTTTCCATATTTGCGGCTTCCCTTGATATGATTCTGGATCAGTGAAAATGAGGATAGTCTTTTCTTGTCTGGTTTGCATGAGTAGGAAAACTTTGGGCATCAACCTTCATGAAGGACAGCGTGGTTACGCGAAATGTAGCTATCTTACTCTTAACAAGCTAATTTAATTTGTAAACCAATAAGTGACGTGTATACAGCCCCACAATTTACAATTACAACCACAAAATATTCATTTGGACCGGGATCCAGAAGCAACGTGTTCCTTGTTCTTCAATTAAGCCATCAAATTGAAGTCCTCTGGTAGGGGAACTTCATCAAAGAAGGGCATATTCCTCTGCTAGAGCTGTTGATACTCTTCACGACCTGACGCCATAGGATCAAACCGTTCCCAGCCAACAACAGGCAAACCTTGTTTAATGCGACCCAGTCGCCGTGAATGTAGGACTTGCTTGGAAGTAACTGGAAGCCATAGAGACTGATATTCGCATAGAGCTGAATGCAGATTCTCAGCTCCCCATTTCTTGAGGCACAAACCAAGAACCGCAGCATCTGATATAGACACGTTAGTGCTTCTCAAACCGTGAGGAGTCATCGGGTGAGCTGCATCCCCGACCAACACCACATTGTCCCAGAAGATCTGCTCTTAAAGATCACAGTCGTATATGACGTTTATGAAAGGTTCTTTTGTTTCTTTCATTATTCTAGCCAACTCAGGAAGCCAAACTTTTTCTGCTTCTCTGTGCATTTCCTGGATCATTTCACTGCTGACTTCATGGTAACAGAGTTTTCCTGTATGAAATTTTAGAATATGATATTATCTGTTGTTCCTTTTTGGTTTTGCCGAACCTAAATAGATGGTAAAGAACTTTACAATTGATTAAATATTATGCTTCCTGATGCATCTGTGTAAAGCAAAATGTGGATTTTTTCTACCATACGAAGAGTGCTATGACTGAAAATATTCTTAACTAAGAATGTTCTGGTCTGAGGAGATAGTAGTTATATAGTCCTTTCAAGATAAGGTGATCCACTACTATAAACTGCATTGCTATCCTCTGAGGAAATAAGTCTTCAAAATTAGGACTGCACATAGTCATCAAGACTCGAGTCTGCCGAGAACTACTTGTTTCATGTTGCCGATGTTTGAAGAAGTCTGGCATTGCATATTTACTTCACTTGATAGAAAATTGCGAGGAAGATAAACATTTTGGCAAATGTTGTCTTTCCTGATAAAGATAACAGCATTCAATGGTGGTTAACAAAATCGAAAATTCACCGGAAAAAAAGCAGAAATAGGATTATACTGGAAGATTTACTTTAGTTCAGGCTCAGGCTGATTGATTTACCAAATCCAATTAAGCCTTTTGTTCAGGAGTTCATATAACACGCTATGAGTCCCAAAACCCAGGTGAAAGTACAGACACTTCCCAAGATCAGGATAAGCTCTCTCGATCCTCAAAATGGCTTCTGAATTCTCTCGTCCCGAAAAATCGAGAACTCCCCTCCATGCACAATAACCTGAATACCTACAAAAATAGTTGCTATCATTTCACACCACAAGCTTAAATGCAAGTCTTTTGTGATAAACAAAATGGCATGGGGGTCCAAATTCATTGATTTCAGAAAGAACCTCAGTTTAAGGTCAGGGAGGAAACTGTCGAATGGAAGACAGACACCCATCTGCTGCGACAAGCAAGTTACCAGTTATCTCAATGGTATCATTGGTCTTAAGAACTCTAGTTTTGACTTTGACTTCAGCCTTGTCGTCAGATAGGCTGAATGACAGGAACACATGACCCCATAACACAACACGCGGTGGTAGTTCCTTGAGAAGAAGGCCATGGAGATCGGTCCAGTGTGCTGCTCTGAAATTGAATTCCTCATCCCTTGTGAGCACCCGGCTCACTTTCTTTTCACCATCCGTTGCATTGTTCTGCAGTGTTTTCCAATAAATTAGCAGGAATTGGATACAACGAGACCATGTATTCGAACTCATTCAGAGTAGAACTCGGTCTAATTTGGTGTGACTAACTCTTGAAACCAAACCGAGTGAGTGAAACAATCAATTGGGTTGTCGGGTTTTACTTTTTTCACAAAGACAGGAAATGATCCTCACGTTATTTCACAGAAACAATCTGTTTTATTCACATCTTCACGCACGTTTCTTGTTTGATCTTTCCCACTTTTGTTGGCTACAGCACCTTGTGCGTAAATCATACACAGAGTTGTTTTTTTTTTTCCGAATGTAAATGCAACAAATTGAATCTATCACCAGATTCACCCCCAATTCCTTTTTTGGCTTAACCAAACAGAATTCCATTTTAAGTTTTCTGTTCAATTTCTGTGCTAAGAAAACCACGTTTCTAGCTTTTATGGCTTTTGTATCAGTTAAAATCCGCCCATCTTCGCTAGATTACGAACTCAAGCTTCAAGCTTTGTAGCCGAATCTAATCATCTTCGCCAAGATAATAGCATTCGTTTATTTCTTTTTTTTTTTTTAATAGCATTCGTTTATTTCTTTATGATCTGAGAACCGTCGTACGGTTGACAGCCGATAGCATAAACCTAAGGCGACCCGAGGGGACCCACCTCCCCGGACTACGGGTGAGCCGCACAAGGGACCGCGGGCATTCGTTTATTCTTCAAGTCCGAACCAAACAACAAAGGACAACCCAACTCGCGAAAGCTCATTTTTTTCCCGTCCTCGTCGACTCAGAAGACGGACGACAGGGCGTGACCTGATCAACAGCGAGTGGCAAAGTGGCATCGTGGAGCCGCTGCGCCGTCCCGAGCCAAGCCCCGATCTGCTTCCGAGCCGACCGCCTGAGCCCAAGCCCCACGCCGGTGGGGCTCCCGGTCGGCGGCGCGCTCGACTTCTCGACGACGACGATGTCCCATCCGGCTGAAATGAGCGCGTGCGCGCAGGATAATCCCGCGATGCTTCCTCCCACTTACGTGATCGTCTCGCGAAAGCTTTTGGCTTTCGTGTTCCCTTGTGGATGTTCGGTCGAAACACGTGGCGACTGGCTCGGAATAATTAGTTATCATAGCCTGACAACGACGGGATGGTCGGATATTTTATGCAATAATCTTATAATATGATCCTGATATCTGCCGGAACTAGTCAACGATTTCCAGCACACAAGTTATTTGTGCTACCCATCTTGCAAGTGATGTGATTGATAGTCCACATTAGCTTAGCCATGTAGAATGAATGAGCAATAATAGGTTAGACATGTTTGTTGTATTGTAATTAAAGAAATATTTCGATTGAAGTGCAGACTTTGGGATATTCTTTTTGGCTACCTAAAAGTATTACCTTAGAAACTTTATTTTTCTTTTCAATAAGAGCGCGTTTAGTAACGATTACGTTACCGGGAAATGATTTTGATTAGAAATAATTATTTTGTATTTTGTTTCCGAAAAAACTTATTCTAAGTAAAAAAGCGCGTTTAGTAATCGTCCAAAAAATTTTATTTTGGAATAGAATTGCGTTTGATACCGTGCTAATTGATTATGTTCCAAATTAAATTCTTTTGATTTTTAAATAAATTTTAAATAATTTTGTTACTTTTTATACTTTTTTCTTTTCTTTTTTCCCTTTTTTCCTATTCTTCTTCTTCTTCATGTGGCCGATCGCAGGTCCAGCGACTCTCATCGGAGCGTCGTCGGCCCTCGGCGAGGTCGGCCTTTGTTGGCCGAGCCTTGCTGGCATCGCCTAGCCCCGCTAAGGCTCGACCTCACCAAATTTGGTAAGGCCGAGCCTTGCCAGTGGCCAGGCAAGCCTCATCGGTAGCTGGGCGAGGCTGGGCCTTGCCAAATCTGGTGAGGCTGAGCCCCGCCGGTGGCTGGACTTGCCTCTAGCGAGCTCATCCGACCTCGCCTTGGCCTAGCGAGCCTCCGGCGACCTCGCTGAACCGGTGACCGGCGGCGGATGGCGCGTCGGCGGGCGGTGGTAGATGGCAACCGGGATGACGAAAGGGAAGAGTGAAGGTTTCATCGTTTGATTCTTTTTCTGATTCTTGGACAGAGAATCAATTTTTTTTTTTTTATTCTCAAATCTTGTCCAAAACTATTCCTAATAATAAAAATTTTACCAAACGCAATTCTTGTCCCAAACTAATTCTAGAGAACAAAAAATCAGAATCTAGCATTGTTTGACACGTTGCCAAACATGCCCTAAGTAATCATGGGCATGCGAATGCATACATAACTAACTTTGATGCATCAATATATTAGGAATATTTTCTTATCCATGGATCAAGTTGATTAATTTGTGAAGGTGATGAACAAGTTTTTTACTGCTTTATAAGGACTATTGCTGTTGTAATAAGAAACAGGTAAATTACATGCATCGGTTGGCCTAATCCAAGTGCTTCAGTAGATGAAATGATTCTTAACCCTCTTAACACAAATCTAAAGCCACATCGGTCAAAACATGTGGCGATTTAGCCTGAAATGATTGAGAACCATAGCTAGACAACGACAACCGAATATTTTATGCAATAGTCTTATAATATGGCCATGACATCTACCAAAACTAGTCAGATAGTTTCAAAATCAAACATAGAAATATATTTATGATACCCACCATGTGAGCAGTGTGATTGGTCATCCGTGTTACGTCAGCCTTGTACAACGATGGGCAATAGGTTCGACATATTTGCTGTATTGTAATTAAAAAAATGTTTTGGTCGAAGTGCGGATTTTGGGATATTTTTTTCAGCTATCTAAGGGAGCTACGCTAGAAACTTTCTTTTCCTTTTCAATAAGTAATCACTGGCATTCCTATTTCTTGATAGGTGAATACATACATGGCTAACTTTGATGCATTGATAGAACATGAATATTTTCTTATCCATGGATCAAGTTGACTAATTTGTGAGGGTGAGGATCAAGTTTTCCCCGGTTGTACAAGGACTATTGCTGCTGTAATAAGAAATAGGTAAATTACATGCATCGATTGACATAATCCACAAGTGCTTCAGTAGATGAAATGATCCTTAACCCTCTTAACACAAATCTAATGTGACATTGATTGGAACATGTAGCGGTCTGGCTTGGAATGATTAAGAATCATAGCTAGATAACGATTGTGGGATATTTTATGCGGTAGTGGCCATGACATTTGCCAAAATTAGTCAAATAGTTTCAAAATCAAACACGGAAATTATTTATAAAACTCATCATGCGAGCAATGTGATTGATCGTCCGCATTACATTAGTCATATAGAACGAAGAACGATAGGTTTGACATGTTTGCTGTATTGCAATTGGAGAAATGTTTTGGTTGAAGTGTGGATTTTGGGATATTCTTTTCAGCTATCTAAAGATGCTACATTAGAAACTTTATTTCTTTTCAATAAGTAATCACTAGCATTCTTATTTCTTGATATGTGAATGCAAACATGGCTAGCTTTGACGCGTGATAAATTAGGAGTATTTTCTTATTTATAGATCAAGTTGACTAATTTGTGAGGGTGAAAAACACGTTTTCTATTGCTGTACAAGGTCTATTGCTACTATAACAAGAAATATGTAAATTACATGCATTAGTTGGCCTAATCCAAGTTCTTCAGTAGATGAAATGATCCTTAACCCTCTTAACACAAATCTAAGGTGACATCGGTTTGAACAGGTGACGGTTTAACTCTAACGGTTTGACTCAAAATGATTGAGAATCATAGCTAGACAATGACAGTCGGATATTTTATGCAGTAGTCTTATAATATAGCTATGACATATGATACCCATCATGTGAACAATGTGATTGGTCGTCCGCGTTATGTTAGCCATGTAAAACGATAAATGATACTTTCAGCATGTTTGTTATATTGTAATTAGAGAAATGTTTCGGTCAAAGCGCAGATTTTGGAATATTCTTTTTGACTATTTAAAGATGCTCCATTAAAATTTTTCTTTTCCTTTTCAATAAGTAATCACCAGCATTTCTATTTATTGATGTGTGAATGCATATATCGTTAGCTTTGATGCAGTGATAAATCATGAATATTTTCTTATTTATATATCAAGTTAACTAATTTGTAAGGGTGATGAACAAGTGTTCTACTGCTATACAAGGACTATTGCTGCTGTAACAGGAAACAGGTAAATTATATGCATCAGTTGGCCTAATCCAAGTGCTTCAGTAGTTGAAATGATCCTTAACCATCTTAACACAAATCTAAGGTGACATCGGTCGGAACATGTGGTGGTTTGGCTAGGAATGATTGAGAATCATAGCTAGACAACAACGGTTGGATATTTTATGCAGTAGTCTTATAATAGAGCCACGATGTATGGTACCCATCACGCAAACAATGTGATTGGTCGTCCCCGTCACATTAGCCATGTAGAACGATGAACGATATGTTCAATATATTTGTTGTATTGTAATTAGAGAAATGTTTCGGTTGAAGTGCAGATTTTGTGATATATATATATATATATATATATTTTGGCTATCTAAAGGTACCGCATTATAAACTTTCTTTTCCTTTTCAATAAGTAATCACTGGCGTCCCTATTTCTTGATGTGTGAATGCATACATGGCTAGCTTTGACACAGTAATAGATCAGGAATATTTTCCTATTCATAGATCAAGTTAACTGATTTGTGAGGGCAAGGAACTGGTTTTCTACCGCTGTACAAGGACTATTGCTGCTGTAATAAAAAACAGTTAAATTATGGCCTAATCCAAGTGCTTCAGTAGGTGAAATGATCCATAACACTCTTAACACAGATCTAAGGTGACACCAGTCGAAATGTGTTGTGATTTGCCTTGGAATGATTGGGAATCATACCTAGACAGCGACGGCCATATATTTTATGCAGTAGTCATGTAATATGGCCATGACATGTACAAAAACTAGTTAGTTTCAAAAATCAAACATCAAAATTGTTTTGATATCCATCATGTGAGCAATGTAATTGGTCATCTGCGTTACGTTAGCCATGTAGAACGTCAAACAATAGGTTCGACATGTTTGTTGTATTGTAATTAGAATGTTTCGGTCAAAGTGTATAATTTGGGATATTCTTTCCGGCGATCAAAAGGTGCTACGTTAGGAACTTTCTTTTCCTTTAGAATAAGTAATCACCAACATTCATATTTCTTGATATGTAAATGCATACATGGCTAGCTTTGACACAGTGATAGATCAGGAATATTTTTTTATTTATAGATCAAGTTGACTAATTTGTGAGGGTGAGGAACAAGTTTTCTGCTGCTGTACAAAGACTATCGCTGCTGTAATAAGAAACATGTAAGTTACACGCATCAGTTGGCCTAATCCAAGTGCTTCAACAGATGAAATGATCATTAACCCTCTTAACACAAATCTAAGGTGAATGTTACCATCATCGGTAATGATACTGGTTTAAGTCGAATTACTTAAGAAGATGCATCTCTTGCTCTATCTAGCTAGAGCTTGAAATAATCTATAACATATCTGAAATCCACATTGACATGCTTAGAATGGCAACAAACATAGGATAATTAGCAGTTGCCGGCCAAGAAAACGTTGCTCAATCAGATCTATCAGACCAAAGGGTTGTGTCCGAAGAAGGGCACGGCTCTCAGTTGAAGCATCTCGCATTCCTCCCAATTGGCTGTGTTAGGATTGAAAGATTTGCGGTCAGGAAGCTCAAGACCTTGTTTTATCCTCCCGACTCGCCGGGCATGCAAGACTTGCTTGGATGCAACAGGTAGCCTAATGGATTGGTATTCTTCAAGAGCAGCCGTCAGATTTTCCGACCCCCACTTCTCCAAGCACCGGCCAAGGACCGCCGCGTCCAGAATTGACATGTTTGTGCTCCTCGAGCTGTGTGGTGTTGTGGGGTGTGCTGCGTCCCCGACAAGTACCACGTTGTCCCAAACTATTCGTTCTGGGGGATCACAGTCGTAAATGACATTGACGAAAGGTTCTTTAGTTTCTCTCACGACCTGAACGAAAGTTGGATGCCAAATTCTCTCTGCATCTTGGTACATCTTCTGAATCATTTCATCACTTACTTTCATAGTAACCGAATTTCCCTGTATTTGTCAATAACAGACAAAATAAGAGATAGCGCAAGACGCAAGGGACTTATCGAAAGGCATGCATATATAATGATATCTACATGATGGCTCCTATTTTCTAGGTTTTAATGAATTCAGGATATATATAATATATATGTAGAGAGAGAGAGAGAGAGAGAGAGAGAGAGAGAGAGAGATCAAGATCTTCTATGAGATATGCTCGTGTAGCTCCGCCTATAAATCTCGTGAATAAACAGGAAAATTATTGGAAATGTCTGTCATGACTGTTTGGGTCTTTCAGTATATCAGCAACCCTGCTATTACTATCGTACAGTCGAGGAGGAGCAAGATGGGCGACTAGTACCTCCAACTGAGGCTCAGGTTGGTTAAAAAACCATGTCCAGTTCAGCCTTTTGTTTGGGATCTCAAAAAGAAGGTTATGATTTCCGGGCGTCAAGTCGAAGTACATGCATTTTCCAAGCTCCGGATGTGCCTCCCTAACATTCTTGATAGTTTCGGAATCTTCAATCCCCGAAAAATCAAGAACTCCTCTCCAAGCGCAGTAGCCTGAATACCTATTACATCGACATAATCAAGAAAGACAACAAAAAGGTCTAAGTTAGGGATTGATGCATAACAATTTGGACAAAGAAGTAACAACCTTCGTTTGATGTCTGGAAAATAGTGCTTGCGAATCAGAGAGTTCCATCCATCTGCAGCGATGAGCAAATCTCCGTCTACTTCCGCAGTTTCTTCGGTGTCGAGAACTTGGGCCCTGATTTTGACCGATCGCTTATCACTGGAAACGGAGAAAGAGAGGAAAAGATGGCCCCACAGGAATATTTCTGGTGGCAATGCAGAGAACAGGTGGTCATGCAGACTGGACCAATGTGCTGCTCTATGATTGAAATTCTCATCTCTTGCTAGTATCTTCCTGGATTTCTCGTCATTAATTGCTTGGTTCTAGTACAAATAGGCGCATAGCAAGTTTGGTGAGAACCAGGATACAATTTTGAGTGCCACATAACAAGCAAGATCAATCTCTATATGTTCAACTACAGAAAAGGAAAAGGACCCATATCTCCTGGAAGAGCTTAACATCTCCTCTCAGTGTCAAGTGAAGCAAGAACTTGACAATCAAGGTGCAAGAAGAAAGACATAGCTGCGATCTTAACTTCAATGCATATCATAATTCAAACCTTAGGAAGACTTGGAGTAGACTGAGTTTATCGTATGAAGTTCCCTTACAAGATCAATGGCGGCAGGGGAGGTGATGTCATGGAGGAGTTCAGGGTGTCCAGTCCAGTACCCGATGAGCTCCTGAGAGAGTGGATCCAACGCGAGTCCTGCGCCGGTGGGGTTTCCTTTCGGAGGCCTGCGCGATTTCTCTATGACCACAACGTCCCAACCCACCAGAATGAGCGCATGCGCGCATGACACACCTGCTATGCTCCCTCCCACGATCACGGCCTTCGGCTTTGTCTTGTTTTGATGAGAAAGATCATGACTGTGATTCATGACTTCTGTTTTATCTTCTCCGAGACTTGCTCTGTGTTTCTATCTGATAAAGATGAAGAAAAGGGGCTAAGAAAAATGGGACTTTGAAAGATTTGAAATGAGGATCTCCTATACTTTGATACTGTAAGAACATAGAATTGAGTCTACTTTAGACTGATCCGTTGTACTGTATAAATAGAGATATCACTACTTATAATTATGACGGAAATTACAGATGTAGGATAACAATTTGATCTCTATGGAAATTGAATAAAAAACAAATAGAAAAATATATTGAAATAATCTACTCGATGTTATCTTTTCATGCTGATCTTTAGAAGATTTTGCCCTGTAATGATTTTGATTCTTTACCTTTTAATTTTAAAAATAACTTGATTACCTATTATCATAACTCAGTCAGGATAGGATTAGAGAGGGTATGATATGAAATTCATGGATTCTACTTTGTCCTATCTACTATTTGGTTGATTGCAGTAATAAAATTGGATACTCTCATATTCTATAATGTCAATTGTTTTGTATAAAGTTGGCATATTGATATAAATGAACCTAAAAATATATAAATATAGATGGTAAGAATTTCTCACGATTAATTGCTAAAACAACCACAAAGGCATAAACAAAAATAACATTTATCAATCAAACCATAATTATTGTACAATCTTAAATCTTAAAGGGCAAAGGTACTCATTGCAGTATTCCAAAATCACATGTTTGACTATGACACGAAACTTTAACAAGCAATTGCAATATCTATAGGGTAGATTAGTCAGTGAATGTCAAATCTAGTAAGATATAGAAAAAATGATCGCTCACCTTCATGATTCCAAAAGGTATTGTCTTTAACTCTCTTGTCACTTTTGTGAAGTTTCGACATGAACCATAGAGCTACAAAGGAGGAGTTTGGACTCTCACACCGTTTTCATGAATTTTTAAGGTGATTCTTTTACTCTCTCATTGTTTTGGTTGAGTTTTGACATGGACCAAAAAACAAGGCAGTTGTGAAGCTTGGACATGTATTGTTGCCCCTCATTCTACTAGAATTAGAAAGATCTTTTTAAAGCTCGAATTTATTCATTTAAAATATGATTACTTCTACTTCATTTTTATTTACTTATTTTTATTATTTTTCCCTCTCTTTTTTATTTATTTTTTCTTCCTTTCTATCATTCATTAAATTTTTTTATTAAATAAAAAATATAATAATATACATAAAATATGTATTAGATATATTTACTAAACATATATAAACAAAACAGAAATAAATAAGAACAAAAATTATTTTACATTAGACTATTATTTAAATTTAATTATCATTTCAATTTCATTAATTTAATAAGCTTGCCATTAGAGAAAACTAACTGTTGTATCATTGATATAAGAAATCTTATCTACTTTTATTCTACCTCCCCTATGAGATATTTTTATTTATTCTAATCTATTTTATATCCCACATTTTTTTGTCTTGGGAGAGAACCAAATGTAAGATATGATAAATTTATCATATTCTGATTTTTATCCTAACTACTAGATGTAACTTTACAATTTATATCGAATTCTAACTCTTCTCCATGCAAATAGTAGGGAGATAACTAGAAGGTGTATTTTTATTTATTTATTTTATGTACATTTTTTTTTCATTGATCCAACAATTAGAAGAAGAATCACGAATTGAAAGGCAAAAGATACGATTAGAGAGTCATATATGACCACGATGAGATCCTCCACTCTATGAGTAGAAATTTTTAAATTTACTCGTCAAGATAAATGAGTCAAGCGACAGACCTAAACATTGATTATACTATTCCACATAATGCAGCAATCATGTGCTGAGCACTATTGATTTGTTAATCATTTGGAAGTGTGGTAATGATGATTAAATACTTCCACTTTCCAGGGAAAATTTCAAACAAGACCTCGAAGTAAAGCCTTTTTTTTTTCAAAAGAATCCCTAAAATAGATTTTGCATTAAATAAAGTTATGAAGTATCCAGTTCAATCTCAAAACACACCCCCAACACCTAGGCTGGCAAAATCTTTGTCCCATCTTCAAAGTTCAAGTTGTGGGGGACATTCTTATAAGATTTTTGAAAACTCTCATCCAATTGGAGGGCTCTATAGTTTCCTAAAGTTTTGCTTATTTTCTCCCTCGGTACTATGAGCAAACGCAAGTCGATTTTGGCCATTTCCCACGCCTCAGATGGTGAAAAGAATTTAAACAAAGTCCCACAACAATGTAGGAAAACTACATAAGCGAAATCGTGGTCGATAGAGAATTCTCACGATAGGAAAAATCTAAAAAGATACCGATATGATGCAAATGAATAAAGAAAATATATACATATACATATGTATATATATATATATATATATATATATATATATATATGTATATAAAATAATGTCTGACTAATATACCGTATTTTCTCTCATTTGTAAGCTCTCGCACAAATAATGTTGACCGCATTAATAATTTTCAGAGAGGGGACATGATGTTTCAAGAGTGCTTAATGACTTTGTTTTTTTTTTTTTTTAGTCTAGACAATATCATAATAATTCTTGGGGAGAAGAATAGCGTAAGTATTATAACTTTCGTATGACACTCATTGAGGGTCATAATTTTCTTTTTGGCTTCCTTAAGTGCCAAATTGAAATAAAATCAATCATTTGAGTGCCATTTTCAATCAATCATCCTGCATGAATTTTTTGAATTTTTATTTTATTTTTTATTTTCTTTTTTTTTTCTTTTTCAAGGCTGGCACCTTATTTTCCTCTTTTAGGGCCAATGATCGGCCCCAAAAAAATTCAAAGAAAATTTAAATATTAAAAATATTTAAAAATTGTCAATGTCAACGCCGACGAAGTCATGTAGAATGACTAGCGTCCAGGTCGGATTTTTTGGTGAAGCAAATTATTAATGGTACTCAAGTGAGCAAATGACAAGTTATGATACTTAAGTGAGCGCTGTGCGAAAGTTATGGCACTTTTACTATTCTTATCCAAATTTTTAGGCTATATGCACTTATCTTTTTCTACTGTTGTTAAGGATTTCCGCAATTTTGAACTTTTGAAGATGTGCAAACAGGCAGAGTGATTTTCTTTTGCATCCTCATTTGTAGGGTACACCTTTGATCGGGAGCCTTAGTCAAACAAAAAAGCCGCTGATTTTGCACAGGACCAATAGCTCATTTTTTATTCAATATTCATTTTGAGCGTCATCAATCACGCATGTCGCGACCTAAATTTTCAGGGCAATCCTAAAGTTTAAGTTAATGAATTACTAAGTCCGAAAACTTGGTACGGACCCTCCCAAGTCCTACCAATCGCGACTTGATAGCAATTAACTCATTTAAACATGCAATTTCAATTCAATTTGGAGCCGCCACTAATCAATTAGGGTTTGATTAGAAACCCAAATAAAGTATGGGAGAATACTTTATTTTTACGAACCAGATATTCAATAAATCCGGGGACATGATTACGCTAGATTAGTCTAACGCCCTTTCGGTACCTTTTATTTTAATTTCAAAAATATTTAGCAGACAATTTTAATTAACTTTAACCTAAACTACTAACATGCAAATGGTGGTCATGCGGGTGCACAATCAATAAAATAACATTCAATGAAAAATGCTAATAAAAATGCATGCCCTAAACATGATTTCTAAATGACAAGACACCTAATTTTTTTATTTAAAAATGTCAATTATATGCAATCTTAAACTAAATTTAATATGCATGGATTTATTTTAATGACATGCAAGATGCAATTCATATGGTATGACTAGAACTATCACTATATGTATGCAATCTTATTTACATAGTTCTAAATATGCATGTACTACATGATATGAGATGAATGATGTGGTAATAATTCTAATGCATGTTCTTTTTGTGATTTTTTATTTTAAAATAATGCAACCTTGATAAATTATACTTTATACATATGCAACCTATATTAAACAATGATAATATGAAATGGGATTAATTATGAACTAACCTATTAACTAAGTAAATGACTTTTGTGTTTTCTTTTTTTAATAATTAAAATGAAATGACCTGATAATTTTTATTAAAAAGTAACGTAATGATGCAATGCTAATTTTTGGCTTTTTTTATTTTTTATATTTAAAAAAATACTACATGATGAGAATGTTAAAACATTAACCTATAACCCACTAACGTAACATGTAATGTGTGCATTATAAAATCTATATAACCTAAATAACATCTTTTTTTTGTTTTCGTTTTATTAAAGGAAAATCATCCTAATTCTACATGAATCTTAAAAAAAAAAAAACTAAAATACGTTGCTTCAAATGTGAAATGTGTATAGACCTAAATACCTAATATGATGCATGATATGTGATAAGCAAATAATAATAACACGCCAAGATAAAAATCCATCAATGTAATCAATGGCATATTATTTTAAGATGAATCAATGATGCAAAGCAATTCATGAATTTTGCCATAAAAAGTCGAAATAATCAAAAATCTAATCCGACGTCCCGCGGCTTAATATTTTTGATTATCATGATTTAATTTGACAAATTTCCTAATATGACAAAACAAATCAAGTCAGGACTACAAGCTTAGAATCCAAATACTACCTGAATTTAATCTAAATATTTACCTAGTTTAACGCACGGCTGTCTCGAGAGGGCGACGGCAAGGCTTGCGGATCGAGGAAAGAGGTATTACTGAAACCTCACGGGACCTTGTTGATGGTCTAATGACAATTCCACCACCGTGAGGCCCAGCCAAAAAAACCTGCGAAAATAAAAGACTTCCGAGAGATGGAAGGTTGACGCTCAGTGATGATGAACCCCACTATGGACGCTCGACAGTGGCATTCATCGGGTGTCCGCGAAACATAAGATAATCACCACACAACTCGGCAAAGGCATCTCAGGAGCGTCAACGGGAAGACCACAGTAGCATCGAGTAAACAGAAGGGAGGCGCGGCATCAGTGACCGGCGAACTGCAGGGTCGTGGGTCGACGGCAGAGAGAGGAGATGCGTTGGGTAGTCGCCGTGGAAGGGCAGCGGTCTGGCTTGGGCAATGGCGGAGCGGCGAGGCAGCAGCGGGCGGAGACGTCGGATTGTCGGAGCGAGACGCCGGCGTTCGGAGTCTCAGTGGTGCGGCGAGGTGCGGGGACGCTGGCTCGCGGGCAAGGGTTCCTGGCGAGATGGGACAGCGACGACTTCGCGGGCGGTGCAGAGATGGTGGCGCGGCGAGGTCAGGAGCGGCGGGCTTTGGAGAAGAGACTTCGATCGCTGGTCTTCGGGTTGAGGCGGACTAGCAGCGAAACAAGGAAATCTGGCGTCGCGGGGGGGGGGGGGGGGCGGGCTGCAGGCGGTCACCGATCTGCTGGTGACGGGCTGCGGTGGTACTCAGAGACGGGGAGCAGGCGGTCGAAGGCGTGGTGGTCGCTCGGGTCATCAAGTGGAGCAGCGATGCGGCGTCTGGAGGGGTAGTCGCAGCAACGGGAGGCACAATGATCAGCAGCAGTCGGCAGGGACCTCTCAGAGAAGAAGCACAGTGACTTTTTTCTTTTTTTACTTTCTCTCACCTCAAGTCTCTCTCACGTCCTCTCACCTTTCTCTTTCTCTACGAACTCTCTGCCCCTTTCTGTCTTCTGTCTTCTACTTTTCAGAAAAGAACTTTGTTGACTTCTCTCTCACAAAACTCCATTCCCTCTTTGTGAATATTTCGAAAACTCAGTCCAAAAGCCCTCCATTCACTTTCTACCATTGTACTTCTTCTCTTTTTCTCTTCAATTTGCTATTTTTTCTTGGACGATCAATGAAGAGAAACTCCCCCCGCCCCCCGGGAAAGGTGAAGAGCAGCCCCCTATTTATAAAGCGAAAACTTGAGTCCGTTTCAAGTGGATCCAAAATCACACGGTTGAATTTTTTTGAATTCAGTTTTTCAAATTTTTTTTAATTTTCCTCTAATAAAAAATTATTTTTTATTTCTATTTTTTTAAATAGGTATCAACAACGCAGAAACTTAATTGATTGGGCCATGCTTACCATCTTCAGTTTATTTAAAGGGTTGACAAAACCCTAAACGTCATATTATATACTTCTATGGCTCTTTTGCCCGCCTGATGCAAGACCCTGTTTTATATCTGAATGGTGAACTGAGGTTTTGCCTCATTGGCCAAAGTCATCTTCTTAGGGATCCTTTAGGCATAAATTGAGCATATTCTGCTAGCTAGGTTTGATTCATAATCCTTTAAACTAGCTGCCAAGAAATCTCAGTCTGCCCAAACCAAATAGTGTAGCACTTTGACTTGTTAGGGAATTACTCTTTGCGATTTGGGTCATGAAATTTGGATTGTGCACCAGAAGAACCATATGTTTGAGGATTAGGAACGTGAAAAGATCTCCAACAGACATCCCTCACTCATCTTCTTCTATCATGTACATTGTAGATTATACATTCTATATCGGCTGATATTTGTTGTCTCGTGTGTAATGATTGAACATGTATCCATAAAATTATTGGGGGATGCATATCTAACTTAGGAAGTTGAAACAAAAATGATCACAATACTAAGCTTGGAGGAGGGAGGGGGAGACGTGACAATCTCGTATGAAGTTGTATAGAGTAGGGCACATGTTATGACAAAAGTTACAATAAGTACTAGGCAGTCGGGCCAGTGGAGTGATAGTGTTCACATGTCCTCTCAACTTGTCACCATATAAAAATATGAGAAAATTCCCAAAAAGAGCCACAAGTGTCCTCATTTTCTCAAAGGACCCAAAGTGAATTTTATTTCAAATAGGAGCTTCAATTGATTATACTTATTTCAAATAATGTCCTAATCAAAGACCTTTTCATCATTTTCCTTTTTCCTTTCATTTTTTTTTTTTTTGGTTCTTCCCAATCATCGGCGATGCTTGTAGAGGGTTGGGCGAGGGCCACCCTTGTGACCGTGAGCCTTGTCGGCCCTAGGCGAAAGCATCCGCAGTTGGTGAGGACTCGACGGCTCTTCCCTTCCGTGGGCGAGGCCACCCTCGTTCGGGCCAGCAACACTTGACGCTCATCATTGACAGTGGGTGAGCATCATCGAGCCCTCATTGGCTGCGAGCGAGGGCTTGCAGGAACCCGACCCTCGTCGGCGGCCAACAAGGGCCGTCGAGCCCTCACTAGCTGCGATGAGCCCTCGGAGAACTTTACCAGTGGCCGATGAGCCTTTGTTGACTACAGGTAAGGGCTAACCTCGCGATTGATGAGGGTTGGCCTCACCTAGCCTCGAAGGCCTTGCCTGGGGTTGGCAAGGGTTGACCTCGTTGATGGTTGCGAGGGTGGCCCTTGCCCAGCCCTTTATAGGCATTGCCAATGGCCGGAAAAAGAAAAAAAAAAAAAAGGGAAAAAAAAGAGAGGAAAATGATGAAAATGTCTTTGATTAGATCCTTATTTGAAATAAGTTCCATTTCGGGCCCTTATCTAAGAAAATCTGTACTTGGAATCCTTTTTTGAAATTTTCTCTAGAAATATTGGTATATCATATATGAAAATTTTGAGACTTTATTTAGTTCAATGCTAGTGGAAAGTGCAATTTTTTCAAGTGTTATTTGTATTACAAAATTAATATGTATGTTATTAGATCATTACCCATTCCCTAACTTCTAAAGAGACAATTCGAAAGGAAATAAAAAAAATAAAAAAACTTCTGAAAGAGACCAAACTAGTTTTGGTTAACTTTTCTGGCATTTCTCGTCTTGCCTCGATAGGTATCTTCCTCTGGCAATTTGCTTCATATGTCTTCATGTGCTCATGATGATATTGAAAAATGCTTTGAGGTTGGGCAAACTGTTGGGACGCGACGTTACGCAGAAAAAAGAAAGAAGAAAAACTCAAGTGCAGATTTGATATTTTTCATATGATTCTTGGAGAGAATCATGTATATGCATTTGGTATATACTAGTCAAATTCCACTCTCTTCACCATACTAGAAACTTGTCATAGGAGCCACTCATTATAAAGACCCTCAACTCCAGCGACCACTCCCGCTCTTGTCGGAGTGGGTGGTTACAATTGCCAGCGGGTGGTTACAATTGCCATCTAATATTATACTCGCTTGACGCAAAATTGCAGAGAAGATAAACAGTTTGGCACATGCTCTTTCTTTTCCCGATGAAGACGATAGCATTTAACAGTGTTTTCACAAGACCGAAAATATTTTAACAAAAAAGCAGAGTTAAGGTTATACGAGAAGATTACCTACAGTTCAGGCTCTGGCTGACTGATTTACCAAATCCAATTAAGCCTTTTTGTTCAATAGTTCATAAAGTACGCCATGAGTCCCAGAAACCAGTTCATACTGCAGACATTTCCCAATATCACGGTAAGCTCTCTCGATCCCTGAAATGGTTTCTGAATTCTCTCGTCCTGAGAAATCGAGAACTCCACGCCATGCACTAAAACAGTCGCTATCATTTCACACTAAAAGTTCACATGTTGCAATAAAACAATGGCATGGGGGCCTAAATTCACTGGTTTCAGAAAGATCCAGTTTAAGGTCGGGCCAGAAACTCTGTTGAACGAAAGAAAGACCGCCCATCTGCTGCGACAAGCAAGTTAAGGCTTATCTTGATGCTGTCATCAGTCTTGAGAACTCGACTTTTGACCTTGACTTCAGTGTTGTCATCTGATAGGCTGTCCTACGGGAACGCTAATCCCATAACACAACACCAAACGGTAATTCCCCATGGGTAAGGCCGTGGAGGTCGGTCCAGTGTGCTGCTCTGAAATCGAATTCCTCATCCCTTGTGGGCACCCCGGTCACCTTCTTTTCACCGTCCATCACCTTGTTCTGCATTGTTTTTCGGGAAATTAGCAAGGATTGGATTGAATGGAACCACGTAGTCCAACTCATTCTGACGCAAACTCAAGTCTAATATGGCGTAACTAACACTAGAAACCATAACAAGGCAGTGGACCAATTGATTTTTTTTTTTTCGCAAAAACAATATATGATCCTCTTCTTATTTTACAGGAGCAATCTGTGAGATATCACATCTTGCACGTTTTTCGTTCTCTCTTTTCCACTTCTTTTTGGCTACAGCAGAAAGGAACTGAAAACAAACCTCTGTTCTTGCGCATAAATTATACACACAGTTGTCTTTCCAATGTTGATGCACTTAATTAAACCTATCACCAGATCCACCACAAATACCTTTTTTGGCTGAACCAAACAGAAACCTATTGTGATTTTTCTGTTTAAATTGCTATCCTAAGAAAACCACACTTCTAGCTTTTAAGGCTTTTGTATCAGTTGTAATTTGCGCATTATCTTAGCTAGATATGAACTGAAGCTTCACGCATTGAAGCTGAACCTAATCATTTTAGCTGACGCAAAAGCTTTCACTCATTCTTCGAGTCTGAACCACTCGAAGAAACATATCTTTTTATGTCCTCGTGAACTCAGAAAACGCACAACAGAGTGACCTGGTCAAAACGAGAGGCAAAGAGGCGTCGTGGAGTTGCTGGACCCTTCCAATCCGCCTCGATCTGCTACCAAGCTGAAGGGTTCGATCCTGAGGCCCGCCCTAGCAGAACTCCAGGTTGGTGCCGTGTTCGATTTCTCGATGATGACATCCCATCCTGCTAAAATGACCATGTGCACAGAGGATAATCCTGCGATGCTGCCTCCAACTATCACTGCCTTGGCCTCGGGCTTTGTGGGTTTCTAGGTTTCTTCGTCTTTACCCTTCATTAGGAATCAATGAGCATAATTGTCTCATGAAAGCTTGTGGCTTTTGTGTTTTGTTCCTGATGTTCAGTCAAAACATGCAGCAGTTTGGCTCAGATTTATTGAGTCATAGCTAGACGACGACAACCAGATATTTTGTGCAGTATTTTTATTATATGGCCACGATATTTGCCAAAACTATCAGATAATTTCAAAAAATGATATTTATGTGTGATGCCTATCATGTGAGCATGTGAATTGTCATTGATGCTACGTTAGCCCTGTAAATGATGGATGATCGCTTCAACATGTTTGCTGTATTGTGAAAACAGAAATGTTTTGGTTGAACCACAGGTGCTACCAAGGTTCTTTTCGGCTGTCTAAAGATACTCCATTAAAAACTTTCTATTTCATTTTGATAAGTAATCCGTAGCTTTCTTATTGATTGAGATGCGAATGCGCAGATGGTTAGCCTTGACACACTGTTAGATCAGGGAACTTTTCTTATTCATAAATCAAGTTGACTAATTTGTGTGAGTGAAGAACAAGTTTTGTGCTGCTGTACAAGGGCTATTGCAACTGGAACAAGAAATAGCTACATTAAATAGTGTTTCAGTAAATGAAATGATCATTAACTCTCTAACACAAGTCTAATATGAGTGTCACCATCCATTATAATCCTGTTTAAGTCAGATACTTAAAAAGACATCTCTTGCTAAATTCAGCTGGAGCTAGAAATAATCCGTGACATGTCTGAAATCAACATTGACACGACCAGAATGGCAACATATATGAGATGATCACCATTTGCTGAACAATAAAAGGTCGCTCGCTCGGAGCAAAGGATTATGTCTGAAGAAGGGCATGCCTCTCTGCAGAAGCATCTTGCAATCCTCCCAAGTTGCTGTGTTAGGATTGAAAGGTTTGCACTCAGGAAGTGTAAGGCCTTGTTTTATCCTCCCAACTTGCCGGGCACACAAGACTTGCTTGGATGCAACAGGTAGCCTAATGGATTGACGCAATCAAGAGCAGCTGTTAGATTTTTCAATCCCTACTTCTCCCAGCACCAGCCTAGGACAGCAGCATCCAGAATCGACATGTTTGTGCTCCTTGAGCTGTGCAGTGTCGTGGGGTGCGCTGCGTCACCAACAAGTGCCACATTGTCCCAAACTATTTGTTCCAGTGGATCACAGTCGTAAATGGCATTTATGAAAGGTTCTTCAGTTTCTCTCGTGAGCTGAACTAAAGCTGGATGCCAAATTTTCTCTGCATCTTGGTACATCTTCAGAATCGAGTCATCCCTTACTTTTGTAGTAACTAAATTTCCCTGTATTTGTCAATAACAGACTAAATATCATATACTATAAGGCACAAGGGACTAATGGACAGGAATGCACGTATAAAGACACATCTATGATGATTTCTGTGATCTAGGTTTTAATGAATTTGGGATATATCAATACCCAGATCTTTTATGAGGGATGCTCATTTAGTTCCTCCAACTAATCTTTTGGATAAACAGGAAAACTATATGACAATTTCCATCATGATCATCTGCATCTCTAACTAAATTCACAATTGCTACTACTATAATACAGTCGGTGACGAGCAAGATGGGCGAATATTACCTGCAAGTGAGGTTCAGGTTGATTTAAATACCATATCCAGTTCAGCCTTTTGTTTGGGATCTCGAAAAGAACAGTTTGATTTCAGGGTGCCAAGTCTAAGTACAGGCATTTTCCAAACTCCAGATGTGCCTCCCTAACGTTTTTGATAGTTTCAGAATCTTTGCTCCCCGAAAAATCGAAAACACCCTCTGGGCACGATAGCCAGATCGTCTATAATATCAACATAATTATGGTAAGCTAACAAAATGTCTAAGTTAGGGATTGGCGCATAACAATTTGGACAGAGAAGTAACCACCTTGGTTTGACAATGGGTAGAAAGTGATTGCGAATTAGAGAGAGGCATCCATCTGCAGCGATGAGCAAATCTCACTTCGGTGGTTTCACCAGTGTCAAGAACTCGGGCCTTGATTTTGACTGATTGCTGATCATTGGAAACAGAGAGAGAGAGGAAAAGATGGCCCCGGAGAAATATTTCTGGTGGCAATGCAGTGAACAGGTGGTCATGCAGAGTAGCCCAATGTGCTGCTTCATGATTGAAATTATCATCTCTTGCTAGGATCTTCCTGGTTTTATCATCATCGATTGCTTGGCTCTGGTACAAATAGAAGCATAAGAATTTGGTAAGAACGAGGACACATTGTTAACTGCTCCATAACAAACATGATCAATGTCTATATGTTTAACAAGAAACAAAGAAAAGGACCCGTATCTCATTGAAGAACTTAACATCTCTCCTCACTGTCAAGCAAAGGAAGAACTTAAATTTCATGCTGCTAGAAGAAAGACATATTCTGCACCAATTCTCCAGTAATTGTGATCTTATATTTCAATACATATCATAACTCAAACCTCAGGAGGACTTTCAATAAGGCTGAGTTCGTCATATGAAGTTTCCTTAGTAGATCAATGCAGAGGACAGGTGATGTCACGGAGAAGATCAGGACGCCCTGTCCAGGACCTGATGAACTCCTGAGAGAGCGATCCAAGCTGAGTCCTGCACCGGTGGGGCTTCCTTTCGGAGCTTGCACGATTTCTCTATGACTGCAACGTCCACCCTGCCCAAATGAGCGCGTGTGTGCAGGACATACCTGCTATGCTCCCTCCCATGATCACGGCCATCGGCTTCAGCTTCTCTTGGTGAGGAAAATCATGACCGGAATTCATGACTTCTGTTGTGTCTTCTCCAGGAATTGCTCTGTGTTTCTAATTTACAAGAAGGAGAGACCGTCCGAGTCTCCCAATTGTTGGGTCTCATTTGGTTGGGACTTTGGATTGCTGGTTCAGGCTATGGGTGCAGGAAGTGGAATCTACCGAGTGCAGAAGGTATTGAGAAGTAGAAGACAATTGGATCATTGACAAATTTCATGTTCGCTTGTTAGCGAGCCATGTGTCGTCTAAACTTTATCTGTAGCATAAAGGGAAAAAGAAAAAAAGAAAAAAAGAAGAAGCATGGAGTCATCATTACAACACCACCAAATGATTAACAAATCAATAGTGCTTGATTCACTCATTTATCTTGTTGGGTAAATTTTAATATTTATATCATATAGAGTTCTATTCTATAACTTTATCTTTTTTGCCTTTCAACTCGAGATTTTCTTTTTGTGACAAAAAAAACATTGATATTTTTTTGTATAGCCATTCAATTAAAGAAAAATTTATTTGTAAAGTTACTATAGAAATATATACTACCTTGTAATTAGCTTGAGCAAAACATGATTGTTTCACAAAACTTGTAATCTTGAAATAAGAGGGTTCTAATTTTTTTATGAGACTTTTATAGATGGTAAGCAGCCTATTTCATTCATTTGTTACGCGACCCACATCCATCACCATAGGTTTGGGCAGTGAAAATGAGGAGTCTTTTATTGTCTGATTTGCATGAGTAGGAAAAATTTAGGCATCAGCCTTCACGAAGGACAGCGTGGTTACGCGAAATGTAGCTTTCTTACTCTTAACATGCTAATTTAGTTTGTAAACCACTAAGTGACGTGCATACAGCCCCGCAATTTACAATAACAACCACAATATATTCATTTGGACTGGAATCTAGTAGCAACGTGTTCCTTGCTCTTCAATTAAGCCATCAAATTGAAGAGTCCTCTGGTAGGGGAACTTCATCAAAGAACGGCATATTCCTCTGCTGGAGCCCTTGACACTCTTCACGACCTGACGTCATAGGATCAAACCGTTCCCAGCCAACAACAGGCAAACCTTGTTTAATGCGACCCAGTCGCCGTGAATGTAGGACTTGCTTGGAAATGACTCGAAGCCGTAGAGACTGATATTCGCATAGAGCTGAATGCAGATTCTCAAGTCCCCATTTCTTGAGGCACAAACCAAGAACCGCAGCATCTGATATAGACATGTTAGTGCTTCTTAAACCGTGAGGAGTCGTCGGGTGAGCCGCATCCCCGACCAACACCACATTGTCCCAGAAGATCTGCTCTAAAGGATCACAATCGTATATGACGTTTATGAAAGGTTCTTTCGTTTCTTTCATTATTCTAGCCAACTCAGGAAGCCAAACTTTCTCTGCTTCTCTGTGCATTTCCTGGATCATTTCGCTGCTGACTTTCATGGTAACAGAGTTTCCCTGTATGAAATTTTAGAAATATGATATTATCTGCTGTTCCATTTTGGTTTTGCCGCACCTAAATAGATGGTAAAGAACTTTACAATTGATTAAATATTATGCTTCCTAATGCATCTGTGTTAAGCAAAATGTGGATTTTTTCTACCATATGAAGAGTGCTATGGCTGAAAATATTCTTAACTAAGAATGTTCTGGTCTGAGGAGATAGCAGTTGTATAGTCCTTTCAAGATAAGGTGATCTGCTACTATAAACTGAATTGCTATCCTCTGAGGAAACAAGTCTTCAAAATTAGGACTGCACATAGTCATCAAGACTCAAGTCTGCAGAGAACTAATTGTTTCATGTTGACGATGTTTGAAGAAGTTTGGCATTGCATATTTACTTCACTTGATAGAAAATTGCAAGGAAGATAAACATTTTGGTCAATGTTGTCTTTCCTGATTAAGATAACAGCATTCAATGGTGGTTAACAAAATCGAAAATTCGCCAGAAAAAAAAGCAGAATTAGGATTATACCAGAAGACTTACCTTCAGTTCAGGCTCAGGCTGATTGATGTACCAAATCCAATTAAGCCTTTTGTTCAGGAGTTCATATAACACGCTATGAGTCCCAAAACCCAGGTCAAAGTACAGACACTTCCCAAGATCAGGATAAGCTCTCTTGATGCCCAAAATGGCTTCTGAATTCTCTCGTCCTGAAAAATCGAGAACTCCCCTCCATGCACAATAACCTGAATACCTACAAAAATAGTTGCTGTCATTTCACATTACAAGCTCAAATGCAAGTCTTTTGTGATAAAAAAAATGGCATGGGGATCTAAATTCATTGGTTTCAGAAAGAACCTCAGTTTAAGGTCAGGGAGGAAACTCTGCCGAATGGAAGACAGACACCCATCTGCTGCAATGAGCAAGTTACCAGTTATCTCAATGGTATCATTGGTCTTAAGAACTTTAGTTTTGACTTTGACTTCAGCCTTGCTGTCAGATAGGCTGAATGACAGGAAAACATGACCCCATAACACAACACTCGGTGGTAGTTCCTTGCGAAGAAGGCCATGGAGCTCGGTCCAGTGCGCTGCTCTGAAATTGAATTCCTCATCCCTTGTGAGCACTCGGCTCACTTTCTTTTCACCGTCCGTTGCATTGTTCTGCAGTATTTTCCAATAAATTAGCAGGAATTGGATATGTATTCGAACTCATTCAGAGGAGAACTTGGTCTAATTTGGTGTAACTAACTCTTGAAACCAAACCGAGTCAGTGAAACAATCAATTGGGTTGTCGGGTTTCGCCTTTTTCACAAAGACAGGATATGATCCTCACGTTATATCACAGAAACAATCTGCTTCATTCACCGAGAAACAATCTGTTTCATTCACATCTTCACGCACGTTTCTTGTTTGATCTTTTTCCACTTTTGTTGGCTACAGCAGAAAGATGGGAACTAAATCCAAACCTCTGTCCTTGTGCATAGATCATACACAGACAGTTGTTTTTTTTTTTAATTTATTTTTCCGAATGTAAATACAACAAATTGAATCTATCACCAGATTCACTCCAAATTCCTTTTTTGGCTGAACCAAACATATTTTAAGTTTTCTGTTCAATTTCTGTGCTAAGAAAACCACATTTCTAGCTTTTATGGCTTTTGCATCAGTTGAAATCCGCCCATCTTAGCTAGATTACGAACTAAAGCTTCAAGCTTTGAAGCTGAATCTAACCATTTTCGCTGGCATAATAGCATTCCTTTATTCTTCAAGTCCGAACCCAACAACAAAGGACAACCCAACTCGCAAAAACTCATTTTTTCCACGTCCTCGTCAACTCAGAAGACGGATAACAGGGCCTGACCTGATCAACAGCGAGTGGCAAAGTGGCATCGTGGAGCCGCTGCGCCCTTCCGAGCCAGGCCCCAATCTGCTTCCGAGCCGACGGTCCGAGCCCAAGCCCCGCGCCGGTGGGGGTCCCGGTCGGCGGCGCGCTCGACTTCTCGACGACGACGACGTCCCATCCGGCTGAAATTAGCGCGTGCGCGCAGGATAATCCCGCGACGCTCCCTCCCACTATCACTGCCTTGGCCTTGGGCTCTGTGGGTTTCTCGGTTTCTTCCTCTTGGCACTCCATCGGGAGTCTACGAACACGATCGTCTTGTGAAAGCTTGTGGCTTTCGTGTTTCGCTCCGGGCGTTTGGTGAGAACACGTGGCGGCTTGGCTCAGAATAATTGAGAATCATAGCCTGATAGCGACGGGTCGGTTGGATATTTTATGCTGTAATCTCATAATATGAACAGAACTAATAAGACAATTTCGAGAATCAAGCCCAGAAATAATTTATGATGCCCATCATGCGAGCGACGTGATTGGGAGTCCACATTTAGCTTAGCCTTGTAGAACGAATGAATAATAGCTTAGCCTCATAATTAGAGATTAAAAGGTAAACTCACCGGTTTAACGAGAAAATCGGTTTATTACGACGGTGGCACGATGGCGACCAAAACTCGGGTCTACGATGATGCCAAAGGGGCGGAAGGGGCCGAAAAAGGCCAATTAAGCCTTAGCTCTAAGCTGAAGTTTGGCCTTGCTTGCTAGTTAGGGCCATTTGAACACGACGTGGGGATGAGCAGAGCTATTCGGTGGCGTGAGTAGGGGCAGGTGGCAACGGCTTGGGTGACTGGAATAGCAGACCGCTGGAGCTAGGCAGATGCGAGGAATTGGCAGCTCGGGGACGGCAACGGGCGGCCAGACGTCACAAACGAGAGCCCCGGTCGGTCGAGCAACGGCGTGCGGGCTGGCCTGGGCTCGCGAGTGGCTTGCGAGGCAATGGGCTACTCGAACGGCCAGCGTGAGGCTAGTAGCTTTGGTGAGGGACTGTGCTGGTTTGGTTTCTCTGGAAATGGAGGTTGAAGGAAGTGAAAATGAAGAAGAAGAAGCTGCTGGAAGGGGGACAATGAGCTTTGAAAGTCAAGCTTAAATATCCAAAACACTCAAGTGCAAGCCCCATAAGTCTCCAGCCATATTCAGCAGCCATTTTCCCCTCCCAAACTTCTCAAACTAGCCAAGTTTGAAGGCCAAAACAGCACTTAGCAACAGCCCTACGAATTTGCACCCATTCACCTCAATTTCCATTCAAATCCTCACTAATTCAAGCCCAATTTGTGACCAAGAAATCTCCTTAAAGCTGCCATACAATTTCCACCATTTCTCCACAAATTAATTAAATTTGGTAGCCCAAAAATCCAACTAAAGAGGTCCCTCCGAATTTTCTTGAATTTAATTGGCCAAATTTGATTTTTCGCCAAAAATCTAGGCTCGCCGAAAATTTTTCGAAGGATGAGATGATGTCCTAAAAATAAATCGTGACACGCTCAAACCTTCGATTCCTGAAACCATGTTCAATTTCATGGTTAATTTTGATCGAACGTGATTTTAGCGTGACCTAACTTATCGAGTAGCTTTTAGGGATTTTATCACATTTAACCCGTGGTCGATAATTCTCGATCCACGTTTGTGCATTTTCAATCCATCGGCGACTCTTGGTTGTCATAAAAATCTTAAGGTTTCAATTACGGGCACTGGGTACAAAATTAACTAAAAAATTGGTTTAGTGTCGTTCGATGCAAATTTTGCAATCAGATGTAATCATCCACAATTTAATTACATGCTTTTGTCGAATCGACCTATCTTCAATCTCTAATTGATTTTAATGGTGCCGTATTGACCCTTGCCGATTAGCACAGTCAAGTAATCGATTTCTGGTTAAATTCTCAAGTTTGTTGCATTTATATTTCTTGACGACTTTACTTGATAGATTAGTTATCTCATGAGTGATCACCTCAGAGAAAAAGACCATAGGCGTGTCGATAAAAAGCCCATTTCATTTAATTGGAACATGGTTGAAAATCAGGATGTCACACTTAACCCTCTTAACATAAATCTAAGGTGACACCAATTGGAACATGTGGCGATTTGGCTCAAAATGAATAAGAATCATGGTTAGACAATGATAGCCAGATATTTTATGCAATAGTCTATAATATGGCCATGACATATGATACACATCACGTGAGTAATGTGATTGGTTGTCTAAGTTACATTAACCATGTAGAACGATGAATGATAGGTTCAACATATTTATTGTATTATAATTAAATAAATGTTTCGATCGATGTGTGGATTTTGAGATATTCTTTTCAGCTATCTAAAGGTGCTACGTTAGAAACTTTTTTTTTTCAATAAGTAATCAACGAATTTCCTTTTTCTTGATATGTGAATGTATATATGGCTAACTTTGACGTAGTGATAGATCAGGAATATTTTCTTATTTATAAATCAAGTTGACCAATTTGTGAGAGTGATGAATACGTTCTTTTACTGGTGTACAAGGACCATTGCTGTTATGACAAGAAATAGGTAAACTACGTGCATCAATTGACCTAATCCAAGTGCTTCGGTAGATGAAATGATTCTTAACCCTTCTAATACAAATCCAAGGGGACATCAATCGAAACATGTGATGGTTTGGCCCAAAATGATTGAGAATCATAGCTAGGCAACAACCAAATGCAGTTTTTTTATAATATAGCCATGACATATGATGCCCATCATACGAGCAATGTACGTTTTGCTAGCCATGTAGAATGATAAGCAATAGGTTCGACATGCATGTTGTATTGTAATAGAGAAACATTTCAATCAAAATACGGATTTTGGTGTATTCTTTCTGACTATCTAAAGGTGCTATATCAGAAGTTTTCTTTTCATTTTCAATAAGTAATCACTGGCATTCCTATTTCTTGAAATGTGATTGCATATATGACTAGTTATGATGTAGGGATAGATTAGGAATATTTTCTTATTTATAGATCAAGTTGACTAATTTGTGATGGTGATGAACAAGTTTTCTACTACTGCATAAGGGCAATTGCTGCTGTGACAAGAAATAGGTAAACTACATGCATCAGTTGGCCTAATTCAAGTACTTCGGTAGATGAAATGATTCTTAACCCTCTTAACACAAATCTAAAGTGACACTGATCAGAACATATGGTGATTTGGCTCGGAATGATAGAGATTCATAGCTGGACAAGGACAATTGGATATTTAAGGTAGTAGTCTTATAATATAGCCATGACATATGATACTTATCATGCGAATAATGTGATTGGTCATCTATGTGACGTTAGCTATGTAAAACGATGAACAATAGGTTCGACATGTTTGTTTTTTTATAATTAGAGAGATGTTTCATTTGAAATGCGGATTTTGAGATATTATTTTCGGTTATCTAAAGATGCTACGTTAGAAACTTTCCTTTTTCTTTCGATGAGTAATCACTGGCATTCCTATTTCTTGATATATGAATGCATACATGGCTAGCTTTGACGCAGTGATAAAGCATGAATATTTTCTTATTCATAGACCAAGTTGACTAATTTGTGAGGGTAATGAATAGGTGTTCTATTACTATACAAGAACTATTGCTGCTGTCATAAGAAATGCTTATAGATAAATTACATGCATCAATTTGGGTAATCCAACTGTTTTAATAGATGAAATTATCTCCAACCATTTTAACACAAATATAAGGTGACATCGATCATAACATGTGGTGGTTTGTCCCGAAATGACTGAGAATGTTAGACAACGATTGCTGGATATTTTATGCAGTAGTCTTATAATAACCATAACATCTGCTAAAACTAGTTTGATAGTTTCAAAATCAAACATAGAAATTATTTATGATACCTTTCATGCAAGCAATGTTATTGGTTGTCGACGTTGCATTAGCCATGTAAAATGATAAACAATAGGTTCGACATGTTTGTTGTCTTGTAACTAGAGAAATGTTTCGAAGTGCGATTTTTGTGATATTCTTTTTGGTTATCTAAAGGTACTACGTTAAAAACTTTCTTTTTCTTTTTCAATAAGTAATCATTGACATTCCTATTTTTTGATATACGAATACATACATAGCTAACTTTGGCACAATGATAGATTATGAATATTTTCTTATTCATAGATTAAGTTGACTAGTTTGTGGGGGTACGGAACAAGTTTTCAGCTGCTATACAAGAACTATTGCCGCTGTAACAAGAAATAGGTAAATTATATGCATCAGTTGGCCTAATCCAAATGCTTCAATAGATGAAATGATCCATAACCCTCTTAACACAAATCTAAGGTGACATCGGTCAGATCATGTGGCGGTTTGGCTCAGATTGATTAAAAATTATAGCTAGACAGCAATGGCCAGATATTTTATGCAGTAGTGATATAATATGGCAATGACATCTGCCAAAACTGGTGAGATAGTTTCAAAAATCAAGCATCAAAGTTGTTTGTGATACCCATCGCGTAAGCAATATGATTGGCCGTCCACGTTACGTTAGCCATATAGAACGATGAATGATGGGTTTGACATTTTTGTTGTATTATAATTAGAGAAATATTTTGGTCAAAGTGTGGATAGGAGATATTCTTTTCGGTTAACTGAAGGTTTAAAAAATTTATTTTCTTTTTCAATAAGTAATCATCAGCATTCCTATTTCTTTATATGTGAATGCATACATGGCTAGCTTTGACACAGTAATAGATCAACAATATTTTCTTATTTACAGATCAAGTTGACTAATTTGTGAGGGTGAAAATTATGTTTTCTACTACTGTACAATGACTATTGCTACTGTAACAAGAAATAGGTAAGTTACATGCATCAGTAGATGAAATGATCGTCAACCATCTTAACATAAATCTAAGGTGAATGTCACCATTATCAGTAATGATACTGGTTTAAGTGGAATTACTTAAGAAGATGCATCTCTTGCTCTATCCAGCTAGAGCTAGAAATAATTTGTAACATGTATGAAATCCACATTGACATGCCCAGAATGGCAACAAACACAAAAAATCAGCATCTGCCTGTCGAGAAAGCATTGCTCGATCAGATCTATCAGAGCAAAGGGTTGTGTCCGAAGAAGGGCACGGCTCTCAACTGAAGCATCTCGCATTCCTCCCCATTGGCTGTGTTAGGATTGAAAGATCTGCGGTCAGGAAGCTCAAGACCTTGTTTTATCCTCCCGACTCGTCGGGCATGCAAGACTTGCTTGGATGCAACGGGTAGCCTAATGGATTGGTATTCTTCAAGAGCAGCCGTCAGATTTTCCGACCCCAACTTCTCCAAGCACCGGCCTAGGACCGCTGCATCCAGAATCGACATGTTTGTGCTCCTCGAGCTGTGTGGTGTTGTGGGGTGTGCTGCATCGCCGACAAGTACCACGTTGTCCCAAACTATTCGTTCTGGGGGATCACAATCGTAAATGGCATTGACAAAAGGTTCTTTAGTTTCTCTCATGACCTGAACGAAAGTTGGATGCCAAATTCTCTCTGCATCTTGGTACAACTTCTGAATCATTTCATCACTTACTTTCATAGTAACCGAATTCCCCTGTATTTGTCAATAACAGACAAAGTATGAGATAGCGCAAGACGCAAGGGACTTACGGAAAGGCATGCATATACAATGATATCTATATGATGGCTCCTATGTTCTAGGTTTTAATGAATTCTGGATATATATAATAGACCAAGATCTTCCATGAGATATGCTCGTGTAGTTGCGCCAATAATTCTTGTGAATAAACAGGAAAATTATTGGAAACTTTAGTCATGATTGTTTAGGTCTTTCAGTATAGCAGCAACTGCTATTACGATCGTACAGTCAAGGAGCAAGATGGGCGACTATTACCTCCAAGTGAGGCTCAGGTTGGTTTAAAAACCATATCCAGTTCAGCCTTTTGTTTGGGATCTCAAATAGAAGGGTATGATTTCCAGGTGTCAAGTCGAAGTACAAGCATTTTCCGAGTTCAGGATGTGCCTCCCTAACGTTCTTGATAGTTTCGGAATCTTCAATCCCCGAAAAATCAAGAACTCCTCTCCAGGCGCAGTAGCCTGAATACCTATTACATCGACATAATCATGAAAGACAACAAAAAGGTCTAAGTTAGGGATTGATGGATAACAATTTGGACAAAGAAGTAACAACCTTCGTTTGATGTCCGGAAAATAGTGCTTGCGAATCAGAGAGTTCCATCCATCTGCAGCGACAAGCAAATCTCCGTCTACTTCCGCAGTTTCTTCGGTGTCGAGAACTTGGGCCCTGATTTTGACCGATTGCTTATCATTGGAAACAGAGAAAGAGAGGAAAAGATGGCCCCACAGGAATATTTCTGGTGGCAATGCAGAGAACAGGTGGTCATGCAGACTGGACCAATGTGCTGCTCTATGATTGAAATTCTCATCTCTTGCTAGTATCTTCCTGGATTTCTCGTCATTGATTGCTTGGTTCTAGTACAAATAGGCACATACAAGTTTGGTGAGAACCAGAATACAATTTTGCGTGCCACCTAACAAGCAAGATCAATCTCTATATGTTCAACTACAGAAAAAGATTTAAGTAGGGATTTTAGGGGTAGTTTACTGAGCCAGCCCCCGAGGGTTTACGTCTAAATAGCGGCTTGCGGCGAAGCCCCACTAGTGTTACCGAGTACTGGAGGGTTGTGTGATCCCCGAAAGGTGATTTCCGGCGGTCCATCAAAAAAAAAGAAAAAAAAAGCACTCAAATCTCCTGAAAGAGCTAAACATCTCCTCTCGGTGTCGAGCAAAGTAAGAACTTGACAATCAAGGTGCAAGAAGAAAGACATATTCTGCGCCTATTCTTTAGTAGCTGCGATCTTAACTTCAATGTATATCATAATTCAAACCTTAGGAAGACTTGGAGTAGACATAGTTTATCATATGAAGTTCCCTTACAAGATCAATGACGAGAGGGGAGGTGATGTCATGGAGGAGTTCAGGGTGTCCAGTCCAGGACCCGATGAGCTCCTGAGAGAGCGGATCCAACGCAAGTCCTGCACCAGTGGGGTTTCCTTTCGGAGGCCTGCGCGATTTCTCTATGACCACAACGTTCCAACCCGCCAGAATGAGCGCATGTGCGCATGACACACCTGCTACGCTCCCTCCTACGATCACGGCCTTCGGCTTCAGCTTGTTTTGATGAAAAAGATCATGACTGTGATTCATGGCTTCTGTTGTATCTTCTCCAAGACTTGCTCTGTGTTTCTATCTGATAAAGATGAAGAGAAATGGGCTTAAGAAAAATGAAGTTAAGAAAAATGGGGCTCAGAAAGATTTGAAATGAGGACCTCCTATACTTTGATACCATAAGATGATTGAATCTACTTTACACTGAGCCATCGTATTATATAGCTAGAGATATCATCGCTTATAATTATGACAAAAATTAAAGATGTAGGATACTGATTTGATCTATATGGAAATTGAATAAAAAACAAATTGAAAAAGATCTCCAAATAATCTACTCGATATGTTACCTTTTGATGCTGATCTTTAGAATATTCTGCACTGTACTGATTTTTATTTTTTACCTTTTAGAGGCTGTCCAAGGCTTTTAAGTGCTGTGTCTCATTTGGTTTTGTGACGTTAGATTGCTGATTTAGACTATAGTTGCAGAAAGTTGAATTCCAGAGTCCGGAAGTTAATAAGTAGACGATAATTGGGTCGTTGACAAATTTCATGTCCTAATCGGGTCACTAATCACCCGCAGAAATATCATTATAAATCAGATCTAAGATTCTAAAGTCCATTAGCTTAAAAAATGATTTTTTTTTTTTAAATTTCAATAGCCACGATATTAGATAATGATAACACACTAATCTCTTGACATTTCTCGTGAAAATGATGGCAATAAAATAAATTCGTTTTTTCAATACACAAACCTTCACTTACCATGGAATCATCATTTAACATAGATTTTATGTCAATTCATATATAATTTAGATGAAATTAACCTTTAAATGATTCTATAAATTAGATAACTTAGAATTCAGAAATTGCCTAAACGAACTAGTTAGAGTTTTCCACTAAATTAATAACCAGATACCTCATCTTGAAGCCATAAGATTAATATATGTATATATCCATATCAAGTCGCATGATGTTTATTTTCAAATTAATTGACTGCCTCGTTGCTGAGTCATCATTAGACCTTAACTACTGAGACCGGGTCATGATTAAGTTCACCTCAACCATCAAATTATATGATTGCATCATTCAGGCATGGTGGGACGTTCTGATTTTTATCCTAACCACAAGGTGTAACTTTATAGTTTGTGTCGAATTCTAACTCTTCTCCATACAAATAGTACGGAGATAACTATAAGGTGTATTTTTTTTTTTTTACATAATCTTTTTTTTTTTCATTGATTTAACAATTAGACGAAGAATCTTGAATTGAAAGGAAAAAGATACAATTAAAGAGTCATATATGACCACGATGAGATCCTCCACTCTATGAGTAGAAATTTCAAATTTACCCATTAAGATAAATGATTAAAGCGATAGACCTAAACGTTGATTATACCGTTCCACATAATGCGACAATAATGTGCTGAGCAGTATTGATTTGTTGATAATTTGGAAGTGTGGTAATGATGATTTAATACTTCCTCTTTCTGGGGAAAATTTCAAATAAAACCTTGAAGTAAGCCTTTTTTTCAACAGAATTCCTAAAATGAATCTTGTATCAAATAAGGTTATGGAAGTAGCCAGTTTCATCTCAAAACACACCCCTAGCACCTAGGCTGGAAAATTCTCCATCGCATCTTCAAAGTTCAAGTTGTGGTGGACATCCTTATAAGATTTTTAAAAACTCTATCCAATTGAAGAGCTCTATAGTTTCCTTAAGTTTTGCTTATTTTCTCCCTCGGTATTATGAACAAACACGAATTGATTTTGGCCATTTCCAATGCCTTAGATGGTGAAAAGAACTTAAACAAAGTCCCACAACAATGTAGGAAGACTACATAAGTGGAATTGGGGTCGATAGAGAATTCTCATGATAGCAAAATTCTAAAATATATCAATATGATGCCAATGAATAAAGAGAATATATATATATATATATATATATATTTCTAACTAATATACCATATTTTTTCTTTCATTGTAAACTTTGCGCAAATAATATTGACTACATTAATAATTTTTAGAGAAGGGAGATGATGTTTCAAAAGTACTTAATGAATTTTTGTTGTCTAGACATTATCATAATGATTCTTGGGGAGAAGAATAGTGTAAGTGCTATAATTTTTGTATGACGCTCATTTGAGGGTCATAATTTTATTTTGGCTTTCTTAGGATGCATTTGGTAACATTTCTATTTCGAAAAATAATTTCTTTTCAAATACAATCTTTTTTCTATTTCTATTCTCTATAATAATTTCTAAGTAAAAGAATGCATTTGGTAATTACACAAAATTTCTATTCTTTACATAGAAAAAGAATATGAATGTGTTTGGTATGATTCACAATTTTTGTTATTTGTTTGAATTTTTTGATAGTTTTTGTGGATTTCTCTTTTTTTCCTCTTTTTCTTTCTTGCTTAGCGGCCACCACGCAACTAGCAACCAAGGCTAATGGTAGTGGCCAGCAACCGATGGCCGACCATTGGTTGGGGGGCAATGGATGGCAAGGGGCGAGGAGCAAGAAAAAGAACAAAAAAAAACTTATTTTTAGAAATTGTTCCTAAAAACAAGAAGTTGCTTTTTTCTAATTTTCGTTTTTGTTCCAAATCTAGTCTTTGGTTACTTTTCTATTTTAGGGAATAGGAAAATTAGTTGACGTTACCAAATGGATTTATATATATATACATATATATATATATATATATTTTTTTTTTGCTTCGGGGAATAGAAGAATGGAAAAACAAAAAAATTGGAACATTAACAAACAAACCCTTAAGTGCCACATCAAAATAAAATCAATTATTTGAGTGCCATTTTCGGCCAAATATCCTATGTGGATTTTTTAATTTTTTAATTTTTTCCCTTTTTTTAATTTTCTTTTCAAGGTTGATGCCTTTCTTACCTTTTTTAGGGCTGGTGATCGACTCTTAAAAAATTAAAAGAAAAATTAAAATTATTAAAAAATTATCCATATCAATGTTAACGAAGTTATGTGAAACGATTAGCATTCACATCAAATTTTCTGACAAAATAAATCGCTGATAGCACTCAAGTAAACAAAATAAAGTTATGATACTCAAGTGAATACTATAAGAAAATTATGATATTTGCGTTGTTCTTATCTCAATTCTTGGGCTATTTATACTTTCTTCTTCTTTTTTCCTATTGTTGTCGAGGATTTTCCGTAAGTTTGGACTTTCGAAGATGTGACAAGGGGTGGAGTGATTTTCTTTTGCATCCTTCTTTTGCAGGGTACACCATTGATCGGGAAGCCTTAGTCAAACAAAAAAGCAGCTGATTGTGCAGACAGCACCAACAGCTGATTTTTTATTCAATATTCATTTTGAGCGTCGTCAATGACGTAGAAACTTTATTGATTGGGCCATGCTTACCCTCTTCAGTGTCTTCAAAGGGTTGACAGAACCCTACATGTCGCATCATTCCTCCATAGCTCTTTTGCCCGCATGATGCAAGACCCAGTTTTATATTTGAATAGTGACCCAGTTTTATAAATCGGCAGGAAGAACTTGTTAGGGATTTTAAGCTTAATTTGAGCATATTCTGCTAGCTTGTTAAGAGCTCGTTGTCTCATGGTTAATGACCAAACATGTATCCATAAAAATAGTGGTGGATGCATATCTAACTTAGGGAGGTGAGACAAAAATAATTGCAATACAAAACTCAGAGGAGGGAGAGGGAGACATCACAATCTCGTATAGTATTGTATAGAGGGCACATGTTATGATAAAGTTTCAATAACTAACAGGCCGTTGGGCTAGCAGAGTGATGTAGTCCGCTCTTCCCCTCTACTTGTCACTATATAGAAATATGAGAATCATTCGTGAAAAAGTTCGAGATATTATTTTGTTCATCCTAAGTGAAAAGTACAATTTTTTCAAGTGTTATTTGTATTAGGAAATTGATATGTATGTTTGTAGATCATAGCCCATTTCCTAACTTCTAAAAGAGACAATTCCAAAAAAAAAAAAAAATCTAAAGGAGACCAAACTAGTTTGGTTAGATTTTATGGCATTTTTTGTCTTGTCTTGCTAGGTATCTCACTTGGGCAATTTGCTTCGTATGACTTTGTGTGCTCATGATGATATTGAAAATGGTTTGGGGTTGTGCAAACTATCATGATATATATATTCAAAATCGCTTTCCCCTGTTTGGTGTATAGTTTAGTTCATTCTTGCCTCTTTTGTCATCCTAGAAACTTACCAGGAACTGCTCATTATATAGACCCTCTAGCCCTAGTGATCATTCTTTGCCTTCATTGGAGCAGGTGGTTACATTTGCCATCTAATACTCAATTGATGCAAAATTGCAGAGAAGATAAACATTTAGGCACATGTTCTTTCTTTTTCAGACTAAGATGACAACATTCAACAGTGTTTTCACAAAACCGAAGTTTTTACCACAAAAAGGCAGAATTAAGATTGTACCAGAAGATTACCTATAGTTCAGGCTCAGGCTGATTGATGTAACAAATCCAATTAAGCCTTTTTGTTCAATAGTTCAGAAAGTATGCTATGAGTCCCAGAACCTAGTTCATAGTGCAAACATTTCCCAATATCATGATAAGCTCTCTTGATCCCAAAAATGGTTTCTGAATTCTCTCATCCTGAAAAATCCAGAACTCCTCTCCAGGCGCAGTAGCCTGAATACCTATTCTATCAACATAATCACGAAAGATAACAAAAAGGTCTAAGTTAGGGATTGATGCATAACAATTCGGACAAAGAAGTAACGACCTTAGGTTGATGTCGGGAAAATAGTGATTGCGAATCAGAGAGTTGCATCCATCTGCAGCGACGAGCAAATTTCCGTCTACTTCCGCAGTTTCTTCCGTGTCAAGGACTTGGGCCCTACCGATCGCTTATCACTGGAAACAGAGAAAGAGAGGAAAACATGGCCCCACAGGAATATTTCTAGTGGCAATGCAGAGAACAGGTGGTCATGCAGACTGGACCAATGTGCTGCCCTATGATTGAAATTCTCATCTCTTGCTAGTATCTTCCTGGATTTCTTGTCATTGATTGCTTGGTTCTAGCACAAATGGGCGCATAACAAGTTTGGTGAGAACCAGGATACAATTTTGAGTGCCACATAACAAGCAAGATCAATTTCTATATGTTCAACTACAAAAAAGGAAACGGACCCATATCTCCTGGAAGAGCTTAGCATCTCCTCTCAGTGTCGAGCAAAGCAGGAACTTGACAATCAAGGTGCAAGAAGAAAGACAAATTCCGTGCCAATTCTTTAGTAGCTGCGATCTTAACTTTAAGGCATATCATAATTCAAACCTTAGGAAGACTTGGAATAGACTGAGTTGATCATATGAAGTTCCCTTACAAGTCAATGGCGAGAGGGGAGGTGATGTCATGGAGTAGTTCAGGGTGTCCTGTCATGCCCCGAACCTCTACAGCCACGCGACAGCTTGTGCCCATCGAATCTTTACTTATCATTTGGTCATTCGATTATGACATCCTAAGAGGCATCGCCAACCCAAATCGTAATAACATTAAAACGCACAAATAGAAACGTCAGCAAATCTCCAACCACCAAATAGTAGGGATAGTTAAAATATAGTCATATATATAAGCTTCATAAGTCATTATATCATACAAAATGGGTTCAACATTAAACAACCAGCTTCACATATCCGACATGGATAACCGCTCCGCCACGCCTCCAAAAAGGACCCGAGGGTAAATCTACGCCTCTAATACTACGAGAGTGGTCCAAAAAATGCTAACAACCCACACCACTCCCTAAGCTCCTATGGCCTCTAGCTCCTTGAAGATCAACTCGGTGTCGGACTCGGGGTCGGACACTTCCCCATTGGGAATCTACCCATCCTTGGCATCCAACTGATGCCTTTCTCGAAGCCTTCGACATCGGGTGGACTGTCTAAGCTGTGGATAGGACCATGATTCTCATTGCCCACCCAAAAATATCATGCCACAAATTGGTGTGGCACAAGGTTAGGCAAACCCTCATCGACCCAGGTGGTTGTGACATATCGCGTGTAGTGCGCGTTGACTATTCCCACTACTAGGTACTTCGTCACCTCCTACTACACTCGATAGGGAGGCAAAAATGAATCTAACGGAATGGTTTAGTCATTCTTAGAGCTTGAAAACATTTCAACAAACAAGTATGAGATAAATTCAATGAGTAAACTTCCTAGACTTTGCGTAGAGAAGTCGTTCACCTCGGAAACATCCTAAACATACAAATATCTATTGACGGGGAAACATGGCAACACACTTCTTACTTTACTCTCATTGATCTCATAACAACTTGTCTACCATAGAAAGCCATCAAAGTAGATGCATAGGCAATTTTATAACGTAAACTTCATGTTGAGACAACATATGAATACACATTATGTCACGCCCCAATCCTTGGGCACGCACCCATCTCTTACCTTGGTCGATTTATAGTGACGTCCCGGGACGTATCGCTGACCCCTTCAATTTTAATACGCATGTGGAAGTATATAAAACAATCCCCAAACAATAAAACAATGGGATAGGAAAGTAGGACTAAATTCTGAACTTTAAAAAACAACCACACTTATATACATTGCAAACCAGTGCACATATATATGAGGTGAACTACTAAGTCGGATTCAACTTAAACAAGTTGAGAATTAAGGTCTACAAGCAAGGGTGGGGGTTCCACAAACTACGGATCCTCGTCTTCCTCTCCATCATCCTCCACACTCCAACTGGAGCCTTCAGCAGACTGCATCAGACTTTCGAGATCTTCAAAATCCAGGTCTGTTGTATCTAGGGACCTGAAATGTTGTCCCACAACCGAGATGAGACTACATCTCAGCAAGTTCTACCCCCAAAGACCTTATTAGAAAGCCAATACACGTTAGGCTGCCTAAGCACAACACAAGTCAGAGGACGTACATTGACCTCAGTTCCATCATACAAATCAGCAGTATATATAGATGCTTTATATCACATCAACCAATCATTGAATTACGTCATCACGTCAATTCAGAATTCAGATCGAATCATTGATCAATCGACTTAGTCGATTACATGTCATCTCGACCTTTTCTTAGTCGGCCCATCTCATAGAGTCGGCCCATCTCATACTATCTACAAGTCTGTTTATATCAGGACTGCTCGCTCTAAGCTGATAAATAGATAGTCTAGCTCGCACTAAGCTGATAGGGTTAAGGTATACTGCTTTCGCTAAGCTAACATATCACCCGCAGGCTAATATAGTATACTGACATATCGCCCGCAGGTTGATATAGTATACCTCTGATGCTCACCCTAAACTGATAAAGTGTACTGCTCTCGCTAAGCTGACATATCGCCCGCAAGCTGATATAGTATACCAGTATACTGCTCTAACTAAGCCGACATATCAGAGCCCGTATGATGATATAGTATACTATTTTGATCATTCAATCAATTATATCTTTTATCATTCTCGATAAAATAGCCGTGTGTGAGGACACGATCAACCTTAGTCAAAATATCATACTTTTACTTTTTGAACATCCCACCAGTTTCAACATCCCATATCATATTTTTAGCGCTATAAACCGATGCTCGTTATTTTTCAATAAATAACCAAAATTATTTAGTTTAGGAATAAATCCTAAAATTACTAATAAATCAATTCAGCACAAATCAATGCTCAAATAAATAAATGGACTGTACCACAATAATCGCATAAAATTTCGATCGTCAACTATCCTTGCCTAATTTTCTGGAAAATAAATAAATAATTAAATAATTCTAAAATTATTAAATAAATTCAATAAATTCAATTTATGCCTATAATGCCTAATTGGAAGCCAAGACGAGCTCGGAAAATTACCGAGACTCGTTCAATAAATGATAGGACTTGTCTACTTGCTAAGTACACTAACTGTTTGCCTAACATGCATAAGTAAATCCTTAATTTAATTATTCTAATCTAATTTATCCACCTAATTGCACTTAATTAAATCTAATCAACCCCTAAGCATCATTAGCATACTAATAAGGGATTAGTGAGCAAAACTCACTTGTTTAATAATTCATTCGGATCGAAATGTCGGAACGTCACGAGGGACGTTTTTCTCCAAAGCGGGCCTAGGGTTTGAGGCACACAAGCACCTCAAAGCAGGCCTAGAAGTGGTTGTGATACCCACAAAAGTTGTTGTTCTTGGTTGGAAATGGAAGGAAATCAACTCGGTTTAGGCGGGAATTGATCAGGAAAGAGGAAATAGGCCAAACCGGGCCTATATGTAGACTCACAGGGGTCGAACGGGATCGGGACAGCTCTGGTTGAGCTCCACCAGCTCCGAAACAAAAGTAGGGACGGCGTGAAAGGCAAGAGGGACGGACGGCACGGGCGGTGGCTCGTTCGTGGACTGGCGAGCGGTCCAACAGTCCAAGCGGCGGCGTGAGGCGGCGACGGTGGCTCCGGCTTCTTCCTTGGCTTGCTGGTTTCGCACAAGGCAAATGAAGGAAGAGAGAGAGGAGTGTGGACGGCAATGAGGGAGAGAGAGAGATAGGAGTGTGGGGCAAGTTTTGATTTTGGTGGATCCTTTGACCAAATTTTTCCACCAAATTATCCCCCCTTTACTTGCCCACCACACCAAGATTCCATGGTTGCAAATGAGCCACACATACACTCCCCACAACTTCTCAAATGGTCCAAAATGGCTAATATGAGGGGGAGTTACAAATTTCGAGGGAAATGACTTCAATTGGTTGCTCAATCTTGCTCCATCTATCCTCATTTGGTCTCCATAAATTAAATTGACACATCAACACTTCAATTGACATTTTTCCTAACCCAATGAACCATCTTGGATCTCAATTTAGTGACAAAAAAAAATCCTTGGCCCTAATTGGACAAAAATGGTCTTAAGCCGACTTTTTCCCAAAAAGTCTCGATTGTTAGAAAAATCTTCTCGAGACTGAGTCAACGTTCCTAGAATTTATTGTGACATGACAGAATCTTTAATTTTTGAAATCAGACTTCAATTTGCGGTTAATTTCCATTCGGCACATTTTTAGCGTGACCTAGACTATCAGGTAATTTCCGGAGATTTTTAGTGCAAATGTTCCATGGTCGATTTTCTTCGAGTCATAATAAACCCACTTGACACATTGGTGACTCTTAGTTGTCATGTAAATCTTGAGGATTCAAATATGGACAAAGGGTTCCAAAACAATAGAAAAATTAGTCTAATGTCGATCGACGAGAATTTTCCAATTTAGTGGTGTCACCCACAATTAGCCACACATCTTAGTCGAATTGGCCTATCTCTAATCTCAAATGGATTTTATATTGTGCCATAATGACCTCTAAAGATGAGCATGGTCAAGAAGCCGATTCCTAGTCGAATTCTCAAGTCTATTACATTAAAATTCCTTGATAGCTTCCCTAAATAGTCTAGTTATCTCCAGAGTGATCAGCTCTGAGAACGGCCATATAAGCGTGTCGATGAAATGCCCGATTTATTCAGTAGAAAACAATGTCGAAAATTTGGAATGTCACACATTACGATCTAAGTCATGTGCTCATGCCATGCACTTTCCTCATGTAACTCATACATATATCGTTGACACACATGTGCAGACTATGGCATCATTCTCATCATATGCAATCGATATTCATGCACTTTACACACGTGGTGTCTCAAGAATTGCATGGCATCCCATACTATTAGGCAATCCTCGAGACCATGCTTTCAAATTATTACGGCCACTCAGGACCCAAAGAATTGGAAGGTTCGCAAATTATTGGCGTAATCGGACATCATCTCGTCCCATAAAGCACAACATCCCGTTGACTTGGGGCATTCCTATAGGGAGCTTCGTTTTGAAATCCATTCACGAACGACATCTCGTTAACTTGGAGGCATCTGAACTTTATTAGGCATTGTCCTATGTAAAAATGCATTAGGACGGGTCCACACCTCGTGTAAAATGCATCGGGTCTTAGGTGATCACATGGTCATACCATCACATACTCCATTTCTTATCTTTCTCATTTAACCCATGTGATGCTCATGCAATGTGCAACTCCACTTGTCAAATGCCATCATTCAATACTCATATATCATTTATATGACACACATATGCACCATTCACTTCCCAAACTCATGACATATAATCCACATAACATTTTTAACCATCGATTCACATTGCACATATTCCAATTAGCATTTTTAACCATTAATCCACATAGCACCTCATCCAATCGACATGGATAACCACTAAAACACATGTCACATAACCCAAATAACATGGTTAACCCTTAAACCACATGTCACATAATCAAAACAACATGTTTAACTCCTAAACCACATGGCACATAACCTAAATAACATGTTTAACCATAGAATCACATAGCACATAACCTAAATAACATGTTTAACCATAGAACTACATGTTACATGTGACATCCTAAATTTCGACCCCATCTTGATAATATGAAATGGGCATTTCGTTGACATGACTATGGTCCCATTTCTTTGAGTTGGCCACTCATGAGTTAATTAACCTATTAGGTGAAGCCGTTAAGGGATATAAATGCAAGAAACCCAAGAATTCGATCGGAAATCGATTGCTCGGCCGTGATAATTGCAAAGGTCAATACAACACCGTTATAATTGTAGTGATTCCACATGATTACAAAATTCGTGTCGAACGGCACTAACCCGATTTTCTATCGATTTTATACTCGGTGCCCGTAATTGAAATATTGCGATTTTTACAACAATTGAGAGTCACCTAAGAAGTCAAAGATGCACAAATGCATTAAAATCCCTAAAAGCTACCCGATAGGTTAGGTTGTACTAAAATTGCGTTCGGTCAATTTTAACCACGAAATTGAACTCAGTTTTGAGATTTGAAAGTTCAAGCGTGTCACGATTTATTTTTAAGACCTCATCTCATCTTTTGAGAAATTTCTGTCGAGCTGGGAATTATGCGGAAAAATCAAATTCTGCAAGAAGAAAATTAAGAAATTCGGATGGGCACCTTCAATGGGATTTTTGGCCTTCAAATTGAATTGTTTTGTGAAGACTTGAAGGGAAATTGTAGGGATTGCTGCGATGGCTTTTTTGGGCCATCAAATTGAAGTAATTGGTGAGGAATTGAAAGAAAATGGATGTAAATTCGTATGGCTGCTGAAAGGGGTTTATTTTGGCCTTCAAATTGGCTTGGTTTGTGAGAGAATTGAGAGAAAATTGGCTATTGGTTGGTGCTTTGACAAAAGAGGATGAAGACTTTGTGGCACAAACCACTCAAGTGCCAATATATTTCAATTGACTTGCCATTGGTTCATGCATGGACTTGCATGGCCCCTTGTCCCCCTCTCTCTTCCCTCTCTCCATTTGTGCATGAACCCTCTGCAGAACAGCCCCTATCTTCTTCTTCTTCTTCTTCTTCTTCTTTTCATCTACAAGTTCATGCCACCTTCTAGCCTTCACGCCTAACTCCAGCCGCACCACTCCACCAAGCTCAGTCCACCCGTGCATGTTGCCGTCCTCACCGTCTGCTGGTCGAACCACCTGCCACCAGTCCAAGCTGAACCACCTCAACCTCGACCAGCCTCTAGAACAGAACCGGTTTCCCCTCCCTTTGGCTGAGACTTGCAAGGTTATTTTTAGCCTCTTTCGACCCTCCTTTGAAGTTGCCGCAGACATGGGATCTCACTGCCATTGCGATGTCGTCACCGTAAGCCCATTGCCTCGCTAATCCAGTGAGTTAATTCTTTAATTTTTTATTAGATTGTTAATTGCACTTAGGGGGTTAGATTAGTGCTAATTAGCTTAGTTAAATTAGTATTAAGTGAGATTAGCCTTAAAATGGATTAGTGTTAATCTAGCTTGGTTAGATTAGCCTTAATATGGATTAGTGTTAATCTAATTAGTTAAATTAGCACTAATGAGAATGGTTTAGCCTAATTTAATGGATTTCTCTCAGATCAGTTTACTGGATGCTTGCCGTGTGCCATTTTTGTGAATCGAAATGTGCTACAATTTTGAGGTTGATTTTTTTATTAAGAAATGTTTTAGATATCTTCAGTTATGACATATATTTTTCCTAAGATTTTATGGATTTAAAAGAATAAGATTTCATCTTTGTTAAAAATAAAATAGAACCCATATTTGTGCTAGAAACTGTAACATTTTAGTGTTCAAGTGATTTTTATCAACTCTTAGGGTTCCATTTTCGAAAGAGTTTCTTCACAAAAGTTGTTCATCACATCTTTTAGTTTAACTTAATTAAATTTTAGATCAAACGGGTGAGTTTTAGATCTCGAACTAAACTGATTTCTGAAAACAAACTTTCTGGACAATAACACAGTTTTTGTAACGGATTGAGCGAATTACTTCTCTTAATATAGATAGATCTGGGCTAAGATGTCTCATGAAAAATATTCATTTACGTGTCATTTATAACATATTTAAATTTGAGAATTTTCTGAGCTCTTGTGGTTAGGTTTCTGGATTTAAACTTGGAGACATGCGAATGACCCGATTTCTGCCGATTAGGGCTGATTGTGATTTTGTGATTGTTCTTGATGTCTTGCTTGTTGAATAAGGATATATGTTGTGATTTGGTGGATTTTTGGCATGCTGAGGACTTATGTGTGATAGGACAAGATTAATTGCTCTATGTGGGTTCCAAGTTTTTTTTGTCAAAAGAGGACCTTATAAGCTTTTAAATAGAAAATAAATGAGGTGTCGGGTCCGGACACCAAAACTCAATTGCCCAATAAAACAATGAGATTTTAAACTAGGTGTATACAAAGTTTGACGGATTAATTTTGAATATGTGAACATGTGACATCCTGATTTTCGGATTCTATTTTCGATTGAATAAGTTGAGCTTTTTATCGACCTGTCAATAGTTCTTTTCTTTGAGCTAATCACTCACGAGACAACTAGTTTATCGGGTAAAGCCATTAAGGAATCTAAATGCAATAAACTTGAGAATTCGACCAGGAATTGACTACTCGGCTGTGCTAATTTGCAAGGGTCATTATGACACCGTTAAAATCGATTAGAAACCGAAGATAGGTTGTTTTGACAGAGGCATGTGATTAGTGCGCGGGTGATTCCACCTAATTACAAAATCCTCGTCGAACGGCACTAGATTGACTTTTGTGTCATTTCTGTATCATGTGCCCATATTTGAAATCTCAAGATTTTCACGATAATTGAGAGTCGCCAATGGGTCAAAGATGTACAATGTGGCTCAAAATTTATTTACCACAGGTCAATTGCACCTAAAATTCTTAAAAGCTACTCGGTAGGTTAGATCACGTTAAAATTGTGCCAAATTGAAATTAACCACGAATTTTAATCCGATTTCATGAATTGAAAGTTCTATCATGTCACAATTCATTTTAGAAATGTTGACTCATCCTCTGAAGGTTTTTCTGTGGACCAAGATTTTCGGCGAAAATTCAAAGTGGGGCCATTTTGGATCGGGAAAATTGAATGACCGTTTTTTCGCACATCGTTGGCTATCAAGTTGGTTTAATTGACAAGGAAAAATCATGAGATGGGCGATGGCATCTTGGTTAAAATTATTGGCATCAAATTAGGTTCATTTGAGGGAGGAGGTGCAAATTTGTAGGCCAAGGGTCCCTCAACCTTTTGGACCATTTGGGAAGCTTGTTGGGGAAGCCAAGGGGCTACAATTTGGCTAAGGATGCCAGCCAAGGTGATGGGGGCCTTGCAATGAGTGTTTGGGGATAGAATGAAGACTTTTGAAGCAATGGTGGCCCCCCTCCAATCTTCAGCAACCCTTATTCTACATTTCCAGCCACCCTTTTTCCATTGTTGAAGCCTTTTGTGAGCTCAAAGAATCAGATGATAGCTAGCTCTCCCATCTCTCTATCTCCCCTCTTTAGCCCCAAGCAAATTCATAGCATTTTCTCCCATGTTTTCCTTCTCTGCCTGTTTCTGCTCCAGCTGACATTTTTCTGAAAAACTAAGTTAAAAGTTGTATTTCCATCAGAATTAGAAGGCCCAAACCATTTAGGAGGACCCACCCGCTTGCCGAACAAAGCTACTGGCCGACCCATACCCCAATCGGAAGAAACCGATCGCAATCCGTTGGTCCATTTGGCAGCCTGCACTGCCTCGCCTATTTCGCCCCTTTTCAGCCATTTTTCTTCTATTTTGACTCTACCTCCACTCATACCAACCACCAACAAGTCCCTCTCGACCCCCAAGTGTCGTTGGTTGCCGACCAACCCCTCGTTAGAGCTCCAACCAAGCCTGTTCAGCTCTGTTTCTTCTCTGGCGGTCCAGTTTTCAGTGTTTTAGTGGGAGGCAGAGGTTGTTGCTGCCGTTTTAGCCTCGAGACCGCCTTAGATCATCATGGTAGAGGTTCTCGAGTGTAGCCTCCGTTGTTGCCACCGCATCCATGTCTCCAGCCTGTTTAATGGGTGAGTTTAGCTCATAATCCTTTGATTAGTGCTTAAACTTACTTAGGAGGTTATTTATGCTTAAGGGTTAATTAGATTAACTTAGGTATGGATTAGTGATAATCTAGAATGGTTAGATTAGCCTTAGAATGGATTAGTGTTAATCTAATTAGTGAGATTAGAACATTTGAGGATGGATTAGTCCAATTCAGTGGACCTTTTGCAATTTTGATCTCTAGACCATCATCGTTTGCTATTTTTGTAGATCGAAATGAGATGTGAATTTGAGGTCAATTCCTTCTGAAGAAATGTTTTAAACACCTTCAGCTATAACATATATCTTAGTCACGATTTTTTGAGATTTCAAAGTATGAGATTTCAACTCCGTTATTTGCAAATAGAATCTCGGATTGTGCTAGGATTTGTGACCTTTCGGGATTTTAGGGGTTTTTATCAATTCTTAGGTTTTGAATTTTAAAATGGTTTCTTCGCAAAAGTTGTTTGTCACATTTTCTAGTTTAATATAGTCAAATTTCAGATCAAATGGATAAGTTTTGGATGTCGAACCAAATCGATTTCAAAAAATAGATTTTCTGGAAACGAACACAGTTTCTATGCTGGATTGAGCGATTTACTAAGCTTAATCTAGAAGGATTGATTTTATGTGTTCTTTACGACATATTCAAATTTGGGAATTTTCCAAACTTGTTTGGTTATGTTTTTGGATTTATATTTGGAAAGCGCAAGTGGTCCGATTTCTGCAAATTAGGTATGATTTTAGTTTGGTAATGGTTATTGATACTTTACTTGCTTTAATTAGTATTTTTAATGACTTGTAGATTTAATTAATTAATTAATTAATTAATTCTAAAAATTCATTGTTCACGCGACTTTCACGAAACATTGTTCACATGCACTGTTCACCAAAGAATGAAAAGTGCCTAATTTCATGTGTTTTGATCTTATGAGGTGATTTGAGCGCATAGATGCATGGGCATCCGCATGAATTAAGTAATTTTCACAAAAAAAGAAAAAAAAAAGAAATATGCTTTGTCCAAGGCACACCAAAATGGATCGCCTTTAGAGGAAAAATGATTTGAAATTTTATATGCAAGCATGGTGCATTGATTAAATGCTCAAAGATAAGAATGGAGTCTTAATGGTGTGTTTGCGTGATCAAAACTTGGACCACCACCCAAACTGAGTTTGGGGCGATATCTCGGCGGGAGTTGGAAGCTGATTGCAATAGATTCTAGACCGATATCCCTCTTTGGGAAACCGTCTAAATGGGAGTTCTAGACGTAGCCATGCCTAATGGGGCGAGACGAAACCCAATATTTATCGGTAGCCTAGCGGGAGTCGGATGAGTGCTTGATTGGGAAGTTAGCCATGGCCGGAAGGTTATTAATAACTAGAGCACGCATGAGTTTTGAGCTTAATGGTTGCTGACTAGAAAGTTAGCCATGGCTAAGAAGTCATAAATTAACCGGATTGTCAACTAGGGAGTTGATCGTGGCCGATGGGCCGTAAGAATTGAAAACACGCGTGAAGGTTGAGATGGTTGGACTTTATTATGAGGTAAAATTGTGTAATGCAGTATGGGACATGTCATAACGATTTTACTTTATAATCGGGACCCGTGTGATCGAGTGATGAATGATAGGTGGCGCACTAAAGTGCAAGTGCATATGTGAATCATAGCATCTTTAGTTTTAATTATGCACGAGTTAAGCACATTGTTTATGGTATGCACGCATGAATTGATATCGTGCAAGGTGTGACAACAGCCAAATGAGATCGCTTGTGACACAACTCACATGTGATTAATGAATTGCATCATCTAATGGCCATATGCATTGCATATATCATGCTGAATTATAACGTTAAGGGTATGTCATATCAGGTAAGGTTGCATGAGAATTGACTATTGTTTTGTTGGTCGTGGACTTGTTTGTGGGGTGGTTCTGAAGAAATACCCTGATTTGAGTTGGTGTTCTAATCGGGGGACTAGGGGGAGGACTCGTTGAGATTTATATCTTGCTGGTTATTGTATAACCAATTTCAGATCCCTAGTGTAAAGAACCCGGATCTTGAAGCGGAAGGATTAGAAGCATAGGTGGCTCAGTAGTTCTTTTTAAGATAGACCTTCTGTATAAACTTTAGGTGTTTATGAAAGTGTATTTGATTTGAAACTAATTATCCTACCTTTCTATCCTATATATGTTGTTGTCGGGGGATTAGTTAATTCGCTTCTGCATGTGCAATAAAATGAAAAGGGTCGATGACGAGTTCTAAAAACGTCGCAAAATTTTATCAACCATTGAGGGATATGTGCACACTCAACATTTGAGACGTGATAGAGCACCTATGAATTTATTTCTAAACTATTTGAACAAAAAGGGGGGGTTACTAAGGTTTGTTTTCGAAAGAGAGTGTTGGAAAAGAAATTAGAAAAGAAATATGGTATTGAGTTTGGACGCCAAGTTTTATGTGCTCAATAAAATAATGAGGTTTTATACTAGATGCATGCAAAGTTTGGTGGATTAATTTCAAATACGTGACCCGTACGAATTTATTTCGGAAAGTTTGAACAAAAAAAGAGTTATTAAGTTTATTTTTAAAAAGGGATTTTTGGTGTTTTGGCAATATGATTGAAGGTAAAAGTTGACTAGATTGATGATGTGCCTACCGGGTTTGGTTAATTAAGTGGTTTGGTTTAATTAAACGCAATTTATTTAATTAATTATATTTACCGTAAATTGTGCCGGGATAGTCGGTTAGTGAAATTTTACGCCGATCATCATGGTTGTGTTTATATGTGAAATTAATTGCTTAATTATGTAATTGAGTGCTTGATTGTCGGTTTTGACTATTATTGCAAAAAGTGATTTTTGGGTATTTAATTAAAAAAAATACCTGGTGTCAGTTTTTGACGCCAAAAGTATTCTATGTACTAAATAAAATCATGGAATTTTGAAATGAGAGTATCATGTTTTATGATTCAATTTAAAGGTGTAACCACGTACAATTATTTTATCGGGAATCTCTAATATGAAAAAAATTGGCCAAGTTCATTATTTGAAATGGAAGTATTTGAATGCAAAGCACGATGTTCTTGGCCGAGTTTGGATGTGCGTGTGATCTCTATCAGAACTCGTCACCTGATGAAAGTTGAGGAGGTGATGCTCCTTCGAGAATGCCCTTGACAACGGATGCTGATCGCAGTGATGGTTGGACCGATGCTCCTGTGTGGAATGCCCTTGACAACGGATGTCGGTCGTAGTAGAGGCTGGGCCAATGCTCCTTTGGGAATGCCATCTAAATGTAAACATTGTCATGCCTAACGAAGCAGGACAATACCCGGTTATGCCGGATGACCGCCGACTGATGAGTTAGTCATGGCTGTTGGGTCTAAATAACTGGGACGCTTGAATAAGTGAGATAACCATGCCTGATTATTGGACAAAATTATGTGCCACGGAATGAGATGTGTCATAACGATTTGGCCATATAATTGAGACTCCTATGATTATTTGATGATTGATGTGTAGTGTTCTAGTTATTGAATATATTGCTATATGCATATGTATATGAGATATATTAATGTGCAGGGAGGTGTTGAGGCAAGGTAAGTCCTATATGATACATGTTTAGATCGCCTCTAGGGAACTCTCGTCCTAATCGGGGTTTAGGGTGTTGACTCGCTGAAATTTTTATCTCACTCCGTTGTGGTTTAAATATTTTCAGGTCCCTAGAATGGAGGATTCGAAGTCTAAGGTGGAAGGGTCTAGAGTTTAGGTGGCTTGGTAGTTTCTTTTGAGATGAGATTTATGTGTATAGACTGGTAGGACCGACTTGCTATGTTTATAAAGTTTGGTTCGTGAAAAATGGTTGTCCTGCTTTTACTATCCCATGTTTGCTTGTTGTCCGGGGATTATTAATTCGCTTTTGCATGTGCTTAAAATGAATGGATCAATGACGTGTCCTAGAATGTCGCAAAATTTTAGTCAATCACCGAAGGATATGCGCGTGCCCGGGTTCGAGGCATGACATCACATAACCTAAATAACATGCTCAACCACAAATCACATAGCACATCATCCAAACGACATAGATTACCACTAACCAACAGTCTAGGCTTCAACACACCTTGCGGGAAGGAACAACAAGACCGAACAACGACTAAAGGTTGCTAGTCGTGTGTACATTGTTCTTAAAGGAGCAAGACGATGGCTGGTCACAGCAGTCCGACGGTGGTTTGGTGTCGGTAGGGCCTTTGGTGAAGGAAATAAGTGAAGAACGAGCTTGAATGAAGATGAAAATGGTTTGGGGGGTTCGGTTATCCAAGGTGAGGGAGAGAAAGAAGAGAGAGAGAGAGAGAGAGAGAGAGAGAGAGAGAGAGAGTGTGTGTGTGTGTATTGAACATGAGGGGGAGAGAAAAGGGAGGAAAGAGAAAGATCACCCCTCATTAATGCTTTGCCCCTCAAATCTTCGATATCTCTTAACCCAAGGCTTCCATTAAATGAAGATGTGACATTTTGAAGAGGGAAAAGTGTGAGTGAAAGGATGAAGAGAGACAACGGCGTGAGGAAGATGAGGGAGAGAAAAAGAATGGTCTTGTCTCCATAAATATTCATCAACTCCTTTGTCTCTTATCAATCAAGCTTATCCAATTTTAGAAGTAAAGATCTAGCATTTAATGAAGGGATTGCACTCAAGTACATAGGTGAAGGCTAGGCTAGGCTAGGTAACCTTTTTCCCTTCCTCATTGTCGCCCAAATTCCAATGCTACCCCCCTTCCTTGCCCTTTTCCATTTTTGCCATTTTGTTTTTAGTCCAATGGGAGGGCATTTTGGTCAATTTACTAAGATTTTGCACTATTCACGTCTTTTTGTGCATTTAATGTCAAGATTTTGTTCAAAGTGGGATTGATGGACTTGAAGGACCCATGGATCTCCCTTGGCCACCTACACCTTGGGCGTGTGGGCCTTGGGTCGCCCACTTGTGCTTCGGGCCCAATGGGTCCTCGCCCATGGCCCGTTTCCACTTTTCCGCACTCAAATGCCTTTGCCAATGAAAAATCGAGTTTTTTGCCCCTAAACAACCTTTCCCGATGTTCTTGTGGCCTATCGATCCTTAAGACACTCTCATCCAAAGATCACTTGTTGGAATAATTCCATTGTGAAAAATTGGGTCAGAACGAAGATGTTACAACTCTTCCCCCTTTAAAGAAATTTCATCCTTGAAATTTACAAGATCGACCACTTCCTCAAATGAATAGGGGTATTGGTTCCTCATAATGTCCTCACTTTCCCATGTCACTCCCTCGGTGCTGTGATGCTGCCATACGACTTTGACCAAGGAAATGACTTTGTTGTGCAACACCCGTTCTTTTCTATCCATGACTTGCACTAGTTGTTCGACGTAAATCACTTTATCATCCACCTCGATCTCCTTATTGCTCAGCACGTGTCAAGGGTCTGGTTCATACTTTCTTAGCATAGAGACATGGGACACATTATGAACATGGGCAAGATTTGGTGGTAGTGCCAATCGGTAAGCCAAAATCCCAATTCTTTCCAAAATTTCAAAAGGTTCTACAAATCTAGGGCTTAGCTTTCCTTTCTTACAAAAACAAGATGTACCTCTCATTGGCGACACATTGAGAAACACGTGATCGCCAACTTGGAACTCCAAAGGTCTCCGACGTTTTTTGCATAGCTCTTCTAATGACTTTGTGCTGTCTTTAACCTTTCTTGAATAATCTATATTGCACCCATGGATTGTTGCACTAGCTCGGGGCCCGTGATTTTCCTTTTTCCTTCATCGTCCCAATAAACGGGTGTTCTACAGGCATGTCCATACAATGCCTCAAACGGTGCCATTCCGATACTTTGTTGATAACTATTGTTGTATGCGAACTCGACAAGGTGCAATTGATCTTCCCATCCTTCTTTGAAATCTATGACATAGGCTCACAACATATCCTCGAGAGTTTGGATCATTCTTTCGGATTGTCCATTAGTCTACGGATTATAAGCCGTGCTAAACTGCAGCTTTGTTCCCATTGCCGTCTACAAGCTTTTCCAAAAAGATGTAGTAAACTTGGGATCCTAATCAGAAGTAATCATTACTAGAACCCCATGCAACCATATTATATGTCTCACATATAACTTGACATATCGATCCATGGCATAATCTTTTTGTACCGCAATGAAGTGACCAATTTGGTCAGTTGATCGACCACAACCCAAATGGAATTATTACCTTTTTGACTCCTTGGCAATCTCATCACAAAGTCCATCATGATATGCTCCCATTTCCATTCCAGGATTTCCAATGGTTGCAACAATCCTCCAGACTTGCAGTGTTAGGCTTTCACTTGCAAGCATGTCAAACACTTTACCACGTGTCTTGTGACGTTAGCTTTCATGCCATTCCACCAATAATACTGCCGAAGGTTCCTGTACATCTTCATACTACTTGGATGGATGTGAAAGTTGCTTTGGTGGGCATCTACTAGAATATCTTCTTGGAGCTCTATATCGTTAGGTACACGCAATCGTCATCGGAACCTCAAGATCCTATCATCCGTTGCTTGGAAATCTGGGTTCCTTTTCTCAAGGCTTCATTGTACAATCTTTTGGATTTCCGAATTCGTCAATTGCAAGACTTTAATCCTAGTTTGCACTTCGGGTTAAATTCGAAGGGTAACCATAAGATGAAGATGGCCTACCTCGAACTTGAAATCTGAATCTCATACACCTTTGAGAAGTATCCACTCTCGAGTCGTCATCTACATAATTGATGACTTCTAACTAAGTGCATCCACTACCTTGTTGGCCTTCCTAGGATGGTATAGGATGTCATAGTCGTAATCCTTGAGAAGTTCCATCCAACACCTTTGTCTCATATTCAACTTCTTTTATGAGAATAGTTACTTCAGACTTTGATGGTTGATATAGATTGTGAACTTTTCTCCACACAGGTAATGTCTCCAAATCTTTAAAGTGAAGATAATCGCCTCCAACTCCAAGTCATGCATTGGGTAATTTTGCTCATGAGACCTTAACTACCTAGATGCGTAGGCTATAACTTGTCCATGTTGCATCAAGATGCAACCCAATCCTTTAAACAAAGCGTTGTTGTAGATCCCATATCCTATAGGGACAAGACGATATTGTCAACATTGGGGTTGTCGTCAACTTGTGCTTAAGCTCTTGGAAACTCTTCTCGCACTTATCCATCCATTCGAACTTTGCTCCATTCTTTAGCAATTACGTCAAGGGCATAACTATTCCGAAGAATCTTTCTACTAATCGCCGGTAATAGTTAGCCAGTCCTAGAAAACTCTAAACTTTGGTCACCGTCGTGAGTCTTGACCAATTCATGCCCGCTTCGATCTTGGTTGGGTTCTACCAAGATTCCTTCGCTAGATATTACATGACCCAGAAGTGCTATTTGATTAAGCAAGAACTCGCACTTACCAAATTTGGCGTAAAGTGCATGTTCACAAAGGGTCGATAACACCATCCTCAGATGTTGCTCATACTCTTTAGGGCTCTTTGAGTACATTGATATGTCGTCAATAAAGATTATGACAATTGATCCAAATATGCCTTGAACATCATGTTCATTAAGTCTATGAAAGCTGCTGGGTGTTGGTCAACTCGAACAACATCACTATAAAGTCATAGTGGTTGTATTACGTTCAAAACACAGTCTTCAATATATCCTCCTTTCTTTAATCCTCAATTGATTGTAGCCTGTCCTTAGGTCTATCTTTGAGAATACCGAAGCTCCTTGAAGTTGGTTGAACAAGTCATCCATCCTTGGCAATGGATACTTATTCTTGACCGTCACCTGATTGAGCTATTGATAATCAATGCATAGTTGCAACAATCCATCATTCTTCTTTATGAATAGCACAGGTGCTCCCTATGGTGATACGCTAGGGCGAATAAATCTCTTATCCAACAATTCTTGCATTTGCACATTTAGCTCCTTCGACTCGGATAGTGACACCTGATACAGTGCCTTGGAGATCGATTTTGTCCTAAGGGCCAACTCGATGACAAACTCAATCTCCTGCTCTAGAGGCAATCGTGGCAACTCTTTTGGAAAGACATCCACAAATTCTCGTACTACAATGATGTCCTCCAACTTTAGCTCTTGCATCATCAAATCCTCAACTGTTGCCAGATAACCTTGGTAGCTTTTCTCAAGGAACCGTTCTACCTCAAGCGAAGAAATCAAGGGTGTAGATGATCCACCATTGTGTCTTATAAACTCATAACTAGAGCTACCAACCGGATTGAACTGTATAACCTTACTAAAATAATCAACCGTGGCTCGATGCTTATCAAGCCAATCCATTTCAATTATAACATCAAAATCACGCATAGTCAAGACAGCTAGATCTATCAATTCCTTTTGTCCATCAATAACTATCTCACATACTTGGCAGCCAAAAATAGATAACACCTTATCATTCATAAGGGTGGAGATGCTAAGGACCGTTTCCAACGGTTTCAATTCTAACCTAGCTAACTTAACAAACTAATCGGCTACAAATGAATGTGTCACCCCCGTATCAAACAAAGCATACGTGGCATGGTGGTGTAAGGAAACCGTACCTATAATCATGGCTCAGGAATCCTTGTCTTTCTCTCTAGTTATCGCCTACACCTTACTCTAGGTTAGGGGTCGGTTCGAATTTCCTTTGGCACGGCTCTTGACCTTTATCCCATGAATAAGGGTCTTGACTGCGTTTTGGCTAGTTGTCAGGGGCAGTTTTTGACATGGTGACCCTGCTGGCCACATCCAAAGCATGCGCTCGTTTGGGTGTGGCACAATGCAGATCCATGAGACTTGCCACAAAATTGGCAACTTAACTCATGTGGGGTGTCGGCTTTCCAACACCGTTCTTCCTGTTAGGAGGGATAGGATGCCTTCCTCCTACTATTGGCTTCTTCCCAAACTGATGGTTATCTTTGTTAATAGCAAACCGCGATCCAGATGCGGCTGCTCACTCGGCCATATCCCTCTCGATTAGTTGAGCTCTCTCATAAAGCTCATCGTAGTCCTTCAAGTTTAGAGGCACCAATTGGCTATGGATTTCCTATTTCAGCTAGTCCCAAAACCTCTTAGCTCGATCCACAAGATCCTTAATCATCCTTGGAGCATACTTTGATAACTCCGTGAACTTAGCCTCATACTGGTCCATGGATGGTAATTTTGACGAAGTCGTAGGAACTCTGATATCTAATCTCTTAAGCACAATTGGAAAAGTATTCTCCATTAAACGCTTCCATGAATGAACTCCAAGCCAAGACAATACCTTCAAGAAAGACTTTTCTTTGAGTGGCCTCCCACCAATCGTTTGCGCTACCTTGCAACTAGTAGATCACCAAGGTCACCTTCTCCTCATTTGTACACTTCAACAAGGCAAAAGCCTTCTCTAACTCCTTAATCCATGAGATTGCCACCTCCGGATCACCTTTCCCCATGAACTAGGGTGGCTTCAGCTTAAGGAACTGCTCCACAACCTTTGGTTCCCATTTTTAGCTAACGGGTCCTCACGGTGAGTAGTGGTAGTGGTAGCTTGCTACCTCATCAAGTTCCCTATGGTCTCTAGGGCCTACAAAATCCCATCAAATCGAGGGTCCTTGCATGCCCTACCTCGGCCATTAGCTAGCCCAAGAGCTGCCCTTCCTCGCTGCATCCTCAATTTTGGGCGAGCTCCACTGACAACTAATTCCACAATCCCCAACAATATAGTTAGGAACTCATAATCACAAATTAGCAAGACAATCCGCAATCACATGCATCTTGTAAGCGTTTTTATTTAATTATCCCAAGGTCTCAATGCGCCTTATCATTCCAAGTAGTGACCATGCTCTAATACCAAACCGGGTGAGGATGTCATGCCTTGAACCTCTATGACCGCGCGATAACTCATGCCCATTGAACCTTTACTTATCCTTTGGTCATTTGATTGCGATGTCCCAAGATGTGTCGCCGACCCAAATCATAATAACATTAAAACGCACAAGCGAAAACGTGAGCAAATCTTCAATCATCAAACAACATGGATAGTTAAAACATGGTCATATATATATAAGCTTCATAAGTCATCATCTCATACATAGTGGGTTCAAAATTAAACAACTAGCTTCACATATGCGACATGCCTAACCGTTTTGCCACGACCTCCTCCAAAAAGGGCTCGAGGGTAAACCTATGCCTCTAATACTATGAGGGTGGTCCAAAAAGTGCTAACAACCCCTGCGACTACCTAAGCTCCTATGGCCTCCGACTCCTTGAAGATCAACTAGGTGTCAAACTTGGGGTCAAACATTTCCCTATCGGGAATGTCCCCATCCTTGGCATCCCAACTAATGCCTCGCTTAGAGCCTCCGACATTGGGTGGACCATCGAAGCCACATATAGGACCTGGCTCTTGTTGCCCACCTAAAACTACAATGCCATGAATCGGTGGGGCACGAAGTTTAGGTGAACCCTCATCAACCCAAATGGTTGTGACATATCACGTGTAGCGTTTGTCCGCCGTTCCCACTACCAAGTATTCCGTCACCTCCTGACTACACTCAAGAGGGAGGCAAAAACAAATTTGATAGAATGGTTCAGTCATTCTTGGGGCCCAAAAACATTTCAACAAACAAATATGAGATAAACTCAATGAGTGAACTTCCTAGACTTCACGTCGGAAAGTCATTCACCTCGGAAGTGCCCTAAACATACAAATATCTATCGATCGCGAAACATGGCAACACACATCTTGCTTTACTCTCATCGATCTCATAACAACTTGTCTACTATATAAAGCCATCAAAGTAGATGCATAGGCAATTTCATAACATAAACTTCCTGTTGAGCCAACATATGAATACGCATTATGATCTAAGTGATATTACTAGTATGAGTACCTAGAGGGGGGTGAATAGGTATACAAAGATTTTTCTTGAAGATTGCACAATACTTTAGACAGTTGAAGAATTTGCAATAATTAAAAATCAATCGTGAGACTGAGTAAGGGAAAGAGAGAATTGAACACTCGGTTTATAGTGGTTCGGCTTGATTCAAGCCTACGTCCACTCTTACGCGCACGACAGCCAATTGGCTGGATTCCACTATGATCAAAGAGGCATTACGGTGTTGATCTTCCTTGATTTCTCGGTGTAAATGATCTACCACACTCACTCAAGGTATCACCAAGTACAAACACTCTCTGTGTATACAATTTCGCTCAAACAGTCTCGACTAACAATCAAGGTTCTTCAGACTCTGGAATTTTTCTATCGTTCACACACTTAAAATAACTAGAACGTCTTCCTTTTATACTCCTTTATGCCATCATAGCCGTTGGCACTTACCAAAGGAATTCCTCCAATCTACCCATTGGACAGAATCAATCAAGAAGATCATCCGAGCTATTTAAGGAATCTGATGATAGCCCATCAATCCTGTTCGCCCATACAATCAGGATCTCGGTTTCCAAGAATAGAACTTTCCAAGATTATTTCGTCGACCATCGGATCTTCAATCGATCTTAGATAAGAATTAAAGAGTCCGAAATGATTATCCAACCAAAGAATCTATTCCAGAGAATAGGATCGAATCCTCAACCATATACCTCGGCTTTGGATTTCCTTCGTCACTGGATTAGAAAGACTGTCGGTGAGAATAGACTTAAGTCTTGAGTCTTGAGTCTTAAGTCTTGAGTCTTGAGTCTTGAGTCTTGGGTCTTGAGTCTTAGGTCTCGAGAGTACAAAGTCTTCAGACTTTAAACTGACGGTCTCCGAACATCCAGACTTAGACTGAAAGAAACGTTTTGTCAGCTTCAAAATATTCTGGAAAGATTTCTCCAACAATCTCCCCCTTTTTGATGGTGACAAAACTTTCTTGTAGATTTGAACAACTTTGACTGCAAAAACATTTCTCAAGCAATATGGCTAACTCATAAAGATTAATAAAACAACCGGACTCGCATCCACGAAAATTGGTTAGTCTTTCATGAGAAACACCATATAACAACACTTGAATAAATGCAACCAGTCAAGCATCACAATCCACAGCCAATTCAGCCAAATTCACACCAAGTTCAAGTTCTCAAGTCATACTCAAAAATAAACATAACCACAAAAGTCAAAGTTTTTAAAAGATGTTGGTTCAAATTGATTCTCCCCCTTTTTGTCATCATTAAAAAGGGTGAGAAAGGAGTCATGTCTGCTTGGGAATGCGCACGATCTGGAAATCCCCAATGGACTGAACTACTCCTTCGAGCTTCTTTAGGTCTTCTCTCAGTTGAGCTACCTCTTCTCCCTTAGCATTGGCTTGAAGTTGCAGAGCGAGGTCTTTGAATTTATCCTCCAGAGAGACTGAAGATGCTTGTCCAGCGTTATTCAAAGCTTGGATTTCACAGTCCAGAACATATATCTGGCTACGCATTTCCAGAAGAATATTCATGATGCTACGAAAATCTGCAGAATCGTCTGTCTGAGTACTGGCATGAGCTTTCTCTGATGGAGTAAATGCAGACGATGGCGCTTCTGTATAGTCTGGCAGATTTGGAATCGACGTATCACCTTCTTCAGGCAATTGAGAGACCTGAACTTCTTCTGGGTCTTCTGGAGATTGTCGTAGATCTTCTCTGACAGCAGCATGAGGTGTAGACCTCTCTTGCTCGCCAACTCCCCCTGTCTCTAGGACATCGAAAGGGGAAGAGTGATGATCATGCTCTTGATTTCCCTTCTCTCCAGATTTGTCAGCAGACTTTTCTTTTTCTCCTTCTCCTTCTTCTTCAACTTCTTTCTCCTTCTCTCTCTGTTCTTCTTCTTCTCTGTTCTGCTCTTCTTCTTCTCTGTTTTGCTCTTCTTCTTCTCTGCTCTGCTGAAGTTCTGTCGGTTGAGACATAGAACGTCTGGTTCTTGTCAGTGCTTGGATAGTGGGATCTTCATCATCTTCATCTTCATCTTCATCTTCGTCCTCTAGGATGAGAGTTCTTTTCTTCTTTTTTGATGGGGCACCAATGGCCTCCTTTCCTTTCCTTTTTGAAGCAGACTGGACTGGAGATTTCACTTTGAATTTCTCCATTGCCTTGGAGAGTTCTTGCAGACGCATCTTCATTAACATTTTCAATCCTACCACCATCTTATCACACGGTCGAACACAAAATGTATGTGGCGGTTCAATGTTCATATGTCTGAAGATCTTGGTCACCAGACCAGGATAAGGCAATTGTCCTTTGTCTTTTGACATTGCTCTGTACATATGGAAGAGAATAGTGTGCGGGAGAGAAAACTTCCATCCCGAGTTGATCGCATACATCAACTTTGCTTCGAAAGAGACACGAAGTCTTTGACGTAGACTTCGATCCGAGACAGTTGATCACAATCTTATGAAGCACAATGTTGATGGCATTCATCCTGGAATAGGTAATTTTCTTCTCTACGTCCCTATCTTTGACAAGATCCGAGTAGTACGAGCGGGTGAGACTTTGATTGGGAGATAGCGTCCCCGTTCAACTCCAACTATGTCTCGCCAACATATTCACATCTACCACGTAGACTTGGTCTCGAACACTGAATGAAATTCTATTCACATCCAAAAAGCTAAGATTTGAATAGAAATAAGCGGTCAGTTGAGCATACCCGTCCGTAGAGTCAGAGCAAAAAGTCTCCAGTTGAAGCAAATTCAACTTCTCTCTTAAGTTCAAGTTGATGGTATCCAGGAAGTCAAAATCGACACTTCTAGGGTTTATCACCCTTCTTTTCAACAGCCCGAAATACACTTTTTCCTGATCCTTGGATTTAAACAAATCCATCCGATTTCCTTTCACCTTTGCTTTGCCACACCCATTCTAGGTTTAAATTCAAGGAACATTTTGTCATCATCGTTCCCGTCAATCGATTTTGTCCTGGCATACGAGGATCACTTGGAATGTTCGCAAGAGCCTCCTCTGCCCTTCCTTTAGGGGCAACTCCCAATTCCTCCATTTTCCGCAGAAAAAGATACTCATTCCCATAATTTTTGTCCTTAAGGAAGTCATCTATATATTTTAATGAAGTACCGGTGCTTTTCAACGCACGATAAAGCTTATAGATAAAGGAGGGTTTTTGGACTCTTACTTGGTTCGGCATCCTCGATTATCTCTTCTTCCAGATTTTGACTTGCACCTTGTGGGGCGGAGACGATGAATGACGTGGAGGAGAGCGAATCGGACTTTGTCGCCGACTTGATAAGTCTTCTTCCTCGCAAGATCGAAGTGAGTCGGTCCCTTCTCCATTCTTTGTGGTCCCCTACTTGCGATTCTTGATGATTTCCTCGAAGACAACATCTTTCTTTGTCTATTGGAAGATTCCTTCACTTGCTTTTCCCAAGAAAAATGACCACTTTCTCGACGACGAACAAGAAGTAGAAACATATCGGGAGGAGAGTGCCTTTTAGGGTTTTGAAAATTGGGCGAAGAATAACTTGTATATATATATACCTCGGATTTGAAAAGAGAAGTTTAATCGGTACAAGGAAAGTGTACGAACATTCTTTTCAAAATCAATAACTCGCCAAAATTAATTCCTTTTAGATAAAATAGCAACTTACAGTCTTTAGCCATGAATGATTGAGTCTCAGGATTTAAAGTCTGAGAGATCAGAGTCTTAGAGTTGGTGAGTCTCTAGACTTTAACTTCTTCAAGCTTCAAAATGTTGAGTCTTGAGCGGATAAAGTCGAATTGATTTTTCTCCAAAGGCTTTGTGAATATATCCGCTAGTTGACTCTTTGAATCAACAAATTGAATCGAGATTTCTCCATTTTGAATATGATCTCTAATGAAGTGATGTCGAATCTCAATATGCTTTGCTCTTGAATGAAGGATTGGATTTTTGGTGAGATTGATCGCGCTGGTGTTGTCACATCTGATTTCCGTGCATGAGTCTTCAATGCCAAAGTCTTGCATTTGTTGTTTTATCCATAGAATTTGCGAACAGCGGCTCCCAAGAGCTACATACTCGCTTACGTCGTTGAGAGAGCTACAATGCTTTGCTTCCTTGAAAACCAAGACACCGTCCTATTTCCAAGCGGTTGACAAGTTCCGAAGTGCTTTTTCTATCGACTACGCAACCGGCCAGATCTCGCATCGAGTATCCTAGAAGATTAAAGTCTCCCCTCTTTGGATACCAAAGACCGATGCTTGAAGATGAGGCAACGTATTTGATAATACGTTTCACGGCAATGAGATGTGATTCTCTAGGATCTGATTGAAACCTAGCACAGATGCAAACACTCAACAAAATATCAGGTCTAGAAGTAGTAAGATAAAGAAGTGAACCGATCATGCTCCTGTACAGCTTTTGATCTACTTTCTTCCCTTCTTCATCCTTGTCTATCTTCTGAGAACATGACATTGGTATGTCGGTCTTTTTGCATTTTTTCAATCCAAACCTTTTGACAAGATCATTCGCATATTTTTCTTGATGGATGAAAGTTCCTTCCTTCATTTGATTTACTTGGAGTCCAAGAAAGAATGTTAACTCTCCCATCATACTCATTTCAAACTCATCCTGCATAGACTTAGAAAATTTCTTGCAAAGACTTTCATTAGAGGATCCAAAAATAATGTCATCAACATATATTTGAACGAGTAAGAAACTTTTGTTTTCCTTTTTGATGAACGAGTAGTATCTACTTTACCTTTGACAAATCGTTACGTAATAAAAACTTACTTAGTCTCGTCGTACCAAGCTCGAGGTGCTTGCTTTAGACCATACGAGCCTTTTTCAGTCAAGACGAGTCCGGCTTCTTTGGGTCTTCAAATCCAGGCGGTTGTTCCACATAAACTTCCTCTTGGATAAATCCATTTAGGAAAGCACTTTTGACGTCCATTTGGAATAACCTAAAATTTTTGTAACAAGTAAACGCAAGTAATAGACGAATAGCTTCTAACCTTGCTACAGGAGCGTAAGTCTCATCATAGTCTATTCCTTCTTCTTGCGTGTATCCCTTGGCCACGAGTCTTGCTTTATTCCGTACGACTTTTCTTTTTTCGTTCATCTTGTTTCTGAACACCCACTTGGCTTCAATAATAGTTTTACCTTTTGGTTTAGATGTCAATTCCCAGACATCGTTAATGTTGAACTGTCTGAGCTCTTCTTGCATAGCTTCGATCCAGCTTTCATCAGATAGAGCTTCTTCTATGCTTTTTGGTTCAATTTCAGAGATGAGAGCAACAGCACTAGATTCTTCACGCCTTTTTGATCTGGTGCGGATTCCTTCATTGATTTCGCCGATAATGAGATCTTTGGGATGACTGGATTTATGCTTCCAGTTGCTTGTTGATTTGCCTGGTTGATGATCTCTTTCTTTATTTGAATCTTCATGAGTATCTAGATGATGGACTTCCGTAGTCCGAGATGCTTCTTGAGTTGAAGACATTGGAAGGTCTAAAGCGGGTTCGACTCTTCATATTGAGTCTGGCTGGATTCATCTTGCGTTGAGTCTTGGAATTTGACATTCATTGACTCCTCCACCGTCTGGCTCTTCTTATTATAGACTCTGTAGGCTTTGCTTGATGTAGAATATCCAAGGAAGATGCCTTCATCTGATCTTTCTTCAAACTTACCAACTCGATCATTTGCATTTTTCAAAATAAAGCATTTGCAACCAAACACATGAAAGTATGAAACAATAGGCTTCTTACCTTTGAATAATTCATAGGGGGTTTTCTCTAGAATAGGTCTTAGGAAGACTCTATTTATGATATAGCATGCTTTGTTGAAACAAATTCAGCCCAAAATCGTGAAGAAATTTTACTTTCAATTAAAAGTGTTCTAGCCATTTCTTGAAGAGATCTATTCTTTCTTTCCACAACTCCATTTTGCTCGGGTATACGGAGAGGAAAACATGTGATTAAAGCGATTTATCACGAATTTTGTAAAATCTTGATTTTCAAATTCACTTCCATGATCTCTGTTCTTATACTTGAAATAGCACATCCTTTTTCATTTTGAACCTTTTTAGCAAACTTCTCAAAGTACGAAAAGGTTTCGACTTACTTGCAAGAAAATATACCCGGTAAAGCGAGAGTAATCGTCTACAATTACTAGACAATACTTCTTACCTCCAATGCTCGGGTTCTTGTTGATCCGAAGAGATCCATATGAAGCAACTGTAGTACATGATTAGTAGATACATGATTTATTTGTTTAAATGAATTTCTTACCTGCTTTCCCAGAATGCATGGAGTGCATAAGTTAGACTTTTGATATGGCAATTTAGGTAGACCTCGAACAAGCTGCTTTGAAGAGATTTTGGCTAATTGCTTCTTGTTGATATGGCCAAGTTTTCTGTGCCATAGAACTGCTTCATCTTGAATTGAGATTAAGCATTGTTCTTCATTTGGCTTTACATCAAGAAGGTAGATGTTTCCATGCCTTCGACCCATGAAAGACTGAGTCGAATCTTTACTAATTTCAGAACATATGCCTTCTTGAAAGGAGATCTTGAAACCGGTATCACACAATTGGCTAATGCTGAGAAGATTGTAATTGAGTCCTTCCACTAGAGAGACATTGCTTATTGTGAGATTTCCAATTTTCACAGTTCCGAATCCCACAATGCTTCCTTTGCTATTTCCTCCGAATGAAACTTTTCCACCATTTACTTGAATAAGCTTTATGAAACAATTTGAGTCTCCTGTCATGTGTCTTGAGCATCCGCTGTCAAGATACCACTTTACCTTCTTTTGACGAGACCCGCATTCAAAAAAGAGTCTCAAGCTTTCTTTGGTACCCAAATTTTCTTGGGTCCTTTGGTGTTAGTAGGATGAGCATTATTAGGCCATACTCTCTTAACAGGCTTCCAAACCATAGGACAGTCTTTTTCAAAATGATCTTGACTGTTACACTTTGAACACCTTAAAGCATTTTGACCTACAGACTTTACAAAAACTTTCTTGAAATGATTTTTGTAAGCCTCTCTCGACGGTCTTTTCTTAATTCTTTCTTTTACTTTCGGAAAATCAATCAAAGGGATTGTTTCAAATGGTCATACCTAGACCCGACTTATTGAAGTAAGGTCTTTGGACTGAAAGAACTTTTTCAAGTTTTTCCGACCCTATTGAAAATTTCTTTGAAATATTTGATAAATCAGTTTTTAAGAAAGCATCTTCTTTTGAAAGTTTTTCTTCATTCTCTTTAAGAGTAGAAACATTCAAGTTTAAACTTTTCACTTTTTCTTCCAAAATGTTTTCCTTTTGTTTTAAAACTGAGTTTTCCTTTTTAAGTTCGGAAATCTTTTTGAGAGAAGTCTTAAGACTAAAGCATAATTCATCAATGTATTTAGAGACTTTGACAGGGATTTTATAATCACTTACCTCAAATTCACTGTCTGAGTCTGATCCAGAGTCTGAGTCTGATTGCGCCATCAGACACAGGTTGGCATATTCCTCATCACTTTCTTCACACTCTGTATCGCTCCAGGTTTCGGCTTTAAGAGCTTTTCGAGACTTCTCAGACTTTCCTCTTTTCTTCTTCAGAAGAGGATAGTTGGGTTTGATGTGTCCCTTTTTCTTACACTCGAAGCAAACTACATCTTTGTTTGGTTCCTCATTATCAACAAACTTGGTTTGCTGTTTCTTCGAAAACTTTGTTTCTTTGAGTTGAACCTTCTTCCTTTTCTATTAAGCTTTACGAACCTTCTAATCATAAGAGCAAGCTCCTCATCGTCCGATCTTCTTCGAATCTGTATCATCGAATCATCGTTAGATTTTAAGGCAATGGATTTCTTACCTCTTGGATCTTCGTCTTCATTAATTCGTTCCACTTCGTAAGACGAAGAGTTCCAATCAGCTCATCTACGAGATAATGGCATGATTCTTTGCGTCTCTCTTATTGAAGTCTTTATATGATTCCAATCCTTGGAGAGTCCACGCGAAGCTTGTTCACCTTCATGGGATCAGAAATTTTTTGTCCTTGGTTCTCAAGACCATTGACAATATCTCGTAAAACGACTAAACATGTCGCTTATAGATTCTCCTGGTTTCATTTTTAAGGCCTCATATTGACCGAGGAGAATGTTAATTCTAGTCTCCTTCACTCGATCTGTCCCTTCATAGGTGATGTGTAATCTATCCCATACTTCTTTTGCTGTAACACAAGAAGATATTCTGTTATATTCAGTTGGAGATAAAGCACAATATAAAGAGTAAATTGCTTTTGCATCGAGTGCTTGTCTCTTGTTTATTTCTTCCTGAGCCATTCCGCTGGTTTCAATAGTGTCTTTCCCTCTTTCGAGATTGATGCAGCAGCGGGAGTGATTCCTCTTTCCACAACGTCCCATTCCGGAGGATCCTTTGATCGTAGGAAAGCTTTCATCTTGTTCTTCCAAATGTTGTAATCCTTTCCATCGAAGTAGGGAGGTCTGGTATTGCTTTGCCCTTCCATCAGCCCCGGTGCTAGCATACTAGCCATGGATCTTTTACTCTGAAGTAAAACACTTCAAATAAAGTAAGAACACGAGCTCTGATACCAATTGATATTACTAGTATGAGTACCTAGAGGGGGGTGAATAGGTATACAAAGATTTTTCTTGAAGATTGCACAATACTTTAGACAGTTGAAGAATTTGCAATAATTAAAAATCAATCGTGAGACTGAGTAAGGGAAAGAGAGAATTGAACACTCGGTTTATAGTGGTTCGGCTTGATTCAAGCCTACGTCCACTCTTCTGCACTGACAGCCAATTGGCTGGATTCCACTATGATCAAAGAGCTGTTACAGTGTTGATCTTCCTTGATTTCTCGGTGTAAATGATCTACCACACTCACTCAAGGTATCACCAAGTACAAACACTCTCTGTGTATACAATTTCGCTCAAACAGTCTCGACTAATTTCGCTCAAACAGTCTCGACTAACAATCAAGGTTCTTCAGACTCTGGAATTTTTCTATCGTTCACACACTTAAAATAACTAGAACGTCTTCCTTTTATATTCCTTTATGCTATCATAGCCGTTGGCACTTACCAAAGGAATTCCTCCAATCTACCCGTTGGACAGAATCAATCAAGAAGATCATCCGAGCTATTTAAGGAATCTGATGATAACCCATCAATCCTGTTCGCCCATACAATCAGGATCTCGGTTTCCAAGAATAGAACTTTCCAAGATTATTTCGTCACCATCGGATCTTCAATCGATCTTAGATAAGAATTAAAGAGTCCGAAATGATTATCCAACCAAAGAATCTATTCCAGAGAATAGGATCAAATCCTCAACCATATACCTCGGCTTTGGATTTCCTTCGTCACGGATTAGAAAGACGCATCGTGAGAATAGACTTAAGTCTTGAGTCTTGAGTCTTAAGTCTTGAGTCTTGAGTCTTGAGTCTTGGGTCTTGAGTCTTGGGTCTCGAGAGTACAAAGTCTTCAGACTTTAAACTAACGGTCTCCGAACATCCAGACTTAGATTGAAAGAAACGTTTTGTCAGTTTCAAAATATTCTGGAAAGATTTCTCCAACACTAAGTCATGCGCTCATGCCATGCACTTTCCTCATGTAATTCATATATATATATATATCCATATCCATGCCACACATGTGCAAACTATGGCATCATTTTCAACGTATGATTGGCATTGAGGCACTTTACACATGTGGCGTCTCGCGGATCACATGGCATCCCATATTATCAGGTATCCCTAGATACTATGCTTTCAAATTATTGTGACCACTAAGGACCCAAAGAACCCGAAGGTTCGCAAATCATCCGGCGTAATCGAGCATCGTCTTGCCCCATCGAGCATGGTATCCCGTTAACTTAGGGGCATTGCTGTAAGGAGCTTTGTTCTAAATCCATCCGCAAACAGAATCTCGTAGACTTGGGGGCATCCGAACTTAATTGGGCACCGTTTCGAGTAAAATGCATCAAGATAGGTTCATACCCCATGTAAAACACATCAAGGTCTAAGGTGATCACACGGGCATACAATCACATACTTCATTTCTTATCTTTCTCATTTAACCCATGTGATGCTCATGCAATATACAACTCCACTTGTCAAATGCCATCGTCCAATACACATACATCACTTATTTGACACACATATGCACCATTCACTTCCCAAACTCATGACATATAATCCATATAACATTTTTAACCATCGATTCACATGACACACATTCCAATTAGCATTTTTAACCGTTAATCCACATAGCACATCATCTAATTGACATGAATAACCACTAAAACACATGTCACATAACCCAAATAACATGGTTAACCCTTAAACCACATGTCACATAATCAAAACAACATGTTTAACCCCTAAACAACATGGCACATAACCTAAATAACATGTTTAACCATAGAATCACATAGCACATAACCTAATGGCATGTTTAACCATAGAACTACATGTCACTTAACGAAATAATGTGCTCAACCACAAATCACATAGCACATCATCCAAATGACATAGATTACCACTATTCTGCCCTAAATTACTCCCTAAATGCAACGAAAGCTCTAAATGAAGGCTAGAAAGCCACTCACCAATGGTGCGGGCTTCAACACAAGTTGGGGGAAGGAACAAAAAGACTAGGATAGTGACTAAAGCTAATTGTCATGTGTCCACTACGCTTAAGAGAGTAGGATGGTGGTTGGTTGTAGCGATCCGACGGCAATTCGGTGTCGGTAGAGCCTCCAGTGAAGGAAATAAGTGAAGAACAAGTTTGAATGAAGATGAACATGGCTTGGGGGTTCGGCTATCCAAGGTGAGGGAAAGAAAATGGAAGTGAGAGAGAGAGAGAGAGAGAGAGAGAGAGAGAGAGAGAGAGAGAGAGAGAGAGAGAGAGAGAGAGAGAGAGAGTGCCAAACATGAGGGGGGAGAGAAAAGGGAGGAGAGAGAAAGATCTTGTCCCTCATTAATGCTTTGCCCTCAAATTTTCCATATCTCTTAACCCTAGGCTTCCATTAAATGAAGATATGACATTTTAAAGAGGGAAAAGTGAGAGCGAGGGGATGAAGAGAGATGGCTGGTGAGAGGAAGATGAAGGAGAGAGAAAAGAATGGTCTTGTCTCCATAAATGTCCATCAACTCCTTTATCTCTTGTCGATTAAGCTTATCCAATTTTATAAGCAAAGATCTAGCATTTAATGAAGGGATTGCACTCAAGGACATAGGTGAAGGCTAGGCTAGTCTAGGTAGCCTTTTTCCCTTCCTCCTTGCCACCCAAATTCTAATGCCGCCCCCTTCCTTGCCCTTTTCCACTTTTTCCCTTTGTCTTTAGTCAATGGGAGAGCATTGTGGTCAATTTACCAATATTTTGCATTATTCATGCACTATTCACATCCTTTTGTGCTTTTAATCCCAAGATCTTGCTCACAATGGGCTTGATGAGCTTGAACACCCCTTGGGGGTGTGGGCCTTGGACCGCCCACTGGGCTCGAGTCCAATGGGTCCTTGCCCATGGCCCATGGCCCATGGCCTTTCCCAATGTTCTTGTGGCCTATCGATCCTTAAGACACTCTTGTCCGAAGATCACTTGTCGTAATAATTCCATTCTTAAAAATCGATTCAAAATAAGGATGTCACATGTCTAGTCTAGGACCCAATGAACTCCTAAGAGAGCGGATCCAACGTGAGTCCTGCACTAGTGCGGTTTCCTTTTGGAGGCCTGTGCAATTTCTGTATGATTACAATGTCCCACCCCGCCAAAATGAGCACATGCGCACATGACATACCTGCTATGCTTCCTCCTACGATCACGGCCTTTGGCTTCTGTTTCAGCTTGTTTTGATGAGGAAGATCATGACTATGATTCATGACTTCTGTTGTATCTTCTCCAAGACTTGCTCTATGTTTCTATCTCATAAAGAAGAAGAGAAATGGGGTTTAGAGAAATGAGACTTGGAAAAATTTAAAATCTGGACCTCCTTTGCTCTGATACCATAAAAGCAAATAATTGAGTCTACTTTACATCATAAGTTGTAAGGTATAAATAGAGATATCACCACCTATAATTATGAAAGAAATTAATGATGAAGGATAACAATGACTTATGTGGAAATTGAATGAAAAACAATTTTAAAAAATCTCCAGATACTCTGTTTGATGTGTTATATCCATGCCAATTTGTAGAAGATTCTACATTGTAATTCTGATTTATTACTTTTTAATTTGTTACTTCAAGAGGATGTCCAAGGCTCCTAAGTGTTGTGTCTCATTTGGTTTTGTGACTTTAGATTGCTGATTTAGACTATAGTTGCAGGAAGTTGAATCCTCGGAGTCGAGGAGTTAATAAGTAGAAGATAACTGGGTCATTGACAAATTTTATGTGCTAATGAGGTCACCATTCACCTGCAGAAATAGCATTATAAATCAGATCTAAGATTCTAAAGTCGATTAGCTTTTGAAAATGACAATTTTTTTTTTTTTTAAAATTTCAATGGCCACAATAGTAAATAGTGGCAATAAAATAATTTCGTTTTTTCAATATAAAAACCTTAATTCACCATGGAGTCATCATTTAACATATATTTTATGTAAATTCATATATAATTTAGATGAATTTAACCTTACACAATAAATGCTTATATAATTTAGATAACTTAGTATTCAGAAATTACCTAAAAGGAATTGTTAAAGTTTTCCACTAAATTAATAACCAGATGCCTCATCTTGAAGCCATAAGATTAATATATTTATATATCCATATCAAGTCACATGATCTTATTTTCAAATTAAATATTACTGAGTCATTAGTAGAATCTAACCATTAAAACCGGATGCCTCATCTTGAAACCATAAGATTAATATATTTATATCAAGTCACATGATCTTTATTTTCAAATTAAATATTACTGAGTCATTATTAGACCTTAACTTTAGTCAACTCATATAATTAAACTGTTAACAACCAGATGCCTCGTCTTGAAGCCATAAGATTAATACATTTATAAATCCATATCAAGTCGCATGGTCTTTATTTTCAAATTAAATGACTGCCTCATTATTGAGTCATTATTAGACCTTAACTTTATTCAATTAATATAATTTAACTACTAAGACCGGGTCATGATTAAGTTCACCTTAGCCATCAGAGTTAAAATTAAATTTCTATAATTCCATATTTCCAAATAATTTGATTGCCCCCAATGAAGTTTCTCATTTTACATTTTTGTCCTTAAGTCCAATCTCTCTTAATCAAGCTAAACTGATTAAATTGAATACCCAAGGCCATTCATTTACTATCTAACACGCATGAATATCTTATTTACACTAGGGACATGCCATAAATTTTATAAATTACCACTTTTAAATTAATTATAAGTCCAAACATTGACTAGCTAGATAAATTGTCCAGATTAAGCAATTAATTCTTAAAAAAAACTTGATTACATATTTATATAACTTAGTCAAGATAGAATTAGAAAAGATATGATATGAAATCCATGATTTTTGCTATATTTTATCTGCTATTTGGTTAATTGTAGTAATAAAGCCAGATACTCTCATAACCTATCATGTCAATTATTTTATATGAAGATGGCATATTGATATAAATGAACCTATAAATGTACAAATAGAGATGGCAAGAATCTATCACAATTCACTCCTAAAAAACCACAAATGCATAAACAAGGATAATAATCATCAATCAAACCATGATTATTGTATGATCTAAATCTTAAACGGCAAAGGAACTCATTGCATTATTCCAAGATCATAGGTTTGATTATGACATGAAACTTTAATAATCAATGGCAATATCTACAAGGTAGATTAGCCAATGAGAGTCAATTCTAGCAAGATGGAGAAAACGTGACCACTCACCTTCATGATTCAAGAAAGTATTGTCTTCGACTCTCTCATCACTTGTGAAGCTTTGACACAAATCGTAGAGCTACAAAGGAAAAGGAGTTTTGACTCTTGTACCGTTTTCATGAATCTTTTACTCTCTCATCGTTTTGGTTGAGTTTTGATGTGGACCAAAAAACCAGGTAGTCGAGAAGCTTCAACATGAATTGTTGCTCCTCATTCTTCGAGAACTAGAAAGATCTTTTTTAAACTTTGAATTTGTTCATTTAAAATATGGTTACTTCTACTTCATTTTTATTTTCTTATTTTTTATTATGTTTCCTCTCTTTTTTTTAGTTTTTTTTATTCCTTTCTATCATTCATCAAAAATTTGTTATCGATAAAAAATCATAATAATATCTACCTAAAATATGTAATAGATATAAATACTAAACATATATAAATAAAAAAGGAAATACATAACAACAAAAATTATTTTACATTAGAATATTATTTATATTTAATTATTATTTTAATTTCATTCATTTCAAAAGCTTGCTATTTGACAAAAATAACATTTATATCATTGATATAAAAAATTCAATCCACTTTTATTCTACCTCCCCTATGAGATATTTTTATTTAGTCTAATCAATTATGTACCTCACATTTTTTTTGTCTTGGGTAAGAATAAAATATAAGAAATGATAAATTTTATCATATTCTAATTTTTATTCTAACTACCATACGTAACTTTATGGTTTGTGTCGAATTTTAACTCTTCTCCATACAAATAGTATGGAAATAACTAGAAGGTTTTTTTTTTTTTTTAATTTTACATACATTTTTTTCATTGATTTAACAATTAGACAAAAAATCTTGAATTGAAAGGAAAAAGATACAATTAGAGAATCGATGTGACCACGATGAGATCCTCCACTCTATGAGTAGAAATTTTAAGATTTACCCACTAAGATAAATGAGTGAAGCGACAAATCTAAACATTGATTATGCTATTCCACATAATGTAGCAATCATATGCTGAGTGCTATTGATTTGTTAATCATTTAAAAGTGTGGTAATGATGATTAAGTACTTTCTCTTTATAGGGAAAATTTCGAATAAGACCTCAAAATAAGCCTTTTTTTTTAAAGAGTCCCTAAAATGGATCTTGGATCAAATAAAGTTATGAAGTAGTGAGTTTAATCTCAAAACACACCCCCAACACCTAGGTTGGCAAAATCTTCTTCACATCTTCAAAGTTCAGGTTGTGGTGGACTTTAAAATTTTTGAAAACTCTATCCAATTGGAGAGCTCTATAGTTTCCTAAAGTTTTGCTTATTTTCTCCCTCGGTACTATGAACGAACGCAACTCGATTTTGGCCATTTCCAACGCCTTGGATGGTGAAAAGAATTTAAACAAAGTCCCACGACAATGTAGAAAAACTACATAAGTGGAATCATGGATGATAGAGAATTCTCATGATAGCAAAAATCTAAAAAGATATCAATATGATGCAAATGAGTAAATATTATAATAATTTCTGACGAATATACCATACTTTCTCTCATTTGTAAGCTCTAGCAAAAATAATGTTAACCGCCTTAATAATTTTCAGAGAAGGGAGATGATGTTTCGAGGGTACTTAATGACTTTTTTTTGTCTAGACATTATCATAATAATTTTTGAGGAAAAAGAATAGCGTAAGTGCTATAATTTTTGCATGATGCTCATTTGAGAATTTTCATTTTTTTTTTTGCTCATTTAAGTGTCATATTGGAATAAAATTGATCATTTGAGTGTCATTTTTAGATAATCATCCTGTGTGAATTTTTTGAATTATGAATTTTTTTTGTTTTTACTTTCATTTATATTCTTTTTTCAGAACAGCGCCTGTTTTTCCTTTTTTATGGTTGGCAACAAGCCCTAAAAAAAAAAATTCAAAAAATTTAAATATTTAAAATATTTAAAAAAAAGTTATCCACGTTAGCACTTATGAAGTTACATAGAACGACTAGAATCCACATCGGACTTTTCAGTGAGATAAATTGCTAATGGCACTCAGGTGATTGATTTTTCAAATTTATAACATTCAAGTGAACAAATAAAAAATTATGACACTCAAGTATTCTATGAAAGTTGTGGCACTTGGATTGTTCTATCTCAATTCTTGTGCTATACACACCTCTCTTTTTTTTTTCTTTTCTTTTTGCTACTGTTGTTAAGGATTTTCCGTAAGTTTGAACTTTCGAAGATGTGAGAACAGGTGGGGTGATTTTCTTTCGCATCCTTCTTTGCAGGTACACCTTGGATCGGGAGCCTTGGTCAAACAAAAAAGCAGTTGATTTTGCAGACAGGACCAACAGCTCATTTTTTATTCAATATTCATTTTTGAGCGTCATCAATGACGCAGAAACTTCGTGACCGATTGATTGGTTCATGCTTACCTTCTTCAGTGCATTCAAAGGGTTGACAAAACCCTAAATGTCATATCATTCCTCCATGGCTCTTTTGCCCTCCTGATGCGAGACCCAGTTTTATATTTGAATGGTAACCCAGTTTTATAAATTAGCAGGAAGAACTTCATAGGGATTCTTTAATATTAATTTGAGCATATTCTACAAGCTTGCTAAGAACTCGTTGTCCTGTGGCGAATCACCGAACATGTATCCATAAAAATAGTGATGGATGCATATCTAACTGAGGGGGAGGTGAGACAAAAATAATCACAATACTAAACTCAAAGGAGGGAGGGGGAAATGTCACAATCTTGTATAAAATTGTATAGAGTATGGCACATGTTATAATAAAGTTTCGATAAGTACCAAGCTATTGGGCTAGTGGAGAGATGGAGTCCACTCTCCCCCTCGACTTGTCATTACATAGAAATATGAAATATCATTCATGAAAATGTTCAAGATTTTATCATGTTCATCATCGGTGAAAAGTACAATTCCTTCAAGTGTTATTTGTATTAGGAAATTGATATGTATGCTGTTAGATCATAGCCCATTTCCTAGCTTCTAAAAGAGACAATTACCAAAAAAAAAAAAAAAACCCTTTTAAAGGAGACCAAACTAGTTTGGTTATCTTTTCTGGCATTTCTCATCTTGTCTCGCTCGGTATCTGACTCCGGCAATTTGCTTCATATGGCTTCGTGTGCTCATGATGATATTGAAAATAATTTGGGGTCGTGCAAACTATTGTGACACGACTTAAGGTAGAAAAAGGAAAAAGAAAAAAAAAAACCTCAAGTGCAGAGTTCATTATTTTTATATTTTTCTCGGAGAGAAGCATGTATTATATGCACTTGGTGTACATGAGCCAAATTCACATGCACCATCGGATTGAATAGTTAATTTAGAGATATCACTATATATATATATATATATATATATATATATATATATATAAAATTGTAATTTTACCACCAAAAAGCAGAATTAAGACTTTTCATTACCTACAGTCTAGGCTCAGGCCGATTGATGTACCAAATCCAATTAAGCCTTTTTGTTCAATAGTTCATAAAGCATGCTATGAGTCCGAGAACTCAGTTCATAGTGCAGGCATTTCCCAATAACACTGTAAGCTCTCTTGATCCCTGAAATGGTTTCTGAATTCTCTCATCCTGAAAAATCGAGAACTCCTCGCCATGCACAAGAACCTGAATCCCTACAAAAAGAGTCGCTATCATTTCACACTAGAAGCTCACATGTTGAGATAAAACCATGGCATGGGTGCCCTATATTCATTAATTTCAGAAGGATCCTCAGTTTAAGGTTGGGTCGGAAACTCTGTTCAACGGAAGAAAGACCGCCCATATGCTGTGACAAGCAAGTTAACGCTCATCTTGATGGTGTCATTAGTCTTGAGAAATCGAGTTTTGGCTTTGACTTCAGTCTTGTCGCAGATAGGTTGTCATACAGGAACGCTAATCCCATAACACAACACCAATCGGTAATTCCCCATGAAGAAGGCCGTGGAGGTTGGTCCAGCGCGCTGCTCTGAAATTGAATTCCTCATCCCTTGTGGGCACCCGGTTCGCCTCCTTTTCACCGTCCCATCACATTGTTCTGCATTGTTTTTCAGGAAATTAGCAGTGATTGGAATGAGTGGAATAATGTACTCAAACTCATTCAGAGGCAAACTTGGTCTAATATGGCATAACTGACACTGGAAACCATACCGAGACAGTGGAAAAATGGAAATTTTTCACAAAAACAATGTATGATCCTCATCTTATTTTTGAGAAGGTTCAATTGCCCCAAATGAATTTCTAAGGAACAATCTGGGAGATATCACATCTTCTTGCACGTTTTTCGTTTGCTCTTTTCCACTTTTTTTTGGCTACAGCAGAAAGATAGGAACAGAAAACAAACCTCTGTTCTTGCCCATATATCATACACATAGTTGTCTTTCCAAATGTTGATGCACTAAATTAAACCTATCACCAGATTCACCGCAAATAACATTTTTGGCTGAACCAAACAGAAGCCTATTTCAACTTTTCTGTTCAAGTTTTTATCCAGAGAAAACCGCGCTTCTAGCTTTTATGGTTTTTGTATCAGTTGTAATTCACGCATTCTCTTAGCTACATTATGAACTAAAGCTTCACGCTTTGAAGCTGAACCTAATCATTTTAACTAACACAGAACCTTTCACTTATTCCTCAAGTCTGAACCACTCGAAGAAACATATCCTTTTACGTCCTCGTGAACTCAGAAAACGCACAACAGAGTGACCTGGTCAATAACGAGAGGCAAAGAGGGGTCGTGGAGTTGCTGGACCCTTTAAATCCAAGCCTTGATCTGCTACTGAGCCAAAGGGTTCGAGCCCAAGACCCGTTCCGGCAGAACTCCTGGTTGGCGCCATGTTCGATTTGTTGATGATGACATCCCATCCTGCTAAAATGACCTTGTGCGCGCAGGATAATCCCATGATGATGCCTCCAACTATCATTACCTTGGCCTTGGGCTTTGTGGGTTTCTAGGTTTCTTCGTCTTTACCCTCCATTGGGAATCTATGAACACGAGTGTCTCATGAAAGCTTGTTCCTTTTGTGTCTTGTTCCTGATGTTCAGTCAGAACATGTAGCAGTGTGGCTCGGAATTATTGAGAGTCACAGCCAGACAACGAGAACCAGATATTTTATGCAGTGTTTTTATTATGTGATCATGACATTTGACAAAACTATCAGACAATTTCAAAAAATGATACTTTATGCGTGATGCCTATCATGTGAGCATGTGAATTGTCATTGACGTTACGGTTAGCCCTGTAAAAGATGGACAATTGCTTCGACATGTTTGCTGCATTGTGAAAACATAAATGTTTTGGTTGAAGCACTGATACTAACTGGGTTCTTTTCAGCTGTTTAAAGATGCCCCATTAAAAACTTTCTATTTCATTTTGATAAGTATTCAATAGCTTTCTTATTGATTGCAACGTGAATGCATAGATGGCTAGCCTTGACACACTGTTAGGTCAGGGAGCTTTTCTTAATCATAAATCAAGTTAACTAATTTGTGTAAGGAACAAGTTTTGTGCTGCTGTACAAGGGCTATTGCAACTAGAACAAGAAATAGCTACATTACATGCAAGAACTGTTTCGGTAAATGAGATGATCAGTAACTCTCTAACACAAGTCTAATATGAGGGTCACCATCCATGATGCTCCTGTTTAAGTCGGATGCTTAAAAAGACACATCTCTTTCTATATTTAGCTGGAGCTAGAAATAATCTGTGTCATGTCCGAAATCAATATTGACGTGACCAGAATGGCAACAAATACAAGATGTTCACCGTTTGCCGGCCAACAGAAGGTCACTTGATCTGAGCAAAGGATTTTGTCCGAAGAAGGGCACGCCTCTCTGCAGAAGCATCTTGCATTCCTCCTGAGTGGCTGTGTTGGGATTGAAAGGTTTGCAGTCAGGAAGTGCAAGGCCTTGTTTTATCTGCCCGACTTGCCGAGCATGCAAAACTTGCTTGGATGCAACAGGTAGCCTAATGGATTGGTATTCTTCAAGAGCAGCTGTCAGATTTTTCAATCCCGACTTCTCCAAGCACCAGCTTAGGACAGCCGCATCCAGAATTGACATGTTTGTGCTCCTTGAGCTGTGCGGTGTCGTGGCGTGCGCTGCATCACCAATAAGTACCACATTGTCCCAAACTATTTGTTCTAGTGGATCACAGTCGTAAATGGCATTTATGAAAGGTTCTTTAGTTTCTCTCATGAGCTGAACCAAAGCCGGATGCCAAATTTTCTCTGCATCCTGGTACATCTTCTGAATCATGTCATCACTTACTTTTGTAGTAACTGAATTTCCCTGTAGTTGTCAATGACAGACTAAATATCAATTACCATAAGGCACAAGTTCACTCATGGACAGGGATACATATATAAAGATACATCTATGATGATTTCTGTGATCTAGGTTTTGATGAATTTGGGATATATCCATACCCAGATCTTCTATGAGGGATGCTCATGTAGTTCCTCAAACAAATCTTTTGAATAAACAGGAAAACTATATGACAATTTCCATCACGATCATTTACATTGTTAACTAAATCCACGACTGCTACTACTATAGTACAGTCGGTGACAAGCAAGATGGGTGAATATTACCTGCAAGTCAGGTTCAGGTTGATTCAAATACCATATCCAGTTCAGCCTTTTGTTTGGGATCTCATAAAGAACAGTATGATTTCCAGGTGCCAAGTCTAAGTACTGGCATTTTCCAAGCTCCGGATGTGCCTCCCTAACGTTCTTTATAGTTTCAGAATCTTCACTCCCCGAGAAATCAAAAACTCCTCTCCAGGCACAATAGCCGGAATACCTATTATGTCAACATAATTATGGTAAGCAAACAAAATGTCTAAGTCAGGGATTGGTGCATGACAATTTGGCCAGAGAAGTAACCACTTCGGTTTGACATTGGGGAGAAAGTGATTGCGAATCAGGGAGAGGCATCCATCTGCAGCGATGAGCAAATCTCCGCATACTTCGGTGGTTTCTCCAGTGTCGAGAACTTGGGCCTTCATTTTAACTGATTGCTTATCACTGGAAACAGAGAAAGAGAGGAAAAGATGGCCCCAGAGGAATATTTCCGGTGGCAATGCAGTGAACAGATGGTCATGCAGACTAGCCCAATGTGCTGCTCTATGATTGAAATGATCATCTCTTGCCAGTATCTTCCTTGTTTTCTCATCACCGATTGCTTGGTTCTGGTACAAATAGACGCATAAGAATTTGGTAAGAACAAGGACACAATGTTCACTGCTCCATAACAAACATGATCAATATCTATATTTTTAACAAGAAACAAAGAAAAGGACCCATATCTCGTTGAAGTACTTAACATCTCCCCTCGCTGTCAAGCAAAGCAAGAACTTAATTTTCATGCTGCTAGAAAAAGGACATATTCTGCGCCAATTCTCCAGTAATTGTGATCTTATACTTCAATAAATGTCGTATCTCACCTCAGGATGACCTTAAATAAGACAAAGTTTGTCATATGAAGTTTCCTTACTAGATCAATGGCGAGAGGACAGGTGATATCTCGGAGGAGTTCGGGGCGTCCTGTCCAGGACCTGATGAGCTCCTGAGAGAGAGGATCCAAGCTGAGTCCTGCACCGGTGGGGCTTCCTTTTGGAGGCTTGCGTGATTTCTCTATGACCACAACATCCCAACCCGCCCGGATGAGTGCATGCGCACAGGACACGCCTGCTATACTCCCTCCTACGATCACAGCCTTTGGCTTTGGCTTCAGCTTCTCTTGATGAGGAAGATCGTGACTGTGACTCATGACTTCTGTTGCACCCTCTCCAGGTCTAGCTCTGCGTTTCTAGTTCATAAAGGAGAGACTGTCCAAGACTCCCAATTGTTGGGTCTCATTTGGGCTATATGATTGCGGGGAAGTGGAATCCTGGGAGTGAAGAAGGTGTTGAAAAGTAGAAGACAATTGGGTAATTGACAAATTTCATGTGCTGATAGGGGTCACCAATCAATCACCCCCCAGAAATAGCATTACCATATAAACCTGTTCTTCCGTGATTGTCTCTTGAAGATGACGCTTTTTTATCATTATATGTTCGCTAGTTAGCTAACTTTGTGTCGTCTAAATTTTATTTTAAGCATATAGAAAAAGAAAGCATAGGGTCATCATTGCAACACCATTAAATGATTAACAAATGAACAATGATTAAAAAGAAAGCATAGTGGTCTTATTTGATTATGTAACTCTATCTTTTGTCTTTCAACTCAAGATTTTCTTTTTGTGACCCAAAAAGGAAAAAAAGAAAAAAAAGAATTTTTTTGTATAGCTGTTCAATTAATGAAAAGATGTAATTGCAAAGTTATTATAAAAAAATATATCACCTAGTTATTAGTCGAGTAACACGATTGTTTTACTATGCTTATAATGTTGAAACAAAAGGTTTTCAATTTTTTTGAGACTTTTATAGATGATACACAGCCTATTTCACTCATTTGGTACAAGACTCATATCCATCAACAATTATCATCTGAAAAGTCAATAAACATCCCAATCCATGGCGATGAACAAGAATTGTGTAAAAAAGAAAAAAATTGCATTTGCTATGTATAATATTAAGATGCGTTACTTACCAAAAAAAAAAAAATAAATAAGATGTGTTTTTTCGGAGAAAAACCATTTCTAGCTAAATGTTTTCTTACTTTTTCCCTCATTTGGACATTAGAAAATGAATTGCTATGTTTTCCATTGACCGAAATTGGCATGCTAAGACTTTTCCCTCCCATGAAAGTGGAAATCATTTTCGTAGTGCTCCCAATGCAACACGATTGAGTCCTTATTTCTACTACTTCCCTCTCATTGTCATGCTCACAACCAAAAAAGAAAAAATTGATCACTTTCCATGAAATTGAATTTCGAGTGAAACTATTTCCTTTGTTGATAAGTTGTAATGTGAAACAAATCAGGGGTGCATGTATAAGTCCAAGGTAGAACTAGAAACATAACTGAACCAACTATAAAAGCTAGTTCGGTTCCAAGTTCTTGCAATTATCAATTCAAAAAAAGAATTGAACTGGTACCATACAATTTGGTTCTTGATTCCTTGGTAAGAACCAAACCAGAACCAATGAACCAAAAAATTACATAACGATGTGTATATCTTTTCATATTGTAATTCCTTTATATATACATACATACATACATACATACATACATACATATATATATATATATATATATATATATATATAATAAGTGAATGTTTTATTTAATCTTCTCTTTTCTTTTTAGATGTGGATTGTCTTAGTAAGGAGATTGTCATCAGTAAATAGAGTTGACAAGTTGAAATGGAATGAATATGTATGATGAGTTTTTTTAACAATTATTTTAATTTAATTAATAGTAATTTTTATTTAAAAATATTATTAAGTGATTAATATGTTTGTTGTTTCTTTTAATTTCAGGTAGTAATAATTTTGAGCAATTTTTCATGAATGATTGAGGACCGAAGCTCTATAATTTAGGTTTTATGTTACGTGTTCTGAACTTTTATTATTTATTTTGATTTTTCATATTCATCTCTTGTGGATTGTTGCTATTGACGAATGAGGATTTTTGTTGTTGTGCTCATTTTACTTAATTAAAAATGAAACAAAAAGGGGAAAAAAAAACTGGCCGGTTCAACTGATTAATAGGGTACGTTCCGGGTTTCAAGATGTACAAGGTACATTTCAAGTTCTAAAAATTGAAGAGATCCATCCTGAAATTTGAGGTGAAATTTGAATCGATGTTGAAACCGACCCGTCCTTAAAACAAAAGCTACCATTTCCCCCAGGACTGAAAAACAGAGTGTTGGGCCGTTGGGTGAGGAGAGCAAAATCTTGGGCTCCAAAAATCCAATCTTTGCTCAATCCAGCATCTCCGATCCGAGTCCGAGCAAGGAAGAGAGCAGCCCGAAGCTCTTCCGGTGGGGCCGTGTGAATGACGTGTGCTCTGTCATTGGAAGACTGTCCATGAGGCGCTGCTGCTCCTCCCTGCCCTCGCCTCTCGCCGCCGCCTCGGCTGCCGCAAGCTCCGCCATGTATCCTCGTCCCAAGGTGAGTTCCTCCTGCACAGTGGCGTATATATTTTGTCATATCAATTAGGATCGGAACTGTTTTTTCCGTGACGGGAAGCTACTTTTGTTGACTAAACACTGTTATTTAATCTGTTCAAACTAGATTTTTGTTAGGGTTTGACTAAGGTTTTGTGGCCCAGCTAATGCATGTGAGCGGATTTTGGCTTCCTCCTACAGTACTGCGGTGGTAGATATCCATCCCAAAGGAGCTTCCCCGATTCCCTGCGCAGTGGTGGAAGAGGGCAATTTTCAAGTGGTGACTCCAATGTCCACCCAGGTCCAATATGTGTCTCGCGCATTGTGAGTTCTTGTCTTGAAACTGACCATTTTCTGTTTTCCAAAAGCATGATGCTCACAGAAATCAATTTTCCAATTTTCTGACCGCACAGAAGACTTCTCTTGCTCACCTCTTCCATCCCTCTAATACTCATATGGTTTAATCTCATATGCTATAATTTAGTGTTGTCTGATTCTTTCATAACAGATGAGATTGCAGTTGAACAAGTAACTATGGTGCCTTGCAGCTGATACAATATACTAGTTTTCAGTTCTTTCATCAATGGAAGTAAACCTCTCATAATCTTCATAACTCCACCTTTAGTTGTAAACCTACAGCCGTTAGCATCAAGTTTTACCCAAAGAGATGAGGTTTTTCTTTTAATCAAGAATGTGTCTAACATTGTCCAAGTTTCAGATCATGGTGTCGTGCATCTTAATGCCGATAGTCCCAATCCCATCTACTTTGCATTTAGCGTTGTTTTTTATTAGAATAACTCCACCATTATATTCTTTGTATGTGGAGAACCAATCACAATTAGGACATGTGGTACGAACAGCTTGAATGAAGAATCCAGCTACCACTTGATGTTTTTATCATTTGCAACCAATAATCAATCTTCATTTTCTTCTTTAGCAACTCTAGCTTGAGTGGGATTCTCATTTTCCCAATTTTGTCTGTTCTATTAGTTCTGATTGTTCTACTGATTTGCATCCCTTAATTTTGCTGATTCATATGGTTTTCTCTTGCTGCTTTGCCTTCAGTTTCAGACAATTGTCTTGATATGCCCCTTAGATTTATGACGGTTGCAAATTAGATCCCTATGCTTCGGATTTGATCTACTCCTACCACCATTGCTTCTCTCAAGGGAACTTCCTCAAGCAACTAGGCCAGCCCCATCATCATTACTACCTTCAAAAGTCAATTTTGTGTCTAGTTTTAGCTTATTAAGAAGAGTAGTCTTGACATTTTCAAGATTAATAGTTTTTCTTCTAACAAGTATCGTCTCTTTATAAAAGGATGGTAGTGAAATTAACAATAAGAGGGTGTGATCCTCAATCTCAATATCCATACTTCTTAATTAAGAGATAATAGCATAGAACTCAAAAATATGAGACTTAAGATGAGTGCCTTAGGCCATATGAAGAGTGAGGAGTTGTTGCTTGAGCCTCAATCAATTGGTGAGGGATTTTATCAAAAAAATATCTCCAATTTCTTCCATACACCTACAACTATTTTCTAATCTAGTGCAAAACTTCATTCATGAGACACGACTAATTAGAAGATAGGGCTTTTTCATCCAATTCTTCCTAAGTTTCATCCGATGTGCTTTTCGATTTCTTCCCTTTCCCAGACAGAGTTTTCTTCAAACCATTTTGCATAAAAACAGCCAATATGTGAACTTGCCATAGGTTGAAATTGCCACACCCATCAAACATCTCAATATCAAATTTTGTGGCTGAACTAGAAGCTACAACCAAAAGATCAAGAAACCCTTTGGTTTTGATACAAGATTGTTATGATAGATGCAAAAACTATAATGAAAAAAAAAAAAAAACTTTGTGGGAAAAATCACGGGGAATGGAGAAGCAAAATCCACTAGAAAATTCAAGGAATGTAAAAAGTGGCTCAAAAAATAAAGACTCTTTCTGTTTCAACTTCTTAAGCTAATAAATTGAGAAAAACAATATTTATATTGCTCCCAAACCCTAATGTTGGTCCAAGCTCATAGAGAATTCAAGACATACTCAACAGAAGTTAAGCAGATAGTGGGTATGATCTGTGCGATTGTTCATAGAAGTCTTATGCACTGGAAGATTAGATTTATTTTTTGTAAAGGTGCCAGTCTGGCTATCCATGTTTAGTTTTAGGATCTTACTTATTCTCCAGTTTTCTCCTTTCTCAATTTTGTTGTTTGGATGAAAATTATGGAACCAGTCAATCTTGGTTTGGAACTTAGGCCAGATTCTAGTAGCTTGCTGCGATTCATCCCATACAAAAAGTACGACACAGTATCAAGGTTAAATAGAGTAAAGATGCACTAGAATTTCTTGAAAAGAGATTGCAATTTGATTCTCAATCTCAGCCAGACTCCATGAGGATAAAAGTTGATAAAGGATGCTTAATTATGTCCTAATGCATGGTTGACTCAGCTGGGGGTTTGAGAATGGCTTCAGTCAGATCCAGACAAAGGAATCTTGTCAATGCATGTCTGAATCAGATGTTATTTTCATTACGTGAACAACATTATATGTGGATAATAATATTAAATTCTAGTTGTTATGCCAATTGGATTTTTTATGCGAGTATCCAGCCTTTTCTTGAGATATTCTTTTCAAGTTTCACCATAAATCATGACTTATATCTCTGGACAAGTTGCAGAGGATAAATGATTTATGGAAATGGAGATAACTCTGCTTTTTGGTCACTTGTAGATGCGGACTGGAAATCCAGTTGATGGCTGTGCAATCTTTTGGCGTGCTTCAAGGTAAACATTTTTTTCCCTTCACGACTGTGAACAATTTTAATTTTGATTGATCTAGCTCTGTCGAGCATTAATATTCAGTGAGCTTCTTGGCTTTTTTGTTATGCCCCCCCTTCTTTATACCTCTTCTCCTTTCTCTCTCTTTCTCTTTCCCCTTTCCATGGAACTTTTGGCATGCTATGCTGTGTGGTCATGGGATAATTAAATCTGCTAGAAGCATGATGCCTGCGCAAGTGCTTTAGCTCTAGCTGGTCTAGGCCATGTTAATGATTCATTTGATGAGAAGTACCTTCAGTTTTGCCCACTGTCAATTTGTTATTGAAGAATATGGGAGTTTATATTCCTTCATTGGCTTATTTCCTTCCTTCACGTGGCCTATAGTTGGAGGATTGACTTTTTCTCTGTGTTTGATATATTCTATTACATCAATTGTGGATATAAATGGATATAAGGTGTGTGCTAATATTAATTTCTTTTTTGCATGATTCATAAGATCATGAGCTTATTAATTTGCAACAGTGCCAATTTCTTTTTATCTTCTGTAAGATATATATATATATATATATATATATATATATATATATATATATATATATTTCTCTTATCTTCAAATTCCACATAGTTTTCCAGATTATAGCAAACTAAGTTGGATAATGTGATTATGAACTAATATTTCTTTATTTGGTTCAAGTTGCTTCAGGAAGAATGCATTGAGTTCAACAAGCTGGGGCTCCCGTATAATGTTGCTCAGATATGCGTGCTCGAGGTACATCAAATCTAATATAAATGGAGATAAAAAGAACAGGGACATTCGGTGTGATTACTTAGACCTCATTTCATACTCACAGTTTTTCTTGATGGACAGCTAGGGAGTGAAAATGAGACTGGAAATACAGCACATCAATCAGCCAGGTAATACTAAGATCTCTCTCTCTCTCTCTCTCTCTCTCTCTCTCTCCAAGCTCCAATCAAACAACAAAAGACACACAAAGAAATGACCAGTACATAGCAACAAGGATACAATTACATAATAAGGATGGACACATTTCGTGTTAAGTACCAGTAATAGAAGTTGAGAAAGCTATACAAAAATCAGTTAGCTTGTTGCTCTTCTCCTCTTAATCAGGCCATTTAGTCTCATTTTCAGAATTGCAGAACCAACCAAAGTGCTTGCTGCTTCTTTCTTCTATCTCATTTCTGTGTCATGCTTTTATTTCTGGTTAGATACAGTTTTTGAACATCAAGAACAATGAAATATTTTGCCAAGTGTGGCTGTTCCTTTGGCATAATTCTATAAAAGAATAATTTTATGACTTTCATTAACATCTGAAAAGCTGTGGTACATTCTTCCTAGCATGAAGATTGTAAAGCTGTTAAAATGAAAAAGAAAAACTTCCATGGTAATATTGAAACTTAAGAGGAAAAAAGTTGATATTGAGATGCGACTGCAAGATTTATTTGCAGTCTGAAGTGACCCTTTGTAATGGGAATCTGTTGCTTCCCGGTGCCTATTTTGATGATTATGTGTATTGTTGAATAGGTGGTCAAGTTTCTTTGCATTCCTTTTTATTTAGAAGTCATGATAACTTTTATCATTTTTGTGTGTTACATTTAGTTGTGTCATTGACAGTTCAGCAGGTTCTACAAAGATTGTGGTCTGTAACATTCACGTGCTCTACAATCCTAGAAGAGGAGAAATAAAGCTTGGTCAGGTATTTGATGTCTTCCAATGATTAATGTTTGGATATCCAGTATAATATTCTATCATATGTATTCTATTATTTGTCAACTATGTTTCTGAATTTGGAAGCTGGGCGTTTTTTTGTAGTACTGCTCAAGGTAGGCTTTTCCATGTCCAGCCAAAACAAAAAGGAGGTTGAAGGAAAGAGAGATATAGAGAAATGACCCATAATAAATAAGGCTTGCTTACCTTCACCGGGGATAGACGAGTTGAATTCAATAAAATTTGGAATACACAAGTTGAGCAGAAAACTCTATATATTCACAATATAACCCATAGATTCACACACTCACAATTGCGAGAAAATCAAAGAGATTTATCACTATGAAAAATAGGAAATTAAAAATAACCAAACTGGTCCTAAACCCATGGCTTTCACTGCAGACCCCCAGAAAAAATCTCAAGTCAGTTGACTCAAAATATATCAGCTTGGGTCAACATTTGGCCTGGGTTCACACAAACTCAAGTTGCATGGGAATGAGTGTCGAGTGTGGCTATGGGGACATTAACTTCAAAGTAAATTACATCATATTGTAAAATCACTTACAGCTAAAAAATCGCGATGAACATCTGAAGAAAGATTGTTAATAATATCCAAAAAGCTAGATTCGCATGCATATTGCTCTTTAAGAGTGAACGTATATATTTGTTTCTTCACATTTCCATGTTCTATGTACAAGTTTTAAGTATTTATATTCCGATTCCACAAGTCCCACATTGAGTTTGACGAGAGGACATACTGTGGGATGGTATGTTACATGTGAAACTCTTTGGTTCTGGACAATACATATTGTGTTACTCAACACCCTGGGACTCAGTAAAGATGATCGAGATCTTTTTCTATTTAAAAGTGTTTTATACAATGTATTATGTCTAGATAAACCTCGGTGTTCTGTAGATAAAGTAGTTGATGTTGATATTTTGCATCTGTTCAACAGGTAAGGGTTTTTCTCGACAGGGCTTATGCTGTCTCCCAACCTTTTGCTCATGCTCCTGTTGTTCTTTGTGGAGATTTCAATTGTACTCCGAAGGTAATTTCTTAATTTCTTATTTCTAGTGCTGCTTTTATGCCGTAAAGCTGATTTAGTTTGTTCTCCAACTGATTCAAGTTCTAATACGTCATTACAATCTTCTCCTTATGCTGTACCACAGTCCTCTGTACAACTTCATATCTGAGCAGAAGGTAAGTTTTACTTGTTAGATTACCTTTACAATTATTTCGGAAATGATGTTGGCATGTGGGTGGTAGTGCTGTGCCCCTCTCAGTTCATTTGTGCTTCATTTGATTTGGCAGTTAAGTTTGTCTGGACTAGATAGAGATAAAGTATCTGGTCAAGCCTCTTCAGCAATTCGCCCAACAATTCCAGATAGTCAAAACACTGCATAAGGTTTGGATCAGATTTTAAAGCTGTAAGAGGAAACTTTGAATTTGCTGATGGTTCTGACTTAAACATTGTTTCTTCTTCATGAAAATTTGCAGTGGTCAACCTCAGTTCTGGGTGGACTACAATAAGCCAAAAGATTCTACCTTGGATGAGCAGAAGCAGCGGAACCTAGATAACTACAAGAAAAATTCTCTTAATGTGGATGACCCGTCTCAGCATGTGTACAGACAGTGATCCAGCATCCTCTGCTAATTCTTGCACCAACAGGCAGACTACAAGTGACAACTGCAAACTAAATTATGAACTGGGAAAAGACTCTGAACAGAATCCAGCAGATGATGATGCAAATGAAAATGGATGACCTTCCATACTTGTTTGGACAAAGAACCAAACTCAAATACTATGGTTGGGGAAACTGTGTTTCCTCTTGATGATGTCAATTCAAGCAAAGATAAGTGTACTTTTCAGATGGCTTCTTCATGTGTCACTGATCTATCTGATTTAGATAATTTGCAAGCGAAAGATTGCACAGATGTTCTATGGACATCTTCCTTTATGGGTGAAGACTGTACTAGTGGGGTCGCTATAGATGTTGAATCTCTAGATTCAAATGATGCAAAGATCACTTCGCTTGTCTTGTCGTGCCAAAAGTCTACTTCTGGCAATGCTGAAACCGCTTTTCAGAAATTGCAGGGCATATAATATCTCCACCAGTCAATGAAAAACAGGATAATATTTCAACCTCACCTGTTGAGTTACTTGGGGATACAATGGATGACTTAATCGATGAGGAGCTGAAGGAGTTGTCTCTCAATGAGTCAGAAGAATATAGCATGCAAGTTGGATGTTCTTGTGAGGATGACGCCACATTCTTATCTGCATTACACTATGTAGGAGGTGCAGATTCCTCTCCTGGTAGTAAAATTGTCGAGGAGTTTTCATCTGGTTTGGAATTTAAGCCTGTTGAAGGAGAGATCTCTACTTATGATCCTTCATTGTGGACACCAACGCAGATAGCTACAGCAACTGGCAGTGCAGATTGTCTTTTTCTGGAGCATCCCCTCAAACTTAAGAGCACATATACCAAAGTAGAGGTAGATTATACATTCTTGAGATTCTTTCTTGATTTGTTTATTTCAGTATACTTGTATAATAGACTGCATAAAAAGGAGTCTAGACCAATATATCAATGCATGCATCTATACAAGATTATTCTAGCCAACTCAGGAAGCCAAACTTTCTCTGCTTCTCTGTGCATTCCCTTGATCATTTCGCTGCTGACTTTCATGGTAACAGAGTTTCCCTGTATGAAATTTAAAAATATGATATTTTCTGTTGTTCCCATCTGGTTTTGCCACACCTAAAAATCAGAAAAGAGATGGAATAGACTTTTGCAAAACGTTAAAAAAAAAAAGGTTGCAATGGATAAAGTTGAAAAGAGTTAAGAGAAGAGAAAATTGCATACGAGATTTATAGTGGTTTGGATTAGATTAAGCTTACATCAACTTTCCCACGTTGGCAACCTTCTAACTAAAATTCACTAAGGTATCAACAAAGAAGTACTGTATTTCAAGTCCAAACACTTAGTGGAAGATTTCTTTCTCCCTCACTGAGTCACTCTTCTTGTGATTTTCTCTCTTCAATACAATTTGTAAGAGCTGTTGTTGAAGAATAAGCAGTTGGAAAGGTTTCAAACTTTTGAATTTCAATTTTCATGCACTATCTCAAATAGACTGAATGACTTTCTTAAATACTCCTCCATGCCTTGCTAGTCGTTGGCATTCTCTAGAGGAATTTCTTCCAATCATTCAGTTGAACAGAATCGATTAAGGAAATCTTATAATCGTTTGGAAAGTGAGATAAAAATCAATTGATTCTGGTTGCCCATACAATCAGAATATAGGTTTCCATAAATGGATGCTTCCCAAAAAAGAACTTGTCTTCAAGATTGATTTCATCAATTCGTGATTGATTCTATCAATGTATTTATAAAAGGTAAGTGAAATTTTTTGCCAAAAACCAAATATTAAAGCATAAATCCCTATTGTGCTAATATTAAATCCTTGTCGCAAGATCAATAAATCTGAGTCTGATTATATTTTTGTTCTTGACTTGGTTTCGATCTGGATTACGTCAGAGTGGGAAAGATTTATGGAGCGAATAGACTTTAATAAAAGTCTGCGGTGTAACTTCAGAAGTCTACTATTCTTTAGAATGAAGATAAGAATTATAAAGTTTTGTCAACTTCAAAATCTAGTAGGAGTTTTCTCAATGCAAATAAGGGAAAACATTTTCCTTATTCACTCTATTTTATCTCACACCCCTAGTAACCCCCACTTCTTTCCTTTTTATTTCTTTTTTTTTTTTTTTTTTTTTTTCTTCTTCTTCTTCTTCTGCCAATTGTTGATGAGCTCAAGGCTTGCCCACCTTTGGTGATATGGCAAGGCTCGAGGTCAACGAGCTCGAGATTTACCCAATTGACAAGTGCAAGCATGAGCTTGCGAGAGTAGTGTGAGCATAGGGCGAGCATAGGGCAAGCTTGGAGCTCGCTAGTGAGCTCGAGGCTTGTCTATGGTCGGTCGCCTATCGTCACCACGACTAGTCTCTTATCGCTGCCACGGCCATCACCTGGTTGAAGAAGAAGAGGGAAACAAAGAAAAGAAAGGAAAAAGAAAAGAAAAATAATTTTATAATGTAATTTAAAAATAAAATAATTTAAAAAATCATTGGAAAAGAGTGTATGGAAGAAAATATTTTCCTTATCAAGCAACATAAAATATTTTTTTACTTTATTATCAAGTTTTAGCCAAAAACTAAAAAATAATTACATTTTCCTAGAAAATGGTTTCTTAAAAAATATTTTCCAAGAACACCATGTTTTTTGCCAAATAAATGAAGCCTAAGAGATGAATAAATGCCAATCTTAACAAAACTAAAGGGAAGTCATACCTATTACATCGAAAGTGTGCAATCAAGAGCATTTGTTTTTAATGAAAATCGAAACCTAAAGATATAGCCCTAAGGGCTTGGTTAACTATGAGCATGATTCTAGATTGAAAAGCTTCCACTTTTTAGGAGAAAATTACCCAAAAGACTACTTTAAATTTTTTTCAAGGAATTTAAATTTTTTTTGGATTTATTCTGAATTTTCTGAAATTTTCTAAATTTGTATGAATTTTAAAATTTTCCAAAATTTAAAATTTTCCTTTTTTTAAATTTTTTTAGTTTTTTAAATTTATTTTGAGTTTTCTAAATATTCCCAAATTTTTGAATTTTATGAAAATTATTGAATTATTGAATTTTTAACCTTTTTTGAATTTTTATGTTGTTAATTTTAATATATTTGATATATTTCTTATATAATATTTTATTACTATAATTTTAATATTATTTCTTATTTTTATTTTTAATTAATTTTTTTATTATATTATATTATGTTCAGGAAAGGAGTTCGAATCGGATAAACCCGATCCCACCCGCTAACCCAATCCTCCTACTGGATCCAATTCACTTCGAATTACAAAACTATTTATTTTTCCGAAACCCCTATATATATTTTAAAAAAAAAAAATTAATTCTTTTTTTTCGTCCCTTTTCTTTTATTTCCTCTCTCTTATGTGGTGTGACGTGACTAAAACAGCCTTATTTTGGTTCAAATCCTATTCTTAATACTAATGTTATTTAAGCCCTCGTTTCGGGTCTCAACCCATTTCTCTTTTATTTTTTAAATTTTAATTTAGCTTATTTCTAATTTTATTTAAATAAAATTAGTATAAAAATTAGATTTAGGTTAAAACAACATCATTTTAATCTTCACTTACTTTCACCAAAAAAAAAAAAAACATCATTTTAATCTTATATTTCATGTTTTAGCCATGCCATTGTCAAGTGAGAGAGAGAAATTAATTTAAAAAAAAAAAAATCACGTCAACATTTTTTCTTGATTGCATGAGTATGACAAGTTTTAAAATTTAATTGTACTTTCTTGACAAATTTTAGGACTTTCGATGCACATATCCCAAAATAAGAGTATGGAGTCAAAGTTATGTTAGGGATATTGAAACTAATATGGAAAATTGATTCACAAAATGATACATTAATTTAATTGGTTTATGGAAATAGTCCTTTTGGATTAAATCAATATTTTTAATGATACATTTGTGTTTATTGTTTACTAGTTATAGCAATTATAATAAATTAAAGTACTTCTTAATTGGAGCTTATAAACCGTTATAATGTGTTCAAGTTCTTGCTGATTGAGGGTCATAAATGCTTGCAGTTGATTATGCCAACGTCGTTTTTTTTTTTTTACCCAGAACTGTTGTACAATCGGCAGCCGGTGGCATAAACCCAGGGCAACCCGAGGGGACTCACCTCCCCCAAATCGCAACTGAGTCGCACAAGTGAATGCGGGAATTCGAACTCGCTCCCTTCCGGTGGAGGGATTGAGTGCAAACCACACGACCATAAATGGGGTGGGTACCAAGGTCGTTCGAAACCAAAAGAAATAAAGATCCACACTAATATTTAGTTTAACTTATAAAATTAATTTTGCAACACTAGTTTGACTTTGATTTGAGATTTAATAAATCTTTTTGCCTAAATCAATTTTTCTCCATATGAAGCCAATGGAAGTTTTTTAATTTGACACAAGATAATTATAACTTGACTTGTGTGTCACCCGAAGTTAATTTATGAGAATTTATGTGATTGTTATGGGCAAACCCAGCATATATATTATAGAAAAGTCACTCTTTATGAAATATTATTTTTTTTTGTTGTTGCATGTTATATATATATATAGACGGTGAGCAGACCCCAAGTAAGAAATTAGATAATTCTAAATGCAAAAATTATAAATCTAATATCACATCAAATAGGTGATGTCACGCCCCGATCCTTGGGCACGCACACATCCTTCTCTTGGTCGATTTTAATATGCGATATCCCAGGACTATATATATCGCCGACCCTTTCATTTATTAAGCACATGCGGAAGCAATTATAAATCCCTAGACAATAAAACAATGGGATAGAAAAGCAGGCTATATTTTTCATATTGAAATTTACAACCAAACCTTTATACATGGCATTAGACAGAGCACTTCACAAACTATTCGCAATTTCAGAGTCTTACTCTATCTACACATATACAAAAGGGTTCACAAAGAGATGGGATTTCAATCCTTGTCTAAGTCATACTCGAGATCATCCTGATCCTCCTCTGATTTCTCTTCACTCAGATCATTCTCTTCCTCAATTTCACCTAAGAGTTCTCCTTCACAAATTCCTCCTCCTCAGCTCCTCGTCGGGATCCTGAAATGATTTCCCCAAACTGGGATGAGACTACGTCTCAGCGAGTTCTACCCTACTAAGCCCGATTAGTAAACCATTATACTAAAGGCTGCCTAAACAAGCACAGGACAGAGGACTTACCTTGGCCTCAGATTTCACCTGCATATTAGCACAGTTCACAATAGACACCTAAGTAATCACATCACATATCGAAGCGTCGATCAAATCGACCTAGTCAATTATATGCCAACAAGACCACTCACGGTCATTTCCAATCAGTTAATCAATTCACAACATCAAATCAAAGCAATGATTAATCAACCTAGTTGATTAAATGTTAGTCGAACCATTTCCAGGTCAAATCACTTCTCATTATAAAACCTCCATTTGCATTCTTGGTCACAAAGCTACAGTAATGCTTTCGGGCGTCTATTCGCAAAGGTGATACAGTAAACACTTTAAGTGCATGCTCTTAGGCATCCCAATTACCCTTAGCCACACGGGCACAATACTCGACACTTGGAAATACGGCCACACAGGCACGATCTACGCCATATAGGCACGATCTACACCACACAGGCTTGATCAACTATCGCCACACAGGAATGATCAACTATCGCCATACAGGCGTGATCAACTATCGCCACACAAGCATAATCAATATTCAACAATTTACGTTCATTCTCTAAGGCATCCTACATGTCAAAGCAATGTAATAATCGCCGAGCCACATCACGCAACATTTCTTCACACAGCATTTCATTTCATCTTTTATCATAATTGATAACATATCGTGCATTAGTACACGATTGACCTTAGCCAAAATATAATGATTTCGATTCCACAATTCCCACCATTATTAGCGTCCACCAAAACACTTTTGGTGCTGTCAACCAGCACCCGGTTATTTTCCAATTAATTATCAAAATTAATTAACCTAGGAAAATAATCTTGTAATCACAATTAATTCACTTCAGCACAAAATAAAGCTCAATTAAATAAATGGACTGCGCCACGACGATCAGCACGAAATTTCGATCGTCAGCCATCAAATTATTAATTTCCGAAAAATAATTAGTTAATTAATAAATTTCGAAAATTAATTAATAATTATTAAAAATTCCATTTAGCTCAAAATAAAGCCAATTTAAATAAACGGGCTGCACCACGATCATCAGCATAATATTCCGGTCACTGGCCATCTCAACTTTAATTTTCGAAAAATAAATAATTAAATAATTAATTTCGAAAATTAAATAATTAACATTAAAAATTCAATTTAACTCACAATAAAGCCCAATTAAATAAATGGACTTCACCAAGTTCATCAGCATAATATTCCGCACTTAAATTTTCGGAAAATAAATAATTAATTAATTTAATTCCGAAAAATAATATTTAAATACCAAAAATTCCACTTAGGCCCGAATTGCCAAATTGGAGCCCACTAAGGGTCGGGAAAAATCCTGAGACACTTCCAATAAATAGTAGACCACGTCTACTTGCTAATTACACATTCAATTTATCTAATCCGTATCACAATTGACTAATAAACACTAATTTAATCTAATCTAACAATCTAAATATAATTAATTAAAACTAAATCAACCTTAAGCATAATTAGTCAACTAATCCGTGATTAGTGAGATTACTCACTAAATCGCACGCAAATCGGATCAATCCGACGGGGGCGACGCGAGGAACGATTCTTCCCAAAGCACGGCTTGGGTTCGGGGCTCGGAAACGGCCCAAAACGGCCTTGAACCAGCTTGAAACCCACTTCGTGGGTTGCTGGTTAGCTGCGAAACAGGGGAAAACAGAGATGGTTAGGGGCGGAGAAGGGTTTGGGAGAGCGGGCGGAGCTTCGGGGAGGGTCAACGGAGGTCCGGCAGCTTCAAACGGTGGCCGGAGGTGGCCGGATTGAGCTGGACAGAGGCCGAACAGGGCTGGGTTGCGCGGGGGAGAGACGGCCGCGAGCGACGGGCGCGGGGCGAAGCGCGCGGCGGCGAGCGGCGCGCGCACGGGCGCGAGCGCGGGCGTGCGGTGTGGCGGCGGGACGAGCGGCGACGGAGCAGACGGCGAGCTGCAGCTTTTGGTTCGGCGTTTCCACGAAGAAGAAAGAAGAAGAAGAAGAAAGAGGGGGTTCGGTCACGTGCGGGAGGAAGAAGAAAGAGAAGAGAGAGAAGTCGGTGGGGGGGGGGGGGAATCGCACGAAGGGGGAGGGAAAGGGGAGAGGAGAGAGAGAGAGAGAAAAAAAAAAAGAAGGGAGAGAGAAAAAAAGAAAAGAAAAGAATAATATTATTCTCATTTTTCTTTTCTATTTCCATTTCCTTTCTATTTTCTTTCGGTCTTCAATTTTTTCTCCGGTAATTTCTTTCTTGAAATTTCGGACTCGACAATAAATTAATAGACGATGAGACGGTCCTAAGAATGAATGTGACACGCCCGAATATTCGATTTCCAAAACCGAATTAAATTTCATGATTAAAATCGACCGGACGCGATTTTAGTCCAATCCAACCAATTAGGTAGCTTTTAGGGGATTTTACCGCGGTTATATCCATTAACGACTTCACCCAATAAGTTAGCTAACTCGTGAGTGATCAGTTCAGAGAAAAAGACCATATGCGCGCAACGATATGCACATTTCACTTTATCGAAATGGGGTCGAATTTCAGGATGTTACAGGTGAAGTCTGTAGCCAAATCACGTCTCATCCACTCAATTTTTTTTTTTTTTTGAACGACATCCACTCAACTCAATGGGAGCATTTTAGTCGAGGCAGACACTTGGATGATTCTCAACCAAAAATAAAATAAGAAGACACTCGAGAGCATTTATTAAATCCTCCGGCTCTTACAGAGTCACAAGATTATGTGGATGGCGCGTATGCAATTGATTTCCACGTTTTTCACTGGACATTACCTAAAAACTTTTTGTCTTTTAGCAGGTGCGCAGAAAGTGACGCGCTCCTCACTTGGGCACTTCCGAAGACTCTTCGCATCTCTCTCGGTCTCTCTCCCTATAAAGGCACCTCTTCTCTCATTCCTTTCAGCTTACAACAAAAAATCAAGAACGTAAGTCGCCCCAGAACAGAAACTTGCGGAACCATGCCTCGGCACTCGAACAAGACCGATTGGGTCGTCCAAATTAACAAGAGCCTCAAGTCCACGGGCTTCCGCAAGCAACAGTCCCGAGAGACGCGGTCCATCTACAGGGTCCCCGCCAACATCGCCAACCGCAACTGTGAGGCCTACCAGCCGCTGGCTGTATCCTTCGGCCCCTACCACTACGGCAAGGAACACCTCCTCCCCATGGAGGACCACAAGCACCGCGCACTCCTCCAATTCCTCAAGCGGTCCGGGAAGCCCGTCGAGCGCTTCCTTAATTCCCTAAGGAAGGTGGTGGGGGACCTCAAGGCAAGCTACGACTCACTGGCGCCAGAGTGGAAAAAGGGCGGCAAAGTTACGGAGAACAGGTTCCTCCAGCTGATGATCACTGACGGCTGCTTCATGCTCGAGATCCTTAGGACCACAGCAAAGGAGAAGAACGACTACGCGCCCAATGACCCCATCTTCAGTAAACACGGGGAGTACTACATACTTCCGACCATTAGGCGGGACATGCTGCTGCTCGAGAATCAGCTGCCGATGCTAGTGCTGGATCAGCTGGTTGCCGTCTGTGGTGGCAAGAAGGTAAGTTCCTTAGATTTCGCTCCATCGTAAGAGAGGTTTTTTACTCCCGTGTAAACCGCCATATGTTCCCAGTACATCTAGGCGATCTCAGAGGAATCAAATCTAATGCTCCAAGCGTTTTGGATGCACGGTTTGAGATCAACCGAGAATATATTATTAGATCTATTTTTACTATAAAAGCTTCTTTTCTTACCTTTTACTCGAGGACAATCCATACGACAGCAGGAGGAAGGGAAAATGCACTGACTTTACTCCGACAATGCAGGAGGACTTGGACATCAACGAGCTCATCCTCGATCTGTACTTCCCCAAGCCGAACAATTCAAGAATGGGAACATGCCTGCACATCATGGACGTCTTCAGGAAGAGCATGCTGAAGGAGGAGGAGGAGGAGGAGGAGGAGGAGAAGGATGAGGAGAAGGATAAGAAGAAGGACGAGGAGAACAATCCAAGGATGGGAAAATGCCCGCCCGTCCTGGACGTCTTCAGGAAGAGCATGCTGAAGGATGAGAAGAAGGATGAGAAGGACGAGGACAGCAAGGAGATAATCCGATCAGCCACCGAGCTCTATGAGCACGGAATCCGATTCAAAGCAAATGGAAACAACCGCCTCGATGACATCTCCTTTGCCAGCGGAGTCCTGAAGCTTCCCAAGATCGCGGTGGACGAAGACACCGAGTCCATTTTCCTCAACCTCATCGCATTTGAGCGCTCCCACGTCGGGGCTGGGAGCGAGGTCATGTCCTACATTTTCTTCATGGACAACATCATCGACAAGGGGCAGGACGTTGCGTTGCTCCACACCGAGGGTATCATCCGGAATGCCATGGGAAGCGATGACGCGGCAGCCAAGCTGTTCAACTCGCTGGCCAAGGACGTGATGCTCGATTCCGAGAGCAGCCTCCGTGACGTGATGAACGAGGTCATAGCGTACTGCGAGGAGAGTTGGCACATGTGGATGGCCATTCTCATGCACAACCACTTCAGCAATCCTTGGGTTACATTGTCTCTAATTGCCGCCGTCCTCCTCTTCGCGCTCACCATAATTCAGACCGTATATACCGTGCTCAGCTACGACTAATGACTTTTTTTTTTTCCGCTTCTCTGTACATTTTTTTTTCTTCTCCATTTATTTGTTCTTCTCCTTGACTAGTTGTTATTGTTAGATACTTTCTCTAGAATAGTCTACAATGCTCTCTGTGTCTCTCTCTTAGTGGTAGGTGAATTTTGTGTCAGAAGAACGCTGAAAAAATATTGGGTGGTCCGGGACCGCCACGTCAACGTGGTCCCAGACCACCCACACGGCGCCACGTGTATGGGGAAGCCAAACAAAGGACGAAAACCGGGGCCCACTTCTCTGACGCTCTCTCTCCTCTTTCTCTCTTTTGTCTCTCCCCTCATATGTGGCGCCATATGAGTGGTCCGGGACCACGCTGACGTGGCGGTCCCAGACCACCCAATATTTTCTGGAAGAACGCTTGTGGAGTAGTTAAAGTTTGTAATAAAAGAATAGTCCACATTGAAGCTCTCGGAATTTTTTTTTTTTTTTAAGCTCTCGGACTTTTCTACGTCGATCATTGAAGTACTGTAAATAGGACTGCCATCTTCAGGGGAGTACATAGCAGAAAAATAAGAAAAGAAGTATCCCTTCTACTTAAAGCCTGCGTAACACAAAATCTATTATTTCCTATTGGTCTCTATTTGCTCCAAAATTCGCCGCCCGCTAACCTTAATATTGGCCTCTCTTTGCTCCAAAATTGGCGGCCCACTAACCTTACATTTGCTCATCCTTTTTCATTCTATATCAAATTCGAAGTAATGAATGATGTTCCTTACCAAAAAAAAAAAAAAAAAAAAAAAAACGTAATGAATGATGTTCCTCCGGTTTTCAGACATGTTCATTTCCCTCTTCAAACGACTTCAATGATGGACATTTGACTGCTATTTATAATCATCAGATGATGGTTCTTTTGTTTCAGTCTTCATCTTTGTCCATTGCAACATTTTCTTCTTGATTAAAATTGTTGAGAAGTTTCAGCGAATTTCAATGAAAAAAAAAATGCCTTCAAAGTCATATCTATTCCTCGTTGGATTCAAAATCCAAAGTCATCTCTATATTTCCCAGTGTCAAGCAATAAATAACTTAGTTTTATGTCTTGGAAAGAACTATTTCTAAGTTTCCAAAATCCTTCTTAGAATAAAAATTATTAGCTGATTTGTAAACTTCCATTGTAAAATCTTAAATCGAAATAAACTGATAGCGAACTGCTATTATGTACAGAAAAAAGCCCGCAATTTGTTGAAAACTGCAAGTTTTTAACCTTTACTGAACAAAACCCTTATTTTCTGTGTGAACTTTAAAAGAAACCCAATTGAAAGTTGAGATTCTTTGCTTCATTAAATTTTCAGCAATCGTGGGTATCCTTCCAGAGTGGCAATAGCTCAATATCAAGCTTCCTACTTTCTTCCACTTCTGATTAACCTCAGCTGCCATAAGAAGAGTTATCAATTTCACAACATGGTCCGACAAATGATAATTCTAATGTTTTGTAGTTAAAATAGGGAACTAGAAAGAGAAAGCAAACATACGATGTTATTCACATGACACGTCCATTAGAAGCCCTGGAGATAAATGGGCAAGATATTCGAAGCAGCAAGGACATAAATAATCAACCCGTTCTCCCCTATCCACTCCAGAAATGTTGTAGCACGCCTAAGTCCTCCGAAATCAACCTGTTGAGGAAAGATCCATTAGGAAAATCCAGAAAACGTGGAACATAAGATAAGGCTTGACAAAGACGAGATCCTCACTATAACATAAAGCCAAGTACATCAGATTGTAAATCTTGACGAGTCAATGCATTTCCATCGGGTATATGCACGTTTGGTAACGATTCTGATCAGAAATGATTATTTTTAATTCTATTCTCGAGAACAATTTTAAGCATTTTAAGCCGTTTGGTAACTGTCTAAAATTTGTGATTCTAGAATAGAATTGCGTTTGGTACCATGCTCATTAATTCTGTTCCAAATCAATTTCTTTTAATTTTTAAATAATTTTTATTCTTTTATTCTTTTATTCTTTTCTTTTTCCCTTTTTTTCTTTTCTTTTTTTTTTCTCTTTTTTTTTCCTTTCTCTCTCCTGTTCTTCTTCTTCCACCGGCCACAGCGCGGACGAGAGCCGGCGACCTCACCGGAGCGTCGCCAACCCCTTCGTGGCCAGCCCTCATTGGCCAAGCCTTGCCGGCAGCTGGGCAAGGCTCGCCCAGCCCCACCAAGGCTCGACCTCGCTGGTGGCCAGGCCGGTCTCACCAAGGCTAAGCGAGGCTCGCCTGGCCACCAGCGAGGTTGGGCGAGGCCCACCTGGCCACCGTTGAGGCTCACCTAGCCCCGTTAAGGCTTGGCCTCATCGGTGGCCAGGCGAGCCTCACCGGTGGTTGGGTTGCCTCTGGCAAACTCGCTGAACCTCGCTTTGGCCTGGCGAGCCTCCAGTGAGCTCGCCGAATCGGTTGCTGGCAATCAGCAACGGATGGCAGTGACCGGCGGCGGATGGCAACGGACAGCGGTGACTGGCAGCGGACGATGGTGGACGGCAACCACGAGATAGTGGTAGATAAAGAAGAAGAAGAAGAGAAATGGGTAGAAGAAGAGATATATGATTTTGATTCTTAGATTTGTTCCTGGAACAAGAATCAACTTTTTATTATTATTATTATTATTGATTCTCGTTCCAAATCTAATTCCAGGAACAAAACAATAGAAATTTGTTCCCGGAACAAAAATTTTACCAAACGCAATTCTATTCCCAACCGCTCCTTGGAACAAAAAATCAGAATCAGGCACTATTTTGATGGTTACCAAACAAGCCCTAAGGTGAAGAGAATTCGAGCTACAACAGCAGTGACACCCATTTTCATGCGCATGCCTGTTACGACAAGCAAATGATAGAAAAGTTCATGAAACTGTCTTACTCTAATTTAAGTACTTGTCATGCACATATCTATTCCTATACTGAATGTATGTGATGAGATTTTCTTTTAATTATTTTAGTTTAATATTATTAAGTGATTAACTATATTTGTTCTCTCTCTCTCTCTCTCTCTCTCTCTCTCTCTCTAACGCCCTGAACCCCGAGCGCATGCCCATTCCTCTCTGGTCGATAAAATTTTGCGACTTCCTAGAAGGAGTTGCCGACCTTTTCTTTTTATTACACATGTAGAAGCAAATAACAAATCCCTTGATAGTAACCATCTCGGGGTAGAAAAATAGGACAATACATTCATAAAGCAAACATGATTTTATAAACACATTAAGTCATTTACAGAAGCCTATACCCAAAAGACTACAAAGACTGACTCTCCAAAAAGAAGTGGTCCTAATCGACCTACACTTCAGATCATCTTCTCTCGACTTTAAGCCCTCCACTTGTCGATCCTGAAAATTGAGCCCACGACAGGGTGATATATAAATCTCAGCGAGTTCACGCTCTAAGCCCTGATTAGGAGAAAAATACATCTAGAAGCATCCTAACCACGCAACCACGTAATCACAGAGACTTAGCTTGTCTCAAATCCACCTTGCAGGTTAGCACAGTTCATAACACAAATGCATATAATCAATGCACATGACAATCGAAACATCTCAACAACTCATTTAATCACAAGGGTCTCGAGTATAAGGCCAAACCATTATGACACGACTCATACCATGCCACATAGCTTTGTCTCATAATCAAACGCATCAAACTCAGACAATCATGCGTTCCAATTGTTAAATAAGCCACTCAAGGCACTGCCGACTTCCATGATCAGCAATCTACTAGCATAGCTAGGCATCGTCTCTTCCCCATTGAGCACGGCTGCGTCTCAGTGATGGCTTTCCCGAATGAGCATAGGTCCGAAATCTATTGTGACTCCCTACCCTAATGCACGGGTAACCCGAAAAGTTGGATTTAGTAACGTCTGGCTTAAATGCTAAGACGGTTTCTCTTTAACCAACACACGATCAATCAATTTCAGCTCAGGACACCGTGCATTACATTCAAATACCTCCATTAAAATGGTGATCCTGGCCTTTTTTTTTTTTTCATATTAAAAACATCTCGAAAATAGTCGTGTGTGGGTTACACATCAATTCAAACAAAAAACTGATACATTTCTTTTTCAAACCCCACTAGTTGATATAGTACTTAAAACCCATTTTCGGTGTTAAACCCCGACACCCGAGATTTTCTGAATAAATATTGCCATTCACAATTTTTGGAATTAAATACTCAAAATTCCAATCAGCACTCAATTTGCATAATTTAACACTCAATTGCAGAAATTAACCACGCCATTGCAATCGCACGAAATTCCGGTCCACCGAAGCTATCCCTACCTAATTTCCAAAAAATATTTAATAACAAAATAATTTCTAAAATTAATTAAATAAATACATTAAATACTAAAAATGCTAACTTAGGCTAAATAATTCTAATCTAACCACCTATTGAACTAATTAAATTATCCTAACCATTCTAACTATAGTGCTACCTAACAAAGCTAACTAAATTTAAGCTCAAACCACTTAATTCACTAATCTAACTAACCTAAATTAATTAAATAAACTAAAACTACACTAATCGAAACTTAAATAAGTCTAAACACTCATTAGACGTCATTAACTTACTAAAAAGAGTTTAGTGCATAAACTCACCGGTTTATTGTGGAAACCAATTCACCGTGACAATAGTGCGACGGTGGCCGAAATCCAAACTTTCGGCGGCGTTGACGGACACTTGGACCGGGCCTAGAACTAGCCCAACACAGCTCAGCAAGGCTGAGCTTTGGCCTTGGGCTTCTGCAGGGCTGCTGGTCGTGGGCTTGGGCCTACTTTGCGAGCCCAAGATGGGCTGAACTAAGCAAACTGAAGATGAGCTGCATGGCCCAATGGAGCAAAGGACTGAGGAAAGTGGGCTGCTCGATGGGCTTGAAACTGAGCTGAAGATGGATGAAGACAAGCCCAATTGCTGGGCCAAATTACTTGGCTCATGGACTTCAATTGGGCCAAACGGTTCTGACAACCAATGAAGGAATGGCTGGCCTTGTGGCTGAAGGCAGCTGCTTCGGGCAAGGAAATGGCAGATGGCGTGAGCTGCTTTTGAACGCATGCGGTCAACCGACCAATTGGGGGAAAAACGCAAGGTTGACTGGTCGATTGAAGACTCAAACGTGGGCTGGCATGGGGATTTAGGTTGATGAAGATGCAAGGTAGTGGGGCAGAGGTGAGCTGGCAAAGAATTGAGGGTGTGGGCATTGCTTCGATGAGTTGTGGCTTCGTGGAGTCAACACCTGGGAGCAGCTATCGTGGCGGTCGATGGAGCCGATGGCGGAAGCTTGAGTCAACCAACAAGTGAAGTTGTTGACCAAATGGAGACGTGGTGCTGGATGAGTTGCTTCTGCGGGGATGGCAGCGTGAGTGGAGGATTGGGAGACCAAAGATGGTGGAAAGTTTCAGCTGGCTACCAAAGGGGAAGTGGTGGAGAAGCAGACGGTCCTCGAAGAAGGTAGATGAAAAGAAGATAAGGCAAGAGCAGCTAGCGCTAGGGAAAGAGACATGCGAGAGGTTAGCGACGCAAATTGGAGGGCAGCTGGTCAAGACTTGTCGAAGAAGCCACAGTTTGGGGGAAAGAATCAACAAGCCCAATCCACTTAATTAAATGCATGTCCCCTAATACTTTCTTGACACAATAAATCCACCAATTGTCCAACTTAATGCCAAAAATTCTAGCCCCTTGCCCAAAACCGAATTTCACCACTTTAGGTTCCATTTCTTCACTCAATTCCCCAAATTGAGGTCCAATTTCAATGAAAAAAATCCTGTACAATTTTCTGCAAGTCTCCAACACTCAAAGGCTCGTAAGGAGGCCAAAAATCCAATCAATTTGGCCAATCCAAATTTCCGTTAATTTTCCGCGACGTTCGAATCGATTTTCCGTAAAAATCTCGGAATCTCCAAAAATTCTTTTAATGAGGAGTTGACGTTCTTAAAATAGATCGTGACACGACAGAACTTTCAATTTCTGAAATCGGGTTCAAATTCGCGGTTAATTTCAATCCAACGTGATTTTAGCGTGACCTAACCTACTGGGTAGCTTTTAAGAATTTTTAGTGCAATTGACTTGTGATCGATTTATCTCGAGTCATAATGTATATCTTCGACAAATTGGCGACCCTCGGTTGTCGTAAAAATCTCGAGATTTCAATTACGGGTATAGGGTATCAAAACGATAGAAAAATCGATCTAATGCCGATCGACAAGTATTTTGCAATCAGGTGGAATTACTCACACTCTGATCACATATCTCAGTCAAGTCGACCTATCTCTGATCTCTGATCGATTTTTGATAGTACCGTAATGACCCTTGCAAATTAGCATGGTCGAGCAATCGATTCCTAGTTGAATTCTCAAGTCTATTGCATTTAGATTCCTTAACGGCTTCACCCAATATGCTAGTTATCCCATGAGTGGCCAACTCAGGGAATAAAACTATCGTCACGTCGATGAAATGCTTGATTTATTTTATCGAAAACAAAATCTGAAAATTCATGATGTTATAACTCTTCCCCTCTTATAAAAATTTCATCTTCGAAATTTAAACCCTTATCAAACCTTATACAGGGTGAGGGTTATTGTCGTCTCATCGAGTCTTACTTTTCCTGGTTGCTCCTCTGTGCCGTGGTGTTGCCAGACCACTTTGACCAATGAGATGGTCTTGGTGCGTAGAATCTGTTCCTTGCAATCTACATTATGAACTAGGTTTTCTACGTACGACACTCTGTCGTCCACATCCAATTTCTCAAAATTAAGCACGTGAGTCGAGTCAAGCTCATACTTCCTCAACATCGACACGTGAAAAACGCCATACACTTGTGCCAACCTTGGCAGTAATGCAAGACGATATGCTAGGATCCCGATTCTTTCAAGAATCTCAAATGGACCTATGTACTTCGAACTCAGTTTTTCTTTCTTGCCAAAGCACGAAGTACCTCTCATTGGTGACACCTCCAGAAAGATGTGATCACCAACTTGAAATTCCAATGGTTTACGGTGCTTATCTGCGTAGCTTTTCTAACGGCTCTGAGCGGTCTTTAATCTATCCCTAATGACGGCAAGTGCATCCACTAATTGCTGGACTAACTTTAGGCTGTAGTCTTTCATCCTCTAACCCCATCACAACAAACTAAAGTTCTGTCCACTCTACTCTGTCATACAATGCTTCAAAAGGAGCCATTTGGATGCTCTGTTGAAAACTGTTGTTGTAGGCGAACTCAACAAGATGAAGCAGTTCCTCCCAGCTTTCCTTAAAATCCAACACGCAAGCTCGCAGCATGTCCTCAAGGGTTTGAATTGTCCTCTCAGATTGGCCATCCGTCTGTGGATAATAGGCCGTACTGTACTGTAGCTTCATTTCCTAATGCACTCTGTAAACTTTTCCAAAATGCAGCTGTGAACCTTGGGTCTCGGTCTGAAGTAATCGTCATTGGCACTCCATGCAAACGAACTATTTGACGCACGTACAACTTTACGTGCCTGTCCACTTCAAGGTCATTTTGTACTGCAATGAAATGAGCCGACTTTGTTAGTCTGTCGACCACTACCCCAATAGAGTCATTACCTCTCTAACTCATTGGTAAGCCCGTCACGAAGTTTATCGTGATATATTCCCATTTCCACTCGGGATATCGAGAAGTTGCAAAAGTCCTTCCGACTTACGGTGATGTGCTTTCACTTGCTGACACGTCAGACACTTGGCGACATGCTTGGCAATGTCGGCCTTCATACTGGACCACCAATACTGTAGACGTAGATTCTGATACATCTTTGTGCTGTCGAGATAAATGTTGTAACTGCTACGATGATCTTCTGATAAGATCTCTTCTCTAAGCTTTGCATCTTCAATTACACACAATCGTCCTCGGAACCTTAGTGTTCCTTCTTCAGAAATCTGATAGTCAGGTTTTCTCTTATCGGTATCCTCTTATAGGATCTTCTGAATATCTGGATCTATCGGCTGAAGCGTCTTGATTCTGATCTGCACTTCCGGCTCAATTTTAAGGGTGGCCATAAGATTCAAGAGGTGACCTACCTTGAACTTGAAAACCGAATCTCGAGCTCTCTTGAGTAAATTCCACTCCTTAACCATCATATGTGAAATTGAAGACTTCTGACTCAGTGCATCTGTGACTTTATTCGACTTTCTAGTGTGATACAAGATATCGTAATCGTAGACCTTCAAGAGTTCCATCTAGCGACTCTGTCTCATATTCAACTCCTTTTGAGAGAATAGATACTTGAGACTTTGATGATCTGTGAAGATCTGGAATCTTTCTCCACACAAGTAATGTCTCTAAATCTTCAGAGCGAAAATGGTCGCTGCGAGTTCTAAGTCATGTGTCGAGTAGTTCAGTTCATGGGGTCTCATCTGGCGGGAGGCGTATGCAACAGCCTTACCATATCGCATCAATACACAACCTAGTCCTTTGAACAACACATCACTATATATCTCGTACCATCCTGTACCAGATGGAATCGTCAGCACAGGTGCGATAGTCAGCTTTTGCTTCAGCTCTTGGAAACTACACTCACACTTGTCTGACCAGAAAATTTCTCGTCTTTCTTTAGGAGTCTTGTCAAAGGTGACGCCAAAGCTGAAAATCCCTCAACAAACCGTCCATAGTAGCCTGCCAAACCTAGAAAGCTTCGAATCTCTACCACGGTACTCGGTCTGGGCTAGTTGATCACTACTTCAATCTTGGTGGGGTCCATGGAGATTCGTTCTCCTAAAATCACGTGACCTAAGAAAGCAACATGAGTCATCCAAAACTCGCACTTGCTAAACTTAGCGTACAGCTCGTGATTCCACAGAGTCTATAACACTATCCTTAAGTGCTTTTCATGTTCTTCAGGATTGCCAAAGTACACCAGGATGTCGTCGATGAAAAAAATCACAAACTGATCCAGGTATTCCTCGAACACACGATTCATCATATCCATGAAAGCAGCTGGGGCGTTCGTTAGACCAAACGGCATTACATTGAATTCATAATGGCCATATCAAGTACGAAATGCTAACTTCGGTATGTCTTCTTTTCTGATCCTCAATTGATGATATCCAGTCCTTAAGTCGATCTTGGAGAATATCGACACTCCTTACAACTAATCAAACAAGTCATCGATCCTCGAGAGTGGATACTTGTTATTGATCGTCACCTTATTGAGTTGACGATAGTTGATGCACAGATGCAACAGACCATCTTTCTTTTTCACAAACAGAACTGGTGTTCCCCAGGGTGATGCACTGGGACGTATAATTCCCTTATCCAACAATTCTTGCATCTGCACTTTCAGTTCCTTCAACTTCGACAAAGCCATCCGGTAAGAAGCCTTAGAGATTGGCTCTGTCCCAAGGGCTAACTCAATCACGAACTCTATCTCTCTTTCTGGTGGTAGACTTGGCAATTCTTTTGGAAATACATCTGGAAAATCTTGTACTACCACAATGTCTTCGATCTTCAACTCCTTAACTATCGTATCCACGACAGTCGCTAGGTAACTTTGGCAACCCCCGTCTAACATATGGGTTGCCTTAAGCGATGAAATTAAAAGGGATTGGAGGGTCCTCAACTTTCGATAAATTCGAAATTTTCATTCGTCAACGGATCAGACTGCATTACCTTACGACAACAATTCATTACCACCAAAAAACTCCTTGAACCAAACCTTTTTATACATGATGTCAAAGTTATACATAAGTAAACTAGTCAAGTACAACTCTAGCCAAGGTTCTTCTACTACTTTATTACAACAAGCTGAAGTCCTCCAAACTTAGCCAAAATTCTGCTGCGCTACTCTAATAAAATCACCCCAAAAACATCCTTCCTCTAGTCGATGCACAGTTCGGTTCCTTCCTGTCTCCTTCGCCATCCTCGTGGCGTCCTATCTGCAGTAACGGTGCTTATGCTCTCCTAGACCTACGCGGACAGTTCCTCACCTGATGGTCGTGCTGGCCACATCCAAAGCACGCTCCTGTTAAACCTGGACACTAGGTTGGTCCATACTTCCTTCTACAAACTCGACACATATCTGGTCAGTCCTCCGCCTCCTATCGAGTGATAGCAAGTACCCTTTCTTGCATTGGAGGCCTAATCCAAATATCCCACTCTGTTCTTGCGGCGCATCATCTCTGTTCTGTTCCATCGGCAGCGGTGGCGACAGCTGTGGTCCCATCTGCCTGTGCGGACAGTTTATGGCCAGGTGAACCTGCTAGTCACACACAAAACAAGCGCCTGTCCTAAAATGACACGGGGCTATCCATGTCATCCTTCGCAGGAATGACACACTCTAAATTGGTTTGCTGACTCTCCTATCCCACCCTTCCTATTAGGTGGAACATGATATCTTCCTCCTATCATCGATCTCTTCCCAAACCGATTCCCATCTCTAATAGAACCAAACCGTGACTCAGATGCAGAGGCTTGTTCCCCACTCACAAATCCAGGTTGAGCCTCAGCAATTGCAGCAACAACAGTAGTTACGGCATTGGCGGTGGTAGTGACAGCGGCAACAGCGGCAGCTTGATCTTGTGCTTGTTGGCTCAAAATGCCTCACAAAGTCTCTAGTGCTTGAATGATCCCGTCGAACCTAGGATCGCTCAATACTGCTACCCTCTCAGTACAGGCCTGCGGCGGTACTCTCACATTTGCGCTGGCCTGAGCCTGCACTCTGCCTCGGGTACCAACTCTTGTTGGCGTCCTACCCCGAGTTACAGGTCCTATTGACCTCCTCCAAGGAGTTCTCTACTCCTAGTCACTCATGCTACAGGTTCTTTACAGACACTTGTTTTCCAATTCCAATACTACATTAGAATTTGAGTGACCACCAAACAAGCTATTAATCAGCTATCACTCACATGTATTAACATATTAAAATGACCTTTCCTACTTACTATCCCATGACTCCTTAAACCTTATCACTCCAACTACTAACCCGCTCTGATACCACTTAAACGAGGATGTCACGCCCCGAACCTTGAGAGCGTGCCCATCCCTCTCTGGTCGATAAAATTTTGCGACTTCCCAAGATGAGTCGCCGACCCTTTCTTTTTATTACACATGCGCAAGCGAATAACAAATCCCCTGACAGTAACTATCTTGGCATAGAAAAGCAAGACAACACATTCATAAAGCAAACATGATTTTATAAACACATTAAGTCATTTACAAAAGCCTATACCCAAAAGACTACAAAGACTGACTCTCCAAAAAGAATGGTCCTAACTGACCTACACTTCAGATCACCTTCTCTCGGCTCTAGGCCCTCCACTCGACGATCCTGAAAACTGAACCCACGACGGGGGGAGATATAAATATTAGCGAGTTCACGCTCTAAACCGCGATTAGGAGGGAAATACGCCTAGAAGCGTCCTAACTAGACAACCACACAATCACAAAGACTTACCTCGTCTCAGATCGACCCTGCAAGTCAGCATAGTTCATAACACAAATGCATATAATCAATGCACATGACAATTGAAACGTCTCAACAGCTCATTTAATCATAAGGGTCCTGATTATAAAGCCAAAGCATTATGACACGATCCATACCATGCCACATAGCTTTGTCTCATAATCAAACGCATCAAACTCAGACAATCATGCATTCCAATTGTTAAATAAACCACTCAAGGCACTGCCCACTTCCATGATCGACAATCTATTAGCGTAGCTAGGCATTGTCTCTTCCTCATTGAGCACGACTGCGTCTCAGTGATGGCTTTCCCGAAGGAGCATAGGTCCGGAATCTACTGCGACTCGCTACCCTAATGCATGGGTAACCCGAAAGTGGGGTTAAGTAACGTCCGGCTTAAATGCTAGGACAGTTTCTCTTTAACCAACACACGATCAATCAATTTCAGCTCAGGACACCATGTATTACATTCAAATACCTCCATTAAAATGGTGATCTTGGCATGTTTTCTTCGTATTAAAAACATACCGAAAATAATCGTGTGTGGGTACATGGTCAATTCGAACCAAAAAACTGATACCTTTCTTTTTCAAACCCCACTATTTGATATAGTACTTAAAATCCATTTTCGGTGTTAAAACCCGACACCCGAGATTTTCTAAATAAATATTGCCATTCACAATTTTTGGAATTAAATACTCAAAATTCCAATTAGCACTCAGTTTGCATAATTTAACACTCAATTGCAAAAATTAATCACACTATTGTAACCAGCACGAAATTTCGGTCACCGATTACCCCGGCCTAATTTCCGGAAAATATTTAATAATTAAATAATTTCTAAAATTAATTATATAAATACATTAAATACTAAAAATGCTAACTTATGCTAAATAATTCTAATCTAACCACCTATTGAACTAATTAAATTATCCTAACCATTCTAACTATAGAGCTACCTAACAGGCTAACTAAATTTAAGCTCTAACCACCAAATTCACTAATCTAACTAACCTAAATTAATTAAATAAACTAAGACTACACTAATCTAAACTTAAATAAATCTAAACACTTCTTAGATGTCATTAGCCGACTAAGAAGAGTTTAGTGCATAAACTCACCGATTTATTGTGGAAACCGGTTCACTGTGACGATGGCGCGACGGCGGCCAAAACCCGAACTTTCAGCAGAATCAACGGACACTTGCACTGGGCCTAGAACCAGCCCAACACAGCTTAGCAAGGCTGAGCTTCGGCCTTAGGCTTCTGCAGGGCTGCTGGTTGCGGGCACTGACCAAGCTGAAGATGAGCTGCACGGCCCAACAGAGCAAAGGACTGAGGAAAGTGGGCTACTCGATGGGCTTGAAATTGAGCTGAAGGGTACATGGTCAATTCGAACCAAAAAACTGATACCTTTCTTTTTCAAACCCCACTATTTGATATAGTACTTAAAACCCATTTTCGGTGTTAAAACCCGACACCCGAGAATTTTTGAATAAATATTGCCATTCATAATTTTTGGAATTAAATACTCAAAATTCCAATTAGCACTCAATTTGCATAATTTAACACTCAATTGCAGAAATTAATCACATCATTGTAACTAGCACGAAATTTCGGTCACCGATTATCCAAATTTAATTTCCGAAAAATATTTAATAATTAAATAATTTCTAAAATTAATTATATAAATACATTAACTCGGGCCAAATTACTTAGCTCATGGACTTCAATTGGGCCGAACGGTTCTGACAACCAATGAAGGAATGGCTGGCCTTGTGGCTGAAGGCAGCTGCTTCAGGCAAGGAAATGGCAGACGGCGTGAGCTGCTTTTGAACGCATGCGGTCAACCGACCAATTAGGGGAAAATGCAAGGTTGACTAGTCGATTGAAGACTCGAACGTGGGTTGGCGTGGGGATTTGGGTTGATGAAGATGCAAGGTAGTGGGGCAGAGGCGAGCTGGCAAAGAATTGAGGGTGTGGGCATTGCTTCAGTGGGTTGTGGCTTTGTGGAGTCAACACCTGGGAGTAGCTATCGTGGCGGTCGATAGAGCCAATGGCGGAAGCTTAAGTCAACCAACAATGAAGTTGTTGACCAAAGGGAGACGTGGCGCTGGACGAGTTGCTTCTGTGGGGATGGCAGCGTGAGTAGAGGGTTGGGAGACCAAAGATGGTGGAAAGTTTAAGCTGGCTGCCGAAGGGGAAATGGTGGAGAAGCAGACAGTCCTTGAAGAAGGTAGATTAAAATAAGATAAGGCAAGAGCAGCTGGCGCGAGGGAAAGAGACGTGCGAGAGGTTGGCAACGCAAATTGGAGAGCAGCTGGTCAAGACTTTTCGAAGAAGCCACGGTTGGGGGGAAAGAATCAACAAGCCCAATCCACTTAATTAAATGCATGTCCCCTCATACTTTCTTGACACAATAAATCCACCAATTGTCCAACTTAATGCCAAAAATTCCAGCCCCTTGCCCAAAACCGAAGTTCACCATTTAGGTTCTATTTCTTCACTCAATTCCCCATATTGAGGTCCAATTTCCATGAAGAAAATTCCTATACAATTTTCTGCAAGTCCCCAACACTCAAAGGCTCAGTAAGGAGGCCAAAAATCCAATCAATTTGGCCAATTCGAATTTCCGTTAATTTTCCACGACGTCCAAATCGATTTTTAGTAAAAATCTCGAAATCTCCGAAAATTCTTCAAATGATGAGTTGACGTTCCTAAAATTGATCGTGACACGACAAAACTTTCAATTTCTGAAATCAGGTTCAAATTCGCAGTTATTTTCAATCCAACGCGATTTTAGCGTGACCTAACCTACCGGTAGCTTTTAGGAATTTTTAGTGCAATTAACCCGTGATTGATTTATCTCGAATCATAACGTACATCTTCGATACATTGGCGACCCTCGATTGTCATGAAAATCTCGAGATTTCAATTACGAGCACTGTCACACCCCGATCCTCGGGCACGCACCCATCCCTCACCTTGGTTGATGAAATAGCGACGTCCCAGGATGCATCGCCGAACCTTTCTTTTTAGTATGCATGCGGAAGCATATAAAATCGCCAGACAATAAAGCAATGGGATAGGAAAGTATAATTTCAAATTTCCATCTTAAAAGCATCCACAATTATATACATTACCAATCATGGTGCAAATATATACAAGTCGAATTGTTAATTCAGATTTAAACCACAAGTTTATAAAACAGAGCCTGCAAAATGGAATCGACTTCTATCAAAAAAGAATTTCCCTATGACTAGCTAGTCCAATAGGATCGTCAGTTCTTTAGGCTTCCCTTTCCATACTTCGGGTCTCCAGTCCTTCACCAATGCCATTTAAGGACTTGAAATAATATCCCACAACTAGGATGAGACTACGTCTCAGCAAGTTCTACCCCCTAAGACTCGATTAGTAAACAAATACATCATCTGGGCTGCCTCTGCACACACGGGTCAGAGAATTTACCTTGACATTAGATTCCACCTGCATATTAACACAGTTCAAATAGGCACCCAAGCAGATCAAATCATTGGTCAATTGACCTAGTCGATTACATGTCAGCATGACCCTTCCCTGGTCATCTCAACCCATATTATGCATTTTACAAGATAGTATACTTAGTCACCGAGCCATGTGCATTCTCTAAGGCGACCTATACGCCAAGGCGACCTATTTGGTCACCGAGCCACGTGCATTCTCTAAGGCATCTTATATGCCAAGGCGACGTACTAATCACCAAGCCCCGTGCATTTTCTAAGGCATCAAGGTGATGTACTAATTATCGAGTCACATGCATTCTCTAAGGCGATATACTAAATCACCGAGCTATGTGCCTTCTATAAGGCGTCATTTTCGCCAAGGTAACATACTAAACACCGAGCCACGTGCTTTTCTAGGTGATGTATGTACTCAATAGTTTACGTGCATTCTCTAAGGCGACTTATATGCCAAAGCGACCTATATGGTCACCGAGCCACGTCACACAAGATTTCTCCTCATCTTTTATCATATCCGATAAAATTCGTGTGTGGGCACACCATTCGCCTCAGCCAAAATATAATATTTTCCTTCCTATAACTCTCACATTTTTTTGTAATCTATCGAACATTTTTAGCATTATTAACCGATGCTCGGTTATTCTTCAATTAGTAACCAAGATTATTTAATTTAGGAAATAAATCCCAAATTCACAAATAATTCATTTTAGCACAAAATAAAGCTCAATTAAATAAATAGACTGCACCACGATAATAAGCATAAAATTTCGGTCGTCGGCTATCCCTACCTAATTTTCGGAAAATAATTAATTAATTTATTTATTTATTTATTTATTTATTTTAAAAATTATTAAATAAATACAATAAATCCAATTTATGCCTGTAATGCCTAATTGTACGAGAATGGGTTGGGAAAAAATCCCGAGATGCATTCAATAAATAGAAGTACGTCTCTACTTGTTAATTACACTAATCAATCACCTAACATACATCATTAAGTTACTAATCAAATTATTCTAAACTAATCTAACCACCTAATTGAACTTAATTAAATCTAATCAACCTTTAAGCATCATTAGCAAACTAAGCAATGATTAGTGAGCAAAACTCACACGATTAACAATCCATTCGGATCCAATTGCCGGGAACGTCGCAAGGGACGTTTTTCTCCAAAGCGAGCCTAAGCTTCAAGGCTTGGAATCACCTCAAAACAGGCCACAAAGGTGGCTGGAAACCCACTAGAAAAGCTTCTGTTTAGGTCGCAAAAACAAAAGAAACAAAACTGGTTTGGTGCGTTGAGGCTCGAGGAAGGTAGCGGGGGTGGTTTCGGTCCAAACAAGAACTCAATGGACCTCCGGCGAGCCTCCACAGCCACTCATGGCTATTGGACAGTGAGCTGGACGCATGGAACAGGGCTGGAATGGCGATGGTTGGACGGTGGCTCACACGCGGGGCGGTGGTGTGTAGACCGACGATGGCGTGCGACTCTAGCATGCAATGGTATGCGTCTCTGGTGGTCTCCTTGGCTTGCTGCTGAGGTTTCGAAAATAGAGAGGAGGGAGAGAGAGACTTGACCGGTTATAGGCTAGAAGGAGAGAGAAAGGAAAGGAATAAGAGGGGTGGGCCACCTTGGTCATTTTCTTCAAGTTTCATCCTACACCACCCATCCTTCCTTGGCTCTCATTCAGCCACACACACACCCCTCACAACCCTTGAGATGGTCCAATGTGGCTAGGGTATGGGGGAGCTACAAATTTGGCACTCATCTCTCTCAATTGGACACAATTCTTCACTTGATAAATCTCGATTGGCTTCAATAAATTCAACCAACTCCCTATAGCTCATCTCGGCATTGTTCCTCACCTTTGGATCCATCTTGCTTCTCAAAATTGAAATAAAAAACAATCCTCGGCTTTTTCTACATAAAACGGTCCTAAACCGACTTTTTCCCAAAAAGTCTCGGTTGTCAGCAAAATCTTCTGAGACTGAATCGACGTTCCTAGAATTTATTGTTACATGACAGAATCTTCAATTTCTGAAATCGAACTTGAATTAGCGATTAGTTTCTATTCGGCACGTTTTTAATGTGACCTAGACTACCGGATAGTTTTCAGAACTTTTTAGGGCAAATGACCCGTGGTTGATTTTTTTTGAGCCACAATGAACCCACTCGACACACTAGCGACTCTCGATTATCGTGAAAATCTCGAGGATTCAATTACAGACACAAGATACTAAAACGACAATAAAATCAAATTAGTGTCGGTCAATGAGAATTTCCCAATTTAGTGGAGTCACCCACGATTGGCTACACATCTCAATCGAACAGACTTATCTCTGATCTCAAATTGATTTTTAACTGTGCCGTAATGGCCTCTAAAGCTTAGCACAGTCGAGAAGGCGATTCCTAGTCGAATTCTCAGGTCTATTGTCTTAAAATTCCTTAATATCTTTCTTGAATAGTCTAGTTATCTAGAGAGTGGTTAGCTTTGAGAACAGCCCTACAGGCGCGTCGATAAAATGCCCGATTTATTCAATAGAAAACAGAGTTGAAAATTTGGGATGTCACAACTCTTCACCTCTTATAAAAATTTCGTCCTCGAAATTTAAACATTTACCAATCCTTGAACAAAAAGGTGGGGGTATCGTCGTCTCATTTAGTCTCACTTTCCCCGATTGCTTCTTCAGTCCCGTGGCGTTATCAGACCACTTTGACCAATGGGACTATCTTGGTTCACCAAATACTATCTTTCTGGTTCACGATCTGAACCGGGCTTTTCACATACGACACTCTGTCGTCCACGTCTAATTCTTCAAGATTTAGCACGTGAGTCGAGTCAGGTTCATACGTCGTCAATCACAACACGTGAAAGACATCATACACTTGTGCCTACCTTGGCGACAATGTAAGACGATACGTTAGGATCTCGATTCTTTTCAGAATCTCAAAGGAACATACATACCTCGGTTTTAGTTTTTCCCCTCCTTGTTGAAGCGTAAGGTATCCCTCATTGGTGACACCTTCAGAAAGATGTAACCAATAATTTGGAACTTTAGGGGCCTTCAATGCCCAACAGGACAACTTTTTTGGCGGCTTACAAAGCTGTGCCTTAATTCTAATCTAAGCATTTGGCTCAATTTTGAGAGCAGCTATAAGATTTAGAAGGTAGCCCATCTTAAAATTGAAAACCGAACCTCGAACTTTCTCAAGTAAGGTCCATTCTTTAACCAGTATATGTGCAACTGAAGACTCCTAACTCAACACATATGTGACTTAATTCGCCTTCCTAGGGTGATACAAAATATCACACCCTAGTCCTTCAAAAGTTCCGATTCACCATGCTATCTCACATTCAATTCCTTCTAAAAGAATAAATACTTGAGACTTTGTTGATCAGTGAAGGTCCAGAATCTTTCTCCACACAACTAATGCCTTCAAGTCTTCAGTACGAAAAATTTATGCTACGAGTTCCAAGTCACGCGTTGGGTAATTCAACTATGAGGTCTCAACTAGCGGAACGCGTATGCAACACTCCTACCATATTGCATCAGCACGCAACCCAATCCTTCGAATGACGCATCACTATAGATTTCGTACCCTCCAAGATCATATGGAATCGTCAGCACAGGTGCGGTAGTTAGCTTTTGCTTTAGTTCTTGGAAACTACACTTGCACTTGTCTATCGCCACGAACTTTTCTTACTTCTTCAAGAGTTGAGTCAACGGCGACACTAATTTGGAAAATTCTTCCATGAACCTTCTGTAGTAATCTGTCCAACCTAAACGGCTTCTGATCTCTGATATTGTTGTCGGTCTTGGCCAATTGATCACGGCTTCAATCTTGCTCGGGTCCACTGAAATTCCTTCGCCTGAGATCACATGCCTTAAGAAAGCAACACGAGTTAGCCAAAACTCGCACTTGCTAAACTTAATGTGCAACTAATGAACTCTCACCTTCTGCAGCACTAATCTCAAAAGGTTCTTGTGCTCTTCATCACTCCTCGAATACACCAGAATATCATCGATGAACACGATCACAAACTGATCTAGGTATTCCTTGAATACCCTGTTCATCAAATCCATGAAAGTAGCAGGAGCATTCGTCAACCCGAATGGCATTACTGTCAACTTGTAATGACCATACCGAGTACGAAATGTTGACTTAGGAATATCCTCCTTCCTAATTCTCAGCTGGTAATATCCTGTCCTCAAGGCGATCTTCAAAAATATCAACACTCCTTGTAACTGATCAAACAAGTTATCGATCCTTGGCAGTGGATACTTGTTCTTGATTGTTACCTGATTGAGTTGCTGATAGTCGATGCACAGGCGCAACGAACCATCTTTCTTCTTCACAAACATAACCGGTGCTCCCCAAGATGATGCACTAGGGCGAATAAATCCCTTATCCAATAACTCTTGCATCTGCACATTTAGTTCTTCCAACTCAGATAACACCATCCGATAAGAAGCCTCTGTCCCGAGTGCTAGCTCAATCGCAAATTCTATCTCTTTCTCTAACAATGGCCTGACAATTCTTGTGACAACACATCTAGAAATTCTTGGACTATTGAGATGTCATCAACCTTAAGTTCTTCAATTTGTCTTATCTATGACAACCGCCAAGTATCCTTGGCAACCTCCGTCTAACAAACAGGTTGCCTTCAGCCAACGAGATTAATGAAATCGAAGATTCCTTTCGACTCCCAATAACCTCGACACTTTCACATGCTAATGGACTAAATTGGATTACTCCACGACCATAATTCATTACCACAAGATGCTCCACGAGCCCACTCTACTCATGTGGCATCCAAACTATATTTCAGCAACTAGTCGAACACGACTATAACTAGTGTTTCCCCTTTCTTCCACTTTATTTCAACTAATTGAAATTCTACAAATTCAATCCAAGGCTCTGCTGCGCTACTCTGATAAAATCTCCCCATGAATATTCTTCTTCTGATTGGTGTAGGGTTGATTCCATTCCCGTTCCTTTTGCCATCCTAGTGGCGTTCTATCTCCAGTAGCGGTATATGTGCTCCATTGGATTCTCACTAGTAGTCTTTCACCTAATAGCCGTGTGGGTCATAATTACAACACGTTCTAGTCATTCTCGGACACTAGATTTATCCATGTTTCCTTCTACAAATCCAACACCTATTTGGTGCGTCTTCTATCTCTTATCAAGTGACAGCATGCACTCTTTCCGGTACCATAGGCTTATTACAAAACTCCACTGTGCATTCTATGGTGCACTTCCTCTGATCTGTCCCATCAGCCTTCTAGGACTTTCTCCGACCAAGTAACCATGTTGGCTATACTCAAAACAAATTCTTGTCCTAAGAAAACATAAGGCCGATCTTTGCCGTCACGCACGAGAACAACATGTCCCATTTTGACTCAGTGCTGACCTAACTATCCCACTCTTCTTATTAGGTGGAATAGAATACTCTTCTCTCGACATCGGTCTTTTCCCTGACCGATTTCCATCTCTGCCTGAACTGGATCTGTACCTCGACTCGAATGCAACGGCTCGCTCCTAGATCATATCTTCATACTGGACCTCAGCAGGTGTGGCAACAACGGTGGTTGCAGCATTGACGATGATAGTGATAGTGACAACAGAGGCAGCTTAGTCCTGAGTTTAATGGCTCAACCAATTCTAAGGACACTAGTCCCTGAACAATCTTGTCAAACCTAGGATAGCTCGGTGCTGCTACACTAGTATCGGCCTAGAACGGTACTCTTACACTCGTGCTAGCTTGAGCCAATGCTCTGCCACAACTGCCTTGGGCACCGATCCTTGTCGGTGTTCCACTCTGAGTTACAGAGGTTACAACCCTCTTACTAGGAGTCCTCAGCTCCTAATCACTCATGCTACAGGATCTTTATAGAAATTTGTTTTCTAATTCTAATACCATATTAGAATTTGAGTGACCCACACAAACAAGCTACCAATCAGCTAGCATCGACATACACCATACATGAATTTAAATGTCTTTCCTACTACTATCCCATAGGTCATTGCACCTTGTCACTCCATTTCCTACAACCATGTTCTGATACCACTTAAACGGGATGTCACACCCTGATCCTCAGGCACGCACCCATCTCTCACCTTGGTCGATTAAATAGCGATGTCGCAAGACGCATTACCTACCATTTCTTTTTAATATGCATGCGGAAGCATATAAAATCTCCAAATAATAAAGCAATGAGATAGGAAAGTAGGATTTCAAATTTCCATCTTAAAAGCATCCACACTTATATATATTGCCAATCATAGTGCAAATTATACAAGTCGAATTGTTAATTCATATTTAAACCACGAGTTTCTAAATTAGAGCCTGCAAAATGGAATCGACTTATATCAAAAGAGAATTGCCCTATGACTAGCTAGTCCAATAGAATTGTCAGTTCTTCAGGCTTCTCTTTCCACACTTTGGGTCTCCAGTCCTTCACCAATGTCATCTAAGGACCTAAAATGATATCCCATAACTGGGATGAGACTACGTCTCAGCAAGTTCTACCCCCTAAAACTCGATTAGTAAACCAATACACCATCCAGGCTGCCTATGCACACACGAGTTAGAAGACTTACCTTGGCCTCAAATTCTACCTGTATATTAGCACAATTCAAATAGACACTCAAGCAGATCAAATCATTAGTCAATCGACCTAGTCGATTACATGTTAGCATGACCCTTCCCCGGTCATCTCAACCCATATTATGCATTTTACAAGATAGTATACTTAGTTACCGAGCCATGTGCATTCTCTAAGGCAACCTATACGCCAAGGCGACCTATTTGGTCACTGAGCCATGTGCATTCTCTAAGGCATCTTATATGCCAAGGCAACGTACTAATAACCAAACCCTGTGCATTCTCTAAGGCATCTTATATTCCAAGGCGATGTATTAGTTACCAAGCCACGTGCATTCTCTAAGGCGATATACTAAATCACCGAGCCACGTGCCTTCTTTAAGATGTCATTTTCCCCAAGGTAACATGCTAAACACCAAGCCACGTGCTTTTCTAAGTGATGTATCAACACTTTACGTGCATTCTCTAAGGCAATTTATACGCCAAGGCAACCTATATGGTCACTGAGCCACGTCACACAACATTTCTCCTCATCTTTTATCATACCTGATAAAATATCGTGTGTGAGCACACGATTGGGCTTAGCCAAAATATAATATTTTCCTTCTTATAACTCTCACATTTTTCTGTAATCTATCGAACATTTTTGGCATTATTAACCGATGCTTGGTTATTTTTCAATTAATAACCAAGATTATTTAATTTAGGAAATAAATCTCAAATTCACAAATAATTCATTTCGGTACAAAATAAAGCTCAATTAAATAAACATATTGCACCACAACAATTAACATAAAAATTTCGGTCGTTGCCTATCCCCGCCTAATTTTTGGAAAATAATTAATTAATTAAATAATTAAAAAAATTATTAAATAAATATGATAAATCCAATTTAGGCCTGTAATGCCTAATTGGACGCGGAGACGGATCGGGAAAAAATCTTGAGATGCATTCAATAAATAGAAGTACGTTCTACTTGCTAATTACACTAATCAATCACCTAACATGCATCATTAAGTTACTAATTAAATTATTCTAAACTAATCTAACCACCTAATTGTACTTAATTAAATCTAATCAACCATTAAGCATCATTAGCAAACTAAGCAAGGATTAGTGAGCAAAACTCACCAGATTAACAATCCGTTTGGATCTAATCGCCGGGAACGTCGTAAGAGACGTTTTTCTCCAAAGCGGGCCTAAGCTCCAGGGCTTGGAACCACCTCAAAACGGGCCATAAATGTGGAACCCACTGGAAAAGCTTCTGTTTGGGCTGCAAAAACAAAAGAAACAAAACCGATTTGGTGGGGTGAGGCTCAGGGAAGGTAGTGGGGGTGGTTTCGGTCTAAACGGGAACTCAACAGAACTCCGGCAGGTCTCCACAGCCATTCATGGCTACTAGACAGTGAGCTGAACGCATAGAATAGGGCTGGAACGGCGATGGTTGGACGATGGCTCACAAGCAGGGCGGCGGTGCGCAGACCGGTGATGGCATGCGGCTCCAGCAGTCTCCTTAGCTTGCTGCTGAGTTTCGAAAATAGAGAGGAGGGAGAGAGAGACTTGACCGGTTGTAGGCTAGAAGGAGAGAGAAAGGAAAGGAATAAGAGGGGTGGGCCACCTTGGTCATTTTTTTCCACACTTGCTCTCAAAGTTTCATCCTACACCACCCATCCTTCCTTGGCTCTCATTCAGCCACACACACACCCCTCACAACTCTTGAGATGGTCCAATTTGGCCAGGGTATGGGGGAGTTACGAATTTGGTACTCATCTCTCTCAATTGGACACAATTCTTCACTTGATTAAATCTCAATTGGCTTCAATAAATTCAACCAACTCCCTATAGCTCATCTCAGCATTGTTCCTCACCTTTGGATCCATCTTGCTTCTTAAAATTGAAATCAAAAGCAATCCCTGGCTTTTTTTTGCACAAAACGGTCATAAACCAACTTTTTCCCAAAAAGTCTTGGTTGTCAGAAAAATCTTCTGAGACTGAATCGACGTTCCTAGAATTTATTATGACATGACAAAATCTTCAATTTCTGAAATCGAACTTGAATTGATGGTTAGTTTCCATTCGGCGTGTTTTTAGTATGACATAAACTACCGGGTAGTTTTCAGAACTTTTTAGAGCAAATGACCCTTGGTTGATTTTCTTCAAGCCATAATGAACCCACTCGACACACTGGTGACTCTCGATTGTCGTGAAAATCTCGATGATTCAATTACTGGCATAGGGTACCAAAACGACAATAAAATCAAATTAGTGTTAGTCAATGAGAATTTCTCAATTTAGTGGAGTCACCCACAATCGGTCACACATCTCAGTCGAATAGACCTCTCTCTGATCTCAAATCGATTTTTAACTATGCCATAATGGCCTCTAAAGCTGAGCACGGTCGAGAAGCCGATTCCTGGTCGAATTCTCAGGTTTATTGCCTTAAAATTTCTTAATAGCTTCCCTGAATAGTCTAGTTATCTTGAGAGTGATCGACTTTGAGAACAGCCCTATAGGCGCGTCAATGAAATGTCCGATTTATTCAGTAGAAAATAGAGTTGAAAATTAACCACCCGTGGCGGCGGCGTAGTGGTTGGGCACTAGTTCCTTTCGCGAGAGGTCCAGTGTTCGAATCCCTATGTCATCTGCTTTGTTGGAAAGGAACCCACAACTTACCCGGGGAGCAAGGGTGCTGATGACTCTACTCCCTCCAGGGTTTACTCCAACCGTGAAGCAGCGCACGGAGGTTCCCTGGGTTACAAAAAAAAAAAAAACAGAGTTGAAAATTTGGGATGTCACATGCATCGGGTACCAAAACGATAGAAAAATCGGTCTAGTGCCGATCGACGAGTATTTTGCAATCAAGTGGAATCACCCACACTCTGATCACATATCTTAGTTAAGTCGACCTATCTCCGATCTCTAATCGATTTCTGACAGTGCCGTAATGACCCTTGCAAATTGGCACGATCAAGCAATCAATTTCTGGTCGAATTTTCAAGTCTATTGTATTTAAATTCCTTAACGACTTCACCGATAGGCTAGTTATCATGTGAGTGGCCAACCTAGGGAATAGAACTATCGGTGCGTCGATCAAATGCCCAATTTATTTAATCAAAAACAAAATCTGAAAATTCAAGATGTCACACTCTCTCTCTCTCTCTCTCTCTCTCTCTCTCTCACACACACATTGGCATGGATGCCAAGTAGCACACGGAAAGGTTTGGTCTATGAATGTTTTACTCTAATATAAGTACTTGTCATACATGTATATATTCTTAGACTGAATGTATGTGGTGAGATTTTCTTTTAATCATTTTAGTTTAATATTATTAAGTGATTAACTATATATGCTCTCTCTCTCTCTCTCTCTCTCTCTCTCTCTCTCTCTCTCTCTCTCTCTCTCTCTCTCTCTCTCTCTCTCTCTCTCTCTCTCTCTCTCTCTCATCCTCAATGGTTGGCATGGATGCCAATTAGCACACGAAAAGGCTTGGTTTATAAATGTTTTGTTCTAATGCAAGTACTTGTCATGCATGTATCTATTCCTACACTGAATGTATATGGTGAGATTTTCTTTTAATTATTTTAGTTTAGTATTATTAAGTGATTAACTATATTTTTTTTCCTTTTTTAGGGCTGGTGATCTGCCCTAAAAAAATTCAAAGAAAAATTAAGAATTAAACATATTAAAAAATTCTCTATGTTAACGTTGATGAAGTTGAGTAGAATGACCAGCATCCACATTGGATTTTCCAATGAAGCAAACTGCTAATGGCATTCAAGTAAATGGAAAAAAAAAAAAAGTTATGGCTTTCAAATGAGCGTACAAAAATTATGACACTTGCACTATTTTTGTCCCAATTCTCGGGCTATTTGCACCTCTTTCTTTTTCTAATGTCATTAAGGATTTTCTGTAAGTTGGAACTTTCGAAGATTTGACGACAGGTGGAGTGATTCTCTTTTGCTTCCTCCTTTGCAGGGCAGACCTTTGATTGGGAGCCTTAGTTAAACAAAAAAGCAGCTGATTTTGCGGACAGGACCACCAGCTCATTTTTTATTCAATATTCATTTTGAACATCATCAATGACGCAGAAACTTAATTGGTTGGGCCATGCTTACCTTCTTCAGTGTATTTGAAGGGTTGACAAAACCGTGAATGTCATATTATACTTTTATGGCTCTTTTGGCCGCCTGATGCAAGACCCTGTTTTATATCTGAATGGTGACCTAAGGTTTTGCCTCATTGGCCAAAATCATCTTTTCTTTCATAACTACAAATTAGCAGGGAGATACTCTTAGGGATCCTTTAGGCTTAAATTGAGCAAATTCTGCTTGCTAGGTCTGATTCAGAATCCTTTACACTAGCTGCCAAGATATCTCAGTCCGTCCAAACCAAATAGTATAACACTTCAACTTTTTAGGGGATTACTCTTTGTGATTGAGGTCATGAAATTTGGATGGTGCACCAGAAGTACCATACGTTTGAGGATTAGGAACGTAAAAAGATCTCCAACAAACATCCCTTACTCATCTTCTTCTGTTTTGTACATTGTAGATTATACGTTCTATATCGGCTGATATTTGTTGTCTCGTGGTTAATGACTGAACATGTATCCATAAAAATATTGGTGGAAGCATATCTAACTTAGGAAGTTGAGACAAAAATAATTGCAATGCTAAGCTTGGATGAGAGAGGGGGAGACGTGACAATCTCGAATGAAATTGTATAGAGTAGGGCACATGTTATTACAAAAGTTATAATAAGTACCAGGCAATCAGGTCAGTGGAGTGACAGTGTTTGCTCGTCCCCTCAACTTGTCACCATATAGAAATATTGGTACATCATACATCAAAATTTCGAGACTTTATTTAGTTCATTGCCAGTGAAAAGTACAATTTTTTGAAGTGTTATTTGTATAATATGTGTGTTATTAGATCATAACCCATTTCCTAACTTCTACGGAGACAATTCAAAGGAAAAAAGAAAAACTTCCAAAAGAGACCAAACTAATTTGGTTTGCTTTTCTGGCATATCTCGTCTTGCCTCGATCGGTATCTTACTCTAGCAATTTGCTTCATGTGCCTTCACTTGCTCATGATGATATTGAAAAATGCTTTGAGGTTGGGGCAAACTGTCGGGACACGACTTACTGCAGAAAAAAGAAAAGAAGAAAAAACTCAAGTGCAAAGTTGATAATTTTCGTATGATTCTTGGAGAGAATCATGTATATGCACTTGGTGTATACGAGCCATATTCACATGCATTGTCGGATTGAGTGAATTAATTCAGGGATATCACCATATATTTTAGAATTATTTTCCCCTATTTAGTGTATAGTTTGGTTTATTCCTACTCCCTTCGCCATTCTAGAAACTTGCCAGGAGCCGCTCATTTTACGAACCTTCTAGCTCCAGTGACCACTCCTGTTCTCTTTAGAGCGGGCGGTTACAATTGCCGTCTAATATTATACTCACTTGATGCAAAATTGCAGAGAAGATAAACATTTTGGCACATGTTCTTTCTTTTCCTGATTAAGACAATAGCATTCAGCAATGTTTTCACAAGACCAAAAATTTTACCACAAAAAGGCAGAATTAAGTTTATACTAGAAGATTACCTACAGTTCTGGCTCAAGCTGATTAATGTACCAAATCCAATTAAGCCTTATTGTTCAATAGTTCATATTGTATGCTATGAGTCCTAGAACCCAGTTCATAGTGCAGACATTTCCCAATATCACGGTAAGCTCTCTTGATCCCTGACATGGTTTCTAAATTCTCTCATCCTGAAAAATCGAGGACTCCTCGTGATGCACAAAAACAGTCGCTATCCTTTCACACTACAAGCTCACATGTTGTGATAAAACAATGGCATCGGAGCCTAAATTCACTGGTTTCAGAAAGATTCAGTATAAGGTCGGGCCAGGAACTCTGTCGAACGAAAGAAAGACGACCCATCTTCTGCGACAAGCAAGTTAAGGCTTATCTTGATGGTGTTATTAGTCTTGAGAACTCGAGTTTTGACTTTGACTTCCGTCTTGTCGTCGGATAGGCTGTCCTACAGGAACGTTAATCCCATAAACACAACACCAATCGGTAGTTCCCCAAGAATAAGGCCGTGGAGGTCGGTCCAATGTGCTGCTCTAAAATCGAATTCCTCATCCCTTGTGGGCACCCGGTTCACCTTCTTTTCACTGTCCATCACATTGTACTGCATCGTTTGTCAGGAAATTAGCAGTGATTGGATTGAACGGAATCATGCATACAAACTCATTCAAGTGCAAATCTGATCTAATGTGGCATAACTAACACTAGAAACCATACCAAGACGGTGGAAAAATCGAATTTTTTCACAAAAGCAATGTGTGATCCTCATCTCTTTTTTTTGAGAAGGTTCAACAGCCCGAAATGAATTTCTAAGGAACAATCTCTGAGATATCACATCTTCTTGCACGTTTTTTGTTTTCTCTTTTCCACTTCTTTTTGGCTACAGCAGAAAGATAGGAGCAGAAAACAAACCTCTGTTCTTGCGCATATATCATACACATAACTGTCTCTCCGAATGTTTATGCACTAAATGAAACCTATCACCAGATTCACCATAAATACCTTTTTTGGCTGAACCAAACAGAAACCTATTTCAACTTTCCTGTTCAAATTTATATCCTAAGAAAACCGCACTTCTAGCTTTTATGGCTCTTGTATCAGTTGTAATTCACATATTCTCTTAGCTAGATTATGAGCTGAAGCATCCCGCTTTGAAGCTGAACCTAATCATTTTAGCTGACGCAAAAGCTTTTGCTTATTCTTCGAGTCTGAACCACTCGAAGAAACATATCCCTTTATGTCCTCGCGAACTCAGAAAACGCACAACATAGAGCGACCTGGTCAATAGCGAGAGGCAAAGAGGCATCGTGGAGCTGGTGGACCCTTCCAATCCAAGCCTCGATCTGCTACCGAGCCGAAGGGTTCAAGCCCAAGCCTCACCCTAGCAGAACTCACAGTTGGCGCCATGTTTGATTTCTCGACGATGACATCCCATCCTGCTAAAATGACCAGGTGCGTGCAGGATAATCCCGCGGTGCTGCCTCCAACTATCATTGCCTTGGCCTCTAATAATTATTTTAATTTAATTAATAGTGATTTTTATTAAAAAAATATTATTAAGTGATTAATATGTTTGTTGTCTCTTTTGATTTCGGGTGGTTATAATTTGGATCAATTTTTCATGAATGATTGAAGATCGAAGCTCTATAATTTAAGTTTTATATTACGTGTTTTGAAATTTTTATTTTTCATATTCATCTTTTATGGATTGTTGCCATTGACGAATGATGATTTTTATTGCCATGTTCATCTTACTTAACTAAAAATGAGACAAAAAAAAGGAACAAAAAAAAAGGAAACAAACAAAACCTAGCCAATTCTATCGATTAATAAGGTACGTTCTGGGTTTCAAGATGTATAAGGTACATTTTAAGTTCCAAAAATCGAAGGGATCCGATCCAAAATTTCAAATGAAACTTGGATCGATCTTGAAACCGACCCGTCCTTAAAACAAAAGCTACCTTTTCACCCTGGACTGAAAAACAGAGTGTTGGGCCGTTGGGTGAAGAGAGCAAAATCTTGGGCTCCAAAAATCCAATCTTTTGCTCAATCCAGTATTCTCCGACCCGAGTCCGAGCGAGGAACAGAGCAGCCCAAAGCTCCGCCAACGTCGCCGTGTCGATGACGCGTGCTCCGTCGCTGGAAGACTCTCCATGAGGCGCTGCTGCTCCTCCCTCCCCTCGCCTCTCGCCGCCGCCGCCGCCTCCAGCTCCGCCATGTACCCTCGTCCCAGGGTGAGTTTCCTTCTCGCCGATGCCGCAGCGTTGCGCTCGTCCGCGTGCAACTGCTGCGGTTCAATTTACATTGAACCGATTGGTGAATTGTGATTGAGCTGCTTTGAGCTCTCCGAAAACGCATCCCGTCGTCGATGTCTTTGATAATGGAATAGCATCTTTAGGCGCTCGCGCTCAACTTCCATGATTCGGGAATTCCATAGAATGTCGTCTCGGCTCATAGGACTCACGCTTCCAATAATTATGCTGTTCAAGCTCCAGCATTGTGAACTTCCGTTCCATTGCGTCTCAAGCGATGAGTTTCGCATTATGTATGTCTCGGTTGCGTATATATTTTGTCATATCAATTAGGATTGGAACTGTTTTTTCGGTGATGAGCCGCTACTTTTGTTGACTGAACGCTATAATTCAATCTATTCAAGCTAGATTTTTGTTAGGATTTGACTAAGGTTTTGTGGCCCTACTAATGCATGTAAGCGGATATTGGTTTCATCCTACAGTACCGCGGTGGTAGATATCCATCCCAAAGGAGCTTCTCCGACTCCTCGCACGGTGGTGGAAGAGGGCGATTTTCAAGTGGTGAGTCCAATGTCCACCCAGTCCAAGATAGAAACCGAGGATTCCAGCGAGGAGCAAGGGTTGACTTCGTCTCCGGTGACTCTCACTTCCATGCTGTCCAGGACGCCAATCGTGGATTCCGACAAGGAGAGATTGGTGATTCCGCCATCCAGGCTGGGTATCGGCCTCCAGTCAATTCAAGAAGGCATATTGTTCAGAGCCAGTCATACGGGTTATCCTCTGGTTACAGTCATGATACACAATTCCACCATCCCCGGCACTATAATCAGGGTCAAAGTATACAGCAATCCCGGCAATATAGTCAAAATCCACAGTTTCAGCAGCAACGGCCATCAAAACAAAATCAGCCATTCAGGAGACCTCCACAATCTGATTGGAGTTTAGCTGCTCGGACATCAGAAGAGCAAAGGTCTAGACCGCAAAGACCTCCTGACTTTCGAATTTGGGAATATGCAAAAAGAGAGCCACCTTCTGACTGTGGTATGCAATCATGTGTCCCATGCTTTTGTCAATGAGAATTATTAAGATACACCACCCCGTAGTAGCAGATGCTGTGTGTGATCTGTTGATTGTGGAGGAAATAACTCTTAAGCTTTTTGAGTTTTACTCATGAACTCTGTAAATTTGCAAGCTTGGTTTTTTAAGCTTTGTTTGGGACATGGTGGTGGGGGATGTATAGTGGAAAATTTCATATTTTAAACCTATTTTCCATTGACACCTCTGGTATCCCCCCTCCTCATCTTTCCAAACATAGCCTTAACATATAATAATCAGATACCGATTAACAATGGAAGTCAAATTTATATCATTATTGGTAATCTTTGAGACTCCCTGGTTTGGTTTTTTCCTATAATGTGATTTGGGATTTTGCAGCTATAGTGAGTCTTAATTTTATCAAATATTTCTGAAGAAGACTGGAGAAAGTGAAAGTAATTGATTTGTTACAAAGGGTGGAAGAACTCATCTTGAAAAGCTAGCTTAACAGAAAAGGGGACCCACCCCATTATAAGCCCCAGAATATCTTGCCAAATGTGGGACTTTGCCTGCATCATTCTCTCCCTCTTCAAGGTTTTTGCGAGCTTGCAGAACAGCTCCAAGAACGACTCCTTGGGTTACCACCAAGGGACTGCAGCCCCAAGGACAAAGTGCTGGAATGTGGGCGTCCAAGGGGTGGCCTTGATACCATATTGATGCATTATAAGGGTGAAAGAACTCATCCCAAATGGCTAGCTTAACAGGAGAGGGAATCCACCCCATTATAGGCCCCAGTATATCTTTTTAGTCGCCTGGTGTGGGACTTTGCCTGAATTAGTAATTCTGTATGAGACATATATCCCACTAGGGGAAATGGTTTAGCTCCTCATTAAACATATATGCATGTTTAGCTTGATAATTATGCCTTGAATTCAATATTCATCTAAACTCATTGAAATTAAACTTTCAATCGTAGATTGTGTTAAAAAACCATTATATTTATTTATCTCGAAACAATATCAGATTTTTGAGATCAAGATCCTCATGCAATGTCTTCTCACAGTCTTACCTGCAAATTTTTTGTTACCAACTCTTTCCCCCTACTTAGGTCGAATCTAACCTTTCTTAGATTGGTGCCATCTTTGCAGAGCGGTTTGTTATTCTGTCATACAACATATTGGCTGACTATCTTGCAATAAACCATCGAAGCAAACTCTACTATCATATACCTCGCCATATGCTGGATTGGCAGTGGAGAAAGAGAAGTATCTTATTTGAGCTTGGATTATGGTCTGCTGACATAATGTGCTTTCAGGTTCCTTGTTTTATACTAGTTAAAACCTATGGCATGTGCATTTATGTGGTAGTGTTTCATATTCGTTTGATGGTGTTAATTGAAGAATTTAAAAGGAAAATACGGACAAGGTTAGAGGCAATGACAGACAGTCTTATTACTTCTTGTTTGACATGAACATGTTGGCTAGAACTTACCTCAAAGGAATGCTAGACAAGGGTTTCCATGATGTTGCACTTTTTTTTTCATTAGCAACATGTGTTTGTTCTTTTCAGGAGGTTGATAAATTTCACGACCTGGAGGAGGAGTTAAAGCCACGAGGATACTGTGGCATTTGGAAGGTATGTGGAAACATGTGATCTTGTCTTTGAATTGTAGCTACTGTAGTTATTCATTTAGCATTTCTTTAGGAGTTTTCACCTATTTCTTACTAAATGAGAAAATGAGATAAATAGTGGTGTTAATTCTATATAGTGCTGTTGACTATAGTTATATTATGTCTTGTTGTTAGAATGTAGGATTTTTATCTCCACATTTTACATTTGCTCTTAAATTACAAGTTTTTAGTAAAGGAATCTACTTTCTTCTTTTGTTTTATTTCGAATGTGTTATGTGATTTTGGTAGGTCTACCAAGAAAGAAGTTGCCAAGATATACCATTTCTTTTTTATCTTATTTGCGATCTTGTCTATTAGTTATAAATTGTACTTCCACTGAAAAATTTATCTTTGGGCATTTATAGGCATTAGAAAGGTATGCTGACACATGCAATCCTTGTCCTAACCCCCATTGATATGCAGTATATTCTAAATGTTTTCTCCAAGCCTATTTCTTCCTTTTGAGTTCTATTTGCATTTGACATGAGACAAAGGATTTTGTGCCCTGTAGCAGTTGAATGCACATGCATCAATTATGTTTTGTTTCTTCATGCAATTAGACTTCTTATTTTTCTCCCTTTCACTTTCTATGTAGCCACATAAATTTTGTAAGATTCACATATGGAAGTTGTTATGATTGATGTGGAAGCTAGAACAAAATTAAAACTGAGAAAAATAAAGAACACATAGATTTTTGTGGAAAACCCTTGCTGGAAAAACCTCGCAAGAGGAGAAGCAAAATCCACTAGAAATTCAAGCATTACAAAAAGGTGCCTCAAAAAATAAACTCTTTTTGTCTCAACTTCTTAACCTAATAATTTGAGAAGAACGATATTTATATTGCTCCCAAGCCCTAACATTGGGCCACACCATAGAGAATTCGAGACATACTCAACAAATCTCCATCTTGGCTTGATTTCTACATAAGCAACAAACAAGCTTCTCCTCCCACTAGAGTAAAACTCAGTCGCAACAGACATTGACCAAATCCATGCAATGCTTGAATTTGGCAATAGGCAAGGGCTTCGTCAACATATTGGCCAAATTGTCTGTGACATTCTTCAAGACCTTCATTTAACCATCAGCAAGAGTGTCTCTAATAAAATGATACTATACATCAATGTGTTTTGTCCTCTCATGATACATATGATATTTAGTAAGATGAATAGCAGTTTGACTATTGCAATGAACAACAGTCACACCATGATCTACATTGAGCACTCCAAATAAGCCTCTTAACTGTATGACCTCTTTAATACCTCTACAATAGTCATAAACTTTGCCTCTGTAGTAGACATAGTAACTGTATATTGTAAAGTAGCTTTCTAATTGAGTGCCCAACCTCAAATGATAAAGATGTACCTAGTCAAAGCCCTCCTCTTATCAAGGCCACTGGCATAATTAGAATCAACATATTTTGCAAGAGTGTCACCAATTTTGTCAAACTCTAAACCAAAATTAGGAGTACTTTTCAAATATTTCAAAATCCACTTCATAGTTTGCTAATGAACTTCACCTGGCCATAATAAATATCTACTTACCACACTAAAAGCATATGAAATGTTGGGTCAACTAGAAACCACGACATACATAAGGCTACCAACTGCACTAGAGTTTGGAACATGTGACCTTTTTTATCTCCTTATCTGTATGTGGACATAAATTAGCTAATGATATCAAATGAGCAGCAAGAGGAGTACTTACTGGTTTGGCATCTTTCATGTCAAAACAATCTAACACCTTCTCAATGCAACTTTTCTGGGACCTTTTTCAATGTCGCCAAATTTTCATGCCTAGGATTTTCTTCCCTTCAACCTAAATCTTTCATCTCAAATTCAGTACTCAATCGTGCCTTCAAATTCTGTATATCATATTTATCTTTTGCTGCAATCAACATGTCATTAACATAAAATAATAGATAAATGAAAGAGCCACTTGAAAGTTGGCAAAGATATACACAATTGTTGTATTTGCTTCTAAATTAGCCAAGTTGTACCATAAATAAATCAAACATTTTGTACCACTATATTGGCAATTTTTTCAAGCCATATAGACTTTTTCAATAGACAAACATGATTTTCCTTAACTTCAAATTGGAAACCCTCTGGTTGACTTGTATAGATTTTCTTCCATAAGTATACCATGTAAGAAAGCTGTTTTCATATCGAGCTGTTCAGATTTTAAATCATGCATAGCAATTAACGCAAGAAAAACTCGAATGGAGTTGTGTTTAGTGACAGGTGAAAACACATCATTAAAATTAACTCCCTTAATCTGACTATAGCCTTTAGCATCCAGACGAACTTTGAACCCAATGTCTTTAACTCCAGGATATCCTTCCTTTCCTTCGAAAACTCATTTACAGCATACAATTTTCTTTCCTTTTGGTGATTTGATTCTTTGCAAGAGATTTCATCTCTTGCTTTGCTGAATCTTTTGAAGAGACAACTTCATTGAACATTTTTGACTCATTATACTTTATTGACTTTGCAACAAAAGCATAAGCATCAAAATCTGAGATCACATATTTCTATGGAGGCTTCATAGTTCTTCTTGGTCTATCTCTGGCAATAGAATATTTTCCTCTTTAGGTTTTTTAAACTAAATATTATCTATAGACGACTGAACTGGTTGCAAAGAAATTATTTTAGGCTATGCTTTCTTTGCAACTCTTTACAGATTTTCATCACAAGGAATAGATGATTCCTTCTTAGGATGAGCTTAATAGGCTCATCAAAAGTAATATGTCTGTTGATAATAATCTTAAATGAATCAGTACACCAAAGTACAATCCTTTACACCAGGAGCATAACCAATAAAGATGCATTTTTTTTTTTCCCTGTAGGTTCTAGTTTACCTTCACTAACATGTGCATATGCTGGACTTCCATATACTCAAAGAGATGACTAATCAGTAGGTTTACCTGACCATACTTCCTCAGGTGTTTTGCACTCAATAGATGTGCAAGGAGAACTATTTATCAACCAACCAGTTGTATTAATTGCTTTAGCCTAGAACTATTTGCCTAAACTGGTATCAGACAATAAGCACCTAGTTTCTTCTAATAAGGTTCTGTTCATGCATTCTACAATATCATTATACAGTGGTGTATTCACTGTAGTATGATGCCCATATGCCTTTAATTTTGCAAAACTCATCAAACTCACCTTCACAAGCTTTCAGCCTACTTTCTCTTCTCGACTGCTTGATCTTCTTATCAGTTTGCTTCTCAATCAATGTTTCCATTGCTTAAATTCTCTTTTTTGGCAAATCAATAGGAAGATTGCCAAACAAAAAGAGCAAAAGAAAACTAATATAAATAGGCAAAAAATCATTCAAAGGAATAAAAACCAAACAAAAAAGCAATAAGAAAAGAACACGAACATCAATAATTGAAAGGAATTGTCGATGAAAGGTATCGCAGAGGAGATAGGCAATAAGTGCTGTAGAAAATAGACCCAAACATTTCTTGAAAAATCATCAATGAAAATGAGTAAATACCTCGAATCAAAGCCTTTCGGAGGAACTTTCGTAGGAACCCAAAGAATAGAATGAATATAATCCAAAGTGCCATTTGTTGTGTGAACTTGTCTTGAAATTGACCCTTTTTTATTTTCCAAAAACACAATGCTCACAAAAATCCAATTTCCCAATTTTTAGACCACACAGAAGACATCTCTTACTCATCTCTTCCATCCCTCTAGTAGTCATATGGTTCAATTTCATATGTCATAATTTAGTGTTGTCTGATTCTATCATAACAGATGAGACTGCAGCTGAACCGGTAACTGTGGTGCGTTGTAGCTAATATTAAGTGTCAATTTTCTTCAATAGAAGTGAACCTCTCATAATCTCGATAACTTCACCTCTAGCTGTCAACTAGCAATGTTAGCATAAAGTTTTCCCAAAGCGATAAGGTTCTTCAAATCAGGAATGTGTCTGACATTGTCCAAGGTTCTAATTATTCCATCATGTATCTTAATGCTGACAGTTGTAATCCCATCTACTTTGCATTTAGTGTTGTTTCCCATTAGAATAACTTCGCCATTATATTATTTGTACGTGGAGAACCAATCACGATTAGGACGCATGCGGTATGAACAGCTTGAATGAAGAATACAGCTACCACTTAATGTTTTCATCATCTACAACCAATAACTAATCTTTGTTTTCTTCTTCAGCAACTCTAGATTTAGTGGGATTTTCGTTTCCCTGATTCTGTCTATTCTAATAGTTTTGATTGTTTTGCCGATTTGCATCCCTTGATTTTGCTGATTCATATAATTTTCTCTTTGCTGCTTTGCCTTCAGTTTCAGGCATTTATCTAGATACACCCCTTAACCTTACAACATTTTCAAATCAGATCCCCATGCTTGGAATTGGATTTGCTCTTACCACCATTGCTTCTCTCAATGAACCTTTCTCGAGCAACTAGACCAACCCCACGATCATTACTGCTTTCAAAAGTCAATTCTGTGTCTAGTTTTAGCTTATTAAGAAGACTTGTCTTGACATCTTCAAGATCAATAGTTTTTCTACTAACAATCATGGTCTCTCTAAAGTTCTTATAAGAGGATAGTAGTGAAACTAACAATAAGAGAGCCTGATCCTTATCTTCAATCTCAATATCGATACTTTTAATTAAGAGATAATAGCGTTGAACTCAAAAATATGAGACTTAAGAGGAGCACCTTCAGCCATACAAAGAGTGAAAAGTTGTTGCTTGAGCCTCAATCAATTGGTGAGGGATTTTATTTAAAAAAAAAAAATCTCCAATTTCTTCCATAAATGTGCATCTGTTTTCTGATTTAGTACCTCCTGCAAAACTTCATTCATGAGACACAACTGAATAGTAGACAGGGCTTTTTTCATCCAATTCTTCCTAGGTTTCATCCAACGTGCTTTTCAACTCCTTCCCAAATAAAGTTTTCTTTAAACCCTATTGCGTAAAAATAGCCAACATGCGAACTTGCCGTAGGTTGAAACTGCCACTCCCATTGAAGATCTCAACGTCAAATCTTGTTGTTGAACTTGAAGCTACAACCAGAAGATCAAGAATCCCTATGGCTCCAATACAAGATTGTTATGATTGATGCAGAAACTACAATGAAATTAAAACTGAGAAAAATAAAAACACACAGATTTATGTGGAAAACTCTTGCAGGAAAAACCACAGGGAATGGAGAAGCAAAATCCATTGTAAAATTCAATGATTATAAAAGGTGGCTCAAAAAATAAAGATTTTTTCTGTTTCAACTTCTTAATCTATAACATGCTTCCAAGCTTAAACATTGGTCCAAGCCCATATAGAATTCAAGACATTCTCAATGAAGGTTAGGGTTATGATATGTGCGATTGTTCATAGAGGTCTTACATGCTGGAAGAGTAGATTTATTTTTTGGGGAGGTGTCACTCGGCTATCCATGTTTAGTTTTAGAATCTTATTCTCTGGTTTGCTCCCTTCTCAATTTTGTTGTTTGGATGAAAACTATGGAACCAGTCGATCTTGATTTGGAGCTTAGGCTAGATTCTAGTAGCTTGCTGCGATTAATCCCACACAACAAGTGCGACACGGTAAAAAGGTTAAACAGAGTAAAGATGCACTAAAATTTCTTGAAAAGAGATAGCCATTTGATTCTGAATCTCAGCAAGACTGCATAAGGATAAGAGTTGATAAAGGATGCTTAATTGTGTCCTAATGCGTGGTTGACTAAGCTGGGGGCTTGAGAATGGCTTCAGTCAGATCTAGACAAAGGAATCTTGTCAATGTGTGTCTGAATCAGATGTTATTTTCATTACGTGAACAACATCATATGTGGATAATAATATTAAATTCTAGTTGTTACACCAATTGGATATTTTATGTGAGCATCTAGCCTTTTCTTGCAATATTCTTTTCAAATTTCACCATAAATTATGACTTATATCTCTGGACAAGTTGCAGAGGATAAGTAATTTATGGAAATGGAGATAACTCCACCTTTTGCTCACTTGTAGATGCGGACTGGAAATCCAGTTGATGGTTGTGCAATCTTTTGGCGTGCTTCAAGGTAAATGTTTTTATTTCCCTTCATGACTGTGAACAATTTTAATTTGATTGATCTAGCTCCGTCAAGCATTAATTTTCAGTGAGCTTCTTGGCTTTCTTTTTATGCCTCCCCTTCTTTATACCTCCTCTCCTCCCTCCTTCTCTCTCTCTCTCTCTCTCTCTCTGTGTTTTCCCCTTTCCACGGAACTTTAGGCATGCTAAGCTGTGGGATCATGGTGTAATTGAATCTGTTAGAAGCATGATGCCCATGCAAGTATTTTAGCTCTAGCCGGTCTAAGGCCATGTTAATGATTCATTTGACGAGAAGTACCTTCAGTTATGTCCACTGTAATTTGTTATTGAAGAATATGGGAGTATATAAGCCTTCATCGGCTTATATCCCTTTCTTCAAGTGGCTTATAGTTGGAGGATTAACTTTTTCTGTGTTTGATATATTCTATTATGTCAATTGTGGATACGGATGGATATAAGGTGTTTGCTAATATTAGTTTCCTTTTCACATGATTCATAAGATCGTGAGCTTATTAATTTGTAACAGTGCCAATTTCTTTTATCTTTATCTTCTGTAAGAGATCTATATATTTCTCTTCAAACTCCACGCAGTTTTCCAGATAATATCAAACTATTTTGGAGAATGTGGTTATGAACTAATTTGATTTCTCTTTATTAGGTTCAAGTTGCTTCAGGAAGAATGCATTGAGTTCAACAAGCTGGGGCTTCGGGATAATGTTGCTCAGATATGCGTGCTTGAGGTACATCAAACCTAATATAAATGGAGATGAAAAGAACAGGGACATTCAGTGTGATTACTTATACCTCATTTTATACTCAGTTTTTCTTGATGGACAGCTATTGAGTGAAAATGGGACTGGAAATACAGCACATCAATCAGCCAGGTAATACTAAGATCTCTCTCTCTCTCTCTCTCTCTCTCTCACCAAGCCCCAATCGAACAACAAAAGACAAACACACAAATCACCAGTACATAGTAACGAAGATGCAATTACATAATAAGGATGGACACATTCCATATTGAGTACTAGTAATGGAAGTTGAGAAAGCTATGCAAAAATCAGTTAGCTTGTTGCTCTTCTCCTCTTAAGCAGTCCATTTAGTCTCATTTTCAGAATTGCTGAACCAACCAAGGTGCTTGCTGCTTCTTCCTCTATCTCATTTCCTTGTCATGCTCTTGTTTCGGGTTAGATATAGTTTTTGAACATCAAGAACGGTGAAATATTTTGCAAAGTGTGGCTGTTCCTTTGGCATAATTCTATTATGGAATAATTTTATGACTTTCATTAACATCTGAAAAGCTGTGGTGCATTCTTCCTAGCATGATGATAGTAAAGCTGTTAAAATGAAAAAGAAAATTTTCCATGGTAATATTGAAACTTAAGAGGAAAAAAGTTGATAGTGAGATGCGACTGCAAGATTTATTTGCACTCTGAAGTGACCCTTTGTGATGGGAATTTGTCACTTCCTGGTGCCTATTTTGATGATTATGCGTGTTGTTGAACAGGCGGTTAAGTTTCTTTGCATTCCTTTTTATTTAGAAGTCATGATAGCTTTTATCATTTTTGTGTATTACATTTGGTTGTGTTATTGACAGTTCAGCAGGTTCTAGAAAGATCGTGGTCTGTAACATTCATGTGCTCTACAATCCTAAAAGAGGAGAAATAAAGCTTGGTCAGGTATTTGATGTCTTCAGATGATTAATGGTTGGATATCCAGTATAATATTCTATCATAGCCATTTGGTCAAGTGGCTTTATTCTTCTTTATCTATTCTATTAATTGTCAACTATGTTTCTGAATTTGGAAGTGAGGCATTTTTTGTGGTACTGCTCAAGGTAGGCTTTTCCATGTCCAGGCAAAAAAAGAGGTTGAAAGGAAAGAGAGACAGAGAAATGACCCATAATAATGTGGCTTGCTTACCTTCACTGGAGATAGATGAGTTGAATTCAATAAATTTGGAATACACAAGTTGAGCAGAGAATTCTCTATATATTCACTATATAACCCATAGAGAGATTCACACTCTCACAATTGCGAGAAAATCAAAGAGATTTATCACAATCCAAAATAGAAAATTAAAAATAACCAAACTGGTCCCAAACCCTTGGCTTTCACTGCAGACCTCCAGAAAAAATCTCAAGTCAGTTGACTCAAAATATATCTGCTTGGTTAATATTTGGGCTGGGTTTGCACAAACTCAAGTTTCATGTGAATGAGTGTTGAGTGTGGCTATGGGGCATCCACTTTAAAGTAAATTACATCATATTGCAAAGTTACTTACAAGCTAAAAAATCATGATGAACATCTGAAGAAAGATTGTTAATAGTATCTGAAAAGCTAGATTTGCATACATATTGCTCTTTAAGAGTGAACATATATATTTGTATCTTCACATTTCCATGTTCTATGTACAAGTTTTAAGTATTTATATTTCGATTCCATGAGTCCCACATTGAGTTCGACGAGAGGACATAACTGTGGGATGGGAGGTTACATGTGAAACTCTTTTGCTCTGGACAATACATATTATGTTACTCAACACCCTGGGACTCAGTAAAGATGATCCAGATCTTTTTCTATTTAAAAGTGTTCTATACAACGTATTATGTTTAGATAAACCTAGGTGTTCTGTAGACAAAGTAGTTGATGTTGATATTTTGCATCTGTTCAACAGATAAGGGTTCTTCTGGACAGGGCTTATGCTGTCTCCCGAGCTTGGGCTGATGCTCCTGTTGTTCTTTGTGGAGATTTCAATTGCACTCCAAAGGTAATTTCTTGATTCCTTATTTCTAGTGCTGCTTTCATGCCGTAAACCTGATTTAGTTGTTCTCCAATTGATTTAACTTCTAATATGTCATTACCATCTTCTCCTTATGCTGTACCAGAGTCCTCTATACAACTTCATATCTGAACAGAAGGTAAGTTTCACTTGTTAGATTACCTTTTCAATTATTTTGGAAATGATGTAGGTGTGTGGGTGGTAGTGCTGTGTGCCTCTTAACTCATTTGTGCTTCATTTGATTTGACAGTTAAGTTTGTCTGGGCTAGATAGAGATAAAGTATCTGGTCAAGCCTCTGCAGAAATTCGTCCAACAATACCAGATAGTCAAAACACTCGGTAAGGTTTGGATCAGAATTTAAAGCTGTAAGAAGGGGAAAATTCGGATTTCAATATGGTTTCTTCTTTACGAAAATTTGCAGTGGTCAACCTCAGTTCCGGGTGAACTGCAATAAGCTAAAAGATTCTACCTTGGATGAGCAGAAGCAGAGGAACCAAGATAACGATAAGGAAAATTCTCTTAATGTGTCTGACCTGTCTCAGCATAGGTGTACTGACAGTGATCCAGCATCCCCTGCTAGTTCTTGCACAAACAGGCAGAGTGCAAGTGATGACAGCAAACTAAATTATGAACTGGGAAAAGACTCTGAACAGAATCCAGCAGATGATGCTGCAAATGAAAATGGATTACCTTCTGATACTTATTTGGACAAAGAACCAAACTCAAATACTTTGGTTGGGGGAACTGTGTTTCCTCTCGATGATGTCAATTCAGGCGAAGATAAATGTAATTTTCAGATGGCTTCTTCATGTGTCACTGAGCTATCTGATCTAGATAATTTGCAAGCAAAAGATTGCACAGATGTTCTACCAACATCTTCCTTTACAGGCGAAGACTGTACTAGGGTTGCTATAGATATTGAATCTCTAGATTCATATGATGCAAAGATCACTTCGTTTGTGTTGTCAAGCCAAAAGTCTACTTCTGATGATGCAGAAACCGCTTCATCAGAAGTTGCAGGGCATGTAATATCTCCATCAGTCAATGACAAACAAGATAATCCTTCAACCTCACATGGTGAGTTACTTGGGGATACTGTGGATGACATAATAGATGAGGAACTGAAGAATTTATCTCTATATGAGCCAGAAGAATCTAGCACGGAAGTTGGATGTTCTTATGAGGATGATGCCACATTCTTATCTGCATTACACAATGTAGAAGGTGCAGATTCCTCTCCTGGTAGTCGAATTGTCAAGGAATTTTCATCTGGTTTGGATTTTGAGCCTGTTGAAGGGGAGATCTCTACTTATGATCCTTCATTGTGGACACCAATGGAGATAGCTACAGCTACTGGTAGTGCAGATTGTCTTTTTTTGGAGCATCCCCTCAAACTTAAGAGCACATATGCAGAAGTAGAGGTAGATTATACATTCTCAAGATTCTTTCTTGATTTGTTTATTTTAGTATTCTTGAATAATAGACTGCATAAAAAGGAGTCCAGACCTAGATATCATTGCATGCATCCATGCAGGATTCTTCTGGGACTAGAGACACAAATGGGGAACCCATTGTCACCAGTTACAATCGATGCTTCTTGGGTACAGTTGACTACATATGGTAAGTCCTCAGATCATAGTAATTCCTACTTGAGACCTTTGATAACTAGAGGAACTAATGAAGAGGAAGGCATTATTTTCCTCATGCTGATGAGGTTGCATCTCAATGTCCTGCTTTAAGTAAATTTCAAATGGTTCTATAGAATACATAGACATTCTTAGTTTCTTGATGTTTCACGTGCTTTCCATGGTGGATATTGTTGGAAAACTTAATGATTATAATCTTGTATCCAGGCATTCCGAAGGTCTGCAGACGACAAGGGTGCTTGCTCCTATACCCAAACAGGCTATGCAATGGACAACAGGGTTCCCAACCAAGGTATATGGCTTGAATCTGCAACACCTAGGAAGTTACAAAGAGAACAGAGGATCATTTATAGATAAATTACTCATGATTTCTGTTTTCCAGCTTAAAAATTTTATATCATAACCTTTTGTTTTTGGCTGAACTGATTAGTAATGCCTGCTACCTATCGTGGATTGGACTACCATTTTGAAATTCCTCAGCATTCTAGATTGTCTTTAGATGCTATTGCAAAGCTAGTACCTTGTTACTAATCAGTAAAAGAACTAAGGATTAATGTGATAAAGGTGCATAAGTCTTTTGCCGAGTGTAGAATTTTGTTTTGTGATGACAAAGACCTTTTGGTCATTCTCCTTCCTTTTTTCAGAAGTGGGGTAGTGATCATATTGCCCTAGTTTCTGAATTGGCGCTTGCAAAGGGTGCAGCCGATCAAAGGAATGAAGTTCAGTAATAGACCAGCCTTTGGCACCTGAGAGTTGTAAAGACATCTGATTTATCTTTGGCTCTGCAGCATTTAGTTTCAGTGTCGGAGTTCATTCCTGACTGTTTCAGGTTTCTTCTTCCTTCTATATGCATTTTTGGTGTAATTTTCCAGGCTCACTTTTTTTTTTTTTTTTTTTTTTTCATCACCTAGGATTCCTTTTTAACAGATTAGTCAATTTGTCGTTTAGATTTTCTGACACTGTTTGTATAGCTGCATAAGAGGAGTTCCTGAAGCTGGAATGAAGGACAAGGAATATCTCAGGTCAAAAAGAAATCTGCTTCAAAACTGAAAAACGTCTTGCAGGAAGCTCTGGAAGCAAATCTTGTAGATTTATGTCAGTATCTTTTCATTAGATGCATTTAACAGCCGATGGCATCTGCAGTTCTTCTGGTCGACTGTTTTGCCGTCATATAAGTTAGTGTCAGTCAACTTTTCCTCTGCACATATCTCTGTATTAAGACTTTCTCACTTGGGATCGAGGGCTTTGTGGCCCATGGGTATCTCGAAGTAGCATCCATATGACCCATTTTTACCTGTGCAACTTGTAGGTTAGGCTTGGAAAGCTAGCTTTCCTCAGTTATTGTGAAGCCCATCTCTCTGGAATGTACATTTGAGAAGCTTTGTCTCATGTATTGCATGCAAATGTTTAATTTGGTTTACTTCTCTAGAAGCAAAGACTAGTTTCCTCCCATGAGAGATATCTTCGTCATAGTCGTTGGGATAGTTGGGAGGGTGAGGTTCTTGATAAGGATTTATGACCGATTGACATTGCGAACCAATGTTTACAACCGACGTGAGTTTCTACCTATTTCGCTATCTTTACGTGGGTTCTGACTTTTTCCCAAAAAAAGACCTTTTTCCGATAAAGAAAATAAATGTTTGGTGTAACACGATTGCCTAACGAAGCCTCTGGTGAGGAAATTCTAGAAATTCAATGAAACTGTCATGGAGGACGCTGCTTGTGGATTGCTTGTCAACTTCATTTGAATTTAGTGAACCATGTCTATCATCTAGAACTCTGACACAATCTTCTTCTTCTTCCTTATTTTTCCCATTTTCTTTACATATTTTAATGGTATCCTTCAAAAGCCCTTCACAGGTTCCAGAAAGCTGAGGCCACTTGAAAGGGACAAAACGCGCAAGCTTTAACTGCCTGCGTTTACCACTTTTAGGATTACGAATGGTCTCTTTATAATATTTATTTGTTGATGTCAGCCGGGTGGTTTGATGGATTGAGATCACGTGGGTGTCACGGTGTCGGGGTAAAATTTAATCAAATTCTCTGGAAGGATCTCCATCCATTCGGGTGAATGAGTACGTTTTTCCCATGAATTTCATTCTCATGTAGCAGTGAGGAGGCTTAGTAATTTCGAGTGACACAGATGAAATACTGGATCAATGCACTAGAGAGTTCGGTGGCAATAGATGCGGAGCCCATTGGACTTGCTCCGTACGTTCCGTATACTCTCCTTAGAAGATAAACTGATTTAAGCATCCGAGAATCTCTTATAGGCCACGCCCAAATACTTCCATTTCTCAGTGTTGTGCAGGTCCAAGGCTCTCTGCGTCCATTAACAAGTTGGGGACCCGCCGGATTTGCGCAACAACAGACGGTTTATCTATACATACACAAGCGGACAACTTTGTTTCGCGAAACTCATGAAACTTTCTTCCGAACTGTAGCTTGACTGGTCTTTGATTGCTTCTGTCAATGAGGCAAGACGCCAAACACTCCCCACCTGACGAGGTGGTTTTTTTCTCCAGCACCTAACGTACGTTGGAATTGTGCTGTTTTCATTGGCATGGTCTGTAAAGAATAAAGATGCAGTTGGAGACACTAATACTTACTGAATCCAGCTGGAAGAGACGGTTCGTGAACTTCGTGTTGGACTCGTACACGCTGCAAAAGTTCGTCCTCACCTTCAAGACCGCCGCAAATCGTTGACCCTGCACATCATTCGATGATACAAGAACATGACAAAATCACTACAGAGATCACAATGATTGCCGCAAAATCCGGAGCTCCAGCTAAAGAAAGAAGACCGGACTTTTTTATTATTATTATTTTATTTGTTATATAGTTTTACGGCTTTTTAGCTGCTGCACACTCAAGGAACTACATAATTCGATCTCTTCTCCCAATGTGAGGCTTCAATCATGCCTGCAGTTCTTGCCCATTTAGCCCGTCACATGGTCATTAATCGACGGCAACGGGGATATGCTCAAGAACTTCTGACCAAATGAATAAAAATGCTTGATTCAGTTCTGTTAAGTCAACATATCACGTATTATCTCGATGATGCAATTACTGCAGAGAAAAAGGGGCAAGTGTGATCACAAAGTGTGCAATGGGAGTTTCATTTTTTGACTATCACAAATTTAAGACGTTGTACTTCACGAGAAAGCATTCAACATCAAACAAAAGACAAGAAAGAAGTTTGTCTAAAGTACGTGCCCTGCACTTCACCATTCAGTGTGCCTTTCTTCTTGCATTCTTATTGGGGTGATGGAGATTGTCATGAAGTTATTGCAACTTCCAACGACTGGCCCATCTATATAGCATGTTCATACTTTGTTTTCTAGATATCCGTAGTCAACTGTCTTAAAAATTTGGAAGGCTTTTCCCAACTTTTATGGAGGTTTTTATCCATGAATTAAAATTCTATATCACAGCATTTCATGCTTAACCCAAAATTTTAAGTTGGGGGGCAGATAATCCATATAAGTGTATTAAGACAATATATCTATAAGACAAATGATATGAGATATAATTTCGATGCATCTTTACATTGAAATGTTCGGATACATACTCATTCGACATTTTTTGTGTGATTATCAATGCTTTGTGATTTTTTCCCCATACATAGAAACCCTAAGAAACCCATTAGTACAGCTAAGGTATATCATGTGAGCATGTGATTAATGCTCGAACAAACAAGATTCATCCATTGTGCAAAATTATGATAATATAAAGGGTAGGAATGAAACAAAACTATTGACGTTAGTTGGTAAGAGTAAGGGAATGAGATCCTCTATCTCATTGGTATATCCATTTAGTATCTCATCTATCCAAACCATTAATCAATATAGATAAGGGTAGTCATGAAATATATGACTAATGTATCAATTGTTGACATATGTTGAGGCACCAATAGAGCTACTGAATCGGTTAAATCTTGTCCAACGATAAGTTTTGGCTGCAGCCGACTTGCAACATCACCGTGTGCCTACCACCCACCGTTGCAGCGTAGAGGGTAGAGCTTGTGTTCTCCACCGAGGAGAACCAGATTCGAAGCCCTTGCGAAGTAGGGAGGTCGAAGCGCTGTGTGGTGCCTTGCCCGGGGTGCGTGGGTAGTGGTTTCCTGCGTGCCTCTCCAGGGTTTACTCTTCGGCTGCCGGCCGTGCGGGGGTTCCTTGGGTCACCAAAAAAAAAAAAAAAAAAACGTCACCGCGTGCCTGCGGTGTCTAATTTGGGAGCATATGCTAAACTGTTGTACATGTATTATATTGTATCTGGACCGTTAAATCTCGCGGGTCCTCATCAAATTCAATCCTCCAGATTCAATTGAGAACGTGTAATGCACTCAACGACTGCTTTCTGCTAATTCGGATGCAGACTAGAAAGTAACGGCAAAATAAAAGTAGTCCCATTCATTCTAAAAGTCAAGGAGAAGAAGGGCTTTCTCGATTGAAATCGAATTTGTCCCAGTTAGTCGTCAACAACGAATAAAGTTCAAAAGTGGGGCATGTCATATGAGTGTATATAGAACCAATTTCGTGTGAATGAGTATCATCTTTATCCAAGTACAGCAGAGATCGAGGAAAGCTTCTTCGTATCTTTAGCCACCAGTAGTCGCCCATAAATGTGAAAGAACCAAGGGGAGCGAAAACTGTCTGGTGGAATCATTTAATAACCGCCTTTATATGAGTCAATTCAAAAAAGTTGTATTTTCTAAGATACATTTAGGCTTCTAGAGTACTTTCATAACTCTAGAAGGGAAGATGACTTGGCATCACCCGAACTACATCTAAATTCAGATTACATTTATCAGAACAAGTTAGTGTACTTAATCGACAAAAAAAAAAAAAAAAGAGTTATTCTACTTCGTGTGATCATCACGACAATTTACAGAGAGAGTTTTAAATGGTAAGACAAAAATTGACTTTTTTTTATAAGGCCCTGTCGGCCATAAATAATACAGCAAATTTAGAAAGCGAAAAAAATATTGTGGGAGAAATTATTAGCATGTCATATGTATTAAAAACGCCTCAACCATTAAATATGGTGGGTCCATGTGGCTCCTGCCAATTTAATAGAGATTAATTACAGCATACCCCGTTAGTATAAAATAAATTACACAAGCGGCCTTGTACATTATTAATTTAAGAAAGCGTGTAATTATGATCTACCAATAAAGGGTGAATAGAGCTGTTTGTGTAAATTAAAGATTACATGGACGGTGTGCGCTATAAATATCATGGGATCTTCGAGAGATAGGAAGAGATAAAATAGTCAAGGGCTAATGTTTGCTCAATAACTTAACTTTATTATGTTTTATAATCAATGGGATTTATACCCAAAAACACGTAGGAAGTAATCTAATCTAATAAGGAAATTAGCTAACTTAATATACCAAGAAACTAACTCTCCTATGAAAATAACGAATAATCTAATAATATCTCCAATATTTAGTAATATCACCAACAAGATTCTCTAACAGAGAATTCTGTAATATTCATAAATACACTTTAACACCCCCTCAAGCTGGAGCATTTAGCTTGCATATGATAGACGCAACTTTCTGACAGAATCTATGACAAAAGCGCGGCATAAGCCAAACCTTACACTTGCCAAGGGATGTGGATATATCGAACTGATTCAAGACACTGACGATTGTGTAAGCTGGACTTCACACGACAAATTTAATGTAATCTACATCATTACCTAATACAACAAGAGCTGAAGAAAGGCCTTATCTCAAAGTAACACCTTTTTTCACACAAACTTGATTAAACCGTGTGGAAACCCAACTCAAATTGCAGCAAACTATAATGCATCATCCAACGATGCTCAACATTGGCTGCTCGATGAAGGCATGCTCGACTTCTGACCCTCATAGTTGCCTAGACATTTGATGGCAACTTTGCTTGTCAACGACACTCCAATTGAAATAGAGTACAACAACAAATAACATCCATGGGAAGCAATGTTAAGTGTTGACCAAATTGGGAAGAATGCATGGCGAAATGAAGCGAAAGAACATTGAAGCTCGACTTGTGATAGACTTCACCAATACAAGAATGTCAACAATAGGACCGACGGATCCGTAGGAAATGACTACTCCCCCAATGATGACAGAAAGACAACAACTCATGATATAGAGCTAGAGATGATCGGTTATAGGTTCCGCCCAAGTTCCACTCAGAATTTACCTGTTGAAATTTTTAGAAACCTGAAACCTACCTTGTTATAGGTTCAAGGTTTACTCAAATTCCATTTGTGCTCTTAATTGAACGATTGCAATGAATTTTCACCTTTAGTGACCACCATTTTTTACAATCCACTTATCATAGCTCATGTTTAAACACACAAGAATTATAAAATATTAACAAAATGAAAGCTTAGTCATAGATATCATTAGGAATAAAAACTTAGACTAATGGTTTTATATTACACACTCACAATTGGACACCATGAAATGTCATAAGATCGCACGAAGATATTGAACAAGAAAATAGAAAAACTTGATCCAAGTCCCAAATTCTTCCTAAAACCTAGATCTACCTATTGAAAAAGTTTCCTAATTTTTTGAACTGGAACATGCATATCCTAGAATTTGGAACCGGGTTGATCTGATTCTCAGGTTCCCAATTCTACCTTGGAATCATTATATAGAGTGGCTCATAGAGACAGGAGCAAATATGAAACCGCAGTAAGCGAAGGACAATGACACTACTCTCGAAGACGACTAACTATGCATGCTCTTGAGAATGAAGATAGATGGTTGAAAAACAGAGGACTTAGAACGACAAACGGTGGAGACATGATGGCAAAGATTAGGATTCTCTTTTTTTTTTTTGTTTTTAAGATTGAAGTCAATAATCAAGATAAGCTAGGGCATTGATAGGGGTTCCTTTCTCTTGGTAGGTTTGATACCATGTAAATATTCAAGTATCTCCATTATAGACGAAGAAAGAAAATAGACGAAGGTTACATCTTTACTCAATAATAGAACTTTTTAACATTCTACAATCAAGAGGTGTCCTCGAGGAATATGAATTGCAAAAGGAAGTACTCTAAATTAACAAGAAAGCTGTTTTATCCTACAACAAGAAAACTTTCTATCTCAGAAAATAAAGAAAATATCTCTAATATGACCAGCTCAAATGTGCTTTTTGTATTGTGCATTTTGTATGCTCCCTCAAACCCTGCCAAGAAAGATGTCAAAAAAGAAAAAACTTGCTGTCGTTAGCACTTTGTCTTTGGCGTCCCAATACCCAAAAATAATCTACTTTATATAAAACAGATAAATTGAAACCGTTGACTTTTCAATCCATCGCCCTCGTGAAGTGAGATTTTGGCATAAAAAAGGATGGGGAATCCGTGACGCAAAAGGCATGTGGACAAGCGTTTGCCACCTTTAGTTGATTGAAAGTCTAAGCATTTATTCATTACTTCATCACTCACGGGTGAAAAAACCTTTCATGCCTTCAACCTCCAACTTGACAGACATTGTTCGTCAGACATGACGATATGCACTGCGCCATTGCATTCACGTTGGTTACTCAGCCAAACTTAGCCAAGAATGTCCAAAATGTGTAAATTCAGCTCAATGAGATTCAGGACAATTTCCATTCTACAGAAAAGAAGGTCAAGACATACTGTGTTTGAGCTTGTCGATGTTGAACCATGTCGGATTCAAATTTCGCTGGCTGAATTCGTGTCATGTTATGTCAAATGGGTGTCTAGTTTAGATCAAAACACAACCAATTAGGTGAGGAAACAGAGCGTACTGTTGATACTCGACGTTCACGGCCACAGCAGATGACTTTGCGATAGTGCCAAACGCTGTTGTTGAGAGGACTATGGTCGCGCCGCTACTCGAGGGACGTGAAGACGAGGACAGCGCTCGGTCGACAATTCGGACTTGGATAGTCTGGCTGGGAATGCAGGTTCCGGAGACGGAGGCGCTGATGCACCGCACCAGGTACTGCCTCCCGCATGACGCTCCGTTGTCCCATATCCCTTCACCCGCCGCCGCAAAGAGGTTGCTTGATGGGAACTGTGATGGATCATTGCCGAAGCATGCCGTCGCTGAAACATAATGATGTCAAACTTCTGTGAGAGAGAGAGAGAGAGAGAGAGAGAGATTTCACATACGTGTGTATGGAGGACTGTAGTGCGCGGCGGTGCCGACGTCGGCACGAGAGAAATGAACTTGCATCGTCACCAGAAGAAGGACGAGTAGGAGTCGCGTTCTTCTGCTGGAGGCCTTCATTGCTCTGGAAAGATCGGCGAGGCCAACATACCACCGAATGCAACAAGAAGGGAAGAGCTCCCTTGTCATCCTTTCTGACATGTGAATTGTACATCAAAGTCAATGAAGTTCAGTATCAATTGTCATGTGACTGTGGTTATTTGCATACATCTGTCCGACACTCACACTGACACAAGCAACATGGCAAAAGTCACCTTACCTTATGAAAGCCGCAGAAGAACTTGGACCTTGGAGAGTTCCAAACTCGTACAAACGAGGCCCGATCAACCCGCACTTGCAATATCTTCATTTATAGTCTCATTTAGAAGCTTCTAATATCTTTTTCTTTTTATGTCCTTCCTTTTTTATCTCTGAAATTCCCATGCTGTTGCTTGCCGAAGCATTAAACGACTGTTTGCTGTCGTACTCTGTAGTTTGAAAAGGTAAGTTTTCCCACCGTAGGTGACCAACCGGCAAATCGGCAATTTCGAGATTCAACGCGTCATTTATTATTCCTCTAGAAAAGAACATTCCTCTCTTTAATCGGTTTCTCTTAACTGTATTACATGATAGTGACACGCAAATAATAAATCAATTTTGGGTGAGACTTTTGCCAAAAAATCGACGACTAAAGTTGGTATGTGTCATATGGGCCAAACTATGTGATCAATCTATTACAATCTTATAAGATTTTGTAAGATTGTTCAAGCTCCCTCATATGTAAATTGGGCTTTAGCCTAAACTCAAAAATATGTAATTGGGAAGACAAATATGGTCTTGGAAGATTTAAACTAGACCTAACATGTGAAATTTCATGGGACAAACTTCCAACTATTCTAAAAGAGCTAATGAGTTATAAGTTAACTACAATATTAACTGCATTAAACCATACTATATCTCTTATGTTGGACTTTTTAAAAGAACTCATACATGCATCTCCATAATAAGCTCATACCTAAGGGAGGAAATCATTGAGATGCATGGATAAGTTGTGTTAAAAAACCCCACATCAGAGAATTAATGTGGTATGAAGTTATTAATATATCATAATTAGCTCATAACTCATTAAATGAAACTTTTAAAACAGTTGGTAGCAATCCCATCAAATTTCACTTAATATTAGAGCATTCCATTGTAGCTATGCTGAAAGAGAGAGGGAGGAGTATGATGCCCCCAACACATCACAGCTAGTGTAGAACTACTAGCATTAGGGGTGTGCAAAATACCCGGGAATGGCTCGGAACCGGATCGGAACCGCCCAGAACCGGCAGTTCTTGAGGGAATCGGTCTAGTTCCCAATTCCAATTTTTCGGAACCGGTGGGTATTGGTCCGATTCCCGGTTCCATGGGCGGATCCGCCCACCCAGACCGGACCGGAGCCTTTTTAATATTAAAAAAAAAATACTAAAAGAAACCCTAGATTAGATCTCATCTCCTCACTCCCTTCATCTTCTACTCTCTCTCTCTCTCTTTGTCTCTTCCTCAATTCCTCCTAATCCTATTGCCATTTCGATTCCTCCCCAAGTGTCAACACCGCTGCCGTTGCTCCTTCACCGCTGCTATTCACCCCCTCGCATCAGCCGCCACCCACCACAGCCACGGAAAATTGTTTCGCGACCATTCTATGTTGAAAACCCGACCATAGACCTCATCCCTTCCTTCCCAACTCATAGATCCAATTGTTCTATGTTGAAAACCAAAATTGTTTCCGTAAAGATCGGTTCCATGGATCCACTTGGGAACCGAACCGGACAGTCCGGGCCGGTCCGGTTCCGGTGGATCCCGGTTCCAATTTTTTGGAAACCGGTCCTTAGCGGGCGGTTCCCGGTTCTAGGTCGAGAACCACCCGCCCGGACCATGCACACCCCTAACTAGCACAATTATCTTTTTCATTTCGCTTTCCTAAGCATATGGAAAGCATCAAGGACTAAAGTAATCCAAGGGTGCACACGAACTTCTATAAATGAGGCGACTCCATTTCTTTTATATATATATATATATGTCCAACGACAAGTTGGGTACACTAGGTAATTCAAAAGGGTCAATACTACTGACTACACCCCATTGTAAGTTGGTCATCCCGTCCCAACCTAGCTATACATATGATCGCCTAACCCTAACCACTTGGCTTCATCAAAAATCTTCCAAGTCTAAAAAATCTTGCTACCCTCGTACCTCCTTTCTATGCGGTAGGGCTACATCCATCCCCTGGTCCATTGGCAAACAACGCGAGAGGACCCATTATGCATCCATTGATGCAGGTGTACATTCTAATAAACCCAAGAGTTACAAGCCCTATCAAAGGCCTTATATCCACAATGAAATGAGACATGATTCAGATAAATACCGTATTTGAGAAAACATGGTCTATAAACTCATCCTCCCGCTAAGTGAAGTCGACTAGTACTATGTAATGGAACATAGGGGAGGCGGGTGAGACCGACACTTCTATTGATCGGAAAAGATAAAGTCATTAACCAATGAGCCTAAACTTAGCAAGCATAAGTTCTACCAATCTATACTATATAAATCAATCACCGTACTAACAAGGAAAACCTCAATATAAAGTATAGTAAATTATCAATTTACCTGAGAACCTTTTCAAAATAACATAATAGATCAATATAAACATTAGCTTTTCCCAATAGATAATCAGTAGCTCAATTTAAAGGTACCAAGATTATATTCAATAGGAATTCTTGCTTCCATCATCATTTGGGAAACCTCGTCACACTCTCGGGGCATCTCGCACCCATCCAGCATCGCAAGGACATCTAGGGAATCTGTCATGCCCCTAGTCATCCAAAGGAACTCAGTTACCCCTTCCAAACATCCCGACTACAATCCAGGTCATCGCCATCCCAAGGTCCGATGGTAATCCCAGTCACACGTCCATACCATAATGCAGCAATTTCATAATTCAATTTAAAATGCAAATTGATGTTATTATTACCTAGGAAGTCAAATGTGAACCTAATGAAACCTCAATCATTCTATCCCCGAGACTTCATATTCTCACCCATGCCTACATTAGATGAACTATAAGAGGAATTTTATATCCTAGACCTTAGACTAGCCTTATAAGGCGTTACATGCATCTTTAGATATGGTAGTTGTTATATAGGGTAAATGAGTTTGAAAAATTATGAAACTTTAATATAAGATAGTCAAGACCTAGACTGACAATTTCCATGAAGGACTCAAAGTCTGATTTAGCTTGTACAGTTCTAAATAATCTTTCGTAAGTAGGGCCAAATCAGTAGGAATTTCCAAAACGCAATGGAGTAGGCCCTAAAAGGGAGAGGTAGGTTGGGCCGAAGCCAGATTTGGTCCAACCCGGCCTCCTTCAAGTTCTTTTTTTTTTTCCTTTTTCTTTCTTTATTTTGTTGTTTTTTTTTTTTGTTTAAAAATAAGTGTGAACAGCTGCCCCTCTTTGAATGTAGCCTTGAAGTGATTGCATTTAAAGACAGAAGACACTTAAATTATTTCGGTGGTAGAGTGACCCTGGGTGCATAGGCTCACATCGGGTCGAGTTATGGAAGCACGTCATGTCAATAAGAGGAAGACCTCAGGCTACAGAATCATATCGTGTCATAAAAAGAAAGAGATCCCGAGGCTATAGAAGCATGCCATGTCATAAGGAATAGAGACTCTAGGCTATAAAAACATATCGTGTCATAAGAAGAAATAGAGACCCCAGGCTATAGAAGTACATCGTGTCATAGGAAAGAGAGACTCCAAGTTACAGAAGCACACCGTGTCATAAAAATAAAGAGAGAAAAGATACTAAGTTATAGAAGCACGCCATGTCACAAGAAAAAATAGAGACCTCAAGTTAAAAAAGCATACCATGTCATAGGAAAGAGAGCCTCTAAGTTACAAAAGCACATCGTGTCATAAAAAGAAAGAGAGAAGATACTCCAAGCTACAAAAGTGCACCGTGTCATAAGAAGAAAGAGATAAGAGACCCCGGCCTACAAAAACACGCCATGTCATAAGAAAAGAGATTACAAGCTACATAAACACATCGTGTCATAAAAAGAAAGAGAGAAGAGACCCCGAGTATCATGCCCCGATCCTCGAGCGTGCACACATCTCTCCGCAATTGATACAAATGTGACATACCTAGGACACGTCACCAACCCATTTCATTTTAAGCACATACGGAAAAAAACAATAAACCCCTAACAACAAATAGCATAGGATAGGAAAGCAAGGCAACATTTCACACAAGGCAACTTTTATAAATAACAGGGTTTAGGTACAAAATGAGTCTAATCAAAAGCCTTCAAAAGATTGGCTCTCAAAAAGAAATTGTCCTATGACATACTAATTGAACATATACGTTGATCCTTTGAACTCCACCTCCACAAACTCCTGGCTTCAAGTCCTCCATAACCACCACCTAAGGACTTGAAAAGTTAAACCCACGATGGGGTAAAACATTGTCTCATAAGTTCATCCCCTAAATCCCTACTAGGAATGAAATACACTCAATGGTGGCCTAACCACATAACACATAAGACTTACCTTACCTCAGTTTATTCCTACACGTTAGCACAATTCATATTACAAATGCATAAAATTAATGCACATGACAATTGAAACAACTCACTTTCAAACCAATCAAACACAGGAGTCCCGATTATAAGCCCAAATTGTTATGACATGTTCCATTCCGTGCCACACAATTTTGTCCCATAATCAGGCATGAGTAACTCATATCGGTGGTTCAATTCACACCCGATATTCACTCTCATTAAACAAATTCCCAATTCAACTCAACATCCCCATTCAAAATTCCGACTCAATACTTAATGCTAGACTCAAGGTTCTAGAGGTGCCCTCTCCCTACGAAGTTCTGATATCGCATGACACTTAGTCCCTAACAACAATCAGTCATAGTACTTAGGTACTAGAGGTGACTCTCACAAATTGACACTATCGCGTAACACTTAGTTATTGACTATACTAAGCAATAGATCAAGATACTAGAGGTTGCTCCCATGAAGTTCCATTATCATGTAACACTTAGTTCTTGACTATAAAAAGCAATAGCCCAAGTTACTAGAGGTGGCTTCCACGAAATCACACTATCATGTAGCACTTAGTTCTTAGCCATGAAAAGCACTAGTATAAAGTTCTAGAGATAACTCACACGAAATCTCTTTATCATTTAGCACTTAGCTCCTATACTATGCATGACAATATTGTAAGGCCTCTAGAAATGACTCCCATGTGACTTAATTCACCATGTAACACTTAGACCTTGACTACAATGAACAATAGTACAAGATATTAGAGAGTGGTTTACATGAAGTTTCATTATTGTGTAACACTTAGTTTTTTACCGGCTCACAACCCATTGAGTTTCCTCAACACACCCTATGTCACCTCGACATTCAATAGTCACCTTGTCATGACTATAAACCATCATATGATCATCAAGCATAAGCTTTAAGCATGTCACAACCTAACCATATCATCAAATATGCACAAACCAGCAAGCATTGCACCAATAACACCACAACCATGGCATAACCATTCGCGCTCATCACCCCTAACCTCTAGGCATAATACAAAGCAACCACATCACCAAATGTGCAATTTCTAGCAAGCAAAGATCGAGAACCATCATAAAACTATAATCAGTCCTAACCGGCAAAATGGTCAACTCACACATCTCCAAGTTTAAATCTAGAAACTCAATTAATTGAGTTTGAAAAATTCCCAAATTTTAATATGTTGTAAGAGACACAAAAAAAAAAAACATTTTTCATAAAAACACCTTAACTCATATATTTCTAGATTAGGCTTAAGTAAATCGCTCAATCCAATACCAAAACTGGGTCCATTTCCAAAAAGTTTGTTTTTCGAAATTAGTTTAGTTCAATGTCCAAAACATGTCCGTTTAATCTAAAATTCGAGTATCTTAAATTAGAAGATGTGAAAAACAACTTTTATGAAGAAACCATTTTGAAATTCAAACTCTAAAAGTTGATAAAAATCCCTAGAATTCTAAAAGGTCACAAATTCCAGCACAGTTCAAGATTATGTTTGCAATTGTTGAAACTAATATCTCCTTCTTTTAAATCCCTAAAAATCTTGAGAAAAAAATATGTTATAGCTGAAGATGTCTTAGACATTTCTCAAGAGAGAATCAATCTCAAATTCACAACCTATTTTGATCTACAAAAATGGCAAACAGCAAGGGTCCAGAGATCAAAACTACAGGAAGTCCACTAGATTCAACTAATCCATAATCAATGGTACTAATCTCACTAATTAGATTAATAATAATCAATTTGAAGGCTAATCTAACCATTCTAGATTAGCATTAATCCATTCTTAAGCTAATCTAAATAACCCTTAAGCATAATTAACCCCATAAGCAAAATTTAGTGAGTAAACTCACCGGTTTAGCAGTGATCCACGGTGATGTGGAGGTGAGCGAAACTCGGGCTCACGGTGACACCAATGGAGGCTCGGACCAAGCTAAAAACAGCCCGCAAATCACTACTTGAGCTGGTTACTCTAGAGCTACAAACCTTTGCTTGGTTTTGATCGGCCTAGCTGAGGTGGGCTGAACATGGCTAGCTAGTGGTGTGCTGGTGGCTAAGGTGTGGTGGCTACGAAGGGTGCTCGCTGAAGGAGCTGTGGCTGGTGCGGGGTTGGTCTATGGAGGTGGGGTTCCTTGATTGATGGGGTAGAGAAGTTGTGATGGAGAAACGGTGGTGGGTTGAGCAGCATGTGGATGGAGTCATCATCAATGGATGGTGGGTTGACGTGGGTGGAAGTGAAGGGGAGTGGGGCAGTAACGAAAGTAAAAAAGGAACAAAACCAGACTTAAGGAAAAAAAAAAAAGATGTGATGGAAGGAAAAATAGAAAGAAGTAGGAGGGTAGTTCGGTTGTTCTGCAAAGTGCTGGTGCCGTACGTAAGGAGGAGGGATAGCTTGAAGAGAAAGAGAGGGAAAGATAAGAGAGAGTCAAATAGTCAAGGAAAAATATCAAAACAATGATTAAAAGCCACAAAAGTCTTCAATCTTTATCACATTGGTCTCCTAATTACTTTCTTAAATAAATTTCCCACAATTAACAAATTTTAGACAACAAAATATGCCATCACTTCTCCCATGCGAATTTCACTTATTTTTCCGAATTGTCCGAAAACTAATTTTTCCGCAAAATTTTGGACTTAATGGAATTTCTTCGAAAGATGAGACAATGTCTTATAAATGAATCATGACACGCTCAAATGTCTGAATCCCGAAACCAAATTCAATTTTGTGGTTAAAATCGACCGAACGTGATTTTAATCCAATTCGACCTATCGGATAGTTTTTAAGAATTTTACCGCGGTTATATCTCTTAACGACTTCACCCAATAGATTGATTAACTCATGAGTGATTAGCTAAGATAAAAAGGACCATAAGCATGCCAATGAAAAGCCCATTTTGTTTTATCGAGACGGATTAAAAATTCAAGATGTCACACCACACTACAGAAGCACAACGTGTCATAAGAAGAAAGAGAGACCTCACGCTACAAAAGAACACCATGTCATAAAAAGAAGAAAGAAATGAAGTCTCACCATGCAACAATGGGTTTCGACTGGGTTGAAAATGCATGATTTGAGGAAAATCAATGAACTTTTGTAGATGACATAGTTCAAGGTTGACCATAAACTTTTGGAGATGACATGGTTTAAGGCTAAGGCTAACCATGAACCTTATAGATGATATGGTTTGAGGCTGACCATAAACCTTTGGAGATTACATAGTTTAAGACTGACCATGAACCTTGTAGATGACATGGTTTGAGGCTAACCATAAACCTTTTGAGATGACATGGTTTGAGGCTGATCACGAACCTTTTGGAGACGGCATGGTTTAAGGTTGACCATGAACCTTGTAGATGACATAGTTTGAGGTTGACCATGAATCTTTGATTTTTAGGGAAACACCTACTAACCCCTTGAAAACTGCATGGCTTCACTTGGGAATCCTGTCGAACTCAACTTGAGCAAATGTCATTAGGGACGTCATCAAGAGACGTATTGGCAATATTGCAACATCAATTGAATAAGCTAATCAAGTTAAGTCCGACTGCTTTAAAAAAAAAAAAAATTGATATCAATCAGCATCATGTGGCGCAGAACTATCATCTTGCTCAAGGATGTATCATTAATCATAAAATTCTCTAGGAGTCAAGTTCTTATCAAAACGGTTACAACTCGTGACAAAGGCTTATTAAGCATGCCAAACAAAGCTTCATAGTCAGAAAGGATTCTCACATGCTCTCAATAAAATGGCTGCTTTATCCCATCCATTCACGTGAGAAGTAAGTGATTGATGAGGGTATTTCACGTAATCTATGTCAAAGGCTTTTAGAAACATTTGCGATGAGCACAATTTGATCGATCAAAAAGGTCTTTTGAAAGGACCACAATATAAGTTTGGTCATGGGCTTACACAAAAGGATTATCATTTGAGGCCAATAAAGGAACATTTGTCTTCATCGGGTCTACAAGTCCAGAACCTGGAAGATAAGATAAGATAGGATTGTTTCCACTCCTTCAAGCGGTAGCTTCTTTGTGGCATTCTCATTTCATCTGGAACCATCACAATCAAAAGAGACTTCGGAAGAGAGTTGTAATGTTGGATAGGGAGAGGCTCGAAAGACTTAAATTTTTTTTTAGAATGTTTTTTAAGAGCTAGGTGATCATCATGGCATCGTGACCATGTCACACAATCTTTCAAAATCATTTGGCTTTTGAAATACAGCACATCTCGAAAGTCCCTTGACTAATCATCTTTGCGTGAGAGCTTTGCTCCTTTCTCTAATTTCCTTTGCACTTGTGATGATTTTTTTATGCAAGCACTTGGACTTTGATAATTTTTCTTTCACATAAGATGCAGTCTTTTGGCTCTTTTTCTTTATGGGCATTGGCATTACTTTTACCAGGTACACTACTTTTTCATGCCCCCTAATTTTGTCGAACTTTTTGCTCTTTGAACTTTTAGAGCTCTTATGACTTTCAAGATGTTTTTCATGTTTTCTCATAAATGTCAATTGTATGTGGTCAATCCTTATGCCTTGCCCTAGTGAAGGGGGATGATCACCACTCGGGATTCAGAAATGAACAATCAGGTCCAAATTGGTTAAAGCAACGGTATCAGTGTTTGGGTAGAGAAGGAAATGCTCTTCTTCACCTTGGGATGAGTCAAGCTCTAATGAGAATTCCTCTAAAGCTATTACCAAGAGATTGATGCAAGTGAAAGTAATAGAATCTTTCTCAATCTTTCGCTCTACAACACGACCATAACCTCCTATGCTGCCCCAATGTAGGGTCGTTCTTGACAGGGGTACTTTGAATGATCATCTTTATTCCACCCAAATGGATAGTAAGAGATTAGTGCAATGCGTATGATTGATGAAGGAAATGCATTTGTCATTTCAATCTTTGCGTTCAATGCAAATGAATCCTTTGTCCTAAGAGAATGTCGCTTTTCACTTAACTTTCAAAAGTGTTTGAATGATGTGTTTGGAAATGGCTTACCTTTCTTCATCCTAAGCACTTCTTGTTTAAAATGGTTAACGTCTCCATTTCACTCTACTAAGATCATCTGAGTATCAATCTCCATAGGGAAATTTGATTCAAAATGAATAACACACAAAATGAGTAAAACAATTTTGAGATAAAAATGATGTTCAAAAAGTTTGTAGAAAGTTTTTTTTTTTCCTTTTCTCAATTATTCATTTTTGTGTTTGTTTCTAGGAAAGTGCCAAAGGTTCTTTTTTGTAATGGAAATTCTTCTTTTTTTTTTTTCATTTAATTTTGAGAAGAAGGGTACTTACCTACGGCATGGTGACTTGGTAACCCTGTAAAGAACGTGAAAGAATGTTAGTGCAAAAATCTTTAGGAGTTGAAATGTTAGAAACGATACATTATAACCCTTCACTTGCTTTTATCCTTTAGGTGCTAACATTTCTTGGATTCACCCTCGTGGATATTTGGTAACTCCACATTACCCTTCACTTGCATTTGCCTTTAAGTGTTTGATGTTTTCCTATCAAAGGAAAAAATAATCATGTCAAAGACGCTATCAAAATGAGCAATTGGAATCGACACAATTTACTCTTCACATGTTTTTGTTCTTCAGGTATGAACTTTGCTTGAAGTGACTAAGATTGATTGAAAAATGGCTATGTGACCCTGATTTTATCCATGAAAAGCACTTCTTTATTGTATACAATAATTTTTTGTTTGACAACATTGTATACAATAATTTACAAAGTTCAATTCCTGCTTTTTCAAATGTTCTTTTCAAAGAGACATTTAATTGACAAAGAGCTTGAAAATTTTAAATATGGATCATTAGATGTGTTTTTCAAGATCTTGCTTTAAAAGGAGAGGGGTTGCTCCTTGTTTCCACATTTGAGGATATTGTTCTTTAGATACTTTGCCCATTTATTGCCTGCAAAGAAAAGATTGGACATGTTATTTCCTCACTCGATTGGGAATCATTTAGGAACTATACACATCCCGTTACGCCAAAATGGATAGTCAAGTCTTAGCATGACTCCTTGATGGAAGGTAGTGCTTCTACGATCAAGGTGCAGCATTTTCCCCCATTTATCACACTGTGAGAAGAGGAGATGAAATGGGTTATTTCCATATTTAATTAAGTTCAATTGAGGAAAGATACATCATTTCTTAATGAATTTGACAATGTTGTCCCAACACACTTCATTGGTGGGGGAATGAGAGATTTTTTTAAGTCAAACATTGCTCCCCCACTTTATTTGACCAACCTTTGTTTTGTTCAAGTCTGTCCTATACCAAAGAAAATGATATATCATTTCGTTATGCTAAAGAGAATTAAGTTTAGGAACAAAATACATCATTTTCCAAAGTCGGATGATCAAAATCCCAAGGTATCTCTTATGGAGGAAGGGATACTATTGCCCTTCTATTTCATTTGAATCTTTCATTCTTTAGGATGAATAGACTTAATAATGCTCCATCGCATTTGATGGAATGTTATAAAACTTGGTACTCTTGATGTCTCCTTGACAATGGAAAAGAAAGCTATGTCAAAAACGGTATCAGAAATGGATAATTGGAATCGATACAATTTACTCTTCCTTCGAATTCGCCTTTTGGATGCTTGGCAACTCCCTTCATTTGTCTCATCATGCAAAGTGAACGAGATCGATGGACCATTTTTGGCAACTGAGGCATTTGCCTCATCTCCTTGCAATAAAGCATAACAAAGTAGCATTTAGGGATACGAATCTCCAAAGTTGATTGCAGAAAGTTCTTGTAGCCGAATATTCAAATGCTTTAGTTGCCAAAATGAGCAAGAGCCCCAATGCTAGCCTTTTAGTAACATATGATGTGGCTCTTGATAAAGCTCGTTAAAAAAATCTGGTGATGGCAATGCCCGAACCTCCAAATAAAGAAACTTCCTAGAACAAAATTCAATTTCGTTTTGCCTCAATGGAAGATTGGTGCCAACGAATCCTCGACACATGCATGCTCCTCGAGTTCCATGAGCCTACACTTTTTCTCTTTTAGAAAGGGCAAATGCCGATCTCAAATAAACTCATCATTCTACCTAAGAAAGTGACCACGTGAAGAGGGGGCCTTAAGCAAAACTTTCTTGAAATTCATTTTCAAAACATTTTGAAGGTAGACATAAAGGTTCGTTTGAAACACTTCTGAGAATTTTTTTTTTTAAAGGATGATTTTCACAAAATTGAATTCCATTATTAAAAAATGTGAGTCACATGATTTACAAAAGCATCAATTGAATTCACAATCAAAACCCAAAATGGAAAACATGATTCTTAACAAGAATAAAAACAATGATAAAATAAAGAAACTCTTACATAGATAAGAGCAAAAATCAACTCTTGTCCTAACTCTAGAATTCACTTCTCTATGTGGTCAAACACGAGAATGTCAAGGAGGATCACACATAACCTGCAAAAAGACAACAATATCAATATGTGAATGAGAAAATGATCTCTCAATGAGGTCACTTCTTACAACAAAATCGAGGTGATGGTACATGCCCCCATAGTCCTTATTACGGGGTTTTAGTATTTCGCCAAGATTTTATCACAAGAGAAGACATCATTAAAAAAAAAAAAAATCGATCCACGACCATCAATGGAACGTCCACTCTTATTCTAAAAGTTTCATATGCAAAAGTGGCATTAACTTTTGAAAGATTGATTTATGATTTTACTCATGGAAAAATGAGGTGACTTTTATTTTGAGAAATCTATACATAAAATATTATCTAAATTTCAATTCCAGAATGTGAGAAAGAAATAATTTGATCAAAAATATGATCTCAATTTTTTGTGCCCCAAAATATAATCTTGACTTGAAAGAATTTCTAAACAAAAAATGGTTTGAGTCCATAATTGAAAATTTAAACAAAGTCATATGTTCAATGGGGCTAGATCAAATATGCTTGAAATTTATATTCAAGGTTCATTATCAAGAGTGTTTGCCAATTTTTTTATTATAAGCCTACATAACTGAGGACATTCGATTGGTCTCCGCCAATTTCAAGATGAAAAATTAATAAAAATAAAAAAAAGCAATTAAAAAGAAAAATGATACTTACAATGGGGGCGACTTCTCTCTTTTTTTATTCCTTTTTTTTAATTACATAGACAAGCACATGGGATGTGGTTCGATTTCTACTCTAAACGGCCCAAAATGGAGCCATAGGATCAACAAACCAAACCAACAAGATCGGCTAAGTTGTGTTACCCATGACTCCGGCTTCATCAAAGAACCACCCGTGTCACATGGTTGCAGACCAGGGTGGGGACCTTTGATATCAAGAAAGAAAATTTCAAGGTTGACATGGACAACTCGTACTACATGGTTGTAGTCGAGTGATATCCACCTCAACACCATCCTGAGAAATCCTATGCGGCCCAAGTCTAACGGCAGGTAAAGTGTGCCATGGTGTAGTGCAATGCAAGGAACACAGGCATGAGACAATTAATAAGCAAACAACACTTCTTTCATAAATAAACTATTCATTCCTACGCCCCCTACAAAATAAGGGTTAGCAATCACTTCCCATTATACCTCCCATTCAAAATGAACATTTAGCAACTGACATGTTAAGGATGTACCTTGGATCCTTGCTGCCAAACAAAAATTATGTTTGAACAAGATAGATTTAGGCCTAAGTCCTCTAAGGTTTAAATCAAGTCTCCAGCGGAGTTGCCAAGCTATCACGACTTACCCTTCGGGGGAGGAAATAAGTTTAGGGGTATTATCTAAAGCATGGACCTAAGGCCCATGATTAGACACGGGCTCTCCCAAGCCTATACCTCGTGTGACGTCGGGGTATTTTTAAAAAATTTGTAAAAATGAGTCATCACTAGCCTATTGGGATCGGCTAAAAATCAAGTGAGGCATGAGAGTGTACCTTACTTCCTACGCAACCAGAGAATCTAGGGTCGGTGACTTGATTACACTAATTGACCAATTAGTGCACTTTCGGTACCTAATCTTGTTCATTTTAAAAGAAAAGATTTTTGTCATGCAATTTGGATTGATTTTACACCTATCCACTAACATAAGAGGTGATCATGCAGGTGCACAATCATTAAATAATAATCATAACTACCAAGATCCTAATTGTAGTAAAATTGAGCACATGCAATTAAACATCTGCAAATATAATTAAATATGCAAATTAAACATGTGATATAATCAATATATGAGTAAATAAATGCCTAATTACACTAAGAATGCAAGATATGGCAATTCCCAACCAAACCCTACATTTTTAGATTTTCGAAATTATTTTTTTAAATTTTTTTAATTAATTTTTAAAAATATTTTGAAAAAACATTTTTTTTAGCAAACCGGGTCGGGTCAAGGCCGGTCGACTCGATTGGGGTGGATCGATCGAACCTACCCAAATCCAATCAGGTTGGGGCATGTCGATTGACCTGCCCGAGAGGACTAGGCTCGACCAGGGGTGGTGAGGCCTTTGCCTGGTTTAAGGTTAGGCCCAACCGACAAGCCCAACCCCCTTTAAAAAAAAAAAAAAAAAAAATGACCACAAGCCCATGCAAAGGAGGTCAAGTGGGCTAGATCTATGATTTGGCTCAACTCGGCTTTGCACCTCTATCCAACGGCTGACCAACTACGACAAAGAGGACAAGGACGGTGGGACACTCGAGTGGCTTCTGAGAGGGAAGGAGGCGGTGGTCAGTGTCAGACAGGCGGCTCATTGAGGCGGCAAGGGGTCGGTCAAGGGCGGTGCTCTACTAGAACATAACCCCTACTTCGTGACTACCCGATCACGGTAGGGAAAAAGGCAGAGGTGAACGGTTTGGGTGGCTTATGGCTGGGGCGTGGATGCATTTTGGCTATGTAGGGGCACAGCCTAGCTTCCAATTGGGCTATGGCAACGCTCTAATGATTAAAACTAGCTTGAGGTTCAAGACAACAGCTGGTTTTGCTTGGACATTTCGATAAATAGGTGGGGGCACTAATAAACCTGAAGGCTTGTGACTTGGTTGAGACCCAAGCACGAGTCTAGAGAGCTGCGGAGGCATACAAGGGCGACAAGAAACATAGCAAGGGGATGGGTGGTGGCTGGAGCTTGCTCGAACTAGTTGAAGTGAGCTCCGACTTCGAGCAAGCTCCGACCAACTTGAAACTGAAGAATGCACGTAAGGTGTTTGACAAAAGGCTAACCTGGATCCGAGGAAGATGGCGGCGATCGTGTCAACTAGGTGGCTCATTAGCGGTGGCACGGCATCTCAAGGGTTCTTCTTCCTCTCTGGTCTCCTATTTTTCCTCTTTGTAGTGCTCTCTGTCTCCTCCTCTCAGTCCGCTCCCCATGTCCTTCACCGGTCGCTCTTTTTCTCATCCTTCTCCTCTGTCGTGATCTATGCTCCTCCCACTCTTCTCCTCCTACTCCTATCTTTTCCACCCTCTATCCTCTGCTCCTATCCCCTATCTTTTCTCCTTGCTCCTTTTTTTTATGTAGGTTTTTGGGCACTAAGATGGCTGGAGGAGGGAGAAGGCTAGGGTGTGAGCCAGGCTAAAGGGAGAGGGAAGTTGGGTCGGGCTTTGTGCGCGTGAGAGAAGAAAAGGGAGAGGTAGGTTGGGCCAAGGCCGGATTTGGCCCACCCCCCTCCAGTTCTCTTTTTTTTCTTTCTTTCTTTCTTTTTTTTGTTGTTTTGTTTTTTTTTTTTTTTTTGTTTAAAAATAGGTGTCAACAATCAATCAAGCATGACATGACATATTATCTAGGCATCAAAATCATGGAATTTCAAGATTCTTGTCATAAACAACCACTTCCATCTTTTACCTCGTTGAAATAATATCCGCGATACTTGTAGAGAGATTAATTCACATATGGCAAGCTCAAAAGCTAACTTGGTGATTTGATTGTCGTGTAGGATTATATAATTAACAAAACAGAAGGATGCTGATGGCTATTATGTTCCCCTACTTATGGATTGCCCAAATGTTTAGAGCGTGAGATGGAAAATTTGAGGATTATATGTCATTAATGCGTAAATCGCTTTCAATTACTGTCCATTTATGCTTGTCAAAATGTAGATATTATCATGCTTTCTTCTAGAAGGGATTATACAAAATAATCGGTCATAATCCTACCTACAAGCTAACCAAAAGGAAAATGTTCTCTTTCTATGTGGAATTTGCTTTTTGCTTCTAGAAACTGGGAAGTGAATTGATATTGTCACATTATTTTCCTATAATCATATTGGTGTGATGACCGATGAATTTTATGTTTAATCATCACTAGACTAGATAGCAAACAATATGATAAGGCCAAAATATAAAGGTTTATTCACATTCATCAGTATCAAAAAAAGTATCCAAAATTCAGAGGCTTGAAAATTACTAGACAATATATGTGTCACGAGCCTAGGATATGAAAGCCTAAAGCCAACTTTCCCATTCGATCTATTGCTCGCTTTTTAGTAGAGAATGCTTTAGTACTCTTCTTGCGTTGGATTTTTGGGATGATACAAATGAGAGGAAGAGGACCCCTATGCCTAATTGAACCTCGCTAGTTATAACCACATATCTTCCATTAGTCTTGCAGTAGAGATCCAATCTCCTTATTTATCACTTACCCCATTAATTACAAAAAATTCTTTAAAATAAAAGTGCGCCTTACCCATAATATCCCTAAGAATATCCTAAACAACCATGTGTAGTACCTCAACCCTACTAGAAATAGGCAATAACGTGGTCGTCCTTCTGTCCGGAAGACACTACCTCAAACAAAACCAAATTAACCTATTTTTTGAATATTTGTCTCCATTCAAATATCTAATAAAACAGTCATTTGGTTATAGGATCAAAGTCTTAAAATCCATAAACAATATATATTTTCCTAAACTAGGAAACTAAAGCTCAATAGGTACCATTTCATACTCATAATTCAACTGCCGAAAGTTTCTGATGGATATCACTTTCATACTACTCATTGCTAGTTGAAAACCTCAGAAAAGATAAGAATGAATGGGGATGAACAACCACAGCTCTATGAATAGTAAATCTATTCTAAGCAAATCTATGTATTTTTATAAAATGATATCATTACTCATTAACCCCAAATCCAATTTACATTATACATAAAACATAAAAAATGAGTTAAAGCTTTTCATGACATAACTTTTTTACATATTAGATCAACAATAACAAATAGACGATCAATGGTCCATTCCATTGACAAATTTCTATCAAATAAAATGTCAATAGTTCATTTCATTTACTAATCTAATGCTCATTATCTAATTCAAAGATGACCAAGTTTCCCCCTTTTGCTAGGTCTCCACCTGTATTAGAGGTGGTTCAACCTAAAAGATGTCCTAATAACAGTATGTATACTTACTCCCTCAGACAGTTCTAATTATAGAGACATGAGCATAATCCACTAATATCATTCCCCAATAACCCACAAATCCAAATCCACAATCTAATGTCAGAAGTGAGGTTCCCAACCCAAGTCAAATAAACTTTCATAGATTCAATTTATTAAGTAAAATCCATTTCATAAATCATTTCTCAAATTAGTGTAAATATGTTTTGTAATTCCTTCCATAAACACTTCTTAAACCATTTCAAATAACAAATAAGTTGCCAAGGTCCGATTCGAAATTATGCATCAAATATGCTATAACCAATTAACTCATATGCCAAGCAGTTGGCTGATTGGATCTAGATGTGAGATCGAGTGGGCATGGACTTAGAAACTGGACCAGCAAAAGTAGTAGATCATGGGCTCGTCGGTAGGCCTAAGAACATATGGTACATTGCCTAGCTAACTAGCTCAACCCTGCTTTCTTTACATCCCTAATTGCAAGCTTTAGTGACAAAAACATTAGAAAAGACATATCGTTTTTCCCCTATAGAAAAGCTCCAAATGTGCACCAACTCTACTAATCTTACAATGCCATCTCAACAAATCAACGAATTCAGCTTGACTGAGGTTAACAATAATAACAGTCACAGTCATTCTCACAGTCTTCTCCAAGTGTTCTTAATCTTTACTACCATGAGAAAGAGGGTGCTGAACATAGGTCTCGAGTTTAAGCATGAAGGAGAAACTTTCTTAACTCAAGTAAATCTCATATTTTGAATTGGTTTCCTTTTTTAAATTCAATTCTTACCTATATATATATATGGATGTTCATTTTAAAGAGTATGAAAGATGCAACTTTTTCGTGAGTTGCATTTCAAGAGCTTTTAGTATTGAAGCCAATAAATATTGCGGTAAGATTTTTGAATCCCTTTATGAAATTAAGAGACTATTTTGTGATGAATTGTGAGGCTAAACACCATGTGAGTTATTGCATATAATTGAGAGTTAAGAAATATTAAGTGTTTGAGTGACTCTAGTATAGTTGTAACATTTGTTGTATTGCTTGGTTTCTAGTAAAATTATTAGCTATTATGCCCATGAAAGAAAGTCACATCAATCAAATCATGTAAGTCTCGGGTCCAACTTATTTTCTTATTACAACTATTTTATTGTTCAATGGCTTGTTTCCACAACTAAAGAAAAAAGAGAAATTTATAGCAAGCATTCTCCCTTCTTTAACAATGTTTCTATTGAATCTCAAGAATGTGCAGACCATGTTGTGTTCGTTGTGTTTCTGGTTGCTTCTTTAAATGACTTTTGTTGCATCAGCAGTGGAGAAATTTCAGAAATATTTCAGAAATATATCCCTATCGCATGGGACGCTGCTTTCTGATTGCTCACGAACTTCTTTTGAATTTAGTGAACCATATCTATCATCTAGAACTCTTGACTTTATCTTCAAAATCCACTCTGTATTCCAAAAAGTTCAGGCCAATAAATACAGCTGCAAAAAGGGGTTGTGTTGAACTCGTACACGCTGCAAAATGTCAGGTTCCCACCTTCAAGACCGCCGCAAATCGTTGACCCTGCACATCATTCTATGATACAAAAACAAGAAGAGAATCGCTATATCTCATCAATCATTGCCGCGAATCTGGTGCCGCAGCAAACGGAAGAACACGGGACTTCATCTTTTTTATACTCTTGAGGCTTTTTAGCTGCTGCACGTTCAAGGGCCAACAGAATTCAATCTTTTTTCCACAATGCGAGGCTTCAATCATGCCTGCAGTTCTTGCCCATTTGGACCGTCATGTGCCCATTTATTGATGGCCCCAATGATTCACTCAAGAAATTCTAACTAAACAAATAGGGGTCACGTGATATTCTCGAAGGATGCAATGGGATAATTTTATTTTGTCCAAGAGAACGCAATTTATCAAGAGAAGTACAATAGAAGTGTCTTAACTTGTATACAATGCTCACTTTAGTGCCACAACTTTTTGCCGGCTTACTTAAGTACCAAAATTGGAGAAAAACAATCACTTAAGTGCCTTCAGCAAAAAATTCTAGCTAAATAGATTACGTGGCTTTTATAATTAAAAATTTTATTTGAGGTGACTTTTTTTTTTTGCACTAAAGTGATTGCTTTTCATTAAGATTAGCACTAAAATGATCACTTTTTGACAATAATTGGCATTAAAGTGATTATTTTTTTTTATAATGACTGGCACTCAACTTCTTAACTTGCTATACAATGTCATTTAAGGGTTTATTTTGGCATTGAAGTGAACAATTTTCATTAAGATTGACACTAAAGTAATCAATTTTTTTAACTTGCTACATGACATCATTTAGAGAGTACATGCTAACTGGGCACACCAACAAGCCACACAGAATTGAGAAATTAATAAAATATAGTCATGTCAGATTTCTAGCAACTCATATCAAAGTTAACATTTTAATGATTGTTTTTTTTTTTTAAGTGGCACTTAAGTGAGCCCATAAAAAGTTGTGGCACTAAAATGAACATCGTACATAAGTTAAGATATTTCTAGTGTATTTCTGCAATTCATCTGTCTTTTTGCATTCTGATTGGTGGGGATGTGTTTACGGGTGATGGGGAATGTCATTAAGTCATTGCAACTTCCAACAACTAGCCCATCTACTCGGCATGTTCAGACCTCGTTTCCATGATATCCAAAGTCAAACGTCTTCATCTTTCGACTTTTTCTCTAAGATTTATGGAGCCTTTTGTACCTTAACTTATATTCCATAACACAATACCTTCCCGCTTCAAGCCAAAATTTTAAGTTGCGAGGTAGACATTGCATACAAGCGTATAAAGTCACAATAGACTTGTAAGATGAATGATACAAGATATAACTTCGATGCATAAAAAATTTGAGATAAATATGGGAATATTTATATACTAAGTTCGTCACTACTGATGGAATTGCTTTTTTAGTATGTTTAGAGGTTCGGTTATCATAATACATACTTGTTCGAGACGATTTGTGTAATTATGGATGCTTGTGATCCTTTTCCAATTCAAAGTAAACCTGCCAAATCCATCACTACGGACCATCAAGTTGGCATGTGACTAGAGCTCAGACTAAAAAGGATGGCTTTGATCATTCATTGTGCCGTAAGATCATAGAGAGGAGGGATGAAATAGAGCCGTTGATGTTAGTTGTTGAGAGTAAGGGAATGAGATCCTCTACCCCATCGGTACCTCCATTTAATATCTCAACCATGCAAACCATTGACTTATGCGGGTAAGGATAGTTATGAAATTTCTAACTAATGTACTAATGGTTGATGTTTGTTGAGACATCAATGGAGATAAGAGGGTTAGAGGATTCTTGTCCAAGAGGAAGGTTCGGCCGTAGCTAACTTGCAGCATTGTCACTGCACATATACGGCATCTAATTTGGGAGCATATACTAAACCGTAGTGAGACCATTTTCATATATCTCTCTCTTCTTCAGAACAAAATTCTGACATATTTTCAAGCCAAATCCATTGTCCTTATTTCCCTATAAAAATCTTCACTGAAGTTATACTAGATGTGGATGGGTATATATTAGGGGTGATGGTTTCAAGTCTGCATAGGTTCTATTTGAAACTTGAAACCTACTTGCTGGAAAACTTGAAACCTACTCGTTGGAATAGGTTCCTCATTTTATGCAACCTAGAACCTACCATGCATACTCTAGAACCTAGAATCTATCCTGTCACGGGTTCCAAAATTGGTTTCCGGATCTACTTAGATTCTACCTATATTATAATTGAATGATTGTAGTGAATTAAAAACTTTAATGACCACTATTTGCCGTTACAATTCACTAACCATAACTTATATTTAAACACACGAAAAATATGAACATTAATAAAGTAAAATTCTCAGTTATAAAATGGAAGCTCATACTAATACTTCCATATTATACACACATCACCGAACAACATGAAATATCACAGAATCACGTAAAGACATGAACTAAGAAAACTATTAAAACTTGTTTCAGGTTCTAGGTTATAGGTTTCAGGTTCCTCCAATAAAGAATCTAAAACCTACCCATCAAAACAAATTCCTCATTTTTTAGAACCCGAAACCTACCTTATATGCCTTGGAACCCGGAGCCTATAGGTTCTCACCAGTCCAATTCTCATATTCTAAGTTCTATCTTGGGACCATGCTCACCCTTTGTAAATATCGTGCATCCCATCAAACATTCCAAATTCAATTAAGTTCATGCAATACAATCACCAAACAATTTTTGATAACATATATGCAAAATAGAAAGCAATAGCAAAATAGAAGTTTATCCTATTCTTCTAGAGGATCAAGGACAAGAAGGGCTCTGTGAATTAGAATCGAATTTGTGGACCCAATTAGTTGTCAATCAGGAATAAAGTTAAAAAAGTAGTATCTCATAAAGTATATGATAACAATACCGCGTGAACTAATATCATGTTAAATTTATGGACATGAGCGATCGACGAAATCTTCTTTCCATCTTGGCCATCGAGCGGTCGCCGATGAATGTGAAAAGAACCGAAGGAAGGCGAATGCTGTCAGGTGCATGATTGACTTCGCTTATTAAGAAACGTTTACACAATTTATTTTCTCTGACTTTAAAATGGAAGATGACTTGGCATTACCTACACTGGATCAAAATTCAGATTACATTTATTAGAGCAAGCTAGTCAACTTCTAGTTCGATTGCTTCACAGAAAATAAATTATTTGAAACCCATTTCCTAAAAAGCAATGTTTTGTATCACCTACAAAAAGAATGAACAGAAAATATTTTTATCGTCATGAAAATATTTATATATAAATTATTTTTAATTAAGAAAAAACTTCAAGAAATACCTCCAAAAACCTTAAACTAATGCACGTGTCACATTTATCCAAAATTAATCTTTGTGTCACAAAAACTTTAGAATGGGTACATCATGCCATATTTACCTCAAACCGGTACAACATTGTCATATTTACCTTGAACTAATTTTTGTGTAAAAAAAAAAACACAAACTAGTACATTTGTCTTAATATATATATATATATATATATATATATATATATATAGATATATATATTCCAAATCATTTACTTTTGATGAAACAAATAACCTTTTATATCGATATCTTTTCTTGCCTCAAATTTGATGACAATTGAGAGAGAGAGAGAGAGAGAGAGAGAGAGAGAGAGAGAGAGAGAGAGAGAGAGAGAGTTGAAATGATGAAAATTGACTCTCCAAAAATTCCTATCGCGTGCACATAATAATGTCTCATATGGCTCTCACTAGTTAAATAAACAAAGATTAGAGTATACGCCGTTGATGTAATAATAATAATAAAATTACACAAACGGCCTTAACCGATAGTAACTTGGGAGAATGTGACTCTCAAATCAAAAGTGAGTAGAACCGTTATAAACTCCATATTGAAGATGTATGCTCTACTTTTTTCTTAAATACATCTATAATGGTGCAGTTATGTACATTTAACAGATGCACAGATGCACATAGTAATTTTCCAACTACTAGACTCGTGAACTCGTTCGTTAAGAATAAAGCGGAAGATCAAATTGAAGAATATTTTTGGGTATTTTAATATACAATAATAAGGAGTATATGAGTCTTTCTATAGGCTTTACATGATGACTTTCTACAATAACTTAATATTACAAATTCAATTACAAACAATCACAAAGATATCTAGAGTATTATAAATATCCAGAATATCATAAATAATCTAAATACATCTAACATTCCCCCTCAAACCTTTGTGAAAGTATCAGTCTAATCAATAGATGAAGTGGAAACAAGTCATATTAGTACCATGAAGCACATGTTATCATATCACTTGATAGTCAATTTTAGTTTGCTCAGTGGGATTATGAAAAACATCATTATGAGCCATTTGAAAGCACTCTTGTGGTCATAGTAAATGACGGTTCCAACATTATGACTAATTTCCATGTCTTTTATAACCATTACTACCAAAGTAATTTTGATAGTAAGAGCACGATACTCCATGTTGGTGCTAGATCAAACGACAAAGATCTATTTGTTGCTACACCATGAAATGAGTTAGGTACCAAGAAAAAAGCAGTACCTATAGTAGGGCGACGATCATTAAGGTTACCAGCCTAATCAAAATTAGAATAAGCCCTTAACTCTAAAGTAGAGTCAGTAGAAAAATGAAGATCATGAAATAAAGTACCCTTAACATAGTGAACTATACAAAGGACATAGGCAAAGTGAGTTGCACACAGTGCGGTCACGAACTAATTGACTATGTGAATGGCACTAACAATGTCAGGATGAGTAACAATGAGATATACAAGACTGCCAAACAACTATTGATAAAGTTAAGATTCGAAAGAGCAGTTCCATTATTGTCATCAAATTTGGCATTTGCCTCAATTGGGGTCGTAGCAATCTTGGTATTAGTGAGTCCCGCATGTGAAAGAAGATCAATGGCATATTTCGTTTGACAAAGATAATGGCCCGAGAAGTCTAAGGCAACCTGCAAGCTAAAAAGTAACTGAGTTGCTTGAGATCTTTCATTTCAAACTACTGAATGAGATACTACTGGAGTTTTGTAATACTAATGTGATCATCGTCAGTAAGAATCATATCATTTACATATAATAGTATAGAATAAACCCACGAGATATTCTCTGAACGAATATAACATTGTCATGGGAACTTGATCTAAAGCCAAAAGGTTCCATGGTGGAATTGAACTTATAATACCATGCATGAGGAGTTTGTCTCAATTCATATAAAGCTCTTCGTAAACAACATACTTTATTAGAAGTAGTAGTGCACCCAAGAGGAATAAACGTCATTGCTTAATGGTTGTAATAGCAAGAAGACTTTGAACAGAAGTAAAAGGAGCAATTGTAGAAAATGTGTCAGCATAGTCAATACCATACTCCTAAGTAAAGCCTTTTGCTACTAGTCGAGTTTTGTAATGCTCCACCATACCATTTGTCTTAGTCTTGATTTTATATGTCATTTACAACCGTTGGGAATAACGGATCCCTGAAAACCGGATTCGACACCGAATCGAACCCCTAAATCAATGCGGAAGACGAAGCCCGGGAAAACATGCATCACCGATCGTAAAGCACACCACGGATTCGAGCGTACCTTGTTAGCCACAGATTAAGCACCGACGCCGACAAGAGGAAGAAAATCTGGCCCCGTTCGATCCGATGAAGCCTTGAAGGGGAGAAAAGTGCGCCGTATGCTTACTGTTTTTCCTTTTGGGAGAGAGAGAGCGTAAGAAGAAAAGACGTACGTTGTTTTTGCAAAACGTTGTCTTCTCTCTCTCTCTCTCTCTCTCTCTCTCTCTCCTCCCTTTTATACCTTCCCCCTCCACGGGCCCTATTCCTGTGGGCCGGGCCTTTTGGGCCCAGCATGGGCGGACGGGCCTTAAGCCTATCACCAATTAAAATCATCATCTCCCACTCGCACATGGTGGGCCAAACAGGATTCTCTTTACCTCTCTTCAACATTCATACTAGTGAATAATCCGTGCGACCAGCATACTTTGAGAGCTCGTTGCTATACATCTGTTAGGAATATATAGCAGCTCATAATGGGCGTCACACTCCGAGTAGATTTAGTATGTAGTACCCTAGATCGATCGATCACATTTTATATCTCTCTTGATCTCTTTTAAACAATGATATATATATATATATATATATATATATATATATATATTGTATTCACAATTATAATTATCACAAAGACAGTCATAATTGGTCGACCAATGAATACAAAACCACAATGTGATTCTCCAAAATCGATCTTCCTCTTTCTTTCAAACTCTCAATTTCAATCCAGCTTGCTTTTCTAGAAATGCCCCATTAGATCGAATCATCTCATGACCATAGGCAACATCCTAAGATAGCAAACACTAAATAGAAATCTTGAGAATAAGTAAGAGTCCTGAGGGGACTAAAAATTGAGGAACTCTTTTCCTCAAGAGTCTCACACGTCATAAAAGTTGAGATCAAACTTTTTGCCACTCTTATTGGTCGTCTCATGCATACGTAGTATGAAATACGTATTACGGTATTAACTCCTTTCCCATGGAGCGTATGTCTACACATTTCAATACCGTACAGATGATAGTTCAGACATACCCAATGTCTAACTTGAGTTCACGTATTTACTCAATCACAAAATTCATCAAAACTCACATCTGGCATCTTAGACAGATAAAGTAAAACATGTGGGGTTATTTTACTTTCGGATATCTTTAGTATTATGTCCTCATCTTAACACCTAGTTAAGGCGACATACGTGTTTTAAGCTTGAGCTCTCGATTATCACCTAGATAATAAGCTTAAAATCAGTCTCATCTCTATTTATCACACAGTAAACAGAGGCGATTACCCGTGTGAGTGGGCTAATCTTAAAACTGTCCGACATACTTCTCAATTTAAAATAATGCACTGAGCATTAAGATGCATAAAGATCATACAAAGATTCATAGGCATTAATCAATGAAAAGCAAAATTTCATAAATGTGAACAACTTAGGGAAATTACAATTCAGTACATCAGACTCTACGCAATCCTAGAGATTTTACATGACCACAAAACACATCTCTAGGTATTGGCTTTGTCATAGGATCTGCTACCATTCTATGCGTAGATATGTACTGTAAGTTCACATCCTTTCGTGCAACCATATCTTTTACAAAGTTATACTTGGTATCTATATGTTTGGTCTTGCCATGATACTTTGGATCTTTGGTGTACGCTATAGCTGCTTGGCTATCACAGTTAACCAACAATAGATTTGCAGCTTTCTCAATAACACCTAAATGATCCAAAAATCTCTTAAGCCAAACTCCTTCTTGTACCGCTGCTGATAACGCCACGAACTCAGCTTCCATCGTGGACAAGGCTATGCACGTTTGCTTCTTACTGCTCCATGATATGGCTCCATTGTTCAGCAAGAAAGCAAATCCGAGGTAGATTTCCTTTCATCTAAATCTCCTCCCCAATCGCATCCGAATAGCCTTCAAGTCGCAGATCCTTTCTTTGGTAATTCAACTTGAAATCAGCAGCTCCTTCGATACCTCGCATTCTCTTGACGGCTTTCCAATGTGCTGGACCTGGATTGGATTGGTATCTACTCACCATTCCAACTGCAAAACATATGTCGGGTCTTGTACACATCATAGCATACATCAAGCTCCCAACAGCACTAGCATAAGGAACATGTTTCATTTGTTCCTTCTCTTGTGGAGTCCCTGGACACAGTCTATGGCTCAATCCTTCACCTTTTGCAATAGGAGTGTCTATGGGTTTACAGTCTTGTATACGAAATCGTTCAAGAACCTTATGTATATAGGTTTCTTGCGAAAGAGACAACGATCTCTTCGAACGATCTCTCGAAATCTTAACTCCAAGAATGTATGCAGCCTCACCCATATCCTTCATCTCAAAGTTAGAAAACAACCATCTCTTGACAGTATTTACCAACTCCATATTGCTTCCGGCAATCAGCATATCATCAACATATAATGATATGATCACAAATTGATCATTGGATCTTTTGATATATATACAATGATCCTCATCAATCATTTTAAAATCATATGCCACTATGGCATTATGAAAACGTATATACCATTGTCTTGATGACTGCTTAAGACCATATATCGACCTCAAAAGTCGACATACTTTTTCTTCTTGGCCTTTCACTATGAAACCAGCAGGTTGTTTCATATATATTTCTTCCTATAATTCTCCATTGAGGAAAGCAGTCTTTACATCCATCTGATGTAACTCAAGATCCAGACTTGCCATTATTGCCAGAATAATGCGAATCGAGGTAAATCTCACTACAGGAGAAAACGTATCTTCATAATCAATTATTTTCTGTTGATTATACCCCTTCGCCACAAGGCGAGCCTTATGCCTTTCAATCGAGCCATCAGCCTTTCGCTTTATTTTGAGAACGCATTTGTTCCCAATAGCTCAAGCGTCCTTTTGGAAGATCAACCAGTTCCCGGACTTGGTTTGATTTCATTGACTCCATTTTCTCTTCCATTGCATGAATCCACTTTTCCTTACTAGGGCAATTCAGAGCCTCATTGATATTTCTTGGCTCATCCTCATCTTATGGAGCAACCATAAAAGTTTCCCCTTCAATGTCAAAACGTCGACGGGGAATACTTTGGCGACTTGTTCGCCGTATGAGAGATTGTACACTTTGTACATCATTCCCTATTATGCTCCCACTTGGATGAACTCCACTAATATCATTAACTTGATCCAAGGTCTCAAATAGGGAGTGATCTTCCCCTATTTCGCCCTTCTTAGGAAACTCATCCTCTAAGAATGTGACATCTCGTGATTCAAATTCAGTTATACTCCCACTTTCCTGCTCACCAATGAACACATACCCTTTCGAGTATTCCGAGTATCTTATGAAAATACTCTTCTTTCCTTTGGGACCCAATTTCCCAAACTTGTGAGAGGACTCATGTATATAGGCAGGACAACCCCATGGCTTAAGAAAACTCAAGTCCGACTTTCTACCTGTCCATAACTCATATGGAGTGGAAGTAACTGATTTGGAAGGCACACGGTTAAGTATATACGCAGCAGTTAACAATGCATCACTCCAAAAGGTGATAGGCAAGTTAGCATGCGCCATCATGGACCTAACCATTTCCCGTAGGGTTCTGTTTCTTCTTTCCGCAACACCATTTTGTTGAGGAGTGTACGGAATAGACAACTGTTTTTCTATTCCTTTTTCATCACTTAATTTTCTGAACTCATCAGATAAATATTCTCTACCTCGATCGGATCTCAATGTTTTTATTTTCTTGTCTAATTGATTCTCTACCAGGTTCATAAACCTTTTAAAACAACTTATCGCTTCAGATTTATGAGAAATCAAATAGACATATCCAAATTGAGTATAATCATCAATAAATGTGATGAAATAAACAGCCCCATGCCTTCCTTTTACATTCATTGGACCACAGACATCAGAATGGATTAAATGCAGAGGAAATTCAGCTCTTTTTCCTTTTCCAAATGGTTTCCTTGTCGTTTTCCCTTCTAGGCAATGCTTACATATGGACAAATCGACTTTTTCAATATTGCCCAACAAGCCCTCTTTGGCTAGTCTATTCATACGCTGTTGACCAATGTGACCAAGTCTAGCATGCCACACATTCACATCATTATCATATTTATTAGGAGACGTGAGAAGGGAATAACAAACATTAGCATTAACATAATCAATATCTAATACAATAAAACCATCCAAAAAATAACCACAACCATAGTAATTTGTCTCCAAAAACAATTTCACACCTCTACTATAGAAGTTCATATTAAAACCTAATTTAACTAACACTAATACAGACACTAAATTCCGACGAATCTCCGGAGCATACAACACATCATGAAGAAACAAAGTGCGTCCACCACGCATATTCAGTTGGCATGTGCCAATTCCTTTCACTTCAGCTCTAGAGTTATTTCCCACATAGATCCACTTAGTTCCAATTGGTACTCGTTGGAATTCCACGAAAGATCCTCTATCCTTCGCTACATGGTATGTCGCTCCTGAATCCACAGTCCACAAAGGATTAGACTCAATTAAGAACACAGAACTCGACACAAAAGCAAAGTTTTGAAAAGTACAAGGGGTGCATACCTTCTTTGGCTCACGACAATCGCGAGCATAGTGACCCTTCTTGTCACAGTTGTAGCATTTCACCCTTGCAAGCTTTTTCATGCGAGGACGCTTCCCTCTTCCATGTTGGTTAAATTTGGGTTTCTTTCCTGAAGGACCTGCTTCTTCCTTGCCGTTCCCCTTATCAAACCAGTTAGGGCGCTTGCGTTTGGAGCTCGAAGCTCCATTTGAGCTAGAACTAGTATGATAGAGTTCAGTATCCGGCTTAGCCGCCAACAGGCGGTCCTCTTCTAGCTCAAGATGACGCATTGCATCCTCAAAGGTTTTGATATTTTCATTATGAGTCAGGTGCACCTTCATATGCTCCTAACTCTGAGGCAAGGAACGAATCACTGCTTGCACTTGCTGCTCATCTGTGAGGACATGGCCAGCATCTCTCGGCTCGCTTATCATGTTTGACATCTTTCTAAGATGTTGCTTCATGGTCTCGACCATGAGGCTTCTTATAAGAGTCAAACCTGATAGTGAGCTGCCTCAGTCTAGTCACCGAAGTATGACCAAATCTAGCTGCCAATGCCTCCCACATTTCCTTGGCATTGTCAAAACGCCGAAACTCTCACATGACGTCATTTTCCATGCTGCTCAGCAACGTGATGCGAGCTAGAGAGTTCATTCTTTTCCACGCAGAAAAAGCTTCTTTGTCTCTTTTGTGCTGTGCAGTGGTTCCCTCTTCAGGTTCTACCATGGTCATGACAAGAGCCTCAAGTGCTTCTTGCTCTTCCAAGACATACTGGATTTTCATTTGCCAAATTTCATAGTTGTCTCCATTGAGCTTTTCACCTTTGTTCAGCTCGGCAACTATGCTCTTTGTGGTCAAGCCATTGATCCGAACAAATCGCACAAATATGCACGAATTATTAATGCCTATCATTTATGCATCCCTATTTACATAGACCCATCATGTTAATGAATAATTTCAAGTAAGGCTTCGAATCAAAAGGTCACTACGTTTCCAATCATCCTCCAAAAATCCTAACTTAAAACTATCATTAATATGATTGTCATATGCAAAATCAATTCTATGAAGCTACAAAAACTTCTAAAACTACCCACAGCTAATTACCCACAGCAACCAGTATTAACATAAAGCAACAGGTAATTGATATATGATAAAACAATAATGCTTTCAACTATTACCAATAGCATATAAGTTGCTACATCAACAACAATCAGGTAGTAAATATTACATTAAGTTGTCCACAAAGCACACTTAATATATATCAGCCAATACAACTAACACCAAGTCAGCACACGAACTGGGAAATATCCTCTTTTGTTCAATTTCTTGATCATTTCCCTTGAAACAATACAGTAATATTCATTTACAAAATCCATCACAATTTTCTTATAGGAAGCAGCTCCGTTGACATCCCATATGCGATTCAACATATCTTGCCATTCAGGTGGAAGAGTGTTTATGAAAAATCGCACCATCTCTGACTATGACATAGGACGACCATTCTATATAACCTATTGAATTTTCCAGTTGACTTCAAGGACATGATCAATTAAGTCACCTCTCTCCCATCGATGATCAGTCAGGTCAGCTATCAACTTAGACAGCCTATCCTTTTGTTCATCGGTAACTGCGCGAATAGGTGTGCGCAACCTTAGGGGAGGCATAATTCCTGCAACAAATACAGAACAATTAAGGGATCACATTATAATCCACATAAACTTAATTGAAAAAGAAACACATTCTTTTCCTCTCTTTTTTTTGGGTCAACGGTCAACGATCAACGGTCAACGGTGGTCAACGATCAACGTGGTCAACGGTCGTCGGACGTCGGACCGGTCGGACCGGACGAACCGGTCGGGCCGGTCGGACCGGTCGGACCGTTCGCGCGGACCGACCGCACGTGCCTCGCGCGTGCGGGGGATGACGTCACGCAGACGTCATCCGGCACGTGCCGGGCGCGTGCCTGCGTCCGCGAGTCGGGTCGGGTCACCGGCCGTTGACCGCCCGACGAAACGTCGTCGGCGATGACGTCATCGGTGACGTCATCTGAGCGGTTACCGATCGTTGGATGACATCACGATGACATCATCGCATGACGTCAGCACGCGTCGGTCCGCGGACCGGCGCGTGCCGGTTCGCCCGCCGGCGGCGTGCACGCGCCGGTTCAACGACCAGCACGTGCGCCGCACGCGCCTGGCGATCCAGCGCCTCCGAGCGCGTCGCGCCCACGCACAGCGCCTTTCGGCCGCGCGTGTGGGAGCGTGTGGCGTCGCCCGGCGGCGCTCGACGTCTCACTAGACTCGTCTCGATGTCGCCTTTTTTCCTATGCCATCGCAATTTGATTTCGACTTACGAAAACTCGGAAAAATGGCCGAAAAGCGCTCGGGTGTCGAGATTTTTGCCCCGATCCGTACGGCCGAAGTTCTTTCGCGAAAAAATCAATCAAAAACATCAAATTGATCGGGGAAAACGTGAACTAGGGCTCTGATACCAATGTTGGGAATAACGGATCCCCGAAAACCGGATTCGACACCGAATCGAACCCCTAAATCAATGCGGAAGACGAAGCCCAGGAAAACACGCATCACCGATCGCAAAGCACACCACGGATTCAAGTGTACCTTGTTAGCCACAGATTAAGCACCGACGCCGACAAAAGGAAGAAAATCTGGCCCCGTTCTATCCGATGAAGCCTTGAAGGGGAGAAAAGTGCGCCGTATGCTTACTGTTTTTCCTTTTGGGAGAGAGAGAGCGTAAGAGGAAAAGACGTACGTTGTTTTTGCAAAACGTTGTCTTCTCTCTCTCTCTTCTCCCTTTTATACCTTCCCCCTCCACGGGCCCTATTCCCGTGGGCCGGGCCTTTTGGGCCCAGCATGGGCGGACGGGCCTTAAGCCCATCACCAATTAAAATCATCAACAACTGATATTGGATTTCCCAAGAAGCAAATCAACCAAATCCCAAGTATCATATTTGTCTAATGATATAATAACAATGGAAATCACGAAACCAAACATAATGTGACTTACACGGGTGGAACAATGAACAAGAGAAGAGAGAAAGACCAAGGGCGGAGATTTGGCGGATGGTGCAGACAAGTCAAGTGGATGCAAGATGACCAATTCAATAACAATACACACAATAGTTTGCATGATGAGGAAGAGGCCGAGGCGGCAAGCATCGCGTCTATAGGAGTGGACAAGATAGGGCAATGCGCCTTTAAAGTAGCAAGCCAAGTCTCTTTAGTCAATAATTCCGAAAGACGAGGTAACAGATCTTGATGTAGAAGTGAAGCTTGTATAGGATCAAACTCATCATTAAGTGCCATTAGAAATTGCATAACATGCATGCAATAATGATATTCAGCAAACTCACGAGCATCAGCTTGCCATTGTGGCTCAGATAAAGCCAATTGACCCCAAATAACATGTATAAAGGACAATGAATTGTGAATTGACTGACCTGTCTCTTGATGTATGTGATGCAAATTTCCTAATAGCTTATATTGATAGACAATATTTGAGGTGGAATAACAGCTAACAAGCAAATCTCATGCTTCCTTTGCTGCATTGTGGTGACCAAACTAACACTTCATAGATGGAATTGAAATATTTCGAAACCATGTTAAAATATGTTGGTTCGTGTTGTCCCACTCCTCCAAACACTCAAAAAGTTTTTCTTCAGTTTCTTCAATAGTCCATAGACACACAAATTTCATCAGTGACGTAATGCCAAAGTTTACATCCTCTAAAATAACATGACATTTCTCAAGCCCATAAAATATAAATCAGAAGATTGAATTGAAGAATTATCTATGTAGTTTAATATGCAATAATAAGAAGTACATGAACCTATTTATAAGATTTAGAGGATTACTATTTTTAGTAATAAATACTACAAAATCAATTATAATCGATCACAAAGATTATCAAAATATTATAAAAATATAGAATATTACAAATAATCTAAATATATCAAATGTCGTTCACCAGCTTAAATGCGTATGCCCTATGAGAAAATATTCAATGATTTGTTACCACCATGTCATCTTTTAATATGGTGTATAGCCATGACTCAAACGTGTATGCCCTCCGAGAAAACATTCAGGGATCTGTTACCACCATGTCATCTGTTGACATGGTGTATAGCCATGGCCCAGATACTTGCTAACTCTCCAGATCTGGCCATCCATGTCTATCGACGTCACTCATCCCGAGGACGCTGCTATTTTGTCCAGATTTGGTCGTCAGTGGCACTTATGACGTTGCTTCGCCATAGCTGGTGACATTGCTGGCTGTCCAGATTTGGCCTTACATGGCCATCGATGTCACTCGTCCCAGAGACGCTGCTGGGAAGTTGCGAAAGTTATTTATTTTTCTTAATTCACTGTCGACTCTGCAATTTCCACCATCTGCAACTTTTAACGCTCTATCTCCGGTCAACTTCTAACTATGGTCATGGCTGTCATGGCTAGGATTGACGGCGGATATGTTGCTTGCGGCCCTGGAGGAGCGAAGACGGAGGCAAAACTAGAGATGCAAATCCAGATATGGACGAGCACGACTCAAATATAGATCTAGATGAGCGATGGCGGAGAGGTGGGTAGGCCTGACGGCTGGATTTTCTGAATGAACCGCGGTCGCCAGATCTGTCGCTGGTGGCCTTGGAGGAGCAGAAAATGGAGGCACCACTCACGATGCAGATCTAGACAAGCACAACTCCAAATCCAAATCTGGATGAGCGACGACAGAGGGGTGGCTCAAGCCGATTGCGAGCAACGCTGGAAGGGGTGGCTTGGCTTGCATGCAAAGGACGTGGCGCCGGCAACTCCACTAACGGCGGCGGAGAGGGGCCATTGCATCGAAGCACAAAAACTCCGGTGGCTGAACAGTGCTGATTTTATTTTTTATTTCATTCCACATCAGCACGCACTTGTCAACTTTAGTAGTTGTGAGTTGAGACAGCCTGAGTGAGCATCTGCTGCTGACGTGGTACTAACAAATCGCTGAATATTTTCTACCTTCACACCCTGCCAAGAAAGGAGTGAAAAACAAAAATTGCCCTGTCGTTATCACTTCGTCTTCAGCGTCCCATACCCAAAATAATCTACACCATATAAAATACATAGTATGTAACTATTAACTTTTTTCAATTCATCGCTGTTACGAGGTGATGAGATTTTGGCATTAAAAAGGATGAGGAGCCCGGGTCGTCAAAGGCATTTGGACAAGCGCTTGCCACCTTTAATCGACGTGGTTCACGCCGGAAAAAATCAAAGCAGTCTTCAATGCCTATTGAAACTAAAAAAACCATTTATTCATTAAGTCAACACTCACGGATTCAATCTCCTACTTTGATAAACAACGTGTCTTCCGTCAGACGTGACGATGATAAGTATTGCACCATTGCATACGTACCGGTTACTCAGCCAAACCCAGCCAAGTATTGTCAGAACTGTGTAAATTCAGTTCAATGAGATTCATGGCAATTTCCATTTTTACGGAAAAAAAAGGTCAAGACATACCCACGTTAGAGCTTATCGACCTCGAACCGTGTCAGATTCAGGTTTCTCTCGCTGACTTCATGTCAAGTTTCATTAAATATCAAATGGGTGCTTAGTTTCCATCGAAAGACAGCTAATTAGGTGAGGAAAGGAACTTACTGCTGGTACTCGACATTGACGGCTGCGGCAGACGACTTTGCAATCGTGCCAAACGCCGTCGTTGAGAGGACGATGGTCGCGCCTTTACTTGAGGGAGGTGAGGATGAGGATTGTGCACGGTCGACAATTCGGACTTGGATAGTCTGGCTGGGAATGCAAGTTCCAGAGACAGAGGCGCTGATGCACCGCACTAGGTACTGCCTCCCGCACGACGCTCCATTGTCCCATATCCCTTCTCCTGCCGCCGCAAAGAGGTTGCTCGATGGGAACTGCGACGGGTCATTGCCGAAACACGCGGTCGCTAAAACAAAATAATCTAACTTATGAGCGAGAGAGAGAGAGAGAGAGAAGGGGCAGCGGGGGAGAGGGAGAGAGATTTTACTTACGCGTGTATGGAGGACTATAGTGAGCGGCGGTGCCGACGTCGGCACGAGAGAGACGAGGCTGCATAGCCAACAGAAGAAAGGCGAGTAGAGAAAGAAAGAGAAGTGACGTTCTAATGCCGGAGGGCTTCATTGCTCAGAAAAAATCTGAGAGGCCAAATGGGACACCTGAATGCAATGACACATGAAGAGCTCCGTCGTTGATTTTTGTCATCCTTTTGTAGACTTTTAACCAATCCGCCATGTGAATGCGTGCATCAAAGTCAATGGTACACATCCGGACGACACTCCATATGATAAAAGTCGCTTTAGATCGACATACGTAACATGGGGAACCAACGTACACCCACGAGAGCCGGAGAATCTGGTTCTTGGGGAGTTCCGAACTCGTTCCAACGAGGAAAGTCAGCTGCCCAAGCTTCAAGTGATCAAACCTGAAATTGCAACACACACACACACACACACACACACACACACACACACACATATATATATATAAATAAATATACATAGCCTTATTAAGAAAAGAAGCTTGGAATTTGTTCTTTTAGTTCTGCTTCCAATCTCTGAAAGTTTCCACGCTGATGGTGCCGGCTCAAAAGAGAAGTCTGCTTCTGAACCATTCTTTCGCTGTCGTACTCGTTAGGTCGCCAACTGGCGAAGATTCAACGTGCTATTCATTATTCCTGCTCTAGAAATAGAACATTTTATGAAACAAAATGAGTTTTGCCGACCAAAAAAGAAAATGTAGAGTAATCTCTGCATGGGAGGCAATTCGGGACGGTGGAATGGGAAGCAATAAATCGTTTTTAGGTTAGAACTTTGAAGATATTTAACAAATAAAGTTGGTGCATATCGTGCAGACCAAACAATGTGATTAGTCAATTACATCCTATAACCCGTGCAAGTGAGGCATTGTCGAATATTCTGAAGTGTTCAACCATTCAAGAGGTCAACTGCCCGCAAGTATATGGAAATAGCCCATCTGCATAGACAATAAAATCAACTGGTGAAAGACTATTAAAAAAAAAAAAAAATCAGACGATTGAAAGTTTTGTAACAAAGGCATTAATATATATATGATGACGTGCCGTCTCCGATAAGCCAAACACTATACTTCGCGCCAATGAATTGACCGAGCTAGCTACCCTCATCTTCTAGATATAGGGGAGCCGTATTACATATAAATACTTTTATACTCTTGAGAGAGAGAGAGAGAGAGAGAGAGAGAGAGAGAGAGGAGCTCGCACCTGTATCGAGTCGAACCGTAGCTGACTCGAGGCAGAAGGTAGGTGTCATGATAAAGCGGGGATGGCGATATGACGACCCAAGTGATGGTAAGGTCTTGTGACGGCCCGTGATGCTGGCAGCGTGGGTCGAAGGGGTGGGGTGTAGGCTCCGCAGGGTTGAAGAAGAGAGGGAAGGGAGGAGAGAGTTAGGGTTTTTCTGCGATTGGTTCTAGATGGAAAAGTTGCGAAGATTCATTAACTAATTGAGTAGAGACGGCACACGAGGACTATACATGGGTAAAGCAACCTCTTACTCGATTGATCGATGTTCATAACTTAATGAATTAGAGGGATTTCTCCAATTAAGGATGCGTGAAAATCGCCTCTTAAAAAAAAAAGGAAAAGGAGAACCTACGTGGTGGCAGCAACAGAATGTGGTAGCAAGGAAATACCTGATAATGGCTCCGAGGGAGGAGGTTATTACATGTTATATTGGGCAAAAAAGGAAAATGCGATTTATAAAGTGTTGGGATAAAAATATAACAAATGCTATAACTTTCATACGTCGCTTGCTTGAGTGTCATAACTCCTTTTCCAACCACTTAAGTATGGTAGCTTCTGAAAAATGTTCATTTTAGTGCCACAATTCTCAATCGATCACTCAAGTGCCAAAAATCTATAAAACATTCACTCAAGTGTCACAAGTCCGACATGACATAGCACTTTTGGAGAACATTGTCAAAAAATTATGGCACTCAAGTAATCAAAATAATAAGAAGTTATGACACTTTAGGCTCTGTTTGTTTGTGTTTCTTTTTTTTTTTAAACACTTTTTCTATTTTTTTGTTCTTTTGTTCCCAGGAACAAAAAAGAAACAGAAATAAGAAACACAAAATTTGTGTTTCTTATTTCTGAAACAAAACTTAGAAACACTTTTTTTTTATTTCTTCTTCTTTTTCTTCTTATTTTCTTTCTTTTTTCTTTCGCCGGTCGCCGGGCTCGGCCATGGCCAACGACTAGCCGATGAGGGCCGGCGGCCTTGCCCGCCACGGCGAGGTTCGCCGGCCCCCGACGAGGCCGACCCTCGCCGTAGCTGGGCAAGGGTCAGCCTCGCCTTTGCTGGGCGAGCTCGAGCTTGCCCAAATTCGGCGACGCCGAGCTCGCCCAGCGGCCGGCGAGGCTCGGCCTCGTCGGGCCACCGCCAGGCGATGCCGACTCGCCCAAATCCGGCGAGGCCAAGCCTCGCCGGCCGCTGGGCGAGCTCGGCCTCGCCAGATCTGGGCGAGCTCGAGCTCGCCCAACCAAGGCGAGGCCGAGCTTGCGCCGGGCTGGGCGAGCTCGATCTCGCCCAGATCTGGCGAGGCCAAGCTTGCCCAGAGGCCGGCGAGGCTCGGCCTCGCTGGATCTGGGAGAGTCGACGTTGCCTGGCGGTGGCCCGACGAGGCCGCCGACCCTCGTTGACCGGTCGCCGCCATGGCCGAGGTCGGTGACCGGCCAAAAGAAGAAAAAAGAAATAAGGAAAAAGAAAAATAAGAAAAAAATAGAAAAAATAAAAGAAATAAAAAAATTATACAAATTTACCAAACGTGTTTCTATTTATTTTTTATTCCCGGAACAAGTTTACCAAACGCGTTTTTTTGTTCAAAAATTGTTCCCCAAAATAGAAACATTTTTTTCTATTTCTGTTCCCTGGAACAATTTTTAAACAGAAACACAAACAAACGCATCCTTAGAGTCCTTTTTTTCTGTAAAGTATTATAGTGTTCCTCAACAACAGAGAGGGAAGCACTGAAATCCCATTAATTGCTCTTCCAACACAAATTGTTATGGCACTCAAGTAAGTTATGTACCTATGTTATGGCACTCAAGTGATCGAATAAAAAAGCTTGTGGCACCTATAGAGTCCTTTTTTTCCCATAAAGCATTATAGTGTTCCTCAATAATAGAGAGGGAAACCACCGCCCGCGGTGGCCGCGATGGTTAGAGCTTTCTTCCCCACCGAGGGGGGAGGGGTTCAAAACCTCGTGTCCCCATTGCACGACTCACCTGCAACTAGGTCTGTGATGGCGGCCCAATTCACCCCGAATTTACCCCACCGGCTGCTGGCTGTACGGGAGTTCCTAGGTCATCCAAAAAAAAAACAGAGAGAGAAACAGCACAAAAATAGTTATGGCACTCGAGTAAGTGACATACATATGTTATGACACTTAAGTAATTGGAATAAAAAAAAAGTTATGGTACTTGTGGAGTACTTTTTTCTATAAATTGTTATATTTTTTGATGAAAACACTAAAATCTCATTAATTGCTCTTCCAACACAAGTAGATATGGCACTCAAGTGATCAAAATTTATGGCACTTGTGGAGTCCCTTTTTTTCCTTAAAGCATTATAGTTTTCCTCAATAACAAAGAATAGTTATGATACTAAAGTGATTAGAATAAAAAAAAAAATTACGACACTTGTGGAGTCTTTTTTTCCATAAAGCATTATAGTGCTCCTCAGTACTAAAGAGGGAAACAATGAAACAATAAAATCCCATTAATTGCTCTTAACATCACTCAAGTAAATGTCATACATATGTTATGGCACTCAAGTGATTGGGATAAAAAAAAAGGTTATAACACTTATGGAATCCTTTTTTTTAGAAAGAGATAACAGAGGGAACACTGAAATCTCATCATATGCTCTTCCAACACAAGAATAAGGGAATTTGTGTTTGATATATCAAATATTATTTACCATCAAAATTACGGAAATTTGAGATGCTATGTCAAACTTAACCACTTCCAATTTTCCACATTTCTGAAATTATTTTAGCATTAAATTGTCGTAGAGGAATTACTAATCGGATGGAAATCTCCAAATTTACTGACGAATGTGCTGATTTGATTAACAAGTTGGAAGGATGTTGATGATACCGATGGAATTGCTTTTTTTGTATGTTCAGAGGTTCGGTTATCATAATACATGTTTGAAACAATTTGTGTAATTATCGACGCTTGTGATTCTTTTCCGATTAATGGTATAGAGGAGGATGAAACAAAACTCTTGACGTTAGTTGTGAAGAGTAAAGGAATGAGGTCCCCTTTCCCATCAGCATCTCCATTCAACAGCTCAACCCCCTAAGCCATTGATCAATGCGAATAAGGTAGCTTATGAAAATTTTTGAATAATTGTGTCAATGGTTGATGTTTGTTGATCTACTAATAGAGGTGATTGTATTAAAGGATTCTTATCCGAGAGCAAGGTTTGGATGTAGCCAACTTGCAGCGTTACTACACATCCACAGTGTCTAGTTTCGAAGCATATACTAAATTCTAGTACATATACTAAACCGGATTTGGACCGGTAAATCTAATGGGTCCCATTAGATTCGACCTTCCAAATTCAGTTAAGTACATGTAACCAAGTTACCTAATAATTTCTGCGATCTTAGAATCGAATTTGTTGACCCTATTGTTTGTCAACAAGAAATAAAGTTTAAAAAGTGACATCTCATATAGTATATATTATAACAATTCCGTGTGAACAAATATCTGTAGGGATTTGTTTCGATAAATAAGAATACGTGCATAGGTAAATTTGAATCAAAATGATTTAGTGGAAGTAAAAACACCCATACACGTATTTCCAAAGTATTGTTCATGCATTTTAATAAAAGCACATAGAAGAAATAAAGGGGTTAATCACATTACCATTCTACCGTGCTCCGAAATTTTGGTTCTAACGTTTTTTGAAATTTGACCATGAACAGCTGATGTCCTTGCAGCATTAGTTCTAACATTCTTCATATTTTGGCTATCAATGTTTGATCTCGTGCTAACACTAACTTTGATGTTTTTGGAATTTTGACCATAAATGTCTTATGTACTCTGATATTTGTTCTGATATTTTTCAGATCCAAACCATGAACGTTTAATCTCCTTGTAACACATTCTGACATTCTTCAAATCCAGCCCCACAAATGTCGGGCATTTAGTTTAGACACACCACCAGTCTCATGTTGAACAAAAGAGAGAAATTAAGAGATCTCACCACTACACTTGCTCTAGTAATTGCTGTCATGTGTGAATAACTTGGTTGATCACTATTAACACTCTTAATTGTCGATTGCAAATCATCCTATGATCAACTCTCTTAATCACCTTTTTTTATAATCAATCTCATATCACATTTAAATTGGCCCATTAACTCTAAAATCACTTTAAAGAATTAATTTGATTGTAACGTCTGAGAGACATAAGTTCTAAGACTATTTCAAACGTTGATTCGGGCATTAATTCTGTAACTATTACAGAGTATTATTTCAAGTATTAATTTATAGTTGTTACAAGTTTTTATTCTAGGCATTGACTTTGTAACTATTACAATAATTTAATTTGACCTGAAACCGTTTTGGATCATTAAACTACCCATTGATTCTGAAACTATTTTAAATCATTAATGTGACCATCAAATCTAGAATTGTCTTATATCTTTAATTTAGCTATTAAGTCTAAAACAGTTTTATGCTCCGTTCGTTTCGCGGAAAATAACTTCCAGGAAAATATTTTCCTGGATTTCCGGTGTTCGGGTGGGCAGAAAATACATGGTCAAGGAAAACATTTTCCGGTCAACGGAAAATTCTCTCTTGACATTGAGGAAAATGTTTTCCTCTTTTGAAAGAGAGGAAAACATTTTCCTGGCCTCTCGCGCTCTCCCTCGTGCTATTTTTTCCTTCTCATTTCTACACTCTCTCACAAAAGCTTAGGGTTTCTGATATCCTCCTCCTCCTTCGACGCCGACGATGGGCGAAGCATCCCTCATTCTCCGCCCTCCCCAGCCGCTCCTGCCCACCTGCTCCGGCCTGGGCACCGCCGCCGCCGCGGCGCTTCGCTTCCCCGGTGGTTCAAAGCCGCTCGGGAGGATCCAGCTCAAGAGGGAGCACTGCGGCGGCGCCGGGAGGCTCGCGGGGAGCCCGCCGTCCAGGCTGCTCGTCGTGCAGTGCGAGGCTTCCAGTGGACGGGTGATTGCCCCCGATTCCTTTCCTTGGGATTTTTTTTTTAGTGCTCCGCGTGCTTGCTTGTGTGTTCGTTCGTTGCTCTATTTTGGGGATTTGGTTATGCTTGTTTAGGGTGATGCGATGAGGTCACGGATCTAGTGGCGGAGCTCGCGGGTCCCCGGATCTAGCGACGGAGCTTGCGGCTCGCCGATCCAGGCGAGCTCGAGCTCTGTCGCCAAATCCGGCGAGCTCGGGTGAGATCGGGCGAGCCTCGAGCTCGCCAGATCTGGCCACCGAGTCTTGGTCGGCCACTGGGCAGTCGGCCATCGTCAGGCAGGAAGGAGGCGACGGCAGCGGAAGGAGGAGGAAGGAGGCGACGGCAGAGGAAGGAGGAAGGAGGAGGAAGGAAGAAGGAGGAAGGAAAAGAAAAAGAAATAATAAATAATAAATAATAAAAATTTCGATTTTTAAAAATATAAATAATTAAAAAAAATCATTTTAAAAAATATAAATAAATAAAATATTTTTTTTGGTCATTTAAAAATATTAAAATTCAATTTTTGATAAATTTTCCCAAACAATTGAATGAGCTAACGAACGGTGGAAAATATTTTCCATTCAAATTTTAGATTTTGGTCGAACACCGGAAAATAGAGTCATTTTCCTAGAAAATGACTTCCGGAAAATATTTTTCGGAAACATGATATTTTCCGCGAAACGAACGAGACTTAGATTATTAATTTAGTTATTAATTTTGAGCTCACTTCAATCATAAATGCAATTATTAATTCTAAAACTCACTTCAAATTATTAATTTGATCATAAAGTCTAAAACCCCTTTTAGATATTATATTTTTAGCTTGGCTCAATTTGATTGCTTCAAGTGCAAACACATTTGCAGAATTGTCTCTCTTGTTCAAACGTCATTCTAATTTTTTATTGTATGTGACATCTCTGGGTTCATCATTGAGCTCATAGTAAGATTTGTACTAACATATTAGTATAACCAAGAGAACTTATTGTTAATCAATCTCCAATTCCTACAAACCATGAGTGACATATAGTAACATATCATGACTACCTAGATATTATAAATGTTTCAAAAACATGATGAACCTGTCAGCTTTGGCAACCGTGTTATTTGATCCTTCTATCTCACCATGTCCCGATCGAACAAAGGCCATGGAATTGTTTATGCCACTAATTCAATCATATGCCCAAATCTAATTGACATGTATTCTATGAGACATGAACCATTCATTCTTGATAACAACCCTAGCCAAGGATTTTAATACAATGTCACTATTAGATCACATAGGACATCAACCTTGTATGTGTGTATGTGTATACATACATATATATAACAAGAAGACATATATCATATTGTAGATACATGTACTTTCGTATGTGAACAAATTATTACCATCAAGTACAAAGACAGTTCGACGAAGCATCAATATATACACTTGTGAACTACAACCATCCAACATATAAGTTAGCATCTGACTTAGGTCTAAGATCTTACACCAAACCAAAACATGAATAATTAGTCATTGACCCCGCTAAAAGCTTCCACATTGCCAATCGTTCTATATATGTCACATTCAGTGAACTTGTCCGAAACAAACACTTATGTTTTAACTTGGATATTACAATACCCTTGTGACTCATCATCCCCTCAAGTATCCACTATTAAATGGTGAAGCTTGAGAACACACCGATCTTAACAAGATTATCAATATCCTTTCAATGATCCATTGATCGAGAACTATTTAAAAATTCAACATAACTATAAACCTATCACACATTCTTAACACCTTAAAAATAGATTCAATTATAACTGATCTTATGGACTCATTCATATAAATAGGACGATGAATGAATATTTCTTTGCCATTAAGTAATCCCTAATATATAACTACTCTATGTTTACTTTTAAGGCATATATCTAACAATATCATCCTTGTATATACACACGAGGTATAGAGGAAAGCTTTTTCTTATCTAGCCATCCAATGGTCCCGGATGAATGTGAAAAAAAACCAAGGAGGGGGAAATGGTCAGCTGGAGCCATTTAATAACTGCCATTATATTGAGAATAAATTCAAAAATGATGTATTTTCTGTGGTTTTGGATCTAAAACTGTGATGGATTAGTTTATTAAGATAAGTGCAGACAACATTTTCTCAACTTTAAAAGGGGAGATTGGTTTTTAAACGGTTTGATGAAAATTGACTAGCCATAAGGCCCCATCGGCCATATATAAATACAGCAAATCAGGAAAAAAAATTTAAATATATATATCCGACCAGAAGGAGAAAGTATTCCGTGAGTGTGTTATATGTAGTAAGAATCACCTCAAGAATATGGCAAGTCTCATATGGCTTCCATTAATTAAACAAAGAGCAATTATAGCATAAGCGCCAGTATTAAAAAAATACACGAGCGGCCTTACACACCATTAATTTGAGAGAATATAGCATAATTTCAATTTAGTCGTCTGTGTAAAATAAAGTTTACATCGGTGGCGTATGCTGTAAATATTTTAGGATTTTCAAGAAGGAGAAAAAGAGAAAACAATCAAAATCTACCTATTTAATCAAAAATGTTCCTTTTTAATATGTGACCAAAGCAAAGTGTTAGCTGCGTATTAAACTAGAAAAGAGATGTGGATGCATAGAATCAGATTCAAGACAACGACAATTGCGTAAGTTAGACCTTACCCGACAATTCGATGTAATCCACATCATCATGGATTTGATAAGCACTGGAGAAACAAATGTTCAAAAAGTTGACGCTTGTTTCTCACACGACTTTGACAAAACCATAAGAAAGCTCAAATTGAATAGCAGCAAACTAAACTACATCACCCACGGCGCTCAACTTGAAGGCATGCTCAACTCCAGTGCTCAAAGTTGTTTGGACACTTGATAGCGGCTTTGCTAGTCGATCATGCTCACAATTGAAACAGAGTCCCACAACGGATCGCAATGATAGTAGGCAATGTTAAGTAATGACCAAATTAGATGTTCGAGGATAGTAGCTTGATTTTGATAGGAAAGCAAAACCAATGACCATGATCGAGAAGGATGCACAACGGATTTAAAGCCAGAGAACAGAGAAACTCAACTTGTGGTAGACTTCACTAATACAAGGATCCTAATGACAAGACTAATGTGAGGCGATAAGAAACAACAACCCCCCAGACCAACGACTTGCGAGATTGAGTTGCTGTCAGAGACAATCGCAGCAGACCTGCGACCACAATAAACAGAGGTTGATGGTGCTACTCTTGAAGACGACTGATTGTGGCTGCTCTCAAAGATGAAGATCGGTGGACGAAAACAAAGGACATGGAACGACAGAGGGTGCTGGTCTCGGTGTCGGGGTAGAAACAGCGGTGGTAGAGAGGGGATTCTTCTTTGTTTTTCTTTAAGGCCGACGGCAAGAAGAAAGATAAAAGGCAGGGTTTTGATTTGGATCCCTATCTCTTTGTGGCTTTGATACCATGCAAATGTTCAAGGATCTTCCACGGAGAAGAAGAGATAATATAGTTTAAAGCTATATCTTTACTCAATAAGTTAACTTCTTAATGTATTACAATCAAGTGATATTCACACCCGAAAAATATGCAAAGCAAAGAAAGTAATATGATCCGATAAGAAAATCGGTTATCATAATACAATAAAGAAACCAGCTATGTAAGAGTTTTCCTGATATTTGTTACATTAATTGAGATTATAATTTATCATTGTACGCAATTGGTCTAATAAGATCAGGCATAAGCTTTCCTAATAGTCGAATATGGGTCTGGTTTCTGTAAGCCGAGTTAAGTTAGACCCGTAATGAAAGGGTTTGACTAAAAACTCTGTAAATATTACTAAGGTCTCTTCTCTAACCTTCTTCTCTCCAAAACATACAATCACCTCACGTAAGGAAAGGCGTGAGGGGCGTTCTCATGGAGCCAAGATCCAAAGGACAATAGAGGAGAAGAACCTTAGAATTGGATCATCCCTGTTTCGCTTAAAGGACAATGAATTCCAAATTAGATATGCAAATCTCTCTCTCCTTTACTATGTTCGAGTTTCTAGCTATATTTATCCTAGGGTGCCGTTCTGATGGTCGGCCAGTGGTATCAGAGCTCTTCATAGTTTAGAACTTGAACTTCGGAGATTTTGCTTATTTTCGAAAATTTTATCCGGTGAAAGTTGGTTTTGATCGCATATTCAAACTTGTCTTGGCAAGACCAGCGTTTTGGTGGTTGGCACGCCTCTGGTGGAGGTTGCATACGCGCCCTTGAGCATTTCGGATTTAGCCCCTTTTTTGTAATATTTTGCTCGTTTTCGTGATTTTTGGACCAGTAAAAATTTAATTTTGATCATATAATCAGACTCGTCTCGTCAAGACCAGCATTTTAGTGGATGGTGCGCCTCCAACAGAGGCCGAATGCACCTCCAACCGCCTCCACGTGCTGCATTAGAGTCGGCAAGTGGCACCCGCTCACATGTGCGGGCACGTTAACCGCCTTCGGCAAGGGCTGACGTCAACCTTATCGACTCGATCATCTCCTCGCCAATGATGATGTCATGGATGACGTCAGCTCACCGATGTTGATGCCATGAATGATGTCATTCCCCGACCCGAGTTGACTGGGTTGAGTTGACCAAGTTTGAACGAGCTGACCCGAATCAAGTTGACCGTTGACTAGTCGAATCTGGCCTAATCGGCTTATTGATTGATTCATGCATGCCAGCGCATGCAGTTGATGTGTCGTGTACTCTGACAGTGCATGAGGACACATGCAAGTTCCGTTTGGAGCATGCTTGGTACCCATCTATCCATATGGAAATTCTCTACATTGTGATGAATTTATTTTACACGTTTGATGCTTGTAAGGATGTGAACATACATATGGAACCTTAAATACATGCATTTTGGGGTATTTTTTGCATAATTTTCATATATTTCTCTATGGTTTCAGAAATACAATTGTTAGCTCACATAAAGATTGTGTAGAGTATGATTCATTAATAACATGTATATGGTTCAACTATATTAATGAATGGAGCAATGTAATTGGCATGATATTTGATTTAATTGATAATGGCAATCTAAAATCACATGTATAAGGTGAATGTAAAACATAAAATTTATATCCCTATTATAAGATAATTTCAATGATTCAATTGGGTTGTGACTACTAAAGTGGCACACTTGATTGAATTTGAGAAATATGGATTTCATATTGTGATAGGATGTCTCATATTCTAATGCGCGGTCATACTCCCAAAGGAGGTGATTGTGTATTAGTTTATAGAATGATATATGTACAGCATATAGTTGAGAAGTGATTGATCTTAGTAGTTCATACACTCAAAGATGGTGAATTGATAAAAAGTTTGAATATATGCTCATGGCTACTGTCATATGGAGAGTATAAAATTGTATTTCATGTATTCTGCCCATAAGTGATTATATGATGATGTATATAGGTCTCGGAATGTATACTTATACAAATTTCAAGTTATACAGTACTTACATATTGCCAATTGTATGCATTGCTTGTTATTTAGTCACCTTCTCTATAAATGACAACTGCATGGTGATTGAGGTTCTTACTGAATCAAACTTGAAGTAGTGAAAAGATGATTTTTTATTTGGGATGAAGTTGGCGAATGTTCATATTGCTCTTACTAAGAATAAGCTGGCAATCTCACTGCCGACAATATGGAACTAAAAAGCATATTTTGCTGCTTGAGAAAAGAGCAATCAAATTTGTCTATTATTCATGAAACATTCAATTCATGAACACTTGAAAAATGATTTACCAACTAACTATACTGCTAAAAAGGAATATGGAAGCCTTAATGGCTTGAAACTATGTATTGTCTAGTGCCGAGATTAAAAACATTTGCAATTATTCTTCAATATAAGATATGATGGCTCTGATATGATTAAGGATTACATCTTAAGGATGGTAGATTTGAAGTCGAAAAATCATACTCATAAGCAAAACTCATGAAACTACCAATTTTTCTAACAATCTCGTCCAAGGATGGCACCCTTTAAGAGAAATGGTCTCCTTTGTTGCTCTTGCAGGAAAAAAATGATACATAAAGAAACATTGTGATAAATATACAGCTTGGTTGTCTAAGAGGGAGCCTAAAGGGATTCATAAACAAAAGGACATCAAATTATGTCGAATCAAAGCTCATTGTGGAAAACAATATTAAAGTTGACAATGAGTTTGTGAGAGATGTGGTTTTGATTCTGAATTATGGTTTTCATTTGACGTTGAGAAACATCTTTTGTGTACATTCTTTTAAACGGAACTTAGTTTTCATATCATATCTTGACATGTGTGGCTACTCTTTTGAAGTAAAGGACAATATTATTTCTATATTTTTTAATTCAAATAAAATTGGATGCCACAATATGTCAAATGGACTGTACCTATTATGTTTATCTCCCAACGATGTGTACATCACTTACACAACTGAAAGGATTGTTTTCAAAAGACCTCTGCCTAAGGAATAGTTTTATTCATTATGGCATAAATATCTTTATCACATCTCTAAAGAAAGAGTGAAAAGACTGATAAAAGCTAATATCCTATCTACTCTTAAAGGTGAATTAGAAACTTCCATAGACTATTATAGAAGTAAGATGACTAAGATAAAAAAGAAAACCGTAGTTCAAAGTTTTGACCTATTGGAAGTCATTCACAATGATATTAGTGGACTCAACATGGCAACCTTGTGTAAAAAAATTTATTTTATCATATTTATTGACGGCTAATCCCGATATAGTTATCTATACTTGATTAAAAAAAAAAAATCTAAGTCTCTTGACAAGTTCAAAATCTTTCGAATTGAATTCAAGAAACAATTGGGAAAGTCATAAAGGTTGTCAAATCTTACTACGGTGGTGAGTATTTTAGTAGGCATGGTAGCGTTGGACAGCTTAAAGGATCATTAGCCAAATACTTAAAGGATTCTAGGATAGAAGCTTAGTTTACTATGCCTGAAACTCTTGAACAAAATGGCATGGGCAAAAGACACAATCACGCCCTTATAGAGATGATGAAGAGTATGATTAGTAGAACAAATTTACTCGATTTTATAAGAGGCAAAGCATTGAAAATAGCTCTATATATACTAAACCATGTTCCTACCAAAGTTGTTCCATTAACTCTATTTGAGTTATGAACCAAACATAAACCTGGCTTGATCATCTAAAGGTTTGGAGGTATCCTACAAAAGTGAGATTATATAATTCAATATTAAGTAAGTTGGACTCTAGAACTAGTCGGTGTTATTTCGTATCTTATCCAGATCATTCGAAAAGATATTGGTTTTATAATCCCAATAGAAGTGCAAGAATTGTGAAATCATAGACAACAAAGTTTCTAGAGTTCGACATAGCCGCAGAGGATGGCTACTCTCAGACTATTAAAGATAATAAATACGATGGAGACCATTATATCTTTATCTTTACTTATACAGATAATTGTGAAGTCTCCTATACTACAGATAAGCCTGTTGAGGTTCAATTTACTGTTATTAGTACAGCTCTTGATGAAGTTTCTCAAGCTTTTCAGCTATAGGATGAAGTGATTGTAGCTCCACTCAGAAGATCTATTAAAAGAGATGATCGGTTATGCTACTAGACTATCATAAAAGCATGATTATAATATCTATTGCATGATCGATCTAGTGACTTATACAAATGATGTTTCTTATCATCAATCTAATATGTGGTTAGATGTGATGAAAGACAAGATGTAGTCTATGAAACATAATGATGCTTGGAGACCTGTTGAATTGCTTGAAGGTCACAAGCCCCTTAAAATGGTTGTATAAGACTAAAAGAGACTCCAAAAGAAAGATTGAGAAGTTTAAAGTTAGATTGGTAGCCAATGGTTTCACTTAGAGAGAAGAAGTTGACCATGAAGTGACTTTTTCCTTAATCTCTTCTAAAGATTCTTTCAAAGTTATTATGGCATTAATAACTCATTTTGATATGGAGTTATACTAGATGGATGTCAAAACTACATTTTTAAATGGAGACCTTGACAATGAAGTCTACATGGAGCCACCTAAGGGTTTTACAGTGGATGACTCAAGTAAGTTTGTTTATAGATTGAAAAAGTCTATTTATTACCTCAAACAAGCTTCTAGATAATTGTGAACAGTTACATGCGATACGCAACACAACAACACGACACGCTGATACATGGTTTCTCAAAAAAACAAAGAATTCCGCCACGTTGGGACACGATGTATATTAAATATATATTTTTATATATACATAATAAATTATCATTTTTATGATTATTTCAATCAAATTAATTTGAATCAAATTCATAAATAAATAAATAAACTTAGAATGAATATACACTAAAAACGTTAATCCGCCATTTATTAATATCATTCATTGTTTTAATTTGACAAATTCAACTCTATTTCAATAATTCATAAAACTTGAAGAAAAACAAGCGATCTATATTCTAGACTCGCATGTTAAATATGTCGGAAGAGGAGAAAAAACTTAAGGGGTAAATTGTGTATCATGGGAAGTGGGAATCAGAAGAGAAGAGAATACTATGTTTTTCTTCTTTTTCCATTTATTATATTTATTATTGTGTTTTATTCTTTCATATATATATATATATATATAGACCTCTCATTTATTGAATTTTTAAAATTTACCTTGATATCATAATCACCTGTCAAAAACTTGTATGTCAGAGTTCCGACTCGAATGTCGGAGAGTGTTAAAAAAGTTAACCAAGTGTCAGATTTTCCAACATGTGTTGATTGAGTGTCGAAAAGTGTCCAACGGTGTTGGAGAGTATTGGACACGTGTCAAAGTGTCCGACACAACACAAAGGCTTTCGAAGAGTGTCGTTTCTTCATAAGATACAGGATGAAGTGGTTGTAACTCCACTCAGGAGATCTATTAGAAAGAGAAAATCATTTATACTACTAGACTATATAGTCTATTCGTAAGAGCATGATTACAATATATATTGCATGATCGATCTAGTGACTTATACAAATGATGTTTTTTATCCTCAATTTGATCTATGGTTAAATGTGATGAAGGACGAGATGTAGTCTATGAAATATAATGGTGTTTGGAGGCCTGTTGAATTGCATAAAGGTCACAAGCCCCTGCAAATGGTTGTATAAGACTAAAAGAGACTCCAAAAGAAAGATTGAGAAATTTACAACTAGATTGGTAGCCAATGGTTTCACTTAGAGAGAAGTAGACCATGAAGTGACTTTTTCCCTAGTCTCTTCTAAAGATTCTTTCAAAGTGATTATGGCATTAATAACTCATTTTGATATGGAGTTATACCAAATGGATGTCAAAACTGCAGTTCTAAATGGAGAGCTTGACAATGAAGTCTACATGGAGCAACCTAAAGGTTTTACAGTGGATGACTCATATAAGCTTGTTTATAGATTGAAAAAGTCTATTTACTACCTCAAACAAACTTCTAAACAATGGTAGTTGAAGTTTCATAGTGTCGCCACTTCATTAGGTTTTGTTGAGAAGAAAATATATCAATGTATAGATTACAAGGTCAGTGGGAGAAAATTTATTTTTCCCATACTCTATGTAGATGATATCTTGCTTGCAGGCAATAATATTGGATTACTGCTTGAGACAAAGTAGATGTTGTCAAGGAATTTTGACATGAAAGACAATGGTGAGACATATTTTGTCCTTGGCATTGAGATCCATAAGGATCGATCTCGCCGTGTCTTGGGCTTATCTTAGAGGGTATATCTTGATCATATTCTAGAAAGATTCAATATGAAGCATTGTGAGCCAGGAATTACTCTTGTTATTAAGAGTGATAAATTAAGTCTATTGTAATGTCCTCATTCAAATATTGAGAAAGCTCAAATGAAGAATGTACCTTATACCAGTGCACTTGGAAGTATCATATATGCTCAAATTTACACTAGGCTAGATATTACTTTTGTAATAGGACTTTAGGGTAAATATTAGTTAAATATAGGACACGATGCTGAGTTGCTGTCAAAAAGGTTTTAAGACACTTAAAAGGACACGAGACTATATGCCAATTCATAGACATATTCAATACATGAAGCTAGTAAGGTATTCCAATGCAGACATTGATAGTTGTCAAGATGACAAGAAGTCGATAGTAGGATACAATTTTGTGTTAGTAAGAGGGGTAGTGTCATGAAAAGCGGAAAACATATCTCCCTCTATCATGCAAGCAGAGTTTGTAGCATGCTTTTTTGCCCACTATTCGAGTAATTTGGCTCCAGAACCTCATTAGAGAGTTGTCCGTATTTGACTTTGTCAATAGACCCATAATATTATATCATAACGATAACTCTAGAATGCCATTTTCCAACAACAACAGAGGTTTCAAGAGATCTAAGCATATGGAGGTCAAGTCTTTGACCATAAAGGAAAAGTTCAAAATGGTGACATTGTAGTAAAACGTATTTTTACAGATGATATGATTGTTAATGCACTAACTAAAGGCCTTTATCCTTGTGTATTTGAACGACACATCGTAAGCATGAGCTTAGGAGCATCATTGGATGCTGTTTTTTAGTGGGAGCTATTTTGTTTTGCTCTAATAAAGCTTTAGTAATATTTTGACATGTATAAACTCTTTTACATTCAATAAAGTGTTTATGAATATATTGTTATCATGTTGAGTTGATTATGTGTAATAGAAATCTCAAGATATTGTGTAAACCTTGAGTGAAGGTTGGGGGCATCCAGTTAATAGCCTTGAGCATACGTCTTGACTATACATAAATAAAAATAAATAAAAAAAATTAAAGGTTAACTATAAAGATAAGATATATTTGAATTCATTATAATCATAAATATGTTCTCTAACGACACATTAGACTTTTTATGACAATTAAGAGAATAGTGACCGACAAAAGCATAACACATAAGGTATTACTTTTTATGAGGAATTAGTCATCATATTAAATCCATATCAGTAAATTTGAAGGCACTTATGACCATGAAAGGCTCTATGTGTATACATGTAGTTACAGTCATGATTCGATATTTGAAAATTTATGAGATTGGATTGACTATTAAGAATTAACTCTAAACCAACAAAAAGGTGCACACATGCCTTTGACAAATAAGACAACAATCGTTGGCATTTTCCTAGGATTTTACGTAAACCTCTTGGAGATAAATCATTTTTTCGGTGCAATTCCAAATGTGAAGTCAGTCTTTGTATCTTATTGGTGAAATGAAATACTTGAAATTCAATGGACCCTGTTTCCACATCACTTATGCTTCTATTGTAACAAAAGATTCCCCTTTTATGTGGAAATGGCCCATATCAATAATTATGATTTTACATATGGATAATTCATCAATATCTTGTTCATTCGCAACAAAATATTTTCTTTGTGCAGTGGTAAAAAAAAAAAATCCCTTTTTTGGAGAGAGATACTATTTCACAAGAATCCTTCATTAGAATGGGATTCCAACTTAGTACACTTTGATGAAAGTTGTAAGCTGTGTTCCGATGGAACTTATTGTCTATCGTTTCAATTTATATATTGCCAAGTGGGAGAATGTAAGATTTTTCTTGATGTGGGCTAATTAATTGAGATTGTAATTTACCATTTTAAGGGGTTAGTCTAATAAGGTAAGGCAGAAGGTTTTTTAATAATCGAATATGGGATTGGCTTGCACAAGCCGAGCTAGCTTGTAATGATAGAGTCTGGCTGAAAACTCTATAAATAGCATTAAGGTCTCTCCTCTAATCTTCTTATCTCCATGAACATACAATCAACTCACATAAGAAAAGGCGTAACGGGCAATCTCATCGAGCCAGGCTCCAAAGGACAATAGAGGAGAAGAATCTAGGCGTTGGATCATCATTGTAATCAAGGTACGCAAATCTCTTTCTCTCCTTTACTATGTTCAAGTTTCTAGCTACCTTGATCTTAGGGTACCGTTTTGACGGCCGATAAGCTATTCTAGAAAATAACGAAATATCAGACAATACCCCTGTTATCAATCTCTAATAATAATCTCTGATGGAGAATTCTCAAAAATCCATAATTATATTGATCAAGTTGCAGCTCTGTACTTTTAATATATGCACTGGATAATTTCTCGATCATTAACAGGGCCGAAGTCGTTGACCAACTCAAACGTGCGTGCTGTATGTCCGCTTCAAACCCTGCCAGGAAAGATGTCAAAAAAAAAAAAAAATGTCGTCGTTATCACTTTGCCTTAAACGTTCGAATACCCAAAAACAATCTAAAATGGTATAGAACACGTAAGATGAATCCATTGACTTTTCAGTTCATCACGATCGTCAAGGACGATCTTGGCATAAAAAAGGACGAAGGGTCCGTGTCAACAGAGGTATATGGACAAGCGCTTGCCACCTTGAGTTGATGTGGATCATGTGGGAAACAATCATTCGCAAGATATGATGATGTGCGTTGCGTCATTTGCATTCATGTCGGTTACTTAGCCAAACTTAGCGAATGTCGAAACTGTGTAAGTTCAGTTCAATGAGATCCGTGAAGATTTGCTTTTTATAAGAAAAAGAAAGGTCCTAGACCATTACCATGTTAGAGCTTATCGACATTGAACTGTTTCAGATTCAGTTTTTTCGCACTAAAATCGTGTCATGTTTAGTTTATATCGAATGGGCTCTTAGTTTCGATCAAAAGACAACTAATTAGGTGAGGAAACGAACTTACTGTTGATACTCGACGTTGACGGCTACGGCAGATGACTTTGCGATAGTACCGAACGCCGTTGTCGAGAGGACGATGGTGGCGCCATCTCTCGAGGGACGTGAGGACGAGGTTTGCGCACGGTCGACGATTCGGACCTGGATAGTCTGGCTAGGGATGCAGGTTCCGGAGACGGAGGCGCTGATGCACCGCACTAGGTACTGCCTCCCGCACGACGCTCCGTTGTCCCATATCCCTTCACCTGCCGCCGCAAAGAGGTTGCTCGATGGGAACTGAGATGGGTCATTGCCGAAACATGCGGTCGCTGAAACATAACAATCAAACTTATGAGCGAGAGAGAGAGAGAGAGAGAGAGAGAGGGGGCGGGGTGGGGTGGGGGAAGGAGATCTTACTTACGGGTGTACGGAGGGCTGTAGTGAGCGGCGGTGCCGACGTCGGCTCGAGAGAGACGAGGCTGAGTAGCCAACAGAAGAAAGGCGAGCAGAGGAAGAAAGAGAAGTGACGTTCTGATGCTGGAGGGCTTCATTGCTCTGGAAGAATCTGCGAGGCCAAACGCGATACCTGAATGCAATTAGACAAGAAGAGCTCCGTTGATATGTGAACGTCCATGGCAAAGTCAATGAGGTTCGGCATTAATTGTGTACATCTGTATAAAAGTTGTGACGGATTTGTAACAGTTTTCAATTTAATGCAAGGATTGACGATGGCAAACGGCTCTCTACATGCAAATTGTTATTCCGAAACATAAATGCAAAGTAATATACAAAAAAAAAATAATAATAATCTTTACGCTCGTTCCATTTTTTCTTTTCTTGATTTGCCGGGTTATACATACAATGTGGTTGTTTCCGATCATTCTCTTATTCTGTATTTTAGTAAAGAATAAGATCTGTTATATCTCGGAAGAATAGCAACTAAAACCTATCATTCCATAGTCTGATGAGCAGAATTATTTATAAGGGTGGTGCTTGTCACAACCGATCTGATTTTCTCATATTTTCCAATAAATTTCCAATAATTATCATTTTCATATTCTCCAATTTTTTTTTTCCAAAAATATTGGCCAAAGAGAAAACACGATTTGCAAAGTGTTATAGGGTTCCTCAACAGCAACAGAAAGGGAAAATTAAAACCCGTTAATTGCTCTTCCGACACGAGAATAAGGGAAGTTGTGGTAGATATCAAGCATGCTAAATATTGTTTACCCATCAAAATTATGGAAACTTAAGAGCAACGTCAAAGAATTGTCAAAGAGAAATTAATTCACGGATGGTAAGCTCAAAAGCAACTAAAGAAATGTGGTGATTTTATTACCATGTAGGATTAGATGACTAACAAATTTGGAGATTATATGTCATTAACGCATAAATCGCTTTCACTTACCTTCCATTTATGCTTGTCAAAATGTAGATATTATCAATTTTTTTCTTCTAGAAGGGATTTAATGAATCAATCAGTCACCATCCTACCTAAAATCTTATCTAAAAGGAAAAATATATCCGTTCTAATCAACGGAGTTTGCTCTCCGCTTATAGCGATTGAAAACTGACTTGACATCATCTCATTATCTTTCTATGATCTTGTTGATATGATAATAATCACTATGTTGACAAATTAGTTGAAAGACGACTGTACAAAACATGGGTCAACATAGCAGGAACCAAAGGTTTCAATAGGGGCCTTCAGCGATAATTCAATAAACCAACATCTAGCCTAGATGTGTCCCTTATTTTAAGGTGTTGGTACCCGCACACCTTGCCCCTCAATTCCCAACTCATATTGTTGTTCCCTATTGAGCGGAAATACGGCTGTACAAAACATGGGTCAACATAGCAGGAACCAAAGGTTTCAATAGGGGCCTTCAGCAATAATTTGAGAAACCAAAGTCTAACCTAGATGCGTCCCTTATTTTAAGGTGTCGGTACCCGCACACCTTGCCCCTCAATTCCCAACTCATATTGTTATTCCCTATTGAGCGGAAATACGGAAGATGACATTAGGGAGTCCTGCCCTTCGGGGATTCTTTCCACACCCCCCCCCCTCCACCCCCGCGTTTCTTCTTCATGAGCCTTTTAAGGCCTTGTCCATGTCCAATCCTACCTAAAATCTAACCTAAAAGGAAAAATCTTTTCGTTCTAATTAATGGAGTTTGCTTTATGCTTCTAGTGATTGAAAACTGACTTGACATCGTCTCATTACTTTTCTATGATCCTGTTGATGTGATAACGGATGAAATTTAGGCTTAATCATCACTGACGGAGAAATATACTTAGGCCAAAATATAAAGGTTGACTGACATTAATTAATAAAAGAAAAATATCCAAAATTTAGTGGCTTGAAAATTACCAGACAATATATGCGCGTCACAAGCCCCTATACGGAAGCCTAAGCCCAGCCTTCCCCTTCGTCTATCGCACACTTTTTATGAGAGAATCTCTATTACCCTTCTTGTGTTTGAATTTTTTGGATGATACAAATGAGAGGGAGATGTGACTACAATATATTTGAAAATCTCCAATTGCAACCATAGATCTTTCATTGATTTAGTGGTGGAGATCCAATTTCTCTTTTGGAAAGGGAATCCACACCATTAATTACAAGAATTATCCAGAATAAAAGTGCACGCTACCCATTATACCCCAAGAATATTCTAGAGTATCATAAAAACCCTAAGGCTATGTTTGGTTTTTTAGATTTCTAACCAGAGTAAGACCGAATATGATAAAATATGAAATTCAAGGATATTATTATATTATATCTACTATTCAGTGAATCATAATTATAAATGAGGATATACCATCATCTCATCATATCAATTATTTGGTATTAACGACATATCAATATAAATGAACGTAAAGATTGCATACATAGAGACGGCAAGAATCTCTCATGACACTCTTTGCCCATTTCATTTTATTTGCTTATTTTTATTATTTTTTCCTCACTTTTTTAGTTATTTTCTTTTTTTTCCCCTTTCCATCATTTTATTAATAAAAATTTATTAAAAATTAATGTAAACTAATATACCTAATATGTAATAAATATAAAAACTAAATATACATTATATATTGAATTTATATTAGAAGATAGAAATAAATTTGAATAAATAATTAAAAATATGAATACATAAAATAGAATTTTTGTATTTTTTTGTTATTTTCAATTATGTATATTAGAATTCAAATGTTATTTATATTCAAATATTTTTCAAAAAAATAACTTTCCTATTATTGATATTAGAAATCATATCCACTTTTATCATAATTCCCCATAGGATACTTTTATCGAAGTTATATTTCTCTTATATATGATTTTATCATGTCTTAAACAAGCATTTTATTTTATCATGACTATCAAACGTAGCCTAAATCTACGGAAGTTTCAAAACTTACTTGGTCATCTTGTCCACCTCCAAGACATATTTGTGCATTGAAAACATTTGGTCCGTGGCGTAAGGACCATGTCAAGGAGCCTACATATGCTCGTTCCCCGATGACCGATCAGCTGTGCACATTGTTCACACGAGCCTTGAATAATGTTTCTGGAGCCGTCGAGACGAGCAGAGCCGAGTTAAGTTCCAATTTTTCCCGCCAAGCAGCTGACCGTTTAGTGAAATCTAGTGGGCCTAGACTTGGAAACTGGACCAGCAATGCAATGGATCATGGGCTCGTCGGCTGACCTTAAAGCATGTGGCACACTGCAAGCTTTAGCGACGAAAACATTAGAAACGAGACATTCCTCTTTCCCATGCAGAAAAGCTGCAACAACCCGCAGGCTCTGCCAATCATCCAGCGCCATCTCAGCAAATCCATGAATTCAACTTGACTGTGGTCAACAACAACCAGGGTCCCTGTCTCGGTCTCAGTCTCCTTCAGGTATTCTTCATCTCTTCTACCAGAGAGTTCTTCTCCAACAATGTCGCTATTGAATCTCAAGAACGCGTACCTGATGCTGTGTTCGTTGTAATTACTTGATTTTAGGATTTTTGTTGCATCAGCAGTGGAGAGCCTCAAGAACTTCTTCAAAGGGATCATAAAAAATGTCAGACGAAGGTCGCTTGTTACAAGCAGGACTGGGCTTGTGCATTTTGTTCAGGCGTGAGTTCTTGATTGGTTATCCTTCTACAGTGAATTTCGAGTAATTAGATCTTATCCTTGGAGTAAGAAAACATTTCTCAATCTTTTTGTTGATGGTGGTATTGATTTTTTATGTTCGGGAATAGCCCAACGGCATATATCTTCTTTGCTTCTGCTCTTCCTGTTATAGCCTTCGGGGAGCAGCTAAGTCAAGAGACCAGTGAGTTATCCATTTTCACTCTCATTATTGAAACTAAAATTCACTAAAAGGAGAGATTGGAATTCCTTTGTCAACGACACTTTTTCGCCATATGTGTCCTTGATCTTGTCTGGTCTTTACACTGGTCATGCACCTATGTTACATTTGAATGTTAGATGGCAGTTTCATCACAGTGCAGACATTAGCTTCAACTGGTACATGCTGGATTATCCATTCGATTTTCAATGGCCAGCCTCTTTTGATCTTTGGGGTCATGGAATCGATTGTTGTAATATACACTTATCTGTACGATTTCACCCAGGGAAGATCGGACTTATGGAGAGAGTTGTATTTGGCTTGGGCTGGGTTGTAAGGAATGAAAGCTTTCTTTTTTACGTGATCATGTAGAGCTTACATTGGTGTCATGAATCAGAACATGGATATGGTCAAATTACAGTACAATAATATTGGCAGGGTTTGTGTGCCGAAGGCATTGCTGCTATATCTTCTCGCCTTATTCAATGCCTGCACTATCATTACGAGATATACCAGGATCACAGGGGTATTTTTGGCATGTTGATAGATGTTCTCTTCAATCAGGACGCCTTCAAGGCACCATATAACTTACATGCAACTCGAAAAAGACTAAACTGGGAGCAGAACCAAATCAATTTGTGGTTAATTAATCCTCACAAGTACCTCTTTGACGGGGATTAATCAGCAAATTCAACATCCCAAAAACCAAAAACCCGGCTCAAGAGAAGTATCAATTCTAGTGGCTCTACAAATGGATTGCATCCCATTATCTTTGCTATCAGCCTGCTCTATACTGCTCTCAAGAGCAGAAAGGCAGGGCATTTATTTGTATCTTCACATTTCCAAGTTCTACTTGCACGTTTTATGTACTTATATGCCGAGTCCATGAGTCCCACATTGAGATACATGGACGATTAGGACAGAAGACACTGTGGGATGGCATGCTACATATGCTACTCTGACTCTGGACAATATTATGTTTCTCGACACCCTGGGACTCCCTAAAGGTGATCAAGATCTTGTTCTGTATAAATGTGTTTTATACAACATTGTTTGTTTATATAAACCTAGGTTTTTTTATAGAACAAAGTAGTTGATCTTGCTATTTTGCATCCTTGCAGCAGATAAGGGTTCTTCTTCCTTGGGCTTATGCTGTATGCGGAGCCTGGGCTGAGGCTCCTGTTGTTCTTTGTGGAGTTTCATTTGTACTCCACAGGTTATTGCTTGATGCCTTATTTCTAGTGCTGCATTCATGCCATAAACCTGATTTAAGTCATAGCAGTTTTCTCCTTATGCTGCACCAGAGTTCTCTATACAACTTCATATCCGAGCAGAAGGTAAGTTCTGTGCATGAGATTTCCTTTTTCATTCATTTCAGAAATGATGCAGGTGTGGGGGTGATAGTGCCATGTGCCTCTCGACTCATGCGTGCTTCATTTGATTTGGCAGTTAAGTTTGTCAGGACTAGGTAGAGATGAAGTATCTGGTTAAGCCTCTCCACAAATTCATCCAACAAGACCAGATGTTCAAAACACTCGGTAAGGTTTGGGTCAGGCTTTGGAGCCGTAGGTGGACCTTGAAGTTGCGGATGGTTCTAAAGTAAACAGTGCTTTTCATGTATAGAATTTTGCAGTGGTCAACCCCCATTCCAGTGGATAACAATAAGCTAAAAGATTCTACCCGGATGAAGCAGAGGAACCAAGATAACACTAAGGAAAATTTTCTTAATCTTGGTTACCCATTTCAGCATAGGTGTATGATCAGCGACACAGCATCCTCTGCTAAATCTTGCACAAGCAAGAGAAGTGCCAGTGACAGCAGTGAACTTAACTATGAACTGAGAAGTGACTCTGAACAGAACCCAGTGGATGATGTTGCAAATGAATATGGTTCACCTTCCCATACTTCTAAAGACAAAGAACCAAACCTTAACACTTTGGTCAGGGGCACAGTGTTTCCTCTTGATGATATGAAGGCAGGCAAAGATAAACGTGCTTGGCTTCTTCATCTGTCACTGAGCTATCTGATTTAGATACTTTGCTGGCACAAGATTGCACTGATGATGTATCAAAAAGTTCTTTATCAGGTGAAGACTGTATCAGTAGGGCACTGTAGACCTTGAATCTCTAGATTCAAGTGATGCCAAGATCACTTTGTCATCGTTGCCATGCCACAAGTCTACTTCTGACGATGCTGAAACCACTTCTTCAAAAGTCTCCGGGCATGTATTGTCCCAGTCAGCCAATGACAAACAGGATCATCTTTCAACCTTACATAGTGTCGTCTAGTTACTTGTGGATACCATGGGTTACTCAATAGATGAGGAACTAAAGAAGTTCTCTTAATGAGCCAGAAGAATCTAGCATGGAAGTCAGATGTTCTTGTGAGGACAATTACACATTCTTATCTGCATTACACAACTTAGGAGGTGCAGATTCCTCTCCTGGAATTCAAATTGTCAAGGAGTTCTCATCTGGTTTGGATTCAGAGACTTTTGAAGGGGAGATTTCTACTCATGATCCTTCATTGTGGACACCGATGGAAAATATAGCAACTGCCAGTGCAGATTGTCTCTTTTTGGACAATAACCTCAAACTTAACAAATATGCCAAAGTTGAAGTAGATTATACATTCGCGAGATTCTTTCTTGATTTGTTTATTTGTATACATGTACAATAAGACTGTAATGAAGGCTGTCCAGACCAAGATCTCAACGCTGGCACCTTTTTAGGACTTTTCTGGGACTCAACTCACAAACGGGAACCCATGGTCACCGGTTGACACCGATGCTTTATGGGTATAGTTGATTACATTTGGTAAATCCTCCGATTGAAATAAATCTTACTTGAGACCTTTGATAACTAGAGGAACTAAAGAAGAGAGAGGCATTGCTTTCCTCATGCTGACGAGGCTGCATCTCTTTGTCCGTTCTTTGCAAATTTCAAATGGTGCTATAGATTTCATAGACATTCTTAGCTTCCTGTTATGTCACCTGCTTTTGGATGATGCGGAAAGTTGGAAAACCTTCATGCATTTAATCTCAAATCCAGGTATTTCAAAGATCTGCAGACAACAGCGGTGCTTGCTGTACTACCCAAAGAGGCTATGCAATGGACAACTGGGCTCCCAACTAAGGTATATAACTTGATCCTGCTTCACCTAGGAAGTTACAAAGAGAATAGAGGATCATTCGAGACAGATTACTTATCATTTCTGCTTCCCAGCTTGAAAATATCATTCATATGTTTTTGGCCAAACAAGAACGTAAGACATGCCACCGATAGTCAATAGGACAACCATTTTTTTAAATTCTCACCATCCTAACTCTGTTGAATTTGCGTAATATCTCATACGACCGTGCAATGTCTAACTCAAACTTGTTGAGTGCACGTGATACACGTCGTGAATTTTCCTGTCTTTGAATTTCTGCGGCTCAAGTTGTGTCCCTTGAAGCTTCCACCTTTGGAATTTCACAAATCACCAAAGAACAAAAAGACTTTGGTTCATACATTTCAGACTCGCGTTTAAGTTGTAGGCAGGTATGATCTGGGGATGGTAATGCACTTTGCTGCCATGAAGTCGACCCGTGAGCAAGGTAAACCCAATGGGAGGGCTGCTTTGTGATTGCTTGTGAGCATCGTTCGAATTCTGTCAACCGTATTTATGGTGTGGACCTCTGACCTTATCTTCTTATCTTTGACAAAACGCAGAAGCTTCAACGACCTGGGCTTGCTATTTTAGGATTACGAATTTTTTTCTTTATTTATTTATTTGGCCGACAATGACTTCGCCTAGGTTGCACCGACACGGCGGGACACGACACGACACGACACGATACGACACGTCGACACGTCATTTTTCAAAAATAGAAAATTTCGGCACGCCGGGGACACGTTATATATTAAATAAATATTTTTATTTTTAATTAATTTAAATCTAATTTATAAATAAATAAATAATTAAAAGAGAACTTATTATAAATTTACACTAGTCATTTAATATTTTCGGTAAGATTTTAAGATTTTTTTTATTTCATTATCCCAAATTTACTTTTATTTCTTTAAAATCAAACCCCTCCCCCTAAAAAAACCCCATTGGCCCAAACTCCCTCCTTTTTTTCCCTCGACAGAACCCACCCCTAAATCTTTTCACTTTTTTTCCCTCCCCACCACCTGACAGCCGTCCCTTCCCCTCCCTCCTGTCATTTCCTCCTCCCTCCAACACGCAAGCCCCTTTTTTAATCTTTTATTTTCCTTCTCAATCTCAAAACCCTAGCAGCACGGCACCTTCCTCTCCTGCTCCTCAGTCCTCGCCGCACGACGCCTATCTCCGAAAGCATTGAAGACTCGCAAGAAAAGCACCAGCATTCGCCGAAGGAGCGGAAAGGGAGTAACCCAGAAAAAATTTCAGTGGAAAGGATCGGAAAAGAAGGCGGAACTCGCGGTCCCTGTGCGCGGAGAGGCTGCACACCGCCGCGAACTCCTCCTCCTCCCCCTTGCCGCCGCCGCCGCCGCCCCACTCGACGACGCTGCCCTCCCCCACGAGTGCCTCCCTCGTGAAGTTCCTCCTCACGGCCCTCGCCTCATTCTTTTCTCTTTCTCTGGCCGTCTCGCCGTCGCGGGCTCGCCTTCGCTCGCGGCCTCCACCCTTTCGGACACGCGTGTTGAAGCGTGTCGACAAGCATTGACCGCGTGTCAGATTTGTCGACACGCGGTCAACGCGTGTCCGAACGTGTCCGAGCGTGTCCGAGCGTGTCGGACACCTCAACACGTGTCGGACACGACTCGGGAGCTCCGGCAGCGTGTCGGTGCTACCTAGGACTTCACCATGTGTGTCGGCACTTTAATATTATCCGTCGATACAACCGAGTGGCTTGTTGGATTGAGATCCTCCCAATTTAGGGAACCCTTACAAAAGCGTTGCATCTAACCCAAAAAAAAAAAAAGTACTTCGCGTGTCACGACGTCGGGATAAAATTTAGCCGAATACTTTGAAAGGATCATGAACCATTCGGATTAACAACTACTCTTTTTTTCCATGAGTTTCATTCGCATGTAATTTCAAAGGGAGAGAGACGAGATAATCAATGCACTTTGAGGAATCGATAGCTGTGTAGATATGCATATATGCCAGTGTGAAACGGATCTAGATAGAAAATAAGGCTGTGTAGATATGCCAATCTAGTGGGTCCTCGAGTTGGCGGTCATATGGCGGCAATAGATGTAGAGCACCCATTGACTTGTGTCGGAATTGTGATGTTTTCACTGGCTGTCTTGTAAAGAATGAAGATAAAGTTGAAGCAACGAGAGGAAACAAGTCAGGTCCTTTTGCCTTCAAGACCACCGCAAATCGTTGACCCTGCACATCGTCCTACGATACAAGAACATGACAGAATCGCAACAGAGATCATAATTATTGCCGCAAAATCCGGGAACCCCAGCTAACGAAAGAGCACCGGACTTTCTTTTGTAATTATCATGTACTTTTAAGGCTTTTTGGCTGCTGCACGCTCAAGGAGCTACAAGATCCAATCATCTTCTCGCAATGTGACGCTTCAATCCGGCCTGCAGTTCTTGCCCATTTGGCCTGTCACATGCCCATTAATCGACGGCCCCTATGACAAGCTCAAAAGGTTCTAATCAAACGATTTGATTTGATTCCATGGTATTAAGTTAACAGGTCACGTGTTATCGATAATGCAATTATTGTAGAGAGAGAGAGAGAGAGAGAGAGAGAGAGAGAGAGAGAGAGAGAGGAGAGGCAGAAAATACTCAATGTGCTACAATCAATGGATGTGCTACAATCAATGGATATTTATGCCCAAAAATAGGTAGAATAAAGGATGTGAGCAAATTTAATAGGGAAATTTGCTATCTTAGATAACAAGAAAACTTGCTGTCCTCAAAAACAACTGAAAATCAAATAATATACCTAATAACAATACTCTCTAACAAAAAATTCTCTAATATTCATAAAAATACTTCCCCTCAAGCTAAAGCATTTAGCCTGTCTATGATTGGTGCAACATGTGGATACATTGAATCAGATTCAGGATAATGACAATTTTATAAGCCGGTCTTTGCACGACAAATTTAATGGAATCCCCATCATCACCCAATATAACAAACGATCAAAAAACACTGTGATCAAAAAGTTGACTCCTCTTTCTCACGCAACCTTGCAGCAAACTAAACTACATCACACCACGATACTCAATATGGGCTTCATCTTTATTTTAAGATTGATGGAAAAAAGCAAGATAAAGCTAGGATATTCATATGGCCCAAAAAACAGTCGAAGGCTACATCCTTACTCAACAATTCGACTTTTCTATATTTTACAATCAAGAGTTATAGTCAAATAATACGTACAGCGACTGAAGTAATCTAATTCAATGAGAAAATTAGCAGTCTCACTCACAATCTAGAAAACAACGAAATGTCAAATATCTCTAATATCTAAACGGATGGACCGAAAATTCCTCTGTCATTAGAGGGGCGAACTTTTTTGATCAGCTCAAATCTGCATGTTGTATCTCCCCCTCAAACCCTGCCGAGAAACATGCCAAAAAAAAAAAAAAATTTGCCGTCGGTATTACTTTGTCTTCAGCGACCGAATACCCAAAAAAAAAAAAAAAAATCTACGCCATATAGAAAACAAAAACGTGCTGTTGACTTTTCAATTCGTCACCCTCATGAAGTGAACGATTTTAAGAGGACGAACGGTTCGTGTCATTCAAAGGCATATGGACAAGCGTCTTGCCACCTTTAGTTGATGCAGTTCGCCCCGGAAAAAAGATCAAAGTAGTCTTCAGTTCCTATTTGAACTAAAAAAAAAAAAACATTTATTCTTTATGCTATCGCTCACGGGTGAAAAGGTCACACGTTCAATCTCTGATGGATTTATAAGATGGGCTCAAGGTCCATCCTCTTAAGTTGGGCCCAAAAGGGCCCGGCCCACGGAATAGAGCCCGTGGAAGGGGAGAGGTATAAAAGGGAGGAGAGAGAGAGAAAAGACAACGTTTTGGCAATTCAACGTACGTCTTCTCCCGCGCGTTCTCTCTTCCTCCAAAAAGAACAGGCATACGACTTCCAATTTTTCCCCTTTAAGTCATCATCGGATCGAACGGGGCGGATTTCCTCCTCTTCTTCGAGCGTTGGTGTTTAATGCTGTGGCTAACAAGGTACGCTCGAATATGTGGTGTGCTTTAGGATCGGTGATACGTGTCGTTTTCTTGGGCTTCGTCTTCCGCTTGATTTAGGGATTCGATTCGGTGTCGAATCCGGTTTCCGGGAATCCGTTATTCCCAACATTGGTATCAGAGCCCTAGTTCACGTTTATCCCGATCAATTCTGATGTTTTTGATTGATTTTTTCGCGAAATTACTTCGGCCGTACGGAACCGGGCGAAAATCCCGACACCCGAGCGTTTTTCGGCCTTTTCTCTGAGTTTTCGTAAGTCGAAATCAAATTCTGAAGGCACTGGGAGAAGCGCGACGTCGAGACGAGTCCGACGATGTGTCGACCGTCGTCGGAAGCCGCCGCACGCGCCCACACGCGCGGCCGGAAGCGGCTAGCGCGTGGGCGCGGCGCGCTGGAAGCACCGCCCGGTAGCGTGCGCGCGCACGCGCCGGTCGGCGAATCGGGCGCGTGCACGCCGCCGGCGGGCGGCCGGCGCGTGCCGGTCCGCGGACCGACGCGTGCTGGCGTCACGTGATGGCGTCGGCGTGACGTCATCCAACGGTCGATAACCGTTCGGATGACGTCACAGATGACGTTACGTGATGACGTCAGCGTGACGTCACGTGATGACGTCAGCGATGACGTCGTCACCGACGAAGTTTCGCCGGACGGTCACCGGCCGGCGAACCGACCCGGCCGGCGACCCGACCCGACTCGCGAACGAGGCACGCGCCCCGCACGTGCCGGATGACGTCTGCGTGACGTCATCCCCGCACGCGAAGGCACGTGTGTCGGTCCGCCGGCAGCGGTCCGACCGGCCCGACCGGTCCGTCCGGTCCGACACGCGCGCCCCGTTGACCGACCCGTGGACCCGTTGACCGTTGACCGACGACCGTTGACCGTTGACCGTCCGTTGACCGTTGACTTTGACCGTTGACCCAAAAAAAAAAAAAAAAAAAAAAAAAAAAAAAAAAAGGAATTTGTTTTCTTTTTCAGTCATGCCTATGTGGATTATAAGTAATCCATTTTTAATTCTGCATTTGTTGCATGAATTTGGGAAAATTATGTATTTTCTCTTATATTAATTATGGATTATAAGTGATCCATTTTTAATTCTGCATTTGTTGCAGGAACTATGATGCGTTATGCAAGAATACCTGCAATCCCGAGAACGGACGAGGGAAATGCAAGACTTAAGAGGCTGATGACAGAGTTAGCTGATTATCGGTGGCATGACGGTGATTTAGTATCACATGTGATCAAGGTCAATCAGATGATACAGGAAATCATCTGGAATGGTTATCTTATGCCGGATTTTCAGAAGGTGCCGGCTTTGATGAACACTCTTCCACCTGAATGGCAAGCAGTGTTGGATCGGTTATGGGAGGTCAACGTGGTCCCGGATTATAGAAGGCTGGTGGAAGCTTTTGTAAGAGAGCACTATAGGATTGAGTTGGCCAAAACTTCAACCCTTAGATTGAGCGCCACATGGCGCCGAGTGAATGCGCCTTGGAGGCGACATGAATGCTCTCCAAAAGTTTTTCCATGGTTGGCAAATGTGCCTTCGGTTTTCTCGATGTTATGGGCGATAGATTAGAAGGGACATTCCCTATTTATTTCTTTGATTGATTATGTAATGATTACTACCTGATTGTTGTTGATGTAGCAACCGATATATTAGTTGTATCATGTGAAAGCATTGTTATTTTATTGAATGTTAAGATTTTTTATCTACTTTACGCTATTGCTTTGGTTCTTGTGGGTAATTAGGCGTGGGTAGTAATAGAAGTTTTTGTAACTTCATAGGATTTATTTGCATAAGATAATTATATTAATAATAATTTTAAGTTAGGATTTTTGGAGGATGATTGGAAACGTAGTGACCTTTTGATTACGAAGCCTTACTTGAAATTATTTATTAATATGATGGGTCTATGCAAATAGGGATGCATAAATGATAGGCATTAATTATTCGTGCATGTATGTCTGATGTGTTCAGAACGATGGTTCAGCAACTAAGAATGTAATTGCTGATATAAACGGCAATAATTGTGAAATATTGAATATGAAGATTCAATATGTGCTGGAAAAGCATGAAGCACTAGAAGCTCTTGACCACATTATGGAAGACATTGAGGGTGTCGTGCACCACCTTGAGCTAGTAGAGGACCGCTTAACGGTATTTGAGCCGTAAATAGACATTTGCTATGCTGGTTCTAGCTCAAGAAAGGGCTTTGTGCTCTAAGCACAAGCGTATTGATTCGTTCAATATATGGGAATGCAAAGGATCAAATCCTTATTGCAAGAAATCAAGAGTTAACCAACACAAGAGAGGAAAACGTCCTCAAGTGAAGAAAATGTCAAGGGTGTGATGTTACCATTGTGACAAGAGAAGGTCACTATGCTTGCGACTGTCGTGAGCCAAAGAAGGAATGCACCTCTTGTACATTTGAGAACTTTGCTTATGTGTTAAGTTCTGCATTATTGGCTGAATCCAATCCTTTGTGGAATGTAGACTCAGGAGCGATAGACCATAAAGGGAAGGATAGAGAATCCTTCGTGGAATTCCGACGAGTACCAACTGGAACTAAGTGGATCTATGTTGGAAACAACTCTAGAGCTGATGTAAAGGAATTTGCATCGACCAATAGAACATGAGAGGTGGACGCATCTTTGATGTTCTATATGCTCTGGAGATTCGTCGAAATTTTGTGTCTGTCTTAGTGTTGGTTAAGCTTGGTTTTGGTATGAACTTCCATAATAAATATGTAGATTTGTGTTTAGATGCAAACTACTATGGTTGTAGTTACCTTTCTAGATGGTTTTATTGTACTAAATATTGATTGTGATGATGTCAATATGTTATCCCCTTGTTTCACGTCTTCTATCTTATATGATAATGATGTGAATATGATGGCATGCTTGACTTGGTCATATGGGCCAACAACATATGAAAAGACTAGCCAAAAAGGGCTTGTTGGGCAATATTGAAAAAGTTGATTTGTCCATATGTGAGCATTGCCTAGTAGGGAAAATGACAAGGAGACCATTTGGAAAAGGTAAAAGAGCTGAATTTCCTCGGCATTTAATCCATTTGGACATCTGTGGTTCAATGAATGTGAGAGGAAGGCAATGGGCTGTTTGTTTCATCACTTTAATAGATAATTCTACTTGATTCGGATATGTCTATTTGATTTCTCATAAAGCTGAAGCATAAGTTGTTTTAGAAGGTTTATGAACCTGATAGAAAATCAATTAGACAGGAAAATAAAGATATTTAGATCCGATCGAGTTTGAGGATATTTATCTGATAAGTTCAGAAAATTATGTGATGAAAAAGGAATAGAAAGATAGTTGTCTATTCCATATACTCCTCAACAAAATGGTGTTGCGAGAGAGAAGAAACAGAACCCTACGGAAATGGTTAGGTCTATGATGGCGCATGCTAACTTACCTATCACCTTTTGGAGTGATGCATTGTTACCTGCTGCCTATATACTTAACCGGGTGCCTTCCAAATCAGTTATTTCTACTTTATATGAGTTATGGACAGTTAGAACACCGGACTTAAGTTTTTTCTTAAGTCATGGGGTTGTTCTGTCTATACTCATAAGTCCTCTCACAAGTTTTGGGAAATTGGGTCCCAAAGAAAATAAAAGTATTTTCATGAGATACTGCGAACACTCAAAAAGGTATGTGTTCATAGGTGAGCAGGAAAGTGGGAGTATAACTGAATTTGAATCACGGATGTCACATCCTTAGTGGATGAATTTTCTAAGAGGGGCGAAATAAGGGAAAATAACTCCCTATTTGAAACCTTGGATTAAGATAATGATGTCGATAGAGTTTGTTCAAGTGGGAGTAATATGAGATGTAATGAATTGAATTCAACTCATTCTCAATTGCAACCACCTGATGTGACGACATCATCATTACCTAATCCAAGTGGGAGCATGATGGGGAATGATGTGTTAAGTGTACAATCTCTCATACGGTGAACAAGTCGCCAAAGTATTCCCCGTCGATGTTTTGACATTGAAAGGGAAACTTTTATGGTTGCTCCACAAGATGAGGATGAGCCAATAAATATTAATGAGGCTCTGAATTGCCCTAATAAGGAAAAATGGATTCATGCAATGAAAGAGGAAATGGAGTCAATGAAATCAAACCAAGTCTGGGAACTGGTTGATCTTCCAAAAGGACGCAGAGCTATTGGAACAAGTAGGTTCTCTAAATAAAGCGAAAGGCTGATGGCTCAATAGAAAGGCATGAGGCTCGCCTTGTGGCGAAGGGTATAATCAACAGAAAGAAATTGATGATGAAAATACATTTTTTTTCTGTAATGAGATTTACCTCGATTGGCATTATCCTGGCAATAGTAGCTAGTCTGGATCTTGAGTTACATCAAATGGATGTAAAGACTGCTTTCCTCAATGGAGAATTAGAGGAAGGAACATATATGGAACAGCCTGTTGGTTTCATAATGAAAGGCCAAGAAGAAAAGGTATGTTGACTTTGGGGGTCGATATATGGTCTTAAGCAGTCATCAAGACAATGGTATATACGTTTTCATAATGCTATAGTGGCATATGATTTTACAATGATTGACGATGATCATTGTGTATATATCAAAAGATCCAATGATCAATTTGTGATCATATCATTATATGTTGATGATATACTAATTGTCGGAGTAATATGGAGTTTGTTAATACTTGTGAAGAATTTGTTGTCTTCCAACTTTGAGGTGAAAGACATGGGTGATGTTGCATACATTCTTGGAATTAAGATTTCAAAATTGTAAGCCCATAAACCCATAGACACTCCTATTACAAAAGGTGAAGGGTTGAGCCATAGTCGTGTCCAAGGACTCCACAAGAGAAGGAACAAATGAAAGATGTTCCTTATGCTAGTGCTGTTAGAAGCTTTATGTACGCTATGATGTGTACAAGACCCGACATATGTTTTGCGGTTGGAATGGTGAGTAGTTACCAATCCGATCCAGGTCAAGCACATTAGAAAGCCGTTAAAAGAATACTGAGGTATCTAAAGGGGACTGCTGATTATATGATGAGTTATTAAGGAAAGGATCTGAAACTCAAAGGCTATTCTAATCTTGATTGGAGAGGAGATTTAAATGAAAGGAAATCTACCTGGGTTTATTTTCTTACCGAATAATGGCACCATATGTTGGAGCAATAAGAAACAAAAGTGTATAGCCTTGTCCACGATGGAAGTTGAGTTCGTGGCATTATCGCGCGGTGAAAGAGAGTGTTTGGCTTAAGAGATTTTTTGGATCATTTAGGTGTTAGTAGAAGTGCTGCAGATTTATTATTGGTTAACTGTGGTAGCCAAGCGGCAAAAGGTGTACACCAAAGATCCAAAATATCATGGCAAGACCAAACATATAGATACCAAGTATAATCCTGTCAAGGATATAGTTGCACGAAAAGATGTGAACTTAGAGTACATACTACGCATGGAATGGTAGCGAGATCCTATGACAAAGCCAAAAACTAGAGATGTGTTTTGTGGCCATGTGAAATCTCTAGGATTGCGTAGAGACTGATGTACTGAATATTTTATATTTTCCCTAAGTGTTCACATTTGATGAATTTGTGTTTTCATCATTAATGTCTATGAATCTTTATTTGATCTTTATGCATCTTAATGCTTAGTGCATTACTTTAAGTTGAGAAGTATGTCGGACAGATATAAGATTAGCCCACTCACATGGGTAATCGCCTCTCGTTTCTTGTGTGATAAATAGAGATGAGACTGTTTTTAAGCTTATTATCTAGGTGATAATCGAGAGCTCAAGCTTAAAACACGTATGTCGCCTTAACTGAATGTTAAGATGAGGATATAATACTTACTATGTCCGAAAGTAAAAGTACCCCACATGTTTTACTTTATCTGTCTAAGATGCCAGATGTGAGTTCTAATGAATTTTGTGAATGAGTAAATACGTGAACTCAAGTTAGACATTGGGTATGTCTGAACTATCATCTCGTACGGTATTGAAAGGTATAGACATACGCTCCATGGGAAAGGAGTTAATACCGTAATACGTATTTCATACTACGTATGCATGAGACGACCAATAAGAGTGGCAAAAGTTTGATCTCAACTTTTATGTCGTGTGAGACTCTTGAGGAAAAGAGTTCCTCAAATTTTTAGTCCCCTTACGACTCTTACTTATTCTCAAGATTTCTATTTAGTGTTTGCTATCTTAGGATGTTGCCAATGGTCATGAGTTTGATTCGATCTAATGGGGCATTTCTAGAAAAGCGAGCTGGACTGAAATTGAGAGTTTGAAGGAAAGAGGAAGATCGATTTTGGAGAATCACATTGTAGTTTTGTATTCACCGGTTAACCAATTATGACTGTCTTTGTGATAATCATAATTGTGAATACAATAAATATATCATTGTTTAAAAGAGATCAAGAGAGATATAAATGTGATCGATCGATCTAGGTACCGCATACTAAATCTACTCGGAGTGTGATGCCCATTATGAGCTGCTATATATTCCTAACAGATGTATGGAACGAGCTCTCAAAGTATGCTGGTCGCACGGATTATTCACCGGTATGAATGTTGAAGAGAGGAAAAGAGGATTATGTTCGGCCCACCATGTTAAGTGAGAGTCTATGCTGGATTTTTCTCTGATGGGGCTGAGTAAGACCTGTCCGCCCATGTTGGTTTTGCACCACCATGTGCGAGTGGGAGATGATGGATTTATAAGATGGGCTCAAGGTCCATCCTCTTAAGTTGGGCCCAAAAGGGCCCGGCCCACGGGAATAGAGCCCGTGGAAGGGGAGAGGTATAAAAGGGAGGAGAGAGAGAGAAAAGACAACGTTTTGGCAATTCAACGTACGTCTTCTCCCGCGCGTTCTCTCTTCCTCCAAAAAGAACAGTAAGTTCAAGGCACTGTTTTCTCCCCTTTAAGTCATCATCGGATCGAACGGGGCCAGGATTTCCTCCTCTTCTTCAGCGTTGGTGTTTAATCTGTGGCTAACAAGGTACGCTCGAATCTGTGGTGTGCTTTAGGATCGGTGATACGTGTCGTTTTCTTGGGCTTCGTCTTCCGCTTGATTTAGGGATTCGATTCGGTGTCGCATCCGGTTTCCGGGGATCCGTTATTCCCAACAATCTCCAACTTTGATAAACAATTCGTCTTTCGTCAGAGATGACGATAAGCATTGCACTCAGCCAAACTTAGCGAAATATTGTCAAAACTGTGTAAATTTAGTTGAATGAGATTAAAGACGATATCCATTTTTCGGAAAAGAAGTCAAGACATACCCATGTTAGAGTTTATCAACGTTGAACCGTGTCAAATTCAAGTTTCTCTTGCTGAATTCGTGTCATGATTCATTAATATCAAATAGTTGCTTAGTTTTTCACCGAAAGAGAACCAATTAGGTGAGGAAACAAACGTACTGTTGATACTTGATGTTGACAGCTGCAGTAAACTTTGCGATTACATCGAAGGCCGTCGTTGAGAGGACGATGGTCGCGTCGTCACTTGAGGGACGTGAAGAAGACGATGGAGCATAGTCGACGATTCCGACTTCCACAGTCTGGTTGCGTATGCATATTCCTGAGGCAATGGCACTCGTGCACCTTACTAGGTACCGCCTCCCACACGACACTCCGTTGTCCCATATGCTTTCGCCTGCTGCTGCAAAGAGGTTGCTAGATGGGAACTGTGCTGAATCATTGCTGTAACACGCAGTCGCTGAGACACAAAGATGTCAAAACTTGTGAGAGAGACAGAGACAGAGACAGAGACATAGAGAGAGAGAGAGAGAGATCGTACGTACGTGTGTATGGAGGACCGTAGGAAGCGGCGGTGCCGACGTCGGTGCAAGAGAGATGAGTCCGCATCGTCAACAGAAGAAAGATGAGCAGAGGAGGAGAGAGCAGTGGCAATCTAATGCCGGAGGGCTTCATTGTTCTTGGGGAGTCCAAAAGAGGAAACTTAGCTGCACGAGCTTCAAGTGACCAACCTAAAATTGCAACGCCCATAAAAAGCACGCCGATGGGAAAATATTGCGTCCCCTAGCCAGCCAGTCATCGGAGCCGGAGATCAAGGGGCCCTGTGGCTGCTGTGGGGTTCGATAAGTCAAAGGAACAGCAGCTATGGGCGCGTTTGGTAACATTTCTGTTTAAAAATTGTTCCAGGGAACAGAAATAGAAAAAAGTGTTTCTGTTCCGGGGAACAATTTTTGAACAAAACAACGCGTTTGGTAAACTTGCTCGGGGAATAAAAAATAAAACGAAACATATTTGGTAAATTCGGATAATTTTTTTATTTCTTTTATTTTTTCTATTTTTTTCTTATTTTTCCTTTTTTTCTTTTTTTTCTTTTTCATTTTTTTTTCTTTTGGCCGGTCGCCGGCCAAGGCCTTGGCCCGGCGACCGGCCGGCGAGGCCGAGCTCGCCAACGGCGGGCGAGACGCGGCCTCGCCGGCCACCGCCGGCGACGCCGACTTCGCCCCGATCCGACGAGGCCGAGGCTCGCTCGGCCCGGTGGGCGAGCTCGGCCTCGCCGGATCTGGGCGAGATCGAGCTCGCCCAGGCCGGCGCGAGGTCGGCCTCGCCTTGATCCAGCGAGGCCGAGCTCGCCCAGTGGCCGGCGAGGCGCGGCCTCGCCGAGCCACCGCCCGGGCGGGCCGAGGCTCGCCGCCCGGCCGGCGAGGTCGGCCTCGCCGGATCTCGGGCGAGATCGAGCTCGCCCAAGCCGGCCGCGAGTCGGCCTCGCCATGGCTGGGCCGGCTCGAGCTCGCCCGGCCATGGCGAGGCCGACCCTCGCCCGGCTACGAGCGAGCCTCGGTCTCGCCGGGACGGCGAGCGTCGACCTCGCCGGGGCCGGCAAGCCTCGCCGTGGCCGGGCGAGGCCGCCGGCCCTCGTCGGCCGGTCGTCGGCCATGGCCGAGGCCGGCGACCGGCCAAAAGAAAAAAGAACAAGAAAATAAGAGAAAAAAGAAAAAAAATAAGTGTTTCTTAAAAATGTTTCAGAAACAAGAAACACAAAATTTGTGTTTCTTGTTTCTATTTCTTTTGTTCCAGGAACAAAAAGAACAAAAAGGAAATTTAAATGCGTCTAAATGCATTTACTTTCCTTTTTATTCCTGGAACAAAAAAACAGAAAAAGTGTTTAAAAATAATAAAAAAAAAATACAAACAAATGCGCCTATGTTGTCAAAAAAGTAGAGTTTTTTTTCGAGAAAAGAGCCATTGAAAAGTAGACACATTCATTATCCCTCCCGCGTCGGATGCCTCTCTGCCTCCGTGCTTTTGGATTCCCCATCATGCCCCCCTACAAGGCTACAACTTTTCTTGTTTTCTCACGAAAATTAACAGTACTTGAATGTTACTTCTTTGCAAAAAAAAAAAGCGACCAATGGCCTTATAATATATCATTACAACGCATTTACTCTAAACTTTTCCTATAACATAATATGTAATATATTTATTTTCTACCAAAATTCCATTAAATCTTTTTTGTTTTTTGACATTCACTTAGGTAAATTTTTAACAATTCTCATTAATAATTTTTTTCTATAAGATAAATATTCCACACAGTTACAAATTTAAGATGTTTGACGTTATGAAAAAATGTTTAGGATAAATATGTTACATCGAATATAATTTAGGGTTTTAGGTATTTTTGCTTTAATTGTTTTAGTATTCGAATATAAAAAAATAAAAACAAAAACAAAGGAAAGTAATTTTCATTCTTCTCGACGTCTTCTTCCCTGTGTGTGCTGTTGCCTTTCTTTCTTGGACTGGCAGCATCCTATAACATGCTAACCAGCCATATAAGATGACAAACGATGAGGCCCTTACAATGCCGCTGGCCCTCTTGGGTTCAAGATATTGTCGGGATTTTGTGAATTTTTCTGGAATAAAGTATGTTTCGACTCATGCCATGTGATACATTTAGCAAAGAAAATATTTAAAAAAAAAAAAAAACGGATTGTGCATGGGACTCAAAGCAAATAAGAAGCAATACTTCAGCTTGTCGAGGTGAGTTCCAAATAATAAGAAAACATGGAAAAAATAAGTAAATTTTTCCTCTTAACATGTGACGATAAAACATTGGATTGTGCTTGCATAGGAATTATTATCCATTCAGACGATGGATTTTTACACACATTTTACCTACTTAGCCTGACATTTATCGAGGTTATGCAGGTGAAAAACAGAAGCTGTAATTGCCCGAAGTGCCTCCTGAACAAAAACATCAGGAACAAAAATCACGTTTTCAACGGCTGAATCCCAAAAACAGAAAGTGGGAAAAAGGTTTGAGGTATTTCCAAGGGCATTGTCGGTAACCGGAACAAGCGTTTGTGCAGGAAACGTTAGTTCGGAAGGCTCCCACGGGGACTGATGACTGCACTCAGCTCAGCAGCTTCTTCAACCTTTTGCTCTGCAACTGTTAACTTTCCCCCCTTGCCTTGTCTGCTTGTCCATGAGCGTGAACCCTGTTGACACCTATTTTTAAACCAAAAAAAAAAAAAAAGACAAAAGACAAAAAGGGATGAGAAGCCGGGTTGGGCCAGATCCAACCTTGGCCTGGCCCGCCTCTCCTTCTTTTCAGCCTAGCCTCTTTCCCCTATGCGGCCCAGACCCTCTCCCTTCGGCCCAGCCCGTGCCCTACCGGTCGTCCTCCTCCTGCCGTCCTTTGCACGCAAGACTTGCAAAAAAAGAAAAAGCAAGCGGCAGAGCGAATAGGGGAGGCAGGGGCGACACTCAACTGAAGCTGGCAGTCGAGGGTCAAGCCGGCAGGGGCAGTTGGCACGGCAGGAGGCGAGGCACTCGCGGAGAGAAGAAAAGAGGCGGAGGGGGGCTGGCTCAGCAAAAAAAGAGAATAGAGAGCAAGGGGGAGAAGAAGAGGAGAAAGCAAGGGCAACATCGGGGGGAAGAAGGAAAGGAGAAGGCTCGAGAGGAAACCCAAGATGCCCTACTGCTGTCGGCGAGTCACCCGACCATCACTACTGCCTCCAACTCCTCTAGAACTTAGGTAAGCATTTTGTCAAACACTGTGCATAGTGAAACACCGAGCTGGGCGGAGCTCCTCCAACCGTTTCGGGCGAGCTCCGGCCCTCGTAAGTCCCTAGCTAGGTCGTCGTTTGTTGTTGGTCGTTTGCTGAGGATCCTATGTTGGAAATTTTCTATAATATATGCTTGCATTAATTAATTAGTTTTCTATTTTCTATAATCAGATTAATGGATATTTCAATATTTGTTGAACCCTAAAGTAATCTGATTGAATTGGGTATTGGCATCTATTGATAACAGGCATAGTTGAGCAGCAAAGTGTAGGCAATTGTGTTTAACTAAAGCCTGTAATAGGAAGGACCCAGTTGACACGCTGTTGATTAAGGTTTGCTAGGTCCCCTCTCTAGCCTATAAAAGGATAGGTTATATTTATTAATTGCTTTAATCCCATTAAATATGTCACAGAGAGGAAGATCCGGCATTCCGATAGATCATTGATTATCAAATTGATCTACTTTATTGATCTACTTTTCTTCAAGTAAAACAATGGCTCATACAGATATACTTTAATTCTGCTGTGTTTATTAATATTGGTGTTTTACAGTCATATATAGATCCGTTTCTTCTTGATTGATTAGTTGTTTATGTGAATAATTTTCAACATGTGATATCAAAGCCACTTATATATGATTGTAGAACTCAAAAAAATTTATGGACAAATTTGAAATTTTCCTCTTTGAGCCGAATATGGGCATTATTTTTTTTCATGTGGATTTTTTGCTCGATTGATCCTGAAATCACAAGGCTTTTGTTCTACATGTTGAGATCTTTCCAACCATAAATAATTTGCATAATTTCATTGAAAATTGAGAGAGAATTTAAAATTTAAAATTCTAGGGTTTATACATGAAAAAGTTCTAGAATTTTAAGTTACATTCTAGCATTACCTTCGTTTTCTTCTCCACTCGATGCTTTTCTTTGCGTCTCGTCGTGTCGTTTGAATTATGAACTGTCGGTCAACACACATGCTCTTTCACTCGTCGTTCTCTGATTTTGGAATCGACTTGCTCCTCTCGGCGGTTTTGTTCTGTTGCTGTGGCGAGTCCGCCTGTAGTCGCTAGTCAATGCCGAATTCGTTTGCGACGAGGAGGATGGAGGGTTTGTGAAGATTTGTATTTTTGTGGTGGTAGGCGGCTGTGAAATTCGTTCACCACGATCGTGTTGCGGCAATGGGTTGGCGAAGGATCTGTTCATATGGGCGTTGCTATGTTAGATGATGGCTAATAGCTTTTTCGTAAGAAAATATTTAGAAAAGTGGCCAATTTTCAATATTTATTGGTGAAGGCTAAGGGTAAATACCTGCATATCAAATAGGATCGAAGGACAGTATTCTACCAACTATGCATGTAAGATCTTAGGGTGCCAAGGCATTATGCGATATGTGTGCAGTGGTAGTCGCTAGAAATCGGAGTTGATGTGCGAAAGTCTTTTACGTGTACACTCTCTTTGGCCAATGCTCTTTGAAGGAGACTTAAAAGGTTTTGAATCCTAATATTCCATGGCATCCGCACTTTTATCTTATTGTCAGGTGTCCACATCTATTTTGTTTGGTGCTTTTAAATTCTTCTGCTAATGCTGGAAGAGTGTGTTTCTTTCAATTATCATAATATTAGTTTCTTCTAGTCGCCCTCATACTTTAATGGGTGATAGCTTCATCGTGATTGTCACGTGCAGCCACTGAAAATTTCTTTTGGATTGGACTCGAGGCTTGACCTCTTTTTAGCTAATTTTTCATGACAAGGAGTGTAAATGTGCTTGCTTTATGCCATTTTTTTACAGTGAATTTTGGTAGATTGCGTCATATGGTGCGATCATAGGATTTCACGATTTTATGTTTCTCATGGATGACTGATGTTCTTGCTCAATTAATCTTCGTGCGTAAAACTGAGAAGCATACATAATAATAATAATAATAATAATAATAATAATAATAATAATAATAATAATAATAATAATAATAATAATAATAATAATAATAGCGTAAAACTCGGCCAATGAAAATTGATAGATCTTTGGGACGATGCAGTTCCCATCAGCCTAAGTCTAGGCTAGGCTCATCGCTAATAGCAAATAGAAATCCATAGTTCAATTTTGCATAAGCAAAAACCTGATGCGAAAATCCTCTGTTGAGTTGCCTTTGGTCTATTTTAGATAGCACGGCAGAGTAAATGTAGATATTGCAGTAGCTATGGTTGATATATCGTTGCAATTGACCATTACATATGGAGGCTAAACGATGCTTCGGCATTACTACGTAAATGACTAATTTCTTCGGGACTAAGCTTTCTTTTTTCTTTTGAATTTTGCTCAAGGAGGAAATGCTTGTTTGATGATGGTTTTTTTTTTTAAGTCTAGGTCGGTTAGGGTTTTTCGCTCCTTGATGATGTCAATCGACACGAGATACGTCGTGCTCAAGCGTCCCTAGTCTTTTAGTGTAGTGCGTAGCTGCCTAGCTCATCCTAGCTACATTTCAACATGAATTGAATACTGAGATGGAATATCTGCTCTCCAATTAGATCGCCATACGTTTCGAAGCGGTTGGTTCGAGCTCATTTACTACTAGCGGCAGGTGTGTGGTGCCTCTTTATATAGGCTTTGTCTTGAAACTACATATGGAGTAGAATATTGGCTGGAGTGATCAAATAAGAATCCCTCAAATTGTGTGTGTTTTGTTTTTGTTCTTTTAGGAGTGTGCAAGGCTAAATTAGGTTAGAAATATATGATAGATAAAGAATGAGCCAGCACCAAAGATTTCTGTAAATCCCTTTCGTGGTAAATAGTATTATCTAAAGTGCTTTGCAAGACTTCTGATGGTTTTCCTTTTCTTGATGTGGGTGTTCCTCTGGGTAATGCTGTGTGATGTGAATAGTTGTTCTTGTCAATGTTGAATGGCGTTGATCTTTGAGATCCTTGATTAATTGAAAGATATCTTGATGGTGATGATATTGTGACGAAGTTATGTTCCATCATAAGAATGAGGACTTTTTCTGTTGTTGTAGTCTCTTAAGAGTCTCCCATTGCCTATCTTTGTTGTCACGGGATGTTATCATGGTGAGTAACACCTCACGGCTAGTGATTTTAGTGGTTCTTTGGTGGACTAAATGTCTGATGTAGAGGGGCAGCCGTAAAGAGGTGAGGGCTGAGTGTTGTAGAGATTAGAGATTGCAAACAGCCATGGTATTAGATTCGAAATTTTGAAGCTTGGTTAAAAAAAATATATATGTGGCAAAAATTGTTGTTTGATAAATGCAATATGATCTTAGAAGCACATGTTGTAAAGTGTTTCATATTGTTTGATAAATTTTGGACATAAATTTTTGAAGTTCCCTATTGATAAAGATTAGTATATACAATTACTAGCCCAAATAGGGTTATTATGTATATTAATTTGGAAAATAGCATGAAGTTTAATTCCCATATTTAAAAGATGGGGATGTATAATTGAAAAATATTTATCTACCCAAAGGGGATAAATGTTTTGAAAACTATATATAATTCTCCTCTAAATTGATATTATAAAGATGTATGATTTAAATTATTTGTCTGCCCAAAGGGGATGGATTCTTGACAATTATATGTAATTCTCTTTATTGTTATTTTATAAACTTCATGCTGTGAAAAATAATTGTGCATTATACATTATGCCCAAAGGGGAGTTCATAATGTACTAATTATTTTTGTTGAAATATTTATTACCCATAATTTATCTTATTGCATTATATATAACAAACAGTTACGTTTGCTATAAACAACAATAATGTCACGGTTGAAATGTTAATTGGATCAAATATTATAGTGTTAAGGACTTGGTCAAAAAGGGAGACATTGTAATCGAGAATATCATAACTAAATCCATGTTGGCGATCCTTTTAAAGAACATGTAAATAATATGGATGTCTTAGATTCTTTTAATTTCTTTTGTTAGTGAGAATTATATAATTTGTATTTATGGATATTATAATTATATGCAAACTGATAATACTTTCATAATGTCTATTAAATCATTTATTTTCAATGATAGTTATTATTGATTCTATTGTTATACTTTCTCCCGTTGGACGAGAAATTGAAGTATAAAATAGTATCTTTAAACAAATTTTAGTTTAAAAATGACTAGATGTCACTGATTATGAGATCTCATGTTGGATTGTGACATAGTCGTGCAATTTCATGTTGTTTAGAAATTGCGTTAATGTAGTTCATGTCATTGAGAAATTGCATTGATGACCGATAAGAAATAGTGTATATTTTGATCACATGTTGGTACTATTTCTTACTACACTACTAGGTCCATGATCCATGAAAATATAATACTTATTATATGTGGTTATGGAAGGTTTTATATTGTGGCATTTTTTTTTTTTTTTTTTTTTTTTTTTTTTTGGTAACCCAGGAACCCCCCGCACGGCCGGCAGCCGGAGGAGTAAACCTGGAGGGCTGCGTAAGCGGGAGGACCCACCACCCCCGACAACCCACTTAAGACATGGCTTGCACTTAAGCACGACGACGCCGTGGATCGAACTCGGGACCTCTCGTGAAAAGTACCCTTGCCCAACCACCTACGCCACCACCACGGGTGGTTATATTGTGGCATTTTCTTAACACATTGATCTCCAAAATCCTATACTGAGGTTATATAGGATTGGATTGGTATTGAGATGCCATTATTAGAATATTATTCTTTTAAAAGTTGTGGCCACATAAAACAAAATTTTCAATTATTAAATAGTGTCGCTTTCAATATAAAATCTTTTACAAAATAAAATAAGTTAATTAATGTAGCCCAAGTGGGAGAATGTTGAAAATTTTCTATAATATGGGCTTACATTAATTAATTAGTTTTCTATTTTAAATAATCGGGTTAATTGATATTCCAATATTTGTTGAACCCTAAAGTGATCTCGATTGAAATGGATATTGGCATCTGTTGATAATAGGCCTAGTTGAATAGCAAAGTGTAGGCAATTGTATATAACTAAAGCCCGTAATGGGAATGGCCCAGTTGACACACTGTTGATTAGGGTTTGATAGGTCCCCTCTCTAGCCTATAAAAGGGTAGGTTATACCTATCAGTTACTTTAATCCCATTGAAAGCTATTATACTAAAATAGGTCATAGAGAGAAAGATCTGGCATTCCAATATATCACTAATTATTATATTGATCTACTTTTCTTCAAATGAAGCAATGGCTTAAATAGATATGCTTTAGTTCCAATGTGTTTATTGATATCGGTGTTTTACAGTCATATATAAATCCGTTTCTTCTTGATTGATTAGTTATTTATGTGAATAATTTTCAACATCCCGGACCCGCCTCGAGTCCCAGTTAGGTCGAGAATCTTACGACTCCTGAGTGCCCCCCACCTGCTCGCTGAAATGCCTAGCCAAAACTCGCACTTAACTTTGTCATTTAAAGCCTCGGCCGAGACGATTGGTCACGGAGTGGCGCCGCCGTTCGCCCGAAAGCTAAGCTATGCCCTCACCAAGCCAAAATAGGGCCGTCATGCCCTAGCCGAACGACCCCCGCACCGTCTGTCGCCGCCACCATCTCTATCGCGACCGGGCAATCGCTGAACCGAGGTTGCGGATTATCAGAGCCCTCGGCCGAGACCTTGCCACTTCCGGTGAGGCATCTTGTGACATCCAGATTTTCGGGTTTTAATTTGACTGGATAAATAGGATCCTGTCTCATCGCTCGTCAATTTATTGACGGGTCCGAAATTTCAATAAAGAAATTATCGGAGGAAAATTGAAGATCAAAAAAGAAAATAAAAAGGGAAAGAGAAGAAAATTCAATAGGAAAAGTAATGTTATTTACTTTTTCTTTTTCTCTCTCTCCATTCTCTTTTCTTTTCTCTCTTTTCTCTCTCTTCTTTTCTCTCTCTTCTCTCCTCTCCCCTCCTATCCGTGCGAACACCCCCACCGCCTATTCTCTCTCTTTTCCTCTTTGACTAGTCAAGACTTATCCCTTCTCTCTTCTCTCTCTCTCTTCTCTCTCCTTTCTCTTCTTCCTTCTCGTGCACGATAGAACCAGCTTCTTCTTCTCCTTCTTTCTTCACGCTCGAGCGAACCAGAAGCCCGAACCAGAAGCTGTAGCTCGCCGCCGCTGCACCGCCGCCGCCCGTCCCGCCGCCGCACCGCCGCTCGCACGCTCGCTCGATGCCGCGCGCGCCTAGGCATCCCTCTCCCGCTCGGCCCAGCTCTGTTCGCTTCTGTTTCAGCTCCGTCCGCTCACCTCCGGCCACTGCCCAACTCCGCCCGACCTCCCCGACGTTCCCCTCGCCCTCCGCCGGCCTTGCTCCGCCATATCAGCCACCGGAACAGCTTCGTTTGGCCATGAACAGCAGCTGGAAAAATGGGTTTCCAGCACTGTTCAAGGCCGTTTTGGGCCGTTTCCCGGCCCCGAACCCGAGGCCCGCTTTGGGAAGAATTGTTCCTCGCGTCGCCGCCGTCGGATTGATCTGATTTGCGCGCGATTTGGTGAGTAATCTCACTAATCCTGAATTAGTTGGCTAATTATGCTTAAGGTTGGTTTAGTTTTAATTAATTATGTTTAGGTTGTTAGATTAGAATTAATTAGCAATTATTAGTCAATTGTGATGCGATTTAGATAAATTGATTGTGCAATTAACAAGTAGACGTGGTCTACTATTTATTGGGAGTGTCTCGGGAATTTTCAGACCCCTAATTGGGCTTCAATTTGGCGATTCAGGCCTAAGTGGGATTTTTGGCATTTGAATATTATTTTTCGGAATTAAATTAATTATTTATTTATTTTCCGAAAATTCAACTGAGATGGTCCGAACCGGAAAATTATGCTGATGACCGTGGTGAAGTTCGCTTATTTAATCGGGCTTTATTTTGAGCTAAATTGAATTTTTAATATTAATTATTTAATTTTCGAAATTAATTAATTATTTATTTATTTTCCGAAATTCAACTTGGATGGCTAGTGGCCGAATTTTTATGCTGATGATCATGGTGCAGCCCGTTTATTTAATTGGGCTTTAATCGAGCTAAATTGGATTTATTGAAATTAATTATTAATTTTCGAAATTAATTAATTAATTATGTATTTTTCGGAAATTAAGATTGGGATGGCCAACGACCGAAATTTTGTGCTGATTGTCGTGGCGTAGTCCGTTTATTTAATTGAGCTTTATTTTGTGCTAAATTGAATTATTTGTGAAATTATAAATTATTCTTTAATTGAATAATCTTTGGTTATTAATTGAAAAATAACCGGGCATTGGTTGATGATGCCAAAAATATTTGAATGGACTACAGAAAATGTGGGAGTTATGGAAAGAAAAATATTATATTTTGGCTAAGGCCCAGCCGTGTGCCCACGCACGATATTTTATCGAATATTTTTGATACGAAGAAATGAGGCCAAGACAAGTCAAGGCGAGGCACAATGTCATTGGGCCGTGAGGGATTAATCGTGTGTTGGCTTATAGTTGAAGCAAGATGATTATCGAAAGTGATGTGATGTGTGTTGTGTTGAGGGAAACCAATGGATCATGAGCAGGTAAAGGACTAAGTACTACACAAGTAGAAGACTTTGTGTGAGTTACCTCTAGCGCCTTATACCATTGCTTATTGTAGTTAAGGACTAAGTATTACATGGCGACCTGAGTCGCATGAGAATTACCTCTAGCGCCTTGCTGCATTGTTATGCATAGTGGAGGGCTAAGTGCTACACGATAGAAGATCCCGTGTGAGTCACCTCTAGCGCCTTACCCTATTGCATTTTGTAGTTAAGGACTAAGTACTACACGATAGCGAGATTTCGTGTGAGCTACCTCTAGCGCCTTATACTATTGTTATTTGTGGTCAAGGACTAAGTACCGCACGATGGCGAGACTTCGTGTTGGGGTCACCTCTAGTGCCTTGAGCCTATATGTGAGCGGGAATGTTGAATGGGAATGTTGAGATTAATTATCGAGTATAGATGAAATCATCGATATGGTTTGATTCGTTTGTTATGGATTGACTGATTGAACTGAATTGGCCAGGGAAAGGTCATCGTTGACATGTAATCGATTAAGTCGATTGATCATTGCCTTGAGTCTGATGTTGCAAATTGATTGACTGAATGGAAATAACCGTGAGTGGTATTGTTGGCTTGTAATCGACTATGTCGATTTGATCAATGCTTCTATCGGTGATATGACTGTTTGGGTGCCTATTATCAATTGTACTGACTTGCAGGTGGGATATGAGGCCAAGGTACGTCTTCTGCCCTATGCGTGTATAGGCAGCCTATAGTATAATGGTTTACTAATTGGGCTTAGTGGGGTAGAACTCACTGAGATGTAGTCTCATCCCAGTTTGGGGAAAAACATTTCAGGACCCCGATGAGGAGCTGATGAGGAAGAGTTTGAGAAGGAGAACTCGAAGGTGAAACTTGAGGAGAATGATTTTTGGAAGAAGAAGATAATCCCGAGAGAGGCCTTGAGTATGGCCCAGATGGACTGAGAGTTTATCTTCTTTTGAGATCTCCTTTTTGATATGAATAGTTATGAAGTGGTTTGTGTTTTGTATAAAAGTTTGGTTATAAGTTTCTATATGGAAAATATGACCCTGCTTTTCTATCCCATTGTTTTATTATCTGGGGATTTATAACTGCTTCCGCATGTGCATAATAATTGAAAGGGTCGACGATACATTGTCCTGGGATATCGCATTTAAAAATCGACCAAGTAGAAGGATGTGTGCATGCCCGAGGATCGGGGCGTGACACATCTAATTGCCGCCGATCACCGTCACCCTCCTCGGAAAACCCCCCCAAAGTTACTCACCATCACGGCTTCCTTTGGTCTGCAACCCAGGCTAAGTTGGGCGAAATCTGTTTGGCCTCTCTTTTTTTTTTTTTTTTTTTTTTTTTTTTCACGTGGGCCTACAGGGGAGCCCTCTTACAAGAGGATTCCCCCCCCCCCCCCGGCCACCCTAATTTGGCCCAATCCAAGCCACATGAAGGCTTGACTAGGGCGGGTCGAGCCTAACCCATCGAGCCAGTTGACTGGTCTGTCCCTAACCGGACCACACCCAGGCAAGTTTGACTGACCCGCCCCGACCAGGTCAGACCTGAGTCAGGTCAAACTTGACCCGACCCGGCTCACCAAAAAAATAATAATAATAAAATTCAAAATTCAAAAATTCAAAAATCTAAAAAATGCAACTACAATTAGGATCTTGATAGTTATCATTATTATTTTAATGATTGCCCACACATATGATCACCTCACATGTTAGTGGATAGGTATAAAATCAATTCAAACTGCCTAACAAAAATCTTCTCTCTTAAAATAAACAATATTAAGTACCGAGATTGCACTAATTAGTGTAATCAAGACCCCGACCCTAAATTGTCTGGTTGCGTAGGAAGTGAGGTACACTCACATACCTCACTTGGTTTCTAGTTGACCCCAATAGGCTAGTGGCGAGTCATTATCGTGAAATTCTTAAAAACACTCCAATGTCGCATGAGATATGGACTTGGGAGAGCTCGTGCCTAAACATGGGTTATAGGTTCAATCTTTAGGCAATACCCCTAAATCTATTCCCTTCCCCCGAGGGATAGGTCGCGATAGCTTGACAACTCCACTATGGACAAATTTAAACCTTTGAGGACTTAAGCCTAATCTATCTTGATCAAAAATAATTTTTGTTTGGCAACGAGGATACCAGGGGACATTATATCCCTAACGTGAGTGTTAAATGTTTTGCAGTTGGGAGTTATAAGGGGAGAAGTGATTGTTAATATCTTGTCTTACATGTGTGGAGTTGGGAATAAATGTTTATGTTTTAAACTTTTGAAGTGGTGTTTGTTTATAGACTGTCGTGCATGTATTATGTCCATAATTGCAATAGGTTTAGGATTATTTTGATAATTTTCCTGGGTGTCATGATGTCAAGTATAAATTTAATCAAATACTTTAGGCAATGTGGACAATTTTCCTCTTTTCTTTTTTGTTTCTTTTTTTTCTTCACAAGGCCAATGGGCTCGAAAGCCCTCACTGTGGTCGAGGAGGGTGGCCAAGCCCTCACCTAGGCCCTCTTGAGCCACGGCAAGGCCATTGCAGCCCTCACCCAAGCCTTCATAAGGGGTTTAGTGGCCCTCACGAATGGATGGCAACCCCACCAATCCTGTGAAGAAAAAAAGAAAAAATAAATAAATAAAAGTCCATAAAAAATTCAAAAAAATTAAAAAGTCATCTCCACGTAGGTGCATTAAGACTGAAATAATAAACTCTCAAAAGGTTTAAAATTAAATTGACCGTTATACAATATATATGCCCAACTGCGCTTGTTCGCCTAAAGACCCAACGGACCTGCACGCGGTTCACCTGGTTTACAAGACCTTAAACAACGTGTTCGGAACCACCGAGACTAGCGGCACCGAGCCGTGTTCCGATTTCCATTTTTTTGGCCCTAGGCCTGCTATGATTTTCCCACGAAGCAACTAAAATTGATCAGATATCGACATACAGGCAGGGACTGTTTCGCGGTTTGGAGTGGGCCTGGATGTCGATACTGGACCTGCATAGCAATGGATCATGGGCTCGTCTGCTGACCCAAAAAACATTTGCCCATGCAACTAGCTCAAACCTAATTGCAAGTTTTAGTGACGAGAACGCGAGTTATCAACTAAAGGTCCGGGTGATCTCAAATCAAGAAGTCGCGGGTGGGGAAATACGAACCCTTTCGAAATCGGCTATGATCTTGAGGAAAGAACGTGCGTCACGAGAAACTGTCTAATTGTGCAATGATTACGGATGTATTTGTTTTGAGAAAAATAAATGATTTGAAAGGCATCTTCATAAATTTTTTGCTTATATCATTTGAAATAATTAGTCTACAAGAAATATTTTCGTTATCGACAATAATTTATATCTAGATATTTTCGTAGATGATGAAAATATTTTCCATTCATTCATTTTTATAGACAATAAAGGCGACTATTTTTTAGAATTTTTTTAAATCATTCATATTTTTAGTGAAAAAAACGGGGCTAATATCCTCTTAAAAGTCAATGACATTCTTAGGTCGTCAAGGTAGCTTTCAGTTTCAACCAATTTAGGTCCATTGGATGGTCAAAGATGCAGTGAACGGGTGCAGAAAAGTCCAAAACAGGTAATATGCGCAATTCATTTGTGCGATAGTAGAAGACGACACACCAACCTTATACGGGTCCACGCGCATCCTAGGGAATATTATTCCATCACCTAGCTGGCACAGCAAAGAAAAGGTTGGAAAACAAACAAAAAAAAAATCCCATTCTAAGGCACCAAAATGATTAACTCATGTCCTTTTTTATGAATCAGCATCTTAATCTTCTTAAATATCTCTACATTTTTGTGGGCGAGGTTTATTGTGAGTTCACATTGCATTAGGAGAAATTATCAAAAAATTCCTAAACATATTATATAGGTACTAATTCAATTATAAACCTTTCAATTGTGCTAATTTAATCCTAAATTTGTGATAATATGTCAATGTAACCATTCCGACCAATTTTAACCAAAAATCATTAATGTGGATAGTTAATGCCAACATTGATAATTTTTGTAAATTTTTACACAATTAAAAAAAAAATTATCGTAGTCGATGACCATTGACCATGACCCTCACTAGATCTCGGCAAAGATCACCTCACCCAAGCTCTCGTTGGCCGCGGTCAAGAGTGGCCCTTGGTGGGCATCACCTAAAATCAGCCACTAGCAAAGAGAAAAAATAAATAAATAAATAAAATTAAATTGCCTATGCCAACACCAGCTATGCCTTGTAGGACTATCGATACTAATTGTATCACCATGTGAGCCATTTCCAATAAAAAAAAATTATCATAATGATTACATTGAAAAACCATCAAAATTTTAAAACTAAATTGACATAATTAAAGAGTTTATGGTAGAATTGACCGTTACACCATCAGTTTATGACTTTTTCCGACAACTCTTTGACACATTACATGCAAAGAAATATCATATAGGATCGCGAAACTCCATATGATTGGAAAGAGTAAAGAGAGAAAAAATTAATAATGTCACAATACTTAATGCTAGATCCACTTTCATTCCAATCCTTGATTCAAACTGGAAAGATTGTCCCTGCTCGTCCAAAGTCCGCACAAGATTAGACTTCCCCTCTTCTAGTTTTGTTTGTTTTTCTTTACCTTTTTCTTTTTTACATTAATTTTGAGAAATCAACATAATGAGATTTATATTCCTGGAGCATTTTAGATACGTAATATTTTATTCAAATTGGCTCATGCACGAAAAGTGTCTGTCCTCCACCATCTATCGTCTTTACTTTAGGAAGATAGCACACGTTAAATCGACCTTGTTTTGTTTTGTTTTATTAATGCACTCTTTGTGCTCAATGACTTGTGCACTTAAGTCCATAATTCCACAGAATTTTTCCCAATTTAGTCCCTAGAAAATTATATTGTCCTGGCCAATCACGCAAATTCTCAATAACCTTCCATTTTCGCAGATGATTCTGATAATTTCCCTATCTTGAATGTGGCTCACATGAATCATATTGTGCAGATGACGCCTAGTAACTGCAAAGAAGAAGCATGTGAATCGCCTGCATTATTTCCTTTCTCTTGCCCATCTTTTTCATTGCAGCCCGTGGGGTCAACCTGCCACTGAAATGAAGTCAGAAGAGCTGATGCTTTACAGGCTTGCACCAGCCAGGAGAGTTGCCGACCTATCTCTCACTTTGATTTCTCTTAAAAGTTTTTAAACTAGCTGTTCCTGGTAATGAAAGTAAGGTCTCCGTACTTCCATGTACAGCTCTCTAATATCATGGGCTGAGCATCTTAATTAATGCATCTGAGATAACCACCAAACTCTTCTTTGCTAGTTCTTACTAAACCAATATAATACGGATCTCAGGAGAAAGATATTACTTCGTGTCTATATCACATAGATCAGACAAGATATCAAGGTACACAATTCCGATTGTCAAGTAAAAGTCGAAATTTTTGAGGAATTTTATGAGTGCAAAATATGCGATTTTTTCGCTCGAATTTCTTGCACGATGACCCGTATTGACCGCTGATGACATTTTGGCATTTACTGCGGTTTTCCTACAGATCGTATCGTTAGAAACAAGTACGCGACTCTACCGGTGATGGTTGATATCGGGCCGACATGATCTGGCAAGAAGCAAATTTTCCTTTTGCCTTGTGAGGAAGAGGGTGGTTCATGGGGTGCGGCGGGCCAAGAAGAAACGCCTTTTGAGCGTCTAACTTCCTCCTCCCGTGAAGCGTCACATCGCATCGCTTGAGGCCAAAATACATTTCTCCCTTTGATTGCGGTACGTCCAGCTATAGAAAACGCGCAAATATCACCGGTAGAGAGAGAGAGAGAGAGAGAGAGAGAGAGAGAGAGAGGGGAGGGAGGGCACTGCAAATTATTTATTCATGGGAAACACAAGAAACGGCGTGTTCTCCTTTCCCCTGCAAGAAAAGCTCCCGACGTGACTGCGGTCAACATCGACAACAGCCACCGCCTCATTCTCAGAATCCTACGGGTATTCTTAATCTCCGCTACCTCCGAGAGAGAGAGAGAGAGGCAGGGAGAGAGAAACTTGTAGTAAGCATGCTCTCTTTCTTCAACAATTTTGCTACTGAATCTCCAAGAATGCGTGCACCATGTTCTGTATCTTCAAGAATGCGACCACCGTGTTCTGTTCGTCGTGTTTCTGACTACCCCGTTAACAACTTTTTGTTGCAGCAGCAGCAGCAATGGAGAATCTCAAGACCCCCTTCAAGGGAATCGTCAAAGATGTGAGAGGGAGAGCCGCGTGTTACAAGCAGGACTTGGCTTGTGGGTTTTGTTTAGGCATGAGGTAGCTTTTTCTTTTTTCTTGATTGATTTAGCTTCTGGAATGCAGATGAGGAATTAGATCTCGTCCTTGGAAAAAAGAGACATTTTCCTAGATCTTTTTGCTGATGGCGGTTTTGATGCTTTATGCTCAGGATTTTAGCCCCGACAGCATATATCTTCTTTGCTTCTGCCCTTCCTGTTATAGCCTTCGGGGAGCAGCTAAGCCGAGACACCAGTGAAGGCAAGAAGCAAGATAAAACCAGGCTTTTGATAAGGGTCCTTCCTGGTGGCTTTGATACCATGTAAATATTCTAATATCTCCATGATAGAGGAAGAGGGAAGATAGATAAAGGTTACATCTTTACTTAATAACCGAACTTTTTTAATATTTACAATCAGGAGGTATGCCTGAACAATACGAATAGTAAAGGAAGTACTCTAATTTAATAAAAAAATTAGTTATCTTGCTTTAACATGAAAGGTAGCTATTCCAGAAAATAACGATAATATCTGTAATATGATGGATCGAGTAATCTCCCAAATCACGACTCATCAACTCGTTGACTAGCAGAAATGTGCACGTCTCCTTCAAACCCTGCCAAGAAAGATGTCAAAAGAAATTTGCATTCGTTATCACTTCATCTTCAGCGTCCGAATACCCAAAAATAAAGTAATCTACACCATATAGGGCACTTGAAATGAAACTATTGACTTTTCAATTCATCAGTGTAGTGAAGTGAGAGATCTTGGCATCAAAAATGGATGATAGGCCCGCGTCAGCTGATGGACAAGCGCTTGCCACCTTCAGCTGATGCGTTTCACGCCGTTTACTCAGCCAAACTTAGCCAAGTATCGTCCAAACTGTGTAAATTCAGTTCAGTGAGATTCAGGACGATTTCCATGTTAAAGCTTATCGGTGTTGACCCGTGTCACATTCAGATTTTTTTCTCACTGAACTGAATTCATGTCATGTCTAATTTTATATCAAATGGGTGCTTAGTGTCCATCTAAAGACAACCGATAAGGTGAGAAAATAAACGTACTGTTGATACTTGACGTTCACAGCTGCGGCAAACTTTGCGATTACGTCGAAGGCCGTTGTCGAGAGGACAATGGTCGCGTCGTCACTTGAGGGACGTGAGGAAGACGAAGGAGCATAGTCGACAATTCGGACTTCCACAGTCTGGTTGCGTATGCATATTCCCGAGGCAATAGCACTGGTGCACCTTACTAGGTACCGCCTCCCACACGACGCTCCGTTGTCCCATATGCTTTCCCCTGCTGCTGCAAAGAGGTTGCTAGATGGGAACTGCGCTGAATCATTGCCGTAACACGTAGTCGCTGAAACACAAAGATGTCAAAACTTGTGAGAGAGAGAGAGAGAGAGAGAGAGAGAGATCGTACGTACGTGTGTATGGAGGACCGTAGGAAGCGGCGGTGCCGACGTCGGCGCAGGAGAGATGAGTCCGCACCGTCAACAGAAGAAGGATGAGCAGAGGAGGAGAGAGAAGTGGCAATCTAATGCCGGAGGGCTTCATTGTTCTTGGCGAGTTCCAAACGACGGAACTCAGCTGCACGAGCTTCAAGTGATTAAACCTAAAATTGCATCACCCACACGCACACATATATAGTCTTATTTAGAAAAAGAAGCTCCGAATTTGTTCTTTTTCTTCTCCTTTTCTAAATCTCCGAATGTTTCCACGCTAATGATGCTGGCTCAAAAGAGAATCCTGCATCCGAACCCCCCTTTTGCGGGTCGTGCCCGTAGTCCGAAAAGGTTTACTTTTCCCGCCGTTGAGGTCGCCAAATGGCAAAGATTCAACGTGCTAATTATTCCTGCTCGAGAGTAGAACAGTCCCCTCTTTTTTCTTGGTTACTAATTGGAAAGTAATTTTTGCACCAGAAGCAACACGCAGCAGGGACATGTCAATCAGTAGATGAATTTTAGATGAGATCTTACAAAAAAAAAAAAAAAATAGAAATGATTACATGACAGTTTTCAATATATTGTGAGAATAACAATTTATTCAAAATTACAAAAAATAAAATCACAAATACTTATAAATTATTATGAAACCAACTTTTTCAAAAATTTATAACTCACAATAAACCGATATTTTCATAATACAAAAAAAAAAAAAAAACTGTTATGCTACCAAAATCCTTTACAAAACAATTAGTAAAATTTATCAAAAAAGTCTTAGATCCATTGTACTATGACCTAAAAACATATGACATGCCCAGCTAACTAGCTCAAGCCTGCCCTAATATTTCCCTCATTAAAGGGAAGTTTTAGTGACGAAGCCATTAGTGATCAACAAGAAGATCATGCGATCTCTTTCAAAAAGTTACGAGCAGGATAGAAAATCTGTTGAAAGTTCATTCGTAAAACAAACAAAAGTGTCTTGTTCCACATAAGAAAGTTAGTGTGTGAATTAATATATTAGTGTGGAAGTTTTCTAACATTACAATGAAAGTTAATTGGCTAAGTAGGCTTAACCCTGCATTACCCACATGCGGGTTCACGATTTTAATGCAGTTAGCACTTTGCAAATTATAATTGGCTCTAATTCTCTTTTATTTTTTTTTATTTACTAATATTCGAATTCATAATTATAAAATAACATTTGTGTTCTATTGAGATAGCTTGACTATTCGCAATAAAGTTACAATTATATTTTTGTTATTTAATTCTGAATTTTATTGTTTTTTGCCGAACAATTATTACGCACTCTTACAACATTTAGAAGATTATGTCTGTTTAGACATAATTTCTTAACCTTTAGAAGGTCGTGATTGCTTAGGCATAGCTTTTTAACTTTTGAAAGGTTGCATTTGTTCAATTGTTATTTTTTAGAAGTTGTAGAAATTTGATATTGTAAACTTTTGGAAAGTTGTGTATATTCGGACATAACTTCGTAATCTTTGAAACATTGTATTTGTTCATTATTTTTTAGAAGTTATAGAAATTTGGATCATAAAAAATTTATTAGTTATTATTTTTTTAATCCGAATTTTTTCAACGTGTCTTTTGAGAAAGTATCTTTTCACTTTAAAACATTTTTCGAAAGGTTACTTCCGTTCTAAAGATTGTAGTATATTCATCAGTTTTCGGTCTCGTTCATCATTAAGTCTTATCAATTTTGAAGATTCATCATTAATATATTCATGGTTGGCGCTAAATGTACACAGTGTGAAGATTCATTAGCTAATTGAGCGGATACAGTACATGGGTAAAGTAACTCATCATCTCGGCGATCGATTTCGTCGTTTACCAAGTAGAGACATTTCTCTGATTTAGGATGGGGAAAATTGCCTCCAAAAAGACGAAGAAGAAGAACCTACGTACTAGAAGTAACAGACTGTGGACTGAGAGGCTAGGAGATTTACCTCGTAAGTGGCTCCGAAGTGGAGGTTTTTTAGATGTTGTGATGTTATAAAGTGTTATCATGTTTCTCAACAGAGAAGAGAGAGAGAGAGAGAGACAGAGAGACAGAGAGACAGAGAGAGAGAGAGAGAGAGAGAGAGAGAGAGAGAGAGAGAGAGAGAGAGACAGAGAGACTGAAATCCCATTAATTGGTTCCAACGCAAGAATAAAGGAATTTGTGTTAGATAAAGAAGTTACAACACGGATGGCAAGCTCAAAAGCTACTGATGAATGTGGCCATTATATTACCGTGTAAATGAAAAGCAAATTGGAAGGATGCTGATGGCTATTCTGTTCTCTTACATACGCATTCCCCAAATGTCTCGAGTGTGAGAAAGAAAATTTGGGGATTATATATGTGATTAACGAGTTAATCACTTGCATTTACTGTCCATTAATGCTTGTCAAAATGTAACTATTGTCATGCTTTTCTCTAGAAGGGATTAATGGATTATACAGAAGGATCGGTCATCCTCCTACCTAAAAGCTAGGCCAAAAGGGGCACATCTTCTTTTTCTATTGGAGGGTGTTTGGCTTATGCTTCTAGAGATGGGAACCAAATTGACATTGTCGGAGTTGTGTTCCTATAATCCTACTGTTGTGATTGCTGACGAGCTCGAGGCTAGATCATCGCTAGACTAGATTGCTGCCATCAGTCACCCTCACCCTTCCATTGGATTCTTTCTCATGATGCGACCAAAGGAGGGACTGGATAATCGAAGACGGAAAGTAGTAAGACCAAATTATTAGGGTTGAGTAACATTCATTGATCCGATATTTTACACAGTTTAGAGGCCTGAAAATTACCTATAGGCGTACAGTATGCACTTTGACTTCTTCACCCCTCGTACGAAAAAACTCTCAGAAATTAGGGCTTCTAGAGAGAATGCTTTTTTACTTTTATTGTATTAGATATTTAGTATGATACATATAGGATGGAGGAGACCCATATATATGCTTGAGTTTTTCTGATTATAACAATAATCTCCTCCTAATCTAAAAGTAAAGATTCAATTTCTTTATTTACCATCTACACCATTAATTACAAGAATACTCTCCCTTAGAGTACCATGGAAATCCTAAACTCTTAGAAGTTTTAGGACACGCTCCTTCATCTTGATATTGTGCCTTGAATACATTCGATATGTGACATATGTATCATGTAATGGCTTAAAAATAAGATTGAATATAAACCAAAAATTTATGAGACTACATCAAGTCAATTAAATATTAGAGCAATTTAGACTTCGAGTCATCTGCGCTCATCTATGTCCCACTAGATTAGACAATTTCTCGATAAACTTTCATTGCACGTTATAATATCTTTAAATAAATGTGGTGCCCATGCTTTGTTTGTCCAGATGCTTAGAACGTGTGAAAGAACCTTCGAATCGCAACCTGCATCATCCTCTATGGCTCGCCATCTTCTCACGGCAACTCGTGGAGTCCTCCAGCCACTGGGACAAGTCAAAAAGGCGGATCTCACTAGTGGCCCGCACTGCCACTCCTCCATCATCCTTTCTTCTTGCGTTCTGATTGCGGGGGTCATGAAGTTACACCAACTTCCGCTGTTGAATTGACTCGGGTAAAATTGACTTTTCTATCACTTGTAATATTTTCTCCCGACGATTAAAGGTGCGTTTGGGACTTGCTTTGCAAATGGACTTTGGCTACCTAAAAGCCTTTTGGCCAAATATTGAGTGTTTGAGAAATGTTTTACAAACCCCATTTGGGGAAAGCTGGCCCCTTTTGAAGGACGAGCTTTGGGCTTTCAGCCCTCGGAAAAGGCTTGCGAGACAATGTTCATCAGACTTGCAAAACACTGTTCATCTTCTTCATTAAGGCGGACGTCCAGGTTGAGCAGGGTCTTGAATGGCCGGCAACGGAGCAGAGAGAGGCTGGCGATGGTCACGGCAACCTAGGTGATAGTTGCTAGTGGATCGCATAACCTCCGGCAATATCTAAACCGCGCAATCTAGTCGCGCGACCCTTGTTGAGACCCTCACCTGAGGTCGTTGGGGTTGCATGACCCCCGGCGCAGCAGCCCGCACCGAAGGTCTTGCCTAGTCTCGCGACCCCCGGCAAGATCGTCGCCTAAGGTCGTGCACTAGGCAACCTTCCGGCCACGCCGACCTCAAGCGAGGGTCTCGCCGGGGATCGCGAGACCTTCGACGAGGGCCGCTGCGCCGAGGGTCGCACAACCCCAACTGAGACCTCGCCAAGGTCGTCAACCACGGCAAGCTCGTCGCGGCCTCAGGCAAGGGTCTCACTTGTGGTCGGTGACCTTAGCGAGGGTCTCGACTGAAATCGTGTGACCCTTGCCGGGGGTCACCTGACGGCAGGCAACCCTCGCCAAGGCCACGTGACCACAAGCGAGAGTCTCGCCTAGGTTGCCAACTTTCACTTGACCCCAAGCGGCCCTCACCGATGGTCTCCGAGGGCTACCTAAGGTCCAACAACCTTAGATGATGGCCGCTGGTGGTTGCTACCCTTCACCAATGAGTTTTTTTTTTTTTTAATAATAAAGACTTTTGTATATATAATTTATCCAAACGCAATTTTGGTTAAAGGTATTTCACAAGGGACTTTTAGGTTCCGATTCACCAAACACAATTTGCATTTTGAAAAACCCCTTTGACTTAAAGTCATTTACATTTTTCTAAGGACTTTTCCCAAAAATCTAACCAAATGCACCCTAACCCATCCATGTGACATGTACACACATCATTTTCATGATATCCGCAAAAGTCAATGACCATATCTTTTTCTCCACATAAGGAGCCTTTTTATCCATGAATTTAAATTACATAAGATATTATTTTCACTTTGCAACCCTAACAATATAGGTTTTTTTTTTTTGGTCAGTCCTACTCTATTCCTACTCTACACTCACTTGCAGACTTATGCCTTGCCTCTTGCAGGGCGTGGGAGTCGCAACCCACTCTCAAACTTACGTGTCCCAACCCCCCATCCCCCCTGAGAAGGTGGGGATTTGAACCCCTCACCTCCTCCTTCCATGTTGGAAGGGTGGCCACTGGGGCGAACCCCTAGTGGTTACCCTAACAATATAGGTCGCAAGGCAAAATTTGCACACAAATGCATCAAGTCACAATAGATATGTAAGATAATTAATATGGGATATAACTTGTGCACATGAAAAAAAAAAAAAAAAAGAAGGTAAGATAAATATGAGAATATTTACTAGTAAAAATACGATAAATATAAAAAGCTTATCGATATTGGTAAAAATGATTTTTCTCTATTTAGACGTCTGATTATCATAATATACACTCATTCAATACGAATTTTATGGTTATGGATGCTAGTGATCCTTTTCCAATTCTCTGTAAACCTACTAAATTCATCACTACGACTGAGGTACATCGAGTTGGCATGTGATTAGTGCTCGGACTATCAACATTGGCTTTGATCATTCATTGTTGGAAATGAAATCAGGAGATCATAGGGAGCAAGAACAAAACAAAACTATCGATTTTAGTTGTCAAGAGTAAGACAACGGAATGCCTTTGTCATAGTTGTCGGAATGGTTAACAAAAGGAGGTTCTATTGGAAGATATGATGTTGATTCGAGAGAATATACTCAAGAGATACTAAAGATTTATTTTGAATATTTGAGTCAATTTAGGATTAGATATGCTACTCATAGATTAGAGAAATATAATCATTCTTTTTTTATTGCTTGTCATATGTATTATATAGTGACTCTTTTGTACATTAAAGAATACAATTAATGAATATAGAAATTCTCCCAAGTCTTTCTTCTTCTACTCCAGATTTTGTCATGGTATGCTCTTGACCTAGCTTCTACAATTTTCTTCCTTGATTGCCCACCAGATAGAACTGCGCCTTTGTTATTGTAGGAACTCTAACCTACAAAATAAGGTTAGCACTCCGGTATAGGAATCGGTATCTGAATTTCTTGAAGAACAGATACTTTTTCCTTATCGCTTTACACTTACCAACACCATGCCTAAAGACCCTTCGTTGACATCAGAGGAGCGAACTCCAGAAGAGTCGATCATGTAGCAAGATACAAGCATCTCAAATCTGTCTATTGGACTTCTGACTCAAGAACAAAGGGCTAAAGCCCAACCCAACAAGGGACAACCCATTGCAGGTGTGACATCCCAAATTTCACCGATCTTCATTAGTGTAATTAGATCATTAGGAACTTAGATTAATTAGATTGGGCCAGAAAGTGAACCCGATGGATCGTGAGAAATGTGTGAGCTTGAGAAATAAGTAGGCCACACGAATTGGACTTGAGAAGTCTAATGAGAGATTATCGACTTGAACTTGGCTTGAAGCGGGCCAAGGTTCAGAATTATCAAATTTGTAGATTTAGTTTAGTGGGCCGGATTGTTATAGATTAAGCCTATTGAGCCGGAAATGAATATTAGGCCCGAGTGATTTTATTTTATAGATTATAATTATGATAATTTGATTAGTGATTGTAATGTTAATATCAATTTCTAACTTTGCATTTCTTGTGATGAATTATTTATAGACTAACATTGACTAGTCGATATGTTATGTCATGACTTTGTATAATCATAAAAGGATTGAAATCAAGTAGAAACAAAAGGAAATTAATTGAAAAACATTAGAAACTAATGAAACGGCTAATGACACGGATTGGAGACAAATTGAATTTGAGAGATCAAACTTGGAGGCCATGACATCTCTCTCTCTCTCTCTCTCTCTCTCTCTCTCTCTCTCTCTCTCTCTCTCTCGTTTCTCCATGTACTCGACACCCACGGTTTTCTATTCTCTAGAAACCGAAACTAGCAACTTCAAGAAACACAATCATTAACAAAAATCTCATGATTACTCTAGCCTAGGGATTAGCCTTGTAGATCTATTTCCCTCTTAAGTTTCAGAACTCTCTCTCTCTATTTAAAAACCGAGAAACCCATATTCATCTTCTTCTTTTCGTTTTCTCTCGGTCGAGTAGTGAAGAACCAGAAGCAAACCAGCGATTTCTTCTTCTTGCATGCGAGATTTTGGTGTTGATCTTGAAGCATCTTTGTGTTGTTTAGTAGCTGAAGCAAGGTAAGGAAAGATATAACTCTAAATTAAAAGTTATCCATTGTTTTGTCAAGAAAGCTTGCGGATCTAACCAAACAGTGAAGGATTTGATTTGTAGTTGTTGTTTTGTGGTTAATCTAAGCTTAGTAAGTGTTAGATTGAAGGTAGAAACCATTGCATGTTGCTTTTGAGTCTTGCATGTTTCGAAAGCTTGATGAGAGTTGGTTGTTTTGATTGAGCAAAGTGAAGAGATGTTTGCCGGGTGAAGAAATGAGGTGAATGTCGTGATGTGTGAGTTGAAGTGTGGATATATGATTTGAGCCGAGCTACGAAAGGATTCTTTGTTGAGAAAACTTGCTGAAGTTACTCTTAGTTGCTGTGATTAAGTAATGAAGTGTTGTAGAAGAGACTTGTGGAAAAATAAATGGTTTGGTCGGGCTAGGAGTGCAGGAATCGTGTATGCCTATTCTGTATTCTGTTCTAGGAGAATACAGTTAGGGAGTCTTCTATTTTGTATTATTTTCTTTATGTATATTGATGAAAATAAGAAAGGAACCATTCTACATGATAAAACATCCATTGGATAGAATTAGGAACTTAGTTATAACCATATGAATATAAAAACGTAGAGATAGAAGTGAATTTGGTCAAACCAGTAAACTGTTTTGTGAGAAACGGTTTGACCTTTATTGATTATACGAATTTTATGTATTTACCTAGTTAGAATTGGACTTTGAATTCTTAATAAAAATTGTAGAAAACATCTTAAGGAATGACGTGTCAAAATTTGAAATTAAATGGATAAGATTTGGCTAGTGAAACAATTTTCTTTGTAGATAAAGAATCTGGACGTCGATACAGGGTGCTAGTAAAGCTTATGGCAATTGTTACTCTTAATACAGTGAAAATTAGACTTAAGTTTCTTCATGGGAATTGTCAGTCTATGTCTTATATATAACATACTAAAATTTGGTAGTATTTCGACAAGAATTGGTATACCTTCTGTGTCCGAAACCGAAACTGTACATTTAGTTAGTAAACTGTCTGGAACCGAGAACATATATTAGATGTTGTGTCTTTTATATTAGGCTTTTGTGATGCACGTAGAGTCTAATAAACCTCATAATAGATGTTAGTCATGTAAGAGTAAGTCTCATATATCATTTGAGGTGTAGGTACATATAGCATCATGCATGTGCAATGAGTGCAATGCATAGTGCTTGATTATGGGGTAAATATATGTTCGACATGGAATGGGACATGTCGTAATGGGTTTTATCTTATAATTTGGACACACACGTGTGCTAGGTTCATGAGAGTTAGATATATAGTTAGATACTTTGGAGTCTTTTCTTTTGCGTACGATAAATGCATTAATCAAAGGTGTGGTGGTGTGAAACGTGTGCTTAAGAGAGTGAATGAACCCATCAGTACAGAGATACTGGTGATGCCCCCGGAAGTTTGGGATGCCCTTGCTGGGTTGTCTTGGATGCCTCGGTAGAGAGATACCGGGATGCCTCGGAGTGAGATGCCCTTGTGTGTGATCAAGGATGCCTCAGTTGTGTGATACTGAGATGCCTCGAAGTGAGATGCCCCTTGCTGAGTGGTCTTGGGAGGACCTCGGTTGTGCAATACCGAGATGCCTCGGAGTGAGATGCCCATAATAGAAATATTGTGGAAGTCCGGATAAGGTAAATTCCGAAAGTGACTCGATCAGATCGGTAGAGTTCCGATTAGTGACTAATCAAGGGTGGATCATATGCATACTAAATATAATTCTACTTGGCGAGTGAGTCCATTTACTATTGTTGCATTGCATCTTGATATAAGATTAAGCTTGAGAAAGGTAAGTATAGAAATGGATGCACATAAGGTGATTATATACATGATGCGTTAATATCTAATTGTTTATGCTTGTAATATACTTCCTTTAGCATCCTAAATTGTTTGATGATTCTCTTGTAATCTTGATGGTTGTGGATTGTTTAAGTTAGAGTTTTATCATTCTTTACTAGACAAGGTCGTTTGCTCATACCTTACATTTTCAGATTGATAGCATGGATGTACCGCCAGTAGCTTGATACAGGGCGGTAGTGTGTCTTGATGTTTCTCTTCATGACGTGTATGATCCCGACATTGACATGACTTTCTCCAAGTATGAGGCTACTTTATGGATGGATGACGGTAGAGCTAACTTGATACCGATGACGTTCGTTGCATGGTTTATCAATCATGAAGGGGAGATATTCGGACCTTTACCCTTTGGAGCAGGAGGACCTGGAACGGGGATGGATGGCACCTAGACGCCTTTGATCTTGTAGAAGTTGATTGACTTTTGTTTTTGTTTTTTTTTTGTTAGATGCGGGCTAGTGTGAGAACTCGTGGAGTAGACACCCTCACTCTTTATCCCTGGCTTTTGTTACGGCTTACTTTTGTTATGTATATGTTATATATAGGTGATGAACATGGAAAGAGTCCAAGTTGATAAATTTTGTAAGCCCTGATGATGATAAGAAGAAATGAAGCTTTTCATGATCTTGTTTATGTGCATGAATGATTTGGCCAATACTTAAATTGAAGGTAGAGTGATTGTAAGATGACCTCATAATATTAACTTGAGATTTTAAATAATCCATGTTATACATGCTAACCTTCAATGGTAAACACTATAGATTAATTAAAGGAGATTACCAATTAGGCAAGATGATAATGATAATTATAATTATGCGTGCGCTTAGTACGTGACGACCTGGGACGTCACAGCGGGCCAATCCATCTAGTGGCTACCTGTCCAGATGGAGCTTGGTCCATGCTTTTATGGATCCACACAAATGAGCCAGGGCCACGGAGAATAGGTCCAACCCGATGGAGGCTAATCGACCGTACCTGGGGCAGGCTCATCCACCAAGCCGGGTTTCTTTTTATGTGGGTCATATGTCCGAATTAGGTAATCTGGTTTGGGATCGAATCCCTACCCGATTCCCCAACCCGAATTTTTTCCGTATCTAATTGTTGCTGCCAGTGGTCACCTGGAACTCGGCAACCTACTTTACACGATGACGACTGATATACCAGAGCTACGGCTCATTGCCTAGCAATTGTCCGGCGTCAACAACTAGTCAAGCTAGTCACAGGAACTCCGACGAGTGTTGGTCACCAAGGACAAAGATGGATTTATCGACGGGATGATTTCGATTATGTTCGACGAGCAGCAGGCATGACTATGGAGGAAATGCAACCAACTTGTCCAAACGTGGATCGGAAATTGCATCACCTCCAAAGTCGCAAACGAACTACCCCTAACGAAGGATTTGAGATAGATGTGGGAAAACATAAAAGAAATGTACGGAAAATTAGATCGGGTTAGAATTTTTTCACTAATCCAGCAACTTTCAGATTTGAAACAGGGGAACATGAGCATAGCCTTCCATTTACAACAAACTTTTTGCATTATGGAACAAGTTGGAAGCAATTGAGGAGAAACTAGAAGGACCCAAATCAACTCTATGACAATACCGAGCCATGCAAGAATGAGAAAAAATTACTAGATTTCTCCTAATTTTAAATGAGACGTACCTTTTGTTTCGATCGCAAATTCTTACCATGGAGCCTATTCCAACACTCGATCAAACTTAAGACCAGAGACGGAGTTGCACTTGTTGTTCATGTGAATGCACATCAAAAGAGAGTTGCAAGGAAGGGGCAAGGAGAAAGGTGGAATGGGCAACTAGGGTTTTCTGGAGAAGACCCTAGAAGCTTCAAGAAAGGATTGAACGGCCCAATATGTTCAAACAATCCGACAGCTCACGGATGTCATACCCACTAACCACATCTGACGACTCACGAAGTCCCTTCTCAGCAGGATCAGACAACCCACGCGCATACTCGACAATGACAAGATCGGACGGCCCACGGAATGTCTTTCCATCTGATGGCTCACATGAAGCGATGATGGCTCCCATTATCAAATCATCAATTGGACCACCCTATGCCACGACATCAAAAGGAAATTTCAAGGGCAAAGGTAAATTATATTGTGACTATTGCAAGCATTCACATCATACAATTGATAACTACTGGAAATTGCATGGCAAACCGGAAGAAAAAGGAAAAAAAGGATTTTTCGACCGTTTTTCAGGTTACAGGTCAACGTGCTGATAATTCTCATCAACCAATTAGCCATGAGCAATATCAAGAATTTATGAGGGCTTTCAAAAAATTGGATGCTTCTGACAAAGTTGGGAGTTTTACAAGTACTTCATATTGTTTGACAAATTCAATTTCCAAGGATATATGGATAATTGATTCAAGCGCTAGTGACCACATTGTCTACAATAAAAGTTTTTTCTCAAAAATCCAAAAATTGCCCATACCAGCCTCAGTACAGCTTTCAAATGGAAATACCACACGTCATAATGATCAGCACAGTAGATCTTAGCCCACTCATCACACTCAAGAATGTACTACACGTTCCAGATTTTCATTTCAATCTTATATTAGTTTCTCAAGTTTGTGAAGAAAATTCATGCCCGGTTTTGATAATTGCTTATTTCAGGCCCTTTTGACTGGCAAACTAATGGGCTTTGGTAGTATCTCACAAGGGCTATATTTTTTTTTATCAATTTTCCCAGAAATTTCAAATTTTCATGTATTGAATTGAATAATCAATCATTGTGTAACTCTGCTACCAATGATAAAAATTTCCTTAATCATCAAAGATTGGGTCATAGTGCTTCTTGCCCTTATCCTTTATGCCCCATTTGTCCCTTGGCAAAACAAACTCATGCACCTTTTCCAAATAGTAGTTCTCATGCAAAAAGTCCATTTTCTCTAATTCATGCTGATATTTGGGACCCTTACCACACACAACATCGTGATGGTTCTCGCTTTTTTCTTACAATTGTGGATGATTTTTCAAGAGCCACATGGGTGTTTCTCATGCAATCAAAAAGCCAAGTTCTCCATCATTTGAAAACATTCTTTTCTTTGTCCAAGAATCAATTTGGGAAGTCTATTAAGCGCACCCACATTGATAATGGAAGGGAATTCTTTAGTAATGAATGCGCAATCTTCTTTTCCTCAAAAGCAATTTTGCATGAAAGCTCGTGTATCTACACTCCATAGCAAAATGGCATTGTTGAGCGTAAACACCGCCATCTATTAGAAGTATCACGTGCTCTTAAATTTCAAGCCTCTATTCCTGAAAATTTTTGGGGGGATTATGTGGTCATAGCTGCTTATCTGATTAATCGTATGCCAAGCCATGTTCTTAATGAAAAACTCCATTTGAAATGCTTTATGGAAAGAAACCGGAACTCCATCACTTAAGAACTTTCAATTGTCTGTGTTATGTGACGACGGTGGGCCCTCGAGACAAGATGAGTCCCCAAGCTCATCGAAGCATATTTATAGGGTATCTAAGTCTACAAAAGGGATATTGAGTCTTTGAACCATCCACTGGAGATTTCTTTATAAGCAGGGATGTCATTTTTCATGAGAAAATATTCCTTTTTCGTGATGAGTCACAATCTTCTGAGAATTCTGACAGGGCTATAGATTCTCATCGTTTTTTATCAGATGAAGACTTACCTCCTGGTCAATCATATATTATTGCATCTCTAGAACGTCAACCAGAGGTTACAACATCATCCCCAATTTCTGATGGGATTTCTACACCTATGGACGATGCAAATATGCATTCTTCTATGGGAAACACAAAGGAACTTAATTCTTCTACAATGACAACACCTTTGGCACCTGTCAATACCAAGGAAATGCCTAGAAATGAGGAACTATCTTCAACATTATACTCCCATATGCCAAGACAATCTAGACATATTACTCGTCCACCTACATGGACAAAAGATTATATTTGTGCGGCCTCAAATTCATCAAGTATACATTATCCTATTTCCTCATATGTCTCTTTCCATAGATTATCACCCAACCATATATGCTGTATTAGTCAAGTATATGAGGAACAAGAACCATCTCATTACAAGTAAAAGATCAACGTTGGCAAGAGGCTATGGAAAAGGAATTGTATACCTTGATGGAAAATCGTACATGAGATATCGTACCATTGCCGCCACATCACAAGCCCATTGGTTGCAAATGGGTATACAAGATCAAGTATAGGGCAAACGGTTCTATTGAAAGATATAATGCTCGATTAGTGGCCAAAGGCTTCACCCAAAGAGAAGGGTTTGATTATCACGAAACTTTTTCCCCAATAGCAAAGGATGTTACAGTTCGCACCTTCTTATCAATTGCTGTGTTTTGTGATTGGTCATTACACCAAATGGATGTTCATAATGCATTCCTCCATGGAGATTTAGATGAAGAAATTTATATAGATCTTCCATCGCATTTACAAAGACAGGGAGAGTCTAGAGTGTCTCGTCTCCGGAAATCTCTTTATGGCCTCAAATAGGCTTCGCGACAGTGGTATGCCAAGTTCACCAGTGCACTTATAGATGTAGGATTCAAATAGTCCAAGCATGATTATGCCATTTTCTCTTGGACAAAAGGTACGTCATCTCGTCTACTTAATGATAAATGTTGATGACATACTTATTATGGGAAATGATGAACTTGCTATGAAGAATCTTAAAGAAAATCTTCACTCCACTTTTCATATCAAAGATTTTGGGTCACCGAAATATTTTCTTGGAATTGAGATAGCCCATTCAGAACAAGGTATCTCTCTTAGCCAACGAAAATATGTATCGGAAATTATATCAAAAGCAAGGTTATCAGGATACAAGCCAGCAGTCATTCTCATTGAACAAAATGTCAAGCTAACCACTGCAGAGTATAATGCAAGTCTACAATCTACAGAAGATGACCTATTACTTAAGGATTTGTCAAGTTATCAGAGATTAGTTGGGAAACTCATCTACCTCACTATGATGAGACCTAACATTTGCTATGTTGTTCAGAGACTCGGTCAGTTCATGCATAGCCTAAAACAGTCACATATGAATGATGCCTTGAAAGTTGTGAAGTACTTGAAGAAATGTTTGGGACTAGGAAATCTTCTTTCTCGCAAATGCAACATAAAAATGACAGCTTACTGTGATGCGAATTATGCAACTTGCCCTATGAGTCGAAGGTCTATCACTAGTTTCTGCATCAAACTCGGGGAATCGCTACTCCCATGGAAGACAAAGAAATAATCCAATATATCCTTGTCATCGGCAGAAGCTGAGTATCGGTCCATGGCTAAGGCTATTTGTGAGGTGGTTTGGTAAAGAGGCTTGCTTCTAGATCTCGAAGTAGAGGTCAATGGACCAACTTTGCTATTTTGTAACAATGATTCTACACTTAAGCTTGCTGCAAATCGTGTATTACACAAGAGAATGAAGCACATAGAAGTCGACTGTCACTTTATTTGAGAGAACATTCAAGAATGAATAATTGAAACGAGAGAAATCAGAACCACAGAACCAGCTACGAATATGTTTACCAAGCATTTGTATCAAAGGCAACATTCATATCTTCTAAGTAAGCTCGGCATCTTGGACATATATCAACATCATATCTTCCAACACTCCCCCTCAAGCTCAACGTCTTGGACATATCCAAGACGCAAAGCTTGAGGGGGAGTGTTGGAAGATATGATGTTGATTCGAGAGAATATACTCAAAAGATATTTTGATTTATTTTGATTATTTGAGTCAATTTAGATTAGATCCGATACTCGTAGATTAGTAGAGGTGGCAAAATGGGTCTTAGACTCATATATGACCCATTTAAATCATAAATGGGTCATATATGAGTCACTTATTTTTTGAAGAAACTAGTTAAATGAATTTAACAATTAAAGACTTAAGATATGTGGGTCTTAAGTGGATCTTAAATAGGTTGGATTTAGAACCCATTTTCAACTAAAACCTCACAATCTCTCTCTTCCCTCTTTAACTTTACAAAAATATTATTTTATAAAAATCATAATTATAATTATTTTAAATTTTAAATTTTATTTTTTTTTTTATTTTTTATTTCCTTTTCTTTCTTTCCACTTCCTCCTTCCAATGGCTAACACGATAATGGCCGACAACCGGCCAAACAAGCCTTGAGCTTGTCGGCATCGGGCAAGGCTCAAGCCTCACCAATCTGGTGAGCCTCGAGCTTGCCGATGTTGGGCGAGCTCGAGCTCACTAGATCTAGCAAGGTGAAGGCCTTGCCGACGTCCGGCAAGGCTCAAGCCTCATCGATCTAGCAAGCCTTGAGCTCACTAGCATCAATGAGCCGGCAAGCTCGAGGCTCACCTATGACGGGTCGCCCGCTATCGTCGTGGCCAAAGAACCAACCGACCAAAGAAGAAGAAGAACAAAAAAGAAAAAAGAAAAGAGACAAAGAAAATTAAAAATTATATTCTTAAAAAATAAAAATAATTAAAATTTTAATTTTAAAAAAATAAAAATAATTAAAATTTGATTATTTTGAAATAATTATTTTTAAAATGATAAAAATTTTCCATTAAATTTTTGTTGTATAAAATATTTTAGCAATACCATTTTTAATTTATATATATATATATAAGAAATAAGCATTTTTAGGTTTAGTTAAATGGATTTGGTATAAGTCGAGTATAGGTCAAGTTAGGTATGAATCAAAAAAATTTCACTACAATAAATGGGTCATAAACGAGTTAAATAGGTCGATTTGGATCGGACCATTTATGACCCAACCCACCCGTTTAATGGGTCTATGGATTAGAGAAATATAATCATTCTTTTTTTATTGCTTGTCACCTATATTATATAGTGATTCTTTTGTACATTAAATAATACAATCAATGAATACAGAAATTCTCCCACATCTTTCTTCTTCTGCTCCAGATTTTGTCAGGTTCCCAGTAAGGATTTGCGACTGATCGACATGGCGAACTGAATTTTTTACAACGGACATGGATTTCTTACCTATTTCGCTATCTTTACATGGGTGCTGACTTCTATTTTCCAAAAAAAGAAAATGAAATTTTTGGTGTAAAACGATTGCATAACGAAGCCTCCGGTGAGAAAATTCTAGAAGTACTTCATTGTGCTTTCGGACTGCTCGTCCGCTTCATTTGAATTTTTTGTGAACCATATCTATCATCTAGAACTCGGACTTTATCTAATTCTTCCCCCTTTTTCTTAATTTCTTTACAATATTTTAATAATTCCCTTCAAACAAGGCCCTTCGGTTTGCATAAAGCTGGGGGCCACTTGACAGGGACAAAGCGTGGAAGGTTGAACAAACAAAGCGTGTTTACCATCTTAGGATGGAGATCACTCCCGATTCAGGGAATCCTTTTAAATCATCGCAAGTTATTGAAAAACAGTTGGGTGTCGTAGAGAAAATTATCAAAAAAATCTTAAATTTATTATAATTTTTTTTAATTCAATCATAAAATTTTTTAATCAATTGAATCATAAATATTTTATAATTGTGTCAATCCCGGCTATCCAGCCATTTTTTGTTGGCCAGCACTAATGTAAACATTAGCCGATGCTAACATAGACAGTATTTTAATAATATTTTATTTTCGTATTTGTTATTTTTTTTCTTTTTTTCTTCCTCTGTCCTCCTCCGTCCTCCTTCCTTTGGCCAACGGCAACTAGAAGTGAGCGCCAACAAGGTCTACCTCGCCACCCAATGGCGAGGCCGCCCTCACCCTAGCCTATGTAGCACAACACGCAACACACGACACGTGACACGTCATTTCTCAAAAAGTAAAGAATTCCAACATGTTCAAACACGTTAAATATTAAATAAATATTTTTATTTTTAATTAATTTGATTCAAATTCACAAATAAATAAATAAATAAATAAAGAGTTTACAATGAATTTATACTAATAATATTAATAAATCTATTCATAGAAAATTTAAAAACATATTCATAGTTAATGCGTAACCATATTTGGGAACATGTTTTTAACTTTAATAAAAATTATAGATAAGACTAATGACTAACAAAAAAATAGAATCAACTTTATTTAAATAAATCTATGATATTTTATAATCATCAAAATTGATTATTATTTAACATTTGATATTTTTATTTTTTGAAATAACTTTTTAACTCATTTATTTATTTTTATAACAAAAATAATTTTACCTTTCAAAATTATTTCCCCCTCTTTTCTCTCTAAACTCTCATCCCCAAAAAATCATTTCCCCCTATTTTCTCTCTAAATCCTCATCCCCAAAAAATCATTTCCCTCCCAGTTTCTCTCTCCCCTATCCCCCACGCCACCCCCAAAATCTTCCCCTTGATTTCTCCCCGCTCTCTCTCTCTTCCTCCCCCATGACAAGCCACCCCAAGATCTTTCCCTTGATTTCTTCCCTACTCTCTCTCCCCAAGATCTTCCCTTTGATTTCTTCCCCCTCTCCCCTCGACCGATTTCTTCCATGCTCTCTCTCTCTCGCCCTCCCCCTCACAGCACCTGCTCCCCGCCCCATCAATCTTCCCCAACCCCCACCCCCATCAATCACCCCCATCCCCCCACCTCGCCTTTTTTCGATTTCTTCCCCCACCCCTCCCATCCCCCCCCTCAGTTTATCTCTTCCCCACCCCACGCCACCTCCCCTCTCCAGCCCCATTTCTTTTCACGTCACACCACCCCCTCTTCGGCCCCGGTTTCTTTCCATCGTCCCCCACCACCCTCCCCCTCGATAAAACCCTAACCATGGCCTCTTCTTCCTCCTCGTCACATAGTTCTCTTCTAGTCGCCTCATCACAGTCGCTCACCGGAAGGGCCCTCTTCTGCAGCTATAGCCTCGCCGCTAGCCCTCCATCACAACGTCGCAAACGCAGCCGTCTAGATCGCCTACTCATCCTCTAGCCCTCCCTTGCCATCTCAGCCTCGCCTCCACCCTCCATCATCATCCTCTCTCTCGAACATGCGTGTCAAAGCATGTCAAGAAAGATTGACCACATGTCGGAAAATCCAACACGTGTTGATTGCGTGTCCGAACGTGTCCGAGCGTGTTGGACGCACACAACATGGAAGCTCCGGCAACGTGTCGATGCTTCATAGGCCCTAGCTAAGTGAGGCCCCACCAAATCTAGCAAGGTCGCAACCTACCCAAGGCTAACAAAGCTCTCCAAGGCCAAAGGCCACGCAAGGTCGAGCATCACCCAACCACTGGCAGCCCTCACCAGAGGCCATGCAAGGTGGGGCCTCGCCCATGGCCAATGAGGGCAAACCTCGGCAACCCAGCAAGTGGCCTAGGCAAGGTAACCCCACCTCGGCCAAGCTTCCCCCAAGGCTTGTCAACCCTTCCTCTAGCCCAACTAGGGGAAGGAGGAAGAAGTGAAAAAAAAAAAAATATATATATATATATATATATATAAATATTAAATATTGTTAAAATATTATTCATTTCAACGTTAGCTGGACACTTAATGTCTCCGTTATCATTACCTAGCCATAATTGATCGGATAAATTAAATTAGCATAATTACAAAAAAAGTTTAAAATTGAATTAACCAAAAAAAAAAAAAAAGATTTGGGATTGAATTTTAAAAAAAAGAATTATAATAGGTTTAGGATTTTTTTGATAATTTTCTCAAATTTCATGACATCGAGTATAAATTTAATCAAATACTTTAGGCAACGTGGACAATTTTCCTCTTTTCTTTTTTGTTTCTTTTTTTTCTTCACAAGGCCAATGGGCTCACAAGCCTTCACTTGGTCAAGGAGGGCGACCAAGCCCTCGCCTAGGCCCTCTTGAGCCATGGCAAGGCCATCGCAGCTCTCACCCTTCACCTTGCCTTCACTCATGGCCCACAAGGGGTTTCATTCCCTCACCAATGGATGGCAACCCCACCAATCCTATGAAGAAAAAAAGAAAAAATAATTAAATAAAAGTCCATAAAAAATTTTAAAAATAAAAAGTTGTCTCCACACAAGTGCATTAAGACTGAAATAATAAACTCTCCAAAGGTTTAAAATTAAATTGGCCGTCATACAATATATATATAAACCTTTTTGGGACAATTTTTCATCAAGGTGCCCAACTAGGCTTGTTCGCCTAAAGACCCAACGGACCTGCACATGGTTCACACGGTTTACACGACCTTAAACAATGTGTTCGGAACCACTGAGACTAGCGGCGCCGAGCCGTGTTCCGATTTCCATTTTTTTGGCCCTAGGTCTGCTATCATTTTCCCACGAAGCAACTAAAATTGATCAGATATCGACATATAGGCAGGAACTGTTTCGTGGTTTGGAGTGTCCTGGATGTGGAAACTGGACCTGCATAGCAATGGATCATGGGCTCGTCTGCTGACCCAAAAACATTTGCCCATGCAATTAGCTCAAACCTAATTGCAAACCTTATTGAAGAGAACGCGAGTTATCAACAAAAGGTCCGGGTGATCTCAAATCAATAAGTCACGGGTGGAGAAATACGAACCCTTTCGAAATGGGCTATGATCTTGAGGAAAGAACGTGCGTCACGAGAAAGTTTCTAATTGTGCAATGATTACGAATGTGTTTGTTTTGAGAAAAATAAATTATTTGAAAGACATCTTCATAAAAAATTTTGCTTATATCATTTGAAAGAATTAGTCTACAAGAAATATTTTTATTATCGATAATAATTTATATCTAGATATTTTCATAAATGATAAAAATATTTTTCGTATTTATTTTTATTGACATTTTTTTTTCAGAATTTTTTAAATCATTCATATTTTTAGTGAAAAAAGGGGCTAATATCCTCTTAAAAGTCAATGACATTCTTAGGTCGTCAAGGTAGCTTTCAGTTTCAACCAATTTAGGTCCATTGGATGGTCAAAGATGCAGTGAACGGGTGCAGAAAAGTCCAAAACAGGTAACATGCGCAATTCATGTGCGCAATATCAGAAGACGACACACCAACCTCATACGGGTCCACACGCATCCTAGGGACTATTATTCCATCACCTAGCTGGCACAGCAAAGAAAAGGTTGGAAAACAAAAAAAAATTCCCATTCTAAGGCAACAAAATGATTAACTCGTGTCCTTTTTTATAAATCAGCATCTTAATCTTCTTAAATATCTCTACATTTTTGTGGGCATGCTTTTGACAGATGTTTACTTTGCATACGAGGTTTATTGTGAGTTCACATTGCATTAGGAGAAATTATCAAAAAATTCCTAAACATATTATATAGGTACTAATTTAATTATAAACTTTTCAATTGTGCTAATTTAATCCTAAATTTGTGATAATATGTCAATGTAATCGTTCCAACCAATTTTAACCAAAAATAATTAATGTGATAGTTAATGCCAACATTGATAATTTTTGTAAATTTTTACACAATTAAAAAAAAAATTGTTGTAGTCAATGACCATCAGCCATGACCCTCACTAGATCTCGGCAAAGATCACCTCACCCAAGCTCTCGTTGGCCGCGGTCAAGGGTGGCCCCTGGTGGGCATCACCTAAAATCAGCCACTAGCAAAGAGAAAAAAAAAAAGAAAATCTCAAAAAAGGAAAAAAAGTAAAATTGCCTATGCCAACACCAGCTACGCCTTGTTGAGACTATCGATACTAATTGTATCACCATGTGAGCCATTTCCAATAAAAAAATTATCATAATGATTATATGGAAAAATCATCAAAATTTTAAAACTAAATTGATATAATTAAAGGGTTTATGGCATAATTGACCGTTACACCATCAGTTTATGACTTTTTCGACAACTTTATGACACATTACATGCAAAAAATTATCATATAAAATCGTGGAACTCCATATGATTGGAAAGAGTAAAGAGAGAAAAAATTAATAAAGTCGCAATACTTAATGCTAGATCCACTTTCATTCCAATCCTTGATTCAAACTGGAAAGATTGTCGCTGCTCGTTCAAAGTCCGCACAAGATTAGACTTCCCCTCTTCTAGTTTTGTTTGTTTTTCTTTTCCTTTTTCTTTTTTACATTAATTTTGGGAAATCAACATAATGAGATTTATATCCCTGGAACATTTTAGATACGTAATATTTTATTCAAATTGGCTGACGCACGAAAAGTGTCTGTCGTCCACCATCTGTCGTCTTTACTTTAGGAAGACAACACACTTTAAGTCAATCTTGTTTTGTTTTGTTTTGTTTTGTTTTGTTTTTTCATTGCACTCTTTGTGCTCAATGACTTGTGCACTTAAGTCCATAATTCCTTAGAATTTTTCCCAATTTAGTCCCTAGAAAATTAAATCGTCCTGGCCAATCAGGCAAATTCTCAATAACCTTCCATTTTCGCAGTTGATTCTGATTATTTCCGTGTCTTGGATGTGGCTCACATGCTGCTTCATTTTGTGCAGATTATGCCTAGTGACTGCAAAGAAGAGGCATGTGAATCGCCTGCATTATTACCTTTCTCTTTGCCCATTCTTTTTCATGGCAATCCGTGGGGTCAACCTGCCAACTGAAATGAAGTCAAAAGAGCTGATACATTACAGGCTTGCACCAGCCAGGAGAGTTGCCGACCTACCTCTCACTTTGATTTCTCTTAATAATGGTGTAACTAGCTGTTCCTGCTAATGAAGGTAAGGTCTTTGTACTTCCATTTATAGCTCTCTAGTATCATGGGCTAAGCATCTTGATCGATGCATCTAACATAGCCACCAAACTCTTCTTTGTTAGTTCTCACTAATCAATATAATATCGTTCTTAGGAGAAAAATATTACTTCGTGAATATATATCACATAGATCAAACAATATATCGAGATATACAATTCCAATTGGCAAGCAAAAGTTAGAGTTCTCGAGAAATTTTATGGATATAAAGAGTATGACTTTCTCAATCGAATTTCTTGCACAATGACCCATATTGACCGCTGATGACATTTTGGCATATACTGCGGTTTTGCTACAGATCGTATCGTTAGAAACAATTACGTGACTCTACCGGTGATGGTTGATATCGGGCCGACATGATCTGGCAAGAAGCAAATTTTCCTTTTGCCTTGTGAGGAAGAGGGTCGTTCATGGGGTGGGGGCGGGCCAAGAAGAAACGCCTTTTGAGCGTCTAATTTCCTCCTCCCGTGAAGCGTCACATCGCATCGCTTGAGGCCAAAATACATTCCTCCCTTTGATTGCGGTACGTCCAGCTATGGAAAACGCGCAAATATCACCGGTAAAGAGAGAGAGAGAGAGAGAGAGAGAGAGAGGAGGGGGGGCACTGCAAATTATTTATTCATGGGAAACACAAGAAACGACGTCTTCTCCTTTCCGCTGCAAGAAAATCTCCCGACGTGACTGCGGTCAACATCGTCAACAGCCACCGCCTCATTCTCAGAATCCTACGAGTATTCTTAATCTCTGCTACCTCCGAGAGAGAGAGAGAGAGAGAGAGAGAAGGGAGAGAGGAACTCGTAAGCATTCTCTTTCTTCAGCAATTTTGCTACTGATACTCCAAGAATGCGTGCACCATGTTCTGTATCTTCAAGAATGCGACCACCATGTTCTGTTCGTGGTGTTTCTGACTACCCCATTAACATCTTTTTGTTGCAGCAGCAGCAGCAATGGAGAATCTCAAGACCCCCTTCAAGGGAATCGTCAAAGATGTCAGAGGGAGAGCCGCGTGTTACAAACAGGACTGGGCTTGTGGGTTTTGTTCAGGCATGAGGTAGCTTTTTCTTTTTTTCTTGATTGATTTGGCTTCTGGAATGCAGCTGAGGAATTAGATCTCGTCCTCGGAAAAAAAAAGAGGACATATTCCTAGATCTTTTTGCTGATTGTAGTTTTGATGCTTTATGCTCAGGATTTTAGCCCCGACAGCATATATCTTCTTTGCTTCTGCTCTTCCTGTTATAGCCTTCGGGGAGCAGCTAAGTCGAGACACCAGTGAGTGGCCGATTCTCGCTCTCATTTGTTAAAATTGCAGTTCACTGAGGAGAGAGATTGAGCTTCCTTTGTCGATTATACTTTTTCGCATTTGTTTTCTTGATCTTTTCTGTTTTTTTAACACTGATCATGTACTTATGTTATTCTCGAATGCTAGATGGCAGTTTAAGCACGGTCGAGACTTTAGCTTCAACTGCTATATGCGGGATTATCCACTCGATTTTTGGTGGCCAGCCTCTGTTGATCTTAGGGGTTGCAGAGCCAACTGTTATAATGTACACTTATCTGTACAATTTTGCCAAGGGGAGGTCAGACCTCGGGGCGGAGTTGTATTTGGCTTGGGCTGGGTGGTAAGGAATTGAAGTTCTCCTATTTCTTATGGTCATGTAGGGCATATGTTGGTGTCATGAATCAGAACATGTATATGGTCGGCTTACGGTACGGCATCAATTGCAGGGTCTGTGTCTGGACAGCATTGCTGCTATTTCTTCTTGCCATATTCAATGCCTGCACGATCATTACAAGATTCACTAGGATTGCAGGGGAGCTCTTTGGCATGTTGATTACTGTTCTCTTCATTCAAGAGGCCATCAAGGTACCACATAGCTTACAAGCGGCTTGAAAAATGCTTTACTGGAACAGAACTAGATGAATCGGTGGTTATTATATCCTCATGAGTACCTCTTCAACAGGGTTTAATCAGCGAATTCAATATCCCTGAAGCAGACAACCCAGCTCTAGAGAAGTATCAGTTCCAGTGGCTCTATACAAATGGATTGCTTGCCAGTATCTTTGCTACTGGCCTGCTCTATACTGCTCTCAAGAGCAGAAGGGCAAGGTCTTGGCGATATACCACTGGTACACAAATTCGACCTTTGTTATTGGTTATTTTTATTTATGTTGTTCTCTGAGTAGTATTTTCTGCTTTTTAACCCATTTTTCCTGATAGCTTCCTTCTTCTGTTCATCAGGCTGGTTCCGTGGATTCATAGCTGATTATGGCGTTCCTCTTATGGTCCTTACTTGGACAGGGTTGTCGTTTGCAGTTCCGAAAAGAGTTCCCAATGGAGTTCCAAGGAGATTATTTTGTCCACTCCCCTGGGATACTGCTTCTCTGTACCACTGGACAGTAATTAAGGTATTACTTATTGAATCTTGATATTGTTGCACCAAAAGTATCAAGACATCTACGTAGGTTGCTCTATGTTATCCCAAAGGTCTTGAAGATTGGTAACTGCATTCTTTTCCCTTTCCTTATGATCTAGTAACTTTTTCAAAATTATAAATTATGCAAATCCAATACCTTTGTCCCTTAATTTGCAGGATATGTGGAAAGTTCCTCCGACATACATATTTGCTGCTTTTATACCAGCAGTGATGATAGCAGGGTTGTATTTCTTCGACCACAGTGTGGCTTCACAATTGGCTCAACAGAAGGACTTCAATCTCAAGAAACCGTCGGCTTACCACTACGACATCTTTTTGCTTGGACTATTGGTACCTGATTATGCCCATTTCCTTTAAAATAGGATTTTAGGCTAACCTTTTGCTAAGCGCTATCATATTGGATCTCAGACATTGCTATGCGGATTACTTGGACTTCCTCCTTCCAATGGAGTACTCCCGCAGTCTCCTATGCACACTAAGAGTCTAGCCGTTCTCAATAAGCAGGTTCGGACAGAATGTTTAGAAGCTCTATCTTTAGTGGTAGCATCTAAGCATCATTTTTTCTTTTCCTTGACTGTGCTTAAAAGGAGGTTTGGTGCAGATCATTAGAAAGAGGATGGTTCAGAGCGCAAAGGAATGCATGAAGCAACAGGCAACCAACTCCGAGATTTATGGAAAGATGCAAGAAGTGTTCATTGAAATGGACAGGACTCCAACTGTAAGTTTCATTAGCACGCCTGATTTTCTCCATTTGGGCAAATATGCGTAGCTTTTACTTGGCATTGAGCGTGGTGGATTTTTTCCTGCAGTTCACTTCCACAGTTAAGGAGTTGCAGGAGCTGAAGGACGCGGTTTTGAAAGCAGATGATGGAGGAGACGGAAACACTAAATTTGACCCCGAGAAGTACGTCGATGCCCACTTGCCCGTCAGAGTCAATGAACAAAGGATGAGCAACCTGCTGCAATCATGCCTTGTGGGAATATCAGTATGTGCGATACCTGTCATTAAACTAATACCTACATCAGTTCTTTGGGGTTACTTTGCCTACATGGCTATCGATAGTCTACCGGGTAATCAGTTCTGGGAAAGGATTTTGCTTCTCTTCATCCCCCCCGGTCGACGTTACAAGTAAGCTGTGGACCTTACAAGTTGGTCATTCTTTTTAGATTGATTTGATCCGGTGATCTGGGGGTTGCTTGCAACTTAACTATGCTTTTGAGTAAAGGCAAGTTGTGGTGTTTGAGAGTGGAAAATACCTAATATGCACTAACAAATTTGATCTATCCAGACGGTACTCCAGATATCATGCTTTTACTATATACGATTTTGCAGGTCATTGTCATGCTGTCCTGATCTCACTTTTCCTTTTTGTGAGCAGAGTTCTGGAAGGAGTTCATGCTTCATTTGTCGAATCAGTACCATTCAAATCCATCGCAATGTTTACGCTCTTCCAATTTGTGTATCTTCTCATCTGTTTTGGGGTGACGTGGGTGCCTATTGCCGGTGTATTGTTCCCATTGCCGTTCTTCCTTCTTATAAGCATAAGGCAGCACATTCTTCCCAAGCTGTTTAAGCACGATCATCTTCAGGAGTTGGACGCTGCTGAGTACGAGGAAATCGCTGCTACCCCATACCGCAGTCGAAGCCTCTCATTCAAGGTATACCTACCCATATGTCATGAAAAATTAACACACAACTACAATGCTGCTTGGAATCGGTCTTCCAAAAAATTTTCCATTTTCGTTTGAATTCCAAACATTTTTACTTTTGTAATGAATCAAACATTCGTTTAATGCATGAGCAGGACATAAGACCATCTGATTCTGGTGATGAGGAGAGCGAAGAAGATTTCAATGATGCCGAGATATTGGACGAGATGACAACAAGTAGAGGGGAGTTGAAGCTCAGAACTGTGAGCTTCAAAGAAGAGATGCTTATTCGGGTGAGGAACCAAAACTTTCACTCTATGAAGGAATCATACATTTTTTCCGGTTCAATTGCACTTACACTGGCTTTCTGTTCTGTAGGTTCGCTCAGAAGATGCCTCTCGAAAATGATACTTAGATAAATTTCCTAATATCATTGAATAGCATAGTTCGAGTTCCTCTGTATAGACTGTTCACAAGAGTATATACAGGCCAAAGGAAGAGCTGAAGAAAAAGCCAAAAACTGGAGTACTGATTGCTGGAAGCGGACTTCCACAGGATAACCACCTAAGGAAAAAATTTTCCTTATTCAAATTTTTTACGATAGGGAAGGATATAAGGGTTAAAAAGTGAAAGTATTGCTGAGACATGTAAACAGAATTTAGCTTGCGCAAGCATTATTTGGACTCTATTGAGAGTGCTGAGCTGTTTTATGCAAATGCTGGTTTTTGCTGGTCAAAAAGCGGGAACGCTTTAGGACAGTTCAACAGACTTCAACTGAATAACCTAATTAAAATATCTAAGCTGCATTTGTGACTGCAATAATATTCTGTGGCACCATGTTGGTTCTATTTGAAGGGTCTGCCCTTAAATCCTTCAACTTCATCTATAGGAAAATGATGAATAAGATAATGAACAGGCATAAAGGGAAGAGGACATGTTGGCAAAAACATCCTGTATCAATAAATTCTTTATTTGTATTAAGTTACAGATGACCGGGAAGAAGGTTCACTGAGTTCATGCATAGTACAATCATCCAACCAAAAATTAAAACTTCACCCGCTAAGCAGATTCTAACACTTTTGCTTCACTACATGGCATTTATTCCTGAAAATGTGCAGCGTGTAGGCCATCTATCTTCACTAAAATCCTTCAGTTCTTTCTGTTCCCTCCATGTGTACTCTCAACTATGCATGCAGTGCATGGGAGAAACGCTGGAAAGGAAACGAAAATTTGAAAAAATTAATTTGTCCAAATCACACCATCAATTACTGCACCCTCAAGCTCAAGATTTCAATTAGCGAATGGCTTATGGTGACCTTGAGAAGGAATCTGTATCCTTTGACTCGTTTTTCCTTGGTAGTTGTGAGTTATCATCTCCATCTTCAGCAACCAGAATAAGAAAATCGCCATCTCTAATGAGCTCTATCTCTTCAATTTCTGCTCCATCTTTGCTCAGAACTTTTGTAAAATTCAATCCGAATTTTCTACCACCAATGTGGAGAAGTTCTTCCATAGACTCTGGCAGCAGTACAAGCTTATTAGCGAGTTCACCCTTCTCTCGGCAGCTGAGCGTTACACGAGCTGGAGGGTTGCCTAATTTCCAATTAACAAACTTGCCAGGTGATGAAATAATTTCCTTCTCGCCTGCATAGAATCCAAACTGTGTGACAAAGACTTGTCTGCGAAATTCAGGGAATAGGTAGCTGACATTTTCTATCACTAGTTGCATAATGATAAATGTATGATGTCAGATTCATGACTGAGCAATCATAGACAATCTCAACGCATGATACGTCAATTCTAAGAACAACTCAGAGACTTATGCAGAAGTCCAAATATAGCTTTATCTTTCTTAAGCTCATGAAATCCAACGTCAAGTTCAGTGCTCAAGCCTCTAATGTCCAACTAAATTATCAAAGGGAAGTACCAATACTGATAAGCTAATAAGATAGTTCATATATTTGCTTCATCCAACCTGTTTCACTGTCGGCCTGCCATATCAAATTAATCATCCTAGTGATATCGAACTCCTTGATTGAGGATATTGTACATAAATACCATTAAATACTTCAAAAAGGTTAGAGATATATGAAATAATAGGAGCGATAGTTCTATACCTGTATTTGCAGCTGACATGATCCCAATAAGAGAATTCTGATAATTGTTGGCCTTACGGCGACGTCGATTATCTGACCAATTAACCTCTGCAATAGTTGGCATGGACTCCTGTCCAAATGGAGGAATCGTGGGCTCACTCGAGTGCTTACCGAGAGCCGAATGTATCGCAGGCTCGCTTGGGTACTTCCCAAGATGGGGCACCTCCAGTTTCTTAGGGATGCTATTTGGATGTCCAGACCCTTGCCCACTTGAGATGGTGATAACACTTTTTCTTTGGAACAAAAACTTTATCTCTTCATGGCCCTGGTGATCCGCCAAAGCCCAAGGGGTCCATCCGTACACATCGGGTTTATCAACATCAGATCCTTGGTCTAACAGGAACTGAACTATCTCAATGTTTCCCTCGGATACAGCCTTGTGAAGTGGTGTAGTTCCATTGCTAGCGGGCAGTGTTACATCCCCGCCATACTTGACTATGTCTTTGAGAAGTTCTAGATTGTTTTGCTCAACGGCAGTGCAAGCAAAATGGCCCACTTCACCTGATGAAATCGTTGCACCATTGTCTGAAAGTAGCTTAATCACAGATTCATGCTTCCCCACTATGGCATCCCAAAGAGGAACACTTCCTTCAGAATCTGCATAGCAAATCCCATCACAACTACCGACACATCTCTTCAAAACATCAATAAGATTGGTGAAAATTGTACAGCAGCGACAACTAGGTGCGAGACAGAAATTGGACACAGTGCTTATCTCATTAATTGTGACGACCCAAACCCGGGGCAGTACAGAAGGACGGACTAAGATCGCCTCGGCAGTACGCAAGCGAGGCTAAGGGCATTTTTCCTGTCCCACATCGCTTAGGGGAGAGTCTTGGGAACTTTTATAAGGCTTGGGTTCCAGGGGGGAGTCCTGGAAGCCTTTATAAGACTTGGGTTCCTTAATATGTGTGATGCGTTTTAAAATCGTGAGAGAAAAGACCGTAATTGGGATGGCGGTTCGTCCGCGTCAGGGCAGGTGACCCAAAGCGGACAATATCACACAGTGGGGCCCAGGTCCTTATAAATGGGTATCAGAGCCGACTTTCGACCGCATGTAGGGGCCATAGCAAGGGCGCTATGCCTTAAGAGAGGAGAATGTGATGACCCAGATCCGGAGCAGTACGGAGGGATGGACTAAGATTGCCTCAGCAGTACGTGGGCGAGGCTAAGGGCATTTCTTCTATCCCACATCGCTTAGGAGGGAGTCCTGGGAGCTTTTATAAGGTTTGGGTTCCTTAATATGTGTAATGCGTTTTAAAACCGTGAGGGAAAAGACCGTGGCTGGGATGGCGGTTCATCCGCGTCATGGCGGGTGACCCAAAGTGGACAATATCACACAATGGGGGCCTGGATCCTTACATTAATGTTCCAAGCAAAATTGGTCTTGAAATGCTCCAAATAGTAAACAAATTGCAATATTGAAGCAAAAATGGTTTTGAATACCAATAGAGTAGAGCACCTTTGATGTTAGGGTCTCCTCCAAACTCTAGAAGAAGGGTCACGCAATGTTGACTTCCAATAGATGCTGCAATATGCTGTTACATGCGGAGTCACAAATGTAGAATTAGGAGACCATGGAAATGAAATCTTCAAGTACAAAGTGACCTACCATCGCTGTCCTTCCATTTTTATCTATATCGTTTGGATCTAAACCGCGTCTCAAAAGCTGGTGCAATAGTTGATCATCGCCTCTCATTGCTGCAAAACATAAGCTAAGAGGCAACTCCATATGCCCCCGAGCAAGCATGTGCTCCGTCTCATCCAGTAGTTCTTCCATCAGTGGGTGCCGCCGTTCTCTCAAATGCTGCAAGAAGCATAAAACAGATAGTGCTATTAATTTCTCATCTTCTGCACATAAAATTGGGCAGAGTTGGTTCTGTTTGAACAAATCGAGGATCAGAAAGCAACTTCAACTGAAACATCTATGTTTGTGGTTGTCTGTCTTCCATAATTAACGGCATTTGCTTCTGTCAGTTTCAGGTGAGGAGAAAAACTTCAAGACAATAAGTCAAACATCATACTTGGATCAGTGAAGTTGCATAGCCTACCTGAAGTAGATTGTTCATGATAATTGTTCCATCTCCAACATTGGCCTGAACAATATTCAGAAATGACGTCCGGTTTAAACGTAGAAGCTGGCTCAATCTTTTTGTCCTGACTGTAAAAAGTTGTGGCCGGTAACACAGGACGCCTACTTCGCCGCAGACATCTCCTTTCTTTGCCTCACCAACTTCCTACAGTCAAGTGTTTCAGGGGTAAACACCCAAGGTTTCATCAGAGTTGAGTCGGACATGTATAAACTTATTGGAAAAGAAATTGGTTAAGACATTCTTAACTTAATAAACTTGCCTGTTCTATTCCATTTCTTTCCATAATAAGATCCTGTCCATAGACCAAAATGTCAGAGCAGTGACTTAAAGAACATCCCACAAAAAATGATACATCAAGTGTTTGGACTAGGAAAGTATCCAAAATTTCATGTCCAGAGAAAAAGGAAAAGTAAACAAATGTTCCATGTAAAGCAAGCAATATTTTCTACCGTAAGATCCTTTCACAGAACTTTTTTTTTTCCTTCAGTTGAACTTTCACAGGACTATATAAGTAGTTTGATTTCTGTATATTTTCAAACAGAAGGAATGACAAGTTACGAGGCTACTTTTAATTGGAGAACCAGCTTGTCTTATGCACTTCTGCTTAACTCTATCTCTTAAGCAAAGACCAAAAGACTGTACGCATTCCCAGTACTGCATAAATAATAGAACTGGAACCGGGGAATGAGTACTAACTTCTTACCACAGCACCAGTGACCAGAATGTACAAGTCTGTGGGCGCTTCATTCTGCAGAATCACATCTTCTTTCGGAGGAAAATACTCGGCTTTCATCTCTGACACCTACAAAGAGCAGACTGCAACCATGAATGGAAATTCAACATAAGCAGCATCTGCCAGTGTTTTAACTGTAGACGTGATTGAGTTTGACGAATCAAATCAGGCCAAAATGACAATCATCATGCATTTAGAAGGATCCTGATGAACAGAAGACAACTGTCTAAAGACGTCTGATACTTCATCCATGGCACCAGTAGAGATGATAAGATAAACTTAAAAACTGATTACCAGCTGAAAAAGCAGGTCATTCGAAACCCCACGGAACAAGTACACCTGGTCAACAAGTGAATAGAACAGAAAGTGCGAGATACTTGATCGGATGGCCTTAGGAAGGGCTTCAAGAAATTCCTGCTGCTGGAGACCTTCTGAATCAGTTCTATATCGCAAAGATATATGAGCCAGCATTTGGTCTTGCAGGCGAACAGGCAATTGGTTCCTCTGCGCAAAATTCGATGCTGCTTGGATTGTGTCTCTCTGCAGTTTCAAAGAAATGGACATCAGAATCTAGAGAGTGTCAAGGCATGCGAAGACTAGTCCAGATGCATGCAATGGTCCAGAGTGTACTAACAAATCTTCTGGTTCGGCTGGTGCCATGGACGACCAAATTGGTCATATTTCCAATCAAATAAGCAGTCAGTCCCAGGTTGAAGAACATGTAGAAGATGTCAAATATCATCTCTCTCGTATTCACAGGATGCAAATCACCGTAGCCAGTGGTAGTAAGCGTGGTTATCGACCAATATATCGATGTAACATAACGAATCCCCAGACTCTTCTCATGGAAATCCCCCCCCATTGTAAGCCCAATCCATGTGTTTTTTGGGTCTTTGTAGCGTGCAGCAAGGAGATAATAGAAGCACGCAGCCAGGTGCACTGCAAATAGAGTAACCTAAAGGGCAAGCCAATAGTGTATTGAGCATTACTTGAAGGGAACACTCAAGTTAAGAGCAACAATAAGGACAGAAAACTGCATTTCCAAGTGAAGACACTCACAAAGGTCAGCTTCGCACACCGTACCCAAAAGTAGTTAAAGTTCTTATCTTTCTCCAATCTGAAAGCATTAAGAAGGAGACAATTGGTAAGTAACAATTGGAAGAGGAAGCAAAGAGCTGGACACTAGGTCACCATGAAAAAAAAAAAGTGAAATGCTGCCTTCATTTTAATATTTTAGCACTTGTCACTTGAAAGAACAATGAGACAACGTAATGATACTTACATTCATAAGAAGATAAAACCCCGTATCAAGTTCTAAACATATCTATTGAACTGATGACATATAACAGGGACAAGCTCATCTACGGAGAAATAGAAGTCAATGTTCCTGTGTCTTACTGGTGATCAATTTAAGCAAGATAAATGAAGACTTTAGTGCAAACAATTTCAGTGATCATGGAACAGTAAATCTCCACCATATTTGGTAACTGAAAATAAGAAGTCAGTTAGGAGGTTAGACACATATGTCAAATCTTTTTACCTGGCAAACATCGAGCTGACTCTTCGAAGACGCCAAAGTCGAAGCATGTTAAATATGCCATACTGCTCGAGAGGAGATGGTAGAATACTTTTAACAACTTCAAAGGGGACAGTTGAGATAATATCAAAGGCCAACCAAGTAGTCACATATCTCAAAGCAATCTTCTTCATATCATCAACTAGAAGATATGAAGTCTTATCCAAATAAGCCACAAAGAAGGTCAATATGATGTCGATCGCAAAAAATCCATTGACAACATTGTCCGTTATCGCTAGAGGTCCCTGTGGTTTCTCGAGAAATCCAAACTCAAATGGTGACACCCATGCAGTGTAGAAGACGAGAAGCACCAGAAATGACTGCCAGAGTCTGCACAATATGTCCCGATTAAGAAGCACTCCAGATCAGAACAAAAGAAGTGGATGAGATAGTGAGGACTCAACCCATCTTAAGATAGAACTTCTTATCAAGGCAAAGCTAGGTCCTCTTTCAAGACAATAAGAACCGATAAAATGAAGAATTGTATCGGAGGTAGTTCAAACGTTTTTTCAAAGATGAGTTCAGTATTATGTCCACAGGGAAATACATGTCTGTCTATTGATCAGCGAGATCTAATTTTCCCCAAGTTCGACTATGCCATGAGCAGAAGCTACTCATCTACTATAAGAATGACAAGAGATTGGATTAAGGTATGTCGTCACAGAATAGTCGTCAGGCATTAAGCAGAGAGTTCACTGTGTGCCATCAGTGAAGCACACCTCGTTCTAATCATCCCTTGACAAAGGACTTGAAAAGCAAGACGACAGCAGAGACCGTTAATCAGTGAACTAGGAGACATTTTCTAAGGGAAATTGATGAAAGCTACAAACCACTGTAACATAATTCATCCTTGAAAGGGGAAAAGCACAGGACAAACCCACTTTCAGCTCCATGATGGCACTCAAAGAAACAACCACACTCGCCCGAAACAAATGATGCATGATAATTACAGAGACCCTCAAAGATCACCTATTGATGCATCAACAAAGCAAAGCTGACCAAGCGTTAGGATTTGCAAAATGCATGATTAGCGAAGTCATTAATGGACATCAACCTCCTGATAGCTTTTCCACCCAATGAGGGGAAAAGATGTCCCCGGTCATTTGGACCAAGAACCTGTCATGGAAATAAAAGCACCATCCGACAAAAGGGAAAGAAGATTTAAACAGCATGGCCAAGAAAAATGTCGACTTTATTCCACTCGACGAATCCAATCAAATTTCACGAACTCTATGGAGATGCACGATCTGCAACAGTACAGACCGGCCGTCCATCGATCAGGCGCAACACTCACCGGTCTGTCCGAAGCGCACAAGGGTTCCTACCAATGCGAAATTCTAGCCGAATCCACTCTACCTATGGAAAAACGAAGCGGAACCATCCCATCGATGGGGAGACACGATGAGGGAGGGAGGGAGGGAAGGACCTGTAGCGGTAATCGAAGGGGCTAATGATGAACCGGCGCAGCTTGACCCGGCGGTGGGTCCTGCCGCCGAGGGAGGGGAGGATGCCCTTGCTCATGCTGTACTCCTCGTCCCGCGACAGGCGCTCCACCACCTCCCGGTCGTGCCAGCTCCCCGCGGCGCTTTTGCCCCCGTCCCCACCCCTGTCCCCGCCGCTGCACATCGATATCGGGTTCCTCAACATCGCCCCTGCCCGCTTCTTCATCTCCTCCCGTCCCCGCCGGCCTCCAACTCCGTCAACCCACCTCCCCAGAAAATGAAGGGAAGAAACAGACCACCCTCTCCCTCTCTCTCTCTCTCTCTCTCTCTCTCTCTCTCTCTCTCTCTCTCTCTCTCTGTGATTCTTCTTCTACGTTAACTACAAAAACCTCATCTAGATATGCTGCGAAACGATCCCAGAGACAAGACAGCGAAGGAAGAAGGAGCCCGGGAATCCCACGATCTCTCTCTCTCTCTCTCTCTCTCTCTCTCTCTCTCTCTGCGCGTGTGCAGGATGAGATGGGATTGGTGTTCTACGCGATCTTGCGTGAACTTGGAGCTACGGTACGTGACTCTCGTTTTCTCTCTCTCTCTCTCTCCCTCCTTCTCTCCTTCTCTCCTTCTTCCTCTCGCCGTCGCCATGCATGCGATGCGAAGTACAGAGTTTTTAGTTTTACTATTTTGCCCCCCTCGCATAATCGCAATATGCCTGCCTATTGTCGCCCTCCTCTTTTTGCTGTCGCCGAGTTATTCTTGATAATAGTGACGGGGATGGTCCTTAAATTTTCAATTAATATGTAATATATCATTCAACTTTTAATTTATTAAATGTGATTTATGAAATTTAATCTAATAAGATTCTTGAACTACTTTTAATTTATTTAATGTAATTCATAAAATTTAGCTCAATGTGCAACGTTATCCTTGAATCTTCACTTTATTTAATGTGATATTTAAATTTTTGTAAATATTCAAACTAGTTCCTAAATTATATGAAAATATCTAACGATATATTTTCATTGATTTAAGTTCAAGAGCAATATTAAATATTTTCATATAGTTAAAGGACTAGTTTAATCATGTATCAAAAAGTTCAAACACCATATTGAATAAATTAAAGGTTGGGAACCACATTGATATTGGGACAAAGTTTAAGGACAATTTATGTCATTTTTCTTTATTTATTTTGCATTATTGCTATTAACATATGAACCACGTTGAAATATTGCTAAAATATGGTCTTTATTTTGTGTGTGTGTGTGTGTGTGTGTGAGAGAGAGAGAGAGAGAGAGAGAGAGAGAGAGAGAGAGAGAGGCTCCCTATACCTGTTGATTTAAAATTTGAGTTGGATTTTCCAACGAATTAGATTAAATAAAAAAGATTTGGTGAATCAAAGATATGATGTTTTATTTTTGAGCCAATAATCGTAGATATGATTAAGAGATATGTTTTGAAAGGTAAATTTGAAATCCCGTTCAAAATGCTGTTATTGGGAAAAGAACTAATCTTTATCTTCTAAATTACTTCTTTTCTTTTTTTGGCATACAAACTTTATTTTCTGATTGCTTTTTTTTTTTAATTCTTTCGGGTATGCCAACTTTTAAAAAGTGAAAAGCATGAAAATTTCATCAGCCTTTTATGCACTAATTAATTAACGACCGCACCCCTGCTTCCGCCTCTACTTTTTTCTTTTTCCTGCAAACGTCCCGTGACTATTCACGAATATCTTTTGACTATCAAAAGTGGCTACATTGAAACAAAAGTAACCTCATTTTAATTTTTAGAATCCCCTTTTTGTAGTATATTTTTTTTCGACTATAATCGTACACTAAATCTACGAAGATGATTTACAAATAACCCTAATCAAGTCCACGTAGCATTTTGACTTTTAGATTCCTATCTCAAACAAGTGAATTTTGGACCATAATCAATATATACGATCATTTTTATCCGATGCTTTAAGTGATAGAATTTATTTTTAACGATTAAATCACATACTAAAGTTCATTTCTCGAAATGTTCTACATACATCGGTAAAATTAATTTAAATTTAATTAAAATCTCTTAACTCTTTTTCATATTTTTCGGAGTTATTAATATAATATAATTTTTTGCTTAAAATAAGCCAAGTTAATGCAACATTCAATGGACAAAAAGAAGAGGCCAAATTTAATAAAGGGGAAAAGTCATTAAAAATTTCAAACTTTCCCAATTGTAATATATTTATGCCAAACCTTTTTTTAGTGATATAAAAAAAAAACTTAAATTTGTACACATATGATGTATTTATCCTAAACTTGTACAATCCCAAAATTATATTCGTGTAATATATTTATCTCAAAAATTTAATAAATATATCACATGAGTATAAGTTCAAAATAAATATCTCACAATTGACAAAATTTGTTTTTTTTTTTGGGCTTTTTATAAAGAGAGCAGGAAAAGCAGGTGGCAAGCTAAACGACGCCGCTTGAGGACCAGCTCGTCACACTCCCTGAAACCTCTCGTCGTCGGAGGCACCATTTGATCTGTAAATCTCGGGAGGATACGAGGTTGTCGCGGAGACGAAAAGCTCTCGCCGATGAGGAGGCCGACGATGTCGTCGTTTCTGCAGTCGTTCCTGGATCCGAAGAAGAACTGGCTCGCCGCTCAGCACATGAAGACCATCTCCAAGCGCCTCCGCCACTACGGTCCTCTCCCGATCCCCTCGAAACCCTAAATGTTTCTCTTCCTTTTGAATTCGCGTGCTGCGTGCGTCCGGGGTTCGTTGACCGCGTCGATCGTCTGAGCTGGCATTGCGCGCCGCCGGTTTCGGAGGTTCTTTGAATTGGGTCGCGTTCATTTGCTCGGGTTGGGCGTGAAAGCGAGTGCTTTTCGCGTTTCGATGATGACCGCCTTGTGATCGGATGATCGATTGGGGAATGCAGGGCTGCGGTATGATGATTTGTATGATGGGTATTATGAGCTCGACGTGAAGGAGGCGCTTAATCGGCTGCCGCGGGAGATTGTGGACGCGCGCAACCAGCGGCTCAAGCGCGCCATGGACCTGTCCATGAAGCATGAGTATCTTCCTGAGAATGTTCAGGTAATGACACTGTTGGGTGAAGTTGTGCTGGATTTGTGTTGGCCTGAATAGCTTTGGATTGGTAATCTAGTTGAGGCTTGTGTTTTTAGTCAGCAACTATTGTTATGAGTAAATGAGTGCTTGATTTCAGTCAATGAGCACCATGTGCTTGGGAAAATTTTATGTTGGGGCGTGGTTTGCTGTTTTGCTTTAGCTTTCGACTTTTGAATTGAACTAGTTCATTTGTTTGCTGAAATGGAGTAACAACAATGTGCAATGACGGTCATTGGATCGTTCAGTATTGGTTTAAACCGGCTCACCATTGTTCTGTGTTATATGGCTTACCCTATTCTTATCTGCCAGTTAGATGTTTTATCCAAGTTGATTCATTTTGGAACAGATTAAGCTCTATTGACATGTGTAGTTTCACCCTTTGAATTCAGCATTTGTACTAGGTGGTTCATCTGCTTGACTTGTAATTTTATGAAGATAAATGAGTAAACTTTGGACACAATTTCTGGGCTTATAAACTGACAGAGAAGAACTCTGCATTGATGCATGGCTGCTTATCATATTTGCCAGAGCCCCGTTAGCTAGGTTTTTTTGGGGCATAATAACTCTGTGAACCATCATTCACTTTTAGAATGATGGTCCTTTTGACACCACGGGCCAACCTGATAATACATTTTACCAGTTTGAGTCTCATGTCATTGGATTTGATTTGTTCCTCCCTGTAAAAGCTGAAGAATGACTACCTTTGAAGATTTTGGTGATCAAGTGATGTGGACAATCTTATGCACAGAATCCTAAAAAACTATACAAAATTTAATTTGTGAGTTATGACATGACCTTGTAAAATTAAAGGGCAAACTAAGGCCATAGTCATCTCTTATGTAAATAAGATAAATAACATCCATTTCTTTCCCTCTGTGTGTTCTCAGTATACATCTTACCACCAGACATGGCAGAATGCAGTATAGGTAGCTCTTTTGCAAACTCAAACCTCATGCACCTATAGGTTCAATATAGGATTTAGTCACAGCTTTGTCTAGTTATTATTGCCATTGCCTTCTTTTTGTCACTTTCAATCGTAATAATTTTCTTTTTTTTTTTAAAAAAAAAAAAAAAAATGCTATCCATTCATTTGTCCTAGCTTCTTAGAATAAAGCTCTGATTCTATGTTTATAGCTGACAAGCCAATGCTGAGCATGTGCCAGAAGACTAGTTTGTCATGAATGTGGACACCATCCATCAATCTATTAATTTATACACAAGTACACTTAGAGACCTATGCTCGTAGCTGTTACATTACCTGGATTCACCTAATATTTCGATATATATTGTGACAATGGACAACCTATGGCAAATTATAAGTGAAAGACAGTTGTTGCATGGCATGGGTTTCTACGCTATTTATAACTTATATGGTAAAAGCAGAGACTGTGTTAGTCACTGAATTTCAGACCTTTAAGTTTCAGTTTTTTGTCCAGTTTACCCATAAAACAATTTATGTGGTTGCCCATTTTAAACAAATGGGAATTGGAGACTGTACTATCAATCTCTTGGATGGCAGTGTCTATTATGTCAGTGCCAATCTTTTCATTTTTATGCACTGTTTTGACAGTTATTGAGAAAGAAATTACTGTGGATGGATTCATTGTGCAGATTGTCAGTATATTCTGATCTGTGCCATTTGGTTATGTAAATTTTTTGTTCCTAGGCTATGCAAACTCCATTCAGAAGCTACCTTCAGGACATGCTGACTCTGGTGAGTTCTCTTATTCAACCCACTATAATGAGCATTGTGCCTGGCTTCTCTGATGGGCAGTCATAATATTATGTTAAGCTTCATGTGGCTGTCTTATTCTTAGTAATACTGTTGAAATTGGTTCTTTGAATACTTAGGCTTTCTTCTTATGAGATACTTGATCCTTGAATTTTATACGTCCGGCCTTTATGCATGATGATGGTGAAAACCAAAATCATGCTATCATCCCAAAAAGATAATAATAAAATAGAAATCCCCTGATAAGCAAGGAAATAGACCATTAGAATGCGGAGTTAGATGATCTTTAAAAAGAAAAACATAAAAACCCAAAAATGGGCTTCTGTGACCTTTGAGTACTTGCATATCTAAGATATTGCCCATGGTGGGAGAATGATTGGACCTATTACAGTAAAAATGGTGGCATTCTAGATGTTTATACGCCACCCAGTCACTGCACATGTTTTCAGGACATTTTATCTGCACAATACTTTTAGAACTCTGCAAAACTGGAATTTGGTTTTAAATATATGGACCGGAGTAGTTAATTACAATCTGTGATGTGCATGACCAGTTTGAAGCTTGACTTACACTGTACTGGAGTGAGCTTGTGCTAACTTTCCTTCTAATATTGTAGGTAAAGAAAGAGAGAGCAGAACGTGAGGCTTTGGGAGCTTTGCCTCTTTATCAACGCACAATTCCTTAAGCAGTGCAATTTTCCTTCAGCTTTGCACTCTTTTCCAATTCCTGAGATTCCTGTTGGATTTTTGGCCTTGAAAATCTCATATTTAAGGTTTCATTGTTTCATAAGCCAGATGGCTTTGGTAGTTGTTGGTCCCTCCTTCACTACTATTCGATGAATTGTTTAACCGTACTATGCCTCTTGCAATAAAATCAGCTCAGGGATATGTTTTCCCATGTACTTGTCGAAGAGTTAAAATGTTCCTTCCTGAAATTGAAACTTCGAATCAGTTTGACAGTGGAGTAGAATTTGAAATCTGTCACTGGCTCAGATACGTATAGGGAAGCTAGTGGCTGATGCAGCTCCTGTTGTACGACAATTTCATGGGCGAAATATCAATGTCCTTTCTTCTCATTCTTCATTTTCCAGATATGATAATGTTAATATGTTGCATCTGAACTTAGCATCTGTGAAAGCTTTCCAATTTAGAATGGTTTCAGGTGATACCTCTCTAACTTGGCAACCTTTCAGTTATTGACCTGGTGACATTTCCAGGACAGCTTCAGAGCCATTATTGTTTCCCACTGTTGGTGGTCACTTAGAGAATGGGCCTTACTAATAAAGTCACATTTCTCAAATGTAACTTCAGTATCTACAATGTAATATGTCTTTTCCATTGTGGATGTTGGGGTCCCTCGGAGCTTCTAGAGAATTTCATCCAGTCACGGCGGTGCTCCCATGCAACTGGGTAATTAGCAGGACAGGAGATCATCTCAAGGAAATGGTCTTCGGTGGGATTTAAGCTCATAATCCTGGTAGTTGGTGAGCAATAACTCCCTTTCTTGTTATCTGTCTTAGAACTTGTTCTGTATTTTCATCCTCGGGTTTGCAGTGTTCCCCTATCTTATGTTCGTTCACCGAACGGGTCAACTTGCTCTTCTTGTAGTGTCAGCTACAAATAGCATCAGAAGGAGGAACCGAACATGGTTTACGATATAAACACTAGAAAATCGAAATTGGCCGATGTAATTGCAGGCCTTTGCGCTTCACGACCGGCCATGATTTGTCTAATCTAGGCAAGAAGGAATATAACGAGAGGTTCTCATTGTGCAGAGCGAACCTTCCTTCTGTTCTCCGCAATAACCAGCCTTTTTAATGACAGCACCGACACATGAACACATCCTGTAGCTTTCTCAGTACCTGGTAAGAGGGCCTAGGTTGTTCGTGGTGGTGTCGGGAACATTTCACGGTCGGTCTGCAATTTACTATGGGCCCTGGAGCCCTGTGCATTATTAGCGGAGCAGATCCGATCGATTCGTGTCGGTTGACGCGACTCTTGTACCGCTCGGACGGTTCATTGCTAGTGCTAGCGACTCGACATCGAAATCTTTCAAGGTAGAGGGAATTTCTATTATGGGAGCATTTCCATGTGCTTGCATGAGGCCCTTCTTCAATGGAGGGTCTGCATGTCGTGTACTAGCTACCTAATGTAATCTTTATGAACAATTTTGGCTAGTAATCGCTGATATAGACGTAGCGACCAATGGAAGAAGAAGAAAAAAATCAGAAAAATTATTTTTTTAAAAAAAAAAATTTGCACAAATCATCCACACCAATTTCAATGGTTGTGTCATATGGATAGCTAGTTGCCACGATAGCAATTTCTAGTCAATTTTGACAAAAATGACTACATTAGTAAATTATTTAAAGATTTATGATTAAATTAGTTAAATTAAAAAGTTTATAACTTTTTATATAATTTATCTCCAAAATTTATGCGTGTTACCCAATGTTCAACTCTCTCTTTTCTAGTTAACACTTCCTAACTATATAGCATTTTGGGGGTCTAAACAAAATGTTCAAAATTTTAGCAGTTTACTTTGCAAAAACGTTTAGCATTGAGAAATTTACTTGAACTTCTCTGTGATCGATAAATCTATAAACATACAATTTTTCCTCCTTTTTTTTTTTAATTTTATTTTCTCCTTTTCCTTTCCTTCTCGTGGCTAAAAATTTAGGACAGTTTTCGTCGCTATCCCATCCGCCAGGAGACAAGTTCATTGAAGATGGCACATGAATGGTTTCGTATCACTGTTGGGTAGATGCAATGCAAGATCAGGAAGCGGCTCCTCATGTCCTTTTCCCCCAGCAAATGGAGCTGGATCGAAACGGGTCAAAGGGAGCCTACCCTGTCATGTTAAACTCAAAACAATTGCCAACACCCGAAAAGGATAGAAAGGCTTCCTTTCACCCTGCTCTCTCGGGGGTCACGACCCTTAATGTTAAGGTCAAATTATGCGAAATCGATCGTGACTTTATTTTCTCAAGTATACAATCGAGTGAGTCGAAAATGAAGTGCCACTTTCTCACTATATATATTTTTACCCAATTCTTGATATATGGCCTCTCATGTTCTTGATTGGAAAAGCATGGCATGTAGACATGTCAAAATAGATCATAAACTCATATTTTAACACATATTTAATGACTTAAATTGTTATATGAATTAGTTATATTCAATAAATAAGTTATAAATGAATTTAGGATAGTATAAGTTGAGATAATATTAATTCACAATTTATTTAGATCCAACTTACCTTTTTGACTCTCTCTTACCTTTTACTCAATCTCAAGTTCACTCACTTTGTGCTATTACCTTAGTTTAGGTATGGATTTTTCTACATTGAGTTAAGGTACAGGTCAGCTCGAGTATAAATTACTAAATTTGTATTATATGAAAATAATTTTATATATATCCAGGATCTAGCCTGGCACAACCTTGCGATGGCTCACGGTCCTCCAAGGGCCTAATAGGCCCAACGGCAACCACCAACTATACTTGGATGGGAGTTGGCTTAGGAACCCATCACCAGGACCTCCACTTAAGACGCTAATAACAATAATATTCGAACTACTGCAGAACTTATCAAATGCGCTGCCTCTCGATGGGTGAAAATGAGTTAAAATATGCTAAATTAATTGATTTGAATTAGACCATTTTCGATCTAATTTGATTCATTCGTTTGATAAGTCTAAAGACGTAAGGTCATGCCGGGACCCGATTCTACCATTTAAGTTGTAAGAGTACTCAAATGCTTAATGTGCGGGAGTCTACTAAGCAGTAGCGGCTCGCCCTCGTGGCGATCCGTCGTCGTTTTATGATCAACATCCATTCCTCGTAACGCGGGAAACGGTACGGTCCAAGCACAGTCGGGCACGTGCATGTTTTTGCTTCGATGAGGATGGGGATGAGATGCCACGTGGGCCCACCTCAACAAAAAAAAATGGTCATATGACGTTGTCTAGCCTTGTGGACCCACGTGCTCGTGGCATGTTTTTCTCTACAGATGCTGCTATGCGTCCCTGATTGAAAAAAATAAAAAAAATTCGCCGACTTTCGATTTGGAAATTTCAATCACCTTTCTCGGACATAGATTTTCTCGTATTTACCAAGCTCGAGCTCTTGAGCTAGAAAATTGTTTAACGCCATCAGACCATCATGTCACGAAGATCATGGTTCAACATTTCAACCCAGGGCGTCGCCTGACAACCTCAGGCAAGCCATCTCCCGCCACCACCACTACCACCGCCACCGCCACCACCTCCCACCATCACTAGCGTCGCCACCATCAGCCGTTCCCCCATGATTTTCCCCTCTTGTGTGCATCTCCTCCTCTCTTTTTTTTTTTTTTTTTTCTTTTTACCTTAAAGTTACTTTGCAAAATATACATTTTCAAACACATTTACTTTCACAAAATATCCATTCACTCAAAAATATTTGGGGGCCTCGGAGTTTAACCAAACGCCCCGAACTGAATGTCAAGGTGTATGGATGCTTTATTAGCAATTACGAAATGACCGAAAAGCTCTCCAAAGACATGCAGCCTTAGTGGCGGGAAGGGCCATATGACATTGGACAGCCTCTATCGATAAGCTTTCAGGGAAAAAGCTTTAAAAAATCTACAAATTATACTTATTAACAACATATTTATCTTGTAATAATATTCTGTTAGTGATCACTATTAAAAATCCATTTTGATAGATATGCCTAAATGACTTAAGTAAAAAAAAAAAAAGACATCATTTTGGTTAAAAATATCATTTGACTAAACTTTAATAAAGACTATAAGAATTTTTTTGTGTTATAAGAAAGAAGGGAATATAATTTGATTTTTTATGTTGCAAAAAATTAGGTCAATGCATCATCACCAGTAAATTACCCACGTGAAGTTTCTGAAGATTTTTTCTCTTATTATAATCCGCCAGTTTTTTTTTTTTTTGTAAAATAAGGCAAACCCCAGTCGTGAAATTTTTTCTGGCAAACCCCAAACCCCAGTCCTCTTTTCGCACTCGCACATGCATTTAAGCCAAACCCTTCGCATCCTTCTCAGCTCCAGTCTTGTCCAGCTCCATTGAAATCATCATTTTTTTCTCCTCCTGCGGAGAAAAAGGACAACTTCGTTTCTAAATTTTAGCCGCGCAGAACCTCACGATGACGACAGCGGCCATCCCAGCAGCGGTGCTGCTCCTCCTCTGCGCCGCCGCCGCCGCCCACCGACCCGCCCCCGCCGCCTTCATCGACGGTAACACCTATCTGCACTCCGCTTATGAAGGGAACTCGTAGTACTTGCCGAGTTCACGTTGCATGATGTTGTTCGTGCCTCGAGGTTTGCAGGATTGTTGCCGAACGGCGACTTCGAGCTCGGGCCCAAGGCCTCGGACATGAGGGGCACGGTGGTGGTCGGCCGCTACGCCGTCCCGAAGTGGGAGATCTCGGGCTTCGTGGAGTACATCAAGTCGGGGCAGAAGCAAGGGGACATGCTCCTGGTGGTGCCCGGGGGCGCCTTCGCGGTGCGCCTCGGGAACGAGGCCTCCATCAAGCAGCGCCTGCCGGTGGCGCGGGGGATGTACTACTCCCTCACGTTCAGCGCCGCGCGGACGTGCGCCCAGGAGGAGAAGCTCAACGTGTCGGTGGCCCCCGACTGGGGCGTCCTGCCGATGCAGACGCTCTACAGCAGCAACGGGTGGGACTCGTACGCCTGGGCGTTCCGCGCCGACCGGGACGTCGCCGAGATCGTGATCCACAACCCGGGCGTCGAGGAGGACCCGGCCTGCGGGCCCCTGATCGACTCGGTCGCCATCCGGGCCCTCTATCCTCCAAAAGCAAGCAATAGTAAGATCCACCATTGGAACTCCATTGAGTACTCTTCTGCAGTATAGTGTCCTAAGTTCACCTGTGTGTTATAAATGAATGAACTGTGCAGGGAACTTGCTGAAGAATGGGGATTTCGAGGAAGGCCCCTACGTCTTCCCGAACACGTCGTGGGGCGTCCTGATCCCTCCCGACATCGAGGACGACCACTCCCCCTTGCCGGGCTGGATGGTCGAGTCGCTGAAGGCGGTCAAGTACATCGACTCGGGCCACTTCTCGGTCCCCGAAGGCAAGAGGGCCGTGGAGCTGGTGGCGGGGAAGGAGAGCGCCATCGCGCAGGTGGCCCGGACCATCCCCGGGAAGACGTACGTGCTCTCGTTCGCCGTCGGGGACGCGAGCAACTCCTGCGAGGGGTCCATGGTCGTCGAGGCGTTCGCGGGCAAGGACACCGTCAAGGTCCCGTACGAGTCGAAGGGCAGGGGAGGGTACAAGCGCGCCGTCCTGCGGTTCAAGGCCGTGTCCGTTAGGACTCGGATCATGTTCTACAGCACGTTTTACACCATGAGGAGCGACGACTTCTCTTCTCTCTGTGGCCCTGTTCTAGACGACGTGAAGCTGTTGAGCGTCCGGAAACCGTGATCGATGGAGCAATGTCGCCCCGACAGGTCGGCTCGAACATATACTTATCGGAAGATGATTATCGATTTATGCGGTTGTTTTGGAGTGAAGAAGAGAGATTTAGTTCTGTGTGGCTTTCGTTGAGCAAATCATTCAAGAAATAAGAGCTATTACAAGGTAGGGATGTTAGGAGTACTACTTGGCGAGTGTTTCTTTTATGAGTGATAATATGTACCTGGAGAAAGAAAAGAGTGAACGGTCAATTATGTTGCCATCAGTTATTGTGCCTTGAGGGAAAGCTCACTTGGTGTTGGAGGAAATTGCCAATTTGACGTGGGACGTATGTACTTAAACTACAGAGGTTTACTCCTTCTAGTTTGACTGAAGTTCTGTACATTGCAAGTACAGAAGCAAGAAACGCTTAAAACAGACCTTAAAAGGAGATTTGCAAGAGCATTCTAGAATAGTAAGCAATCTTACTATTCAATGCGAATTATGGGTATTGCTTGATGGTCATGACAAAAAGCTCTTTCCAAGAATTATGCTTGAAAGTAATGGATATATAGTTGCTTTTGGTGAATTTCGGGAAAAAAACAATAGCACTAAAAACAACAAAACTATCATCATGAACTCCTGTTTCTCGCAAGCCGGAGGTGGTGCTATATACCATATAGGAGCACACCATCAACTTTAAATCTCAATCTAGCAGTTGATTTGCCCGTCCAAGTTCTACAGGACCACTGCAGCTCCAATTACCAGCTTAGCGGAGTTAGATGAAACTCAATTTTCAGTACAAACTTTGCTTCAAATATCTCTAGCAATAGTACAGTCCATGAGTGACTGGTCCCTAGGTTCAGGGCAAGGACCACAAAAGGGCACCTCTTTATCATCGACAGCAGCATCCCATTTCTCCAATCTATCTTTAGTGCAAGAGCTTATTCAAGATAGCAAGCCAGCATATGAAGCTCTGCTTAGGACCAGTAGGTGTAAACCATATCAGTTTGTGCCAAGGAGCCTTTCTTGCATGAGTTCAAACGCTACTCCATTCGCTATCTACACCACGCCCCAAAAAGCATCTTGAATCAAGAGCAAATCATCTGATGTTGCAGCAGGCCAGCTCCAATTGCCATTCTCCATAACTTCAGAAACTGGGCTTGCAAGGAAAGACCTGAATCACACACAACTCTAATGGGAAATTTCTCTAGTAATGACCCTGTAGGATGCCAAGGATCACACCAGAGTAAAGTGCTCTTCCCATCACCTACTACATACTGGACAAGAGATTTTAAATTTAGCTCTGAGTTTCATGAGTTTCCTCCAAAACATAGTAAGAAGCAGCAGAGGATGTCAAGTCATCTATCATAAGCACAAGGATCCAGCTTCTACAGGTAGCAACCATATTAACTTTCATAATATCTGTCTCAAAGCCAATCCATCCTCTTTCCACTCAGTTCTCAAATCTGAACCAAACCACAAAATGGAGCTACAACAACTCTCAATAGCCTAAATCACCTTCTTTGGCAAGACAAAATCACCACACCAACATTAGACAATTCTATGCAAGATAGGCCTAACAAGCTGCAATCTACCAGTAAGAGATAAATCTTCGAGGGCTCCATCTCTTTCAAAGAGTCTTCCAGATATCAGAGGCAGCCCCAAGTACTTCTTCACAGGAAGAGAACACAGCTTTAACCCACTTCTTTGAATCATTTTCTCCAAATGTGCAAAGAGAGACACCTGAAGCATACAACTCAGTTTCCTCAGGATTCAATTCCAGCCCCGACGTGTTGTAAAAAGCTTGCAAATTATTCAGCCATTGCCAGCTAATCTACCCTGTCATCAATGCTACGTGGCTCATTTACATTTCTTATCATGGTCAAGCAGGTAGCTTTGAAATGCTGCAATGAGCTCCTTTACTGCTCAAGATTTAGATCGTATAATAATCATGGATTGATTAATGGAGGTTATATGTGTGTGTGCATTTGCGGTTTCCTTAACAATCAACGTGAGAGATCTTTATTATTTCCATTTGGGTATTTTCAGGTCTATTTATACCAATATGATGTTCATACCAAAACAATGGACATGATCATTGTATATAGTTGACTTTAATAATGCGATTCACCAAGCAGTAAATTGAATATGTCGAAATCTCAACCACCAACTAACTTAATGGACAAGTTCTGTTTCCATTTTTTTAAATACGAGCTTCACAATCTATCACGTGTACATACATAATTCCAGCAGCATTTTGAAATGGAATTTTAGCCAGCAAACTTTCTTTTATGCATATATACAGTCGACTTTGTTTGGAGCTCAGTAACGATACAGCTAAATAGAGCTGTGGACTGTCCTGTTAAAATGAAGTGGTAGGGGCCGGTAGTTTGAGTTCCTGCTGTTTCATTAGATGTTGCGGGGAAATCCTGCTAAAGCTTCATTTTTTTTCAATAGATGATCAGCCTGCTTTTGCGTAGGCTGAGTCAGTGTCTGCTCAAACTTTCTTTGGCCTCATCAGATGCTGTTTCCTAACCATAGAAAGTGAAGCACTTTCGGCCAAATTTTGTAAGGTCCCAAGGAGGGGGGACCGGGTCAGACGACGAATGCAAGCTAGACTTAGAAGGAAAAAATCCAATATTTCATAGGGAGGATGAACAGGAAGCTCCTAAGAACTCCAACGAGAAAATGGGAGTATTTAAGAACTCACTCTCCAGAACTGTCTGATTTTCTAGAACTAATCAAGATCAATAAATAGGAAGAGGAGAATAAATAGGAAGAGGAGTCAGGGAGGAATGACAAAGATTATGCCACAACGATCTATATGGAAGGGCAATTTTGTTGACTGATGAGAAAGTTTTTTTTTTTTTTTTTTGTCTTCAACTATAGATGAGTTTGAGGCATCCGGCACCTTTTTCGGAAACTTTTTGTTGCTTTCCTTTTTTTAAAGGCCGAACTTGGACACTCGGGATGAGCACTACAAAATATAAAATTATATTCTGTTTGTGTATTAGCTAGCACGTTATTCAACATTGATTAATTCTTTCACTCCAGCTCTTTCTCCTTGTGCATTGAGAACCTCATTCTGTATTCATTCCGATTTAGGTGACTTATGCTGCCTCACAGTCGGTCACTTTGCTGGTCATATCACTGAATTGCTTTATACCCATGAAGATCTCGTCTGGCATTTTCTCTGCTTCTAATTTATGTAGTTAATCATGTGATTTCATTTCTTTGTCGCAGCAAGCAGAGGCAAATATGTTTCTTTTCCTGTGCAGTGTACACGGAGGAGCGCGCCGTTATCATGTTTGATGTCGCTGCACCATCGGACATACAAGAATTAATCGAACATGGCATTGGGATCTCTGCAGGTACGCTGCGGAAGCTAAAGTTTATTGCCTCTCTTAATTCTTGCCTTTATTGTGCTGCTAATCTGGTCACTTGTTTTTCTGTTGCTTTGATGAAGGGTGTGCGTGGAAAACATTCATACTGTTTCGAGTAACGACAAAGTCAAATCGGAAAACCAGCAGGTGAAAGCAAAGCAGGTCATGTTTCACCTGAAATAGAATCTCCAGTATCACGAACCCTCCTCTAAGAGCAACTGCAACTTCGAGAAGCTCTTCGTGTACCTCACTAGAAAACTTGCGTGGTAACTTACATTGTTTTCTCGTGTCGGATTCTTTTTCCTTTGTAGATCTGGCGGAATGGTCAGTCTTCTTGCACACCAATTTCTCAAATTTTGGTTTTCTTCTTTCAGGGATATAAAACCTTCATTTTGTGGAATCACCTGCCCTTGCGCCATCTGAAGTCCGGCGGAGCAAGCGAGGTAAAAATTCATTTGTAGGTCCATTACTTAATACCACCTTCATCTTAAGTTAAAAAAATATATATATATTAGCTTTTTATTGTCCAGTCAACTTATAGCTTGAAACTGAGGATACCCCCACTAGGTTGTCAGTGTTAGAAATCCAATCTAAAAACTTAAGAGGTGGAAGGAAACTGAATGATATGAAGCTGTGTGGGGTAGTTTCGCCTTGTTAGAACTTAGAATCTCTTTCAGAGCTTGTCCTTGGGTATCGAAATGAATTTCATTTGTTTGAGAAAAGAACACTAGCAAGAGACATTCTATTGCTTTTCCAGGCATGAGGCTGAATTAGATGAACTGCTTTGGGTCAGCCCTTTCATCCCCTTCCTGCTGATGATGCTGATGGCGATGGTGACGCTTTGGAGCAAAATAGAATTTCGTTCGTTGTTTGGTTTTTTATTGAGGACCCTGTCTCTGCGTTTTGCTATTTCGCTCAACATGGGTATTGTACGCTTTGCTCTCCGGAATGAGCACCTTATAATTAATCGTGCCATTGCCTCGCCTTAAAAGGTTGGGCCTTTGTTGGGACTTGATCATTTTCAGCCAATAAAAGCCCTATATCCGGCCAATGGGCCTCGACACATACCTTCGACCCAAGGGGGCCTGATCGGATTGACCATTTATAATTTGTGAGCCCAATTAAGGCAACAAATGTCTGGCCTTACTAAATGGAAATCAAATCGCCCTTGACCCATGAGGGCACGCTGGCGAGGGCCCAATTTGACTTTGTGGGCCCAAATGAGGATGGGCCCATTTACCTAATCCATGGGCCTCAATAATGGGCCCTTAGTCCAAGGCACACATTCTAGATAGCCACTTTCATGTTCGTGAGCCCAACAAGGCTGAAATATGGGGCCCATGTCCAACACTTGTGCCTTGGCCAATTACTGCCCCCACTTGGATTTCCTCAACCAAAATAAGGTCCAAATTATCGAGCTCACGAGCCTATTCATCAAATGGGCTAGATCCATGGGGCCCACTGATGATGGGACTAAATTAACTTTGGGCCCAACAGCCAAGGTGCAAACTTAGGATGGGTCATTATCTTAGATTCGTGGACCCAATCAAGCCCAATAATCGGGCCAATAGCTGTTAAATGGGTCGCCAACTTGGGCCTAAGCCTATCAAAGCTTGCTTTTGGATTTCATCCCAAATAGGTCCAAAATATTAAGCCCATGACCTTAAATTAAATGGGCCTTGATCCCTAAAGGCCCAATTTGAATTTGCTGGCCCATCAAATTTCTTGTCCATGTGGCCCACTGAGCATAGGGCACATGGGCCATGGGCCTTAATAATGGCCCTTCAACTCATTGGGGTACAGAGGATGGGTCCCATTAATGGGATTCGTTGGTCCAGTCAACACTCAAAATACCTATAAGTCTTAACTTGAGCCTTGGCCTATTAAACCCCACTATTGAGGGGAAAATTGTCAAAAAAGTTGTAAATATATTGCACTTTTGCAATTCAATTCTAAATTTTTCAATTTTGCCAATTTAATCTTAAACCTTTTGCAATATGTCAATTGAGTCAAACTGACCAATTTATCCTAGAAAATGCTTATGATGATACCCAATTAGCACTGGCCAACCTACGTGGCCCGACCGACACTAACATGGACGTCAAAATAAAAACAACATTTTTTTTTAAATGTTTTGGTTACTTGTAATTTAGCAGATAGCCCTAGCCCTTATGTATCCTCACCCCTCTTTGCTCTTTTTGTGTGTCTTTCCCTTCGTGCCCCAAATCAAAAGAAACGAAAGCCCTAATTTTAAAATTTAGAAAATCATAGCCCCAAATCGATTGATCACACTCAAGATTCATCAACTTTGCGAGGGAATTTGTGGGGATTATCATGAGCAGCTTGTGAGGACCTCCATGACGCTCGGCGATGCGGATTAAGAGGAGGACAAACCACAATTGTGCAGTTATCGAGACTCAATTTGATGCGAAGATCCAATTCACAACCGATTTGAGACACAATTTGACCTCCAAAATCCATAGTGAACATGACATTTTGTGGTCTTAATTCGCTCATGTTGTCAGCACTTTTGAAACACGAAAAAAGGTATGTTTTCATAGTCCCCAACTAAGTATTTTTGGCACTTAGCTTAATTGTCATCAATAAATTGTGACTCTATATTTTCCATGTACACATTCTTTTATGCCTTCACAACCAAGATGGAAACTGTCATAGTTGACATTTCTTGTTCAATTGATAGTTGTGCTAATTGTGCTCTCTTGAATATTTTGCACAGCCATTTGAACTTGTGTCAATAGAGAATCATATGTTTAATAATTGTCGGCAAATAAGAGATGTTGCCAGCATTGATAAATAAAAACTAAAGAAAATGAGGTTCTTCCGATGAATATAATAGTGAGCTAATACCAATTTTTTTTTCCTTGCATTTGAACTTGCTTCACTTTTTGCAGCATTTGTCTTTCTTCATTGGTAGCACATTCTTATAAACACCACAATGGAAGTAATGTTAGTTGAATTTCAGTATTTTTTTTTTTTGTTTCTTTAATATACATGACATCTTGAATACAATACTATAGCTGACAATTAAAACTCTTGCTTTGAAGGGTATTATCAAAGAGCAATTGGGCTTGAAAAGATGTTGGGCATTCAATGTTGATTGATTGTTAGGCATCCGATGCTTTTTTTTTTTTCACGTGTATTATTATGTTGTCCTTATGTTATGTGTATGCTTATAATATATGTCTTTTTATGTAGGGTCAAGATGAGCAAGAAGACAGTATTAGTTTGCCTTTTCCACGATGGAAAATTAGTCCGTCACCCAATGTTGGAATATGCTGGAGGCCAAATGAACCTAGTACATATAAATATCAAATCAATTAGTTATGAAAAATTCATTAGAGACCTCGAGAATGGGGTAAATGGAAAATTTGAAAAGCTTTATTTTAAATTTCCTCGGAAATCTCTAGAAGTGTGTGTGTGTGTGTGTGTGTGTGTGAATTTCAAAAGCTTTATTTTAAATTTCCTCAAAAATCTCTAGTGTGTGTGTGTGTGTGTGAGGTATATGGAGAATATGTTAATAATGAGATAGGTGAGAGAGCTAATCAATGTGATAGTCAATATACTAGTAAGGGTGTTAATCAAGATGCTATGATTGGCGATGATGTTAATCGGGGTGACATCATTAGTGAGGGTGCTAATAAGGGTGTTAGTCAAGGTAAGGACATTGGTTTAGATAATGAGACAATAATTGATGATGATGTACATATCGATTCAACAGATGAAGATAGATGTCCTCATCGATGTATGATATTTGACTAATGATAATGATGATATAGACATTATAAAATGAATGAAGAATATTAGATAATTCCACCAGAATGTCATAAAGGCGCAAATTGTAGGGAAATCATTTGTGGGATTTATACCACCACAATCTATAACTGGATCATCTAACGCCCGACAATTTGATATGGCTATTGTTGAAGCTGATTACCAAATAAAATACTATGAATCTAATGTAGATGAGAGTTTAGGGTTTGATGTAGGCAAAAAAGATGTTATAAGAAGGAGAAGCAAATTTCCAATGTATGATCCTAATTATGTAGTACCTGTATTCATTATGTGTATAAGATTTGATAATAGAAGACAATTCAAAGATGATCTTAAAGAGTATTCTATGGTTGAGCATAGAGAGATAAAATTTATCAATAATGAAAAGAAATATATAAAGGTGAAATGTATTGATGAAAATTATCAATTATTTGATGTTAGAACTTGATCATTCCACATAAAAACATACCACAAAGAACATGCATGCTTAATTAGCTTCAAAGATAAGAGAATGATAAATTCTTGATTGGTAAATCACTATCTTGTTACAATTAGAGCAATGTCAATATTTAAAACTCTTACTTTAAAAGATCTTATCAATGAGTAATTGGGCTTAAATGTAAGTATGGATCAATGTACGAATGCTAAGTTGCTTGCCTATAAAGTTTTGATAAGAAACTATCATAAGGAATACGCAAAGCTGTGAAATTATGTAGAGGAGCTTAGGAAGAAATCTTAGAAGTACTATTATAGTGAAAGTTAAAAAGCTTGATATGCAATATAAGGCATTATTTTAAAGAATATACATTTGTTTTGCTGCATGTAAGAAAGGCTTTCTTGATAAATGTAGAAAATTTATGGCTAAATGGTTACTTCCTAAAAAAAAAAAAAAATTGTGAATGAGAGACCTTATGCACTATTGGAAGGGATACAGATGATCAAATTTATCCAATTGCTTGGGCAATTGTTAGAGTCGAGAGTACAGACACCTGGACTTAGTTCTTGATGAATTTAATGTGACATCTCAAAATTATAAACACAAATGGACAAGGTTGGGTCATTGTCAATTACAAGCAAAAAGTAAGCTCTTTATTTAATTTTTTTATTGTTATTTCTCTTAGATGATTATGCATTTAGTGTATGTTTTACATTTACAATAATTTTTTGTATGGCCTTATACAAGCTGCGGTTGCTTTATTATCCACAGTTAAGCATAAAATGTGTGCTAGACATACCTATGTCAATTGGGGTAAGAAATATAAAGGGATACAAATGCAAAAATTATTTTGGAAGTGTGCTAAGAGTAGTACTATGGTGGATTGTGATAAACAATCTCAAGAATTAAAAAAAAAATCAATCATGCCACATATCATAACTTAGTTCAAACAAAGCCAAAACATTGGTGTAAGGTTTTCTTTACTACTGATAATAAATGTGATATAATTGACAATAACTTATGCAAGACTTTTAATTGAAGAATAATAAATGATAGGTATAAGTCTATTTATAATATGTTGGAGGAATTAAGATAAGGATTAATTTCCTGAAAAACTTCAAACTGGTACACTTGTGACAAATTCACCCTAAACTATTTTTTTGACCATGAAAAACCCCAAACTAGTATACATGTGACAAATTTACCCTAACCGACTATAAAAAAACCCTAAACTGATATATTTATGACAAATTTACCCCAAACTAATTTATTCGACTACAAATAACCCCAAAATGGTAAATTTGTGACAAATATACCATATGCTAAATTGGATTAATACCACAAAAAAATCACAAAAATTGTAAACGGTGACAAACAAAGCGTAAAATCCTAAATTGGTATACCAGGTTAACTCACGTTTCATTTAACTTAATAATTTGATAATAAAATTTAACGAAAATTAACATAGGGTAAATTTGTCACAAGTATACCAGTTTGGGGTAAATTTGTCAAATGTATACCAATTTTGGGTTTTTCAGGGTATTAACCCTTAAGATAATGATAATGACAAGAATACATACACAAATGAATGCATGTGCTAAGTAGAGAAAAGATTATTGTCCAAGAATTGTAAAAAAGATTGAAGAAAATAGATTTGATGCAACTTACTGTCAAATGATATGAAATAGTGATGCAAGCTATGAGGTGATAGATAAAGATGGTAACTTATTGACATCCCTTGTCCTTATGCCATTTCTACTATAAATCATGACAAGATGATGCATATGACTATTTGGATGAATGTTATAAGAATACCAAATTCTTAGCTACATATCAAAACATGATGCAACCAATTCGAGAAGAAAATTTGAAAAAGACTAATAGAAAGGAGAAAATATTCAATGGTTAGTAACCACCACATCATCGGCTTTTGTGGTGTATATATTCCACTAAGAAAGTGACATATGTCCGTGAGCTGGAATATGTAAAAATTGAAAAATTAAAATCGGAATGACTTAGACGCTCTTTTCTCTCTCCTCTAGCAAAACACTTACACAAGAAATAATAAATACTTATCTCCACTCAAAACCCCATCTCTCATCTTTTCAATTTTTCAAGCGATAGGCTTCTTCGCCTGCTCTCTCTCTCTCTCTCTCTCTCTCTCTCTCTCTCTCTCTCTCTCTCTCTCCCCTTTACAGAGAAGATATTTGTTTGTTTCTCATTACATCAACAAGAAGACGGCATTTTTCTTCCTCCATCTTCTCTAGAAAATCCAATGTTTAAGCAATTTCCATCAACGCAAATCAAGTAACAAGCGTAATCTCGAACGAGTAGCACACCGGGAATGGGAGATTATTCGTAGTCTCCAAAGAGAATGGGGTGCACACTATTGGTTTTCCTCTCTGATGTTGTTCATCTGGTTTCTCTTGCTTCTTGACTATACAGGCCGACCATATTCATAGAGATCATACAAAGAGTGGGGTGCATGCTCATAGACAATCACAAGAAACTGTATCATAAGGGCGGATGCGGAGGGTTTGGGAAGGGCAACTTCTCGGAGCTCTTCAAGTCCATCGAGGAGTACGAGAAGACGCTCAAAGTGCAAGAAGTCTCTGCCTACCACCATTTGTTACCTAGTGTGGGTTTCTTGTGGAAGCATAGTTCGTCGCCATATATTTGAAGAGTTAAATCTAGTGGAATGAACACTCTTTGTTGATGAGGTTGGGTGCATTTGTGCTTCTTTGATGAATAATAATGAAGAAAACTCTATCATCATATTTGAGATTGCATGTCACGGCATGAACTAGTGAAGAAGAATTGAACCTATGTGCACAAATCGATGATGACGGTTCCTTCTTCATTGCCTCTATTTTAGACCATATATGATTGGCCTTTTGACATCACAATAGCAAACTCTAATCATTGATGCTCTAAAAGCATGAAAGCTCTATCGTTAGATGTGAGAAGAAGCACATTGAAAATGGCAAATTTTTATAGTCGTTCGTCACATTTTGTTAACAATGCATATTTGTATATCAAAATAGATGGCTAATTATGCCTTCCCTGTCAAGTCTTGATACTAAAGCTTTGTTGTTGCTAAAACAATTCTAGTTGATGGAATTTTCAAAGTGGCAAAACTTAAATGCAATGATAGTTGGCCAAAAAAATAAAGTATAGAATGGCGAGAGGAAAAAAAAAAAGGAAGGCATAAGAAGAAATGAAGAAACATGTATGCGATTTCTCTTTTGCATTATAAAGAATATCTCATTCTTTCAAAGGATCCCAAAAAAAGCATGAAAGTTCACTTAGGATGGTTCCAAAAAATTATTGCTGGTACACAAACATAAAACCATTAGTTGATTTCTATCATAGAGATTGGGCAATACGTCTACACACTACTTGAAATGTCCGCCCATTATTCCTAGCAACATTTTGGCCTTCCTTGATCGCGTTGGTCAATAACTTCACCACTGGATCATTCACGAGTTCTTCCTCCCTCAGTGCATCAAACATGGGTGGTTTTCCAAATAGCCCTTCATCCATTCACCTAGTTCTTCAACATCTATGATGGTGTAAATTATGCCCCCAACAACCAGAGTATATGCATACTCGTCTAACAAGAGAAACAAGATGAACAACATTAGAAAGGAGAACTAACAACATGCACCTCATTCTTTTTTGAGACTGTGAATAATCTCTCACTTCTCATGCCCAGGTCGTCCGAGGTTATACCCGTTGCTTGATCTGTGTTGATGGAAACCGCTCCAATGTTCGATTTTCTGGAGAAGATGGAGGAAGAAAAATTCCATCTTCTTGTTGATGCAGTGAGAAACAAGTGAATATTTTCTCCGAAAGAGAAGGGGGTGAGAGTTGAAGAAGCCTATCGCTTGAAAAGGTGAAAAGATGAGAGAGAAAGGAAAGAGCGGGAGAGAGCACTTGGGTAAACAAGCCCTTGAAAATTTGAAAAGATGAGAGAGGGTTTTGAGCGAAGACAAGCATTTGTTATTCCTTGTGTTAGTAGTTTGGCTAGAGGAGAGATAAAAGAGCATGCGAGCCCTTCCGATTTTAATTTTTCAATTTTTACACATTTTAGCTCACAAACAAATGTCGCTTTCTCACTGGAATATGCACACCACATCAGCCGATGACATGGTGGTTACTAACCACTGAATATTTTCTTAAAAGAGAGGCACCTAAAACACTTCCAACAAAGAAGAAGCCTAGTAGACATAAACATCAAAAAAGAAAAGGGAAGATGAGATTGCAAATAGTATTAGAATGTCGAGGATATGAATGAAAATGACTTGTCAAAGTTGAAAGAAGATAAGACACAACACTTATATGTCCCACTAAAAAGGTCAGGTCAACATCATCACAAACACCATTTTTTGGGCAAGAACTTCTGATCAATACTTTCATTTTGTTAGATTTGGATTTTTACTAGCAAAATTTGTGAACTAATCAAAACCAATAACATTAGGTTAAGAGTACCAGTGCCAAAGAAAATAAGAGACAGAGAGTTAATACACATGCATAGGCTGAATTAACATTACAAGAAAACTCCAGTTGAAGTTCTAGTTAAAGTAGTAAGGGGATCTAAAAAGAAGAAAAATGTTAAAAGGGAAAAATCTAACCTACAAGAAGTGACAAGATTAAGAATATTTTCAAAGCCCCAAGGAGCATTGACTTTACAAATATAGGATGATAATCATTCTAGGGGATTGGATTTAGGGAAGTGATGTATCTATTTTTTATTTGTAAGGGCTCACTAAAATAGTGTTGTTGCTCTCTTTTTTAGTAGTCGTCGATGGGTGTAATCAAATAGTCTTGTGAATGGTTTTTTGTTTGTCGACAATGAGGGATTAGTAAAATATCATGCCTACAATCCCTTTTTACTACAATGAAATGTGCTTGTTTATTTTGATAATTTAGAGTTGATTAGTTGTTACTATTACTAGTTGTTGTATATTGTACAAGTAAAATAAATGTTTACGTTCAAGCAGGTTTTACTGAGATAGTTGTTGTTGTTCAATTTTATATGTGCATTGATCATTGTTTAACTATTGAGATACTAGCAAAGTGAATAGACAAAAACTAATACCCATGAGACCCATGACAAGTGCCTACAAAGAGTATTGTAAAAGTATGACTACTTTTATTAAGACTATTAAAAATCACAAATATTATAAAGAACCTTGGCTTTGACAAATATCATTGCTAAACATCATAAAGAACATTGCTTGTGCTTTTCAAACTAAAAATAACCTTCATTTCATTCATCCCACAATCGGAGTGCACACACATATATAAATCATATCGACAAATACAAAATATATTTGAAATAACATACTCTATAACAAACTAATGGAGTGTGTTATTACTATAAACATCAATAACACAATTAACATTATTTTCAATCTAAATTTTCTTTCATCAACTTTGTCAATTCTCTTTTCACGTGCTTCAATTGTGCCTTGAGAGATTTCACTTGAGCCTATATCGAACAACCATCATTCTTATTAGAGGTTGACATTGGTTCTCGTTCTACATTGCTCCAGTGAAAACTTTTAACACACTTTTTACCGATCAACTGATTTCCCCATCAACCCATATAAAAATAAAAATAAAACCGATTTTCCTCTCTATTGTTGTGATTATATATTGCGCAACCGTGGTATCACTTCCCTTAATATCCTTTGTCCTTACTATTCATAGAGGAGATTTGAGGCCACAATAGCAAATAAAAAATTTATTTTTGTTAGTTGAAGGAATTGACATCATTGATTATGCCATCAACAAGTGAAAATGTAAGGATAGTATAAGGGACACTTTCAATAGTCAAGACAATATACAAACATAGTAAATAGATGAACAAACGTGCAAAATTAATTAATAGTATGTGAAAATTCAATTCAATTTTGAAACGAACAACTTTGCAAAACTTGCCACTATTAAAAATCAAAATGAAGATGTTATCCAATAAAGTATGCTTCCTTATTCTTACATTAGTTCTTCTACTTACCAAATTAGAACATTTCGCACACTTCTTGAGATCATATCCCTAGCAATACATGCAAATAAAGCAATAAAAGCAATTTAATGCTTCAGCATGCAAACAATTTGGGAAGCAATTACAGTAAAAATTTAAAGCTATGAGATAAAAAGTAAAAAATAAAAGGTAACATAGATAAGTAGATTAGCCGTTGACTTAAATTGCATGTATCTATTGACACTCAAAGTTGATGGCAATATGGAACATAGAAGCAAAAAGGTAATGACAATGTATTAAAAAAACAAATCCATAAACAACAACTTCATTGATCATTCATATTCTTGGTGACCTATACATATTGTTTCGATAAGTTCTTTTTAAATTGATTTTCCAATAGCTCTTGGATGACTAACATCAAATGATATTACTATAGAACTCACTCTTTCACAAACATACATTTTAACATCACTTAGACATTTTAGACATTTTATTGAACTAGTTGAATATTACGTGGACAATAATTATATATGAATGCAAAGTATAACAATATGGAATAACATAAACTCAATATATCAAAGTGGCCTCCTTCGTAATTGATTTTCACCCAAATAAAAAAATAAAAAAACCTATCATTATCAAGCTCTGCTTTGCGTATACAATAGCTAAAACAAACTGCATTACAAATGGCAAAGTCCAAAAGAAATCATACCTTAATGTCATGTTTGGTGCAAAATCTCAAGGCCAGATCGAGTCCCAATTGGGTATGGGTAAATCGGGTCTTTGCGTTGAATCAAGTCTCAACAAACCACACAATCGTGGCTTGTCCTCCTCCTGCTATGCCAAGTCATCATCATCAAGTTCCATTGTGACCTACTTACAAAACCCCCCTGTTTCCTCTTAAGTGTCTTCGAGTATTGAACGGGCATTGTTGAGTGTCACACGAGATCCCCTCCCCTTGCGAGTGCAATGGAGGTCCCTCATGAGTTGCTCACAAGAATCCTCACAAATCTTTGACAAAATTGTTGAATCTTGAGCGTGATTGATCAATTTGGAGCTATGATTTTCTAAGTTTTGAAATTAAGGCTTTTGTGCCTTTTGATTTGGTGCAAGAAGGGCAGAGCCACATACGAAGAGCGGAGAGGGGCAAGGACGCACAATACTCTCTTCTAAAACACAAGTAATCAAAATATTTGGAAAAAAAAAAGCCGTCATAATGATTTCCACCATCCATGTCAACGTCAGTCCAGCCACATAGGCCGAGCGATGCTAATTGGGCTTCGACCTAGGCATTTTTCGAGATAAACTAACGAGTTGTGAAAAGATTTATAACTGAATTGACAAAAATATAATTAATTTAAGCCTTTTGGACAATTTTCTCTATCATTGGATTTCTTTAGTCCAATTAGGGCCCAAAATAGCCCGCCCATGGGCCTTTTTGACTAGACCAAGACCCAAGGCCCCTTTGGTGATGGCCAAAATTGACTTCGTGGTCCAAGGCCCAACTATTCTGTCCTTGAAGGCCCAACAAAGATGGGCCCAACTTTTCTGGCCCATAGACCTTCAGCTCAGGCAATCTTTGGGATTCATGAGACCAATCAAGGTCCAAAATATCAGGCCCGTGGGCCTTAAATGTGTCTGACTTGGCCCTTCGCCAATTAAAGCCCACTTTTGGGTCTTCTCAGTCCAGTTAGGACAAAAAATGCAGCCTATGGACCTGTAGCTTCAGTTAAGGCCCAAAGAAATTGGCATGGGGCCTAAAGTGGGACTGGTAGGGCCCAAAAACGCCCAGCACAGATAGGGCCTTAATTAGGCCATGACTGTGGGCAACTCCTGGCCTTTTAATGCCTCAATAACGGCCCAAAAGTAATGGGTATGATTGTGGACCTTCAAAGAGATTTCTATGCACACCCTGAGCACGGATAATAGGCCCAATTTAGGGCAAACCCAAGACCAATCATCAAGTCAATAAACGGGCCGAGCCCATGCAACTATCGGGCCATACGAGCCGCCGTAATGCCACAGGTAAAGCCATCAAATCAAAGCCTACGCGACTTCATTGACGTCTGGCGAGACGATAACAAGACGAATTAGCAAAAAGGCAATTGCAAATGCAGGAAAATAACTTAATTATACCTAAAGAAAAGACCATATGCATTTAGATTAAAGGGACATAGCTGTACATATGAACAGCAAAAGTTGCAGTCGTCCTTGGTAACTTAAAAAGGAAAAACTAAAACTCTCATTACTATACTAACTTTTTTTCACCTCTTCTGGTGGAGCAGAACATACAACAAATTTTAACCCCTTCTCTTGAGGGGGTGAAACCAATTAAGTGAACAAAGAAGCGGTGTCCCAACTAGGCAGTTAAAGACGAAAAGAGAGCAGGGCAGATCCTATGAAAACTCAATAGCACTTATCAATGTCTTCTTTCCATAAGGAAATACTCCGAAGACGTCACAACTGCAGGTACCTATTCCAACAACAAATACGTCGTTAGCATCAGATCAGCAGTTAATGCACTGTGTTTGTGGGTTTTGGGGGGGGGGGGGAGACATATGATGTTGGAGGTATTTTGGGGCCCAAACCTGATTGATGTTCAGTTTGACCCATATATCTCACTTGAGAAGGCACAATTTGTGACCACGTCCGCCAAATCTAACTGTCATCAAACCCAGGAAGTAGACTGATTGCTCAAACTAATGATAAAAAGATGCATCAAGGATACAGCTTACTGCTCAATGCCAACCACCAACACCAACAAAGGAAAAAAAAAAAATAGAAGAGAGGAGAGACTGCTCACCTTAACTCCTTATCTCCAGTCTGTTTTATCACTTGGTGCAATATCATCTTGATAATCGCAACTGTTTTCACCGCTACTACCTTTAGAACCAATACAAGGGGTGAGAGGAGGGAAAGCTGGAACGGCCTTCAGTATAAACTTGCGGCCACTCTTCAAGGCCACTGAAGAACTTGAATTAAGTCCGTGCAGATGATTGTGAGGAGGAGAAACACGCTTGCGACTAGGGGAGCTAACTTTCACTGATTTTGCAGCGGTCGGGTTGTCCTTCAATACTTCAGGCGTATCATCTCCCAGAATGGCAGAAAGTCCAACATCCAACATAGGGTCCTCGCAAGATTTGGCACCAACTAATTGAGTCGCTGGGGTGACTGGAGAACAATGCCAACGATGGGAGTTGCCTGCAAGGTGATTACTTACAGGAAATGCCGGAATTATTGAAGTACAGATGTTATCCATTGCTTTAGATGACTCTGAAGACGAGCCAGTCTTCATGCGGGGGCTCGATATAGGAGTAAGGCGGCATAAATTCAACAATGAATCACGTCGAGGGGAGAATTCATCCACCGTCTCATTTTCTGCATCATTGTTATCTGCAACCTGATTGAAAGAACCTGATTCCAAAGTGTCTTTTTGTCCTTCCTGCAGTATGTCTCCATTATCTACACTTCCTGAAGGTCTTCCGGATTTTGCGGATGATGATAAGATCTTCTGATCTGAATTAGGTGACAGGATGTTTCTTGTAGAAAGTTGGGATCTCAGAGGACCCTTTCCATGGCTGGAGATGGAAAAATAAAAATCATGACTCATCAGCTCGAGAAAACTCAATTTAATCCTTCAGTTCTCCATAGAATGAAGTCAGATTTCAAGCAATTGCAAGTCTTACTCTGAAAACTGTAATGATGGTGTCTGTGGAATTAGCTGGACAGGTTCATACGTATGGGTCCGCAAGTGATCCTTCTCAGATGCCACTCTTTGCAGCTTCTCATCATTTATGCCTTCCAAGCGTCTCTCACTAACTCTGCTGCCTGTTACTTCTCTGGTTACACAATAATCTGACAAAAACCATAGTTTAGACTTTAAAAGAAGAAACTATGGACAAAGGGTCGTCTCTTAGATCCTAGTAAATAGAAAAGAAAACTTCGAAGTATGGCATGTCCTGCCCTCTTCTTTCCTTATTCTGACAAAAGGAAACTCAGATATCACAAATTACCATGCCAATCATTTCAAAAAAGAAAAAGAAATGCTCACAATAAAGGCTTACCCTCCTTTGTTCCATAAACATTTTTGCATCCTTCACATCGGCAATTATCTGAGCATCCAACATTAGCCTATTAAAAAGGCAGATATACGAGTTAATTACACGGATAACAAGCATCCATGAGTGTCAGTATTCTAAGATATAAAACCTGATAGCATTCACAGTATTTCTTTAGACACATTGACTTTTTGCAATTGCATCCTCTCTTATGCCGTGCTGATGCTGGTGTTGATGAAACTCCATCTTCCTGTGGAGAGTGAAGAAGATTATTAGTTGCAGCAACATAAGTTGGACTAAATCTAAAATGGAGTGTACCCTATTATTTGCTGAAAACTCCCCGCTACTTTCATAATCTTTGGAGCAAATGCCAGCGGATTGCGAGATTCAATTTGTTGGCGTGTCTCAAGAACTGTTTGTTCATATTGAGGTCTATTAAGGCATCCATGGCATGAACAAGGTTCGACACAATACATTCCAGCGGCAAAACAGTCACAGTAACTGTTAAGAGGCAAAAACATAAGTTGCACCACTGCAGAACATGGGAGGGGAAACACAAAGTACAAGTTAATAACTTACAGTTTCAAGCATTTACTCTTCTTACAATTGCAACGTTTGCAACCATCGCTGCTGAAGGTGGCCATTGTCTTGTTCCTAGTGAACCACAGTGAGAGTTAGCAGAATGCTTAGACCACCTATAGAACGGAGTGAGAAATCAATATCTGAGAAAAGGATAGTAAACTAGCCTCTTCTTTTTGGGACTCAGTTGGATAAACTCCTCGGATCCGTCAACAACTGCTAAATCAAGCTTCCTCTTTTCACGTGGAGTATCATAATGCTCATGCGGTTTCAACAAATTCTGACCCTCAATCTCAGGAAGAGAATCAGAAACTGCAGATGTTGCAGTTTCTGAAACCTTCTTCTCATTCCTTTCATCTAAAGCCCCTGATGGAATTGTCTCGAGAGTGTCTGATGAAATTGCACTTTGGCTTGATTTACCCAGCATATGGCAGGTTTCAGTGGAGGCCAACTTTATCTCCTCAACATCCTGGTGGCCTTCCTCTGGTTTAATGTTTTTGGCTGCTCTGCAACTTACTGTTCTGGTACCAACGATGCTATTTAAATGTAAGCCAATACCCGATGGCTTGGATGCTATAATGGGAGAGCTTCCACACTGGCGATTGGCCAGGATGCTTGTCACAGGTTTGTATGGCTCACAGACTGGTCTCTTGCTGGAAATTATATTGGAATTAGGCCTAGATAAATCCAGATCTTCCATTTCTGAAGCAGTAGCCAATGATCTTGAAGTGTCCAAATTACATGCTGGTAAACTTAATGATCTTGAAAAACTATTTGGGTGTGCATCATCAAATTGAAGACAGCGTCTAAGCAAGCCTCGCTGATGTTGAATATTCTGCAGCAAACAGAATGGTTATTGACATGGCATAACAACAACGAGGAGAAGGAGGAGAAAATGAAGAACCCTATTAATCCTTCTGCTTGCGCTAGACCCCTGACTACACTATCACAGAAAACAAACTTGGCATTTCCCTAAGAAACAAAACTCCATATTGGAAATTGAGCATGCCATAATAGCAAGACAACAACTTCATGACGCCAAGCAACCAGCAATATGTTCCATATAAACATAAAAAGTAAAGGATCAACCTCGCAGACAATATGCTGATGAAACCTCAAGTAAACTATGTAGAATTAAATACATGGGACCAACTCCTTTATTTTGATTAAATGAGATCTTCCGTATGCCTCCCTATCAAAGTCTACACCTTTCCTTGTCAGAATTATAGTCAACTTTGTGCAACTTACTCCTGAAGTTACAAGATTTAGATGGCATTAGAAACTTGAGTTTTTGACTATCCATGAGTGAAGCTGATGACTAAGAATAAAATGGAGAGATTTAATTTACAACAAAGTCCAATCATCATTTACAGCTAAACCTGACCATAGGCTTGGCTTGGTTTTTGATATAGGCCAGTGGGGCTGAGATGGGCCCAAAGGAGAATAGAAGTTGCATTTGAGGGCTTCAGCAAGCGGCTTCCTCATGGGACTTGCTTGACCTGGCCCAAATCACCTTTCCAACCCCAAACTTTTTATATTTGTTTCTGCTGACTTTTCTATGATTTAATTTTTTTGTGATGGAATAATATCAGGAGTTTATGAAGATAGATATATAAGCCTGATCTTGGAACCGATCCAAGCATCCTGCACAATGTTGACCTCCATGTAGAACTAAAACAGGAACTCCTGACTTTTTGATCTATAAATAGACCTCTTGCGCAAGTCGTGAAGAAACTACTATAAGATTAACTAGAAAAGGAGTTCTTATTTGGTTACTACATTGTTCTCAAAAGAGAACATCGAGAAGAGACTCATCATATTTAACACAATCACTTGAATAAATGCATTTACAACATCATTTTGTTTAAGATACATTCGATAAATCAGCAAAAACAAGCCAATCCTTTCTCTCATAGACAATGAAACTTTAGGAAAGACCCAACCATTACGTCAAACAAATAGTTGTCAATTTCAGAGAGGATGGACAAGCATCTAAATAGATACATATAGTACTAAGTAACATGCTAATTTTGTTATTGTTAAACTCACTAGAAGGAAATCATGCCAAAGATAATTAGACCACAGCCATAATAGCTCTGGGTAAAAAACGAACAGAGCAGCCACCAAAACTGGAACTTCGCTTCGGCAGAAACTTCTACTCCAATCATCACCTATACTAGATAATCCTCACACAAGATGTCACTAACTTAAATCTTAAGCCAAAACTACTTCTCAGTGCGGAATCCAAAAATGTCAGCAAATGACAAGGACCTCAGAGGCTAATCGCAGCCAAAAGACAATGATGACCTCTATTGCTTAAAGCCATAGGATTGAGGACCCTTTCCCATTGAAAGTTCAGTTACTTTACTATAAGCGGTGGTGGTGCCTTCCGAATGCATCCAAAAATCTATCCTCCACATTTTAATTTTTAACGTATCTTAAATTTATGGCTCTGGGTTCACCCATCAGAATATCTTCTAAACACATTCAGCAACACCCCACCCCAGTAATTGCACCATCGTAGGCTCAAAGATTAACCAAATAACCAACTATCTTCATACATGTATCAGTTCTTTGCCATCTAAACATATCCCATTACAAGTACTTTTACATGGAGTATTTAATACTTAACATGATATTACATTGAACACGAAAGTCTTTTACTAATGTAATAGTGGAAAAGGGAAGCATTACATATCCATACGATTGAGTCCTTGGGTTTCCGAAATAGTGTAAAAAAAAAAGTGCTTCGAATCATTGCTATTTGACTCGGACCTGTTCTCAAAAAGTCAAGGCATTTCGAATTGTTTGTTGACACAGACAAAGTCAGGGAAAACCTCTGAAATTATTTCAATATTGGACCTTGGACATATAATAGTTCCGAATCAAATCTCTTTAGAAAGAAGATCTTTAATGGCACAGAAAATAGGATAAATGGCCCCATTATATAAAAAGAACTAAGCCTCCCCACATAAAGATATTGAACTCTAATGAATAGGTACAAAGAGATGTGGAGCTGGCCTTTTTAAATTTTCAAAAAAACATTGAAAAGATAACTGCACAGAAAGCCATTGAGACAAACCTCAGGATGATGTAAATCAGCATGTTCACTTAAGGTTGCCTGTGAATCCACTCCATCTTTACATGAGTCAACCATTGGACAGGAGTCAAGGAGCGATTGCAGGCCATGAGATCCACAGTGATGGCTGCACCCTGCCAGCTGCATAGTATAACTCGTAAATTAAAGGAAAAAAGTTGCCTAAAATAAATGCTAATCAAAGCTAATAATATAGTTAATGAGAAGAACTCTCTTACTACCTGAGCAACTGAATCTACGGACTGTTGCTTCTTAGATATATTTTCAACAGACAAGTCAAGCACAGTTTTTATGCATTCGATAGTTGATATGTCTCCTGCATTACGCTCATCTTCCGCTTCAGTTGGTAGTTCATTACACGTTAGCCTTTCCTGAAGCTCCTCCTGTCTTTCATCATAAAAACCTTGAGGTAAATTCCCTGCCCCATATTCATTGTCCACATTAGTTTCTTGGCCAAACTTTGAGAGGTCATCCACCGAGTAAGTGACATTACTCAGCGAACAGTTTTCCATTTCTTTCCTGGAGTGGCCCACTAAATGAGCAGAATTGGCGCAATCAATCTCAATAGGATCAGCCAAGAATTCATCTATGCACCCAGAAGAACTACATGGCTGAGCTTGTGAAGAGTCTCTGGATCTAAAGTTGCCTTTATCATGAGTAACAGCTTCATCTCTTGCTTGGGGGACATGTTCATTGGGCGACTCGGAAGCCTCTTCAATTTTGTCCTTACACTGATTTTTATGACGCGATAACTCTTCAATGGACAGTTGGACAGGTTGAATCCTGTAAGTACCAAGGAATTTGCAGTCAACTATATATCAATGTTGTTCTGGAATTTGCTAACTAAGCAACCGAGACAATTAAAAAGTCTCACCTGTTCAAGAAATTGGCCCCGCGCTGTAAGTTTACGTGTGGTGAAGTAAATACAAGAGGAGAAGAATTAAGTGGAGGGAAAACTTGCGGAACATGCGCAGCCTTGACTGGATTTATCGGAGAGAGGTTCTTGACAAAATTAGAGAAAGGGGACTCCTACAAGTGAGAGAAGAAGCTAAGTTGCACATAGCATCAATCAGAAAACATCACGACTATCCCCAAAAAGCTATACATGTGATGCATACATTGTTTTCCCCCAAATAATCCTAATAATGTAAGCATATGAAAGTGATAATCAGCTAAATATTCGGTACAAAGCAAAATAAAAGCAAAAAATCGTTGACAATGCTCAGGGGCAGCACCAACATCATAAGCCTAGCTAACACTTGTCTTGCCTTTTGATCACATTCGAAGAGATTAAACACTTGGGAAAGAGGATCTCCAATCATGCTTACACAATTCTACAATGCCTGTTTCCTGAGAGCTCAAGCACATTGATAAGATCAAAAACAGAACACCTGAAACATCAAATGCCTCAATGTACTAATCTGATAGCATCTTCCTATATCAGCTTAAAATTTGCACCTGCCTTACAAGAAAAGCTACAAAGTCAAGGCACATGTTCTTTACCTTATCAAACACAACATATAGAAAATCATGTCTCACTGTTTCTGTTCATCCCAAACTATCTCACAAACGCTTATCAATAGATTTGCCTAATTGAGAGGAACTGCTTCGAGGTCATCAACCAAGAAACCATCGCACTCCACTGATGACTGACAGTTTGACACACATCACGTGATTTCGCAAATCCGCTTGAATCACTTCCAAACAGACACTATTCCATTAACGACACGAATGCAACGTCCAAACAAACGCACGCACGCAGACACAACACTCGAGGGATTGCTCCGCCAAAGACTCTAGCATCACACTTCCGACCAAAATCCAGCAACAGAGCTCGAGTCCACGTTGAGGCTCAACTCACTGCTCTAGAAAGGCAGAGAGCAACGAGCAACCGCAATCAAAGCATCAAACACCACTCGATTGCGAACCAGACGCGACAGCAGAAACCGAGAATCGGAGCGCGAAAAAGAACCCCGAGGCGCGTTCAGAATCAAAAATGAGATCCGCAACTCATCAGAAACAACCATCAAACACACCGATTCCCCCAAAAACAAACGAACGAACAAACGAACGAGGGGCGAAACCGCGGATTACTTGAACCGGAGGAGAACTCGACGAGGCGCGAGCACAATCAACAACCGCCGCCCCCGACCCCGACCCCGCCGCCGCCTCCGCCGCGGCCCCGTCGTTCTTCGTCTTCGCAGCAACATCGGGAGATTCCATGGCGGAAAACCCTAGCTCGAATGCTGCTGCTGCTGCTGCTGCTGCGGCTCTCGCTCCGGCGTTACTTCGAGCTCTTCTCTCTCTCTTTCTCTTCCTTTTTTTTTTTGTTTTAAAAAAAAAAAAAAAAAAAAAGTCTTGGAATCCACCAGCCGCTGCTGCTGCTGCTAGTAGCAGAGAGAAGGCGTTCTATGGAAATGAGTTGTTCGCGTTTTGGATTTTTTTCTCCTTTTTTGCTCGACGGCATTTCTCATTTTTTTTTTATTAAGTCGGGAGGTTTGTTTGTTTGTTTTTGTTTTGTTTTTTTTTTTTTTTTTTGGGCGCTCGATGAATGAATGAGCGGACGGGAGGCTGAAAAAGCGGGCGTTTGAAAAGCGGGCGGGAACACTGGCTGTTGTTCCCTTCACCCCCCCCCCCCCCTTCCCCGGGTCGAATGGGCCTCCATTGGGCCGAATGGTATTTGGGCCTTGTGCTCGGCTCTCATCCCATGAAGGGACGGCGTGATGCGATTTTTGACCCCTCGTTTTCCGTCGAAAAGTTTTTAGAAAATTTGAATATTTTTCGAAAATTTACAGAATTAAATTTTTGGTAGGTTAAGATGATGCCGTCGTGCATATGTTTTCATAAAATTTTAGGCGGTCTACATGCATTCGGCTTGTAATCAACTCAAATTAACGAGTCCTTGGCAAATTAGAATGTATTATATAATGATTGATCGTGATGGAACTATGTTAATATGGCTTATTATTAATCCATTTTAAGCGAAACAAAAAACATGGTTATCGGTTGTGATCACCTAACATCAATGGCAAAAACAAATTTTGGCAAATTTGTTTTTTTGTTTTCTTTGGTCAGAAAAAGGAATTTCGACACGTTTGATAATGCCGATAACTCTAGAAATGATTAGAAAGATTGTTGGAGATTAGGCAATGCCAAAAGTAATAATTGCTAAAGGAAAATAATTCCAAATTTCTAAACTCGAAGTATCGAGTAACATAAAACGCATACAAAAATAGGACCAAAAATACTTTGTATCACCAATCAGAAAATACATCACGCATTAGAACGTATCTAATATTCCACGGATGAAATGCATGTGAGAGAAATCGAATGGACACAATTTTCTTCACAAGAATAGAGCCTTTTCGTTCTTCTCCTTTTCACTTTTAGAATACACAATTCTATACTTCCACACACTCAGAGAAAAAACACATTCTTTTTTCTTTTAAAGAAGTAATCCTCAATATAACTGTATTGTCGGTTATTTGCTTTAAATTGTGAGTTATGGGCCCTTTTGAGTTATGGGCTAGGTTAGCCCAACATGGGCTGCCTAATAAAGAAAAAACTCATCATCCCTCACTTGCCCATAATGGGCTAAATATAATTATTTCTTTTCTACAATATTCATACTAGCAAATAATTTGTGCGACCAATATATTATAAAAGCTCGTTAACATACATATGTTAGGAATATATAACAACTCAAATTGGGCATAATCATTGAGAGAAGATCTTGTATGTTGTACCCTTTAATTGCTCACATATATATATCTATCTTGATCTCTTTTAACCATAAACAATCATACTTGGTCGACTTGTAAATATAAAATAGAATGTGACACCAACATCAAATTGATCTTCCTCTTCCTTTAAAATTCTCAATTTCAATTTAATTTCCTTATCTATAATATTTCATTAGATTAAATTAATTCATGATAATTGACAACATTCTAAGATAACAAACATTGAATAGAAATTTTGAGAATAAGTAAAAGTCCTAAGGGCACTAGACCGAGGAACTTTTATCCTCAAGAGTCTCATACAACTTAAAAGTTAAGATCAAAAGTTTGCCAATTTTTTATTGTCGTTTTATGCATACATAGTATAAAATACATATTATGGTATTAACCTATTTCTCATAAAGTGTATGCCTTTACATTAAATATTGTATAGATGATAATTCAGACATATCTAATGTCTAACTTGAGTTCACAAACCTACTCTCTTTAAAAAATCCATTATGACTCACATCCGGTAATAAAGACAGATAAAATAAAATATATGGGGTTATTTTACTTACTTTCGGGCATAATAAATTTTATGAATTCATCTTAATACTTAGTTAATGTGACATTTATTTTTCAAGTTTGAACTCTCAATTATTTCGTAGATAATAAACTTAAAGTTATCTCATATCTATTTATGACACAATAAATAAAGACAATAACTTGTGTGAGTGGGCTAATCTCCTATCTGTCTGACATACTTTTTCAATTTATTGCACCAAACATCAAGATGTATAAATATCAAATGAACAAATAGGCATTAATGATGATAGAAAACTTCATCAATTATAAACATTTAGGGAAATTACAATATTCGGTAAATCAATCTCTATGCAATCTTAGAGATTTTAGATGACCATAAAAAAGCATCTCAAGGAATTGGTTTTATTATATGATCTGCTATCATTCTATACATAGATATGTATTGCAAGTTGACATCTTTTTTTTTTTGTAACCAAAGGTACCTCTATGCACCGCTTCGCGGTTGGAGTAAACCCTAGAGGGAGTAGAGTCACCACCACATTTGCTCTCCGGGTAAGTTGTGGATTCCTTTTCCAACAAAGCAGATGACGTAGGGATTCGAACACTAGACCTCTTGCGAAAGGAACTAGCGCCCAACCGCTACACCGCCACCATGGGTGGTGCAAGTTGACATTTTTTCGTACAACAATATCTTTCATAAAGTTGTATTTAGTATTTATATATTTTGTCTTACAATGATATTTTAGATCATTGGTGTAACTTATCACCGGTTGGCTATCACAATCAACCAACAATGAGCTTACAACATTCTTAACAACACTTAAATGATCTAAAAACTTCTTAAGCTAAACACCCATGTCACAAACCGACTTCATCGAAAATAAGACTAAATGTTTGTTTCTTACTGCTTAGAGATATGGCGCCATTATTCAGCAAGAACACAAATCAGCAAGAACACAAATCTAAAAATAGATTTTCTTTCATATAAATGTTCTCCCCAATTAACATATGAATAGCCTTCAAGTAGCAAATCCATTCCTTGATAACTCAACATATAATCAATAGATACCTTAAGATTCTTTTGACAGCAAACCAATGTGCTTGACTTGTATTATATTAGTATCCACTTACCATTCCAATTGTAAAACATATATCAGGTATTGTATACATCATAACGTATATTAAGGTTTCAACGGCATTAGCATAAGGAGCACGTTTCATTTATTCATTTTCTTGTAGAGTCTTAGGACACAATTTATAACTCAATCATTTACCTTTTGTAATAGGAGTATCTATGGATTTATAGTCTTGCATACGGAATCATTCGAGAATTTTCTTTATATACGTCTCTTGCGAAAGAGACAATGATATCTTTAAACAATCTCTTGAAATCTTAACTCCAAAGATATGTGCAACTTCACCTATTTCTTTCATCTCAAAGTTAGAAAAAAAAATTAACAATGTTTATAAACTCTATATTGCTCCCTGCAATTAATATATCATCCATATATAATAATAATATCACAAATTGATTTTTGAATCTCTTGATATATACACAATAATCATCATTGATCATTATAAACTCATATCTCATTATGGTATTATAAAAACATATATACCATTGTCTCGAAAACTGCTTAAGGCTATATATCAATCTTAAAAGTCGACATACCTTTTGTTCTTAACATTTTGAAAAACCATCGAGTTGTTCCATGTAAATTGATTCTTCTAGTTCTCCATTGAGAAAAACAATCTTTATATTCATTTGATGTAATTCAAAATCCCATACTTGTCACTATTGCCAGAATAAGGCGAATTGAGATAAATCTCATTATAAGAGAAAAAGTTTATTCATAATAGATTCATTCCTATTGATTATCCCATTTCGCTACAAGATGAACATTATATCTCTTTATTGAGCCATTGGCTTAGTGTCATGGTGCGTAATTCCTCTGTACTCGTGAACCCTTGGAAATAAAGTTTAAAGTTATCGAGTGAAGAGTGAGAATGTAGAGAGGATGAACATAATTGGTCCGTAGGAATGGTGTCAAGACAATTGGTGTTAGGAATTTTAGGGTAAAATGATTATATTACTTAGAAGCTTTGAAGGATGGGTTAGTCTCCCGTGCACAAATCGATCGAGAGCTGATGCCGCTCCCCTGATGAGGCCATGGCAGGCCGAAATTAGTTATTGAGCCTAAAGAAATTTATTGTCTCGCTCGATGGACTTAACGCCCGAGCCAAGGTGGGCATGGTACGATCTTGTATATATAAGCTATTCGCCGTATTGTTTTATGGCACAACAACTGAACGAGAGCCGGCCTGGTGAATTCCGCTCATTAGGCACCACATGGGTTATTACGTGGCCAAGGAACTACCGACCCGTATGAAATGGTATCAGAGCGAGAATCCCTCTAATAAGTGGGGTGATTCGAGAAAACTCTTGTGGTCTTTCCGATCCTATGAGGGTGGAGAGTGATCATTGGGGCCAAGAGGGCTCGAACAACATGTGGCTCTTGTCCAACTTTAGGGATGGCTTTGGGGGCATAAGAAGGAACCAAATTGCTCGTTGAATAGGGATAATATTCCTGGATCAATGGGTGAATCTTAAGAGGAAGTCTGTGATCACATTTCCACCAAGGGGACCCTCCGTTGGCTTGCAGAGATGAGGATGAGCTTAATAGGTGAAAGAAAGTGCTACCATAGGGATGCGGTTGGTCAAGGTTGCCACACTTGTCGAGAAGCACAAGTGATTGGAGATTTGCGAACGATTTAATCAAGGAAAGCAACCAATGAAGTGGAGGGACCTATTCTATTGGGTGAGTGTTGCCATCTATATAAGTCCTAGGGAGTGGCATTGATGGTTAGGGAAACGTAGGGAAGCGACAAAACAGCCCGCAACAAGGGCGTTGCAAAATTAAGTAGGGGAGTTTGTCATGATCCGTGATTCTCCTGTACCTATGAACCCTCGGAAGTGAAGCTTGAGGTTATCAAGTAAAAAGTAATGATGCAGAGAGGATGAACACAACTGGTTCATAGGAGTGGCATTAGAACGATTGGTGCTATGAGTTTTAGGATAGAAGAATTATGTTACTTAGGAACTCTGAAAATAGGGTTAACCTCCCATCATAAACTGGTCGATAACTGATGTTGCTCTCTCGATGAGGCCATAATAGGTCGAAATTAGTTGTTAAGCCTAAAGAGATATGACGTCTCACTAGATAAACTAGAAGCTGGAGCCAAGCTAGGCGTGATACAATCTCGTATATAGAAGCTATTCGTCGTATTGTTTTATGGAACAACTATTGAACGAGGGCTGGCCTGGTGAATTCCGCTCACCAAGTGCCACGTGGGTTATTCTGCGGTCAAGGAACTGCCAACTCATGACATTTACGTGTTATTTTGAGAATATACTTCTTCGCAATGACTTTGCATTCTTTTGAAAGAGTAACCAATTCATAAACTTGATTTAATTCATTGACTCCATTTTTTTTTCCATTGTATGTATCCATTTTTCCTTATTATGGCAGTTTAAATCCTCATTTACATTCCTTGACTTATCCTTATCTTGCGGAGCGACCATAAAAGTTTTTCTTTTAATGTTAAAACATAGATAGGGAATGCTTTTGCGATTTATTCGCCGTACAGATCCTCTATTATGCTCCAATTCAAGGTTTTCAATAGGATGGTGCATATCCTATTTTGTCTATTTTATGAAAATTGTTATTTAAAAATATGATATCTCATAATTCAAATTTAGTTATTCTCAGTTTTTTACTCACCTTTAAATAAATACCCCTTTAGTGTACAATGTATTTTATGAAAATATTATTTTTTCCTTTATAACCCAATTTCTCATATTTATGAGAGAGCTCATGAATATAGGTAGCACATCCTCAAGATTCAAGAAAATTTAAATTGATTTTCTTACATGTCCATAACTCATATGGAGTAGAAGTAATTTATTTAGGAGACATATGGTTAAATATATAAATAATAGTTAACAAAACATCACCTTAAAAATTGATGGGTGAGTTAGCTTGTTCTATCATGATCCTAACAATTTTCAATAGGATTTTGTTTCTCCTTTCCGTAACACCATTTTATTGAGGAATATATAAAACAAACAATTGCCTTTCTATTCATTTTTTATCACATAAGTTTTTTAATTCATTAAATAACAATTCTCGACATCGGTCGGATTTTAACACTTTTGTTTTCTTATCTAATTGATTTTCTACGAAACTCATAAATTTCTTAAAGTAACTCAATGTCTTACATTTATGAAAAATAAAAAAAAAAATATCTTAATCGAGTATAATCATCTATAAATGCAATTAAATACACAACCAAATGCCTTGCTCTTACATTCATTGGACCATAGATGTCATCATGGATTAATTGTAAAGGAAATTCAGTTATTGTTCATTTTCCAAATAGTTTCCTTGTTGTTTTTCTTGCTAGGCAATGCTCACAAATAGGCAAATTGACTTTTTCAATATTATCCAATAAACCATCTTTGGCCAATTTATTCATTTGTTATTGGCTAATATGACTAAGTATAGTATACTACATATTCACATCATTATCAAAGAAAATAGAAAATGCAAATAGAATAACAAATGTTAACACACTACAGTTAACATCTAATACAACAAATCATCCAGAAAGCATCCACAACCATAATATCTTATACCTAAATATAAGTCCACACTATTATTATGGAAGTTCAAATTAAAACAAGTTAAACCAACATTAAAACAAACACTAAATTTTAATAATTTATTGATCATTTAATACATCATTTAGGAATAAAGTGCATCAACTATACATATTTAATTGACAAGTGCTAATCCATTTTACTTCAGCTTTGGAGTTATTCCATATATAGATCTATTTCGTTTTAGTCGAAACTCATCGGAACTCCATGAACGCATCTTTGTCCTTCACTATATAGTCTATTGCTCCCAAATTTACAATCCACAAAGGATTAAATTAGTTGAAAAACTAAACTTGATATAAAAGTAGTGCATTTAAAAACACAAAAGGCATCTACCTTCTTTGGCTCATTACAGTCACGAGTAAAGTGACCCCTCTTACTACAATTGAGCATTTCATCCTCAACATTTTTTTACACGATGATGTTTTCATCTCTTATGTTGGTCAAGTCTTGCTTTCTTGCATAAAGAGCTCGCTCCTTCGCCTATCCACTTTTTGAATGAATCCATATGTTTGCGCTTAGAACTTGAAGCTCTTTGTAACTTAGAACCAACATAATAAATATCAATTTTCATCTTAGCTGCAAAGAGGCAGCCCTCTTCCAACTTAAGGTGGCACAAAACATCTACAAAGATCTTGATATTTTCATTATGGGTTAGGTGTACTTTCATGTGTTTTCAATTTTGAGGTGAAGAATGGATCACTGCTTACATTTGCTACTCGTTAGTCAAAACATGACCAACATCTTTCAACTCATTAATCATGTTTGACATTTGCCTTAGATATTTTTTAATGGTATGTCCATGAGGTTTTTAATATGAGTCAAACTTAATAAAGAGCTGTTTTAGTTTAGTCACAGATGTTTGACTAAATCTAGTTGCATTGCCCACATATCCTTAACATTCTCAAAATGCCTAAACTCTCGCATAATATCATTATCCATGCTACTCGGTAATGTGACGCACGGTAATGTGACACAAGCAATTGAGTTCTTCTTCCAATTAGCAAATGCATCATTATCTCTCTTATATTGTGCAATATTTTCATCCTCCAATTCTTCCATAACTTAGTTGAGAGCTTCTAATGCTTCTTGCTCTTCTAGTACATATTAAATTTTCACATTCCATATAATTATTGCCTTTCAATTTCTGTCCTTTGTTTAGTTCAGCCAATATATTCTTAGAAGTTGAAGCCATTATATTTGAACATTTCAGACGTATCTGCATAAATTATTAATTCCTAACATTTATGCATAAATTATTAATTCCAATTAAGGTCTCAAAGTCAAAATGTCACTTTATTTCCAATCATCATCCAAAATTCCTAACTTGAAATTATCATTTATATAATTATCTATGCAAAAATAATTTCTCCAAAGTCATTACAACTTTCTTGAACTTCCCACAAATGATGCAAATAAGATTGAACTTTCATTAACTAAATATGTCATTTATACAAAGTAACGTGTCCAACGAAAAGACATCCACATCAATATGGAAAGAAATATTTAAATCTAAGATATATAAAATCAATATAAGAAAAATAATAAATAAATAAATTCAATGATACTCAACCATCTATAAACAGTGAAAGACCTTTCAAATTTTTTAGAAAAATCCTTTGAAAATTCTAAAGTCGTATTGGGCAACCACAGAAAGACCCTTGATATCCCTTATGACTTCTCCAATGCACATTCATTCTACGCCAAGTTACATTCAACTCGAGGGTTGAAGTTTTCGTTATCTCAATCCTATAGTATTCCCTCAGAAACTCTATTACAAGTTTTTTATAAGGCTATCTAACACTACTTGTTATTTAGATGGAATAATATTCATTAGAGCCAACACCTTCTCAAAATCCGGCATAATGCAACCATTGCAAATGATTTCTTGTATAATCCCATTAACCCTAACCACATGCGTCATTATGTTATTGTCGTTCCACCAACAATTAGCTAATTTTGCTCTTACCCCTCCAAGTCTCGCATTATGTTCATCCATTTTCATGAATATAGATGTGCATACAAATCCATAATGCAATTTATTAGAATTTTGATTTTTTTTTTGTCAACGGTCAATAAAGGTCAATAGAAGTCAACGATGATCATTGGTTAATGGATGACCAAGTCAAGTCGGCTGACTTGAGTCAATATGTCTATCGAGTCATGTTGGCCGAGGGGAAAAACAACAATTTCAAAAGGGGGCAAAAAGGTAATTGCCCATGCAAGACCAACGGTTGTTGTGCGTGTGCCATGCATGCGTCGACAACCCCAATCCCTTTCGGCCATGCATGGAAGCGCGTTTGGCCTCTTCTGATGATGTGCCGCCAGTTGTTTTTCTTGTCTCAACGAGAACTACGGCCCTACACTTCCAAAAATGATTTTTAATGCACAGAACATTGAGAAATGACCTCGAACAATATGGTTGGGTGTCAATTTTTCATACCCGAGCGTTTGTCATCGCCGTTTCATGATTTCTAGCCAACAATTCATTTATTAAAATGTTAAACGACAAGGAAAAAAGAACACATGCTCTAATACCAATGAAGAAAACTAATTTTGAATTTCTAAACTCGAACTATTGAGTAATGTAAAACGCATGCAAAAATAAGCCCATAAATACCTCGTATCACTGATCAGAAAGTACATTACATAACGGAACATACCTTATTTTCCACGAATTAAATGCACCTGTTGCAGCATCATGAGAGATCGAGTGGAAACAATTTTCTTCATGGGAAGAGTGCGTGGCGACACAGCTAGCGAGTCTCACGTGGCAAGGACTCTTAGCCAAACTTGGTCAAGCACTATATCTCTATGTATTTTGGAATTGTGAATTTTTGACTCAATGTGACTATAGATATCAATTGTCTTACCCCCTTTTGAGGTTCACCACTTTGAAGGAAATGCCAAAAAGGTCTTTCACAATGGAAGGGAGACATCTTTCACAAGAAAGTCAACAGAGTTAAAAAGAAAAAAAAAAGGAAAAATTGAAAAGCAGTCTTCTTCTTCTTCTTCCTTGGTGATTCATCTACTTTAACAAAGGTCTCAACTGCAACCTTATGCCATCGCCGATCTTCTTTCAGTAGCCACCGTCTAAGTAGCCGTCCGCACTTGTTCTTAATAGCTTGAGGTTCCAGATCTGAGCATTTATAGGGTAGAGGCAAGCGAGATCACTTGGCTACGATGGCGGTAGTGACGAAGCTTCTCCCCCGTACAACGATGACAACAGTGAGCATGATCACGAGTGAAGCAATTACCTTCATTTGAAGCATCCAGCTTCATCATCTCCATCCCTCATCATCTTCCACCTTCCTTCTTTAATCTTTTGCAAATTGAAAATGAGAAAACCTAATTTGGACAAAAACCCTAAATTGCAAATAAAATTACGGTTTATAATTGGGGCAAACATATAAATAACGTCGTTTTGGACAATTAATGTTGACTGTACTCTCCGACGAGCCATGTCGGCTTCAAAAATTAATAAAAAAGTGTCACATCAAATTTTTGGCCAATTAGATCGACATTGGCACTAAAATGATCGTTTTTCAAACTTTTTGGCACTTAAGTGATCTAAAACAAAATTTTGATACAAAGTAAGTGCCATATACAACTTTTAGCAATTCTAGTGTACTTACTCATTTGATTGACTATCCTTTTGAAGTATGTTGTTATAAACAAAAGAAAAATCAATCACTCAAAATATTTAATGCATCATATGATAAATAATTAATAAACTTGACTATTGGATTCACTAAATAAAATGAAAATTGAGTAGTTAAATTACACAGATTACAACATAATGTGACATTCTAAAGTCATAATTAAACCAAATGCATACTAAGTCCTAGTAAAAAAAGAAATATACAAATCGCTAACAAAATAATTAGCTTTTTTTTTTATTGAATAATTAGTTAGCTATCTACCACATAAATCTTTTTGAGAAGAGGTACACAAATTTTGTTTCAAATGGAGAAAGCAAAAGAAGAAAACCAAAAAAGAAGAAAAGAAATAAAGCAATAATCTTAAATCAAGGGTAGGACCATATTTAACCTTAAAAATGTTGTTTGAGAGGAGTAAAGGTAGCTTCATTTTTAGTAAAATTGAAATAATAGAAAAACAAGAGGAAAAAGGCACAAAATAATATTAATTCAAGAGTGGGGCTTGCAAAGGATAATATAGTCAATTCGACTTAGATGGGGCGTCAGGACCTAAAAAAGGGTGGAAATAGTGGGAGCCTTGTAAAATATTTTTATTAAAAATGATTGCTTGTATTCCTTACAAAGATGAATGAGTAAAAAATATTTTTATCTTCCACGAAAATATCTAACATAAGTTGTTATTGATAATACAAACGTTTTTCATTAGCTAATTATTTTAAAGGATACAAGTGAGCAATTTTAGGAAATATTTTCCATATCATTCATTTTTTACGAAATAAACGGAGCATCTTTGCTCTCTCAAGCATTCTCAAGGAAGCCATGGATGTGTGTATGGTACTTATCCAAATTGAGTGGGAGTGGGGACTATTGTACTCATTAGGGAGTGCATTGCGTGCGCCAATATCTTCAAACTTCCCACATTAGTCTAAAGAAAAGGTATACGATGAACACAAAAATGGGTTTTTCCTCTAAATATGTAAATCGAGATATGTATCGTGAATTGAACATTTGAACGTATGAATCGAAAATCAAACCGATGAATATAGAAAATAACAATATAATATCTCCTGCTAGTAAGATTTATCTATGTGAACTGGAAATCCTAATTTTCCAATCCATTGATAATTCCTATGCGTAAGAAGATGTAATTTCCCATCGTTGTATTGACATAAAGATTACATTCGAATGTAAGCCACAAATATTTAAATTTCATTGCATTTATCATTGTATCGTAAAGTGCAAAGTTTGCTTCCAACTACTTTGTAACTATCAAAATTCAGGATATGGAATATAAGGATTATCAATTGAGTTGAACTAAGATGGAATGAATATATGGTCTATAATTTTAGTAAGGGCAGAAGTTCAAACAACTTCTTGGTAAAATTTGGAGATGAAAGTGTCAGTGGATGAACTTTGTAGATATCTTGAATTCATTCTAAAAAGATACAAGAAAATTAGATAGAGATCTTACCCAAAGAGTACCTATGGCATGTGTCATGGCCAAGAGGTTTCTAGGGCTAAAGGGCCGTGTCTTCTTGAGGAGGACCTTTTGTGCTTGCTTAGATTCTCAACAAGAAGACTTCCGAAACTTTTCAAGGGCAGGCAATACAGTCATTACACCAAATTCTAGAAGTCTCCTGTCATAAGTGTCGGTAGTTGGTAGATATGGCAAAGCCGATCAATAGATGTAATATGAGAGCCTCTAGTATAAGAAGGGATGCCATCCCCCTCATTTGTAACCATCCAACTATTTCAGCAATATAAAGCTCCTTTCTTTCCAAAGCTTCTCTCTCTATAAACTTTCTCTTTCTATGATTCGAGTGAAGCAAGTGAGTGTGTGATCGATTAAGCAAGGCTTGGCTTAGGTGATCCAAAAGTGCCTAAGTCGCCACACAGTCATGATCCCAATCGATTGGCCCTTGACAAGTGGTATCAGAGCAAAGGAGGGATCCGTTTCTAGAGATTGAGGAGCACCAATTGTTCGAGAGAATGTCGAGCCAAGATGCTGTCATGGATGGAGAGGCTATTCAAGTCAAGGAGACTTGCGGCCGAACAAAGAAAAGAGAAGCCTCAATGGATGTTGTAGCTGCGTTGGATGAGAAGGTCGCAAGGTTCGGAGTGCCATGGTCGAGTTTCTTGAAGGACTTGACAACATGAGAGATAGCATCATGTAGGTTGAGGTCTCCCTCCATGAAGACTTCACGATCGGCATCAACCAAGCTACGGTCCCGTTACACATTAGGGACGAAGTCCTTGAAACATTGATCAATGTATTGAAGGAGCGCATCCAAATGATTGAGGAAGAAAGCCCTTGTAAGGATGAGGTCGAAGCCATGAAGGCGGAGATCCAAGAGCTCAAGACTGAGCTCGCCTTGTGCAAATTGAGCATCGCCAATGGGTCGATGCCTACACAAGTGATGCCCAAGCTTGAGGTGCCAAAGCCTAAAGAATTCAAAGGAAACCGATCCACCAAGGAGGTGGACAACTTTATTTGGAGTATGGAGCAATACTTTGACGCCTTCAACATTCAAGACAAGTCAATCAAGGTAAGAACCGCTTTGATGTTCCTTACTGATACTACAATGCTTTGGTGGCGCAATAGGTGTGACGAAATGAGGCACGGCGCCAATCTCGTGGACACATGGGATGACTTCGTGAGGGAGTTCCGAGATTACTTCTTCCCCGAGTTTGCTCAATAAGAAGCCCATAGCAAACTCCATCGCCTCGAACAAAGGGGCGCGATCCAAGAGTATGTGAAAGAGTTCACAGAGCTCAAACTCCAAATCTGCAACCTAGGAGAGGAGGAGGCTCTTAAAGCATTCATGGATGGACTTAAGCCATGGACACAACTTAAGATCAAGCGACGGGATGTGACGAGTCTCGCAAGAGCGTTAAGCGTGGCCGAATCTCTCGTCGACCTTACCAAAGCTGAACCAAAGAATCGAGCAAGAGATTGGAGGTTGGATCGGTCCTCCGAGGACGAAGGTGGAAGCACTCCCCGTGCGCCAAAAGATCAAAGCGGCCGAGTCAAGACATGGGGAGAAGAAACTTTCAAGCCATTCTTCCAAATGGGTTGACCACAAATAGACTATATGATGAGTAAGTTCGATTAACCCCCGCCATCTCCTTGCTATATTTGCAAAGGTCCGCATTGGACCCAAAGGTGCCTGAAGAAAGGTAGAATCAACGCTCTCCTTGCCATCGAATAAGAAGAGGAGGAGCCCAAAGACGAGAAGCGGCAAATCCAACTTGGAGGCGTGAAGATGGTCAACACCGTCCAAGCTCAATTGCCGTCCAAAGAAAAAGAAGCTGCCTCGAACTCAGACATGTTCTTCATGGAGGTTGAAGTGTTTGGCCGAATGCTATACACCTTGATCGACACTGGAGCCTCGAACATGTTCATGTCGACCGAGGTGGCGAAAGCATTAGGACTTCCCGTAGAGCCAACCCGGAATTCCTCCAAGCCCATCAACTCGGATGACCTCCATGGCGTAGGATCAACTCCCGACGGGGACATCCAAATTGGCGGATGGAAGGGCAAGTTGTCATTTGAGGTAATTCCTCTCAACGACTATGATCTCATTCTGGGAATGCAGTTTTTCCATAGCGTGAGGTCTATGATCAACATGAGGACCAAGTGCATCATGATCCTCGATCCAAAATACCCGACAAAATCCCCATGATGAAAGGAGTGATCGACACCAAGACCATCGCCACGATCTGGCATCTTGACAAGAGCTTAAGGCCAGAAGTGCATGAGCAAGCCGCCACACATGGAGAAGTCGAAGGAAGAGTTGGATCCTACTCCAACACATGCCATGCCGATCCAAGTGCTCTTCCCCAAGGTTGAGTACTCACCACATGCCATGCCCAAGCTAAAGATGGAAAGGCGTGGTCCATCGTTCGTGAGCATCCGAACAAAGAGGAATCGGAAGAAGAACGCCCATGCCCATGCCAAGAAGGCCACCCTTCGAGCTGTGAGCGACGAGGGCGTCACTCAAATGAGTGGGGAGAATGTCACGGCCAAGATGTTTCTGGGGCTAAAGGGCCGTGCCTTCTCGAGGAGAACCTGCTGTGCTCGCTTAGATTCCCAACAAGAAGACTTCTAGAACTTTCCAAGGACAGGCAATACGGTCATTATGCCAAATTCTAAAAGACTCCTATCATAAGTTTCGGTAGTTGGTAGATATGGCGGTGTGATCTCTTCCGCTGGATGAAAAACTGATCAATTGATGTAATCCAAGGGTCTCTAGTATCAGAAGGGATGCCCTCCCCCTCATTTATAACCATCCAATTATTTCGGCAATACAAAGCTCATTTCTTTCCAGAGCTCCTCTCTCTTAAAACTTTCTCTCTCTACGATCCGGGTGAAGCGAACAAGTAAGCGATTGATCGAGTAAGGCTTGGCTTAGGTAATCCAAAAGTGCTTGAGTTGCTGCACGGTCACGATCCCAATCAATCGGCCCGTGACACATAGATGAAGTAGAGAAGTGCATCTATGATTTTGTACGACCATCAAATATTATTCAAGCTTAAGAGAAAATTTTACAAGATGGCTATCAGTGAAAAATGCAAGTGCTACTTTAATTGGGAATAAGGTGAGAGAAGGTCGTCTAAGATAATTTGGCCTTGTTGAACAAGGGCCTTCTGACGTCCTAGTGACTAGTGAGGCGATGTGAACAAGGATTTGAGGCGTTGGTTAAAAGGAGTAGAGGAAGGGTAGAAGGACGCGAAGTGAGATGATAAGGAAGAACATGAAACGTTCCAACGAATCTAACAAAATATCGGGTGCAATGACGTAATATGATGCATACAATCGATCCCACTTAGTGAAATAAGGCTAGTTGCCATTATGGATGTGTCAAAATATGACATACACGGTAAAATATGACAAACGGCATGCAATTTGATAGATAAGCATACATCACATTGAATAGCTTCAATTGATAAGTAACATATTGAATCAGATATTCACTAGCGAATCGATGGATTTGCATCCGATGGCATTCCATAGACTTCGAATTGAACCGAGTCGCACAATGCGATTTGACAATCAACCCGATGTGACAAGTATGTCTTATCCTTTTATGAAAAGGGTTCATCCTTTGCTACGAAAAAAACAAAAGTGACACTTCAAGAATGGGAGCAGAATTGACTGAGAGTTTGGTTCCAATCTCTTCATCCTTTGGTTTTCAGTCAATTATAGGATGTTCAACTACTTTCGTAAAACTGCTTTAACGAGTCCAAAAGTAATGAGGATCGAGTCACATACAATGAACGAACTCGCTTATTCTCCTTTGTCAAATTCAGTAGATGTTGCCATGCACGATACATATGATCATTCTAGTCAATTTTCACATAAATTGCTGATGTGGCGACTTGCCCATAGGATGGCCAGCGATGATTAGACCACCATATCAACAATCTTCAGTGGAAATTAGCTGAAAAGAATATATGGGAAATTTGTACAAAGACTTAGGACTAAATTGAAAAATTGGAAAGAACTAAATTTGTATCCTTATAATACGTATAGAGCCGATTGGGTAATTTTCCCCATCATTAAGATCGCCCAAGAGAGTAGACCAGTCAATACACGTGAAAATTAGTTCAAACACCACATGACTGACTAAAAAGAAAATCACAAAATTCCCTCGTTTTGATACTATCCTATTTAATTAGGTGCTATATATGGAGGAGAGTGGTCATACACATATTACCGTCAGAGCTTCGTTCATAGAGGAATATTGTTTTTTGGTTTTTTTTTAACCAAGGATCCGTCATGAGTCCTATTTCGCTTACGCTAGTCGGGGTCACACGGCCCTCTAGTGCCCGGTGGCATTGGCGAACCTCACCGAAGCTATTTGGACGACTATATCTCGAGGTAAGCTGGCCCAGCAACCCACCATCAGGGCCCCACTTAAATCGCGATAGAAACGCAGGGATTTTAACTCTCAACCGTATTGAAGTAGGAGAGAATGAATACCAACGCGGCTGCCCGCGGGTGGGTTCATATAGGAATATTGTTCTCATCCATCAATTCCAAATTCGACGTCCGGCACTGGAAAGGGATATCTCAGTGTTATGGTAAAATGCTATCCAGGATTATTCTTTGGCATATCGTAGACTAAGCCCACCGTATCGAGTCGGCTAAAAAGCGGGTCGTTCACGTCGAGCATAGGCGATTGACGAGATCTTGATGTTCTAGCGATACCGCAAAGGAGCATGATTTAATCCTTGGTTCTATGAACTACCATTTCAGGAATGGTAGTTTGGAAATTCTGTGAGTGCATGCCATCGTCGATCAGGAAGACTTTTCATCCACTTGACCATTTTTCCTTAGAATTTTCCATTTTATTTAGTGAATCCAATAGTCAATAGAGAGAAGGGAATTTGGTTCTCTGAACTGCCATTTCGTTTGCTAATTTCATTGGAGGACTTGAACCCGTCATAGTGAAGAGAGAAGGGAAGGGTCATTTCCGACTTTTCATTTTTTTTCCGCAGATAGCAAAATTTTAATTAGATTGATTGTTGAAACTACACGCTTGTGAACCAAGTCAGTCAACGCTTTCCCAAGACAATGTGAAAAGCAAGAAATAATTATCAGCAGACTAATGCAGGAGAGGTCAAAATTAGACTGCCTTTTCGAGGATTTTAGTGCGAGCTGGATGGTCAATGTTTGACCGACCCCTTTGGCTTCCAAGGACGCTGAAGGAACGGATTTCCCATATGACTTTTATCAACCGTTAGAACCCTCCAATGGGAGAGGATGATAATATTTTTTTCAAAGAGCTCACGATGGAAATGGCATCTAAATTTTCCTCTTGAAATGATGGTGTTTTCAGCAACTGGAAATGCAATTTCTCTATTAGTTGTCACTCACGGTTGGTTGATTGCATCCCCATCAGGAATGTCGAGCAATGATTGCTTATCTAATGTAGACTGGGGCTATTGTAGTTTGACCTAAGGGAGAGATTCGAGGAAAAAGCGCAAAAAAATTCTCGAAAAGTTAGGTAGCAACTGAGGTGGTTTCGACGGGGAACTTGCCAAGCAAGTTCTGGCGAAATTTCATTCAATCCTGGCAGACTATCTGGTTCTTAAGCTCTCCTTCTGGAGTTTCGGTATCTGTAGCAATTCTCTGCAATGGCCAGCAAGAAGAGCATCAAAGGAGAGCTGCTGTTGCCTCTTTTTGCTCTATTCTTTGGTTCATCTCTTGGGGCCATAGACACCATCAGACCCAGAGACTTGCTGACAAGCAATGACACTCTGGTTTCCGGGGCTGGGGTCTTCGAGCTCGGCTTCTTCAATGACGTCGGTTCAGGCATTTACTACCCGGGAATTTGGTTCAAGGCCGATCTGAACAGAAGAGCCGTTTGGGTCAACCGCGAGAACCCCATGATCGATTCATCGTGTACTCTTCAGATAAGGTACGACGGTAACTTAGTACTGATAGACCGGCGACAGACCCCAATGATAGTCAATTCAGGAACGCTCGCAACAAATGCAAACACTTCTGCGACACTTCTTGATTCCGGGAATTTCATTCTTAAACAAGGTGGCGCTGTTATCTGGCAAAGTTTTGATTATCCGACGGATACATACTTGCCTGGCATGAAAATCGGGCGGTTTGGTCTCAACACGGATCAATCCAGGATACAAGTCCTTGTTTCGTGGGCGAGTCCACAAAATCCATCTCGAGGCTCATTCACTTTAGCAGTCAGCTATAGCGGGTCGACAAAGCTTGGTGTTTGGCGCAGAGATAATGTCCACATGGATATCGGGTTCTGGGACCGAGGGAGTTTCAGATTCATCTTCGCTAACACATCAGATAGATACAAATTCAGCTATGTCTCAAATGAAAATGAGACTTACTTCACATTTAGTAGCAAAGGCACACATGCATCCACATGGTTTGTGATGGCTTCGACCGGCGAACTAGAGGAGCATAACATGGTAGATGCGGATGGTAATATATCGTTTTCATCCATGAGCCATCAGCTGTGCCAAGATTCACAAGGAGGTAACTCTGACAAATGCTTGACTTCGATGCCACCTACGTGCAAGGAGGGCAATGACTTCACGTTGATTAATGGCACAATGCCAGATTCAGCACTTGTTACTACGATGCATGTGGGATTCAACGAGTGCAAGGTCTTGTGTCAGGGTAATTGTTCTTGCATGGCATTCGTGTTTCATCAAGATGATCAAGCCGTGTGCCAACTTTATTATGGGAACAAGAAGGACTTGTTGAGGTCCAGAGACGGAGGAAGCGGGACGTTCTACGAGCGAGGCAACACTTCTGCAGAGAACGGTCAGTATGAACAGGCTTAAAACAGAACATGGACGCTCGAAGTAGAAACCACTTGTAGTTCTAACTCTAAAATCATAACATGATAAAGACTGTCGTCTTTGCGCATAATTTGGCTTTCTATCCAGCAATTCATTCTAGGGTGGCATCTAACGTCTTGTAAGATTGCTTGATTAGGCCTAATAGGCAATATGCGAATGTACTGCTCTTTTTAGTAAGACAACCAGTCCTTCAAAATGAGATAATCAATTGGTAGGTTATTAACAGGTGATGTTTCAAGAGAATCGGCAGTGATTTATCATACTCAGTCGCGTATCTACAACAAACAATGTCTCTACCGTTCAATTCATTGAATATATGCATGCTGATTTTGGATTTATAGGTGGCAAAAGGAAGAAACTGTGGTTGATTGTTGCTGCTTCTCTGGCGTCCTTATCAGTTCTTATCTTAGTAATCCTATCTTATGTGCAATGGATTAGGCAAAAGAAAGGTGAGCCATCTCTTTCTCACACGCGCAATGACAAGCCATGTCAATGTTCTCTGAATCTAATGGAATGATTGATTGCAAATAATTTACAGAAGGAGATAAAGTGAGGAATAGTGAAGCAACAAGTGAGAGCTTGGAGACTGCATTAGTCCGAATAGGGGTCCGAGCACCTGATAAAGATCTCGTGAGCGCAAAGAAGGCTGAAATAAGCCAGCAGAAAGACCGGGAATTAGCACTGTTTACTTTTTCCAGCGTTGAAGTCGCAACAGACTACTTTGCGCCGAGAAATAAACTTGGCGAAGGTGGTTTTGGCCCGGTTTACAAGGCAAGAAAAGCATATAATCTCACCATTATATCGACAGTAATTATTGATGGTAACAAAATGTGGATGATGACTCCAGGGTCAACTTCTCGAGGGACTGGACATTGCGGTGAAGAGACTTTCGAAGATGTCTCGGCAAGGGTTGGAGGAGTTCAAGAACGAGGTAACTCTAATATCTAAGCTGCAACACCGGAACCTGGTGAGGCTTCTGGGATGCTGCATCGAAGGAGAAGAGAGCATTCTGATTTACGAGTACATGCCCAACAAAAGCTTGGATTCGTTCATTTTCGGTCCGTGTTTCTCTTTTTCTGTCTATTATCTGTTCTTTGCTTCATATGGTAAACGGAATACATCATGTTGACATTTGTTGTGCTTCTATCATGTGATTCTACTAAAATGAAGATCCTGAGAAAAGAGCGCTTTTGGATTGGAGGAAACGCGTCGGCATAATCGAAGGCATTGCTCAAGGGATCTTGTATCTCCACAAGTACTCTAGACTCCGCATCATCCACCGTGACTTGAAGACCAGCAACATATTGCTAGACAGTTACATGAACCCTAAGATATCCGATTTTGGCATGGCAAGAATCTTTGGAGAGAATGAAACTCGGGCAAAAACGATTAGAGTTGTGGGGACATGGTAAGCAGAGCTGATGTATGATAACTAGCCTCATCAGCTAGTTACATTTTTCTTATCGTTTACTCAACCATCCTAACAACTGCTCAAATGTTATATTGGTTAGTGGATACATGTCCCCAGAATATGCAATGGATGGTCTATTCTCAGAAATGTCAGACGTGTTCGCATTCGGGGTCATTTTGCTGGAGATAGTGAGCGGCGAGAAGAATATCGCCTTCTTTGAGTGTGACAATTGGTTAAACTTGCCAGGAAAAGTAAGTAAACTACTCCATGACAGACTCTGCTGCTTGCTGATTTTATCATTATTTGAGCTGGACAATTTGGTTCGATATAGGCTTGGAATCTATGGAAAGAAGGGAAGTGCATGGAGTTCATGGACCAAACACTAGCCACTTCTTGCTCAGCAAATTCAGCGGAACGGCTTGTTCAGCTGGGCCTACTATGCGTGCAAGAAAGGCCGATGTATCGACCTACGATGTCAGATGTGGTCTCGATGCTCAACAATGAGACAATTCCTCTGCCTCTTCCAAGAGATCCGGCATTCTTAATCCGCTCAGCATCAAGCTCAAGAAGGCACAGACTTTTTTCCGCAAGTGAGATTACAGTTTCAGAGTTGTGTGCCAGGTAAAAAAGGCAAAGGACTAGCCATCATGGCCCAATAGCATCTTATGCCATTGAGGCTATTATTGTAGATTTCAAGCAAGAGTTGGCAGAGCCAACCAGAGTTGTTACAGTTGCTTCATGTATGAGATTACTCATCCTGCAGAAGGAAGAAAAGGGCAGGTTTTATATGGATTTGTACATGATTTGATAGGGATAAAAAATTTGAATATCTCATTGGACGATACATTTTTTCAGTAACTGGCATAAATTAATGCATTTCTTGTTTTCTATCAGCAATCAACTCACCTTTTGGTTAAATGGTTAAGCATGTCGAAATACTGAAACTACGACTTACATGAGATTTAACCATGCTTCACCATTCCTCACTTTATTTAGGTTAAGAAATGCTTTGCATTTCTTGTTTTCTATCAGCAATAATTTTACAGAAGGAAATAAAGTGAGGAATGGTGAACTGCAAAGCATGATTACGAGAACCTAAATGTTAATTGCCAAAACAAATTCCGACCCACTTTATCTTTGGCCTGAAAAAGAATTTGGACAGCGTTGATGCTGTCAATAGCTCAAGAGATGACTAGAAAGAATGATCAAATGGTGCCAAATATGGTTGCTGTATTGTTGGAGGACTTGATCTCATCATGGTCAAGAGAGGAAGGGACATTTTCGACTTTTCATATTTCCGTGGATGGTATGGTGTATCAGAATTTAATTACATGATTGTTGCAACCTCTTGCTTGTAAACCAAGTCAGTCAACGCTTTCCAAGAGAATGTGAAAGCAAGCGCACAATCATTACCATACGCAATGCACGAGAGGTCAAATAGGACTGCCCTTTCAATTTAGTGGGAGCCAGATGTCAATGGTTGACGGACCTGTACTTCAAGGCGGCAAAAGAAAAGATTTCCAAGTCATTCGGTCAACCATTGGAACCATCCAAAGCTAGACTACTCATCGCTTCAACAGGATATGTCATGTTGTTATGTGAAGCGAATTTAGGAATGTCATACTCGGTTGAGTGCATCCCCGGTAGACCAGCGAAACCATCCTTCTAGTTTGACCAAGAAGGGAGAGACACGAGGAAGAAGCGCCAGAGCATTGTGGAAAATTGTGTTGCAACTGAAGTGATTTCAACGGAAGGAGTCGCCAAGCAAGTTCTAGCAAAATTTTATTCAATCCCAGAATACTATTTGGATCTTCAGTTCCCCTTCTGGTGTTCAGTATCTGCAACAATTCTCTGCAATGGCCAACAAGAAGAGCAACAAAGGAGAGCTGTTGTTGTCTCTCTTTGCTCTATTCTTTGGCTCATCTCTTGGGGCAACTGACACCATCAGATTCAAAGACTTGTTGACTAGCAATGACACTCTAGTTTCCAGAGCTGGGGTCTTTGAGCTCGGCTTCTTCAATGACATCGCTTCCAGAATTTACTACCTGGGAATCTGGTTCAAGGCCGATCCAAACAGAAGAGCCGTTTGGGTCAACCGCGAGAATCCCATGATTGACTCTTCGTGTACTCTTCAAGTAAGGTATGATGGTAACTTAGTACTGATAGACAGGCGACAAACACCAATGATAGTCAATTCAGGAATGCTCACAACGAATGTGCACACTTCTGCGACACTTCTTGATTCTGGGAATTTTGTTCTTGAACAAGGCGATGCTGTCATCTGGCAAAGTTTTGATTATCCAACCGATACTTACTTGCCTGGCATGAAATTCGGGTGGTTCCATCTCGATACGGATCAATCCAGGATACAAGTCCTCGTTTCATGGATGAGTCCACAAAATCCATCTCGAGGCTCGTTCACTTTAGCAGTCGACTATAACGGGTCAACTAGGATTGGTGTTTGGCGCCAAGATAATGTACACATGGATATTGGGTTCTGGGACAGAGGGAGTTTCAGATTCATTTTCGCAAACACATCAGATAGATACAATTTCAGCTATGTTTCAAATGAAAATGAGACTTACTTCACTTTCAATGGGAAAGGCGCATATGCATCCACATGGTTTGTGATGGCTTCGACAGGGGAACTCGAGGAGCATAGCATGGTAGATGTCAATGGTAATATTTCGTTTTCCTCAGTGAGCCATCAGCTGTGCGGAGATTCACAAGGAGGTAATTCCGGTACATGTTTGACCTCGATTCCATCTACGTGCAAGGAGGGCAATGGCTTCTCACAGGTCAATGGCACGATGCCAAATTCAGCACTTGTTAGTACAGTGCTCATGGGGTTCGATGAGTGTGAGGTCTTGTGCCGGGGTAACTGTTCTTGCGCGGCATTCATGTTTCAACGGGATAATCAAGCCGTGTGCCGACTTTATTATGGGGACAAGAAGGACTTACTGAGGTCCAGAAAAGGAGGAAGCGGGACATTCTACGTGCGAGGCAACACTTCTGCTGGGAACGGTCAGTATGAACACTTCCTTTTACAGTACTCACTCTATTTGGTGATTTCTTCTAGTGTGGCATCTGATATCTTGTAGGATTGCTTGAACAGGCCCGATAGGTGATATCCCAATGAACACTTCTTTTTACTAGGCCAACCTGTCCTGCGTGAGATAATACTTTGTCGCATGTCTGCAGCTAACAACGTTTCTTCTGTTCAATTCATTGAGTCTATGCTTGCGGTTTTTGGATTTTTAGGTGGTAAGAGGAAGAAATTGCGGTTGATTGTCGCTGGTGCTCTGGCTTCCCTATTGGTTCTTAGCTTGGTAATCTTATCTTACTTGCAATGGACTAGGCACAAGAAGAAAGGTGAATTCTCGCTTTCTCACACACTCACCGACAAGCCATGTCCATGTTCTCTCAGTCTCATGGAATGATTGATTCTGTGAACAATTTTATAGTAGGAAACAAAGTGAGGAATGGAGAACCAACGGCATTTCTCCGAATAGGGATTGGAGCACCTGCTAAAGATCTCACAAGAGCAAAGAAGGCAGAAATAAGCCAGCAGAAAGGCCGGGAATTAGCAGTGTTCACTTTTTCCAGCATAGAAGTCGCAACAGACTACTTTGTGCCGAGAAATAAACTTGGCGAAGGCGGTTTTGGCCCTGTTTACAAGGCAAGCAAAGCATATAATCACACTCTATTGCACTGACAACAATTTTAGATGAACTGGTGAAAAAGGATCGAGGGTAACAAATTGTGGATTATGATTCCAGGGTCAACTTCCTGAGGGACCAGAAATTGCGGTGAAGAGACTTTCGAAGATGTCCCAGCAAGGGTTGGAGGAGTTCAAGAACGAGGTCAGTCTAATATCTAAGCTGCAACACCGGAACCTGGTGAGGCTTCTAGGATGCTGCATTGAAGGAGAAGAGAGCATTCTGATATACGAGTACATGCCCAACAAAAGCTTGGATTCATTCATTTTCGGTTCGTGTTCCTCTTTTTCTGTCTGCGATCTGTTCTTTGCTTGATATGGTGAGCAATGCCTCAATTTGACATTTGTGTTGTGTCTATTATGCAATCCTACTAAATTGAAGATCCTGCGAAAAGAGCGCTTTTGGATTGGAGGAAACGCATCGACATAATCGAAGGCATTGCTCAGGGGATCCTATATCTTCACAAGTACTCCAGGCTTCGAATCATCCACCGTGACTTGAAGACCAGCAACATACTGCTAGACAGCAACATGAACCCAAAGATATCCGATTTTGGCATGGCAAGAATCTTCGGAGAGAATGAAACTCAGGTGAAAACGATTAGAGTTGTGGGGACACGGTAAGTAGACCTGGTGTATAATCACTAACCTCATACATTATAGTTGCATTTTCCGACTCGTTTACTCAATCATATCCTTATGAATCCTTTGAATTCTATATTGGTTAGTGGATACATGTCCCCTGAATATGCAATGGGCGGTCTATTCTCGGAGATGTCGGACGTGTTCGCATTCGGGGTCATTTTGCTGGAGATAGTGAGCAGCGAGAAGAACATCGCCTTCTTTGGGCGCGATCATTGGTTGAACCTGCCGGGAAAGGTAAGTAAAGTACTCCACGACGGACCCTTCTTCACTGATTTTATCATCATCACCTGAGCTGAACAATTCGGTTCGATATAGGCTTGGGATCTATGGAAAGGAGGGAAGTGCAAGGAATTCGTGGACCGGACGCTGGCCACTTCTTGCTCGGAAAGTTCGGCGGAACGGCTCGTCCAGTTGGGCCTACTGTGCGTGCAAGAAAGGCCGATGTACCGACCCACGATGTCGGACGTGGTCTCTGTACTCAACGACGAGACAATGCCTCTGCCTCTCCCGAGAGAACCGGCGTTCTTAACCAGCAAGACGGACTCGGCATCGAGCTCAAGAAGGCACAGGCATTTCTCTGGATGTGAGATCACAGTTTCAGAGCTCTCTCCCAGGTAAAAGGGTAAAGGCAAAGGATCAGTCATCATGACCCAATAGCAACAGCTGGCAAAGCCAACCAGAGCTGAACTCTTGCTTCATGTATGAATTTAGTCCTTCTGTGCACAGAAGGAAGAAGAACATGGCAGGTTTCATATGGATGTACACAATTTCATAAACATTCGATTTAAGTTGATCGTCAGGCAATTTTTCTAACTCAACACATCATTGCGAAAGCGCCTCCAAGAGCGTTCTTGCTCCGGCAGCAGCGACGCGAGTCGGGCCCAAGACCGGACCGGTTATCGACCCGTTGCCTCCTCGGCCCGCAGGAACAGGGTTCGACCCGTTTCGATCTAATCGAGCAGAATCGACAGGCTTTGCGCTAATTACCCAGGACTTTGCTGTGCTTTTCCTGCTTGTTTTGGGGGGAAAAAGTTAGTGCCATCTGCTTGGTTAGCCGGAATTCGATGCCCACTCGGTTTATTTTGGGGACTCTCGAGGATAATAAAAAAGATATTGGAGGACTCAAAAGCAAAAGAAAAGCTGGGAGCTTTATCATTTGTCATAGACCCTCAAACTTATCACTCCACAAATTCACGTGCATGCATGCAACCCAATAACCCTCACGTAAGGAATTTTCCTTACCTCGATGCCCGCGAAATCAAAAGGGATGCCACTAAGATCGTGCCACCTCATGAATGTGTAAAAAGGTGTATAGGTCGCTTTATACGTACGTATGTATATGTGAGGGAATATCCGAAGTGTGTGCATATGTAAGATGTTGACGAAAATTATCCAATTTTTTTTTTTAAAGTTTAATGTATAGTGGTCAATTCGGTTTTAAATTTTTAATTTAGGCCTAAAAATTTTGATAATTTTTTTTATATGATCATTTTAATCAATTTTGGTTAAAAAACACTAACGTGGATGTTGGTCATCTACATGAATTGATTTTTGTTTTTTTTATAGATATTTTGATTTTTTTCTCTTTTCTTTTCTTTCTCCTTTTTTTTTTTCGCTTTTGTTCGTGGTTGGTCTTGGCCTAGTTATGCCACGTAGACAACCGACGCCAATTAGATTGCCAAATAGGCTATTTTCGAGCATACCCATATTAATTTAGAATTAGTAAACCAATTTAATAAGTTGATCTCGGTATCTCTTGCAAATGTAAGAGAGTAGAAAATGATGATCAACGGGATAATGTGCAAATTAAGAAAGAGAAGTACTGATAAGAAATAAAATAAAGGGGGGAAGATGCAAAAAAAAAAAATTAAATTATCAATTAGATGGGAGGAAGAAAACACCAATTTAGGTAAACTCAATGTGGAGAATTTAACCTAAGCAGCCTCATCCAATAATTCAAATATAACTATTAAAATAATCCTGAACTTGGAAAGAATAATTGATATTTCGAAATGATTGTAGGTCACTTTTAGAAGAGAATTCGGCCCGATGCAGCCCCAGCTGGACTCACGCATTCCCGCCTCCAAAATTTTGGTTTTTTTATGTGGACTAAAAATAGTTCACCTAGATATTAGATTTAGGCGATATTTTCCTTCAGTTTACCTCCATCTTTTTGACCGGAAATGCTGACGTGGACCTATGTGCACATGGATAAATAATTCACAAATTTTAAAGGAATTATGAACTTTTTTCCATTTTTGCTTCTTTTCTTTTTTCTTTGTTAATTAGAAATTGTAAAAATTGTCCATATTACCATTAGTCGTGTCATGTCGGATAGCTCATGTCAAAATTGGTGAAAATGACTACATTAGTGAATTGTCAAAAAGTTCAACATAAAATTGGCCAAATTAAAAACTTTATAACTAAATTGACATCCGTAAAATATGTTTAAGCCTTTTTTGGTAATTTTCCCTATGGTAATAAAGGTGACAATGAATGCTCAATGCTGAGGATAATTATTAAATTAGTCTTAAACTTATTGTATGGATGTCAATTTGATCAAAAACTTTTTAATTTTATCAATATAATACTAAATTTTTGCACAAAATTTCAATGTAGCCATTTTGATCAATTACCGTAAAAAAATAACAATGTGATGTCCAGTCATCACTTGTTATCTTACATGATACACTAATATGGACAACTTTATTCAAAATGACGTCTTACATAGATTGCTACATTAGCGATTTAAGACGACTATTGGCTGAAACTACTACATTAGGATATCATGTAAAGGTTTAGGATTATATTGGCAAAATTAGAAAGTTTTAAATTGAATTAACATTCTTATAATAAGTTTATGATTGAGATGAAAATTTTCCCCTCAACATAGTGTTTCTCTTAGTCTAATTGCCAAGCCAACCCTTTTGGGCAACTTCTCACAATTTTTCCTTCTTATTAATTATTCTTCCTCCAAAACTTTTTTGAGCTTTGAGATAATATTTATGTCCTACATGTTGGTGTTTGTACATCTCAAAAAGATTCAGATATTTCGCGATATATAAAAGTCAAATTACAAAAGATACAAGATTTCGAAAGGTTAAAAGTTAAAGTAAGTTCAATTAGGCAATGCATGTAATATCTAAATGCACATGGTAAGTAATAGTAAATAGTAAACAATGCTCTAATTATTAGGTGTACGTTCTAAATCCTTAATTAGAATTTACAACTTTTTTTATCAACCATATAATTTGAAACAGAAAATTTTTAAAACCGAGGAAGGAAAGGAGGAAGAAAATGACAACGGAGGAATCAGTGCATCGAAGAAGATAAAGGAGAAGACGGGGATCTTTTTTTCTTTAATTTTTTTTTTTTTTTCTTTTTTGTTTAAAAATTATGTTGTCTGTTTGTGTTCATAAAGGAGGGTCAAATATTCTTGAATCTCACCAAGACTTGTCTTCCATCATCAGCTCCAAACTGTCTTTATCGAAATCTACCATTTCCTTTCCGTAGTTTCCAGACAACCATTTCATTCGAATTTGCCCCTTTTCCGAGTTTGAACATGGCCATCGACCGAGGCGCATTTTGCTTCTTTCTTTCGGAGCGAAATCCATTGTCTTCCACTAGACATTTTGTTCATCGTCGGTGTAAAAAATTGCTTTGTTTCGTACAATAATAGCGGCATTGCTATGTGCAAACCTAGCTAGGATTGACGAATTAACCCGATAGTCCATAAACCATTCATCATCAATGTAAAAACCACTTTGTTTTGTACAATAGTAGCGCATTGCTATGCGTAAAACCTAACTAGAATCGTAAGTGTAAAAATCACCTTGTTTCTTACAGTGGTGGCGCATTGCTTTATGGAAACCTAGCTAGAATCAACGAATTTACCCGACAGTCCATAAATAGATCAAACATACAAACGGCAATGTGATTTTTTCCGTACGAATATGCTCAGAAACTAACGCAATGCGATCATCGCGTAATTTAGCTCCTCTTTGTCTTATCAAAATGGGTTCCTACTTACACCTCATGTCATATCCATATAAATGCTCTAACTCATACGTGTGCTCCCTACAATGGATGTCTGTCGCTTGCAGAATAACTCTGCTGGTCTTTGGCAGCTGCATTGTTCAAAATTGCTCGGTCAAAAAACAGGATGAATAAAAATTGGAAAAGAATAGCAATAAAGGGAAAGTTGGAATTAATTTGCTAAGGAACATGGACAACTTTTGACTCGTGTCTTCCAAAATTTAAGCTTCAAGTACAGAGACAGAATATTCAAAGGGGGAAAATTAACGGGGGAGGGGATAAAGGGAAGGCGGGGGATTAGGGGAATTTGTTCGCTTTTCCAAACGTAGGATGACCGTTAAGACATGAGGAAAACCTAGCGTCTTACGTACCCATTAAGGTTACTGCTCCTGCAATACTTAATTTGTTCTCTGCGGATAAAGGAAAAAGCCTCAGGAGTGGGAACCTTCTCAAAGATTTTTTGAAGTAAGCAATGACATTCTCTCTTCATCTTGAATTACTAAACATTTCACATGGCACGAGACTGGGTCGAGCGGGTCTATCAAAAAGTGAGGCCAGCTACAAGAGAAAATCAACAGGGTTCGATGTGAATCCCGCATGATTTGTCACACACGACTGGCTCGATCTATCACAATGAAAGTAGATCAAGATGCATCATAGACTATAATTCGACATTGGGGATATAAGCTGCTCCCTGAGATCAATATATAATAAAAGCCAATGTGGGCATGTCCATATGCCATTTGACATGGACACAAGCTTTTTGCATACCAATGGCTGCAGACTTATTCAATTCCAGCATTGCTCTTGCATAAGGAATGATGCAATCTATGAGCCGCCTCAAAAGGGCCCAAAGAAGCTGTAGACTGAGCTCTCCTTTGAACTCCTTTTTCCGTTGTTTTCTTTCCTTTTTGAATCATTGGAATAACATTTTCTGATTATTATCATTTTCTTCCATTTCTCTCTTTCCTTTTTCCCAGATTAAGGTCACTGAGATTCCTTGTGGTTCAAGGAGGCAAAGTTAAGGATATTGAAAAAGAAATCTCTCTCTCTCTCTCTCTCTCTCTCTCTCTCTCTCTCTCTCTCTCTCTCTGAGTGTGCTTGGTGGTGTTCCCGAGGTGACCCCAACGAGCATATAAACCCACCCCAAACTCTCATATCCATCACCAATGATAAGTTGTGCTCCGCACAAATCTGTCTTCACTCGACTCCTTTTCTTTCCCAAGGTGAGTTCTGAGGCCACAATGTCGTGTGGGTCATCATTAATTCACTCAAAGATTGTCACCTATGATCTTGCTTTCATGAGTCACTAGCTCCAACTTTAATTATGTCAAGCAGTAGAAGCAAGGTTCTTTCATGCAAAAACCCATCCTTGAGCTTTTGGTATTCAGGTGTGACCAGAGATGAGCAGGCCGGGAGACTGGAACTGCAGGTCGTGCCAGCACCTCAACTTCCAGAGGCGAGAGTCGTGCCAGAGGTGTGGGGAGCCGAGGGCCAGCGAGAGGGGTGGCGATTCCTATGGGGGCTTCGGCGGGAGGAGCGGCTCGCCGTTCAGGTTCACGGGCCCAGACGTCCGGCCTGGCGACTGGTACTGCAGCGTCGACAACTGTGGGAATCACAACTTCGCCAGCCGCTCGACCTGCTTCAGGTGCGGCGCGCCGAGAGACGACTCGGACGGCGGCGGCGGTGGCGGGGGCCATCGTTATGAGGGCGAAATGTCTCGGCCGCGAGGTTTTGGAGCCAGCGGCAGCAGCGGAGGTGGCAGCAGTCGCTCGGGTTGGAGAGCTGGTGACTGGATTTGCACCAGGTAGGGTTTGATAGCGTCCCGTGAAGCCAACAAAACGGTTGTTCATGAACTATCGTATGCTCGTGTGCATGAAATATCACACTAACAATCTGACATACTCAAAAGTTCACCATGTTTGATTATGCTAGCTAGCTGTTGGAACCTTGTGCCTGCCTTCAACACAAGCACATGTACTACCTGGAACGTTACAATGAATTTCTTTTCAATTTTTGCACTGTGAAATGCTCAGGTCAGGATGCAATGAGCATAACTTTGCTAGCAGATCAAACTGCTTCAGGTGCAATGCGCCAAGAGATTATTCTTCTTGAAATGTTCCATGATCTGGTAAGTAACAACTAGCCCTCGGACATTATGCAGAAGATGGTGTGTTTTGAGAGTGATATTTAGCCGGTCCAGCGTATTACGAACACACTTCTTGTGTTTTCTTTGATCTTCAGGAAGAGCCTGGAAGAGAATCGAGCAAGAAAATGCAGCCACTGTCTTTTGCATCTCTTTTGCCAAGAAAACATTTTCCATTGGAGTTATTTGGTGGGCTTGAATGACAGATCAAAAGAACATAAAAGAGAGTCTTCTTCTTCCAATTCTACTTCTTCATTTTTCTCCTTTTTTCTCCTGTTCTGTGGTGTTTTTATGGTCTAGTTTGTTTTAGCCTAGCATCGTAGCTTGCGGTTTAGCAGTTCTATATCACCTGTTTGAGAGGGTTTTCTATGTTTATTGCAGTACTGTGTGAGAATTTCATTTATTTCCCCCCTTGAATTTTCTTTTAACAGTATTTACATTTTTGCCCTATTTAGAAAAGTAATGGTACTTCGAAAACATTGTCGATCTCTCATGGGAAAAATTCTTGTATGGAATCGAACCATATGAGCCCACTCCATCTCCATCATTAAACTATGCGAGCCTCACATGAATTAATGGCTTAAATGAAGTGATTTATAGTCACCGAGTGCATGCAAGACCGAGCAATTACTTATTTCCTCTTCTTCTAGTTACAATCCCTCCGACCCTTTTTTGAGGATATTCTTTCGTTTTAAGTGGTAAAAGATAATCTTGAATAAGAACTGCAAATTCATTAAGTCATGGATCTTTTGGCAACTGCATAAAAAATATTACACATGCCTTTGGGGAAAGAAACTGAGATGAGTGGACCCTGTTCTCTTCAAATCTGCAAAAGCTGGGGCATTAGTCAAAGAAGATAAAGATCATTTGCATTTTCAATATGGCATAAAGAGGAGACTACACGGCGTAATCCAGTCATGATTAAAAACACTAGGTTTTATCCGATTACTTTATTCATTTTGTCTCTCGGCTGATCTTAGGCCAGTGATTCCTGGCGTATAGTTTACTAGCTAATCTGGCAATCTGATGCGATGTGTTCTTGGTCACGTTTGGACTAATTGACAAATTATCATAGTCACGAGACAAGTGTTATACAAACCATTTTTTTTTCATAAAAACTTAATCATTAGGAAACGAGTCAACAGCTTGTGTATATATAGCATATTACTCGGCACTCTCCTCGAGTGTAAGGAGAGATGCGCAAGACACAAGGTGTGGATGTAAACACATCAAACAGACAACCATAGACATAAAAAGGGGCAGAATAGTAAGTGTAGCAGACGGAATGCATACAAGACAGGATTTGGAGTCATGATCTATACTCTAACACCATATTAAACGAAACATTTTTTCTAAAAACTTCAGTAATTAGAAAACGAACCAACAACGTATATACATGGCATGTTACTCAACAAAGGGCAATGCATGGTATATCGACCATAGTATGCATGGCTTCACATGATTTAACTTCAGAAGGGAATTCAGCTTAAGACCTGCTCTAGTAATTAAGCAGTCGAAAACTCCCAGACAAACACAACAGTTGAATGATAAGAAAGTTCAAGTATTTCAAATAGATCTCATGGCAGATTCAACCATTGGAATTGCTTGCCAGTTCACCTTATTCCTGTTATACATGTATAGAAGGAAAAAGAATCGAATAGCAGATAGATTAACTTCCCACATTCATCTTCCATCATCCTATATTTTCTGTCAGAAGTAAATTGCTATCTGTAAAAAGTAGGATAAAACTACAGAATACTTCTACCATGATTTCTCATAATTTGTCAAGGCACATAGTAATATGCTAACATGTCAAAGTTTTGCTTAACCTAGGTTTTAACATTGATTAATGTAAAGAGGGCGCTAAAACAAGAAGATGGATCTGCTTTTAAAGAATAAATTCACATAGGATTCCAGAGCTTTTAAGGGAACAGCTTTTAAAGGTCCCCTCATTGACCTGATGGGTATTTAACTGCAAGATTTACTGGTCAAAAAGGAAGCCCAACACCACCTTCAATCAGTGCCCCTGCTACTACACTCCATTATTTAGCTTTTTGCAAGATTCTTTGTCCTGCTTTAAGCATTTCCTTTATGTTACTTCACTTGCTTTCCTGGTGCTAGTGAAGTACCTTCCCACTGATGAATCAGCCAAACAAAATTAGGATTTATATGACTCAAAAAAAAAAAAAAAAAATTTACATGTCCAAGTTGAAGCAGCTATCATTCAAGGAGTGCCCGTGCTTTCTTTCTTCCTTTCTTTCAAGCCATCAGGTGCCTCTCTCTCTAGTAGACAGATGGAGAGAGAAAAGAGACTCAGTAGTGTTTAAATGAGGAAAATGCAACAGCATCATACTAATTAACATATCTTCCCTGCATTTCATTGATCACATGGTATCAACTACTATATAATGGATTAATAAAATCTTTTCGGACAAAGAAATTCAGATATGTGCGATAACATATATCTAGATCCATAATAAAGGGCTTAAGGTGTAAAATGCAAAAGAAATGCAACATTCATGATCATTATTATTTTATTTTTTTTGGTAAAAATTCACGATAATTATTAATATTAGGTATCATAAGCATTCTCTTTAAAACCAATTCTCCCTTCGTTTTTTTAGATATGGGAACATCCTAGAATGGTCTTTGAGAAGACGCAATCATAATTTCCATGTTCCTGTTGTAATCTGAAAAAGACAGAATATCTAATAAAACTCATGCTCAAAAAAGAGCACCATCCTCCTCTTAGATCATAGAATCTGGACCCAATATCCATCTTATCAGACAACTGCAGTGTACCAAGTACAAGAGTTGAAAATGTTAATCAATACTGTGATGGTCAAACGGTAGCAAAAACAAGATAGCTTTTATCCAATTCAAAGCTTGATAAATTGACTTTATTAACTTTTTAAAGTTCTGCCTTTCGTATTTATTCATAAATTTAGCATAACGCACACTCTCTAAAGTTCTTTACTTTTGTCCCTTTATAAAAAGGAGCCTTTGATGTCTCACACATTTCAACTACAGTTGGCACGCTGCATTATTTCTCATGGGGTAATGCACCACCTAAGTTCTTAGAAAACACACTGCTACAGCCATTTACCTTTTTCTTTTAACTAATCTCCTTCAGATTAACATATTACATTACAATGTGGATACCACTTGTTTAGATAGAGCAAAGTTAAAAAGCGGTGCTAATACCCTGCAACTACATGTATTAATTAACCCTCTTTTTGGTTTTTTTTTTTTTTTTTTTTGGGGGGTTGGGGGGGGGGGGTTGGGTTAAGACAGATATATGTATCAAAAACTATAGTAGTTCAAAGATGAATGCATCCCCAAGGTACTTTTGGTGATGAATAACATAATGTGTCCTCATCTTCAATTTCTAAACCTTTCAATAACAACAAAATTAATTTGCTCTTCTTTAATCTATAACTGGCGGCTAGGTGCTAGTGTACGGCAGCAAATTACAAAAGAAGTCCTTGCTGCATTTCAGAGGCCGTTTCTATTTGTGTTCCCAATATTAAGCTGATTTTCTAAAAGAGAATATCAGAAAACTACAAAACCTGAGTACGTTCGATGGTCTCCTATATGTTGTTTAGTCTGAAATTGCTTTTCAGTCACTGTTTTTTGACCTCAAACAATCAGTGGTTCAAAGAGTTGCGATGTAAGTGCTAACCTTTGGCATCATTTGGGCTCTTTAGCACACTAAATATGATAATCTAATTTGGTCGTTACTTAATCCAAATCATCGGGAGTTCCTAACATAGAATTTCACAGTTTAGAATCCTGAGTCAAAATCAACGCATTGATAGACCAGGGAAGATATAGAACTTGTCACATGGGTCCGAAGCTCTGCTAAGCAGAAGATTTTACAAGAAAAACAGCAGCATGCCTTCAGAAAGAGCATTTCGATGAGCTTGCCACTCTCTCGTGCCCCTACTTTGCCCTTTTTCAGTTCTTTCTTTCGTTTCTTTTTCTTTCCTGAAACGTAGACTAAACTGGGAATTGTAACAGGTAAGCGGGCTCTTGATGGTTCCCCTACTAAGGTTAGAACAAATTTTATTTTATTCTATTTGTAAGGCTTTAAGAAGCGACATTGAGTTAACACTGCTGCCACTGGCAGATTTTTAGAATTTAAGTAAACTGATGCTTGAAGGAAACCGAGCATCAAGATTACATTGGCTGCAGCATGTCTATTGCCAAATTCAATTGGGATTATAATGCACACAACGCTACCTTTAAAAGGGCATAAGCATCAAGTTCGCAAGGAATGCTTATGCTAATTGTCCTTTTTCTTCTGCAACAGTAGCTTGGTACACGGTATTCATATAAGTTCTTTGGCAGCAGAACAGGCGCTTGCGAATCACAGGAGTTCTGCAGCTTTGCAGCACTAACAAACCTCTACCGGACATGTAGGGGCTATTTAGGGACAACAAGTCTTAATGTGCATGTGGCCACCAAGTTAAGCATAAATTGCCTGAAGCAGAGAATAAGGAAGTAGGAAAGAAAAGGAGCCTTAACATGCGCATCACTACCAACTTTGCATAAGAGCTCAGAATTCCCAAGTGGGAAAAGAAAATCATGTGACCATTGAGGTTGAGAAGGAGGCGGACATGGCATGAAAACTATTAATGAAACTTCAAGGAAAATGTACTTTGCAGCTAAAATTGGGTATAAGCAGTAAAACCTGAGTTTTTGAAGATGAATTTTGACAGATGGGAATTACAGTTAGGAGTCACCTTCCCTCAGGTAAAGACAGTTTTGTCTTTGCTCGTTGTTCTCCGAATCTTAATAAGCAGTTATTGTTGTTTACTTTAGTCTGCTAAATTGTGAGTTCAGCAAAAACCTACTCACTTGTGCAAATGAATCAGAAGTAAGATTGAAGAGACACTGCCCAGTCATAACAAGCATACATACCCAGCAAGCCATATAAAACTCACAATTCAATTGACTATAAAAGTTGGACTGAAGATCCATATGTTGATGTGAGACTCTTCAAAAATTTTGACAACAAGAATCCTAAAAAAAACAAAAGAGTGACATCCTCAACAGAACTGTTGCTTACAATTCATCTCATTTCAGCTTAGATTTTGATGAGCTCTGCAGTGGCTTTGCAATTGTTCGAGCAGGGGCAGGTCTCATGGCCTTCTTCACATCATATTTAATGGCTGATAAGGCACAGATCAATGCAAGCAACATCGTCGGATAAACATAGACTGCCTTTGCAGGATCCACATTCACAGGCTTTCCCAAGATGCCCTCCTTGACAAGACCCCAGATTATTAGCAGCGTCCCAAACATGCTCATCCTCCCCGGTTTTAGCAGACCCACAAGTGCTCCTGCCACACAGAAGTAGCTTCCAGCAAGAACCTGGAAGAATCCACAGGTGGTGAAACAAACTATGTCACGAACTCCAAATTAACAAGAAAAGCATGCAAGAAGTTTGGTTGTACGACATATCGGGCACTCTAAGAAACAAGTGACGCTTCTAGCATTCTATCGCAGGTAGAATTGGGACACTTATGAGGAGACGACTGTACTGTAGTATTTACATCAAGCGAAAGAACATGACTGAGAAAAAGTATGGATGCAATAACTGTTGCCTGTAAAGAGTAGACGCTGCAGTTTTCCCTTAATTGGGTCAAATTAAAAAAGAAGCTGTTATCTAAAGAGTGTAAATCATTTACTTCATGATCTTGCACATGCAATGCAGTGTGACAAATGTACAATTTATGTCGGTGTTTAGCTGAAAAAAAAGAGCATATGCGACAAGAAGATGAGATGTAGAAAGATCAAATTAAAAAGAACCTCCAAGCGCTGTAGATCAACTACTGCCGGGGCTTCTTTCGCAGTAGTTAGATTATAGATATCCAGCAAATCATTCCAGCTTGGAAATGCCATGTTCTTTACAAGGCCATTGACAACAGCTCCAGGGTAGAGAAGGGCCTTCACCGCAGGAACAGGGATTATCTCACTCGCAATAAGCTGAGATGATGTGACCTGTATGGGGGTCGTACACACACCAGACCTACATGTGATCCTGCATGGTAGTCCCGAACAAGATAAACTGACTTAGAGAAATGCTTCAAAAAGGATCCTTCCACCTTCTTCCGTGTTAGTAACGCTATGAACTTTATACATGAATTTGAAAGAAAATAAAGATACCGGCTAGACTTTCCAACTGTATATTAGATCTCAAACTATAACTGCCCTTTAGTAGAATATCTGAACTTCACGGAGCAGTTATGATACTTGGAAATCTAAACTACCATAAGAGCCAAGTAGGCATGGCAGAGAAAAGAACAAGCTGGTGCCATATAACAGTCTAACTACTTTGCATGGGGAAGAATAAACGGGGTGCTATCTGCCAGAATACCAGTCTCCAGGAGCACTTACCGAGTGGTAACCGACAGTTTCAAATGGAAAGACTACCAGCCCCCGGAAAGTAATCAAGAAACAGGGTTTTATTACATGGGTATTCTCTATTTGTCGATATCACATGAAGCAAATTTTTCATCCTGCTCTGTCACGATGCAGTAGAATTGCAGATGGGCAAAGCTATTTCCTTTTTCTTCCCTCCGCACTGGGAAGAAAGACGGTCCGCAACCCCAAAGCAGTGACATCACAGAACTACTCTATGCTCACCACAACCTCCATGATTCTCATTTCTTTGATCAGAAATCGCCCTTCAACGACATTGGCGAGGACAGCCCGTAGACGAACAGTGCCCGAGAACAGGGCTTCTTCACACGCGCACAACACTGACAAAACTGAAGTCCCTTCCTTTCCACTCCGAACCCATCCAAGCAAACAAGAAGAGAGACAAAGAGAGAGAAATTCCGTCATCTCCGATCTCTTCAAGCGACAATCAACCGCGCGCCGCTCCCGTTCGGACGATTCCATGCATAATTAAAACATCGCAGCTAGCTAAATCGCCCCCGGGAAGAAAAAACAGACAAGGAGGACGCTCGATTCCATTCGCCGGCCGGCGGCGACGTTCGAGCTGCGAATCGGGCGGAGCGAAGAGAGAGCGCGGGATCCGGGATCGGAGGATTGGGGAGTACCTGAAGAGCGGGATCTGGAGGATGATGAGGAGGAAGTAGAGGCGAGAAGCTATCGGCGGGACCTTGCTCATCCATCCCATCGACGCCATTGACGGGTGACCTCGCGATCTCTGCGTCGCTGCTTTCCGGACGAGGAAGAGAGGATGATTCGAGTTCTTCAGCGAGACGGTGGTGTATATCTACGCATTCTAATCGTATTATTATCAAGGACATTATTAGATTTTAGAAATGTCATTTGATATTTCCCTCTTTTTTTTTTTTTAATAAAATGAAATTACTCCAATTTCTCTTTTATGTATGAGTTTCGAGCACAAATGCCCTTCGGTCGCAACACGCGAGAAAAGCCAAGTTATCAAGCGAAGTTATACTTTTTTTTTTAGTATTATTCACTCTCTTTATTCCTATAAAAAATTAGGTGAGGAGGTGCATAATTTGGGGAGAAGGTATGCTTCAAATTGGACCGAACTGAAATCCCAAGCCAGAGGGCAAACCCGAGTGGAAGGAACATGATAAGTGTTGATTCATTTTCAATTCGTTGAAAGTGATGGTAAATTTTTTCAATTCTCTACAATAATCATAAAATTGGCATGATGATAATGTTGTAATTTTTCTTTTGTCTCATGTACTTAGAGAGAGATAACAAGTTTAATGTCATGATGACTCATGAGAGCTCAAATGATTGAAGGTTGGACGGTGCAACTTACAGAACATACAAGTTGTTTTTGGGGGACTTGTATTTTTTTTTCTCATTAAGATAATGAGATGCCGCTTTATTAGGTTAAGTGAATCAATCAACCGCACATAAAAAATAAAAAAACAGTCATGATGAGATTCTTGTTTCTTGGCCATATAACGCACAAAGAGCATCGATTCCGCTTACTGTAACTCAATTTCTGGGCTTTGGATTCAACCAATTTTGAAAAGCTCCCATCAAGGGTTAAAAAAAGGACCGGGAAATTTTCAGTCAACTAAAGACGCTACGAGAATAAAGTTATCCTTATCCATTACGGGCCGACTGGATCGGTGGCATACGAGCGAAACCCCTCATTTTCTCTCTGGTATTCTTAAATTTGATCATTTGCTTCTGAAATGATCGTGTATTTTTCGATTGAATGGAAGATTTCACAGTAAACTTTGAACCGGTTATGTCCGAGATAAACATTAGCAATTCTTGCAGAGAGAAGGGGGCCCTTCATGTCCTGAGCAACCAAAGTTGGCAGATGCCTCCGGGCGCATCAGCTAGCTCGCTCATCCGCAACTTCATTGGCCTCTTCAGAAAACGGCTTCTGATCTCATGCATTTCCTCAAACTGGCTGCAAAGCATCCTGCAATCTGGAACGGCAGGCATCCCGTTCGGATGGAATTGGAAGGACAGTCGCTGACCACCCCCAGTCACCTCATCTGCATCTGATTCATCTTTGCAAACGAGCCCTCCTCTAAAAGCCCAGAATTCAGCTTCCAAAGCTAGCTAGAATGGACATCAAAACGGGCCGAGAAACCACGAAATCCCGTTTCCCTGTTTTTTTTTTTTTTCTAGCGAAGTTCTCTTTTCTTTCCTACTTTGCAAAGGAACGACAAAGAAAAGGCCTCCTTAATGCATTAGTAATCATTTTTCTCATCGAGTAGAAGGGTGAGAAGGGGCGCTCAAACACTTCCTAATATACCTCCGTCTTTTATGATACATTAATTAGTTTTTTTTGCCGGTATCATTATGGGTTAATTAAGATAAGTAAAAGCAACAAAAAAAAGGGTAATGACACGAATGATGCTTAAACTTTAACTTAATGTATAATAGGATTCCCGAATATCCTAATGTATGATGTGTTAATTTGTTCAACTTGGTCCATTAACTTTTAGTGCATGTTCAATCTACTCCATGGACTATATGAAAATGGTTAATGTTGTCCTTCCATTAATTCAAAGTCCGAGACAAATTCAAGAACTAAATTAACATGCATCAAAAGTTCATATATCACATTAAACAAATTAAAACTTCATAAACCACATCGTATGGGCTAAAATTCAAAGATTACATTGACCAAATTTAAATTTCAATAACTATTTATGAAGAACTCTCCTCGAGTTATACTGTGGATGTACGAACTCTATTAACTTGGTTGTCGCCCCTAATGAAAGACAATCAATTCTAATGATTTCCTAATTTTTTTTATAATAATACATTAGTTAATTTATTTTGGCCAAAATCATTGTGCATTAACCAATATAAGTAAAAAAAAATGAAAACTCCTCGCAAAAATTGTCAACAAGGTCGGAACGAGAATCCATGGGCCGTGGCCTGAAAACAAGATGTGGGCCCCCAAAGACTTCCAGTCCAGCCCGACCATCCCATTTCTTCAACAATGGCGTCGTTCTCCTTCCTCTCTGTTTCTCCTTCAAACCCCTGCGCAGCGGACCAAAAACCCCCTGGCGATAGACAGAGACTACCGACCCCCCATGGCCTTCGCTCCATCCATCAACGCTTCATGCTCCGCCCGACTCCTCCGCTCCTGGGTGCCCGAGAACCGCCTCTTCCTCTGCACGGACCACGAACCCGCCAGCCTGAAGTTCTCTCTTCCCGGGACGCGCCCGTTTCGCTCCTCCTCCTCCTCCTCCGCGCTTGCTCTCGCTCGCCGTCGCAAGAACGACGCTCCGGTCGCGAAGAAGAAGAATAAGGGCAGGAGCAAGGTGAGCTTTGTTTTCTTTCGTTCTCGGTACGTTAAGAAAAATGTTTGGAGCCGAGCTGAGTTGTCGAAGGCGTCGAATTTGAGCTCGGTGTTGCTCTGAAGCTGTTCGGTTCATTCCGTGTCGTGTCGTGTCGTGTCGTGCTGGGTTGGGTTGGGCTGTGTTGCTTCCTTCAAGTTTCGTCTCTGTTGTGGTTGGACCCGGATAGCGAGCTGCGAAGAGGGTGCTGTTTTGCTTGATTAGGCTTGGTGGGGGTTGTTGTAGAGGGCTATTGTCTTCAAATTGCATTGCGGGTAGAGTTCTTTATTGCCGAGGAGTGCTATAATGTGCTGCCATGAGAACCAGATAGGAGAATTTTTGGTTTGAGATGGAGAATCCATGACAATCTTGGCTTGGTGAATTGTTTGCACATGGAAAGTTGATTTTCTTCTTCCAGCTTGGATGTGGATTTTTGGGATTCATTTTTCACGAATAAGAAATGATCAGTATCTCTGTAAATTATTGGTGTGGGAGATGTGAGGTTAAATCTTGAAATTTATGATCTTTTTAACTCTTTGTGGCAGATTTTGCCTAAAAGTAATGATGAGGAAGAGGAGGATTTGGATGAGGATGCGTTTGAAGCGCTATTCAATCAGCTCGAGCAAGATCTCAAAAATGATGGACTAACATTAGACGACAACGATGATGATATAAGTGAAGAAGACCTTGCTAGGCTTGAGCGTGAGTTGGAGGAGGCCTTAGGTGGTGATGACCTGGAAATGTTTGCTGGTCCTTTGGATAACTCAGAAGTTGATGATCATGCTGAAGCGGAAGATGGTGGCGATGACGACGATGATGATGAGAGCCCAGTTGAACTAAAAAGATGGCAACTTAGAAGATTGGCTGTTGCTCTGAAAGCTGGTCGTCGGAAAACTAGGGTAAGCATTTTCTGTAACTCATGCTCTTCACATAATTGATTAACTATTTATGCTGGTCTATATCGTACTTGGTGAGACACTGGACTGTGTATTCACTCAGATATATTAATACAGATGTGGCATTATGTTATTAATTGCACATATAAGAAGAGGATATGAAAGGATATTGGAAATTGTGTTTTGACTGGAGCTTTGACCTTCCTTTTACATCATTGGTCATGATGAGATTCATCCTCCATGTGTGTTTCATCTGTCATGTGGTTTTCCTCTTGCAGATTAAAAGTCTTGCTGCTGAGCTGTGTCTTGATCGATCTATCATTCTTGAACTGCTGCGAGATCCCCCTCCAAATCTTTTATTGATGAGTGCTACATTACCTGACGAACCTGCACAAGTGGGAACAGTCCTTGAAGCTGAAACCGCACCAATCGATGTTGCTAATCATGAGACAGCAGCAGATGCTTCAGACCCTGAACCTGAACTCGACCCTGAACCTGAACTCAAACCCATCGAGAAGGTGCCTCTTCATGTAATGCGGCAAAGGTGGTCAGCGCAGAAGAGATTGAAGAAAGTGCAAGTTGAAACTCTGGAAAGAGTTTACAGAAGAACAAAGCGCCCAACTGTAAGACAAAGTTACACCTGAACAATTTGCAGATTTTGTTTAGTGACAACTCACACTAATTGTCTTCCATATTACTTTCTTTCTTGCCTTTTGTTTGTTTTTCTGTATGGTCAAGATGAGATGGGGAATAGTAGGATTTTGAACCCGAAATCTATTGGATATTGGAAAGGGTAGAACACTGCTAGGCCAACTTGTTTGGTTAATTAATGTTGATTTGTGCACTACACAGTAACAACAAAAAGATTTTTGACGTTGGTGTTTAGAAACAGGGTTGGAGGGAGGTTCTCATTTCTCTTCCTATCTTTGGTCCACTCCAAATGGCTATTCATTCCCTAAGGAGAGGAATGGCCATTCCTTTTCTCTGTTTTTCGAACAACACATTTTTTACATGCAAGTGTACCACTTTTTTTTTTTTTTTTTTTTTTTTTTTGGGTCTCTCTCTTGCTTCTTTTGGACATACTTGATATTTGATATTAAGCCATTTGGATTATCACATTGTTTTTCTGTCAAAATCAAATATAAATATTGCAATGATTACTCTATTTCATTGCTCTTTCAATTCCATTGGATTCCTTTTCCATTCCATTCTTTCTTCGATTCTGCTTTCATGTAACTCCCTTTCACTGTATCAAGAGCCATTGAATCTAATTTCTTTTGTTAAGAGTCGTAATTGTCGTAAAAGGTGCTGGAGGGTTTCATGAAGGAAATTTTTTTCTTAGTTTGGTCTGGGAATCCTGACGCTGGTGAGAGTAATTTTGCTGCTTCAGTTCATCATATATTTACATGAGAGATGCAGAATTGCTCTTTTTAGCTTTATACCCCTGGGAGTAAATTAAAAGCAGACAACAATCCACCAACTTTTAGCGATCACTCTTTATGAGGGGTCTTAATTGTTCATGAAGCTTTGAATCTTGGTTATCAGTCTCGATGTTCAATCTGCAAGGTCGACAGCTTTTGAACTTCTCCTTTACAGTTAATTGATATTATGCAGCAACTTTAATTATTTCAGAATTTCAATTCCAAAGTAGAAACTTGTTGACACGATCCTAAAGAAAAGAAAAAAAATGGATGCAGAATGCAATGATCAGCAGCATTGTGCAAGTGACCAGCCTACCCCGGAAGAGAATCGTGAAATGGTTTGAAGACAGACGTACTGAAGATGGAGTTCCCAAAGAACGACTTCCTTACCAAAGACCCATGCACGAAACAGTTTCTTGAATATGGATCTGTAAAGCTGTATCAATTGTTTTTTCGTTCTGTGAACTGGTGAATGTTTAGCCATATGTGCAGCACCATTCGTGATATCATAATGATATAACGACCCAGTTGATGCAGTAAATCTCATGCTTCATGATGTTCCTCTGTCTGCAATATGTTTTCTTTCCTTTCATTTTTTCAGCTTGTTCACGTTTCTTTTGGCCAAACTTGCTGAGCTTAATTACCGCACCTAAATCAAAGCTACAGCAAACGTTGTACACGCGGGGTTCAGAACGCTACTTGATCTATGAACAGATGATAACGTTATCCATGACAGGATAGGATATCACGGACATGGATTTTGTAATGATCTTAAGAGGTAAATCGCTATAAATCTTGATAGCTGAAGTTGATACCTTGGCCATTTGATGCAATCCATTGCTTTATTGCTTGGAACACTGAAAAATTCGAACGTGCAACCTTTTGTTGGCACTAGAATCTTCAGCTCTTTTGATCGCTATCTCTGGAACGAGTGAAGATCTCGAACTTGTCCTGCTTTCGCTCTCCAGGAATCGTCCAGTCCGCCGAACATTGATAAAAGACAGTTCAAGGGAAAGCGTGATGCATGCATGACACCGCCAAACAAAACTACAAAAGTTCGGCATTTCGAGATAGATGTTTTCTGCGTCGAGATGTTCAGACAAACAGGACAAGAAATGAGACACATGCCGGACCAAAGCTCTAATTTGTCAAAGGGCAAGCAACGCATGTCCAATATGAGTTGAACTCCCAGATGGCAGATGCCATCTCATGGCCTCTTTCCAAAGCTTCTTCCTTTCAATTTCTCCAATGCTCCCCTTGTCTATTTATACCTGTTTGCATACGCTGGGCAACATAGGAAGCGAAGCCGCCGAAAACTCGGTGATCATTTCAAACAAGCGCGAATGGCAGAAGCTCCGGTCATGGCCACTTTGCAGAGGTCGGCAAAGTCGTTCAGGAGGCAAGGCTCGTCTGGGCTGGTCTGGGACGACAGCCTCCTGTCGGATCAGTTCTATGCAGGCGCCAAGAATGATAAGAGCGACCTCAAAGAGCTCAGGCCATGCCAAAGCACCAAAGCCAGGTTCGTGGGCATGGACTGCAAACGGTACCTCGTTAAAAAGCTGAAGATGGGAAAGACAGCTGATCCGTGAAACGTCAAGATAAAGATTGGAACGCCGAGGTCATGTCGCACGGTCCTCTCCTCATTCATTTCTTTTCATTCAGCAATGCCTTCTTCTTTCATCAATGTTTCTTTCACCTAGACAAGCAGGCTCGTCTAATAAAAGCGCGAGCCGTCGTCGCCGTCGTTGTAGTTGCAGAGTTTAGCAAAAATCTTGTTTAGGAGAATAGAAAGTTCTTGTGGGGAGATCTCTTGTTACTGCATTGGAGTTGTAAGTTGCATTCTGTCTGTTAATACCGGTTATTTGGCAGCGACCTGTTGTCTGACATCAGTTCATGCTTTTCGTGAACAAGAAGAAAGAACATTCCCCTTTCGTCTATGGATAAAAATAAATAAATAAATATCACAAATGATTCTTAAATTATAACTCAATTCGCAGTATAATCCCTGAATTTTAACTTAATGTATAGTGTCATCCCTAAACTTTTAGATTTGTTCAATGAAGTTTCTAAACTTTTTATATGCGTTCAAACTAGTTCCTGAATTATATAAAAATGTTTGATATTGTCCATAAACTTAAATTAATGAAATAATAATATTGGTTATAGTCGAGGGATTAGCTTAAATATTTCCAAAAGTTCATAGATCACATTAAATAAATTAAAAATTGAGGGACCACATTGCATATTGGCTAAAATTTGAAAATTATATCAAATAAATTAAAAGTTCGGAGACCATATTGCTCATTTAAATAAAATTCAAAGACCATTTATGTTAAAGGAGCATATTAGCCAAGTATGCCAAGTGTTGTCCATGCGCATTAGGTTGAGTCGCTAGAGTATCGAATAAAGAGTCAAGAACAAGCTATATATATATTGGTCCAACATCAGGCTCGTGCTGAATTTAAATTAGAGCTTAGACTATGGATAAAAATAAATAAATAAATATCTCAAATGATTTTTGAATTATGACCCAATTCACAATATGGTTCCTAAACTTTAACTTAATGTGGAGTGTTATCCCTGAATCTTTAAATTTGTTCAATGTAATCTCTCAACTTTTTGTATATGTTTAAACTAGTCCCCAAACTATATAAAACTACTCGATATTGTCCATAAATTTAAATTAATGGAATAATAATATTGGTTATTTTCATATAGTTGAGGGATTGGTTTAAACATTTTCAAAAGTTCATAGATTACATTGAATAAATTAAAAATTCATGAACCATATTGCATATTGACTAAAGTTTAGAGATTACATCAAACAATTAAAAGTTTTGAGACCATATTGCACATTTAAATAAAATTCGGAGACCATTTGTGTTAAAAGAGCATATTAGACAAGTATGCATAAGGTTGAGTTGCTAGAGTATCGAATAAAGAGTCAAGAACAAGCTTTCGGCAAAAATAAAATAAAAGATATATATTGGTCCGACATCAAGCTTGTGCTGAATTTAAATTCGAGCTTAGACTAAAGTATTATCTTGATCAATTGGTATCGAGCTCAAGTCCATAAGAAAAGCATACCGAGTCGAGCACTAGCCTGTCATGTGCTCCAATTGGATCAAATTCCGGCGATTTGATTATTCTATTGTATCTCGACTCGATATTAGATCTAGTTATGACAGCCCGCGATGCGAACAGGAGATAAAGGTATGGTCGGGATAAATATGCCCATGCCTTGGAAATGTTAAGGCAACCGTCGTGATAAATATGCCCATGCCTTGGAAATGTTAAGGCAACCGTCGTCTTACGATTGCTTTTATTTATACCTAGGACTATAGATAGGACTAGAAAGGGACCATTCAGACCTAAAGGGACTTTAAAAAAGTCTGGGAAAATAACGATCGGCTGGTCAATCCCGTAACTCCTATGGACCACTCTAACAGGTGCATTTTCTTCGATATTTTTTATTATATAATATAAAAATTTTCTTTTCATTGGAGCACATTGATTATCAAGAAAATATTGGTTGCACAAATTGGGCTAGAAAGGGTCATGAGAACACAACAAGCATCCAAAGTGGGGCGAAATATCAAACTAATTAAATTGAATTGAGCAAACAATTTTCTCCTCTCAATATCAATGGAGAGAATGCATTATCTCTCCCATGCATTTTCTTGCTCTTCACCCTTTCGATTTGTTGTGCAGGCACAACTTGTCCGGTCAATATTTTTTCTTGATTATTGCATACCATTTTGGGATTTTAGGATTTTACCCATTTTATTACCCATTTTAGATAAAATTGCCCATCCGGTCCAAAAAATAAAAAGATCAAATTTTCTTTACTTTAGTTACCGGAAAAAGTAGACCAAAAAAAATTTAGCTGACCAGCAAGTTCAAACTCTCATTTGAGTCACCAAAAAACTCTCATTTGAAATTAACTTGATCACTCCATGGTCTATCATAAGCCTTGTTTTAAGAAAATGATTATGTTTCATGCTCCTATTTAAAAAAAAAAAATCTCCATAATTATCAACTGGAGATAAGCTATTTGGAAGAAATGTTTTGGGGGGCATGTCCGGAAAACATTCCCTCATTGAAAAGAGATTTATGCGACTAGTCCTGAAATTTGAAATAGAATAACTTACCAAAGTTAAATATTGGAGATGTGGACCCCGTCTGTATGGAAGTTAATACAAGAACTTTCACTATCTGTCAATCAAATCATAGAGATCACCGATCAAATCAAGCTCGTCATAAGTTGTGACGAAAAAATTAGAGAGCGTATACCATCAGATTAGAAGAAATTCTACGTATGTCCTCAATTGTACGATACGAGGCCCAAGAATATGGCATCGGCAGATTTCAAATTGGAAAAGAGAGAGAGAGTATGTCCACACCCCACGACAAATTGAGGCTTTAATTGCTATTCCAACTTGTCAAGCCAATACAAGTTGGAATTTAAGAATGTTTTTGCATTTCATTAAAGTCCTTTTCAATCCCAGCCGCCCTTTTTTTTTTTTTTTTTTTGTGTATAGCGACATTATTCGGATTCCTATTAATTATCATCATGATTTTCTTTTTTGCAAGATTAAATACAAAAAAAGAATGCAAAAAAAGAAAATAGACGTAAGTGTTTCAAAAACCATATGATAATTAATAAGTGGAGTTGAGTTTCTTGAGCATCGCCTCATAAACCATTCAAACTCCGCTAAGTTGAAATTTCTAAATACATGTAAGATTCGAATGATCTAATCCGATCAATTTGACCTAAAATACTCTCATTCCCGTGTAGCACTACAAGATTGCTTTAGACTATATTTTTTATTTGTAGCAATTCATCTCTATGTATAAAGAGAAAACACAATATCACTCGAATTATTTTTATTTTTAGAATTTATATCCGATCTCAAACTTAACTTGAAATTAGATTAAAACCAATATTTCGATAGTTCAATTAAACCCGAGCTTGAATTTCAAATGCTTCATTGTAGAATCAAACTCGAAAGTTGTAGATCGATCGGATTTAATGGATCGTCAAAGTCATTTGTAATTTCATGATCTAGTCGAGTAATCGACAAATTCATCTCCAAAAAAAGCGTGCGAAATTCAGGAGCCTCAAATTCCGGAAATGGATGGAACACGCGATCTCCCTTCCGACGTCGGAACGAACCCCAATATCTCCCCCCCCTGGCTCCATCCTGTCCGTCCGATCCCACCTCCAGATCGACGGTCCGCGTGCGCCCACGATCCCCGCGCCCCGTCCTTTGATTTAACCAGCCCCTCATGGCCAGCATCCGTCCACGACGCCAGCCCCGGAGCCGCTCGATCGGCACGCCGATCCGACGGCCCCCGCGGGCGCTATGATTAAGTACCCCCCGGTTTACTCGCCGTAACATTAATATCTCCCCCTCGTTATCCATTTGAATAATCACCAAAAAGAATAGAGAAATAACATTAAATATTTCTCTCTCTCTCTCCCTCCCTCTCTCCTCTCTCTGCAACTCGCTCTGTGAAATTCGCAGTGGATAGAAGAGGAAGAAGAAGAAGAAGAAGAAGTGGAAGAAGATATGCAGGAGCAGACGACGAGCTCCATGGCGGCGAGCTCGCTGCCTTCCAGCAGCGAGCGATCCTCGAGCTCGGCTCTTCAAATCGAAGTCAAAGAAGGTGCGAATCCCCCGAACCACCCCACGCGCCCCGCCCCACGGAAAGTTAGAACTCCGTCGCGCATTCGATGCGGCGGGGAGCTCTCCGATCTCCCCTCGCGTCGAGAAATGCGGCTCCGCTCTCCTCCGCCCGCCCGCGGTTTCGCTCGATGCGGGCGCGGGAGCCGAGCGTTTACGCGGAGGTTCGGTTTGGAATTTTTGTCTGATCGATTTTTTTTTTTTTTTGGCTATTCGTTTTTTGGGTGCGAGATTAGGCATGGAGAGCGATGAGGAGATCAGGAGAGTGCCGGAGATGGGAGGGGAGCAGCCGGCGGGGACGTCGGCGGCGGGCCGCGAGTCCGGGTCGGCGGCCGGCGCGGACCGGGCTCAGCCGGCTGGTCAAAGTCAAAGGAAGAGGGGGAGGAGCCCGGCCGACAAGGAGAACAAGAGGCTAAAGAGGTAAAAATTCCACCGCCGTCAGCTCTCCCCGTGGCGTGTTTTTCTTTTTTGACGATTGATGACGGTGGTCAAATGTCGGACGTCGTCCTTTGCGCCCCAGGTTGCTGAGGAACAGAGTGTCGGCGCAGCAGGCGAGGGAGAGGAAGAAGGCGTACCTGAGCGACCTGGAGGTGAGAGTGAAGAAGCTGGAGCAGAAGAACTCGGAGCTGGAGGAGAAGCTGTCCACGTTGCAGAACGAGAATCAGATGCTCAGACACGTAAGTCCCGAATGCCCCCGAATCCCACGCACGCGCACGCACCCATTTCGAATTTTCGCCGTCGTTTTCGATTTGGAATGATCGCCATATCATCATGCTTCTTCTCCCTTCATCGAGTGCTCTCTAGTCGTGCGCAACGTGCGTTTGGAAGGGGGGGAGAAAAAGAAGTGATTTTTAAAGAGTTGTCGTCATTATAAGTCATACTATAGTCTATATTATAATAATTACGACGCTGGAGGGTCTCTGTTTGATTCCCAAATCTGGTCGCGTAATCGATGTGCTGGGGAGAACGGGGAATGCGTAAAGAAAGGAGAGGTGGGTCGCGAGGTGTGATGTTAATAGCGATGAATCGCCATCTTGTAGATGTACTTAGCTGATTATCTTTCTCGAAAAGCCAATCGGATTCATGTTTTCGTGCCAAAATTCAATTCATTCTTAGTGGTGGAAGCCATCGCAATACGAATGAACAGTTATCTGTTAGTCTTCATCTGGGTTTTCCGTCCTTTTTCCTCACGTCAGAAGTTCAGTTTACCGTCTCCGGTGATTTCCGGCGATCCGACCTTTCGAGGGAGTTCGAATTTCTCATCGGTCGATATGGTATGGTGATGGGTAGCTGGACAAAAGCGTGAACATCACGCAATGATGAAGTATGATTGAATTCGGGGGCGGTCACCCCACCGAGATAATTAGAGATGCTACATATCATTTTCTGGTATAGATTGAATAGGGCTGCCATGGGGTCGCTAGTGGGGTATGGGATGCTCTTGATGGGCTTCGGTCGGGGTCCCCAATTCCTGGCTGGCGATACGTTGGTTGACGCTTGTTTTGGCTTTCCTTGAAAGTTAAACATCGGCATATGCGAGTTGTCACGTAGTTCTTCAGCTAGGACTGACGCCATTTCCCCTGAAATCTGGGTACATCAAACGGAGGGCATATGTCAATGCTCGGAGTCCTCCTGAAGGGTCATTTCTTCGTCCTCCTTTCGATGTTGCCCTTCGATTTTAGGACCAGAAGTGGCATGTTTGTGTGCAAAATGAAGGTTATTGTCCTACATAAAACCAGTGAACACGATACATGACATGCGATGCAATACCCAGAAGCCTAAATGGTTTCATTGCGAGTCTCCTGACATCCGAATTGTGAATGGTGCAGATACTGAAGAACACCACGGCGGGGAGGAGAGGAGGAAGCAGCGGCTCCAACGCGGACGGGTCCTTGTGAAAGAAATTACCCCCCAATCGGAAGCTACAGCCATTACAACTGGTGGCCCATACAGAGGATGAGGTTGAAGATCTGCGCTCTTTTTTGGTTCCCTTTGTTTTTTTTTTTTTTGGGCCCATTTTTAGATTAGACAACCTTGCCATCATTTTAGGGGGTAGGAGTTCGGCGATGTCCGGTCTGCGATGCTCCCTGGTCTTTCGAAGATTCACAGAAGGGGTAGAGTAAGAGCATGTGCTTTGTTTTCACTTTCCAGTGGAAAGGTATGATGATGGCCTTAGGTCGAAAGCTTGGTCGATGTGAAAATAGCAGAATCCTAAATTATCATGTGGGATTGTGGTCGTACAAGGAGTGTTGCTACGAATTCATAGATCCGACACTAACCGTTCGCGCAACATGACTATGGGCCAGTGTTGTCTTAACAGTGAATTTAGCGAGAAACAAGATCATGGAAAGAAACTGATTGAGCAAGAACAGAAATTTGACTTAACGGGATATGAACCTTCCGGTGATTCGAGGAAAACAATTGATTCGGATATTATTTTTCTAATAATAATCGTCTATTATGGTTATAAAAGTTAACTAATGAATTTTTTTATTATCTATAAAAATATTTAGACATAAATTACAATCAATATTTATCACGGACTAATTATTTCTAGTGATACATATAATTATAATTAGGAAAATATTATCTAAATTATTTATTTTTGTGAAACAAATGGAAGTTAATTTAAATTGCATTTCACATCTAGCCATCTGAGGATTGGACATATAAGGTAAAGACATCTTCAGATTTCTCCCTTTCACTCAATGAATGATTTTGGGCCTACGTACTAGGAAATTAGTGATTTTGCACTTACGAACTGTGCGCAGCTGGACATTTTAAGAAAATTATCAAAAACATCTTAAAACATATTAAGTTTGTACCATTTATGTTGTAAACATTTTGATAATTTGTCAATTTAGTTTTTTTAGTCAATTTTGACCAAAAATTGCTAAAGTGATTATTTAATTAGTGTCGGTTGTTACAACAGGCATGACGATAGTTAATGTACATAATTATTAGAAGTTTTGCAAAATTTCTAATTGTTATTATTTTCTATCTCTCTCTATCTCTCTCTTTCCAACTCAGAGCTAGCAACCTTCACCTTGGTTTGGGCAATGGTTGTAGAGAGGCAAGGGCGTTGGGCCTTGACCAAATTTAGGTAAGGGCTGTCTTCTGACCCTCTAGAGTCCTCGTCCAAACCAAGCAAAGGCTGAGGCCCTCTTCCGTGGACCATCACCTAAACCTAGGAGGGTCGTTGGCCTAGGGAAGAAAAAAAGAAGAAGAAAAATAAGAGAAAAATTATTAACGTCAATTTTTCAGCCAAAATATATCAAAATGAGTAAATTGACAAATTGTCTAAAATTTTGAATTTACATTGATATAATTTAAAGATTTATGATTAAATTGGCAAATTATCAAAATGTTTATGACTCAATTAATCAAATAAAAATGTTTAAGATTGAGAGTACATTTGGTTCAATTTTGATGCTGAAAGTTGAAACTATGTAGGAAATGCAAATTTTGTTTGATAAAACCTCTTTGTAAATGGATTTTGAGTTGAATTTGTGTTTGACAAAAAAAAAACTTATATGATGGGTTTTTGGTATATTATATTTTTATTTATTTGTTTTAAATGAACCAAATCCTTCGCTGGACCAACGAAGGACTATGGTTGCCAGTGAGCCAGATTTGGCACTAGCGATCGTCGGTTGAGGTCACCTGAATTGTGTGACTTTTGATAAAAGTTGCGTGACTTAGCCAAGGGCTGTTGGGGGTCGCACTACCCATTCAAGAGTTGTCGGAGGTCGCATGACCTTGGGCAACCCTTTGTGAGGGTTGCTCGACCCAAGCGACTGTCGCTTGGGTCTCAGGAGTTGCCAAAGGTTCCACAACCTCGGTTGACCTCAATTGATGGCTGTTGATGTCAGATTTGACTCATCAACAATCGTAGCCCTTGCTGGTCCGACGAAGGGTTTGGTTCTTTTTTTTTTTTAATTAAAAAAGATATTAAACCATGGACAAAATTGAAATTTGAAGATTGGTTGGGATGGAGCTTTCAACTTTTCCAAAACTAGCATTTGGTTGAAAGCTTGTTCAAAATGGTTGTTGACACGTATAATAAAATTTATACTTTTCTAATTTCTCTATTCCTCATTCCCAATAACAGATTTGGAGCAAATCCGTTTAACACAACACAATTTAATTTTTCTATTTTTTGAATAGATTTCTATTATAAAAATAAATTTGAAGAAAAAATCAAAAGTTAAAATTTTTAACTTTTCAATTTCTAGTCATAAATCAATTTATGTTCTATAAATTTTGTCATGCACACTCTAAACGGTTTAGTATTTCCCTAAGGGCTTTTAAAGGCTAAAAGTTTTTTTTTTTGAAAATACTAAACTAAACACAATATGAATTAACATAAATGTAATGAGTTTAAAACTTTTTTAGGAATTTTCCCCTACATTTTGAATATGTCAGTCTACGAAAGTTCGAAGATATATGTTGGAGGCCGTGGAAGATACTTTGACACATTATGCTTCTGACTTTTCATTTTACTAACTTTGCATCCACCGTTTTGTTCCCTTTTAAGATTCGAACATATTCTTTCTAAAGATAAGTAAGAAAAATATCAAATTTACCGTCTCTAAGAAATATGAGTCATCCCCGAATATTTCGTCAATCGAATTATGGTTTTGAATTAAATAATAAATATGTAAACGTAAAATAAATTTATCTACATTTTCCATATTTGTTTTCTATTTCCTCGCCGCATTTCCAGATAAGCTAGGTAGATATTTTTTTGTCGGTGAGTTCCAAGCACGCGTTAAAAACGGAGGCCACCGACAGCAGCTAGAACAGCAGCCGACGGAAGCTACCGGCAACAGCCGGTGACTCCTGGGGGACAGGCTGTGAACAGCAAATGATGAAAGTGGGGCAGTTTCCGGAAATTAAAAAAATCGTCCTCGTTTTATCGCTGATGTGCACTCGCGAACCGCCGAGGTCGGGACGTGTCGTTCCCTGATTTGCTACTGGAGGCGGAGGCCAAAGGGAGCGGGGAAGATTGCTCCGGTTTCGTGCAATGGGAATGCGACGCGTAGACGAGCTCACGGGGAGGTTTGTTCGGTTTGTTAAGGTCTGGACAGTGATGTCCGAGCGGCTCCGGATTTGGGCTGACTGTCGTGTCGTGAGGAGTGAGCCGGACAGCTGCTTGACGAACTGTTTGAGCAATCCAAGCCTCTTGCTTACGAGCTCAGCCGTGGCTTGTCAGAATGTGCATGCACTAACAAAGATTGTTAATACCATGCAAAAAAATCCAAAATTTATATACTTGTGTTGTATTTATCTCAAATCACTTTTATATCCCTAAAATTTCATGCAATCCTGTCATCATTTACTCCGAATTAATTTTTATATCACAAAAACTCGAAATTGATACAACAATGTCACATTTATATAAAATTGTGTTTTTTTTTTTTTATGATCCGAGAATCGCTGTACAAACCGGACATCGGCGATGTAAACTCAAATGGCACTAGTGCGAGGACCCACCTCCCACGGCACCCCACTTAACTCGCACAATGGGAGTGAGAAGTTTTGAATCTCTACCCTTCTGGATGAGGGGTCAAAGCGTGAACTAACTCGTTTATATAAAATTGTGCATTCATCCCATATTTATCCAAAAAATTCCAAATTTACCATAAATTAGGAAAATATAACAAATGTATTAGTTTGAGATTTTTTACGACATAAAAATTAGTTTTCAGTAAATGTGGTATAGGTATACTAATTTGATTTTTTTTTTTATGATGAAAAATTAGTTTGCGTAAATGCAATGCAAGTGTGCCAATTTGGGAGTTTTTACGACACAAAAATTAACTTAAAGTAGATGTGTTGCGAATGTTCTAATTTGGGTTTTTTTTTCAATATTAGTCTTGACAAAAATAGAAATATATAGAAATAAAAGAATTTAAATTTTGATGGAGAGAGAAGGAACGGTTCAAATTGCAACGTTTATTAGTTTACCTTCACCTAACAACTAGCTAATTTAGATGCATAGATGGTTTTCTGGTGATATGAACTTCTCAACAATGAAGATGAAACCGACCGACTTGATTTCGTAATATTGTTATTTCACATTTATTACGTAACAAGTAAATCTATCTAGCGTTCATAATCTCTTTTTAATAAATGCATGGTATCTTGAGTTATGTTCTATGTGATGGGCCTTTCATTTCTATAATCTAAGCAAAAAAAGTCGATACAACTCATAACTTTTTAGCATATGCATATTAAAGAAATTCACATATTTATATATTAATAATTCAAACTTATCTCCTACTTCACGTGCTATTATCTATCACTAGGGTTGTTATTTTTTAGTATCTTCAAACATGAACAGAAAGAAATCACAGATCATCATTGATTTTCAAAGTAACTCAAGCACATGTATCTTCTAAAGCAAACAAACTAGATGACCGATTGACAACTATGAGTTATTTATTTACTAATGTAATGCTGCAATCTAGACAGAGCCTAGCCACAGGCAGGCGAGCCGAGCCGAGCCGAGCCGAGCCGAGCCACGGGGTAACTCGCTCATCCGGTGAAGCGACTCCTCAACCTCCCCGAATTAAAAAAAAGAGAGGTAAGTGACGAGAGCTCAATCATGGAAAACGAAGGCCCAAACGATAAAACGACAGCGATGGGGGCGGATGTAGCTGGACTGAACAAAGCTTTATTACAGATCCAGAAGCCGAGCGACAGTGAGCGTGTTGCAGAGGCAAGTAGCATGGCGTGCTGATAAAGGCGAAGAAGAACTCAGTCTCTCCTCTCTCCTCTCCTCCTCCGCCAGATCCTCTCGCTTCCGCCTTCGATCTCGGGGAGAAGGAAGGAAGGAAGGAAGGAAGAAGAGGACGACGATGGAGGCGAATGGCGGCATGGTCGCCGGATCTTACAAGAGGAACGAGCTGGTCCGGATTCGCCACGACTCCGACGGCGGAGTGAGTGCTTCTCTTTTTTCTTTTTAGGCTCGATTCGTCTTCCTCCGTCTCTTCCCCTTCTATTTTTAGTTCGTTGCTGCCGACGATATCTTGCCGAAAGGAAATCGAGTCGAGTTTCGGTTGCATTCTCGACGCGTCGATCTCGGCGGCCGTTACGAAGCCGTTAGGCTTCCTCGTTCCGGCTCTTGTGTATGCCGGACCTTTAGGCTGCTGGCGGCGGCGGCGCCGATGTTTTTGGATCGGAGCGTCGGTGGTGGTAGCCGGTCTAGATCGGTCGAGCCATGGGTGGATTTGTTAGCAATTCTGGCGATCTGACTCTAGTTCTTCCGTTCGCGCGCTTCGATGGCTTGGTTTTGTGATGGCGGTGGTGGCGGAGTCGTGTCTGAACTGTCTTAGTCAACGCGTGAGCTGTTTTCCTTCGGGGTTGCCAGATCTCAGCTGTTTCGTTTGCTTCTAATGACGTTTGCGTTCTTCTGGGGAAGAAGCTGAGATCTGAGTAATTCATTTCTTTTGTAAATATCGCTGCTTTACAATCTAACTGAAAGCGGTTGTTTTGCGTATCTTATCTCTTTCCAATTTAAGAGATTTCGGGTTATTCCTGTGCATCACTGTAATTGTGTTAACTCAGTAGTAGATCTACCATCAAAGTATGAGTGAGTCCTTGGTCTTGCTTTGATGGTCGACAGTGCAATGGCATTGGTTGAGCTGCGTTCTTTCTCACTACAGCTCTCGTGCAGTTGCCGATTCCCGCTATTTTAATGCAATTTGTGCTTAATTTCCTCGTCGTATGAAATCAGAATATGAGGGTGGAGAAGACCTGAAGCATAAGTTACTAGTTTCTATCTACGGCGGAGTCTGATGATTGGTGATTGTATTTGTGATGCAGCCCAAACCCCTGAAGAATTTGAATGGCCAGATTTGTCAGATATGTGGCGATACCGTTGGACTTACTGCCAGCGGCGATGTTTTTGTGGCTTGCAACGAGTGTGCATTCCCTGTGTGCCGTCCCTGTTATGAGTACGAGAGGAAAGACGGCAACCAATCATGTCCTCAGTGCAAGTCTCGATATAAGAGGCACAAAGGTCAGCTTATTTGGTCGGTTCTGTTGGTGTCCTATTTCATCGCATGGTCTGCATAGTAAGTTACGAAGTCAACACGGTCTACGTTTCACAGGTAGTCCTCGAGTTGACGGAGATGATGATGAGGATGAGGTTGATGACCTGGAGAATGAGTTCAATTATGCCCAGGGAACCAGTGCTGCAAGGCAACAGTGGCAGGGAGAAGATCCAGATCTTTCTTCTTCTTCTAGACATGAATCTCGACATCCAATCCCTCTTCTAACCAATGGGCAGCCGGTATGCAACTAGTCCCAGTCTGATGAGTTCTCAATGTTGTGTACATTTTACATGATAAACTTCTTCGATGTTATATCAACTATAGTTTTTATATTACTGGATTTTATCGTTCTCTAGAGATATATGACCTTTTCCTATTAAGAATGTTCTTATGGCTTCTAATTTGTTCTAGTTGTGCTCATGAGATTACTGAATAAAAATACTGTCAGTAATATCTTGTAGCTTTATAGTGATAGTGGAAATAAGACAGTTATCTCTATTACCTCCTGTTTTGTTTCTTCCATGTCTAATGTTTGTTTGCTTTTGTGTGATTCAGTACACCTTGTTAAAAATGTTGTTGAACATACAAGATAAAGTTGCTACATTATTGTCTTCCTTCCTGCCTTGAATTTACAGATGTCTGGTGAAATCCCCTGTGCTAGTATTGACAGCCAATCTGTGAGGACTACATCTGGACCTCTGGGTCCTTCTGATAAACATGTGCACTCGCTTCCCTATGTTGATCCCAGACAGCCAGGTTTTACAGTAACTCCTTTACTTTGTGCTCTTATATTGGAAAAGATGTGCATTATTTAGGTTGGTTGCCTGTTTCTTTGGTATGACAGTTCCTGTACGGATTGTGGATCCATCAAAGGATTTGAATACTTATGGCCTTGGAAATGTTGACTGGAAGGAAAGGGTTGAAGGATGGAAACTTAAACAAGAGAAAAACATGACGCAGACGCCAAACAAATATCATGAAGGGAAGAACGACATAGAAGGCACTGGCTCTAATGGAGAAGAACTTCAAATGTAAGTGTGTTTTGAAATGACAACTATTGATAAATTGTGCCTTTGGCAACATTATCTATCGATTTTTATTTATTTAGTTTCATTATTCTTTGACCTTGCTTGTTCTGTTTGCTTATTTATTTTGATGAAATTAAATCTAGTGCAACCTCTAGCTTCAGCATAGTCACCTTTTCAGTTGGATTAACATGCAGATTAAATGTTTCAGTGATGACTGTCATAGTGTTTAAGATGCATGCAAGCGATTGCTAAAACTTTATTCTTTTGAACATGTGTGTTCAAACAGATCTGCAAATATAATGGTGCTTTCTCGAACCTCTGAGTTGTGTGGTGTGTATGACATAGTAGTTGATGTATATTTCTTGCAGGGCTGATGATGCACGTCAACCTATGAGTCGTGTGGTGCCTATATCGTCGTCTCACCTCACTCCGTACCGTGTTGTAATTATCCTTCGGTTGATTATTTTGGGGTTTTTCCTACAGTATCGTGTAACACACCCAGTGAAAGATGCTTATCCTTTGTGGCTTACATCGGTTATTTGTGAGATTTGGTTTGCTTTATCCTGGCTTTTGGATCAGTTCCCAAAATGGTCGCCCATCAATCGGGAAACATACCTTGACAGGCTTGCTTTGAGGTAGCGTTGCTCATCCAGTTTATGTTGTGTGCGCTGAACTGCTGTTAGAGTTGAGCTTTAGAATGAGGCTAATTTTTCCGGGTACATCATCACCATAACAATATGGCTTTTGTTTTGTAGACATGATCGTGAAGGGGAGCCTTCACAGTTGGCTCCTGTCGATGTCTTTGTGAGTACTGTGGATCCTTTGAAAGAACCTCCTCTCATAACAGCGAACACTGTCTTATCCATACTTTCCGTGGATTACCCTGTCGACAAAGTGTCGTGTTATGTCTCTGATGATGGGTCTGCGATGTTGACTTTTGAAGCCCTCTCTGAAACTGCTGAGTTTGCAAGGAAGTGGGTGCCCTTCTGCAAAAAGCACAACATTGAGCCACGAGCTCCTGAATTCTACTTTGCCCAGAAAATAGATTACTTGAAGGACAAGATACAGCCCTCTTTTGTAAAAGAACGCAGAGCAATGAAGGTGAGTTATGTGATGTATCAGGTAGTTGGTGCTTGCATGCTGTCATAGGTTTCTGACTGCTCTCCTGTCTGTAACTGTATCATGGTTGTCATACTTGATGTGCACGCGTAGTGTAAAGACATGTAAGGGACTTGGATAGTTTTGTGAATGCTTTCCAATTTTCTTTCTCCTTTCCTTGGATACCTTGTAGTCCTTGTTCTTTTTTCTTTGCCTTTATGAACCTTGTTTAGAAAAGCACTATGTTGTAAGTCTTTGTAAAACTGAAATGAAGGTCATTAGGGAGGGGTCCATACGTCACCTATGTTACCTTTGTAACTCAGTTTACTGGGAAAGGAAAAATTGATTTAGTGGTTTGCCTATCGACAATGTAGCATTTAGCCAGATGCATAATCTATTACAAATGTTTTGGTATATATAATGTAAAATTGTTTGATTATGTGGTTGATAGAGAGAATATGAGGAGTTCAAGGTGCGAATCAATGCTTTGGTTGCAAAGGCACAGAAGATGCCAGAAGAAGGGTGGACAATGCAGGATGGCACTGCCTGGCCTGGAAATAACCCCAGGGATCACCCTGGAATGATACAGGTATACGATATTAACCAGTATTCCAGAAGCATTTAAATCAACCCTCTCCCCTCTTATGCATCTAGTTAATGTTTTCTTTTTGTTGTCGAAAATAATAGGTTTTTCTGGGCCACAGTGGGGGACTTGATACTGATGGAAATGAGCTACCTCGACTTGTTTATGTTTCTCGTGAAAAGCGACCTGGTTTCCAACATCACAAGAAAGCTGGAGCCATGAATGCTTTGGTTTGTCATCTCTATACATCTTATGTAGCTTTTCTTGTCATGTGTCTCTTTTAGTGACAGGCTGACATCTATAATTGTAAACAAATGAATGTATGTTGGTGTGATTTGGTTTTTCGGTTTAGATTCTTCATTTAGGTTCTTCATCGCTTGCTTGCATTGAAATTTATATCTATATGCATTAGGATGCTGATTAATGGATCTCTTGGTTCGAGAAATCGCATTCCAAGTTCACGCTACATTATTGGAGCTTATTCTTTTTGTGCTTTCAGTTCGAATGTACAGTTGGAATTATTTTTTTCAAGGATCAGTTACCTTTTCTTTTTCCCCTGTGGATCGTAATGTTGATAGTGGTGTCTCTAGCTTATAGTGAGGATTTGTTTATCATAAAGAGATCCGTTGTTCCTGACCTTGCTTTACCTTAACACTATTTCTCTTCATATTGAGAAACAAATATTACGGTTTGATTTTGCTGCATTGCTGCTTGTCTGAATGTTGTTCTTACCTGCTGGAGAAATTGGTTAGATCTGCTTATTACTTATTGGCATTTCTGAATTTATAACTTACTGTTTTATGTTGTGTAGATCCGGGTCTCGGCTGTCCTAACCAATGGAGCGTATCTTTTGAATGTTGACTGTGATCATTACTTTAATAATAGTAAAGCATTGAAAGAAGCAATGTGTTTCATGATGGATCCTGCTTATGGAAAGAAGACGTGCTATGTGCAGTTCCCACAACGTTTTGATGGGATTGACTTGCATGATCGATATGCTAACCGCAACATCGTCTTCTTTGATGTAGGTGTCTCTTCATCTTTTTCCTACTTCCAAAATGCTAGTTGTTTATGTTCATTTGTTGCCTTTTTTAACTGAGCTAGATTATCTTATTTATGATCTCAATGCAGATTAACTTGAAAGGGCTTGACGGCATCCAAGGTCCTGTCTATGTCGGAACTGGATGTTGTTTCAACAGGCAAGCCCTTTATGGATATGACCCTGTATTGACTGAGGAAGATCTGGAACCAAATATTATTGTAAAGAGTTGGTGTGGTTCAAGAAAGAAGGGGAAGGGTGGCAATAAGAAGTACATTGACAAGAAAAGAGCAATGAAAAGAACTGAATCCACTGTTCCAATTTTCAATATGGAAGATGTTGAGGAGGGGGTTGAAGGTGGGTCTTGATTTAATTATGAGTTTCCTTTTGTATCTTTGGATGTTAGAAAACAGACTTATACTGGTCCAAATGCCTGGAATTACTCCATGATTACTGTTAAAACTAGCCTGAATTGATGTCAGATTGGGGTATCTTACCTTGCCCTTAAAGGACCCCCTTAAGCTTTAGAATAAACCAAAAAATGTTTCTCTCTTTTGATGTCACTTAATTGTTCAACTGACTTAACAGTACCTTTGCTATGTGTTATATCATGTTAACAGCACTAATTTGTTTTGTAGGATATGATGATGAGAGGTCGCTCCTGATGTCTCAGAAAAGTCTAGAGAAAAGATTCGGTCAGTCTCCTGTTTTCATTTCGGCTACTTTCATGGAACAGGGTGGCCTACCACCATCTACCAATCCTGCAACACTTTTGAAAGAAGCCATCCATGTTATTAGCTGTGGCTATGAGGACAAGACTGAATGGGGCAAAGAGGTATGTTATGATGTTATACGATTTCTATTCCAGCTGTAAAATTCCATGTCATATGGTAGGAATTGACTTGATGTTCTTTCTATGAACAGATCGGATGGATATATGGTTCTGTTACAGAAGATATTTTGACTGGATTTAAGATGCATGCTCGGGGCTGGATTTCAATCTATTGTATGCCTCCTCGCCCAGCATTCAAGGGGTCTGCTCCCATCAATCTTTCTGATCGTCTAAACCAGGTTCTCAGGTGGGCCTTGGGGTCAATTGAGATTTTGCTAAGCAGGCATTGTCCTATATGGTATGGATATAATGGGAGATTGAGGCTCTTGGAGAGATTGGCGTACATCAATACAATTGTGTATCCCCTCACCTCAATACCGCTGATTGCGTATTGTGTTCTCCCTGCATTTTGTCTTCTCACTAACAAATTTATTATACCTGAGGTAAGTGATTACTTCTCTCTTCATTGTAGAGTATTCAATCTCATGTATTTCGTTTGTTGTACGTTAATCCACATTGGCTCTATTTAAGTGAGATGAACAAAAGAAGGGTCATTGTTTACTTCTGTCATCTGATCCTAGCATCTCCACCTCTTTGGAATGGAGGTTATGTTCTCTTTGTATTTAGTTTTCAAGTGGCTCTGCATCTTGTTTTAATAAAGCTTGGATGAGAAACCATTAGGAAACATTGGTAAAAGAAGATGCCTAAACATCATTCCAATGGCTATGGTGGTTGAATAATATTCAGCTGATAGCTGGCAAACATAGGCCTTTTGATATAGTTAAATAGAAAGCCCTAAGTCAACCATATTCTAGGTGCCCTTACTGTGTGGTCACCAAAGTCCTCTTCACAGGTGGACTCTTCTTTGTATTCTTCAGAGTATGATCATGATCCTCAATTTCATTTATCTGCATTTTTTTTAACCTTAAAAATGATGTAGCTGTTAGTCCTGGCTCTTCTGCATCATTTGTACATTTAAAGTAATCTTCATTGTCAAAAGACTGCTTGATTGTGATGCTAGTTTCCATTTTTATTAGATATTCTCCTTATTATGCTATACTACTGATTTCATAAACTAAATATAGTTGTCTCTGCCCTAGACTATCTAGAGCTACATATAAGTAATTTCAGTGTAATTAGAGATTGTTTCCTCTTTTCTTTCATCTGATGACTGATCCGATGTTAAAAAATAAAATAAAATTGCAGATAAGCAACTTTGCTAGCATGTGGTTCATTCTCCTTTTTGTCTCAATTTTCGCAACTGGTATTCTTGAGCTCCGTTGGAGTGGTGTCAGCATTGAGGATTGGTGGAGGAATGAGCAGTTCTGGGTCATTGGTGGTACATCCGCTCACCTTTTCGCTGTGTTCCAAGGGCTTCTTAAAGTGCTTGCTGGCATTGATACCAACTTCACAGTCACTTCGAAAGCAGGCGATGAGGATGGAGAATTTGCTGAGCTTTATGTGTTCAAATGGACATCGCTTCTCATTCCTCCGACCACAGTTCTTATCGTGAACATCATTGGCATTGTGGCAGGTGTGTCTTATGCGATTAACAGCGGGTATCAGTCATGGGGTCCACTGTTTGGCAAGTTGTTCTTTGCCATATGGGTTATTGCTCACCTTTACCCATTCCTGAAGGGTTTGTTGGGTCGGCAGAATCGTACTCCTACGATTGTTATTGTGTGGTCTATCCTTCTTGCTTCCATATTCTCATTGCTCTGGGTACGGATTGACCCTTTCACCTCGGCCACCACGACATCTACTTCAAATGGTCAATGCGGCATTAACTGCTAATTGTATCATGCTCGCCTGTGGGGGGAGCCATCTTCAAGTGCTTATTGTTCTTTTATGTATATAACAAGATTCTCATTGCCACCCAAAGTCACTTTTCGTCATTGAGGCAATACTTTTGTCCGGGAAGAAGCTGGGTGGAAAACAGAAAAAGCAGAGAATGTCATTTTTTGTCATGTCCTTTCCATAGTTGCCCGTGTTGGATCAAAACAGGCATCTCGAACCTTTGATTCGTCTGTTGTTATTTATTGTGCAGTATTTTGTTGTTTGATCGCAAGAATGTAGCACTTTCGAACTTAATTCAGCACTTAAAGGTTGAATACAGAACAAGTTCATTGGTCAAGCTTAAGTTGATGCCTTTATTATTGTTCCCACAATTCTCTTGCAAATTGCCAACAGGTCTCTCATCAACGCAAGGCTCTACGGAAATGTTTCCTGCACGTCGATTAATTCTCTTTCTCACACTACTGACTATTGAAACGTGATGCTGTTGTGTCACTTGTATATTGTCAAGTTCAGACTCAACAGGGTTGAATTATTGCCACTTTTTGATTTCTTACTAAGTACCGCAGGTTTGCCAAGATTGGTAGGGCAGCGAGAGCTTGCCTTGCGGGGTAACCAGCCACAGTTTGGATCAGAAACAAAATCAACATCCAACGAGATCATTTAATACTGAGCTTTGTTCTGTCAAAGAAAGCTGAAGATACTTGAACCTGAAACTGAAACATCATCTCCGAACATGAAACTGTTATTCATTCAAACCGACAATTAGGTAAGCTAAAAAGCTTTCCTTATGTTAGGTACTCCAAGAGATTTATGCACACGCAAAGTAGCCCCTGTGAAAAACATTGCGTCTCAATCAGCATGTTCTTGGACAAATTGGCCATCTTTCTTGGTTCGACTCTTGCCAACTCATCTTCTCATGAAAAGCGGTACTCACATTATCAAAACATGCCAGCACCCTCTTCAGAAACACACATAACTCCGAAAGAAAAGTAAACCCCTCAAATATCTTTGCCAGTGTATGTAGAACCAACCTTGGTAACAAGAACTTCCTTGAAAAATTCTTCTGAAGAAATCCTATGAGCAAAAGAAAAAAAACATAAACTAAACCATTCAATCGCAGTATACAAAATAGTCATCTTTATCCACCCTCTCTGTAGATGACCCAAAGCGAAAGACCTCGCATTTCTTCTCGTCAAATATGTGGTTATGCCTCTTCATCATCCTCAACCAGAATCCTCTTGCACGCTTCGTAGCACATGAAGGATATCCCAGCAGCAGGCACCAACTTCATGCAACTAGGGCCTAAACCTCTATATAGACCTCCAACCCCTTCCTGCTCAAGTATACTCGCAAGAGCATGAATCACGTTTTTGTACACCTGCCTACCGCTCACTGCTCCCACTTGCATCTGCTTCCGAGCTACCTCCAAGGGGAAAGTTGCACTACTTGAAACAGCGCCAGCTAATGATCCGATGAGAAGGGTCTCGATGTTCCCAATCTTCTCTTGCTTAAAAAACTTCCGATATGCCTTTCTCAACGTGTCGTAAGCAAAATAGTTGGTGGCAGCATATGGAATCACTCCGATAAGACTAGGGGCAAGGCCTCTAAATAATTCTGCGGGTCCCTCGTCCCTCACTATTTTCAAGAACGCATCAAACATACCATCGTAAACTCCCCTCTGCAATATGGATGGCTTGGGTTAACAATGACAAGATTCAATCATATTGTTTTAGCAATGATGCAGCACTATACCTGGACTGTGAGTCGAGTTTTGACCAACTCAAGAGGATATGTGCATATTGTTGAGCTCACACCAGCACAGGCACCTGCAACTAAGGAGGCAGGAAGGGGAAGCTTTGGCTGTTCCCCAGGTTTATGCGACAACTGTTTGTTGACTGTATCATAAGCAAATAGCTGCAATACACAGGACCAAAAATTCAATTGATAATTGAAAGATTGTAGAAGTTGGAGAGATAAAACCTGGCAACAATGATACAAGGAACCGAGAGAAATCTTGGGCATAGTTAAATGTCAAGTTTCTAACAGTAGATCTCTTCAAACTGCATGCTCACCACATAGCACACATCATGAATAGATCTGCAATGATGGTAAAGCTCCAAAGAGATGACCGGATGAAAATTCATATGATAAGATTGTCTACTGGCGACTATATGATCACTACAGAACGGAGACACATTTTCCAGGTAGAGAAAAGAGAGAAGCTGTCATACTGGATATTCAATCTGCAAAGGTTATAATGAAGACTAAAAACTGGAATGTCATGAATAGCCTCTCAGTTTTATATCCATATGCTGAATATCATATATGCATATGCAGAGAACTTCTGAAAAACATAATCAAAGGCACGAATAAAGTTAGCTCAAGAGTCGCATGAGCTGTCGCTAGAATAAGAAACACACGCAGCTCAGAAGTGCAACTGAAGAAAGACTGGAAAGCACGGTCTAAGAAGTAACGAAAGAGTTTTGGCACTCATTTGCCAGAAAAATCACATTCGAGATGAACATCACCCTTCCCTCAACAACCCAGAAAAGCCGAGAGAAGTGGAATGAAGTCTCGCAATGCGTAGAGCTTATGAGGAATAAAAGATGTCATGACCATAAACACAAAATCTCTATTTGATTAATTTCCAAAAGCCCAGCAAAGCAAAACTTAAGCCCACAACTAGCGGCGCACTACTTTACAAGTCAAATAAATATTCACAGCAGAGGATAACAGATTGAAGGCAATAGTCTAGCAATCATGCACAAACCTTAATGACAATCGACAGGAACATCAGGTAGGGAAAACCATAATAAATACTGACAATTCAGATTACATGGATGCGGTATAGATTGTAAATATTGTAAAGTAGGAGCCAATGCATGTGATCTCCTGAATGATCAAGTCATTGGCAATATTCTTATATACCAAGATGATAACAAGTTCAACAACTAACCAGTCCGAAGCACCAGTCAAGCAAATAACATCTCAATGGTCACAAAGTGGCTAAAACACTAAAATTAAGCAAACAAAAACAAAAAGAAATTCCCATTTACCTCAATGGCCTTGCTCGGAGCAACCCGAATCACATTCACCAAATTACCTCTAAACAAGCCCTTCCAACCATCATGCTTCATAATATCATGAAAGACCTCAACAGTGGAATGGCCACTACTCCCAACCATCAAATGCGTTCTAATCGTCTCCAGAGGGGCCACCGCAGTTCGTGAAACTGCCCCAGCAATCGCCCCGCTAATTAACCTCCTCAAGGAAGGATTTTTAACCTTTATCTTCATCGTAAGCCCAATCTGTTTCTTCTTCACTGTCCCATCCTCCTCAGGAACACCCAGTATCTGACCTCCATTCGGCAAAGGCACATACTTCACCAATAAATCAGCGTAGGGCATCTTTATGCCGCCGCCGCCCCCACCGCCGGTGTCCGCACGGTTGGGAGGATTCGGCGGAACGCCCAAATTCCTCCCCATTTGACCAACACTGGCAAACAACCCACCTCCAGGATAGAATTCATCATCATAGGGACACCATTGTGACCCCAAACCACCAATAGACAAGACCCCGTCCTTACTATCGCCAAACAAAGGCGCTGTCTTCTTGCCCATCTGCCAAAAACCTCGTCAACAAACTAAGAACCCACTGCCTTTCAAGAATCAGAAGAGACAAAAATCCCAACTTACGCAACACAAACCTGGGATTCTTCCTCTACCCACCAAGCAAAACCGCAGGAAAACGCTTCCCGATGGGATTTGACGAACACCAAGAGCAATCTTTCATGGTCGCGTACCCATCGGAAGCGAACAAGAAGGGGGAAAAAGATTGGATTTTTAATGCACAGGTAAAGGCAAATTCTTGATTCGAAAGTTGGGGATGGAGGATGGAGTAAAGCAAAAGGAGCACGACAGGGGAATAAGGGGAAATGCGAGTTGGAAGATCCGGTTCTTGGTGTGTGTTTGGTACGAAGGATTCGAGGGAAGAGGCGGCGAAAACTGCAATAAAGAAAAACAAGAAAAGAACAGTGGGCTTTATAGTTGAAAGCTTGCAAGAAAGAAGAGGGGTTAGGTGAATCTCCCTCCCCAACTTCCTTCCCGTTCTGTGCAGTGTCGTCTCACTGTTCAAGCGCGATTTATATATTCGGCGGGTTTGGCCATTGTCCTCCTTCAAAGGACGGGAAAGTAGGGCGAGGCATGAGGCACTCTCTCTCTTTCTCTCTCTGCGTGACTTCCCGCTGCTTACAGGGAAGGAGGGGCTGGGGTTGAACGTTGGATAATTTCCATGTAGAGATTATTCATAAATGGATATAATCTTTAGAGAATTTAATATATATCTTGGGGGGATTTTAATTCCATTCTCTGTCGCTGGATAATTTCTATCTAAAGATTTCATAAAAGGATACTCTCTTGTTATTTTACGTTCGAGGAATGCTGAAACCTGCATATTATTTCAAAAGAAGCAGGTTTAAGTCATACTCATTACCAATAAAATGATGCATTTTTAAAGATTTCGTCATTCTTTGGAGGCTTTTTATTTCCTTTCTCTATTGCTCGTAAGGGAAAGTGCTTACATCGGAGGGGAAAGATGAGGGTGACAACTCATCAACAAAAGGTACCATTTAAGCGGTTATTATAGGATAAATAATCACGGCATTCTCGAATTTTGGTTCATGTCTTGTTTTGTATTTTTGAAAATTATTCTAGCACTTCCCTGAACATAAAAATGTCTGCTTTATCTTTTATGGCCTCCTTAATGTCTCCGAAGAGACGGAGTGAATTTAATTCAGAAATATCAATTTATCAATGTATATGTAAATTTATTATGCGCCATCGCGTCACAATGTGATAAAAACTCTACTGAAATGCAATAGACTCCTGGTTAGAATGGGTAGCTCTGCCAACTTGTGTATACATTCTAAAGTTTAAATACGGCCTCTAGGGACCGCCGCATCAGTAGTGAGTGTTTACTTTCGTCAAATCCTTGGTAAAGCTAAGTAGGACGACCAGCCGAAAAAGTCAAAAACGAAAGCTAGGTTAGGGAAGGCCGCAAAACTTAAAAGCGAGAGAGAATCCCCGTGCAGTAGTTGGCGTCCATGTTCATTTCTTTCAAGGCCCAACAGCAAAAATGGCCCAAGTAAGGTGGTGACCGCTTATTAGTTTCCTACCGTCAAGACCATACCTGGACAGTTGGACTTGGAAAAGTAGATGAGAGAGGGCGGTACTGGCATAGGTAGACATGTAGTCCTCACCAGAAAACTGGGGAGAACGATGGTTTTTACTTCGGATGCACCCAATCTAATGATCTGTCAGTTGGCAGGTGCAGGTAATGGATCTAAACTTGTTTATTGATCAACAGTTTCTCATGCCAAAAAAAATTAAAAAGACGTTATATTGCCAAAAGTTACATGTCATAAGGTATTATTTAGAAGGGAAAAATGACATCACCAAGTTCTCATCTCAATCACATGATCTGCACACCCAACATTTTCTCAATGTGGCCACATATTGGATTCATTAGCAGGCCCTAATGAGTTAAGGTCCATGAACAATGCTAATTGATCAATTGATCGCTTTGGTCAATTCTATGTAACTCATAGCTAAATTTATTAAATGAGTGAGTTGGATCGGGTTTAAGTTGAGTTATAAATGATCATTTTCAAGTTGATCCATTTAACTCGTTTATTTCCATTAATTGTAATGCAAATTTTTTGACCCATGCCCGACCGGACTCATTTAACAAATTTAGGAGATTTTGTTTCTTATGATGTTTTTTTTAAAAAAATTATTACTAAAATATTTTCATGCAATTCAAATTTAGTGGACATCTTTATAATTTTTAAAATAATTGAGATTCCATTTGTTTCTTGAAAAATTTTTTTAAATAACAATATTTTTGATGTTTGTAAATAAATTATTTATTATTATTTTTAAATAAATTTTCTTATTTGTTATTTTCTAAAAAATAATTTTCATTTTTTAAATTAATTTTTTTATTTTGTTTTTTTTTTTCCCCTTCTTCTTTAGCTAATCAGTGAGGCTCGAGCTCACTCAATTTCGATGAGGCGAGCCTCGCTAGATTCGGCGAGGTCGAGCTTGCCTGAGGCCTTGCTAGATCCGGCGAGGTCAAGCTTGCCTAAGGCCTTGCCAAATTTGCGACTTTGAGCTCGCCTAAGATTGGCGAGTCTCGAAGCCTCGCCAAATGTCAGCGAGGCCTTTGCTTCACCCAATCTTCGACCTCTAGCTCATTGAGGCCGGTGAATCTCGAAGCCTCACTAGATGTTGGCAAGGTTGAAGGCTCACTTGATTGGCGACCTCAAGCTCACTTGAGGTCGGTGGCTTGTCCCTCGCTTAGCTAGTAGTGGGTTGTTGGATCGAAGCCTCACTAGATGTCCATGAGGTTGAAGGCTCACTTGATTGTTGACCTCAAGCTCGCCCAAGGTCGGCGGCTTGTCCCTCGCTTAGCTAATTATGGGTTGTCGGAGGAAGATGGAAGAAGGAAGAAAAAAAAAAGGAAAATAAAAAGAAAGAAAAAGAAAAATAATTATAACTATAATTTTGATTTTTTTAAAAAAATAATTTTATAAGGCCGAAGAGGCAAAGAGGGTGTGTAAGCCTTGGGTTGGAAATAGGTCATAAACTTAGGCGCGCATGACAACAATTTTATTTTTGTTTAACAACAAATTTTCTATTTAAGACTTTTTCTAAAATAGAAATCCATTTGATAATGTAATTTTATTTTTTTATTTTTGGAACAAATTTTTAGCCTAGAAAAAAAGGTTTGGAATAAAAATGAGAAATGAAAACTTTTTTCATCATTTGTCCTCTTTACTAGTTGGCCACCCACTTGCCATCCGCCGTTGGTCGCTCGTTGTTTGCCATCCATTGTTGTCCTTCACCGGTTGCCAATGGTTTGTTGTTGGGTTGCCACTGTCGCCATCTTCGGTTGACAGCTATCGCTGTTTGTCGGTTGCCGCCTATCGTAGGTTGCCGTTGGTCGTCGTTGCTACCATCCTCTACTCCTTGGGAAGGAGAAATTTTATATTGTTATCAAAAGAAAATTTATTGTATGAGCAAAAATTTTTGTCATTATCAAATACGAATTTCTGCTTAGAAACTCATCTAAAATTAGAAATATAAAAATCTACTTTTATTTCAAAATCAATTTCTGACCCGAATAGTTATCATTCTCGCTCTTAATTCTAGACCAATTTATTTTAACCTTTAAAATTTTAAACCCATTTAAGGAAAGTCTATAAAATTAAAGTGACTTATGTACGATCCATTTATTCTTTTAATGATCCATTTATATTCTAAATGGGTCTTAAATGAGTCATATATGAGTTTAAGACCCATTTTGACATATAATAGTTAGACCATCGGTCATTTCATTTTACTACTTTTCCCTTTGTGTACTCTTTGCCTTGCCATAGTTAGGGATGAAGCTACAACATCTATTGGGGCGGTTACTTTAAACACGTTCTCAGATCCAATCTTGATGCGCGGAAATATTGTTAAGGAGTGCATTACATCCTAGTGAAATCCAAAGCTTTCTTCCTAAAAACTAAGCTTTCTCTTTTTGTAATGTGGGTTTTCTAGGTGAATACAAAAGCCTACAGAAACAAAGGGATCAAACATATAGTACGGAAGAAGTACAACCCAAGTGACAAAACTTGACATGAAGGGACACTTAAGTACTAAAAGTTAGGAAAGTGACACTTAAGTGACATTTTTTTTAAAAAGTGGGACACTTAAGTGTTATCTCCGGTGAACTCGCCGAAAATCTTACGTGACAATTTTTTATTAATTTTCTTGTCTATGTGGCTCGCCAAAGAGCTGACTCAAGAAAAAAGAAACGCAAAAATGATGCTGTTTTAACGCGGATTCAAATTTTAATATAAAAATTAATTTAAATAAATATATATTTTTTTAAAAAGGGGGCGGGGGGGGAGGGAGGAGGGACGGGGCTAGCTAGGGGCTGGTGACCCCAATGACACTCCCCCACTATTGTTGGTGGCGGCGGCAACGAAGGCCCAGCCCTTAGCCGCGTCTCTCCTCCGTCCCCCCTTTTTTTTAAAAATAAATTTTAAATATTTTAAATAAATTTAGTTTTAAATTAAATTTAATTAATTTTTATATTAATTATTTACTACGTCAGAAACAAAACCACATCGTTTTTGCATTTGTTTAGCCACATTAGTGTGCAAAACGACGTCGTTTTGCATTTATTTCGCCGGAAAATCGCAATGTCAGTATTTTAGCCGGATTGACACTTAAGTAATCTATTTTGCTCCGATTTTGATACTTAAATGTCACTTTCCTAATTTTTGGCATACCTAACTTTTGGCACTTAAGTATCTCTCCGTGTCAAATTTTGACACCCCGGGTATTTAGCACTCCATATAGTACCTTCGTAATTTAAAAAACACAACAGACAAGCAAGAACTTCAATGGGGGTCGCCCACTGAATAAAAGGACTCCCCCCTTTAGCATAATACCGATGAATGTTCAACAGAATCTCAGATTGAGACATGTCACTAACGAGGATCTCTGTCGATTGCATTGAAGTGGGGAGGGGAAACGATTGCCAGATAAGCAGAAATCAGCACATGCCTCATGTAAGGGCACTGTACTCATGCTCAGAAAAAAGTTGCTCGCGTTGTCCATGGACTATTACATATTCACGGAAGTGGGCGGCGGATGTAGTTGTTGAGAATCAACTAATGAAGGGTTTTATATAATCGACCAATCCATGTGAAAGAACTCACACCGCAGCAGTTTTGTCTATAAGTTATGTCTATAATCCATTTGGTTTAATTATGACTTTATAATCAACTTGAGGTTGGCGAGGTCGAGCCTCGCCAATCGTAGCCTTTAGTGGTTGCTGGAGGCTAGGCAATTGGTAGAGGAAGAAGTGGAAAAAAAAAAAAAAAAAAAAGAAAAAAAAAAAGAAAAAAGAAATTAAAAATAAAAAAATAAAAAAATTGACAAACATTTAAAATATAATAAATTTTGTTCTTGGTTGTACCATGTAGAACGACCGACATCTAAGGGTGTGTATAGTTCGAGTGGGCGGTTCCTGACCTAGAACTGAAAATCATCCGCTAAGGATCAGTTCCAAAAAATTATAACCGGGATCCACCCAGTAGTTGCATGGATCCACCCGGGAATTAGACCGCCAGTTCGGTTCAGACCTCGAGTGGATCTATGGAACCGGTCTCACAATAATAATAATATTATTTTCTCGAAAGCTCCGATCTTGACGGGAAACAACTTTGGTTTTCGACCAAAATTGTTGGTTCTTTGCTGCCTGACCTACTCTTCTTCTCCTCCTCCTGCAGCCCTACTTCTTCGCGTGCTTGCTTTTTGCCCACCAATTGCTTGACGTTTTGTCAAGGTGTGCTTTGGACATTTTAGTTTTAGCGCCTCTCCATTTGGTTTGACTGGAGATCGGCGTTTCTCCATTTAGTGCGCTTTGGACTTTTTTCACACTTTAATTAATTTTTTTGATTATTTGATTTGGGTTTGTTAATTTGTAATTTAATTTTTTTAATATTAAAAACTAATTATTATTTTAATATAATCGGTTCGGTCCGAGTGGGTGGGTGGACGAATCTGCCCATGGAATCGGGAACCGGACCAGTACCTACCGGTTCTCATAAATTGGAATTGGGAATTGGACCGGTTCCCTCAAGAACCATCGGTTCGGGGTAGTTCCGGGTAGTTTCGGTCTAGTTCTGGGTGGTCTGGGCGGGTCACGGTTCTTTTGCACACCCCTACTGACATCCATATCGGATTTAATTGGCAAAAAGTAAAAATGTTTAAAATTTAATTGTCAAAATTGAAAGATTTAAGATTAAATTGATAAAAATGCAATAGATTTAAGACTTTTTGAATAATTTTTCCAAATTAAAAGAACCTGAGGACCTGTCAAAAAGATAGTGCATATGCAAGTAGTCTTTTAGTTCCTGACGGCAAATAAACAACATTTCAGAGAGAGAGAGAGAGAGAGAGAGAGAGAGAGAGAGAGAGAGAGCGGGGCTATGAATAGTCGACAAGTTTGTCTTCGAGATTCGCAAGATAGAGTTTCAAATTTGCAAATAAGAGAGATGGGTCAGATAGTAATGGCAATAGTATCCATGAGCTTAATGAGCAAAGAAATAGGCTTGTTCGTTCTTGGAGACGTAGGGACTGCTTCTTCCTACGATCCACCTTACACCCGTAAGTCCAAACCCGCGCTAACTTCTCTCTTTCAGTCCGCAAACTGATTCAGTCAGCAGAATTTAATATAGGATCGATCATGCAATGAATTTTTTGTTTGGCAAACTGGCTAAACAGAATGGGAAATACTGCTGTATGTAATCTGGTGCATTGTTTACAAGTACACAAATGCATGTTTATCCAAGACATTTGAGTTTCCAACAAGGCGAGAATGACAGGTGACATCTCAATAAGTATCACCACAAAAACGACGTAATGACTTTATGGTATCATTGTATATCAAGTATCTCTCTTAATAATAATCCACACATGAAATAATACTTCTGTAGGTAATATGTGACTCTCATAACCTTTCCCTTTCTCGTCATTTTTTCTGGGGGGCAGCAACCAGATGCCATGGGTATAGGCAGACCAGTTTCCTCCGGGAAATCTGTTCATGGCGATGAGCGAAGGGTTGTGGGACAATGGAGCAGCCTGCGGGGGCCGGTACCGGCTGTGGTGCCCGAGTGGCAGCAACAGGCCGTGCAAGGACGGCACCGTGGACGTCACCGTCGTGGATTACTGCCCCAAGTCTCCATGCCCCTTCACCATTCTCTTATCCACCAATGCCTTCTCCGCCATCTCGGAATCTCCCTCCGCAAAAATCAACGCCGAATATATCCAGTAAAATTTCTAATTCTCTCTCTTTCTCTCTCATATTTTTGGTACTCCAACAAGTTTGACGTTGGATGAATCATCGGCCTTTGTTCATGAATGAAGGATATGATCAAGTTTCTCTGTCCAAGGAATGAAGACTGGAAGAGGAAGCTCTAGTTAGAACTTTGTCCTACATTATCAGAATTCAAATGTTATCCTTGACATATGTGGATGTTTGCATCTTCAAAGTGAAAGAAAGACCGTTTGGTTAAGATCCTGAGCGAAATTCTGTTTTATGCGATAGGAAACGATCGTTCATGGACTCGCCATCGAAGTAGTTGTTCATGAACTACTGAATGATCACGACCATAAAATGAAAGAAACAATCATGTGCCATATTTTGTCGCTATTCGATTTGGCAAGACACATTTCAACATAAATCAAAGCTAAACAACCTTTAGAGATACTCCTATTTCAACCATTAATAGATATCTTCAAATTCCTACCTTCAAAGAAATTCAACCTTGACCGGTCCTCCAAAATTCAAGTGATGCTTTTGACTAAACAAATGAGGCATTAGTCCTGCAGGAAATCCAAGCACGCAATGATAAGAACATTCTTCATTGTTAGTGAAAAGTATTGAAGCATTTTCGAAACGAGGGGTGGGTAGTAGATTAGTTAGAAGTCTGAGGTTCACTCACTATGAAGAGAAAGAAAGCAAAAGCTTCCACCATTTGAAAAAAAACGTGATGTATATATTGGAGTGCACTACTAATTGACACCGAGGAAAAATTATCAAAAAAATTCTAAATCTATTATAACTATACCAATTTGATTCTACATCTTTTGTAATTGTGTCAATTTAGTCTCAAACTTTTTGCAATTGGCCATTCAATCCTAAACCTTTTATAAATGTGCCAATTAAGTTAATCCAGTCAATTTTGGCTGGTAGGTACTAACATGGATAATTTTCAATAATATATTTTTTTGAATTTTTTTATTATTTTTTCCTTTTCATTTTTTCTTTTCTTCATTCTTTGCTTCTTTTCCCCATAGTGGCGGGCAAGGGTCATGGCCCTTGCCTGGCCTTGCCTAGATCTGGCCTAGGGGCTGCGTGTGCAAGGTAGCTTCACCTAGATCTGGGCCAGGCTAGCCTCGCCCACGATCGGTGAGCCATGGCCGCCTTTCCCTGGTGAAGGTGGTCACACCTAGATTTGGGTGAAGCTACCTCATCAACAATTGGTGAGGGCTTCACAACCTTTGCCTAGTGATTGGCGAGCCTTGCCAGAGCCTCGCCATCCATTGTTGGGGAAAAAAGCAAAAAAAGGAAGTAAAAAAGAAAAAGAAAAAGAAAAATAAAAAGAAAAAGAAAAATAAAACAATATTAATAAAGAATAAGACATTATTAAAAATTGTTCACGTTAGTATTAATCAGATAGACGGTGCCAACAAGCATTTACATTAACGCCAGTTGGCCAAAATTAGCTGAATGTATTGAATTAACATAATTGCAAAATATTTAGGACTAAATTGACAAAGAAAAATTTAGGATTGAATTGACACAATTGCAATAGATTTATAACTTGGTAATTCTTCCCTCATACATTTATCGGGTAGGTTGCCAAGTGAAAACCAAGCTTGAATACGTCAATATATTCAATTGGACCACCTTCAATAAAAAAACTTAAAGTCACTAAGTTAAGGACTAACTAGTATATATTAATTGTTTTATACCATATTAATTCTTCGATTTAATACATTTTAACATAATATACACGTGCATATCTGTTAATGCAGTAAGAAATTGGAAACCGGTTCACGATAAAACCTCCCGCTATGATCTCACTAAAAGGTGGACGATGATAATTTCCTCCTCCACACACCGTCGCTTAACACGATGGTTTTCGCAGATAATGCTCATTATGTCAAGGATTGAATGCGCTTCTCTAATCAATAAATGATTTGACATATTTCAGGCTATAACGTGGACTTCCGATGAGAGAGCCGTCAAATCTATTTCTCTTATTAGTAGTGAAAGTAGTGAAAGTCGCATGCGCATTTTCACACCTACCCTTGTTCACCCACCAGATCACTCATCAACCCGTTAGCCGAAGTTCAAAGCAGCTTTTGCTTCTAGCTTCACATCCACAAAGATCAATCAACCAAAGGTGTTTCACTCAATCATTGAGCCGCCTCTGCTGCCCCCGCTGCCGCCGGGGCAATTCGATTTGATTTTCATCATTTTCTCATCACATATGCCATTAACTTTATTAGACTTCATGCCATCTTTGTGTTAAGCTATTTAGTGAATATTACTAATTGGAACATTACAGCACCTCATGCACATTTGAGCAGTTCCTCATAGTATATTAGGGGGTCATCAGCTGATCAAATCTGTACTGGCCAAATAATTTTCTCTTAGTGGTAGCATTAGTTTATGGCCAAAAGAAAAAGGTGGTAGCATTAGTTTAAAAGGAGTGCCTCATGCTTTGAGAATGCAAAGGTCTAATTATATATAGACGTTGCGATTTTAGACGGAACCATCTTGTGTATGTGTAAAATTGAATGAAATCATCCACTTTTCCCCAGAAAATTTTTGCACTTCTAATACTATAAAACTTTTGTCATGTGTAAAGTTAGCCTCCATTGTGTTGTATTAGGAAGTTGGAGATGACATCAGTTCCAACTAAACAAAAAGGCATGGAAATAGAAATTAAAAACATATAAGATTAGAACTTCAGATAGCACGAATCACAAAAACCCAATAAAAAGTCATCTTTGTGCGCACAGAGAGAGAGAGAGAGAGAGAGAGAGAGAGAGAGAGAGAGAGAGAGAGAGAGAGAGAGAGAGAGAGAGAGAGAGAGAGAGAAAGTCTTGATAAGCATGATCGTAAAACTTATTCGGCCTCTAGATTGAGAGAAAGAGGAGATATTTTTACTATGTATATTCAACATTGATCTTGGCATCCGGGTATCTTGAGATAGCATTGAAAGCCTTGTTAGATAGGGTCATTGTTGCAGGGCACACATTGCATCGACAGAAATCGACCACTCCAACAAAGATGGTTGCTTCTTTGCAGGGCCTCTTTGGTCCACTGATGCATCTCACTCGATATCACCGTCCACAAGCTACTCCATTGTCCCATAAGCCATCGCTCACTGGATTGAAATTGCTTCTCTTCAGGGAATTGATCTGGGTCGTATCCCTTGCACCTTGTGGCTACATATTAAGACAAAAAAAAAAAATCAACAAAGCCAAAGTAATTTTTTCTTATGCACCCTTTTTAGATTACATGCAAGAGGTAGGATACTACAAGAAATTTCTTATGTTTCAAATTGTTCTAGTTGATTTTTGAGTGGCATTAATAAGGTTTGTGAGTCATAAATTCCATCAAAGGTTTCTTTCCATTTTCTTCTCTTCCTTCCATCTTGACATTTGACTACTTTTGAATTGATTTGGGTTGATGGACAACAGGTTAATATTGTTAATTCATCAATCTTTATAGATAGGATTAACAAAAACATAGAGTAAGGGAGGTAGAAGATTAGAACTTCAGATAGCACGAATCACAAAAAACCAATAAAAAGTCATTTGTGCGTAGAGAGAGAGAGAGAGAGAGAGAGAGAGAGAGAGAGAGAGAGAGAGAGTATTAAATCTATGTATGTACAAGACTCAATTGGTATAAATAAGATCAAAATGGGAGACTGCTTAAGAACCACAAGCCTTCTCTCTGACCAACCTTTGTCTAGACTCTATGCTGATGCTTTACTAGCAACAACAATATGAAGTCACTCTTTCCAAGTCTCAGTCTAATAATCTTGTGCTTAGTTATTCTGAGAGTTCATGGGGATGTAGGGACTGCCATATCTTATGATCCGCCATATTTGCGTATGTACAAAGTCAATTCTATTTTCTTGTTCTGACATCTTTCTTATTTTACCTTCATTTAGCATTGCAATAATGAAAGCTCTACTATCACTTTGTGTTGGGCGATTTTGAACCACCCTCACTCCAAAAGCTAGCTTAAAGAGTGAGACTTTTTCTCACACTTAAAAACCGATCACTAGTCCCTTCCACAATCAATGTGGAACAACCTTAATAATCTTCCCTCACTCTTGCATGTAATCTGAAAAAGGGTGCATAAGAAAAACTTACTTTAGCTTTGTTGATTTTTTCTGGTCTTAATATGTAGCCACAAGGTGCAAGGGATACCACCCAGGTCAATTCCCTGAAGGAGGGTATTTCATTGCAGCAAGCGATGGCTTATGGGACAATGGAGTAGCCTATGGACGGTGGTATCGAGTGAGATGCATTAGTGGACCAAAGAGGCCCTGCAAAGAAACAACCATCTTTGTTGAAGTGGTCGATTTTTGTCGAAGCAATGTGTGCCCTGCAACAATGACCCTATCTAACAAGGCTTTCAATGCTATCTCAAGATACTCGAATGCCAAGATCAATGTTGAATATACACAGTAAAAATATCTCCTCTTTCTCTCAATCTAGAGGCAGAATTAAGTTTAACAATCATGCTTATCGGGACTTTCTCTTGCATGCAGGGTTTGATGAGAATGTGAGCCAAGATTGGAGAGTTTGTTTCAAAAAGGAATAAAGACATACAAGCTGTACAAGCATAAAAATCTTGATGACAACACTAGTACCATCATGTCTTTCGTTGTGAAGCTATCTTCATTTGATAAATAACCAAGAAATCTGCTTTACATATGTAGCTTGCACATTACAAGATGTTTAGGACGGGAAATGTGGAATAATGTTTGTATTTCTCAATCTGTAAAATGTACAACCCTTTGATAATTTTTTTTTTTTGGGTAAGAACCCTTTGATAATGTTTTTTTTTTTTTTTTGGTAAAGGTAAGATTTGCATTGATAAGATTTTGCACAAAATACAAGAAAAGCCTGGCATCAACAAAACGAACACTCAAAAAGGACCTAAGTCGCGGGAGAGTGTAAGGGTGCCAAGGACCAAAAGACAAACAAACCTAAGAAACAAAAGACCAAGCCAAAACTAAAAACCCTCCATTAATGAAAGATAGACGGACTCAAGCCCCAGCTCCGTTGCAGCCTTCTGTTCTTAGGATTATCCACAACATTCTTCAGGGTCGACGATTTATCCTAACGGCCTTCTGGAGATGAATCTTCATCGCCGGGATGAAAAGAGTCTGATTTCGGAAGATGATATTGTTACGCTCCTTCCAAATAATATAACAAAGAGCTCCATAACTAAACCGGGCCAACACATCATAGAAGTTTTTGTTCAAGAAGCGTCTAGCCGCCCGGTCCAAGTTCTCAAGCCACGATTTGTTGCGCCAAGATATATTAAATTTAGCCGCCCAATAGGCGGCGAGATTGCCCGAGGACATGACAAGCAAAAAATAAATGATCTCTTTTGAATCCGGCCTGCATGAACGAAGGGACAAGTAAGCGAAGAGAGCCTACTTACCGAAGCAAACGGAGAACTGGGTCGGCAACATGTTGCGGGTGATAAGCCACAAATGTGTCAGTATCTAGGCAGCATAGTAGAACTCCAAACGAAAGAAGACCAGGGAACAACGTTGCCTCTAGGTCTCAAAAGATCCCAAGCAGAGGCTGTAGAGAAGCGGCCCGAGGGATTATGAATCCATTGGATTCGGTCTTCACTCTGGTTGAAGATAGGAAGGGAATCCCACCAACCAGCCAAGATGTTAAATAACATACCAGCCCATCAGAGATGAGAAGGCGTCAGCTACGGAAGCAACCCGAGATATGCCCGAACGATATATATCCTGGTCGGAAAATACCTTATAAAGCGGACCATTGATGTGCCACGGATCAAACCAGAACGAAGCAGTTCGACCATTGCCAATTTTCCATCTAAAATGTTGTTGATACAAGTCCCGAAGACGGAGGAGCTTTTTCCAGGCCCAAAAACAATGAGTCGGAATAGGGACCACCCAAAAGTTCTTGCAGTTTAAGAAAGTGGAGTGAATCCACTTGCATCAAAGTGATTCTTTATTTGAGAAGAGAATCCAAATGTGTTTAAGCATCGAGGCCATGTTGTTTTCCTTTAACGACTGAATTCCAAGCCCACCTTCCTTCCTCGGCAAACATACATCACTCCAGGAGACTTTGGCCCCCCCAGGACCCATTATTGGTCCTTTCCAAAGAAATTGGCGAAAAATTCTTTCAATACGATCTAGCACAGCACACGACAAAAAGAATACACTCGCCCAATATACTTGAATAGAATGGAGAACCGATTTTATAAGCTAGATTCTACCGGCAAGTGACAAAAATCTGTGCGTCCAAGATTGGACTCGAGCTGTAATTGCATTTACCAAAGCCACACAATCCGCCTTTGCTAATCTCGAGGAAATAACAGGAATTCCAAGATACCAAAAAGGAAGGGTACCAACCTGGAAGCCTAGCTTGTTCAAGATGTCATTGCGCAAAGTAGGCGATCCACCGGATAGATATACCTCACTCTTGCTCACGTTCGGCGCCAAACCGCTCCAATTAGAAAAGGAGTCAATCCCAGCCTTCAAAAGATCCACAGAGGCAATGCTTGCTTCCAAGAATAAGAGCACATCATTGGCAAAAAATAGATGGGAAAGCCTAGAAGATTTACACCGCCAAAAGAACCGAAACGAGGGGTGGCTGGTTTGGATATCCAGCAAACCGGTAAAAACTTCCTTTACTAAAGTAAATATATAAGGCGACATTGGATCTCCTTGACGAATACCTCTCCCACTTGCGAAAAATCCATGAAGGTCACCATTCAAGGATATGGAAAATTTAGGGGATCTTATGCAAGCCATAATTCGATCAATAAAACTCCGAGGGAAACCGAAAGCCTGCATGCAAACTTCAATGAAGTCCCATCTCACCGTGTCATACGCTTTCCGAAAGTCCACTTTAATAGCACATTTGGCCCGATAGGGGTCATGGTGGAAGCCACTGAAAAGCTCTTGAGCTAACAAAATATTATCACTAATGTGCCTCCCCTTGACGAAAGCGTTTTGGGGCAAACTAATGATGCTAGGCAGCACATGAGTCATCCGGTTTACAATGAGTTTAGTGATGCATTTATATATAGTGTTGCAACAAACAATTGGCCGAAAGTCATAGACAGTTGAAGCATTAGGGATTTTGGGCACTAAAGCAAGAATGGTAGCATTAATTTGTTTCAATAGCTCGCCCGTTTCAAAGAAATCTCTAATTGCCGATATTACCAAAGCACCAACAATATCCCAAGAATGCTTGAAAAATTCAACATTAAATCCATCAGGACCAGGGGCTTTTCCTACCGCAAGAGAGAAAAGGGTTTCCTTGATTTCCATATCCGTAATAGGCCTAGATAGAAAACAAACTTGTTCCGCATCCAGGGAATGATTAAGAACAGCCTGAATCTCCTCCTTCACTGGACAAGACGAAGAAGGGGAAGCAGCCAAAAGATCACGAAAGTGATCGACGAACATCTTTTGAACTTTCGCCGGGTCCGAGGTGGTGACATCCCCATTGGTTAAGGAGATGATTCTATTTTGGAGGTGCCTTCTGTTCACGACTTGGTGAAAAAATTTAGTATTTAGGTCCCCGTCTTTCAACCAACGAACTCTAGACTTTTATCTATAAAACGATTCCTCTTGGAGTCTTAAAACTGAAAAGGCTTGAGTCTGTTGCTTTTCCGTCTCAACAAGGAAAGGATTCATAGGATCGGCTTGAATAGCATCTTGAGTAACTTGAAGAGCTCGTCTAGCCTCCGCAGTTCTCAAAGATATCTCCGAAAACGATTCCCTATTAAGCTGCTTGAGTCTGCTTTTGAGGAGGCGGAGCTTAGCACAAAGAATAAACACTGGCGATCCATAGAAAGAAGAGTCCCACACTTCCGAAACCAGCCTGGTAAAATCCGAATGAGTCATCCAGTAGTTAAAGAACTTGAATGGCTTAGAAGACTTGGGGATAGGCATAATTTTAACAACCATCGGAGTGTGGTCCGAAATGGCCGCAGCTAAAAAAGAGGCTTCCGAGAAGGAGAATTCAGCATTCCATTGGGCATTAACCAATACCCTATCAATTTTCCTTTGCTTTCGGTTGGACCCTGAAGAAGTAGCCCAAGTATACCTATAACCAGTGTACCGAAGATCATCCAAACCAGCCTAGACAAGGCAATCTCTAAACTCATCAAAAGCGGGGATCCAAGCATTAGAACTACCGATCCTATCCGAGGGATCCCGAATAGCATTGAAGTCACCAGCAATGATCCATGGCGAAGAAGAAAGAAGGCCACCGGTATGGACAAGATCCTCCCATAATAGCCGTCTCAACACAAAGCTGTGCTCCGCATAGATAACCGAAAGAAATAAGGATTTTCTAAAGGCAAGCCATATAAGGCTACCATGAATAGCTTGAACCGAGGAGGCATTAACCAAAAAAGTAAACTCTCGGGGGTTCCAACCCACCCGGATTCTCCCCTTATGAGAGTGATTATAGTTGTTAGACCAACTCCAACCCGGAAGAAGAACCAAAGTAACAGAGTTAAAAGCAGCATGGGAGATCTTCGTCTCAACAATTCCCACACAGTAGAGATTGTTAGTCCTAACAAAATTCCTGATTTCCGCTTGTTTAATGGGGTTCCCTGGGCCCCTAATATTCCATATACCGATAAACATAGAAACAAAAAAAGCAGACAGACAGGAACGTTACCGACGTCTGGGTGGCTTCCTCCTATTCGTCCCTTTGCGAGAGGCGTTAGAAGGCGTGCCCATTGCGGTTCCTTTTTGGCCAACATTTGAGGGAGTAACCATTGCAGATTTAGGGACATTTTGCTGGCAAGAGGGAGCATTGAAGTCAGAGTCTTGACTCGGCTCAGCAGGATTCAGGTCTTCTTCCTCATCGCTGCTACTACTAACCGCATTCACTTCCTCCTCCGAATCTTCCTCAGAAGATGGAATTATTGCCATGGCATCTACAGAATTCGGCACCACTAGGGCCATTGACGGAGTTGCATTTGCCGCATCCAACTTGTTTTGCTCATTCTGTTCATCATTTGCCGAGGAGGATAGGGGAAGATCAGTAGATAACTTAGCTTTCAGAGCCGAGATTGGAGGAGTGGAGTCCACCTTTTGTCCCAGCTGATGTTTCTTCTTCCTGTTCGTTACTTGTTTCCAACCATTAAGTTGATCATCCGAATTCTCATTCACAGGAGGTATAATAGGCCCTGCATCAATAGTAGAGGGTTCCGTAGTTACAGGGGTTTGCTCGGGGCTCACCTTATCCAAGCAGTTATGGCCAAATGCACAACACTTCATACACGAATTTGGTCTCCATTCATAAAGGACTTGAACAGAGAAAACCTTCTCATCCACCCATACTTCAACTTCCTCGCACCTTTCCAGCTTTGCCGAGATCTCTACACAAACTCTGGCAAATGATAGGCGCTTCATTTTTTCGGTCAAAGGATCAACAAAAAGAGGCCTCCCCACTGCACTAGCAATCTCACTAATGCCTGGGGCCGACCAATATGCAAATGGAATATTTTTCAAGCGTATCCAGACCGGGACCGACGATTGGAGATCTTTCTTCAATTCCATATCCTTGTGCCACTGCTTTAGAACCAGAGGGACTCTAGCCACTGTTAGGTGGCCTTCATCCATAATTTTCCTCTTAAATTCGTTGTCCGGGATGATAAAGAAGTAAAATCCATCATCATTTGCTAAGACTTCTGAAAGATGAGAGCCCCAAGCTTGTTTCAAGGCTATTTTAGTGATTTTAAATGGCACATTTTTTCCCACAAATTAGTTGACCGAACAATTGTTCCATTTGGGATCCCCCGCATACCTTGCATTATCCAATAACCGCACAACAGACTTCTTTCCCACAGATACAGGGGGTGCAAAGCCTAATTTATAGCCCTTGGCAGACAAACTAGCAACATTTACCCATGAACGGGTCTGAGGGGCTTTGGACCGATCCCTGTTCAAGTCATTCAAACGCCTTCCCTCACGGCCTCAAGAGGCATACCTAGCACGGCTATGACTACGCCCAGTGGTAGCCTGCATTCTGTCTTTCCCCCGCCCCATTGGATTACTAGACGAGGCCATAAATTCAATGCCGATTGAAACAGAGCACTCGCACAAGCACCGGAACAGCTCAACGAAAGCTCAATATACATGCCATAACAGGAGCAAAGTTTCAGGGGATTTCAAGGAGGGAAGAGGCGAAGGCTTATCTCCAAGAATTGCTATTAATGGTTGGCTGAGGAGTTTGAACCAGCTCAGACACCAGAAGCGGAACAGAGTCGCACCAGAACCCTAACCACGAACAATGAGATCCGATGATTGGGGCCAAATCGGATGAATCGCTTTGGACAGGATTTGAGGAGGGTAGAGACGAGTCTTCCCTCCGAAATTCGCGTCCAAAGGATGGTCGGATGGATCGCAGTAGCTCAAGAACCAAAAACTGAGCTATAACGAAGAAATCGCCCAGTTGAGAGAGAATATGAACAATAACCCGCGAATCCGCCCCTTTGATAATGTTTATAGTACAAGAAATGAAGAAAATAAATGGGAAAGAATGTGTATGCAATATATGTATGCAATATTTTCTTCCTCCAAATGTTTCTCGTCTATGATTTATCGTGTCAATTGTGAGATCCCAATATGAATTGTGATCCTTTCTCCAACACTACCCCTCAAGCTAGCAGCTTATATATGTCGAAGACGCCCGGCTTGCTTAATAGATACGTGTGTTGTCTTTGGCATAATGGCTTAGCAAAAATGTTTGCAGGCTACTCCATAGTTCCAATTCCTCAAGTCATAACTATCCCTTCTTGAGTCTTTTCTCGAGTAAAGTGGCAATCAACTTCTATGTGCTTTGTTCTTTCATGTAAGACTGGATTTGCCGCTAATTTGAGCGCCGCATCATTATCGCAAAATAATTCACATGTGCCATTGATGTCCACACCAAGGTCTGAAAATAGTCCTCATATCCAAACTATCTCACAAACAGTCTTTCCCATTGCTCGATATTTTGATTCGGTTGATGATAACGAAACTATCGATTGCTTCTTTGTCTTCCATGAAATCAAGGATCTTCCCAGCTTAATGCAAAAACCACTAATGGATCTTCTTGTCATGGGACTAGTAGCATAATCCATATCACAATAGGCCGTCATCTTCATGTTGTAGTCACGAGATAAGAGAATTCCGAGTCCTGGACATCCCTTCAAATACTTTACAATCTTTAGCGCATCATTCATATGGGACCGCTTTAGGTTGTGTATGAATTGACTAAGTATTTGTATTGTGTAAGATATATTAGGCCTGGTCATGGTGAGATAGATTTGTTTTCTCACAAGTTGTCGATATCCTGATGGATCCTTGAGTAGTGGGTCTTCATTGGATGAGGAAGAATTCATGTCATATTCAAAAGTTGTTAATTTGACCTTTTGCTCAATGGGTATAACAACTGGCTTACATTGTGACATCTCGATTTTTCCAATTCTATTTTCAGTAAATTGAGATGGGCATTTTATCTTTGCACATATAGTATTTTTCCTTGAGTTGGCCACTCATGTGAAAATTAATCTATCAGGTGAAGCCGTTAAGAAATTCTAATGCATTAGACTCGAGAATTTGACTAGGAAACGACTCGATAGAGACATGTGATCAAGTATGGGTGATTCCACCATATTGCACAATTCTTGTCGGTTGGCATTGGACCGGCTTTTTTGTCGGTTAGGTACCTTGTATCCGTATTTGAAACCTTAAGATTACCACGAAAATCGAGAGTCACCAATGTGTCAAAGATGTACATTGTGGCATGATCAACCACAGGTCAAATGTATGAAAATTTCTAAAAGCTACCTAGTAGATTAGGATGCACTAATATCATGCTATAGTGAAATTAACCATGAATTGAGATTGAATTCAAAAATTGGAAGTCCAAGTGTGTTACAAATCATTTTAGAATCATTAACTCATTTATGGAAGATTTTTCATACAATCAAAGTTTTTCAACAAGTTAATCAGAGTATAGCTAATTTGGCTCGAGAAATTAGAAGGCCCGCTTTTGGTCATGCTTTTGGGACTCAAGAAGGTTCTATAGACAAGTGAAAATGTGAATTGAAGTGTGGTGACATTGGATTAATTTTATGGACTTTAATTTGGTTCAATTAGAAGAGAATTGAATGAAATTGATACAAGAATTCATGCCACTACGGAAAGTAAAATTGCACCTATTGGAATAAGGTTGTGAGAGTTTGAGATAGTGGAGTATGACATCACTTGGTGATGTTATGGTGCGGGGGCAAGAGTGTTTAGGATGTTGATAAGTGGAGGGTGAGGATTTGCTCTTGAAAAGGTGGGATTTCACCCTCACCAATCAACATCATCTTCTTCATTTTGAACTTGGAGAGAGGAGAGAGAGAGGAACGGTCGGACCAGCAGCTCGCCAGCCCCGACGCCGCCCTCCCCCGCTCGTTCGTTGCCATCGTCGCCAGTGCCGTCGTCATTGCCGCCATTCGCACGCGCCGCCTCGCGCTCGCACGCCAGCATGCTGGTGTCGCCTCTCCCTTTGTCCACGCGTCCCAGCCGTCGTCCTTCATTGTCTCGAGCTGCCCGTCGTCGCCAAGGTCGTCGGAAAGCCACCGAAGCCACCACCAGTAATCGTTCGAGTAGCCGCCGTCCTCCTTCCCGGTTTTGTGCCCGAACCGTCGCTGAACAGCCCTCCTCCGAGCTTGGATAACAGTTGGTTTTAATGCGTATCTCAGCCCAATTTTGGCCCATTTTGGCTGGCTTCCCAACCTCGGATGCTTGACCGCCTTGAGAAAAGTCGATCCTCATTAGTCCTCGTCATTTTGATCCGCTTAGCTTGCTAATCGGGTGAGTTTAGCTCACTAAACCTCGATTAGAGGGTTAATTATGCTTAGGGAGGTTTAATTTATGTTAAGTGTTATTATTTGGTTAGTTTAATTTATTTAAGTGTAGATTAGACTAGGATATTTAATTAACTTAAAGTGTGTTTAATTTAGGGTTAAGTGGATGTTTATATTAATATAAGCTTTGATGTGACTTAAAGGAGTTTAATTTTGATTTAAATAAATGTTTTGAAATTATTGGATTATTTAATAAAATATTATATTATAAAAATTATTATAATATTATTATTTAATTAATTTTCGGAATAAATTTAATTATTTATTAAATTTGAAAATTTTGTCGGGACCCTATATTCTCAAAATTTCACGTTGATCGTTGTTGTATATTCAGATTTTGAAATTGATGATTGGATATTATAAATTGAGTGTGTATTGTGAAAAATATGGAAATTATTTAATTTAATTTTCGTAATAAATTCAATTAATTAATTATTTTCCGGAAATTAGGCGAGGATGACTTGTGACCGGAATTTTATGCTGATCATCGTGGTGCAGTCCATTTATTTATTTGAACTTTATTTTTTGCTAAATTAATTTATGAGTGATTTTAGGATTTATTCCTAAATTGAATAATCTTTGGTTATTAATTGAAAAATAATCGGGCATCAGTTGACAATGCCAAAAATGTTTTGGTAGACTACAGAAAATGGTGGGATTTATGAAAAGGGTCGAGTGGGACCATAAAGCTACTAAATATTGAAAGTTGCCGAGTGTAATCGTGATTGCCACTAAACTTAGATTTTCTTGGAGGGCCGTGTTTGAGGGTTGAGAATGAATAGTCAGAATGACCGTAAGATGACCTCGATGACATGTAATCGACTGAGTTGATTGATCGTTGAGTTGATCTGAGTAATTGAATTGTTTGAATTTTATTACCGTATATGCTTGAGTGATATAAACGTGATTGAGTGATTTGAATTATGCTAACCTTTAGGAAGGAACTGAGGCGAGGTAAGTTTTCTATTGATGTGGCTAGACCACCCTTGGGCGTATTTTCTTTCTAATAGGGATTTAAGGGGTTGAACTTGCTAAGAAAATGTCTCATCCCGGTTGTGGGATTACTTTTTTAGGTCCCTTGTGGATGGAGCGGCTAGATAGCTTTGGTTGGCCTTGATGAGTTGCGGAGGTGAAGTCATGAGGGTTGGAGAACATGTCCAACTTGTAGGTCATAGGACAGTCCCATTTTAAGAGCCGGTCTTTCGTAGACTTTTGGCTGTAGGCTTTCGTTTGTAACTCCGTTGATTCATGAAAATGTTATGTTGTGGAATTGCTTCCTACTTTTCTATCCTAAGAGTTTTTGTTAGGGGTTTTATAATATGTTTCGCTTGCGCAATAATAAATGAATGGGGTTGGCGATACTACCTAGGAATATCGCATTTGCATGACCATGGTGGGATGTTGGCGCTCGAGGTTTGGGGCGTGACATACACCTTGACAATCCTATTTCTGATATAATCTCCAAGATGAATTTCTATTGATTGAGACAAATTCCTTTGTCAGATCGAAGTTATTTCAATACCAATAAAATATTTGGGAGGTCCCAAGTCTTTAATATGGAAGGTTGAATGCAAGTTTTCCTTAAACCTTCAAATCGCGATATGATCATTCCCCATAATGAGTATATTATCCACATAAATCAACAAATAAATCAATGAAGTACTTTTGGTCTAGGTGAACAAGGCATAATCATACTTGGAGTGTTGAAAACCTGCATTTTTAAGTGTTGTAGTAAATTTTGTATACCATCGTCAAGAGGCTTGCTTGAGTTTGTACAGGGATTTACGAAGACGACATACTCGAGACTCCCTTTGTCTGCGTAAACCTTGTGGAAGTTTTATATATATTTCCTCATCAAGATCACCATGAAGGAAGGCATTGTTGACATCCATTTGATGCCATTTCCAATTATGAAAGGCAACAACAGATAAAAAAGAGCGTACAATGACTTCTTTAGCAATAGGATAAAAAGTTTCATGATAATCAACTCCTTCATGTTGTGTGAATCCTTTAGCAATTAGTCGAGCCTTATAATGTTCAATAGAGCCATTTGCCTTGTACTTGGTTTTGTAAACCCACTTGCAACCAATGGGCTTTCTATGAGATGGCAAAGGGACAATGTCCCATGTATGATTTTCTACAAGAGTAGATAATTCAGCTGCCATGGCCCTTTGCCATCCCATGTTGCTTCTTCATAAGTGGAAGGTTCTTGATCTTTAGATATTGACTAATGCAACACATATGTTCTTTCTACGGTCGACTAAAAGAAACATAAGAAGATACATGATATTGTGTGCCTGGAGTGTCCAAAGTGGGACAAACATAATCGTTGGTCCATATGGGAAGGCAAATAGGTCGTCTTGAGCGTCAAGGTCTTTCAGTGGGTATCAAGTTGATAGTTGGCGAGGAACCATTTCATTTTCTATAAATCATCAAGAAATTCTATTCTTAGTGCTTTTAACATCAACAACTACAATTTTTCTGAAGGAATAAAGACATAAGAGGTCCCCCAACTTTTCCAAATTATTCAATCAGGTCTTCAAACTTTTTTTTTTTGGTATGACTTAGGTCTTTGAACTATATGCTTTTCATTTTCAACTTGGTCCTTCCATCAAAATTATGGAAGGAAATGTTGTCATGGCCACTAAGTTGCCATCAAATGCTGACAAGGTGCTCTTGATGGCATTCAAAATATAAACAAGGATATCATATGTTGAAATATTATCCCATATCTTTTGACAATGGGCTCTAAATGCTCTTTATATTCATGTGGTCTCTCTCCACTTATTGATTTAAGCTTTTTGGGTTTGACTTTCTAACATAGCATCAAAGCTTTATATTTATCTGCTTAATCCGGTCCTAAATGCTCTTTATATTTATCAGCTCAAGTTTTTGGATTGGATTTTCTAACAACACATTTATTGAATAGTAAAGAACAAAATAAATATTGTAAAAATATTTAGAAAAAAGGAAATATGATCCTAGCTTGGGCAACCTCAGTGATCAGCGGTTTGGGTCGTGCCACCTAGAATGGGCATGACATGCGCAACCCCAGGCCAGATCTGGCCTATATTGTGCGACCCTGTATCGCCTGGGTTGGCCTGACTCCGACGATAGTAGGCTAGGGAGGTCGAGCCCTTGTTGGCACAAGAGGGGTGCCACCACTGCCCCTTGCTGCCTCTTCCTTCTTCTCTCTTTTTCTCTCTAGGGTTTGGTTTTTTGTTATTGTAAATTTTCGGACATGTTATCTGGTCCACACAAGAAAATCATATGCAAGCATTAATTTGTCTTGTTAGCATTAATGTAGCGCTAATGTGTCTGTCCTCGTCGGCATTTCCACAACTCGAACAAAAAAGCCTATCTTTAAAGAACCGATTGCACAAACCAGAAAAGGTTCAGGGACCTCCTCAAACAATTTCAAAAAGTTTAGGAACATATGTTGCCTTTATCCCTTTTCTAAAAGAAAGCAAAATTAGACAACATATCCGATTAGCATTCCAAGAGACTGTACTCAGCAGTGTTTACATTGTTGTTTCTTCTTAGTTAGGCAGTTAGCTCCCTTCTTCCATTTTTCTCTGTCTTGTTCAAGTCGTGGATTTTGATAATTCACTCTTACAATCACATCATGCTGCTAAATAACAGAGCTCTGCTGTGCATCATGCATGTAAAACAAGATCTCGAATAAGAAAGTTACTGGATATCAGACTGATAACATAGAGTAACGAAATCTCAAACGGAGGAAAATACCATACCGGCCAACTGCATAGATACTCAAATGTAAACTGTGCTACTCCATTGTAGCTTTCTGGAACCCCCAGTGTTCTGTTATGATTTATTCATTACAGCAGTTTCATCAAACTGCAGACATGCTACTACTTAACAAATGGAGGATCTTCCAAACATTACTCCTGGAGTCGTGGAAGTTATTTGGCCACCTGACTTGCTTGTTATCTCATGCCACATCCTCTGGAATTCCTTCTGAGAACTTCCATCTAAAGACCAGAAAAAAATGATCTTGCATTTTGCATGATTGACATCTCAACAACAATATGATAGAAAATCATCTCAAAATATAGAAACTTGCTTTGAATTTAACAGCACTTAACATCACAATCAGACAGATGAAATACTGGTTGCATACTTGTGCACTTTTGTAGTCAAAAGAATTATAAAACATAGGACACCATCCTTCACCTGGTTTATGCAGCTTTCTGCTCTAGGACATTGATAGTCATTATCATATCATGTGACGTTGCGTCACAACATGATAAAACTCTAGACTTAACTCCTTCCCTTTGAAATTAGAAGAAATCAGAACAAGTTGCCTCGACCATGGACCACCATCGCTCGAAAGCTGGCTGGCTTGTGTTTACGCTCTAAGATTCGAGACGTCCTCTAGGGACTGCCGCATCAGTTGAGCGAGTGTTCACTTTTGTCAAATCCCAGATAGAGCCAAGTAGGACGACCGGCCAAAGAAGTAAAATGAAAGCTAGGTTAGGGACGGCCGAAAAATTTAAAAGCGGGAGAGAATCCCGTGCAGCAGTTGGAGCCCATGTTCATTTCTCCCAAGGCCCAACAACAGAAATGGCCCAAATAAGGTGGTGATCACTGATTACTGATTAGTTTGCGGCCAATAGACCCCACTTGGACAGTTGGAAAAGTAGATGAGGGAGGGTGGTAATGGGATAGACAACCATGTACTTCTCACCACAAAACTGAGGTGAATGACGGTTAACTTCAGATGCATTCAATCTAATGATCTGTCGGTTCGGGAGGTGCATGTAATGGATCCAAACTTGTTAATTGATCAACAGTTTCTCATTTAAAAATAAAATAAAATTATTTTACCAAAAGTTACATGTCATAAGGTATTGATGGGTTAATTGGTTTAGGTTGTTTCCATGTAACTCTACATCACATAATGGTTGAACAATCGGTCATTTCATTTTACTACTTTACTCGCCATATGACAGTTAGGGATGGAGCTTCAACAGTTGTCAGGGCGGTTGATTAGCGACAACATACTCAAATTCAATCTTGATGCATGGAAATACTGTTAAGAAAAGCATTGCATGCTAGTAAAACTAAAAGCTTTTTCCTAGAAACTAAGCTTTCTCTTTCGCAAAGTGGGTTTTCCAAGTAAGTATAAAAAGCCTAGAAGAACAACGGTATCAAATATATATTTCCTGCGTAATTCCAAAGACGACACAACAGACAAACTAGAACTTAAGTGCCCACTGAATAAAGAGATCCCCTTGAGCGTAATACCATTTAATGGTCAACAAAATTTCAGATTAAGGTAAGTCACTAACGAGGATCTTTGTCGATTGCATTGAAGTGGGAGGGAAATAATGTCCAGATGAGCAGAGATCAGCACATGCATCTTATCCAAGACTAAACCTAAAAATCTTTAAGGATATCTAAGATGTCGAGGTGACGTTTCGGAATCTTGAATTTCCACCAATGGGGCTTTGTATTCGTGCTCAAAAAAAGTTGCTCGCGTTGTCTACGGACTATTACATAATTCGTGAAATTGGGTGGTGGATGCATAGGAAGTGCTTTGAGAATCATCAACTGATGAAGGGTTTTATATAATCGATCAATCCGTGGGAAAGCACTCCACTCCCGCGGTTTTATCTTTTAGTTTTCTGCTGTAACCCACCTTTTGTAGTCATAACCTCTCTCCTCACCACTTTCCGGTGAATGCATGACGGGCGATGCAATATAGTAACATTTTGCATTAGCAACCTATAAAGTTGAAGACCTCAAGTGGTAAAGATAACATCTTCTGATTCATCGCAAAGGGGAAGAGAAGAAACGATAAAACTCCAGCGAGCCTATGAAAGTAAAAGAAATTGTGGACATGCGGTCTTTCAGTTCCCAAAGGCAAATAAACGAAATGTGCTCATTATGCGTTTTGGTTATTATGGGAGAGGGACTATAATAAATAGACAAAGCTGAACAAGTTTGTCTTCCACATTTGCAAGTTGGCTTCGAATTTGCGACGAAGAAAGATGGGTCAGATTGTAATGGCAATAGTAGCTCTCTTAAGCTTAATAAGGAAAGAAATGAGTATATTTGTTTTTAGAGGAGCTTTACTAGCATAACCATCTTTGGGCTACTCTGAAAATAACAGTTTAATGCAAGGCAAATTTTTTTGAAGGAGTGGGCCCAATAACAATTTATATGATTTATTATTTGATTTTTTTAATCCGGAGTAGACTATTATTTTAATAGTAGATAAAGATTATCACGTAATCCTTAAGACGTAGGAGTCCCTATTGCTTCCCATGATCCACCATACACCCGTAAGTCCAAACCTATGTTATATCTTCTTCTTCTTCTTCTCTCTTCCAGTCTTCAAATTTATTCAATTAGCATAACTTAGGTTACATTTGGTTAAGTTTTCTAAGGGGCTTTCAGCCTCCAAAACCTCTTAGAGAAATGTTGGAGGGTTAGGCAAGTATTTTGAAATAGCTTTCGGACAAATGCTAGTATTGGGAATGCAAAAAGCCTAATGTTACTCTACCCAGCCTTGCAAAGTAACATTTGTGAAATATTAAAACTAATATTAAAATATTCTTTTCCTTTTAAAACTACTCTCATTAATTCTTTCGTTTTTTGATTTTTTATTTTGTCTCTTCTTGTAATTGTTCATCTTCTTCATGCAAGGGCGACCAGCGGTTGGCGAAGGCTTGGTGAGCGGTTGGCGAAGGCTTGGTGAGCTTGAGTTGCTTGAGATCACCCGACCTCAGGCAGACCGCGCTTGGGTCATGCGACCCTTGTTGAAGGTCACCAAAGGTCAGGCCACCTCAGTTGATGGCCACTGGCGCTAGATTTGGCTCATGGCGGCCATAGCTCTTCATTGGAACTGGCAAAGAATTTGGATCCTTTTTTAATAAAAATATATATATACCCAAAACCCATTGCATTTTTTTTTTGTCAAGACACTATTTGAACTCAAATCTCTTTGCAAAGAGTTTTTACCAAACACAATTTACATATTCCCAAAGGACTTTGGACATCATTTGCATTATACCCAAAGTCCATTTACAAAGCTGAACCAAACTAACAATATAGGATCATGTGTGCAATGAATATTTGTTTAGCATGCTGGCTAAGAAGATGGAAATATGGTCATATATTGAGCATTTTTTATAAGTATACAATACTTGATTATTCAAGAGGTTTGAGTTTCCAATAAGGCTAGAATGACACATGACATTTCATAAAATATCCCCACAAAAACAACAGAATAATACTTTCTCATCATCTATCAAGCATCTCTCTTAATAAAAAGATTCACACATGATATAACTTCTATAGGTAATATATGACTGTCATAATCTTTTTTTCTTCGTCATTTTCTTTTGAGGGGCAACAACCAGATGCAATGGGTATAGGGCAGACCAGTTTCCTCCAGGGAATCTGTTCGTGGCGGTGAGCGAAGGGTTGTGGGACAACGGAGCAGCCTGCGGGCGGCGGTACCGGCTGTGGTGCCTGAGCGGCAGCAACAGGCCGTGCAAGGACGGCACGGTGGACGTCACGTCGTGGATTACGGCCCCAAGTCTCCATGCCCCTCCACCATCCTCTTATCCACCAATGGCTTCTCCGCCATCTCGGAATCTCCCTCCGCCAAAATCAACGCCGAATATATCCAGTAAAATTTCTAATTCTCTCTCTCTCTCTCTCTCTCTCTCTCATATTTTTGGTACTCCAACAAGTTTGACGTTGGACGAATCATTGGCCTTTGTTCTTGAATGAAGGATATGATCAGGTTTCTCTGTCCAAGGAATGAAGACTGCAAGAGGAAGCTCTAGTTAGAACTTTGTCCTACATTATCAGAATTCAAATGTTATCCTTGACATATGTAGATGTTTGCATCTTCAAAGTGAAAGAAAGACCCGTTGGTTAAGCTTCTGAGCGAAATTCTGTTTTGTGCTAGAGGAAAAGATCGTTCATGGACTCGCCATCGAAGTAGTTGTTCACGAACTACTGAATCATCATGACCATAAAATGAAGGAAACAATCGCGTGCGATATTTGTCTAGGGCCAGTTTATAATGGCTTGGGCCCTTTAACTTGTGTGACGCGTTTCACACATGCTTCCGCTGTGCTGAGAACAAAGTCTTGAGGGAAAAGACCGTGGCTGGGCTGGCGGTTCGTCCACGCCAGGGCGGGTGACTCAAAGAGGACAATATCATGGCTTGGGAGAGGGAAGGCCCGAGGGATGGCCCTCTGCCCCTGCGTGACGCGTTTCACACATACTTCCGCTGTGCTGAGAACAAAGCCTTGAGGGAAAAGACTGTGGCTGGGATGGCGGTTCGTCCGCGCCAGGGCGGGTGACCCAAAGAGGACAATATCATGGCTTGGGAGAGGGAAGGCTCGAGGGATGGCCCTCTGCCCCTGCGTGACGCGTTTCACACATGCTTCCACTGTGCTGAGAACAAAGCCTTGAGGGAAAAGGCCGTGGCTGGGATGGCGGTTCGTCCGCGCTAGGGCGGGTGACCCAAAGAGGACAATATCGTGGCTTGGGAGAGGGAAGGCCGGTTGTTACAATATTTTGTTGCCATTCGATTTGGCAAGACACACATTTCGACATAAATCAAAGCTAAACAACCTTTAGAGAAACTCCTATTTCAACCATTAATAGATATCTTCAAATTTCTACCTTCAAAGAAATTCAACCTCGACTGGTCCTCCAAAATTCAAGTGATGTTTTCGACTAAACAAACGAGGCATTAGTCCTGTAGGAAATCCATGCAGGCAATGATAAGAACATTCTTCATTGTCAGTGAAAAGTATTGAAGCATTTTCGGAACGAGGGGTGAGTAATAGATTAATTAGAAGTTTGAGGTTCACTCACTATAAAGAGAAAGCAAAAGCTTCCACCATATGAAAAATTGTGATGTATATATTGGAGTGCACATTAGTAGACTAACATTAAGGAAAACTATCAAAAAAATTCTAAATCTATTACAATTATACTAATTCAGTTATAAATATTTTGTAATTGTGTCAATTTAGTCTTAAACTTTTTTGCAATTGGCTAATTCAATCCTAAATCTTTTACAAATAGGTTAATTCAGTTAATCCGATCAATTTTGGCTGGTAGATGCTGACGTGGATAATTTTTAATAAAATTTTATCTTTTGATTTTTATTTTTTGATTTTTTTCTTTTCTTCCTTGTTTGCTTCTTTTCCCCATAATGGCTTTGCGAGGATAGTGGCCCTCACCTAGCCTTGCCTAGATTTGGATGAGGCCTAGGGGCCGCGAGCAAGGTGGCTTCACCCAGATTTGGGCAAGGCCAGCCTTGCCATGGCCACTTGGACCATGGGTGAAGGTGGCCTAGCCCACGGCTGGTGAGCCATGGCCGCCTTTCCCTAGCGAAGGCGGCCACACTTAGATTTGGGCAAAGCTGCCCCATCAATAGTTGGCAAAGGCTTCATACCTCTTGCATAGTGGCCGACGAGCCTTGCCATCCATCATGGGGGAAAAAATGCAAAGAAGGAAGAAAAGAAGAAAAAAATAAAATAAAAGAAAAATAAAAAAGATTAATAAAAAAAAGATATTATTAAAAATTGTTCACGTTAGCGTTAGTTAGACCAACGAGCATTTATGTCAATGCTAATTGACCAAAATTGATCGGATGGATTGAATTGACACAATTCAAAATGTTTAGGATTGAATTGATATGATTACAATAGGTTTATAACCTTTTTGATAATTCTCCCTTAATAACTTTATTGGGCAGATCTTCACAAAAAAAAAAAAAAAACTTTAACGGCAAATTCTCTAGTGAAATCCGACTTCGAGTGCATCAATATATTCAGTTGGATTGCCTTCAATAAAAAACTTAAGAGCTACTAAGACTAGCTAGTATATATTAATTGCTTCATATCATATTAATTTTTCGATGTAATACAATTTAACATAATATGCACGTGCATGCAGTAAGGAATTGCAAACCGGTTCACGATAAGCCTCCAGCTATGATCTCACTAAAGGGTGGACAATGATAATTTCCTACTCCACACACTGTTGCTTAACACAATGGTTTTCGCAGATAATGCTCACTATGTCAATGCGCTTCTCTAATCAATAAATGATTTGACATACTTCAGGCTATAACGTAGACTTCCGATGAGAGAGCCGTCAAATCTTTCTCTATTATTAGTAGTGAAAGTCGCATGTGCATTTCCAGACCTACTCTTGTTCGCCCACGAGATCACTCATCAACCCATTAGCTGAGGTTCAAAGCAGTTTTGCTTCTAGCTTCACATCCACAAAGATCAATCAACCAAAGGTGTTTCACTCAATCATTGAGCCGCCGCTACCGCCTCTGCTGCCTCCGGGGCAATTCGATTCGATTTTCATCATTTTCTCATCACATATGCCATTAACTTTATTAGACTTCATGCCATCTTTGTGCTAAGCTATTTAGTGAATACTACTAATTGGAACATGACAGCACCTCATGCACATTTGAGCAGTTCCTCATAGTATATTAGGGGGTCATCAGATGATCAAATCTGTACTGGCCAAATAGTTTTCTCTTAGTGGTAGCATTAGTTTATGACCGAAAGAAAAAGGTGGCAGCATTAGTTTAAAAGGAGTGCCTTATGCTTTGTGAATGCAAAGGTCTAATTATATATAGAAGTGGCAATTTTAGACGGAACCATCCTGCGGATGTGTAAAGTTGAATGAAATCATCCATTTTTCCCCGAAAACTTTTTGCACTTCCAATACTTTAAAAATTTTCTCATATGTAGAGCTAGCCTCCAACGGGTTGTATTAGGAAGGTGGAGATGACATCAATTCCAACTGAACAAAAAGGCATGGAAACAAAAATTGAAAACGTATAAGATTAGAGCTTCAGATAGCACGAATGACAAAAAACCAATAAAAAGTCATCTTTGTGCGGAGAGAGAGAGAGTATTAAATCTAAGCATGGACAAGACTCAATTGGTATAAATAAGATCAAAACGGGAGATTACTTAAGAACTACAAGCCTTCTCTTTGACCAACCTCTGTCTAGGCTCTACGCTGATGCTATACTAGCAAGAACAATATGAAGTCACTCTTTCCAAGTCTCAGTCTAATAATCTTGTGCTTAGTTATTCTGAGAGTTCATGGGGATGTAGGAACTGCCATGTCATATGATCCGCCATATTTGCGTAAGTACAAAGTCAATTCTATTTTCATGTTCTGACATCTTTCTTATTTTACCTTTATTCAGCATTGCAATAACCAAAGCTCTGCTATCACTTTGTGTTGGGTGATCTTGGCCTCCCTCACTCCAAAAGTTAGCTCAAAGAGTGAGATTTTTTCTCACACTTATAAATCGATCACTAGTCCCTTCCACAATCGATGTGGAACAATCTTAAGAATTTTCTCCTCACACATTGGGCCTGAGTCATAGTTGCAACAATCCCTAACTCTCTCGTGTAACTGTGTAATCAAATGTCAAATGGAGGGAAGAGAATAAAATAGGACAATTTACAACATGAGAAATTTCTTGTAATATCCTACCTCCTGCATGTAATCTGAAAAGGGTGCATAAGAAAAACTTACTTTGGCTTTGTTGATTTTTTCTGGTCCTAATGTGTAGCCACAAGGTGCAAGGGATACGACCCGGATCAGTTCCCTGAAGGAGGGTATTTCATTGCAGTGAGCGATGGCTTATGGGACAATGGAGCAGCCTGTGGACGGCGGTATCGAGTGAGATGCATCAGTGGACCAAAGAGGCCTTGCAGAGAAGCAACCATCTTTGTTGAAGTGGTCGATTTCTGTCGAAGCAATGTGTGCCCTGCAACAATGACCCTATCTAACAAGGCTTTCAATGCTATCTCAAGATACCCGAATGTCAAGATCAATGTTGAATATACACAGTAAAAATATCTTGTCTTTCTCTCAATCTAGAGGTAGAATAAGTTTCACGATCATGCTTATCAGGACTTTCTCTTGCGTGCAGGGTTTGATGAGAATGCGAGCCAAGATTGGAAGGTTTGTTTCAATAAGGAATAAAGACATACAAGCTGTACAAGCATACAAATCCTGATGACAACACCAGTACCATCATGTCTTTTGTTGCGAAGGTAGCTTCATATGATAAATAACCAAGGAATCTGCTTTACACTTGTAGCCTGTCCATTACAAGATGTTAGTCTCACCTGCCCCATGACAACATGTATCCACCCAGTGAGGAATCGTCTTGACTATGACATTAAATCTTGTAATGGACAGGCTACATGTGTAAAGCAGATTCCTTGGTTATTTATCATATGAAGCTACCTTGGCAACAAAAGACATGATGGTACTGGTGTTGTTATCATAATCTGCTCTAGTTGAATCAGCATGTTAATCTATGGAACTTCTAGAAAATGCTCCATCATCATATCACTCTGTCGGCATGATGAATATATCGAGTCACTTTGTCAAAAAACGCATGATGAATCCGAGGCAAAGACGTTCTTTTTTATTGCTTTGCAAGGGCCAAGGCCTAGATATCTAAAAAACGAAGTAACTTCTCTCTGTATAGGTCCATCATAAAGATAATGGAAAAGATACGGATAAAGAGGGCCTACCCGAATGATGGGGAGACCTGGCTGAAGAATAAATTTTGTATAATTGATTGAGGACTTCTTCTGGCAATTACTAACGGAATAGTATATCAGATTATATTTGTTGGAGATCAAATATGCAGAAGATAGAACAATTGGAAACTGGGACAATGGTTCACTTTTCACAAGAATGTGATTCACTCTGCTTTTAATGCCGCAATTCTTGGCGATGTCTCTCAAAAGAAGGATGAAAACTCTTAATTCGTCCAGATACATGGTGTCTGCATTTCAATTAAGTGCGATACCTGCATGAAGCTCATAAATTTTAGAAAAGAAGGACCATTACTGAGGAAAGACAGCTAAATGTTCGGGTGCCATTGGGGAAAGTCAGAGCCGAAGAAAATGATCTAGCATAGAAGCGATAGTACAAGATTAGATTGGATCCATATCATCCACCCAGTGGCATATGCATCGAATATTAAGAAAAAGCAGTCACAATAAACTAAAACAAGCAAGAAAGTAGAGATGATATCTTACAATGGCGTCAACTTCAAATCGGGAGATGATATCACATTCAATAAAAGTGTACTCTGCCCAATGAAAGCAGCTCTGCACCCTTGAGCAAGTAGCAAGATAAAAACAATAATAGTTTCTAGCTAGAGTCTTGACCAAGAAGCGCACAGAGAGATAAAGGGATGGAGGGAGGGAGGGAGGAGGGAGGGAGATCAAAGTATCACTCACTGCTTGGGAAAAGCAAGCATTTCTTCTTGACCAGATAGCATGGATATGATCCCGGTTGGCGCCCCTCCGGAACTCACATTGCCTTCTGCTAAGACATGGCGGCGAAGTTTACTTCCTTCTATCTCCGTTTCAAATTGAAAGCCAGGCAAGGCAAATATACGCAAACAATACTAAGTTCATAGCTTTGAATCAAGCCACCAAGCATCAAACTTAATGCAGGGAAATATTTTATGGCTGCAAAATTCTTGTTACACCAGCACAACAATTTCATCAACTTAAGACAAGCAAAACAGCTGTAGAAAAAAAATCTAGAACATTGAAAATGGGAAGTATTGGGTTTGCAGTGGCTACTAATTCCTGGATCTGGACTCCATAGTTCCAAGAGCAAGGTTCTAGGACGTACATGCCATAGATAGCATTCTTAACCAGGGCTTCTGTTCAAGATATTACCGTTCTTTCCTTCCATGTACCTGGTGTTTTCTCATTTGAATAATTAAGAATCACTCAAAATGTCATATTGCATCACGAACATGAAGATTATAGGATACAAATCCTTTAAATCATTAAAGTAATGGAAGCACACATGTTACCGTGTCAACATTTGTTTCTTTTAGAGGTTCTCAATAATATAGGATATATCTCCATGGAACGGAATATAGGCCTAGGATACTCAAATGATTTGACAAGAAAACTGCAGGAAAACAGGTCCATGTAGATGTTCAGTTGCTACTTAAAAAGATGAGTTGCTAAATTCTGAGGCATGACCAAACCATTTCAGTCAAAGAACTTTCATTATGAGAAAATCAGGACACTTGAAGCCTGAAGACTGCATCTGTGCTAATGTCTTTGGACTGCAATGGATGGAATAATTATCTAACTGAAAGAGGACTCACCTCCCCAAATCAAAGAGAGTACCATCTTCAGTTCTTTGAAATAAATCATCAATAGAAGAAGTGGCAGAGCAAACTAGGCGGCACTGATGGTTTTATAGCTCATTGACGAGGGTGATGAACCTCCTTGCCTGAAATTTGTGAGTAAATAATTCTATGAGAAATGCTGCATAAACGTGGGTATGATTAGCAAAAATCCCTTACTGTCTTGTTGAGAGAGAGGTACAGAATTAAAGACTCAGTATATTAACAGAATTTGAAGGGTGCACATTTGTCTCCCCATACATAAAAATTTTCGACATATGAGTTTGTTACATTTTCATCTGCATGTTGGACAATGTTGTACTTCCATCTTCTCAGGACTCGATACCATTTTTCGCCATTCATAAGAGTTTCCATGAAGCAGTATTTCTAGAATATATAGTCAGTACTTCGAAAATGGTGATGTACCTTATCATGGATGCGCATGCTCATTTTCAGAATGTCAGATATGAAGACAGTGTGATAGTTCCTAGCAACTGCAATGTCATCTGCACCTCCCAGCTGTGCATGACAGGCAAAAGCCTTCAACAAAAGCAACAAGCCTGACATGAAAAGAGAAGGCTAACGGACGTAACTTCAAAAAAAGTACAGAAACATTGTCCTTAAAATGAAGGTAAAGAGAACACTATCAGACTTCCAGGAAAGTATCAAATTGACATGATTAATTAACTTCCCTGCATATGGAACAAGGGAATGGAGATGATGTAGAACCATTTCATTTTCTATAAATCATCTAGAAATTCTACTCTTACTGCTTTAACATCAGCAACTACAATTTTTCTGAAGGAATAAAGACACAAGAGGTCCCTCAACTTTTCTGGACTATTCAATCAGGTCTTCAACTCTTTTTTGGTATGACTTGGGTCCTTGAACTATATGCTTTTCATTTTCGACTTGGTCCTTCCATCAAAATTATGGAAGGAAATCCTGTCGTGGCCGTAAGTTGCCGTCAAATGCTGACCAGGTGCCCTTAATGGCATTCCAAAAAATAAACAAGGATATCATATGTTGAAATATATCCCATATCTCTTGACAATGGACTCTAAATGCTCTTTATATTCATGTAATCTCTTTCCACCTATCGGTTTAAGCTTTTTGGGTTGGACTTTCTAACATGGCATCAAAGCTTTATATTTATAATAGCCTAATCCGGTTCTAAATGCTCTTTATATTTATCAACTTAAACTTTTGGGTTAAACTTTCTTACACCACATTTATTGAATAGTAAAGAATAAAATAAATATTGTAAAAATATTTAGAAAGAACGAAATATGATCCTAGGTTGGGCAACCTCGGTGATTGGCGGTTTGGGTCATGCCACCTAGAATAGGGCACGACATGCACAACCCCAGGCCTGATCTGGCCTAGATTTGTGTGACCCTGTGTCGCCTGGGTTGGCTCGACTCCGACGGTAGTAGGCAAGGGAGGCCGAGCCATTGTTGGCACGTGAGGGGTGCCACCACTGCCCCTTGCTGCCTTTCCTTTCTTCTCTCTTTTTCTCTCTTAGGGTTTGGTTTTTTGTTACAGTAAATTTTCGGACATGTTATCCGGTCCACACAAGAAAATTGTATGCAAGCATCAATTTGTCATGTCCGCATTAATGTAGCGCTAATGTGTCTGTCCCCTTCGGCATTTCCACAACTCGAACAAAAAAGCATGTACTTTAAAGAACCGATTGCACAAACAGAAAAAGGTTCAAGGACCTCCTCAAACAATTTCAAAAAGTTCAGGAACATATGTTGCCTTTATCCCTTTTCTAAAAGAAAGCAAAATTAGACAACATATCCGATTAGCATTCCAAGAGACTGTACTCAGCAGTGTTTACATTGTTGTTTCTTCCTAGTTAGGCAGTTAGCTCCCTTCTTCCATTTTTCTCTGTCTTATTCAAGTCGTGGATTTTGATAATTCACTCTAACGAAAAGGTTCACATCATGCTGCTAAATAACAGAGCTCTGCTGTGCATCATGCATGTAAAACAAGATCTCGAATAAGAAAGTTACTGGATGTCAGACTGATAACATAAAGTAACTGAATCTCAAAGGGAGGAAAATACCATACCGGCTGACCACATAGATACTCAAATGTAAACCGTGCCACTCCATTGCAGCTTTCTGGAACCACCAGTATTCTGTTATGATTTATTCATTACAGCAATTTCATCAAACTGCAGACATGCTACTACTTAACAAATGGAGGATCTTCCAAACATCACTCCTGGAGTCGTGGAAGTTATTTGGCCACCTGACTTGCTTGTTATCTCATGCCACATCCTCTGGAATTCCTTCTGAGAACTTCCATCTAAAGGCCAGAAAAAAATGATCCTGCACTTTGCATAGTTGACATCTCAACAACCATATGATAGAAAACCATCTCAGAATATAGTTACTTGCTTTGACTTTAAAAGCACTTAACATCGCAATCAGATAAAGATGAAATACTGGTTGTATACTTGTGCACTTTTGCAGTCAAAAGAATTATAAACATAGGACACCATCTTTCACCTGGTTTATGCAGCTTTCTGCTTTAAGACGTCGATAGTCATTATCATATCATGCGACATTGCGTCACAATGTGATAAAACTCTAGACTTAACTCCTTCCCTTTGAAATTAGAAGCAATCAGAACAAGTTGTCTTGAGCATGGACCACCATCGCTCGAAAGCTTGCTGGCTTGTGTTTACGCTCTAAGATTTGAAACGTCCTCTAGGGACTGCCGCATCAGTTGAGCGAGTGTTCACTTTTGTCAAATCCCAGATAGAGCCAAGTAGGACGACCGGCCAAAGAAGTAAAATGAACTAGGTTAGAAACGGCTGAAAAATTTAAAAGCGAGAGAGAATCCCGTGCAGTAGTTGGAGCCCATGTTCATTTCTCCCGAGGCCCAACAACAGAAATGGCCCAAATAAGGTGGTAATCACTGATTACTGATTAGTTTGCTACCAATAGACCCCACTTGGACCGTTGGAAAAGTAGATGAGGGAGGGTGGTAATGGAATAGACAACCATGTACTTCTCACCACAAAACTGAGGTGAATGACGGTTTACTTCAGATGCACCCAATCTAATGATCTGTCGGTTGGGGAGGTGCATTTAATGGATCCAAACTTGGTAATTGATCAACAATTTCTCATTTTAAAAAATAAATAAATTATTTTACCAAGAGTTACATGTCATAAAGGTATTGATGGGTTAATTGCTTTATGTTGTTTCCATGTAACTCTGCATCACATAACGGTTGAACAATTGGTCATTTCATTTTAATACTTAACTTGCCATACGACAGTTAGGAATGGAGCTTCAACAGTTGTTGAGGCGGTTGATTAGCGACAACATACTCATATTCAATCTTGATGCATGGAAATATTGTTAAGCGAAGCATTACATGCTAGGGAAACTCTTTTTCCTGAAACTAAGCTTTATCTTTCGCAAAGAGGGTTTTCCAAGTAAATATAAAAGCCTAGAACTTTGTCCTACATTATCAGAATTCAAATGTTATCCTTGACATATGTAGATGTTTGCATCTTCAAAGTGAAAGAAAGACCGTTTGGTTAAGCTCCTGCGCGAAATTCTGTTTTGTGCGATAGGAAACGATCATTCATGGACTCGCCATCGAAGTAGTTGTTCACGAACTACTGAATCATCACGACCATAAAATGAAAGAAACAATCGCGTGGCATATTTTGTTGCTATTCGATTTGGCAAGACACATTTCGACATAAATAAAAGCTAAACAACCTTTAGAGATACTCCTATTTCAACCATTAATAGATATCTTCAAATTTCTAACTTCAAAGAAATTTAACCTTGACCGGTCCTCCAAAATTCATGTGATGTTTTCGACTGAACAAACGAGGCATTAATCCTATAGGAAATCCAAGCAGGGCAATAATAAGAACATTCTTCATTGTCAGTGAAAAGTATTGAAGCATTTTCGGAATAAGGGGTGGGTAGTAGATTAATTAGAAGTCCAAGGTTCACTCACTATGAAGAGAAAGCCAAAGCTTCCACCATCTGAAAAAACATGATGTATATATTGGAGTGCACATTAGTAGCTTGAAATTAGGGGAAAATTATCAAAAAAATTCTAAACCTATTACAATTATGTCAATTTAGTCATAAACCTTTCATAATCGTGTCAATTTAGTCTTAAACTTTTTGCAATTGGTCAATTCAATCATAAATCTTTTATGAATATGCCAATTTAATCAATCCGGTCAATTTTGGCTAAGTCTTGTGCGACGTGGATAATTTTCAATCATATTTTACTTTTTTGAGTTATTATTATTATTATTATTATTATTATTATTATTATTATTATTTTGTTTGTTTGTTTCCTTTTCATTTTTTCTTTTCTTCCTTTTTTGCTTCTTTTCCCCATAGTGGCTGGCGAGGGTTGCGGCCCTTGCCTATCCTTGCCAAGATCTAAGTGAGGCCTAGAGGCTGCGGGCAAGGCTAGACTCGCCATGGCCACTTGGGCCACTTGGGCGGGTGAAGGTGGCCTCGACCATGGTTGGTAAGCCATGGCCACCTTTCCCTGGTGAAGGCAGCCACACCCAAATCTGGGCGAAGCCACCCCATCAACAGTTGGCGAGGGCTTCACGGCCCTTGCATAGTGGCCGGCAGCCTTGCTAGAGCCTTGCCATCCATTGTGGGGGAAACAAGCAAAGAAGGAAGAAAAGAAAAGAAAAAGAAAAGAAAAAGAAAAAAAAGAAAAAAAAGATTAATATAAAATAAAATATTATTAAAAATTTTTATGTTAGTGTTACACGACGATGATGGCGCCAATAGGCATTTACGTTAATACTAGTCGACCAAAATTGACTGGATGGATTGAATTGACACAATTCAAAATATTTATGATTGAATTGACAAAAAAAAAGTTTAGGATTGAATTTACACAATTATAATATGTTTATAACATTTTTGATAATTCTTCCTTAATAACTTTATCGGTAGATTGTCAAGTGAAAACCAACTTCGAAAAGGCGTCAATATATTCAGTTGGATCACCTTCAATAAAATACATAAAGCCACTAAGTTATGGATTAGTTAGTATATATTAGTTGCTCTATATCATATCAATTCTTCGATGTAATACATTTTAACATAATATAAAGGAATTGCAAACCGGTTCATGATAAAACCTCCAGCTATGATCTCACTAAAGGGTGGACAAAGATAATTTCCTTATCCACACACTGTTGCTTAACACGATGGTTTTCGCAGATTATGTCAAAGATTGAATGCACTTCTCTAATAAAAAATGATTTGACATATTTCAGGCTATAACCTGGACTTCCGATGAGAGAGCCGTCAAATCTTTCTCTATTATTAGTAGTGAAAGTCGCATGCGCATTTCCAGACCTACTCTTATTCGCCCACCAGATCACTCATCAACCCATTAGCCGAAGTTCAAAGCAGCTTTTGCTTCTAGCTTACACATCCACCAAGATCAATCAACCAGAGGTGTTTCACTCAATCACTGAGCCGCCGCCGCCGCCGCGCCCCTGCTGCCACCAGGGCAATTCGATTTGATCTCTTCATCACTTTCTCATCACATATGCCATTAACTTTATTAGACTTCATGCCATTTTTGTGTTAAGCTATTTAGTGAATACTACTAATTGAAACATGACAGCACCTCATGCACATTGGAGCAGTTCCTCATAGTATATTGGGGGGTCATCAGCTGATCAAATCTGTAGTGGCCGAACAATTATCTCTAAGTGGCCGCATTAGTTTATGGCCAAGATAATAAAGGTGGTAGCATCAGTTTAAAAGGAGTGCCTTATGCTTTGTGAATGCAAAGGCCTAATTATATATAGAAGTTACAATTTTAGACGGAACCATCCTGAGGATGTGTAAAATTGAATGAAATCATCTAGTTTTCCCCGTAAATCTTTTGCACTTATAATACTATAAAATTTGTCATATGTAGAGCTAGCCTCCAACGGGTTGTATTAGGAAGGTGGAGATGACATCAGTTCCAACTAAACAAAAAGGCATGGAAACGGAAATTGAAAACGTATAAGATTAGAGCTTCAGATAGCACGAATGACAAAAAACCAATAAAAAGTCATCTTTGTGCGGAGAGAGAGAGAGAGAGAGAGAGAGAGTTAAATCTAAGCATGGACAATACTCAATTGGTATAAATAAGATCAAAATGGGAGATTGCTTAAGAACCACAAGCCTTCTCTCTGACCAACCTCTGTCTAGGCTCTGTGCTGATGCTATACTAGCAAGAACAATATGAAGTCACTCATTCCAAGTGTCAGTCTAATAATCTTGTGCTTAGTTATTCTGAGAGTTCATGGGGATGTAGGAACTGCTATGTCTTATGATCCGCCATATTTGCGTAAGTACAAAGTCAATTCTATTTTCTTGTTCTGACATCTTTCTTATTTTACCTTCATTCAACATTGCAGTAACCAAAGCTTTGCTATCACTTTGTGTTGGGTGATCTTGATCTCACTCACTCTAAAAGTTAGCTCAAAGAGCGAGATTTTTTTCTTACACTTATAAACCGATCACCAGTCCCTTCCACAATCGATGTGGAACAACCTTAACAATCTTCCCCTCACACATTGGGCCTAGGTCATAGTTGCAACAATCCCTAAGTCTCTCGTGTAACTATGCAGTCAAATGTCAAGACGGGGGGAAGGGAAGAAAATAGAAAGAAACCTTTGATGGAATTTATGACCCACAAATCTTATTAATGCTGCTCATAAATCAACTAGAACAATTTGCAACATGAGAAATTTGTTGTAGTATCCTACCTCTTGCACGTAATCTGAAAAGGGCACATAAGAAAAACTTACTTTGGCTTTGTTGATTTTTTCTGGTCTTAATGTGTAGCCACAAGGTGCAAGGGATACGACCTGGATCAGTTCCCTAAAGGGGGTATTTCATTGCAGCGAGCGATGGCTTATGGGACAATGGAGTAGCCTATGGACGGCGGTATCGAGTGAGATGCATTAGTGGACCGAAGAGGCCCTGCAGAGAAGCAACCATCTTTGTTGAAGTGGTCGATTTATGTCGAAGCAATGTGTGCCCTGCAACAATGACCCTATCTAACAAGGCTTCCAATGTTATCTCAAGATACCCGGATGCCAAGATCAATGTTGAATATACACAGTAAAAATATCTTGTCTTTCTCTCAATCTAGAGGCAGAATAAGTTTCACAATCATGCTTATCAGGACTTTCTCTTGCATGCAGGGTTTCATGAGAATGCGAGCCAAGGTTGGAAGGTTCGTTTCAATAAGGAATAAAGACATACAAGCTGTACAAGCATAAAAACCCTGATGACAACACTAGTACCATCATGTCTTTTGTTGCGAAGGTAGCTTCATATGATAAATAACCAAGGAATTTGCTTTACACATGTAGCTTGTCCATTGCAAGATGTTAGTCTCACTTGCCCCCATGACAGCAAGTATCCACCTAGTGAGGAATTGTCTTGACTATGAAATATAAGGGTACATTTAGTAACATTTCTATTCCCGAGAACAATTTATATTTAGAAATATATTTATTTTTATTTTTATTTTTGAGACGAGGCTTTTAGCAGAAGAACGCGTTTGATATGACTCTAAAATTTCTATTTTTGAAATAGAAAAAGAACAAAAAAAAAAAGTGTTTGGTATGACCTTCAATTTCTTTTGTGACGTGGAACGTTTTTTAGTTTTCTAATTTTTTTTCCCTCTCTTCTTCTTCCTAATCTAGTTGGTCTTTGAGGCCTTGGCAATGGCTAGTGAGTGGCCGTAGACAAGGGCAATGAGGTCAACCTCGCCCAGTTACTATCAAATTCGTGAGGTCGGCTTTGCCTAGTCATGGCGAGGCCGACCTTATAGTGGCTGGGCAAGGCTCGACCCCAAGCCTCGCCAACCATTGCCGAGGCCAAAGGATCGTCTAACAAAGGAAGAAGAAGCAGGGAAAAAAAGAAAAAAAAAAAAGAAAGTAATATTGTTTTAGAAATTATTATTGAGAACAAAAAATTAGATTATTTATTTTTTTTTGTTCCAAATATGTTCTCATGTCATTGATCTATTCCAAAAAAATAAAAAAAAAATATGTTCTCATGTCATTGATCTATTCCAAAAAATAAAAAAAAATTAGTTCACGTTATCAAATATATTTTTATTCTTTTTCTATTTCAAACAATAAAAAAATAAAAAAATAGAATAGTTATCAAAAAGATCATAATTATATTAAGGATTAAATGTGCTTGTTTGATCAAGAAATGATTTGACATATTTCAGTCTATAACGTGGACTTCCTACGAGACAGCCGTCAAATCTATTTCGATTATTAGAAGTGAAAGTCGCATGCGCATTTCAAGACCTATTCTTGTTCACCACCAGAACACTCATCAACCCATCAGCGTCAATTCGAAGCAGCTTTTGCTTCTAACCTCACACCCACGAGATCAATCAACAAAAGGTGTTCCACTCAATCACTGAGCCACCGCTGCCCCCCCGAGGCAATTCGATTTGATCTCTTCATCATTTTCTCATCACATATGCCATTCACTTTTTTAGACTTCATGCTATCTTTGTTTAAACTAACATATCTAACTTGCTATCCAGTGAATACTACCTTTTGGAACATGCCAGCACCTCATGCACATTTGAGCAGTTCGTCATAGTATATTAGGGGGTCATCGGCCGATCATATCTGTAGTGGCTGAAAGCGCATTAGTTTATGGCCAAAGGAAAATGGCGGCAGCATTAGTTTAAAGGGAGTGCCTCATGCTTTGTGAATGCAAAGGTCGAATTATATATAGAAGTTGCAGTTTTAGCCAATTTCATATAGGACGGAACCATTTTATGAACATGTAACGTTGAATGAAATCATCCATGAAATCATCCACTTTTCCACGTGATCCTATCTAACAAGGCTTTCAATGCTATCTCAAGATACCCTGACGCCAAGATCAATGTTGAATATACTCAGTAACAACATCTTCTATTTCTCTCAAGAGGCAGAATAAGTTTTACGATCATGCTTATCAGGACTTTCTCTTGCATCCAGGGTTTGATGAGAATGCAAGCCAAGATTGGAAGGTTTGTTGCACTAAGGAATTAAGACATACAAACTGTACAAGCAAAAATATCCTGATGACAACACCAGTAACATCGGGTCTTTTGTTGCCAAGGTAGCTTCATGTGATAAATAACCAAGCAATCTGCTTTACACATGTAGCCTGTACATTACAAGATGTTTGTCTCACTTGCCCCATGACAACATGAATCCACCCAGTGAGTTATCGTCTTGAATATGACATTAGATTTCCATTAAAAGAAATATCCAGGGGGCAGCGACTAGGCATGAATCTGCTCTAGCAGAATCAGCATGTTAGTCGATGGAACTCCTAGAAAATGCTCCATCATCAAATTACTCTGTCTGCATGATGAATCCATCAAGTCACTCTGTTAAAAACGCATGATGAATCCGAGGAAAAGGCGTTCTCTTTTATTGCTTCGCAAAGGCCAAGGCTAAGACATCTGACAAACGAAGTAAGTTCTCTCAGAATAGGTCCATCATAAAGATAGTGGAAAAGATATTGATAAAGTGGGCCTACCTGAATAGTGGGGAGACCTGGCTGAAGAATAAATTTTGTATATTTGAATGAGGACTTCTTCTGGCACTTACTAACGGAATAATATATCAGATTATTTTTGTTGGAGATCAAATAGACAGAAGATAGAACAATTGGAAGCTGTGATAATGGTTTTGTCACTTTTCACAAGATTGAGATCACTCTGATTTTAATGTTGCAATTATTGGCGATGTCTCTCAAAATAAGGATGAAAACTCTGAACTCCATCCAGATACAAAGGTGTCTGCATTTCAATTAAGCGCGATACCTGCATGAAGCTCATAAAGTTTAGGAAAAAAGGACAATAACTGAGGAAGCTCCGCTAAATGTTAGGGTGCTATTGGGAAAGTCCAAGTCGAAGAAAATGATCTAGCATAGAACCAGCAGTACAAGATTATGAATAGATCCATAACAGCCACCTAATGTCATATGCATCAATATTAAGAAAAAGTAAGTCATAAAAAACTACAACAAGCAAGAAAGTAGAACTCAGTTTACTAGCAAATTCTGTGTAGTTGTGAGATTAAGCCTTGACCAAGAAGCGCAGAGAGAGATACAGAGAGGGAGGGAGGGAGATCAAAGTGGATCACTTACTGCTCGGCGAAATGCAAACATTTCTTCTTGACCAGATAGCATGGATATGATCCCAGTTGGGGCACCTCCAGAACTCATATTGCCTTCTGCTAAGACATCCCGGCGAAGTTTACTTCCTTCTATCTCAGTCTCAAATTGAAAGCTGGGCAAGGCAAATATACACAAATGGTGATAAGTTCATAGTTTTGAATCAAGTCACCAAGCATCAAACAAAATATTTTATGGTAGCAAAATTCCTGTTACTCCAGCACGACAATTTCATCAACTTAAGTCGAGCAAAACAGTGGTAGAAAGAAAAATCTAGAACATTGAAAATAGGAAGTATTGGGTATGCAGTGGCTACTAATTCCTGGTTTGAGAATCCATAGTTGCTGCAGCAAGGTTCTGGGACATAGATACCATTCTTAACCAGGGTTTCCGTTCATGATATTACTGTTCTTTCTTTCCTTGCACCCGAAGCTTTCTAATTTGAATAACTTATGATCACTCAAAAATGTCTTATTATATCATGAACATGAAGATTATAGGATACAAATCCTATAAATCATTAAAGTGATGGAAGCACACACGTTACCATGCCAACATTTTTTTCTTATAGAGGTTCTCAATAATATAGGATATATATCTCCATGGACAGGGATATGGGCCTAGGATACTCAAATAAAATGACAAGAAAACTGCAGGATAACAGGTCCATTTAGATGTTCAACTGCTACTTAAAAAGAAGAGTTGCTAAATTTTGAGGCAGGACCAGATCATTTCAGTCAAAGAATTCTCAATATGGGAAAATCAGAACATTTGAAGCCTGCAGATTGCATCTGTGCTCATGTCTCTGGACTGCAACGGATGGAATAATTTTCTTACTGAAAATGGACTCACCTCTCCAAATCAAACAGAGTACCTTCTTCAGTTCCTTGAAATAAATCATCAATAGAAGAAGCTGCAGTGCAAACCAGGCAGCAGTGATGGTTGTATAGCTCATCAATGAGGGTGATAAACCTCCTTGCCTGAAATTTGTGAGTCAATAATTCCATGAAAAAAGCTGCGTAAAAGCAGGTAAGATTAACAAAAATCCCTTACTGTCTTGCTGAGAGATACGTGCAGAATTAAAGACTCAGTATATAAACAGAATTCGACGGGCCTACATGCGTCTACGCACACATAAAAATTTTCGACAAGTACGAGTTTTTTACATTTTCATCTGCATGTCCGATCAGACAATATTCTACTTCCATCTTATCGGAACTTGATACCATCGTTTGCCATACATCAGAGATTCCATGAAGCAGTATTTCTAGAATAAATAGTCAGTACTTGGAAAATGGTGATGTACCCTGTCACGGATGCGCATGCTCATTTTTGGAATGTCAGATATGAAGACAGTATGATAGTTCCTAGCAACAGCAATATAATCTGCAGCTCCCACCTGTGCATTACAGGATAAAACCTTCAACAAAAGCAACAAACTTGACATAATAGAAGGAGGCTAAAGATTGTTTATCAAACTTAACTGGAAAGTTTAGAGACATTGTCCTTAAAATGAAGGTAAAGAGAAGTTTGTTAGACTTCCAGGAATGTATCAAATTGACAAGATTAATTAACTTCCTTTAGATGGAACGAGGCAACTACAATTTTTCTATAAATCATCAAGAAGTTCTACTCTTGGTAATTTAACATCAGCAACTACAATTTTTCTAAAGGAATAAAGGCACAAGAGGTCCCCGAATTTTTCCAAATTATTCAATATGGTCCTCAAAACCTTCTTTTTGGGGGGGGTGTGAATTGGGTCCTTAAGCTATAGTTTTCTTTATCAACTTGGTCCGGATACCAGATTTATTGAAAAGTAATATATATATATATATATATATATATATATATATTTATATTCTAAAAAATTTTAGAAAAAAGGAAATCTGATCCTAGGTTGGGTAACTTCGGCGATCAGCAGTTTGGGTCGTGCTGCCCTAGGATTGGGCACGGCACGCATGAACCCAGGCCAGATCTGGCCCAACCTGTGCAACCTGGCCAGGTGTAGCCTGGGTTGGCACAACCCCGACAGCAGTCAGCAAGGGAGGCCGAGCCCTTGCCGGCATGTGGGCGGTGCCACCACTCACCCTTGCCGCCTCCCCCTTCTCCTCTTTTTCTCTCTTAGGGTTTGGTCTTTTGTTATTTTGAATTTCAAATATGCTATGCAGTTCAGACATGAATATTATATGTAAGCACTGTCAGCATTAAGATGGCGCTAATGTGTCTCTCCATGTCAGCATCTCCGCAACTGAAACAAAAACGCATATACTTTAAGGAACTGATTTCACCAAAAAAAGAAAGAAGTTTAGGGACCTCATCATACAATTTCAAAAAGTTCAGGAACATATGTTGCCTTTTCCTTTCCTAAAACAAAGCAAAATTAGACAACGTATCCAATTAGCTTTCGGAGAGACTGTACTCAGCACTGTTTACATTTTCTTCCTAGTCAGGCAGTTAGCTCCCTTCTTCCACTTTTCTGTCTTAATCAAGTCATTGATTTTGAAAATTCTCTCTTACAATAGAGTTCAAATCATGCTGCTAAATAACAGAGCTTTGCCCATGTTAACCCATCATGAAGAGAGATTCAACTGTGCATCATGCATGTAAAACAAGATCTCGAATATGGAGCCTACTGGATGCGAGACTGATAACATAAAGTTATGGAATCTCAAAGAGAAGAAAATACCATACCGGCCGACTGCATAGATACTCAAATGTAAACCGTGCCACTCCATTGCAGCTTTCTGGAACCTCCAGTGTTCTGTTATGATATATATGCATTACAGTAGTTTTATCAAACTATAGACATGCTAATACTTAACAAATGGAGTACCTTCCAAACATCACTCCTAGAGTTGTGGAAGTTATTTGTCCACCTGACTTGCTTGTTATCTCATGCCACATCCTCTGGAATTCCTTCTGAGCATTGCCATCTAAAGGCCAGAAAAAATGACCCTGCACTTTGCATAGTTGACATCTCAACAACAATATGATAGAAAATCATCTCAGAATATAGTAACTTGCTTTGACTTTAATAGCGCTTGACATTGCAATCCAGACAAGTATGAAAAACTGGTTATATACTTGTGCACTTTCCCAGTTAAAGGAATTATAAAACATAGGACACCATCGTTCACCTGTTCTATGCATCTTTCTGCTATAAGGCGTCGATAGTCAATGTCACTTCCTATCAGAATGGTCTGACAGTGTTCCTCCAATTTCCGGACCAATTTGAGAAAGATATCCCGCTGCATACCATCCTGTATCACAATTTAGAAAAGGCAGAAATTATGTGACGTAAGCAGAAGTAAGAAGGTACACAAGGTCATTCTTTGCAAATATTAGATTAGCATACTCCAGACTCGAAGAAAATTCTTCCAACCTACCAACTAATACAGCAACTGGCAAAACTCATAGCTTATACAGGTCTGATAAATTCTGACATCGTAATGCAGAAGCAAAGAAATCTTCCAAAGTACGAGTGGCTAGGCAAGGAAAAAGGTTGTGTGGCTTTCCAAAAGGCTGACGTACTTGATTTAAATCATTTGGTGCTCTGTTACTGGTGGCCACAAGTACTGTTCCACTGCCCAATAATCTGCTTAGAATTCCAGATAAGGCGACAATTGCAAATACATCAACAGTCTGCATCAGAGAGCAAAAACATTTGGAGTCATAAAAATTGGGGGAACATCTAGAAGATAATTTCTCTGGAGATTATTTTTGAACCATATATCAGTCAAGGTAGCATCTATGCAAGAATAATGACCAAATTAGGATGACCAAATTAGGACACAGCACAAGTGTGTTCACCTGTATCTCATCGAAGCAAAGAACACTGGCTCCCCTATGATCCTCTCTCTGATCTATGAGAAACATGTCTGCCACTGCTGGAAGGATATTCTTCATCTGTACGTCTTGCTTGTACCTTTCTTCTGCAGCCAACCATTCCTTAACTTTGGTATCAAAGGGGAGATTCATAATCCAGCTAGAGATACTCGACTGCAAAGACTTGTCCTCTACTTGTTTCTTCCAAATCTGATGCATGCGTGCATTAATCTCGAGCATTGCCTACATAAAACCAGAAAGGCAACATCACAAGCTCAGGAAAGGACTCAGAAATAGAATGTCCAAAAAAGACGTGCACAATAGCACAGCTTGTAACAAAGGGATAGTTTCAAGGCATTGAAGAAAAGGTTTACCTCATGAAAGTGATATCGTCTTCTATGCTTAATGATACCATTGGTAGCGCTATAAAACATATCCATAAGCATTGTCTTCCCTACAATTTACCGTAATTATCAATAGATTTAAAGTTCTACAAGCAAAGTAAGTGAGAAGAAAATTGCTTCAATGTTAAGTTTTTCTTAGTTATCTTTAGCTGATATGAACAACTAAACCCTATTGGAAAGTCAATCTAAGTGATCATCATTGCTGCAAGGAGCTGAGTGAAGTATGCTGCATGTCTCTTCCTGTGACAGCAAAATTTACCAACGTACCACTGCCCACATTGCCATACAGGTAAAGTCCTTTTGGAGCGGGAGGTGCAGTAGGACGCCGACCAATCATTGAATCCAACTTCCTCTCTCTGTTGAGATATGAGACCCATCTTCCAACTCCTGGCTCTATATTTTCAGGCCTTTTTCTGATAAAGCAGAAAACATTGGAAAAAATGCCTCTTTAATCAATGCAGCTGGCAGACATCAACTTTTATTGTCTATACATTTCTCTATGAAAATATGCAGTATCCAACAAATGAGTAAGTGCGAACTGGAGTTCAAATTCCAATAAATTAGTGTCATCAAGAAAATCAGGAAGCATTATTTCCAGAAATATGGCTAGTTTTATATTATAGAGCAAATGGGGAGGACATCATTCAAGAAATTAGGAGTAGAAGCAAATGTAACACATGAGATGAGCCCATAACATATCTAGTGATTGATCAATTATGTCGTTGACATATAAAAGAAGCACGTCTAGAGTAGCTGCACTTCCATAATATCCTGCATAGGAGATTTGTCAAATAAGAAGTAATAACTCCATCGAGCAACTTGCTTCATATTAATATATGATCGTAAAAATTATATCTACATCAAAGCCTATGAATTCATCAGAATTTCAAGAAAAGAACCATTGAAACAAAAGCCATACTTAAAGTGCACAGTTTTCTTCAAATGTATTTAGAGTGGGCTTACCGAAACATCCACTTCTCAACAAGCTTATTTCTCTGCTTGCTGACCGATGGCCATACATTTCCATGCTGCTTCATCTCTGCTTCTTCCATCAAAATCCTGCGGCGCTCATCCTCCCTCTTGTTCTCCCAATCAGCTAGCTTCATCTGCATAGAAAAAGCATAAACAAACCATCAGGAATGAAATTTCGGTAACATAGGTGATTACCAAATTAAATTATGAATTAAGCAATGCAAATGCATATGTGGTACATGGTATTCTTCCATATCTTTCTCGTACTGTTCCAGCCGCCCAAGTAGATTTTCCAATTCGATAGCTACGCTTTCCTGGTAAGGATCATGCTGCAGCTTTCCCTGCTTGATGAGATCCTTGTATTGTTCAAGTAGCCCTGAAAATGGGTTTTGCTTTCAGAACCAAGAGTTGGGTTCTCTAAACAACTCAACTTAGATGCACACACCCTTCACTGAGTACAATACCAGACATGACACCTAAAAGAAGGTGCTTTAGGACAACCTATCTTTCACCCTAACGTATGCCCATCGTGGACATCACATTTAAGAGAAATACTAGCTCAAAGACTGGAATAAGTCCACCATCAGAGCACGATTCGATCACATTCCTTCGATTGATAATTCGAACTTCTCAACTGGCTATTACTTAGAATTACCAGCTAGAATAATCGACGACATCAATCAACTGTAGTAGCCTTCCCGCTCAAGACATAAACGACGTAATAAAAAATCCACACTTGCCCAAGAAAAAAAAAGAAAAGCTCGAACCGGCATTACGGATATAATCCTACATCAGGCGCGCACACGAATAACATAACACTCGGTCGCCGGCTCGAAATTCGTCGCGAATCCAGCTTCAGCTTATCAGTTTCATCGCGCCGTTGATCAATACCCGGGGAAAGAGAGAGGTCAACGATACATGAATTTCGCCCCGACTATCGCTCGGCGAGTTAGCAGAGACAGAAGTCCGAGGCAGCACTCACGAGAGAACCGACATCAACGAATTCAGCGAGAGAGAGAGAGAGAGAGAGAGAGAGAGAGAGAGAGAGATGACCTGGACGCTTCGGGGAAGCGATGCCGGCGAGACCGCGGCGGAGGCGAAAGCGAGCGGCGTCGCCGACGGCGCCGCGGCGGGGAGGCCACGGAGAGAGAGCGCGAGCGATCGAGCGAACTCGGCCCATGACAGCTCGGTGAGCCATGTCGATCGATCGAACAAGAAGCGAAGCGAAGCGAAGGCGACTCTTTTGCTTCGATTCGATCTCCTTCCTGCAACTGGAAAAGAGCAGTGGAAGGAAGGAAGAGGATCTCAGGAAGGAGGAGGGAGGCGGGAGATGTCGACGTGGCGGCATTTTGGACGTGCCACGTCAGAAAGTGCGGTGGCCTTTGGCGTGTCTTTTTCCTATTTTTGGGACCGAGTACGGAGAGAGCGACGTGGATGGACATTGACCATCCAATGAGGCTCCGCGAGTGGGGAAAAGCCGTGTTTTATTGGATGAAGTAATTCGGATTTGGCACACCTTTCGCAATGAATAAAATGAAATTAATACAGAAAAAAATTCGACATTCATACGTATAATTCGAATCATAAAATTATAGAAATCAGTAGCATTAGATCTCGAGCAAATGAATTAATAGTTCCTTGGATCAGATGGCTCTATGAAATTGATCGTCAAATTCAATTCCCTACAATGTTGGACGGCTTTTTTTGGGTATCGAAACGGACATTTGCCGTCAAGAAAGTTAATACTTTTTTAATTGATCTGAAAACGGCGAAAAGGAATACTCGCTCTACTTATTTGAAGAAATTACTTTGCCTAATTAAAATTATTTAAATGCTCCTAAGCAGAATCGGTGTTAAGCTGAACATTTACTGACATGAGAGAACAATCCACCACTACCAACAAATTCAACTCTTCTCTGAGGATGAGATGGGATCCATCAGCACAAAGAAAAGGCCAGGATCATCACATTCAGAGAACTCTGCACCAGCTTGAGACGACCGGATCTGATGCATGCGATACAACGACATTTGCATCGTCATTGGTTTGGTCCACTGTCGAGCCAGTGAAGAGTCATCCTGAGTTCCAGGATAGGCCGATGAGTAACTCATTCCCTTCGACAAAGGGCAGAAAAATGAAGAGTTTGACATCAAGGTAGGACAACAAAGTTTGCCGGTCGAGAAAGGCAAACGTGTGACTTTAACAGAGATTCATTATTGAGCCTGAAGCAGTTCCCTCTAGTTTTTGGTACATATGAACTGCGCTACTCAGATTGTCCAGAGTTAAGGGGCTGACAACAGTCCACACAAACATGGCAAATTGCACAAGCAGAGGCTGCCACAGTTCATCCACCGATGAGGCTGCGATATCATCAAACATGTTTAGATCAAGTCACGCCGTGCGTTTGAGATCATTGGATGAGACATCATCTGAACGAAGATGAAAATATGAGTGGCAACTTCTCAACATTCAATGTCGGTTTGGATGATAGATCATATGATCTGTTCATTTACCTCGCTCAAAAACTGAGGATCCGTACCCCTGCTAACAGAACAAACATGACCTATAGATGGAACAAAATTATGCCAAAAGGATGATTTCATGGACACTAATCAGCTCTAAGTAGAATTCTGCCATAGTTTGAGACTAGAAATACAGATGATTCAGGGCTGGTTAAGCATTACACCACATGCTAGAGAGATATCAGTTAAATCATTTGACAGGTTTACAAGACAGCTTTTATTCTGGCACACTCCACATTCTGAGCTTTCATAATTTCCGCAGGGCATTTCAGTTCAATATTTCAACAGCAGAGTGTAGAATGAATGTGAAACGATAGCTGCGTTCCTTTCCTCCAATGCAAATGACTGAGATCTACTCACCCAGCCAGCATTCACAAATATCCTAGCAAAATATGTAACTCCCCGTTCATGAAAATCACAGGGCAACACAAGGGAAGAGCGGACCAATCTAGCCATCCCAAAAAGAATGGCGTGCGTGGTTATTCATATGATGAACTAATGATTTCTACCATCACCAAGAGTTTGAGAGTGCCTCGGTTACTGTCTGCCATAACCAGTGACAATCAGTTACCGATGATTATCTTCGTCGAAACTTGATACTATATGCATAACAGTGTTTCTCAGGAACTCATTCTTTCACATTCTCATAACACAGATGCTGTCCCGTAAAGGCTCGACCTTCAAAAAGTACTGACGAGCAACGGACACAAGCAAATCTCATGGGTTTCAAATAAGAGTCAGGGACAGTGAAATCAAAGATGCAATATGTATAGCAGCCCAGCAACTCAAGACAAAAACTCGCATACATATATAATTCATAAGAGTCAATAAGCACCGAAACCCAATAAATGAAAGTCGCTACAATGCTAGTGTGAAGAACAATAAGGGTAAACAAAAAGAGAAACATGGGAAACATAGCAGGCCATCGAGATTCCTTCAACTCGAGTAAAGCACGTAGTCGCATCCAAAGCGATGGACATGAATCTCGACCCTGCCACAAGCGCAAGACATCATTAAGCAGCGGATGACGCGGACAACATAAATGCCACATACCAAATCGTGCAAATTGAAATTGAGAGACATGACACTCAGGACACTCAATCCACTTGTCCTTCCTCCTAACCAATGTAGTAGCCACCAAGACTCCCTGATAACTTATTTCCATACTCAACTCGAATATCCATCTACCCCTAAAATCCGATCAAAATTTTAGGCTTGCGAATCTCTCTTCTCCCCCATTCCACCTCCATCCCTCTGCTCCAGCAGCCTGCCCGCCTCCTCATCCGCCTATGCGGCCTTTTCCTGCGCTTCCTTCGCCTTCAGAGCCTGCAGTTTCGAGTGGTTATAATACGCCACGCCCAAGAATGCCAGGCCTAAACCGAACAAGTTCACTAGTTTGACGGTCTAAGTAACACCAACATGACATACGATATGCGAAATGACACGACACACGACACGACACGACACGCTATTTTTAAGAAAATAAAAAATTCCGACACGTTGGGCCACGTTATATATTAAATATACATTTTTATATATACATAATATTATCATTTTTATGATTATTTCAATCAAATTAATTTGAATTAAATTCATAAATAAATAAATAATTAAAAATCCTAGAATAAATATACACTAAAAACATTAATTCGCCATTTATTAATATCATTCATTATTTCAATTTGATAAATTCAACTTTATTTCAATAATTCATAAAACTTGGAGAAAAAACAAGCGATTCATATTATGGACTCACATATTAAATATGTTGGAAGAGGAGAAAAAACTTAAGGCATGAATTGTATATCATGGAAAGTGGTAGTCAAAGAGAAGAGAAGACTAGATTTTTTTTTTTATTTCTTAATTTATTATTTTTCTTGTTGTGTTTTATATTTTCACATATATATTTTTTACCTTTCATTTATTGAATTTTTAAAATTGATCTCAATATCAAAATCACATGTTGAAAACTCGTATGTTAGAATTTTGACTTAAGTGTCTGGGAGTGTCGAGAAAGTTGACCAGGTGCCGGATTTTCCGATATGTGTTGACTGAGTGTTGGAGAGTGTGGGAGAGTATTAGATACGTGTCGAAATGTCTGACACCACATGAAGATTCTTAGAGATTGTCGGTGTTTCATAGGTGACAGTGTCCTGAATGACCGACCAAGAGAAGGCGACCAGCAGCCAATCCTTCACAACCCCGGCCACATTCATCGTCAATGCCGAGGTCTTCCCGACGAGCAAGAACACGGCCAGATTCAGGGCGAAGGCGCACAGGGAGTTGGTGCCGAAGATCACGAAATCGAAGTGGAAGCTCGAGGTCTCCCTGAGGACGGGGAACTCCACGAAGATCCAGGGCACGAAGAGGAAGGCCAGGCAATAGGGGGCGAGGTAGTAGAGGGAGGTGATGGGGTTGAGCTGGATCCCCTTGGAGGTGAGCAAGATTTAGATCATGACGAGCCTGGTTGCCTCGAAGGCGACGGCGCCGAGCAGGAGGACGACGCCCCAGACTATAGAGTGAGTAAATTGTTCATTTCTTTCAAGGCCCAACAACAGAAATGGCCCAAATAAGGTGGTGAGCGCCGATTAGTTTCTTACCAATAGACCATCCCTGGACAGTTGGGACTTGGAAAAGTAGATGAGAGAGGGCGGCACTGGCATAGGTAGCCATGTAGCGCTCACCAGAAAACTGGGGTGAACGATGGTTTACCTTAGGATGCACCCAATCTAATGATCTGTCAATTGGCAGGTGCAGGTAATGGATCCAAACTTGTTTGTTGATCAACAGTTTCTCATGCCAAAAAAATTAAAAAGAGGTTATATTGCCAAAAGTTACATGTCAATGATGTCATAAGGTATTATTTAGAAGGCGACAATGACATCTCCAAGTTCTCATTTCAATCAAATGATCTGCACACCTAATATTTTCTCAGTGTGGCCACATATTGGATTCATTAGTAGGCCCTAATGAGTTAAGGTCCATGAACAATGCTAATTGATCAATTGACTACTTTGGTCAATTCTATGTAACTCATAGCTAGATCTATTAAATAAGTGAGTTTGATCGGATTTGAGTCAAGTTATAAATGTTCTTCTCAAGTTGATCCATTTAACCCGTTTATTACCTATTAATTATAATGCAAATTTCTTGACCCATACTAATGCCTAACCTACTCATTTAACCAATTTAAGAGATCATGTTTCTTATGTTTTTTTTTTTAAATTATTACTAAAATATTTTAATGCAATTCAAATTTAGTGGACATCTTTATAATTTTTTAAAATAATTGAAGTTCCATTTGTTTCTTGATTTTTTTAATAACAATATTTTCTAATGTTTGTAAATAAATTATTTTTATTTTTTATTTTAAAATAATTATTATTATTTTTTATTTTCTAAAAAAACATTTTCATTTTTTTAAAATTGATTTTTTAGTTTTTTCCCCCTTCTTCTTCAGCCAATCGGTGAGGCTTGAGCTCACTCAATTCTAGTGAGGCTTGGTGAGGCTCGAGCTCACTCAATTCTGGTGAGCTGAGTCTCGCCAGATCCGACGAGGTCAAGCTTGCCTGAGGCCTTGCCAGATCTGCGACTTCGAGCTCACCCGAGACTGGCGAGTCTCAAAGCCTCGCCAAATGTCAGCAAGGCCTTTGCTTCACCCAATCTTTGACCTCTAGTTCATCGAGGTCGGCGAATCTCGAAGCCTTGCTAGATGTTGGCGAGGCCGAAGGGTCACCTGATCAACGACCTCAAGCTCACCCAAGGTCAATGGCTTGTCCCTCGCTTAGCCAATTGTAGGTTGTTGGATTGAAGCCTTGCTAGATGTCGGCGAGGCCAAAGGCTCGCATGATTATCAACCTCTAGCTCGCTCGAGGTCGGCGGCTTGTGCCTTGCTTAGCTAGTTGTGGGTTGTCGGAGGAAGATGGAAGAAGGAAGAAGAAAGAAAAGAAAAATGAAAAAAAAAAAGAGAAAGAAAAAAGAAATATAATTATAATTATAATTTTGATTATTAAAAAAATAATTTTATAAGGCTAAAGAGGGATAGAGTGTGTGTAAGCCTTGTATTGGAAATAGGTCATAAACTTAGGCACGCATGACAACCATTTTATTTATGTTCAAGAACAATTTTTCTATTTCAGACTTTTTCTAAAACAGAAATCCGTTTGGTGACACAATTTCATTTTTTCATTTCTGGAACAAATTTTTAGTCTAGAAAAAGGTTTAGAACAAAAATGAGAAATAAAAACTTTTCTTATCGTTCATCCTCTTTACTAGTCGGCCACCCACCTGCCATCTGCCGTTGGTCGCCCATTGTCTTCCATCCATTGTTGTCCTTCGTTGGTTGCTCGCGGTTTGTCGTTGGCTGTTGCCATTGTCGCCATCTTCGGTTGACAGCTACTGCCATTTGCCGATAGCCGCCTATCACAGTTTGCCGCTAGTCGTCGTTGTTGCCATCATTGCTCCTTGGGAAGGAGAAATTTTATGTTGTTATCGAAAGAAATTCTATTTTATGAGCAAAAATTTTGTGTCATTATCAAATATGAATTTCTACTTAGAAACTCATCTAAAATTAGAAATAGAAAAAATTATTTCTCTTTCAGAAATCAATTTCTGATCGAATAGTTATCATTCTCATTCTTAATCCTAGACCCATTTATTTTAACCTTTAAAATTTTAAACCCATTTAAGGAAGGTCTATAAAATTAAAGTGACTCACATATGATCTATTTTTTTTTTTTGACCCATTTATATTATAAATAGGTCATATATGAGTTTAAGATTCATTTTGACATATAATAGTTGGACACCGGTCATTTCATTTTACTACTTTTCCCTTTGTGTACTCTTCGCCTTGCGATAGTGAGGGACGGAGCTGCAACATCCGTTGGGGCGGTTACTTTAAATACGTACACCGATCCAATCTTGATGTGCAGAAATATTGTTAAGGAGAGCATTACATACTAGTGAAATCCAAAGCTTTCTTCCTAAAACTAAGCTTTCTCTTTTTGTAATGTGGGTTTTCCAGGTGAATTCAAAACCCTACAAAAACAAAGGGATCAAACATGTAGTACCTTCGTAATTTCAAAAACACAACAGACAAGCAAGAACTTCAGTTGGGGTCGTAAAAGGACTTCCCCCTTGAGCATAATACCGATGAATTTTCAACAGAATCTCAGATTGAGACATGTCACTAGCGAGGATCTCCATCGATTGCATTGAAGTGAGGAGGGGACATGATGTCCAGATAAGCACAAATCAGCACATGCCTCTAGTGTAAGGGCACTGTACTCATGCCGAGAAAAAGTTGCTCGCGTTGTCCATGGACTATTACGTATTCATGGAAGTGGGCGGTGGATGGATAGGTTTTTGAGAATCAACTAATGAAGGGTTTTATATAATCGACCAATCCATGGGAAAGCACTCACACTGCGGCAGTTTTGTGTATAAGTTATGTCTATAATCGACCAATCCATTTGGTTTAATTATGACTTTATAATCAACTTGAGGTTGGCGAGGTCGAGCCTCGCCAATCGTAGCCTCTAGCTAGTTGCCGAAAGCTAGGCAATTAGTAGAGGAAGAAGTGGAAAAAAAGAAAAGAAAAGAAAAATTAGAAATATAAAAAATAAAAAAATTGAAAAATATTTAAAATATAATAAATTTTGTCCATGTCAACGTTGGTTATATCGCGTAGAACGATTGACGCCCATATCTGCGAATTCCGGCCAAAATTAGCCGGATGAATTTAATTAGCAAAAAGTAAAAATGTTTAAGATTCAATTGTCAAAATTGAAAGATTTAAGACAAAATTGATAAAAATGCAATAGGTTTAAGATTTTTTTAATAATTTTCCCAAATTAAAAGAACCTGCGGACCTGTCAAAAAGATTGTGCATATGCAAGCAGTCTTTTAGTTCCCGATGGCAAATAAACAACGTTTTGGTAACTTAGAGAGAGAGAGAGAGAGAGAGAGAGAGAGAGAGAGAGAGAACGGGGCTATGAATAGTCGACAAGTTTGTCTTCGAGATTCGCGAGATAGAGTTTCAAATTTGCAAATAAGAGAGATGGGTCAGATAGTAATGGCAATAGTATTCATGAGCTTAATGAGCAAAGAAATGGGCTTGCTCGTTCTTGGAGACGTAGGGACTGCTTCTTCCTACGATCCACCTTACACCCGTAAGTCCAAACCCGCGTTAACTTCTCTCTTTCAGTCCGCAAACTGATTCAGTCAGCAGAATTTAATATAGGATCGATCATGCAATCAATTTTTTGCTTGGCAAACTGGCTAAACAGAATGGGAAATACTGTTGTATATCATCTGGTGCATTGTTTACAAGTACACAAATGCATGTTTATCCAAGAGTTTCCAACAAGGCGAAAATGACATGTGATATCTCAATAAATATCGCCACAAAAACGACGTAATGACTTTATGGTATCATTGTATATAAAGTATCTCTCTTAATAATAATCCACGCATGAAATAATACTTCTGTAGGTAATATGTGACTCTCGCAACCTTTCCTTTTCTCGTCATTTTTTTCTGCGGGGCGGCAACCGGATGCAATGGGTATAGGGCAGACCAGTGTCCTCCGGGGAATCTGTTCATGGCGATGAGCGAAGGGTTGTGGGACAACGGAGCAGCCTGCGGGCAGCGATACCGGCGGCGGTGCCCAAGTGGCAGCAACAGGCCGTGCAAGGACGGCACGGTGGACGTCACCGTCGTGGATTACTGCCCCAAGTCTCCATGCCCCTCCACCATTCTCTTATCCACCAATCCTTCTCCGCCATCTCGGAATCTCCCCCCGCCAAAATCAACGCCGAATATATCCAGTAAAATTTCTCTCTCTCTCTCTCTCTCTCATATTTTTGCTACTCCAACAAGTTTGGCAGTGGATGAATCATTGGCCTTAGTTCTTGAATGAAGGACATGATCAGGTTTCTCTGTCCAAGGAATGAAGACTGGAAAAGGAAGCTCTAGTTAGAACTTTATCTTACATTATCAGAATTCAAGTGTTATCCTTGACACATGTAGATGTTTGCATCTTTAAAGTGAAAGAAAGACCGTTTGGTTAAGATCCTGAGCAAAATTCTGTTTTATGCGAAAGGAAACGATCGTTCATGGACTCGCCATCGAAGTAGTTGTTCACGAATTACTGAATGATCACGACCATAAAATGAAAGAAACAATTGTGGGCCATATTTTGTTGCTATTCGATTTGGCAAGACACATTTTGACATAAATCAAAGCTAAACAACCTTTAGAGAAACTCCTATTTCAACCATTAATAGATATCTTCAAATTCCTACCTTCAAAGCAATTCAACCTCAACCGGTCCTCCAAAATTCAAGTGATGTTTTCGACTAAACAAACGAGGCATTGGTCCTGTAGGAAATCCAAGCAGGCAATGATAAGAACATTCTTCATTGTCAGTGAAAAGTATTGAAGCATTTTCGGAACGAGGGGTGGGTAGTAGATTAATTAGAAGTTTGAGGTTCACTCACTATGAAGAGAAAGCATAAGCTTCCACCATATGAAAAATCGTGATGTATATATATTGGAGTGCAAATTAGTAGACTGACATTAAGGGAAAAGTATCAAAAAAATTCTACACCTATTACAATTATGCTAATTCAGTCCTAAATCTTTTATAATTGCGTCAATTTAATTTTAAACCTTTTTGTAATTGGCCAATTCAATCCTAAATCTTTTACAAATATGCTAATTCAGTCAATCTGGTCAATTTTGGCCGGCAAACGCTGACATAGATAATTTTCAACAATATTTTATTTTTTTGAATTTTTTATTATTTATTATTATTTTTTTTTTTTTTTTGTTTCCTTCTTTTCCCCATAATGGCTTGGCGAGGGTTGTAGTCCTCACCTAGCCTTGCCCAGATTTGGATGAGGCCTAGGGGCCGCAAGCAAGGCGGCTTCACCTAGATTTGGGCAAGGCCGGCCTCGCCATGGCCACTTGGACTGTGGGTGAAGGTGGCCTTGACTGTGGCTAGCAAGCCATGGCCGCCTTTCCTAGCGAAGGCAGCCACACTTAGATCTGGGCAAAGCACCCCATGAGCAGTTGGTGAGGGCTTCATGGCTCTTGCATAGCGACCAACGAGCCTTGCCAGAGCCTCACCATCTATTATGGGGGAAAAAGCAAAGAAGGAAGAAAAGAAGAAGAGAAAAGAAAAAGAAAAAGAAAAAAGATTAATAAAAAATTAATATATTATTAAAAATTGTTCACGTTAGCGTTAGTTGGACGACGGTACCAACGGGCGTTTACGTCAATGCCGCTTGACCAAAATTGACCGGATGGATTGAATTGGCACAATTCAAAATGTTTGGGATTGAATTGATAAAAAAAAAAGAATTAAATTGACATAATTGCAATAGGTTGATAACATTTTTGATAATTCTTCCTTAATAACTTTATTGGGCAGATTGTCAAGTGAAAACCAACTTCGAGTATGTCAATATATTCAGTTAGATCGCATTCAATAAAAAAATTTAAAGCTACTAAGTTATGGACTAGCTATTATATTTTAATTGCTTCAATCATATCAATTCTTCGATGTAATAACATAATATAAATGTGCATGCAGTAAGGAATTGCAAACCGGTTCTCGATAAGCCTCCAGCTATGATCTCACTAAAGGGTGGACAATGATAATTTCCTACTCCACACACTGTTGCTTAACACGATGGTTTTCGCAGATAATGCTCACCATGTCAATGCGCTTCTCTAATCAATAATGATTTGACATATTTTAGGCTATAACGTGGACTTCCGATGAGAGAGCCGTCAAATCTTTCTCTATTATTAGTAGTGAAAGTCGCATGCGCATTTCCAGACCTACTCTTGTTCGCCCACCAGATCACTCGTCAGCCCATTAGCCGAAGTTCAAAGCAGCGTTGCTTCTAGCTTCACATCCACCAAGATTAATCAACCAAGGGTGTTTCACTCGATCACTGAGCCGCAGGCGCAGCCGCTGCCGCGGCGATGCCCCTGCTGCCGCCGGGGCAATTCGATTTGATCTCTTCATTTTCTCATCACATATGCCATTAACTTTATTAGACTTCATGCCATATTTTTGTTAAGCTATTTAGTGAATACTGCTAATTGGAACATGACAGAACCTCATGCACATTTGAGCAGTTTCTCAAAGTATATTAGGGGGTCATCAGCTGATCAAATCTGTAGTGGCCAACGATTATCTCTATAAGTGGTCGCATTAGTTTATGGCCAAGATAAGAAAGGTGGTAGCATCAGTTTAAAAGGAATGCCTTATGCTTTGTGAATGCAAAGGTCTGTTTATATATAGAAGTTGCAATTTTAGTCAATTTTATACAGGATGGAACTATCCCGCGGACGTGTAAAATTGAATGAAATCGTCCACTTTTCCCTGTGAACCTTTTGCACTTCCAATACTATAAAACTATTAAAAACTTTGGTCATCTGTAGAGCTAGCTTCCAACGGGTTGTATTAGGAAGATGGGGGTGACATCAATTCCAACTGAACAAAAAGGCATGGAAATGGAGATTGAAAATGTATAAGATTAGAACTTCAGATTGCACGAATCACCAAAAACCAATAAAAAGTCATCTTTGCGCGCAGAGAGAGAGAGTATTAAATCTATGCATGGACATGACTCAATTGGTGTAAATAAGATCAAAACGGGAGACTACTTAAGAACCACAGGTCTTCTCTCTGACCAATCAGGTTCTGTGCTGATGCTGTACTAGCAATAACAATATTAAATCTATGCGTGGACAAGACTCAATTGGTATAAATCAGATCAGAACGGCTCTTCTTGTGTCATTGCATTCAGCTGTCCCGTTGGCCCTGTCAGATTATCATCATGAAGTTCTCCAGCGTTAGACCATTTCTCTTGTTTTCTCTACTCGCCTTTCTACCTTTGACCGATCAGCCTCATCTTTCTCATGCCGGCGTCGGCACGGCCGCTTACTACAGTCCTCCATACACACGTACGTACAATCTCCCTCCTCCTCTGGAGAAAATATTCAGTGGTTCGTAACTGCCGCGTCAACAGCTGATGTGGCGTGTTAATGTACTATTAACCAAATGAAAATTGACACGTGTCATTAAAAAATAAATTAAAAATCCCTTAATCCACCTAGATTTCTCTTTTCCTCCTCTTCCATCTGCATGCACGAGCCCAACCTCCGCCCCTCCTTCCGCCATCGCCACCGGCGGAGTTGGAGCTACCGGCGCCGCATCAAACCAGTTTGGCCGTCTGCTCCGCCCATGCCTCAGTTCCAAATCCAACGGGACGACGTAGAGGGTGGATGTGGAGATTATCTCCAGATCTGGTTTGCCGCTTCAGATCTTGGCTCGTCCATGGCTGCCGACGAAGAGCTCAACAACTTTGCCGCGGACCAAGAAGCCGTCCATGGCTGACCGCTCCTCTGCATCTCCAGATCTAGTTTGCTGGTCTTGGCTCGTCCATGGCTACCGGCGACGAGCTCAACAGCTTTGCCGCAGACCGCGGCAGCTACGGTGGGGCAGTGATTCAGGGACGGTGGCGGCAGCGGCGACTTGGGCTGTGGAGATGGCCGAGCCCAGGCGGAGCGGAGGTCGAAGATGGAGGAGAAAAGAGAAAACAAATTAATTTTTTAGATTTCCATGTCAACATTCGCGTGTCAAAATCTAATTGGATATCAGTAAATAAGCGCATGCCGCGTCAGCTGTTGACGTGGCGCTTGTGAACCACTGAATATTTTCTCCTCTCGATCTCTCTCACACATAAATTTGATCATTGTGTTTCAGCAAGTGCATGTTATGGCAATGATTCAGCGCAGTTCCCACCGAGCAACCTCTTTGCGGCAGCAGGTGAAGGGATATGGGACAACGGAGCATCGTGCGGGAGGCAGTACCTAGTAAGGTGCACCAGCTCCACTGTTTCTGGAATATGCATTCACAGCCAGATTGTCAAAGTCCGAATCGTCGACTGTGCTCTATCATCGTCTTCACGTCCCTCAAGTAGCAACACGACCATGGTCCTCTCGACGACAGCATTCGAACTGATCGCAAAGTTTGCCGCAGCTGTCAACATTGAGTATCAACGGTACGATCATTTCCTCTCCTAATTGGTTGTCTTTAGACGGACACTAAGCACCCATTTGGTATAAATCAGACATGAACACAAACTCAATCCAGTGAGAGAAACCCGAATCTGACAGGGGTCAATGCCGATGAGCTCTAACATGGTTATCGTCCTGAATCTCATTGAACTGAATTTACACAGTTTTGACAATACTTGGCCAAGTTTGGCTAAGTAACCGACGTGAATGCAATGGTGCAATACTTATCGTCATCTCTTACGAATGACACGATGTTTCTGATGCGAAAGGCATCAGCTAAAGGTGGCAAACGCTTGGCCATATGCCTTTGATTAAGCAGGCTCCTCCTCCATCTTTAATGTCGAGATCTCTCACTTCATGACAGAGATAAATTGAACAGTCAATAATTTCATTTTATGTGTCTCATATGCTGTAGGTTTATCTTTGGGTATTCGGACGCTGAAGATAAAGTGATAACGATAGCAAATTTTCTTTTGACATCTTTCTTGGCAGGGTTTGAAGCGGAGATACACATCTGAGCTGGTCAGCGAGTTGATGGGTCAAATGATTGGGAAATTACTGAGGGCAATATATTACAGATATTATCCTTATATTCCGGAATAGCTAGCTTTCTTATTAGAATAAGATAACTATTTCTCATTAAATTAAAGTACCTGCTTTACTATTCATATTGTTCTGGGATACCTCTTGATCGTAAAATATTGAAAAAAAGAAAAGAAAATGATATTGTTTAGAAATTGTTCTTGATAACAAAAAGGTAGATTATTCTTCACCAAAAAAAAAACAAAAAAACAAAAAAGTAGATTATTTATTTTTGTTTTTGTTCCAAATATGTTCTCTATTCCGAAAAATAAAAAATTAGTTGATGTTACCAAATATATTTTTGTTCTTTTTCTATTCTGAATAATAAAAAAAATAGAAAAAAATAGTTATCAAATAGATCATAATTATATCAAGGATTAAGTGCGCTTGTTTGATCAAGAAATGATTTGACATATTTCAGTCTATAACGTGGACTTCCTACGAGAGAGCCGTCAAATCTATTTCGATTATTAGTAGTGAAAGTCGCATGCGCATTTCAAGAGCTATTCTTGTTCACCCACCCGATCACTTATCAACCCATCAGCGTAAATTCGAAGCAGCTTTTGCTTCTAACCTCACACCCACAAGATTAATCAACAAAAGGTGTTCCACTCAATCATTGAGCCGCTGCTGCCCCCACCGAGGCAATTCGATTTGATCTCTTCATCATTTTCTCAGCACATTTGCCATTCACTTTATTAGACGTCATGCTATCTTTGTTTAAACTAACATATCTGACTTGCTATCCAGTGAATACTACCTTTTGGAACGTGACAGCACCTCATGCAAATTTGAGCAGTTCGTCATAGTATATTAGGGGGTTATCGGCCGATCATACCTGTAGTGGCCGACAGCGCATTAGTTTATGGCCGAAGGAAAATGGTGGCAGCATTAGTTTAAAAGGAGTGCCTCATGCTTTTTGAATTCAAAGGTCTAATTATATATAGAAGTTACAGTTTTAGCCGATTTCATATAGGACGGGACCGTTTTATGAACATGTAAGGTTGAATGAAATAATCCATTTTTCCATGTGATCCTACCTAACATGGCTTTCAATGCTATCTCAAGATACCCTGATGTCAAGATCAATGTTGAATATACACAGTAAAAGTATCTCCTATTTCTCTCAAGAGGCAGAATAAGTTTCACGAATATGCTTATCAGGACTTTCTCTTGCATGCAGGGTTTGATAAGAATGTAAGCCAAGATTGGAAGGTTTGTTTCACCAGGGAATTAAGACATACAAGCTGTACAAGCATAAATATCCCGATGACAACACCAGTAACATCATGTCTTTTGTTGCGAAGGTAGCTTCATATGATAAATACCCAAGGAATCTGCTTTACACCTGTAGCCTGTACATTACAAAATGTTTGTCTCTGTCTCACTTGCCCCATGACAACATCAATCCACCCAGTGAATAATCGTCTCGAATATGACATTAGATTTCCATTACAAGAAATATCCAGGGAGGCAGCGACTAGGCATGAATCTGCTCTAGCAGAATCAGCATGTTAGTCTATGGAACTCCTAGAAAATGCTCCATCATCAAATTACTCTGTCTGCATGATGAATCCATCAAGTCACTCAGTCAAAAACGCATGATGAATCCGAGGCAAAGACGTTCTCTTTTATTGCTTTGCAAAGGCCAAGGCCAAGACATCTGACAAACGAAGTAAGTTCTCTCAGAAAAGTTCTCTCAGAACAGGTCCATCATAAAGATAATGGAAAAGATATTCATAAAGTGGGCCTACCTGAATAGTGGGGAGACCTGGCTGAAGAATAAATTTTGTATATTTGAATGAGGACTTCTTCTGGCACTTACTAACGGAATAATATATCAGATTATTTTTGTTGGAGATCAAATAGGCAGAAGATAGAACAATTGGAAGCTGTGATAATGGTTTTGTCACTTTTTCACAAGATTGTGATCACTCCGCTTTTAATGTTGCAATTATTGGCGATGTCTCTCAAAATAAGGATGAAAACTCTGAACTCCATCCAGATACAAAGGTGTCTGCATTTCAATTAAGCGTGATACCTGCATGAAGCTCATAAAGTTTAGGAAAAAAGGACAATAACTGAGGAAGGTCAGCTAAATGTTAGGGTGCTACTGGGAAAGTCCAAGTCGAAGAAAGTGATCTAGCGTAGAACCAGCAGTACAAGATTAGATTAGATCCATAACAGCCACCTGATGTCATGTGCATCAATATTAAGAAAAAGTAAGTCATAAAAAACTAAAACAAGCAAGAAAGTAGAACTCAGTTTACTAGCAAATTCTGTGTAGTTGTGAGATTAAGCCTTGACCAAGAAGCGCAGAGAGAGATAGAGAGAGGGAGGGAGGGAGGGAGGGAGATCAAAGCGGATCACTTACTGCTTGGCGAAATGCAAACATTTCTTCTTGACCAGATAGCATGGATAAGATCCCAGTTGGGGCACCTCCAGAACTCACATTGCCTTCTGCTAAGACATCCCGGCGAAGTTTACTTCCTTCTATCTCAGTCTCAAATTGAAAGCTGGGCAAGGCAACAAATGGTGATAAGTTCATAGTTTTGAATCAAGTCACCAAGCATCAAACAAAATATTATATGGTAGCAAAATTCCTGTTACTCCAGCACGACAATTTCATCAACTTAAGTCGAGCAAAACAGTGGTAGAAAGAAAAATCTAGAACATTGAAAATAGGAAGTATTGGGTATGCAGTGGCTACTAATTCCTGGTTTGGGAATCCATAGTTGCTGCTGCAAGGTTCTGGGACATAGATACCATTCTTAACCAGGGTTTCCGTTCATGATATTACTGTTCTTTCTTTTCATGCACCCGAAGTTTTCTAATTTGAATAAGTTATGATCACTCAAAAATGTCTTATTATATCATGAGCATGAAGATTATAGGATACAAATCCTATAAATCATTAAAGTGATGGAAGCACACACGTTACCATGCCAACATTTGTTTCTTATAGAGGTTGTCATAGGATATATCTCCATGGACAGGGATATGGGCCTAGGATACTCAAATAAAATGACAAGAAAACTGCAGGATAACAGGTCCATTTAGATGTTCAACTGCTACTTAAAAAGAAGAGTTGCTAAATTTTGAGGCAGGACCAAACCATTTCAGTCAAAGAATTCTCAATATGGGAAAATCAGAACACTCGAAGCCTGCAGACTGCATCTGTGCTCATGTCTCTGGACTGCAACGGATGTAACAATTTTCTTACTGAAAACGGACTCACCTCTCCAAATCAAACAGAGTACCTTCTTCAGTTCCTTGAAATAAATCATCAATAGAAGAAGCTGCAGTGCAAACCAGGCGGCAGTGATGGTTGTATAGCTCATCAATGAGGGTGATAAACCTCCTTGCCTGAAATTTGTGAGTCAATAATTCCATGAAAAATGCTGCATAAAAGCAGGTAAGATTAACAAAAATCCCTTACTGCCTTGCTGAGAGACACGTACAGAATTAAAGACTCAGTATATAAACAGAATTCGACGGGCATACATGCATCTACGCACACAAAAATTTTCAACAGGTACGAGTTTTTTACATTTTCATCTGCATGTCCGATAGACAATATTCTACTTCCATCTTATCGGAACTTGATATCATCGTTCGCCATACATCAGAGAGTCCATGAAGCAGTATTTCTAGAATAAATAGTCAGTACTTGGAAAATGGTGATGTACCTTGTCATGGATGCGCATGCTCATTTTTGGAATGTCAGATATGAAGACAGTAGGATAGTTCCTAGCAACAGCAATATAATCTGCAGCTCCCACCTGTGCATGACAGGATAAAACCTTCAACAAAAGCAACAAGCTTGACATAATAGAAGGAGGCTAAAGATTGTTTATCAAACTTAACTGGAAAGTTCAGAGACATTGTCCTTAAAATGAAGGTAAAGAGAATTTTGTTAGACTTCCGGAATGTATCAAATTGACTAGATTAATTAACTTCCTTTAGATGGAACGAGGCAACTACAATTTTTCTATAAATCATCAAGAAGTTCTACTCTTGGTAATTAACATCAGCAACTACAATTTTTCTAAAGGAATAAAGGCACAAGAGGTCCCCAAATTTTTCCAAATTATTCAATATGGTCCTCGAAACTTTTTTTTTTTTTTTTTTTTTTTTTTGGGGGTGTGAATTGGGTCCTTAAGCTATAGTTTTCTTTATCGACTTGGTCCTTCTGTCAAAATTATGGAAGGAAAAGCTGTCGTGGCCATTAAGTCACCATCAAATGCCGACAAGGCGCCCTTAATGGCATCCAAAAAATAAAGAAGGATAGCAGGTTTATTGAAAAGTAAAAAAACAAAATTCTAAAATCTTTTAGAAAAAAGAAAATCTGATCCTAGGTTGGGTGACTTCGGTGCAGCAGTTTGGGTCGTGCCGCCCTAGGATAGGGCACAGCACGCATGAACCCAGGCCAGATCTGGCCCAGCCTGTGCAACCCTGGCCAGGTGTAGCCTGGGTTGGCGCAACCCAGACAGCAGTCAGCGAGGGAGGCCAAGCCCTTGCCAGCATGTGGGGGTTGCCACCACTCACCCTTGCCGCCTTCCCCTTCTCCTCTTTTTCTCTCTTAGGGTTTGGTCTTTTGTTATTGTAAATTTCGAATATGCTATACAGTTCACATACGAATATTGTATGTAAGCACTGTCAGCAATAAGATGGCGCTAATGTGTCTGTCCACGTCAGAACCTCCGCAACTCAAACAAAAACGCATATATTTTAAGGAACCGATTGCACCAAAAAAAAAAAAAAGTTCAGGGACCTCATTATACAATTTCAAAAAGTTCAGGAACAGATGTTGCCTTTTCCCTTTCCTAAAACAAAGCAAAATTAGACAACATATCCAATTAGCTTTCCAAGAGACTGTACTCAGCAGTGTTTACATTGTTGTTTCTTCATAGTCAGGCAGTTAGCTCCCTTCTTCCATTTTTCTGTCTTAATCAAGTCGTTGATTTTGAAAATTCTCTCTTACAACAGGGTTCAAATCATACTGCTAAATAAAAGAGCTCTGCCCATGTTAACCCATCATGAAGAGAGATTCAACTGTGCATCATGCATGTAAAACAAGATCTCAAATACAGAGCCTACTGGATGTGAGACTGATAACATAAAGTTATGGAATCTCAAAGAGAAGAAAATACCATACCGGCAAACCGCATAGATACTCAAATGTAAACCGTGCCACTCCATTGCAGCTTTCTGGAACCTCCAGTGTTCTGTTATGATTTATATGCATTACAGCAGTTTTATCAAATTATAGACATGCTAATACTTAACAAATGGAGTACCTTCCAAACATCACTCCTAGAGTTGTGGAAGTTATTTGTCCACCTGACTTGCTTGTTATCTCATGCCACATCCTCTGGAATTCCTTCTGAGCATTGCCATCTAAAGGCCAGAAAAAATGATCCTGCACTTTGCATAGTTGACATCTCAACAACAATATGATAGAAAATCATCTCAGAATATAGTAACTTGCTTTGACTTTAATAGCGCTTGACATTGCAATCCAGACAAGTATGAAATACTGGTTATATACTTGTGCACTTTCCCAGTTAAAAGAGTTATAAAACATAGGACACCATCGTTCAACTGTTCTATGCATCTTTCTGCTATAAGGCGTCGATAGTCAATGTCACTTCCTATCAGAATGGTCTGACAGTGTTCCTCCAATTTCCGGACCAATTTGAGAAAGATATCCCGCTGCATACCATTCTGTATCACAATTTAGAAAAGGCAGAAGTTATGTGACGTAAGCAGAATTAAGAAGGTACACAAGGTCATTCTTTGCTAATATTAAATTAGCATACTCCAGACTTGAAGAAAATTCCTTCAACCTACCAACTAATACAGCAACTGGCAAAACTCATAGCTTATAGAGGTCCAATAAATTCTGACATGATAATACAGAAGCAAAGAAATCTCCCAAAGTACGAGTGGCTAGGCAAGGAAAAAGGTTGTGCGGCTTTCCAAAAGGCTGACGTACTTGATTTAAATCATTTGGTGCTCTGTTACCGGTGGCCATAAGTACTGTTCCACTGCCCAATAATCTGCTCAGAATTCCAGATAAGGCGACAATTGCAAATACATCAACAGTCTGCATTAGAGAGCAAAAACAATTGGAGTCATAAAAATTGGGGGAACATCTTGAAGATAATTTCTCTGGAGATTATTTTTGACCCATATATCAGTCAAGGTAGCATCTATGCAAGAATAATGACCAAATTAGGATGACCGAATTAGGACACAGCACAAGTGTGTTCACCTGTATCTCATCGAAGCAAAGAACACTGGCTCCTCTATGATCCTCTCTCTGATCTATGAGAAACATGTCTGCCACTGCTGGAAGGATGTTCTTCATCTATACCTCTTGCTTGTACCTTTCTTCTGCAGCCAACCATTCCTTAACTTTTGTATCAAAGGGGAGATTCATAATCCAGCTAGAGAGATACACGACTGCAAAGACTTGTCCTCTACTTGTTTCTTCCAAATCTGATGCATGCGTGCATTAATCTCAAGCATTGCCTACATAAAACCGGAAAAGGCAACATCACAAGCTCAGGAAAGGACTCAGAAAGAGAATGTCTAAAAAGATGTACACAACAGCACAGCTTGTAACAAAGGGATAGTTTCAAGGCATTGAAGAAAAGGTTTACCTCATGAAAGTGATATCGTCTTCTATGCTTAATAATACCATTGGTAGCGCTATAAAACATATCCATAAGTGTTGTCTTCCCTACAATTTACCATAATTATCAATAGATTTAAAGTTCTGCAAGCAAAGTAAGTATGAAGAAAATTACTTCAATGTTAAGCTTTTTTAGTTTTCTTTAGCTGATATGAACAACTAAACCCTATTGGAAAGTCAATCTAAGTGATCATCACTGCTGCAAGGAGCCGAGTGAAGTATAATGCATGTCTCTTCCCGTGACAGCAAAATTTACCAACGTACCACTGCCCACATTGCCATACAGGTAAAGTCCTTTTGGAGCGGGAGGTGCAGTAGGACGCCAACCAATCATTGAATCCAACTTCCTCTCTCTGTTGAGATATGAGACCCATCTTCCAACTCCTGGCTCTATATTTTCAGGCCTTTTTCTGATAAAGCAGAAAACATCAGAAAAAATGCCTCTTTAATCAATGCGGCTGGCAGACACCAACCTTTACTGTCTATACATTTCTCTATGAAAATATGCAATATCCAACAAATGAGGAAGTGCGAACTGGAGTTCAAATTCCAATAAATTAGTGTCATCACGAAAATCAGGAAGCATTATTTCCAGAAATATCGCTTGTTTTATATTATAGAGCAAATGGGGAGGACATCATTCAAGAAAAAAGGAGTAGAAGCAAATGTAACACATGAGATGAGCCCATAACATATCTAGTGATTGATCAATTATGTCATTGACATATAACAGAAGCACGTCTAGAGTAGCTGCACTTCCATAATATCCTGCATAGGAGATTTGTCAAATAACAAGAAAATAACTCCATCGAGCAACTTGCTTCATATTAATATATGATCGCAAAAATTATATCTACGTCAAAGCCTATGAATTCATAAGAATTTCAAGAAAAGAACCATTGAAACAAAAGCCATACTTGAAGTGCACAGTTTTCTTCAAATGCATTTATAGTGGGCTTACCGAAACATCCACTTCTCAACAAGCTTATTTCTCTGCTTGCTGACCGATGGCCATACATTTCCATGCTGCTTCATTTCTGCTTCTTCTATCAAAATCCTGGGGCAATCATCCTCCCTCTTGTTCTCCCAATCAGCTAGCTTCATCTGCATAGAAAAAGGATAAACCATCAGGAATGAAATTTCGGTAACATAGATGATTACCAAATTAAATTATGAATTAAACAATGCAAATGCATATGTGGTACATGGTATTCTTCCATATCTTTCTCGTACTATTCCAGCCGCCCAAGTAGATTTTCCAATTCGATAGCTACACTTTCCTGGTAAGGATCATGCTGTAGCTTTCCCTGCTTAATGAGATCCTTGTATTGTTCAAGTAGCCCTGAAAATGGCTTTTGCTTTCAGAACCAAGAGTTGGGTTCTCTAAACAACTCAGCTTAGATGCACATACATTTCTCGTACTAATCCAGCCGCCCAAGCGAGCGGCCTATGACAGCTCGGTAAGCCATGTCGATCGATCGAACGAGAAGCTAAGCGAAGCGAAGGCGACTCTTTTGCTTCGATTCGATCTCCTTCCTGCAACTGGAAAAGAGCAGAGGAAGGAGGAGGAGGGAGGCGGGAGATGTCGACGTGGCGGCATTTTGGACGTGCCACGTCAGAAAGTGCGGTGGCCTTTGGCGTGTCTTTTTCCTATTTTTGGGACCGAGTACGGAGAGAGTGACGTGGATGGATTTTGACCATCCGATGAGGCTCCGCGGGGGGGAAAAGCCGTGTTTCATTGGATGAAGTAATTCGGATTTAGCGCACCTTTGGCGATAAATAAAATGAAAGTAATACAGAAAAAATCGATATTCATACTTATACTTCGAATCATGAAAATATAAAAATCATTGGCATTAGATCTCGAGCAAATGAATTAATATGTGGTCAGATCAGACGGCTTTGTGAAGTTGATTGTCAAATTCAATTCCCTGCAATGTTCGGCGGCTTTTTTGGGTATGAAATGGACATTTGCCGTCAGGAAAGTGATTAAATACTTATTTATGTGAAAATGGTGAAAAGGAATACTCACTTTATTTATTTGAAGAAATTACTTTGTCAAATTAAAATTATTTAAATGCCCCTAAGCAGAATCGGTATTAAGCTGAACTTTTACTGACATGAGAGAAGATTCCACCACTACCAACAAATGCAACCCTCCTCTGAGGATGAGATGGGATTCATCAGCACAGAGAAAGGCAAGGATCATCACATTAAGAGAACTCTGCACCAGCTTGAGACGACCGGATCCGATGCATGCGACATTTGCATTGTCAAGAGTCGTCCTGAGTTCCAGGATGGGCCGATGAGTAACTCATACCCTTCGACAAAGGGCAGAAAAATGAAGAGTTTGACATCAAGGTAGGACAACAAAGTTTGCAGGTCGAGAAAGGCAAACATGTGACTTTAACACAGATTCATTTGCCACATTGAGCCTGAAGCAGTTTCCTCTAGTTTTTGGTACATATGAACTACACTACTCAGATTGTCCAGAGTTAAGGAGCTAACAACAGTCCACCCAAACATGGCAAATTGCAGAAGCAGAGGCTGCCACAGCTCATCTACCGATGAGGCTGCGATACCTTCAACATGTTTCGAGTCATGCTACGCATTTGAGATCATTGGATGAGACATCATCTGAATGAAGATGAAAATATGAGTAGCAACTTCTCAACATTCAATGTCGGTTTGGATGATAGGTCATGATCTGTTCATTTACCTTTCTCAAAAACTGAGGATCCATACCCCTGCTAACAGAAGGAACATGACCTATAGATCAAACAAACTCATGCGAAAAGGATGATTTCCTGCACACTAATTAGCTCTAAGTAGAATTCTGCCAAAGTTTGAGACTTGAAATACAGATGATTCAGGGCTGGTTAAGCACTACACCACATGCTAGAGGGATATCAGTTAAATCATTTGACAAGTCTACAAGACAGCTTCTATTCTGGCACACTCTACATTCTGAGCTTTCATAACTTCCACAGTGCATTTCAGTTTAATATTTCAACAGCAAAGTGCAGAATGAATGTGAAACGATAGCGGCATTCCTTTCCTCCATCATATGGCAATGCAAACGACTGAGATCTACTCACCTAGCCAGCATTCACAAATCTCCTAGCAAAATATGTAACTCCTCATTCATGAGAATCACAGGGCAACACAAGGTAAGAGCGGACCGACCTAACCACCCCAAAAAGAATGGCGTGTCACAGAACTAGTGGTTATTCATATGACGAACTAATGATTACTACCATCACCAAGAGTTTGAGAGTGCCTCGGTTAGTATCTGCCATAACCAGTGACAATTAGCGACCGATCATTATCTTCGTCGAAACTAGGTACTATATGCATTACAGTGTTTCTCAGGAACTCATTCTCACATTCGCATAACACAAACGCTGTCCCATAAAGGCTCGCCCTTCAGAAAGTACTGACAAGCAACGGACACAAGCAAATCTCATGGGTTTCAAATAAGAGTCAGGGACAGTGAAATCAAAGATGCAATATGTATACCAGCCCAGCAACTCAAGACAAAAACTCACATACATATATAATTCATAAGAGTCAATAAGCACCGAAACCCAATAAATGAAAGTCGCTACAATGCTAGTGTGAAGAACAATAAGGGTAAACAAAAAGAGAAACATGGGAAACATAGCAGGCCATCGAGATTCCTTCAACTCGAGTAAAGCACGTAGTCGCATCCAAAGCGATGAACATGAATCTTGACCCTGCCACAAGCGCAAGACATCATTAAGTAGCGGATGACGCGGACAACATAAATGCCACATACCAAATGGTGCAAATTGAAATTGAGAGACATGACACTCATGACACTCAATCCACTTGCCCTTCCTCCTAACCAATATAGTATCCACCAAGACTCCCTGATAACTTATTTCCATACTCAACTCGAATATTCATCTATCCCTAAAATCCGATCAAAAATTTAGGCTTGCGAGTCTCTCTTCTCCCCCATTCCATCTCCATCCCTCTGCTCCAGCAACCTGTCCGCCTCCTCATCCGCCTGCGCGACCTTCTTCTGCGCTTCCTTCGCCTTCAGAGCCTGCAGTTTCGAGTGGTTATAATACGCCACGCCCAAGAACGCCAGCCCGTAACCGAACAGGTTGACAGGCGTGACGGTGTCCTTAATGACGGACCAAGAGAAGGCGATCAGCAGCCAATCCTTGACGACCCCGGCCACATTCATCGTCAATGCTGAGGTCTTCCCGACGAGCAAGAACACGGCCAGATTCAGGGCGAAGGCGCAGAGGGAGTTGGTGCCGAAGATCACGAAATCGAAGTGGAAGCTGGAGGTCTCGCGCAGGACGGGGAACTCGACGAAGATCCAGGGCACGAAGAGGAAGGCGAGGCAGCAGGGGGCGACGTAGTAGAGGGAGGTGATGGGGTTGAGCTGGATCCCCTTGGAGGTGAGCAAGATTTGGATCATGACGAGGCGGGTGGCCTCGAAGGCGACGGCGCCGAGCTGGAGGACGACGCCCCAGGCGTCGAACTTGGCCTCGCCGTAGGCGGCGACGGCGACGCCGAGGGAGATGGAGAGCATGTTGACCATGGTGTCGGCCTTGAAGCCGTCCTTCTTGAGGAGGACGCCGATGGAGTAGACGGCGACGGGCATGAGGGCCTTGAGCATCTGGATGAAGGAGACGGAGAGGTAGATGTAGGCGGAGTTGGAGAGCCAGAGGGAGACGGAGTAGAGGGCGCCGATGGGGACGACGGAGGAGAGGTAGAGTTCGCGGGACATGGTGACGGGCTCCACGAGCTTGAGGACCTTGACGAGGAGGAAGGCGAGGGCGGCGCAGAAGGACATGTGGATCATGGTGAGGGAGATGGGGAAGGGCCAGTTGTAGAGCTTCCGGTCGAGGATGTACTTGTTGTACACGATGACGGTGAAGGAGAGGAAGATCCAGATGGCGACGTAGGTGTAGGAGAGCAGGATCTTCTTCACCACGCCCTCGCTCAGCGACCCCGACCCGGATCCGCCCTTGCCCATCTCGGCTCGCCGGAAGGAGGACGACGACGACGGCGGCGGCGGAGGAAGGAGCACGGGGTGCGCAGGATAAGCAGGGAGGGTGGCGTAGGATTAGGATGGGGAGGAGGAATCAGATTCGGGTTGGGGAATGGGGGAAATGGTGCAGATCTGAGAGTTTTTCTGAGAGAGAGAGAGAGAGAGAGTAACAGAGAAGACGATGAAACGATTTATTTTTTTTTTTTTTTTTTTTTTTTTGCGGTCTGTTTTGAGGGGAAATGGGCTTTTCGGTTTGGTGTTGTATTGGGCCGTAATGATGAGGTGTAGGGCCCATGGGTGTGGTTTTCAAATTTCCCTTTTTTTTTTTTTTCTCCTAGGTGACTGCTAGTCTGCCGTTTGTGCTGCCCAATCATTGAGAGTTCAGGTGGGTTTTTCGTAGGAATCAGAGAGAGAGAGACAGATAAATGTTATTGTCGTAGTGGTGGTCCTAAACTTTTATAAATGTTATTATTATATCTCAGATTCAATATATTCCTTAAATTATTTAGTTCGATAACTAAATTAAATATATATTAAAAGTTTATGGGCTATATCTTCACCTACTCAGTAAGATTTCTTGCTTATTTTATTTTTGGTCACCTGTGAACCACATATTAGTACATTGCATGCACAAAGAGCTATTATTGGCAGAATTTTTAAATTGGGCAAGCCCAAAAAGGGAGAGAATTTGAATTTGGTGATACTAGATTTGGATTTTAATTGTAGATCCTGAGCTGTCATCTCGAGAAAGATTACAGCTCGATCTTAAATGAAGCAATCTAATTTTGCTGGCCGTTCGGCAAGTCTTTTGAAACCCATCAAGGACGATAGGAAAAGTTCAAAGGTCAGGTATCTCTGCAAGCATATTCCCTGCACGTGGCAGGCGTAAATAACTTTTGCTTTTATTTCTAATAAATATAAATTTCTGGATGCTACTTTCAACAAGCAGCGTTTGTAGTCCAACGGTCAGGATAATTGCCTTCCAAGCAATAGACCCGGGTTCGACTCCCGGCAAACGCATTATTTTTCCGTTTTATACCCTTTCCTTTTTCCACGCATTTTTCAATTAAACACGAGAAGTTCATTTCTTTTTTCCTTTTTCATGCGTTTAATCATGCAAGAGAAGTTCATTTCCATATTATGTGTATCTTCATGGAGTCCTCCCTGCAATGAAAATTCAAAAGCAAACCCTAATTGCATTATGAAAACTCGAAGGCAAACTCTAATTTTTACATTCGTCTCATGAATTGGTACAATAGTGCACGATGCAAGCGTGAATTGTATGTGCAGTTTCTTTGAATGATTAAGGAGTGACGAGAACTCATTTGTGTGAGACTTCCAACCAAGAGCTTAAGGACCCGAATGATAACATTTTAGTCAAAAATTAATTTCTCAAACATAAATAGATTTTTCTATTTTTATTCTTAAATGGATTTCTAAGTAAAAATATGCGTTTGATAACGGCATAAAATTTATATTCCTAGTAGTAAAATTTCTCCCTCCGGGGCAGTAACGGGTGGTGACTAGCGACGCGTAGCGGTCGATGGCGGACTACAAGGGGGAGGGACGGTAGCTAGTGGTGGGTGAACCGTCGGCTAGTGGCGAGCATAAGTGATACAAACAGTTTTTATTTTTCATCTACATCCTAGAAATGGAAAAGTAAAAAAAAATTATTTCTCATTTCTATTCCAAACTCATTTTAGACTAAAAATTTATTTTAAAAAATAGAAAAAATGAAATTATATTGCTAAACGGATTTCTATTCTAAAAACAAGTTAAAAAAATTCTCAAATAAAAATAAAATGATTATTATTTGCATCTTGAGAATAAGGGACGTGCAAAAGAAAGCTCTCTTTACCGTAGTTGATTGAATTTAACCATGAGTCAGGCTAATGAATCAACTAGACAATCTTCTCAAAATTTTGAAATAATGAGGAAAAGCATATTGATGAACCCAAATTTTTCCAAAAACCTAATATAAATATGTTAATATACGTTTTGGTCAAAAAATATAGTCCTCCAATTTAATTTTGACCAGATTTTTCTTATGTAAGTGTCATATTGTAATCAAATCTAAAGATGTATGAATTAACTTATTCTTCTATAAACTTTGTACGAAGCTGTGAGCCGTTAAATTTTAGAAAATGGTGATTAATTTTATAATTAACTCTCATACATTTACGGGAAAATACATAGATGTAAAATTTAGTGCAATGTGCAATATCATTCTTTAACTTATAATTCATTCAATTTAGTCATTGAACTATTCATAAATATTCAATTTACTCCCTTATCTTTCCACAAAAAGTCAAATCAGTTACTCGATACTATCACAAGTTTTCATAATTGCGCTCTAACCCAAATTTTAGAATACCATTTCATTTCAGTCTAATTCCTAAATCAACAAAAAATATGTTTTGTTTTTTTTAAATTACCTTTTTACCTTTTTGGTTTTCATAAATTTTAGTGTAGTTTAATTTTAGTATATTTTAACTTATGATCTTGATAGTAGTAAAAATATAATCTCATTAAGAGCTATATTGGATCCGTAGTACTTTTTATTTTGAAAATAAGTGTTTACATGAGAACATAACAATATGCATTTATCTATAGATTTCTTGTACTTATACTAATCTAAATCTTGCCATAATTTTTTAGATAGATAAAATTTTCAAGTTTTTATGTTTCGTATTTTCTTAATCAATGGAAATTAAAATAGCTGAAATATTAACTCGATACAACTCTAAAATAAGATTATGATTTTACTGTTATAGTTCATCATAATATTTATAATCTAAAATGTACTTAAATGGAACATCATAATATTTATAAAGAAAAAAGATAAAAAAGTAATAAAAATATTAGTTATATCTATTGTTGATTTAGGATATGTATTGAATTGAAAACACATTCTAAAACCTAAGCAATAATGTAATTATTGAAAACTTTTGACTTTGCTATGGAAAGTTAAGGGATTAAATTGAACAAATTGAAAATTCAAGGACTAGAATGGAATTTAGGAATAGCTTAATGACTATATTGAACAAATAATAATTTAATGATGGCATTGCACATCGGATCAAAATTTATAGACTATTTATGTCAATTTCCATATATATATATATATATATATATATATATAATAAGTATATATATATCATAACAACTACATTTTCTATATCTAATAATTTATTTATTTATTTATTATTCCTCTTAATCTAAGTCATTCATTTTTTAGGTCTTTATCCTTGACCCTCTGCTCTTTTTCTTTATTATAAACCATAGGATCTTTTTATTATGAAGCATCAAATAGAAAAATATTCATATATTTTCAAGCTTTATTTTCTCAATAGGCGTTTGTATACAAGTAAAAAGTTAGATCAAGAGAAAATAGGCAAATCGCACTAAGATACGACAAAAGTACAACAATAAATCAAGCCTCTCTTAGCTTAACATCATTGTAAGCATGGTACTAAAGGTACAATGAAGGCAGTTGATCTATGGACATTCTTATGAAAACTGGCGAGTGGTTTTCTAGAACATGATGTCATGGAGATGTGGTTCAGCTAAATGTTAATGCATGATATACATAGTAAAATCTAATTGCCCGCGTTGTAGCTGAAGTCCCTTGAAACCCACCGTAGGTCATATTGTTCACTACTAGATTCGAGTTCGAGATTGTATCAACTTGCATTGGTCATATACATGAGTGAGGAGTTGTTGACATTGAATAGACTATAGATAATCATAACGCGTGTCTTTATGATGAAACTCAAAAATTGAGTCTATGAAGCATTACATTTCATTGATATGTTATACAATATTATTGAAAGAAAAGTCGGCGGAAGAAACAACTTATCCATTCAATGTGCAATAAACAAATTACCCATGAATACACGTTAAATCATGAGTGAACGACGGACAATACAACTTTATGATGGTCCGAATACAATCACGAGGAAAGTATTCACATTCCATAGTGTTAATGCTGATTGTTTTCTTAAAATAGTAATGGAATTGCCTTTTGTTCTTTGATGGAGAGAGGAGAAGAAGAGATAACAATTTTCAGAGAATGTTCTTTATGCTAACTATTATGACGGTTAATTCTAGAAGTTATTTATATAACTTTTCTCACGTCCTTTCAAAATGTGTTTCTCCATTATGTTATATCAAGACGAATCGGTTCATCTTAATTACATCTCATCATGGACATACCATAGAAATATAACATCTCCCACTCAAATATGATAGGCTTGATAGTGCTCTATCAAGAATATAATGCATTCAACTTTCATCTACTTTAAAAACAATTCATACTGGCAAGAAAGTCGTGTGACCGGTGAGTACATTTGTACTTGGAAGCTCAAATTATATACTTGTTAGGGATGGTATAATGACTAAAACCTAAAAAGAAACAAACAATTTATGTCTTACAGTATCCTAAACATATTTTGTTGCATCAATTTAAGTATATCTATCCCTTAAAGGTCATACTTAACTATTCTTATAATACAATGTATTTACAATTATATCCAAAATCACATAAGGTGATATAATTGATTGACTAGTAAATATATGTGATAGATGTAAAATAACAATAGTCTTTCTTTGCCCTCATATCTCTCTTCATTTCAGAGCAACTACTTTTCTAAACATGTCCCATAAAGCCATATCTATTTATGATCATCGATAACATATTAAAGTAATAACATCATTTTTTCACTTCAAAAACATAATCAAAAGTAACATAGAGCACAAAATGAGATAAATTATAAATTACCTCAATGGCTCACACAATGAGTAAATATAGATATTTCACTCACTTTCCCTTATAGATCGTACAATGCACATATAGTATGAATTATATACTATAATAGATTACTCTTTCTATAAGAGCATGTGTCATTTATTAAACACATACATTATACGGATCTTAGCTAAACATAATTATGTGTTTCTCACATACTTATATTTAACTCGAGTATTATATCAACTCGCTTTCTATAGTGTCCAATTAAATATTCGCATCTGACATCCTTTAAGCATACATGATTGTGAGACTATCATATTCGGTCTTATTACATACAAATTATACATCTCATCTTAGCTCTAATCAAGGCGAGATAAAATTTTATGTACTAAACTTCCTCTTTCAATATCTATAGTATATAAAATCTCATTTCAACGTGCTAACTATAACATTTGAGGTGATTGCTCATGTGAGTAAGACAATCATTGCTTGCTAACATACTTTTTAATAATATATATATGTTTGTGTGTGTGTGTGTGTTTGTGCCGGTCTCATAATGCATTTGTATTTATTGATGAAACATCAAGTCATAATGACAAATAAGTACAATACATTTGCTCACATATACATAAATCAATTATTCTCAATAATATTATCTATTGCATTTTACGTAACTCTAGAGACATCCTATGAGTTAAGAACACGTCTTTAGGAATAGCTCTTGTAAACGAATCAGCAACCGTTCTATTTGTTGAAATGTATTGCAGAATCACTTCTTTCTATGCTATTATATCTCTAACGAAGTTATTTTTTATGTCAATGTGTTTCATCATACAATGATACTTAGGATTTTTCATATAAACGATGGTTGCTTGATTATCATAATAAACCGTCACCGATCCTAAAACTTTAGTAACATTGGCTAATTTTTTTCAAGAAACATTTTAACCACACTGCTTCTTGCACTTCGATAGAGTATGAAATAAATTTTGCCTCCATCGAAGATAAGGTCATGCATGTCTGTTTTTTATTATTCTAAGAAATTGTACATTTATTGAGTAAGACACATATTCAGAAGTTGATTCACGCTTATCTAGATTCCCTCCTCAATCAGTATCTAAGTAACCTAATAAGCATAAAAAGTTAACAATCCATGGTACCTTTCACATATTTTATGATCCTTTTTACTGCTTTCCAATGTGCTTGATTAATGCATGACATATATTGAGTCGAGTACACATTATAACATACATCAAACTTCCAACTATACTAGCATAAAAAACAATTTGTATTTCTTTTTTTTTTTCTTCTAGAGTCGTAAGACACATCTTAATACTCAGGCTTTCAACTTGTATGATAGAGGTATTAATGTGATTATAATGCCACATATTGAAATGCTTAATAATCTTCATTATATAATGCTCTTTTGACAGAGTAAGGAATTTTCTTAATCGATCTCTTTCGATCTTAACTATTAATATATAAACAACTTCTCTCATATCTTTCATTTTAAATTTAGAGGATAAATATTTTTTCATAGTGATAACTAAACCCTTGTCATTCCCAACCAACAGTATGTTATCCACTTAAAGTGATAAACTTACAAATTTATCTTTAGATTGTTTGACATATATACAATGATTTTCTTTGATTATCATGAATTCAAAAGACGTTATGACTCAATGAAAATGAAAATACCACTATCTAGATGATTTCTTGATACCATATATTGAGTGATGAAATTTACAAACTTTATACTTGTAACATTTATCTATGAAACCTATTGATTACTTTATATAGATTTTCTCATTTAGTTCTTCATTGAGAGATGTTGTCTTTACATCAATTTGAAATAATTCTAGATCCAAATGTACGATGATGATTAAGATAAGGTGTGTAAAGGTAAACCTTACAATTAATGAAAATGTTTTCTTATAATTTATATCCTTTTATTTAGTATAGTTTTTCGCCACAAGACGAATCTTATATTTTTTAATGGATCCATTCACCTTTCGCTAAATTTTGAAAACCCATTTGTTTCCAAACCCATTAGGTAGCACATCAATCAAATCCTAAATGTGGTTTGCCCTCATTGACCCGATTTTATCTTTCAAAGCTTTTTTCTATTATTTATTATCAGAAGAAAAGAGAGCCCCTTAGATATTCTTAAGCTCGGTATTATCTTGCAAAGTAATCATAAATACTTCTCCTTCAATCTTAAAATGATTATGGGAAATATTTCAATGACTTTTGTGTAACTGAACTTCTTCTGAATTCTATTTGCCAAGCGATGTAACACTCCTAGTAGGTCTTGTATGTTGAGATAAATCTTCATTTTCCTTGACGATATTAATAGATGTGTTACCATGATTTTCATCTCATATAATTATAAGTCTTTATCAATCTCACCTCTATTAGAAAAATCTTTCTCTAAGAACGTGACATCTTGTGACTCTATTTTAGTTACACTTTCATCAGCTTATTCACTTATGAACACGTATTCTTTGAGTGTTCAGAATAACTTATAAATAAACATTTCTTCTCTCTAGGACCTAGTTTATCATATTTATGGGAATGATTATAAACATAAGTTGCACACACCCAATGTTGTAGATTATTTAAGTCTAATTTTTTACCAGTCCACAATTTATAAGGGATGGAAGTGATCAACTTATAAAGTACATAATTAAGTATATAGACAATAGCCATTAAAACATCTCCCCAACATGAGATAGATTGATTTGCTTGCGCTTATCATAAATTTAACAATTTTCATTAGGGTTTTATTTATTTTCTCAGCAACCCCATTTTGTTGTGAAGTACGGGGAATGGTAAATTGTTTTACAATTCTCTTTTCACCACAAACAATCTTGAATTGGTCAGATAAATACTCAGTTCGTGATTGGTTTTCAATACCATTATTATTTTGTTCTTTACCAATGCTATATTTCATTTAAAACAGTCTAATACTTTTGACTTATGAGAAATTGAAAAGAGATAACTAAAATGCTTGAAGTCATTTATAAAAGTGATAAAATGTGAGATTCCATGTCTTGTTATCACGTTCAATGCACCACAAATGCTATAATGTATAAGTTGCTTTGGAAGTTCAGCTTTGGTTCATTTATTGAGTGGTTTACTAGTTGCTTTTCCTATTAGACTATATTCCACATACGGATAGATCAACATTAGCAAGTGACCCTAAAATGCATTCTCCAACTAATTCTTGTATTCTTTGTAACCTAATGTAATCTAGTCTAGTATGTCAAATACTTGTGTTGACACCCGAAATTTTGTCGACATTTTAAATATTCATTTAGTTTGCAAAAATATAAAACATAAAGAGCAAAAGATAAAAAAAAAATGATATAAAACATAATAATAATAATAAAAAAAGGACCAAGCTTAAGGCGGGAACTTTCTCTCTCTTCTCTGGGGGGCTCATTCTCTGGTTGGCGGATTCTCTCTCACGAGCTCTCCCTTGATCTTCTCTCCCTCTCTCCGTAACTACTCGATAGAGCTTCCATGGTAGATCTCAAAGCCCTAGCCTTAGACAATCCCAGTAGACATCCGCCATCCCTTGTGAGAGAATCTCCGCCTCGCTTGTCGTCCACTGGAGGGAGCTCCCGCCTTTGTCTCCGGCGGTTCTCCATCGAACTCCTACTCGATTCTTGAGATCTCCGACCTTCTCAAACTCTAGAAGGAGAGCAACTATCGACCAGCGAAGGCGGCAACAGCAATGACGTTGACAACGGCAGTGATAGCATCCGATCGTTTCCTCATTCTATTTTTCTAGTGGTTCCTCACAATGCCAACGTTCGGTTCAATCTCCTCCATTTGTCATCTACTGCCGGGGCAGTATCGATAGGGAAATTGAAGTTTCTGGATATCGATTCTTCATCGATTCACTCAAGCCAAGCTACTTCCTTAACACCACGAGCTTCACAGCTACAGGAACTCGTTCTAATGTTTGGTGCTATAACTCCTGAAGATTCACTCCTCTGATTTGGTCTCCAATTGTGGCAAGATATTACTCTCCGTCAAGGTAAATCTACATACTTTGTTTTTGCTTAAGGTAAAGACTGAGTACTCAATTCCACCAATGAAATTTGGTTATGTTTGAGACTTTCCTAATGACCTTGAGCATGCTGCATCGCTTCTTTGTGATAAGATGTCTCTCTTATTTCTGCATCTAGATCCTTTGACGGAAATATCCACAACCTGTTTGATAAAATTTATGAACTAGATTAGTGTATGTTTCAATTCAGATTTTGATTCAAAGCTTCCATTTGCTTGATCGATACATTAGTTTTGTTGTATAGCCTTTACTTATTTTTTGTTTCCTTTCATTTTAGAACTTAGTTGCTATTCGTTTTAGGATTTGTTATTGAAATTCTCGGATGCATATCCAGTGTGTACTTAGATCGAGGGCATCTTGAATGAAAATGAATCAATCCATGCACATTTACTTCTTATGCTTCACAATATGTTTATCTATGTTTATTATGCCCAACTGCAAACATATCATGACAAAATATTGCTAGGCTTGTTCTCTGTACATGTTGAGATCGCAAGCATATTGAACGAATGCCATTATCTTGAATCTTGGGTGCATGCTATAAGTGCATTGAGCTGCTGCTCTAGTCATCATATACACATTCATTTCAGGTGAAAAGTGTTACTAATTGGTTCATCTTCATATCCGTTGAGTCGTTGATGTGGTTACTTTGTTGTGTTTATATCAATGTGTGATGTGTTGTGTTACGAGTTGTTTCTATTCTTTGTGCGTTTTGCTGTTCATATGTCCTAGTGTGTGGACTTGTTTAGTTGTTTCATTGATGTGTTATTCACTATTAATGTGTGTATTTGCTATGTTAATTGATGTTGAAGACGTACATGATATTAACCCTCTAAGCTGCTGGACGTGAGAAGTTCTGGTATGAATGACTTGAGACTGATGTTATGTAATCCTTGAGGTACATAAATATGCATGATGAGATGGGCATGTATGGATATGGATTGCTCATCAACTTGTCATCGTTTCCAGCTTTGAATATAATAAGTGTGTTTGCTGGCCACTTTGTTCTCATGGGGAATGCAATGATTTCAATGTCATTTTGGTAGTGTTCTAGTTGTGTGGATATATAGAAAGATGCTGCATTTATGTTATATTTGTTTTTATCAAATTGTGGCAATTTAAGGTTTGAAACATATAAGAAATAATAATATTCCATGTTGCCTTGTTTTATTATAGACTGACTAGTTTTTTTTTTTTTTTGGTAAAACTTGTAAACTGACTAGTTCATATTCTAGTATGTTTGGAAATTCATGTGTTAATATGATGATAGTGTTTTCATGAGATTTGTATGGGATACGTTGAAGTTTATTGTCAGAAATTTGTAGAAATGAAAACATGAATTGCATACCGACTGCCTAATGATGCATATATTTAGTAAGTGATTCTTCATCATCTTATTCATTTGTTTGATTAAATTGAGAATTAAGGTCATATGACTTGAATGCTTGTCATGTTATACGCTTCGCATGTGATCGTTAGATGAGTGATTTAGGTGTGACATATAATAATGCTGAACCTTGGGATATCACCTAGAATTTGATCTAGAGATTTTGTGACTTTAGGCATTTTTTTTAACACAAAAAATGTCTTGTTTTTTGGTTGTTTGATGTGTTTGTTTGTTTTCTTCCGTTGAATGCACCTAGTTATAGACTTTTTAGATTATGTTTAGATTAGGCCCTAAAGATGGAGAAGGCGTGAAGATGGTAGAGGTCGATGTCCACTCCGACTGTTATTATGTAATACTCATTTTCTCGACATATGTCTCGGGTTCATTTGTTGTATAAAACATGACGAGTTACGGGTTTTCTCTTTTTTTTTTTTTTCTCTTTTAATTGTGTTTTCTTTTATATTTTTAGAATTGCATGATAGATTTACTACTTTTCCTTACTTTTCTTGATTGTTTACTTCATGTCTTGCAATTTCAATTTCATTGATTATTTTCCTTTCATTTTTTTAGGAATAAGAATAGAATGAAAGTAATCCACCATGCATGATCACTTAGTATAAAATTGATGATCCCGAAAATGTAAAAAAGAAAAAAAAATAAACGTATGGACATGTTAGGAAAAACACAACATACTGTTTAGGTACCAAAATGGCGTTAATAGAAATATTAGCATAATTCATGTCCCCAAATCTAGATATCTGGTTGTGTAGGAATTGAGGAAACTCTCTTGACTTTCTATTGGGTTTTCTAGCCGACCCCCAAAAAATAAGGCTAGTGGCGACTCTTATCTGTTTTTAGGTTCTTATAAATAACTAGATCACTTAAATAAACTTACTGTCACGCGGGGTACAAGCTTGGGAGAGCTTGTGATCTTGTGATCAAGTATCCCTAAACCCAACCTTTCCCCCTTCGAACTCAAGGGCGGCGAGATCGGGTCGCGATAGGCTTGACTCCAACCTGTATCAATCTCCACATTTCTAGAAGATGCAATTAAGGAAAAAAACTATCAACATTAACATTATATACATCATAGTCAATATCTAACAACGTAAAATCATTAAATACGTAATTAGAACCGTAATAAATGGTTTAAAATAAAATGTCAACATAATGAACATGGAAATCCAACATATAACATAAGTTAAAAAGAACAACTACGGAGACTAAGTTCCGTCGAATATCTAGGACATAGAGGACATTATGTAGGAACATGTTTCAACCACCACGTAAGATTAGTTTACATGTGCTAATACCCTTCACTTCAACTCTTAAATTATTCCCAACATATATCCATCTTCTTTTAAGTTGTATCTAACGATACTTTGTAAATGCTTATTGATTTCTAGCTATGTGGTTTGTTGCTCCCGAGTCTACAGTTCATATAGGATGAGATCCAACAATAGTATTAGAAACAAAAATATTATTTAAAGTAATAGAATAATTGGTATCTCTTTTGATTTAGTGTATTCACAAACGAAGTGACCCAGCTTCCACACTTGTGGCGCTTCATCTTGGCCTCGGCCATTTTCCTACCACGCTTCTTACACCGGAGGGTTTTAGCTCTCTTGAGTCCCTGGTCATTCTTCTTTTTGTTGTTATTGAATTGATGATTCCTCTTGCACTTGAAATCTGAAATTTTGCGCGAGCCCAATTCAACAACATAAGTATCGCTAGAGAATCCTGTAGCCTCTAGGCGCCATTTTCTAATTTCAAATGACGCACTATATCGTCAAAAGTGACAATATTCTCATGCATTCCCAACTATTAAGAAGAAACCTTGTAACATCCCGAACCTATTGTTCATCAGTAATGGTGTGACCTGCCGAATTTAGCTTATGAATCATATTTGACATCTCCCTTAGATGCTACTTTATTGTCAAATTTAGGCATTTCGATATGTGTCAAATTTGATGGTGAGTCTCCTCAACTTAGTGGTAGACATACCCCAAACTTATCTTTTTAATGTAATATTGCTTGAGGTTTATCATAACCTTCAAATTTACACATGAGATCATCTTGTGTATAACTCAGTAACGTGATTCGAACAATTCTATTTTTCTTTTTTCAAACTTGATAAGTTTTTTAATATCTTTTGTGCTGAGTTGAAGTTCAAAGCTTAGATTCATCTATGATGTGGCTAGGGGTTTCCAAAACTTTTTACTCCTAAAGGATGTACTGAATTTTTTGATATCAAATATTATAATTGTCACCATTTAACTTCTCGTTTTTATTGAGGTTAGCCACAAATGTTTTAGACATCGAAGCCATAGTCAATTACTCTAGCCATATTAACATAATAAACGTAGAATCAATAGAAGTACATTTTCCACATTAACACACATATTTAATTTGTAGTAAAATAAACTAAATTAATGATAATTCAATAAAAGATATCGAAACAAAAGTTCACTATAGTCCCAATCAGCTTCTATGTCTAATTGTTTTACTAGTTTAATTTGCACAAATTTTAAGTTTTGATGAGAACTCCTTTGAATAATATCAATCTATGAAATTCCATTAGAATAAATAATTACATTATCTTATGTACTTTCAACACTTTTCTTTTAATATCAAAAAGCATAACATGACGTGAACCAGCATATAAAGCAATCATGCAACAACTCTATAATCAAACTCATAACATAATGAAATAATCAAAGATCTCCAGCCATTATTTCAATTTGCTTAGAATCAAGAAATTACCAAATAAATCATATACATGTTACCATCGAAATGAGCTCCTATGAAGCACCACCACTCTCCAAGAGCCTTCGTGTCGTGTTGGATATTTTGACACGTGTTCAACACTTTTAGACACTTTTTGACACTCGGTCAATATGTACTTTCTCAACACTCTCTGACATTCGAGTTGGAATTCTGATATACGAGTTTCCGACATGTGATTCCAATATCGAGATCAATTTTAAAAATTCAATAAATGAGAGGTCAAGATATGTGGTTGTGCGTGTGTGTGTGAAAAAATAAAACACTACAATAAAAATAATAAATGGAAAAAAGAATAAAAAAAACCTAGTATTTTCTTCTCTTCCGACTCCCATTTCACATGATACATAATTCACCCCTTAAGTTTCTTTCTCCTCTTTCAACATATCTAACATGTGAATCCAAAATATGGATCGCTTGTTTTTTCTCCAAGTTTTATGAATTATTTAAATAGAGTTGAATTTATCATATTAAAACAATGAATGATATTAATAAATGGTGGATTGATGTTTTTAGTGTGTATTCATTCTAGGCTTTTATTTATTTATTTATTTATTTATTTATTTATGAATTTGATTTAAATTAATTTGATTAAATAATCATAAAAATGATAATTTATTATGTATATATGAAAATATATATTTAATATACAACATGTCCTAACGTGTTGGAATTATCTTTTTTTTTTTTATAAACGACGTGTTAGCGTGTTATATCGCATGTCGCGTGTTAATGTCAGTGCTACTTAAATGAGCTCTACACAACATATATATGACCATTTACATGTAGGCTAACTTCTGTATTTACAAAATCATAAGAATATATAGGTTAGAAGGAATAAACAATATATTTATAACCCAAAAAAAAGGCATATTTAGGGTTTCATATGCATTTTTATATTTTTAAAAGCTTTAAACATATAAAATAAATATATCACATTGTAGAGCATATTCGTATGAACCAAACACTATTGATTATTTATATAGCTTCCCTCACACCATTTCAAAAGGTGTCTCTCCATTATGTCACATCAACATAAATTAATGCGTCTTAGTCACACTCTATCATGGATGTACCATGGAGATATAACAAATATATATTATTAGGTAAAGTTAAAAATAAAAGATAACAATTTTATCTATAAGGAAATTGAATAAAAGACAAATTAGAAAATATTTCCAAATGATCAACTCATTGATACTCTACTCGATTTCTTATTTTCGTACTGATTTGTAGAAGATTCGGCACGATTTCCAAATTATCAACTCGTTAATATTTTGCTTAATTTGTTATCTTCATATTAATTTATAGAAGATTTTGCATGGTAAACGTTTTGATTTTTGAATTGCTGAAAAAATGGTCTATGATGATGGGGTTTGCGGGTTGCACGAGCATGGTATGCTCGAAAACGTTCTTGACGTAGCCGGAACCCCGCTACAGAGAAGGGGAGAGAAATCGGCGGAAAAGGATGAGAAGTAAAACCCTTTTCAAAATGAATATTAAGAAATCAGTATCATATCGTGATGAACCCTTTACCTGCCAGTCTTGATCCTTGCTCCATCCGTCGTTCTAGTAAAAGCACAATTCCGCACATGTACATCTTGAGCTGTTTCATGGCCTTCATGTTCCCCTAAGCTTCCAACACTATATCGTGCACATGTACATCTTGAACTGTTTCATGGACTCCATGTTCTCCAGGGTTTGATAGTAAAATCGGCGATGATAAGTGATACAGCAACGATTGTAAGCTTTCCTTATACCATGGCCGACACAACCAAAAAAACACTAGTAATATTGATAGAGTAGGTGTTACCATTTATGGCAATGCAATCATCCTCGTAGCACCAGGAAAAGCGTGACCAATCGTGAATACACAAAGACGATAAGAGCAAGGAATAAAATTGAGTAAAGCCGATGAGAATGATGATGCGAAAGTTTCGCAATTAGCCAACTTTTTTTGGCCGAATCATTTAGCCAATTGAGTGCCTATTCCTATGTCAAGATCATGGATTGTGATGTGGTTTGACAAAGATATGCCGATCCCATCTGTATGAGGCTGGATTATTGTTATTGTTATTTTAATTGAAACACTACTTTTCATTTGATTAAGTAGGGGCCCTGTTACATGATATAGGAATTTCATAGTAAATAAGCTCCCCAAGAGGGAGAGGGATAAAAGCACCGGTTTTGTGGGTCTTTAACTGGTGATGGCTAGTTTTCTCAGCATCAACAACCCAATCCGCAAGCTTATTTCTTTGCCTAGGGCAACGGGCTAGCTGTAGATGTGGATATAGGGCCAAAAGTGTCTTGCAGTCCGTGATGACAATAGGGACTTCACAGGAGTAGAAAGAGTTGCCCGTGAGAAGTAATTGAGAGTTTGAAAGACATGCGATGGTTTCGAGTAAGGTTCAATTCAGGTTTTGTTGAGAAGTAATTGAGAGTTTGAAAGACATGCGATGGTTTCGACTTGAAGCGCTGAAAAGCCTTCACAGTCCGCCCGAACCAATCAATTAATCTCCCTCAAAGTTGCGGCAAACACAAGCTACGGATCCTTCAGATGATCCTTTTGTGGAAAGATCCGTCGATGTGTAGCTTCGGTATTCCTTTGCTCGGTGATGTCCATCTCATGGGTAAATCATTTGGGTCCCTTATTCACTCTGATTCTAGTACTAGGGCTGGATTGAGGTGCAATTCTATTGAGGTTGGAGAGAGTTGCGCCACTACAAAAGTCAGTTGCAATGTGACCCTTTGGACTGTCGATGACGCGCATTCCATACAACGTTAGATTTACTCAGTGAAAACAAAATGAATTTGGCTATCATGAGACTATAGAATGAGTAAATCGTTAGTCAAAGAGTTTGCTACCACCGGTCAATAGCAACCTGACGAAGCTTGTAAAATTAAATACAATTAATTCCTCAAGGAATAACAATTTCACAAATCTATGAGATCAAAAGCTTTATAAGTGCATGATTTAAGTGAAATAATGGTTTTGCTTAGTGATTTATATTTTTACAAAAAAACAGAGTAAGGTAACCTTGCTCCACTACATCAAAGTGAACCTTGGCCGTCGATTCCTCCTGAGCCTCTACTGATGAGATTGGGTGTATTAAGAGAGGCCGACCAGCTATTTCCATAGCAGATCTGCCAACTTCCCTAATGAACTTGGAGCAACCAAAGTTCCGTCAGTCATTACACCAACAGGAAAAGAGACAAATTCATTCGCATAGCTAAAATATCTCCATAAGTTGCCGGAAAGTCACCATACGACATTCTTCTTCTGACCAAACTTGAATTTGGTCGACCGACGTAGCTGGATCATGCTATTTCTGGCGACTTATTTGCAAGGTAGCATGTAGCACCGTATTTCAGCACGTTATTAACAGGCGATCGGTCCACATTCCTAGGGCATACTTAGACGAGGCTACTAGAAAGATGACACATGGCACGACCACTTCCTGCACCATAAGACAACTTCGTATCGATGTACTCCCATTTTAGTCACTGGTATGACACATGAAATTCAGCTTAGTTTGAATATTTTCCTAGATTTCTGTTTTGGGTACTTTCCAATTTCCGCTATCCCATGAGAACTTTGAGATTACCTTCTATTATGGCCCGGGGAAATTTTGATTTGTAAATGGAGAACCGTAATTTATCGATCTTTCGTCACTTGCCCGATTAAGTTGATCATTTCGATGTCTACCATTTTAGGGACAAAAAAATTTATCGTAATAAATTGAAACGCAGTAGCAAAAGCTACCACTTTACACTGCTGATGAGGGTTGGGAAAGAAAGAAGAAGACTATATGCCATACCTTTCATTCCTTGGCGACAAAAATATCGAATTCGATCAATAAAGTAAGTTTACTAATGAAAATTTCATCAAAGTTTATAGATTATACGTTCAACCACGTGACTTTTCTTATGTACACACCATATATTGTATCATGACTCCGCATTATATGTGCAACGCGTCGCATGTACTTTTGACAATAGACGTCAATTCGATTTATTGACAAAACCTTGTTTTTTATTAAAAATGACATGAAAATGCATTTCAGCATCTTATATCAACTGAATTATAAATTTTCATAGACATGGGAAACATCTGCAGAATTTATTAGAATGTCTACATGCATAAACTGCAGCTTGTTTATGTGCTTGGCAACTAATGATTTAAACAAGATACAGGAGGTATGGTCAAAGTAGCTGATCCATGGCAATTCTCACACGAGGCGGTGACCGTATCTCCAGGCTTCGATGATCTTATTTGGACGTTGTCCAATGTGATATCCGAGCAACCTACTCTCGAACAACTGAGTTTGATGGCTTGGTCTGAAGCACTGGTCCCTCGAATGCTGGTGAAACTCACGTCGCTCACCACCACGCTGGATGCCTGCATGGACATCCCTTCTTCATTGACACATCTCATGCCAGAAAATCAATATAGGAACTTTAATCCTGATGATACCGATACATTAAAAGACATCTCGTTTACGGTTAACAGGTCGTGGAAGCTTTTGCTCAAAAGGTTCTCCTGGCTCGATAATTAACGCTCGACAAACTTTCTATATTGTTAGTTCTTTAGCTTGCAATGTTACAGCAAGGTGCTCGAAATTTTCTTGCGAGATTACCTTATTCAGTTGAGCTCCTCCGGGATTATAAAATTGGTCGATGATGATTGGGTTACTCACTGCGTCGAGCTTGATTTGATCGAAAATAATATTCTTGGCATATCCCGAACCTCCCTGTATGTATGTAAAGTAGAGGAGATAGGTTAGCGGGAGCAAAAAGAAAAGAGTAAGAGATCTATGTAATCGTGTTTCTTGTTCATTGGGAGCTATCATCATTCTTTTTTAAGCTATAGAGCCCATGGTCACCTGCCAAGTCTTGATCCTCACTCCATTCATAGTTCCACTGAAGGTGCAATCCCGCACTTGTATCTGCTCGACTGTCTCGTAAGCTCCATTCTTTCCTAAGCTTCCGATACTAAACATATATAAAGACAAAACACATCAAAATTTAAAATGTATATATCCTAACTATTAGTTTGGATCATATAAGGCACATCTCAACCACACCGATGACACGACAGCTAACCTTATACCATGGCCAGGTCCACATGAAACTCTGGTGATACTAATGTTGCTGGAGCCACCGTTTATAGCGATGCAATCATCCCTATATTACATAGCATTGTGCGATAGATCATCAACATGTACAAAGAAACTTCACTGCAATGTAATTAGAGCTTATTTACCTGTTTGAATGTCAAGGTCGTGAATCTCAAGGTTATTGGCGTGAGAAATGTCGATTCCATCTGTGTTAGGGCTACTTTCAGGTGCGGTTATTTGAAGATTGGAGATGATACCATTATCACAATTAGTGATGGAGATGTGGTTCCTTGGACTGTTAACGTGGTGCAGTCCACTTAGGACCAGATTCATGCAATTTAAAAAGCCCAAGGCCTGCAAACACAATTTCCTAGTCATTGAAATTGGAAGACTCGATCATAAAAAAATGGGCTAATAAGAAGATCTCGAATTGGTTCAAGGCGTTGGGAACCGGCTTCTTACAGTTGGTCGATTCTCGCAGCTTCCCTACAAGATGAAGATCCATAATTTTTGCTCAGATTGCAAAGAGATGTGATGGTGAAAAGTAATATGGAACTCATCTATTACGTGATGATGTGTGTCGACTGACCTTTGCTCCATCCCACCAAAGCGATCCCTGGCCATCGACTTGTCCTGATCCTTTGACATTGAGATTGGCCACGTCTTGGAAATTCAACCATCTACCCGAAGAGCAGCCTTTCCAACCACTTAGTGAACTAGGAGCAACTAAAGTCCCATCAATCTGTTCTCCAAGAAGGGAGAGTGATGTACATTATGCTATGTTTGGAGCAAGGACGTGGTGGCAATGACAAAAACAAATATTAATAATTGATTACTTAGACTTAAAAATGTATAGATTCAGTGACTTAGTGTTTAAAATTTTTGATGAGGAATTAAGTTCTTTTGTGCTTAAAAGGTTGAGAAGTAAGCTCTTTTCAATGTATCCAATCAAAATTTACTGTATGATACAAATCTAGTCATTTGAGAAAAATGACGGAGAACCTTCCGCTTTTAATTGTTGTTATTAATTTTGACTATGACATTGTCGGCCTCAAATGAGTTTTGTCGAACAAGTTCCTAATTATTTTGACATGAAATTCAGTCAACAAAACATTAGCTAAAAGTATTAATCCTCCAGAATCTTTGTGTCTTGCCTGAACGTTAATGCTTGAAGACTTGCACGGGCCTTTGAAAGCGACAGGAGATAGTCTAAACTTCTTCCCACCGGGAACAGCTAAAGTTGGTGTGCCTTTTTCTCCGCTGTCTCCACATGTGTCTTCCCAAGCTTTTACAAAGGCCTAAAAAGAACAGAGGAAATCATCGCATGAACACGAACAAATCAACTCAAATGACAAAATACGACAAAAAAAAAAAAAAAAAAAAAACTCAAATGACAAAAAAAAAAAAAGAATATACAGGCTTTTTTCAATAGGAGAGAAGAAAAAGGAGATAAATTAAGGGAAAAAGAATGTACTTGCGCATCATCATCGTCTCCACTTCCAGTCGCGCCATAGTTTACCACATTATATGTGGGTGATGCTGCAACGATTCCGTGGCTTGAAAAAGTTGACGAAGCAGCAAAGAGGACCAAGTATATTGCAGCCACAAATCCCTGCACGACCAAAACAGCTTTTGAAGTCGAGCCAAGAAACTAACCACTTCATAGAAAACTGGAATTTTTTAAAGGGTAAGAGGAGGAGTCGAAACCCACTCCTAAAATTAATTCGTCATCATTCCAATCTCCCTGAGAATGTGGAGATTCGAACCCTCTACCTCCCCCTTCCATGTTGGAAAAGTGGTCGCTGGGGTAAACCCCAGTGGTTGTCGCGACCTGACTTAGATATCGACATTTCATGCTCAGTGCTTCACTAATTAAAAATCTAAAAAAGATGGAGATGTAAAAAAATCAATGAAAATAAGGGATTAAAAACACTTAAAGCATCTTCTCTCTCTTTGTGATAAATTTTCTCTACCGAAGAAATCATAGTTGCAGAGACTATCCTTTCGAGAAAAGGTATAGGAAAGAAGAGCAATTATTTATTTATTCATTTCTCTTTGTAATGAATCGACACGGTTCATGAATTTTCATGTGTTGGGTATGAAGGATTAACATAAGATACAAACGATAGACATAGCAAATGAAAATCGAAGACCATCATAACAACAAGACCAATTGAGAAAATGAAATCGAGCCCTACAAAGATTTAGAAGGGAAAATTAGTCAAAAGTTGCGTAAAAGACCAACAGAAAATTCTCTCTAAAGGAAAAAAGAAAAAAAAAATTAACACTCACCATTTTGCAGACTAAGATGATAAAGGACCTTCTTGGCCAACAAAAAAGACCAGAACAGATGAAATACGAGATGGAGAGATATCGGGTGTTGTCCTTAACATCTTCATAGGCTTTTATTTATAGATGGAATTGTGGAATTACTTAGGCACCTAGAATCCCAGCATTTATTATTACACGTATAACAGGGAAAAAATAATTCTTATCCTCAATTCCTATCCTCAATTCCTATCCTACTCAGGCAACAAAAGAGGAAAATTCATTTGCCCGCCGTTTCATGTTGCTTTCTTTTGGGAAGGAGCAAATTGGGAAAATTATCAATAAAAAAAAGTTAAGTTTATTATACTATGCTAATTCAGTCTTAACCTTTTGATAATTTGCTTATTTAGACATAGCCGAAAATCCTTATCTTAGTCGACTGAATTTTTTATATATATTTTTATTTTTTTTATATTTACTTTTTCATTATCGCTGGTGAGGTTATATATGGCAAGGATATATATATGCACACATCAAATTCACACAAAATTCGGAATTTTAAAAAAATATATAAAAAGTTCATGTCAACGTCAATCGTGCTACACTGGAGACGTGTATTTTTCTAACATCATTGTAAGCATGGCACTGGAAGTACAGTGAAGGCAGCTGATCCATGGGCATTCTTGCAGAAACCAGTGAGGGCTTTCCCAGAAGATGATTTTATGGAGATGCGGTTCAGCAAAATGTTACTGCCCGATGCACAATAAAATGCAATCGCCCGCGTTGTAGCTGAAGTCCCTCGAAAACCCTAGTTCGAGAAAGCATCATGTGTTAATCATGTGTTTGAGTGATTTATTTATTTATTTATTTTGAATTCTTGACGCTTGACAGACTATGCATGATCAAGGTAAGCATCTCATGCCTTATAGAAGGGGATGGGTGAGTCGCTGTAAAATTGATTTATGATGACGGGGTTTGCGGCTTGCACAAGTGTGATCTGCTCAAAAAATTACGTTCTTGACAATTGCCGGAACTGCCCTATAGAAGGGTAGAGAAAATCGTCAGGAAAGGATGAGAAGTGCAACCCCTTTCAGACTATCGAGAATCCGGTATCGTATCGTGATGAACTATTTACTTGCCAAATCTTGATCCTCTGCTCCGTTACCGTTCTGGTAAATGTACAATTCGGCACCAGTTCTCTTAAGCTACCAACAACATACGCGCATTGCAAGAGGCGGATCGAGTTAGGGCTTGATAGTAAAACCAGCGATCATAAGTTATGCAGCAAGGATTGCAGCTTCCATTATACCATGGCCCGGACCACATGAAATACCGGTAATATTGATAGAGAAAGTTCAACTATTTATGGCAATACAATCATCCCCTTGCACGTCATTGCAGCACACGTAAAGGATTGATCAATCGTGAATACACTAAGAAAATAAGAACGGGGAATAAAATTCGGTAAATCCAATGAGAACATGATGAGATAGTTTCGCAATTAGCCAATTGAGTACCTATTCCAATGTGAAGATCGTGGATTGTGACGTGGTTCGAAGAAGACAAGTCAATTTCGTCTGTATTAGGGCTGGCCCTTTTTTTTTTTTTAAAAAAAAATTTATGGAAAAATCACCTTCCATTTCATAAAGTACGGGCTGTATTACATGATAAAGGGGCTTCATAGCAAATAAGCTCCCAAAGAGGGGAGTGGGATTAGAACACTAGTTTTATGGAAGGGCTTTCATTGATGAGTCTTAACAATCTAATCTGCAAACTTATTTCTTTCTTTAGGACAATCGGCTAGCTTTAGATGTGGATATTGTGTCAAAGTGTCTTGCGGTCAGTGATGAGCACGTGGACAGAGTTGCTCGTGAGAGATTCCACTACTCTTAGATCGTCTGACTCATGAGTAGAGTTCAATTCAAATTTTGTTGAGAAGTATCGAAGGAATGAAGACATGCAATGGTTTCGGCTTGAAGCGCTTAAAAAGCCTTCACTCTCCATGCGAACCAATCCATCAATCTCCCCCCCAAAGTTGTGGCAAATGCAAGCTATGGAGCCTTCGGATGATACTTCGTGGAAAGATCGGTCGATGTTTAGCTTTAGTATTCCTTTGCTCGGTGGTGTCCATCTCTTGGGTGAGTCACTTGATTCCCTTCTTCCCTTTAATTCCACTACTAATGCTGGATTGAGAAGCGACTATATCAATGTTGGAGAGCATTGCCCTGTAACAAAAGTCTATAGCACCATGACCCTTTGGAATGTTAATGTTGTGCAATCAACTCATCATTAGAAATTACTTAATGAAAGAAAATGAATTTGGCTGTCATGAGAACATGAGCGAGTAAATCGTCATTCAAAGAGTTTGTTACCACCCGTCGATAGCAACCTCGTGAAGCCTACAAAATTAAATATAATTAGTTTGTCAAGGAACGGAAATTTCACAGATATATGAGATGAAAAGTTTCATTAGTGTGTGATTTAAGTGAATTATTTTTTTCTTAGTGATTTATAACTTGCAAAAAACAGGAAAAAAAAGTCACCTTGGCTTCACTCCACCAAAGTGAACCTTGGTCGTCGATTCCTCCAGAGCCTGTATTGATGAGATTGGACATATTAAGATATGCAAGTATTGTCTTTAAGGATAATTCCACCCCTTAGAATACGAAACTTGATTTGTAAGGCTCTAGCGACTATCCTCTCAAGATATAACAATTTTTTTTATATACTCCGCATTGGATATTAGAATAAAACAAAAAATAGTGTTATGTGTATAATAGGGGTGAGCATGATCCGGGTTGGATTGGAGTTGGATTGGTTCACCGCCTAACCCTAGGACCAACTCGCATAGTGCTGGTCCTCAATTTTTGGGACCAAGGACTGACGCTATTGAGTTTGAGACCAAGGACTGGACTAACCCAATGGGTTTAGTCCAGTTCAAGGTCAACCCGGGACCAACCGATAATTTTTTATTTCATTTTTTGTACTCCTTAAAAATGCAATTGAGAATCGGAATGACCCAATGGGTTTAGTCCGATTTCAAGGTTAACCTAAGACTAATCAATAATTTTTTATTTCATTTTTTGTACTCCTTGAAATGGCAACAAAGGACCGTACCAATCCAATGGGTTCGATGATGAGCGAGGTCAGCTAAAAAAGGCAAGCGGTGAAGGTCAAAGGGGGTGAGCGTCGAAGATAATGAGCATCGAATGTTGAGTGGAGAGCAACAAGCCAAGTGAGCATTCAGTGGTGAGTGGCATGAGTGACCCAAAGCAAGGGAGGCGAGTGTAGAGTGGTAAGTGGAAAAGTTGTTTCTTTCGATTTTGGCAAATTGAAGAATAAGAAGACAAATAAGACAAAATAAAATACCATAGGAGGATGCCATAAGGAGTTGTTTATATATTTTTCGATGCCGTGAAAACTCCTTACAAAAACATTTTCATCCTTCATAAATTATGACTATTAACGCCGTAAAAAAGACATTAAAAATCTAAATTATTAAAGAACAATGTAAAATTACTTGAACTCCTCACTAAAGAGCTATTTAATTATTGACGTCATTTATTTTAAAGTTTTCTCTATATAAAAAAATTATATATAATAAATTTTATATATATTCAAGGTTGGTGCGGATTTGACTGACCCAGAACTCTTAGACCGAGGATCGACTCGCACAATGCCGGTCCATAAGTTCTAGGATCAAGGTCTGACCTAGTCTCCTTGGGAACCGGACCAGGACCGACAAGGTTGGGCCGGTCCAAGGTCGGTCAAGGGTCAACCTTGGACCGATGCTCACCCCTATTATAACCCAGCAATGAAAAGAAAAATATGTAAGGAAAATGGGAATAAAGAAACAAAGATATTCTAATTTTGAAATATTAATATCACTTTCCAATTATATTCGAATAAGCAATTTATAGATGAAAGAAAAAGAGAAAGCCATTAAGAAGCAATTCTAATAAATTGGTATTTATTGAAGAAGATGATTGTTGCATAACTTGGATCCCTGAACTCCTCCACTCCTTGACTCTTTAATTATAAAATAAATCTAATGTTATAAACTGTTAGAAAGCCATTATATAATCTTACATGGCTGTTAAATAACTGCTCTAAAATGTTACAAAACCATTTTATATTATTGGAATTATGAAGATACCGATTCCAAGTATCAATCCGAGCATCGGTGATTGATTCAATTTATTGGTAATTAGCTTGGTAAAATAGGACATAGAATCATTTATGTAATCAATGTATATTTCCTTATTTTTTCTTTCCCATCTTACTTCCTCTCACTAACATTATAAGTGGAGGATTATACATGTACAAAATATACACAAAAAATACTAGAATTATTTTCCTCTCCACTCCACCTCAATTTCTATCATGGTATCAGAGCCGAGGATTATACATGTATGAAATATACACAGAAAATACTAGAATTATTTGGGGCTGCAGATCCGAACCCTAACCCTAATTCAAGATCCAATGGCTGGGATGCTGGAAGAAGATCGGACGGCTCCTACTCTCTGACTTATCTCCCTAGATCCAATGGCCAGCAACAAAGAAGATCGAACGGTCTTCATTTGTCCACTCACTCAGCCGAATTGAATGGCTCCTATTTTGCCACATCAGCACCCACGTATAGAGCATTCGGTGGCCCACAACATGCCACATCATCTATCAAAGCTAATGGGAAAATTTTCAAAACTAAGGATAAATATTGTGAATATTGTAAACGTCATCATCATACTATTGACACGTGCCGGAAGTTACATGGAAAGCCAGGTGATAAAAAGGAAAAAGAAATTGCTGCTTACCAGGTTTCAGCACGGAGGACGAATGGTGCAAATCAGATAATTACCCAAGATCAATACCAGAATATTATGAAGGCATTAAATCAGTTGTCAATTAATGACAAGATTGCAAGTTTCTCAAGAATTTTTTTATGCAAGACGAATTCAATATCAGTTGATACATGGATAATTGATTCAGGTGCTAGTGCCCACATAGTATGCAATGAGCAATTTTTTCTAGTATTCAAGAAAGGCCACATTCCTTAATATATGTACGTTTGCCCAATGGAAATACTACTCATGTCAATAAAATTGGAACTATCCACCTCGGTCTAAGTATCGTTCTCAAAAATGTCATTTTCATTCCTGATTTTGAGTTCAATCTTTTGTCAATCTCAAAAGCTTGCGAAGATAATTCTTGCCGTGCCATATTCAATTCCAAAAATTGCTTCTTTCAAAACCTTTTAACTAGCAGTCTAATGGGCTTGGGTAGTATTGCAGAGGGATTGTATTTTTGGACCGTTCTCCAAAAGGATCTTGATTTCATCAATCAACGCATTTCTTGTAATGCCATTGCTAGTAATAAAAATATTGTTTTCTATCAAAGTTTGGGTCATTCTGCGCATTTCCATTATCCTAAATGTCCAATATGTCCATTAGCAAAGCAGTCTTGAAAATAATTTCTTGTCAGTACATCGAGAGCTACCAGTGCTTTTTCCTTACTTCATATGGATATTTGGGGACCCTATCACACTCCACATTGTGATGGGTCTCGATTCTTTTTTACCATTGTTGATGATTATACTCGTGCTACTTGGTTTTTCCTTATGCAATCCAAGGGTCAAACTTTTTCCACTTTGTCAAATTTTATATCTTTCATAAAAAATCAATTCGACAAACCAGTCCAAAGGATTTGCACTGATAATGGACGTGAATTTTTTTTTTTCTGTGGAATGTGTTTCTTTCTCATCTTCTCAAGGAATCATACACAAGAGTTCGTGTAATTACACACCCCAACAAAATGGGATTGTTGAGCGCAAACATCGTCACCTCTTAGAAGTAGCTTGAGCACTCAAATATCAAGCTTCTATACCAGAAAAATTTTGGGGTGATTGTGCGGTCACAGCAGCTTACCAAATCAATCGCATGCCAACTAGAATTCTTGAAGGATGGAGAAAGCAACCAATGATTAATCATCTTCGAGTTTTTGGGTGTTGGTGCTATGTGGCAGCCCTAGGGCCACAAAGTAAAATGGATCCTCGTGCTATGCAGTGTATTTTTATGGGATATCCTTATCTACAAAAAGGCTATCGAGTCATAGACATTTCCACAGGGAATTTCTTTGTGAGCAAAGATGTCATTTTTCATGAAGACATCTTCCCATTTCATGAAGCAGCATTATCATCCTCAAACTCAACATCTAGTCATCAACCTTTCTTGTCAAAAGAGGATTTATCTATTCAATCTCAATATGTATTCCTTGCACCCAAACAACATATCCCGATCCCAACAGGTGATTCAAACTCAACTGATGACACACCAATTTGTTCACCCGGGAACGATTCTTCAATAACTTCCTCACCAATGAATCATCGGAGCCCATCTCCCGCACCACCAACAGAGCCAAGAATTGAGCAGCCTTGGCGTTTTGGACGATCTACTCGACCTCCTACATGGACAAAAGATTATATATATCCTACGCTAGATTCTTCAGGTACACCATATCCTATCTCTTCTTATGTTTTGTTTAGTTGGCTATCCCCAACATATGTGTTGTATTAGTAGAATTTCCGAAGAACAAGAACCATCTTCTTATTTTGAGGTGGCACGTGATCCCAAATGGCAGCATGCCATAGAGCTCGAATTGAAAGCTCTCCATGACAACCATACTTGGGATATTGTTTCATTGCCCGCTAGACGAAAACCTATTGGGTGCAAGTGGGTTTATAAAATTAAGTTCAAGGAAGATGGCTTCGTTGAGCGATATAAGGCTTGTTTAGTAGCAAAAGGGTTCATGTAATGAGAGGGTTTTGATTATCATGAAACATTCTCTCTCATGGCTAAGGAAGTCACTGTTCGCTCCTTCTTGTCTGTTGGTGCATTTCACAATTGGCCACTACATCAAATGGATGTTCATAATGCCTTTTTACATGAGGATCAGGATGAAGAAATTTATATGGAACTTCCACAGGGATTACGTAGTTAGGGAGAGTCTCATGTATGCAGTCTTCGTAAATCCCTATATGGACTTAAATAGGCTTCTAGGCAATGGTATGCCAAGTTTACTGCTACACTACCGATGCAGGATTTCAACATTCCATACATGATTATGCCTTGTTCACATGGACTAAAGGCACTTCGTCCAACTTTCTCTTAATATATGTTAATGACATTCTTATCATGGGGAATAATGAGCTGGCTATTGTGAAATTCAAAAACTACTTGAGTGCCACTTTTCACATAGAAGACTTAGGGCCTCCTAAATATTTCCTCGGCATTGAAATAGCTCGATCTTTAAAGGGGATTTGTCTCAGCCAATGAAAGTTCATTCTAGAAATAGTCTCTGAAGCAGGATTATCGAGATGTAAACCAATGGTTATCCAAATAGAACAGAATGCGAAATTGACGACATATGAGTATGATGCGAGCTTGTCTTCACCTATCGAGGATCCATTACTCCAAGATCCATCAGGATATCAATGACTTGTAGGGAAATTGATTTATCTCACAATGACAAAACCATATATATGTTATGGAGTACAAATACTCAGTCAATTCATGCACAAGCCAAAGTAGTCTCATATGGATGCAGCACTAAAAGTCATGAAATACCTAAAGGGATGCCTAGGACTTGGCATTTTTCTATCTCGAGATTGTTACATGAAAATGACAGCGTATTGTGACACAAATTATGCTACTTGTCCAATGACAAGAATGTCCATTACTGGTTTTTGTATCAAGTTGGGAAAGTCACTCATCTCATGGAAAACAAAGAAGTAGTCAACTCGTATCTTTGTCATCAGCAGAATAAGAACATCAAGCTATGGCAAAAACTGTTTGCAAAATAATCTGGATACGAGGACTATTGTCATATCTCGGAGTACAAGTCAATGGATCCAGCGAATTATTCTATGATAATGATGCTGCACTTAAGTTGGCAGCTAATCTCGTTTTTCATGAGAGGACTAAACATATCAAGGTCGATTGTCACTTCACCCGGGACAAGATTTGGGAAGGAATCATAACAACAAGAGGAATTGGAACTGTTGAGCAACCTACAAACATCTTTACCAAGCCACTATGCCAAAGACAACATGCATACCTATTGAGCAAGCTAGGTGTCCTCAACATATACAAGCCACTAGCTTGAGGGGAGTGTTGGAAATATGAAGACACCGATTCCGAGTATCAGTCTGAGCATCGGTGATTGATTCAATTTATTGATAATTAACTTGATAAAATAGGACATAGAATCATTTATGTAATCAGTGTATATTTCCTTATTGTTTTATTTCCCATCTTACTTCCTCTCACTAACATTATAAGTGGAGGATTATGCATGGACAAAATATACAAGAAAATACTAGAATTATTTTCCTCTCCTCTCCACAAAATTATTAATGGCAAACAAAAATCATTAAAAATTGATAACAGTAAAAAAATCATTACAAAAATTAATAGCTTTCAATATTTGAAAACTACTGAAATATCCAACATTAAAAATGGCCAACCGGCTATTTGCATAGCAGTTCTACCATGCTCTAATGAACTTGGAGCACTATAGTTCCATCAATATGTTAATACGCTGAAAATGAAAGAGACAAATTCATTAGTATATCTCTAAAATCTCCATAAGTTGCCAGAAAGTCGGCATATGACATGTTTCTGGTGACCAAACGTGAGTTTGGTCGCCGACGTCGCCGGATCGTGCCACTAATGGCAACTTATTTGCAAGGTAGCATTGTAGTTCAGCGAGTTATAGAATGGCGATGCTTTCGCATTCCCAGGCATACAATCGATGAGGCTGCGAGCCACATGAAACATGCCACGACCACTTCCTGCACCATAAAAACTTTGTATCTGCTGATATTGTCTTGAATTCCACAAATTCAATTGGGAAATCTAGGAAGGCTTGAAGATTTTGAACTATTTGTTTCCTAATATATTTCCTAGATTTGGGTTTTAAATTTGATAGTATCTTTATGGTGGAATTCCTTTCCCACTAGGTTTAGGAAAGTGGGGATCTAAAGATCTATTTATTTCAGCATTGTACCTTGTACTCTGGATATACTCTCAAATAAGAAATCGTCTCTCTCTCTCTGCCGTGGACGTAGGCGGATCTTTCGCCGAACCACGTAAATTTCTGTGTTCTTAATTATTCTTGTTTACTTTTCTCATCTAGTTAGGGTGTTCTTCCGCACAACAATTGGTATCAGAGCTATCCAGGTTCTCCGTTCCTGTATTGTGACTTCTAACTAGATGGCTGGAAAAGGTTCAACCGTTCGATTTGATATTGAACGATTCACTGGGAAGAATAGTTTTACACTATGGCGGAGAAGGATGAAGGATCTGTTGATTCAACAAGGTTTATCAAAGGTTCTTCTGGGAAGATCAAACAAGCCGAACACCATCACTGATGATGATTGGGCTGACATGGAGGAGAGGGCGTGCAACGTAATCCAATTGAACCTATTGGATGAGGCCCTTCAATATGTAGCAGAAATCGAATATGCTCAGGAGGTATGGCTCAAACTCGAAAGCATTTATATGACAAAATCTCTTACGAACAAGTTGTTCTTGAAGAAGAGATTGTATTCACTTCAGATGAGTGAAGGAGGAGATCTGTTGGAACAACTTAACGTGTTCAACAAGATGATTAGTGAACTTACAAGCTTGGAGGTAAAGTTTGAGGATGAAGACATAGCGCTTCTACTACGGCATCGTTGCCGGATTCGTTTGACCACTTGGTGACTACGCTCCTTTATGGCAAGGAAACCCGGAGATCGGAGAGGTGGATGCTGCCCTAATTTCAAACGACACTCGGAAAAGGGCAAGTAGTTCAAAATCTTCGGAGAGGGACTCTTTGCAAAGGAGAAAAACAATCAAGGAAGAGGAAGATCAACGGATTGAGGATCGAGCAGTAGGGGTCGATCAAAATCCAAGGGAAGGTTCAAAGGAAGATGCTACGGGTGTAATCGGGAAGGGCATACCAAGAGATTCTGTCCAAATAAGAACGAGAAAAAGAAGAAGAGCTCGGATGAGGCAAGTATAGCCGACAGCATTGAGACCAATGATGGGGACGTCTTGTCCATATCGTCGGGGAAGGACACCTTTGAAGATTCGTGGATCATGGACTCCGGATGCACTTTTCACATGTGTCCTCATCGAGAAGCCTTCGAGGAGTTCAAGGCATATGATGGTGGTTCAGTTCTCATGGGTAATGATACTTCGTGCAAGACTGTGGGTGTTGGAACCGTGAAAATCAAGATGTTTGATGGCATGATTAGAACCTTGGCAGACGTACGTCATGTTCCAGGTCTAAGGAAGAATTTGATCTCATTGGGAGCACTTGAATCCAATGGATGCAAGTACACGGCTCAAGGTCGAGTCTTAAAGGTGATTAAGGGAGCTCTGGTTGTTCTTAAGGGACAAAGGCACGGGAACCTATATCGACTTATAGGAACCACAGTGCAAGGTGGAGCATCTGTGTCCACAGATGCTAGCATGGAGATAGATAACACCTATCTATGGCATATGCGTCTCGGGCATATGGGAGAAAGAGGATTGACGGAGCTTCACAAGAGGAATGCACTCAAAGGTATAAAAACATGCAAATTAGATTTTTGCAAATTTTGTGTGTTTGGAAAACAATGCAGAGTACGGTTCAATGCTGCAACTCATACAAGCAAGGGAGTGCTTGAGTATGTACACACGGATGTATGGGGTCCTTCACCGGTAAAGTCAAAAGGAGGGAAAGAATACTTCGTGACATTCATTGACGATTTCTCTCACAAAGTTTGGGTCTACTTCATGCGACACAAAAGTGAAGTCTTTGAAAAGTTCAAAGAATGGAAAGATGAAGTTGAGACTTCAACGGGGAAGAAGGTTAAGTGCTTGAGATCGAACAATGGAGGAGAGTACAAATCGACACCATTCATGGAGCTTTGCAAGAATGAAGGGATTAAACGTCACTTCACAGTTCCGAATACGCCCCCAACAAAATGGCATAGCGGAAAGGATGAATCGGACCTTATTAGAGAGAGCTCAAAGCATGAAGCTACATGCAGGACTGAGCAAGGAGTTTTGGGCAAAAGCTGTCTGCATGGCATGTTATTGTGACATCCTGAAATTCGACCCCGTTTTGATAAAGTGAAATGGGCATTTCGTCGACGTGCCTATGGCCCTTTTTCTCTGAGCTAATCACTCATGAGTTAACTAACCTATTGGATAAAGCCGTTAAGGGATGTATCAGTTGTAAAATCCCTAAAAGCTACCTAATTGGTTGGGTTGAGCTAAAATCACGTCGATCGATTTTTAACCACGAAATTGAACTCGATCTTGGGAATCGAATTTTAAGCACGTCATAATTCTTATTTTTAGGATCTTGTCTCATCGCTCATCAATTTATTGACGGGTCCGAAATTTCAAGAAAAGAAATTATCGAAAGAAAAATTGAAGAACAAAAGAAAATAGAAAGGAAAAGGAAAAGAAAAAGGAAAATTGAAATAAAGAATTATGTATTTTCTTTTCCTTTCTCTCTCTCTCCCCCTTTTCTTTCTCTCTCTTTTCTCTCTCTTCTCTCCCTTTTCTTCCGTGCGGACAGCCCCACCGATTCCTCTCTCTCTCTTCCCTTTGACTAGTCCAAGCTTATCTTCTCTCTCTCTCTCTCTCTCTCTCTCTCTCTCTCTCTCTTTTCCCCCACTCCCCCATGCGACCGAAACCCCCTCCTTTCTTTTTCCCCTCTTGTTCGTGAAAAACCAGGAGCTGAAGAATGAAAGCTGCAGCTCGCCGTCGCTGCCCTGTCGCCGCCCGTTCCGCCACCGCACCGCACGCCCGCGCTGCGCCCGTGCGCCCGCCACTCGCCGCCGTCCCGCCACCCGCACACGCCCTGCGTCCGTCGCCCACTGCAGCCCCTCCCCCGCGCGACCCAGCCGCCGTCCCGCACCATCCGGCCAGCTCCGGCCCCGCCCGGCTTGCCCAACCTCCCCGACGTTCCCCTTACTCTCCGCCGCCCTCCCCTCGCCATTTTGGCCGTTGGATCGGCGCCGGCCAGCCTAGGGTAGAAATTCAACGAGTGGGTTTCCAGCTCACTCGTGGGCCGTTTTCGGGCCCCGGATCCGTGAGTCGCTTTGGGAAGAATCGTTCCTCGCATTGCCGCCGTCGAATTGATCCGATTTGCGCGTGATTTTGTGAGTAATCTCACTAATCCAGGATTAGTTGGCTAAGTATGCTTAAGGTTGGTTTATTTTTAATTAATTATGTTTAGGTTGTTAGATTATAATAAATTATCAATTATTAGTCAATTGTGATGCGATTTAGATAAATTAATTGTGCAATTAGCAAGTAGAAGTGGTCTACTAATTATTGGAAGTGTCTCGGGATTTTTCCCGACCCTTAGTGGGTTCCAATTAGGCTTTTCGGCCTAAATGGAATTTTTAGTATTTAAATATTAATTTTCGGAATTAAATTAAATAATTATTTATTTTCCGAAAATTCAACTTAGATGTCCCGGAACCGGAAAATTATGCTGATGACCGTAGTGAAGTCCGTTTATTTAATTGGGCTTTATTTTGAGCTAAATTGAATTTTTAATATTAATTATTTAATTTTCGAAATTAATTAATTAATTATTTTTCGGAAATTAAGATTTTAATGGCCGACGACCGAAATCTCGTGCTGATCGTCGTGGCGCAGTCCGTTTATTTATTTGAGCTCCACGTTGTATGGAATTGAATAAATTGTGATATTTTAAGGATTTACCCTAAATTGATTGGAATTATTTGAGATTGAATTGTTGATGGGTAAATGGCCAAGTATGTTATTCAGCATTTATAATGCTTTGCGTGTTGATTTAATTATTTGATTGAGAAATCGTTGGGCATTGATTGTCGGTATTGAAAGTAGATTGGTAATCACTTGAAAGAGGACACGTGGGCTCGGTGAATTGGAATATCACATGGAGAATGCACGTGAGTTTAGTGGTTGAATATGTCACCTTGGCGAAAAGGTCGCCTGAGAGAATGCACGTGGCTTGGAGACTCGGTATGTCGTCCTGGAGAATGCACGTGGCTCGGTGACAGAGTTTGGCATTGTAAAAAGGGCAAGTGGGCTCGGTGAATTGATACATCACTTTGGTGAGATAGCACCTAAAAGAAGGCACGTGGGCCCAGGCATCGTAAAAAGGATACGTGGCTCGGTGATCTGATGCGTCACCTTGGCAATTGAGTGCCTTAGAGAATGCACGTGGGTCCAGTATTTGGAAATAACATCTAAAAGGGCACGTGGCTCGGTGACTTGATGTACCACCTTGGCGAAGAGGTCGCCTTAGAGAATGCACGTGGACCCAAGGTTTGAGGCACGTGGCTCGGAGACTTGGAAGGTCATCTTGGAGAATGCACGTGGTCTAGTTTTTAGATATCCCACAGTGGGGATTGAATTGTATGGCATATAATCGACTGGTTCGATTTGTTTGAAGTGAATGGGTGTTTATTGTGAATTGTACTGACTTACAGGTGAGATCTGAGGCCAAGGTAAGCCCTCTGCCCTGTGCGTGTTTAGGCAGCCTTTAGTGTAATGGTTTACTAATCAGGCTTAGTGGGGTAGAACTTGCTGAGACGTAATCTCATCCTAGTTTGGGGAAAACATTTCAGGACCCCAATGAGGAGCTAAGGAGGAGAAGTCTGGGAAGGAGATCTCGGAGGTGAAACTTAAGGGGAAGGATTTTGAAAGAAGAAGATAATACCGAGAGGAGCCTTGAGTACGGCCTGGATGGATTGAGATCCTATCTTCTTTTGAGATCTCTATTTTGATGTAAATAGAGTTTAGAGTAAAAGTTGTGAAGTGCTCTGGTTTGTGTTTTGTATAAAAGTTTGGTTATAAGTTTCAATATGAAAAATATGGCCCTGCTTTTCTATCTCATTGTTTTATTGTCTGGGGATTTTAACTGCTTCCGCATGTGCTTAATAAATGAAAGGGTCGGCGATACATTGTCCTGGGATATCGCATTATAAAAATGACCAAGCCAGAAGGATGTGTGCGTGCTCGAGGATCGGGGCGTGACAGTTATCTTGTGAATCGGTCACCATCAACTGCAATTAAATGCAAAATTCTTGAAGAGGTATGGACTGGTAAAATTGTCGATTATTCTAATTTAAGAATATTCGGTTGTCCTGCTTTTGTACATGTGCAGAGTTCGAAGCGCTCGAAATTGGATCCAAAATCAAAACAATGCATATTTCTCGGTTACGAGAAAGGAATGAAAGGCTACAAATTATGGGATCCAAGTGAGAAGAAAGTTCTGACGAGCAGGGATGTTATATTCGATGAATATGCAATGTTGAAGTCAAGTCGCGTGCCACGCGCGGCTGCTGAAGAGGAAAGTGGTAAATCTATCGTTAAGGTGGAGCTTGAAACTAGAGAATCTACAGAGAATGGCGAGTCATCCGATGAAGCTCCGGAAGTCAAAGAAACGGTAGAAGTTCCTCGTACCATTGCGACGAGTCGAGGAAGGCGCACTCCCAAAGCACCGGAGAGGTACGGTTTTGAGGATATGGTTGCTTATGCTCTTACCGTAGGCTCTAGCGATCCAAGCTCCTACCATGAAGCTTTGAAAAGTGATCACAAAGAAAAGTGGATGACCGCAATGATGGAGGAGATGGAATCGTTACAAAAGAATGAGACATGGGAACTTGTGAAGAAGCCCAATGATTGGAATGTCATTGGTGGCAAATGGGTTCTTCGAAGAAAGGAAGCAGCAACGAAGAAAGAGCAAGAGAGATGCAAGGCCCGACTTGTTGCTAAAGGCTATGCACAGAAGGAGGGGATTCATTACGACGAGATATTTTCCCCAGTTGTAAAACACACATCAATTCGTGTTTTACTAGCTATGGTAGCCATGTATGACTTGGAGCTTGAGCAGCTAGATGTGAAGACGGCATTCCTTCATGGTGACTTGGAGGAGGAAATCTATATGGAGCAGCCTGGAGGCTTCAAGGTGGAAGGGAAAGAGGATCATGTTTGTTTGCTCAAGAGATCACTTTATGGTTTGAAGCAATCTCCGAGGCAATAGAATAAAAGGTTTGATTCTTTTATGCTTCATATTGGCTACATGAGAAGTGTGCATGATTCTTGTGTCTACTACAAAGTTTTGGATGATAAGTCGCTTATTCTGTTGATGCTCTATGTTGATGACATGTTGATTGCTGCAAGAAAAATGAGAGACATTATTTTCCTAAAGTCTCAGTTAAGTAGTGAGTTTGATATAAAGGATCTTGGTGCTGCAAAGATGATTCTTGGCATGGAAATCTTTCGAGATAGACATGCAAGTAAGCTTTGGGTAAATCAAAAGAAGTATGTTGAGAAGGTCTTGGAGCGGTTCAACATGGGTAAAGCTAAACAGGTTAGTACACCCTTAGCAAATCACTTCAAATTATTTGAGAAACAATGCCCTGTTTCACATGAGGAAATTGTAAAGATGTCTCGAGTACCCTATGCCAGTGTAGTAGGGAGCCTCATGTATGCTATGGTTTGTAGCAGACCGGATTTGGCTCATGCGGTGAGTCTCGTTAGCCGATACATGAGCAATCCGGGTAAGGAGCATTGGGAAGCTGTTAAGTAGATCTTTCGTTATTTGGCTAGAACTGTTGGAATGGGTTTAATGTTCAGTTCCAAGGGAGGATCAATTGATTTAGCAGGTTATGTTGATTCAGACTTCACTAGTGATTTGGACAAGCGAAGGTCCATCACGGGATATGTCTTTACTCTTGGTGGTGGAGCTATTTCGTGGAAGGCAATGCTTCAACCTACTGTAGCATTGTCTACAACCGAAACTGAGTATATGGCAGTAACTGAGGCTGTGAAGGAGGGAATATGGCTGACTGGTTTGGTCACAGAGTTGGGTATAAAGCAAGAAAGTGCTACATTATATTGTGATAGCCAAAGCGCAATATGTCTCGCGAATAATCAAGTGTTCCATTCTACAACGAAACACATTGAAGTTTGGTACCACAAAATTCAAGAATTTGTGGAGAATGGTAGCATTGCTTTGAAGAAAATCCATACTAAATAATCCCACAGATATGCTCACGAAGACGGTTACTGTAGAGAAGTTCAAGTCCTGCAGGGACTTGATTTCTCTCACTCATCATTGAAGTTGATGGAGGCCGCACTGATCTAGGTGCGGGCGTACCTTTGCGAAGGTACGGTGGAGGGAGAGATATGTTCGTTTTCTTGGTTCAAGTGGAGGCTTGTGGTTTATTCAAGCCAAAGGTGGAGATTTGCTGATATTGTCTTGAATTCCACAAATTCAATTGGGAAATCTAGGAAGGCTTGAAGATTTTGAACTATTTGTTTCCTAATATATTTCCTAGATTTGGGTTTTAAATTTGATAGTATCTTTATGGTGGAATTCCTTTCCTACTAGGTTTAGGAAAGTGGGGATCTAAAGATCTATTTATTTCAGCATTGCACCTTGTACTCTGGATATACGCTCAAATAAGAAATCGTCTCTCTCTCTCCCGTGGACGTAGGCAGATCTTTCGCCGAACCACGTAAATTTCCGTGTTCTTAATTATTCTTGTTTACTTTTCTCATCTAGTTAGGGTGTTCTCCCGCACAACAGTATCAATGTACTTTCATATTTTTTTTTTGTCAAAAGAAAATTTAATTCATTTGTTATAAACAAACATGAGAGGAACATAGAAAGCTTCCAAACAAAATAAATCCCAAAAAAGCTACAAAACAAAACAAAATCTTAAAAACACTAGAGCCTGCAGTTATAAGCACTCTCTTATCTTAAAAGACCAGATCTGGCACAATATTAGAAAAATAATCAGTGGCCAATCATTAGAACTATCAATGATGGGCACATGTTGAGATATTCCACTTCATAAACTATTGCTTGCTTTATGCGCCTAGATTTGGTGTCATCAACACTATCGCCATACGAAGACAATAACAACATGTTGAACTACCAGAGATCAAATGCCTTCAAAAGACTCCCATAACTAGATTTAAATTGAGAGAGAAAAGCTCTCAAATTTAGATTTATACCAAAATCGGGAGAAGACAGCTTCCACTGAATCTCATAGAAGTCACGGAACCGCGTCAGGCATCCTGCGACTAGATTGGTGACAACATTGTTGTTGTTTTTCTCACTCGTTGTGGTGAATGTATTTCCATTTTAGTCGCTGGTATGAAAATGCAATTCAGCTTAGTTTTTGGATACCTTCCTAGATTTTGGTTTTGTATAATTTCTATATCAAAGAAGATTACTTTCTAGTTTCCACTACCCAAAAGCACTTTGAGATTACCTTCAATTGTGGCCCGGAGAAATTTTGATTCGTGAATTGAGACCCCATAATTTTTCAATCTTCCGTCACTTACCTGATTAAGTTTGTCAATTCAACCTAGTAGGAAGAAAGTCAGCGGAAGACAACTTACCTCTTTTTGATGCGCAATGAACAATTTGCCTCGAAACGATCGTTGAATTGTGGATAAATGACAAACAATATTACTTTCATGTTGTTTTGAATGTAGTCATGAGGAAAACATCTAATTTCCACAACGTAAATGCCAATTGTTTTTGTAAAGGAAAAATATAACATCTTCTTTTTCTTTGATGAAAAGGGGAGAGAAAAGAAAACAATATATTTCCGAGCGTATGCTTTGCCAACTGTCCCAATGGTTATCTTCAAAAGATTTTTATACGACTCCATCATACCCTTTCAAAGGGTGTTTTTCCATCATAACTTATCAAGATGAAACGGTGCATTCTAATCATACCCCATTATGGACGTATTAATAAAGTACTACAGATCTTTACCATTTTAGGGACATATAAGAATTTGTCGCGATAAGTCAAAATGCAGTAGAAAAGTTACCACTGTACACTGCTGATGACGGTGGGTTCAACAGTAATGAGGAAGACTATATGATGCCATACATTTCATCCGTATGCAGTGAAAATATATAACTCGATGAATTAAGTGAGTTTACATGAAAATATCATCAAAGTTTTAGATAATATGTTCCAAACTGAATGGTGTAAAAATGGTATCGACCACATGACTTTTCTTATGCACACCAGATACCGTATCAAGACTTCACATCATACATGCAAATTATCACAAGTGTAAGAATTTTTCTGATATGGACTACATTCATTAAGATTGAAATTTACCACTCTATGGGGTTGATATAATAAGGAGAGATATAAATATTCTTAATTAGTATAATATGAGGTTAATTTATGTGAGTTGAGTAAAATTTGGCCGGTGATGAGAGGATTTGTGATTAAAAACCATACTTAATTATCTTCTAATCCCGATGCACAATTACATCACAAAAAAAAAAAAAATTTAATGAATGGCGAGGGACAATTTCATTGAGCCAGCAATATAAAGGGCAATTGACAGAAGCATTTGAGTTTTGAATTATCGCTCTTTTGCATAAAAAATGATGTATTCCAAATCAGATGCACAAGCTTCCTTTTTACACCATCATTGTATTCTAGATTCTACTTATGAAATCTTGGGGTGTCATTTTCGGAACTTACAGTAAGTACTTTTGACATATTCAATTTGACATATTGACAAAGCCTTATTTTTTATTAAAACAACATCAGAAAACATATCATCACCTTGTATTAACTGAATTTCAAATTCTCCTGATAAATTGCAGAAGAAGAAATTTTTGAGTTCTCCACAAAAAATAAAAATAAATAGATAAATAAAATTGGAAAATATCTGTTGAATCATCATCAACCCATGGAGACGCATGCCTACAAGTGGACACCGTAACTTGCTTATGAGCTTGGTAACTAACTACCTAAGCAACGCACAGGAGGTGTGGTCAAAGTAGCTGATCCATGGACATTCTCACACTTGGCAGTGACCGTATCTCCAGGCTTCGATGATGTTATTTGGACGTTGTCCAATGTGATATCCGAGCAACCTACGCTCGAACAGCTGAGTGTGATGGCTTGATCTGAAGCACTGCTCCCTCGAAAGCCGGTGAAAGTCACGTCGCTCACCACCACGCCGGATGCCTGCATGGACATCCCTACTTCATTGACACATCTCATGCCAGAAAATCAATAGAAGAACTTTAAACCTGATGATACCGATACATCAAAAGACATCTCGTTTACGGTTAACAGGTCGTGGAAGCTTTTGCTCACAAGGTTCTCCTGGCTCGGTAAATAACGCTCGACAAACTTTCTATATTGTTAGTTCTTTAGCTTGCAATGTTACAGCAAGGTGCTCGAAATTTCCTTGCGAGATTACCTCATTCAGTTGAGCTCCTCCGGGATTATAAAATTGGTCGATGATGATTGGGTTACTCACTGCGTCGAGCTTGATTTGATCGAAGATAATATTCTTGGCATATCCCGAACCTCCCTGTATGTATGTACAGTAGAGGAGATAGGTTAGCGGGAGCAAAAAGAAAAGAGTAAGAGATCCTATGTAATCGTGTTTTTTTGTTCATTGGGAGCTATCATCATTCTTTTTTAAGTTATAGAGCCCATGGTCACCTGCCAAGTCTTGATCCTCACTCCATTCATAGTTCCACTGAAGCTGCAATCCCGCACTTGTACCTGCTCGACTGTGTCGTAAGCTCCATTCTTTCCTAAGCTTCCGACACTAAACATATATAAAGACAAAACACATCAAAATTTAAAATATATATATCCTAACTATTAGTTTGGATCATATAAGGCACATCTCGACCACACCAATAACACGACAGCTAACCTTATACCATGGCCAGGTCCGCATGAAACTCTGGCGATACTAATGTTGCTGAAGCCACCATTTATAGCGATGCAATCATCCCCTACATTACATAGCATTATGCGATAGACCATCAACATGTACAAAGAAACTTCACTGCAATGTAATTAGAGCTTATTTACCTGTTTGAATGTCAAGGTCGTGAATCTCAAGGTTATTGGTGTGAGAAATGTCGATTCCATCTGTGTTAGGGCTACTTTCAGGTGCGGTTATTTGGAGATTGGAGACGATGCCATTATCACAATTAGCGATGGAGATGTGGTTCCTTGGACTGTTAACGTGCTTCAGTCCACTTAGGACCAGATTGACGCAATGTAAAAAGGCCAAGGCCTGCGAACACAATTCCCTAGTCATGCAATTGGAAGACTCGATCATAAAATATGGGCTAATAAGAAGATCTCGAATTGGTTCAAGGCGTTGGGTATCGGCTTCTTACAGTTGGTCTATTCTCGCAGCCATCCGGTCCCTACAAGATGAAGATCCATAATTTTTGCTCAGAATGCAAAAAGATGTGATGGTGAAAAGTAAGATAGAACTCATCTATAACGTGATGATGTGTCTGGACTGACCTTAGCTCCATCCCACCAAGGGGAACCCTGGCCATCGACTTGTCCTGATCCTTTGACATTGAGATTGGCCACGTCTTGAAATTCAACCATCTACCCGAAGAGCAGCCTTTCCAACCACTTAGTGAACTAGGAGCAACTAAAGTCCCATCAATCTGTTCTCCAGGAAGGGAGAGTGATGTACATTATGCTATGTTTGGAGCAAGGACGTGGTGGCAATGACAAAAAAAATATTAATAATTGATTACTTAAACTTAGAAATGTATAGATTCAGTGATGTCTTATGTTTAAAATTTTTGATGAGGAATTAAGTTCTTTTGTGCTTAAAAGGTTGAGAAGTAAGCTCTTTTCAATGTATCCAATCAAGATTTATTGTATGATACAAATCTAGTCATTCGAGAAAAATGATGGAGAACCTTGCGCTTTTAATTGTTATTAATTTTGACTATGACATTGTCGGCCTCAAATGAGTTTTGCCGAACAAGTTCCTAATTATTTTGACATGAAATTCAGTCAACAAAACATTAGCTAAAAATATTAATCCTCCAGAATCTTTGTGTCTTGCCTGAACGTTGATGCTTGAAGACTTGCATGGGCCTTTGAAAGCGACAGAGGATAGTCTAAACTTCTTCCCACCGGGAACAGCTAAAGTGGGTGTGCCTTTTTCTCCGCTATCTCCACATGTGTCTTCCCAAGCTTTCACAAAGGCCTAAAAGGAACAGAGGAAATCATCGCATGAACACGAACAAATCAACTCAAATGACAAAAAAGAAAAAAGAATACACAGGCTTTTTTCAATAGGAGAGAAGAAAAAGGAGAGAAATTAAGGGAATAAGAATGTACTTGGGCATCATCATCGTCTCCACTTCCAGTCGCACCATAGTTTACCACATTGTATGTGGGTGATGCTGCAAGGATTCCGTGGCTTGAAAAAGTTGACGAAGCAGCGAAGAGGACCAAGTATATTGCAGCCACAAATCCCTGCACGACCAAAACAGCTTTTGAAGTCGAACCGAGGAACTGACTACTTCATAGAAAACTGGCATTTTTCAAAGGGTAAGAGGAGGAGTCGCGACTTGACTTAGATATCGGCATTTCATGCTCAATGCTCCACTAATTAAAAAGCTAAACAAGATGGAGATGAAAAATCAATGAAAATACAGGATTAAAAACACTTAAAGCGTCTTCTCTCTCTTTGTAATGAATTTTCTCTACTGAAGAAATCATAGTCGTAGAGACTATCCTTTCAAGAAAAGGCGTAGGAATGAAAGAGCAATTTTTATTTTTATTTATTTATTTCTCTTTGTAATGAATCAGCGCGGTTCATGAATTTTCATGTGTTGGGTATGAAGTATTAACATAAGATAAAAACGATAGACATAGCAAATGAAAATCGAAGACCATCATAACAACAATACCAATTGAGAAAATGAAATCGAACCCTACAAAGATTTAGAAGGGAAAATTAGTCAAAAGTTGCGTAAAAAACCAACAGAAAATTCTCTCTAAAGGAAAAAAAAAATTAACACTCACCATTTTGCAGACTAAGATGATAAAGGACCTTCTTGGCCAACAAAAAAGACCAGAACAGATGAAATGCGAGATGGAGAGATATCGGGTGTTGTCCTTAACATCTTCATAGGGCTTTTATTTATAGATGGAATTGCGGAATTATTTAGGCACCTAGAATCTCAGCATTTATACACCTATAACAGGGAAAAAATAATTCTTTTCCTTAATTCCTCTCCACCTCAGGCACCAAAAGAGGAAAATTCATTTGCACGCCGCAAATTGGGAAAATTATCAATAAAAAAAAGTTAAGTTTATTATACTATGCCAATTCAGTCGTAATCTTTTGATAATTTGCTTATTTAGGCATAGCCGAGAATCCTTATCTTAGTTGACTGAATTTATTTATTTATTTTTTTATTTTCTTTTATATATATTTATTTTTTTCATTATCGCTGGCGAGGAAACAGACAGAAAAACAAAAATAAAAAATATATACAAAAAATTCGGAATTTAAAAAAAAAAAATAAAAAGTTCAATGCCAACCGTGCTACACAAGAGATGGGTATTTTTCTAACATCATTCTAAGCATGGCACTGGAGGTACAGTGAAGGCAGCTGATCCATGGGCATTCTTGCAGAAACCAGTGAGGGCTTTTCCAGAAGATGATTTTATGGAGATGTGGTTCAGCAAAATGTTACTGCACGATGCACAATAAAATGCAATCGCCGGCCTTATAGCTGAAGTCCCTCGAAACCCTCTGAGTTCGAGACAGCATCATGTGTTAATCATGTCTTTGAGTGAATTTTTTTTTTTTTTTTGAATTCTTGACACTGACAGACTATGCATGATCAAGGTAAGCATCTCATGTCTTATAGAAGGGGATAGGGTGGGTCGCTGTAAAATTGATTTATGATGATGGGGTTTGCGGCTTGCACAAGTGTGATCTGCTCAAAAAGTTACGTTCTTTACAATAGCCGGAACTGCCCTAATGAAGGTTTGAGAAAATCGTCAGGAAAGGATGAGAAGTGCAACCCCTTTCAGAATATCAAGAATCCAGTATCGTATCGTGATGAACTATTTACTTGCCAAATCTTGATTTTCAGCTCGTTACCGTTCTGGTTAATGTACAATTCTACACCAGCTCTCTTAAGCTACCAACAACATAAGCGCATTGCAAGAGGCGGATCGAGTTAGGGCTTGATAGTAAAACCAGCGATCATAAGTGATGCAGCAAGAATTGTAGCTTACCTTATACCATGGCCCGCACCACCTGAAACACCGGTAATATTGATAGAGAAAGTTCAACTATTTATGGCAATACAATCATCCCCTTGCACGTCATTGTAGCGCACGTAAAAAGATTGATCAATCATGAATACACAAAGAAAATAGAACAGGGAATAAAATTCGGAAAATCCAATGAGAACATGATGCGATAATTTCGCAATTAGCCAATTGAGTACCTATTCCAATGTGAAGATCGTGGATTGTTACGTGGTTTGAAGAAGACAAGTCAATTTCGTCTGTATTAGGGCTGGCCCTTTTTTTTTTTTTTTTTAATTTATGGAAAAACAACCTTCCATTTCATTAAGTACGGGCTTTATTACATGATAAAGGGGCTTCATAGCAAATAAGCTCCCAAAGAGGGGAATGGGATTAGAACACTAGTTTTATGGAAGGGCTTTACATTGATGGGTCTTAACAATCCAATTTGCAAACTTATTTCTTTCTTTAGGTCAATCGGCTAGCTTTAGATGTGGAAATTGTGTCAGAAGTGTCTTGCCGTCAGTGATGAGCACGCGGACAGAGTCGCTTGTGAGGGATTCTACTACTCTTAGATCGTCTGACTCATGAGTAGAGTTCAATTCAAATTTTGTTGAGAAGTAATCGAGGGAATGAAGACATGCAACGGTTTCGGCTTGAAGCGCTTAAAAAGCCTTCACTCTCCATGCGAACCAATCCATCAATCTCCCCCCAAAGTTGTGGCAAATGCAAGCTATGGAGCCTTCGGATGATACTTCGTGGAAAGATTGGTCGATGTTTAGCTTTAGTATTCCTTTGCTCGGTGGTGTCCATCTCTTGGGTGAGTCACTTGATTCCCTTCTTCCCTTCGATTCCACTATTAATGCTGGATTGAAACGCGACTATATCAATGTTGGAGAGCATTGCCCCGTAACAAAAGTCTATAGCAACGTGACCCTTTGGAATGTTAATGTTGCACAATCGACTCATCATTAGAAATTACTTGATGAAAGAAAATGAATTTGGCTATCATGAGAATATAAGTGAGTAAATCATCAGTCAAAGAGTTTGTTATCGCCGGTCGATGGCAACCTCATGAAGCCTACAAAATTAAATATAATTAGTTTCTCAAGGAACATAAATTTCACAGATATATGAGATGAAAAGTTTCATTAGTGTGTGATTTAAGTGAATCTTTTTTTCCTTGGTGATTTATAAAGTGCAAAGAACAGAAAAAATAATAAAAGTAATAAAAATAAAAAGTCACCTTGGCTTCACTCCACCAAAGTGAACCTTGGCCGTCAATTCCTCCGAAGCCTGTATTGATGAGATTGGACATATTAAGCGTTGGAAAAAATATTAGAATACGTGAAAATAATAGTAATTATTGAAATTACGTTGATCCCCCAAATTCACATAGGAATGAAAATCTTCATTTCGATGAGAAAAAAAAAAACTTACTTCCACTCATGTGGTTGTTGCAGTCTGTATTCACAAAGCAAATATCTGACTCGGGCCTCTTTTCATCTTAAACAGCCATTAACAACATTTTTGCTTCTTTTCCTTCAACAAAATTTGAACTCTCTACCTTCTTTTTATTATTAGGCAACCTCATATAACATTTATATGCATTATGACTAAATTTTTGACATCTAAAGCACTCTACATTTGATTTGTTAAGATCCCGTCCTTTACCTTTGCTTTGAAATTGGTCATTATTGACTTTGAAATTTTTGCTAACATCTCTATTTCCTCGATCTCGTCTTCCTCTACCTCCAACCCTTCCTCTGAAATTGTTGGAATAAGTATTGGTAGAAACCTTCAACGCTTGCTCCTCTACTATTGAACTTTTGTTCATCTTCTATTCATGAATGAATAAGGAGCTTTGCAATTCATCAAGAGAGTGCGCATCTATGTCTTTTGACTTTTCAATTGAGTAAACAACATAATTAAACTTTGGTGTTATGGAATGTATAATCTTCTCCACAATGGTGATGTTATCTATCTTCTCGCCATGGAATTGCATCTTGTTTCTGATCTCCATTGTTCTAGCATAATAGTTGGTGATAGTTCTCCATCCTTCATTGCTAGTGTCTCAAAATCTCTTCTCAGGGCTTGAAGCTATGCACGCTTCATCATAACAGAGCCTTGATATTTCTTCTTCATAGAATCCCAAATATTCTTGGAAGTTTCTTTGCAAAGAATAGTTTCGAAGATGGGATGATTAATAGCTTGAAAGAGATAATATTTTGCATTCAAGTTATTCAACTTTCTATTTTCCAATTATGCTTTCTAAGAATCTGTCAAAGCTGTGCCTGATGGTGGCTCTTGAATTCCAAATTTGACGACTAACCAATATTCCTTTGATCGTAAAAAATTCTCCATTAACATGCTCCAATGGTCATAGTGACCATCAAATGGTGGAATTGATGGTTGAACAAAATTGTTGGTGGCCATTGAAAATGTTGTTGTTACAATTATCTCACAAAGGTATCTCACACCTTTAAACCTCCTTTACTTTTTAAAAATATTTTCACTCATCTCACATGCTCTAATATCACTGTAGAATAGCTCAAGGGGAGGAGAGATAAGGCCAAAGCTTCTTCCCTTTCATTCAAAACATCGATGTCTTTTACAAAGACAAATACATAACATAAAACACCACCAAAATAGGACTCATAACTACCCATATTTTGCATAAAGCACTTACTACTAACTCCTAAAAACTAGGACAATTAACACACAAATTAGCTAAATGTGATTCCATTAACTCCTAGAGACTAGGATAACTGAAAACCAAATCAGCAAAACATGAAGAAAGAAACAACTACTATTTCAACATAAAATACATCTTGTGTACAGTCAACAAATCGTGGCAGCTTTTGCTCGAAAGGTGCTCCTGACTCGGTAAATAACGCTCAACAAACTTTTAATAATTAGTTCTTTAGCTTGCAATGTTACAGCAAGGTGCTCAAAATTTCCTTGCGAGATTACCTTATTCTGTTGAGCTCCTACTCAACTGTCTCAGAAGCTCCATGCACACCTAAGCTTCCAACACTAAACATATAAAGACAAAACACATCAAAATTTAAATTTTATAAATCTTAGCTATTAGTTTGGATCATATAAGGCACATCTCTACCATACAAATAGAATATTGATGTGTTTAAGGAGACCAAGAACCGATGAGCAAGTAAAAGACGGAGTGTAGAATCTAGAATTCCAAAATTTGAGCAAACTTCGACCATACACTTGTCCTTTGTGAACTTAAACGTTTGTCATCATAAGAGAAATACCAAAAGAGTGAATTTGTGAGATATTGTGATCTACCACTGAATGTTTGCACTCAAAATTGTAATCTCTCGTTGATCATGTAGTGGAATCCAACCAATAAATTGTTAGTATGGGAGAGTGGACGTAGGCTATATCTAAGTCAAATTACTAGAAATTCCGTGTGCAATATTCTCTTCCATTAACTCTCCTTATTTAAGTTTGTTGTACACTTACAGGTTATTTCAGAAGTCTGTTCCATCATATAACAGATTATAAACATCTACCAGAAGTATGATGTGTATACTAACATCATCAACCATCTCCATTTGTACATTTTCAGGTTTATTTAAATTAATATGAAGTTATACCAAACAATGGACAGTATAGGATATGAAAATCCGACTTTATTATTGTGATTTCTTATTATATCCTATCTAGTCTTATTCCGACTAAAATTTAAATGACTAAATGCAGCTTGAGAATATATAGTTTTCTAAATGACATGCATTATGTAATATGTACGATACGGTATTAGTTAACCTCAGACTCAATCAGAATAGAATGCTGAAGACATTTTTAATTTGGTTTTCATTTAATAAGAAAAACTGAACATTGCTTATAGTAACAGACATCCTAACGTTACCAAGCGTCGCATAGAGTAATGAATTATGAAAGTACCTGAACACATCGAAATGCATGTTACATTGAAGTCATCAGAGTCATTAATGACATGCTATTCCAAAGCAATCGAAATTTGACTAATATTTAGCCACTAAAATAGCATACACTTAGAAATTATATAATAAAAGGTAAATTTACCATATAAAACTCAACTTCCCTTGCCCAGACTAACTGAGAGTGGCGAGAGCTCTTGGTTAAAGGGAATGACAGTTGCGAAAAATTGATAGGCTATCGATTCACGGCGACGAAGCTGCCAATGAGTCGTTCGGCCACTGGTGGAAGTCCTAAGCAACGGGGAGCGTGACAGGGAAACGGCAAGCACGGCGGAGGGAGACTAGGATTAGCGAAAGCAGCAATGGCTAGAAAATGTCGGCGGCGGCCGAATCGTGCAGACTAGAACCGCGAGAAACCAGTGACCACAGCTGCAAGGACGCTGTGGCAGTGGTGATTCGCCAGAGTCTCCGACGCAGCGAAGCCTAATGCAGGCTGGGACACGGACACCTCGCCGAGCCGTTACGGTGACTGGATACAGCAGCAATGGATCCATGCAAGGAGGCAATGCAGGAAGCGGAGCTCCTGGGACTGCTACTGCTGGCAGCGCGTTGCGCAAATGCAGCCTTGACGTTCTCTGCAAAAAGAACAACGCCTAATTTTTCCTATGCAATGAATGACTAAACGAGGTGGCCAAAATTCAGGTATTAATAGATTCTAATATTAGGACCAGATTGAGGTGCAATTATATTGAGGTTGGTGAGAGTTAAGACTCCACTTCAAAAGTCTGTAGTATTTTGACCCTTTGAACTGTTAATGATGATCAATCGATACATCATTAGCGATTACTTTGTGAAAAAAAAAAAATGAATCTGGCGATTATGAGAATGTAGAGTGAGGAAATCATTAGCTGAAGAGCTTGTTGCTGCCCGTCGATAGCAAATTGATTCATCCTGCAAAATTATATACAATTAGACTCTATTAATTTCGTGAAAAATGATTTCTTGGAAAATGTTCCGAATTTTTTGGTGTTCAATTCACGAAATATAAAAAAGTCAAAGAAAACATTTTCTATCAATAGAAAAGGCATCTTTAAAAGAGTAGGAAATAATTTTTTCTACCCTCCTCTTACCACTCAATTTAATTATTTATTATTTTCTTATTCTTTTAGATTCTTTTTTATATTTCTTTTCTTTTCTTTCTTTTTCTTTTTTCTTCTTTTTTAGCCGATTGCCAGCCACGATGAAGGTCGGCGACTAGCCATAAGTGAGCTAGAGGGTCACCAAAGGGTAGTGAAGCTCAAGCCTTGTCAAATCAACGTCACTCGATCAACTTCGCTTGAGTATTGCTAGAGGGCAATGAGGCTCTAGTCTTGAAGATCAGCGAAACTCGAGCATTACTAGAGGCTAGCAAACTCATCCCTTAGCTTGTCAGTCATTCATCACCATGGTCAAGGACTGACCAAGGAAAGAAAAAGAAGAAAAGAAAAAAAAAAAATAAAATAATTTAAAATTTGATTTCTAAAAAGAAAATTAAAAATTAAAAAGATCAAAAGGAGTGCATGGAGGAAAATTGAATCAAAAACTAAATTTCAAAAAAAAAAATCCACTTTAATTTCATATTTCAACCAAACATCGGAAAATATTATAGAATAATGGTTATATGGAAAACATTTTTCAGAAACAACACATTTTTTTGTGAAACAAATGGATTCTTAATTTCTCAAAAACAAAAATTTCACAAATCTACCACCACCCGCAAAGTGACCGTGATGGTTAGAGCTTTCTCCCCCACCAAGGAGGGAGGGGTTCGAAACCCCACGTCCCATCGCACAACTCACCTGTAGTTGGGTCTATGGTGGCAGCCCAATTCGCCCTAGTTTTCCCGCCGGCTGCCAACTGGCTATACAAAGTTCCTAGGTCATCAAAAAAAAAAAATTCACAAATCTATGAGATGAAAAATTTTATAAGTGCATGATTTCAAATCACATGAAAATAAGTATGAATTTCAAATTCTCATTTATGTCAAAATGAAAAGTTCAATGAGAAAATGAGGGGGGAAATTGTTCAGAAATTCTTAAACCTATTGTATATTTGCCAAATCAATCTTAAACCCGTTATTTTTGCCAATTAAATCCTAAACATTTTGGCAAATTACCAACTAAGTAAATTCAGCCAATTTTGGTTAGAAATTGCTCGCATGGACGCTAATTGTCCCACATAGGAAGGCCAATGTGAAAATTTTAAATAATATTTTGATATTTTTTCCTTTCTTTTTCTTTCTTTTTCTTTCCGTCTTCTATTTGCTAGTGGTCATTCCAACACCACACTAGGCCTCGATTAGGTGGGCTTCCCTCACCAGATTTGGCTGAGGTTGACCTTCGACAAGGCCAATGCAGCATTGTCGAACATTGCCACAAGGCCTTGCCATCGTGCCTCCATCCACCATAAACACTAGCCCTAGACCCGCTCTCTCTCTCTCTCTCTCTCTCCCCCCCCCCCACCCTCCCTCCCTTGTATGCGCATGCACACACCATGCACAAAGGTTGCAAGCCCCAACAATGGAGGTCTTAAGTCGGCCTCACGAGATTTAGCATGGGCTAGGCCGCCCTGGCTAGGGTAAGGCCAACCCTTACTAGGCCTTGCTTGGGCGACAATAAGCCTTGGTAGAGTGAAGCCTAGTGAGGCTAGCCCTCTCGGCATGCAACAAGTGGTTGAGTCATTGGCCATCGGCAAAAAGAAGAGGGAAAGAAAAAGAAAAAAGAAAATGGAATAAAAAATCAAAAATATTAATTATTATAAAAATATTTTTTTTAAAAGTCCATATTAGTGCCAATTACGCCATGTAAGACGGTCGGTACTTACGTCAGTAATTTTCAACCAAAATTTCCCGAATAAATTCAATTGACAAAACATAAAAAGGTTTAGAACTCAATTGTCAAAATTAAAATGTTTATGACCAAATTGATAAAAATGCAATAGGTTTATAACCTTTAGGACAATTTTTCCAAATGAGCGACAACTATGGATATATTGTCATGCCCCAATCCTCGAGCGCATGCCCATCCCTCGGTGGTCGATAAAATTTGCGACGTCTCAAGACGCATTGCTAACCCATTCATTTTAATGCACATGCGGAAGCAAATTAAACACCCTTGACAACAAACAGCATGGGATAGAAAAGCAAGACAATCACATCATACCAAACACATTCATAAACAAATCGAGTTTATATACAAGGTCTACAAAAGATCGGTTTTCAAAAATGAACCATCCTACGACCTACTAGTCAGACACGTTCACCGATCCTTCAGACTCCACTGGCTCCGGGGGCACCGGGTCCTCCATAGCTCCATCATGAGGGTCAGCTACACCCTCACCAAAAGTAGCATTGACAACCACCGCAGGAATCTCAAAACCCTGGAGAGGACCCACCCTGTATCCATTGAGTCCATGGCGGAACCACGCCCTAAATTAATGAGGTACCCTATCAGGTAGGCCCTCATTGACCAAGATGGTGGTCACGGTCAACTCATAGACCCAATGACTACCAGGGACTCGAACATCTATCCCCTGCTCAGTAATAGCTCACGGCTATCCAAAATGTTCTGGAGGAACTACTATCTAAGGACTTGAAAATATTGAACCCACAATGGGGTAAAACAATGTCTTAGCAAGTTCATCCCCTAAACTCCGACTTAGAAGGAAATATGCCTAAGGGCATCCTAACCACATAGCCACACAATCACAAAGACTTACCTCATCTCAAATTCTTCCTACATATCAATACAGTTCACATCACAGACATAAATAGTATTCATGCTCAAATAATTGGAACGCCAACAATTTCATCTCAATAAACACAAAAAGGTCTCGATTATAGGGATAAATCATTATAACACGTCACATTCCATGCCACACAATTTTGTCCCATAATCCAACTCATCAATTTCACTCAAAATATGTTTTAATTGTTAATCACAGCCACACATAGGCACGACCTACTCGAAGTTCGGCGGTCTTCTAATATAGCCAAACGTCGTCTTGCCCCATCAAGCACAACAACGTCACTACGTCGACGACATTCCATAATAGAACATTGGTCCAACCTCTACTATAACCGACATCCATTGGTAGGGCATCTCATATAGGGGCACGTCTAGCTCATAGCTTGGGACGGGTTCTCTTTGAAATAGCTAGTGTCGTATACAATTTCGCTCGAATGCAGTCTCAACTAACAATCAAGGATCTTCGGACTACTGGAATTTTTCTATCAATCACACACTTAAATCAACTAGAACGACTTCTTTTTATACTCCTTTATGCCATCATAGCCGTTGGCACTTACCAAAGGAATTCCTCCAATCTACCCGTTGGACGGAATCAATCAAGAAGATCATCCGAGCTATTTAAGGAATCCGATGATAGCCCATCAATCCCATTCGCCCATACAATCGGGATCTCGGTTTCCAAGAATAGAATATTCCAAGATTATTTCGTCGACCATCGGATCTTCAATCGATCTTAGATAAGAATTAAAGAAACCAAAATGATTATCCAACCAAAGAATCTATTCCGAGAGGATAGGATCGAATCCTCAACCATAAACCTCGACTTTGGATTTCCTTCGTCACTTTGGATTAGAAAGACTGTCAGTGAGAATAGACTTAAGTCTTGAGTCCTGAGTCTTAAGTCTTGAGTCTTGAGTCTTGAGTCTTGAGTCTTGGGTCTTGAGAGTACAAAGTCTTCAGACTTTAAACTGACGGTCTCCGAACATCCAAATATTCTCGGAAAGATTTCTCCAACACTCTTAACCAACACACAACCATTCAATCTCGACCTAAGATAATGTGCATTATACTCAAATGCCTAAATTAAAATAGTGAAATTGGTCTATTTCCTTTGTATTAAAAATACATGGTGAAAATAATCGTGTGTAAGTACACGATCAATTTGAACTAGAAAAATCAATACCCTTCCTTTTCAAATCCCACTATTTGATATAGTATTTAAAACCCTTTTCAATGTCAAAACCCGACATCCGGTAATTTCTAAATAATTACCAAAATTTTCAAATTTTGAATTAAATACTCAAAAATCAAAATCACAATTCAATTGCACTCAATTGCATAAACTAAGCACACCATTGTAATCAACACGAAATTCTGGTCACCAACTATTCTAGTATATTTTCAAAAAATAATAATTAATCAAATAAATACCAAAATTAATTAAATAATTCAATTTAAATGCAATAAATAGCAACTTAGGCCGGAAACACTAATCTAACCACCTAAACAAGCCTAGAAAATTTCTGAACCTATTTAGATAAATAGTATGACTACTTTAGTCCCTAATAAATTCATTCTAACAACCTAACATACACAAATGGATAATAAAATCACTAATACATTCTAACTAACCACCTAAACCCTTAAGCATCATCTTATCTCCCTAAGTAGAGTTTAGCAAGTAAACCCACCGGTTTAACATTCCGATGAGTTCACGGCAACAGCGACATGAAGGCAAGCGATAAATAACCCCACGGCAACACCAACGGAGGTTCAAAAGGGCTTGAAAAAGCCACACAAAGCTCTCAACCAAGCTGAGGGGTATGGTTCTGTCCAAGGCCAACCGAAGGGAACCAAGGCTAGAATGGCAAGCTGAGGTGGACCGGTGGCTGCAACGGGCGAGCAGGGGCAACGATGATGGCCGGACGATGACGAACGATGGCGACAATGAGGTCTCGACGGTGACCAAGATGGCTCAAGACAGTAGCTAGTCTCGAGCTCGAGGCAAGATGGCAAGGATGCACGACTAGGCTTGCGGTTGGCAATTTGGCACGTGACGGGAGGCGAGGGAGCTCCGGCTACTTCAAGCGGTGGTCAACGGTAAGGGGAGGAGGGAGAGCTGGTTTCTCTACAACTTTGAGCTCTCAAAACACTCTAAAATGGAGTCAGTAAGGCTGAAGAGGAAGAATATGGCTACTGCAACTTGGAGGGGGCCACAAAATATCAAAAACACTTGAGTTCTTGGCCCTACCACCTTAGCTGGCATCCTTAGCCAAATTACAGCTCTTAAGCTTTCCAAACAAGCTTCCTAAAGAGTCCAAAAGGTTGTCTCCCCCTTGGCCTACGAATTTGGACAACTAGCCATCCAATTTGATTCAATTCCCCTTCCATTCTCCTCTAATTGAACTCAATTCAATCCCTATAAATTCGACCAAGATGCCATCATCCCTTTTAGGATTTTTCCTTGTCAATTGAACTAACTTGAATCCCAAAAACACGACCAAAAACGGTCATCTAATTTTTCTAGTCAAAAATGGCCCTACTTTGAATTTTTGCCAAAAATCTCGATTTGCAGAAAAATCTTCGAAAGGTGAGTCGACGGTCCTAAAATGAATTGTGATATGACAGAATCGGATTAAATTCATGGTTAATTTCAATCTAGCGCAATTTTAGCGTGACCCAACCTATCAAGTAACATTTATGATTTTTTTGGTGCAATTGACTCATGGTCAATTGTTTTCAAGCCACATTGTACATTTTTGATATATTGACAACTCTCGGTTGTCATGAAAATCTCGAGGTTTCAAATATAGTGCCATTCGACATAAATTTTTTCATTAGGTGGAATCATCTACACACTAATCACATACCTTTATTGAGTCGATCTATCTCCAATCTCTAATCGATTTTGACAATACCATAATGGCCCTTGTAAATTAACATGGTTGAGCAATCGATTTCTAATTCTCAAGTCTATTACGATTAGATTTCTTAACGATTTCACCCGATAAACTACTTATCTCGTGAGTGGTCAACCTTAGAGAAAAGAACTATAGGTGCATCGATGAAAAGCCCAACTTATTCAATTAAAAACAGAACCTAAAATTCATAAATTGATGAAGACATATGTCTACATGTGTAAATCGCAACTTGCTTCTGTACTTGGCGACTACTTAAGCAAGCAAGGCACTCGAGGTGTGGTCAAAGTAGCTGATCCATGGGCATTCTTGCACGAGGAAGTGACCGTTTTCCCAGGCGTCGATGATGTGATCATATTGTCGTCCAATCTGATATCCAGGCAACCTACGCTGGAACAGCTGAGTATGATGGCTTGATCCGAAGCACTGGTCCCCCGAAAGCCGGTGTACGTCACGTTGCTCACCGCCACGCTTGATGCCTGCATCGATGCATACATCGTCTCAACAGCACCCAATAGAGGAACCTAAACCTATTACTGCTAGATAAACAAAAGTCTCCTGTGTATACAGGTCGTGGAAGCTTTCATTTGAGAGGCGCTCCCGCCTCGGCGAGCAACGCTTGACAAAAAGAAACGTTATATGTTGCAAGGTGCTCAAAATTTCCTTGCGAGATTACCAAATTATCTTGAGCTACTTCATCGGTATAAAATTGGTCGATGATGATTGGATTCTTCACTGCGTTGAGCGTGATTTGATCAAAAGTAATACCCTTGGCATATCCCGAACCTCCCTATATGTACACAAAAAGAAGAGAGACAGGTTAGTGGGAGCAACAAGAAAAGAGCAAGGGATCTATATGATCGTGCTTTTTTTCTTTATTGAGATCTATCATCATTCTTTTTAAGCTATGGACCCCATGATCACCTGCCAAGTCTTGATCCTCGCTCCATTCGTAGATCCAGTGAATGTGCAATGCTGCACTTGTACCCCTTCGACCGTGTCACTGATTCCATGTTCACCTAAGCTTCCAATGCTATACATGCATGGAGACACAACGCTTCAAATTTCAAATGTATGTATCCTAATTATTAGGTTGGATCAAATTAGGCTCATCTCAACAACGCTGATAACATGGCAGCTGACCTTATACCATGGCCAGGTCCACATGAAACTCCAGTGATAGTAATGTAGCTGGAATTACCATTTATAGCAATGCAATCATCCCCTATATTGCATAGCATTGAGCAGCAGATCATCACCGTGTATGAAAAAACTTTACTGCAGTATAATTAGAGCTTATGTACCTGTTTGAATATTAAGGTCATGGATGTTAAGGTGGTTGGTGCTAGAAATGTCGATTCCATCTGTGTTAGGGCTAGTTTCAGGTGCAGAAAATCGGAGATTGGAGATGGTACCGCCATCACAGCCACTGATAGAGATGTGATTCAATGGACTGTTAATGTGTTGCAGTCCACTGAGCACTAGATTGATGCAATGAAAAAAGGACAGGGCCTGCAACACAGTTTCCTTGTTATTCTCATCCACAAAAGCAATTGGAAAAGCAGGCCAAATAACATAGCGCAAGCAAAAGTTCCAAAATTTATGGAGATATAGAAAATCATATGAGTTCTTTATTTTATTTTACTATTTTTGTCGTAAGAATATCATATAAATTATCATGCTCTCATATCCATCACTATATCAACTAATAGAAAAATCTAGAATCGGTTCGAGGCATTGGACAATGGCTTCTTACAGTTGGTCTATTCTCACAACCCCTCGATCCCTGCAGAAGAAAATCATAATTCTATTTAGAATGCAAAATATATGACAGCGAAAAGTAAAGTTGAACTTACATCTATATATTGACATTACACTTATGTATATACGTGATGATGTGTGTTTGACTGACCTTAGCTCCACCCCACCAAAGTGAACCCTGGCCGTCGACTTGTCCTGATCCTTTGACATTGAGATTGGCCACGTCTTGGAAAACCAACCAGCTATCCGATGAGCAGCCTTTCCATTCACTTAGTGAACTAGGAGCAACTAAAGTCCCATCAATCTGTTCTCCAAAAGAGAGAATCATATACATCATGCTATGTTTTGGAGAAAGAACGTTGTGGCAATGGGAAATACTTTATTAATAATTGATTGCTTAAACTTATAAATGTAGAGATTCAAACCCTTAAATGATCGTGTGGCTTACTAATTAAAAATTTCTATAACGAATTAAGTTCTATTGCCCTAATAAGATTGGAAAGTAAGCTTATTTTGATGTACTCAATCAAGTTATATACTCTTTGAGTCGGAACTCATATCAAGTGGGTTCGTTGTTCGAGGTAAATCTAGTCGAATAGCTCGACAACCAATCTGGCATGCATCATGATGCAACCAAAAATGATGGAGAACCTTGCGTGTGTGATTTTCACCACCAATTTCAACTATTACATTGTCAGACTCGAATGAGTTTTCTGTTAACAAAACATTAGCTAAATATATTAATCCTCCAAGATCTTTGTCCCTCTCACCTTTACGATAATGCTTGAAGACTTGCACGGGCCCTTGAAAGAGACAGGAGATAGTTTAAACTTCTTCGCACCAGGAACAACTAAAGTTGGCGTTCCTTGTGCTCCGCTGTCTCCACAACTATCTCCCCAAGTTTTCACAAAGGCCTGAAAAGAACAAAGGAAATCATCACGTAAACACGAAAAAATCAATCTAGACAACAAAGAAATAATGAGAAGACAACACAGGCTTTTTTCAATAGGAGTGGAAAAAGAAAGAGAAAAATTAAGATAAAAAAATGTACCTGGGTATCATCATCGACTCCATTTCCAGTTGCACCATAGTTTATCACATTGTAGATGGGTGATGCTGCAACAATTCCATGGCTTGAAAAAGTTGACGGAGCAGCGAAGAGGACCAAGTATATTGCAGCTACGAATCCCTGCATGACCAAAACAGCTTTTGAAGTTGAGCTGGGGAGCTGACCAGTCCAGAGAAAACTGGCATTTTTCAAAGGGAAACGGGAGGAGTGACAGCTTAGACATCGGCAAGAAAAATGCTAGATACACTAAAAAGTGTTGCTAGATTTTATTATTAAGCAGTATAACAATTATTTTCATTGGAAAAATTTCAAAAATAAAAGTTTTAAGTGTGATCGTTCTTTGAAAAGAGAGTCAAAATTGACCTTATTTCAAATAAAACCTCGAAGTGGCTAACTTATAGTCAAATAAAAACTTCAGCTCACTGGCTGGCAAAATTTTCATTGGCAGGTGAGAATGTATATCTCACAAGCATTTCACAGAAATGGCACATTAGTTGCATGTGTTCGTCGGGATCTTATTTGAGACTAAGTTGTCTATTTTAGAGTTCTATTTCAAATAAAGTTCATCATGTACTCTTTTTTGAGAAAATGGCTTAACTTCAAGCCCTTACTCAAACTTTTGCCTTATCACAATGCTTAATTTGGTCTAAGGGGAAATAAGAGTATGGTCGATGAAAGGCCCTGCTCAATGCTTCACTAATTAAAGAGCTAACGATATAAAATCAACGAAAATGTGGAATTAAAAACACCTAACAATCCCTTTCCTTGTGATGAAGTTTCACTACTGATCAAACCACACTCATTGAGACTATCCTTTTGAGAAGTGGTATAAATTAAAATAAAAATAAGAATAAAAGAGCAATTTCTTTTTCTTTTTCTTTTTTTTCCAATTTAGAGAAACATGTGAAAAGATTGGTTTTCGTAAGTTGTATTAGATACATGCTATTTCTCGGATGAGGTACAACCTTCGTTAATACAAGCATCCACATGTTTCATGAATTTTCATATGTTGCATATGCAGTAAAAACGTAAGACAAAGACATGGCCGGTGAAAATTGAAAACCAATAGAACAGTAAGACTGCCACTGTCCCTAAACAGTGAGAAAATCAAATCGTGCTCGTCAAAGATTTAGAGGTAGAAATTAGTCAAAAGATGCATAAAAAAAAACCAACAGAAACACCCCCCCCCCAAAAAAAAAAAAAATATATATATATATATATATATATATATATGGCACTCACCATATTGAACACTAAGATGATAAAGGACCTTCTTGGCTAACAGAGAAGACAAACAACAGATGAAATGCGAGATGCAGAGATGTACGCATGTTGTCCTAAACATGTTCCTAGAGTTTTTATTTATAGACGGAATTATAGAATCGTTTAGGTACCGACAATCGCAGCATTTATTATTACACCTATTACAAGGAAAAATAAATAAATAAAAAAAAAAAAGACATCTAATCCTCTCCAACTCAGGCGCCAAAAGAGGAAAATCCACTCGTCTCGTTTCATATTCTTAGTGTGTATTTTCCCATTTATGGCAAAGCTTAGGAGGTTTTGCCACCAAAACAGCGCATCTACTTAATGAGTAGAGATGTGACATATTATCTCGAATTACCTTGATCGAATTCTTGAAGTCTGATCGCATAGTAACTTAACAAGATATATCTTAATTTCCTATATTTGACGCTAATTTGGATAAGATCAAATTGATATGTCCATCTAAGCAATTGATCTTTGTGATCAGCAAGTTACTGTACCTTCCAAGTTCCAATTGTCCTATTCAAGCACACTAGAATGTTTTAATCTATCCATCTAAGCAATTGATTTTTGTGATCAGCATGTTACTGTACCTTCCAAGTTCCAATTGTCCTATTAAAGCACACTAGAATGTTATCCCCACGATAGCGATTAGTCCCCACTGTCAATAGATCTGGATCATCGGATTGCTTTGTATTCCGGGAAGGAGCAAATTAGATTAATTATTGAAAAAAAAAAGTCTGGGCCACCTTACTTTCCTAGTAAAAGTGCCTGGTCCCAAGGTAGCAATTCTAGTGTAGTTGTCAAGTGTTGGAATGAGAAGTAGAAGAGAGTAGTTTTTTCAAAAATGGAAAGAGGCTATCTAAGAAATTCGACTAAAAAAAGTGGTAAAATATGGCAAGGTCAAAAAGAGAGAGAGAGAGAGAGAGAGAGAGAGAGAGAGAGAGAGAGAGAGAGAAATTGATTCGGATGGATCGGTCTTGTTCATTTCAAGAACTTGGGAGATGGGAAGAAATTACAAAAAAAAAAAAAAAAAATTCCAAACCTATCACACTTGGTCAATTCAATTTTAAATATTTCAATTTGGCTAATTTAGTCAAACATTTTGACAATTTACCAATCTAGTCTTTTCCGTTCAATTTTGATTAGACATCACCGATATTGAAATTGGTCATCTTATATGACATACTCGGTTGGTATGAGTAATTTCAATAATTTTTAAAAAAAATTGAATTTTTATATTTTTTTTTCATCTTTGTTGTTCTTTTTGTTTCTTTCTTTCTTTATTTTCCTTTTAAGTTCGACGAAGGTCCTCAAGGCTCGGCAAACTCTCAACAGACTTCATAGAAAATGAAGGAAAAGATAAAAGATAAAAATATTTAAAAATTCAAAAATATATATAAATTATAAAATTATTTATATTTATTTTGATCATCCTACGTAGTACTATCAGCATCCAAGTTAATAATTTCCAATTAAAATTGGCCGACATGACTAAATTGACAAATTGTCAAAAGATCGGAACTAAATTAGTCAAATTAAAATATTAAAAACTAATTTGGCACAAATGTAATAGATTTAAATCTTTTTTAAAACTTTCTTTGGTGATAACTATACTTTTTAAGCAGAGCAAGAACTGTAGAAATGATCTCTCTCTGGTACAGAGGGATGTAGGGACCCATTTCGATTCATTCGGGTGAAATTCCTTAAAATGAGTATTCAGCTCCTGATCATTTGGCTCATGTGAACGGGTCCCATCATTAAATACAATATTCGAACAACACATAAGTTAAAAGAAAGTGTGGGACCTATACAGTGCCATGCCTCACAAATTGCCACGCTGTACGATCCACCTCCTGAATCCAATCGAGACAAGATGCTACATGGCCGGGGCTGTTTCTGAATTCATAGGGTCACCTCTAGAATCTTACCTATTTCGCATAACGCGACGAATGCTCATTAGCTACGATCTACGCAGAGACTGATGAAAAACTATGTTGCGCCGGTTGAGATTACTTCGCCGCTCTGCATTTTTACGTATCACCTTTTCTTCTTTATATCAAGAACAAATCTTGGTTGAACGTACACGACAGCAAGTTTTGTATCCGCGATTCTTGACGCATGTCGTGCCTTATGCTATACATAATAATCATTTAAAAATCCAAACGTTCATTATTAACTTTCTTTTAGTGAGAATCCTATTGACAGTCTACACAAGACCCCAACAAAGACCCTTCACATCTTTCTCTATTCTGGAGTATGCATACTTACAAAATGGTAGAAAGTACGCATACCCATCCATAAACATCAAGAAAACCTGCTTTCTTAACCATAACGATAACGATAACTTTGACCACCAAGAAGGTTAACTTTGCTAGTTTGCAAAGTCCTGCAGCTTCCCATTCATGAACCTTCAACACTATTAAGTGCAAAACTCAATTAAGGAACTCCATTTATATGTAATTCAAACTGTCAAATATGATTAAAAATCACGCACAAACCCAAATCACGCAACTAAACTCAAAAACATTAATCCATAGCTCTACAGACAACTGTTCTAGTATGCATTAAATCAAGTCCTCAAAATCTACAGCAGAACTAAGAGAGATGCTGAGCAAGAACTGCAGAAAGACTAACGAGGACATAAGATACGCCTCCAGCTTGGACCCATCCATGTCCAGATGTGTCAGAAGTTGTCTATCCAAACGACCCTCTAGGATGGCACTGCACAAAAGCAACAAGATACATGTTAGGACCTTACCATGCATTGTAATGCTAGAATGGCCAAGAGCATTAAGCATGATGTACATTTCAAAACATCATTGCACAAGGAAAAGCTGAACAGAGAGCAGAAGCCAAAGAACTAAATATGATATCCCCTCCATACAATGGAGACAGCTTCAAAAGATTTTTACTCTTCAACATGTGACCAAAACTTAAAATAAAGTGCCTACCCATTAAAAATAGGGTTGGGTAAAAAGTTCAGTGGTCCTAAGCAAGTAGGCTAGATAACAAACTGTTGAGTGGTCTTAGGCCTCTCTCACCCAAATGCTAGCTCAAGAGATGATGAGGCTTTCCCTCACATTACCGATGTGAGACAACCTCAACAATTTTCCCCTCATACATCGGGCCTAGGTCAAAGCCGTAACAACCCAAACTCTCTCGTGTGAATACTGGGTCCAGACTTCTTGACACCCCAAGCTCTGATATTAGTGTTAAGTGGTCTCGGGCCTCTCACCCCAATGAGGTTTTCCCTCACATTTATAAATCAACCACCAACCCCTTCTAGTGAGACAACCTCAACACTAACTCGGTGTACAAAACAAGCATCCGATAAACATACTGTATGTAGACCATTAAAATAAAGTTGGGTAGAAAGGTTAATGGTCCTAAGCAAGTAGGCTAGACTACTAACTATTGAGTAATCTTGGGCCCTCCTCACCCCAAAAGCTAGCTCAAGGAATGAGACTTTCCCTCACACAACCAAGATGGGACAACCTCAACAATCTCCTCCTCATATGTCGGGCTTAGGTCAAAGCCGTAACAACCCAAACTCTCTTGTGTGACTATTGGGTCTAGACTTGTTGACAAGCCAAGCACAGATACTAGTATTGGATGGTCTAGGGCCTCTCTCACCCCAATGAGGTTTTCCCTCAAACTTATAAACCGATCATCAACCCCTTCCACAACTTATGTGAGACAACATCAACACTAACTTAGTGTACAAAACAAGCATCCGATAAACGTACTGTATGTAGAGGTATCTATCTGTTCAGGAAGCTCCTTTATATCCACCTCAAACCTAGCTTGAACCTGAAATAAGATATTCAATATAATGAACACTTGCATGGAAGATACCCTAAAATGACAAAAGAGCACCAAAGAGCACCAAATTGCAACCTGGTTGAGTGTGTCAGAATCTGAAGCAGAAGAAACAAATGTGATTGCCAAGCCTTTAGTGCCAAACCTTCCAGCTCGACCAACCTGTGGTAAATTTAGTACAAAAATATGCTTAAATTTGTTCAGGAATCCTAATACAGCTAAACCAAATATATTTGTAATATGAGATTATAAAGGATACCCTGTGCAGATAAGTGTCGGCAGAATCTGGCATGTCATAGTTAATCACAATATTAACACGTTCAATGTCAATCCCCCGACCGACCAAATCTGTCGCAACAAGAATCCTTTTATGACCTTCTTTGAAACCTTTGTACCTTGTCAACCTACAAAACACATCCTATTATAATAGCTACTAAAACTATAATATGTCGCAAGGCAACTACACTGCATAATGGCAAATGAAGAGAGACAATGCAATCTCAAGCAGAACAAGAAATTCATAATCTCCCAAATACAATTAGAAAATAAGCACCACTTAGGACATGTTTGGAATGACAGTATGGAATTGAATGACAGATGGAATAGAAACAAACAAAGATTTCATTATTTTTGTTTGGCAAGTTTCTGGGAATCAAATAAGAGTGAGATTTCTTTTGTTTGGTTTTTAGCAAAATAATACGGAAAAGGAATCAGTTAAAAAATAAAACTTAATGACACTTGCATTTTCATTTAAAATAGTACCTACAAAAATTATAAAATCATTTGAAAAACATTAGACAATTAATAATTTTAAAAAATTATTGAAAAAAATTATATATTGATAAATAAAATTATTTCACTTTCATTTATTTTATGAATCCATATGGCTCTAGCCTTGGAAGTGGAATGGTGATTCCATGGCCTATGGTTTGAATGCCAAATTTTAAGGAGTTGGTGGAATGAATATTCCCCAGAACCACCATCCCACTATTCACATGCTGATCCAAGCAAGAAAAAGGGAATCGGCACCTGAAATTGTGATTCCATTCCTACTCATTCAGGTAAATCAAACATGCCATAACCACAAATCTAGTCTAATTGCTTATCAACTTATTGTTATTTTCCTTTGCATTTTGGTAAGATAGCCTCTCGAGATGCTTCCTACTCTAGGAAGGCACCATTGCTCATCCTTACAAATCTAGGTCCTCCCTCACCTAGATCACTAGTAAGAATAATTAGGATGAACAAAAGCCACTATCATATCCACCACTTCACCCCAAGCATCCATGTCCCGATGAAGCAAACTTTCAACAACCTGAAATCGTGGCATACCAGATTCAACCTGAGTTGCCTTAGCAGTAAGGGCATTCCTTCAACCATGCCTCAAGAAGCAAAGGTCAGCATTTACTTCTTATCCTAAATTTTGCACCATCAGAGTTTGCTTGATCCTAGATAAGGAATCTCACCAAGTGAACACAATCTAATCAAGGGCGATGAACCTGACAGCCCTTCTTTGGGAAGGTGCTCCATATTTTTTAAAAGAAAAAAGGGCGTGAAGTGAGTATCATTCTCCACACTATTCAAACTGAAATGCTGTTGTCCGAGGCAAACACATCACTATGATTATCCATTATAAAATAATGTTGATAGAAGAAGGCTATCAAGAGCAAACTCATAAGATTGGCAAAAAAAATTTCTAGCAACAAAAAGCAGGTGCAGGGGCAGAGAGAGAGAGAGAGAGAGAGAGAGGAACCTTTCCTCCTGTGACATGCCAGAATGGATGCATATAGAAGGAAAGTTGCAATCCACAAGTAACTTGTTTAACTCAGCAGCTCGGCTGACACTTTTGACGAAGATTACAACTTGATTGAAGTCCAATGCATCAAGAAGGTCATTTAGCTTGCGATTTTTCTCCCCTTCACTTAATTTGATGTAGTGCTGACAATTCAGAGTGATTTTCAGTCAGAACACTGGATATTTAACTTTACAGAAAGGAGCTACACAAGAAAACTCGAACTATATATACCTGTACAAGACCGTGAAGGGTCAACTTGGCCTCATCAACATATATTTCCATAGGCTGAAAGGAACAAACGTCAGCAAATTCAGTAAATCAGATTAAGCGCCCTCCTCAAGCTAGGAGAAGCCACAACGAATTGAAGAATGCATCATCCATTGAATTGCGACCCTGTTGCATCTGATTTGCCTCCTTATCAAGCTCTCCACTGTCGCAACAAGCTGAAGTCGTACTTGACAAATTCATGTTTCAATTAACAACCCCAGCAACCGATCACCACAACCATCAACCCTCCCCCCACCCCCCAAAACCCCAAAACCACCACCACCACCACCATCCCCACCCAAAGCCAGGAAAAAAAGAGATAAAAAGACAGAGTGAGATAATCCAACCACTTCACCCAGGGAATGGGGGAGGAGTAAAACGCCCACCTTAAATCCATCCTCTGACCGAACCATCAGAAGAAAACATCAAAGACACCAAGAACGACAAAGAAAAGTAAACAGAAGCTTCACTGGAATATTCCCACCCTTCATGGTTGACAATCTTAACTTCCACCAATTTCCCCCATCTAGCCGGATAATCCGCGTGATGAAGTTAAAGATACAGTAGATCGGCGCCACACACACAAGTTGCCCAGGGGAACATGGAGTTGCCATGCTGCAAACATCTACTCTAGCCGTAAAAAAGGCCGCTAATATCAAGTTAGACTTCAAATTCAAGTTATAATGGTGATGAGACATTACATCTTGCATAAATTTGTGGCAAACTGGGCGGATTTCTTTGCTGAGCGTTGCTGAAAACATCATGACTTGCTTATCATGAGGCGTCATCTTGAATATCTCCTGCACATCTCTCCTCATGTCTGCATACAATACAAACAATGTCCACAATAACTAAGCTGCAACCTACTGCTTGAAAGAAGAATCATCAACTAACTACTATCAGAAGGCAGAGCTTCTTGTCTTTTGTTTCTTTCTAAGAAACACATAAATCACCAGAAACATCATACCGAGAGATTCGAGCATCTTGTCACACTCATCAAGGATGAAATGCCTAACATTCTTTAAAGAAAGGTCCTTGTCCCTTGCCAGAGCCAAAATTCTGCCAGGTGTGCCAACAACAATATGGGGGCATTCATTCTTCAACAGCTCCTTGTGGATTCTGACATTGACGCCACCATAAAAGACTGCAATCTTGATCTCTGGCAAATACTTACTGAACCTCTCAAACTCGTGACAGATCTAGACAACAACAAAGAATGACTATCTCAAAAGGATTACAAATGCAATATAGAGGAAAACCCCACAAAATCACTGACAGAACAAGATCATCCATAAAGGAGACTGAAAATAACAACCTTCTTTTCCTCATTGAGTTAAGACATGGTAAGATAATTAAAAAGTACCTGATAGGCTAACTCCCTCGTGTGACAGAGAACAAGTGCAGCAACTTGCCCAGCAACCGTTTCAATTTGTTGCAAAGTTGACAAAACAAAAACAGCTGTTTTCCCCATCCCAGATTTTGCTTGGCAAATGACATCCATGCCCAATATAGCTTGAGGAATGCATTCATGTTGGACTGATGAATCAAAGAAAGTTGCATTGAAGGAACCTTTGGTAAGTAAATATTATGTTCCTGCTCCTTTCACTTGAAAGGTTTACCACCATAACTTTTTCGCTGAAAGATTGTGATGCTAGAATATTACCTGAAAGTTTAGATGTAAAGAAGCATAAGACACTGAAAGTGGCACAAAGGAGAGAGAAATGCCAATTCTGAAGAAAAACTTGAAAGGGGAAAATCACAGGAAAACTAATATTCATGGGCTAAAGCTAGGCAATCATGCAAGTCAAAGGTATCTTTTCTCCAGGGAAAAGTTAATTAATTGCCTCAATTTTCTTTCAGAAGCAGAGTCATCCAAAAAGTAGAAAAATTTAGAAGAAACATCCACAATAGAACAAATTCCTTAATATGCTCGGCAGGTGAATACAGAAGAACTCAAAAGGGGAAAACTATGTAAGATGTGAAAAAGATGAAGACAAGAGCCATCGATATATACATCATCTTCCATCACAACTGCTATGAGAGGTCCATAAGCCTTCCTAAAGTGATCAAAACTGGAAAGAAGCATGAAAACAGTTCAATTTCCCTTAAGAATTTTCTTACACATCAAGATATCCAAAGAAAAAGAATACTTTTCATTCATCCCCATCCAGATTTCTTTTTCCTTGTGTCCATCTGCCGTCATCTGCTCTTTGCTTCCACAATATCTTATCCAAATATATAGAACTGATAGAACAAAGAAAGACACACACACACACACACACACACACACACACACACACACACAAACACCGAAAGAAGTTCAATGAGTATGAAGTTTGCCTTCGGATGGGTGCTCGAAACCGGAGTCCACAATAGCACGAAGCAACTCTGGCTTCAAAAGGAAGTCTCTGAAACCGGAGCTGTGAATCCCGACGTAACCCCTGCGCACGACATCGAAACAACAATAAGCTCTCCGCGCAAAGAAATCGGCAATTGGCTCGACATCCCGATCCTCTACGCCGTTCACCGGCAAACGCGAGCTCCAAATCCTCAAAAGTTCCCATCTCTCCCTAACTCTACGCACACAAAACGTCGCCAGTTCCGATCCAACGCCATACCCACACTCGCGCGAATCAAAACTCGAGCGAAGGAAAGAAGCAAGGAGGGCGGGAGAAGGGGAGAAGAAGTACACTCACTTCTTGGTGGCTTCGCCGTTGACCCTGGCGGAGGCGGAGTCCATGGCCTTGTCTTCTTCCTCCTCGTAATCGAGGAGCTCCTCCTCGTACGCATCGTTGTCCTTCGTCTCTCCCATTGCCTGCCTGCAGCGCGAACGCGCACGAGAATTCGACCGTTACTTCGGTGCGGGGAGAGATTCGAGCGCGACGGATTAGGGTTCGAAACGCACAGCGAGAGAGAGAGAGAGTACCTAAGTGAGTAACGGTTCTTGTTCTGCTGCTGCTGCTTCTGCAGAGGAAGGAGAGGAGGTGAAACGATGTCGTGGAGGATGAATTTGCAGAGATTCTCTCTGCTGCGAGACGAGACGAAGTGACGAAGGAAGAAGGAAGAAGAAGAAGAGGCGGAAGAAGAAGGAGGCGGCGAGTTCGGTTCGCGATCCGAATTGGGACAGCGCGATGCGTCGTCCGAGGCGACTCGCGACCTGTCGGCCCGCCCGAGCCCGTCGGGGCCCGAAATGCAAACGGGCGGGCCGGGCTGGCGTTCGAGGAAAAATCCAAGATGGGGTCGGGTCGGGTCCGAGATCGTGCCTCCACAGGTGAAATTACCAAGGAAATTACTGCGTGACTTCTATGTTCCCGCACGCGACGATAATTTTGCGCATCTTAACATCTTTTCACATGACAAAAATATTTTACATCAATCTTTTTAATTAAATTTCCAACCTGTGCTCACATATCCTGTAAATCACGTTGATGAACTATTAAAAATGAATGGTTTCAAATTCCGTTTAGATTCTACCTACATCAAAGTAAGTTCTTTAATTTTTAAAACTTGGACTCTTAATTAAACAATTGTGGAGAATCATCATTTCTAATGAGCATTATGTACCATAACCCACTAATCACAATTTATAGTTACACACATAACAAAGTAAAAATCCCAATCATAGATACTATCTAAAATGAAAACTCAAACATATGGATTCATATTATACTCATCATTGGAAATTAATCATGAAGAAATATTAAACAATAAAAAAAAAAAATTATCCCATATTTTAGAACTAGATTTCTTAATTTTTGAAACCTAAAATTTATCCTACATATCATAGAAATTAAATCGATTAGGTATGATTCTTAAATTCTCAGTTTTACCCTAAAATCATATTCATCCCTATGAAATATCATGGCCTGTGAGAATTTTCTCTTTTTTTTTGCTTAATGAATTTTCCACTTTTAAGCAGCTGACCGTTAATTTGGCCAAAGAATTATGTTAATGATTAAAAAAACCGATAATATTTTTTTAAAGAAAATAAAAGAAGAATATTGGCTCGGACAGAACCAAATAATTTCTTTAAAGCCCCATTTTTCTTCTTTTCGGGCCGGCCGACACCAGACCCTAAAAATCTAACCCGATCTGTTCAGGTCGGGCCGAAGATCCCCCCTACGCCTAGCCCGCCCGGCCCGTTTGCAATCCCCATCGTTTGACAAGATATTTTCTCCAAGAGGCCAAAATGGAAGAAGCCATTATCTTCTACGTTTGTTTCTTTCGAGAGACCATCACCTTAATTGCTCAGCAAGAACTTGCTCGCTCTTTAACTCTTCCATGGCGTCTGCACCTTGGAGCTCCCCTCCTTCTCCTTCATTCCATGCCAACTCAAGATCAGGTCTCTCTCTCTCTCTCTCTCTCTCTCTCTCTGGGAGTTTGCTTTGCTTCACAGCTTATGAATTTGGTTCCATGATCAGAGAATCAGCTGACCAGTCCTGTCCCAGCACACGGAATTCGTCCAGGAGACCGCGGCACCACCCGTCGTCATCCTCCAACTACCACGTTTCGACTGGTGAAAGCTCAGGTGAAGATATCATTATAACTCCGATGCAGACCGGCTCTCTACTCGAACCAATCTTTGTCTGCTCCAGCGTGATTCAGCAGTATGCATCGTACTTCTTTGTTCATGCGCCGGCTTGAGTTAAACTCGATGTTTCTTTGAACTTTGCCCATCCAGGCTGCGAAGGGCGACGGGCGAACGAAACCGAAGAGCATGATTTGCACCGACTGCGACGGAAATGGTAAGCTCGTTGCTGCTTTGTGATTGAACATCAGAGGGATTGTACTCTGTTTCTGTCACTTCAGCTTGCTAGTTCGCCTAGTTATGATCAACACCACCATGCATAGTCCGATGAATTAAATCTCTATAAGAGGGACATGATGCTTGCCTGAGTTGGGCCTGGCCGCTGCTAACGGTCGAGGTCCGAACCGGTAGGTGTATACTTCAATAACAAATTTAGACTCGAGTGTGTGCGTAAACCAACCGCCCATTTAGGTACTGAGACTAGGATGACCACAAATCAATCCTTCCCGTAAATTTTTTCAATTGGACATGTTGTGCTCTATAGACAGAATTTGATGAAAGAAATGATTGGTGACTTTTTTTAAAGATAACTTACTAGTAACTTATAAAACTTTTATGATAATATGACTTTTTTTCGCTTGCAAAACACTAGTTTCTACTCGTTTTCAACTTTTATTTTATAACTTTACCAACGCTTCTAATTTAGTAACTCTTATATGAAATTCACAATATAAATTAATATGATATACCAACTTTTGTTAGAATAACTAGTTTTAAATATCAACCCCATTTGAGTTTATTATTGTAATTCAGTGATTTTTCTATTGAGTTACCATTTATCATTTGCCTTGATTGGCAACCCTTTACATTTACAATTATTTTTAGAGATTATCAACCCTAAATTATCCTTACCAGCCAACTATTTCCCCATTAAATTATCACTCAATATTTGTTTACCAACTCTTATTGAGTTTAGTAAAAAAAAAAAAAAAAAAGCTTTCATTTGAGTAAATTACCAACATTTATTTTAAAAAAAGAATTCAACTTTCTTATTGTTTATAAAATTTTATTCGCATTTCTTAGAAAATCCTTAAATGTACCACCATTTAATATGGAATGGGTAGCTTGTCTTATGATTTAGTAAAAGTTTACCAACATTAAGTAAAGTGACTTATCAACTTTTATATTTGAGCTACCAACTCTATTTAAGTTTCAGAACAAAAAAAAAACAAAACAAAACAAAACAAAAGCCACTCACATTAGAGTTACTTATTGAGTTCATTCTTTGTTTAATTATAAATTTATCTTATCTTTTACTTCCCTCTTAGTTGCGTCTTCAACTTACTAGCTCTTATATGAAATTACTAATCTTAATTTAAGTTATTCATCAACTTTTTTTACGATTAAGTGATCAACTAATTTTGTGATACCAACTCTCATTTAAAGAAAGAGTTAGTTACAGACTTTTTTCAATCTTTTTAATTTACCAACTTTTTATTGGATTACTATGGAGAATATAATTAATAATCACCAAATAAATATTGGCAGCTTCTTATAATAGATGGTAAATCCAAGATGTTGGTAGGGAAGTTAAATAAAAGTTCTGTAAACCTCTTTTTCTGTTAGATATAAAGACGGTGATAATTATATTAATCTAAATGTAAGTAACCAACTCTCATGAGAGTTAGTAACACAATATTAAATGGTAATTTAGTGGTAGCAAAGGGTTGGGGAGTAAGAGAAACAAAAAGTGTAAGTCAATAGTAAAATTGGTGAATTAGAAAACCAAATAAATGTTGGTAAGAAACTCAACTAAGAGTTGGTAACCCAAATGGTCACTTAATCAAAAAAGTGGGTAATTTACATTGAAAAGTTGGTAGTTTCATCATTAATCGGTAAATTGAAGGAGTTCTAAGAAAGGTAAATAAATTTAGTAAAAGATAAGAGGAATAATTTTTGTCAAAATAAAGGAAATTGGTGATTTACAAACCCTAAAAATAATAATAATAATAATAATTTCACTTTGGTGGCGCAAAACTAAATGAAGACTAGATCAAGAAAAGATTGGTAATCAATCTAATTGATATTGATGATTTCTAAAAAGAGTAGGTAAATTTTAAAAGTTAATATTAAGAGGTAGATAAAAATGGTAACTTAGTAGAAAAGTTAGCAAGTTTAAGAAAAAAATAAATGTTAGTTAACAACTCAAATGAGAGTTTATAACCAGCAATTACTTATTATTTAGTCGGACATTTGCAAGGTACACAAATCATGGTTGATTAATTCAAGTGACAGTTGATAAATTTATTAGGAAAGTGGCACATACTGGGGGTGGCAACTGTTTATTAAAAGCACACGTCTCTGTTTAAGTGATAACATGATGTTGATACGGCATAACTACTGGAGAAGCTGGGGTTGTCAGTAAGAAAAGTCAATAGAGGCGGGTTAATGATATGACAATTTTTGTTGTTGTTAGATATAAGAGAAGTCGATATTTAAAAAAAAAAATCCAAATGAACATTACTAACTAACTCAAATAAGAGTTGATAATGCAAAATTAATTAGTAATTTAGCTGAAGAAAAATTAATACTCACTCTGATTGAGGATGATAATTTTAAAAGAGTTAGGTCAATCTCAAAAGTTAGCAAGCATGTCAAATTAAAGTGGTAATTCATTGATGGTAAATTAAATAAAAAACAAATATATGATAAGTAATTCATATGAAAGTTAATATACCAAGATGTTGGTAAAATGGTGAATAAACGTTTATAATCTATAAGAAAAGGTTTTAAAAAAAAAAAAAAAAAAGATAAGAGAAGTTGCTCCGTTAAGAAAATCATATAAAATTAGCAACTACAATTAAAGTTGGTAACGCATTAGTAACTTAATCAAATTAGAGTTGGTAACTATTCTAATTAAGGTCGGTAATTCTACAAGGAATTAGTAAATGCAAGGGGTGGCTAAATAGAAAAGATTATAAAAAAAATCTAAATAGATGTTGATAAGTGACTCAAATGAGATTTGGTTAATCAAGTTACTAATCTAATCGGAGAAGAACCGATAAATTATACAAATAAAAGTTTGTAAATTCATGTGATAGTTGATAAAATTCATATTGTATGAGAAATAAGGAAAAGTTGGTAACGATAATGAAAGTTCATAAATTACGAAAACCAAACAAACCTTGGTGAGTAACTGAGATGAGAGATGGTAGACCAATATTAGTTAATAATTTGAAAGAAAAAAAAAAAGTTCGCTGGATAACTTCAAATTGAAGTAGGTAAATATAAGGAATTGATAAGAAAAAATAAATAGAAGTCAATAAAAGATGAGATAAGTAGATAATTCATAAATTTTCTTAAAAGGTAACTTCACTAAAGTGTAAATAAGTTACAAAGATGCATCGGCCGTTACTGAAATATTAGGTGATAGTTCAACTTATATAAATACCGACAATAGAAGACGTTTATTTGTTGATTGACTGTAGGATTATAGAGTGGGCTATGGAGGTAAAACCCTCTTGATCTCAGTTTGAACATGCTTACATTCGGAATTGTCTCCCCATGGAACTCAATTGAAGAAAAAGGCATAAAAAATATGCCTTAAGTCTTCTTTAAGCTACTGCCAAAACAGAGACTTCCTAAGAAACAAGATCAATTGCAACATCCTTCTTCGCATCTTTCATTTCGGTCATCTTCGTTGACTGTCAGCAGAGCGAGACCGCGAAGTTCCATCAGTCGGGGACGGATCGGCTTTTGAAATCTCCATTGGAATTCTTACACACATTACGCGTGCCGATTACCTCGTCGAAAACTTGCTGTCTGATCTGAAGGTGGTTTCGTTTCCTGCGCTGTCTCAACACGCAGGTGCAGTCATGTGTTCTCAATGTAAAGGCAGCGGTGTGAACTCGGAGGATCTCTTCAATGGACAGTTCAAAGCCGGCGACTCCTGTTGGCTCTGCGGGTAAGCATCGGTCGCGGGCAATACTGAAAATCTCGGGCCAATTCCTGAATTTTCAAGAACGCGGACTTCGAAACGTGCCGGTCCTTTCGGCATGCTCTGTTCTTGTAGTTGTGATTGTAACTTTACGCCTGATCTTTGCATGTGCAGAGGCAGGAAGCAGATGCTGTGCGGAAACTGTAACGGGGCGGGATTCATCGGCGGTTTCATGAGCACTTATGACGAGTAGACAAATCGAGTCGAGGCCGCATCTGATGAATGATGCTGCATCCGCAAGCTCCGTCTAGCTCGAAACCGAAAGCTGATTCAAGGTGTTTACGAGGATGGATCTTTCCTGGCAATGTGTGGCTTACTCATGTGTAGATTTAGCTGTTTTCCTTTTACTAGTCAAGTTCTAAAATGACATATGAAATGCATTCCAAACGAAGCACACCGATACCTGCAATCGATAGCTTTTTTCCCCATATAGGAAGCACACTAGATATCGAATCTAGTAATGATCGAGAGCGAGAGGGATTGTGTTTTATTTTAGGGTTATTCGGAGAAGTAATATATAGAGACAGCCTTATATTTATAAAGATAAATGGGTATCCTAGTATCGTGGTTTATCAAGTTTTATTTTCGGAGTAATGATCTGCCATCAACTCCAAGTATGTTTTAAATTCTAGGATTTTCTACTAAATGTGATGTTTTAAATTCTAGGATTTTCTACTAAATGTGACCACGAATAAGTTGGACTACTCGCGTTCTGTTGCTATCTATCCCAAGTAATAATGATGGGATCGACACCCAATAAAATTTGTCTAAACTTTTATAGTCACAATAGCACCTACCAAATGAGAGGCATAACTCTTTTCGTATGTGCGTATGTGTGTGTGTATATATATTAACCAATGTTTTCCACTCACAGAAAACTCAACACACCCCTCATACATTATCTATTTCTGTCGATCAATCTTTCTTTTGGCTCTTTCTCTCCAATTGGCAACGACGGAGGCACAGTTCGGAGGTAATTATCGATTTTTGACCCTTCTCCATTTTTTATTTCAAAGCCAAAACGTTGTGAATGAGCCTTGTGTCCGTCATGTTCAATCTGTAGTTTGGTGATAAATCTAATTCCGTTTTGTAAATTTAGGGTTTCGTTTTTGGGTGGGCATCTCTTATAAACAATCCTTGAAAAGATGGAATATTTACAGAAATAGAGGCCATTATGTCAACCTAAATTAAAGCAAGAAGTAATAGACAAACATACACTAGAATCGGTATAAGGGTTCCAAAACATTGGAACCAACTATACCAGAAAACTACAACAATAATCAAGTTAAAATGGTCATTATAAAACTGAATATTAGAACTGACAAAAATAAAGGGAGTGAAGGATCTGTTGTTTATTGAAGCATTGAATCTTGTATTTAGGTTTTGGGTGAGCCTTGTATTGTTACTTTTAGTTTTAGGTTTTTAAAAGGGATAATAATATAAATAATCCCTAAATTTTGACTCAATAAAGGGAGTGGAGGATATTAGAACTGCCTAAAATAGAAGGAGTGCAGGATTAGTTGTTTACTGTACAATTGAATTTTGTATTTAGGTTTTGGGTGCGCCTTGTCTTGTTACTTTTAGTTTTAGGTTTTCAAAAGGCATAACAACACAAATGGTCCGAACTTTTGTCCAATATGCAATGTGTTCCATTAACTTTAACTTTGTTCAACGTGGTGCCTGAAATTTTACCCAATATACAGTGTCGTCCATGAACTTATAATTTATTTAATGTGAATCTTAGATTTTTTTTGTACATATTCAATATTTACATTAATTTCACCAAAAAAAATATTTACATTAAATAACATAAAAGTTCATAGACGACACTATGTACGTTGGGCAACAATTCAAACACCACGTTGAACAAATTTAAAGTTAAAAGATTATGTTACACATTAAGTTAAAGTTTAGGAATTATTTTTTTCATTTACCCTTCTCAAAAGGTCATCGTCGGTCAAAAAATACATTTGTCATAAATATTAGAAGACATATATAAATAATAATTATGAAAAAAAAAAAAACGTGCAGGTGGAAGTAAGACAACTAAGAAAATAGTAAAAAATATAATACAAACTTAATTAGATGGACTAGACAAAGCATAAAACAAATTAAAAATGACAGGAGGATTACCAAAAAAGTCATAAACCTATTGCAATTGTGTCAATTCAGTTCTAAACTTTTTTTTTTTGGCCAATTTAGTCCTAGACCTTTTATAATTGTACTAATTCAATCCATTTGGCCAAAATTGGCAAGCCGGCACTAACGTGGACATCGACGGGGGACAGCCAGCCAGCCAACACTAATGTGGCAATTTTTTAATATTTTTTTTCGAATTTTTAAATACTTTTTTTTCTTTTTTTTTTTCTAACCTTCTCCTTCCTTTGGTTAGCCAGCGCCAGCTAAAGATGAGGGCCGGCAAGGTCAGCCTTGCCAACCACTGGCGAGGGTGAAGCACCGTTAGATTCGGCAAGCTCGGCCCTCGCCAAGGTTGGGTGAGGCCGAGCCTCGCCAGATCCAACAGGGCCTCGCCCAGCCAAGGCGAGGGTCGACCTCACCAGTGGCCAGCGACGCTCCTCGCCAGTGGCCAGTGTAACAACCCAGGCCCTATTATATAATATTGTTCGCTTTAGAAACTGAGTTCTCACGGCTTTAAAACACATCACACAAGACGCTGTGCTCCCAAGGGGGGGAGAGTGTGACGACCCAAGAGCAGGGGCACATCTCCTATCCCACATCACTTAGGGGGAAGTCTTGGGGCTAGTTTATAAGGCTTAGGTCCCTCTAATTTGTATGACGCATTTTAAAGCCGTGAGGATTCAATGTCCAAAACGAACAATATTACACAATAGGGCCCGGGTCATTACAGTCAGCGAGGCTCCTTGCCAAAGAAACCTGGCATCCCCGTCGTTGTCGTCGCCACTTCACCGCCTCCTCCTCCTCATCATCCTCATCCTCATCCTCTCCCTCCCTACCTCCGCCGCAACCCTTGGTGATGGCAGCCTCGCCGGCCACTGGCAAGGTCGACCCTCGCCTTGGCTGGGTGAGGTCCTACCGGATCTGGTGAGGCTCGGTCTCGCCCAGCCTTAGCGAGGGCCAAGCTCATCCGATCTAGTAGGGCCTCGCCCACGATAGATCTAGCAAGGGGCCTCACCCTCACCAATGGTCGACAAGGGTGAGCTTGCCGGCCCTCGCCTCTAGCCAACACGGGAAGAAGAAGGTCAAAAAAAAGAAAAAGAAAAAAATAATTAAAAAATTATAATATATATTTAAAAATTCGAAAAAAAGAAAATATTAAAAAATTGCCATATTAGCATTCACCGGCCGATTGTCCCCAACCGGCATCCACGTCAGCGCCAGTCAGCCAATTTTGGCCGGATGGACTAAATTGGCACAATTATAAAAGGTTTAAGACTAAATTGGCCTAAAAAAAGTTTAAGACTGAATTGATACAATTGCAATAAGTTTAGGACTTTTTTGGTAATTCTTCCAAAAATGACAATTAATATATCAAAATATGGCCAGAACCAACTAAAACCAAATAAGATACAGTCTTAGACCCAAAAAAGAAGAAATAAGTAAGGTTGGCATCGACTAAGGAAAAACTAGAACTGTGATAATAATATAACAAAAAAGTAGGTTTAAAAAACTAAAATATTTAAGCACAACTACACAGAATTAACAAAATTGTTTAGCAATCAAAGCAGAAATCAATGTTAATTATACATAACTTCGAATCAATGTTGATTTCATTGGCAAAATAACCTCTCTTTTTTCCTTAATCTAATTGTAGGGCATAAAAGAAATCACGCTCTTCTTATACCACTCTGGGTGTCAAAGACTAGATCAATAGGAATCTATCTAGTTCAAAGTTCTAAAGTATGTAGGATGGGTTGTAGGTTTCAGAAATTGGGAAACTTATTTCGATGAGTAGGTTCCAAGTTCTAAGTAGGTGAATGTAGAACCTTAAACATGTTTTTTTTTTTATATTTTTCTTGGTCTATATTTTCATGCAATCCTATGGTATCCGATGATGAGTGCATGATTTAGAACCACTTGTCCGAGATTTCATTTTATGACTAAGACTTTTACTTCATTAATGGTGGTCATTAAAGGTAGCTACTTATTATAACCATTCAGTTAACAATACAAGTGAAACTTGGGAAAAACTTTGAATCTATGAAATAGGTAGGTTCTAGGTTCAAAAAAATAAGGAACCTATTCAAGTAGATGGGTTCTAAATTTTAGATAAAACTTGTACAAAACATGGAATTATTCACTCCTAATTCTGTCTATGCATTTCACCACCCCACCAAAAGTTCTCTTCGCCCCTATTATACTCCAACTTGGTAGTTTCCAAGATACGGAAATATTCACCGTCCATTCTCTCAACCGCAAATTATTTCTTCTTTCTTTATTGTTTCATGTTTTGACCATTCACTCTATTTCCTTTTTTTCACAAACACGCGATGTTTGTACGCCCTTAACTAAAAATCTCAATCCAAAAAATAGAGATAAAAAGGAAAAGTTGGAAGAGAAGAAATATATGACAAAAAAGAATGGGGAAAATTAGAGAGATTCTTCTTGTTTGGCCAGTCAAAAAGGCATTGACAACGAGACCTTCTCAAGGAGGGTACATTAAAAGCACTCCGCAGTTTCCGTGGAGCCCAACACGTTTTCACAAGAGCTTCTCCAGGAAGTCATCAAGCAACCCTCACAAGGAAGCTGCCGACTCCGACAAGTTATCACCCTTTTCTTGGGCCATTTACGAAATAGTCCTTCTACTATAGTCACTATTCAATTTTGGTCCCTGTACTTTTATCTCGCGACTGATTTGGTCCTTAAGCACTTTCCATATTCTGTCCAAATGTCCATGGAAAATGCTGACTTAGCATAAAAAATGGACATTATATAACTATAAGCAAATAAAAAGTTGAGGGGAAAATTACAAAACCGGTCCCAATATCATTGCCCATGTTCAATTTGAGTCCCTAAATTAATCTTCAACCTTGATTTTAGGACATTTTTTTCTTCATCCAAATGCAAACAAAATGATGTTGACTAACTGCTGAAGATTAATATTTGGCTGTGAAATTTGAATTGATTCTTCCTAAATGATCACCGCGTGAGCATTACTTTCAAGGGATTAACCCATGTGGCCCGGGAGAAGTGTCATGACTCTAGCATAATACATGTTTGTTTTGCCATAGATCAACAATGGTTAGGACAAATGTGCTAGCGGTCAATATAAGTAGGGTTATTAAATACCTATAGGAAAGTCTCATAAGAACTGCACGTATAAGTTCCCTTGCTTATGGTTCATACACAATAAAAATCGTTCGGATTTGCTTAAGTCCACCACAACACATCAATCACAGTATAAGGATCATTCTTGTGATTTTCTCGTTAAACTTTCCTTTTATATCTCCAATGCTTAGTTAGCATCAACATCGACATTTTGCCAGAAATACGGAATTTGTCATAAAATTATGATTAGAGATCAATTTAGGGACTAATTTTCTCACAAGAGAGAGCAGCGGGACCAAATTGAAAAGTGGCAATAGTGCATAGATCATTTCTGTAATTTCCCCTCCATCCTTTTCGGCTTCCTCTCTCTCTCCTCTCGATTCAAGCGTGGCTATTTAAACACTCTCCTTTCAAGTTTCCCTCTCACGGAACTCTCTCTCTCTCTCTCACTTATCATTCACAGAGACGCGATTCCCCAGGTAAAAATTGCAATAAGTAGCTCTCATTTCTGCAAACTGATCTCTTAGCTCAGAAGCCGATTCGAGGGAAAATGCGAAAAACAACGCTTCGAGTTTAGCTTGACAGCGACGACTTTAAATATGGTGCCATTAGAAGTTCTGGGCCTTGGCCCAGTTGTCGGTTCAGATCGTTTGTCTTCGTCTTGAGGAACGTCGGGCGATTCTATTGTTTTCTGAATGTGGGTCGTGGTCTCCAGTTATTTAGCAGCTTGTGCTGTCCCATGCTTCAATCTCAAACGGAGCCTTTTTGTGTGATAGCTGTGACCAGCTTAGGTGGTGAACCATAGGTAGGTAAACTACAATGCTATGGATGTTTTGGGCTAAAGGGTTAAGGGCAGATAAAGACATGCCTCCATTTCATTTTGATTCTCGTTGAAAAGTTGATGTATAAATAGCGCTGCTTTGGTTTTGTTGATGTCTGAAAGATAAGGAGCCATGGAATGTGTAAGCGTTGAACAGGGAAAAAAAGGGAAGTAAGGTAACTCGGCAAGTACGTTTGGGTTAGAAAATAAAATTTCTCATTATCATTTACTTGCTGCCAATGGGCTGACTGGTTTGGTCTTTAACGTGGGATGACCATGTATAGATATGGAATCGAGCGGAGAATTTCTTGTGGCTTGGTAGAGTCAGGCTCTGTCTTTCTCTCTGTTGCAGAGAGGAATTAACCATCAATACGACAATGGGGATATCTTATACTACTGCCTTGCTTACATCCTCTATTTTCCCATTTTTGTGATTCACTTTTACTACTGAAAGCTTCTGCTCCTTTTGACTTTGTTCCATTCCGTGAACCTGTCTTTTCTGCTCGAGATAGTAGCTGGAAACATAGTTACGATCTTTCATCCCTCACTGGAATGCTGTTTGGTGCTGTTTGATATGATACCTTATAGGTCTTTTGAGCAAAAAACCTCACTACAGTGGATATGTTATGGGACTTACATCTAAGGATATTTCATGCCTATCTTTTATTAGTTCACTGCAAAGATGTCACTGTTTTAATATTTTTCCTATTATCTCGGAGCAAGGCATGGTTTTATAGTTCTTAAGTTAGAGAGATTTTTTCCAACAATAACATTGTATGAGAAAGCGTTTTGATTGGGATTTGGATACCGTTGCAGGTGATGATAAAGCTACATCCATAGTTATATACAAGACCAGTGTGTTTGGAAGAAAAATGGAGACAAAAAGAGCTAGGAAAGACATAGTGATGGCCCAAATTAGTGTCAGTGGATTTGATCAAAATGTGACAGCAAAGGAGCTAGTGAAATATTTGGAAAATACAGTTGGCCCTATCAGGAGGTGTAGATTGAAAACTTCCTGGACGCCCCCAGATTCTTATCCAGATTTTGAGGTCACGAGGTTTGATACCATGCATTTAGTGAATGAATATAGAAAGGTGGAGCCACATGCTTTTGTGCACTTTGCTTTGCCTGAAGCTGCAACCTCAGCTTATGAGCTTTCACTGCACAATGGGCTCTTTTTGAACAATAAACGGTTGAAAGTCAGCCTGGGACCTGAGAATCCATTCCATGCAAATCAGAGGAGGACTACCACTCCTTTTAAGTTGCCTGAAGTGTGCCTAGAGATAGGAAACTTGATTGCACCGAAGGAGTTTCTTGTAGGGTGGAGAGGACCCTCATCTGGGGTTGAATTTTTTGTTGATCCTTTTGATAGTAAGTGCAGGTTCTGCTTCACCAGGAAAACAGCGCTTTCTTTCAAGGACCTGTCCTTCTATGCTGTGATAAATTGTGAATTTAAGATGGAATTCTTGGTGAGCGATATCAATGAGATCAGTCAGTACAGAGAGATGTCATCTATTGTTATATTCTTGCAGCTGGCTTCAGCTCCTCGTGTGTATTATAGAACTGCTGATGATGACATGGAAATACCAGTTTCACTTGACCTGTTGGATGATCATGATCCTTGGATTCGAACTACAGATTTCACAGTTAGTGGGGCTATCGGTCGGTGTAATACCTACAGAGTGTCAGTTCCGCCACACCATGGACTGAAGTTGAAGAAGGCCATGGATTACCTTAGGGGACAAAGGGTGCAGGAATGCTCCCCTAGACGGTTCCTGAAGATCCTGGATGAGCCTAATTTTGGGAGGCCTATTTTTGATGCCTTCTTCTCTATTCATCAGGAGGGGATACCTTTCGATGTCATGTTCCTGTTGAATGCTGTCATCCACAAGAACGTGTTCAACCAACACCAGCTATCAGAGAGTTTCTATGGACTACTGAAAAGTCAACCAAAGGAGGTGAACATAGCAGCACTAAAGAACATTTGCTCTTTCAAACGCCCAGTCTTGGATGCATACAAGAGGCTGAAACTTGTTCAAGAATGGCTGCTGAAGAATCCCATACTTGTTCAAAACCAGAAAGAGTTGAACGACATTGTTGAAATAAGGAGGCTCATTGTAACTCCAACCAAAGCACATTGTCTTCCACCTGAAGTGGAGCTATCCAACAGGGTGCTCCGGCACTATAAGGATGTTGCTGACAGGTTCTTGAGGGTGACCTTTATGGACGAAGGCCTGGAGACAATCAATGCTAATGTCCTCAACTATTATGTTGCACCCATCTTAAAGGATATCAAGTCGGTCTCCTTTTCCCAGAAGACCACAATTTTTAAAAGGGTGAGGACGATAGTGATGGATGGGTTTTCTCTTTGTGGCCGGAGATACTCGTTTCTGGCTTTCTCACCAAACCAACTTAGGGACCAGTCCGCTTGGTTTTTTGCTGAGGACAAAGACATTGATTTGAAAAAGATCTGGGCGTGGATGGGAAAGTTCAATAACAGGAACGTTGCAAAATGTACTGCTCGGATGGGACAGTGCTTCTCATCCACATATGCAACTGTGGAAGTTCCACGAAAGGAAGTATGTCATGATCTTCCAGATATTGAGAGGAATGGCTATTGTTTCTCTGATGGAATTGGCATGATAACACCTGATCTTGCCAGGGAAGTAGCAGAGAAGCTGAAACTGGAACTCAACACACCTGCTGCATATCAGATTCGTTATGCTGGTTACAAGGGCGTAGTAGCCTGCTGGCCAAGAAAAGGTGATGATGGTATTCGACTGTCTTTGAGCCGTAGTATGAACAAATTCTGGTCGAACCACACCACCCTGGAAATATGTTCCTGGACCACATTTCAGCCTGGCTTTCTGAATAGGCAGATTGTGACATTGCTTTCAGCATTGAAGGTGCCAGATGAGGTATTCTGGGACATGCAGGAAAAAATGGTTTTCAAAATAAACCAGATGCTTGTGGATTCAGATGTGGCATTTGATGTCCTTACATCTTCCGGTGCCCAGCAGGGAAACACTGCGGCAATAATGTTGAGTGCTGGTTTTAGGCCCCAGTCAGAACCTCATTTGAAAGGGATGCTCATGTGCATACAAGCAGCACAACTGTGGGCCCTCAAGGAAAAGGCTAGAATATTTGTTCCCTCTGGGAGGTGGTTGATGGGCTGTTTGGATGAGCTAGGAGTTCTTGAACAAGGTCAGTACTTTATTCAAGTGTCTAGTCCAGCCTTGGAGAACTGCTTCATAAAACACGGCTCCAGATTTTCTGAGACTAAAAAGAACCTACAAGTGATCAATGGGTGCATTGTAGTAGCCAAAAATCCGTGTCTACACCCTGGCGATATAAGGATTCTGGAAGCAGTCGATGCTCCAGAGCTACACCATCTGTATGATTGTCTTGTTTTTCCTCAAAGTGGGGAGAGGCTTCACACAAATGAAGCTTCAGGGAGTGACCTTGATGGGGACCTCTACTTTGTCACGTGGGAAGAAAATCTCATTCCACCTAGCAAGAAGAGCTGGACTCCCATGCAGTATGATTCTGGAGAAGAGAAAAAGCTGCCCCGTGATGTTACCCAGAAGGTAATTGTCATTTAGATGTGGTATTTGACAAGCATTTAGAGTTGGTAATATAGGAACAACTTAAGTATAGGAATTATGGGCCTTGGCATTTGATTTATACTCCTGCCAGTGACAGTTATTTTGATTATGCTTAAATGACTCTCACAATGAATCTTGTGCATTTAGTTTTATTTTCTTTTCTAATAATTAGTGGAATATTGGATCTTAAGGGGCTTATTGCAGTATCCTTCTTTAGAATAGATAGAATAAAGCACGAGTCTGTGTGCATGAACATTTTTTCAGTTACTGAGGTCATTTCTTTTTGCCACCTTATCTGACCAAGTTCGATAGCGCCTGATAATATTTTTCCCTTCCTGGTTCATTTTCAGAAGGTGCTTGTAATTTGGAAGTTTCCATTGGTTTGATCTGAGGAGTAGCAAAAGCGTCTTTAAAACTAATCTCCCATAAAATTTTCTCGGGATACTGTAAACTTACTAGGACATGCACTCAGGATAGTTAAAGAGCATTAGCATTTTGTGCCACTAGGCAATCAGATATGTAGCGAGGGATGTTTTAAATTCTTTATTAGCACTTGATAGGCCTGATCTCTAATTTTGCTGCTGAATGACCCTCACTTTCTATGTGGCTCAATTCCGCAGGACATCAAAGATTTCTTTGTAAAGCATGTTCTGAATGAGAACCTGGGGACAATCTGCAGTGCGCACATGGTTCATGCTGACCGTAGCGAACATGGGGCTCTGGACGAGAACTGCATTCTATTGGCCGAGTTGGCTGCCACGGCTGCTAATTTTCCAAAGACTGGAAAGCTTGTCACTATGCCTCGACATCTGAAACCAAAACAGTACCCAGACTTTATTGGGAAAGAGGAATTCCAAACGTACAAATCAACTAAAATCTTGGGCAGACTCTACCGCCAGATTAAAGATGCTTTTGATGAAGATTTGAATTCCTCTGAACCGAATTGCATCCCTAAGGATATTCCCTATGATAAAAGTATTGAGGTCCCGGGTGCTCCGAATTTCATTTACGAAGCATGGGACCATAAGTGCTCCTATGATGGGCAGCTGAGCGGGCTCCTGGGCCAGTACAACGTGAACAATGAAGTAGAGTTAGTGACTGGTCATGTTTGGTCCATGCCAAAGTATGCAAGCCGCAAGCAAAGGGAGCTGAAGGAGAGACTCAAGCACTCCTATACTGCATTAAGGAAAGATTTCCGAGAGAAATTCGAAATGTTGGATTCCTATTATGAGTTGTTGAGTGATGAAGAGAGGAATCTGCTGTATGAGCAAAAGGCATCAGCCTGGTACCAGGTTACCTACCATCCAAACTGGGTGAAAAAGTCAGTGGACTTGCATGAGCACGATGATGGAGGTACAAGTGCCTTGAAGTTAAGCTTTGCTTGGATTGCTGCTGACTTCCTTGCTCGGATAAAGATTCGGAAGCAATATGGTAGGAACCTTGACTCATCCAAGCCCATCAACTCTCTTTCCAAGTACATTGCAGACCGTATCTGAAAGTGGTGGTTAGCTGTAAGATCCATGGTCAGGTGTTGGTCAAGAATTTTGTGGTTGCAAGGCCACTCTGCCAATTGTAGTGGGTATCCATTTCATATTTCAAGTTGTTTGTTTTGTGAATTTATCAATTACAAGGATTTGTGGAAATTAAGGACATTGGAACGAGCCTTTTGGAAAGCATATAGATATGGAAAATGTGCTGTGGATGGTTGAAAATGCAGTAGTCATAAGCTCTGTGAAATCAGTTGAACTCTGCTTTTGATGATTCAATCCCCAAATTTCTTGCAGATGAAGTTTGATGACATTGACGTTTCTTAATTTTCTCGAAGAAGCTTGCACAACTGGCTATACCTGTTTTCACTTATTTTTAGATCAAAGCATGATGTTTTTAATTTGCACGTCCTCAGCTCCAATTGTTTTTTAATCCAGCCGTCGATTCTCCATAATCAAACATAGAATTATATTTCTAGTAAAGGAGGCCAAACGTCTTAATCTCAGTTGAAATTGCAAATGCTTGCATCCTGCATTGTTTCCACATGGAACACCATTCAAGAAAAAAGCATAAAGATATATCTTGCTCTCCGAGGCAAAAATTGTATCAGTCCATTTTTCTTTAGGTTGATCTCAAAACAGAGACATCCTAAGAAACAAGATCACAACAACGTTCTTAGCATTTTTAGTTTCAGTCACCTTGGTAGACTGTCAGCAGAGCTATACCATGAAGTTCCACCAATCGGAAAACTTGCTGATTACCTCATTGAAAACTTGCTGTCTGATCTGAAAATGGCTTCATTTTGTTTGTTATGTGAACTCATAGAAATCTTGTGTTCTCAATGAAAAGGCAGCGGTGTGAACTCTGAGGATCTCTTCAATGGAGTTCAAAGCTGGCAAGTCTCGTTGGCTTTGCAGGGTAAGCTCGAGTTCCCCGGAAATGAACGTTGGTTGCAGGCAATGCTAGAGAAGTCTCGGGTTGCAGAAAGCAATTCCAGAATCTCCAAAAACGTGGACTTACGAGCGTGCCAGATCTCTTGGCCTGCTCTATTCTCGATACAAGATGACAGACCACGATTCAATCTTCCTCTTGTAGGTTTGATCGTAAGCTTACGCGTAATCTTTGTATGCGCAAAGGGATGGAGGAGCACTTAAGACGAGTAGACTGCGAATTCCGGTGGTCGAATTGAGGGCGTACATGACGAATGACGTTGTAAACGCAAGTTCGGTCAAGTTCAAAACCAAGAAGCTAAATTCGAGGTTTTACCAGGATGGATCATTTATAGCAATGGATGGCTTCTCTTTTTTCTTTTTATGGGTGCAAATGTGTAGCTTTAGCTGTTTTCCTCTTACTAAGCTTTGATTATTAGTAGAAAGAGGGTTGTTTCGTGAAACATAAATAATTCAAAAAATGTTTTCTTTCAAATGATTGATTGTATTGTTTGAAATAACTAATCAATGAAAAAAATTCATTACCAATAATAACTTATGTTTAAACATATTCGTATTTGTTGAAATATTTTTCAAATCGTTTATTTCTAGTGAGATGAATGACTCCTAAATCTAAAATTCTAGTCAAGTTTTAAGATGATATTTGCATTGCAATCCAAATGAAGTGCACAAAAACCTACCATTTATTATATAGGTCAATAAACCGGTATACTTATGACAAATTTATCCTAAATTAAATTTTTTGACCATCAAAAACTCTAAATCAGTACATCTGTGACAAATTTAATCTTATTAAAATTTACCATCAAATTACTGAATTAAATAACATGTGGTAGTTGACTAATGTACCAATTTAAAATTTTACCATCAATTTGTCACAAGTACATTAATTTGTGATGTTTCATGGTATTAATCTAATTTAGTAAAAAATAACGAAGAGTAAATTTATTACAAATGTAGGTTTGAGATTTTTGGTTTGTCACAAATAACTAGGCTCAAATTATTTTCACCCATTTATTGGCTTCTAACACCCTCTTTTATTTTGAATTGACAAAATTATCCCTTATAGATCTCATTCTTAATTTAAAATTATTTGTGACACCCTCTTTTATATTGAATTAACATTATCCTTTGCATATTTGAAATTATTTCTTACCTTTTTCCTTCTTCTTTTTCAATTTCACTAAAAAAAAAATCTATCCACATCCCTTCCAAATAATTTTTTTTCACCCTAGTTGCCTCTTCCGCACCCATTACATTTGAACATTTGTTTATGCTTGTCTTCTTTTAAATTTATTCTCCATTATTATAATTTAAGCAAGTACAATCATATATCGGAGTAAAAAAATGTTAATTTTATTCACAAATTGTTTACTTTATTTCCTTAGAATATTCTCATGATTGTGATTTTTTTGACTTCAAATTTTAGTACAAAATTACAATAATTTACTCAAAAATTGAATATTATAGTTGATATATGCATTATACACAATTTACACAAAGGTTATCCTCTTACTTGTGCTTAAGTTTTTTAAAATAATATTTTCCTAGTAAAAAAATATACAAATATTAAAAAATAATTATTTTTTTTAATCAAAAACACAATGATCAGTTAATTATCTACCAAATAAAATATTTTTCAGAGAAGAAGTAAACAAAATTTGTTTTAAGTGAGAAAGAAAATTAAAAAAAAAACGAAAAATAAAAAAATAAAGAAATAAAAAAAAAAGGCAAGCATTAGCCTTAAATCAAGAGTAGGCCTCATATTTAACCTTAATAATTATTGTTTGTCAAGAGCATGGTAATTTTGTATCTAGTTAAAATTAAAACAAAAGAAAAAAGAAGAAAAAAATGTATGACATATTTTTAAATTAAGAGTGGAACCTATAAGAGATATTGTAGTCATTTCAATGTAAATTGGGGTGCATGAGTCATAATTAATCAATGAAAAATGTTTTCATTACCGAAAATAATTTATATTTAAACATTTTCATAAATTTGGTGAAAATATTTGTTTTTTAGTTTATTCATTTTTATATCAATACAAGCAATCATTTGCTTGCTGCGAAATAAATGGACCTCAATCTCAAATCTAATAAAGTTTTAAGATGATATCCGAAATGCAATCTAAATGGAGCGAACAAAACCAGCCATTTATTATATCTTCTCTCCATATAACGTTTACTCTAGATATCGAATCTAATTAAGGATTGGGAGAGAGGGATTTGGGTTTTTACTTTGGTGTTATTGGGAGAAATTTTTTATCCTAGTATTGTGGTTAATCAAGCTCTATTTTCGGACCACGCGCCACAGCGAATTTCAAATACATTCAAAATTTTAAGATTTCCTACTAAATGAGGCCACGGATAAAGGCGGACAATTTGATCTATCCCATCCCGGTTGCCATCCTTGATAATAATGGCGGGATCTAAGCCGGATAAAATTAATTTAAATTTTTATTGCCGCGATAGCCCCAACCTAATGAAAGCATGTAACCTTTTTTCGTATGTGGGTATATATACAAGTTTTCCATTCATTATTCCCTCACGCAACACTCAACACACCCTCATCTCATTTCTCGATCTCGCTCTAGGCTCTTTCTCTTCGATCAGCAACGCCCGAAGCACGGCTTGGAGGTAATTATCCATCTTTGATCCTTCTCCATTTTATTTTTTTTTAACGCCCAAGACATTTTGAATGAGCCTTGCGTCCGTTATCTTTGATTTGTAGTTTGGTGCTAAATCTAGTTTTGTTCTGAACATTTTAGGACATCGTTTTTTTTTTTTTTTTTTTTTTTTTTTTTTTTGGGGGGGGGGGGGGGGACATATCTTTTCCTTTAGAATTTGAAAAGGATGAAATTCCTGCAAAAATGGAGACCCTATTTCAGCCTAAATCAAAGCAAGAGTTGGCCTTAAAATCATGAATTAAATTCGGTTTGAGCAACTATAACCTAAAACTACGACACTAACCAAGTTAAAGTAGTAATTAGAAAATTAGTTATCAGAACTGGAAAAAAAAAAAAAAAAAAAGAGAGAGAGAGAGAGAGAGTGGAGGACCTGTTGTTCATTGTATGGTCAGATCTTGTGTTTAGGTCTTCGGCCTGCCTCGTATTTTTAAATATAACCTTTTCTTTGATCTTATAAATTAAAAATCATACTCTTGTGCGTTTATTTCAATTGGAAAAGTGAGAAACCGTGCAAAGAATTTTTAATTTTTGAGTTAATACCCTAAAAAAACCCAAATTTGTATACATATGACAAATTTATCTCAAACTAATTTTTTGACCACCAAAAACTCCAAACTAAAACATTTTTGATAAATTTACCCTAAATTGGCACACTTGTGACAGATTTACTTTATGTTAGTTTTCATTAAATTTTACTATTAAATTATTAAGTTTGGTGACATGCGAACAGTGGATTAGTATACTAATTTGGGATTTGTGGTGATTAAACAAATTAGTTTAAGGTAAATTTTCAAAAGTGTACTAGTTTAAGATTTTTTTGTGGTTGTTTGGGGTCAATTTGTCACAAGTATATCAATTTGGGGTTTTTTATGATCAAAAAATTAGTTTTGGATAAATTTATCATAGATGTACCAGTTTAGGATTTTTCAAAATATTAACCCTTAATTTTTTTACGAGAAGGTTCTAGGTAAGTTTGGATTTGGTCAAACGGAGTGCCTTGTAAACATGGGAAGTCAACAAATTTTTCATAGATGGAATGATAGCAAAGACAAATTGTCATTCTCATATTGTTACTTCTAATTTTAGGTTTTTGGAAAGTTATCAATTTCATCTGTTAAAACAGTAGATTTATCATAAACATAAGAAGAAATACAATAAAGAACATGCAGATGGAGATAAGGCACAATAGGAAATAGCAAAAAACATAATACAAATTTAATTAGATGAATCACATTAAAAAAAAATGACAATTAGTATTTTTTTTTATCCTACTTTACTCTTACTCGAACTTTCATTTTCAAACTTTTGCTTACCGTACCTCGTTACAGAGTGTGAGAATCGAAATCTACACTTGAATTTAAATCGTCTCCAACCCCACCCCCAGAGAAAATGGGAATTCAAACTCCCTATCTCATTGTTCTCATGTGGAAATGATAGAAACCAAGTGGTTACAATTAGCAATATCCAGAATCAAATTAAAGCCAAAGAAAATAAGAGATAGCTTTGACTAGGGAAAAATTGGAACTACAAAAGTAATAGAACATAAAAAGCATGTAAAAAGAACACTAAAACATTCAAACCATGGCTTACACAAGAACTAGAAACTATTTAGCGATCAACATGGAAGCCAATGTTAACCGCATCAACATTTGAAATCAATGTTAAATTTCGATTACAAAATAATAGATCTTTCCGTTAGTTACTCCATCTATGCATTTCACCACTCCATCAAAAATTCTCACTGCCCCTACCGTACTCCGGCCCGATAATTTCGAGGATTATTTCAAAACCATCTACTTGAGCTCTTTTTTTTTTTTTTTTTTTTTGCCACTCATGTTATCAGTACCCCCTTATATGAGAGAAGCAATGAAGTAATGAAAACCCCAATCAAAGGAAAAGATGAAGCAGGAAAAGTTGGAAGGGAATGTGTGTGTGTGTATAAAAATGAAAAAAAAAAAGGGAAATAAAAGAGAATCTTCTTGTTTTGGCCTTGAAAGGGTAAAGAGCAATGCAAGACAAGACCTTCTCAGGGAGGTTGTCTTAGCTCAAAATGGAGGTTACCAAGCGCGTCTTCTCAAGGAAGCTGCCAAGCACTCCACGCTGAAGCTGTGGACTCCAACAAGTTACCGAACAAACATTCTCCCTCCATCTAACTACTGTCGCTCTTTGGATTTTGACCCGTAGTTTCTCTCGCGACTTCTGATCTGGTCCTTGAACCAATCTTTCGTCACAATCCCGTACCGCGTTCCATCCAAATTGCCCATGAAAAATGCCGGCTACCACGGAGACGAACATGCATCATCGATGTGGTATATGCAAATAGATAGTCTAGGGAAAGTAACGGAACTTGTCCTTGTATTGTGTGTATTAAATTTAGGTTTCTGAACTTTTCTTCGGTCTTGAATCCGGGGCACATTTCTTTCCCATCCAAATGCAAACTAAAATAATTTGGACCAAGGGCTAAAAATTGACATATGGTGCCGAGACATTAGAATTAGTGCAAAAATCGAATCGATTCTTCATATATGATCACCAGATGAGTATTACCTTCGAGAGATTAGACAGGAGATATGTGAAATTTGTCCGTGAAATTGTGATTAGAGATTAGTTGAGGGGCCAAATCTATCTTAAGATAAAAGTAGGGGGACCAAAAATTGAATAGAAGCATCCTTTTTTTTGCTTCTCTCTCTCTCTCTCTCTCTCTTTTTCATTCCAGGCGGGCCTATATATTCTCCTTCCTTTCGTCTTTCCCTCTCTCAAGGCTCACTCTCTCTCTCTCACAAACACTCATCAGCTCTCTTTGAGTGTCTGCGTGGCCGATCGATCTTCCAGTGGATCGGTTCGGCCACCACGGAGACGCGATCCCCGAGGTAATAACTGTAATTCAGCTCCTCATTTGCTGCAAATCGATCGCTTTGCTTGGTAGGCCGATTCGAGGGGGGGCACGCGCAGGGACCAGCTCTTCGAGTTCGGTCCGAAAGCAATGTCTTTTTGCATTCGGCGCTGCTTTTGCAGTTCTGGGTCGTTGTCCAATCGTCCGTTCGGGCCGTTCTTCTTCGTCTTTCGACGGACATTGTGCGGTTCTTTTGTGCGTGTTTGTGTGTGTGTGTATTTTTTTTTTCTGAATGTGGATGGTGGTCTCTTCGTTTGTTTTCGCCTTTCTGGAGCAACGGGGCCTTTTTTTTTTTTTTTTTTTTCCGCGTGGTAGCTGTAACCACGGTGTATTTTGGATGCTTCGGGTAAAGGGTTGAGGGCGGATAAGACATTCCTCAGTTTCGTTTGGCTTGTGTATATTTAGCTGCTTTTGTTTTGTGGGTGCCTGAAAGATAATTGAACCTTGAAAGATGTTAGTGTTGATAAGGAAAATAAAGGGAAGATAGCTTGATGAGTAAGCTTATTTTGGGTTAGAGAAATGAAGTTTCTCATTGTCATTTACTTGCTGCTATTGGGGTGAGTGGTTTGGTCTTTACCGTGGTGTGCTATAGATATGAAATTTAGAAGAGAAGTTTCTTGTGGCTCGGAAGAGTTGGGCTTTGTCCTTTGGTTGCTGCAGCAAGGATTTAATCATCAATAGGACGCTGGGGATTTATCTTAGACAATCGCCTTACTTACAGGTTCTATTTTCCCATTTCTGTGCATCGTTTTTACTAGTGAAAGCTACTGTTCTTTTTTACGTTGTTCTATTCTGTGAACTTGTCTTTTCTGCTTGATATACTAGCTGGTCAACGTAGTTACCATCATTCATGCCAAACCTGAATATGGTTTGGTTTTATTAGATATGATACCTTATATTTATTTTGAGCTAAGAACCTCACTATGGTAGACATGTTATGGAACTTACATCTTTTGATGTTTTGCATTTATTCTTTATTAGTTCACTGCAAAGACGCCATTCTTTTACCTATTTTTCCTGTCAAATCAGAGCAGGGTATGGATTTCATTCTTAAGTTTGAGAAATTTTTTCCATCAATAACATTGTTTGAGAAAGAGATTTGGTTGGGATTTTGATACTGTTGCAGGTGATAATAGAGCAACATCCGTAGTTATTTTCAAGAACGGTGTGTTTGTTGAAAAATGGAGTCAAAAGGAGCTGCAAAGGACACAGTGGTGACCCAAATTAGTGTCGGTGGATTTGATCCAAATGTGACGGCAAAAGAGCTGGTGGAGTATTTGGAAGATACAGTTGGCCTTATCTGGAGGTGCCGATTGAAAACTTCCTGGACGCCCCCAGAGTCTTATCCGGACTTTGAGGTGACAAGGTTTGACACCATCCAGATAGTGGATGAGTATAGAAAGGTGGAGCCGCATGCTTTTGTGCACTTTGCTTTGCCTGAAGCTGCAACTTCAGCTTATGAACTTTCACTGCATGATGGGCTCTTTTTGAACAATAAACTGTTGAAAGTCAACCTGGGACCTGAGAATCCATTCCATATGAATCAAAGGAGGAGGACTACCACTCCTTTTAAGTTGCCCGATGTGTGCCTAGAGATAGGAACCTTGATTACATCGGAAGAGTTTCTGGTGGCATGGAGAGGACCCTCATCTGGGGTTGATTTTTTTGTTGATCCTTTTGATAGTAAGTGCAGGTTCTGCTTCACCAGGAAAACAGCGTTTTCTTTCAAGGACCTGTCCTTCTATGCTGTGATAAATTGTGATTTTAAGATGGAGTTCTTGGTGAGGGATATCAATGAGATCAAACAGTACAGAGAAATGTCGTCAATTGTTGTACTCTTGCAGCTGGCCTCACCTCCTCATGTGTCTTATAGAACTGCCGATGACAATGTGGAAGTCTCAGTTCCATTTGACTTGTTGGATGATGAAGATCCTTGGATTCGAACTACAGATTTCACAGCTAGTGGGGCTGTTGGTCGATGTAATACCTACAGAGTGTCAGTTCCGCCACGCCATGGACTGAAGTTGAAGAAGGCCATGGATTATCTTAGGGAACGAAGAGTGCAGGAATTCTCCCCTAGACGGCCCCTGAAGATCCGGGATGAGCCTAATTTTGGGAGGCTAATGGAAGACACCTTTTTCTCTATTCATCAAGAGGGGATACATTTTGATATCATGTTCTTGCTGAATGCCGTCATTCACAAGAATGTGTTCAGCCAACACCAGCTATCAGAGAGGTTTTTTGAGTTACTGAAAAGCCAACCAAAGGAGGTGAACATTGCAGCACTAAAGCACATTTGCTCTTACAAACGCCCGGTCTTCGATGCATACAAGAGACTGAAACTTGTCCAAGAATGGCTGTGTAAGAATCCCAAACTTATTAAAAACCAGAAAGAGTTGAATGACATTATTGAGATAAGGAGGCTTTTTGTAACTCCAACCAAATCGCATTGTCTTCCACCTGAATTGGAGCTATCCAACAGGGTGCTCCGGCAATATAAAGATGTTGCTGACAGGTTCCTGAGGGTGACCTTTATGGATGAAGGCCTGGAGATAATGAACGCTAATGTCCTCAACTATTATGTTGCACCCATCTTAAAGGATATCAAATCGGTCTCCTTTTCCCAGAAGACCAAAATTTTTAAAAGGGTGAGGATGATAATGACAGATGGGTTTTATCTTTGCGGCCGGAAATACTCATTTCTGGCTTTCTCATCAAACCAACTAAGGGACCGGTCCGCTTGGTTTTTCGCTGAGGACAAAGAAATTAATGTGAAAAAGATCAGGGCATGGATGGGAAAGTTCAATAACAGGAATGTTGCAAAATGTACTGCTCGGATGGGACAGTGCTTCTCATCCACATACGCAACTGTGGAAGTTCCACGAAAGGAAGTACATCATGATCTTCCAGATATTGAGAGGAATGGCTATTGTTTCTCTGATGGAATTGGCATGATAACACCTGATCTTGCCAGGGAAGTAGCAGAGAAGCTGAAACTGGAACTCAACACACCTTCTGCATATCAGATTCGTTATGCCGGTTACAAGGGCGTAGTAGCCTGCTGGCCCAGCAAGGGTGATGGGATTCGACTTTCTTTGAGGCGTAGTATGAACAAATTCCTGTCGAACCACACTACCCTGGAAATATGTTCCTGGACCAGGTTTCAGCCTGGCTTTTTAAATAGGCAGATTGTGACATTGCTTTCAGCATTGAAGGTTCCAGATGAGGTATTCTGGGAGATGCAGGAAAAAATGGTTTACAAATTAAACCAGATGCTTGTTGACTCAGAAGTTGCATTTGATGTCCTTACATCCTCCTGTGCTGAGCAGGGAAACATTGCTGCAATAATGTTGAGTGCTGGTTTTAGGCCCCAGTCAGAACCTCATTTAAGAGGCATGCTCATGTGCATACGAGCAGCACAACTGTGGGACCTTAGGGAAAAGGCTAGAATCTTCGTTCCCTCTGGGAGGTGGCTGATGGGCGTTTTGGATGAGCAAGGAGTTCTTGAACAAGGTCAGTGCTTTATTCAAGTGTCTAGTGCAGCCCTGGAGAACTGCTTCATAAAACATGGCTTGAGATTTTCTGAGACTAAAAAGAACCGACAAGTGATTAAAGGGTACGTTGTAGTAGCCAAAAATCCATGTCTACACCCTGGCGATGTAAGGATTCTGGAAGCAGTTGATGCTCCAGATTTACACCATTTGTACGATTGTCTTGTTTTTCCTCAGAAGGGGGAAAGGCCTCACACAAATGAAGCTTCAGGAAGTGACCTTGATGGGGACCTGTACTTTGTCACGTGGGAAGAAGATCTCATTCCACCGAGTAAGAAGAGCTGGACTCCCATGGATTATGATTCTGCAGAAGAGCAAAAGCTGCCCCGTGATGTTACCCAGAAGGTGACTGTCATTTAGCTGCGGTATTTCACAAGCATTTAGGCTTAGTGACAGTGAATTTTGTTATGCTTAAATTAACATAAATGGTGACTCTTGCAATGCATCTTTTCCATTTAAGATTATTTTCTTTTCTTATATTTTGGCGGAATATTGGATCTTAAGTGGCTTGTTGCAATGGCCTTCATAAGGATAGATCAAATAAAGCACAAGGCTGTGTGCATGAACATTTTTTGCTTATGTGATGTTTTTGTAGGATTTCTCCCATTATTCTAAAAGATTAAGTTGTTAGATAAAAACGCTGTTTATTATTTAAATATTCTCACACTTCCTTTCATGCTTAGTCTGGTCCTTTTGCCTACTAAACATGGAAATTTGATTGGAGAGGTAAATGGGACTTGTAAAAATTCAAACTCAGGACCTGCAGCTCTGATACCATGTGAGAGTTTGATAGGACCATTGCCAATTGTTCTAAAAGCTTAAGCTATTAGATGAAGACATAGTTTATCATTTAAATATTTTTACAGCTTACTGTAGTAATTTTCTTTCTGCCACCTTTATCTGTCCAAGTTTGATAGTGCCTGATAGATGTTCCCCCTTTCTGGTTCATTTTCATAACATGCTTGTAATTTGGAAGTTCCTGTTGGTTTAATCTAAGGCATAGCAAAAGTATTATTAAAACCTATCGCACAATTAATTTTCTTTGGACACTATGAACTTACTACAGCATGCACTCAGCATAGAGCATTAACATTTTGGGCCACTAGGTAGTCAGATATATCGTGACAGATGTTTAAAGTTCTTTATTAGCACTTGATAGGCCTAATCTGTAAGTTTGCTGCAGAAAGACTCCCACTTTCTCATAATGTGGCTCAATTCCACAGGATATCATAGACTTCTTTGTTAAGCACATTGTGAGTGAGAGCCTGGGGACAATCTGCAATGCGCACGTGGTTCATGCGGATCGTAGCGAACATGGGGCTCTGGATGAGAACTGCATTCATTTGGCTGAGTTGGCTGCCACTGCTGTTGATTTTCCCAAGACTGGAAAGCTTGTCACTATGCCTCGCCATCTGAAACCAAAACAGTACCCGGACTTCATGGGGAAAGCAGAATACCAAACCTACAAATCAACTAAAATCTTGGGTAGACTCTACCGTCAGATTAAAGATGCTTGTGATGAGGATTTGAATTCCTCTGAACTGAATTACCTCCCTAAGGATGTTCCCTATGATACAAGTCTGGAGGTTCCGGGTGCTGCAGATTTCATTTCCAAAGCTTGGGACCATAAGTGCTCCTATGATGGGCAGCTGAGCGGGCTTCTGGGCCAGTACAAAGTGAACAATGAAGAAGAGTTGGTGACTGGACATGTTTGGTCCATGCCAAAGTATGCAAGCCGCAAGCAAGGGGAATTGAAGGAGAAACTCAAGTACTCTTACACTGCATTAAGGAAAGAATTTCGAGAAATATTCGAAAGGTTGGATTCAGATTCCGAGTCATTGAGTGATGAAGAGAGGAATTTGCTGTATGAGCGAAAGGCATCAGCTTGGTACCAGGTCACCTACCATCCAGATTGGGTGAGGAAGTCGGTGGACTTGCGTCAGGACGATGACGGAGGTACAAGCGCCTTGATGTTAAGCTTTGCTTGGATTGCCACTGACTTCCTTGCTCGGATAAAGATTCGGAACCAAAGAGGTGGGAATCTTGACTCGGCCAAGCCCATCAACTCTCTTTTCGAATATATTGTGGACCGTATCTAGCGATCGGCTACTTAAGATCCATCGCTGGGTCTTTGCGAAGGATTTTCTTGGTAGCAAGTCCACTCTGCCAATTATAGTGGGTATCTATTTTATACTTCAAATTGTTTGTACTGTGTATTTATCAATTATGAAGCATTCTGGAGATTGAGGACAACCATTTTGGAAAGTGTATAGATATGCAAACTGTTCTACCCATGGTTGAAAATGCAGTAGCCCTGAGCTCTTTGAAATCTGTTGACCTCTGATTTTGATCATTCATTCCCCGATTATGATGCAGCTGAAGTTTGATGACACTATCTTAATCTGCTGAAAGAAGCTTGTATAAGTGGCTATATATGTATTCACATCTTATATTTGAGAGCATGACCCAACTCCCCTTCTTTCTCATGGGGAAAAAGTTAAAAGGTGCTCTAGCTTCTTCATAAAGTCCCCTTATGTAGTCTCTAAATGCATTAGATGCCTTAAGTTTCACTTTCAAGAACATGAATCAATAGATTTGATCCTCAAGTACAAAGGATTTGCAAGAGCTGAAGTTTGGTTATTTCGGTGAATAACATCCAACATATACCCACATTCTCGATATTGCATAAATATGCTTTTCTACTTGGACATTAAAGATCAAGATAAATTACGTGCAGCACACATTTTCACATCATCCTTTTTCGAGATCTATTTAAGCTCCTTGCTTTTAAACATCCTTAATCACTTGATTATTTATGTATGTATATCTCATAGTACGAGGAGCCTAGAGACCATAAATAAATAAATAAATAAATAAATATAAAACTTTGGTGGGAAAATTATCTAAAATAAAACTCCTTTTTTATCTAAAAAGTCATATTTTTTTTTTTTGTATTTTATCAATTAAATTCATCTAGTCAATTTTGATTGAAAATCGTGGATGCCAACGATATGGCCGGCAAATATTGATAATTTTAAATAATATTTTAATATTTCTTTTATTGTTAATTCATTACTAAATGTCCTATTTGGCATGACTAGAAATCACTAAGATGGACTTCAGCTACGAATAATGAAAAAAGGAAGAGATGGAAGAGGAAAAAAAAATGAGAGGAAAAAAAAAGGAGATATGAAAGAGGATTTTCTTACATGGCCATGAAAATAAAGAGCTCCGAAAACAAGACCTTCTTAAGGAAGTTAGCAATGTACAAGTTATCAAATACTTCTATCCACTATTGTCATTTATAAAGGATATTGGTTGGACCAACCGGTTTTAGACACTGTACGAAACACGTGTCTAATCAACAGGAAATAAGCTTTCAATAGAAAATTTTTAACACTAGTTCGATAACCCGATGCCTAGCCTAGTTTCGTTCTTTATTTTAACATGCCTTCCCACATGCCATGTCACCCTCAATTGGAGAGAGTTTTTCTTCCCTTGCCCCCTAATATCACCCCCAAATTGTAGGTACTAGAGTTTAGACGAAGCAATTTTAAGATATACTCAGATCCAAATCCCAATGCTTTTATCAAGCGATTGATTGGACCCTTAAATTAACCTTTGATCACAATTAAATAACACATTCCACGTGGTTCCAATTATCCATAGAAAATGCTTAGAGGTGAGCATGGTTCCATGGTAGGACCGAGAATTAGAGAACTGGACCAATGGGAACTGGTCTAATTCCAAGTTCTAAGAGGGGATGGTTCGATTATCAATTCCACTTTTATAGGAATTGTCAATCTTCATAGGAACCAAACCGAAATCGAGAACTTGGAATTGGAACCATCGAGAATTGGGAACCTAAAGTAAAATTCTAATTTTTTTCCCAAACTAGATTCTAAAGTAATGCTTATATTTTTATAATTTGTAATTTCTTTTATATACTAATGAGTGAATGTTTTATTTAATCTCTTCTCTCTCTCTCCCCCCCCCCTCTCTCTCTCTCTCTCTCTCTCTCTCTCTCTCTCTCTCTCTTTAAGATATGGATTGTCTTAGTGATGAGATTATAGAGTTTACTATTGTGAATAATAATCATTTCAATTTAGTTAACATTAATTTAAAATTTAAAATTATTATTAAGTTTAACTAATATTGTTGTTTCTTTTTATTTCAAGTGGTTAGAATTTGGAACAATTTTTCATGAATGATTGATGATTTAACTTTATAATTTAGGTATTATGTTAGATGTTTTGAACCTTTTATTATCTATTTTATTTTACGTGTTGGTCTTTTATGAGTTTTTGCTATTGATAAATGATAAACTTTCATTTTTGTTGTTATGTTTACTTTCGTTTTACTTAAGAAAATATGAAACTTAAAAAGAAGTATTAGACCTTGGAATCCATGATAGCGTAAGTTTTAGATTTCAAAAAATGAGGAGTCCATACCAATTAATTGGTTCCACATTCCAACTAGAATCCATAAGAAACTTGTAATCGCTCGTCTCTAATGAAGATTAACATGTGGTCCTCATGTGACATAGCAAATAAAAAGTCGGGGGGAAAAATTGCAAAATTCATCCTATGCCAAGCTCCTGCTCAATTTGATTCTGTGAATGTTCGGTGTTCATTTGGACAAATGAGAAACTTTCATTTTTGTTGTTACATTTACTTTTGTTTTACTTAACTAAAGATGAAACCAAAAAAAAGTATTAGACCTTGGAATCCGTGACAGCATAAGTTTTAAATTTCAAAAAATGAGAAGTCTGTACCAATTAATTTGTTCCAAATTCCAACTAGAATATGTAAGAAACTTGAAATCACTCATCTCTACTGAAGATTAACATGTGGTCCTCATGTGACATAGGTACATAAACAATCGGGGGAAAATTGCAAAATTCGTCCTATGCCGTGCTCCTGCTCAATTTGATTCAATTTGATTTGGACAAATTCCCCCCCCCCCCTCCCCCTCTCTCGAAATCCAAACGCAAACAAAAATAATGCTTATTAAGTGCCGACAATTAATATACGAGGTTGGCACCGATACGTTGTATTTAGTGCAGTGATCGAAGCGATTCTTCCCAAATCATCACCACGTGAGTATTACTTTCAAGAGACTTGGCCCCCATGGGGCTTTAGGCCAAATCGTTGCGAGTAACAATTGAACATCGACAGTAGTACAGGGATCATTCAATTTTTTTTTCCCTTTTTCTCTTTGAAAAATGTCACAAACTGTCCCTAGACTTTTAATTTATTCAATTTGATCCCTGAATTATCAATAAATATCCGATCTAATCCCGACTATTTGAAAATTAACAAATTTCATTCTTTTGTTAATTAAAAGTTAATGGAATTGGTTTACATGACCTTTAGTCTCTTAAATATAAAATAAAAAGGGACATGTGAAATATCTACATGGAAATTACCTTTAAAACATGTCAAATTGTGTCCACCATTCAAAAAAGAGATACAAACCACTTATTCTCTTTTGTGATTAGCACTCTCATCTCTAGCTGACCCCTAATTTATTTTCCTTTTTAAAGATATATATATATATATATATATATATATAATTCTAGTAATCAAACTTAATTCCACATCATCAATAAATGTTCCATGTCATCACTTAAAGGTTTGAACAAATGGAATGACTAAATAGAACATTTGTTAATAGTTCATAAATCAAATTGAACAAATCGAAAGCTCATTGATGAAATTGATCTTAGTTTCCTTTTTATTCCACGACATTAATGCAGGGATCGCAATGGTCACCAGATAAAATAGCACATTGGTCATTTCCGTAATTTCCTCTCCTCTTTTTTTCCCAATTTTTTTTGCGGGTTCCTTCCTCTTGTTTCGTCGCAAGCGTATTTATACTCAGTCCTTTCAAGTTTCCCTCCCTCTCGCAGAACTCGCACTCCCGTTCTCTCCCCCACTCGTCATCTCCCCGGATCGATCGGTTGGTTCGCTCTCCACGGTGGAGACGCGATTCCCGAGGTAGTTGACAGCTCCCTCGTATCTGCAGATTCATCTATTTGCTGGAAGCCGACCGAACTCGACGTTTGGCGCTATCACAAGTTCTGGGTCGTCGTCCAGTTGACTGTTCGGATCGTCCGTCTTCATCTCGACGACCATCGTGCTGTTCTTGTGTTTTCTGAAGGTGGGTTGTCGTCTCTTCGGTTACTTCGCACGTCTGGAGCAGCTTTGTGCTGTCCCATGCGACAATCCGTTTGTGGGGATCTGAAAGGATTAATCAGGAAAGAAAAGGGAAGATAAGTTGGGAGGTAATGAAGTTTCTCGTCGTCATTTACTTGCTGCTGGTGGGCTGACGGGGTCTTTAACGTGGGGCGCCTGTGTTTCTCACGGCTTCTGTCCTTTTTGTTCTTGCGGAGAGGAAATAATCATCGATAGGACGTTGGGGATTTATCTTATGCTATGGCCTTGCTTACAGCTTCTATTTTCCCATTTTTTGTACTGTGACCCGTCTTTTCTGCTCGAGACACAAGCTGGTAAATGTAGGTACAATCTTCATGCCTAATTATACTGCAGTTGGTGTTATTAGGTACGATACCTTTAATGTCTTTTGAGCAAAAGAACCTCACTACGGTAGACATGTTATGGAACTTACATCTTGGGATGTTTTGCATTTATCCTTTATTTCTTTACTGCAAAGACGTCACTCTTTTGCCTACTTTTCCCATCAGCTCGGTGCAAGGTGTGGGTTTTTGTCCTTAAGTTTGAGAGATTTTTTCCATCAATAACATTGTATGAGAAATGGTTGGGAATTTGGATACTGTTGCAGGCGATGGTAGAGCTACGTCCATAGTAATTTTCAAGAACGGTGTTCTTGGAGGAAAAATGGAGTCAAAAGGAGCTAGGAAGGACAAGGTAGCGACTCAAGCTAGTGTCGGTGGATTTGATCAAAATGTGACGGCAAAAGAGCTGGTGGAGTATTTGGAAGACGCAGTTGGCTGCCTTATCTGGAGGTGCAGATTGAAAGCTTTATGGACGCCCCTAGATTCTTATCCAGATCTTGAGGTGACAAGGTTTGACAGCATCCAGATAGTGGATGAATATAGAAAGGTGGAGCCGCATGCTTTTGTGCACTTTGCTTCGCCTGAAGCTGCAACTTCGGCTTGTGAGCTTTCACTGCACAACGGGCTCATTTTGAATAATAAACCGTTGAAAGTCAACCTGGGACCTGAGAATCCATTCCATGCTAATCAAAGGACTACCTCTTCTTTTAAGTTGCCTAAAGTATGCCTAGAGATAGGGACCTTGATTACGCCGGAAGAGTTTCTGGTAGGGTGGAGAGGACCCTCATCTGGGGTTTTTTTTTTTTTTGATCCTTTTGATAGTAAGTGCAGGTTCTGCTTCACCAGGAAAACAGCATTTTCTTTCAAGGATCTGTCCAAATGTGCTGTGATAAATTGTGAATTTAAGTTGGAGTTCTTGGTGAGGGAAATCAATGAGATCAAACGGTACAGGGAAACATCGTCAATTGTTGTACTCTTGCAGCTGGCTTCATCTCCTCATGTGTCTTATAGAACTGCTGATGACAACGTAGAAGTCTCAGTTCCATTTGACTTGTTGGATGATGAAGATCCTTGGATTCGAACTACAGATTTCACAGCTAGTGGGGCTGTCGGTTGATGAAATACCTACAGAGTGTCAGTTCTGCCACGCCATGGACTGAAGTTGAAGAAGGCCATGGATTATCTTAGGGAGCGAAGAGTGCAGGAATTCTCCCCTACACGGCCCTGAAGATCCAGGATGAGCCTAATTTTGGGAGGCCTATGGAAGACACCTTTTTCTCTATTCATCAGGAGGGGATTGCTTTCAATATCATGTTCTCGCTGAATGCTGTCATTCACAAGAACGTGTTCAGCCAACACCAGCTATCAGAGAGATTTTTTGAGTTACTAAAAAGCCAACCAAAGGAGTTGAATATAGCAGCACTAAAGCACATTTGCTCTTACAAACGCCTGGTCTTCGATGCATACAAGAGGCTGAAACTTGTTCAAGAATGGCTGCTGAAGAATCCCAAACTTCTTAAAAATCAGAAGGAGTCGAACGACATTGTTGAGATAAGGAGGCTCGTCATAACTCCAACCAAAGCGCATTGTCTTCCACCTGAAGTGGAGCTATCCAACAGGGTGCTCCAGAAATATAATGATGTTTCTAACAAATTCTTGAGGGTGACCTTTATGGATGAAGGCCTGCAAACGATCAACACTAATGTCCTCAGCTATTACGCTGCACCCATCTTAAAGGATATCAAGTCGGTCCCCTTTTCTCGGAAGACCAAATTTTTTGAAAGGGTAAGGATGATAATGACAGATGGGTTTTATATTAGCAGCAGGAGATACTCATTTCTGGCTTTCTCATCAAACCAACTTAGAATTGGTCTGCTTGGTTTATCGCCGAGGACAAAGAAATTGATGTGAACAAGATCAAGGGGTGGATTAGAAAGTGCAGTAACAAGAACATTGTAAAATGTGCTGCTCGAATGGGACAGTGCTTCTCATCCACATACGCAACTGTGGAAGTTCCACGAAAGGAAGTACATCATGATCTTCCAGATATTGAGAGGAACGGCTATTGTTTCTCTGATGGAATTGGCATGATAACCCGTGATCTTCCCAGGGAAGTAGCAGAGAAGCTGAAACTGGAACTGGACATGCCTTCTGCACATCAGATTCATTATGCCTGTTACAAGGGTGTGGTTGCTAGCTGGCCAAGCAAAGGTGATGGGATTCGACTTTTTTTGAGGCATGGTATGAACAAATTCTGGTCAAACCACACTACCCTAGATATGTTCCTGGACCAGGTTCCAGCCTAGCTTTTTAAATAGGGAGATTGTAACATTGCTTTCTGTTAGATATATGCACTAAATGAACATAATTAATTAATTAATACTTTTTAATAAATTATATATATATATATAAATAAAGCTTCATGCATGTGCACGAAGCACATGCATGAAATCTTGGATGGTCAGCAACCGCTGACCATCATCCACGAATTCGTGTGTGAGCAACCGCTCATGCACGATTGTTCGTGCATGAGTGGGGACAATCAGCAACGGTTGCTGATCGTCCATCGATCAGTAACCGTTGCTGATTGGTTTATATTTTTTAGTTTAAAAGAGTTGTTTTTGCAACACTTAAAGGGGTTGGAAAAACAGAGAAAAGGTGGGTGTGCATTTTGTGTTTTAGAGAGAAAATGTTTTGCTGAAAACAGAGAGAAAATTGTGTGCGTGTTCTTGTGTCTTTGAGACGCAAGAAAGAAGAACGTTATCGCGTTCGGGTCGTGACTATTATACATCAAGGATACGACGGTTTGTTTCCACGTGATTGCTAGCACGATCGAAGTGGAGAATATCCGAAGGTTCTCTCTTCCGTTCGACGTTTGTTGTTGGTGTGTCTGAACTAGAGGTCCGACGCTTGTGGGACTCGTATTGCAGAACATCCGAACCGACTTGTTTCAAAGCGCGCTTCAAGAGGTATTTCGTTTAACTCTATTTTCTGTTTAGATTTTTGATTAAAACGCACGAACAACGCCTAACGAGAATCATGTGTAAAATATATTTTTGTTTACGCTGCGTTTATTTCGTTAATTTTTCTTATACATGATTCATGAAATCCCAACACTTTCAACGTTGAAGGTTCCAGATGAGGTATTCTGGAACATGCAGGAAAAAATGGTTTTCAAATTAAACCAGATGCTCGTTGACTCAGACGTGGCATTTGATGTCCTTACATCCTCCTGTGCCGAGCAGGGAAACATTGCTGCGATAATGTTGAGTGCTGGCTTTAGGCCCCAGTCAGAGCCTCATTTAAGGGGCACGCTCATGTGCATATGAGCAGCACAACTGTGGGGCCTCAGGGAAAAGGCTAGAATATCTGTTCCCTCTGGAAGGTGGCTGATGGGCTGCTTGGATGAGTTAGGAGTTCTTGATCAAGGTCAGTGCTTTATTCAAGTGTCTAGTCCATCCATGGAGAACTGCTTCATAAAACAAGGCTCCAGATTTTCTGAGACTAAAAAGAACCGATATGTGATTAATGGGTATGTTGTAGTAGCCAAAAATCCATGTCTACACCCTGGTGATATAAGGATTCTGGAAGCAGTCGATGCTCCAGAGTTACGCCATTTGTATGATTGTCTTGTTTTTCCTAAAAATGGGGAGAGGCCTCACGCCAATGAGGCTTCAGGGAGTGACCTTGACGGGGACCTCTACTTTGTCACGTGGGAAGAAAATCTTATTCCACCAAGTAAGAAGAGCTGGACTCCCATGCAGTACAATTCTGGAGAAGAGAAAAAGCTGCCCCGTGATGTTACCCACGAGGTAATTGTCATTTAGCTGTGTTATTCGACAAGCATTCAGACTTAGTTGAATTGGAACAACTTCAATTTAGGAACAATGTGCCTTTACATTTGATTTATACTCCAACCAGTAACAGTTAATTTTGTTATGCTTAAATTAACAAAAATGGTGACTCTTGCAATGCATCTTTTGTATTTAGTTTTATTTTCTTTTCTTAAAAATTAGTGGATGGTTGGATCTTAAGAGGCTTGTTGCAGATGTCCTTCATAAGGATAGATCAAATAAAGCATGAGCCTGTGTGCATGAACAAATTTTGCTTACTGCAGTCATTTTCTTTCTGCCACCTTATCTGTCCAAGTTTGATGGTGCCTGCTAGATGTTCCCCCCTCTGGTTCATTTTCAGAAGATACTTGTAATTTGGAAGTTCACATTGGTTTAATCTGAGGAGTAGCAAAAGTATCTTTAAAACCTGTCTCTCGATTAATTTTCTTTGGACCCCATAAACTTTCTACAACATGCAGTCAGCATAGTTAATTCAGCAAAGAACATTAGCTTTTTGTGCCACTAGGCAGTCAGATATGTAGTGAAAGATGTTTAAAGTTCTCTATTAGCACTTGATAGGCCTGATCTGTAAATTTGCTGCACAAAAACTCCCACTTTTTCATGATGTGGCTCAATTCTGCACGATATCGTAGACTTCTTTGTTAAGCACATCCTGAATGAGAACCTGGGGACAATCTGCAACGCGTACGTGGTTCATGCTGATTGTAGCGAACATGGGGCTCTGAATGAGAAATGCATATTATTGGCTGAGTTGGCTGCCACTGCTGTTGATGTTCCCAAGACTGGAAAGATTGTCACTATGCCTGACCATCTGAAACCAAAACAGTACCCGGTCATCATGGGGAAAAAGAGGAATACCAAACCTACAAATCAAATAAAATCTTGAGCAGACTATACTGTCAGATTAAAGATGCTTATGATGTGGATTTGAATTCCTCTGAACCGAGTTGCGACCCTAAGGATATTCCCTATGATACAATTCTCGAGGTCCCGGTGCTGCAGATTTAATTTCCAAAGCGTAGGACCATAAGTGCCATGATAGGAAGCTGAGCGGGCTCCTGGGCCAGTACAAAGTGAATAGTGAAGAAGAATTGGTGACGGGACATATTTGGTCGATGCCAAAGTATGCAAGCCTGCAAGCAAGGGGAGCTGAAGGAAAGACTCAAGTACTTTTAGGGGTGTTTGGTAACCATCTTAATAATGCTAAATTCTGATTTTTTTGTTTTCGGAAGTAATTTTGAAACATAATTGTATTTGGTAAAATTTTTGTTTCCTAGAACAAATTTCTATTTTTTTATTCCCGGAAGTAAAATTGGAATAGAATCAAGAATAAAAAAATTGATTATTATTCCTAAAAACAAATCTAATAATCAAGCTATTTTCTTTTTCTTCATCATCTACCGCGACCGCCGTGGTTACCGTCCGCCACCATCCACCGTTTGCTGCCACCGATCGCTGGCAACTGGTCCGGCGAGCTCGCCAAGCTAGGGCGAGATCCGACAAAGCTCGCCAAGCCAAGGCGAGGTTCGGTAAGGCTCGCCCAACCTCGCCTAGCCACTGGCGAGGCTTGACCTCCCTAGATCTGGCAAGACTGAGCCTCAATGGGGCTAGGCAAGCCTTGCAATCTAGCAAGGCCGAGCCTTGCCGGTGGCTCAGTGAGCCTCGCTCAGCCCCGACAAGGCCTGCCTAGCCACCGGTAAGGCTAGGCGAGCCTCGCTTAGCTGTTGACAAGGCTTGGCCAATGAGGGCTAGCAATACTCTAGTGAGGTCGTCGGACCGACGACCGGCCACTTGAAGAAGAAGAATAGGAGAGAGAAAGGAAAAAAAGAAGAAAAAAGTAAAAAAAAAATATTTAAAAATTAAAAGAAAATGATTTTGAGTAGAAATTTTGAGCATGGTACTAAAAGTAATTCTATTTCAAAATTAGAAATTTTGAACAATTACCAAACGGTTTAAAATGTTTAAAAATTATTTTCGGAAACAAAATCGTTATCAAACGCGCCTTACACTGCATTAAGGAAAGAATTTTGAGAGATATTCGAAAGGTTGGATTCGGATTCTGAGTCATTGAGTGATGAAGAGAGGAAAGGCATCAGCTTGGTACCAGGTCACCTACCATCCAGAATGGGTGAAGAAGTCAGTGGACTTGCGTGAGCACGATGACGGAGGTACGAGCGCCTTGATGTTAAGCTTTGCATGGGTTGCCGCTGACTTCCTAGCTCAGATAAAGATTCGAAACCAAAAGGGCGGGAACCTTGACTTGGCCAAGCCCATCAACTCTCTTTCCAAGTACATTGCGGACCGTATCTGAAAGTAGCGATCGGCTGCTTAAGATCTGTGGTTTCTTGGTTGCAAGTCCACTCTGCCAATTGTAGTGTGTATCCATAGTATACTTCAACTTGTTTGTACTGTGTATGTAGCAATTATGAGGAATCTAGGAGATTGAGGACATTGGAATGAACCTTTGGGTAAGTGTACAGCTATGCAGAATGTGCTACAGATGGTTGAAAATGCCAGTAGTCATGAGCTCTGTGAAATCTATTGAACTCTGATTTTGATGATTCGATCCCAGGATTTCTTGCAGATGAGATTTGACGACACTGACGTTCTTAAGTTGAGTCCCTGAACTAATCATTGGTCTTCATTTTAGGATAAAATAATGCTTACTAAGTGCTGAAAATTAACATGTGGCGCTGACACGTTATAATTACTTTCAAGAGATTTAGCCCATGTGAGCTACGCAGTGGCTAAGGACACATTTGATAACCATTCTATTACGAGAAATAATTTTCGATGAAAAATGATTTTTTCTATTCTATTATTGGAAACAATTTCTAAGCAAAAGAATGCGTAGTAACTTATCAAAAATTTTATTCCCGGGATAAAAATACATTTGGTAAAATTATTAGGTTTTTTATTTCTTTTTATTTTTTCCTTTTTCTTTTTATATTTGGCCAATCGCCGCCATGTGGGCTGCGCGGATGGGGGCGATGTCTGGCAAGCCTTGGCCTCACCCAAGCGATGCAAGGTCAGTCTTGCCCTGGCCTGGCAAGGCCTGGCCTCGTGTCGACTGGGGAGGCCGAGCCTTGCACAGCCACATCGAGGCTCGGCCCGAGCCTCACCTTGGCTTAGCGTCTCCGGAGGCTAGTGACGCTTTGGCAAGGTCGCCGGCCCTTGTCTGGCCAATCGCCGACACCAGCCATGGCCAAGGCCAGCAACCAATCAAAAGGAAGAAGAAGAAGAAGAAGAAGAAGAAGAAAAAGAAGAAGAAAAGAGAAGAAAAAAGAAGAGAGAGCAAAATTGATTCTAGAAATTGTTCTTGAAACAAGAAGTTACTTTTTTCTATTTCCTATTTCTATTCCAAATCTATTCCCGGAAATAAATTTTTTACCAAATAGGTCTCTATTCTTTTTTCATTCCCCGGAACAAAAATAACATAAATTTTTGTTTTAAAACAGAAATAGATTTTACCAAATAGGCCCCAAATTGTCCCTCCTATTTGGTTATTTTGTTATAAATGGGCAATAGTTAGGATAAATGGGCAAACGGCTAACAGGAGTAAGATTATTAAATACCCATAAGGAAAGCCTGGCCAAATTGAGACATGTATTTTTCATTACAAAAAAAAAGTGCGAGGAACAATTGAACATCCACAATAGTTAGTATAGGGATCATTTTTTTTTTTTTTTTTTGCAATTTCTCCCAAATTTCTCTTTTATTATTTCATGACAATGCCACCTAGATATCTCTGATGCGTAATTAGTATTCATGTCCGCATTTTGATAGAAATATAAAAGAATTTGATAAAATTGCGATCAAATATTAGTATAGGGATTTTACCAAAAAAAAGTACTAGTATAGGGATCAAAACAGTCACAAGGTAAAAGTAGGGGATGAAAATTGAATAGCGACAATAGCACAGGGATCATTTCTCTAGTTTCTTTATCTTCTTCTTCTTTTTTTTTTTTTTTTTTTTCGCTCTCTCATTTCATTTCAAGTGTGGCTATTTATTAGGGTGAGCATAAAGGACTATCCGAGCCGAGGACAGCCTGATTCTAGAGGGTCTCAGTCCAGTCCCGATTTCATTTTTATAGAACTAGTTATTTTTGGGCTGGTTACTTATTTAAAGTGGGAACCGAACCAATTATATATTTTTATTCATTTAATTTCTTAAAATACTGTTTTTCCTGCGGTTTTTTTTTGTCTTGGTTTGAAATTTACTGCCGAGAAAAATTTGATTTAGAGCATGTATAATAACCATTCTGTTTTAGAAATCAATTTTTTACTAGAAATTAATTTTTTATTTCTATTTCCCATCTTTGAGCAAAAATACATGTTTGATAACCTTATAAAATTTATGTTTGTGAAATAAAAAATTGTTTGATAACGATATAAATTTTTTTTTTCTCCCGAATGGTGGTAGGAGGCGTCAAACATCCAACAGTTGGTAAGCGACTGCGGCGGGCAGCCAATGTTTGACAACCGATGATTAGTGGCAGGAAGCGAGCAATGGCATCCAACGATCGGCATCTGACGGTGGGGGGACTAGTGATCGGCAGTGGGAGGCGAGCGGTTGACGATTTGCACCACTTGTCTAACGTCTAGGGGCCGTCAGTCGACGTCTAATGTGGCCAGTGGCCAACGGCCATCCAGCATCCCACGAGTGGTGGGTGGGCGCAGAGGCGAAAAAAGTGAATGATGAAAGAGTTTTCATTTCTCACTTTTGTTCTAAAAATAGAAAATTACAAATTTTAATTTCTAATTTCTAATCCAAATCTATTTTTAAAGTATAAATTTATTTAAAAAAATGAAATTGCGTTATCAAATAAATTTCTATTTTAAATTAATTTTAAGAAATAGAAAAATAAAGAAATAAAATGATTATTATGCGCACATTTAACATTATCACGAAAGATACTAGATGGTAATTTTGGATTTTTCTTTTGAAAGTCGTAGAATGAACTTATTTTATTGGACTGCTCTAGAGTTAGTCCAGTTCTCAGTTCTGAGATAGGACCGGACCGGACCGGAACCGATCACCTTTGCAAGTAATACTCTTCCCTTTCATTTTTCCACTCTCACAGAACTCATACTCCCTTTCACACTCATCATCCATGGAGACTCCATTCCCAAGGTAATTACTAGCTCTCGTTTCTGCAATTTGATCTCTTTGCTAGGAGCCGACTGAGGGTAACGTGCAGAAGCCGACTCTTCGAGTTTGGTCTGATAGCAATGTCTTTACATTTGGCGCTTTTTGCAGTTCTGGGTCTTCGTCCAATTGTCTGTTTGGATCGTTCGTCTTCGTCTTGACGACGATCGTGCTGTTCTTTTGTTTTCTGAATGTGGGTTGTGGTCTCTTCGGTTACTTGGCACATCCGGAGCAGCTTTGTGCTGTCCCATGCTAGAATCTGTTTGTTGGTATCTGAAAGATTAATCAGGAAAAAAAAAGGGAAGAATGATAACTTTTTTTCCTGTTAGCTTGGAGCAAGGTGTTGGGTTTTTGTTCTTAATTCTTGAGAGATTTTGTTCCAATAGCAACATGGTTGTAAAAAGATTCGGTGGCAATTTGGATACTGTTGCAGGTGATGGTAGAGCCACATCCATAATTAATTTCAAGAACAGTGTGTTTAGAGGAATAATGGAGTCAAAAGGAGCTAGGAAGGACGCAGTGGCGACTCAAGTTCATGTCAGTGGATTTGATCAAAATGTGACTGCAAAAGAGCTTGTGAAGTATTTGGAAGATACAGTTGGGCTTATCAAGGAGGTGTAGATTGAAAACTTCTTGGACACCCCCAGATTCTTATCCAGATTTTGAGGTCACGAGGTTTGACACCATCCAGATAGCAGATGAATATAAGAAGGTAGCGCCACATGCTTTTGTGCACTTCGCTACGCCTGAAGCTGCAACCTCAGCTTATGAGCTTTCACTACATGATGGGCTTTTTTTAAGTAACAAACTTTTGAAAGTCAGCCTGGGGCCTGAGAGTCCATTCCAAAAGAATCAGAGGAGGAGGACTACCACTCCTTTTAAGTTGCCTGACGCGTGCCTAGAGATAGGAAACCTGATTACCCTGGAAGAGTTTCTGGTGGGGTGGAGAGGACCCTCATCTGGGGTTGATTTTTTTGTTGATCCTGTTGATAGTATGTGCAGGTTCTGCTTCACCAGGAAGACAGCATTTTCTTTTAAAGAACAGTCCACCTATGCTGTGATAAATTGTGAATTTAAGATGGAGTTTTTGGTGGGGGAAATCAATGAGATCAGACAGCATAGGGAAATGTCGTCTATTGTCATACTCTTACAGCTGGCTTCACCTCCTCGTCTGTATTATAGAACTGTTGATGATGACATAGAAGTATCAGTTCCATCTGATTTGTTGGATGATGAAGATCCTTGGATTCAAACTACCGATTTCACGGCTAGTGGGGCTGTCGGTCGGTGCAATACCTACAGAGTGTCAATTCCACCACTCCATGGACTGAAATTGAAGAAGGCCATGGATTATCTTAGGGAACAAGAAGTGCGGGAATTATCCCCTAGACGGTCCCTGAGGATCCAGGATGAGTCTAATTTTGTGAGGCCTATGTTAGACACCTTTTCCTCTATTCATCACAAGGGGATAGGTTTCGACGTCATGTTTTTACTGAAAGCTGCTATCCATAAGAACGTGTTCAGCCAACACCAGCTGTCAGAGAGTTTCTTTGGGTTACTGAAAAGCCAACCAAAGGCAGTGAACTTAGCAGCACTAAAGCACATTTGCTCTTACAAACACCCGGTCTTTAATGCATGCAAGAGGCTGGAACTTCTTCAAGAATGGCTGCTGAAGAATCCCAAACTTCTTAAAAACCAAAAAGAGTTGAATAACATTGTTGAGATAAGGAGGCTTATAATAACTCCAATTAAAGGGCATTGTCTCCCACCTGAAGTGGAGCTATCTAACAGAGTGCTCCGGGAATACAAGGATGTTGCTGACAGGTTCTTGAGGGTGACCTTTATGGATGAAGGTCTGCAGATGATCAATGCTAATGTCCTCAAGTCGGTCTCCATTTCCCAGAAGACTACGATTTTTAAATGGGTGAGGACAATAATGACAAATGGATTTAATCTTTGGGGCCGGAAATACTCATTTCTGGCTTTCTCATCAAACCAACTTAGGGACTGGTCTGCTTGGTTTTTTGCCGAGGACAAAAAAATTGATGTGAAAAAGATCTTGGGGTGGATGGGAAAGTTCAATTGCAGGAACCCTGCAAAATTGGCTTTTCGGATGGGGCAGTGCTTGTCATCCACATATGCGACTGTGGAAGTTCCACAAGAGGAAGTATATCATGATCTTCCAGATATTGAGAGGAATGGCTATTGCTTCTCTGATGGAATTGGCACTATAACACCTGACCTTGCCAGGGAAGTAGCAGAGAAGCTGAAACTGGAACTGGACATGCCTTCTGCATATCAGATTCATTATGCCGGTTACAAGGGTGTGGTAGCTTGCTGGCCAAGCAAAGGTGATGGGATTCGACTTTCTTTGAGGCATAGTATGAACAAATTCCAGTCAAACCACACTATGCTGGAAATACATTCCTGGACCAGGTTTAAGCCAGGCTTTTTAAATAGGCAGATTGTGACATTGCTTTCAGCATTAAAGGTACCAGATGAGGTATTCTGGGACATGCAAGAAAAAATGGTCTTCAAATTAAACCGGATGCTTGTTGACTCAGATGTGGCATTTGATGTCCTTACATCCTCCTGCACCGAGCAGGGAAACATTGCTGCAATAATGTTGAGTGCTGGTTTTAGGCCACATTCAGAACCTCATCTAAGAGGCATGCTCACCTGCATACGAGCAGCACAACTGCAAGGCCTTAGGGAAAAGGCTAGGATATTCCTTCCCTCTGGGAGGTGGCTGATGGGCTGTTTAGATGAGCTAGGAGTTCTTGAACAAGGTCAGTGCTTCATTCAAGTGTCTACTCCAGCCCTGGAGAACTGCTTCATAAAACATGGCTGTAGATTCTCTGAGACTAAAAAGAACCGAAAAGTGATTAAAGGTTGCATTGTAGTAGCAAAAAGTTCATGTCTACACCCTGGTGATATAAGGATTCTGGAAGCAGTTGATGCTCCAGATTTACACCATTTGTATGATTGTCTTGTTTTTCCTCAAAATGGGGAGAGACCTCACCCAAATGGAGCTTCAGGAAGTGACTTTGATGGGGAACTCTACTTTGTCACTTGGGAAGAAAATCTCATTCCCCCAAGTAAGAGGAGCTGGGCCTTCATGCAGTATGGTCCTGCAGCAGAGAAAAAGCTGCCCCACTATGTTACACTGAAGGTAATTGTCTTTTAGCTGTGGTATATGACAAGCATTCAGACCTTGTAGAATAGGAATGACTTCAATATAGGAATGATGTGCCTTGGCATTTGCCTTGTACCACAACCAGTGACAATTATTTTATTATGCATAAAGTAGCATCATGTGACTTGCACAATGCATCTTTTGCGTTTAATTTTATTTCCTGTTCTTATAATTAGTGGAACGTTGGATTTCAACAGGCTTGTTGCAGATGTCGTTCATGAGGATAGATTAAGTGAAACTTGAGTCTGTGTGCATAAACATTTTTTCGCTTACTATGGTTTTTTCTTCCTGACACATTATCTGACCTAGTTTGATAGTGCCCCGTAGATTTCCCCCCCTTTCTGGTTCATTTAGAAGATGCTTGTAATTTGGAAGTCTGCGTTAATTTGATCTGAGGAGTAGCAAAAGCATCTTGAAAACCAGTCTCCCAATTAATTTTCTTGGGACACTACAAATTTACTCCGAGGTGCACTCAGGATAGTTAATACAAGACAGAGCATTAGCATTTTGTGCCACGAAGCAGTCAGACATGTATTGAGAGATATAAGTTCTTCATAAGCACTTGATAGGCCTGATCTATAAGTTCGTTGCAGAAAGACTCCCCTTTCTCATGATGCGGCTCAATTTGGCAGGATATGATCGACTTCTTTGTTAAGCACATTCCGAATGAGAATCTGGAGGCAATCTGCAACGCACACATGGTTCATGCTGACCGTAGCGAACATGGGGCTCTGGATGAGAACTGCATTCTCTTGGCTAAGTTGGCTGCTGCTGCTGTTGATTTTCCCAAGACTGGATTGCTTGTCACTATGCCCCACCATCTGGAACCAGAACAATACCCAGACTTCATGGGGAAAGAGGAATACCAAACCTACAAATCAACTAAAATCTTGGGCAGACTCTACCATCAGATTAAAGATGCTTATGATAAAGATACGAATTCCTTTGAACTGAGTTGTGTCCCTGAGGATGTTCCCTATGATACAAGTCTCGAGGTACTGGGTGCTGCAGATTTCATTTCCGAAGCATGGGACCATAAGTGCTCCTATGATGGGCAGCTGAGCAGGCTCCTGGGACAGTACAAAGTGAACAATGAAGAAGAGTTGGTGACTGGTCATGTTTGGTCCATGCCAAATTATGCAAGCCGCAAGCAAGGGGAGCTGAAGGATAGACTCAGCACTGTTATGCTGCATTAAGGAAAGAATTCCGAGAAATATTTGAGAAGTTGGATTCAGATTCTGAGTCGTTGAGCAATGAGAAGAGGAATTTGCTGTATGAGCAGAAGGCATCGGCTTGGTACCAGGTCACCTACCATCCAGAATGGGTGAAGAAGTCAGTAGATTTGCGTGAGCATGATGACGGAGGTACAAGTGCCTTGATGTTAAGCTTTGCTTGGATTGCTGCTGACTTCCTAGCTCGGATAAAGATTCGAACCCAAAAAGGTGAGGACCTCAACTCGGCCAAGCCCATCAACTCTCTTTCCAAGTACATTGCAGACCGTATCTGAAAGCAACGATTGGCTGCTTAAGATCCACGATTGGGTCTTTGCGAAGGATTTCTTGGTTGCAGCAGGTCCACCCTGCCAAATGTAGTGTGTATCCATTTTATACTTTAAGTTGTTTGTACTGTGTATATAGTAATTATGATAAATTTAGGAGATTGAGGACATTGGAATGAACCTTTGGGCAAGTGAACATCTATGCAAAATGTGCTACAAACGGTTGAAAATGCAGTAGTCATGAGCTCTGTATAATCTGTTGAACTCTGATTTTGATGATTCGAATCCCAGATTTCTTGCAGGTGATGTTTGGTGGAAGAAGCTCATGCAACTGTCTATGTATGTATTCTTTTCTTACAAACCAGAGCATGACCTAACTCACCTTCTTCTTCCAGGGTCCCAAAATTTAAAAAGGTACTCTAGCTTCTTTGTTTAGACCAGAGCATGACCCTAATGGAGTCGCTAAATGCATCGGATGCCTCAAAGTCTCGCGTTTGATTTAATCCTACTGTATAAGGGAAGAATCTAGAGATCTGCCAGAGCTGAAGTTTGGTAACTTCGTTGGATAACATCCAACATACACCCACAACTTTGAAAATTGCTTAAATATGCCTCTTCATACTTTATATTATTAAGGATGGAGATAGGTTACACGTAGCACAAATTTTCATGTCGTCCTTTTTTCCAAGGCCTACTTAGAACCCATTACAGAAATCAGAGCCGGAAGATGTGCTTGCCAATTAAACATCCTTAATTACTTGATTTAGCCAATAGTTGCTCGCCGGGTCGGTTCTCACGTTATTTCCTACCTAATCTGTTTTTGTCATGCATTTCTTCCACTTTTTAATTCTCCGAGTTGATGCTTTTCAATGCATTTTCCTGGCAAAAGGGTTGATCAATTAATTAAACTAAAGTCCACTGATTTAGACTCCCAAATGACAACTGATATTATTGTCAATGTCTTGTCTTCTAGTCTCCGTCTGCTTCCAGTTGTACCCTTCTTAAATTAACAGTCAAATTGGGGTGCTAGACTTCCCCTATAGGATGCTTCTTCGAAAAGGTATCCTAAATAGTAATCAACTATGCCTTGTATGTACATGTACGCACTAGCACACACATATCTATACTATCCTATAGTGCAGGGGCGTTCTCGAACTCATTTTATTGATTCATCGTATAAATTGGATACGGACACCTACTGATTTTTTGCGAACTAATATTCTCTTATGAGGAAGGACTCTGTCCCTTTTGGCCATGAAAATGCATCTTGAGAAGGTTGTTAAGAACAAAGCTTTGTCCTTCCATCAGGTTCCCCCCAACACTGCAAATGGAAGATTGCTACTTTGTTGGTCGCTCAACCTATCTATTTTCGCGGACCGATCTACCTTTTACTTGATTGACATTCATGATTAGGGGGTTCCCTTCAACCCTCTTCCATCAAGAAATTTCTCCCGGTATCCTTGTTGTTGAAGTTCAAAGCTGAAGGCGAGGTCGCAACTGGTTTCTTCGAAGCTTCTTCAACGGTCGGGTCGTCCTTATGTACCAATCTGAGAGCTGGGATCCTTTCCCTGCTCTTGTATTATTGTAAAGGTTGCCTTTGTGCTGTTTGTTTTCCTTGTTAGCAGCCTTTTTGGGTGCTTTTACCACTGTTTTGGCTTTACCTTCGATCTTTTTACCTTGGTTCCTTTCACTCGCTATGACTTTTGTCTTCATGAGTGTAAATTCTTGGTGCCAAGTTATACAGCTCTTTGGTTTAAAGTTAATATAATCTTAACTTTTACCAAAAAAAAGACACCTACCCATTTTTTGTTTTTTTGCTAAAGTGAAGGTACACGCATTAGGGATAAGATCGGCGAATTAGCTTCAATATGTCAAAATCAGCTGCTTAATCAAACTTATCATGCATAGTTAATATTAACATAGTAGAGATCAGAAAAGAAAAGAAGAAGAAAAAAGTACAGTCTAAATCATGAGCTGTAAAAGTAATTAGAAAATCATCAAGTTGAGTTTAGGACGAAAATGTGATTAGAGTTATATAAAATGCCAAAGTAAATCGAAGGTACAAACCATCCTTATCAGGAAATGATTTTTGTATTGATCTGATGCATGACTCTTCGAAATTCACAGGGCCAAGGCAATCTATTAGGGCAAGTGGGAAGGTCCAAAAAGATTCACTCCATCTCTCTCTCTCTCTCTCTCTCTCTCTCTCTCTCTCTCTGTGAATTTGTGCATGTTTGTAGAATTTAATGCTACTTGATGCCTAGGAAACCGACGACCAGACAAGCTCTTATCCGGGATTAGGTTGTCCTTGTTCCTGGTCAATATCTCTGCTCGTGCAGTGATGCTTGTGTTTGGCTTGAAGTTGGACCGGTCTTAAAGCCACTTTGGAGCTGATTTAAAGGGGTGCTAATCTTTTGCTGGTCGGTCAATGGACGGAGGGTCCTCGTTTTGAAAATGAAGAGCATGTTTTCTAACCGAACAGGCCAATTTCGATGGCTGGGTTCGTTTCACATTACCCTAAAAATCCTCAATAGGGGAGCAATTATTAGATGGTGGGTTCCACTTTTATATTGCTCAATGATCTATCTCTTGCTTCACGTGGGACCCAAGAATTACAATACCATCACAATATTAATTCTTTTCAAACTCATATTCCACCTTTTGTAATTCTTTTAAGAAATGTATAATAATGATGTGATAGATATCTTATTAAATTTGACGATCACAATTGAAAGCATGCAAAACTTGTGCTTTTGCAACTATGAAATTCCAATATGTATCATTGATAGAAACATTTCATACGCGTGATTCGTCCAATTCTTAAGAAACATCTCATACGCGTGATTCGTCCAATTCTTATAGCGAGAAGTTTCCCAATCACAAACTCAATAAAATCACAAATTCTCATAATTGATATATATATAAAAAAAAAAAAAACCCAAAAACAGGGAGCAAAATTAAGCAGGACATCCACCAGAAGTTTCCATCAGCACCAAAAAGAGAAAAAAAAAAATTAAAAAAGAAAGAAGAGGACAAAGCAAAACCGAAGCCTGGGATTTGCTCATCCCGGAGTCCAAACAACCCCCCAACTTTCCGGAAAAGGACACGCTAATGCTACCTGGCTTCTGATGATGTCCACATCGGCGCTCCTCCACCAAAATTTTTTAAAAAATAAAAAATCAAAAAATAAAATCGCCATAAAATCAGAAGACGCAATTACGAAAACACCCCCCCTCCCCACAACGCCTTTCGCCCACATGCATTGCACCTGGGCGGGGTGGCGATCCGGTGCGCCCGCTCCCACCGCACCTCCGGTGCTCCCCACGGCACGATCTCCCAGAGATAAAGAAGCATATTTCGCCATCTTGACCGGTCACATCCCCCCACTTTCTCTCTCCTCTCTCCTCTTTTTTTCTCTCTCTTCTTCTTTTTCTTCTTCTTCTTGTTCGTCTTTGTCCTCGTCCTCCTCCATCTCCACCACCACCACCCCCTTCCCTTCCTTTTTTTTTTGCCCTATCTGATAGGGTTTCCAGCGCCTTCATCCGCCATCGCCACCACCCACCGGCGGCCGCCGTCGGCATCTCATGCTCCCGCGCCCCCGCCGCTGCCGCCGCCGTCGTCATCGCGCCTCGCCTCGCCCCTTTTTGCTCTCTCCGGAGGGTTCCCGGGCGCGATCCCGTGCCGATCCGACCTCCCGGGGTTCCCCTTGCGCGGCCGATGTCGAAGGTCTTCGAGTTCACCGGTAAAGTCCGCGAATTTCCTCGGTTTTTCTAGACTTTTCTTTCGGATCGAAACTGGGTTCTTTCTGTTTTTCTTTGGGGGTGCTTCCCCGAGCTGGGTTTCTTGTCGGATTGGTGGAAAGTTTGCTTTTTTTTTTGGGATGTTTGGCTGATATGAAGGCGGATAGGTGCTGAGAAATATTTCTTCTTGTTTTTTTTTTTTTTTTTTTTGGTCTTGTAAAGTTCTTGCAAGATGTTTTTTCGGAGACTAAGCGGGGATTGGTTTTTCGGAAGTACAGTAATGGTTTTTTTTTTCCATGATGTTCTTTCTCTTGGAGTCTTTTGGCTGGGTTAGATCAGATATGTCTATCGTTGGTCATATGGGTCTTGTGGCTGCTTTTGTTGTTGATGTCGCTGGATTTGGAATTAATTGTTTGGGGTTGACGTATTTAAAGGTAGATTCAGCTTTATGGGTTGACTTGTTTCTGGGGTGCTTAGCTTTCTCTCGATAGATCTGATATCTGATAAAGCAGTTCTGCTTATGAAATTTGATTGTATTTCTTTTGCGGGCTTTTGCGCTTTCTGGTCTTTTTTCTCGCGAAATCCACATCGTACGTTGGATTTCTTTTTCTTTTTTTTTTTTTTGGTTTCGCGACTTATGTTTGAGCAGATCCGTTCTATATCGTTAGTAGTTTATGAAAATCAATTGCAAAATTCCGACCACAGGGTTGCAGCCCGTTAACTGCTCAGTTTTCTTGCGTCCGTATTGGTAGTTTGGGTGTTGTAATCAACAATCTTGTCTCGGATTTCTGCAAGTATTGAGTATTTTGGCTGATTAGCCTTGTGCTATGTTTGCAGGAGATGGTGATTTTTGCCCTGGGGGGTCACTTTACCCGAATCCCAAGGAAACGAGTCTCTTTTTGTCCCTTGCTCGCCATGTGGATGTTTATTTCCCTACTTGTAAGAGGTCTCGCATCAGTGCCCCGTTCGTTTTCAGTGGCGACCAGCTCAAGCAGAAAAAGAAGGCCTCGATTGATGTTCTTCCAGACGAGTGTCTCTTTGAGATCTTCAGAAGGTTGCCTACAGGCCAGGAGAGGAGTGCCTGTGCATGTGTCTCAAAGCGCTGGCTTATGCTTTTGAGCAACATCCGTGGTGACGAATTAAGTTGCAACAAAACCACCCCGCCTCTGAAGTGGGAGGATAACCCTGGTGAAAATGAAGAAATATCAGGGGATGAACCTCCAGCCATCAAGGATGATGGATACCTCACAAGGGTCCTGGAAGGGAAAAAGGCGACTGATGTCCGTCTTGCTGCTATTGCTGTGGGAACTTCAAGTCATGGGGGACTAGGCAAGCTATCAATTCGTGGAAACAACTCTATTCGTGGAGTAACAGATCTTGGTTTGAGGACTGTCGCACGTGGGTGCCCTTCACTCAAGGTTCTCTCTATCTGGAATGTTTCTTCTGTGGGGGACGAAGGTTTGATTGAGATTGCTAATGGTTGTCGGCAGCTTGAGAAGCTTGAACTCCGCCATTGCAATGCAGTTTCTGACAAGGCTTTGATTTCGCTTGCAAAAAACTGTCCTAACTTGACTGATATAAGCTTAGACTCTTGTTCAACCATTCGGAATGAAGGTCTTCAAGCTATTGGTCAGAACTGCCCCAATCTGAAGTCCATTTCTATCAACAACTGTCCCCATGTTGGAGATCAAGGCATTGCAAGTCTCTTGTCTAACACTTCTTGTGTCTTGACAAAAGTGAAGCTCCAGGCACTCCATGTGACCGATTTGACTCTTGCTGTTATTGGACACTATGGCAAAGCAATCACTGACTTGATCCTTGCCAACCTTCAGAATGTGAGTGAAAGGGGCTTCTGGGTCATGGGCAGTGGTCATGGTTTGCAGAAATTGAGGTCCTTTGCCGTCACGTCTTGCCACGGCATGACAGACTTGGGACTTGAAGCGTTGGGCAAAGGCTGCCCAAATCTTAAGCAGCTTTGTGTCCATAACTGTGCATTCTTATCTGACAGGGGACTAGACTCTTTTGCAAAGGCAGCCCTATCACTTGAAAGGCTGCAATTGGTGGAGTGCCACCGGATTTCACAGTATGGGCTTTTCACTGTACTTGCCAACTGTGGTGATAAGTTGAAGTCTCTCACCTTGGTGCACTGCTTGGGCATGAAGGACTTAAATATGGGCTCACCAATGCTATCTTCTTGCAAATCTCTGCGGTCATTGTCTGTCCGTCACTGCCCTGAGTTTGGTGACGTTAGCTTAGTCATGCTGGCGAAGTTGTGCCCCAATCTGCAGAATGTGGATCTGAGTGGCCTTCAAGCGGTAACAGATGCCGGTTTCATACCACTGCTTGAGAACTGTGATGGTGGTCTCGTGAAAATTAATGTGAGTGGATGCTCTAATCTGACAGACAAAGCCATTTCAGCTGTTGCCGAGATGCATGGTTGGACGCTTGAGGTGCTCAATCTTGAGGGTTGTCGGAAAGTTGGAAACACAAGCTTGGTGGCAATTGCGGAAAACTGTCCATTATTGAACGACCTTGATGTCTCTCTGTGTGCAGTTACAGATTTTGGTGTAGCTGCATTGGCTCGTGCAGACCAGCTTAATTTGCAGATACTTTCTTTATCTGGCTGTATTGAGATATCAGAGAGATGCTTGCCTGCTTTGAGGAAATTGGGGCAGTCACTTGTAGGTTTGAATCTCCAGCATTGCAGTGGAATCAGCAAAAAATCAGTGGACCTGCTTGTGGAGCAGCTTTGGAGGTGTGACATCCTCCATTAAGCAGCAAAGGTGACTAATCACACACTGAGCTAGTACAACAAATGCTCAGAGTGGGATGGGTTAAGGAGTTCTGTATAACAGTCAGAGTTGGCTTCTGTGAGTAGCAGCATCAGTGTAGTTTTTGGGTCCATAGGATATGGGTCTTTCGAGTTGTCAGGAACTTGGTCCCTTTTCCAGAAGATTTGGCCGAGCATGCTCTCCTTTTTTTGCAGGTTTCTCAAACCTGTTCCCAGCTTTTTGGCTCCTAATGGGGGTGTCAAAGTTCGGCCAGATTTTTCTGAGATACAGTAATCAGGTTCTCTTAGGTCTACATGTTTTTTTTTTTTTTTTTTTCAATGATGTCAGGATTGGCAACTGGTGTTTGAGCTCAGCTTCATGTCAGAGTTGTCCTGAGCTTTCTCGCCGTTAGTCTACTTTGCATTGTGTCACCTGTTGATTGTTGGTCTTTGAAGTCCGGCATGTTTTTGACAACCCTTTTCGGGGGAGTCGCTACGTGATGGACAGGTCTCTATTTTCCTCAAAGGTCGGGTTAGTACTGGCATCATGGTCAGTTTGGCAGTTTGAAGAGTGAGGTCCTGTGTCCTTAGGGCTTTGGCTGTGGCGTCTGACTGTTTAGTCTGCCACGACACTTCTTTTTGAAGGGTGTTTTTTCATCTTTTGCCGAAGCCTAGTTTTCCAGGGTCAACTCTTTTGTGAGCCGTGTTACCGTGTCTAAATTGTACCACCCGACCTTTGTGTTGTAATGCTTATCGTACCGTTGAATGACATGAATAAGTGATGCCTTTGTATACGACTTCAACTGTGTAATTCTCTTCTTCACTGTTCTCATCAAATGATCAGCCAAGAACCTTCTGGTAAACACACTGAGTTCGTGCTGCTGGAGGACCGTTCCTGTTTGTGCGACTTATGCATGAATTGCCTTCACCTGTCAATGTTTATATAGCTGGAAACGCAATGTTGAATGTATGGCATAACTATATAATGTGCTCACTCCTGTTCACCAATTTCGTTAATTTGGTGTTAAACCTCCTGAATTTGCAATATGAATTTTGCGAGTGGTTTAGCAGAAGGCGAAATAAGGAAAGAAACTGTTTCTCTAAGTGGTACTTATGGCCGTTCCTGTCAGGTCTGAGTCTTGGATGAATTTTTTTGTGGACTTATTTGGAATGAGGGATGATCGTTGATGGTGCTGGGTATGGCTTTATCAGAAATGGAAAAGCCATTCAAGTTTAGGAACCAAGAAATCTTCTAACTACTGTATTTCGCTAGGATGATATGAATAATGTGGACGTGTATCATGATGAGGGTCAACATGTCGTTGTCCTTTAGCTAAATAAATAGATATGGCGTCACCTTCTTAGACCAACGAATCAACGGTGTGACTCCTGCGCAGAAATGTTTTATGATGTTTGATCAGATGGTGATGGGTTCATGCACCCGAACTTATAATAGTCCATAAGAAATATGTTGGTGAGATAAGCTTTTCAAGTCATGATAAGATTGAGGATCAAGGAGACAAATTAAGCTCCTATAGGATGGAAAATTTGTTCCTCCCCCATGCTTCGGCAATTATCAATGGAAGTGGGCCCCTTTAGGGCTACATCAATTGCTTCAATTATTGGCTAAATTGCTTCAATTATTGGCTAAGCTCCAAAGTAGGATCGAAGGGATATTGTTATGTTTCAAAACTCTTATCTCAATTATACTTACCATAAAAATTACAGGTTATGTTTAGCCACTATGCTCTACTTTTTTTTATTTAACAAAAATGAATTTCTCTCAAGAAACGAAGTCATGGAGATTTTTACGGTGGAAATAAGTTTTTCTAAATAACCTTTTCTTAATCGATTGACCCGTGTAAAACCTTTGATCAAAAACCTTTGATCATCTTCTATTTTCCTTGTTTCTTTCATATTCATATTGACTTGCTATATGGTTTCGGACCAAACAAGATCGGCATCAACCTCCTGTGCTCCTTGCTGCTTCTTTGGTTGTTGCACCTTATCTTTATAATTACTTTTTTTTTGTCATAATCTTTATAATTAGTTGAGTTCTCTTGTTTTTGTTTTTTTTTTTTTTTTTAACAATGGCCAGCACCAATGTTACCACCAATTTGGGTTGCTCTAACTCGAATGAAATGAACATTCGATTTACATCTATCCTCTTTAATGGTTGCAATTACCTTCCATGGTCTTAGGCAATTATGATCGCTCTTGGAGGCACATCAAGATTGGGGCATGTTAATTGCATGATCAAACCCCCTCCTATCACTGATCCTAAATATGCTGAGTAAAAAGTTTGTCATGTCATAGATTTTAAGTCCGTGGATCCTCACACCTATGAGGTTTTTGCATATTTTGAGACTACAAACGTTCCATGGAACACTTTTCATTGTATGTATAGGCATCAAGCCAACGCTTCTCAAATTTTTGAGTTGCAATAGGAGATAGCAAGCCTCTGGCCAATCTCAATCTCAAAGGGAAATGAGATGAACTCCAATAGTATCGTTTTCCAGTTCAATTTGTCGATTTGTACACTTAGTAAGAAGAGTCGTATATCTCAATTGCTTGTTAGTATTTGACGTGAGTATAAAGATCTTAAGAGACAAATTCTTATGAGTGCTACTCTATCATCATTTACTGATTTTTGTGCGACTATTCAACGAGAAGACACTCGTCAAAGGGTGATGAATACTAAACCCAAACCAAGGGGAGAATTGGTAGGGAGTTCGGCTAATGCACTAAACTAGTATTGGCATTCGTTCTAATGGCAGCAAAGGGATAGGCCATTGCCATAATACTAAGCTTCATTGTTCCTGTTGCAGCAAAGATAGGCATACAAAATCGGTGTTGGGATTTGCACCCTCACTTACAATCAGCAAGGAAAAGGCTACAGATAAGACTATGGTTCCTAAAGTTGCCAGTTAAGTCACTACTACAGATCTTCAAACATTTCTAGACAAATCGCCTTGCAACTCCAACAACTAATATCCTCCAATGGTGTGTCTCGGATGAGTTCTGACTCGGAAAACATGGCTCAAACTAATGGTAATGTCTTTACCCTCTCTTCATACTCTATAAACTATTTTATGATCGATCCAAGAGCAATTGGCCACATGTGCGGTAGTTCTCGTTGGATAACTTGTAACCGCAAAGACAAGGCTACAGATAAGACTACGATTCCTAAAGCTGCTAGTCAAGTCACTAATACAGATCTTTAAACCTCTCCAGACAAATCGCCTTGCAACTCCAATAATGTCCTCCAACTACGTGTCTTGGACGAGTTCTGACTCAAGAAACATGGCTCAAACTTCTAGAAATGCCTTTGCCTTCTCTGCATTCTCTATGAACTATTTTATAATTGATTCAAGAGCAACTGACCATATGTGCGGTAAGGTTTGTTGGATAGATCATCTGCATGAGGTTCTTACTGGTTCCTACTCTCCTATTACAATTGTTAATGGTGAAAAGGTCTCTGTTTAAGGGGTTGGGAAACTAGATTTATTTTCCAACTCTTTTGATCTATTACTTGTACCCTCATTATCTACTAACTTGTTATCAGTCAATAAAATTATTAGGGATCTACATTGCAACGTTTCCTTTTCTCATAATAAGGTTATTTTGCAGGACAGAAACCCATAGAGGAAGATTGACGAAGGTCCGTTTCAAAAAGGGCTATATACTATTGATTTTTCAAGTACGATTTTGGTTGCTAGCGAGGATAAAAGCTTAAAGTCTCCACTTTGGCACTAGCATATGGGGCCATTGTCAGATCGGATGTTACACTCCATTAATCCTACTTTTTCTCTAGATTCAAGCTTTTGTGAAACTCATCATTTTTCCAAACAGCATAAATTGTCTTTTTCTATTAAAAAAAAAAAATAACGCATTTGAGGTATTTGAGTTAATTCATTATGATATTATGGGTAATGGCCCAATTGAATCTGGAGATGATTTTAAATATTTTATTACGTTCATAGACGATAAATCTGGAAATACTTTTTGTGTTTACTTATCTCTAAAAGTACGGTACTTGGATTAAAATATTACGTTACAATGGGACCAAGTACACCAATCATCCCTTTGATTCTTTTCTCAATAGTCTTGGTATCAAGTATTAAACTTCCCTAGCAAAATGGGGTTGCAAAGAGGAAAAACGCCATGTCCTTGAGGTGACTTAATTCCTTTTGTTTCCTAATCTGACAAGTTGCTATTTGATCAATGGTCTTCCTAGTAAGGTGTGGCAATACAAATCGCGTATGAAAGTACTCCTCAGCCAATCGATTAATCCTTCTCATCTCTATGTATTTGATAATGTGTGCTTAGGGAGTAAATTAGTTCATCATCCACACAATTGCGTATTTTTTAGATATTCTAATGTTAAAAGAGTTATAAATGTTTGGATCCCTCCTCTACCCAAAAATTGCTTGTCTTTCCAGATGTTATGTTTGATGAAACTTACGTGTATTTTCCTTCAAGGGATCAAATTCAAATGGAGAATAGTGGCAATAATACTAACAATTATGATTACAGTACATTCAATATAGAATTTGGTCCATTACCGATTGTTTCTGACGATTTGGTGATTAATAAGAACTAGAGAAATGGGAGAGACTTCCAATCAAGGTACGACTTCTTTCCCAACCCTATTCAAGAAATAGCTCCCGTTCGTCGATCAACCCAAGCATCTCAATCCTCAACTCGTTTTCAGGGTTTTGTCATGCTTCAGTCGTCTACGGCCTGTCTCATTTGTTATTTTGTACCTTCTTATTAGCTATAAAAACAAGCATTGAGCTTGCAAACTTTATTGAAATGCAATGATCAATTGTGTGGAAGAAGGCCCTGGATGAGCAACTCCAAGCCCCTGACAAAAATAAGACTTGACATATTATTCCATCACCTATTAGAAAATGTCTTGTAGACTTTCGATGGATTTACAAAAACAAGTACAAAAGTGACAATTCCATTGAAAGGCATAAAACTAGCTCGGTGGCCAAGAGACACATCCAAACATATGGAATAGACTACAAAGAAGTATTTGCTTTTGTAGTGCAGATAAATATTGTCAGAGTTCTCATGTTAGTTGCAATAAGCTGTGGTTGGTTTTTTTCAAATGGACGTTAAGTTCCGTAATGAAAAGCTTGAAGAAGAAGTGTCCATCTCCCTCCGGGTTACCCTTTAGAAAATCAAGGACTTGTTTACAAACTCAATAAGGCAATCTATATTCTCAAGGAGTCACCTCAAACATGGTACAGAAAGTTGAATACAACCCTTGTGACATTTGGATTTAAAATGGGTAAGTCCAACCATTCTCTATTTGTTAAGAAAAATTCTAAACGAATAGTGGTAGTATTAATCTATATTAGTGACATTGTCCTCATTGGTGATAATTTACAAGAGATTAAAACTCTCAAAAAATATTTGCATTAGAAGTTCGACATTGAGGATTTGGGTTATTAGATAATCGTAATTGAAGTGCAAACAACTTTCTGCGAATAACCTATTAATGTAAAAGTATTAGATAATCGTAATTTTTGTCATTGGTTTAGTCTTGAGTGTTTTCAATGAATAGCTTCACTCTTGCGCCCCCTTCTCTCACTCATCTTCCTCCACGATTTCAAGGATTGTTTGGAGTAAGTTCATCATTTGAAATAGAAAATATTTATTGAAATTGAATATATTCGGTACATTATCCTGGGATAGAAAAAAGAAAAAAAAAACTATAATTTCAAACATGACACAATGGTGATTTTTCGTGTAATATAATGAAAACGGTAAAAGAAAAGAGCCCGGTCTAGTTCTCAGGTCAACAGGGTTCCGATACCAAACATAACGACACGACATCGTACAATGTCACGTGGTTGTCACGTGACGAATAGAGAAGAGAGGGCAAAAGAGGGATTGCAGCAAAATTCTTTCCGGCTTACCGGCTTACCGGCTTACCGGCTTTCCCCCTTCTCAATCTCTGGCAAAACCATCATCATGAAAGCCAAAAAAAAGAACCGTCATCGTGAGTTCCTCCTCCGGCGGCGGCGGCGGCGGCGGCGGCGGCGGGAAGAGCTCCCTCACGACGTCGTCGTCGAGATCCTGAAGCGGTTGCCGGTGAGATCTCTACTGCGATTCAGGGGCGTCTCCCGATCATGGCGCTCTACCATCGACGACCCTCATTTCGCGGCCCTACACTGGAGCCACTTCCCTCTCGATGCCCGCAATAGGTATCTCGCGTGCCTAGATTGGGAATATCGTAAGCAGGGCCTCTGCTCGCTGATTCCCGATATTCCTGACCAGTCTCTCGCTCGCCATTCCCGGTTGCAAATCGAAATCCCCTTCTTTACTCCTCCCAACTCTTTCCGTCTTGTCGGTTCGTGTGATGGCTTGATCTTCGTCGAAGCAATCTCCCAAGCTGATTCTGGTCAGACGATGTATTTGTGGAATCCATTCACTGGGAACCACAAGGCGGTTCCACGATCCGGCCTGGAGCATCAACGTCATGCTGTTTATGAAGTTCTAGGTTTGGGATTGGATGCCAGGTCGAATGACTATAAGATTGTGAAGATTCTCTATTTTTCAGCTAATGATGGGATAGAGGCTCTAGCCGAGATTTATTCACTCTGTACAGATTCTTGGAGAAGTTTGAAGTCCAAGTTTCCTACTCTCCGGCAAGATGAGCCTGCGATTTTCTTCAAGGAGAAGCTGAACTGGTTTGCTACGATCTGTGGGGAGGTTGGATACAGATCGATAGTCTCGTTCGATCTTGCAGATAAGGTGATTAATGAAATGGCTCTGCCACTACAGATTTCTCAGATTTCTCAGGTAAACACTGTCAATTTACAAATGTATATGGCAGTACTAGATAACTTGCTGGCTGTGTTCATTAGCTTCAACGGGACAGAGGATTTCTCGGGATATTCCATATGTTCTGTTTGGGTTATGAGGGAGTATGGCATGCCTAACTCTTGGACTAGGCGGAATTATTTTAAGTTTCGGGGAGAGGTAACAGGATTTGATGGCTTCACGAGGAATGGCGAGCCTTTGATAAAAACACATCTTGCCAATCGAGTTTCTCTGACCACGAAACAATGCACAGAACTTCCAATATCAACACCGTGCAATTTGGTCGCTGTTGTGGAGAGCCCACATCTGAATCTAGAAGAAGTGGTCTAATGTTCTGGCCACAAAATGACTAATGTTCTGGCCACAAAGTGACCAGCAGAAAAAGTGAGGTGGTTACTTTTGTTACTTGCAAGCTCAAGATTGCCTATACATTTACACTTTGAGTTTTTCTTTAGACTGCACATACACCTGTGCCACTATTGGCAGATTTGAGATGACGCAGAAGGGAAAAAAAATGAAAAAAGATGAAGCCTTCTAATTGCTATGCATGTTTGTGTTTGATTTGATGCCACCAGCCTTTTTTAGCTTCTATAACGCTAAACTATTCACAGTTTGAATTAAGCATCTTAGGGGCACATGACAACATTTTTGTTCCGAAATAGTTTCTGGACCATAAATGAATTTTTCTATTTCTATTTCTCGACAAGTTTCGAGGAAAAAATCTTTTGATAACGATACAAAATTTCTGTTTTGAAATAGAAATTCGTTTGATAACTAAATAAAATTTCTATTTCTTAAAATAAATTTTTCTTTTTTGGAGCAAATGAGGCAAAGGGGCTTCAAAGTGTACCGCTCCGGTGTCCCGCTGCAGAGGACTTCGGATGAGGCGAAGGGGTGGATTCGCAAGCGGCGTTGCTGAGCTCGCACTTCACAGTCGTGGGCCTTGTCGGACGAACTCGAGCGGCTCCGGTGTCTGCTGCAGAGGGCTTCTGGATGAGGTGAAGGGGCGGATTCGCGAGCGGCGTTGCTAAGCTCGCACTTCACAATCGTGGGCCTCGTCGGACGAACTCGAGCGGTTTCGGTGTCTGCTGCAGAGGGCTTCTGGATGAGGCGAAGGGGCGGATTCGTGAGCGGCATTGCTGAGCTCGCACTTCACGGTCGTGGGCCTCGTCGGACGAACTCGAGCGGCTTCGGTGTCTGCTGCAGAGGGCTTCTGGATGAGGCGAAGGGGCGGATTCGTGAGCGGCGTTGCTGAGCTCGCGGGGCAATGGTGGCTTTTGGTGAGACGGAGCAGAGCAGGAGCGGGTTGGGGCGTCGGTGCTCGGATCTGTTGCAGAGGGCTTCTGGCGTCGCAGGGGAACGAGCGGCGGGGGTGCAGGCACGAGATCTGTTGCCGAGGGGTGCTCAAACAACAAGCGGGGACAGTGGGTCGCGGTGAGGGGATGGATTCGTGAGCTGATGTGGATGAGCAAGAGGAGAGGCAGAGAGCATCCAGTGGAGGAGACGATCCGAGCGTCCAATGGAGAAGACGATATCTTGAGGAGATGAGGAGAGGTAGAGGAGACGATGTCTCGAGGAGATGAGCAGAGGCGGAGGAGACAATGTCTCGAGGAGATGAGCAGAGGCGGAAGAGGAGGAGGCAGAGAAGAGGCAGAGACGTACGAGGGAGAACCGAGTGAAATTAGGGTTAGGGGGAGAAATCAGAAATTGATTTCTTCTCAATTTCTATTTCTAGAATAAAAACCTATTCCAAAAATAGAAAATTTCAGTAACGTTATCAAACAAGTTTCTGTTCCAGAAATTGGTCTGGAACAGAAATAATTTTTATCATGCACCCCCTAAGTCACCTCAAGTACATGACGTTTTTTTATCAATAAATGGTCCTATTACGTATGCACGTTTTTTTATCAATAAATGGTCCTATTACGTATGCATCGCCAGTGCCACCAAAAGGTCTTGATATAGGAAACAAAATGTAGTAGACTGTAGTCGCACCGTTTGCAATGCACAGAGAGTAAGGGGGTGCATGATAAAAATTATTTCTGTTCCATAAATGATTTTTCTGTTCCGATCAATTTCTAAAAACTTGTTTGATAACGTTACTGAAATTTTCTATTTCGTAATAGGTTTTTATTCCGAAATAGAAATGGAGGAGAAATCGAAGTATAAATTTTCTACTTCTGATTTCTTTCAGAAATCAATTTCTGATTTTTCCCCCTAACCCTAATTTCACTCGGTTCTCCCTCGTATGCCTCCGCCTCCTCTTCTCTACCTCCTCCTCCTCCCCCTCTTCTCTGTCTCCTCCTCCTCCTCCACCTCTGCTCATCTTCTCGAGACATCGTCTGCTCCGCCTCTCCTCCGCATCTGCTCATCTCCTTGAGACATCGTCTCCTCCACCTCTCCTCATCTCCTCAAGACATCATCTTCTCCATTGGACGTTCGGATCGTCTCCTCCACTGGACGCTCTCTGCCTCTCATCTTGCTCATCCACATCTGCTCGCGAATCCACCCCATCACCGCGACCCACTGTCCCCGCTTGTTGTTCGAGCACCCCTCGGCAACAGATCTCGCGCCTGCACCCCCGCCGCTCTTCCCCTGTGACGCCAGAAGCCCTCTACAACAGATCCGAGCACCGACGCCCCAACCCGCTCCTGCTCTGCTCCGTCTCACCAAAAGCCACCATCGCCCCGCGAGCTCAGCAACGCCGCTCGCGAATCCGCCCCCTCGCCTCATCCAGGAGCCTTGCAGCAGACACCGGAGCCGCTCGAGTTCGTCCGACGAGGCCCACGACCGTGAAGTGCGAGCTCAACAACGCCGCTCGCGAATCCGCCCCTTCGCCTCATCCAGAAGCCCTCTGCAGCAGACACCGGAACAGCTCGAGTTCGTCTGACGAGGCCCACGACCGTGAAGTGCGAGCTCAGCAATGCCGCTCGCGAATCCGCCCCTTCACCTCATCCAGAAGCCCTCTGCAGCGCGGTTTTCACCGAAGCCCCTCGAGTTCGTCCAACGAGGCCCACGACCGTGAAGTGCGAGCTCAGCAACGCCGCTAGTGAATCCCCCCCTTCGCCTCATCCAGAAGCCCTCTACAGCAGACACCGGAGCCGCTCGAGTTCGTTCGACGAGGCCCACGACCGTGAAGTGTGAGCTCAGCAACGCCGCTCGCGAATCCGCCCCTTCGCCTCATCCAGAAGCCCTCTGCAGCAGACACCGAAGCCGCTCGAGTTCGTCCGACGAGGCCCACGACCGTGAAGTGCGAGCTCAGCAATGCCGCTCGCGAATCCGCCCCTTCGCCTCATCCAGAAGCCCTCTGCAGCAGACACCGGAGCCGCTCGAGTTCATCCGACGAGGCCCACGACCATGAAGTGCGAGCTCAGCAACGCCGCTCGCGAATCCACCCCTTCGCCTCATCCAGAAGCCCTCTGCAGCAGACACCGGAGCCGCTCGAGTTCGTCCGACGAGGCCCACGACCGTGAAGTGTGAGCTCAGCAACGCCGCTCGCGAATCCACCCCTTCGCCTCATCCAAAAGCCCTCTGCAGCAGACACCGAAGCAGACACCGAAGCCCCTTCGCCTCATTTGCTCCAAAAAAAGAAAAATTTATTTTAAGAAATAGAAATTTTATTCAGTTATCAAACGAATTTCTATTTCTGAAACAGAAATTTTGTATCGTTATCAAACAGATTTTTTTCCTCAGAAACTCGTCCATAAATAGAAATAGAAATGTTGTTATGCACCCCCTTAATTCCTTTTGTTTCCTAATCTGACAAGTTGCTATTTGATCAATCGTCTTCCTAGTAAGGTGTGGCAATACAAATTGCGTATGAAAGTACTCCTCAGCCAATCGATTAATCCCTCTCATCTCTGTGTATTTGATAATGTGTGCTATGTTCACACTTCATTAGGGAGTAAATTAGTTCATTGTCCACACAATTGCGTATTTTTTAGATATTCTAATGTTAAAAGAGTTATAAATGTTTGGATCCCTCTACCCAAAAATTGCTTATCTTTCAAGATGTTATGTTTGATGAAACTTACGTGTAATTTCCTTCAAGGGATAAAATTCAAATGGAGAATAGTGGCAATAATAATAACAATTATGATTACAGTAGATTCAATATAGAATTTGGTCCATTGCCGATTGTTTCTGATGATTTGGTGATTAATAAGAACTAGAGAAATGGGAGAGACACTTCCAATCAAGGTACGACTTCTTTATTCCCAACCCTATTCAAGAAATAACTCCCGTTCGTCGATCAACCCAAGCATCTCAACCCTCAACTCGTTTTCAGGGTTTTGTCATGCATCAGTCGTCTACGGCCTATCTCATTTGTTATTTTGTACCTTCCTATTAGCTATAAAAACAAACATTGAGCTTGCAAAATTGATTGAAATGCAATGATCAATTGTGTGGAAGAAGGCCCTGGATGAGTAACTCCAAGCCCTTGACAAAAATAAGACTTGACATATTATTCCATCACCTATTAGAAAATGTCTTGTAGACTTTCGATGGATTTACAAAAACAAGTACAAAAGTGACAATTCCATTGAAAGGCATAAAACTAGCTTGGTGGCCAAGAGATACACCCAAACATACGGAATAGACTACAAAAAAGTATTTGCTTCTGTAGTGCAGATAAATATTGTTAAAGTTCTCATGTCAGTTACAATCAGTTGTGGTTGGTTTTTTTTTCAAATGGACGTTAAGTTTCGTAATGGAAAGCTTGAAGAAGAAGTGTCCATCTCCCTCCGGGTTACCTTTTAGAATATCAAGGATCTGTTTACAAAGTCAATAAGGCAATCTATAGTCTCAAGGAGTCACCTCAAACATGGTACAGAAAGTTGAATACAACCCTTGTGACATTTGGATTTAAAATGGGTAAGTCCAACCATTCTCTAATTGTTAAGAAAAATTCTAAACGAATAGTGGTAGTATGAATCTATATTAATGACATTGTCCTCACTGGTGATAATTTACAAGAGATTAAAACTCTCAAAAAATATTTGCATTAGGAGTTCGACATCGAGGATTTGGGTTATTAAAGTTGCTTGTTCTACTAAAGGCTTGTTTCTCGGCAAAGAACAAAATAAGTGCCAAAACTTAACATGAAAAAACACATAAATGTCAAAAGTTAGAAAAGTGATACTTAAGTGCCACTTTTTTTTTTTTAAATGGAATAGTTGAATGTCACCTCCGTTGTAACCCGTTGGAAATCCTACATAACAATTTTTTTATTAATTTTGCTCGCCTACATGGCTTGCCAGACAACTAACTCAGCAAAGAAATGCAAAAATGACGTTGCTATGGAGTGAATTTAAATTTTAATATAAAAATTAAAGAGAGAGAGAGAGAGAGAGAGAGAGAGAGAGAGAGAGAAGATGAAGATGAATAGTTGGAGATGGCTGAGGGTTCAGCCCTCGCTACCACCGGGGTCGATGGGAAGGGCTAGTGACAATAAGGGGAGGGTCGGCCCACCAAGCCCTGGCCCACTATCTTCGACCCTTCCCGGCAATGGTGGGGAGGTGACGGCAGAGCAACAAGGGCTAAGTCCTCAGTCACCTCCAATTGTTCATCTTCTTCCTCCCTTTTTAATTTCATTTTAAATTTAATTTAATTAATTTTTATATTAATTATTTATCCTCATCAATAGTGAAACGTCATTTTTGCACTTATCTAACCATGTCAACATGCAAAATGATGTCATTTTGCACTTGCCCCACCAAAAAATCACTACGTCAACATTTTAGTTGATTTTTCTCACTATTGGCAATTAATTAATCTATTTTGCTCTAATTTTGACACTTAAGTATCACTTTCCTAACTTTTGGCACTTAAGTATTCCTCCTCCCAAATTTTGGCACTCTAGGTATCCAACACTCCTTGTTTCTCTCACAGAAAAAATATGCAGTTGATCTATTAAGGGAAATAGGAAAATTGGGGATCAAACTTGTAAAGTCTCATACAAACTTTAGGAACAAAGTGATAAAAAATGCTACTCTTCACGATGTTGGCCATTTTCAAATATTAGTTGGTCGGCTAATTTATCTATCACTCTACCAAACATTTCATATGCCACTAGTTTTGTGAGTCAATTTATCTATCACATGGAGCTTGTTGACTGTATATTAGGATATTTGAAGTCATGTCTAGGACGAGGCATTCTCATGAAGAAACATGATTACACAATGGTCTTAGAATATGTTGATGTTGATTAGGCTGGCAATCCCATTGATAGGAGGTCCACCACTGATTTTGTACTAATGTAGGAGGTGATCTCGTTACATGTGCAAAAGTAAAAAGCAGAGTGTGGTTACTCGTACGGCACTAAAGCAGAATGCAAAGTTGTGGCTACTCATACGGCATTGAAGCAGAATGCAAAGTTGTGGCTTCTACCACATGTGAATTAGTTTGGCTTCGCTTGCTATTGACTTGGGTCTTGAAGGATTTCATGGTCCTATGAATCTATTTTGTGATGACCAAGCAACAACTCACATTCTATCAAACTCATTCTTACATGAAAGAACAAAACACAGAAATCATCCATTAATTTGTTCAAAAGAGAGTTCATAACAAAACTATCAAGACTCCTTATCTTCAAAGCGACGAACAATTTGTCGATGTGCTTACCAAACCCCCTTCTAAAAGAGTCTTTCAAAAAATGTTTGGCCAAGTTGACGTCACAAAACATCTTTGCCCCAACTTGGAGAGAGAGTGTTGACAAAGATGGAGGATCAATGTCCACTATGTAACAGCTAACTATTGTAATTACCATAAAACTCTATGTTTGCCACTATGTTGTACTCTTCTTCGAGTAAGGAGGATGAATCTTCTTCAAGAAGTAAAGTCAAATGAGGATTTCTACCATAGAAATAGGTTTCCAAGTACCCTTTCCTTTGTCGATCGAATTAGTAAAACCTGTGTTTGTCTTTTCTTTTCTTCGTCTCTTCCATCTTCGTATAAATTCGCTATAAAATACTACCATGTACACAGAAGTCATTAATGGATAATTTAAAAGGTACTCTGGTTTAAAAGTAGGTCATCCTCTAAAAAAATAAGTAATTAATAACACCATTAATATTAATATCTTACAATTCAATTTGACTTGAAATCTAACCGATACGCATCCATCAAGCAAATCTATAACATCAAATCGCAAATGAAGGTTTCAATTTACAACTAAATCTACCGACAATTTGATACGTATCCATCAATTTTTCAGATTCATAATTTGTTATATTTCCACCTACCGAAAAAATGTAGGTTCTATTTTCGTTTCTTAGTGCATACTATTTTTATCATAGTTACACAATCATATAATGATACAGCACATAAAACTTCCTGTTTACGTTTAAACGCTATAGTATTTAAAGAAAAAAATGTGCTACATCTGTCTTACAACATAATACTCGAAATTTAGCTATACTCTCACTAGCTTATTCAAAACCCGTACTCAGTTTACACGTTTCCACATCAAGAATTACATTTTCAGTTAATTTTTACGCATCCCGATTAGTATCTCTGTTAGCATCAAGACGCTCACAGAAGCAAAACAGGAGAACAGGAAACCCTGTATAAAAGGCGTTTCTTGTCAGTCATATATAGCCTTCATCAGATATACTTTGAGTTGCTCTAGAAGTTCTGATCTCATCGGCATATATAGAGAAGAAAATCGGGACAATAGGTTATTTTCTTTTCTGACTAGATGGGTTATCATGACAACCTACAGCGCCGACGGGGGCTGAGAGCGAGCTACAAGGGGGAGCAAGAAGAAAACTGAGGGACTGAATAAAAAAGGATAATGATCAAGACAGCATGCGCTGCGGTGAAAGATAGTACATGTTGATCATTTAATAGCGCGGACCAATCAGATACAGAATGGGGTGAAGATGAACCGGATTGTTCTGGTGGTAATTATATACATTACCCGTCTTCTGAGGACCCAAAGACGAGAGAATCAGATTTGCGTCGGCACTAGCGCCAACATCTGCGTCTTCAGTCTGCCCATGGACATCTGAATCTCCCGGTAAAGCGGGAGGTTCTGGGGGCAACAAGGGTGCAAACTCGTCACAGCAGAATCAAGTATCTGGGCCACATCAGCTGGAGGATAGTGTCGGTCCGTACACGTCTGCTCGTTGGAACATCAAACTTGTCAGCAACGTAAGATACCACGGAAAGGAACAATTAAGAGAATAATTTGCTTCACAAGAATCATAAGGAAAGCATCATGAGTTAAAACATAGACATTCATTTAAATTGGGAGATATTGGTTGTTCCATAGCATTCTGTTTTCCCACCAATGCTGCTTCCTTTTACTTTTTGGTGAATAGCTAGTAACAATTGAGTTGACACTATGCACATTTATTTTTTCAGAAAGGACAGTTGGATAAATAAGATTCATAGTATACTTTTTACTACTGATCAGGAAAAATTTGAAGAAAAAATAGATGCATTTGATAAAAATTCATTATCAACAGAAAAAAAAAAAAACTTTATTTCCATTTCCAGAAACCGAACAAGGAAGAATTCATTCAGAAGATCAAATAAAAATTTTGAAAACCCAGGCAAACAGTTGCAACTGGTTCTTTTGGAAATCATCTAAATTGTCTTCAGCTGCTCTTGCTTCAATGAATCACAGAAGCACGAGATATTTGATTTATTAGACCTTACCTGTACCATGAGCAAAGTAGCGACGCATGATGTGATCAGCTCAGCCGGTATCTGGGTCTCTATCTTGTCAGCATCAGTACTAGGTTTTGAACCAGATAGCTGGTTGGTCTCGGATGAGCAGGCATTTAACTGATTGTTAGGAACCAAGCCGCCATTGACCTTCTCTGGGGATGCGACACCTGATAACTTGATGTCAGAAGCTAGCTGTTGGTCATTTATCGAATCAAGAGCCTCTCCAATCCTTGTAAAAGCATCTTCCCCCTCTTTCAATGATGAAATCGCCTGAAATGAGATAGCACCATAAGGCATCAGTCAACAGCTGATCCAAATGACATGCACAATACAGAGAACTACACACCCACACAATATACATCTGCACTACTACCAGGAGATTCACTTGTTTTTCTTATTTTAACAGGCACACTCTACCACCAACATCTCCATAAATAACAAATAAGGAAGCCACAGCCCACTGAAGTTTAACAATGCATCTCAAGATTACCAATTTTATATTTTAATGCTGTTGAAGCAAACCCACACTTTAAATTTTAGGTTAGTGTCGTTTCATCTTGTTTGTGGGCGTGTGTGAGTGAGTCAGTAGGTGGGAGTGTTGGGAGTTGCATGTGCACATGGGTGCCGGAAAATTCTTGTCAGACCTGAATAGCTTTATCCACCATCGTCTGTGCTTTCAATCTTGAAACCTTCACGATTTCATGAACATTACATCCTGACTCATGTGGATATAAGTATTTATCAAGTTCTTTGGGAAGGCCAATTGCGGCACCAGAATTCACTGGAGGCTTGAACCAAGCAGGCATCGGATTTCCTGGATAAGTATTCCGTTCCCTCAGATGAACCAAAGCAGAAGAAGCCTGTGTATCAGACATTACCTGTTATTAATATGTCAGAATAAAAAAGAGCATGCCACTTGAGAAAAAAAAAAATGACAGATTCAGAGAGAAGCGTGCAGGTGTGATACAAAAATTCACGGAAGCCACATGCCTGGCCACCGGCTTCCTTTAGCTGTACAAGTACCGTGGCGTAATGCTTCTTGAAAGACTCAGAATCCTTAAGAGAGCCATCTCCATTTATTTGATCATCCAATACATCATTATTCATGTTTCTAAGCTCCATTAACAATGCCTCCTATGATTCACCGAGGAAGGAAAGAAAAGATGTGTAAGCTCTCTGAGAGATCAATCTCTGTGCACTAGCATTATTTCTATCTGTAGCATACTTGTCTGTAAGCCCCAACATGATGCGACAAAAGCAAGTTTAGATATGCAGTTGCAGAATGCTAAATTGGGGCGCAACATGCAAACATCAAGATCATATAAAACAGTCATCAAAAAATTTAAAACTGATGATAAATGTGCTATTCTGAGTAAACTGTCTAATCAGGCACCTGAATTATCAAAATCTCCATGGAGTAAAAGCTTACAATGGTAAAGTGGTAAATGCTTAATAGATAAAGACACACCTTCTTATCCAAAGCATGAGTTAGGTCAGAAAGAGCCCGAATATCAGCTTCTCTTGCCTGGCTATACACCGATCTGCAAGGCTGACTACAGAATGTCTGTTGGGTACTGACAACACCTGGAGCAGATACTTTGCCTTGTAAAATTGCATGGTTCGAGTCCTGATGACATGGAAAATAAGTTCAGCTTAGTCACTCCTACACACAGATATATAAGCTGATACAGAAAGCCACAGCAACCTCCCAGTATCACACCAGTGTAATATAACGCATGGTACCAAAACAAGAGACTTCCGATAATAAATTTATGCACCATTAGACACCAACAAACCATCTGAATCATTTTATCAAGCATATTGCCACAGAGGCAAAGCAACCAAGATTCGAGAATTTTTTGTTCCGTAGTAAATTGTGACCAGCATAGATCATAAAAGAGTGCAGAATTCCCAACAAGAGTTATCAATATCTGAAAAGAGTCATTTATTCAAGCTGCTGTGCACCGCGGTCAGATCATAACTGATATGAACAAATGCTGGACCACTAAGAAGAACATGACATCAGCCAAGGTCCAGCTTGCCACTTTCCAGCAGCTTAAAGCTAACCAGATACAGTAGCAGCATTGGATCCTCATTGAACAGGAGCCAACAGTCTTGAAAGAAAAGTTCAAAAGAAACAACTTGAAAATATGAAGGTAAAAATAAATGATCTAGCGAACCAAACAGGAAAGGTGAACTTCCAAATATCAATAAACAACCATCAATTGGCATGCTCACCTTTGCTTGCCTCATCAAATTACTCATGGGACTCCGACCACTTGCTAGATGCCCACTAGAATCATAAAGAAGGGCCCCTCCAAATGATATATTGCCCTCGATTTGAGGTTCTTTAGATATCACAGGAAATTTGTCAACAAAGAGGCTCCGTCTCCTAAGAGCCTCTGGCATATTGTCCAGCGGATTTAGAGGCATGCAATCAACATCCTGCAACAACCCCATTGACGTCATCATATAATGCATGATGATGGCTTATTGAAGGTAAAAATTGTTAAAGTACTAATGGATTAAACACATACTCATCAAGCAATTTAAACTATTAGATCAATTGAGAATGATCCTACAATTTCCAAAATCATGAAACATTCAGGACATTTTCTATGATTTACTTTATTGCTTTTGTAAAGAAGAGGACAAAAAAATTTTCTTATGTCAGAAAAATCTCAGGTTTTTCTTAGATAAATAAGCATAAATGCTCTGAAAACAACTTAAACTTCTTGCACATCCGGAAGAGACTTCAATCAAAACCTTCGAGCAACAGCAGGTTTGGCTAATTTATTTCATAGAAGAAAGACCAACTCAACTCCTCAGTTTCTCCTCGGTTTCTATAACATCCAAGGTTCACTGCAATAATTCTATCGGTATCATAGGCAATTTTACAAAAGAGTGCAGGAGATTCCCCAGATAGATCATATAGAAACTAACTAAAACGGAATCTTAAAAATGTTGTTACCATCACAAATTCAACTCCGATATCAGGACGATCAAACTGAATCCTGCACTTGTCATGATCAACTGTGAGAACACTTCCATCATGAACTTCTCTTGTTTTTGGATGAAGGGCAATTACACTTTGTCCAACAGATAATGGTCGCGCTAAGTCTGTGGGAAGTCCTTCCCTAATACCAGTGCGAAGTTCAGTATAATGCTTTCTCACAGATTCACGATATTGCTCGAGTTTCTTCCTCTCTTCACGCAGGAAATTTTCAGAAAATCTACGAGGCTTGCCAAGTGAGCTGCATGACCATTTGTGTAATATCAGTATCTATCAATCCTTTAAGCAGTTTTTACATATGAAAGGGGGGAGCAGTAATCATAGTGAGTTTATGTACCTTCTTATAACACTCCATTCAACGCGTGTTAACCTAGGAATGTGCCCAAGTCCAACATGATTTAAGTAATCGACAAACTCCCTCTTTGCAAACCACGGATAATCAATTGCACTATAAAACCATTCAAAGATACACCACCTCCGTGCCAGATCGGATGACAAGCAAGACGACAGTTTGTCCTGCAAACCCAGTAATTTTTCATGTCAGAATCAACCCTTCAAGAGTCAAATTCCAATCCAAAGTAAATAAAAGGGAAACCACCTTTAAAGAAGGTACTTTATCTTGGACATATATTCCACGTTTATCAGTTCGGTTCCTCAGTGTGTTATCAGAACCACTCATCTCTTTTGGTTTCAGTGCCTGCCGCAGATCTTTCTTTCTTCGACTTTTTGATTTAGTCGGTAAATTGAACTGATTATCAGCAGGAACCTGAGTGATCAACCCCATCAAATCAGTTTCCATTCCTTTCTGATCGATATCAAACAAGTTCTGTGCAGATTTAGCTGATTTCTTCGTTTTTGAAAGCGATGATCTACCCTCTCTTGCAAAAGCTGATTTAATCTCTCTCGTAGATTGTTGACTTGCAAGTGTCTTTCCTTCCTCAGCTGAGGCCTAAAAAACATGGAAAGGCAAAGGAGAATCAACTGAATTGATCAGAAAAAAGAAGAGGGTAAGGAACACCTATCACCACACTAGTGTTGACAAACCAACAATTCTGCAATCATAGAAGTGGCGTACATGCAAAACAACCATACAATTCAAATATTTGGATTCATTAAATACACATGGCTACATTCAAAAAGCATTATGCTTTTTTTTAAAAAACATGTCCAAACACCATCACATTGGCCTATACCTTCTCTTCAAGGTCAGCACAGAACAAGAGCCCCTTAGAATTAGCTTTAACTTTGACACTGTAACTTAAAAGCTCTACACTGCAGCAATGCAGCAATAGTTCTCTCATAAGTGACATCTAAGAGTGTTAAAATCGTAGGAAGGTGCAGAGTTATGTTTTCAGCAAGTAGTGTTACACTATACTGTAGAACAAAAGTTTAATATCTTATTCATGCCAGCAATTACTTTCTCACAACTCTGTATAACTGTTGATATGAAATTACATTTTGGAAGTAATAGCAAGAGTACTAGAACCTACAGAAACATCCCTTGCCCAAGAACTTTAAAACACTTCTTGTTGCCTTCCAGAACATCATAAAAAAGAGAGAAACGAGATCCTTTTCATTTGTAGACCATTCACCTACCTTATTTATTTAGATTCTAGAAAAGTGGAAAAGCCCAAATTATCAGAGGGTTACCAGAGGTGAACCCTTTTCAGGAAAGAATACAATCACAGCAACTTATAAGAGTGTTGAGCATCAAAGATCATGAGCTCACCTCATTTTTCAGAGATTCACCTAGATGAAAATTATCGTGAGCTTCAGCATTTATAACCTGCAGCCGATAAAAACCATTTCAGAAATAAAAGAGCAGCACTGAAAGTTATAAGGGATAAGTGCAGTTGATATATATCAAACCATGCAAATTAATTTTTCATGCTGCTCACCTTAGATGTTATTGGCTTAGATTTTCTTTTTGGTTTGTTGCTCGACAGCAATTGCCCTTTTGCTTTGGAGATAGTATCAGAACTGATATCAGAGGCCCTCACAAGATTCAATTTTCTACCGTCGACTGCAGAAGTTTTCTCCTTCCCTAAGGCTTTATCTCTTTGACGATCTGCAGATGTGGCTTCAGGCACAGTCAACTTATCATCTATATCCCGAGTTGTTTTTTCCTCCTTCAACTGGACAGAGGATTCTGTGCCACAAAATTCTACAATAATAAAATGCAGCAAATTGAACAGAACCATAGCAACAACAGTACTGCACTAATAGGAATTGAGAGCATAAGACAACACACCAATAAACTCAGAAATGTGTTACGCATGTACATGTCATGTGTATGTGAACCACAGGATATAAAGCACAGCAATTTATAAAACTAACCAGACTCCATGGTGGAAACTGGCATCATCAATGACAAATCAGCCAATGTCTGCAGAGCATCAAGATCAGAGCTTTCATCTGCATATAATACCAAAACCATTTAGTAGATAATATCAGACAGACAGCAATGAAAAATCTGGAAACAAAAAGCTGCAAAGATCTATTCAGTATTAAACTATTCACGAATGACTTGTAGGGCTTTCAATTCATGTCATGCCATGTATAGGTTTCTCCACTAGGTTCATATTGTATTATATTTGTTTTTATGCCAAGACAAGAATTGAATAGCCACCCCTACCCAAAAGCAAGTCAAGGATGCCAAATGTATAAAAAATATCTAGTGTTCACATTCTGTTCCTTTATCCTGCAAGTGTTACTCAGACTTTAGTCTAGGATAATGGTCTACCATGGAGGGTTCTTACAGTGCTCTAGTGTTGACATGTTTCTAGTCAATGGTCCACCAATAGGCTATTATGCTTTCAAACATCACCCAAGTGCATGAATGCACATAAAAGAAGCAGAGGAGAGGAAAAGCGAACAGCATCCCAAATTCTGATAGCTGTTGTCTCAAGATTATTGACTAAATGAAACAGAACAATCATCTAATCTACTTGTCACATGTATTACTCACCAGATGTCAATCGAAACCAGCTTAAAGAAGTTTTCAATAACATTGTCTCCCTCGAACCCTCCCCCCCCCCCCCAAACAAAAAAAAAAAAAACAAAGAGAAACTTCCCTAAAGAAAACCTTTAAAAAAGTCAACTCTAGATTTTAAAGTCATTTATTGATGCTGTTAGCAAGTTGACTATTAACATGACTACGACAATCCAGACAAGATTTCTAGGTGCATTTCCGAAAGATATAGTTTTGGGTTAAAGTTAGGTATGTTATGTAATATGACTACAAAGTAAAACTGAATGCTGACCAAATTTCAACAAAATATGGCCACTTTTTCAGCATTTACTTCCTTTTTCAATATTACAAAGTATAGAAAGAAAGATTTAATACTATTAGCAAACTTCAACTATGCATGCAGGTGGAGAAACCTCAAGCCAAAAAAGTGGCCTCGATGAAAATTTCAGCTATCTTTGTGAAGGTAAAGTAAAATGGAGACAGAAGAAAGAAGCAATGACATGTTACATTCATAAAAGAAACAGATGAAGCACCTCCAAAGAAAAGCTTCTTGCTTCTCTTTCTCTGAGTTTGATGAGAATGCCCTCTTTTCTCATTTGAAACTTCAAACTTAACTTTTCCCTTCAGTGAATTATCATTGCCTCCCTCTTCTGTTCCGCTGCAAGCTCCGCCACATCTTCAAACTCTTTCTCTACCATCCCCTCAACTTTTTCTTTCTTTCCATAGAATTTCTTCCCTTTCCGAGAAACTTCTACTGTGCCAACTCCTTCTATGTCTGTTAAGGACCTTGTATATTTTTCATAGTCTCCATTTTCCGTTCCCCTACTGCCAATGCTCCCTTCCAGCCATTCTTCATCCAGAGAAGCATCACCATACTTGGCTGCATCCGATTGTGAATGCTAAATGACAAAAAAGAAAATTGTTAACATATCAAATGCACAAAACTGCTAGTGGAAGAACAAGCAGATGAAAGCTGAATACCATCCTTTCCCAGCTCTGGACAGGTGATCCTTTTAACTGCCCTTTTCTACCATAAGGACTTCGAGAAACTTGTGGTGAACCTCCCCCATGAGAAGCTGCAGTTAGTACTAATGCTGCTCCATGTGCAACATCATCATCCGTAGCATCAGCCTCTGACTTCCGGCCCCTCTTGTTCAGTGAAACATGATTTTCTCTTCCATCTTTCTTGTTCAAGAAAGAAACAGGAAAACGAGGAGTCCTTTTGCCAACAACACGTGGTAGGCTATCTGGATCATATAAACAGCTTCAGTTAAATCCACTTGTTTAATGACAAGACGTAGTATAATTAAGCATTCAAGCTTAAAAGTAAGGTCTACGTTGAATTACACTTAATATATTAATTAGGAAAAAAACCTCAAAACGAGACTTCATGAAGGGATTTTACAATAACAAGCAGCAAGCCCCTTTTGGGATAAAGGTGAGGTACTTACTATCAACCCGTCTTCTTTTCAATAATGACAGACAACCATCACTAGATAAGTCAGCTTTGGAGTGCAGATCTTCTCTTGAACCACCAAGCTGAACTTTACCACGCTTGCGTTTCGGTGTGTTTCTGATTTCTGTTCCATCATTGCTCTCTTCTTCATCACTTCCCTCCTGTCAATTTATAATGAACTAGGAACATTTAGTTAACATGCCAGGAAAAGTGCCCCACATACAAGGCTTTTAATTCCAAAGCATGTAACAGGAGACTGCTATCATGAGAAAATTCATCTGATCCAAACAATGAACATAGACATTTGTCTTAAAACAGGAAAAAAATTCTCTGGGAAAAAGACTACAGGAAAGACCAATATCTAGATATGTGTGCATTCAAAGAAGCTAAAAAGAGAATATTCTTAGAGATATCAGCAGAAAGAAGGTCACAAAACAGATGTGGCAATACTGAACTCCAGAAGTGACAGAGAGACAGAGAGAGTATGCTGTTTCATCTAAGAGAAACATCAATTGAAGACGTACCAGAACATTGTAGTGATCAGTCATCATTGCTACAAGACCAACCACAGAAGCTGTACCCTCAGGAAGGGATAAATATGCCTAAAAGTAGAGCAAGAATAATTTAGAAATGACCAAAGAAACACTCTATCAACACATGATCTTATTCATCAACTAGAAACAGCTAGTTTATAGTTAATATGTCAATATTGGAAGTTATAGCTCTGCAAGACATAATTCATAAAACAAAGAGAAAAGTAAAAGTTAGAACCATTTATTCAAGAAAGAAAAGAGAGCCAAGAGAGGAAGCAGACAGTCAAAGGACATCTTGCCAGCAATAATGCAAAATAAAAAATGTCTGGATTTCCATCCCACAATGCCCATGCTTGACCATTTTAGCAATTGCGCTGCTTTAAGTAGAAATTCCAATGTTTAAACTGCATGATTACAAAGTTTGAGTGGAACAAGAAAGTAGTGGGATAAAGAAGAACCCCAAAATAACAACCGATTTGGGTGCAGACTGACATTTGTCAGCATGCTTCGTGATTTTTTGCACAATATGTTACTTAAGGCTTAATGCATATTATACTGACTTGAAGCACCACAAACAACACTACAACAAAGAAAATTTTAAAAAGAAATCACCCTTATGTGTAAGACACTCCATGCAGCTATTGAATTCCTCCAAAAAATGAAGATATTTTAATCAACGTCATATTTGCATAGAGAAATCCGACTCTGACCATTATGGATACAAACAGAGGTTCTTACTCTGTTCATGTTGTAGAGAGCCTCAACCATATCGACGGATCTGTTACGCACAGCAGCAGCCACCTAAACACGGAGGACAATAAAACACGGTTAAAAGGAGTGCGAAAGAGTAGAAGAGGGAGCAAAGCCGTTTACAAGTCCAGCAGATGATCCAACAAATGGAGGAAATGAAAGGCAAACTGAACATTCACATAAATATGAGGGGTATACAAAAAACAGGACCGCCCTAACTACCTAGCTCGAGGACTTGAATACTGGTCAACACTAATGCACCATCAACAGCTCATCGTCTCCCCTCAATCAAATCCAAACCAGCCAAGGCCAATGCCATCTATCAACTCCTCGGTTATTATCATTGTGCGGAACCAGCATTGTACTGACCGCTATCAAAATTAGAAGCGGGACAGACAGACATGCAACAACCATTGGAGACCAGCTGAAGGAACTGCCATCAAAATAAACATTGCAAACTAGACACCAGACAACAGCATACCTTCTTCCAGTCTTTCCCGTGTTTCCTATAAGCATCGTAGAAGCGCTCAAGCTCTTCCTTGCTCCACTGCGGTCCCAGCAGATCAGACAATTTCTTCTTCTACAGCAAAGACACAACTTTTTCAATAAACTCGTACTCGCCCCGACAAAAGCGAGCAATCTCGACACGAAACTCAAAGAGGATTAGCCACGGGCGCAGAGGCTCCTCTACAGGCGAAAAATCGCACAAGCCTCTCAGCTCACTCTCTTGCCCCAACCCCGCCGCCCCTTTCCCAGTCAAGAAAACGAACGCCGCTCGAGCAGACGCCCAAACTCACCCGATTCCGGCTGCTCTTCGAGCTCCCGACGTCTTTCTCGGGAGAGACCTCATTCAAATTCGAGTACCGCTTGTACACGCTCCTGGACTTCCTCGTGGGCGCCATGCCGGATCAATTCGCCCCGGCGAAAGAGAGAGAGCGGGGACGAAGACGGCGGCGGCGGCGACGCCAACGACGACGACCGGCCGCGCCGCCGAATCGGAGGGTTCCCTTCCCGAAACCGCCCGCCCCCGCGCCCGCGGTGGGGGGGTGCGTTGCAGATCGCCGGCGATCCGGATCGCCGCGCGGCGAGAGGAGGCGGCGGCGGCGGAGGAGGAGGAGGAGGAGGAGGCGGCGGAGGAGGGAATCGGAAACCCTACGGCGGAGCGAACCTGGGAGGAAGAGGGGGAAGAGGAGAGGAGGAGATGGAGATGGAGATGGGGAGACGACCTCCCGCGTGTTTGGGCTCCTTCGCTCTTTTGGTTTCAAGATTTTTAAAGCGTTGCGGTGGTGGACTGGTGGAGGATTCGAATTCGAACGCTTATTTCTTTTTATTTTTTTTTTTTTTTGGCTTTTTACTGGATTTTTTTTTTTTTCATTTCGGAAAAGAGATTTTAAAAAAAAAAAAAGGCGAGCTTTTTCCCTTCTTCTTTTTTTTTTTTTTAATTTGACTGAAAATGTCGAAATTAAATTTCATTTATTTCATAGTGCATTTTCGGTGAATAAAAAAAATGCCTTTGTTTAAAGGAAAAAAGCTGCCAAAAATCTCCCAAACTAAATCACGGTAACACATTTGCCTCGAACTTTTTTCTTTGTGATATCAAGAACCCCAAATTATGTCTACCGTAACATATTTACCTTAAATATTTTACCTTTGCGACAATTTACCCACCATAAAGTTTTATCAAATGAATTTTCGATCAAACCAACGTCGTTTTTATCACATGGATGGCTTTCGGTTATATGAATTTTTAACAATCTTCTTTAACAAAACTTTGATGAAGTGTCGGATGGTAAATATATCACACAATTAAGAAAGAGGTTTAAATAAATGTGTCACGGTAGGTATAGTATAAAGTTCTTTTGGTGGCTTTAAGGATAAATTAACCAAAATCTATGAGTAATATCAATCTTTACAATATTATCTCGTATCATATTTATTTGAATGTTCATGTTATGTAAATGTATTTTCTGTCCGACTATAGTACTATATAATGCGGAGAGATGCTTACCTTCCTTTCTTGCCGAAACGTTTATTTTCTAGGAATTCTGATAGATGCTCGAAATGAAATATTATGCAACAATTTAAATGTCTAAAATACACGTATAGTCCGTCCAAAAACAAAAGTAGATATATACAATAAAATAAAGTTTAAGATAATCATGGGCCCCATCTTGAAGAGTGCGCTTTGGATCTGACTTATAGCATAAGGAGGTTGAATGGGGTAACCCAGCCAAAACAGTCGCAGTCCACGGATAATTTTGTTTTTCGAATCATCTAAAATCCTGTAATTGTTTTGCGGCGAAATCAAGTGTAATCTGAATTATACTTATTTAATAATTAGTAAAATATTTTCATTTATGTGTCACTTTATATGGTTAACCGATGTAAAGAAATTAAACTACAATTTTCAATGACAAATTTAACTTGCAGAAAATTACCAAAAAAGTTTTAAATTTATTGTAATTGTGTCTATTCAATAATAACCTTTTCTTCTTTTCTTTTTTTGCCTAATTAAATCTCAAACCTTTAATATTTATGCAAATTCAATCCACTATGCCAAGATTTTCCTACAAATACTATCCATTATCCGTCTTATATAGTACCACTATTATATGCTACTGTGGCAAATTTTTAATAATATTTTTTATTTTTTATTTTTTTTTTTTTATTCTTCACTTTCTTCATCCTCTAGTAGGTCACCACTAGCAACCAACTAAAGGCAAGGCTGACAAGAGCCTGGCCATAGCTAGGCAAGGCTTGACTAGTGAAGTCAAGCCACTTATTGGGCTAGAGTTTGTGAGGGCCACCTCACCCAAGCTGCTCATTGGGCTAGTGAGGCTCACCCTCGTTGGATCTAGTAAAGGTGGAGCCTCGCCAAATTTGATGAGATCGTGCCTTACCCAACCACGAGTGAGGGTCAAGCCCTCGTCAGAGTCTATGAGGTTGAAGGTCACGACCTCATGTGGCCCTTGATAAGGGCGAGCCTTGCCCATGGTCAACGAACTCAACCTCACCAAAGTCAATGAGGTCTTGCCTCACCTAGCTATGGCCAAGCTTCTTTGAGCACAGTGAGACCTCGCTAGCCTTGATTCTAGCCAATCACCAACCGATTGGAGGAAGAAGAAAGTGAAGGAAAAATAAAATAAAATAAAAAAAAATTGAAAAAAATTATAATTTTATTAAAAACTGTCCATGTCAACTCCGACCAACCAATTCTAGGCAAATGGATTGAATTGGCATAAATACAAAGAGTTTAAAACTTAATTGACCAAAATAAAAAATTTAGGACTAAATCGATACAATTGCAATATATTTAAGACTTTTTTTTGGTATTCCCTTTTAACTTGTTATCATCTTTCATATCAAGATATTTCCAAATTAATCTTACATAAAATACTCTTAGAGAATTCTTCAAGGTAAATTAATTGTAAAGTAGGTGGTAAAACATATAAAATGAAGGCAAATTTTCTAAAAAAAAACCACCAACTTTAGGTTTAGTCTCAAATGTGCCATGAAAAACCCCAACTTTAGGTTCAATCCAAATATGCTCCAAACTTTTATTTGTCCAAAAAAAAAATTAAAAAAAAAAAGCCTCCACCATTAGGTCCAATCTCCCAAACTTTTTTATAAAAAAAATTGTCAATTTTAACTCTAGCACACATCTGCCCCCATAAACTTTACATTGGAAAACCTCCTTAGTCATCCCTAGCTTCCTTAATTTTCATGTTCCATTTTAGAGATAATTTTCCATATCACCTTATCAATATGAATTTCTTACCGACGTAAAATGCCACATCAAATAACTAATGGTGATTTTTGGATAGGGGCTCATGTGGATAGATTTGATATTAGATTGAAAATTTGTAAATTCAAAGAGACAAAAAAAAGTTTGGGGCAAATTCTGGATTAGAGTTAAAGTAGGAGATTTTTTAAAAAAAAAAAAAAAATTGGGGGCGGTCTTTGAGTTGGACCTAAAGTTGGGAGTTTTTGAAAACAAAAAAAGTTGGGGCATAAATGAGACTAAACCTAAAATTGGGGGTTTTTTGGGGAATTTGGACAATGAGAAATTTTCAGATTTTGACACGCTATCCAACTACAAATGTTATTTTGTCGAGCTTTCTTATCAACTGATGTGCTAACACTACAAAATAAACTTTTTCATGAGGAAATTGGGTTATTAATTTACATAGTTCAACACAAAAGTAAACGATTACAAAAAATATAATTTTACATTTTTTTTGTTAGCCCTCATCGAGGTCAAGCCTTCCTGGTGGATAGAGGTTGGCGGCCCTCATCAAGACTTAGCCTCCCTGACGAACTAGGTGAGCTTGGCCTCACCCAGCCATCGGCAAGGCTGGACCGACAAGGTAGCTAGCCCTCTTATGGCCGGTCACCAGAGGAAGAAGGGAAAGAATAAAACAAAAAAAAAGAAAACAAAAATATTATAAAATTATTTAAAATTAAAAGAAATTTTAAATCACAAAAAATTTGAGGCTTTACCAAACGTATTAGAAATTTTAAACTGTTACCAAACCTTTTCAAATGCTAGAAACTCATCTAGGGAATAAAATAAAAAAATCATTTCTAAGCAAACATTGTTTGTGGAAATTGAATGGTTATCAAAAAAGCCTTGATAGGTGTCCTCCAAAAACCCTCCTTTAATATTTAGTACTATATCTATACTATATACACACTCTCTTGATAAAAGAAATTCAAAATCATTTTTTTTTCAATAAAATTCATTTGAAGATCATGTAGATTACTAAGATGATTTTGGGTTGTAAACCCTAAATCATGGATAGAAGTTAACAGGAAATTAAAAGACGATTCTCAAATATCTCACCCTTGAACTAAATTGATTTACCGATTCCACAAAATATAGTCATTTTTTAAAGTAAAACTTTTTTTTGGTCGAACATCTTTTAAAGTAGATTAAAATTTAAAATATATCTCTTTTTTCACTATTTGAATTGTCTTCACTACTTTCCTCACATGCAATGCGCGTTTTTGTTGCCAATCGCACACGGATGGACTCGTTAGATTACTAGTTTAACTAATTTTCAATATAGATATAGTTCTGACTTCTCAAATTATTAATGTTTAATTTTTAAAATCGTTGATCATTCTAAGAATTTAATTCCACTAAACATTCGAAAAGGCCTTCCCTAACTTACCATATTCTTATATGGTGCGAATCAACGTATCCATTTTCGTGTTTGTATTAGGACGATCCACATTTCTGATAACTTGAGTCCAAATAATAATGTCCAGAAATGGCAACATTTCTCTTTGAGAGAACCAGTCTTGCAATATGTAGAATATGGAGCGTATATGTGCATGTATATATACCTTCAGGCATGATAAAAAACTTGATAATTTTTTAAAGGGATAACCGCACCAAAAAACCTGAAACTTATGGCGATCAAGTCCAACAGTTTTCAATTAATGTAATCGAGTTCTATAAATTTTCAAATAGTGCAATAAAATCCCTCGATTAACTCCATCTAATTTTGAAGGAAAAAAAAAAAACCCATTTATTGTAGATTTTTGTTCATTGGTCAAGTTGAGGCTCGCTTGTACCCTCTCTAGTGTCTCACTTTCGGGTTATACAATAATACTAATAAAAGAAATGACATTTTCCCCTCCTAATGTAATAAGTTCATAGACAAAATTGTTGCAAATTTTCCAAAACTAGGATTTGATCAAAACTATTAAGACAAGCGAAAAAGAATCAAGAGAAATTTTTTAAAGAGATATAATAAAGAAATAACATAAAATGATAAATGTATAGAATGGATTTAATATATTAAAGAGAAATATATAAGATTTTGTTGGATAAAACGAAGAGTAGACTAACTGATTCATTATAACTTCATTAAAGTATGACATTAACCCGTAAAGTGCAAAAGAGAATGTAAGGGGCATACTTGACATCTTTAAACTGAAAATGAAAATAAAAAAGATGATATGGTGTAATAGAAATTAAAAAAAAAATATGGTAAGAGAAATGGGGAGACAAAGAGGAAAAGAGGGACAAAAAAAAAAAATAAAGATGTAACCATATACCAAAATACATATTATAAATTCTAAAAAAAAAAATACATATTATAAGAAAAAAGAAGAGAAATGGGGTGACAAAGACATGAAAAGATTTTTAACAAAATTGAATTAGGATAAAAAAAAGAAAAAAAAAAGTGGAAAGGAGGGAGGGAGGGACATGTGTCATCCCAAACGAAGAATTACCAAAAAAATTCTAAATCTTTTGCAATTGTACTAATTTAGTCATTTTAGCCAAAATTAAATCCTAAACTTTTTACAATTGTGTCAATTTAGTCATTCAAATTTTTTAATAATATTTTTCAAAATTTTCTCAAAAATTTTTAATACTCTTCTCTCTCTCTCTCTCTCTCTCTCTCTCTCTCTCTCTCTCTCTCTCTATCTATTTTTTCCTCCTCCTCCCCCTCCCCTCCTCCCTCCTTCTTCCTTTGGCTCCAACGACCGGCCAGCCCTTGCTGGTCACCAGACTAAGATAGACAGGCGAGATCGCCTTGCCATCGATGGGTGAGGACTCCCTTGCTATCATTGAGCAAGGGGGAGCTCCCCCAACCATTGGCGAGGCAAGCTCACCCAACCGTCTCAATTCGGCGACTGGCGAGGGCTGGCCGGTCGTCAAAGCCAAAGGAAGAAGGAGGGAGGAGAGAGGAAGAGAGAGAGAGAGAGAGAGAGAAAAAAAGATGAAAAAAATTAAAAATTAATAAAATAATTTGAAAAAGTAAAATGTTATTAAAAAATTTGTTGCTACCGTCGACCGGTCAATTTTAGTTGGAATAACTGAACCGATACAATTATAAAAGATTTATGATTCAATTGGCCAAAAAAATAAATTTAGAACTGAATTGGCGCAACTGCAAAAGGTTTAAGACTTTTTTTTAAGTAATTTCCCCCATCCCAAACCCTCCATTCACTTATTGTATTATATTTATACATATAAACTATATTAAAAAAAGATTTCACACCTCATTTATTTCATGAAAAATCTAAAAATAATTACTTATATCTCTTAAAAAAATAATTTAACGGCATTTTTTTCATAATTTATGAAAATGTTTAGATATAAATTATTGTTAGTAATGAATGCATTTTTTGTCAACTAGACTAATCCTATTTCTCAAATTATTTATTTTCCTTCAACTTTTTTTCTTAAAATTCCATAAAATTTTAAATACACTAGTAAAATGAGTTGTGAATCCTAAATCATGGATAAAACCACAATTTAAATATTAACAGTAAATTAAATTCGTGTTCAACTATCGTTTGCTACGTCACCTCATCTAACATATAAAAATGAAGAAGTTGTACAAGCCCAATTGGAAGCCAAAACGGACCACGAAAAGCGAGACGCCCGGGTGAAATGAAACTAACGGAGCATTCCATTGAAATCTATTTTGTTTCACTAAGCCTCCTCCCACACATTCAATAACTCGCATTGATTCACATGCAATATATTGCACGATTTGCACACCTCTTATTTCTTTATCACGATCCATACCTCCCCATTTGATTGCAAAAGCATGGGCAAAAGAAAGTTCTCATCTCAGTGCCTTATCTTACGTGACTCTAATCTCACGATCTTGCTCGTTATAAAGAAAGTAGGACAATCACAACTGAGTCCTGCATCAGATGAGAGCTCGCGAGAGCGAGGCACTCCGATTGTGCTGATCCAAAACATCATCTAAACTTCCCTTTCGGCCTGCCGAGAGCTCTGTACAGACCACATTCGCTTGGAGCCAAGCACACCAATGAATTAAGTAACCATGTTCTAAACCAGTTTCAAAGGGAGATGGGCGAACATCTTCTGATCGGTTCACTTACACGAAAAGAGATGGAGAAAGTGGAGGACAAAAGCGTGTCAGCCCTTTCGTCGCATGCAACGTCCTGCTAAAGTGCTAAAATCCAATCCAAGGAGGCATGGGAGCGAGAGAGGGAGAGAGAGAGAGTTGCCATGCTGGTGAGGGATGGCTGCTGGCACTGATTGGTAGGCGTCGAAAGAGGCCCGATCTCTTTGGAGCGGCTCGCTTCACGTTCGCACCATCACACCGCGTCGAGATCATAGGACGTGCTCGGAAGACACGGCGTCGAGAGCTCATTGGCTCGAGGCTTGTCTTCGAGCGACCATTAGCTGGTTCGACAGTGCAATGTCGAACAGCTCGCGACAAGTAGAGATTGGCGTGAGTGACACTAGAAGGGTCGAGCTTCTTGGTGACGAGGCATATCTATGTTGTATCGCATTCCACTTTTCGTATGCATTGACTCGTTGACAAGGGCGGCATCGAGTGGACAGTTCGTGGGAAGTCTGGCATCTTGGAATTCATTTGAAGTGACAGCTTTTGGGGAGTACAACTTTTGTTTCTTTAACGAAATCGGGAGTACAAGTTTGATACCAACCTTAGGAAGTGAATTGAGGCATCTTATGGTTTTCAAATTTTAACAAAATTTTAGTGAACTCCAAACCTTTTGAAATTATTTGTGTTGTACTATCATTAGTTATAACAATCAAGGACATTTAGGATGGCTTCTTTCCTAAAGGGGGAACAAGTAAATTTCTTAAAGAATGCCAGATTTTGCAAGGCAACCGATAACCATTTTAAAAATTGAAACTATTAAATGAAAGTGTGATTTAATATCTAAGTATTTTAAGATTCTTCCTTAGGTGTAGGCTAGATTTTGGCTTAAGCCAAAGTAATTAGAGAGGCAAAAGGGGCCGAAAAGATTTCAATTTGGGACCTCCTCCTCTGGTACAATGCCTTCATCTGACAAAGAGAATGGAAGTTCCACAAAAGTATTTTGGATGCACATCCTTTTCCTAAGTCGCAAAGCAACCTTGGGCACACACATTCGGAATAACCCTCGGATGAAGCAAGGTTTTACTCGGAGATTCCAATCACAAGCTCGGGTCGGTTGCTAGCTTGACCGATCCAAAGAGTTTAGCGAAATCTAGAAAATAGCTACAATTAAGGAATTTGCTCGCAACGGAGAGGTCGGTCGACGCTCATGCAATGGGGGCGAGGTTAGCAGCCCTCACGGTGGCCGGGCGATGGTCATCGGCCCATCCCGTTGCTCTTAGAGGGTTGGCAACCACGCTACCGAAATCGGTGTGGCGGCACAGCCATCTTCAACGTTCGGACTTTGCTTTCTCGCTCTGCATTTTTGCTTTTACTCTATATATATATATATATATATTTATTTGGATTTTTTTTTCCTTTTAATATCTTCAGTCTCAATTTCCCTGTTTTTATAAAAATTTTGGCTTTTTCTTTTTCCTTTTAAGCCTTTTCTTTCATCTTCTTTTTCAAGCTTCTCAATATGGCTCCAAAAGTACAATAAAATGCCGATTTTTTTTGTAAATGGCCGATGTGGTGACCCTGTCAATCACCTCTATCTTTGAAAAATAATAAAAATACCACGTTAATATTCTTCATTACTCAAATTGGATGAAGTCAATGGAATTACTCGATTACACTAATTTGATAAGTTTCGAAACTTAATTTTACCACTTGAAAGTTTTAAGACCCAGTTACATTCTCTCGACATTTTTTAATATGTCTAATTCACTTATCCTAATCCTTTTATCGGATTGTGTCCTATTTTAATATGTCTAATTCACTTGTCCTGATCCTTTTATCGGATTGTGTCCTATTGTCAAAGGATAAAATTATGCACACCACTCTTAGAAGAATGATACCTATCTTCAACCAAAAAGTGGTGATTTGATCGCACTACTTTCACTTTTCTTATACATAAATTTTATAATTGGGGTCTCCCACGTAACTTTAGTAGTTTGATCAAATCCATCACGTGGAAAATATGGTACGACTTTGGACTAATAACTTGAAAAATAAATACAACTTACAAATAAAAGGAGTGCTTAATTTCAGCACATGCACATATAGTCAAGTGGGCAAATATTGTGCCTTGTCCGCCTACCACTGGATTGACTGTCTAACAGCCAATAATTTTCCCTTCATATAATATTCTATTTTAATAAACTAAAATTGATGGAATCATCGTTTTGAGAAAAAAAATCATAAAAAAATTGCAATATTTTTTTTACTCTTGCACAATAAATACTTAAATGATATTACTTTGCGCAATTCATTTTCCTACCTCAAATTATTTAGCGAAAATCTAAATTTCATAGGATGACTATAATTGATCAATCCAACTTTAACATGACTTGAAGGGTTACAATTGATTGGCAAACGGAAAGTAATTTCTTCTCGCGTCCAATCAAAGTTTTACCATGTTTTTCTTACATGGATCACATGAATTGACATGCACGAAGATTATCTCCCGTGGATCTTAAAAGGAGGAAGGATGTTGTATTTCAACTGTAATTAATCTTTATTTTCGTTGGCATGTCTCGCGTAGAATTCTTGAGTTTTCTTTCCCACGTCGACCGTATAAAAGCGCTCCTCTCTCAGTTAAAGCAATGTCAGGCAGAGAGATCTGAATCTTTTACTCTCTCAAACCCAGGGAGAAGGGTTTCAAGAGGGAAGAAAAGGAACAAGAAAAGCTGAAAAAACCAGAGAGAGAGAGAGAGAGAGAGAGCTAAAAAGATGCTTCTGAGAAGCACATCCACTCCCATCCTCAAAGCATCCTCATGCATTCATCAGACGCCGTCTGAACCGGAACTGACCTTTCGGCTCCCGACAGGCCGACCCTTTTCCCCGAATGTCTCCTTCTCCTCCGCTTTATCAGACACGGAGAAGAAGAAGATATCGGTGACGTCACCAGAGAGTGGTGTGAGAGAGTTGCTCAAGCCAAAGAGGAGACTTTCCTCAGAAGGGTCCTCTTTAATTCTGATACAGGAGCCGAAAGATAAAGAACGGGAAGAAGAAGAGGAGAGATACGATGCGGATCATCAGGTTTGTGACAAGACGTCGCCGTTGCAGAGCGTGTGGAGCTGTTCTGGCGGCGCGGGAAGCGGCGGGGATGGCGGTGGAGGTGGGGATGGAGGGAGAGATGGGTGTGGAGATTGGGGACAAGGGAGGGAGAGCCTGGATGGGTACTATCAGAGGATGATCAAAGCTTATCCTGGCGATGCTCTTCTTCTAGGAAACTATGCAAGGTTCTTGAAAGAGGTACTAATTCTTGTAATCTCTATGATTTGTCGTTTGTAATTTATATGGCTTTGTCATTATAATTTCTAAATTCATCTTGTTTCACGCACTTTCTAAAATATCTCGAACTTTTAATTCTCATGAAAATTAGATAGGATTTGCATAGTCAGTGGGAAAAATATGTTAATATCGAGTTGATTGTCTCATGTTCTTTATGAGTTTTGCGTCAAATTAGCTTATCAATTCAAAATCTAATATTTATGGTGTAAATTTTTCTTTTTTAGGTACAGAGGGATGCAGAGAAAGCAGAGGAGTACTGTGAAAGAGCAATACTGGCCAAAAGGAGAGATGATGAGCCAACGGATGGCGATGGTGATGTTTTATCTCTCTATGGGGATTTGATATGGACTACACACAAAGATGGCCCTCGTGCTCAAAGCTATTTCGATCAAGCTGTTCAATCTGCTCCTGGCGACTGGTAAATTACAAGCATAAAATGTAATGCAAATCTGTACGTTCATACTTAGTATTGATAAATACGACAACGATCCCTGAAATTTGTGTTCTTCGGTTTTCTGGTTGCAGTTACGTTCTTGCTTCATATGCTCGATTCCTGTGGGATGCTGGAGAAGAAGAGGAAGATGATGACGGTGGTGGTGGTGATCATGATCGTGAGGCAGAGGTTGAACAAGAACAAGGAGTTAAACACTAGTCAAACTAGCGCAACTGATAAACCTCATACTAACTGTAATTTAACTGCTGCTAAAGAGCCATTTTAACTCTCCTAATTATTACCTTTCAGCAACCCTCTCTTTCACCTCTCCCAGCATGCATGTACAATTCTTCCAGATCGAAAGATTCGCAAAAATAATAATAATAATAATAAATAAATAAATAAATAAAAAGATTTGTGGGTGAATGCTTTTGTGGATGAAAGTTCTCAAGGAAAGTGCTTTTTCTTGGTTTAATCTGGTTAAGAAATGCTGGAAACACTGGAAAAGAAATCTCCTAAGGATAAGCCTACCCTCGCATGTTCTTTCATGGAAGCATTTGATAATATCTCAAAGCAACATGTCTCCTTTGATAGTTCAAGCCAGAAGGAAAGGATAAACCAAGAAAAAAAGAGAAAAAAGAGAAAATAGAAAAGGAGGCAGAGAGAGACCTTTCTTTTTCGTTCCCCTATTCCTGTCTTGTGCTATGGTTCACTCTTGTTATCTTAATTAAGTTTTTAATTTTTCATGAGGCTTGTTGTGACCTGTTCTTCTTGAATGTCATGAGGGAATATTCTTTACTTAAACGAGAACAAAGAGAAAGAGCCAAGCATGCATGCTTCAACTGACCCTAAAGCATGGTTTTAGCCAACTCCAGACGATATGATTCAATTTTTTTTTTTAAATGCCCTATTAACAATTGAGAAAAATATTGATAGGCAATATCAACCATATGCTAAAATGAGAGAAAATGAAACAATACATTCACTTTCAAAACAGCAACTTCTGAAACCCAAAGAAAATGGCATCTTAGGTGAAATCTCCAAATTACAAGATACCATGATCCTTGGACAGGAATGGAAATTGGTGCACAGGTAATTCTGTATGTGGTTATGAGGGATAGGAGAGACATGACTATTTACCTAAGATGAGTTGAATTTTGACGAAGTAACATAGACTAGGAGGCATCAGTGGGGTTTGACCAATCAAGAAAGTGCAAGTCACGCAATTTCTGTGCGGTAGTCATAGGTTCAGACATATTTGAAGCAAATCCATTCTCTCCAACTACCACAAAGAAAAGGAAAAGAATCGCAGGAGTAAGTAAATCACAATGAATTCTATCCTTGTAACTTTAAATAGCAAGAACCTGTCAGCAAGATATGCCACTGGCTATAGCAACATAGGTTAAACGTTAAACCGACATAGAACCTCTTATTGAATGGCATAGAGTGGAGTTCACCATTCCATACTCGGTAAGAAACTAGTAAAGTTTATTGTTCAATTTTCACCTATTAGCAATCCTTTTTAACATGACTTCAGTTACAACAAAAACAAGCATTAGCACGTAATGACCAACTCACACAGCCAAGACATTGTTGCATTGCCTATCCATCATATTTCAATTGACAGACCAAGCTGGACAAGAAAATGCTTTAAATAAAATTTCGGCTGACATTGTAGCGACCATTGTCCCAAAAATTTATCATGGACTGCAATAAGAGGAACAAACAGAAAATACTACAGTAGTATAAATTGGCACAAAAGGTGTAATGTAGTGATATCAGAAAAAAGAAGAGCCTAGTGAAGATTATATCAGGGAGAAGCAATCTTCAGAAGCACAGACGAAGCAACCCAATTCTGCTGTGAACACAAAGGCGTGATCTTCGAAAAAGGAAAATTCTCCACCTGTTCTTATAGTACAATTTGATTCTCATACCTCTCTTACTTTTGTCCGCTCCAATTCTACATTGTGATTCCCATGTCTCAGAATCTATGATTCCTCCACAAAGGTAGCCTATGGTTGCTCCTCATGGACCAGCGGCACAGTTTCTGAGTGAACATGCATTGCATTTGATTCGGCATAAGGAATTGCCTCCTGCTTTTGATTGGCAGCAGCAGCTTCACAAATCTCAGTTAGAGTGTCAAGCTTTTCCTCCATTCTTGTGCTTGACGAGTTCACTCCTTCTGCATCTTTTGTTTTCATGGTTCTAGCCGTCCCACCTGACAAAGTTGTCTTTTCAGAAGGCAGTTTAGGAAGTGACTTTCTAAGCGGCTTCTTAGAATTTGCAGGAGAAGGTCCTTTGGCAGAATTGTCGCGAGACACCTTCTCATCCAGGCTCAAGCGGCCCAACCGCTGGCTTGCCCTGCCATTTTCTTTGGATTCATCCATGCTGGAGGTCTTCCTTCGACCGAGCTTGGGAGACTTGGCCCTTGTTGGTGGTATCTGAATCAATTTGCAATATTGAGAGTTGAATGGACGGATAATAAAATAAATTGCAGCTAACAAAATGATTGCAGCACATATTATAAAAGTGCGATAATTGGAGAAAATTATGATTAAGTAGCATCACGATACTAATGCTTTGCTAGGGAAGATATGGAAGGGGAGAAATAAGAGGTGGGATGAGAAGATAAATCGGAAATGGGAAAATAAAAATAAAAATCCAACGCTGCAGGACGTAGGACACAGAAAAAACACCCACCACTCAACAGGCATGTATTTCACAACGAAAAGAGCCAGTAACCAATGTTCTGGCACTTGCAATGACAAGAAAAGAAATGCTTCTAACTAATGGCATTCATGAGAAAAGGAAGTAGAGGAGACCTTCTTTAGTTCTGCCTTTGGTGGAGGAGGTTCTTGATAGAAGCTCGGCATTGGTGTAGCTTTAAATGTCAAACTCTTCCTGAGCATCTTAATTTCAGCTTCAAGAGTTTCCTAAAGGAAGAAACAAGAGACAACCTCAAACAAAGGGATTTTATAAGTAACTTAAATATCCACGTGATTCTATAAGTAACTTAAAAATCCACATTCCATAATAACTGTTAGCAATCACAATTATGACCTTGGACTTTTCTTGCAATGTAGTCCTCTCCATTTCCTTAGCATGAATCTTCTCCTCGAGCTTAGTATAGTACTGCCAAAGGTCATGATTGAAAAACTATATCAACTGTGCAAATCTAGCTCAAGTAAAACCACAGAAAATAGTCATAAGGTTTGCAATCAGAAACAAACCTCTTTTCGTTTCTCAGCCCGCTGATCACACCTAAAACTGAACCCATAATTAGGAAGTGCACCAACTCTGCGTGATTTGGAATCTCCTGCAGTAGGACTTCTATTATATAGTCAAGGTTAAACAGATTTGAAACCCATCTGTATGTTCTGACTGCTTGGAAAAATTTCAGATGAACTCATTCTACTGATTTGGAAAATTTATATATCCAGTGATAGAAAGGATACGGAGAAGATTGAGCATCGGCCTCTGGTTTATCAAGAGATCCTTTTTTCAAGGGCTTAAGTTTTGTCTTCTCTCTGTATATACAGCAAACCAGCATTCAGAAGAAGCTCAAGAATACAATTCCCATTATTCGACAGAAAACAAGGAAATCCAGTTCTACATTAAAAAGAACAAAACCATTGGCAAAAACTGGTAAGCATCCAGGAACTTTCATAACGATAACACTATGAACACCAAAAGTTCACGAATGGTTGACTACTTCACTAAACTAGAGATAAAACTGTACAGGTTAGATAGACCTACACAAAGCTTTCTGACGTTGCTGCATCAGATTTTCCACCATGCTGTTGGAAGCAGAAAAACAGCAAAAGATAAAGATAAGGCAAGAAAACAACAACATGATTGACTGAGGACCATGACATTGGAATGTAGAAGCATGAAAAAGGAAACAAAATTGACATATCGTGTCAACAATGAGAATTACCTTTGATTGAGTTTCTCTCTCATTAAATGATCTACTTACAGCAGGTTGTTTTGTCTGTGAACTCACACCAACAGCTTCCACATTCTTTCCATCCTTACTCTTCCTTGCCCCAATTGTTGAAGGAACTTTGATATTTGAGAGCTTCCCATTGCTTTTCTTGCCTTCAATCTTCTGAGGTCCAGAAACTTTCAACTTATCCCCAGTAACTGTTTCACCATCCTGCGAGGTCATGCATAGATGCATTTTAGAATGAGATATTAAGGTGTATATTGAAGAATCTTAAGCTTATGCAAACAGCCAACCTTATGGGTTTCTGATCCACCAATCTCTCTTTCACAGCCAGTAGAAAAACTGTTGTCATTGCCACTGCCATCCAACTTAAACTCATGTGAGTTCACGTCTACTGCAACAAGATCTGCAGTTTCTGCAACGATGTCAGCATTGCTCACAGCAATAGCATCCTCTCCATTGTTCAAAAATTGCCCATGCATGCCATTTTGATGAACTGGCTCAAACCCATTGGTAGGCATGACATCCTCATAATCCATTGGTATATACTCTAAGGGCAACAGAATATGAAAATGTGAGCTCATATGTCAAGTGGAATCTTAAACAAATGAAAATAACTGATCCCCGTACAGATAATAAGGCATAAACACTCTCAGAAATAAGCAAAACACCACCCTACTCAAAAATTGAGTGAAAATTCAGCAGAAAATAAGCACAGAAGAGTTGCCACTAAACCGACTATAAGTTCAAACTTCCAACTTACATATAACACGGAATCTTAAAAATGAACCATAAAACCACGAAAGCAAGAAGTGAGATAATGCAATTGCACATCTGTCAAAGAATGTCTCTGATATGACAAACCGCCAAACCTAGAGTTCTAAAGAATCTACATACTCCCGATAACACTTCTACTAGTTAGAATGATTTATATCATTCCAATTTTCCAACTCTTACTTTCTTTCGACACTCAGTTGCCTTTTTTTCATTGAAAAGCAAAAAGCAAACACCGAGATAAGATTCCATATGCACTTGGTGAGTTCTCCGAGCAGCTAAAAGCGCATTACATAACCAGTAGCCAACACCCACAAAACCAAATCGCCACCTAACCTCGGAAAATCGGGGGTTATCAGCACAGAAAAAAGGTACAAAAACACAAAGCCCAAAAGAGGGCTCGAGCCAAAAAGCACAAAAAACCAGATCTTTTCCACTCCAATCAGCCAAAAAAGCTCTCTTTAACAAAACCCATTAAAGATTCAACCGGCAAACCTCAAAAACACGAAATGGGGGCGACATTCCTAAGGATCACTTCCCCTCATTTCCACATTGATCTTCCCCCTTAACAACACGCAGCCCTCCTGGAAAATGCGACACCCACTACCGAAGCAAAAGCCAAGAACAGACGACGACCCCGAGAACCGTTCGGACCCGGCGCTTCAAATGCAGTCAAATCACAGACAAACACAACAACACTTTCTGGCAAAACCCAGAAAGAAAGAAAGAAAGACATCTTCTTCTTCTTCGTGTACCTTAATGAGCGTGCGGGGATAATCAAGATTCCATTAGAGCTGCGCTTAAACCGATAGAGTAATGAGGCAGGGGAGAGATTTGCAAAGGAACAGGGAAAAATACCCGACGAGGAGGAGGAGGAGGAGGGGGATCTGTAGGAAGAGCCAGGAGACTAGGGGTGGGATGGAGGATGACGGATCGGAGGATCCGAATACTCGGGGACAAAAACTAATTATGTCGGATTCAAAAATAAAAATCGGATTTTTCTTTGTTTGAAAACTGCTGGTGTACGCAATACACGACCCGCACGAGTACGTTTGTACGACCCTGTCAACCCCGTAAAGTCATCAAATCCAGTGTTTTCTTCGCTGAGCAAGGATTCATTTTCGGCCGGTCAAGCAAATCAGGTAATTGACAGAGACATGAAATTTAAGTGAATCATATTCAGATACTAAAAATTTGTTTGTCATAGGTTGATTTTGTAAATTGGTTTTAATGCCTAATATATTTTTTTGTCTAGTAAAGAATGAGAATACCACATAATGATACAGCTTTTATGGAGTTAAATTCGATAATCGTGATTGATATGAGTTTGAGTTGGTTCGCGAATTACCAACATTTCGATTTGAGATGAGTTGTCTTAAAAATTCAAGATAAATTTTATTAATTGTCTTTGACATCTATTGTACCATTTTTTTATGATGGATTATGGATACCATATAATGTTTTTAAGTTCTATAGTCAAACCAAATGTTTAACTTGATAATCGGGGTTCATCTAGATTGGAGTTTGTTCGAAATTTATGTACACATATTTGAATCTCATGGCAGATGGCATCGTCCTTAAAATAATTAAATTTTCTTATGATTTTGTTTTAGAACATTATTTTCAATAATTAACGAAGACACACAATAAACTGGAGAAAATAAAATAAAGTGAAAATCTTACATCAATTATTAAATAAAATGAAATAATATGACCAAAGGTTACTAGCCTCTTCATTTTGGTTCAATTCCAAATTGTGAAAATCAAAACTCCTAATTTTCTCATTTGTGCTGCAAGATTGAACTCCATTTCGATTCTTGTGTAAAGTTGAATTCTAGCACAGTTCGATTTAACTCAAGCTAGAACACTAATTATTAATATTTATTTTGCAAAAAGCGAGGATTTTAGCGAGCCAAATAAAAGCATGTTGATCGTTACTATCAACCATACATCGAATCCACTGAAAATTAATTCTCAACTTCCAAAAAATTGTCTTATGAAAACCATGCTACATCTTGTAGCATCTTGCTGCTAATAAGGACAAGGCTCTAGAGCGCTATTCAAGCCAATGTCATGAAGTTTCTCATCACCAATAAAAATTACCTATAATTGGATATTCTAGGAATTTAACTTTGAACATATTTGGCAATTCTAGCTAAAGTTAATATGACATCACGCAGGAAGCAAAGTGATTTGATCAATCGCAAACCAAGAAATTGAGGCTGAGGAGAGGGGCGAGATAAACATTTTTCACGTAAATATTAACAATAAAATTTTAAATTATTAGACGAATGTATGATTTAATATTTAGATACCCATCAATTTTAAATTAAAAATTTTGTTATATAGGAGGCATGGGGGCCACCACTTGCCTAGCTAGGACTACCAATGCATATGACGTGTCCTGGCACCATATGTGGTATTTTGTATTTATCCTATGCTCTCATCCAATAACCCGTAAAAAGTATTGTTGTTGTTATCGTTGTTAGAGTTGTACTGGAAAAAAAAAAGAAAAAGATCACTGAAGATAATTTTTTTCAAATATAGCTCTGTAACACCTGTTTATGGATTGTATATACACAAGTTGTGCTAATGATCATGAGAGTCGGCTACATAAACCTTTGTAAAAAATTAATTCGATTTTCACATAATTACACAACCTAACTAATTGTGAATATTATAGTGTCCATTTATTTGTATATAGTTGTCATCCCCTCCATAAACCTTTCTATATCGTACCACTAATTCCATAAAATAAGAAAGTTCCTGTCCAAAAAAGTATGTCCCAATAGTTATTTATTTATTCATTGCGAAAAATCCCTTTGAATAATATTTTATTTTATTGCGCATGTTCATTTACCAATCGATTTGGGAAGGAGCAATTACGTAACTCTAATTTTTTATTTTTTTTTAATGCATGGCTCGTGCCTTCTTACTTGAGAGCGTGTGGGCATGACTTGTGCCTGACACACCGACCAACAGAGGCTCAGCCTGTCGGGAGGCCTAAAAATGACAACGTGTGGCATTAAAATGCAGCCGACACGGCATATATCGGACCACAAAAACCTCGGGCGGTCCATAATTAAATTCACTTTTTTGCTACATTTGCATTATTATTTCCTCAAATAACCACGCACAATTATTTATCGAAGTATGCGTACGCATAAATAGGCCTTTTAATGTTTTCTTATTTTTTGCTAGGGAAAATAATAGAAATGATCTCTTAATTTTAGTTAAATGTATAATGTCGTCATCGAACTTTTAATTTATTCAATAGGGTCCATAAAATTTAACCCGATGTATAATTTGTCCTGAACTTTTGGTAAATATTCAATTTAATCCATAAACTATAAGAAAGTATCCAATATTATCATTCTATTAGTTCAAATTTAGGGATGATATTGAATATGTTCATATAGGTTGGAGATTAAATTGAATGCGCATCAAAAGTTTGAGGATCACATTAGACAATTTAAAAGCTTACGGACCATGTCACAGATTAGGCTAAATTTTTCGGATCACTTTGAATAAATTAAAAGTTTAAGGATGAAATTACATATTATATTATAATCTAGAGACCATTCGTGCCATTTTAACTTCTTATTACGTTTAAGACATATAAATACGCCGTATAATTTCTCATAGAATTCACAAAATTCAAATCATTCGCTTTCATTTAGAAGAAAAATTAGACGCAATAATTGTGAATAGACCCTAGAATATATCCACATTTATTCTCCAATGGTCCACAACGTGACTATTGAACCCCCATTAAACAAAGGGCATAAATAGATGGTAAGCATGGTGGAAATAAGTTGGGCAATCCTTATCTGTTGTCATCAAACTTGTCTTTAAACTTATTCTATGGTGACTTTAGCTTATCGCGAAGGCAATTTAGTCCATTAAGCAAAGAAATAGATCTTGGTTAGTCCACGCATATCCCAATATAGTAAATACACTCATGATTAAAGTAACCACTAGACTTGACTTCATCAGAGTTTTTTGTATGACAATAACGGTCGAAATATTTGAAATTAAAGCACTCAATGACGAGGGATAATGCATTCGGTGGGTCAAGCACGCTGGGAAAAACAAATCCGATTTTGGGTCGGATTAATTTAAATTAAAATGCAAAATTAAATTAGATGCACATCGTGCAAAACGGTGCGTGGGGGATTGCAAGGAAACATTGTTGATTGATTGTGCCGCATGGTATTGAATTTCGTTGTTCCTTTGGTGTCCACCTCGCAAGGAGGACGTCCTACGGCAGGTGCACGTGCGGTTCCGCTCCTCGCTGAAGCCTGATTGGCCGAGGGCTTTGACGTTGGACCCCCCAACACGTGGCGTGTTTGGATATTTCTGTCACTGGGACCGGCGCATCCATGTCCAGGTAGGCAAAAAATAAAAACTTTAAATTGCCGAAGAGATGAAAGAAATTATTATTTTATGGTGTGTTTGTTTTGATAGAAAATGAATATTTTGAATTTTTTTTTAAATAATCAATTTATCACTTATAAAAATGAATGAATAGAATATATTTTCAATGTTTATAAAAATGTTTAGATATAGATTGTTGTCGATAATTAAAAAAAAAAAAAATCACTAACTAATTATTTTATATAATACAAGTGATCAATTTTAGGAAAATATTTTAAAATTATTTATTTTCTATGAAACAAACAAGTTCTAAACTCCTTCAGTTTATTTATGCGAGAGGATTAAATTGATCAATTACGCGATGGTGCGGTCATTGTCACTTGGCTATGGTAGCACTAATAAGAGAGGTCGGCCAAGTAATTTCCAAGGGATAAATTATCGAAAATTTTTTAAACCTATTGTACTTATATCAATTTAGTTTTAAACCTTTCAACTTATGCTAACTAAATCGTAAATATTTTGACAATTTACCAACTTAGTCATTCCAGACAAATTCGACTAGAAATTGCTGATATGTCACTACAAGCATTGACGTGGATAGTTTTTATAATTTTTTTAAAATTGATTTTTTAATTTTTTTTCTTTTCTTTCTTTATCATTTTCCTTCTTTCTCTGCCTATCACCAAGCTTTGACGATGGCTAGCGACCTACTATACTATAGTCAAGGCTTGAATTCGTTGGGATCTGTCAAGGCTAAGCCTGGCCAGCCTTGGACAAGGCTCCACCTTGACAGATTCCGGTGACCTCAAGCTTTGATGGCCCTTGCTTGTGGTCAATCGCCAATCGTCATTGAGGCCTAGTGACCGATGGAAGAAGAAGGAGGTCTATTTTTTTTGTTTTTAATTGTAAAATTTATCTACGTTAGCGTCGGTCATGCTATGTAATACAACCAGTACTAGACGTCAGCAATTTCCATGAAAATTGACAAGAAAGACTAAATTGACAAACTGCCAAAATGTTTGGGATTTAATTAGTAAAATTAAAAGATTTAAGATTAAATTGTTGCAATTGTAATAAGTTAATTTTCTTAAGTTCGGAGAGATGTTTCAGAGCTTCATCAACAAATCACTTTTTCTTAACGTGCAAAGCGCGGGTCGAGTCGGGTCGGGCTGCACAACCCGCGGTGAAGAATTGAACCGTGATGAATTTGAAGTCTGGATTCCCGTGGGATTCACGAGTCCAAAAGAAGAAAAGCGACGGTAACGATGGAATTTAGCAACTTTCGTCGCAGGGCGAGCCACCGGATAATTCTTATCTCTGCGAGCGAAAGCAATGGAAGCATCATTTCCCTAATCCCTTTGAGAAACTGTCCCTTCGAGAAAGAGATTGAAAGAGACCATACGAGAAGTAGAGTTCATTTTCTAAGAGAAGCGTCATTGTTGAGTAGGGAGGATGATCCCTTTGGTCGCTTTCATCACCTAATGAATGTCACCCTACATTCCTATATTGTTCCATTCTCTCTTTGCCCTTTTCGCTTAGCACCCAATTTTTCCCTATGGTTGGTCTATTTGGCTAGTCTTTTTAATGGATCGGAGTTTGAGATCTTTTTGATTGAGAAACGAGTTACGAGGTACATTTTTTGATCGATTATATCACTTATAAAAATGAATGAACGAAAATTATTTTTGTTATTCACGGAAATATTTAAACACAAATTGTTATCGGTAATTGAAGTATTTTTCACTAACTGATTAATTTAAGTGATGCAAGCGATTAATTTTGGGAAATTTTTTCTAAGTTACTTATTTTTCGCAAAACAAACGAAATGAAGAAAGTATTAAAAAAACCATAAACCTATTGTATTTGTGCCAATTTATTATTGAACATTTCAACTTGGGTAATTTAATCTTAAATATTTTCATAATTTGTCAATTTAGTTACTTTGACCAATTTTGGTCGAAATAGTTTGTGAAGGCCTTGCTGGCAAGGCAACCCTTGCCCAGATCTGGCAAGGGCTTGTGCAAGAGCCACGGCCCTTGTCAACGGCCGATGAGGGCTTGTTGACCCCTTGCTTGGTGGCTAGCAAAATGAAAGGGGAAAAAAGAAGAAAGCAATAAGAACAATATAATACAATTCAAAATTTTAAAAATTGTTTACGTCAGCGTTATCCGTGTTATATAGGAAGGCTGGCATCCGCATTAGATTTTCGACCAAAATTAGCTCAAATGACTCAATTGGCAAATTGTATAAAGGTTTAAGACTAAATAAACACAATTAAAAGGTTTATGACTATATTGACATCAATACAATAAATTTAGAATTTTTTTGGGTGCTTTCTCTCAAAAGGATCTCCGAGTTGTCGAATAGGAAGTCTCGAGTTTAAATATTTTTAGGTAGTAGATCACGCTAATCATGAAGAGAGTGTTAGAATATTAAATAATAAACAACACATTCATTTAACAATTTATCATGAAATTTCACAATTGGTATTTTTATCACTTGCTACTTTCGAGCCAGCGCCTTCTCCATTATTTAAGTACATAATTGGAAAAAAAAAATAAAATTGCAAAAAAAAAAAAGAATGCATGATTTTCACAAGATGAGGAATCAGAATTATTTTACTGACAAGATTCTTTTATTTCTTCATTACTCCATGCTGTTTTCTAGGAGTATTTTACCGGGCTGGTGATAGGAACAACAGGAAAATCCACACGACATGTGCCGAGGCTTGAAACGAAGGCGCCTAAGGATAAGAAATTGGCACTGTTTTTCTTGTACGTACTGTCATGTGTCGGAAAAATTATACATCGAACGAGGCAAGACTCCCTTGTTTAGTCACTTTCTCCCTCAGTCTCAGGCATCGATACCCTCATTCTCTTCACCCCCTTTTTTTTTATATTGATATTAAGATAGAAACAAAAAATTTGGAAAAGTTTATTGTTTATGTAATTTATTTTTTTGATATGGAGCTGCCCACAGCAGTTTTTAGTTTATATTTTAGTGTTTTTGCTCTCATTTCTTCGATATCAAACCATGCAAATTCTGATCAACAATAGTGAACCGAAAACATTGAGTAGTTGTTGTATTTTCTTGTTTAAAATGTAAAGAGTGGAGTTGTACAAAGTGATGAAATATACTTTTCTTGATGATACAAACCTAATTTCCTAGTGTAAAATGTCACGTTTAAGGAGGGTTAATGCCCTGAAAAACAAAAAACTGGTACATTTGTGACAAATTTATCCAAATTATTTTTTTGACCACCAAAAATCACAAACTGGTATACTTTTGACAAATTTACCATTAGTTAGTTTTCGTTAAAGTTTACCGTCAAATTATTAAATTAAATTACACGTGACAATTGACTAGTATATCGATTTAGGATTTTACGCATTGTTGTCACAATTTACAATTTTTGTGATTTTTTTGTGGTATTAATCTAATTTAGTGGATAATATATTTGTTACAAATTTATCGGTTTGGGGGTTTTTTGCGGTCGAATAAATTAATTTAGGGTAAATTTGTCGTAAATGTATTAGTTTAGGGTTTTTTATGGTTAGTCGGAGTAAATTTATCACAAGTGTACCGGTTTGAGATTTTTCATGGTCAAAAAAATAGTTTGGGGTAAATTTGTCACATGTGTATCAGTTTAGGATTTTTTAGGGTATTAACCCTATGGAGGAAACAATTCAATGTAATAACATTTATTTTCATATATATATATATTATGTAAGTACGTGAGGTTTAACAAATAATAATTTTTTTTCCTAGCACTAACCGATGTTTTGAAAGGGCAATTCTGGGCATTGGCGAAGACTTTTTAAAAAAGGGCAATTTCATATCTTTAGTAAATTTCAAAGAAATGGACATGTTCGATGTGGAAATGGACCCATCATAAAAGTTAGTGTCAAGGCCATTGAATGTGACAATGCATGAGCTCTAATCAGACCTGAACTTTGACCAGCGAGTTACCAAAGTTGACCGTTCTTTCTGCCTAATATAATGTGTCTCAGTTTCAACGAGGCTGTCCCATTCTTCTGCAGCTCGGTTTCTTTTATGTCAGACCATTTGTTGTTTCTTCCTCTGCACTTGAATCTTGATCCACGCAATGAATATATCTCAACGAAGGATCGGTTTGCTGAGATCTTCAAGTAACTTCGGCTAGAATTAATGCGCCATAGCGATGGTGATCTTTCTTAGTCTCGCATCAGGTGGTGATCCCGACTCGCTTTTCACGTACTTCCCAATACCATATTGGGCATGTCCCTTAATGATTGTTTCTAGGTACAAGTTTCGTTGGTACCAACAAAAAGCAACACCACAAGTACTTTCTTGCCGTTGATCTTATAACCCAATGAGGTGGGTCTTACAGCAATTTAGCAAGATCTTGTTGTGCAATTTCCTGAAAGAAAAGTACTTTAATTCCCCTTTTGCTTTGCATCATCTTAATCGACAACAAAAGGATGGGACCAGAAATATCAATTCATCACAAGTTAGGGCCAAGTTGAGAGACTTTCTCGTGAAGCGACACCCTAACTTGTTGAGTGTTATCCAGAAAACTGTTCTCAAGATTATGCAATCAGTGACAGCTGAGAATCTCTACGAAACATAGAGAAGATGCTAATATGGGGGGCCCGTTTTGGCCCATTATTGTCCCAAAAATATCTGAGGAGATTTAAAAATGGGTTATTTGGTTCTCTTCCAGGTAATGAAATGTCTTGCACCCACAGAAAGAATGGGGAAATAAAAAATAAAAAAAATCATGTAGATACAATACAGCAGTCTTATATAAAAAACGAAGCATTATGATTAATCCAGTTTGACACCACTAATGATACTTAATGAGAAACCCTCCACACACTTTGTGGCATAATCAGCTAAAAAGTGGGATTGAACTAAAACAACTCCCTTTCCTCTGTTTAATATAAAATTCAATTCGCAAAATCGATATACTGAATAATGGGATAAACTTTTATGGAGTCTTAATTCGCTTGTTTGAATGATATCTCTTTAAATATTCTTGTTCATAACCTATAGGCCAAGTTATATGATAGATTCGACATTTAAATAAATGGGTCATGTTCAATGCTTAATAAGAGTCCACCACATCTCTTATACGGATTTAGCATGCCAACCTTTACATACTTTTCTATTTTCCTAAAAGACATTTCCTTTGTGTGCATGTCCAAGAACTAATGAACCCTGTTCAAGTTTTTGGAAGGGAATTACAACAGTATAGTAACTCTTGATTCTTTTGGGCGATCCTTCATCAGAGCTAAGTCTAGTGAACAGCTGAAACTTGTGACCGTCATTGGACGCGGACAGACACCAAAACCTGATCTCGTGTCAGCTCGACAGCTAGAAAATGTCGCTGATCTCAGGGAGAACTTGTGAAGGTTATTTACTAGGCTACTTGTCTGGGTCATCAGATCATTTAAACAAATCTGTGACCTAGTCGAAACCGCACTGGTGATTAGCACGAGAACTGAAGGTGGGATTTCGAGACTAACCAGAAAGAAGACAACCATCTTGAATCCCCATATAATCTTTCAAGTCTTTATCGCACGCTCTGACGGTCAGGTCGGGAACCCAGGAGCTGCATACCCGGAAAATTAAGAGCATGCCTAGTTCATAGAGATTCTCTTCCTCATCATTGCAATCTGACCAATCCTCGGTGCAAGGGGACTCAAAACTTCTGCAGGCAAATACCTGTCGGCATCTCCAATGTGACGGTTATGCCTCTTTTATACTTCAAGGACCCCAAAACTTCCAAAGTCTACATTTTTCGATGTCTCAAGTTACTTATGCAACTCTTCCCATATTACCTCTCGAGAGTAAGAATTAGCTCTAGTTGACCCTATGTGAAGTAATATTTAAATAATAAACCACGTATGTATTTAATAGCTTAAGCTTTTAGAATATTGACAGTGGTTCCACAAAATCTCACATGGTATCAGAGTTAAGAGATCCTGAATTCGAATCTTCCAGACCCCTATTTGCCTCCCAAATTAAATTTTCATGCTTAGTACTATGCAAAAGCAACTTAAGCTTTTAGAACAGTTAGCTGGGTTTCACTATTCACTTGCTAGCATGGAAACGCGGTATGACCTGAATGGCCATGTAAGCTCAACAGACCATGCACACTCTAGCCATGTAATTTGGTTCAATGCATCAACTGTCATACTTTTTTTTTCCTTCTCTTTGGTCCCTGTCATAGTCGAATCAACTAGTTGTGCTTGAATTTCTGGAAGCACTTGCTACACACAGCAAGGAGGAAAAACTGTGATCATCCTTCCCTGCAGAACAATTCGCGAGGACGTACAACTTGCTGCTACCTCGGACCTGAAAGCTGAACCGCTGAAAGAGTTGTGTTGCTGTGGTCTTCTGGCTTGAAAAACCTCGGAAAAAATCCGCAACCTAGTGGGGAAGAAGTCAGCGGCTGAGGAACCGGAAAGACACCTTCAAGCATTTGGACGACTTTTATCATTGACGGTCTCAGGTTCATATCTTCTTGTATGCACCATGATGCAACTTTAATAGCGATAGAAACCGTCTCGTCTCTTTCGTTGATCTCAAGACCCGGATCAAGTATCTTTCTCAGCTTCCCTTCCTCCATCATCTTGAAAGCATAGAGGGGGAAATAGGATTTCTCCGATGTTTCCTCGGGGTTGTAGTTCCTTCTTCCGCCAATTATCTCAAACAGAACCTCCCGTAACTGTAGACATCGCTCTTCTCAGATATGGCACAGCTGGTTATCCACTCTGGTGCGAGGTAACCTCTCGTGCCTCTGAGCATCGTAACAACACGGCTCTGCTCTCTTGTCATTAGCTTAGCCAATCCGAAATCTGAGACTTTGGCTTTAAATTTGTCATCCAAAAGCACGTTTTCTGGCTTTATATCGCAGTGAACAATCTTCACATCACATTCTTCGTGTAAGTAGGCCAGTGCTTTCGCCGTTCCAATTGCAATTTTATATCGTGTTCCCCAATCTAACATGCCTTCCTTGTCTTTCTTAAAGATCCATTTATCGAGAGACCCGTTTGCCATGTACTCGTATGCTAGAAGCCGGTGAGTTCCTTCCTCGCAAAAGCCCTTCAGCCTGACCAAGTGGTGATGATGGATGCTTCCGATGCTGTGTACTTCAGCTCGAAACTCTTTCCCTGGCCGATGCCTTCCAATTTCTTCACAGCCAATCTCGTCCCATCTGGTAGGACACCTTGGTACACTGAGCCAAACCCGCCTTGCCCTAGCTTCATGGAAAAGTTGTTAGTCGCATCTTGAAGCTCTTTATACCTGAAACGAACCAGTATTTCCGATAAACTGCTGAGAAAGTTGTCCTCCTCCTCCGCAGTCTCTTGAGCAGCTTCGGGCAATGTCCGCTTTGCCTTGGAATATCTGAATCCAGCACAGATCAGACCAAGAACAAGGAAGAAAGTGGAAACAGGAAATAGGCCAGCATATAACAAACGTTTCTCGTTGCGTCCGCTGTCTTTAGATTTCCGGCCATTCTTACCACCCCCGGTTAACACCTTAATGTAAGAGACAAATCCAGAATTCTGATCGAGCTCTGCAAGGCCCCAATACTGTCAAACAAGTAACAACTTCAAGAACTATTCTCATAAAATATTGCGAGACACGAACAATTATCCAGGCAAGAGGTTTTGCATCCATTGAGATCGGCATTCAGCGAGGGTGAGACAAACTCGAGCGCAAAGTACCCGATTCCCTCCCCAGCATTAACAAGATCAATTGAAGCCTTTGAGTGATCGCAAGGAGAACCCAACCCTGAACCACAATTTGGATGAGAATCGAGGGCTAGAGACATCGACAATCACTCCCATTAAAACAGACTTCAAACGGGTCGCAAGATTCAGGCGTGCTGCATGTGTCATCAATTGGTATTTCCACGGGAGAAGCATTAGTCGTTCCTTCACTGCTCAAGCTGGAAAATGAGATGATCCCGTCTCTCCCAAGGACAGCAATCCAAGTGTCGTTAGGTTCGGTATAATTCCAAAAGAGGAATTGCCACAGCAAAGTTCTGTTCTCATCGTAGAATCTCCATGAATTTGCGACCATCGTGGCAGAGGCTACGGGACCGCCATTTTTGTTCTTCACTTTTCTTAAGTCCTTCCCCATCGACCAATAAGGTTGAGGCGTTTTATAACCGGCAGAAAGGATCATGTCGCCAGATTTAATCTCGAGAGTGTAGGTCAAGTTCTTGAACCCCCAGCTCACGAGCCGCATCCCTTGCGTGAAATCTTGGTTCAATAATAGCGTATCGGTAGGATAGTCGAAACTCTGCCAAGCCACTGTACTGTCCTTCCCAAGCAAAACCAGATTTCCTGAATCCTGCAACTCCATTGCAGAAACTCCTATCCCACTGGTATTCGTCGACCACACAGTGCTTCCTGCTTTCTGTAGAAACGCGTTGCCATTCTCATCGAAGTCAAAAGTATCGAAATTCGTGACCAAAGCGTCCTTATTTGCGGCCCATACTATGGTCCCACTGACGAAGTGAACCACAGCTAATGAGAATAGAGTAGGATCGGAGGCTGGGACAAAGCCGAAGCTGAAAATCGAGCTATTGGACAAAAGAAACAATCCACCATCGTCGATTGAATCCATTTGAGACGTTTGGAATCCTGGGTATATCTTGTCTTTATATTGAGCACCCTCCAGCGAGATGCTGGATATCAAGATGAGACACAGCCACAAACTTCCAGCAACAGCCATTGACTTTGAACGGACTATTGTTCCACCTTCAATGATAAGAGACAAGAACTTCAATTGAAGGAACGTATCAGTGATGATAATCGAGGATTTAAATGGGAGGCTAATCTTCTCATCGGTATCATATACATCATCTTTTCTTTTATGTAGTCAGAAGAATTACCAACTGAACGACTTGAATTCCATTGCACCATGCTGCTCCTGGAAACTCTGAAAGTGCTCTGCAAAGTGCAGAATTTTAGATGAATTTGCAGTATCTATACAGAGGGAAGCTTATAACACCAAGTGATCAAATCGAAGCGACCCAAAATGACAAATGAAGAGCTCATTACTCTAGCTTTCTGAAGAAACTTTCATACACTGCAATTCATTCACACGGCTCTTGAAATTTCAAAAATAATCAGAAGCAGAACCAAGCACACACGGCAATGCAAAAATGTTTGTGCTGAAGAAACAAATTGCAGAGCCACTTTGAGCCCTGAACTGATGCAAAAGATAAGTTTTGGCATCCAAATCTGAAATGTTATATTTCCAAATTTAAAGATACAACCAATGAGAAGAGAACAGTATGAAGAGACGGTTAAGGGCTCTCTTCAACTGCAAATCCTCAACTAGTGTTTCAATGAGATCCACTAAAAAAGCACAGAAGGAAGATAGTAAGAAAATGGAAGTTGATAAGGTACTCTTAACCTGGCCTTGAAAAGAGAACAGATTGAGCTCTCACCTTATCAAATTGCCTGAACTCAGAAAGAAAACAAGACTCCGGATCAGGTTCCTTGTTTTTTCTTTCAATTTGATCCTGTTTCTGTCTTAAGGTAGTGACTAGAGAGACATTAAACATTCATTACCAACTGTAAAGGAGAGGACCATTACAACCATGTTTGGCCACACCATTGACTTGCCATGAAGCCAGGCAATTACAATGACTTGCCTGCCAATGAAAACGGACAATTACAATCATTGACTGGCCAACCCTGAAAAATACACAATTTTTATCGGTTTTTTTGGACCGAGGGCCAGACGTTTGTGCGTCAGGTCAATAATTGCTGACAAAGAAAAATCTGCCAAGAGCTTGATGTGCTTTTTCAACGCCATAACATGGTATATCTTAAGCTCTTACAAGGCCGACAATGTTGAGAAAACCTCCTAACAAATTTTGAAGTTGACACAACCTTCCTTAATTTATTATGAATATGAGTATTCTTCTTTAGGAATTGCTTTTGAAGAAAAAGGTTATTCAGATTCAACTTATTGATGTTTGAACATCATGTCCAAGAAAGGTCTAGATCATGAAATGTTTCAAACTCTTTTTTAATGTTGTCCACAATATTACTGAAAAAGACAATCACTTACTGAATTGTTTCCCAACAATTATATGGATATTAGGAACGATTGGATATGGAGTTCATCAATATCGTGAAATATCTTCAGAGTTTACTAAGACTAAACAACATAAAAATTTGAAGTTACACATAGATATAAATGTTCAGACACAAGCTAGTGACCTAACTTGGATTTTCAACACGGAAAATATTGATTGATCTTCAATCTCAAAGATTGTCTTGCATCACTTTACTCAAGACATCTTTGATTGATCGACAATCTTTTTTTAATACATGCTACTTCCCTAAAATTGAAGAACTCTACTTATGAAAATTGGTGATTTGTTTGCAAGGTTGACTAGATCAACTTGGATTCAGATCTTATCTCTTGACGGCTATTCAATTTTCTTTACACATTTCGTCAAATAGTTTGATTGGAAAAAGATTCTTCGAAGGCTGTCCAATAGAAAAATTGGAAGTGGACGAGTATGAAAAGGAGACCAAAGTACTAAGAGAAGGACAAATCAGAATAAAATGTTCCAACATATCTTATCTCTCAATGGCTATTCAATCTTCTTTACACATTTCGTCCAATGGGTTGATTGGAAAAAGATTCTTCGAAGGCTGTCCAACGAGAAAATTGGAAGTGGAGGAATATGAAAAGGAGACCAAAGTACTAAGAGAAGGACAAGTCATAATAAAATATTCCAAAGTTCAAGAGAGCTTCGGACTTACTTGTCTTTTGCGAGTTACAAATTGTAAATCTTTGAGAGGCATTGAAAAAGTGATCGTTTGATATTGTGAGACTAATCGTGCACTTTTGTAACATATTAGGTTATATTTGGTCTTTTAGATTTCTAATAAAAATATGATTAGTTTGAATGTGATATGAAATTTAGGGATATTACTATATTCTATCAATTGTTTGGTAATAAAAAAGTCGGATATACTCACTTCATAATATGTACATTATTTAGTATAAATGGTATATTATTATAAATGAACCAAAAATTTTATAAATGGAGATGGTAAAAATCTTTCACGACACTATTGTCTACTTTATTTTTATTTTCTTTTTTATTCTATTTTTTTCACTTTTAATTAATTTTTTTATTTCTTTCTTCCCCTCTCATTTTAACAAAAATTTATTAAATCATAAATTGTACTAATGTACCTAAAACACTAAAATACCCAAAATATACTTTTATTTATATATTGAATTTATATTATAAAATAGAATTAAATTCGAATGTGTAAATAAAAATAAGACTAAATTAAAAAATTAAACTGTTATTTTTTTTTTTGAATTTCTTATATTAGAATTCAAATATTATTTATATTAAAATATTAAAATAATTTTTTTAATTTAAGAAATTTTGTTATTTGAGAAAAATAACTTTCCTATTATGGATATTAAAAATCCTATTAAATTTATCTTACTTGACCCATGGGATAATTTAATTCGACCTATATCCCATTTATATATGATTTTATCTTGTTTTGAGCATGTGTCAAACGATCAAACCACTATAAATTTTGTGTACAATTTCCTCTATCTCTAATCTCTTGTTTGCTATTTGTTTAATAGACTTTTGCACACTAACTAATATCATCATATCTCTTTGTCAATATTTAAATTTAGACTTTTGTGTTCCGGTGAAAATCATATTCAGGCACAGATTTCACTTGAGTTTGACAATTCATATATTGACTATTTTTATTTCCGCACAAAATCACGCATTCATCCCTCTCTAGGTGATCCCACTAGTAACAACAAACAACACTGCTCTTTTTGGCCTACAATAATGTCTAACCAGTAGCACCTGAAGCTATCCCAACTCTTTAATTGTGCATAGCGTCAATACACAATTAATGCTAGTTAAACATACATTACAAGAATATTGGTCCATCTAAGGCTGTCCCTTTTACCTTTTTCCCCCCCGGTTATATGGCTTGAACTTATTTTGCGGCTAGATAGGCTTTCGTGTTGTTGAGAGTTGATGGGTTCAAAGGCAATTGAAGTATCTATTACAAAGTTGGAGGAAAGCGAGTGAAGTTGATGGGCCAGTGGTCTATGGCTAACAATTGTTGTTCACAACCATCATGGACAAGCATAAAATGCAATTTCGATAATTCTGTACACAGGCATATGCGTGATGTGATGCGTGCACAAAGAGCACTAAATATATCACTTGTAGGCTTGATCTTTGATCTTACTTGAAAGAGAATTTTTGTGCACGAGGGAGAACGTGAATACCTATTAAATTAATATCTCAAGTTCAAATTCAAATATTAATTTGTTAAACTGAATTTGTTGAGAAAGATTTTCTCTTAAGAATTTGAATTCGGATGAAGAAGCTCTTGTTTTATGGACTTGATCTGGACGTACAAAAGTTTTGCACGAAATGGCAAAAGATGGGCACACTTTCCTTTATTATTTAACTTTTGGGGGGCAAATACGATTTTGTGCAAGAAAAGAAGAAAATGTTTCTTTTTTTGGTTTTATTGAAGAAGTGGGGCCCAGGGTCAAAATTGTTGACTCTAGGCCCACATATAAAGCCAAGGAGCACACACACACACACACACATATATATATATATATATATATATATATATAATGAACTTTTTGGAGCCGCACATATATATATAAATGACCATCCTAGGCCATTTAAAGGCTCCTCAACGAGAAGATGTGTTGCTTTAATCCAAAAGAGAAGAGTTTTTCTCTTAGCGAGAAGATGTGTCGCTTGAGAAAAGAGAAGAGTTGCATGAGCCAAGAAGCCGCACAAGAAACGTGAAGCCGTGATACTCAAAAGAACAACTATAAGAGGAGTTCTTGTATTTGGGTGTACGAAAAGAGGCTTGAACACGCGGTGATTTTGTGCTGTGAGTTTACATATTTATTTATAAAGATCATGTCTCTACTGATTAGAAAATTGGGTAATTTGGGATCAGTGCACCACAATTCATAGCCTTTCACTCCATGTGCATAATCTAGACAAATGCACTTCTTTGCCCTCAGTTCAAGTTTTTTTTATCACTCACATGAGCATATGCAAGACATCTAAATATACGTAATTCTGAGTAATCAATAGGTTTTCCCAACCATACTTCCATAGGTTTCTTCCACTTGATAGCAAACAATGAGGATCGATTAACTAGTTAACATGCTATGTTCACTCCTTCGACCCAAAATTTCTTGCCAAGTCCTGCATGCGAAAGCATGTATTAGCCTCACGTAAGCAAAATTCTGTTCTTTCGTTTTGCTACGCCATTTTGCTGTAGTGTCCCACCTAATGTGCGGTGTCTCATAATTCCTTCTTTCTCACAGAACTTGATGAAATATTTACCACATAACTCCATGCCCTTTTCGGTTCTCAAGCACTTGATTTGTTTATTTGACCGCTTCTCAATTAATGCCTCAAATTTCTTAGAAAGCATACTCATACCTTACTCAAACAATCGCCAATAAATGTCAGCATATATCGGGTAGCTCATTTCAAGGAACACGAGATGGGCCCTAAATGTTTGAAGGAATGTATTCAACCGGTTGCTTAGTTGAATGAATAACTATAGTAAACTTAATTCGGTGTTACTTCCTAAAGATGCAATGCTCACATAAGTTCAGCTTCCCCATCTTTTAACCCTTCAACAACCCCCTCTTACTTAGCATTGTCATAGCCACCTCACTCATATGCCCTAAACGTATATGCCATAACTAAGTTAAGTTATAATCTGACTTACCTGATAAAACTACAACGGTTTTGGTCATGGCCTCTCCCAATAGATAATAGAAAGTATTCACTTTCATCCCCTTCATCATGTCATGGCACCTCGAGAGATGTTTAGTATTCCACCTTAGGTAGTGTACCTACACTCGATGTCATTGAGTGTTCCTAGAGAAATGAGATTCTTCTTAAGCTCCGGTGCATGCCGTCAATGTGCATCCCACCCCATCATGCATCCAAATTTGAATTATCCCTATCCCCATAGCCTTGCAAATTGTGTTATTTCCCAAAAAAACTCTATCACCATCTACAATCTAGTAAGTAGTAAACCAATTCTTATGAGGCTTCATACGATAAGAACACCATGAATCTAGCATCCATTCATCTCTTGACAAACTAGTAGTTACACATAAAACAACTTTTGCATTACTAGTGCTTTGTTTGGCAATGTTCACCACATTGGTTGTGGCATTTCGACTATCATCTTTGGTTCTCCACTTCAGACAATCTCTCTTGAGGTGCCCTTCCTTGTGATGCTCAAAGCACTTCACACATCTCTTGAACTTTCTATGGCGTGATTTTGACATACTTTAACCTTTGCTACCACTAGGTTCTCGATATTATTCTGTGCCCCAAATCCCTAGTGCTTGCACTACCCCTTGTGCTAGACCGCCATATTGCAACTTTCTCTACCACTCCTTATAGAATAAAGTGGATTTTACCTATTTTGAGGTGATTGTAATACACGTCTACAACAATGAATCAATAAAGTGCTTCTATGACTCTAGTAAAGAAGCTAAAAATATCATGTCCGATTCTTCATCATCAAGCATCTCACCGACGTTCTTCAAATCCATTGTGAGATTTATTGAATTCATCTAGTGGGATATGATAGATGTTCCTTCAGTATATATAAACTAAAACATCATTTTTAACATGTACAAGCGATTGTTCAAACCCTTCTTTACATAGAGTGCTTGAAATTTTGCCCATAATGCTACGACATTCTTTTCCTCGGCCACCTTTATTAACATCTCATCCGTTAAGTTCAACAAAATTGTGCTTTTTACTATTTTCCATTAATTCTACCCTATTAGAGACTTTCATTATATTGGCAACTCATCTTTACCATCCAATACCGTGGCCAAATCTTAGGTTGTCAATAGCGCATGCATCCTGATGCTCCATAGCCCAAAATTGTTCATTCCGTTAAATTTCTTAATTTCAACTTCCGCCTCAAACATAATTGCAATAAAAAAAATTGTAGATAATAATCAAACAAGCAAAAGCCTCAAATTACAATCAAGAAATATGATTCCAAGCTCTGATATCAATTGTTGAAACATAATACACGGAAATGATAGGACCTCACAATTTATGTCAATGCGAAATCACTAGAGAAATAAATGAGAAATAATAAGGACATTTGAGATTTATGTGATTTAGTCCGAGTATTGGTACTTACATTTACAAGGAGCCAGCAACAAATAATCGATTATAATGGGATAATTAGAGTTTATAGTCGCTCACATGCTTAAGTTTTTTTCCACATCTAGATTTAAGTCCAAATTCAATATATTTATAAATAAACAATATAAACTCATAGCACAAAATCACTAATGTTCAAGCCCTCTACATACGTCCAAAATAGAACTTAGCGCGTTTGTCCTTTTCTTTAGCATATCGCCGTTTCTTCTGGATCGCGTTCAAGTCTGGTAAAACGGCTCCTCTTTCTTTCCTTCAAGAAGGCCCACGTTCGGAATGTGCATGTGGGGGAGGGAGGGAGGGGGAAGGACTCCCATTTGAGGAGTCTTCGCCTTCTTCGACAGGAGGTAAAAGATGGGTTTCCATTTTCTGGCAAAAGATATCTCTATCCCTAAAAATTAAATAAATATAATAAAAAATAGTGTGCCCATCTTTTGTCCTTTAGTGCTTCTTCCTTTATGCAATTTGGGAAACTTTCTCAAGAATGAAAAATCTCCGTTTTGGAAGTTTTTTCTTAACAAATTCAGTTTAACAAATCGTAATTCAAATTTAAATTTGAGATATTATTTTAACACTAACAATATAGTTTATAAACTTATAGGAATTTTAGCATAGGGATGACTAAAAAGAAATTGAACTTTGTAGTCATAATGCAAAGAATTCACAGATTGTGTAATTTCACGTTTCTTGTTGCAACAGTTGTCATGAAGCAAACAATAACTAAAATTTCCAAAAGGAAAGAATGCAAGTGCATCTCTAATTGATGCATCAACTGTCATACTTGATTCATCAAATAGTCGTGCTTAAAATTCCTTACAAAAGCACCTAATGATGCTTCAGACAGCAAGGAGGAAAAAATGTGATCACACTTCTAAAAACGCTAACTCTACAAAATTGGGTAAAAATTTCATATTTTACAGGCTAAAAGGCTAATATGTGCTCAAATGTACAGCAGAAAAATTTCTTAAAGTTATCCCTCGCTGTTATCTTGGACCTGAAAGCCGAACTGCTGAAAGATTCGCACCACTATTGCCGTCTGATGGTCCCGAGGAAGTACCTTCCTCACTGGCTGGTTTGTAATGGGTTGGAAGGAAGCGAGAACCCAGTGGAGATGAAGTCGGCGGCTGAGGAACCGAACAGACACCTTCGAGCATTTGTACTACTTTAGTCATTGACGGCCTCAAGTTCATATCTTCTTGTATGCACCACAAAGCAACTTTAATAGCAGTAGAAACTGTCTCATTGCTTTCGTCTATCTCAAGATCCGAATCGAGGATCTCTCTCAGCTTCCCTTCTTCCATCATCTTGAAAGCATAGGAGGGGAAATATGATTTCTCGGACGTTTCCTCGGAGTCATAGTTCTTTCTTCCACCAATTATCTCGAGCAGAACCATCCCATAACTATACACATCGCTCTTCTCGGATATGGCATAGTTGGTTATCCACTCTGGTGCGAGATATCCTCTCGTGCCTCTGAGTGTCGTAAAGACATGGCTCTGCTCTCTAGTCATTAGCTTAGCCAATCCAAAATCCGAGACTTTGGCAAGGAAGTTATCATCCAAAAGCACGTTTTCTGGCTTTATATCACAGTGAACGATCTTTGCGTCACAATCTCCATGTAAGTAGGCCAGTCCTTTCGCAGTTCCAATTGCAATGTCATATCTCGTTCCCCAATCTAACAAGCCTTCGTTGTCTTTCTTAAAGATCCATTTATCGAGAGACCTGTTAGCCATGTATTCATATGCTAAAAGCCGGTGAGTTCCTTCCACGCAGAAGCCCTTCAGCCTGACCAAGTGGTGATGATGGATGCTTCCGATGATGCTTACCTCAGCTCGAAACTCTTTCTTTCCCTGACCAATGCCTTCCAATTTCTTCACAGCAATTCTCGTCCCATCTGGTAGGGCACCTTGGTACACTGGGCCAAACCCGCCTTGCCCTAGCTTCACGGAAAAGTTATTTGTCGCATCTTGAAGCTCTCCATAGCTGAAACGTACTGGCATTCCTGATAAACTCTCGAGAAAGTTTTCCTCCTCCGAAGTCACTTGAGGAGCTTCAGGCAATGTCGGCTTTGCCTTGGAATATCTGCATCCAGCATAAATCAACCCGAGAACAACAAAGAATGTGGAAACAGAAATGAGGACAACATATAGCAAATGTTTCTTGTTGCTTCCACTGCCTTGAGAATTCCCACCATTCGCACTGCTGCCGGTGAGCACCTTAATGTAAGAGACAAATCCAGAATTCTGATCAGAACTCTGTAAGGCCCCAATACTGTCAAACAAGTAACAATCTCCAGAACTATTTTGATAAAATAATGCTAGACACGAACAATTATTCAGGCAAGAATTCTTGCATCCATTGAGATCAGCATTCAGCGAGGGTGAGACAAACCCAATTGCAAAGTAGCCGATTCCCTGCCCTGCATTAACCAGATCGATTGGACCATTTGAGTGATTGCAAGGAGAACTCAGCCCCGAACCACAATTTGGATGAGAATTGAGGGCCGAGAGACATCGGCACATGTTACCATTAGAACAGACGAGATACGGGTCACAAGGTTCGGGCGTACTGCATGCATCACTGGGTATTTTCACGGGAGAATTAGCAGGCGATCCTCCACTGCCCAAGCTGGAGAACGAGATGATCCCATCTTGTCCCAGGACAGCGATCCAAGTCGCATTAGGGTCGCTATTATCCGAAAAGGGGAATTGCCTCAGCAAAGTCCCACTCTCATCGTAGAGTCTCCATGAATTCGTTACCATCGTGGCCAAGACTACCTGACCGCCATTTTTGTTCTGCAAATGTCTGCTGTCCTTCCCCATCGACCAATACGATTGAGGCGTTATATAACCAGCAGAAAGAATCATGTCGCCAGATTTAATCTCGAGAGTGTAGGTCAAGTTCTTGGACCCAGAGCTCACCAGCCTCATCCCTTGTCTAAAATCTTGGTTTGATAGGAGCGTATCGGTAGGATGGTCAAAACTCTGCCAGACGACTGTACTGTCCTTCCCGAGCAAAACCAGGTTTCCTGAATCCCGCAACTCTATCGCGGAAACTCCTTTGCCGCTGGTATTAGTTGACCACACCGTACTTCCTGCTTTCTGCAGAAACGCGTTGCCATTCTCATCGAAGTCAAATATATCAGAATTCTTAACCGGGTTGTCCCTATTTGCGGACCAGACTACGGTGTTGCTGCGGAAATGAACCACAGCTAACGAGTACAGAGTAGGACTGGAGGCCTGGACAAAGCCGAAGCTGAAAATCGAGCCATTGGACAAAAGAAAGACTCCGCCAGTGTCGATCGAACCCATTTGAGATGCTTGAAATGCTGGATATATCTTGTCTATATGTCGACTACCCTCCAATGAGATGCTGGACAGCAAGATGACACAGAGCCACAAATTTCCAGCAACGGCCATTGACCTTGAACTAGCCATTATTCCACCTGCAAGGATGAGAAAAAAGAACTTCAATCCAAGGAAACATATCGATGGTGAGACTTGAAATTCAAATGCGGAGGCTAATCGTCCCACTAAAAAACTTGAATTTCATTCCACGATGCTTGTCCTGAAAACCTAGAAAATGCTCTGCAAAGTGTAGAGTTTCAGATGAATTTGCATAAACTATACAGAGGTTTCCTCAAAACACTAAGTGATTGAATCTAAACAACCAAAAAAGACAATAGAAACTCATTATATTTGCTTTATCATATAACTTTCATAAACTCCAATTCACTTTCCAATTAAAAATGACTCCTGAAATTTTAAAACTAGTCAAAAGCAGAACAAAGCACATGCGGCAATGCAAAGATGTTTGCACTGAAGAAGCAATCTGCAGACCAACTGTGAGCCCCGAACATGCAAAAGATAAGTTTTTGCATCCAAATCTAAAAGTATTATATTACCAAATATAAAGATGCAAGGAATGAGAAGAGAACAACATGATGAGACAGTTAAGGGCTATCTTCAACTACAAATCCAGAACCGCTGTTTTTAAAAACAAACGAGATCCCACTTCAAAAAAATTTCAAGGAAAAACATAAATTGTGGAAATCAATAGGGTACCCTTCACTTGGCCATCCAAAGAGAACAAATCTGAGCTCTTACCTCATCAATTTGCCTAAACTCTGAAAACAACAAGATTGCAGACAAGAGTCCTTGTTCTTTTGTTCCAATCTGGATTCTGCTTCAGTCAGGGGGGAGCGTTTAGAGAGATCTGCAGCAAGAAAATTATTCTCTTTTATTTATTATTCTATCGAAACTTCATCTACCAACTGGAACGAAGAGGGCCACTGCATAGAAATGACATCTCATTTTTCTTTTTTTCCAGGTAATGAGACAAGGAATTTGTCAACTTGCAATTTATTTTGTTTTTAGCAATTTAGGTTTGACATTAAACATTGACTTGCCAGCCCAGAAATATACAGGCGTCGTCAGCTTTTTGGACCGATGGCCACACATTTTGCGCATTCCGTCAACACATTGTTAATAAAAAATTTGGCAAGAGCTTCACGCTTGTTTTTTTTTTTTTTTTTTGGTAAGGAGGAGCTTCACGCTTGTTCTCCACCAATAAATCACATAACTTAACAGGTCAACGACACTGCTTTTCCATGCCTCTTGTAGTTTGAATTTCAAACGGCAGCCGTGCTGTATACCCTTTCAACTGGGTATTGCACAATAGAGGACTGAGTGTCATTACATAGAAAAGCAGATAAATGCCATGTGAACATGCTTGATTGATCAATTAAACTAATTAGGATATCAAGAACTTCTGCTCGGCTCCATCCCCACAAGCAACCGATCAATCTGATGAGCTATAGCAAATTTAGCTTTTCTTCGCCGTAAAATAGATACATCCCTTGTTGTGGAAACTTGAGACCTAAAGCTGTAGAAATCCTTCTGGTGTAAGAAAGGGTGCAACAAAGAACAGTCCTGCGGAGATTATCAAGAAGAACACAGAGAGAGAGACATTACAAGGACTGAGGCTGTTCTTCAGTACCATCTATCTTTTCCTGGCCGAAACAGCTTGAGCGCAATTATTTTGCAGATAATCCAAGTTGAAAATGACGCTTGTTCAAAGTTGACGGATTCTCAGGCAGTTGAAGTATTTATGACGAAGTTGGAGGAATGTCAGTGAAGAGGGATGGGTCAATGGTGTGCGGTTAATACCATTCACATTCGGGTCAAGGACGAGCGTAAAATAGAATTCCGACGGCGGGTTCTCCCTCACCACATAAAATTTCCAGTTGCGCCGCACCAAAAGAAAAAATATAGAACGTACCTTATCGAGTACAAATATCATTCGCAGAATTCACAAAAGCGCTGACAAGTTCGTCAAATTGGCTTTTGATCTTTTAGCATGAGATTTGTGATTTCTATCTTGTGTGATCAATCACTAAAGCATTCATACGAACAAAAGTGTAGATGATCAGGGTTGAAGGGTTAAATATAAAACTTGTTAGAAGGATCGGAAGGGTGAAGGTCACATATATGTTAGCATATATAATCTTCTTTCACATTCATAACTCCAGCTATACACTCGAAATGAATTGAACAGAACCCAATTTTGATAACGGAGAATATTCAATCCCAAAACTTTAAGTTTATTGGTGGAAGGAGGTGTGTGTATATAAAGAAACTCATAAATAAAGATGTGGATTAATAAAGTTCTCCGAGCATGACCATCGCAAATTCTTTTAACCATAGTAGAGATTAGCTTTTTTTTTTAATTTTTTTTCTAAGTGGTAAACTTTTTATGGAGGAAATTGTTCAATCAGTCGTAAATTTATTGTATGAATGCCATTTTAATTCTAAATTTCTCAATTTTGCCAATTTAACTTTAAACCTTTACGCGAAATTTCAATACAATTAATTCAGCCAATTTTTGCCAAAAGATATTGAGACGGTGGTTGGTAAATGAAAATGTAGTTAGGTCAATTCTTAAACTAAGCATATTATTAGTTGACCATTTAGCCCAAAAAAAAAAATCTCTCTTTTACCAAGTCTTAAAACTAACCACATCGGTATATAGTTGACCAAGCTACTTATTGACATGTTTAATGGAAAAATTATTAAAAAAATTCATAAACTTATTATAATTGTGTTAATTCAATCATAAACTTTTTTTTTTTGCCAATTCACCCCTAAAATTTTTGCAACTAGTTCAATCATTCCGAACAAAATTGGTCAACCAACGCTAACATGGCCGCCGGTCGCTAGTGACAATTTTTTAATAATATTTTATTCTTTGAATTTTTAATTTTTTTCCTTTTTTTTCTTCCTCCTTCCTCCTCCCTCCTCCCTACTTCGGCTCCGGCAACCAGCCAAAGTGCTGGCCGGTCGCCGGACTAAGGTGGCCTAGTGAGCTTGCTTGGACACCACTAGCGGGGCAAGCTCCCATTGGATCTGGCGAGGGGGGCCTCGCCCAATGACAGCGAGGCGAGCCCTTGACGGCGCTGGGTTTGGCAAGGCGAGCCCTCACTAGATTTGGCAAGGGGGGCCTCATTGTCGCTGGGTCAGGCCCCTCGCCAATGGCTAGGCAAATAGCTCACCTAGTGATGGTGAGGGCTCAGGGGCTTGCCTCACCAGTGGTCAGGCAAGCTCGCCTATGTAGCAACGGGGAGGCGAGCTTGTCCGATCGCCAAAGCCAAAGGAAGGAGGAAGGAGAAGGAAAAACCTAAAAATAGAAAAAAAAAAAGAAAAAAAATAAATAATTCAATAATTTAATAAAATAAAATATTATTAAAAAATTGTCGCCGGTGGCCACGTCAGGGTCAATCAACCAATATTGCTCAAAAGGATTGAACTGGCATGATTATAAAAAGTTTAGGACTCGATTAGTCAGAAAAATAAGTTTATGACTAAATTGACATAATTATAATATGTTTAGGCCTTTTTTTGGTAATTTTCCCATATTTAATAAAATTGAGAAAGTTATGTCCAATTCATCGTGTACAATTGAAATATATCATCCCCTTCCTTTCCCATGTCTTTAGTCAAATGACAATTTCAACTCAAAACCTTGAACGGTCTATAAATATGTAAAGTCAATATGTAACCACCAGAAGAACGAGATGCAAGTTGGACTTTGGTGTTGACGCCTCTCGCGTGCAAATCAAATGACGAAACGTTTATGTTAATTTAGCCTGGTAAAGAAACATAGACCAAAATAAACTCAAGGATGTTCTTTGATATAGAACATACATATTTATTAAGTTTGTCAAATAGCATTTGTAAGAAAACCCTAGCCAGCAATTATGCCTCACTTTACACCAAGAGAAAACAGAATCCCTGCAATTGCGGTGGGAAACACTTTAAACCGCTGATTCGATTCTACTGCTTCGTCCAAGGTACTCCCTTAGGTTGTCTGAAGATGGACAAGATCCTCAAATTCCGTTCAAGCCTGTTTAAAAACTAATTCAATCAACGGATGTTTAATGCGGAAGGAATGATGCACATGAAGGATTATCAAACATGCTTCACTGATGGAACAAACAAGGATTAGCCTTCAATCAAACCACGTGCTCAAATTGACAGTTTCAATTGGATCGTGTGAAACTCCTCGGAAGGTGGCTTTAGTGCTAGGATGAGAATTGTTTGGACCGACCACTGGAAGCCAGAATTGGGAGTATGTTATCTCAACCTATACTTACATCCCGAAATATATCTATTTTTTGTTCACTATACTTTGGCACATTTTATAGTCAAGTCCTTCTACTTTTAGTTTATTTAATCAATTTCTTTTACTTTCATGAATTTTCTAATCAAGTTTACCCGACATCAAATCTAACAAAATTCTGGTGGACGATGCAAAAGTATGATGCAAATAAAACATGTGGATGTCCATGCGAATGTGCGTAGAAATGTTTAACCAATATAGTCATCGCTCAGCACATATGGTATGGAAAAAATTGTGTGCACACACTAGTGAACGTCCACATTGGAAATATATCATTCACATTACACTACGAAGTCATTTGACCATACCAAGGTCCCTAGATCAGCCTTGGAGAACAAGAGTGTGGTCGTCGATGACGTGGGTTCAAGAGTCGAGTACCCTCGCACAGCTGCCGGAGACCCAAGCATGTTCGCTATGGGGCTGAACTTAGTCTTAGGGACCTGAAGTCCCGAGCTCGATTGCAAGGGTCTTGGGCCTAGGCATCAAGGTCAAGTCATAGTTTAGAAAAATGATTTTTCAATTTGTAAAAGAGGAAGTCATTTTCTTGAAATTAAGTATATGTTTTTCATTGATTATGAAAAGATTTTATATTGACTCATTTTTCTACGCAATCCATATCCGAAAAATGTTTTTCAATAATAAATTTTTAATGAAACAAACCGCCCTTTGATCTAGAATCTATAATAGATTGAAGGAGAATATGTGGAGACTTTTAAATTACAAGTTGCTATTGTTTATAACATCATTATTCATCTTATAAAAGGGTAATGCCCTTATTGAGATTTCTGCTGGAAAAAAAATCAAGGTTGAAAGATACTTCGTACTCATTCTTTTGTATAAATATCATTAGTATCTCTCTCTCTCTCTCTGTCCGCATTCATTAGCTCTTGTTTTGGTCCAACTTCTAATTTTATTTATGTGATATCCTACCTCGGAATTGTTGATTGAAAAAAGGCCTTTTTATTTTAATTTTTATGAGTGAATGATTTTTTTAATATAATGATTTAAACCAGGCACCTCCAGAGTCAATACAAGATCCGGAAGCACTTTAGGTCATCAAACCTAATCATTCAATTTTACATGCAAGACTAGTTCCAAGCGTACAATATTAGTAATACAGTCCGATTTTAAAAAAAAAAAAAAAAAAACATAATCATCAAATAGACCTGCAGATTATGTCATTGTGATTGGTCATGTGGTCAAGAATCGCACCTAATTTTGAAAAAATAATAATAAATAAAGGTGATGTCCAACAGCTATTTTCCAAGTGAAGACATTTAGACCCGCATCATCACCCTAATCTTTCATTAAAAACATAAATAAATCAGGTAACTTATAGACAATTTTTTTACCTTTGACAAAGGGGGAATTATTTGTTATTTTAGGTAATTAAAAATGAGAAAAACCCTATACAGAGATCTTTTCCAGCTCAAGGGCATCTACGACTTCCTTCTCTTGCGGGATATGGCATGCTGAACAAGATACAACGTCATTTTCTCTTGTGTAAATGAATAGTGCTCTACCCCACCACTTCCCTTTTTTTTTTTTTTTTTTTTTCGTTTTAAACTTTGGCAATTAAACCAAAGACTTCCTATAAATTAAGGGCATTGATTAAAATAAATTATAGTTAGCTTAGCCTAGTCTTAAGATAAAAGGCCCGCTTTTTATTGGATTTAAAGAAACCCATTACTCAATTCCATGCAAGAAGTTTTAGAGGGCAATGACACATTTTGTTCAAGAAATGATATGAAATAGAAACAGTAGTGCCGTTTTTTTTTTTTTTTTGAAATTCATCAGATAAATAAAAGTCTAGTCCCTCACATTCACATATTTTCAAATGCCTAATTATCTTGATTAAAAAATTTACACTTGTAGTTATAGACAATGTTGACGTTTTATAATAGGAATGAATAGTTCTTGTGGAGGGCAAGGAGTAGCCATTATTGCTGAATTTTTAGACCAAAGATAGGGATAGTTTGCACTATCATAATCGGAATATAATTAACTATATTTGACATTCGTACTATGTTTGTTTTAGTTAATCTGTCATTAACAACTCATTTACAATTTAGGCATAAATTCTTTTATAAAAAATACAAAGATAAAAAAAGTCTCGGTCAAATAGAACGAATAATCAAAGAAATTTGGACGTACACTTTCTTTATTTTTGTGGGAAAAAGCTAGGTCTACTTTTGCTTTTCATTATTACTGATTCTTTAAAAAAAATTTATTCAATTAAGCTAATAAATTTTATTAGAATATAATTTTAATGATTATCGTTTATTCATATGATCCATTTTTTTTGGATTAAAATCAAATCAGTAACTGTAGCGTTCTCTCCTTTTAATAAAGTGGTTAAACCACAACGTAATAATCTATGAACGACGTTGTCAAATAAGTTGGGATTTAGTCTTTGTCTTAATTACATAAGAAATTGTTAGGCGTGGTTAAATTTACGTGTTCACATGTAATAATCTATTAACGGCGGCTGCTTAGCGTGCGGCAACCAATGGTTGTGAGTTGGGCTACAGCTAATTTATGCTCTTAAAAATGAATTGGATAAATATATATATACTCAGACAATATAATTCATAAGTTTTCCACTATGTCATAGGTTTTCCATGTTCAGGAAATTGACAGGTTCTCCATCTTTGTTGGCCCACTTCTTACGAACTTTTAGATCATGTGAATTCCACGTGATTTACAGCATGATCTAATGACTTGTACGATATGGACTAAAATAGATTAAGAATATCCCACCACAATCGCCGCTGCCATAGCCCTCCCATCTCCATCTCACGTCAGATCTAAGGCGGTGCCAGTCCACCGTCGACGACATTAACGACCTTGGATCCGAGGTCTTTCGGTGGTCGAGGCCAATGTCCTCAAGACGGACGACGACCACCGAGGAGGCGTTGCTCCTCCGATTTCTTATGTTTATCCCCCAACTTATCCCCATCACTATGTTCTCTCCTCTACTACTTTCATCCGCCGTTTTTGTCATTATTCGCCACCACCTTCATGGCGTTAAACCTACATGCGCACATGAAAATAATACTAAAAATAAGTGCATAACCAGCAATAACGAATGGATGTCCGCTTACCACTTTTAGAATAATTAAATATTAAATCACATATTCATTTTACAGCCTAAGATTTTAAAATAATTGGCACAAATCTCACAGAATCTTATATGGTATTAGTAGGGGTGTGCAACCGGACCGAGTATACCCGGGAATCGGACCAGCCCACTCGGTAAACAGGATTGGGGACCGATTCCCGTTGAAACCGGTCTGGGAATCGGTTCCCAAAATTCGGAACCGATTTAAATCAGTTCGAGAATCGGGTCCAATTAATTACCCACCCAGAAACCGGCTTTCGGACCGGTTTTGGAACCGGTTTTGTAAGTATAGGTCCAAAATCCTACTTTTTTGCCTTATTTATATTCTTACTCATGCAATCACACAACATTTTTCTTCTTGGCTCTCTCAAACACGCACGGCACTCCTCCTTTGTCGTTCATCTTCCTCACTTGCTTCCCTCTCTCATTGGCTCCCTCTCGCACCATCCGACGGACGGACGGTGTTCATCGCCGCCAAATTCTTGTGTACCACATGGATTGTTCGCCTAATTTCTCTTTTGTAGGATTTGTGCTTCTATATAAATGAGTAGCTTCATATGGTAGTTGTGCAAATAAGACTAATATTAGACCCATGTTTGTTGCTAATTTTTTGCCTTATGATTTTATTTATTATAATTAGTCTTTTGGATCCTTAATTTTACGTTTAGTCAAAAAGTTTATGTATTTATTTATTACAAGTACTTAATGTTTTGATAGAGGATTATGTTATTTTCTCGTGTATTAATATAAAATTCAAACTCGTATAGGATATCAGAAGATTGCAAAAAAAGTTCCAATGGAAAGAGAGTTGACTTTAGAACTAGACCGAAAAAACATAGGGGGGTCGGATACAGAATCCAATGCAAATTGGATCGGATATAGGGTTCAAAAAAGGGGAATCAATTATAATAGGGTTGGGTACAGGGTCCAAGTCTAAACCCTACCACCCTAGACTCAATCACCCCTAGATATCAGAGTTGGAGGTCCTGAATTCAAATCTTTCCAGACTCTATTTACCTTCTCAACTAAAATAATCTACTCCTAATACTAAATTGGTCTCACAAAATCTCATTATCAAGTACTCTCGACTTTTGTGGAAATCAACCCAATCCATATGATCGTCCATTAAATTATGTGGGTCCAAAATGAGCTAATGACTTGTGTGGAATAAATTTTGCTAACATGAGTACTCACATGATCTAACGACCGGGTAAGATAAGCCAAAAGTACCTACCAAAAAATGTGGTCGGATCGCCACCCGATCTAGCCCCTCGTGCAAAGTGAGCTGACCGTTTCGAGAGTACGCAATAGAAAGCTCGACACATGGGTCACCTCACCTTGACTTTGACTCTCGCATAACTTAATGAGAGGTCGATTCGAGCGTTTCGTACCTGCCTCCTCTGTGAGCGTTCTCACCATGAACCATACGAAAGAAAGAAACGACTGCGCATTTTCTCCATGGAGACGAACCATCTTTGCGCTCAGTACAAGAGTGAAATGGACAGGACCACCATCCCAAGACCTCGATATTAAAATCAACCCCCACGCCCCTTCCATACGAGAGAAGCAAAGACGCCCGAACCACCCATTCACCCGTCACTTTCACGCCCCTTTACGAACGCCAACAGGCCCTCTCCCTCTCCCTCTCCCTCTCCCTCTCCCGTCACAGATCACATCCGACCATCCGAAAGCTAAAAAGCAAAAGGAGGAGTACATCATGATGCACATCGTCCCCCACAACTTCACCCCAGAAGGAAGCCCCCCGGGTCCATACTTTTCATCCCCCCCCCAATGTTCAACGCGAAATCAATCTTTCTGCCCACTACTCGACCCACCAGAACCGGGCCCGCTGACTACCCACTGAAACGACACCCCATTAGCAGTTTCCCTAGCAAATTAACTGCCGGGCTGCCAGGTTCGCCGAGTAGCCACGTCTTCCCTCCCTCCTTTCCCCATGATTTCCACCAATTTTCTCTGTTTCTAATTTTGCGTTATTGGTTTTGCAGATGAATCCTTCAGGAACATGCCAAAAGCCAGAACAGGCAGAATCAGCAGGCGGGAGATCCCCCAACCGCAAGGATCGAATGGTAAAGACCAGTTTCTGTACCAACCAGTTTCTGTACCGACCCTTCATGAGCTAGCAGCATACATGAATACATTGCATCTGCCCTCTCTTGCTTTCATTAATGTACACTGTCAAGTTTGTCCACCTACAGCTCTCACATGATATTAGAGCATATCGCCAACAAAAGCAGACATGTTTCGTATGTTTTCCCCACATAATCTAACCTTTTCTAAGATAAACCGTTGTTTCAAAGTACATTTTTTTTTTTTTCGTTTCAAAGTACATTCAACTGCTACACCTAGTCACAGTTCATCATCTGACGGCAAGCAACTCATCAGAAGACATCATCAGATTTGTTCACTAAGGTTGCATGACTAATGCATGCTAATTTTGTACAACCAAATGCTTAGTCAGGAGCCTACCGAAAAACCAAGTTCAGTATACACATTAGCACTACTGATCCTACCGAAACTAGCAGGTTCATTTGCAACCACACATTAAGCTAGCTCTTTGCAGAAGATTTCAGCCGCATACACCAAGCATGATGGACCTACAAACCTGAGCTTCTCAATGTTTCATTGTTATGCTTAAGTGGATGCTTCGGTTGCCAACAACACTGGTGATCCTCCACATAATAACCACAAAGCGCACTCTTCTTTCTCACAGGCTGGTCTCCTTTCAATTGCTCATGCTGGAAACTCCTTTTGGTCGAGAACATGGTAGATGAATGATCCACATTTTCCCGCTGTAAGAATGGAAATTTGCAATCTCTTCCCTGTCTTTGGTCACACAATGTGCTTGCTTCCCGAGCACCATCACAGCCCATGTCTACAATCTCTTGAGGCTGACTTTTTTTGGTGCCAATACCTTCGACCAAATGGGGGCCCAATCGCAAAGACAGATCGCACACGATCTCGGGTGGCTGCTTGAACATTGCTGATGCATCTAAGTTTTCAACTGGGTAGCTTCGAAAATTTCTCATGGTGTTGGAGCGGGAGCACAGTGGCCCAAAATGGGATAGATTTGTTTTGGGTTGTGGGCGACTGCCTTGATAATACAAGGGATAAACCGAGTATGATTTTAATGCAGGGTGAACTTGAGTGGGTGACGGCTGGTCCACATTACGGATAAAAGATGTATAGTTCGGTTTAGCTGAATTAATTGACCCAAGTCTCGAATGATTTGGATACCACAAAACTGGGTCTGAAGTAATAGTCTGATTTCCTGGACTAGCCTTCTCCATAATGCCATGAGGATCACCTGTCTGTTCCTGATAATTCACGCTCAGATATCGCTGAGGGCTATTGTTCCTCTGGCTCCTCGAGGCTCTTCTTGGCGTGCAGCCGAGAGTAAGGGCAGCTACAAGAAGAGTTATTACGCATAACTAAAAGAGAATGAACGGATTATACAATTTGACTTAAAAAGGTGAATGGTTGAAAAAATTAGCTTGGACGCAAACAATATACGGAGTCAAAACATAGTGAATCACATCACATCACACGACAAAGTGAGCCTGAGCATAGACATTGCAAATCAAGAATCCACACCAACCAAGCCATACAGATCATACATTGCAAGAACCCAATCATAGGGAAGATAAAGATGAGAGCTTTACAAGAAAACCAGAAAAAAAAAAGAAGAAAAAAGATACACTCAGGTTTTGTCACCTTCAATGCATGGCTGCAGTAGGTCTCCAGTCTCAGTACTCTCATCAAGTCTGATTATTGTGTTGATAGCATCGTTTGTACGGTCCAGAAGCGTTCCAAGATCCATGTACTCTGCCTATTTCGAATGCATTCGAGGTAGCCAAAAAGAAATCAATCAATGCACCCCTCCACTATGTACAAGACTAGGTTCAATCGTTAAATTCTCTGTAGTCTCAGACGAGGTTCGACAGAAAACTTCGAGGTTTGAAACAACCAAAGAACTACAATTACCTCAGAGTTGGCCTTGGAGTACATGATTTCTTCAGCTTTCAGGACAACAACAGGAAGCTTCTCTTGCCATTCCTTGTTCTTCTTAGTAGGTAAGCTATGAATCTCGTTCACAACTCTGAATTTCCAACAAACCAGCACGGATTACCACCAAACAAGACATGCAAATACACAAGCATTTTCAGAAGATGCCGAACAAACGAATTTAAAGAAAAAAAAGTTGAAAGTCAAAGATGGACCTGAAAATGTCTTGGATGAGAGAACCTCTAATGGGTTGGTGTCTCTCACTGTGCCAAGCTTTCCTAACACATTCGTAAGGTCTTGGGCCAGGTCTAGGCATCCTCCTCAAGAAAAGAACAGTAACGCACAGGAATATGGGAAAAAAGAAACAGAGAGCCCTGCTTCTTGCGAGGAATGTGAGGGGGAGAGAGAGAGGGGTAAAAATCAAAGCTTTGCGGTGACTTGCGGTGACCTCAGCTTCCTTCTTCTTCTCCTTCTTCTCACTTGTCTTCTCACTTGCGACTCTGAGTCTCTGAGCACTCGCTCTCACGCTTTTTTGATCAGTTGCAGTACAAAACTAAGCAAAGCGGCATGGGGAAGAGATGGAGAGAGAGAGAGAGAGAGAGAGAGAGAGAGGAAACAATTTTTTTGTACAGACCAGGGCGCAGTTGAATAGGACCCATTTCCTTAATTTAAAAGAAGAAGAAGAAGAAGAAGAAGAAGAAAATGATACATTTGGCTGAAATCTGCTTGTCACATTATCTTTAAACACTCATTTCACAAAACAAAAGGTACAGAAGACAATTTCCAGAAAACCATGAATACATAATTGAAAATTTATGCTTGAGTTACAGAAGAATGATGATCAATTTTTTTTCTAGATCAATATATTGTGCAACTTGATTAGTATTTATCTATTTTTTGATCAATGAAAAGAGGAGTTGGGTATTTTATGATTTCTCTATTTTTTTAATATTTGTTGTCAAAACCAGGCACTCAATTATTTGGGGGGAGAAGGTTGAATTGATGGCTTGGGCGTGTCCCCCACTCATCCACATGCCTGCTTCCCCTAGCCCCACGAGTCTCTCTCCTTCTCTCTCTCTCCCCACTTTTCATTTATTTTACTGAAAAACATGAAAAGAGATTTTTTTTAAAGATTTTATTTACTAGTGTTTTAGAAAACTTTTAAAGCAGCTAAGTATGAAAAGTTCATAATCTGTCGTTTCACTATTCTAACAAATCGAAATAAAAACTTATTGATTATGCATTTCGAGGGCACATTAAAATGAGAAATTAAACAAGAAATCTACAAAGATGTAGAAGTGTTATTATTAATACATATCCCGTCTCTTATCTATGTAATGTTTATGTTCTCTCCACAAACTAAATTTTTGGGTAGGTCTTCTAACGTAATACGAAAGTCGGGTTTTAACCCAAAATTCATGTCAAACACCACATGTCAATTTCTGATTCGGCTTACATCTAAAATTGGGACGTTAACGTAATTCACGTGGTTGGTTTATAAAGATTTACGTTATCTTTCCATGAAGGTGGCCACTTTTTTATCTGCTGTTTTAAAAAATTCGGATTGAATATTTTAAGGGCGATGCCGGGTCGCTATCGGTGGGAGGGCGTAGGGGCACTAGCAAACCCCAACCTCTACTCAAGTCGCTTTTCCTTCGTGAGGCTCGCGGAGGCCTTTTGTGACAGGACACAATCAAAAGCCTCTCCTCCGTTCTCACGTGTTCCCTCTACTTGTGGGTCACAGAGAGGGAGAAAGAGAGAGAACACGTGAAATGCGAAATTTAACCTTGCCTTCTTTTTGTTCCCTGGACGGGTGACTGAGAATATGTCTGAAATGATCGTAAAATTCCATGTTTTTGTCACTTTAGTTCCAGGTTTGAGGTTAGCGGAAGTGATTCCTAAATCTCGGATCAATCGAGAGTGGACGAACATTAAGCACTGTCGAGAAATTAAGGAGGAGAACATGATAAGCTCTCAGAGCGTGCTAAGTCTCGAATCGATCTCCAGCTCACCGGCTGACTAATCTCTGGCCTCCCGGAAAGCGCGCCTTTCCAAGCCATGGCAAGAGGCATTCTCTCGTCCAGAGAGATTCTCTCTTATGGGTGCTTGCGCCGTGGCGATCACGTTTGCTTCCTTATGCGACTCTCTTTTGCTTATGATTTTTGTCATCCTCCTGGATGGAAAGGCTGAGGGAGTCAGGGAGGTCTTTTGCTTCTTGATAAGTTTTATGGTATGTCTGGTTTCAAGACTAAATCCCATGAAGACAGAAATTATCCAGTTGACTCATATGATGAGTCTCTTGCTGAAATCATAGAGAATTCTGGTTTTAATCAGGGAGAACTCCTAGTTAATACTTGGGATGCCTCTAATACCAGGGAAATAGACCCGGGGGGGGGGGGAGAGAGAGAGAGAGAGAGAGAGGTGTGTCAGCCATTGATGGACAGGACTTTGCAGAGGAGCTAGCTGGATTTCGAGAATCTTTCTTTTGCAGGTGGACTGCAACCGGTTCCCCTGTTGCACAAAGCATTGCAAATTATTGGTGCAGTGTCTTCAGCCTTTTGAAGAAAGTTACCAAAAGGGATTCGAAGTAAGTGCAACTCTTTTCTCTGGAAGGGTTGTGTTCTATGTCACGTTTGGTTGGCAATGATGAAAGGCTGGCTCTCTTTGGGTGCCTTGGATTGACATCGACAGGCTAAAGGGAAGGAGCTTTTTAATCACTTCCCATTGTAGCTTCCTCTTCTTATTCATGGAGAGAAATTTCCAAATTGAGAAAGCTTGCCAAACCTTTGATTGAAAAGATCATTGGAAATGGCAATAATACTTTCCTCTGGCCATGACATTAAGCATCTAGATGGCCCTCCTCTGGATAGAGGTGGTTTTGGGGGATGTACATGGATCTGGCTTTATCTTTTCAAAGCTAAGGTTGCTGCTGTGTTTGCCAACCTGAATTGGGTGCGGCCTAATGCTCGATCTGATGTTCTGGTTCGCATTCAAGCTGCTATCTGTCGAATTCTATTTCCTAATGCTAATGAAGACAGGACAGACTGGACGGCTGCCGAAAACAAGTAGTGCACGGAGTGTGCTAAAGAATCGCAAGACCAGACATGGCTTGGTCTCATCTGTTTTGGTTCCTTTTAACATAACTGTTGGATTTTGTGGAAGTGCGTGTGTGCAAGTGTGTATTTATGAAATATGGGTGGATATAAGTGGACTGCTACGGCAGGGATATGGATGAAAACTTTTATTATGATAGTTGGTACTACAAAGGTGGGAGCATTTCTAGTGTTCTGCTTGCAACCTCCATTCTCAATAATTCTAGACAATCTTCAACCTCCATTCTGATACCACTGTTGGATTTTTGCGGAAGCATGTGTGTGTGCAAGTGTGTAGTTGTGAAATATGGGTGGATATAAGTGGACTGCTACGGCAAGGGATATGGGTAAAAACTTTTATTATGATAGTTGGTACTACAAGGAGGGAGCATTTCTAGTGTTTTGCTTGCAACTTCCATTCTCAACAATTATGGACAATCTTCAACATGAATGCTGCTGCGAAGTTCTCGCCTTCATGATTAAGTTAATAGTTTTTAGATAATTCTAGAGAAAATGGATCACAATTTTCAACAATAACGAAGCAATTCTTCCAATCTCATGGCTTTTCATAGACGAAGGATAGAATGATGTCTTGGAGCTTGTTTGTTGACCCTATCTGCTGTTCATGCGATATTGCTGCTGAATTGAGGGACCATCTCCGAGCTTTTCTTTCGCGAGGACCATATGGATTTCCATTCAGACGCTCCGCCTTCCTGGGACGTTGAGCTAGCTTGGTCTTTCCCTGGCTTCATGGGTCCCTCTTCCCTTATATCTTGTATAAGCTGAACTTGGACCGGCTACTTCGAAATGTAATTTTCAGAGGTTCTTATGCTTTCACTCGGGGCATTCTTATTGTGCTCATGAGAACTTTGTAAGCAGGGTTCAATTGCTTCGGGTACTTGGTGGTTATAAATTCTTACTTATCGGAAGAGATTAAAAGGATAAATTATTGAATGAGAATTTGAAATCTGAACTTTCTTGCTGAATCTGAAATAATCACATTAGATAATAAATATCTGAGAAAATTATTTAAAAAGTCCTAAAATCTATTGCACATGTGCTAACTCAGTCATAAACTTCTCAATATAACTAATTTAGGATGTGTTTGGTAATATTTATATTCTTGGGAACAATTTTTATTCAGAAACAATGTTTTCCATCTCTATTCCTTGAACAAGTTTCTGATCAAAAGAATGCGTTTGATAACTATACAATTTTTTTTTTTACCTAAGTAGAAAAAGAACATAAACACATTTGATATGACCATCAATTTTTTTTTTTTTGGATATACAAATTTTCTTTTAGCTTTTTAATAATTTTATGAGATTTTTCTAATTTTCTTGAATTTTTTCTTTTCTCTTTTCCTTTCTTCTTCTTTCTCCTCTAGCCAGTTTGCCAAGCCTCAATGATGGCAAGCAACCAATCAGAGATGAGAGTTGATGAACTAGCTAGCCTCGAGAAAGCCTAGCCGCTTCAACCTCACGATGGTTGGGCATGGTTGGTCTCGCCATAGCTAGGCAAGGGGCAAGGCCCGACCTCGCCTAGCCACTGTGAGGTTAGCTTTGCCCAACCATAGCGAAGCTTCCCCAAGGCCGGTGAGGTTGCTGGACCTCATCTCTAGCTAGTGGCCGATCATCACTAAGGCTTGGCGAACAATAGAGGAGGAAAAAGAAGAAGAGGGGAAAAAAAAACATTGTTTCAAAAATTGTTCCCTAAAATGCAAAAGCATGTTTTTCTACTTTTTATTTTTATTTCAAATCTATTCCCTACCTACTAATTTGTTCTAGGGAAAAGAAAAATTAACTAACATAACCAAATGAATTTCTTTTCTTTTTTTTTTGTTCCTGAAAAAAAAAGAATAGAAAAATAGAATGGTTACAAAATAAGGCCTTAGTCATAAATCTTTAAAATTGTGCCGATTTAGTCATAGACCTTTTAATTATTTGTCAATTTAGTCTTTTTGGCAATTTTAGCTAGAAGTCGTTGGCATAATAGTTTAGTGAGCGAAAATTATCTTATGTGGTACAGTCGACATTGATGTAAACAATTTTTAAAAAAAAATTATGATTTTTAAAAAAAAAATTTTCTTACCTTGATTAACGACCTTCACTAGCCACAAGCAAGGGCATGCATGGTATGGGCAAGGGCTTGGAGGCCCTCATCTAGATTTTGATGAGGGTTGCCGGCTATTGCATATGATTAGTAAGGATCGATCAACGACCTCATTGGATTAAGTGTTAGGATAAAAAAAGGAAAACAAAAGAAGAAAAGAAAATCAAATAAAAATAAAAATAATGGTTAATACCCTGAAAAACCTCAAACGGGTACATATGTGACAAATTTACCTCAAACTAAGTTTTTGATCATGAAAAAAAACCAAACTGATACTCTTATAACAAATATATCACAAGTGACCACAAAAAATCCAAATTCGGTACATTTGTGACAAATTTATCCCAAACTAATTTGTCCAACTGCTACAAATACCAAACTAGTATATTTGTGACAAATATAGCCTATATTAAATTGGATTAATAACAGAAAAAATCACAAAAAATGATACAATTGTAAAATCACAAACTAGTATACTAGTTTACTGTCACTTGTCATCCAACTTAATAATTTGACAGTAAAATTTAATGAAAACTAAATGAGGGTGAATTTATTACAAGTATACACCAGTTTATAATAAATTACACAGGGTTTTTTGTGGTAAAAAAAATAGTTTGTGGTAAATTTATCATAAGCATACCGGTTTGGGGTTTTTCGTGCTATTAATCCCAAAAATAATAATCATGATAAATTTATAAAATTTTAAAAAATTATTCATGTTAACATTGGTCGTGCCACTTAGTACAACAAATGATGACTAGACTGTTGCATCAATTATTTCCGACCTAATTGGTCGGAACAACTATATTGACAAATTGTCAAAATGTTTAGAATTAAATTGATGCAATTATAAGATTTAAAACTGAATCGGCATATGTGCAATAGGTTTAATACTAAATTGGCCAAATCATAAGGTTTATGACAATTATTGCTTGAATTGCTAGAAATAATTAGTCAATAAAAAAATTATCTTAATTGGCAACAAAATAAGTCTAAATATTTTTATGGACAATAGAAATACTTTTTATTAATTTATTTTTCTAGTGATACAAAGGATAATTTTAACAAAAATATTTTACAAATCATTCGTTTTTCGTGAAACAAATAGAGCCTTATTAACATGCTCTAAACCTTTTCATAAAACTAATACATAAATGAAATTTTATTTTCACATAACACAACATAACACTTGAATGCACCTAATTATTGGCAATGTCCAAAAATGTTTTTATAGTGAAAATGATAAGTTTAACCAGCAACATATTATTCTTACAATCGTGAGTGATTATTTAGATAAATTTGAAAGTACGAATCTTGGGAAATTGTTAAATTTAAGTTTAGAGAGAATTTCGTGACCCTAGCAAAAGAAATTGAAATCCATCTAGCTATCCTGCACTGAATTTTCTTATTTAATGTACTTGTACAATTAATTGTGAAAAAGTTCAAATAAGAACTTGAAATAGGGTCATTTTTTCAAAAAATAGTCCAAAGTAAATTTTGTTCACTGGCGGCCAAATTTTTGCAGGCTAGCAAGCATGTGCATATCATGTGCCAATTTTCTTGTCATGACTAGGGGCATTTTTGTCCAAGAGATTTATTCTTCTTCTTCTCCTCCTCCTCTCTCTTTTTCACTCTTTTCTTCTTTCTTTGTCCTAAGCTTCACTCTCCATTCATCTTCCTCTTTCCCAAACGCAGCCAATTCTTCATCAATTGTAAAAGCTTGACATTCGTTGACGATGGCTTGGACTTAGATGGTGGCTACTGGCAAGCAGTTGGAGGACATGACAATGTTGACAACCACAAAACAAAGCCCTAGGGCTTGATTTCAATGCTAATTCAAAGCTAGGTGGCCTCCAATAGCGGTAGTGATGATCGGCGAATTGCAATGAAAACGATAAAGGCAACTTATCTCACCGCGGTGCAACTTGGATTGTGTCTTAGGACTCGATCCTCACAGCAATTTCCTCGAAGCGTCACGGTGAGTGTGGCTCTTTAATAAATAAATTACTTGTGCATGATCTGATTTTTGGCGATTGCTAGGCTTAGGTGCGTGAATTGCATGGTTTCGGTTTGGGATCCATTATTTGGGGCTGAGCTGGGATTCAAAGGCTCAACTAAATCTTATCAATGCACACTATTATTCGCTCCCTCTTTATGTGTTATTCATCCTCTTCTGCAAACGACTTCGTCCCCGGCAAACCCGTCCGCACTTATATCCCCACATCAACTTGGCTGCATCGGTAAATCTCACACCCCTATTTTTCCAAGCCCCCTCGAAGGACTTCCTTTCAGAACATCCGTTAAAGACTCGACCAAAACCTTTTCTTGAGATACACACAACATATCTCCAGAAAATCTCATTATATAAACTAAAAAACTTGTTGGGACTTCCAAATTCAAGATTTCGACGCCAGTGGCCTTTTCTTGCGAATCGCTTTCCAACTTATTGCAAGTTAATTAGACAAATATATTGTAATAGCGCATGAAAAAGTACTAAACGAACTAGATAAGAAAGAAATAAGTGAACTAAAAGATTCTAAATTTGTCAAGAAAGTGCAATTGAGTTTTAAAATTTTCAAAATATGCAATAAAATCCTAAAACTTATCATGTAAGTGCAATCAAGTTTTAAAACTCTCAAAAAGTGTAATCAATTCTAAAACTTATCACAAAAGTATAATCAAATTCTAAAATCTTCAAAAAATACAATCAACTAAATGACCTAGTTGGATCAGTTTAATGAGTATTAGGACTTGATTGTACTTTTTAAAAATTTTAGAACTCAATTATACTTTGTGACAAGTCTTTAAGACTTAATTGTATTTTTTTATTGTTGTTTTGGGACTTAATTACACTTTTATGACAAGTTTTAAGACTTTCCATACATTTATCCCAAAAAAAAAAGTAAAAAAAAAAAGTGGGAGACTTTGTTCTAATCTAGGTAAGCAAGTTCTCGCCATAAAATAGTTGAAAACATCTTTGATAACCTAGAGCATGAGCAAAGGATTGCAAAAGTAAAGCAAAAATGTGGAAAGTAGAAGTCTCAGTCATAAATATTACTGACAATGGAAGTTCAAATTAGTGGTTTTAAATTACACACTTATTATTAGATGCCATGGAATGTTGCACAATTGTGCTAAGATAGAGAACAAGAAAAATACACAGACTTGTTTCAAGTTCTAAGTTTTCAATTCCACCTAAAACCTACCAATCAAAATAGCTTCCCTAATTTTTGGAACCCGAAACCTATCTTATATACTTTAGAACCTAGAATCGGACCAATTCTCAGATTTCCGATTTTACTGTAGAACCATACTCACCCTTACTAAGCTCCACTATTTGCTCATCTTCCTCTTTACCCAACATGGCTAATTCTTCATCAATCACAGGAGCTTGACAATGATCAATGATGACGGCTTGGGCTTAGATGATAACGAGGGATAAGTAGCTAAGGGATGTGACAATGCCAGCAACCCTAAAATCAAGGCCTACGGCTAGATTTCAGTGATGATTCAAAAGCGGGCAGAGACAACACATCCTCTAATGACAATAGTGATAATCAATGAATGGCGGTGAAAGCTTGAGTAGCTTCCAGGACAACAAAGGTAATTAGTCTCGGTGTGGAGTAGTTTAGACTGTGTCCTAAGCGTGCATCCAAAAAATTCCTACATTTATTAGTACAATGAGTTTGGTTGTGATGAATGTCACGCATAAGAAATTTATGCAATCAATTAATGTGACTATTACATTTAAGCGATCGGTTAAAAATTTATTATATTAATTATTTACTTATATTTGAAAAACTTTACTAAACATTTTGACATGTTCAAAATATTTTTGGATTTATCGATATTTAGAACAAACACTAGTTTTCTTACTTATGTACTGATTTCTTTGATTCCTTAGTAATTTTATAGAAAAAGCTACTTTGGAAAGTTGTGTTTTTTTTGGCTCTCTCTTCCTTTGGCCAGTGAGACTTTGAACTTAATACTAGCTTTCCTCCATCGGAAAAGTGAAACATTGAACTTAACTTATGTTGATGTCATGCCTATTTCATCAATACTAACTTCCGGTTCATTAATACAAGGGGTGACTTACTTCTTTACTTGGCAAAAAATAAGCCATCTTTCATTTGAATCCAAATATCTCTTCTCTTAACTTATGAGAATGTGCCACTTGCCTAAGCAATTCACCTAGAGGCCACATGAAGATTTTCTATTGGAACACTTACCCCCTCCACCCTTTGATTCAATGATTTCAACCTATAAACATTAAATTCACTAACCATGGTTAACCCATCTCCTCTTTAATTCCATGTTATGGCCATGTATAACATCAGGAGAGAGAGAAGAGAGAGAGAGAGAGAGAGAGAGAGAGTTCCCAAGACAAGGCCACACTCCAGTATTTCATCAATCACTTTCCACTTTTCTTTCAACTTTCATTTTTAATTCTAAGAGTAAAAGCAAAAGGTCCCACGTTTGTATTTGATTAAAGTCTCCAATTCATTTTCAGGTTTGGATGAGGTAAACTCGTTAATTGCCTCAATGGGTTTGTCATTTTTAAGGAAAAATCATTGACTTTGGTTTTGTTTTATTTTGAAGAAAAACTAAAGCCTTGATTTTATGCAAGCTATTATCAAGGTGAGTGAAAACTCTAGGCGCTAATAGCGATGAGCATATCAGACCGCCCAAATTGGGAGCCACCTAGATCGACTAGTTTGGTCCGATTCTCGATTCCATAAAAATGGAACCGGTGATTTTTGGTTGGGTTCCCGATTCTGGTGAGAACTGGACCAAACCAATTTGTTTTTAAAAAAAGCAATAAATCCTAAAATAGACTACTTAATTTTTTAAACACATATATATAAATTAAATTTACAATAAAATCTTCATGGAGTGGCTAGTGCCGTCGGATTAGACCGAATGAAACCATCTGGTAGGGCCATTTGGGAATCGAGGACTACACCGGTCCCAAAATTAGGAACCGGTCCTCCTGGTCCAATTCCCAATTCCACTTTGGAACCCAATTGGACTAGGAATTGATTACCCCTAGGCACTAAAGTAAGTTATTCTAATAAGTACTTAACTAGGTTGTTTGATGGGTGTTTACTTTAAATGAGTTTTATGATCATGTGTGAGTTTGATAATAGCATACTAGATTCCTCATTTGTGTGAATTTTGATAGTGGTATGTGGGTTGATAATTTTAATTGTTATGATAAGAAGTATGAGTAAATTATTTGGTGATTGATAGAATTTTGGTGAAAAGAGTGTAAAAAGGGTAAGAAATGAGAAAGTTATCGATTTCAGGGGGTTACCAAATATGAAGAGTTACCGATTTAAGTGAGTCAACGAATCTAGAAGTTACTGAATATAGGGGTTACCGATTTTCAAAAAAAAAAAAGTTTACATGCTTTCTATTCTCTAGATATCTTAGTCTTTCATATGTTATTAAGCATCATTATACAATAAATACATGTCTATTACAGTTGAGAAGGGTATGCATGGAATATTGATATTGAATATGTTCAATCGATGATGGTTAAGTAAAATAGTGTGGTGCATTGAATGTTGATGTCAATCTTATTTATGTGCAATAGTGTTGCATGATAACATTGAATGTGGTTAAGTAAAATAGTGTGGTGCATTGAATGTTGATGTCAATCTTATTTATGTGTAATAGTGTTGCATGATAACATTGAATAATGAAAAAGAAAAGTGTTGTCATCCATGTGAGGGTGTTGACATTGCCCCACGTGTCGCGATATCCCGTGTGAGTGTTTCAAGATGCCCCATGTTTAAAATTATGTATGAGTATAAAGAGATGCCTAGTGGGCGGAAGTTGCGAGATACCTCAAAATTGAGATGCTCCGAGAGTGTTTAGAAGGAAAAGTGAAAAAGATGATGGATGCTTACAAATGTATATGATATATGCATGTTGATAAAGTACCAAATATTACTAATAAATCAAGAAATTATATGTCATACGTGTGCATTGATTGAATTAAACCATGGATTTGTGTGAGGCACTTGTAAAGAAAGTGAGGCCTATGCTCATGCATTGATTATATTGTTTTGAATTCTTGTAATTGTTATATTATGGCAGATGCGAAAGTGCACTCATACTATAGAGATTTTACTTGCTATATACTTCGGCTCATTTCTTTATTTTTCTTAAACATGTAGGATGGCCCTTCTACTGCCGCCGCTTTTCGGAGCCTTGGTACACATTAAGTACGGATATGAGGATGTCGTGTTGCTTAATTTATTTTTGCGACTCGACTCAATTCAATAATTTCATTTTTGGCTTTGATCGTTTTTTTTTTAATTTATGTTTCTCGATTCTTGAACCATTTCCATGCGGGTCCCAATTAAACTGTGCAGGTAATTTGGGACCGACTGAACAAATTGAACCGACCGATCCAATTTAGGGATCGCCAAAGTTGCAAAGAGATGGGCGGTTGGGATCAATCCAAGGTCCATGTATAATCCCGAGGCCTCAGTAAAGCTTTCGCGTTAGGTAATGATGGATATCATTATTCTTTTCGGTGAGTGCCGACCAAATTGCACCCTAAAAAGGATCAACCGATGCTTAAACGCCCCGTATAATTCACATGAATTAAATCACAAGATAAGATACACATGAATATCCAATTTTCACATAATCTAGTCATTCATAATAATTACTCAAACCTCATGAACTGTCGAGATCGCTTATTTTGCCCTGCTTCCATTATTTGTTCATTTCTTTAGACTGTGATCGGTTTTGTATAACCTTTGCTCCTAACCCTCCCGAAAGAACGCTAGAACGGAGGCTCGGGTCCCTCGACAAGGCCGAACCTTAAAACGTGACAGCCCCACGATTTTCAGGCGGCACCACCACCATCTTTGCTCGAACTCGGCATGGCCGACGCGTGTGCACCGCCGTGGAAGCACGGCGCGGGCAAGGCTCCATCCCCGCATCCCAAGGCAGAAAAAGGGCCCCGGAAAAAGACGAGACGAGCAGCCGTTCGTTCCTCGTCGGCGTGCGGACGGGGGAAACGTGCATCGCCTGAGACCCCCGCCACGTATCGTCACGAGGAAGGAAGGAAGGGAGGAGGGAAGCGGGGTCGTCGTCGTCGAACGGTTAAGGCAAGATTTTGGGAAGGTTGGATGGTGCTCGAAGGAAAAGTTCATCAGTTATAATGATCTGGGTCATTAAAGGGAAAGATACTGTGAACTGGAAATCCGCAAATGACCTTCCCGACATGGAAAGCGCCATTTGCCGAAAACGGAGCAGGAGTCGGTTTTCGCTCGCTTTCCTCTGTTGCTTTTCGGGGAGTGGGGTTCGGCGAGTGACTCTGCTTAACGGGAGCGCGCCCGATCCGAGCCGTGGATTTAGCATAAGTACAGCCCTTAACCCCACCACCATCTTCTCGCTCCAGTTCCAGATCCCGCTCCTCTCTCTGTCTCTCGCTTTCTCTTTCTCTTTCGGTCGCAGTCACTCGCTTTCCCTTTTGCCCTTTTGTCTTTTTGACCTCTTCTCCTTGTCTTCCCACTGCCTGGCGAGCTGAGCTGAGCGCAGAGGGACGGGAGGTATGTTGTCCCCGAACCCGCTCCCTCTCTTCTGTGCCCTGCTTCTTTGCGTGCCCCTGGCCATTGTCTTCACCATCAACACCGGCCCCGCCGCCACCACCACGACCTCCTCCTCCGCTGCGGACGACGGCGGCGGCGGCGGCGGCGACCCCGTGTCCATACCCGCAACCCCTTTGCCGAATGCCCGGTTCGACATCAAGGCCAACGTCGAACCCAGGATCTTAGAATCAAGAATCCAGACGGACGAACTGCCCATTATCGCAAACGCCAAGAACCCCGCCTCTAACCCGCCGCCGCCGCCGCCGCCGCCGACGCCGCCGGCGTTCAGTTACGACGATGCGGAGGACGAGGCTCTCTTCCGGGTGCCGTCCCGGGTCAGCCCGAATCCCACGCGGCCCAAGAAGCTGGCCTTCATGTTCCTGACCACAACCGGCCTCCCCTTCGCCCCGCTGTGGGAGGCCTACTTCCGCACCGCCCCGCACGACCTCTACAACATCTACGTCCACGCCGACCCGACCCGGCGGCCCGGCCCGCGCTTCTCCGGCGTATTCGCCGGCCGCGTCGTCCCGTCCAAGCCGTCCCGCCGCCACACCCCGACGCTCATCGCGGCGGCGCGCCGGCTGCTCTCCCGCGCGCTCCTCCACGACCGGGGCAACGCCATGTTCGCCCTCCTCTCCCCGTCCTGCGTCCCCCTCCGCTCCTTCAACTTCACCTACCGGACCCTGGCCGGGTCGGGGAAGAGCTTCATCGAGATCCTCAAGAACGAGCCAGGGCGGTACGACCGGTGGGCGGCGCGCGGGCCCGACGCGATGCTCCCGGCGGTGACCCTCGAGGACTTCCGTATCGGGTCCCAGTTCTGGGTGCTGACGCGGCGGCACGCCCGCGCGGCGGCGGCGGACACGCGCCTCTGGTCCAAGTTCCGGCTCCCCTGCCTGCAGCGCGCCCCGTGCTACCCGGAGGAGCACTACTTCCCGACGCTGCTCAGCATGCGGGACCCGCGCCGGTGCGTGCCGTGCACCCTGACCCACGTGGACTGGAGGGGCCGGAGCGACGGGCACCCCCGGACGTACCGGGCGGGCGAGGTGGGCGCCGAGCTGATCCGCCGGCTGAGGAACGAGCGGCCCCGGTACGGCGACGGCGACGGCGGGGCCAACGGGACGGACCTGCTCGCGCACCGGAGGCACGACCCGTTCCTCTTCGCCAGGAAGTTCGATCCTAGGGCGGCGGGGGCGCTGATGGGCATCGCGGAGGACGTGCTCTTCAAAGACTAGGATGGCATTTTGTTTGGTGAGATTTCCCGTTCTTTAGGGGGGAGGCGAGATAATTGTATATAGAGATGGAACAAAGCCTAAGCCTTCTTCGCGTCGTTTCCGTCTTAAGTCCAAAGGATAATTATGATGATGAGTCATGAAGTGTACATCTTTCTTCTGCTTAATCAAAGATTTGGTGGAGAGTGTTTTTTTTGTTTTTAAATCCTTCATGGGTTCTGCGGCTAAGCGTTTCATCTGGTATCCAAAATAATTCGGTGTACATTTTCATATGCCTACATTATTTTATCTACCGGAAGAGAAATTCCTCGTGGTCAAAGGAAAAAAGAATAAGATCTTTCCTTTCAAATTTGGGCCGACGGCAGCCCATCTTCACACTGGTACTGGCCGACGGTAGCCCATCTTCACACTGGGCCCAAATCCCGTTCGGAGAGGATAAGGTTCCACTACGCACCACATATTCTTAATTCTATCTATCACCTCGGATGTGTGCACGTTAGTTTAATCCGACTCAGCTTGATTTAAAGTGTCGATTTCAATGCCACCTTCTAGCAAGGATCCATAAGATTCACTTCTTACTTTCATACAATCGATGCTTGTTTTAGGCCGCTAATCCCCCTCATGTTTAACCTTAAAGGCAATCGATAGCGTAGCATGGGATCGACACCACACGACACAGCGATCGGACACCTAGACATCAAAAGTCGCTTTGGACTGGGTGGCTCTGCTTCACTTTCTTGTCACCACCCCACCCCCCCCCCCCCCCCGCTTTTCTCTCCTCCTATATATTCAAAGGTGCTTTAGGACCTTTTCCTTTTCTTAGGGCTCTCCAGAGCACAGCAGGAAGCGACCAGTAAAGTTGCCAAGGAAACGACACGAGCCCATAAATACAATATTCCGATACGTGGCGTCGCCACTGGGGAGAGGAATCTAGCATCTATGGAGACGGCAATTCGTGTCCGGTTCCAATGCAATTTTACCCAACGCGAGGATCTTCTCCTTTTCTAAGGTCATGTCGTGCTGAACAGTCGTTCTTGTCTGGTCCTATCCGGATCCATAGTGAAAGATTTGTGAATCCATCAGCTTTTGGGGGCAAATTGATTCGATTTGCCCGATAAACACCGGATACATGGATACCACTCAGCCATCGTGGAGATAATGTCGCGATTTGAGTGACCTAAATTTGAAACTCTATACGATCTTTACCAATTTGCAAAGACAATCCAGGTCGACCCCGCCTGGTTAGACTAGTCGAGATAAGTCCGGAAAACACGCGTCAAGGTGCGGAGGTCACGGGAGTCGCGGGATATGCTCCTTCGTGCGGACAACCAGGAGACATTGCCTGACCTCGGTAGGTAAAAAACCAAGAAGACTCCAAAAGCTTCGGACAAGGGGGTAAAGTCCAAAAGTAATATTGCAGTAAGTAGGTTCTTGATTTAGCCCCAATGACGAAAAATCATTCAAAGTCAGGAGGACCAAGGGCTAAAGTCCAAAACTCAAAAAGTCAATTCAAATCAATCACACGAAGTCCTTTTCACGTTATCTGAGTAATTTTCTCCTTTCTTGGCATTTTGTGGGAGGCTATGGACTATCTGTCGTTCTCCATAACTTCTAATGCACCCTATTATTCTTATCTATTTCAGTTGTTTAATCGTTCTGTCTTCGTCAAGTCAATTTGCGGGCTCGAAGCTGGAGTTGTCCAGCCAAAGCAGTCAAAATTGGACCCACGGTTTAACCTTAAGGGAGAGTTGTACATCTGTCCCAAGCTTATACCATGAGCCTTTTCATGACCATCAGAAATCTTTGACACTCATCAACAAAGCAAACAAGCTCTGGATGATTCCAAGTGACACAAGAAACAGAAACCAGAGCGGCAAAAACAAAAATCTAGATTGAAGAACTGAATCCTCTGGAAACATTTCTATGCATACTTGGGACAGGGAACGTTAAAACTGGTTTTGATAGTCAGTCTACTTTTACAAATGAAACAACAATGCATGAAGTCACTACACGATGACAAATTAGTTCCACTTCTGCTAGCAATGACTGCACAAGAGGCCGAATTCATGGAAATTCTAATATTACAAGAAGCACAAACAGGTGCAGGATCCCACTGGATATCAGCATCCGAAAATCTTCCTCAAAATGAATACTCTTTTGGTTCACTCCTCCCTCTTCCACAACCCATGCACCAGAAGTATAAAAAGGATCATAACATAACATACAACTAAAATACATAACTCCAAAACAAAGCAAAAACAGAGTTGTATAGGTATAAGCAAGTCACATCAATAAGGAGAATGATAATACCCAGTCGGCGGCCCCATTCCATTGACCGGTGGCAGGCCATAAGGCATAGGCATAGTAGGTTGCGCAAAATAACTTGCCCCACTGATCTTGGCCAAGGTGGCTTGGCCTCGCATTCCATGCACTGCATACTGCTGCCACACTTGCTGCTCTTGCACAAGCAAATGCTGTTTCTGCTGCATATCTGCCATCTGTACATACGAAGGAGGAGGGACGCTCAATGATGCAGCAAAAGGGTCCTGGTTAACTGTTTGGACAGTTCCATCAGGTGCAGGGAGAGCCAGTACTGGGGTTGTGCTCTTGCCAAGACCAGGTAAAGCGACACTGCTCGCACTACCTCCGCTCAACTGAGCAGTGCTGACATGTTGCCTTACCATTCCCTGGTCATACATGCCATTCAGTAGCAAAGGATCAAGTCCACCACCTAAAGCCGCTTTCTGTTTTGACAAGTTACTGGCTGTCTCGACCAATGCCAATTCCCAATCTTCCTTGCCCGTTTCAGCAGCTGGGTTTTGCCAAGCAGAAGTCACTTCTGGCCCACCATTAGATGGGAATGCTTCCCATGAACCATTGCCATTAGCTGGTGGCCCCGCAAACAGAGCCAATGCAAATTTATTACCTTGATCATCAGCAGTGACTCCCTCATCCCTCAGATCCACCAAATCCCCTGTCACTTGCGGCTTCGGTGGCTCCGGTTCTGGCTCTGGTGGCGGTGCAGGAGTATAATTCTCTGGTGGAGGTAACGCCTTTATCTCATTCATGTCAGGCACAGGCTCCTCCTCCTGAGCCACAGGAGGCAATTCCTCTCTCCTCTCGGGGCTCTTGGGTCTCTTTGCTCTATCCCTCACAAACTCCTCCAATGTCTCCAACAACTTACTGGTAATCCTTTGCACTTCAGGATACTCGGACGATCTTGCCATCCCTGTATCCTTACACCAATTGTAGAAGGCAATCAACTCATCAATTTGCTTGGCCGCACTAGCATAAGCATCGAAAGCCTTGACACAATCTTGGTACTCCATATCAAAAAACTTATCAAGCAAAACAGCCAAAACCTCACAGATATCTGCATATAGCTGAAAACTCTCCTTCACAACAGGGTACAACGCGACCAAGATCAACCTACTATTCTTCGCCAGACCAGTTGGCCTACATGCCAAGAATCTATCCAATAGCCTCTGCAAGTGACCCATTCTTCCGAAAATCCTTTCTGGCTTCATTTCCCTCAGTGGCGTCACTACCCTTCTCTCTTCTTTCCCATCTCTCACCACCACAGCATCACTCATATCCCCATATGACCTTGACCTTCTCGTCCTTCCCCCATAATTCCCATGATCTCCTCTATAATCACCGTAATCATAATCAGACCCACGAGGCGGTGGCGACCTGAAATCATCTCTGCCTCCATACCTATCCTCACTGTGAACACTACCACCACCATGAACACTTCTACTAGGACCACTGCCACCGCCACACTTTCTATCAAACAGAATCAGCTCAAACCTCTGATCCAGATACATACCATAAGTCCTCACAAAAGCAGAGTGGTCCCATGAGCTAGAGTGAGCCTCATCTCTAAAATCAGACAGATTCAACAACCTAGTACCACGCCTGGTCGCATACATTATCTCGTCCTGGAAAATCGGGTCTCCATCATTCAACAAACGATGGATGAGCGTCAGGGACTTGAGAGCCACAATATAATCGCGCGTCTTGCTAAGTCGCTTCGTAAGCGCAGAAACACACGCGTGCACATATCCACGCGAGTACGACGTCAAGTTCAAGATCCGGCGAAGGTACTTCTCGTCAGCGGGATCATCGTCGTGGCTCGTGGCTTTCACAACCGCCACTTCGAGCTCCGGCGCCAAGTTGCTTGCGACCTTCGCGAGGCCGATGCTCGTCTGGTCCTTGACCGCCCCGAGGGCTTTGCGGATCGTGCTTTGAGACATCTTCACACCTCACCCTCACCTACCAAAACCGCAAAGAAAAAAAATATAAGACTAAATTCATAAGCTTGCCGAAAGGAATCGCTCAACGAATGAAGAAGCAACGTCCACGGTTTAATCTCACTAAACCGACCACACCAGCAATCCTCAATCGTTACAGTCATGTCACTAATCACGCGATAAACGAAGTATTCAGCTCGACCGTTGGCTTCCCTGAGCAAAACCGCGAAAAGAAGATTTGATCATTTCGCAACGAAAGGTCACCGTGCTTCACCACGATTGACTGCGCGCTAGAGGAAGTGCTGACCTCCGAGAAATTACCTTCGGAGAAAGCGTATCAGATCTGAAGGAAATAAGCTCCGGCGAACTCGAAGCGGCGGCGATCCGCGGACTTTATCCAACGAAATGCAGGTCGCCGAGCGAGCGCGAGGCGGACTCCGCACGGCAGACGGATCTCGACGTTATACCCGCCCCGGTCACCGGTCTTCGTCCTCCTCGTCCGTGAACGGAAAAGGAATGAGGCGGACTCTCTAGAAACGCAATCAGATCCGGTGAGAACGAGCTCCGGCGGCGCCGAAGCTCTGGCGACACCGTTGACTCGGTTGCAGAAGGCGAAACCTCTCCAACGGAGGCCTCCGGGGGGCAACACGGCGAGCTGGCGCGCGGTGGACCGGGGAGGGAGCGGAGTCGGTGCGCGGCCGAGAAACCCGCCGGCTCCCGCTTTCCCTTCGTCTTCCCGAGCCGGAGAACGAAGGAAAGGAGAGCGCGCGCGAGAGAGAGAGAGAGGGAGAACGAGGTCGGAGGAGGCGGCCGGGCCGGCGGTGGTGGCGGCGGCGGCGGCGGCGGCGGCGGAGATGTGGACGAAGGAGCTGCGATTCGATTTCCTCCTCCCGGGGGCAAGAGGCCGCCCCCTTTTGTGGGCGAGAAAGGAAGAAAGAGGTGGGGGACGTTGGGGTTTGGTGCGGGCGGGTTTATTATATTCGAACGTGCAACGGCGTGCGGTTCACGGCGAAAGTGAGGCCCGATGGCGACCCGGCGGCTTCCGTCCGTCGGATCTAGATGCGCGGACTCGGGAACGGACGGCGATCCGGGGGATCTGCTTTGGGTTCTGGTGGGCGCGCTCACAGGAAATCCCTGCTCCCTTCCGGGCGGGACAGCGTCGGTGTCATGAGATGTAGATGGCAATTAGCTGGGAGTGGGAGTGAGAGCAGAAGGTTCTCTTTTTTTTATTTTTATTTTTATTATTTTTACTTTTATTAATTTAATTTAAATGATTAATTTTGTTTTTTATTAATTAATTTTGCGAGCCTGCCGGAACCCAAAAAGATTCGACTTTCCAATTCCAGAAGGAACCCATAGCCTGTGTACTTGTCAGGATTTTCTCGCACGGTAGGTATTTTGTTCGGTAAAAGTTAACTAACTGGCCAGTTCAAGAAAACCGAACCGGCTAGTCGGACAGGCCGGTCCCCATCGCCAAATTCAAACTGCGCTGGAATTCAATCCGAGTTCATTTCGAACTCGAGTCTAGTCATAAGACGGTGTTTTAAGTTGAGACATGTTAGTAAAGCCTCTTTTTTTTTTTTAATTTTTTGTGTGAAATTCAAAACTCATTTGCTATATCTTTTTTTCATTTGAAATGATCACTATACTTGTTATTTCATTGATAGGATTCAGACTTCTTTTTGCATTTTTCAGAACACTTTCACGCAAAGAAATTCGAATACTTTTCCACCAAAATGAAGGGACTCCTACTTTCTCTATACTTCTCAAAAGACATCTTGAAACTTTGAAAACCATCCCCCTAATCAACCCTTGTACGGGCTGAAGTTGTTTGAGAATTGTGATGATGACAAACACTAATTATCCATTTTCACAAGAAGCAAAAGAATCATCATATTATAAATAATGAATATATGACTTTTCTTTGACATAATTCCATGACTTAGATTTCAAATAGGAATTGTCACAAATAACAAAAACACATGATCTCCCCTTCCCTCTTTCTATTTATAAAATTAAAAGCTTAATCTAATTATGAGATTTACATATTTTTTATATATACGAGGTCTACGACTTATAACTCGTACATCATGTCCCAAGAGATTGAACATGACTTGGAGGACATTAACTTTGACTTGGACTCTCCTAATGGTAAATGACCATGAGTGTTAATGTACCTTTCAACTTTTTGAAGACACCTGATGCTGTAGTTTATATAAATATAATAATATATATATTTATTAGGTAATATGTGACATCAGATTTGGGTGATTGGGGTTTATCTACGTGGGGGCACTCCCAACCACTCAGTTGGACCTAAGTCGCTTGTTTGTTAATCGAACCTGGCTTCACCATCGTCGGCTTTTGAGTTTTTGTCTATGTTGCACAATGTCTATAACCAAGAAGTATTGACTAATCATGCCGGTTTTAGATTCAATGCTTTGCACAGTGTCTAATTAATAGAAAGTAAGATTTTAACTAGGCTTCCAATAATAATTTGATAATCCAATACTCAATTTGAATACATTCTTTATTTTAACATATCGATGTCCGTATATCTTATATCATCAATTGGAGAGAAAAAAAAAAAAAGCTCCTCGCTCTTAGAAATATCATCGAACTTTCGTCCGAAAGTTTACACGGGATTTCTTACATTATCGCTTTCAGCTTTTAATTATTTTTTTCAATTAGCAGTGGTAAAATAATATGCGAAAATCACGAGCTTTCTTCGTCAGCATGATGTCCTCGCGGTCATTGTCGTGTGATGGATCAAGTACAATCCGAGTCTTCTAGCTTTTAGTTGTTTATGCATCTTGGTCACCTAACTTCTTTTCATCATCCAATCGAAATTTTTTTTACTTCTTTTTGAATTTATGTACTAGGGTCCTTTATCATGCAAGATACTCATAGATTTGAGATTCCGGGATCGTACCCATTTAAGAAAAAATCGATACCGAGTTTACTTTTTACTCTAAAAGTCAATTTTTTTCTTTTTTTTTTGTAGATTTCGTTTCCAAGTACTTATTATTCTAATTAATAGGCCTAACTAATGAGGAGTTAATTAAGTTTGTAAGTATGTGCGTGTCTATTGTAGAGTTCAACCTATCGTACTACAATCATCACCAGGAAAAATCATGATAGTGGCAACTTCAACATGAAAACTTTCACCAGAAAAAAATAAATCCCATGCCTATTTTCTAAATAAACCATTCCTATGCATAACAATTGAATGGACAAAATCTCAATTACAATAGTCAGGATAAATTATTAAATAATCCTTGAACCTCTCATATTTCAAATTTTAGTATAATTATCTGTAGTTGGTAGTGTTTTATAAAGTAAAGAGGGCCTCGTATTTTTAAGGGATCGCAGTTTCTTATTCTTTCTCGAAATATCCTCGACTAGTTATTTTATAACCATTCAATGGATGGGCAAATGCATGCAATAATTGATTATGTATTTATTTCACATTTATGCCAATGTTTAAATTCGATTTTTTTTTTCTATCTTGAAAACAACTCTTTCTATACAAAAGAATTCAAATCATTAAAAGAAAATTTCTCTTTCCATATGTACGTGCACAACTTCTTTAATTGTGCAATAATATATTTTTATAAAACTGTAACTCAAATATTGTGTATTAAGTCAAATTGCAAAATCTTTTAAGTGTCAATTTTTCATAATTTTATTTTACTTCTAGAAACTCAGTCACATAGCTTTTGGGGAAAACTTAATCTCAATAGACACTAGTAAAAATATTTATGTCTCTCATAGAAAAATAAACTAGTTAGAGTAGGAAAGTCCACATGTCATCCAGCCTCACAATAGCTAGAAAGCCAGTATAGATCATTCCAAAGTAATTATCAAGTCTCATTATATGTCAATGGTGCCAACTTTAGTCCTGATTCTTTAATTATTATTCTTGACCCCCACCCCCTCCCCAATCAACAATCACGTTGCCCTAAAGTCCAATGAAAGCCTGGATTTTTTTATATCTGTTTATAAACATGGGGGACTGAAGTTATAAATAATGTTAGTGGAAGGACTAAAGCCAAATCCATAATTAAGTAAATTATTCCCCCTCAAAGCCAAAGCAATGTTCAAGATTGGCTGTCCAATCTTGAACATTGCCATTGCTCAAAAGAAGCATCTAGCATGGCTATCAATCGAGTGTAGGGGGAATTTGATGTCTCCAATAAAGGAGAAAATGGCATCCATGAAAACCCTAATTTGCATGGAATCCAATGCGATTGGAGCTAGCAGGGATTCTTTTTGGTAAGTTTGGTATCATTCCCCAACTATGGGTGATGCAGAGAGACTCCACATTAAACCATTGAGCTTACATTCGGTATGATAAATAGCTAGAATTAGAGTCAGCATAATGTTTTTCTTAGTGTTTACTCCTATTTATGTTTTCTAATTGATGACATTTCCAATTGAATCGTTGATCTTTTATCTAGGAAAACAACAATGAATCGTCAATCATCTTGCCCCAATTGAGTGAACTTAGAAGGTTAGAGTTAACTCCGTCAAATGTTTGGTTTAGGTCGGGTCAAAGATAGTTTGGCCCCTAAATTGACCCATTTGAACCGTTCTAACCCATTTTTCTGCAATTCATAGTAAGTGATTCATACTCAACTAGTACTCAACCCAACCCAACTTAACTCTGAATCCATTTTTAGTAGTTTTCTTCTTTGAATTGTTGCCATTGAAAAATGGGCGGCTCCACGCATCGGCTTGTCAAGTTAGTGAAATAGCTCATGGATCAGGTTATGAATAGGAGCATGAAGGTGATGGTAAGGTAAAGGATGGTGGATATTGCCCTAGTGATTAGCAGCCCTCACTTTCATACATCGATTCACTTTCAAGTATCGACTGGCCATGGTGGTCAAAGTACAACCATTGCTCAATTGTAGAACACAAGAAATAATTTCTCATTTAAATGAGGACAACAAAAGTATAACTAAATAGAAGCTATCAAGCCATCAAACTCATTTAATATTTGACAAAACAAAAAGTCATTTAATATTGGGCAACATTGTAACTAGACAAAAGCTATCGAGCCACCAAACGCATTTAATATTTAATTTAAGTGCATTGAAAGGGTAGTCATGTGAGAAACTAAACAAGAGTAGAAAAAAGCACAAAGACAGCTACTGCAATTTTGGAATATTCTCAACACTGAACCCCTTAATGGTCAATTTACTAATTTGCAACCCCCAAAATCGTATCCATTATTGCAAACGAACCCAAAGGGACAAAAAAAGGATTTCACCATCACTCGGAAAAACCCAGAACTCCACCACCAACTCGAACCTCGCATCGAACTGCAAACATCACTCCCGCAAATTGGCCATCACCAAAAGGCAAGAGAACCCGTGAGATTCCACTGACAAAACTTCGATCCGGAGATGGGAGACGGCGGCGATGCCGAAAACAGGCGGTGGGAATGGTGGCGACGCCCATAGGTTGGGATCGAAAAGGAGGGAGAGAGCGAAGAAAGGAGCGAACGAACGACAAAGACCTTTTTAATTTGGGTTGACAGTGGGTTTCTAGCTAACCACTAACACCCATCTTTCTATGGGCTTTGCTTTTCAAATCCATTATGACCTATACTTAACTTTGAAGTTGCCATATATGACCCTTTTAACTTCTTTTTTTGAACAGATGACCCTTTTAACTTGAAACGTGTTAAGAAGTGTACCTATAACCCATTTTCACAGCCCTAGTTAGAGCTCAAATTGTTGCCCTCTAGGTACCAATTCACCATCTTGGACTTCCATGCAATTCCACTTTGTGTTAACTGAAGTGTTTTGACTTGCTTAACGCTTAAAAAAAAGCTTTTGACGAGCGAAAGAAAATCCAGCAACCATCACAGGGACAAGGACAGGGTCCTTGTAAAAGCAAAATGATAATCGACCTGACTAGTACATTACTTTGCAAATACAGAGCTCGCTAGTTATCTTCTGATAGTAGGCCACGTACAGTCAGCCATGGATTTTATACTTGGAAGGCTTCGTTCTCTCCGACAAATGAACCTGAAACCCCAATCGCCGAGATCATTCGACTCTTTTCGGCGATCCCGTGTGGACTCGCATCTGCCTGGTCGGCGCTTCCCTTGCCCACCATAGATAGAATGCCGACGAGACTATGACCAGACCGGCTGCGCACCCGAATGCTATCCCGACTATCTTCCCGACACGCTTCTTGCTGTCGTCGGATGACGTGCCGTCGGCGCCTGAGACTGCATTGGCATTTGTCATCACCGGTTTATCCACGGCTAAAGGGTGATCGAGCACGGAATTGAGTAACGAAAATGCGCGGGGTGAGAGTGTTTTGAGACGAACCTTGAGAGGCGCTGATCGCCGAGACGAGCGGCCCGTACGTGCTCTGCGACGGTATGCAGCAAGTGCCCTTCCCGGCCCATCGGAAGTGGATGTCCAGGACCGTGTTCGTGACATTTGCGTCGAACGTCCTCACCAAGGCCCTGTTGGATCCTCCCGCTTGCTTTCGGATGTCGAAATCTTGAAGGACACGCTCGCCCTTGATCGATCGCATTGCAGGGATGGTGCGCAAATAAGACCGAGCAATCGGATAAAGCACAAGGAGATACAAAAGTTCTGTCGTGAGCACAGCGTACCTGAATGTAGACATCGAATACGCGCCTCCCGAGGCCTTTCCAGGACCGCGAGTCATCATCCTCCATCTTGATCTCCGCAAAGTGAAGCTCGACGCTGTACTTTCCATTCTTCAGGCCGAGGCCATAATACCGCAGCGAACTTGCCGAGACTCTGGCCGTCTTGTACAGCTCTGATTCTAGAGTCCCGGTTATTTGAGAGTCCGTCTTCACTATGTACTGAGGTCCATTGGGAGTGAAGATGAAGTACCCGCTGTTGCTGACACCCCATCGGCGATCGGAGCTCATGTAAACCGAAGCGGCTTGGAGCGTTTTGGAGTCATCGTCGTATTTCACGCCGGCTGCTGATGTTTGCTCCGTGCCTCCGCAGTTGATAGAAAAGGAAGCTGCAAAAATGTTTCACATTCTGCTGAACTCAGGATTGATTTGATCCATCCTTGCGAAAACCGCACCATGTTTCTTGACATTCTTTATTTTCACCATTTTCTCGCTTCATCGAGCTCTATCGTTTGTCATATATGTAGGTAAAGATCAATGCTTTATTGGTGAAACAATGCATGACATTCTCGAACTCTATCCTTACTTCAGAACCATGTTAAACGCTCATGCTCTGACCACTTGCAGAAGCAAAATTTATGTTGAAGTGTACGAACCAATCTGTTTGGAAATCGGTATGCGACGACTAGAGCAAATACTATGCCAGGGTTAAAGCAAAGACCGTATATGAAAATTTTAGGTGAACTTACTGGTTTTGGCTTTGTTTGTGCACTCTGTACCGGCTTCGAGGCAGCTAAGCATCTCCAGTGCCTTCCTGCGTTAACCAGCGAAAATAACTTAGATATCCATAAGAAAGATTACACCTGATCTTGTAGTGAAGGATGATACTGCTGGCTCTGTTTGATTCAGGCTAATTAACGAGTGGAATGGAATCATGTCATCGGAGGATCAAACATTCCTTCACTGTACTATATTGCTTAGCATTAAAATTAGACTAAGGCCAAACCCGATCCACTTTTGCGCGCTTTAAGTGCTTATAGGGGCATGTATCTATGGACTATGATAAGGTATCAACATAGCAATCTGAGGTTGCGGTAACAATACTACCTGTCCGCCAGATAATCTGCGTTTATGGATGTCCCGACAAAGTTCCTGAGGCAAAAGAGATACGATCATTCATCTCGATAATGAAAACTAGGAAATTTGCAGCAATTTGCCGCAACTTGAGTTCTTGTCACCTACATTGAAAATCCACTCTTGTCCACATTCACTGGTAAATTTCCAGAAAGCGGATTGAACGACACGTCTCTGCAATCACAAATGAAAAATCATACGTTGGCGTAAGTGCGTTCAGCACTTGAAAATATCATGCTAAGCATTGTTTTGTTTGGAGAACCAGAGACATGAGTTACAGAAGTTTCAGTTAGCTGTTAACATCAGAAATCTCAAATCCTGGAGAAGCGCTTACAAGGCGGTGAGGCTTTGTCTGACGATATTTGCAGGAAGCGGCCCAGTCAAGTTGTTGTTTCCAAGAAATCTGATGTTCATGAACAGTTGCAGAAAAAGAAAGAGCTAATATACCATGAAAGAAAGGCCATCTTGTTTCACAAGGCGTGGAGGAATCGGATAGATAACATACAAGTATTGCAGTGCAGTGAAACCTTGGAATGAATCTGGAATTGTGCCTTCCAACTTGTTGAAGCTTAAATCCCTGATTCAAATGCATAATTGAGAACAAGAATGCAGCACTCGCACATGCATATTGGAATTTAACTGATTCGAATACAAGAACTTCAGAACTCAAGATGACTCACAGGTATTTCAACTTAGAAAAAGTACCAATAATATCTGGAATTTGTCCTGATAGTTGACAACTTCTCAAAGATCTGTTACATAGTAAGTTAGCCATGAATGACTGCAAACACACACCCAGAAGAAAAAATAGGCACTTTTCACATAAAAGAATGGAAAGCCTTACAGCACAGATAAACTTGTTTGATTTCTCAAGAAATCAAGAGACGAGTCATCTCCACAAGATCTCCAATTATGCTGCAGAAAGACTGGCACGATCAAATTTTATTCATATTAGTATAAAATGTGCTCGACATTCATAGAATGAAACTATTAGGAGTGACAAGCTTGGTGCGTGTGGTAATTTGGATCATATCAGACAGAAGTTCGAATCTGGCCAACTCTAATTAGATGTGTATCAACAGGCCAAACCTATGCATATCTGTGCATTGTTCATTCCAATCCTGGAGGGAGAGTGCTATCAATCTCTAAGGTAAATGGTAAAATCGATCCAATGGAATCATAAATAAGTGAGTTACAATGTACTCTCACTAAGGAATTAGAATATTACAGATTTTCCAATTTAGTTAGAGCACCAAAACTGTCCGGAATGGGACCTTCAAGGGACGTGCCTTCAAATCGCCTGGGAATGATAAATATAAGCATTATAAAAAAGAAAACCCGCTCTGACAAGGGATGGATTCGAGAGCTAAAATGATGCGTACAGATCCACAAGCTCCGTCAACGTTCCGAGAAATTCAGGAAGCTTTCCAGTGAAGAGATTATCAGATGCCCAACTGTCAAAGGAAACACAGGAGTAGTTAATCTAACAAACATAATCGCCACTATCTAACGTCACCTGCTAATTCAAAAACACAATTAAATATCTCGTCATTAAAGAAATACAGTTTCTGCAGGGACTTCAAATTCGCAAGATCTTGTGGAATCGGTCCGCTCACTCCACTGCTATCGATGTACCTGGATTGATAACAGAAGAAAGAGTCAGTCAAATGGCTGGCCAAAGAGATGATGATTGACTAATTCAGTCAAATGGCTGGCCAAAGAGATGATGATTGACTATTAGAACAGCAAGATGTCCAGTATTGCTTCCGTAACGTAATTGAAGTTTGGCCAAATGAGACTCAGTCAATTCACGTATTCAAGCTTTGTTCAAAAAAAAAAAAAAAATTCACATATTCAAGCAACATGCGTCAAAGTGGTTGATTATTGCTGCGCCTCTCGAAGCTGTTGCTCAAAGGGAGAGTCAGAGAAGGAAACCGAAGACGAGACACACAAAAGTGAGGCAGATGTCGAAGTGAATTGGTGCTTACAGCTGCTCCAATGCGGTCAGTTTTCCGAGCTCCGTGGGCAATGGTCCACTAAGATTATTAGAGCTGAAGCTTCTGCGACGTTGGAGAACTTCAAAAGTTGAAAAACAAGTTTCTCGGAACCTCACAAGGAAATAATAAATAGCTGTGGGGAAATGTTCTCACAGGGAAAGCAACTTGGTCATGTTGCCAAGTTCCGGAGGCACTTGCCCGGTCAAATTGTTTATGCCTAGGCTACTGTCAAATTCCTCGAACCCAAGAAGAATCGACAAATTTCGTTAATATGTAAGAATTATGACGTTTAAGGTAGTGACAGCAAATTCATGAGCAGCGATGAGTATGGAAAAGTTACAGGTACTGCATCTTCGATAGCTGTTCGAATTGAGGTGGTATGGGTCCACTTAGAACATTCTGGGCCAGGTTTCTGAATCAAGACCGCGAAGATAAGATGATCAAATTGCAGCAACAGCAACAAAGACACAGAGAATGCAAGAAATTTTGATCCCTTACAAGTCAGTAAGTTCCTTCAGCTCGAACAGCTCGCTCGGTATTTGACCCGAAATGTCTAGAGCATAGATTTTCCTGATTCAAGCACAAGCATTCATAAGAGTCAGAGGCACTTAACCAGCTGGGAAATGCCGGGAAACGGCGAAAACTCACAAGTGGGTAATATGGCAGGCAATGCCAGAGCAATCGCAGGACACTCGGGGATTAGCAGTTTCCGGCGCCCACGGAGCGTTTGAGTGCAAGGATCAACTGTCGAACTCAAGGAGCTCCCCAGATTCCAGTGCTCTATGATCTTTTTCAGTGCAGCCCCTATTCATCAAAAAAGCCAAAAAGGGGGTAATCAACTGTGAGACTGAAACTCCATCCTCAATCCTCATGCTTCATTCTAAGTTTGGAAACAGTTGGCATGCGACACACAAAAAGACAGACAGACAGACAGACAGACAGACAAACCCTCATTAGGATCTGTTGTTTTCTGTGCAGCAACAACTTGGATCACACAGAGAGCAACCATGGACAGGGCCAACATCCCCATGGCCAAGCAGAAAGCAGCAAGCAGCAGCAGCAGCAGCAAACACACTCATACACACAGACACACGAACGCAGATATAGAGAAAGAGAGAGAGAGCGAGAGAAGGACAAGGCCGGCCGGAGGTGGGGGTCAATTATGTGTGAGTCATGCAGATTCCTCCCTGCGAAAAGCACCAAGCGCAAGATGGTCCTTCTGAAACTTTTTCTGTCTGGATATCGTGTGAAAGAAGATTCATGCGGCGCTACCATGTTTCTTTTGCCTTGACTGAAAACCTTTGACCCCCTCAAAAAACCAAATTAAAATAAGCATCCCGATGTCGCATCCGTTTGTCCATGTTCCTCGGCGACGTTGACAGGCAGAGCCACTTTTCGCAACCCGATCGCCAGGATCAAGACGAGAACTGTACTGTTTCGGAATAGAGACATCGCTATATTTAAAGCTTTGACAGGTTCTTCACGTTGAGTTCGTATGCAACAAGATCAAACACCGACGTCACGTACTCAAATAATTCTCGGTATCCAACAGTTTTATCCGGGCTCGATGATGACGGACTCGGAAAGGGCTAGCAGAAGGTGCCGCCGGTGCGTGACGTAATTTTACTGAAAGTTTGCGCTGTAATCTTGGAAAGTTGGTGCGTAGTCCGCATATCTCACCCCTTCGAACATTCAGCGACCGCCACTGATTAAGCTTTTGAAGTGCAATTTAGCATAGTATCAGGTCCAATTTGACCTGCCAGTCACCACTAATAACTCTCGGATCTTCGTTTCTTAAAGATTGTGAAAGATTTTTTGGTTTAAAATCTTAAGTCGAGGGTCATTAGGTAATTACGAATAAGGTCACCCCACTCCAAATAAAATAGTAAATAATTGGATTCGAAGTCGAGCAAATGAGGGTATATGCGTAATTTCATTCATGTGATTGACCACCGAGGAGCCTTTTCCCCCACGCATTGATCCAAGAGAATCGGACGTCTATTATTGGTGTTGCACATGGTTTTTCCATCGTTAAACAAAGACCCGAGTAGCTTTGGGCCTTTACACGCACTTCGGCTACTTTTGGTTCAAATTTTTCTAAAAGTCCATATTCCAAAGTTGAGGTGTTAAAGCAACATCACCTCAAGGGCTTTTGAGCCTAATTTCATTTTCAAAGTCCATAACTTAGTACAACTCCCACCCAATATGTGCATTTCAGCATCTTGGAAATGTTATTCAAGAGTTGATGGATATTTTCAACTTTGCCCTCACTAATATTTTCATATTCCTATTTTATCCTTACTCTACTACATACCATTTTTCTCCATGAACTAAATGCATCCACCATTACTCTAAAATTAAGTCAGTGTGAGTCGTAAGTTGAGTGTTGCTGAGAGCCTAGTGTCAACTAAAGTTGCAAGTCTATTAGATTAGATCTGAAAGGTCGGAGAGAGATTTGGATGGTGAAGTCGCCAAGGCTCACTTGAGGGTTGCCAAACACAACCCTTGGCCCTTGGCGTCTCCTCGCTTGGCCTTTTTGATAGTTGGTTGCTTGCCGTCTTTGATTGCCTTTCCTAGATTTGGTTCCACTATTTTATGATTTTCGACAATTTTCTTTTTCATTTTAAAATTTGCTTTACTTGAAAATATTGAGCCCAAAGCAAAGAGTACTTATCAAATATAATCATTGCGTTTGGTTATTCGAATTCAAATTGCTATAAGACAAGATAAGATAAGATAAGATTATAATTCCTCCAAATATCTTAATAGAAAATCTCATTTTATGTATTGTGCAATCCAAGATAGAATTCAAAATTTTAAAAAATCTCACTCAGCACAATTTCCCGTGGGATCTCAACATCTTACCCTTTAAGCCCCCTTTAAGCCCCCTCATCGGTGTCATCAAGCCTGCTCTCTTCAGCTCCCTGTTGTCAAGCCCACTTTCTTCAACTTCCTCCGTTTCGTCGTCTCATATGTTTGCCAGCTTTGCCAGATCTACCACCATCTTCACCTCCGAGCTGTAATCCTCGCTCAACTTCACCGCATTCAAGGCAATCTTGACACCAGCAAAGACGAGCCTCGGGTTGTTGGGGCATCATGGAGTGATCTGGGGCTTCTTCTATGAATGATGACCTCTAAGAATTTGACACACTCACATCAAAGCCAACGATATTAGAGTTCTTCAGCGATGACAAGATGGTGCTTCTTCTATCAATGATGACCTCTAAGAATTCGACACATTCATGAGGATATCATTTTCACATAACTTCTCATTTTCACCCTCAGTCGTCGAAACACAATCGATGATAATTGGAGGCGATGACAATCGCTCTATAGTCAAAAGTGGAGATGATTAGCTATCATGATGGTAGTAGTCCTCACATGGTAGTCGGCGAGACACCTCACTTCATTTTTATTTTTTATTTAAATTCCTGATATATTCACATTTATCCGATCTGAGGACGTCATCAAATACTGGAGTGGATGATCCATTACCCTATCCAGAGTTAAATCCAAGCTTCTGAACGCAGCCCATAATCTTTATCACGTTTCATAGCAATGCATGCAAAAGCTCTCTCCCCTTCCCTCGAGGCCCAAAACAAGGCCCAAGAACCACGCACTGAACTGATAATCAGGCCCAAGGCCCAACTACCGAACTTAACCGTCACCCCCTCCCGAAAACACAAACCAGACAAAACCGCCATCCTTCAAACAGAGGCGCAGGAGGAGGAGAGAGAGAAGAGAAAGAAAGAAAGAAAGAAAGCAAATCTCTCTCTCTCTCTCTATCTCTCTCTCTCCCGAATCTCCTCCGACACAAGCTTCCCTCCATAGCCAACAAGCTCCCACAAATTCCCCTCGAAAAACCCTAGCGCCCTACCCCCTCCCGCGCGGGCGCGCGCGATGCGTGTGCTCCTCCCCAAGGAATCCCTCCGATCCGCATAAAACTCCCCGAACGCCGAACGGCCCTCCATGGGTTGATCTCCACCGCCGCTCGCCAGCGACCCCGATCGTCGAATTCCCGCCGCGGATTCCGGTGTCGCCTCGGGGAGCTCCTTCCTTCCTTCCTTCCCTTTTTCCGGGTTTCGGGTCTCTCGTGGTTTCGGGTTTCGGTCATGCCTCGCAGCGAGATCATCTTCAGGGTCTCCGACGACGACTGGGGCGGGGACAGCGGCGGCGGCGGCGACGACAATGGCGGCGAGGGCGACGGATCCCTCCGCGAGGGGAGGATGGTGTACAGGCGCCGGTCGTCCGTGTCGCTGCCCTTCTCGCCGCTGGCGACGGTCGTCGGCGGGATCTCCAGGAAAAGCTTCTCCTACAGCCAGCTCCCGCAGGAGCCCCTCAAGCTCTCCGTCCTCAAGTTGGACGGCTCTTCCTTCGGTAATCTCTCTTTTCCCGTCGCCGCTTTCGCCTGTGGGGATCGGGTCGAAAAGGGGCGGAGCTGTTAGACAGCGATGGGATGCGATGCGTGCGATTTCGAGCTGTGATCGCTAAGTTAGGTGGTAGGAGGCGCGTTTCGAACGTGAATGTCGAGCTAACTTGCTCTGCTCTTAGGTTTCTCGCAATCATGCCGTTGCCGTTGTTGCTTCATATGGTTCTATGAACGGTTGCATGTCTCATTTGAGAACATGAATGTTTTAAAATTGAGAGAAATGCAGGTCCGGCTTCTCTCTTGCTGGACAACTTCTCTGACATTTCTTGTGTTGTCCCTTTCTTTTATTCCTGAAGATTGCTTGAAATGTGGGGGTGGTTTGAAGATATTTGAGTTGTCGATGTCATTGTGATCAACCGAATTAACCTTCATATTGGAGTTACTGAGGACATCAATGCATTATTTATCCTTTGCTTGCCCGCCGTTGATTTTTCACTTTGTTTGGCTGCTGAGATATTCCCATGAAATTAACCAGTTGTGTGAACAAGGGATAACTTCAGTAGAGGGCTTGTGAAGAAATCAAACTTATATGAAATGAGTTGCGGTTGATACTTGCCCTGCCATGTTCATATTTCTGTGATGTCGGAAATAAGGGAAGGAGAAAGAGAGCTGTTCATGCTGGTTGTAGATAAAATTCGGTCAATTTGATATAGAAGGAGTTCAAAGTGCCTACTTAATTTTGGTCTGCAGATATTGAAGTCATGAAAATGGCAACCATATTGGAGCTCAAGGAGGCAGTAGAACATGTTTTCAGTTTCATGCCGAAGAAGGGAGAGGGCAAGATATCATGGTATGATACTTTTCTACATTACAAGAACCAAAAGAGTTTGGCATCTCACAGCTAAAAGTAGCAGTTGATTTTTAATGATAATCATTAATAGTATGGTTTTCTCCTTACTGCTGCATCTGTTCCTAAAACTATTGCAGATTTTGGCAGCAGCTCTTTTATATCATTTCTGATAAAACCTGTTCTGAAGACGCAATAATCATCTGCCTTTTCTCTCATCGTGTTTCTTTAGAGGCCAAAAGTGAATATAGTTCACTTTTTACCCTTTGATTATGTTTAATTTCTGATAATATTCAGAAAAGCCACATTTAACATTTGACTATCTTCATTACATCTGTTTCATATAGGCGGCATGTGTGGGGGCAATTTTGCTTATGCTACAATGGTCAGAAGCTAGTTACAGAGACTGATTATATAATTGACTACGGCATTAAGGATGGTGATCAGGTATGCCTGGCTTCCTTCAGTTACAGAACATATCTGCATCAAGTTGCATAAAACGTGCTTATCGGAAATTTCATGACTGTTGGACTTTAGTGTGTAGACATGTTCTTGGCAGCATCAATAGTTTAGTATAGCCCTGTTTTTTTTAACAATGTTAACGTTTTTCACTATTCCATTTTGCACAAGTATCTAAAGATGGTAACAGCATTTTCAATGGTGTCCTAAAACAAGCATCGATTTTTTTATGCAATGTACTCCTCCATGCTAATTATTCCATTCTGCTATGTAGCTTCGTTTCATCCGGCATGTCTCAAGTGTCCCAAGCTTAACTAAGAAGAAATCCACTGTCTGGCTTTCTGCTTCCAGACAATCCAGGAGGTGAGATTTTGTTTATGTCTTGTCAGGTGTTTTGCATATCCCCTATCAGGAATTGAAGTCTAATCATGCTTCTATGAAACTCACTGAAGCATTCTGCTTGTGCACTAGCTCTAAGCCCTATGAATCAGTGGTAACTGAAATTGTGGTACCTCTGTTGGACAGCAAATGTCCATGACATGGCACATGATATGCATGTCAGCGATTACCTTCTTAATTCAGCCCTCAAGCATACTTCCGCAATTTTCCATGCTTTGATACACATGTGCTGCGTTCCATGTAATGGGTCCATAATCTAAGCTTGAAGATCTGATCATGTGTATCTATCAGTTGGTTCCATCTATTTATTATGTTGATGTTTGATCTCTTCTGAATGGGGTGGTTTGTAGATCCTTATCGAGATCAAATAGCTCAGAAAATGCAGAAGAAACCGAAGGAGATATCGAGAATGGGAATCTCCCATGTGACAAAAGAGGAGAGGATCTCAGCGATGACATCAACTCCACGACAGCAAATTTTCTGGAGGGGTGGTTCTCTTATTCTAGGTTGGCCATGCTAGAAGATAGAAGAAGTGAAGGAAGCGAAGGCGGCAAGTTCACGCGCTCAAAGTGTGTTGACGCCTTTTGGAACAGAGTAAGGACGTTACTGGTGTTGTGCGTTAGGACACCATATAGTCAGAAGGATTCATGGAGAGATTGAAGAACTTAAACGCAGCGAGCCATTTGTCCCCTGGCGGCAGAGCCGGTCTGAGCATGGAGTATGTGGGTCGTCGAAAGTCGAACCTGTCTGTTTGAATTTGAACAAGCTGCCCTGGCATTGAGCTTGTAATGACTAGGTACACAATGTAATCAGTATCAGGCGGTACTGATCGATTCTGACATGAGGCGATGTAATTGTCCGAGTTGATTATCGATACTCTCTTTTCGCATTGTTTTCCTGAGCCCTTCATGTCACGGAAATCTCCGACTTGACTTTCTCATTTCTTTCCCTCTTCTCCATAGATGAATTTCTGAAGCGGGTACCTTGTATTGATCCGAAGCAAAATCGAGTTGCGATTGTGAAAATCTCGCCTTTACAGTGGAACAAGAACAGGTTCCTGACTAGTGATGATTCTAAGGAGAGTTGTTGGAACATTCTCATCGGTCCCACGTGCGGGAGGCACGTGCGGAGAGGAGATTTTGGAACCTCAGCAATTTGTGTGGCGAAGGAAGAGATAGCCCTTGCTCCGGAAATCTGCATCCTCTTCTTCTCTTCTTCTTCCCTCTTATCATCTCTCCCCCTCTTTCTCTCTCTCCAAATCGCAGTCAGCAAAGACCCGTCGCTAGAGAGAGAAAGCCTCGCCGTCGCGCCGCCGCCGTCCTCGCCGGAACCGCAGCCATGGCCAAGATGATAGTGGCCTCCTCCTCCTCCTGCAAGACCCAGATCCCACCTCCGCTCTCCGCCCCAAAGCCCAAGCAGCAGCAACCCAATTCGCCCCCCCAGGCGACCCTCCCCCTCCCCAAGTTCAGGCTCCCGAAGCCCCTCGCCGCCCTCTCCCCGAAGTCCCTCCCCCTCCTCGCCGCCGCCGCCGCCGCGTCCTCCTCCGCCCTCCTGGCCCAGCCCCTGCCGGCGCTGGCGGTGGAGATCGAGAAGGCGGCGCTGTTCGACTTCAACCTGACGCTGCCCATCATCGCGGGGGAGTTCCTGCTGCTGATGTTCGCGCTGGACAAGGTCTACTTCTCCCCGCTGGGGAACTTCATGGACCAGCGGGACGCAGAGATCAAGGAGAAGCTGAGCGGCGTGAAGGACACGTCGCAGGAGGTGAAGCAGCTGGAGGAGCAGGCGGCGGCGGTGATGCGGGCGGCGAGGGCGGAGATATCGGCGGCGCTGAGCAAGATGAAGAAGGAGACGCAGGCGGAGGTGGAGCAGAAGCTGCTGGAGGGGCGGCGCAAGGTGGAGGCGGAGCTGCAGGAGGCGCTGGCCACCCTGGAGAGCCAGAAGGAGGAGACCCTCAAGGCCCTCGACTCCCAGATCGCCGTCCTCAGCCAGGACATCGTCAACAAGGTCCTCCCCGTCAAATGATTTTTTTTTTTTTTTAACTCTCTAGTTAAGATCGATCGATGCCGAGGTTCTTCCGCTGTATGATCTTTGAAAGAGGGAAGAAGGAATAGGCTTTTGGGAATTGGGATTGGATTTGGATGCAAGGGAATGTCTAGAATTCTTGAAATTTTCTCTCGTATATCTCTGTGTAAAGATACTTTGCAAGTGGTAATGTGAACTGGTTAGTGTATGCACGAGCTTGTCCGTTGATCAATCAGCCCGGCACACGATCCGGGTCACGGTGGCTCGAGCATTGGAACGGACCGGATCGTCGGGGACGATCGGGCTCGAAGGGCAAAAGAGGGCAGGCCTAGCTTGGCAAGCCATTCCTTGCTTGATTAGGTGTTCCGTCGTTGCTTGATGATGCCTTTGCATCCTTAATCATTCCGTTTTTCTGTTGCTTAGACTCTGTATTTGATTTGATTTGCCAACTTGAATTCATGATAAGCCATAAATGACTAGGAATGAGTCCATAATGGAGAGAACATTAGAAGTGTAAGAGTTAAGATTATGTTACTAGTCGATCTTGTACGCTCATTATTTCTTAAAGTAGGAGTTGTTCTAATATTTGGCGCCAAGAGATCATAACTAGTCCTCGATCCTCCGACTTACCTTTGATCACGGCATGGTTAGTACCAAGAAAAAGGTTCGAGTCGGAAGAAGAAAGGAAACGAGAAATGGAAGGAATGGAATGCACATTTTCTTCAGTGTTAGTTCTTATCCAATACCACTTTTCATACCAATTTTCAAACGGGGAAATTTCAAGTCTATCTTTGAAGCGGCGCTTAGTCTCAAAGTTTCATTCAAGTACCCCCACCAGCTTAATTACTTTCATTCAATAACCTTCCAAGTTTTCGAAATTCCTCCCACACTCGGCGTTGTTCTCATGTACCCCAAACTCGATCACTTTACCCTAATAAATCCCTTGGTTATTGTCCCGTTGAAAATAATGGCCAAGCAATGAACATGTATACATTTTGAGCCTCTTTTGTCGGGGACATGAAAAACGTTAAAAAGACTTGAATTTGCCCGAGGTGTGCACTTCATGAAGAAAGGCCTACAGTTCCTGTGTATGGCTTAAAGGATTGGAGATGGGGAATTATTGCAGATGGGGGAGGAGAGCCGTAACGAAAACATTATGGGCTGAAGCTAATCCAATTGAGTGCTTTCTTGTTTAAAAGAAGCATGGGCCATGGGGCTTAGGGGTGATCGGATCCAGAGTAGGTAGGGTCTAGATCTGGACCATTTACCTAACCCTGTTATAACCGATTCCCCTTTTTTAAATCCTATACCCGACTCTGTTTGTATTGGACCATGTATCCGATCTAACTTGTTTTTTTGGTCCGGTTTCAAAGTCAATCATGTTTCTATTGGAACTTATTTTGCAATCTTCCAATATTTTATATGACTTCAAATTTTATATTAATAAGAAAGAAAAATAACCTAATCTTCATAATTTGTATCGAAATATTAAGCACTTGTAATAAATAAATGCATGAACTTTTTTGACTAAACAAAAAATTAAGAATCAACGAGGCTAATTATAATAAATAAAATTATAAGGTAAATAATTAGCAACAAATATGGGTCTAATATTAATCTTATTCCCACAATTACTGCATGAAGTTACTTATTTATGCAAGCATAACTCCTCCTATAAAAGAGAAATTAGGCAAGCAAATTCACGTGTTACACAAGAATTTAGCAATAACGAACACTATTCGTCCGTCGGACGGTGCGAGAGGGAGTTAATGAGGGAGGGAAGCAAGTGAGGAAGAGGAACGATGAAGGATGAGTACCGTGCGTGTTTGAGAGAGCCAAGAGGAAAAACGTAGTGTAATTGTGGGAGTAAGAATAGAAATAAAGAGAAAAAATATGATTTTTGACATATATTTACAAAACCAATTCCCAAACCGGTCTAGGAACCGGTTCTTTGGTGGGTAATCAATCGGACCCGGTTCCCAGACTGGTTTAAACCAGTTATGAATTTTGGGAACCGGTTTCAACGGGAACCGGTTCTCGACCTTATTTTCTGGGTGGGTCAGTCCGGTTGCACACCCCTAATGGGGGCTAGTCAATTGAGGTTTTAGGGTTATTGTGATGTTTGGACCATAATGCCCTTGATGAAGGTGCAGAAAGTGCACTTGATGAGCATGTGTTCATCGGTCCTCCACTATTTCAACGGCAATGAGTTTGGGCATTATCAGATCAAAGTGATTAAGTTCAGGGAACATTTTGAATAAAGTCGAGTTCGAGGGCAATTTCAAGAAACCAGCGCCACTTCAGAAGGTTATTGAGTCAAACTATTCATGTTTCGGGAGTATATTGGAGTAAAACCACATCCTCATGGTTGGATTAGCCTACACTTCCTCTTTGTTACAGCGATGCATGGGTTTTTCACTCCCTCTTTCTTGAGTCCTCTTGTCGGTGTTTTGGTCTCTTTCCATATCTCACTCATTGGCTCGGCCACGGCAGCCTCTCATCAAGGTCGCCATGGCTTCTACAACCTTAATCCGAGGCTGCCAAGCTTGAATTACCTCAGTGAAAATTTGGGGATGAGCATCAATTCATGGTAGATCTTGGAACTAAAAGGGACCAACTCTATTGGGCCAGTTTTGGTCTGATTTTTTATACAATTTTTTTGCAATGGCTATTACCAGTTTGATTTCCGATTTCAAGTGTGGAATCAAACCAAATCGAGAAGTGGATAAGAAACCCTAATACTCTCCTTTTTAGTTTTACCTTGTATATTGTATCCTTATTATTACCACATCCACGTCTAGTTTCTCTCTCTCACTTTCTACTTTGCTTTGGCCACTTCTTCACATTTTCTCGATGTGAATCAATCACTCTCAACTTAGGAGTCTTGTGTAAATTGATCACTCAGTCGTACAAGAAAAATTGAAGAAGTTCACATTTCTCCAATTCCAGTCAATACAAAGATTTTCTGGGAACATTTTTTGTTGTGTAGCTGAAAAATCAAATTCTCAAGCAACACCCTTGCTCATTTGTACTTTTCAAAGGCATATGTTTTATACCATACTTCTTGCCAATTTGTTGCTCTACCATTTTGCTATAACTACTGTTTGTTTCGGTTGTTATTAAGGAGATGTTTTACTAAACTTCATCCTTTCAAAGAATTAAAAAAAAAATGAAGAATAAAAAAGAAATTGGTCAGTTTTTGAGTAAATTTGGAACCGGACTAGATCAACAAGATTGATTCGAGGTCTATAGGTATGTTATAGGTTTCAAAAATTAAAAACCAGTCTCAAGAAAGTAAGTTTCAGATTCTAGATCTAGGAGTAGATACCTCAAAACCTCTCACCCCTCTAAGAAATGAAAAAATTAGAGATTTTAAATGATAAGGTAAAAAGGGCTTGGATGATTACACTAACTTGTGCCAAGATTTGATAAAGTTATTAATCAAGTTAGCTATAGCTGAAGACTTCCATGAATTCCCAATAAGTTGCTCTGATGTTTGGACTAGTAGTTGCAATTTAGGTTGTGTTTGTCTCGCGGAAAATGTGATATTTTTAGAAAATGTTTTTCAATAAGTCATTTTCTAGGAAATGACAATATTTTTTTTCACTATTAGCCTGAAACTTGAAATGAACATGGAAATATTTTCTGCCAATTGATGGAGAAATTAGATTTTCCAAGGAAAAATTACAAAAATAATAATTTTTAATTGTTTTTATTTTATATTTTTTTCATTACTAATGGGCCCAATTCTAAATATCATATGTAACCATAAATATAGTGAGTCATTCACATAGTTTGACGTGACAAATTCAGTTAATCCTACAGTATTAATACAACGATGATTACATATACTTTTCATGAGACTTGAAAAAATCTATAATCAATAGGTCAACGAATAATTATGAGCCATTCATTTAGGAGAAGCGGTATCTACATCATCCAAATGATATTCTAAGACTAGAAAGACGGTCTCGAAAGGTCATATTACATTATACCAAGCCCATTAAAGAAAGGTATGTAAAAAATGTAAAACCATCACCATACATAAAATTGGATCCACATTCTTGTTCATTCTTACATCACGCACGTTCAACTAATCCAGTATACAAGTCTCTTTAGGTGTTCGAATCTGGCAAGATGAAGCATCAAGTTCTGTCCTTTTCCACTCGCGACGGTGTGAAGTATCCCTCAGCTGGCGGGAGAGTCAGACTCTTGCGAGACGAAACCTCTCCTCCTCGCCATATTTGAGCATTTTCCGAAAACGTAATCGTCCCCAACTTCGCTTCCTTCTTCCCTCCCTTGGCTTCTTCCAACGTCGGCAACGCCAGAAAGACAAGACGGCGGAAACAAACGAACGAGTACTTTCCAACTTTGAAGAAACTGACGATTCATCACGGAACGTGGGTTAAGTTCCTTGCACGAAGAGGAGAAAACCAAGCCGTGAATAGTGGGGGAGTGACGTGTTCCGCCAGCCCAGAGTCAACGCACGCCATGCGACCGAATTGATAGGTTTGATTGAGGGACAAGGCTAGAGGTGAGGTCAACTTTGATATAGAGTAAATTTGTAGCCTTGATTGCAAATAACCATCTGCTATAAATAACATCACCAAGATAGCGAAAATGCAAGGTAATTGGAAATTCGCTGTATTATTTTTACCTGTCTCGGGGTGAAATTGATAACGAGAAAAATAAAGTTTCGATGGCTATCGAGCTTGATCTTTTGATTTCGAGAGAAGCAATGTCTCGTCACAAGAATATCTGAGTCCATTGATTATATAGGGTTAGCATGGAGGATGTGATTGAATGATTTTGAGGTTTACAAGACTACTATTGATTGTAATTAGAGGCATAAATTAATCACCAATCCCGCCCTTACCTTGAAAAGGAATAAAATATAAAAAATCGGGTATCTAACGAGTAAATTTGGAAATTTTTCTAGTAGAACCTTAATGACTCCGAATTTTTTAATTTATTTTGGGAATATCCTTGCATGGTCCATCTATTTGAAATTAGAGATGTTTGTAAATTCTTATAATTTGTCCGTAAAAATTGGTTTATTAACTTCTTCTTTTCTCATTCCAATGACTGTCCTCAATGATTGGTGATACATATAAATAATATTTTTAGAAATACACATATCCTTTGATGCGTCGCTATTTATATATTTGGAAAGACAATAAACATCCATCAATTCAAGGTTGCACTAAAAGAAGATAAAAGCTAAAAGTAAGAGTCCCCACCAAATTCATTCCTCAATTGTTCATAAACTTTTTTTTTTGGACTGGATTTTTTTGGTTCTTAATTAGGAATGCCATAAAACTCGTAAACCCGATCTCGAAACCTCAAATCAAATCTTTGGGAAATTAAAGATGCAAGGAAATCTAATTTCCCTCATCTTCAAACCCAATTTTTTCCTCAGAAAACAAAAAGAAAATATCACAACGCTATCTAAAAAAAATCCCGCAATTTTTTTTAAATTTGCCGATTAATTGTGATTTCCTCCTTTTTCATTTCCCAACCCCTTTTTCTCACCATTAAATCACCCCTCTCTCTCTCTCTCTCTTCTCGTATCTACACTACAGTCTTGTCAGTTTTCAAGCCCTGAAAAATCGTACAAGCAAGAGTATTTGCTCAAACTCCAGGTCGAACTCCTCTCTCTCTCTCTCTCTCTCTCTCTCTCCGTGCTTTCTTCTCCATGGTAACGTCCTAGTTACGTATAATAACTCGTGGGTTTCTGTTCTTTTCGTTGCGCCGTTTGAGCGTTCGCCTCGCTTAGTGCTGCTTTTCTACGTTAAGGCAAACTGGGCCCTCTTGCTTTTGCTGTTTCGAATTTGATCCGGCGCTTCGTGGTCTGTCGAAAATCGCCTCTTTTTCGGGGTTCTGATCGTTCAAAATCGAAACTTTCGGGGAATAGGCATTATTCCCGTCTCTCTGTTGACTCCCGTGGTGACCCAGTTAGTAAGTTCTTCCCTTTTTCTGTTGTTTTCGTTCGGAGCGGCGGAGTGATGATGGTTTTGGCTCGAGTTCTGTTTGAATGTTTTGAGAATTCCGGGGAAAAGGGGAAAAGTTACGAACAGAGTGGCAGAAATAGGACTTCTCGTGGGGCGTTGAGCTTTTTTGGTTTGACCAGTTTCTTGAACTGCAAATTGGGTGGTTTTTTCCTAGTTGTTGTTTAGATGGTGGTATCCGTGCTGGTTCATGCTTGATTTTGTCACTATTCGAACTTGTGGGTATGATTTGTAGTCTCTGTAACCTCGGTCAACTGCGATTCGGATCTGCCCAAGTTCTTTCCGAGTCTGGACTGTGTATGTAAGCTTTTTTGTGTTTTTGCATAACATTAGAGTGATGATCGCTGAGGTCACTTGTGGAATGTGATCTTGTTGTAGAGCTTCATCCTCGTACTTAGTCATTTCTGGGATGAATAACCTGTGGAGTTGAATCTTTTTCTCCTATAATAAAGCTTAGTACTTTTTTGTTAATTGTTTTGTCAAAGATGCTTATTCATTGATTTTTCTATCTCGTTACAGGAGGAGGGATGGCTGAAAAAGTCATAGCTGCTAATCCGCCCACCGCCGAACCTGCTGCTTTTGAGTATGAGTTATTTGAAGGCGATCCTGACCACCTCAGGACTGTGGTGGCTACAACAAACCATTCAACCCCTTGGATTGACCCTGCCGCTATGAAACTTAGGCATAGAATTGGAAGGGGCTTGTTTGGTGATGTTTGGTTGGCAACTCATCACCAGTCAAATGGTGATTATCAGGAGTACCATGAAGTGGCTGTCAAGATGTTACACACGGTCAAGGAGGATCATGCGAGAGCCATGTTGGACAAGTTTGAGGATCTTTTCACGAAATGTCAAGGGATCGAAGGTGTTTGTTGGTTACATGGAGTTTCTGTCTTAAATGGAAAAGTGAGTTATGTTGGTTTCTATACAGTAGAAAGTGTCTTATATAGGTAGCTACCCTTTGCTAAGAATAAAGCTCTCTATATGTCTGCAGATATGCATTATCATGAAATTCTATGAGGGATCCGTCGGTGACAAGATGGCTCGTCTTAAGGCTGGAAAGCTTTCACTGCCAGAAGTTTTGAGGTGATGCACCCAGATTAATAAGTACTGCATCTTTAAACATTTAATATGTGCTAATATTTTCCTTTTACAGGTATGGTGTTGATTTAGCTCAGGGTCTAATGGAGCTGCATTCGAAAGGGATTCTTGTCCTCAACCTTAAACCTTGTAATTTCCTTCTTGATGAAAAGGATCGAGCAGTTCTTGGGGACATTGGTATACCATCTCTACTTCTCGGAATCCCATTGCGTAGCTCAGATTTGACTCGCAGGCTAGGAACTCCAAACTACATGGCTCCTGAACAATGGGAACCAGATGAAACGGGTCCTATATCCTTCGAGACTGATTCCTGGGGCTTTGGCTGTTCCATTGTGGAGATGCTAACTGGTCTTCAGCCTTGGTTTGGTATGTCTGTCGATGAAATATATAATTCAGTTGTAAGAAGGCAAGAAAAACCAACAATCCCGAGTGGGCTTCCTCCTCCAGTCGAGAATATTCTACTGGGATGCTTTGAGTATGATTTCAGGAGCCGTCCATTAATGACAGACATTTTGCAAGCATTAGAAAGGTACCTTTTTAGGTCTTGTGAATCTTTCCAAATATACGGTTTGGTTCCCTTGGTCCATATGACCACTGCTGTTTGTCTGTGCCAATGTTTTTCATTTTATCTCATAATGAAACTTATTCCTCTGGATAAGCACATGGTCAAATAAAGTCAGGATTTTTAAGGATGAATTTGAAGTTGCATTCGAGGATATTTGTGGTTGGTCATTGTTACACTGCTGCTGTTATTTGCAATTGGGTCTTTTGCAAGTTCAGGATTTAAATTGGTGGCTGTGTTTGTTGACAAGATTCTTTAGTTGTTTAATTTCTGATATTAAAGATGGTGAGTAGACTTAAGATTTGGGCTGTTGCTTAACTAGGTTTTTTTTTTTTCTCTGTTCTTGTATTCAGGGTTTCAGTGCATTGCTAGTTTATACAAATTGATGTGCTAGTTTTCACTTGCACTTAAAAGTGGCTATTGATTTTGCAGTGCACAAAATGCCGATGATAGTGAAGCAGGATGGAGAGAGATTGGGAGTAGGGTAGGTAAAACAGGTAGCCTTGGTTACACAAAGTGGTTTCTTTCAAAGGATCAGCTCCAAGTGGGTGATGCCGTGCGCTCAAGAAAGCCATCAAAGTCATGCAAGCTAGAAAATATGGATGTCCCTGAAGGAGTGATTGTGGGTCTGGAACGCGACACAGATCGAGATGGCTTTGTGCTGGTGAGGGTTCATGGCATCCATGACCCCTTGAGAATTCACGTCTCAAAATTAGAGCGAGTAACTCATGGCCTGGCTGCTGGAGATTGGGTGCGGTTAAAGGAGGAAGACAAGAAGCACTCATCTGTGGGCATTCTCCATTCCATTGACCGCGATGGAAGTGTCACCGTTGGATTCATCGGGATGGAGACCCTTTGGAAAGGTAGTTATTCGGATTTACAGATGGCAGAATCTTACTGTGTAGGTCAATTTGTACGATTAAAAGCCAATGTTCTTACCCCACGATTTAAGTGGCCACGTAAAAGAGAAGGCACTTGGGCCACAGGGAGGATATCTTGGATCTCACCGAACGGGTGCCTCATTGTGAAGTTTCCAGGGTTATTGACATTTGGGGACGAATCAAGTAGCTTCATGGCTGATCCAGCGGAGGTGGAAATGGTCACTTTTGATACCTGTCCTGGGATTGTGAAGAAATATCAGCACCTTGAGGATTTTCATTGGTCAGTGAGACCGCTTGTCATTGCCGTCGGTCTATTCACAGCCATGAAGCTTGGAGCTTTTGTTGGCAAGAAAATCGGAAGATCAACCGCCAAAAAGCAACACAAGAAAGAGAATCACGGAGAGCGTCAACAACAAGTGGATGTTGGAGCGGCAAGTAATCCAGTTTGGCTTCCGCCTCCGGTGGCCAACATGCTATTCAGAGAAGGTGTCAGTGCTGGTGCTCAGTAGCCGTGTCCCTGCAACGTGAATGTGATTGTCACCACCACTTAAGCAGGTTAGCCAGGGTTTACCTTCTGAAATGATGATGTCCTAGGAGACGATGTCTTTGCATATAATCACTTTGCTTGCAAACGGGCAAGTCCTGATGTCTTAACTGTTTTATCTTTTAAGCATGTATATATATATATTCTTCTTCTGTCAACAATTCCTTCGATGCATCCACGGAGGCCTTGATCTCAATGTATGCATGTGTGTGCATGGGGTGTAATAACTCCTTTAAATAAGCAGGCGCAGAGACCGGCCCACGATGAGGTATCCTGTTTACGGGGGTCACAAATGAGCCGTGCCATGCCGAAAAAAACTTGTTACGGTGCTTAGTCTTGCCTTAGGTGGCTGCTTGGCTGGACCCATTGACATGAGGGGGCAACATAGAAGTTAATGGCTCGCACAATATGTTGGCCCCCTTGTGTGGTTCCTCGAGGACCGTCAAGCACAGCATGTGCTGTGCCGAGCCAACATGCGGGTTTTGCCAAGCAGTGATCACCGTCCATCCATCACGGCTGCAAGTCGTGCCAGCCCATGGCAGGACGAACCGACATGCTGTATGGCTGCCTACAACATGTGGCTATTCTTGGCGTTGTGTATCGCCGTAGCTCGTGTGCTGGCGTGGCTGGACCCATGGATGGCTCTTCCTGCTCGTTGCCTCATCTGCTAATGATTCGTAATCACCATCATTTGTGAAGTCGATTCTCCTTGTTTACAACTGGTAAAGAACATGGGGGAAGTAATGAACCTTGTGATTCTCCTCCATGGATGGCTCTCCCAGCTCGTCACCTCCATCTGCTAATGAATAGCCATCACAACCTTCTTTTTTCCTTTGAACAAGTCATCACAACCTTTTGGTCTGAAGGTTTCTCCACTCGGTTAATTATATCATGGCACCACTAGAGAATTGATGAACAGAGTAAGGTTAAAGAGCTTGCTTGATAGCTCAATTTATTGCTGAAATCTAAAAATTAGCACTTTAAGTCAAACTTGTTTGATAACCTCAAATTAAATTAACTTAAATGATTTGATTAAGCCAAAAACCCACTTAACATGATAAGTCAGAATGATTCCCTAATTCATACGATGATAATCTGAAGCTTGCCAAAGATTTTGGTAAAATCTACTTCAGATGATCATTTCATTTATGTTTGGTAAGAGATTGATGATAATCAGCTATTAAATTTCAGTTATCATCAAATAATTTTTCTCTTCTTTTTTGAGCGTTTAAGATTTTCAACACCTGAAATTCAGTATGTAAATTTCCAGCATCTGATGTTTCGTTCCACCAAACGGGCCCTAAGCTAACGGTACTATTTGATTTCTTTTTATCGACTAGGTCCAGAATTTAATGTCTTCTGTGAAGATTTTGCTTCTGAAGAAAAGACTACCTAGGCCCACCTCGGGCCATCAGGCCCATCTAGATTACTGATGTATTCTCGATTGGACCTAAATTATAACTCGAAGATTGATTTTTTTTTTGCCATAAATCCAGATATTGCCTATACGTCAGAGACCATGAATCCCAAAAGTAAATCGACCATAGAGACTGTCAATCTACAATGAAGATCACGGATCGTGGTACTTCAAACACAAAGAATTGAATGGTGGAGATGTGAGTTACTTAGAAAAAATTCTACATCATTGGATCCTCTTTGTAGGTCACCAGTTGAGATCCAAGAGATGTATCCAAGATCCATTTGTTCAAGTTATTAGGGATGATTGGTTTCAAATAAATAAATTCGAGATTTATAACTTATCTTGTTATAATTATTTCCTAATTTTTAGAACCTATAACCTATCTTGTTTGCCTTGGAACCAATCCTATAATGTATCATGTTTTTCCGATCTATTTCAAGGTCTACCCGAGAAGCTGTTTTTCTTTCGTTCCTTTTGTTGGTTTCATTTTTTATAGCAAAATAATATGAGCAAAAAAAGAGTTCAAAGTACATATGAACAATAGGAATCCATTATCCACCGGAAGCATCAATTCATAAGATGATGACATAGTCACACAATTATACATGATAAAAAGATTAAAACACAGAACATAAAATATAAATTATAAAACTTCATTCTTTAATTATCCATTAAAATATTACTCCAATTTATACTAACTTGAAAAAAATACCAAATAAAATTTATGATTATTGGATGGAACCGGTCTAGCGACACAACCATAATTATTGGTTCACATTTTTAATCAAGTGGACCAACTTGGGGCATTCTCATCTTTTACTTTTTTTTTCTTTTTTTCTTTTTCCTTTTTTCTTCTCCTCTTTTCCCTCCATCGGCCATGGCGGAGGGAAGCCGAACTCAAGTGAGGGCCGCCCTCGCTCGCCTAGGGGAGGGCTGCTTGACGTAGGTGATGGGGGTCCTCGCCTGAGTCCGGCGTCCCTCCTCTAGCCATGGCGAAGGGAAGAGAGAAGAAGAAAAAAAGGAAAGAAAAAGAAAAAATGACAAAAATACCCTTTGGTCATAGAGTTTGGGGTAAATGCGTCATATTTGACAAAATTCAGGATTTTTTGTGTCACAAAAAAATTGGGGTAGATTTGTCATAGTGAGAAAATTTTGGGGTTTTTTTTTTTTAATTGCTTTTGCCTTTTCTTTTATGGGATTGAAAAAGAATGTGGGCTTAATCCACACAAATGAGTCTACAGGTGAGCATGGTTTAAGTTGAGCCGATCCAAAACCTAATCTAGAGATCAATTGCATAATGTTGATCCTCAATTTTTGGAAGGGAGGATCGACCCTATTGAGCTTGGGACTGAAGACTAGATCGACTCTCTATGTCCTGTCCATTTTCGGAATCAACCTGAGATCAACTGATTATATTTTAGTGCATTTTTTTATTCCTTAAAAAGACAAACATATCATTTTAAATTACATATCCATCAACAATGCAATATTGAGTAACAAAATTATGGATATCAATACATATCAAACATAAATATAAAATAAGATAACAATAAATGTTACCCTTGCTAAAAGCAAAGAATCATAAAAACGAACACACGAGGCGAGGGAACAGAGGCAAGTTGCGAGCGACAAGGCGAGCGAGGCTAAGGTGAGTGAAGAGGGATTCCTTTTTTCAGAGAAGGCGTCAGTGCTGGTGCTCAGTAGTCATGTCCCTGCAACGTGAATGTGGTTGTCGCTGCCACTTAAGCAGGTTAGCCAGGGTTTACCTTCTGAAATGATGATGTCCTAGGAGACGATGTCGTTCCATATGATCACTTTGCTTGCAAACGGGCAAGTCCTGATGTCTTAACTGTTTTATCTTTCAAGCATGTATATATATATTCTTCTTCTGTCAACAATTCCTTCAATGCATCCACGGAGGCCTTGATCTCGATGTATGCATGTGTGCGTGGGGTGTAATAACTCCTTTAAATAAGCAGGCGCAGGGACCACCCTGCGACGAGATATCCTGTTTACAGGGGTCACAAATTAGCCGTGCCATACTGAAACCAACTCGTTACGGTGCTTAGTCTTGCCTTAGTTGGCTGTTTGGCTGGACCCGTTGACATGAGGGGGCAACACAGAAGTCAATGGCTCGCACAATATGTTGCCCTGTGTGGTTCCTCGAGGACCGTCGAGCGCAGCATGTGCTGTGCCAAGCCGATATGTGGGTTTTGCCGAGCAGCGATCACTGTCCATCACGGCTGCAAGTCATGCCAGCCCGTGGACGGATGAATCGACACGCTGTATAGCTGCCCACAGCATATGGGTCGTGTGTCGCCAAAGCACGTGTGCCGGCGTGGCCTGACCCCTGGCCGGCTCCTCCAGCTCGTCGCCTTCATCTGCTTGTGATTCGTAATCACGACTCATTTGTGAAGTTGATTCTTATTGTTTACAACAGGTAAAAGAACATGGGAGAGGTAACGAACCTTGTGATTCTCCTCCATGGATGGCTCTTCCAGCTCGTCACCTCCGTCTGCTAATAAATCGTCATCACAACCTTTTGGCCTGAAGGTTTCTTCACTCGATTAATCATATCATAGCACTGCTAGAGAATTAATGAACTGAGATAGGTTTAAGAGCTTGCTTGATAGTTCAATTTATTGCTGAAATCTAAAAATTGGCTCTTAAGAGGTCAGACTTGTTTGATAACCCCACGTTAAATGAACTTAAATGATTCAATAATGCTTAAAATCCTATTAATCTGACAAGTAGGAATGGTTCCCTAATCCGATAAACAAATAATCGATGATAATTAGAAGCTTGCCCAAGCAAGTCAGTCCCCGTCAGGTGCTAGCAAGGCAACCCTCGCCTAGATTTGGCGAAGATTGCCCTTGCTGATGGCTAGAGGGTGGCCTCCCCAAGGCAAGGGTCGCATCACCCAGCCCTTTCCGCATCGTGGAAACTAACAAAATGCATTGTGCTGGAAATTTCTTGAAAATGGGATGTCACTTTTGATTTTTAAATTACCCATTCATCTTCAGCACAAATGATATCTTATTGTCCAATCAAAGGTTCTCTTATAGTGTAAGCTCAAGTATATGGAAGAGTCATTGGGCTGATATTTGGAATTTTCCCTTGTTAATGGGACGTGGTAGGAAAAATAATGGCACTTTCACCGAAACTAACAAAAGGCGTCATGCTGAAAATTTCTTAGATTTGGGATGTCGCTTTTGTTGGGGTTTCATGAATCATGTATAAGAAAATTAATAAAAAGAACGCAGCGGAAACAAAGATATATTTTATATATGATTCTCCTAAAGCGTTGTTCGTGAGTTTTAATCAAAAATCTGAATATAAATAGAGAGTTAAACGAATTATCTCTCGAAGCGCGCTTTGAAAAGAATCGGTTTGGATGTTCTACAATTCGAGTCTCACAAGCGTTGGACCTCTAGTTCAAACACACCAACAATGGAAGCCGAATGGAAAAAAGAACTTTCGATAATCACCACTTTGATTGTGCTAGCAATCTCGTGAAGCAATTCTCCATATCCTTTACGTATTTAGCCACGGCCCGAATGAGAGAGAATTGTTTTCTTTCTCACGTCTCAAAGACACAAGAACACACACGAACACACACTATTTTTCTCTCTTTTTCAGCAACCCCTCGTATGTCTCTAAAAACAAAACACATGTCCGTTTCTTTTTATTTCAGCAGCCCTTTTTCTGTTCTCTTGAAAACAGAATTTAAAATAAAATATATATAACCGATCAGCAACGGTTGCTAATCGATGGACGATCAGCAACCGTTGCTGATCGTCCGCTTTTTGCACGAACGATCGTGCATGAGCAAACTACTCATGCACGATTCTGTGCATGATGGTCAGCGGTCCATGCTTCGTGCATGATGGTCAGCAACCACTAACCATGTGCACGATTTAAAGCATCGTGCACATGCACGAAGCTTTAAGCTTTAATTTATTTTTATTTTTTTATTCAAAATAAAACCACTTTGCACACGTGCACTTTAATTAATTAATTAAATGAAAATGAATTAATCAAACCCCTTTTCCATAAAAAAAATAAAAAAGGACTTATTCTTTATATGTACAAATGGAATACATTAACATGTATCCACTTTTAGTATGCATGTGCATCATATGCAAGTAGGCTCGTGACTATAATACAAATTAAATTAAATCTCATTTAATTTAATTTCAAATCGATTCAATTCGATTGCAATAATTGCAAACACGTTTGCAACAATATTTCTCTTTGTTCCATGTTATACTAATTGTTTATGATGTGTGACATTTCTAGATTCATACTGAGCTGGTAGTAAGACTTGTACTAATATATTAGTACTCCAAAAAGAATTAATTGTCCCGATTAATCTTTTAGGTCCTACAAGCCATGATTGACATCTAACAATATGTCATGACTACTCAAATAGTGTGAATACTTTAAGAACATAATGAACCTGTCAAATTTGGTTACAGTGTAATTCAATCCCTCTGTCTTACTATGTCCCGATCAAACAAAGACCATGGAATATGTGTCAAGTCACTAATTCGATCATATGAACAAATCTAATTGACATGCATTTTATTTGAGACACAAATAATTTATTCTCAGTTATAACCCCGGCCGAGGATTTCAATGCAGTGTTGTAATTAGATCGCATAGGATATCATTATTATACCTTGCATATAACAAGGAGATAGATTCTATATTGCGCACACATGCAACTTCGTATATGAACGAACTATGACCATCAAGTATAAAGATGGATCAATAACCCGGCATTATGTGCACCCATGAACCATAGTTGTTCAATACACAAGTTAATAATGTGCCTAATAGTCTAAGGATTATTTACACAAGACCAAAGCATAAACAATTAGACATTGACCACGCTAAAAGCTTCCATGTTGCTAATCGTTTCATATGCATCACGTTCAGTAAACTTATCTAATACAAACACATGTGTTCTAACTCAGGCATCATAATACCCAATGACATGTGACTCATCATTCCCTTAAGTATCCAATATTTAATGGCGAAATTAAGAACAAACCGATCTCAACGGGATTATTAATATCCACTCAATAATCTATCGACCGGGAATGATTTAAAGATTAAGTCTAACTATGAATCCGTCACATATATTCTTGACGTCTCAAGAATAGATCTAGTTGCAACTGATCTTATGAAATCATTCATAAATATAAAATAATTGGACAATTGAATGAATACGTCATTGCCATTAATTAAATAATAATAATGAAAGTACAACTGAAATCTCTAATATGTAACTATTACATAGTAGCTTTAGGGCATACATCCAACAACTTTTGATCTTTTAATTTCCCAATCATTTTCAGAGCAAATGATAATGTAAGAGTCTAGCAGTCCCATATGTAAGAGTCTTCAGTCATATTCAAAGGGTCTCTTACAGCATAAGCTAAAGCATACATAAGTGTCCTTGGTCCCATATTTAGAATTTTCCCTTGTTAATGGAGAGAAAAAATAACAATAGTTTCATGTAAACTTGCGTCGTATTGGAATTTCTTGAAAATGGGATGTCACTTTTAGTTTTTTAATTTCCCAATCATCTTGGGAAGAAATGGGATGTTATTTTTGATTTTCTAATTTCCCAATCATCTTTGGAGCAAATGATAATATAAGAGTCTAGCAGTCCCAAGAGTCTCCAATCATATTGTCAAATCAAAGGATATCTTACAGTGCAAGCTGAAGTAGATAAAAGTGTCCTTAGTCCCGTACTTAAAATTTTCCCTTGTTGATGGGACATCGTAGGAAAAGTAATGCGGAAACTGAAAAAATGTGTCAACTGGAAATTTCTTGGAAATTTCTTGCAAATGGGAAACCTAAAAATTGATCGGTCTTCGATTTCTTTTGAGTTCTTTTGTTTAAAGTCAAAAACGGGTGCTACAAAAGGTGTTATGCTGGTCTAAATTTTTTAGTGTTACTTTTGATTTTCTAATTTCCCAATCATCTTCGGAGCAAATGACAATATAAGAGTCTAGCGGTTCCAAGAGTCTCCAATCATATTGTCAAATCAAAGGATCTCTTACAGTGTAAGCTGAAGTAGATAAAAGTGTCTTGGTCCCGTACTTAGAATGTTCCCTTGTTGATGGGACATCATAGGAAAAATAACGCGGAAACTGAAAATATGTGTCAATTGGAAATTTCTTGGAAATTTCTTGCAAATGGGAAACCTGGAAATTTATCGGTCTTCGATTTCTTTTGAGTTCTTTTGTTTAAAGTCAAAAACGGGTGCTGCAAAAGGTGTTATTCTGGTCTAAATTTTTCCGTGGTGTTCGTGTACGGACACGGGGGTTTTCGGGTAGTTCTTCACTTGAAATGGAAACCTGAAAACTGATCGGTCTTCGATTTCTTTTGAGTTCTTTTGTTTAAAGTCAAAAAGGGGTGCTGCAAAAGGTGTTATGCCGCAAAGGTCTAAATTTTTCCCTATAATAGGTGTTGTTCGTATACGGACAGAGGGGGGAATCGAAAAATTTTAGAGCAAAAACGTGGTGAGTCTTCGATTTCTTTTGAGTTCTTTTGTTTAAAGTCAAAAAAGGAGTGCTGCAAAAGGTGTCTGCGAGAGAGAGAAGACCCGGGGAAACGTGCAGCAGAGGAGAAGCAGAGGCCAGCAGAAGAAAAAGTGAAAAAAAAAAAAATGAAAAGGAAGAGAAAGAGGGGGCAGGGTTTGTCGCCTCCCCTGTTGCCTCGATCACGCCCGTTGTCGGAGCTCCGCCGCTTCCACCTGTTGTCGCCGCCGACCCAGCACTGCCTCCGTCGCCATCACCCCCCGCCGGCTACTGCACCAACACCACCATCTCCACCCGTGCTTGCACCTCCGACCCGACATCCCCTACTCCCCCAGTTGCCAGCCACCGTCGCTTGACCCATCGTGAACACTGGCACTACCCAACTCCTACCTGCTCTCTTTCGCCACACCAGCATCACCCAACTTATTAGATGTATGCCATGAAACTATTATGTAATAGTTACAAATTAAGGATTCCAATTGTACTTTTATTATTTAATTAATAACAATAACGTATTCATTCATTTGTTAGATTATTTTATATTTATGAATAATTTTATAAGATCAGTTACAACTAGACCTATTCTTGAGACGTCAAGAATATATATGACTGGTTCATAGTTAGACCGAATCTTTAAATCGTTCCCGGTCGATGGATTATTGAGTGGATATTAATAATCTTGTTGAGACCGATGTGTTCTTAACTTTGCTATTAAGTATTAGATACTTAAGGGATTGGTGAGTCACATGTCATTGGGTATTATGATGCCTGAGTTAGAACATGGGTGTTTGTATTAGACAAATTCACTAAACGTGACGCATATAGAACGATTAGCGACATTAAAGCTTTTAGCATGGTCAATGTTTAATTGTTCATGCTTTAGTCTTGTGTAAATAATCCTTAGATTTGAGTTACAATGTTAACTTATGTGTTGAACAACTATGGTTCACGGGTGCATATAATGCCGGGCCGTTGATTCATCTTTATACCGATGGTTATAGTTCGTTCATATACAAAATTGCACATTTGCGCAATATGGAATCTATCTCCTTGTTACATGCAAGGTATAATAATGATGTCCTATGCGATCTAATTATGACACTACATTGAAATTCTCAGCCGAAGTTGTAACCGAGAATAAATTGTTTATGTCTCGAATAAAATTTATGTTAATTAAATTTGTGCATATGATCGAATTAATGACTTGACAAATATTCAATGGTCTTTATTTGATCAGGACATAGTAAGATAGATGAATTGAATTACATTGTAGCTAAAACTAACATGTTCATTATGTTCTTAAAGCATTCACACTATCTCGGTAGCCATAACATATTGCTAAATGTCAATCATGACTTGTAGTACCTAAAAAATTAATTGAGACAATTAATTCTTTTTGGAGTACTAATATATTAGTACAAGGCATTTTTTTTTTTACCACCAACCGTTGCAACGTGGATGGTAGATCTTTTGTCCTCCATCGAGGAGGCCAAGGTTTGAAGCCCCTGCGAAGCAAGGAGGCTAAAGCGCTATGTGGTGACTTAAGCATGGCGTCGGGGTAGTGGTTTCCCCACTAGCGACACTTGGGGGTTTACGTAGCGGCTGTCGGCCAAAGCAGTTTCTCCAACGCAACCAAAAAAAAAAAAAAAATTAGTACAAGGTTTACTACCGGCTTAGTGATGAACCTAGGGATGTTACACACTATAAACAATTAAGATAATGTGGAATAAGAGAAAAATAATGTTGCAAATGTGTTTGCAATTACTGCAATCGAATTGTGTCGATTTGAAATTAAATTAAATGAGATTTCATTTAATTTGTATTATAGTCACGAGCCTATTTGCATATGATACACATATATGCCCATTGTAAATATACGTTAGTCTATTTTCAAATGTACATATAAAGATTATGTCATTTTTATTTTTATTTTTAAAGGATTAATTAATTATTTATTTATTCATTTAATTAATCAATTAATCAATATTTTTTTTAATTGGGAAGCTTCATATACGATAAATATTTAACTTAGGCTTAACTCGAATGTCTCTTGCATCCACATGTGAATTCCATTAGTCAAAAAAGACCATTTAAATGCCACCTACTTGCAATATCTTCATGATTAAAGCTCAACGTCCCGCTAATTAGGTCACTTAGCCTTAATAATTGGAAGCCATGGTCGCTAAGTCCAAATTTTCTGGAGAACAATGGAGTTTTGGAACTAATTTCCACCTTTTAACCTAACGAAGAATATAACCCACTTTTCAAGAGCAAAGTTTGAATGTTTGAATGATTAGGAGTGATTAGTTCCAAATTCTCGGAATTTCACTCGAAATTTGCCCATTGAAACGAGCATACCTTGAAATTTGGAATCGACTAATTTTACTTTTTTCATTTCATTTTTAGTTAAGAAAATGAAATAAATATGATAATTATTAAATTATATCTCGAGTTTACAGAATCGATTGAGTTAAAATGAAATGGAAGATTTCTCTGTCACTAAAGGACAAAATAAGGGGGAAAAAAGGACAAAATAAGGGGGCCAATTTATTCTATGAATTTCTATTTATTTATGGGGTAAAGAAGTCTTTGTGTGAGAGAAAAAAAAGAAGTGAAGGCACCTCTTTCTTGTTTAGTGGTCGGTCAATAAGAGTTTGACTGGGAGAGGGACCCACAAATATATTTATACCTCTCTCTTTTCTGAGTAGCCAAGAAACCTAGGGTGCGTTTGTTTGCGTTTCGTTTAAAAATTGTTATTCCAAAAAATGAAATAGAAAAAAAAAAAAAAAAAAAAAAAAAAAAAGTTTCTGTTTTGAGAAACAATTTTTGAACAAAAAAATGCATTTGTAAACTTGTTTCAAGAATAAAAATAAACAGAAACACGTTTGGTAAATTTGTATAATTTTTTTATTTCTTTTATTTTTTAATATTTTTATTTTATTTTTTCTATTTTTTTCTTATTTTTCCTTTTTTTCTTTTTTTTTTTTCCTTTTTCCTTTTTCTTTTTTTTGGCGGTTGTCGACCTCGGCCATGGCCGGCGACCGGCCGACGAGGGCCGGCGGCCTCGCCTAGCCACGGCGAGGCTCCCCGGCCCCTGGCGAGGCCGAGCCTCGCCGTAGCTAGGCGAGGCTCGGCCTCGCCGGATCTGGGCGAGCTCGAGCTCGCCCAGCCCGGCGCGAGGTCGGCCTCGCCTTGGCTGGGTGAGCTCAAGCTCGCCTAGATCTGGCGAGGCCGACCTTGCCCAGTAGCCGGCGAGCCTCGCCGTGGTTGGGCGAGACCATCGGCCCTCGTCGGCCGGGCACCGGCCATGGCCGAGACCGCCGGCCCTCGTCGGCCGATCGCCGGCCATGGCCGAGGCCGGCGACCGGCGAAAGAAAAAAGAAAGAAGAAAGAAGAAGAAAAAAAGAAGAAGAAAATAAAAAAGTTTTTCTAAGTTTTGTTTCAAAAATAAAAAACACAAATTTGTTGTTTTTTATTTCTTTTTTTTTTGTTTTTAAGAACAAAAGAACAAAAAAGGAATAAACGCACCCAAACACGTTTCTGTTCCTTTTTTGTTCTTAGGAACAAAAAAACAGAAAAAGTTTTCAAAAACAAAAAAAAGAAACACAAACAAACAGACCCCTATTGATGAGCCGCACAGTGAATATGAGCCGCACCGCAGAAAACAAAGTTCGTGTACGAACGTTATCCATCGTCCGTGCGAAGCGTTTTGCTTTCACCTTTAACACCGATGATTTGTGCTATAAGTTATTTATTTACAAACACTTTAAATTTAAATTTAGATATCAAAAGTAATCGAGTGTGTGAACGATTATAATTCTAATTATCTTATTATAATAAATTATTTATTATTAACTTTCTCTATAATCGAATCACGTAAATCTCTGATATCCTATTATCCCTCATTTGCTTTTCTGATATTTTTCCCATTTATTTAGTTTATAAGATCTTGGCGTTTTCGCGAGATGAACACGCAAAATAAAATAAATAATGTTTGTGTTCTTTATTTCTGATTATGAATACAATTCCTATTTTTTTGTTTCAAATCTATTTTTTTTTTATTCTCGGAACAAATTTGGAACATAAGCACTTCCGAAAAATAATTTTTCTCTCTCATATTTTTTTCTTCTCTTTCTTTTTTTCTTCTTTTTTCTTTGGCCGGTCGCCGGCCTTGGCCATGGACGGTGACCTCACCAGAGTGTCGCCGGCCCCTCGCGAGCCTCGCTTGTTGCTTGGCGAGGCCGCCGGCCAAAAGGAAGAAAAAATAAAAAATAAAAAAGGAAAATTAAAATAAAACTATTAAAAAATTAAAAGAAACAAAAAAATTATACAAGTTTACCAAACGTGTTTCTGTTCTTTTTCTATTCCAGGAATAAATTTATTAAACGCGTTCTTCTGTTCAAAAATTGTTCCCTGAAACAGAAATAGTTTTTTTATTTATTTCTATTCCTTGAAATAATCTTTGAATAAAATCGTTACCAACCGCACCCTAAGAGTCTTTGGGCTCACATTTAGAAATTTCCCTCTTTAATGGGTTGTGGCGGAAAAATAGTGATAGTTTCTAAAAAGTAACAAAAGGCATCGTCCTAGAAATTTCTTGGAAATGGGATATTAATTTTGATTTTTAAATTTCTTATAGTGTAAGTTCAAGTATATATAAGGGTCTCCTCTCCACGGATCTTGGAGTCGAGCAATACAAATATATTCTTGCGGACAACTTTTTCCACTTTAATTATTTTCCCTCTAAAATTCCATTCGCTTGAGTGTGAGACAGAGGAGAGAGGAGAGAGCCATGAGTCATCATACAACTATCGAGATCGATGAACAGAACGATGCAGCAATTGGAACCGATACGGTTGATCGCTGCTTCGATCAGCTCGAACGCCTACTACAGGAAGTGCCAAGGGCTTCCCCGCCGAGCCCGAGACCTCGCCTTGCACCATCTTTAAGATCCCCCAGCCGCTTCGTGGGATCAATCCTAAGGCCGAAGAGCCCGAGATCGTATCTATAGGCCCGTACCACTGGGGCCATTCACGGGTGCTCAAGTTCGAAATGCATAAGCCGCTTTTCCTCAAGAGGTTCCTTCGCCGCTGCAAGAGGAGCTTGAGGGCGCTTACGGCATCGGCGGCATCAATAGAGCCTGATGCCCGGCGTTGCTACTCGGAACATGTGGTAGGGGTGAGCAACGGTTTAGGGTTGACCCTGGACCGACCCTGGACCGGCCCAACCCTGCTGGTCCTGGTCCGGTTCCCAAGGGGATTGGGTCGGTCCTTGCGGGACCAACACTGCGTGCGGGTTGGTCCTCGGTCCTAAGAGTTTTGGGTCGGTTCAACCCTGGACCAACCCCTGTATATTATATTATATTATTTATAATTCTTTTATATATTCAAACCTAAGTAAAATGTCTATTATAGTATATTATATTATATTATATTGAGATGTTCTATCAATAGCACTAGTAGTAATTTCAATTAAAAACTTTTGTTGAGTATTAATTATATATCATTTGTTTTGTTTTCAGGTGTTTAGAAGTTCAAGTGAATTAACAAGATGTGAAGTTATATATTCATGGTTTATATTAAGTATTTTGAACTTTTTATGGTTTAATTGTATTTTACTAATGAATTTCAGCTGCACTTTGCTTTTCAATTTGTGTCAAATGGTGGAAATTTTTGAAGAGTAGAGTAGTATTGCAGTTGCTACGGTGATTTGCTACATGATCAAATGCAGAAAAATGCTTTTGCATATGGTGTTATGAATATTAAAGATAGATGATTGCAAGAACTTTCCATCTTGTCCCATATCTCGATGAGCATCTTAAATTTGCTAAATATGTATTAGTATTTATAGTTTAGTTGCACAATGCCGCATTGTCGATGGATATGTAATTTGAATGTGTAGGTTTGCTTTTTTAGGGAGTATAAAAAATAAGACGAAAAAAATTATCGATTGGTCCCGGTTGACCACAACCGGACCGAACCCATCGGGTCGGTCCGGTCCTTGGTCCCAGGCTCAATAGGGTCGGTCCTCGGTCCTAAAAATTGAGGACCGACATTGTACGGATTGGTCCTAGGGTTAGGGGATGGCCCGGACCAATCCGGACTATGCTCACCCCTAACATGTGGATCTCACGAGTCACGACTTCTTACAGATGATGCTACTCGACGGTTGCTTTGTGGTGGAATCCCTACTTCACCCCCTCTTCGGAAGTGGCGATGCGGCTGACAAGCCCGGCCCCATCTTCGAGAACGGAGATGTGACTATCGAGCCCATCTTCGAGAGCGGAGATGTGACTAACGAGCCCGACCCCATCGTTGCACAGCCTCAGATGATCCCGATTCTCATCAGGGATTTACTGAAGCTCGAAAACCAGATTCCGTACTCCGTTCTCGATTTTTTGTTTCACCAGGTGCTCTCATCCAACCCAAACAGAGAAACAGGCTCTTTGACTTTACTCGCGTTGAAATTGTTCAATCACGCCTATCCGAGACCCATGGCGGTTCTCAAATCTCGGGAGAATCTTGAATGCGAGCATCTACTTGACCTGTTTTACATGAGTTTGTCTCCGACAAGGCCCGTCCACCCCAACTCCCCAAAGGAGTGCTGGTCATCAGCTCAGTCCGTATCGCTTGTGACCGAGCTTAGGCCCTCCGGAGTCAAATTCAAGTCCAAGAAGGCAGACAGCTTGCTCGACATAAATTTCCATAAACCGATGCTATGGAATCTATTCATCGCAATCAAAGACTTCATGATCAGCTCGCTGACGAAACCGGTAATCCGGATGCCAAACATCGCAATCAAAGACTTCATGACCAGCTTGCTGACGAAACCGGTAATCCGGATGCCAAACATCGCAATCAAAGACTTCATGACCAGCTTGCTGACGAAACCGGTAATCCGGATGCCAAACATCGCAATCAAAGACTTCATGACCAGCTCGCTGACGAAACCGGTAACCCAGATGCCAAACATCGCAATCAAAGACTTCATGACCAGCTCGCTGATGAAACCGGTAATCCAGATGCCAAACATCGCAATCAACGACTTCATGACCACCGTGCTGATAAACTGCGTGTCACTGGATCAATGCCGGGCAAACAGGGCCAAGTACATGACTGATTACGTCTCCTTCATGCACTGCCTCATCAATCAGCCGAAGGATGTCTCGCTACTCCGTTCAGATGGGATCATCGCACTATATTCTCACGATGACCAGTATGTGGCTGATTTGTTCAACAAGCTTGGGAATAGAATTTCTTTCAATGTTCATGACTGTTTTCTGTCCAAGCAGTTCGAGGAGCTTGAATCGTACTACAGCAGCAACTGGGCGAAGATGATGCGCACTTACTTTTCCAGTCCGTGGTCAGTCATATCGCTCTTCTCGGCTTTCTTAATCGTGGTTCTCACCATCACACAGACCGTTATCGCTTTACTTGCCTATCGCTCCCACCGCTAGGATTTGTTGTTTAGCAGATGTGTCTCGGTCGTGATATTGTTCCTTCTACAAAGTAGAAAGAGGGACTGACCATTTCGTGGCTGTTAAAGTACCACATTTTCTGCCCTAATGAAGGTGCGTCTCCTGAAGAGGATGGGATGCCGGTCGTAGAGCTGTAGGAAGATGTGGATACTAATGGGGCTGTGATTGCTTGTTGTTGTTCTGTTTTGGGGTTGTGATTGCTTGTAGGATGGGCTTTGACCAGTGGCTAGATCAAGGAAATCGGTGGGGTTTTAGCTCATCTGTGGTTGGCTCTCTTTGGGAGCAATTGAGTTTTTTGTCTTGTAAGATTCCATTTTAGCAATGCAAATAACAAAGTTCGATGGATTCGAGCATTTAATGATGAGTTTTGCTTGATGATGCTTCTGTCATCCTATTTGGCATTTTCCTACTTTGCTTGATGATGGTGTTGTTGATTCGATTATGAGCCAAGCAGTCTGCTGTGATCATATTTGGACAGATTAGCCAATCAGCCACATATTTGCATTCGGTTTTTGTTTGATGCTGCGATGCCCTTGGCCAAACATATGGATTTGGTTAATGCTTGAAGCTGCCAGTGTAAAGGCCTGCTGAGCTTGAACTGAGCAAAGGGCTGCCGACTGCTGAGCTTGAGCTAACCAAAGGCCAAGCACAAAGCCAAGCGCCCTACAAGTGCCAAGGGCTGCCGACTGCTGACCTTGAGCGGAGCAAAGGCCACTGACTGCTGAGCAAAAGGAACTCGTATTGCTCCATCTAAGCAGTTGCTGACCGTTGAGCAAGGGCCAAGTTCTTTTAAGAAAGAAAAATCCCCACTGCCTCAGATGTGAATGAAAACGAGGAGCCACTAAGGAATCCTACACTCTTATACTGAGCATTCCAGAAACATAGAATTTATTTGTTCTAAATATGAGATTGTGCGTGGAAGCATGGTTTTGATATCAATGATAATTTTTAGTTAAATGATAAGTGCATGTGAGGGAACCTAAGGAACCTGAAGAGGCACCAAAGGGGAGGATGTGTTCAACGTGAAGCCCCCTCCCGATGAGCTTCTGGCTGTATGTGATGAAGGAAAACGGTTGGTACTTCACTTTCCAACAATGTGGTTTCTTCCTCCTTACGTTGCGCTTGACACTGTACAGTAGATTGTTCTTGTAGTGCTCAATTGGATAAAAGACACCATCGTCGATCATTCTTAACATTAGACTCTCTTCTCACATTTTTTCTCCAGTCCTCCCTATGTTTTAATTGTCAACTCTGGAGAAGCTTGTGTAGAAGCAAAAAGCGATAGAGCTTTTGAATTTCTGAACCGTGTATCAAATTAAATTTGCTCCCCATCTGGGGTTGCTGCTTCTGGAAATGAAATAACCGTAAACTCATGTTGGCTAGCAGAATCACCTAGACGAGGTGAATAAGTGTTTTAACAAAAGTTGATGTGGTTGTGGGCAGAGTTTAAAATGCCAAGTTGAAATAGACAAGAGTGGACGAAAAACAAAGTTTTGTTACGGGTAATATTTTGATTATATCAAACAGCGCAATGTTCTTCTATCAAATAATAAGTGAATATGAGTAGAAAGATAGAGAACAATGCATTTGGAGTTTATAGTGGTTCGCCTTGGTGTAAGTTTACGTCCACTCTCATAAACTGAAAGCTCACTAGCTGGATTTCATTAATCAATTGTTGAGAAATTACAGTAGTAAGTGCTACTTATAGTCAAGCACCTCTCCTCGAAGCAGGTGTTGCTTATATCCAAGTAGATAGGTCTTACTGTCTCACATCTAAGCACAAGCTCTCTCATTACCCACACTTCTCAAAAGATTAGAATACTAAACTCACAAAAAATATTTCAAAAGGATGTAAAGCTTTCTTGAAGTTTGGAATTGTGAGTTCTTTATCTAATAAAGATTCCAACCGCTATGCTAATCTAATTAAAAGGTCCATCGTGATGAGATTATCTGGTGGGAAAGATAATGTTGTGGTTAAGTTTAAAGATGGAATCATTTATATGTTGGAAACATGTTTAATCATGAAGTTCCCGCAATGTCTAAATAATTAGCAACCAAGGACTTTCGAAATGTGGCATTGATGCTTAAGGCCTTGAACAGATGTTTGCTTATGTTTCATCTCTCTGCCATGATGCATCATTCAAATGTTTGAAAGTATTTGGTCCTCTTGCGGTTTCACTTGTAAACCAGATTTCAGTTGGAAGAAGTTATGACGAGAAGCGGCTGAACAAAGCTTCTAACCAAAGCTCTTCATTCTTATGTCTGTAACTGTAAGAACTTTTATCTTCTTGACAGGAGCAGCTTGGACTGGATCTGCAGAAAAAATGGAAAAGATAAGCTCATTTGCCCATTGACTAGTACAATTGAATTAGTTTAAACAAGCAAGTAAAAGCACTTGAACATGTTAACCGTAGATTAAGATACCCATGATCATGTTTTTCAACTCATTCAATACTAAAAGTATAAACATTCTGGAGCTAATATGATTAAGATTGAATCTTGAAAAAAAAAAAAGCTCTTGAATATTTTTAGGAGGGACGGAGTTACTTAATTTGATCAACTAGAAAATTCTCAATGGATTCTGAAATTTTGTCCATGGTTTCATGTTCATTAAAAACTAATCAGGTATAAATTCACCATGCAATCTTCCTTTGTTACCAAAAAAAATTCTGATTAATAAAGTCTGTTGGTTCAGAGGAAAAAAAAAAAGCAAGCTTGTCCTTATTTTGACTAACGCATTGACTCTTCCAATGGTGATGAATGGCAAGCAGTTCTTAGATCGTTTCCCTCAAGCAGGTTCTGGAGACAGCAGCAAACCGTCCCTATATCATCTTTTAGTGAACGGCTCCTACACACATCCTCAATAACTCCGGCGACGGGCTTCACAACCCCACTGTCAGTCCATTCAAGAGGCTAACGTACAGACGACAGCAGGCGACGACCAGCGTGCCGTCACTAGTGTCATGTGGGGATGGTTTTGTCAGTCAACCGTGTAGCTCCCTTAGTAGTGTCCCGCGGAGGCTGAAACAAGACCCCTTTGAAAATTAACGTCTCGAAGTTAGCGCGAGCCACTCCTGGCCTGGCCGCTGGAGATTGGGAAAGGAGGAGGACCAGAAGCACTCATCCGGGGGCATTCCCCATCCCATCGACCGCGACAGAAGTGTTGCTGCCGGATTCATCGGGATGAAGAACCTCAGGAAAGGAAGTTCTTTGGATTTACAGATGGCGGAGTCCTACAGCGTAGGCCATTTTGGATGATTAAAAGCCAATGTTCTTAGCCCTCGGTTCAAGTGGCGGCGTAAATGGGAAGGCTCTTGCACCGCGGGAGGATATCTTGGATCTCACCGAACAGGTTCCTCATTGTGAAGTTTCCAGGGTTATTGACATTTGGGGACGAATCGAATAGCTTCATGGTCGATCCAGCGGAGGTGGAAATTGGTCAGTTTCGATACCTGTCCTGGGACTAAAGAAATATCAGCACCTTGAGGATTTTCATTGGTCAGTGAGACCGCTTGTCATTGCCATAGGGCTATTCACAGCCATGAAGGTCGGAGCTTTTTGTCGGCAAGAAAATGGGAAGATCGACCATCAAAAAGCCACATGGGAAAGAGAATCACGGCGGGCGTCAATAACAAGTGGATGGCGGAGCAGCAAGTAATCCAGCTTGGCTTCCCCCTCCGGTGGTCAACATGCTATTCAGAGAAGGCATCAGTGCTAGTGCTCAGTTGTCATACCCCTGCATCGCGAATGTGATTGCCGCCACCAGTCACGCAGGTTAGCAGGGGTTTACCTTCTGAAATGATGATGTCCTAGGGGAAAATGTCGTTGCATACAATCACTTTGCTTTCTGAAATGATGATGTCCTAGGGGAAAATGTCGTTGCATACAATCACTTTGCTTGCGAGCGGGCAAGTCTTGATGTCTAGCTGTTTATCTTTTAAACGTGTATATACATTCTTCTTCTGTCAATAATTCCTTCAATGCATCCACAAAGGCCTCGCTTTCAATATATGCGTGCAGGCACACGGACCACCCCGCGACAATGTATCCTGTTTAAGGAGGTCACCTATGAGCCATGCCATGCCGAAACTGACTTGTTACGGTGCTTTGTCTTGCCTTAGTTGGCTGCTTAGCTGGACCCATTGACATGAGGGGGCGGCATAGAAGTCAATGGCTCGCGCAATACGTTGGCCCCTTGTGTGGTTGCTTGAGGACCGTCGAGCGCAACATGGGCTGTGCCGAGCCAACATGCGGGTTTTGCCAAGGCAAGTGGGCGAGCAAGGCCGACATGAGTGAAAAGGGTTTTTTTTTTTCCTATCATATTAGGGTTGTATTTCTTTCTACTTCATAATTTACACAACAAACTAAACCGCAAAGAGAAGATGATGCTAGAATTTAGAGTAGACAAAAGTATATATAATATATATTATGTATAGGTTGGTCCAACATAGATCAACCCTAAACTCTTAAGATCAAGGATCAACTCACACAGTATAAGGTCTTAAAGGTCCCAGGACTAAAGACCAACCTAGTCCCCTAGGAAACCAACCCAAAATCAACCGGGTTAGGTCAGTCCAAGGTTAGTCCAAGATTGACCTTAGACCAATGCTCATCCTTAGATGTAGGGAAGAGCATCGGTTTAGGGTCAACCCTGGACCGACCCTGGATTGGCCCAACTTTGCCAATCCTAGTCCGGTTCCTAGGGAAATTGGGTGGTCATTGGTCCTAAAATTCCTTGACCAGCACTGTGCAGATCAGTTCTCGATCCTAAGAGTTTTGGGTCAGTCCAACCCAGATCAACCCCGACTATATATATAATAGATAAAATCTTAAAATAAATAGTGTCAACAACATTAAATAGCTCTTTAGTGAGGAGTAGGTTAGCCGGGGTTTACCTTCTAAAATGATGATGTCCTAGGAGAAAATGTCGTTGCATATAATCACTTTGCTTGCAAACGGGCAAGTCCTGATGTCTTAACTGTTTTATCTTTTAAGCATGTATATATATTCTTCTGTCAACAATTCCTTCAATGCATCCACGGAGGCCTTGATCTCAATGTATGCATGTGTGTGCATGGGGTGTAATAACTCCTTTAAATAAGCAGGCGCAGGGACCGCCCCGCAATGAGGTATCAAGTTTACGGGGGTCACAAATGAGCCGTGCCATGCCAAAACCAACTTGTTACAGTGCTTAGTCATGCCTTAGTTGGCTGCCTGGCTGGACCCATTGACATGAGGGGGCAACATAGAAGTTAATGGCTCGCACAATATGTTGGCCCCCTTGTGTGGTTTCTCGAGGACCGTCGAGCGCAGCATGTGCTGTGCCGAGCCAACATGTGGGTTTTGCCAAGCAGTGATCACCGTCCATCCATCACGGCTGCAAGTCGTGCCAGCCCATGGTAGGAGGAACCGACATGCTGTATAGCTGCCCACAACATGTGGCTATTCTTGGGGTCGTGTATCGCCATAGCACGTACGCCGGCGTGGCCTGACCCATGGACGGCTCTTCCAACTAGTCGCCTCCTTCTGCTAATGATTCGTAATCACGACTCATTTGTGAAGTTTATTCTCCTTGTTTACAACTGGTAAAGAACATGGGAGAACTAATGAACCTTGTGATTCTCCTCCATGGATGGCTCTTTCAGCTCGTCACCTCCGTCTGCTAATAAATCGTCATCACAACCTTTTGGTCTGAAGGTTTCTCCACTCGATTAATTATATCATAGCATCACTAGAGAATTAATGAACAGAGAGAGGTTAAAGAGCTTGCTAGATAGCTCGATTTATTGCTGAAATCTAAAAAATTGCACTTAATGAGGTTAAACTTGTTTGATCACCTCAAATTAAATCAACTTGAATGATTTGATGAAGTTAAAAACCCACTTGACATGATAAGTCAGAGTGATTCCCTAATTCGTACTTTGACAATCTGAAGCTTGCCAAAGATATTGGTAAAATCTACTTTGGATGATCATTTCGTTTATGTTTGGTAAGAGATGGATGATAATCGGCTATTAATTTTCAGTTATCATCAAATAATTTTTCTTTTCTTTTTTGAGCATTTAAGATCTTCAACGCTTGAAATTCAATGTGTAAATTTCCAGCACCGGATGTTTAGTTCCACCAAACGGACCCTGAGCTAAGGGTACTATTTAATTTCTTCTATTGACTAGGTTCAGAATTTAAGGTCTTCTGGAGATTTTACTTCTGAGCATGGACAAGTGCAATAGAAGTCCTAAAACTTATCAAAGAAGTGCAATTAAGTCTTAAAACTTGCAAAAAGTGCAATCAAATCCTAAAATTTATCGAATTGGTCCAATTGAGTCCTAAAGTTAACATCGTTAAATTCATTAATAGAAAAAGCTAATGTGGCATTTTAAAGTAATTTTATTTTCCATGTGGCTTTTTAAATTTTTTTATTCAAAATCTTTAAAAATTAGATTCTAAATTTAAAAAAGAAAAGCTAAAATTTATTTTAAAAAACTGTTCAAAAAAAAGAAAATGGCACTAGCGGGCGCTTTCACAGTCGCCACCCATCACTGGAGGGGCCTACGACAGTTGCTAGCCTTGGGTAGATGTGGCCGACCCTTGCCTAGCCAAGGTGAGGCCTTGTCGATGCTAGGCTCGGCCCGGTGACCCTCACCAAGCTTAGGAGAGGGCACCCCAAATCTAGGCACACCGACCCTCAGGAAAGGCCGACAACCATCACCCTCCCTAGGCAAGGCCTTGCTGGCCCTCACAGGGGGCTAGCAACCATCACCCACCCTAGGCAAGGCCTTGTCGGCCCTCACTCAAGGCTGGCGAGGCCTCGCTCCTTTGCCCAAAGTTGGGTGATGGTTGCCGACTCCCCGTGAGGGCTAACATGCCCAAATCTAGGTACTTGAGTGGCCAGCCCTTGCCCGAGGCCGGTAAGGATTGGCCACACCTGCCCACCGCTAGCGACCATCATTGAGCCCTTTGGTGATGGGTAGTAGTGATGGAAGCTCCCACCGGTGCTTTTTTTTTTTTTTTAATAGTTTTGTTTCCTAAATAAATTTTAGCTTTTCCTTTTTAGTTTTTTAATCTAATTTAAAAAAGAATAAAAGTAATTTTAAAAAGCCACATGAAAAATAAAAATCCATTTAAAATTCCATGTTAGAATTTTCCATTAATAAGTTTGATTTATGACTCAATTGAATCAATTTAATAAATTTTAGAACTTGATTACACTTTTTGCAAATTTTGAGACTCAATTGTACTTTTCTGACAAGATTTATATTCCACTTATCCCTATTTCCAAAGAAAAGACTACCTAGGCCCATCTTAGGCCACCAAGCCCATTAGATTATCGATGTATCATCAATTGGACCAAAATTATAAGTCGAAGATTGTTTTTTTTTTTTTGGCCATAAATCAAGATATTGCCTTCACGTAAGAAACTATGGATTCCAAAAGTAAATCGGCTATAGAGATTGTCAATCTACAATAAAGATGACGGATCGTGATACATTGAACATAGAGAATTGGATGGTTGAGATGTGAGTCACTTCAAATTAAACTCTACATCATCGGATCTTCTTTGTAGGTTATCCGTTGAGATCCAATAGATATATCCAAGATCCATTTGCTCAAGTTATTAGGGGTGATTAGTTTAGGATAGATAGATTCGAGATTTGTAGCTTATCTTGTTAAAACCTATTTCATTTGTCTTAGAACCAATCCTGTGATGTACCATGTTGTTTCCATTTGATTTCAAGGTCTACCCAAAAACCTATTTTATTTTAATTCCTCTGTTGGTTTCATTTTTTACAACAAAATAATATGGGCAAAAAAATGGTTCAAAGTATAATATGAACAATAGATATCCCTTATCCACCAAAAGCAACCATTCATAAGATAAACACGAAGTCGCATAATTGTAAGTGATAAAAAATTTAAAACACAGAACATAAAATGTAAATTATGTCAACTTCATTCTTCATTCATCTATTAAAATATTACTCCAATTTCTAATAACCTGAAAACAATATATATATGCCGCGACCAATTTTTTTGAGGGTGAACCACCTTGGTTTGGCTAATGGATTACTAAGCTTAAATTTAGCTCGGGCTTTCCAAAGCTTATACCAATTCGCAACTTAAGTTTACATTTTTTAACATGCAAATGACTTTTATCCAGGAATTGCCACTAATCAATTTACGGTAAGTTGATTAGACATCTAAGTAAAATAATGGAAGGATTATTTTACCTCTATGAACCATAGATTTTTTGTATGGGGATTTGATTACACTAGACTTCTCTAATGCCATTTCGGTACCATTTCTTTTTATTTTCAAAAATATTTTTGCAGGCAGTTTAGATTGATTTTAAATTCCCTAATATGTGAGGTGATCATACGGGTGCACAAACCACCAATTTAACACTCAAGAAAGCAAATAAATAAAAAAAAATGTAGGGACTTACCTTGTAACAACGAAAGCATCTGTGTTGTTAAATCAGAATTCACGTCAACAACCCTAGATGTGATTTATAATTAACACGCAATTTTCCTTTTTTTTTCACTTATTTAATGAGAATCATGCAACGCATGCTACTAATCTAACATGAAAGGATATGACATGGCAATATGACCTAACTATATGACATAATAAGATGCGATCTATACTAAAAAATGGAATCAATTTATTCTAAGGCATTTTTTGGTATTTTCCCTGAAATTCGAAATTATAAAAATGCAAAAATTATCTATCCAAATTAAAATATCATCTAATTTGTATTAGGAATGAGGTTAAACCAAATCCTAATTTAAACTAGAATGTTATCCTAACTTAGAAAACTAAAATGCAATCTATCTAAAAAAATTATCTAAACTTATAATAAATTAAAAACTACTATCTAGAATTAAACTATATGAAATTTTACCCTAAATTGCAATGACATGCAAAGAATGCCCTAATTCTAACTCTCTTTTTTTTTTGTGTGTTTTTGTATTAATTTCGAAATTAAAAATTGTCAAATAACTAAACATGCAACCTAAGTTAAAAAAGAAAAAGAAAACTAGCAACCTAAATTGATTGATTTGCTTTTTCGATTTTTGATTTTTTTAAAATTCGAAATAAAATTTCTATTCTAAATATGAAAACCCTAAAACAAGAAATAAACCTAATCTAACTCACATTTTTTGGATTTTTTTTTTTTTTACGAAAACAAAATCAACTTAAACGACATGGCAACAAATCAAAGCAAGACAATATTGATATCCAAATTGACGAACCATATCTCACGCATGAAATCGGGTTGACTAATTTTAAATAAATCGCGAATCGAATTTGCCGTAAGATCAGATTGGCAATTTTTCAAATGATTATAAGTCGAATTTCGGGCGCAAAAATCGGACTATCAATCACAAATTTCAGAGGTTATTTCATGTCGAACATCTCATCCTTACACCACCTGTTTAGATGACGTTGCTGGTGCTGAGCTTCTCTCCCTAACGCAAGGGAAGGAGTTCAATTCCCGGGCGCCGCAAGGCAACTTACCCGAGTTATGAGGCCCAGGGTTTATTCCACCGCTAGTGACGTACGGGGTTCCTTGGATCATAAAAAAAACAAAACTAAAAAAATCTCATCCTTACACTAAGGAATAATTATACTAAAAAAAGTAAAATAAAATAAATAGAAAAATACTTAATGATTTTCCTTTTTTTCTTTTCTTCCTTTTCTTTTCTTCCTTCTTGACCCACGATTGGGCAGCTTCGGTGGGGGAGTCACCGGGGGTGGGTCGCCGGCGTTCGGAGCTCCGGCACGGACCAGCGACGGGTGGACCGGCGGAGACGGCGACCAGCAGCAAAGCAGACCAGTGGTGGGCTCCGGTGGCGTCGGGCAGCAGCAGGAGGCGAAAACTGCAGGTGCGTCGGGTCGCGGCTTCTGAGGCGAAGGTCAACGGCTGAGCAGCGGCGTTGGTGCGGTGGCTTGGGAGAAGACGATGGCGGAGACGCGGTGCAGAGGGTCGTCAGGTGCTGGCTCGAGCAGAGGCGGTGGGCGACGACGTCAGGCACCGGGTCGAGCAAAGGCCGAAGGAGCAGCCCGGAGAAGATCTGCTGGTGGAGCGACGGTGGAGCAGCGCGGGGGCGACAGAGCCGGGCTGTGGATCTCGGGTTGTCGGATGAAGTGGCGACGGTGGCACGAGAGCGAGGTGCAGGGGGAGGCGCGGCGACCGGTGGCGATGAACGAGTGAGCTGCTGCGGCGTCGACGCTCGTGGGTTGCCGGCGGAGGCGTTGCTGGTGCGAGGCCGGCGCAGGTTCTGAGGCTCGGCTGCTGGCGTTGGATGGGACTGAAACAGCGGTGACCGGCGCGAGGATGGAAGGCGGAGGCGCGGTGGAGGCCCGGCAAGGCAGCGAAGATGGCCGCGCGGGGGAAGACGAACCGTCTGCTTTTCCTCTTCTTTTTTTTCTCTCTCTTCAAGTCTCACGTCCCCTAACCGGTCCTCTCTCTCTCCCTCACTGCAGACCGGTCAGTTCCCCTCTCTTTTCTTCCTTGTTTTTTCTCCTTTTTTTGTTGACTTTTCTTTCCTCTTCTCTCCCAAAACGAACGAAGGAAAGCCCTGACCTTTTTTCTCCAATTTTTTTCGAATTCCCTCCCTCTTGTCGTACACGCACCATACCTTATACAGAGGAAGGAATTAAATTTTGGTGAAATACTCACTTCCAAATTTACTTGTGCATATCATTATACCTTGCGATATTCTCTTTTGTATTTTTCAAATATTCCATCCAAAAATTTCCTTTCTTGCTCGAAATATGTCCCTCAATATATGTGAAAAATCTCAGCAAAATATGTGAAAAATTTTGCGCTCACCGTCGATTCAATAAATAAATGCAAAAAATACAAATTAAAAATAAATGCACCTAAATTTATATGTTATGCAATTAATATTTTTTCAGGGAAATTAACCCTTAATTTTTAATCCCATAAATGACTAAACGGGTCACCAAAATTTAAGTTTCAATAATATATATATATATATATATATATATATATATATATATATATATATATACACACACAATTAATTCCTTAACGATAGTTTAAGTAAGGGTGAGTCAAGAACAAGGAGGGTTGTGAGGTTTGAAGGAATGGTGAAATGCTGCAAGCAATTGAGAAGGAGGGCAAGTTGCAAGCAAGAGAAAGAGAGAGACAGTCATGAAGTGTCCAAATAAGGTAGGAGTCATGAAGAGAATGGAAGCCAAAAAAAAAAAATAGATAGAGAAAAAGAGACCAAATAAAAATTGTGATTTTTAGATTTTATGAAACCAGTTCAATTAATTTTGGGATAGCTTTTCACCTGAAATGGGAACCTGAAGTCAAACCGGTTTTCAAGATGGTCCGCTCCGACCAAATAGTTGCGAGACAAAGGAGATGATGCTCTGCACCATCCGAGGAAGACGAATATGGAGTAGGTAGGAATGAAAACAACAAAAAAGGAGGGCGAGAAAAGACCAGAACATAGGATTAAGAACCTTCTTCTTTCGTACGTCCGCTCTCGGTTGACCTTTGTCTTTTCGGCAGGTTATCTGACCGGTACTCGTACAAAATTTTTATAGTAAACGCTTAAAGTTAAAGTTTTCATATAATCTAATCTATTATTGTGTGTGGACGATGGACCTCGTGAGCCATGTGACATAAATGCACTTATTATAATTCATCTAATCAGTGGTTAGAATATGATTGATCATTCAAAGGCTAACAAAAAAGTACTAATATTATTGATAATTCTAGAAGGAGACTAATTAGAAAGTATGAAAAATTAAATCCGTAAAAGAAAAATATAGAGTTGTCAAGAGCAAAAACTGTTATAATATATTTTATTATTCTAAACGTGATCCTAATTTTGCATTTTCCAATTAATTCCGATTTATTACTCAATTTATTACCCGCGTTTATTATGTTATATTTGCCTGTTAATAGATTACCATAATAGTTTTAATGAAAGATGTTGGTAATGTAAAAAACAGAATAAAACATCATGTCATCTAGCAGAAAACACACCATTACGTTTGAAGGACATTGGCTAATAGAATAGGACATACAGATCCGGTAGTTTTGCAGATCGATCGTACTTCGTGGATCTATTAAAGGTTTTAGGGTTTTTTGCATTTGCATATTTTCATCAATGGCTGGAGGTATGTTGATCTTTACGTTTCCGCAAATCGATCCCGAATTTTGTACGAATTTATTCCTAAATGATAAATCGAGATCGTCGGGTTTTATTTAAATTTAGTCTTATAAAAACAACATAATAGGACCGGAAAAGACAAAAGCATAGGATTATGAACCTTATTCATATGCGATAAATATTTCACTTTGGCTTAACTCGAACGTCTCTTATATCCAAGTGTGAATTCTACTATTCGAAAAAGCCGATTGAATGCCACCCACTTGCATTATCTTCATAATTAAAGCTCAACATCCAGCTAATTAGGTCACTTACCTCAAATAGTTAGAAGCTATGGTGGCTAAGTCCATATTTGCCGGAAAACCATGGATTTTTCGAATCGATATCCACCTTTTGAACCTAACGAAGAATACAACCCACTTTTCAAGAGCAAAGTTTGAATCTTTGAATGATTGGGGGTGATCAGTTTTAAATTATGTCCAGATTTCATCTGAAATCTACTCATCAAAACAGATTTGTCATTTTTTTGAAAGGGTCGAAACAGGTATTGAGAACTCGAGAATCAAACAAAATTGAAGTGAGGAAAAATGATAACCAATATTGTGCTAACATTGAGGGTAATCTCAACTGTGCCTATGCAACCATGTTGATATTTGAGGAACTAAGTGTCAAGGAGCCATTCTAACGGCTATTGGAAGGCCTTTTCATCTATGAAAGGTTAAAGCAAGACGAATACTCTTAGGAATGCCATCGTTTGACCAATTCAAGAGGAAAATGGAGATTAAAAGAATGTTCTTGCCGAATCATAGGAATAGGATGTTGATCAACACGGGTAGACTGGATATATTCCTTGACATCTTTTGGAGTATGTTGAATCTTGTTGAATGAGTTTTTGGATGGAAAGCGTGGGAGATCAGGAGTTTTGAAAATGCAGAATAGGGATTTATTAGAGGGAGTTGAATGCCGGAAACCTTGTCATCCTCACAGAGTTAGGTGACCTCGTAAAGATAATCAAGTTTTGAGGAAGTAGATTTTCTGAAGGTAGAAAGATCTAAGGACAAGGATGCATCTATCACAGTAGGTTACTGATCGATCATACCCTATAACATGGAATTGACAAGTTTTCTTTTTTTATTTCATTTTTAGTTAAAAAAATAAAAGTGAACACAATAACTATTAAATCATGCCTCGAATTTGAGACCGTTTATGGAATTTGATTATGTTAAAATAAAAGAGAATATTTCTCTTTGACTATTCTTGTCCTCATGAGTGTAAGCTTTTGGTGCCGAGTTCTTGTTGTATAGCTCCTTGCTTCGCTTTGGCTTTAATTAATATAATTCTCACCATTTATCAAAAAAAAAGAGAGAAGATTTCGATGTCACTAAAGGACAAAACAAGGGGGCGCATTTATTCTATGGATTTTTATTTGTTTTATGGGGTAAAGAAGTTTTGGTGTAAGAGAAAAGAAAGAAGTCAACGTCACCTCTTTCTTGATCATTGGTCGGTCAATAAGGGTTTGACCATGTGGGGGACCCACACACATACACATTCACACAAGGCTCACATGGCTCACGACGTCCATCGTAAGTGATTGTAACTCTAATAAGTGCATTTATATCACATGGCTCACAATGCTCTGACCAAATTGAATTATTTATCTATAAATATTTTAGATTTTAGCTTAAATTTAGATATGAAAAACACTCAAGCATATAAGTGATTATAACTCTAATATTCTAATTATAATGTATTATTTAGTGTTGGTTTTGCAGTGAATTTTTTTCAATACTTAAATCAAACCACATAAATTTCTAGTGTCTTATTATTCCTCATTTATTTCTTTGGGATTTTTCTCATTAACTTAATTTGCAAGATCCTATCGTTCCACGTTAATATTAGAACAATAGAACAATTGGTATTAGAGCGTGGGATTGGATTTTTTATTTTATTGTGATTTAGAGCTTTTACTTATCTAATTATTATCTAAAAATTCTATCATTGCAATTACATCCGTGGCAAAAGTTGAAATTAAGAAGTTTAACGAGAAGAACAACTTTGGTTATGGAGTATTAGGATGCATGCACTATTGACAACCCAAGATTTGACCAAGACATTGGATGGTGAAGATAAAATAGAGTTATTGGAGAAAGCAAAGAGAACAATCTTATTGAATTTGTAGGATGTAATGTTAATAGAGGCGGTCGAGGAGAAGGATGCCATAGTATTTTTTGGTCGAAGAATGCCGCACCGTTATGAGCAAAAACTTCATGCACTCTATGTAACGAAGGATTTCTTGATTTCGAAAATGTTTTTCTCAATATGTTCATTTTTTATAAATTAAATGTCGAAAATTGTGGAAAACATTTTCTAAGAAATTGTTGTCTATAAGGCAATCGTAGCCTTGTGGAAATTATTAACATTTCAGCATTTTATTCTTGTTTTTTCACTTATTGTTAATGGGTGGTGGTGGGTCAAATAATGGCAGTTACGCTAAAACTAACGAAGCGCGTGGTGCTGGAAATTTCTTAGAAATGGAATGTCGCTTTTGAGTTTTATATTTCCCACTCATATCCGGAGCAAATGATTCCACTGACAGATCAACTGTATATAAGGGTCTTCTCTCCAGGGATCCCACAGTCCGAGCAATACAAATATATTCTCGCAAAGAGCTTTTTTCGCTTTAGTTTATTTCCCTCTAAAATTCCATCCGCTTGACCGCGAGACAGAGACAGCCATGAGTGAACATGCAGCTATCGAGATCGTTGAACTGAACGACGCAGCAGTTGGAACCGATGCAGCCGGGACGACTGAAGAAGAGCAGTTTGAGACGGCAGAGACACCGCCACATGCACGGCCACATGCACCCGCAGTTGGATCGCCCGATGATGCGGTTACTCGCTGCTTGGCTCAGGTTAAGCGCCTACTCCAGGAAGCGCCGGGAGGCTCCCCAGCCGAGACCTCGCCTCACACCATCTTTAGGATCCCCAGCCGCTTCGTGGGATCTATCCTGAGGCCGAAGAGCCCGAGATCGTATCTATAGGCCCGTACCACAGGGAACAGCCTCAGGTGCTCGTTTTTGAAAGGCTTAAGCCGCATTTCCTCGAGCGTTTCCTTCACCGCACGGGGCTTGCGGAATTTGTGGCAGGAGAGGAGAGTTCTGCCCGGTCTCGCTACTCGGAACATGTGGATATGACAAGTAGCGACTTCGTGCAGATGATGCTACTCGACAGTTGCTTTGTGCTGGAACTCCTACTCCGCTTTTTCGGAAGTGAAGCGACTGACGAAGACGACCCCATCTTTGCACGGCCTCAGATAATCCCGATTCTCATCAGGGATTTACTGAAGCTCGAAAACCAGATTCCGTACTACATTCTCCATTCATTGTTTAACAGGGCAGTCCCGTCCAACTTAATAGGGGAAAGAGGCTCTTTGGCCATACTCGCGTTGAAATTGTTCAATCAGGCCTATCCGAGACCCATGGGTCTTTTCAAATCTTGGGAGAATCTTGAAGGCGAGCATCTACTTGACCTGTTTTACAAAAGTTTGTCTCCGGCACGCCCCAAATCCACGAAGGAGTCCCGGTTATTGGCTCAGTCCGTACCATGTGTGACCGAGCTAAGGCCCTCCAGAATCTACTTCGAGTCCGAGAAGGCAGACAGCTTGCTGGACATAAGTTTCCATGAACGGATACTCCAGATACCAGAAATCGCAATCAACGACTTCATGACCACCGTGCTGATAAACTGCGTGTCCCTGGAACAATGCCGGGAAAACAGGTCCAAGTACATGACTGATTACGTTTCCTTCATGCACTGCCTCATCAATCAGCCAAAGGACGTGTCTCTTCTCCGTTCAGATGGGATCATCGCACTATATTCTCGTGATGACCAGTATGTGGCTGATCTGTTCAGCAAGCTTGGGAAGAGCATTTCTTTCAATGTTCATGACTGTTTTCTGTCCAAGCAGTTCGAAGAGCTTGAATCGTACTACCGCAGCAACCGGGCGAAGATGATGCGCACTTACTTTTCCTGTCCGTGGTCAGTCATATCGCTCTTCTCGGCTTTCTTAATCGTGGTTCTCACCATCACACAGACCGTTATGGCTATACTTGCCTATCTCTCCCCCCGCTAGGATTTGTTGTTTAGCAGATGTGTCTCGGTCGTGATATTGTTCATTCTACAAAGCAGAAAGAGGGACTGACCATTTCGTGGCTGTTCAAGTACCACATTTTCTGCCCTAATGAAGGTGCGTCTACTGAAGAGGATAGGATGCCGGTCGTAGAGCTGTAGGAAGATGTGGATACTAATGGGGCTGTGATTGCTTGTTGTTGTTCTGTTTTGGGGTTGTGATTGGTTGTTGTTGGTGTGCGTTTTGGAGTTTTGGATTGCTTCTCGTAGGATGGGCTTTGACCAGTGACTAGATCAAGTGGATCGGTGGGGTTTTAGCTCATCTGTGGTTGGCTCTCTTTGGGAGCAATTGAGTATTTTGTCTTGTAAGATTCCATTTTAGCAATGCAAATAACAAAGTTCGATGGATTCGAGCATTTAATCATGAGTTTTGCTCGATGATGCTTCTGTCATCCTATGTAGTATTTTCCTACTTTGCTTGATGATGTGTTGTTGATTCGATTAGGAGCCAAGCAGTCTGCCGTGATCATATTTGGACAGATTAGCCAATCAGCCACATATTTGCATTCGGTTTTAGTTTGATGCTGCGATGCCCTTGGCCAAACATATGGATTTGGTTAATGCTTGAAGCTGCTAGTGTAAAGGCCTGCTGAGCTTGAACTGAGCAAAGGGCTGCCGACTGCTGAGCTTGAGCTAACCAAAGGCCGAGCACAAAGCCAAGCGCCCTGCAAGTGCCAAGGGCTGCCAACTGCTGACCTTGAGCGGAGCAAAGGCCACTGACTGCTGAGCAGAAGGAACTCGTATTCCTCCATCTAAGCAGATGCTGACCGTTGAGCAAGGGCCAAGTTCTTTTAAGAAAGAAAAATCCCCACTGCCTCAAATGTGAATGAGAACAAGGAGCCACTAATGAATCCTACAATCTTATACTGAGCATTCCAGAAACATAGAATTTATTTGTTCTAAATATGAGATTGTGCGTGGCAGCATGATTTTGATATCAATGATAATTCTTGGTTTGATGATAACAGGAAGCAAAACCACAACATAACACTTTCATAATTCAACAGAATTACAAACAGAGGTCTACGGTAAACAGTCTACAAAAGACCGACTCTTAAAAAGGAATTGTCCTACGATCTACAAGTCGAACACATTCTCCAATTTTCATGACTTCACCTCTGCAACTCCTCAAGGTCAACCAAAGCTATCTAGCCGCTCCATCCACCAAGGACCTGAAATTGTAATCCCCAAACTGGGATGAGACAATGTCTCAGCAAGTTCAACCCCTTAAATCCCTATTAGAAAGAAAATACGCCCCGGGTGGCCTAGCCACATCACATAAAGACTTACCTCGCATTAGTCTCCATCTACAGGTTAGCACAGTTTATATAATTCAACCACATGTAATTATGATAATCAAACAACTGAAGCACAATCACATGATTAGAACAATTCAACCACTTGGATCGTCTCAGCGATCAATCGACTTGGCCGATTACATGTCATTCTAGCAAATCAATTATTGCTCTCAATCACGGCCTTATAGGAAGGTTTAACAACCAGAGGCAATCACGACCCCACTCGGCACAATTAGAATCAGTGGCATCACGGCCCCACTCGGCACGACCTTTAAAAAGGTGGTAGATCCCAACCCGATGGGCATGATCTCTAGTAGGTGGTAATTCACGGGCCCATTGGACGCGACCTTTATCAGGTGGCAATTCACGGCCCCACTGGACGCGACCGCTAATAGGTGGCATATCACGGCCCCACTGGGCGCAACCTTTATCAGATGGCATATCACGGCCCCACTGGGCGCGACCTTTAATAGGTGGCAAATTCATGGCCCCGCTGGACGCGACCTCTGATAGGTGGCATATCACGGCTAATCTCCCATCAATTTCGATACTTGAGATTTCATAAAGAATCCCTATTTATCGCAATCACACTCAATTTGCCATAATCAATCATCAATTTTAAATTCTAAATACACAAAGCGATCGGCACGAAATTCTAAGAGTTTAGGATCTTGACAAAATTTTCGGAATTTATTAAATAATTAAATTTATTCTGAAAATAATTAAATAATAATATCCATATTTTTCACGATCCACACTCAATTTATAATATCCAATCATCAATTTCAAAATCCGACTACACAAAGAAGAATCAACACGAAATTCTCGAGCAAGTAAGGTCCCAAGATAATTTTCGGAATTTATTAAATAATTAATTTTTATTCCGAAATTTATTTAAATAATAAGATTTTAATAATTTCGAATAAATATATATATTATTAAATTATTTAATAATTTCGGAATACTTAAATAAATGAAAAAAATTCATTTAAGTCACATCAAAGCTTATATTAATATAAACATACTTAAAACTCATTTTAACTTAATTAAACACCCTAATCTAATCATCGACCAAATAAACTAATCTAACCACTTATGCTTACTTAACTTAGACTAAGCACACTTATGGCATCATTAACTGTCTAATCAAGATTTAGTGAGCTAAACTCACCGGATTAGCGAGCCGAGCGAACTAAAACGACGAGGACGACGCGAGGATCGACTTTCCTCAAGGTGGACTGAGCATCCGGGCTCGGGAAGACGGCCAAAACGGGCCAAAACCGAGCTGAGAAACACATTTTCTGCAGCTGCTGGTTGAGGCCGGCGGAGGTTGCTCGGCGGCAGTTCGGGCGCGGGGAACGGCGGAGAAGCGGCGGCTGCAGCTTAGTGGGCAAGGCGGTGGCTCCGGCGAGACTCCCGGCGAAGTGCAATGGCGGAGACGAGCTCCGGCAGCTCTTGGAACGCACGAACAAGGGCAAACGGAGACGGCTGGGCGTTGGCCAAGTGCGGGCGAGCGAGGAGCAACGGCTGTGCAGGGCGGTGAACGGCGGAGGTGTGCGGCTGGCTGAACCGGATCTCTCCTGCTGCTAGCCACCGAAGAAGAAGAAGATGGAGATGGAGAAGTCGCACGGGAGAGAGAGAGGGAGGAGAGAGAGGAAGGAGAGAGAGAGATGGGACCATTTCTCTCATTTTCTTTTCTTTTTCTTTAATCCCTCAAACGTGGCCCACCATGACCTCACATGAGGTCATCTTCCACTCACACTAAGCTTCCACAACAATCTTCAATTGGTCCATTTTATTTTTCTGCCAGGGCATGGAACTTTGTACATGACTTTTTTTAATTCCATTCAATTATCTTCCAATTGAGGTCTATAAATTAATCCAATGTCACCACACTTCAATTCACATCTTCACTTCTCCATAAAACCAGCTTAAGTCATAAAAGCACAACCAAAGACGGGCCTACTAATTTCTCGAGCCAAATTAGTCATTCTATGATTTAATTGCTGAAAAACTCGGCTTGCACAAAAAATCTTCCGAAGATTAGTCAATATTCCTAAAATGATTTGTGACACACCCTGACTTCCAATTTCTGAATTCGATCTCAATTCCACGGTTAATTTCACTTTGGCATGATACCAGCGCGGCCCAACCTACCAGGTAGCCTTTAGGAATTTTCATGCATTTGACCTATAGTTGATCATCTCAAGCCATAATATACATCTTTGAAACATTAGCGACTTTTAGTTGTCGAGGTAATCCCAAGGTTTCAAATACGAACACAGGGTACCCAATCGACAGAAAAGTCGGTCTAGTGCCGATCGACAAGAATTGTGCAATCTGGTGGAATCACCCACACCTGATTACATGCCTCTGTCGAGTCGACCTATTTCCGATCTCTAATCGATTTTTAACCGTGCCACAATAACCCTTGCAGATTAGCTTGGTCGAAAGATTGCTTCCTGGTCAAATTCTCGAGTCTGATGCATTAGAATTTCTTAACGGCTTCACCTGATAAACTAGTTTTCACATGAGTGGCCGACTTAAGGAAAGGAACTATATGCGTACCAACGAAATGCCCATATCAATTTATTGAAAATAGAATTGGAAAATCGGGATGTCATAGTAAGTGCTGCTTATAATCAAGCACCTCTTCCTCGAAGCAGGTGCCGCTTATATCGAAGTAGATAGGTCTTACTATCTCACATCTAAGCATAAGCTCTCTCATTACCAACACTTCTCAAAAAATTAGAATATTAAGCTCACAAAAAATAATTCAAAAGGATATTCCTTGAAGTTTGAAAGTGAGTTCTTTATCTAATAAAGATTCAAATTGCTATGCTAATATAATTAAAAGGTCCATCGTGATGAGTTTATCTAGTGGGAAAGATAATATCGTGGTTAAGTTTAAAGATGGAATCATTTATATGTTGGAAACATATTTAATCATGAAGTTCCCACAATGTCTAAATTATTAGTAACCAAGGACTCTCGAAATGTGGCATTGATGCTTAAGGCCTTGAACAGATGTTTGCTTATGTTTCATCCTTGTGCCATGACGCATCATTCTGATGTTAGAAAGTATTTGGTCCTCTTGCGGTTTCACTTGTAAACCAGATTTCAGTCGGAAGAAGTTACGACAAGAAGTGGCTGAACGAAGCTTCTAACCAAAGCTCTTCATTCTTATGTCTGTAAATGTAAGAACTCCTATCTTCTTGACATGGGCAGCTTGGACTGGATCTGCAGAAAAAAATGGAAAAGATAAGCTCATTTGCCCATTGACTAGTACAATTGAATTAGTTTAAACAAGCAAGTAAAAGCACTTGAACATGTTAACTGTCGAATAAGATACCCATGATCATGTTTTTCAACTCATTCAATACTAAAAGTATAAACATTCTGGAGCTAATATGATTAAGATTGAATCTGGGGAAAAAATGCTCTTGAATATTTTAAGGAGGGAAGGAGTTACTTAATTTGATCAACTAGAAAGTTCTCAATGGATTCTGGAACTTTGTCCATGATTTCATGTTCATTAAAAACTAATCATGTATAAATTCACCACGCAATCTTCCTTTGTTACCAAAAAAAATTTCTAATTAATAAAGTCTGTTGGGTCAGAGGAAAAAAAAAAAAAGACCAAGCTTGTCCTTATTTTGACTAACGCATTGACTGTTCCAATGGTGATGAATGGCAAACAGTTCTTAGATCGTTTCCCTCAAGCAGGTCCTGGAGACAGCAGCAAATCCTCGCTATATCATCTTTTAGTGAACGGCTCCTACACACATCCTCAATAACTCCGGATGACAGGCTTCACAACCTTACCGTCAGTCCATTCAAGAGGCTAAAGTACAGATGACAGCAGGCGACGACCAGCGTGCCGTCACTAGTATTATGTGGGGATGGTTTTGTCAGTCAACCGTATAGCTCCCCTAGTAGTGTCTCGTGGAGGCTGAAACATGACCCTTTTGAGAATTAACGTCTTGAAGTTAGTGCGAGCCACTAATGACCTGGCCACTGGAAATTGGGCACGGTTGAAGGAGGAGGACGAGAAGCGCTCATCCGGGGGCATTCTCCATCCCATTGACCGCGACAGAAGTGTTGCTGTCGGATTCATCGGGATGAAGAACCTCAGGAAAGGAAGTTCTTTGGATTTACAGATGGTGGAGTCCTACAGCGTAGGCCAATTTGGATGATTAAAAGCCCTTGGTTCAAGTGGCGGCGTAAATGGGAAGGCGCTTGGGCCGCGGGAGGATACCTTGGATCTCACCGAACGGGTGCCTCATCGTGAAGTTTCCAGGGTTATTGACATTTGGGGACGAATCGAATAGCTTCATGGCCGATCCAGCGGAGGTGGAAATTGGTCACTTTCGATACATGTCCTGGGACTAAAGAAATATCAGCACGTTGAGGATTTTCACTGGTCAGTGAGATCGCTTGTCATTGACATCGGTCTATTCACAGCCATGAAGCTCGGAGCTTTTTGTAGGCAAGAAAATGGGAAGATCGACTATCAAAAAGCCACATGGGAAAGAGAATCACGGCGAGCGTCAACAACAAGTGGATGGCGGAGCAGCAAGTAATCCAGCATCGCGAATGTGATTGCCGCCATCAGTCACGAAGGTTAGCGGGGGTTTACCTTCTGAAATGATTAAGTCCTAGGAGAAAATGTCGTTGCATACAATCACTTTGCTTGCGAGCGGGCAAGTCGTGATGTCTAGCTGTTTATCTTTTAAACGTGTATATACATTCTTCTTCTGTCAATAATTCCTTCGATGCATCCACAAAGGCCTCGCTTTCGATATATGCATGCAGGCGCACGGACCACCCCGCGACAATGTATCCTGTTTTGGGAGGTCACCTATGAGCCATGCCATGCCGAAACTGACTTGTTACTAGGGTTGAGCGGTTCCAGGTTCTGGTTCGGTTCCGTCTAGAACCTGGAACCTACCCTCGGGTACAGGTTTCTCAAAATGAGGAACCTGGAACCTACCAGTGGGAATCGAGAATCTGGAACCTACCATGTCACAGGTTCCGGGGTCGGTTCCACGTTCCAACAGGTTCCTTTTTTTTCTTTGGGTTAATACCCTAAAAAACCCCAAACTGGTACACTTGTGACAAATTTACCCCAAACTATTTTTTTGACCACCAAAAACCCCAAATTGGTACATATGTGACAGATCTACCCTCCGTTAGCTTCCGTTAGCTTCCGTTCGATTTTTCCGTTAATTTTGCTGACGTGGTTGCGACGTGGCAAGCCATGTGGAAATTCATAAGTTTAATACCATTAAAAACCTCAAACTGGTATATTTATGACAAATTTACCCCAAACTGGTATATTTATGACAAATTTACCCCAAGTTGGTATATTTACGACAAATTTACTCTAAATTAATTTTTTCGATCATAAAAAACCTAAATTGGTACACGTGCGGCACATTTACCCTCTTTCAATTTTCACAAATTTGACTCGAGTTTGTGATGTCCAATCAATTTTATTTTCCAGATTACTCTAACATTGCCTCCGTATCATTAATACTTGATTTTTTTCTTTTATTTGGGAAAATTGAAAGAGGGTAAATGTGTCGCACGTGTATCAATTTAGGTTTTTTATTATCGAAAAAATTAATTTAGAGTAAATTTGTCGTAAATATACCAACTTGGGATAAATTTGTCATAAATATACCAGTTTGGGGTTTTTAATGGTATTAAACTTATATGAATTTCCACATGGATTGCCACGTCAGCAATCACGTCAGCAAAATTAACGGAAAAATCGAACGGAAGCTAACGGAGGGTAGATTTGTCACATATGTACCAGTTTGGGGTTTTTGGTGGTCAAAAAAATAATTTGGGGTAAATTTGTCACAGATGTACCAGTTTAGGGTTTTTTAGGGTATTAACCCTTTTTCTTTTTTCTTTTGTTATTTTCAGATTTGAATTATAACATATGCGCACGTTACCCAAAAATATATATATATATATAACGTACGCGCACTTTACCAAAAAAAACTATAACGTACGCGCACGTTACCAAAAAAACTATAACGTATGCGCACATTACCAAAAAAAAAATTATAACATATGCGTACGTTACCAAAAAAAAAACTATAACATGCACACACGTTACCAAAAAAAATAACGTATGCACACGTTACCAAAAAAAAAAACTATAATGTACGCGTATACTACACGGTAACTTCCCATTGACATGTTATCTTGATACATTAACTTCGCACTGCACAACAATAATAGAATATCATTAGAAATTTCAAAACAAATAGCAAACTAGAAAGTAGAAATAAAACACCACTAGAACAAGAATGTCTAGAGGTACAAGTTTTGAAAACAATTTTGATTAAACCCTTAAATAAACTCAGAAAATTCTAAAATTTGGACACGTTGTATTTAAGACCTAGAGGTACAAGTTTCATGAAGAAATCGTAGTCCAATTCGTTCTGGATTAAAAGATAAAATTGATTTACTTTTCCTATTCTCTACTTGCACAGTTTTTGAAACATTTTTGGTTAAATAGGCAAATGAACTACAAAAATTACGAAATTTAAATATGTTGTAGGGAAGACAAGAAGAGAGATATTTCATACAGAACACATTTCCAAAAGAACCTCATACAAAATGATATAGTCCACGCATCCGAACACATCAGATTGCCCAGTTTTAGAAATATTTCCGATTAAATACCCAAATGACCTTCAAAAATTATGAAATTCGACTATGTGATAGCCAAGACCATATGGTAGATACTTCATGAAAACATCGAAGTCAAATTCGTCCTAGATAATTAAATATGGACGGTTAAAGTCCCTGTTCGTAGTACCGTAATTCCAGATCTAACAATCTCCAAAGGACCACGATTTCACCTACCTATTCTTGTTTGTTTTCTCTAAATTTTTGATATGTTGTACCTCAGGATGTCCTTTACAACTTTTGTTAAGAAACCGAAGTGAAATTTTGACAAAAGGATTGCCTTATAGTCCATGCATTCATCAAGGGTCGGTCCCAAAATCTCCAGATCCAGTCTTTCCAAAGAATAACGATTTCACCCACTTATACTTGTTTTTTTTGTCCCAAATTTGAGTATGTTATACTCCAAAAAGTCCTTTACAACTTTCATTTAGAGGCCGAAGCCAAAATTCAACTAGAACATCACATACAAGTCACTAGAACATCCAAGGTCGAGCTTTTTCTGCCCTAAGTAACCGGTTCCGGTTCCGAAACCAGTGCCAGGACCAGTTCCGGTTCCGATTCCAGTTCCGGTTCCGGTTCCCAGAAAAAAGAAACCGGAACCGGAACCGGTCCCCCTTGGAACCGGGAACTGAACCGGACCCTCCTCTAGTTCGATTTTGGTTCTCGGGTAACCCGGGAACTGCGCTCAGCCCTACTTGTTACGGTGCTTTGTCTTGCCTTAGTTGGCTGCTTGGCTGGACCCATTGACATGCGGGGGCAACATAGAAGTCAATGGGCTGTGTCGAGCTGACATGCGGGTTTTGCCAAGGCAGCTGGGCGAGCAAGGCCGACGTGAGTTAAAAGGGGTTTTTTTTTTTCCCCATCGTATCAGGGTTGTATTTCTTTCTACTTCATAATTTACACAACAAACTAAACTGCAAAGAGAACAAAGGAGATGATGCTAGAATTTAGAGTAGACAAAAGTATATATAATATATATTATGTATAGTATAATATATATTATGTATAGGTCAGTCCAACCTAGATCAACCATAAATTCTTAGGATCGAGGATCAACCCATACAATATAAGGTCTTAAAGGTCCTAGGACTAAAGACCAACCTAGTCCCCTAGGAAACCAGCCCAAAATCAACTAGGTGATTTTATTGCTGAAATCTAAAAATTGGCACTTAATGAGGTCAGACTTGATTGACAACCTCAAGTTAAATGAACTAAAATGATTCGATAAAGCTAAAAATCCTATTAATCTGATGAGTAGGAATGATTCCCTAATTTGTTCGATGAACAAATAATCGATGGTAATCACAAGCTTGCCAAAGATATTGATAAAATCTATTGATCATTTTATTTATGTTTGGTTAAGAGATTGTTCCTATCGGCCATTAATTTTCAGCTATCATCAAATAACTTTTATTTTCTTTTTTGAGCATGTAAGATTTTCAACAATTGAAATTCAGTACGTAAATTTTCAGCACCTAATTTGAAGTTTCCACCAAACGGGCCCTGAGCTAAGGTACTGTGTAATTTCTTCTGTCGACTAGGTCTGGAGTTTAAAGTCTTCTGTGAAGATTTTACTTCTGAAGAAAACGCTAGGTGGGCCCACCTAAGGCCACCGGGCCCATCTAGAATCATTGATGTATTCACGATTGGACCTAAATAATAACTCGAAGATTGATTTTTTTCCCCAAAAATAAATCAAGATATTGCCTATACTACTTCAGAAACTATGAATTCCAACAGTAAATCGAAGATTGTCAACTACAACGATGGGATAGGGACGCGTAAGTTTCGAGAGTGGATTGCGACTCCCTCGCCCTGCAAGAGGCATGGCACAAGTCTGCGAGTAAGTGTAGCATAGGAATAGAGTAGGACTGACCAAAAAAAAAAAAAAAACTACAACGAAGATCACGGACCGTGGTACATCAAACATAAAGAATTGGATGGTTGAGATGTGTGTCACTTCAAAAAAATTCTACATCGGATCTTCTTTGTAAGTTATCAATTGAGATCCAAGAGATATATCAAAGATCCATTTGTTCAACTTCTTAGGGATGATCGGTTTAGGATAGATAGATTTGAGATTTAGAACTTATCTTGTTAAAATCCTTTCCCACTTTTTGGAACTCGTAACTTATTCCGTTTGCCCAAGAACCAATCCTATAACATACCATGTTGTTTCGATATGATTTCAAGGTCTACCCAAAAACCTGTTTATCTTTTGTTCCTTTTGTTTTTTTCTTTTCATTTTTTACAGCAAAATATTATGAGCAAAAAAAAATGTTTTAAAGTACAATATGAACAATAGAAATCTCTTATCCACCAAAAGCAACCATTCATAAAATGAATACATAGTCGCACAATTATGAATAATAAAAATTTTAAAACACAGAACCTAAAATATAAATTATAAAACTTTATTCTTCATTCATCTATTAAAATATTACTCCAATTTCTAATAACCTAAAATCAAAATATATATATATATATATATATATAAAATTAATCGCTTAATGATAGTTTAAGTCGAGGTGAGTCAAGAATGAGGAGGGTTGTGAGGGAACAAGCGATGGCATGCTGCAAGTAAGAAAGGAGAAGGGCGAGTTGTGAGAGAGAAAGAGAGAGAATCGTGGAGTGTCTAAATAAGGTAGGAGTCATGGAGAGAATAAAAGAAAAAAAAAAGATAGAGAAACAGATGCCAAATAAAATTGTGATTTTTAGGTTTTATGAAACCGGTTTAATTTTTAGGTAGTTCTTCACTTGAAATGGGAAACCTGAAATCTGATTGGTCTTTAACAAGGTCCGATCCGGTTTACCGATGGAATTGGTCTGGCTCCACAACCCTAATTATCAGTTGACATTTTATCAAGTGGGTCTACTTGGGAACCTTTTCTCTTTTATGGGTAAAAAGGGATGTCGGCTTATCCACACAGCTGAGCCCCAATCCCGTACCACGGAGCGAACCTTTTCACAAATTAAACACCAATCGATTGGGAAACGGAGGGGATGATGCTTTACACATCTAAGGAAGACGAATATGCAGTTGATAGAAATGAAAACAACAAAAAAAGGAGGACGAGAAAATAAAAAAGCATAGGAATATGAATCTTTTTTTTCATATGTCGGCTCTCGATTGTCATATATATTTTTGACATATTATCTTAATAAATGACCAATATTCTTACAAAAATTTTATAAAAAACGCTTGAAGTTGAAGTTTCCATATAGTCTAATCTATTATTGTGTGTGATAGACGTGGTGAGTCTTGTAATATAAATGCACTTATTATAATTCATCTAACGGTGGTTAGAATATAATCTACCATTCAAAGTCTAACAAAAAGGTACTAGTATTATTGATAATCCTAGAAGAAGACTAAATAAAAATTATGAAAAATTTAATCCATAAAAGACAAATATAGAATTGTTAGGAGGAAAAACAACAGAATAGGACAAGAAAAGACAAAAGCATTGAGGATTATGAACCTTTTTCATAGACGATAAATATTTCACTTAGGCTTAACTCGAATGTCTCTTGCATCCACATGTGAATTCCATTAGTCGAAAAAGACCATTAAATGCCACCCACTTGCAATATCTTCATGATTAAAGCTCAACATCCCGCTAATTAGGTCACTTAGCCATGGTCGCTAAGTCCAAATTTTCTGGAGAACAACGGAGTTTTGGAACCAATGTTCACCTTTTAACCTAACGAAGAATATAACCCACTTTTCAAGAGCAAAGTTTGCATCTTTGAATGATTAGAAGTGATCAATTCCAAATTATGTCCGAATTTCATTCGAAATTTGCCAATTGGAATAAGTATACCTTGAAATTTGGAATCAACTAATTTTCTTTTTTTATTTCATTTTTAGTTAGGAAAAACAAAAATTAACTTAATAATTATTAAATTATGTCTTTGAGATAATTTATGGAATCGATTCAATTAAAATAAAAATGGAAGATTTTTCCGTCACCAAAGGACAAATTAAGAACCACTATGGGTTCGCTCTAGTGGCCACCTTCCAACTAAGGGGAGGTAAGGGGTTCAAATCCCCACATTCTCAAGGGAGATTGGGGTGGAGACGATTTCATTTCAGGAGTGGGTTTCGACTCCCACACCATGCAATGAGGTAGGGCAAAAGTCTGAGAGTGAGTGTTAGAGTAGGATTAGAGTAAGACCGACAAAAAAAAAAAAGACAAAATAAGGGGCTCATTTATTCTATGAATTTCTATATATTCCTGGGGGTAAAAAAGTCTTTGTGTAAGAGAAAAGAAAGAAGCGAATGTCACCTCTTTCTTGATTAGTGGTCGGTCAAATATATTTATACCTCTCTCTTCTATGCGTAGCCAAGAAACCTAGTGAAGAGCCGCACCACGGGAAAGAAAGTTCGTGTACGAACGTTATCAATCATCCATGCCAAGCGTTTTACTTTGACCTTCAACATCGGTGATTTGTGCTCTAAGTTATTTATTTACGAGCACTTTAGGTTTAAATTTAGATATAAAAAATAATCGAGTAGGTGAACGATTATAATTCTAACTATCTAATTATAATAAATTATTTACTATTAACTCTCTTTATAATAGAATCACGTAAATCTCTGATATTCTATTATTCCTTATTTGCTTTTATGATATTTTTCCCATTTACTTAATTTACAAGATCTCGTTGTTTTCGCGAGATGAACAAGCAAAATAAAATAAATAATAAAAGGTTCACAACACTTAAAAAGATAAAAACATCATTTACCCAACTCAAATTATATTGCATTCTTAATGCACTTTTCAATATTAATCTACACAACATAATAATTTTCTCATTAAAACAATCCATATCTATAAAAAAAAAAATCAAATAAAACATGCACTCATTAAAAACAACGGCTGTGTGTGAAGGCCATCCGTTCACACTTCAATCATGGGATTTAAAAAGGACGAGGGCTAATAACAAAACGTAATTTGGAGTTTTCCCTCTTTAATGGGCTGTGGCGGGAAAAATAGTGATAGTTTCTAAAACCTAACAAAACGCGTCGTCCTCTTTACCAAAAAAAGAGACAAAACGCGTCGTCCCGGAAATTTCTTGGAAATGGGATATTAATTTTGAATTTTGAATTTTAAATTTTGTCGTTTATCTTCTTAGATCAAAGCGTCTATTATATATAAAGGTATTCTCTCCATGTATCTTCCAGTCGAGCAATACAAATATATTCTCGCGGAGAACTTTTTTCGCTTTAATTATTTTCCCTCTAAAATTCCATTCGCTTGAGCGTCAGACAGAGGAGAGAGGAGAGAGCCATGAGTCGTCATACTACTATCGAGATCGTTGAATACAACGATGCAGCAGTTGGAACCGATACAGACGGGACGACTGTAGAAGAGCAGTTTGAGACGACAGGGATACGGCCATCTGTACCCCGAGATCCACCGCCCCATGATACGGTTGATCGCTGCTTCGGTCAGCTCAAACGCCTACTACGGGAAGTGCCAAGGGGCTTCCCCGCCACGCCTTGCACCATCTTTAGGATCCCCGAGCTGCTTCGTGGGATCAATCCTAAGGCCGAAGAGCCCGAGATCGTATCTATAGGCCCGTACCACCGGGACCGGCCACAGGTGCTCGAGTTCGAAAGGCTTAAGCCGCTGTTCCTCGAGCGTTTCCTTCTCCGCACAGGGGAGGACTTGAAGGAGCTTACGGCATTAGTGGCGAAAATGGAGAGTTCTGCCCGGGCTTGCTACTCGGAACACGTGAATATGACGAGTTGCGACTTCGTGCAGATGATGCTACTTGACGGTTGCTTTGTGGCGGAATTCCTACTCCACATTTCCGAGAGCAGCGATGCAACTGACGAACACGACCCCATCTTTGCACGGCCCCAGATAATCCCGATTCTCATCAGGGATTTACTGAAGCTTGAAAACCAGATTCCTTTTTCCCTTCTCCAATCAGTGTTTACGCGGGCAGTCCCATCAGAATTAAGAAGGGAAATAGGCTCTTTGGCCACGCTCGCGTTGAAATTGTTCAATCTGGCCTGCCCCACGGCGCGTCTCAAACCTTCGGAGGATCTTGAGTGCGAGCACCTACTTGCCCTGTTTTACTCGAGTCTCTCTCCGATAAAGCAGGTCCACCGCAAATCCAGGAAGAAGGTTTGGCCATTGGTTCAGTCCGTACCGTGTGCGACCGAGCTTAGGCCCTCTGGAATCAAATTCAAGCCCGGGAAGGCAGAAAGCTTGCTGGAGATAAGTTTCCATAAACCAGTTCTCCAGATACCAAACATCATAATCAACGACTTCATGACCACCGTGCTCATAAACTGCGTGTCCCTGGAGCAATGCTGGGAAAACAGGTCCAAGTACATGACTGATTACGTCTACTTCATGCACTGCCTCATCAATCGGCCAAAGGACGTGTCACTTCTCCGTTCAGATGGGATTATCACACTATTTTCTCATGACGACCAGTATGTGGCTGATTTGTTCTATGAGCTTGGGAGGAGCATTTCTTTCAATGTTCACGACTGTTTTCTGTCCAGGCAGTTCATGGAACTGGAATTGTACTACCGCAGCAACTGGGCAAAAATGATGCGCACTTACTTTTCCAGTCCATGGTCACTCATATCGGCCTTCTCGGCTTTCTTAGTCATAGTTCTCACCATCATACAGACCGTTATTGCTGTACTTGCTTATGGCTTCCACCGCTAGGATTTGTTGTTTAGGAGACATGTCTCGGTCAGGATATTGTTCATTCTACAAAGCAGAAAGAGGGACTGACCATTTCGTGGCTGTTAAAGTACCACATTTTCTGCCCTAATGAAGGTGCGTCTACTGAAGAGGATGGGATGCCGGTCGTAGAGCTGTAGGAAGATGTGGATACTAATTGGGCTGTGATTGCTTGTTGTTGTTCTGTTTTGGGGTTGTGATTGGTTGATGTTGGTGTGCGTTTTGGAGTTTTGGATTGCTTTCTTGTAGGATGGGCTTTGACCAGTGGCTAGATCAAGGGGATCGGTGGGGTTTTAGCTCATTTGTGGTTGGCTCTCTTTGGGAGCAATTGAGTTTTTTGTCTTGTAAGATTCCATTTTAGCATTGCAAATAACAAAGTTCGATGGATTCAAGCATTTAATTATGAGTTTTGCTTGATGATGCTTCTGTCATCCTATTTGGCATTTTCCTACTTTGCTTGATGATGGTGTTGTTGATTCGATTATGAGCCAAGCAGTCTGCTGTGATCATATTTGGACAGATTAGCCAATCAGCCACATATGTGCATTCGGTTTTTGTTTGACGCTGCGATGCACTTGGCCAAACATATGGATTTGGTTAATGCTTGAAGCTGCTAGTGTAAAGGCCTGCTGAGCTTGAACTGGGCAAAGGGCTGCCGACTGCTGAGCTTGAGCTAACCAAAGGCCGAGCACAAAGCCAAGCGCCCTGCAAGTGCCAAGGGCTGCCGACTGCTGACCTTGAGCGGAGCAAAGGCCACTGACTGCTGAGCAGAAGGAACTCATATTCCTCCATCTAAGCAGATGCCGACTGTTGAGCAAGGGCCAAGTTCTTTTAAGAAAGAAAAATCCCCACTGCCTCAGATGTGAATGAGAACATGGAAATCCTACACTCTTATACTGAGCATTCCAAAAACGTAGAATTTATTTGTTCTTGTTTAAAATATGTCTCGAGTTTAAGCCCATTGAATGAAATCGGACTAACGAGAATACGCGATGTCGATCATGTACGAGTCAAAGCAGCGCATGTGAATCGGTGTCAAAATAAGATTGCACGCAGATCTATGAGCCGCCAGCGTGAAGAGGCTAATGTGCGGCTTCTTTTGTTCTCTTCTACTCATCTCTGCAGGTTGGACTTCACGTATGGAGGAAAGTGGACGGCGGCCCACTTGCATGCAAGGATGGGTGTTCCCTTTCTTGTCTTCTGTCAAAGCCATCATTGTTGACTTTGAAAGAGGAAGAAAGGAAGCTTCATACGTCCATTTTCTCCTCCCCTTTAACGACTGCACATGCACGAACGCCCATGGATTATGGGGGGCTTGCTTTGTCTTTTCTTTCATATGAAAAAGACTTCCTCACGTTGCAATAAATGATGGACTCTTTTATATTATAAAAGAGAGAGATGTCCAACGAAGAAGAGTGCGATGAGTTATTTCGGTCGCCGAGAGAGAGATGGTGAGAGAAGTCGTGAGACTTCCTGGAGAAAAGGTAGAAGCTCTCGGCAGAGAGGAATTTTCTCGTTGTTAATTATATCCGAGTATTTTAGCTAGTTAAATACTTGTGAGTAAAATTTATTTAATTTCTTGAGTAAGGTTTCACTAAGAATTGTGAGGACTAAACACTATATAGTTATTTGGGTATAATTTAGAGCTGAAAAACACTAAAAGTGTAAATGCTCAAGTGATTGTAATCTCCAGTGTATCGCTTATTTTTATAGTGAAATTCCGTATTGCTCTCCACATGAACGTAATTTTCGATATTCGGACCGAACCACGTAAATACGGTATCCGATTCCCTTTTCTTCATTCCGACTATTTTATCCGATTCGTTCGTTCGTATTTCCAACAGTTCTAAATATGAGATTGCATGTGGAAGCATGGTTTTGATATCAATGATAGTTTTCGGTTTAATGATAAGTGCATGCGAGGGAACCTGAGGAACCTGAAGAGGCACCAAAGGGGAGGATGTGTTCAACGTGAAGCCCCCTCCCGATCAGCTTCTGGCTGTATGTGATGAAGGAAAACGGTTGGTACTTCACTTTCCAACAATGTGGTTTCTTCCTCCTTACTGTTGCGCTTGACACTGTACAGTAGATTGTTCTTGTAGTGCTCAATTGGATAAAAGACACCATCGTCGATCGTTCTCAATATTAGACTCTTTTCTCACATTTTTCTTCCAGTCCTCCCAATTTTTTAATTGTCAACTCTGAAGAGAAGCATGTGGAGAAGCAAAGCGCGATAGAGCTTTTGAATTTCCGAACCGTGTGTCAAATTAAATTTGCTCCCCATCTGGGGGTGTTGCTTCTGGAAATGAAATAACTGTAACCTGATGTTGCCTAGCAGAATCACCTAGATGGGGGTGAATAAGTGTTCTAACAAAAGTTGACTTGGTTGTGGGCAAAGTTTAAAATGCTAAGTTGAAATGGACAAGAGCGGACGAAAAACAAAGTTTTGTTACGGGTAATATTTTGATTATATCAAACAGCGCAGTGTTCTTCTATCAAATAATAAGTGAATATGAGTAGAAAGATAGAGAACAATGCATTTGGAGTTTATAGTGGTTTGCCTTGGTGTAAGTTTACGTCCACTCTCATGAACTGAAAACTCACTAGCTGGATTTGATTAGTCAATTGTTGAGAAATTATAGTAGTAAGTGCTGCTTATAGTCAAGCACCTCTCCTCGAAGCAGGTGTTGCTTATATCCAAGTAGGTAGGTCTTACTATCTCACATCTAAGCACAAACTCTCTCATTACCCACACTTCTGAAAAGATTAGAATATTAAGCTCACAAAAAATATTTCAAAAGGATGTAAAGCTTTCTTGAAGTTTGGAATTGTGAGTTCTTTATCTAATAAAGATTCAAACCGCTATGCTAATCTAATTAAAAGGTCCATCGTGATGAGATTATCTGGTGGGAAAGATAATATCGTGGTTAAGTTTAAAGATGGAATCATTTATATGTTGGAAATATGTTTAATCATGAAGTTCCCGTAATGTCTAAATAATTAGCAACCGAGGACTTTCGAAATGTGGCATTGATGCTTAAGGCCTTGAACAATGTTTGCTTATGTTTCATCTCTCTGCCATGATGTATCATTCAGATGTTTGAAAGTATTTGGTCCTCTTGCGGTTTCACTTGTAAACCATATTTCAGTTGGAAGAAGTTACGACGAGAAGCGGCTGAACAAAGCTTCTAACCAAAGCTCTTCATTCTTATGTCTGTAACTGTAAGAACTCCTATCTTCTTGACATGGGCAGCTTGGACTGGATCTGCAGAAAAAATGGAAAAGATAAGCTCATTTGCCCATTGACTAGTACAATTGAATTAGTTTAAACAAGCAAGTAAAAGCACTTGAACATGTTAACCGTCGAATAAGATACCCATGATCACGTTTTTCAACTCATTCAATACTGAAAGTATAAACATTCTGGAGCTAATATGATTAAGATTGAATCTCGGAAAAAAAGAAGCTCTTGAATACTTTTAGGAGGGACGGAGTTACTTAATTTGATCAACTAGAAAGTTCTCGATGGATTCTGGAATTTTGTCCATGATTTCATGTTCATTAAAAACTCATCATGTATAAATTCAACATGCAATCTTCCTTTGTTACCAAAAAAAATTTCTGATTAATAAAGTCTGTTGGGTCAGAGGAAAAAAAAAGACCAGGCTTGTCCTTATTTTGACTAACGCATTGACTGTTCCAATGGTGATGAATGGCAAGCAGTTCTTAGATCGTTTCCCTCAAGCAGGTGCTGGAGACAGCAGCAAACCGTCCCTATATCATCTTTTAGTGAACGGCTCCTACACACATCCTCAATAACTCCGGCGATGGGCTTCACAACCCGACTGTGAGTCCATTCAAGAGGCTAACGTACAGACGACAGAGGCGACGACCAGCGTGCCGTCACTATCATGTGGGGATGGTTTTGTCAGTCAACCGTGTAGCTCCCCTAGTAGTGTCCCGTGGAGGCTGTAACATGACCCCTAACGTCTCGAAGCTAGCGCGAGCCACTTATGGCCTGGCCGCTGGAGATTGGGCACGGTTGAAGGAGAAGGACGAGAAGCACTCATCCGTGGGCATTCTCTATCCCATTGACCGCGACAGAAGTCTTGCTGTCGGATTCATCGGGATGAAGATCCTCAGGAAAGGAAGTTCTTTGGATTTACAGATGGCGGAGTCCTACAGCGTAGGCCAATTTGGATGATTAAAAGCCAATGTTCTTAGCCCTTGGTTCAAGTGGCGGCGTAAATGGGAATGCGCTTGGGCCGCGGGAGGATACCTTGGATCTCACCGAACGGGTGCCTCACTGTGAAGTTTCCAGGGTTATTGACATTTGGGGACGAATCGAATAGCTTCATGGCCGATCCAGCGGAGGTGGAAATTGGTCAGTTTCGATACCTGTCCTGGGACTAAAGAAATATCAGCACCTTGAGGATTTTCATTGGTCAGTGAGACCGCTTGTCATTGCCATAGGGCTATTCACAGCCATGAAGGTCGGAGCTTTTTGTCGGCAAGAAAATGGGAAGATCGACTATCAAAAAGCCACATGAGAAGGAGAATCACGGAGAGCGTCAACAACAAGTGGATAGCGGAGTAGCAAGTAATCCAGCATGGCTTCCCCCTCCGGTGGCCAACATGCTATTCAAAGAAGCCGTCAGTGCTAGTGCTCAGTAGTCATGCCCCTGCATCGCGAATGTGATTGTCGCCACCAGTCATGCAGGTTAGCCGGGGTTTACCTTCTGAAATGATGATGTCCTAGGAGAAAATGTCGTTGCATACAATCACTTTGCTGTTTATCTTTTAAACGTGTATATACATTCTTCTTCTGTCAATAATTCCTTCAATGCATCCACAAAGGCCTCGCTTTCGATATATGCATGCAGGCGCCCGGACCACCCCGCGACAATGTATCCTGTTTAGGGAGGTTACCTATGAGCCATGCCATGCCGAAACTGACTTGTTACGGTGCTTTGTCTTGCCTTAGTTGGCTGCTTGGCTGGACCCATTGACATGAGGGGGCAACATAGTAGTCATTGGCTCGCGCAATACGTTGGCCCCTTGTTTGGTTGCTTGAGGACCGTCGAGCGCAGCATGGGCTGTGCGGAGCCAACATGCGGGTTTTGCCAAGGCAGGTGGGCAAGCAAGGCCGACGCGAGTGAAAAGGGTTCCTTTTTTTTTTCCCATCATATTAGGGTTGTATTTCTTTCTACTTCATAATTTACACAACAAACTAAACCGCAAAGAGAACAAAGGAGATGATGCTAGAATTTAGCGTAGATAAAAGTATATATGATATATTTTATATCTAGGTTGTCCAACCTAGATCAACTTTAAACTCTTAGAATCGAGGATCAACCCACACAGTATAGGATCTTAAAGGTCCCAAGACTAAAGGCCAACCTAGTCCCCTAGGGAACCAGCCCAAAATCAACTGGGTTAGGTCGGTCCAAGGTTAGTCCAAGGTTGACCTTGGACCAATGCTCACCCTTTTCATAAATTAAACACCAAACAATTAGGAGACAACGAAGATGATGTTTTGCACACCAATTGGAGAAGACGAATATGGAGTTGGTAGGAACAAAAACAACAAGGGATATGTCACTAAAACTCCTAAAATTTGTCATGAGAGTGTAATTGAATCCCTGGTAAAAATTGCAATCAATTCATAAGACTTGTCAAATTAATACAATCAAGTCTTAAAGTTAATACTACCAATTTGACTAACGAAAAATGATAACGTGATATATTTAAATTAATTTTTATTTTTCACATGGATTTTTTTATTATATTTTATTCATTTTTTTAAATTGGATTTTAAAATTGAAAAAGAAAAGCTAAAATTTATTTAAGAAACAAACTGTTAAAAAAGAAGAAGAAGAAGCGATGGGCGGCGGCGGCAAAGGTGCCCACTAGTGACCTTGCCATTTTCTTGTTCTTCTTTTTTTTTTAACAGTTTTGTTTTTTAAATAGATTTTAGTTTTTCCCTTTTCAATTTTTAAATCTAATTTTTAAAAATTGAATAAAAATTGAATAAAAATTAATTTTAGAAAGCCATATGAAAAATAAAAATCAATTTAAAAATGATATGCAGCATTTTTTATTAATCAAATTGATTGTGTTAATTTTAGGACTCGATTCCATCAATTTGACAAATTTTAAAATTTGATTATACTTTTTTGTAAGTTTTAAGATTCAATTACACTTTCATTATAAGTTTTAGAACTTTTAGACTTCTAGTAAACATTTTCCAAACAATAAAAAAGGGCAAGAAAAGAAATGACCGGTACTCTTACAATGCTTGAAGTCGAAGTTTCCCATCCCATTTAATCTAATCTATTATCGTATGTGTACGATAGAGGTGGTGAGCCTTGCAAGATAAATGCACTTACCATAATTCATCTAACATCCGCATTTGCAGGTCATAAGTTCACACTTCAATCAAGTGGGCCCACTTGGGAACTTTTTATCTTTTATGGGATTAAAAAGGGATGTCGGCTAATCCACACGGATGAGCCACGATCCTGTATACCTCGGACAGAATGTTTTCATGAATCAAGCACCAAGCAATTGGTAGACAGAAGAGTTGAAGTTTTGCACACTACCTAATATTTTAGGTTACTCATGCCTTTAGTAATCGATGCATCGTCTAAATCCCTAAAGCGATTGTTACGAAAAAAGAAATCTATAAATGCAGAAGCAGATCCTAGTCGATGGAAAGCAATCGAAGCGTGCTGTCGATGAATATTGGACATTATACGTAGGTGCCTCTTGATCAATTGGGAGGAAGTTGAGGGTTGCACGCTAGTATTACAATCAATATGATATTCGAGTTCATTCTAAATTCAAGCGTATCTTTCTTTTTCTTCTTTTTTGCTTTGCCTTAGAACGTGACTTCGAAACTATGCTAGACAGTATTTGACCCGAAGTGGGTAAGGTTGCTTAATGATATCGAGCGATACTCTAGTCAATGAGAAACCATGATGATATGTATACAAATGTAAAAAAAATATACTACAACTCAGTTGTGTTTATGAGCACACTAAATGAACTTACATCTAGGGTCCATTTAGTTTTGCGGAAAATATACCTTTTCTAGAAAATGTTTTTTAAGAAATCATTTTTTTTTAGAAAATGACTTTATTTTCCGATGTCTAGGCGAAATAAAAATCAATTAGAAAATATTTTCCACCGTTTGATATGGAGAATTTTATTTGATATTCCAAAGAAAATTACTACAACATTTTTATTTTTTTCTTTTTTCTTTTTCTTTTTTCCATGTTCCTCTCCATTGCTCCTCTGCTTCCTCACCACCATCTCGATCTTCTTCCATTGGCAGTGATGGCGGCGATGGCGGCAAGGTTGAGCTTGAGCTCAAGGTTGAGCCATGAGCTCGTCGACCCGCATCTTGGCTAGTCATCAAGTTGCCGGCCATTGCCTAGGCACACGGCCAGTAGAGGTGAAGGAAGAATTAGGAAGGAAAGAGAAAAGAAGAAAATAAAATACAATAAAATTTTAAAAATAATTAAATTTTCGAATTTTTAAAAAAGAAAATAAAAATTATTAAAAAGGAGTTCATGGAGAAGAACTTGCTTGGTTTTGGTGAAAAAAGATGAGGAAAATCTTTTTCCCCACTTTTGAAGATGTCTTTTCCATAAGATTTCTCAACTTGTTCATTTTCTATGAATCAAATATCGAAAAATTTAGAAAACATTTTACTAGAAAATGTTTTCTTTAAAACAAAGGTAGCCTTATGGAAACTATTAACATTTCAGTATTTTAGGGGCTGCATGTTTTTGTTTCTAAAAAGTGTTTTTGGAACATTTTTTTTGTTTTTTTATTCATGGGAACAAAAAAAGAACAGAAACACGTTTGGTTGCATTTTTGTTCTTTTTTCTTTTTTTGTTCCCGGAACACAAAAAGAATAGAAACGAAAAACAAAAAAAAAAATTGTTTCTTGTTCCATAAACAATTTTGAAGAAATGCTTCTCTCTCTTCTCTTTTTCTTCTTTTCTTCTTTTTTCTTCTTCCTTTTTTCTTCTTTTTTCTTTCGCGGTCGTCGGCCTCGGCCATGGCCGGCGACCGGCCGTCGAGGGCCGGCAACCTCGCCGGAGCGTCGTCGGCCCCGCAAGGTCGAGCCTTGCCGCGCCGGCGAGGCTTGACCTCGTTGTACGCGGGCGAGGCCGAGCCTTGCGGGGGCCGGCGAGCCTCGCCGTGGCCGGGCGAGGTCACGGCCAAAAAGAAGAAAAATAAAAAAGAAAGGAAAAAATAAAAATAAAATAAAAATATTAAAAAATTAAAAGAAACAAAATAAGAATAAAATTTACCAAACATGTTTCTATTCATTTTTTATTTCCGGAACAAGTTTACCAAATGCGTTTTTTTATTCAAAAATTGTTTTCCGAAACAAAAACACTTTTTTTTTTATTTCTGTTCCCGAGAATAGAAAAAGAATAGAAATAAAAACATGCAGCCCCTTGAAGTAACTTGAAGTTTCAAAGAATAACTTGAAGTACCATCATTTTATCAAATAAGGGTATGAAGTGGATTTTGAATTAAATAAAAGCTTGAAGTCAGGATGGCTATTTTAAATAAAGGCCAAAAGTAGTCGTGGTTATTTCAAATGAGGGCTTAACCTCACTAGTCATCAGCTAGCTAAATATTTCGATTGTTCAAGGGCGTTCTCATCCAATTACAATTTTAAATTTTAATTTATTTCTTATCTTCTCTTTTCTTTTTTCACTTTTCTTTTTTCTTTTCTTTCTGACGAGAGCTCAGCAACCCTTACCGGCCACTAGTAAGGGTAGGCAAGGGCCTACAAGCCCTCGCCGGCTGTAGATGAGGCCACCCTCGCCATCGCCTCGCCTGGGGTAAACAAGGGCTTGACAAGGGCAGCCTCACCTAGGCCCCTAGGGCAAGAGTCGTCTCGCCCAAGCAAGGCAATGCCTCGTTAGCCGCTAGCAAGGCAACCCTCACCTAGATTTGGCTAAAACCGGTGTTGCCGATAGGCATGGGGGCAGCCTCCCCAAGGTGAGAGCCGCTCGCTCAGCCCTTTCCAGCATTGCGGAAACTAAACAAACACATCGTGCTGGAAATTTCTTGGAAATGGGATGTCACTTTTGATTTTTAAATTACCCGTTCATCTTCAAAGCAAATGATATCTTACTGTCAAATCAAATGTTCTCTTATAATGTAAGCAAAAGTATCTATAAGAGTCTTTGAGCCGATATTTGGAATTTTCTCTTGTTAATGGAATGTGGTCGGAAAAATAATAGTAGTTTCACACAAACTAATAAAACGTGTCAATGCTGAAAATTTCTTGGAGATGGGACGTCATTATTTATTTTTTAATTTCCCAATGATCTTCGGAGGAAGATGGGATGTCACTTTTGATTTTTTAATTTCCCAATCATCCCATATGTAAGAGTCTTCAATCATATTGTCAAATCAAAGAGTTTCTTACAGTGTAAGCTCAAGTATATATAAGAGTCCTCAGTCCCATATTTAAAATTTTCCCTTGTTAATGGGACGTAGTAGGAAAAATAATCGTAGTTTCACGGAATTATAACTATGCTAGAAATTTCTTGAAAATGGGATGTCACTTTTGATTCTTAAATTTCCCATTCATCCTCGAAGCAAATGATATCTTACCGTTAGATAAAGGGATCTCTTACAATGTAAGCTCAAGTATAAGCTCAAGTATGTATAAGTAGGGGTGAGCATCAGTCTAGAGTCAACCCTGGACCAACTCTGGACCGGCCCAACCTTGGCGATCCTAGTCCGATTCCCAGGGAGACTGGGTTGGTCCTTGGTCCTAGGATTCTTGGACCAGCACTGCGCAAGTTAGTCATTGGTCTTAGGAGTTTAAGGTCGGTTCAACATGAACCCTAATTATATATATAATATATTATTTATAATTTTTTTATGTAGAGAAAACCCTAAAATAAATGGCGTCAACAACATTAAAGCTCCGTTTGTTTCACGGAAAATATCATGTTTTCGGAAAACATTTTCTAGAAGTTATTTTCCAGGAAAATAACTCTATTTTCCGGTGTTCAGGCCAAAATCTAAAATTTGAGTGGAAAATATTTTCCACTGTTCGTTAGCTCAAACATTTTCCTGAAAAAAAAAAAATTATCAAAAATTGAATTTTAATATTTTTAATTGACCAAAAAAATTATTTTATTTATTTATATTTTTTAAAAAAATGATTTTTTAATTATTTATATTTTTAAAATAGAAATTTTTTATTTTTTTTTCCTTCCTCCTTCCTCCTCCTTCTTCCTCCCGATTCCTCCCGAGCGGCTTCGTCCGCCGTCGCCTCCTTCCTCCTCCTTCTTCCTCCTTGTTCCGCCGCCGCCGCCTCCTTCCTGCCTGACGATGGCCGGCTGCCCAGCGGCCGACCAAGACCCGGTGGCCACTCCGGCGAGCTTGAGGCTCGGCCGATCTCACCCGAGCTCGCCGGATCTAGCGACAGAGCTCGAGCTCGCCTGGATCCAGTGAGCCGCAAGCTCCGCCGCCAGATCCGGTGAACTCGAGGCTCGGTCGATCTCACCCGAGCTCGCCGGATCTGGTGACAGATCTCCCCGCGAGCCTCCCGGCGCCGCCACGGAGCTCCCTCTTGAGCCGGATCCTCCCGAGCGACTTCGAGCCGCCGGGGAAGCGGAGCGCGGCGGTGACGGCGGCGCCCCGGCCGGAGCAGGCGGGCAGGAGCGGCCAAGGAGGGCGGAGGCTGGTCTCGGAGAAGGACGTCGTCGAAGCCGACTTCGCAGCAAGGAGAGCAAGAGAGAGAGAGAACAAGAACCGAAGGAAGAGAAGAGGTGAGGCTTGGAAAATGTTTTCCTCTTTTGAAAAGAGGAAAACATTTTCCAAGCTGCAAAGAAGGAATTTTCCGGTCAACGGAAAATGTTTTCCGTTGACCGTGATTTTCCGCCCACCCGAACACCGAAAAATCTGGAAAATATTTTTCTGGAAGTTATTTTCCGCGAAACAAACGGAGCCTAAGTAGCTCATTAATAAGGAGTTCAAGTAATTTTACGCTATTTTTTAATAACTTAGATTTTTTAATGTCTTTTACAACATCAAAAGCCATAATTTACAAAGGAGAAATATGTTTTTGTGAGGAGTCCTCACAGCGTTCAAAATGGCATAAATAGCTATGCATAGCATCTTCCTCTAATACTCATTCTCTTCTGTCTTATTTGTCCTCTTAGTCTTTAATTTGCCAAAATCAAAAGAAATAAACAGTGTCAACAACATTAAGTAGCTCATTAATAAGGAGTTCAAATAATTTTACACTATTTTTTAATAACTTAGATTTTTTAAAGTCTTTTACGACGTCAAAAACCATAATTTACAAAGGAGAAATATGTTTTTGTGAAGAGTCTTCACGGCATTCAAAATGACATAAATAGCTCTGCACGGCATCTTCCTCTAATACTCGTTCTCTTCTGTCTTATTCGTCATTTTAGTCTTTAATTTGCCAAAATCAAAATAAATAACTTCTTCGCTCGCCACTTGACACTCGTCTCACTCATTTTGGGTCACTCATGCTGCTCACCGCTTGATGCTCGCCCGGCTTGTTCCTCCCTGCTTGACACTCGATGCTTACCCCACTCAACACTCGTCACTCACCTCTCTTAGCTGACCTCGCTCGTCACTGAACCCATAGGGTCGATCCAGTTCTTGCTCGCATTTTTAGGAAGTACAAAAAATGAAACCAAAAATTATCTATTGGTCCGAGGTTGATCCTAGAACCGAAACAAACACATTAGGTCAATCCGGTCCTCAATTGCCTTTTTAGATAGTACAAATAATGAAATAAATAAATTATCAATTGGTCCCAAGTTGACCCTAGAATCGGACCGTGTTCGATCCTTGGTCCCAAGCTCAATAGGGTAAGTCCTCGGTCCCAAGAATTGAGGACCAGTACTGTGCGGGTTGATCCTAGGGTTAAGGGAGTGGGCCAGCTCAACCCGGATCATACTCACCCCTATATATAAGGGTCTTCTCTCCACGGATCTCATAGTCAAGCAATGCAAATATATTCTCATAGAGAACTTTTTTCGCTTAAATTATTTTCCCTCAAATATCCCATTCGTTTTGAGTGTGAGACAGAGGAGAGACCATGAGTGACCATGCAGCCATCAAGATCGTTGAACTGAAGGATGCAGCAGCTGAATCCGATGCCAAGATGATTGTAGAAGAGCATTTTCAGACGACAGAGATATGGCAATTGGCACCCCCAGTTGGATTGTGCGATGATACGATTACTCGCTGCTTGGATCAAGTTCACCGGTTCCTAAAGGAAATGCCAAGAGGCTTCCTAACAAAATGCGTCCTGCTAGAAATTTTTTGGAAATGGGATGTCACTTTTGATTTTTAAATTACCCATTCATCTTCAGAGCAAATGATATCTTATTGTCAAATCAAAGGTTCTCTTATAGTGTAAGCTCAAGTATATGGAAGAGTCTTTGGGCCAATATTTGGAATTTTCCCTTGTTAATGGGACATGGTAGGAAAAATAATGGCAGTTTCGCCAAAACTAACGAAAGGCATCATGCTGAAAATTTCTTGGAAATGGGATGTCCCTTTTGATTTTTTAATTTCCCAATCATCTTTGGAGCAAATGATAATGTAAGAGTCTAGCGGTCCCATATGTAAGAGTCTTTGGTCATATTGTCAAATCAAAGGGTCTCTTACAGCGGAAGCTGAAGCATACATAAGTGTCCTCGGTCCCATATTTCGAATTTTCCCTTGTTTTCGCGTAAACTTGCCTCATGCTGGAATTTCTTGGAAATGGGATGTCATTTTTTATTTTTTTTTAATTTCCCAATCATTTTCAGAGCAAATGATAATGTAAGAGTCAGTGGTCCCATATGTAAGAGTCTTTGGTCATACATCACTGCTTACAATCGAGGGTACAGAGCTAGCCTACGGTTGTGAGTAGTGCAATAAGGCGTGCTAGCTATGCAGTGGGCTTTTTCACCCACTCTCACTCACCCTAAACGTGGGTGGCTATTATAGCAACCTACGCGGTGGTAGCCGGAGTATGCAAGCATATCTCGACGTGGAGTCTACTTTCTCCACCGTGAGACCCCCAGATTCCCTGTCTATTTGTCTTCCCAACAAAGAGGGAATACGGAGGACAGCACGGGGTCTCCCACCTCAGGGCGAATCTCCCGCCTATTTCTTCCTTAAGCCTTTTAAGGATATGCTTAGGTCCGTATTTCCTAATCATCTTCAGAGCAAATGATAACGTAAGAGTCTGTGGTCCCATATGTAAGAGTCTTTGGTCATGTTGTCAAATCAAAGGGTCTCTTACAGTGTAAGCTAAAGTAGATATAAGTGTCCTCAGTCCCGTATTTAGAATTTTCCCTTGTTAATGGGACATCATAGGAAAAATAATGGCAGTTTCGTGGAAAAAAAAAAATAGGTTGGCTGGAAATTTCTTGGAAATGGGATGTCACTTTTGATTTTTAAATTTCCTATTCATTTTCGGAGCAAATGATATCTTACTGTCAGATCAAGGGGTAAGCCCAAGTATAAGCTCAAGTGTATATAAGGGTCTTCTCTCGACGGATCTCGCGGTTGAGCACTACAAATTTATTCTCGCCGACAACTTTTTTGGCTTTAATTATTTTCCCTCAAAAATTCCATTCGTTTTGAGTGTGAGACAGGAGAGAGACCATGAGTGATCATGCAGCCATCCAGATCGTTGAACTGAAAGATGCAGCAGCTGAATCCGATGCCAGGATGATTGTAGAAGAGCAGTTTCAGACGACAGAGATACGACCATCGGCACCCCCAGTTGGACCGTGCGAAGATACGATTACTCGCTGCTTGGATCAAGTTCACCGCCTACTAAAGGAAACGCCAAGAGGCTTCCTAGCCGAGACCTCGCCTCATACCATCTTTAGGATCCCCCGGCCACTTCGTGGGATCGATCCTAAGGCCGAAGAGCCTGAGATCTTATCTATAGGCCCGTACCACCGGGGCCTGCCACAGGTGGTCGCGTTCGAAAAGCTTAAGCCGCTCTTCCTCTCGAGGTTCCTTGGCCGCACAGAGAAGGACTTGAAGGAGCTTACGGAATTAGTGGCGGGTATGGAGAGTTCTGCCCGGGCTTGCTACTCGGAACATGTGGATATGACAAGTTGCGACTTCGTGCAGATGATGCTACTCGACGGTTGCTTTGTGGTGGAATTCCTACTCCACATGTTCGGCAGCGGCCATGAGACTGACGAACATGACCCCATCTTTGCACGGCCCCAGATAATCCCGATTCTCATTAGGGATTTACTGAAGCTCGAAAACCAGATTCCGTACTCCCTTCTTCAGTCATTGTTTAACGGGGCAGTCCCATTGGATTTAGTAGAGGAATTAGGAACTTTGGCCACACTCGCGTTCAAATTGTTTACTCTGGCCTATCCGAGAAGCATGGCGCTTATCAAACCTTGGTGGAATCGTGAATACGAGCACCTACTTGACCTGTTTTACTCGAGTCTCTCACCGAGAAGGCAGGTCCACCCCAAATCCAGGAAGAAGTCCTGGCCATCGGCTCAGTCCGTACCGTGTGTCACCGAGCTTGGGCCCTGCGGAATCAAATTTAGGTCCAAGAAGGCAGACAGTTTGCTGGACATCAGTTTCCGTAGACGAGTGCTCCGGATACCAGATATCCCAATCAAAGACTTCGTGAACAGCGTGCTGATAAAACCGGTACTCCAGATACCAAACATCACAATCGACGATTTCATGACCACCATGCTGATAAACTGCGTGTCCCGGGAACAATGCCGGGAAAACAGGTCCAAGTACATGACTGATTACGTCTCCTTCATGCACTGCCTTATCAATCGGCCGAAGGACGTGTCGCTCCTCCGTTCAGAAGGGATCATCGCACTATTTTCTCATGACGACCAGCGAGTGGCTGATTTGTTCAATAAGCTGGGGAAGAACATTTCTTACAACGTTCATGACTGTTTTCTGTCGGAGCAGTTCAAGGAACTGGAGTCGTACTACCACAGCGACTGAGCGAAAATGATGCGCACTTACTTTTCCAGTCCGTGGTCGGTCATATCTCTCTTCTCAGCTTTCTTAGTCATACTTCTCGCCATCATACAGACTTATGTTGCTATTCTTACTTATTGCACGCACCACTAGGATTTGTTGTTGAGAAGACGTGTCTCAGGATATTATTGTTCATTCTACAAAGCAGAAAGAGGGACTGACCATTTCGTGGCCGTTAATGTGCTACATTTTCTGCCCTAATGAAGGTGCTTCCACTGAAGAGAATGGGATGCCAATCGTAGTGCTGTAGGAAAATTTGGGGACTAATGGGGCTGTCATTGCTTATTGTTGTCCTGTTTTGGGGTTTTGATTGGTTGTTGTAGGTGCATTTTGGAGCTTTAGATTGCTTCTTGTAAATTGGGCTGTGACTAGTGGCCAGATCAAGTGGATCAGTGGGGTTTTAGCTCATCTGTGGTTCGCTCTTTTGGGGAGCAATTGAGTTTGTCTTGTAAGATTCCACTTTACTAATGCAAATTACTAATTTCAACGAATTCAAGCGTTTAATGATGAGTTTGGCTTGATACAGCTGCTGTTATTCTATTTGGCATTTTCCTATTTTGCTTGATGATGCTGCTGTTGATCCGATTATGAGCCAAGCAGCCTGCTGTGATCCTATTTGGACAGACTAGCCAATCAGCCACATATATGCATTCAGTTTTTGTTTGATGCTGCGATGCATTTGGCCAGACATATAGATTTGGTTTATGCTTGATGCTGCTAGTGTAAAGGCCTGCTGAGCTTGAACTGAGCAAAGGGCTTCCAACTGCTGACCTAGAGCGGAGGAAAGGCCACTGACTGCTGAGCAGAAGGAAATTGTATTCCTCCATCTATGCAGATGCTCACTGTTGAGCAAGGGCCAAGTTCACTCAAGATGGAAAAATCCCCACCGCCTCAAATGCAAATGAGAACAAGGAGCCACTAATGATATCCTACACTTTTATGCCGTGCATTCCAGAAACATAGAATATATTCATTCAGGTTTGAAATCATCCTATATTGTTGCGGGAGTCATTCGTTGAGTGAATGCATTTGGTGCTCGATTCTCAATGTTTTAGGGGTAAGTACAGTATAAGTGTCAATACTTTTGTCCAAAACTTTTTTTTATTCACTTGAGTGCCATAAATTTAAAAAATCGATCACTTTAGTGCCACTTCCGATTTGCCCTACCGGAAAAGCTAACATGGCCACCGATCGTTCGACGTAACAGCTGGAAAATAAAATTTTAATATTATTTTAATTTTTTATTATTTTTTTCGATTTTTTTTGCTTTTTTTTTTTCTTTAGGATTGGCGAGGGTTACCGGCGACACTCGCCGGCCACGAAATACTTGCCCAAAATAGGTGAGGCTGTCAAGGCCTCACTAGTGGTTGGTGAGGGCCCTCACTGCCTTGCTCTTGCAGTGAAGGCCTTGGATGACAGCATTGGGGCCTCGCCAACAACAGGCAAGGCTGCAAGGAACCTCGCTTGTGGCCACCCAAAGCCAATGAGGGCCCTCACGGCCTCACCAACGGCTAGCGAGGACCCTTACCAACTCCTTCTCATCGCAAAGGCCTTGGGCAACAGCGTCGAGGCCTCCCTAGCAAGGGGTGAGGCCACAAGGACCCTCACCTGCGGTTGCCCAAAGCTAACGGAGGCCCTCACAGCCTCACCAACAACCGGTGAGGCCCTGATGGCGTCGCCTAAGGCCTTCACCACCGAGGGCAAGGGTTTCATGGCCAGCCAAGGGCGACCCTCACCAGTCCTAAAGAAAAAAAAAAGCAAAAAAAAGAAAAACAAAAAGTTCAAAAAAGGTTGGCCGGAAATGGCATGAGGAATTTTACTCTGATTGGACTTTCAAATGAATGACAAAAAAAAAAAAAAATTGACGCTTAAGTGAACGCCGTACGAAAGTATTGGCACTTATACTATACTTATCCCAATGTTTTGCTTGTCTTCATTATATAATGTCCCTGCACATCTTAGATGATCGAATTCTGCAACATCACCTAACCAGTGTATATTATCTGTTTTAGCATCGTCAAATATACTGTTCTAATTCTATGTGGCACATACTTTTTATTAAGTTTGCTTCTGCATAAGTTTTGTTTGGATCGATTTTGAGTTTCCTTTGCATTTGATGACATCTTCCGCTGGATAGAGTATGGTCTTTTCCTCAACTGTCCGCCGTCATTTTTTTTCTTTTTATCGCATTGTCTAAACAGCAGGAGAGAACCTGAGGAACCCGAAGACGCACCGAAGGGAAGGGTGTGTTCAACGTGAAGCCTCATCCCGATGAGCTTCTTGCTGTATCTGATAAAGGAAATTCGATTGCTGCTTCACTTCCCGACAACGTGGTGAATTTATTCCTCCTTACATTACGATTGACTCTGTACAGTAGATTGTTCTTGTAGTTCTCAATTGGATAAAAGACACCATCGTCGATCATTCTTAATATCAGACTTTTTCTCACCTTTTACTAGTCAATCGTTGATAAGTTACAATAGTAAGCGTTGCTTTTAGTTAAGCACCTCTCCTTAAAGCAGGTGTTGCTTGAACCCAAGTAGATAAGTCTCCCTGTCTCACGCCTAAGCACAAACTCTCTCACTACTAACACTTCTCAAAAGATTATAATATTAAGCTCACAGCAAGCAATTCAAAAGGATGTAAAGCTTTCTCGAAATTTGGAATTGCGAGTTCTTTATCTAATACAAATTCAAACCATCGTGATGAGATTACCTGGTGGGAAAGACATATCATGGCCAAGTTTACCAATGGAATCATCTATATATTGGAAACATGTTTAATTATGAAGTTCCTGCAATGTCTAAATAATTAACCGTCCAGTTTCAAGCCTTGAACAGACGTTTGCTCATGTTTCATCTCTCTGCCTTGATACATCGTTCTGATGTTCAAAAGTATTTGGTCCCCTTGTGGTTTCACTTGTAAACCAGATTTGGTTGGAATAAGTTACGACGAGAAGCGGCTGAACAAAGCTTCTAGCCAAAGCTCTTCACTCTTACGTCTGTAACTGTGAGAACTCCTATCTTCTTGACATGGGCAGCTTAAACTGGATCTGCAGAAAAAATTGGAAAAGATTAGCTCATTTGCCCATTGACAAGTATAATTGAATTAGGTTAAAGCAAGTAAAAGCTCTTGAACATGCTAACCGTTTCAATAAGATATCCATGATCATGTTTTTCAACTCATTTAGTTGTATAAACATTCTAAAGCTAATATGATTAAGATTGAATTTGGAAAAAAATTATTAATAAAAAAAAGAGAGAAGTCTAGAATACTTTGAGGAAGGAAGGAGTCACTTAATTTGATCAACTAGAAAGTTCTCGATGGATTCTGGAATTTTGTCCATGATTTCATGTTCATTACAAACTAATCACTCATGCAATTCATCATGCAATTTTCCTTTGTTACCAAAAATTTTCTGATTAATAAAGTCTGTTGGTTCAGAGATAAAAAAAATAATTAATTAATTAATTAATTAAGCTTTGTCCTTAGGCCGCGAAGAAAATGCATCAAAAAGCCACCCGGGAAAGAGAATCACGGCGAGCGCCAACAACAAGCAGATGGCCGAGCAGCAACTAATCCAGCCTGGCTCCCACCTCCGGTGGCCAACATGCTTTTCCGAGAAGGCGTCAGTGTCGGTGCTCCACACATCGCGAACACGACTGCCGCCGCCGCATACGCAGTTAGCCGGGGTTTACCTTCTGAAATGATGATGTCCTAGGAGACGACGATGTCGTTGCATACGATCACTTCGCTTGCAAACGGGCAAGTCCTGATGTCTAGCTGTTTATCTTTCAAGCGTGTGTATATATATATATTCTTCTCCTGTCAATAACTCCTTCAATCCATCCACAAAGGCCTCGATCTCGATATGTGCTTGTGGGTGCGGTGGGGTATAATAACACCTTTAATCAAGTGGGCACATGGACCACCCCACGACAAGGTATCCTGTTTAGGGAGGTCGCAAATGAGGCCATGCCATGCCGAAACCGACTTGTTACAGTGCTTAGTCTTGCCATAGTGGGTTGCTTCGCTGGACCCATCGACATGAGGGGGCAACAAAGATGTCTTGTGTGGTTCCTTTAGGACCGTCGAGCGCGGCATGTGCCGTGCGGAGCCAACCTGTGGGTTTGGCCAAGCAGTGAATCACCGTCCATCACGGCCGCAAGTCTTGCCAGCCCGTGGTTGGCGGAATCAACATGCTGTGGGTGTTGTTGGGATTGTGTGTGTCGCCATCGCGCCGGCATGGCCCGACCCATGGATGGCTCTTCCAGCTTGTGACCTGCACCATCTGCTGATCTCTCGTGATTACAATCTTTTGTGAAATTCTTGCTTGTTTATCTTGTTGAAGAAGAGCATGGGAGACACCTTAGGTCTTCACTCGTTTAATCATGGCACAGCAAGCAGCAACAACAGAAAAATAATGAAATTTAGATTTTTTTAAAAAAAAAAGACTAAAAGGCTACTTGATAACTCAATCCACTACTGAAAATTAAAAATCACTACTTAATGAGATTAACGAAATTAGGTCAGTTAAGTTAAGAATCCACTTAATCTGATAAGTAAGTGAAGGGTTATCTGAAAAATAATCTATGGTAGTTAAAATCTTGCCAAATATATTGATAAGAACCTACCAATAATAACAATTTTCCCATATTTTGTTAGAGAATCATGATACTCTACTGTCAATTTTCAATTATCGTCAAACAAATATTTATTTCTATTTGGAGCATTTAAGATTATCAACGCTAAAAATTCAATACCTTTAAAAAAAGATTCAGCATTTAATTTCCAGATTTTACCTAACAGGCCCTAAGACTACTACTCAATTTATTATTTTTGTGAAGATATTACTTCTGAAGAAAACCATGTTATACAATTTGGCCACCTTGTTTGTTTTAGGCCTTGGTCTGGTCTTTGTAGACAAGGCCCATCTTGAACATTGATGTATTCTCGATTGGGCCCAAAATTTTTAATTCAACGATCGATGTTTTGGTTTTAGGCCTTAAATCAAGGATTGATATTGACTTTAGTCGTTAGAAACTCTGAATTCTCAAAACGAATAGACTATAGAGAGTGTCAATCTACGATGGAGATCGCGCATTGTGGTAAATCGAATGTAAGGAAATGGACGTCCCGATGTGAGTTGCTTACACAACAGAAATATGTTACATTATCATATCTTTTTCACGTGAAAACTTCTGGAAAAGATAAGTCTTGAGATAGGGGCGCTAAGCGTCCTTTTGCTTATCTTGTAAGTTAGGTAGGACACGGATTAAATGCCACCCCACTTGCAATATCTTCATGATCAAAAAGCTTTCAAGATCTAACTAAATTCAGTCAACTGGCCATAATTAGAAGCTATGGTCACAAACCCTAAATTGCTAGAAAAACCGGGGGAATTTGGGAATCAATATCTAACAAATTGCCCTAATTTAGATCATTAATAACTCCCCTTTTGTCAAAAAAAGCAGGATTTAGATCCTTGAATCCGGCCCTCATTCCATGGGGCCCCATCCGATTCGACAACGTTTGAGATCCGAGAGTATATCTCCCAAAGATCCATTTTCGCAAAGTCGTCAGCTCCCAATTCAATCGAATGGGCCCCATTTAGGAACTTTGGTACGTCGTCTTTTTAATTTTATTTAAAAAAAAAAATTGGGGTCTTAGTGGGAATAGACAATTGATTTTGGCTAATCCACACAGATCAGCGCCCCCAATCTGAATCCTCGGACTGAAATCTTTTCATGATGTAAAGACACTAAACAATTGGGGGACAGAGGAGATGATGTGTTTTTTCTGGCACCCGACTTGGATTCTTTAGAGTTAATCATGCCGTGCGGCAATCAATATCTTGTCCTAACAAGGTGAGATCATCTAATCCAAATCCTTAAAGCGATTGCTATCTCAAAAGGAGATCTATAGATGTAGAAGTAGAGATTCTAGTCAATCCGAAGCAATCGAAGCGCCCGATCAATCGGCCGAGTATAGTGGAAAGTTCGTGTCGGTTTTGTCGTGATCGAAACGAAGTCTACCTAATCGTCTGCACCTGAATTCAATCGAATCATTTACGTCTTACAACACGACTTTGAAAATGCACTGGACATCATTTGACGTGAAACGGGTAAAGTCGATAGAATGTATCATCAATCTCGATGGAGTTTTGTCCAGAGTATCATAACCACGAATCTACCATACTATGTACACCAATGTATTTTTCATTTGTCAAAAAAATGTATGTAGTTTGTCAGCGAAAGACTTGACTAAGATGGAGTGGACACTTAACCTACCACACTTATCTCGAGCCAATCAAGCTACATTAGCCTATCACAGCCTTCGTATTAAACCATTCTCTCGTGCACCAAGAATCACTATTATCATACAAAAGATATTCAAGATATACCTCGCATTCCCACCAATGACTATTTACGTTCCTCTGCTTTTGGAAAATACTGAATATTCACACAAGTTTCATAACTAGGGACCATTTTGAGCTTTCACATATATGTACCAAAATGCCAATCTCTTCCCATACATACCCATCTCTGAATTCTAAATTCTCGTACCAACTTAAAATCCACTCAAAACCTAACCGTGCGAATCCTAAGGAAGATGCTACAATATGTTTATAAGTAGATGGGATTCGATATCTTTCAATCTGTGACTTTGCTTGGACATGTGTAAACAGTGACTAGGCCGCAAAACGAGATACGTTTTGACTATAATAATAATACTTTCCTTATCAGCATCGTCGTCATACGTTGTACTCAAGATATACTTGGTAAGAAACGGACAAAAATCTCAACCTTATTCAAGCCAGAAGGATAGAGGCGTCACGGTGGCTAGTAGAAGACTCTAAACTCTTTTGCGCTGGTCATTTGGGTATTGAAAAATTATGACAAAATCGTCACATCCGAAATGACCCACTTAATATCAAACATACCTAATTTTTCTCCAAAGTGAAAAAGAGAAAAAGGAAAGGAAAAAAGTGTCATTTAAATAGAGATTCCCCACATCGCACGTAGTGGGGGGAAGTGGATAAAGCCAACAATTAAAAGTGCGTCGAAAAAAATCACAAGCTGAAGCAGCTTGTCTGGTGATTACATAAACTCCAAAAAGCGTCGGATAAAAAGGAGATTCGGCCGAGATTAGCTGCGATCGAGGGAGATGTGACGTGATTAGCTGTGATCCGAGTGCGACTTGTTTGGTTAGATCATTTCTTATTAAGAAATGTTTTCTCGACATTTTTCTTTACCTGAAAACCGCCGTATAACCGGTAGCCGATAGCGTAAATTCAAAGTGACTCGTAGGGACCTACCTCCCATGGGTGATAGGTGAGTCGCGCAACGGGGGTGAGGAGTTTTGAACCCTTTTCTTGCCGGTCGAGGAGCAAGGTGCGAATCATCTCATCTACCACGGGACAGGTTATTTTCTCGGCGTTTAACAAATCATAACATGAGAAAAATTAGAACATCAAGAATCGCAAAAGTTTCTTTTAAAGATAGGTGAATTAGAAGTTCTAAGACTCATTCAAAACTTTAAAAAATTCAATTATAAGACTCATTCGAAAGATTCAAAAATTCAATTAAGTCTTGAAAGGTGTGACGAAAGTGTAATAACGTGTTAAAACTTTTCTAAAACTTTATTAATTTCAAAAAGTGTAATCAACAAAAAAAAACTTGATTGATCAATTTGATAATTTTTATAAGAAATTGTACTTTTGAAAGTTTTAAAATTTAATTATATTTTTTCATAAATTTAGAGATTTAATTGAACTTTTTAAAATTTTCAAAATTTGATTGTAATTTCATGAAATATTTTTAAAAAATTTAAACATTTATTTTTACCTTTTATTAGGTACTCGATGGAAATACTTTAGGAACTAATCGGCAAAAGTCATTCGAAATCTTATGCACCTCCTCCCGTGAAAAAGTTCTTAGAGGTCCACCACCATAGGATGCTCTTTTCCCTTTGGCGGGTCCCAAGAACCCTAGATAGATCTCAAATTTTCTTTTTCTTTTTCTTTTTTTAAATTCGCCCCGGATTCCTAGAAAGATTTTGCTTTTATCCTCACCCAACTGGTTCCAAATGTGGGCAAAAATAATGATTGCGATTGAAATCGTGGGCAGAGGACAAACACGGGCGTCCTGAGAAATGCCATTCCTAGGCAAAGGGGGTTGTAACGATTGCAAAATTAGGTCGGCTTGAGGCCCCTCCACCTTTTGTGCGTAGGTCGTATGAACTTTTGAAAATCGACCCGAAACTTTTGATTTTAATGTGATTGCTCGTGTTAAGGAAAGGAACAAGAAAATTAGATCATTCCCTCGCTTGGTCACGAAGGAATATTTGCTTATTGACTTGCCGTCATGACATTTATCATGTGATTATCGTGCTAAAATCCCTTTTTTTAGACTCAATTCATGAAATAAGGCTAATGAGACAACGAATTTTTTTTGTATGAAACTCTACTTCTCGAGCTTTCACTATTTGATGAGAGAACCACCGATCTCTTTCATCAATGTCATTCCGATGCTTATTATATTTGAGGATTGATTCATTGAACGACATAATTACAAAATGTTAATGCCCTTTAAATCAGAATCCTTGGACAGAATCAACGAAACAAGGATGTCCATACAGTTGGGTCGCCGGTCATACTCGACGACTACGACGGAGGCATGAATCTAGTTCAATGACTGGACGCGAGTATAGATCGAGCGATATCCCGTCCTGAGGTCGTGGGGATGATCCTGTCCTATTTCTTTGGCAACAGTACAAAATCCTCCTACGCGTGCCTATGAATAGTCAAGCCTTGCACGTTGGTCGTGCTATTTCTTCCGCTTTCACCCGCCCACGTTTTGTGGACCCTTTCAATAAGGACATGCACCATGACAACACTTAGAGCAACTGCACAAATGCACCGTGACATATCCATCCACATCCATAATTCCATCAATCGAGAATTCACCTAACCTTTCAGCTTTGAAGACCTTGACCTTGACCTACAATATAGACTTGGGCTTCATTTTGGCCACCCAAAAAAGAAAAAAAATTGGTGAGCTTGCTTGCGGTTGTGTGATGTCGTAACTCCAATTTCGCAATTCTAAAGGGATTAACACTCTCGAAGCCAAAAGTGAGCTCTTCAAGCTCACGAAACCAATAATCGTACGCCTTTTAACTGAGAATAGACCAATAATCACATGCATTTAGCGGGGAAAAAAATATGCATGCCTCAAACTTATCCTCTTAGATATGAACTCTAACTAAGTGAGGATAGATGAAACCCTAGAACATGCGCTGGGTGCTATTGCGTGTGATTCTACATGCTTTTCTCATGTATTCTTTGTTCACTACTACTGTCTGCCTATCTCGATTACTTAACTATTACTTAATATCATTGTGATTCGAAAATCATTGGCAAGCTTGCTTGTAGTAGTGTGATGTCATAACTCCAATTTCACAATTCTAAAGGGGTTAACACTCTCAAAGCCAAAAGCGAGCTCTTCAAGCTCACGAAACCAATAATTACACGCCTTTTAACCGAGATTAGACTAATAATCACATGCGTTTAGTGGGAAAAAGAATATGCATGCCTCAAGATTATCCTCTTAGACATGGGCTCCGGCTAAGTAAGGATAGACGAAACCCTAGAACACGTGCCGAGCACTGTTGCATGTGATTCTACTTGTTTTTCTCATGTATTCTTTGCTTGCTATTATCATCTGCCTATCTCAATTACTTAACTTCTACTTGATATCATTGCGATTCAAAAATCATTGGCAAGGTTGCTTACGGTAGTGTGATGTCGTAACTCCAATTTCACAATTCTAAAGTGGTTAACACTCTCAAAGCTAGAAGCGAGCTCTTCAAGCTCACGAAACCAATAATCGCACGCCTTTTAACCAAGATTAGACAAATAATACGTGCATGTAGTGGGAAAAAAAAATGCATGCCTCAAGCTTATCCTCTTAGATATGGGCTCTGCTAAGTGAGGATAGACGAAACTCTAGAACACATGTTGGGCACTGTTGCGTGTGATTCTACTTGTTTTTCTCATGTATTCTTTGCTTGCTACTATCATATGCCTATCTCAAGTACTTAACCACTACTTGATATCATTGCGATTCGGAAATCATTGGCAAGGTTGCTTGCGGTAGTGTGATGTCGTAACTCCAATTTCACAATTCTAAAGGGGTTAACACTCTCTCAAAGCCAGAAGCGAGCTCTTCAAGCTCATGAAACCAATAATCACACGCCTTTTAACTAGGATTAGACTAATAATCACGTCTAGTTAGTGGGAAAAAAATATGCATCCCTCAAGCTTATCCTCTTAGATATGGGCTCCAACTAAGCGAGGATAGACAAAATCCTATAACATATGGTGAGTGCTGTTGCATGCGACTCTACATGCTTTTGTCATGTATTCTTTGCTCGTCACTACCATTTGCCGATCTCGATTACTCAATTACTATTTGATATCATTGCGATTCGATGGGTGCTGTTGCGTGCAACTGTACATGCTTTTCTCATGTATTCTTTGCTCGCCACTATCATTTGCCTATCTCGATTACTCAATCACTACTTGATATCATTGTGATTCGAAAACTCGCAATCAGCATCCGTCGTCGCTTCGAACTGGTTGGTAATTCCCGAATCGAAAACGTGAAAAATATCCCTTCGAGTCCTGAAACTATTTGCCCTTTTCACCGAGTCCAATGCGCATGTCAATTAGGTGGAAATTGGCAATTTCCGAGCGCGGTGGGGCCCAGAGCAAACACAGAAAAGGGGGGGAAAAGAAAAGGAGGGAGACACGCGCGTGGGCTTTCGAGCGGCCGTGCCGAGATTTTCGAAATTCCTTTTCGCAAAATCCACGACGCAAAAATCGTATCCGAACCGCGGGGCCCACGCAATAAAAAGTATTAATTTATTGGGAGGAGGGCGGGGGGGCCCGGGGCCCGCCCGGCAAGCGCAAGGCGACAAAAGAGCGACAGGTCACCGGGCCGGACACGTGTAATTCCTCGCGTGGAGACCCCACCCTCCCAGGGGGACAGCACTAATCGCGCAACCAAACACAGGACCTCGAACCTTTCCGGAGACGTTGCTTTTGACTAAGAGTAAGAAGCATAACAAAATTTCTATAACATAAATTAATTTCTAATCTAAAATTAAAAAATTAAAAATTTTATTTTATGATTTTTTTCAAATTAATTTTTAAAATAAAAATTTATTTCGAAAATAGAAAATCAAATTACATTACTAAATGAATTTTTGTTTCAAATCTGTTTCGAAAAAAAAAAAAAAAAAATAGAAAAATTTTTTATCATGCGCAGCTTAATACACGTTGCAAAAACTTTCATGAAAAGAAGTAAGAACCTCCTTGAAAGGCTAATTTTGAAAATAAAATATTTTTTAAATGATCATTTTACATCTTTAAAATAATTAATCAATCAAAAATGTCTTCTTTATTGATAATAAATTATATAAATATTTTTTTATTTATTTTTTTTGTTAATGGCACGAGCAATAATTTTATGAAAAATATTTTCCAAATCATTTAACATAGAACCTAAGCAACTATTTAAAATGTTTTTTTTTTTTTTTTTTTGTAAATTTCGATGCATCAATTGTGTCTTATACTACGTATGGTTGGTGTCTTAAAAATTGAACTGCTGTATATGGAGCATGCTCGATAAGTGCTTGGAAAAAATCTATGATAATGCTTGGTGTGAAAATGGTGCCACGAATTGAAGAGTCAGGTAAGGAATATTGCGACTCCCGATGCACTGCCGATTCCACGAATCGGACAATCGCTCGCTAAAATTGTTTAATAGAAACCCCTTCTCGCGTTATCGGAAAGAGACCCCGATCTCATCGTAATCTCGTCGAGATCAGTCTCTGGACAATTGTCAAGTGAGCAACCTTAAAAAATTATTAGTAAACACGACTTATTTCAGGAAGACATGCATTCGCATCGGTCGATTATTTCAAATATTTTGTGATTATGGCATAAGCCTAATATGTTAAGATTGCATTCGGTCCAACTTTTCATCGATAGGCTGTTGACCTCCAAATTCTTTAGGAAAATACTAAAGTGTTTGTCAAATCTTTCAAAATGCTAGCATTAAGAAAGTTGAAACCAAGAAAAATAGAGACCAATTTGAGCGGAATACTATTTTTATACATTTTCCTTCCCATCTTATCCTCCGCTACCTTTCTTGTATTCCCATTTTACTCTTACTATTTTTAGGATTTGTGGCTGGTTGACAATGATCATGAACACCAATGGCGGTGCCTAGGCTTGTCAACGACCTTAGGCTTCATCGCTCGAGCTCGCCAAGCCCCGACAAGGGGTGCTTGGGGTAGCATGCGAGCCGCTGAGGTTTCATGACCCTACGCCTTGTTATCTAGCATTGTCCAACCCTAGCGAGAGCCTCACAAAATCCTAAGCAACAAGGCATGAGGTCATGTTGCCTTGAGTCGCTTGAGATCATGTGACCTCGACCGAAAATCGCCGACATCAAATTTGGCTTGTTGATGGTGAACAGTTTTATTTTTTAAATTAAAAAAAAGAAAAATAGCTGCCAAATGGGGAAACCCTATTGGGATTTCATTAAAAGAACATACACATACGCGTGCGTATATGTACATAAATAAATACATAGGGGGGATCGTCACGCAATTTCGAAAAATTTTTGGGGGAGGGAGGGAGGGGTGGTCTGGCGTGGACACTGCGAGCGGGCGACACGTGGGAAACCGGGGGGGGGGGTCGCTGTCATTAAAGGCAATCAGGGCAATAACGCCACGTCATTAAAAGCGGGCGTGTGTAGCGGCACCAGCAGCGGCAGCAACGGAGCAGTAGCAGTCGAGAAAAAAGGACGTCGGGGTTGGCGGGGAGGGCGAGAGAGGGGGACCAACATCGGGGACCACGTCCCCCGAATCTTTACCAAATCTCCAGCTGCCTGCTCGATTCCCTCTCTCTCTCTCTCTCTATCTCTTTCTCTCTCTATCTCTATATCTACGTCTACATACATCTGTAGCCGTCGATTTCAGGCCGCGGCCGGCTTTGACGAAACTGCCCCTCCCCTCCCCTGCCCGACCCGAACCTCGAACCTCACCTCGTTCCTGTCAAAAGAAGATTTTAGGAGCAGGGACCGGGGGCCAAATCTACAGTGCCCGAGTTAAAGCCAGATCCCTGTTCTCCTTTTTATTCATTCATTCATTTATTATCATTTCGTGTTTTCTTTTTATTATTATTTATTTATCTTTTTTTTTGGTGTGGGGGGCGTTAGTCTGGCGAATGCTTGGCTGCTGGTGCTGCCTGCGTACTCTCGATTGCACGACATGTATTTAAGTTCTCCTTTAAGGGCCTTTTGGATTTCAAATTTGCCCCTTTAATGCCACTACGTTAGGTGTTCACCTTGAAGAAGGAAATTGATTGTGAGTAGGCATTTTCCTTTTTTTTTTTTTTTTTTTTTTTTTTGTAAAGAACATTTTTTCGCATGCAATTTCGTGATTCCATTAACGTTAATTCGGACAAGTTGTGGGTTTTTTTTCTCTTTCGTTTTTTTTACGAAATTATGGTGGTCCATTTCGATGACATTAAGACGAGTCGTACTGGGGAGAATGCAAGAACGGGTTATCTTCATGGGGTGTCCGTTGATTTCGATTTAGTATACTTAAATGCATGGCAATTTTATTATTTTGAAAAACGAATTACTTGAATCGAGAAATGTTGATTTTAGTAGAAATCATAAAGCTCTTTTAATTGGTCACTCGAGGAGCAAGGTTTAACAAACAAAGCATGTGTCGAGATTGTAGTTGTAAATAGCATGAACTTATATTAGCTATGACAAGACATGTGAGTCATATCTATCTTGTTATACCATATTTGGAATGCATATCTTTAATTTGTGTTTTTTTTTTTCCTTTTTTTGCTCCATGACTTGCCCTCATCATGTAAATAGATAACAACAATTTTCGACATCCCGCTAAAATCGAGAAATTACGTGACGTGGTGGACTATAAATGCAAACCAAACAAAATAGGCCATATTCATTATCCAACTAATGACGGATCGAGTGGCTCAGCCTTGACAGCAACCCGATTTCCCATTTTCGGACGTCGGCAGGCTTAATCCCGGTCGGGGATCACCCGCTAATCCAGGAATCTGGCTTCGTCCCAGGCATTTTGTAATGCTTAATTTTGGATAGTTTCGATTTCTAGGGGGGGTACCTAAAAATAATTCTTATTCCTGGAGAGTAGAGAAAGGCGCTAAGGGCATGGGGGCTGCCGAAAACTCGAGGGCGGGATGGGGGCTACTACTTTTAACGCGAATCTTCCTTTTTCCCGGATAAGCCATTCTTGATTTTAATGTTTTTAGTCCACAGCAAAACCCACGTTCCAACCAAATCTCCGCCCGGCGGCGTAGATACTGCGAACAGTGTGCGCAACGCGCACCCTGGTTTTATACAAATATACAAATATATATATATATATATATATATATATTTTATATATATTTTTTTTTAATTACCCTCTGTGAGAATTTTTGTCCATTTGTCGTAGAAATGTTTCTTTAGGGGTGGAAAAGAACGCAATCACGTGGTCTTTAGATATTCGCAATCCTTAAACGAGACATCAATCACTTCCCAAATTTTTATATTTAATGGGCAAATAGTTCACGGTGCGAAAACTCTACTATTTCGGGACGTTCAGCGCTTCTCGAAATCACTCGAGCGATTGCTATCATGAGCGTTATTATGGTATGTTAAATTGGGGCATGAGCTGATTTAATAGGCTCGTCCTTGTACTGTTGAATAAGTTGGTTATATTCCACATTTCTTTATTGGCTCTTGCTGTATTTAATGGAATAATTCCTTAAGCAAATCCGATTATGCCTAACATTATCAATGATCCTCCAAGTCACTTTATCCACATGACTTTGGAGAAGATCGTATCTATATCTGAGAAAAAAAGTCATCCTTAATTCGAAAAGTTGTTTGTTGCAACTTTATTTAATCTAGAAAAAATAGATCGGCGTCCCGTATCCAAAAAATCTTGCGATATGATTCTAGTCATCCCTTTTTATCATTCTTGTTTATTAAAAGAACAACTATATCTTCTTCCCAATTACTTTATATTTTTTGATTGGTGGGTTACAATTCATGAGCATTGCCCATTTGCAAACCTAACTACGATTTAAAGTGGTCGGTGTTTATATTCATAACTAGCTAATTTAATACATGGTTAGAAGAAGTTTCCTCTCAATATGATATGCTATTAGAGGAAAAAAATAAAGTTACAAAAACCCCTAAATGATCGAGTATACTTATGGCAAATTCACCATCCTCCATCAATTTTATTAAATTTTACCATCAAATTGTCAAGTCATGTGACATGTGGCAATTAATGGGTATACTAATTTGAAGTGTTATCCTCGTATGTATACAATTTAATGGAAATTAATAAAAGATAAAGGTGTCGAAAATGTATTAGTTTGGATTTTTTCTATAATTAGTCATAAAAGTATTATGATAAAAAAATTGCAGGTGTATCATTTGAAATTTTTCACGATATTAACTAAAAAATAAAATGTCATCCATTAGAAAAATAGGCAGATTTTAGTAGAAGTGAACAATTTATATCTAGAACCTAAAACCTATTTGCTATAACATATTATTTATTTTTTGGAATTTAGAACTTACGTTGCATGTTTCTTAACTTGAAACCCATCCCCGTAACATATATAGGTTCCATTGCATTATTAATTAAATAATTGCAACAAACTATTACTTTTAATGACTATTACCTCATTTTGTTATGATTCATTAATCCATGACTTATGTTTAGATACGTAAGCAATATGAAATATTAAGAAATTACAAGTTTGAGTCATAAAATGTAAGGTTAGGCTAATCGTTTTAAATTTTACATCATAAAATATATATATCGTGGGATTGTTCTGAGACTTAGACTACAAAAAAATAAAATAAAATACTTGTTTTAGGTTCCAAGTTCTAAATCTGCTTATCCAAATAAATTTCTCAAACTTTTGAAATTTCTCAATTTTTTGTCTTTTGAAACTCGAAATGAAATTGTTCCACCCTCAAGGTGGGGATTCGAAGTTCACCCTGCATATTTGGTAATCAAGAATCACTTACTCGGTTTTCGACTTCCAGATTCAACGCATAAACCAAGCAAGCTACTTTTTAACTTTTTAGAGAATGACCGAAACGAGGAGGAGCGTGACGAGCACGTGCCGGGGAGCGTCACGTGGGCCGCACGCGGTTGCCTTTTTTCTGCTTTGGTTGCTTCGGACAACAACATGAATGACAAAACAAAAAAACGAAAACGAAAACGAAAATAAAAGCACAGAGAAACAGAGGAGCAGCCCTCTAGTAATGTATCTGGGGTCTGACATTGAAAACCGAAACCAGAAAAAGATTTGATTGAGCCCTGTTTCGGAGGGAAAATCCTCCCCCCATTTAAGACCCCCCCCCCCATCCCCCATCTACTCCACTACGGCAAAACTCAGCAATTACTCCTCTCTCCTCTCCACCTCTCCACCCCACTCGAAGGAGCACAAGAAGCAGCACAAGAAGCACAGGAAGCACAAGAAGCAGCCTGCATAACACTCCCTCAGAACCTCGCTCCACTCCACAGAGCCAGAGAGCCACAGAGAGAGAGAGAGAGAGAGAGAGGGCAGAGGAGAGGGACAGAAGGAGAGGTGGGCAAGAATGTTTGCAGCTGAGAACGGGCTGAAGGGCGACCCCAGGCTCCAGGCCATCTCCCGGGCCATCCGGGTCGTCCCCGACTTCCCCAAGCCAGGTGCCGGTTCCTCCCTTTTGGCAGGCGGTTGTCCTTCCTTTTTTTTTTTTTTTTTTTTAACCTTTTGTCCTTTGCGCGCGTGGGTTGTTGGCGGGTTGTCCTGTTCTCGGGCGCATTTTCTTGAGAAAAAAAAGTTGCTTGCTTTGGTCTGTGAAGGGATAATGTTCCAGGACATAACGACGCTGCTGTTGGATCACAAAGCGTTCAAGGACACCGTGGACATCTTCGTCGACCGGTACCGCGACATGGACGTCTCTGTCGTCGCAGGCATGTGCTGCTTTCCCTTGTCATCTCCAATTTAGAGAGCGTAGTTCTCTCCGTTTTGGCCCGGCTCCTGGTGGGAATTTTCCTTTTTGTATGTTTTTCTTCTTTTGTCTATGTTGATGGGAAACCGTGCTGGGGGGGGAGTTGATCTGACGCTAGTTTCGTAAAAGTCGGATGGGAATTGTCGTTATCCGTAGGCGTTGGTAAACTACAATGTTACGGACTCGGGTAGTGGGAAACGAGGAAAACGAGAAGAGAAGATCTCTCACGAGAAAGTACATTAGTCGGAAAGCCAAAAAAAAAATATCTTGTAGATTTCGTGACAGAATTGTTTCCTCATTGATTTCTGAGTACTACCAAAGCTGAAGTTGGTGGAAATAAAAAAAAAAAAAAATCTTACTTCAGGGGTAGAAGCCAGAGGATTCATGTTCGGTCCGGCGATTGCATTAGCTATCGGCGCGAAGTTTGTCCCTTTGCGCAAGCCCAGGAAGTTGCCGGGTACTTGTTTCTCTTCTTTGGGGTCTTTTTATTTATTTATTTATAATCTTTACATGTTTTATCCTGCATTTCTCCTAGTGTAGTTGGTTTCTTGTGGTGCAAAATTGAGCAGCGGTTTATACAGAGTGGCAATTGTCCACGATTTGGGTTGAAAGATCCCCATTTTTTTTTTTTTGGTTCTCTTGACCGTGGCTGATGTTGCGATGGTCCCGCGATTATGTTTTGCATGCGGCAAAATGTTGTTCATGTGTTGATGGTAGTCGGAGTGCTAGAAAGAAGCAAATTTGTGCAGCATTTGCGATCAAGAATCGTGTACACAATGCTGTTCCAAGTATTTAACTAGCTCTTCTATCAAGAATTTGCATGCAGTCGTCTGGCCGGGCATGCAAGATTTGTAGCCATTAGAAAATCTCCTGTAGAGTGCCCAAAACTAAGGTGTTTCTCAGTCTGCTAAAACGGGGTTCCTTTTCTACAGTACAAAAAATGAATTAGTTCAAATGCGGATCGTTTAATTTGATATATGAGCCTGTTTAACTTGCATAATAGGAAGTTTACTACGTAGATGGATGATAAGAGGAAATATTATCTTGAAAAGCTACGCTCTTTTAGGCTGCCTTTTCAAAATACAAACCTCAAATTAATAACAATGCAAATGCTTGTAAATATTTGCTCGAGTGCTCGTATAAGTTAAAAATAAGTATGCCCTTGACAATGTTGTTAAATCGAGATTCGAATGGCAAATTGTTTAGCTCGTTTGTTGTATTGTCTATAGTTAGATTCAGTAAAATGTTATAGAATAACTTTAATAGAAGGATGTCTCAGTGAAGCCTAGCTATTACCTGCGATAATATAGAAAGAATGTAATAAGAACTATTAACGCTCCTTTTGAAGAAATATCACCTGATCATGTCAGATGTACCCAGATGACCTATGTAAGGAATTCAAGAAAATAAGGCCTCTATAGATAAAATAATAATCTGTAAGCATTGACATTATCAGATGTGTATAAAGTATGATGTCAAAACTTTTAGGGCCCAACGTTCACAAACCAGGAGTCTGACCACATTGTAGGGAATCATACTGAATGAGATTCAAATGCATCTCTGGCTCGCTATGAGTTGAATTGTCGTGTGTAAATCAAATTGTCTTGTACGTTTTTAACAACATTGGTCCTTGGTAACTGGAAAGATTTCAGTTCTGTTTTCATTTTCAGGGGAAATCGAAAGTAGGCTGAAGAATGTGTGTGAAAGCCTTCCTTATTTAAATATTTTTTTAAATTGAGGGCATTGTAAATATGAAGACAGTGAAATGTTCATTCATCACTTTGAAACTGGAATAAAAACACTGAAGGTTGATAAATTTTCTTTGTAGTCTTTATTATTTTAAAATCACAACTAGGAATAGAGCGAAAACAAGCAGCACTAGTACAACTTGATTTAAATTTGTCTTGTAGCAAATCTTGTAGCTCTCACAATTTGACTTCTACATAATCGTTCAAAAGCTTTCATTAAGTTCATATATTAACATGCAAAACCACATATTTCATTATGCTTTTGTATTGATCATTTTTGTTCAATTTAAGTTTTTGGAAGAGAAGTAAAAGGTAGAAGTAATAAGTAGTTCCCCCTTCCAAACAAGCCCCAGAAATTGGTAAGTTTGTAAAGAAGAATCAGTTTCTCAAATTTTTTGGGGTAATCCAAAGTAGGATCTGGAGAGTTAAATCCATATACCACGCTGCATTTCTTACTATCACTCCTTTGTTGACAGTGTTATGCACGAGTAACCACTGTATTAGTGGAGCTGGTATCTCCAGTTCCTATTTATTTAGGGAGTGGTTAGAAAATGCCACTGCATTAGAGATCGAGTAGTGTTGTCGAACCATGGACAAAGCTAGTGTTTGGGGAGAAGTGATCTCTGTTTATTTCATATGTGTCTCGTATATCTGTTTTTGCGCCTCATCTGCATTCTGTTTGTTTAGTGTGTTTCATAGAGGTAGAAAGGATCTCAATTGTGACAAGGCCTACAATGCTTGTTGATGATTCATGCAGGTGAAGTAATATCAGAATCATATGTCTTGGAGTATGGAACTGACTGTCTTGAAATGCATGTGGGTGCTGTTGAGCCTGGTGAGCGTGCAATAGTGATTGATGATTTGGTTGCCACAGGTGGGACCTTGTCTGCTGCCATAAAACTTTTGGGTAAGTTTGGCCTTTAATCTTGCCTCATGTATCACATACGGTTTTATGCTGACCTTGATTTCAATTGTTTTGGCCAGAACGAGTTGGGGCTGAAGTGGTTGAATGTGCTTGTGTTATTGGGTTGCCCGAGGTCAAGGTAAGGCCTGTTGAGTACTGTTCTTTCCCATCCTGTTTGCCATTGAATCTTCCCTAAAGCGATGCAGCTGCATAAGCCGATTGCCTTTTCTCTGTTTTCATCGTTTCTGGAGATGATGCATGAAAATTAAGCACACATTTCCTAAATGGTTTACATTGTCTAAATATACAGGATTGCTGCAGGATGAAGGGGAAGCCACTTTACATTCTTGTGGAGCCTCGCCTATCAGATGAATGCTGTTGAGGTAGGAAAATTTCCCTATAAAACTAGATGAAACTTGAAAGCATGGTTCTGGATATTTTCAATTGTTATCTTCTTTTGTCTGAGCTCTCTGCTGGACTTGACGGTCCTAGTGAATAGATCAGTATATGAGGTTTAGCTGTTGTATGCTGATGTTTAACTTAGATTTTGACTGATCCGCCATTCTTTTGATGCTTTATCTAATGGAACGTCCGAAGCTATCTCCTATCATTATTGGCGAATGTTGTGCAGTTGACTCACATGAATAGGCCTACGTAGAACATCACTGTGGATTTTGTAGTTTTCCTAGTGTAGCTTTCCTTATGACCTTGATCTTTATTTTGGCTTGCAGCTTTCCTAGTCAAAGGTTGTGCTTGGGCTGATAAAGAAAAATGTGATGCTCGAGCAAATGGTTAGTGACAAGGGGATCTCGCCATACTGGGGTCAATGACTCGAGTCCTATTCCAGAAAATCTTGGTTTCTGCACCATTTCATTTGTAGTTTTGAACAGATTATCATTAGGAATACCATCAATGGATCTTGGTTTTTTTTGTTTCTTTTATTGATTTTTTTCTTTTTGTAGATTAAATGCCCATTTGTATCTGATAATTTTCCATTTCTGTAGTAGATGGCAATTTAGATGGTGCAGTTTTTCATTGAATGTCTAAAGCCAGGCCCATTATTCTCTGCAGATCGTTTATGATGGGCGGGTCTTTTGGTTGGTCGTCTGGTTCAGCTTTGTTAGTCTTTAGCCCCATCGAAAGAAATCAAGAAACTAATTCGGATTTCATGAAGCGAAACTACTGCTTGAACGAGATATAAGCGCATTCGAGCATGTGTAAATCGCCAGAACGATCTCAACCGAAGAGGTTGTCAAGATTCTACAAAGAAAGAAGTCATTTAAGTAGCAAGAAATCTAACTTAAGTCATGTAAAGGATCGACATGTAAAGGATTGACGCATTAGAAAACGGCATTTCGGTTGCCATTCTTCTGTGCGAAATCTTCTGTATGCATTTGTGCATATGTTAATCATGTTCGTGTTGTGACTACTCATGCAACGACAGAGCGATCTCGATTTAGAATGAGTGGGTTTTCAAGGTTCTACAAAGAAGTAGGTGAAGGCAAAGCAAAGTCACAGACGTAGCAAGAAATCCAACCTAGAATCGGTTCATGGAACGATGGGACAGGCATGTCCAGGGCTCGCGGCAATGAGGCATTATAAAATGGCATTTGGGTTACCATTCTCCTGTGCTTCTTCATGCGAGTTTCAATGTCAATAGTTATAGCAGTTGGTCTACTACACTCTCGACTTCAGAAGCTCAGGATAAACGTTATCGTCGCATTCTCGAATTCGTGGTGAGCTTTCTTCCTCTGCACAGGACATCTGCGCAAGCGTCACCGGAGCGGCGGTCCAATCTGATACGATAATGTGAGATCTTGTGGAGCCCCTCCCTATCTTTAGGTGTGCCCTGATTGGTCCAAAAGTGATGGTTCTGATGATGGACAAATACCTGCGTACGCACAGATCATAGAGATGAGGCATATCTGGGGAAAGGACTCAACATGTGAACTTTCTGCAAACCGCCAATGGCCCATTCTCGTGGCTTATATACAGCACACCGCAGCAAGGAAATATCTTGTGGGGTTTCGATTTGTGTGGTATGTGCATGTGACACTGCTACCTAGCTCCAAGACATCGATTAATCGAGTCGATCACATTTCAAAAGTGCTTGGATGTGACTTTCGGGATCGAATCATTAGTTAGGGATGTATAAAACAAATTGCCAAAACCGGGAATTGCTTGAAACTACTTGGACCGGTGTGGTTCGACCCAGTTCTTGGGAGTATTGATCATATTCCTAGTTCCTAAAACTGGACCGGACCAACTACAAATACCTTATTTTAATTATTTATTTTGAAAAAAGTAAAAGGCGAACTAAATATTATCTCGTTTATTGGTATCACAAACTACGGAATAATAATTATTCTCTCATCATTTTTTTTTTTTGTGATCGTGGAACCACCTTACAGTAGACAGGAGTCCCGCTTAAGTCGCGCAACGAAACAAGCTGGGGATTCAAACCCTGCCCAGCAGGAGGGCAACATACGCTAAAACCAACTCGTCCACAATAATTATTCACTCATTGTTGCTTCTGTCAATATCTTAAAATTTTTTGCTTTCTCTCGTAGCACATGACCACCCTTTATAGGGGGAAAAAAGTGACCGTTTCATTGGATCGAACTAGGCCGAAACGGAACCGATGGTCTAGTCCTTTGTTCCCGAAATTGGGAATCCGGAACTGATCATCCCCATCATTAACCAATTATTTTTCATTGATCTCCTATTCTCGATACAGAAGATTTGCCTTTAACTCAATAGGGAAAGCATACGTACTTTGGTGAGCGAAAGTTAATCGAGGATGTACCAACGAACCACATCCCTCGTATACTATAGCCTGCCTTTTTATGTTTTTATGTCTCTTTTTTTTTTTTTTTTGAAATGTAACTTGGAGTCTTGTACTCAAAGAAAAATAGTTCAAAAAACTGAAATGCGGCTTTGCTTCTTCAATTATTTAAAGCATACAAAACGGAATTATTTTCATGGGGATCTGAACTAAATTAAAAGAAATTATACAAAAAGGCAAAGAAAAAACTACGAGTGAGTATAATTAAATCGATAGATACCAGCAGTAATCATTACAGAGAACTATGGCAAACAAGCTTGCCTATTTATATTGAATAAATGACACAACATCATCAATCATCAATAATTAAACTATCTCTTTAACCTTCTCTCTCAAAGTACAAATGACCAGTGTAAAGCACATAGAACACTCGGGACGAAATCATTGCTCACAAGAACAATACAAGACAACAACGTTGGAAGACACAACACGCATGAAAGTAACACAAACACACTACAAATTAATGATAACACTGTAATTTCGAAGACCAACGAACCGCTCATCTTCGAGGGAAGACCCCTTTTGATAATCTCTTTCCTATTCACACTTGAAGCCAGGAGGGATTGACTTGCCACACGCGCTGACGATGGCACTCAATGCAATTGGGATGTTCAAGTTGATTCCAAGCACGTTGGCCTTGATGGCGGTGCATAGGCAGAGGGCCACGTCCAAATCGGCCAAGCCCTCGAGCAACGCGCAGCACGGGCTGGACGGCGGGGTCCCGACCACGACGCTCACCACTCCCCCGAGGAGGTCCACGCACGCTCCGAGCTTCAGCGTGTCCCTCGGGCATGCGGCGGCGGGCGGGGACGGGACCGTGCACGTGTGGCAGGCACTGGAGACGGTGGCGAAGAGGAGGAGGGAGAGAATGAAAATGGGGGTGGGACGAGCCATCGGGACGAAGAAAGGAGAAGTTTTTCTAGGGCTGTTTCTGGAGCAAATGCGTGTCCTCTCTTTTCTTTGGGTTTTGGGTTAAGTGTGAGGTTGAAGGAAGGAGGGTGCTGAGTGATTTAAAGGGGATTTGTGAGGTGGATGTGTTGTTGAAGGAGGGAGTGAGGAATTGGTGATGAGTTTTGCGCCACAGTTGTGTTTTTTTGTATGCATTCGGACATGGCTGTTATGGTTCTTTGGTTGCTACTGTGATATTTGTTGATAACACAGCATGGAAGGGTCTGGGGAGAGAGAGAGAGAGAGAGAGAGAGAGAGAGAGAGAGAGAGAGATGCTTAATAATTCAACAGTGGCTTCATGAGATGCTTAATAATTCAACATTGGCTTCATGCGAGAGAGAGAGAGAGAGAGAGAGAGAGAGAGAGAGAGAGAGATGCTTAATACTTCAACAGTGGCTTCATGCAGTGGCTTCATGTACCCTTCATGCACTGCTATTCTGCAAGCTAATTAAACTAGGGTTTTTGGCAGTGCACTACTACCTTTAGATTAATATGTCCAATAGCATCTTAAAACAGCTCCAAATACCTACTATGAACCAGAAATGACAGAACGAAACAACATATACCCTCGAGCCATCCCTTCAAATCACAGTATTCTGTCGACACGCTCGAAAAAGTTAATCGTCATAATTACATTGATTCTGAGACGTCGCAAAACGACGATCTACCTAGGCTCGAGTGCTTCTGGCCTCAAGACGATGAGCAACGCCAACGATTTTCCATTTGCTGCAATACGCGTCGGGTTGGAATATTCTGCGGTGGTTAGATAGACAGAAGCAAACAGACAGAAGAAACAAGGGGAGTCTTTCGTGGTAAATAGATGGCCATGGTTAGGGCAAGTTGCAGCCCTTCTGAAGCAGCGATGTGGGGGCAGTAAAAGCCATGGCTTTACAGCTCGAGACATGTGTGCTCTGATGTGCGCTCTCTTGTCTTCTACCTCTTCCAGGAAATGATAGGATCGATTGATTTCCATCGACTCTCTTTCTCTTTCCCCGCCCCCACAATTATTGAGGGCCGACGAGGGCCGGCCGGTCACATGCTCCGGATTTCCGCTTGGCGGGGAGCCATCTCTCCAGGAGGGTTCCTGAAGAGAAAATACGAGATCTCTCCATGCATGTTCCGGTCGCTCTCTTCGCGTCGAGCGCTGCTGCTTGTGGGATCGAGAGATGACTTACGATACAGTGCTCTCTCTCTCTCTCTCTCTCTCTCTCTCTCTCGCTGTCTTTGTACGCTTCTCTCTCCCGTTTCGCGGCTTTCACGCGCTGAAGGCAAGTGGGTTTCGATTGAAGAGATTGCGCGAGCTTCTCGCCATCCATCTACAAGCTTAAAATGGCGACTCTAGACGCGGTTTTCGATGTCTACTTCATAATTGTCAAAACTACAATAGTTTTGTAGTCGATTATCTTACAATTAAAGCTGATGGATGGAGATGTAGGTCGATATTTCGAAGATATCAAGTGAGGGCAAGTAGGTTTTGATCAAAGAGATCGCCCGAGGTTCTCGCCCATCCATCTAGAAGCTTAAAATGGCGATTGTAGACGCGGTTTCAATGTTCACTTCATAATTGTCAAACTACAATAGTTCGTAGTCGATTATCTTAGAATTAAAGTTAATAGATGAAGATGTAGGTTAATACTCCGAAGAGATCAAGTGGAGGGCAAGCGGGTCCTCATTGGAGAGATAGCATGATTTTCTCGCCGATCCCATCTAGAAGTTTAAAACGGTGATTCTTGATATGATCTCGCTGTCCACTTTATAATTGTCAAATTACATAGTTTCATAGCCAATTATCTTGGAATTAAAGTTGATTGATGGAGATGCAGATCTGTAAAAGGGTACTTTTGATTGTTAAGGTGTAAAAACGCCATGAAATACACGCGCCATCGCGGCACCTGGATCTTACTAATGTCTCGAAAAGATGAGACAAGAAATACAGTAGGATTTGTACGAGAAATTTGGGTAACAGGGAATGGTTGTACTTGAAATATTCGATGTACGAATCTATGTTTTCGCAACATCATAGCGACTTATCTAGGTTGTGCATGGGAGGGCTTTGGGATTTTTTTTCTTGCTTTCGTCTTTTTTAGAAGGGTTTCGGTGGGGAGAGTTGGGAGGGCTTTGGACGTGGACATACTTGCGGCCATGGAAATTTCCCCTTTCGTGATGTTGACGTACGTTAATTTGAAGTTTTATCTTGTCCGGAATTTCGAGTGGACGACGAAACGCTCGAATACATACATATGTTAGGATGAACAATCTTAGTCAACATGTCCTGATCTTGTTTGTAATTCGTGCTGAGTAATTTAAAAAAATAAAAGAAAGCACCAAATTTTGGTAACTCTTTTATCAAGAGGTGAATTGTTCAAAAAGTTATAAACTTATTGTACTAAACAATTTAACGCCATATATTTCATTTATGCCAATTTAGTCTTAAATCTTTTGATGATTTGCTAATTTAGTACCAAATTTTTTGATAATTTATTAATGCGGCCCTTTTGGCCAAATATCAAAATAATAGGTTTTAGAACTAAATTAGCAAATCTTAAAAATGTTTATGACTAAATTGAAAAATTGTCAAAATATTGATGACTAGATTAGCACTATGAAAATGCTTATGATTGAATTGGCGGTCGAATAATTGGTTTATGATTTTTTAGATAATTATCTCTCATATTGGGTCGAGGCCATTTATTGAATTAAAATTTGAGTGAATGGGTCTAAAGCAATGGATGTCCTTCATATTGTAGGGCCCAACGTGCCCTACATTGATGAACCCTTCTTTTTGGGCCGTAAATTAGAGTTCCTAAATTTTCTTAGGCGCAAATCAGAACGGCTGGCCAAGATCCACCCTAATCATTCCTCATTAGGCTTAACTCCAACGTGTAAGAGTTCATTTAAAAAGAAAAAAAAGGAAAAAGAAAAAGTTAGCGGAGTTGCTTGACACCCGTCCGATGCGAGATCGCGCCAACGGGCGGGCGACGTGTGACCGTAGATTCATGGGGGCGGTTTTGCCGCGCTCTCCTTAAAAGGAACCCCCGTCCCTGATAACGACTTTTGACTTCGATGGGGGGTGAGACCGCTGCCGTGGTGTGAGATTATTTGTCAAACATTTGACAGATCTGAAGACCAAAAAAAAATTAATATTATTGAGAAATTTTCAAATAAGTACATGAAGTGGCCATGGTTATTTTAAATAAGGATATGATTTGTGATTGATTAAGTTCATTTTTGTTATTTACCCTTTTTTCTTTCTTCTTTGTAGGTAGTCGGTCGGCCATCATTGATGCCCAAAGATAGGGTGGGTGAGGGTCCCTTGTGGCCATAGGTGAGGTGACATTTGTCCTAGGGAGGCCAACCCTCGCTGGCCCCAGGTGAGGGGTTGCAGGCTCTTGCTAGCGGTCGGCAAAGATTGTCAAGCTCTTGTCGGCCCTTGCCAACTATAAAAGGAAAAAAAGAAAAGGAGAAGAACAAAAATAAAAGAAAAGAATAAAACATAATTTAAATTTAAACTTATCGACGAAAATGTCCATGATCAATCGGAATATTTAGTTGATTGGTGAGTGAGATTAGACCTTTATTTGAAACTATCATGATTACTTGGGCGCGCATGTAATAACCATTCGTTAAAATAATTTACGGAATAGAAATAGATTTTTTTATTTCTATTTCTAGAAAAGTTTAAGTAAAAATAACCGTTTGATAATAATACAAAATTTCTACTCTAAAAATAGAAATTCGTTTGATAACGACACAAAATTTATTCCTTTTCGGACTGACCAGCAAATGACAACCGACGACCTTTAATATAAAAATAAAAATAAAAATGATTTAGTAACAAAAAAATAATGAATAAAATAAAATAAAATAAATCATAAAAAATAAAATAAAAATATCAATTTATTATAAAATTAAAATATCCTTAAAAATAAATTTATTTTATTTATTCTATTTTATTTTATTTTATGAATAAATTTATTTTAAAATGAATAAAAACAAAAAATAAAAAAAATTATTTGGCAAAACACTCAAGGCAAATAAAAATAAAAATAAATTTATTTTTAATAAATTTAATAAATTTATTTTTAATAAAATAAAAATAAAATGATAAATAAAAATAATTTATTTATTTTAATAAATTTATTTTTATTTTTAAATGAATAAAATGAATATATTTATTTTTAGTTATTTTTATTTTTAATAAAATGAGGAGAGGCAGAGAAGGAGGAGGAGGCAGAGACGTAGAGGAGATGAAGGAGGAATTATCGAAATTAGGGTTTAGTGAGAGAAATTATTTCGATTTCTCTTCCGGAAATTAGAAGTAGAAAATTTTAGCTTTTGATTTCTCTTTTAAACCTATTTCGGAATAGAAATCTATTCCATAAATAAAAAGACCGAATATATTTATCAAACGGATTTATCTTTCGAAAACAGTGGAATAGAAAAACTATTTCTGACGAAAATTTTGGGTTGTCATGCACCCCTTAAGGATCTTGTTTGAGATCGGTATTTTCAGTTCGGGCCTTTATTTGACACAAAATTTTTGTCAAGCCCTTATTTATTTGAGAAAATGAGGGTACATTTGGCCTTTATTCCATTTTAGTATTTGAGGGGAGAATTATGATAAATTTTTTAAATTTATTATATGCGTGCCAATTTAATCATAAATCTTTTAATTTAGCTAATTTAGTTTTAAAATTTTTTGTCCATTTAGTCATTCTAGCAAATTTTGGACGGAAATTGTCAACATAGATAATTTTTTTGAAATTTGTATACTTCCTTTCCATTTTCCTTTTATTTTTCCACCAATGCTTGCTATTGAGCCTCCTCAATGGTCAATAATCAATCTTGCTAGATTTGATGCAGTCAAGCCTCACTAGCCTTTGCTTGTGGCCGGCTACCACTGAGGTGTAGAGACTAGCACCAATGGAAGAAGAAGGAAAAAAAAAAAAAAAAAAGAAATGAATAGAAATTAAAAACATAGAAATGGAAAATAAAATAAAAATTATAAATTTAAAAAATAAACATTGTCCATATCAATGTAACCTATCCGCCGACATGCCACATAAGATACCAACATTTATGTAAGCAATTTTTGTCTAAAATTGATCGGAAAAATAAATTGTTAAAAGGTTTAAAATTCAATTGGTAAAATTAAAACTTTTAAGATCGAATTAATATTTATATAATATTTTTAAGGCTCTTTTTTTTGTGCGTAAATATCCCATATTTGAGTTTGGAATATGAGAGGGCAAAATGAATTCTGTTGACTCCTTCTGTCGCCTAAAAGGAGGAATCTGGCTTTCGAGGTTGGTTAGAAGTGAAAAGCTTAATCTCTTTCTCTTTAAAAAAGTCATGAACGAAAGGCGGGCCACGTCGGAAGTGGAGAGTCGACGGCATGGGAGAGGAATAAAGAAGATTTAATGCAATAATTATTCTTTTGGCCGACCCATCATTAATTCAATCGAATTCTTTGCTAACATTAGTTCGTGTCCATTCCGTGGTCTAGCCTCGGTGACGTGTTATCCACTTGAGAACTTTTGCTTGGTCGGCAGATGTCACAAGCCCTCCACGTGCGTCGCCTGAACCGTTTCATTCCCCGAAACTCAATCACAACTTTTAATTATTATTGTTGCTTGCAAAAATGAATCTATAAAAAATATTTTCAATATAAACTGTAGTACATATTTAAACATTTTCATTAATGAAACCCTTCTCACGCGAGATATTTATGATCTAAATTAAGGGATTTTTTTATAAATCATTAATTTTCCATAAAGTAAACAAAGAAATAGTGATTTTTGCATTAAATGCCCGATCCACTTTGAATCCTACGTACTAATCTTAATAAATGAACAGCCTTTTCTAATAGGATAATAGAGAAGGAATATTAAAAAAAAAAAGGGTTTGAGGTGATCGTGAAAATGTAACTGTTCATAGGTTTTATAACTCGAACCGACAGCTGCACAAATTTGAGTTCGAATAAATCGAGAAATTTGAAACAAAAGACATTAAAACGAGAGTAGGGAAATAAAACGATTTTTTTTTTTTTACTCTGGAAAAGTTCAGAAGTCTTATCACGATTTTATTTGAACCCTATGAATTCGGAGTCGAAATTTGCAAAATCATTCAGATATGCTTTTTTTTTTTTTTTTGATATGCTTCTTTTTTAGCTGGCGTCCTTTCCAGTTAAGCACAGAAGGGCAGGATCTATCTGCGCTATCCCAAAGAGGGTAGGAAAAAAAAAAAAAAAAGAAAAAGGAAAAAAATAAAAATGAAAAAAGAATCGAAATATTCTTCGGACACGACACCCAGGAAGAAAGAGAGAGGAGCGAATTAGCTGAACCTCCTTCGTGCTTCCTCCTCCATCTGGAATCCTCCTCCCATGGAGCTTTTCTTGATTCGATCCGCATAGAGAGAAAGAAGAGAGAGAAAGTTGTCGTCTTGCTCGATCGCTCGGTCCTGCCCGGTGGTGGTTTGAGAGAGAGAGAGAGAGAGAGAGAGAGAGAGAGAGAGGTGGGGTGGGGGCGATGGCGATTCTTTACGCGCTGGTGGCGAGGGGGTCGGTGGTGCTGGCGGAGTTCAGCGCGACGGCGACGAACGCCAGCCAGATCGCGCGGCAGATCCTCGAGAAGATCCCCGGCGCCCACGACAGCCACGCCTCCTACTCCCAGGACCGCTACATCTTCCACGTCAAGCGCACCGACGGCCTCACCGTCCTCTGTATGGCCGACGACACCGCGGGCCGTCAGTCCCCTCTTCCCCATCTCTTTCTCTCTCTTGCCCTTTTCTGCCCTCGATTCGGTTTCGGGGCGCGCGCCCTTTGCCTGCCTGAATTTCGAACCTTTAGATGAATTTGGCTTCGCTTTTGTGCTGAACAATCGCGGCTTGATATTGCTGTCGTATCACGTGTTTCCTGTGAGGCTCGTATGCTGCAGGGCGATGACACTGTGTCCACACCTTGATCCCCAGATGGGGCGTTTAGAATCGATCGCCTTTTGCGGCAAAAAACGTGATCTTTCTTTACCGAGTGGGTGAAATTCACGGACTTTATGTAGAATTCGACCTGGACACGGGCGATTCGCAGTTCACCGTACACCCATTTAGCCTCGCTTGCTTCCCCAGCTAATAGCGGTGGTGTCATTAGCATTCTGAATTAGAGGGTTTCGGTGGTGCTAATTGATGCTCGAACGCGGGTCTCGGGTTTCGGTCTTTCGTGTCGCTGGACCTGGATCTTTTTACGGCTGTACTTCCTCTTGTGCTTCTGAAGATATGACCGCCGTGTTCGCAGAACTAGCAAACCCGCAAATTCGAAATGGGACAGCTTTCTTGCTAGCAAAGCATCGTTTTCAGTCTTTCATGGGTTATATATTCAGACCCCTTTCTGTAATTGGGCTGAGGGGACACGGGATCTAGCTACGATCAATCTACCAAGATGCTTTGAACGGTTGCCTTATTTGTTTCCTGCTGCTAGTTTCATGTGATTAAGGGATTGCTCCGTATCTTGATTTTCTATTGAATTCCGACGTTGAAGTGCTCTGGTTATGGTCTGGGTCCTCTTTCAAGCATTGTCTTCTTTATCGCCTCCTATGATCGTAGACAGTGTGGTCTAGCGTGTTGTTTGCCTATTTCTTCTGCATGTCTTTTAGGATAAGCAAAAGAGAAATGCTAAGTGAGATTGTTTATTGCATACTTATCGATGTGGTAGGGTCTTTCTGGGTGTTGAATATGGTCTACTTGACTAAATACCCATATACAGTCTATTTGTCACTAAAAGAAATCAAATTTGTATATCGGTCTTAATGTGTTTTATCATTGCTTATGAGCAAAACTTCTGTTGGGGGATATGAATTGCCATTAAATTTTTAGTATGATTTGTCATATTCATGATTTGTCATATTCATTGTAGATTCGATAGCTTTTCATAAAGAGAGATCTTCAATGCTGTAGATAAATAGTTTCTGCAATACTTGCTAATTTGAAGCCATTTATACTCAACTGTTGTCTATTTAGTTCCAGCATTGTGCGATATCCTTAGACATCTTTCTGGTATATTTCGACTAAGTCCATGTTATCAATCGTGTGCAGGGAGAATTCCATTTGCCTTTCTTGAAGATATCCATCAGAGATTTGTTAGGACGTATGGCCGTGCAGTTCTCTCTGCTCAGGCTTATGCCATGAATGATGAATTTTCAAGGGTTTTAAGCCAGCAAATGGAGTATTATTCCAATGATCCAAATGCGGATAGAATTAATCGGCTGAAAGGTGAAATGAGTCAGGTAAATTCTGTATCCTTGTAACGTAATATAGTGTCAGTGGGTGTATGTCATCAGCATTTCGCCAACTAGTATTTTCAGTTATTGCATCAGAAGGCTAGTCGATGTTTAGATTTCATAATTTAGGTTCGTCTATTAAATATCAGTGAGATGGATATATGATGCTTGTGTAGTAAATAACTGACATTTCATGCTTAAAAAATAAATGTGGTGGGTATGCATTGGCTCAAACTATTGGTTTTTGAATTATTAGGGTAGAAGTTCTTTTTTGCTGACATTGGTGTGCCTTAGGTCCGAAATGTCATGATTGAGAATATTGACAAAGTTCTGGAAAGAGGTGATCGCTTGGAATTGCTGGTTGATAAAACTGCCAACATGCAAGGAAACACCTTCCGGTTCAGAAAGCAGACTCGTCGCTTCAGAAGTAATGTATGGTGGAGAAATGTGAAGCTCACGTAAGTTCTGAGTTCTTTATCAATTTAGAATAATCTTGGATGAATCCAAACGATCATCGGTTATGTTTCGTGTAAAGTCTGGTCTGAAGACAACTAAAACCTGATTTCATTGCAAAGTGAAAGCATTTAGCATTTATGCTGATGAGTCAAATGATAGTATATTAAGCTTGTTGAAAACTGTAGTGGATTCACATTATATGGTCGAAGATTGAATTCTTTCTTTCATCAATAGTACCCAAAGCATATTGGGCACCAAATAGAGCCCATGGTTTTGCTACTTCCTAATTATAGAAAGAGAGGCAGGGCGTTGGATGTTGTTCTTTGTTGTCACTGATACAATGTTATTTCTGACACTTTGCAGGGTCGCGCTCGTTGTTCTCCTTTTGGTAATTGTATATGTTGTACTAGCGTTTGTCTGCCATGGCCTTGCTCTACCATCCTGCATAAAATGATGATCAATGATTGGTGAGGCTCTTGAGTATTTTTCTCTCTGCGATTGATTTATCCTCCCCTGTTTTTTTGGTTCTTTGTATTTGGGTGAAATTGGGGATTGTTGTAAGGTGTCTTGGTTCTCTTCTCTGGGATTTGAAATACTTCCTTGTGTGGTTGTGTGTGCGTTTGTTTCTAATGGAGAGTGGAAGAGGTTTAGGTCTCTCATCTACCGTATTGTGGCTTGATGAGTCAAGAACAAGAAATTTTTTCTGGTGTAAAATCAAAGAGATTTTGCTTAGACTTTGGATTCTTTTCTTCAATGATGAAAATTGGCCAATCTAGGATACTCTTTTTCCGCTGCGATTGATGTGTGTGGCCAAAGAGGAGGAAGAATCTAAAGAGGAATGCCCCAACTCCTGATGGAGCTATGAAGCCAGCGTTCTTGAACACTTTCAGATGCTGATATGAATTTGTGAACATTCATTGAGTGCAAGGTTTACTTTTTTGCCAGGAAGATTCTATAACTCGGTTGACCGAATCATGGATTTTTCATCCGTGGGTGGGTTGGTAACTCTGATGTTAATCTTCCCAGATGTGTTGTCATTTCTAATCTTTTCATTTGTCATTTCTCAAATTTGTCAATAAGTTTTGGATTATGTAGGATTGTCCTTTTTGTGGGATGTGAGTTCCCATGGTGAGAGATGTGAATGAGATGGAGAAAACTCTTCTTTCATGGTGTTAACTGAAATAGAGCCATCTCTTTCCAACGGAGGTTAAGTGTCTCGGAGACGGTCTTAATCTAAACTCCCACGCTCACGAATCTCAATGATAAGGACATGATTTTGCAGCACCACGGTCATCAAAGAAAGGTATCAACAAATGGACAACGTAAATGCACTTAGCATATAGGGCAATGTCAACTTCGGAACTGAAAAGATGTCTTATTTTTTATGGTACACTGGTCAAATATAACAGAATAATCACAAGGACTCCTTGTGTTTCAAACCAATCCATAAGCACGTCCTAGACAGATTACACAGATCCTAAAACTACGATGTCTTGGCTTCGGCTTCAGCAGCTAAAGGACTTAGTTTTGTAATCGATAAGAGTTTTGAACAGGGTACTGCTGGTAATTGCAATCTTTGCTGGCTGTATAATATTGAGGCGATCGACTTTGAATGATTCAGTAAACAAGCGAAGCGAGTTATATCCATGTAGTCAATAAGCATTTGTCGCATTTCTCTAGCATCATTCTTAAGAAAAGGAGAAATTGATTCACACGTATATACAAACAGATTAATATTATGAGAAATCCCAATTTAATATGTATGTGATTAACTTATTTAAAATTAATTTTTTGACCACAAAAAAACTGTAAATTTATATATTTATGATAAATTTACTATTTATTAGTTTCTGTTAAATTAAATTAATACCAAGGAGATATACAAATTGGTATATCTATGGCAAACGAATGGTAAAACTTTAAATTGGTAGATCCATCAACTATCACATATTATCCAACGTAATTAATGAAGAGTAAATTTGTCACATGTATGCTCATTTGTGATTTTTCATACTATTAATCCTATACAAAATAAACATTATAATGTTCCATTTTTCACATATCCCATATTCTTTTTATTTTGTCTATCGGGAGGATTTCTTCTTCTTTACAAAAGAAGAGGAAACTCAATTCAAGTCCACACGGGATTCTGAGTTCCAGGACTTTCTATTAATTTCCATGAAATTTAAAGGGTGCAACCAATACTCAAAATGCTTTATGCCACCACGGAGCGCCACAGGAGCAAAGCAAAAGGAGTGCCGTAGCAAACGAAAAAGCCCGCGAATTTCGCGTGCGAGCTGGTTTATCCCGAGAGGAGGGCACGGCACATAGCACATTCGAAGAAAAGAATCGAACCCCGCGACAGAGATCCAGTATTATCGTTCTTAATTCATCGGCATTCCTTCAAACGATCCGTTCAAGATCAATCACATCCACCTGAAAGTCTCGCTTTCCACAATGCCACTTGCTTCTGCTCATCACATGATCACCGGAAGCTAGAGTTCTTGGCAGAGTTTCGAATTCAGACCGACCCTTCCAACATCTTGCACAAGAAGAGGGAAAGAAAAGGAGGAGGAGGAGGAGGAGGAGGAATAATGGGTTTTGTCTCCGGCCTGATCATCGGACTAGCTCTCGGCATCGGGTTGGTTTTCGCTTTCGCTTATTACGAGAGTATCCGATCCAAGCGCCGTTCCGATTTGGTAAGCGCATATACATGCCTCTTGTACTATTTCTTCTCTCTGAATTTTGGTGTGATTCTAATACGTTCGTCACCCTGGTGATCTTTAGTCTATTCAGCGCGTGCGTGCATGCATGCATATGGACGATATACAAGACTCCGCTGTTTCTGATTGAATTTGTTTCTCCGTCTCTCATTCTGTAAATTTCTCTGATGTGTTGAAGGCCACGACGATCGCGGCGTTCGCCAGGATGACGGTGGATGATTCAAGAAAGATCCTGCCAGGCGAGTGTTACCCTTCTTGGGTTGTCTTTGCGCAGCGACAAAAGTTGAGTTTTTTTTTCCATATATACCTCACAATTCTTAATGTTTATTTTCGTATAATCATGGGTGAATTATCATCTGTGAATGTTCAGTCATTAAGTTCGTATCCATGGGTATGTGCATGCATCGTTTCATGTGGCGCTTTACCGTAAGAAACTAATTTTTGAGCCACACAAACAGATTGTATATTAATGGGGCGACCGCTCTGAGACTTGTTTCTTTTACTAATTGCAGTTAAATTGGCTCAACATCCAACTTAAGAAGATTTGGCCTTATGTCAATGAGGTATTTTCTCTCTCTTGCCTTACCACCTTTATCAATCTTTCAGTCGTTATGATATATACAGGAGATCGGCTGTTGTTTTTCTCTCGTCCTGATAATGTGTCTAATCGTCTGATGCCCCAGGCAGCTTCTGAGTTGATACGAAGTAATGTAGAACCAACTCTTGAGCAGTATAGGCCAGCTGTCTTAGCATCTCTCAAATTCTCCGAGTTGACTCTTGGGACAGTGGCTCCTCAATTCACAGGTTCTTGTTTTCAAGTTAGGACAGTGGTACTAAGTAAAAAGTCCCGTTGCTTGCTAAGAAAGAATCAAGATCATGATGCACAGAAATGAATTGCTTGATACCCTCCTCTGTCGATTAAGCATGTCAGACAAATCATTTTTAAAAGTAAATGCAGATTAACATTGCAAAATTGAGCTCTTTACGAGCCTTTATTATAGTCTAATAAGCAACTCGTCAATTAGAATTACTGACAACTTTTTGGGTACTTTACACTTGTTAATGAAGTTAATGAGATATTTGATTGTAACGCCATCATTGCTTCGAGGGAAAAAAAAGAATTAATACATTGAAATTAATAAATGGGGATAACATTAGCTATTTTATCGTTTTTTCCATCGGTGAATATGTATTTGAGTTCCATTTGGAAAATTGGTTGGCCTCGCATTTCTGGTGTACCAGGAATTTGGATCGTCGATGCTGAAAGCAAAGGCGGGCAAGTTACCATGGAGTTGGAAATGCAGTGGGATGGTAATCCTCATATAGAACTTGATATCAGAACGCGAGTTGGCGTAGGCTTGCCCGTGGAGGTAATTCTAATCACTGCTTTTCGTTGCATGGGCCTTTGTCTCCCAGTTCAGGTCGATGTCAAATTTTCAGTGTTCCATGGATGCTGTAGCGCATTTTTGTCTGGCTTTGACAGCTAATATTCACAGTTGATTTGGTATAGGTGTTTTCTAAAACTGGCATTCAGGTCATGCTACAAGAGTGAACTTACAGCATTCTTACTGTTTCACCCTGTTATATAGGTGAAAAATATAGGATTTACCGGGGTTTTCAGGCTAATTTTCAAACCGCTAGTGGATGAAATTCCTTGCTTTGGAGCTGTTTGTTATTCTTTACGAGAAAAGGTGAGATTTAGTTTTCTCTCTCACCCTGATCATCTAGAATACTATATCATGATTTATAGAGTACTTTAAGGTCTAAAATTTCAACATGGGTTTATGCTTTGTTGGACCCTCTTTTTGCACAAAATACTGCATTCGACACTCACACTCGGTGCTCGTTCTTGTGCCCTTTCTAGCAGAAGAATCTTGGCTTTAAACTAAGCATTGCTGGTGGCGATATAAGAACAATCCCTGGGGTTGCTGATGCTATTGAGGTTGGCTATTTGCTCTATCCTTGCTATTTATGTCCTGTGCTAATGATTCAGATGTCACAGAATGAGTGTGCTCACTTGATCAATAAAATCACGTATGCATTTTCAGGAAACAATACAAGATGCTATTGAAGACACATTGACATGGCCAGTGAGGAAGATTGTTCCCATACTGCCTGGGGATTATAGGTACAAATTGATCCTTCTAAATTTCGACCTATGATGGCAAATTCACTCTATTGTTGTCTTCACACTCCTGATGATGTACTCTGCTAGATGTTTACATCTGAAAAATGCAACACTTGAAATACTATAATTTTTTTTTAAATGTTCATACAACTTGCTAGGCGGACACTTCATATCGCTGGCCAATGCTGTCAAATGTTAGAACTTCACTAACAGAATGTAGGGTGCTTAAAATGATGGCATGAGTAGCCCACCTTCTGTATCCATCGACAAAGTTTCTTAAGAAAAGTGACGTCTGCATCTGTTTATCCTTTTTCTACATAGAAGTGCTCTCATACCAATGCGGGATTGTTTGGTGTTCTTTGGCTATGCTCTGTGGCAGTGACTTGGAACTGAAGCCTGTTGGGACATTAGAAGTGAAGCTTGTGCAAGCAAAGGACTTAGTCAATAAAGATCTTGTTGGGAAATCTGATCCATTTGCTGTTCTGTTTGTGCGTCCGCTGCGGAGCACAATGAAAACTAGCAAAACCATTGTAAGTGAAATAACTTGCTCCTTCCGTGATATTAAGAAAGAAAACCTGCTCCAATATACCTAGAATTCTCTCTTTCTAGGAAAAGCAACAGTTAATTCCCTTGTCTCGGTGTTTTCAGAACAACTCGTTAAATCCAGTATGGAATGAGCATTTTGACTTCATAGTTGAGGATGTATCAACCCAGCACTTAACAGTAAGAGTTTTTGATGATGAAGGCGTTCAAGCTTCTGAACTCATGGGTTGTGCTCAAGTTCCATTAAATAAGCTTGAGCCTGGCAAAGTGAAGGATGTGTGGTTAAAACTGGTGAAGGATCTGGAGGTGCAAAGAGATACAAAGAACCGGGGTCAGGTCAGATAGCAACCTAGATTTTCCCACATGCTCTTGTTGATTTCACCAAAATTTTTATTTCCTTTGCTCATGAGAGAAACTATTTGTTTCCTTCAAGCACTATGAAGGAAAAGTCACTATCGATGACACGGCATGGATCCGCTTGGTAATTCATTATGAAGGAGAGGATCTGTTGTAGCGTAGCAATTTTGAGTGCAAATTTACGTTTTCTTTTAGCTGCATTCGCTTGAATTTTGATATTTTTTTTGGCTATTTAAAAACATATGGTCCCTCTTTTGGAACGTTTCTTGCCACTAGGTGCATTTGGAGCTCTTGTATTGTCCCTATGGCACGGAGAATGTCATAAAGAATCCATTCAAACCGGATGTGAAATTGACATCGCTTGAGAAGGTGCTTGAAGGCGGCCATGAAGCAGATGCAGCTTCATCTCAGAAGAAAAAGGATGTTATTGTTCGAGGGGTACTATCTGTGACTGTGATCTCAGCCGAGGAATTGCCAGCTACCGATTTGATGGGAAAAGCCGACCCCTATGTTGTTCTTACGATGAAGAAATCGGGAGCCAAATTTAAGACAAGGGTGAGATCCTTTAGCAAGCAGCCTTATATATGTTTAAATCTTTTTGCATGAAAATATTCAAGAGAGCCATTTTGTCAGCGTCAAGTGCTTCCACCCACCTAAAGCTGCTTCGGAAGTCCTGGATTGGATTCTAAACATTTTTAAATGAAGCCATCTGATTTATTTTCCATTTGTATTCTCGTATCTCCATTTCCTTCTTGTCGACTTCTAACTGTCTTTGGTTATTCTGTTCTATTAGGTGTTGAATGATGTTCTGAATCCGGTCTGGAATCAGACTTTCGACATCGTTGTGGAGGATGGGCTGCATGATATGCTTATTGTAGAAGTCTGGGACCATGACACTTTTGGAAAGGTACTTCTCTCCTCCTAATTCTTTTTTACTTTTGTTATTCACCTTCAAAATATGACGTAATTTATAGCATGTAACATAAAAGATGCATGATTTTCACTCTTTGTGATGATACTTAAAAATCCTTAGAGGTCCCTGCCATGGATAACATCTCAGCAATCTTTTTCTGTCATTTTTCTACGTCCCATGGTTGGAAAAGATTAATTCTGTGGTTGCTGAAACTTCTGGTATTTTCTTCTTCTTCTTCTTCTTCTTCTTTTTTCTTGTGATGTGGCAGACGAACTACTTTAAATACAGAGGAGGAGACAGTATAAGAGCACCTTACTATGTAAATCAAATATGATGAAAAGAAATACTATTTTGGAAAGGATGATGTAAGATCACATGTGGATTGCAAATGGTAGATGTCTCGAAAACTTTTTCAATAATTTGAGGTTTTTTAGCTCACTCTGCAGATCTCAATGGATAACTGGACAGTCTAGACGAGAAAGCAGAGAAAAAACATGATGCTTGTGAAAAATCATATATTGAATGGCGATTTCCAGAGAAATCTGGATAGTACAGTGTCACACTCTTGGTCCTCCCTTGTTCTTGTTGATCAGCGAGTACTAGATCTCTTGCCTAATTCAATATTGTTTTTAACTTTTCAGGAGAAGATTGGAAAATGCATAATGACACTAACCAGGGTGATATTAGAAGGGCAAGTGCGGGATACTTTTCCTTTAGATGGTGCGAAGTCGGGAAAGGTTAATTTGCATCTAAAGTGGACTGCGCAGCCCGTGTTCCGCGACTATTGACGGTTGAGCGAGGGGAGAATATTTCATCCCAGTGATGATTCTCAACTTCTTGATACATTTGCAGGCTCATATGCGTGATACATCATAAAGAAAAAACAGGTGTCATATGATTAACTCTGCAACCATACAAACAAACTATACTGCTTTGCATTTTCGGTAAGAGTTTCAAGCAAAAGTTAATTACAGGAGAGATGCAGATTAGTTTTGCGTTTGGAGACATCAGAGAACAGTGTTGTATCAAGAGGAGGAACTACGAATTTCTTCTTTCTTTTTAACGCATTACAATTTACACTGAGATCCTTGTACGATTAGATAAAGCATCTATTGTTGAAGAGATCAACGCATATAAGCTTGAACCATAAAAATTCAAAGGTGGCGTGTGGCTTATCTCTTGAGAGAAGCTTTTTCTCCAGCACAAGCGAGTACCAGGGAGTTACTCTGATTTACATTTCATGAAGATTGACAGGGAATGAAGAGACATTACCGTTCGTCCTCTTGCCTGTCTGCCTGGGAGTTTCATATGTAATGGGAGGTGATTTTCATTTAACAGCATAAACTTCTCATCTATTTGCTTAACATGAATCAGTTCTATGTTTGATGTCAGTATCTGAAAGGGATTTGGTCATTGACGGATGGGCAGTGAGATTGGCATTTAGAAATATTCAAGTTAAAGTTGTGCAGAGAAGCAATTGAGCTGGGGCATGTCTAACTAGAAGTTGGACCATATTCTTTCGTTTTCCTCATCAAATAAACAGCTTTTGTACATGCCAGTGTGAATTTGAACAGATGTGATTGTTTATGCTGGAGAAGAGGTTTCACAGCAGGTGTTGAGAGTTCTTGCATCGGAGAGGCTAAACAGTAAAAGTTGCAGTAGTAATGCAACACAATCTCGACCTGCCAGAAGACAAAATGAAAATAGTAATTTACCAAATGAGATTACCTGCATCAACTGAAGAAACCAAAGAATTTCTCATGTGTGTAGAGAGAGAGAGAGAGAGAGAGAGAGAGAGAGAGAGAGAGAGAGAGTTGTTAATTACATCAGGGCTCAATACCCCAACTAGATATGGGAACACAAACTTACATGTATCCCATTTACATATCAATGACAAACATACACATCTGCTTGCCTCCCATTTAAGTCTGCATGCCTATAAGTTTCCTAAGTGCATGATTAGCGCACTGATAGAGCTAATGGACCATACAAGCATATAATCATGTATTATCATGCCCAACTTCTTTGAGAACCAGTCTGTAAGATTCTCTATAAAAAAATCCTATGGATACCTGCAATGTTGTCGAGAGCATCAAAATGACCATTATGTTCAACAATCAGAAAATATTTAAAGTGGAGATCCCACCACACAGATATACTTGGCCTATTTCAGATAGACGGATGGATCTATCGAAGGAATTGACAGCAATCTGATGTTATGTGCAGATCAGAGAGAAATGCAAGAGCTCATATTACAAATTTCCCTGGAAGAGCATAGTTGTTTATATAGTATCTGATCAGGTTCACAACTAGCTGAGTTCTATACTTAAAGAAACTGAGTGCACTTACTTTATGCATCAGATTGACACACTTTTGACCAGAATAAGATATTCACATCACTTGACAAGTGCTCAAGTTTTTTGCTTCAGTTAGCTTTTACTATTATCAGATTGAATTACCATCTTCTTGAAAAAAGTAGCTTCCATCACTGTCAACTTGTAATTGCACACGATGTAGCCCAGGGGGCACACAAGATGTAAATTTCCTTGTAGATGCATGATTTGTCATGACGTAACAAATTGAATTCTTTTCTAAAATAAAGCAATTGTGTTGCCTTGATATCCAATTGACCAAATGCTAACAGTCAGCGAACTCTCCAATGATTACAGGGATACAAGAGCAAAACAGTAGGGACTGTTGTCACCTCCTTGTTAGATAGCGGGAAACAACTTATCAGCTATATATAGCGTCACCATGCAATCATACGTGTCATGCTTTGGACGTCTAATAACTCATCCAGGAAGAAAGGTCCTAAATTTCCCTCAGCAGAAGTTTTTCATAATCACACTAATCTTCCAAAAGGTAATTCGTTTATTATATACTTCGGTACTACACCCTGATAATGATTGACACAATGTAATCATAAAGCAATGTAGAGAATCCATATAAGAATTTCAACCAAAAGTCAGGTGAAGTATATGTCCGATCCCCTACACAAAATGTACAGAAACAGCATATCAAAATGCACATACATGCACTATCAATGATTCAAGCAGTAATATTTTGACTTTTTGGCCATGTAGTATGTTCTCGACAAGCTTGGACTAAATCTTTCAAAGATGCCAAAGTTAAAGACTTAGCTCCACATATATAGTAATGAAATAAATGCATCTGTTACAGGAATGTAAAATGTCACAAACAGTATGACTCAAAAAAAAATAAAAAAATGTCGCAGACAGCTTGCCCTTTTAAATTTTGAAGTCACGCCATCTTTTTTAATGATTGTGCTCCCAGTGAATACCCGTCACAAGTTAGCTGCCTGATAGTCCTACCGATAAGGTTGATTAGTCACCTGAGTTGAGCCGAGGATGTACAATGAGGAATAATGACGACCATGGATCACCATGCCAGCCAACATCACAAATGGTATGGTGAGAGACAACACTTATGTAGCCACTAATGGTGTTGTCCATACCACACTTAATGCCCTACAAAATAGCAGACACGTGTGGTCAGGAACAGCATGTGTGAAATGTCTAACTGAAGAAATAAAGGTAAATACCAGAAATAGTCAGAAAGGACACTTCCAACCAAGCCATTGGCAAGAACAGCTACATCCATTTTACAGAATGGGGAATTGTGAAACTCGGGCTCTAACCCTAATGCTTCCAATGGCCATACTACAAGATGAAAGAAAAACTCAAGAAGATACTTTAAGTTCATGAAAAGGAAATAATGAGAAAAATTCAAGTTGATGATGTCGCAAAAGTTCTCATTACAATTATCACACCTCAAAAATGTGGAGCGGAATGTCCTGAAAGTTTTTGTATTCTTTTTCTGAAAATAAAAGGACTAAATGGGTCCTCTTTAGACTTTTAGAATAGAAGATGGCAGGAATTTCTCAAATCAAGGACCACTATGCTCTAAAAAGTACGTGTCTTGTAAAAACTAAAAGATCAGTAAATAGAGAGCACTCCAAAATTAATGATTTGCCGAGTCTGCAAGATTTCCAGCTGCTTGACCATATTTGATTCATTAAACATTTACTATGAGAGAAAGCAAGCCAAAGTTTTATGAAGGTGACAAGAGGAAGGGAAAACAGCAAAATTTCCATCTCTCCAGACCCTATCAAGTCTTAAGATTTTTGCAGAGATTACCAAGGAAAATATAATTTGACTAGGGGTATGAATGAAAACTATAGAAAAATATAAGGGTGTGAAAAGCCAACTGAAAACCCTTTTGTAACACTATCATCAACAGACAAGCACAAACATATAGTTGCCACCCAAGTTGCCTAAAAGTAATCAGGACAATCCAATGTATCCAAATAACTTTTGCACATTAGCTTCCTCCCCTTCTTTGTCAGCAAACTTCTTGAGAAGTACCGTAACATTTGTTTTAGTTCACTAGTAGGTCAATATACAATAGAATGACAAAACAAATGTTACCTGTGAATAGCCCATATGACATAGCTGAAAGCAAGCCAAAGAGATCAGCAACAAGAGAGTGTTTTTTTCATTCCTGACAATTACATAATTGCCATAAACAAAATCAGGCATTACAATATGCAAACATGCGGTAAAGCATGCTATTTTGCTCCTGTCAATGGTTCTTTGTCCTATTGAAGCATGCCAAACTTTAATCCACACATATATAAAAGTATAAACAACAGCATCACTAACAAACTTACAAAGAAGTGTTAAATTTGAAGTAGTCGGCTGCCCAAGTTTCCCCAAGAGTTGTCATGGCAGCACCAGCAATGCTGATGAAGACTGCAACAACTTTCGATACATTTAAAGAATCTTGGCCCAAAAGGACGCCAATGAACAGAGTGAAAAGAACCGAAGTTGATGACAGTACAGTCATGCTAGCAACACTTGTTCTTGCGAGGGCTGCATTTGATAAATACTGCAATCCATACAGTACTGTTAATCAGCACTATGCCGTTTCTGTTGTATTGTATGAAACTCGATCCTACTTCTATGATTAACAGGATAACTACTGTTGGGCGGCTCATTACTTCAATTCAATTGATATAAACATTGACTAGAGGACAATGAAATGAAAAGTTTCCACTCGATTATTGTGACATCCCCCTTTCTCCCCCTTTTCTCTCTCCTCTCTCCTCTGCTTCCCCCCACCCTTCTGCCGGTTCTTCCCCTTCCCCTTTCTTTTTCTCTCTCTTTCTTTTCTTCCCTTTTTCCTCCCTCACGTCACTTCCTGCCCTCTCTTTTTCTTTTCTCCTCTCTCTCTCTCTCTTTCTCTCTCTCTCCCTCTCTCCTTCCCCCCCTCTCTCGACCGAGCCTCTTCTTCTTCTTCTTCCTGCCGCTGCCCTGCTCACCACCACCAGCACCAGCGCCGCCCACGCCCTAACCACCATCATCACCGCCACCTCCGTCCGCCGCTTGGAGCCGCGCCGTTCGCCGTCCTCACCGCCGCACCGCCGTCTCCACCGCCGAACTTCAAGGGCCATCGCGCCGCCGCTCGCCCGACGCCGCCGCTCGCTCGTCGCTGCAAAGCTGCCGCCCGCGTCCCTCACACCGTTCGCCGTGCCGTCGCCGCCATCCGCGAGCCGCCGCAAGCCGCCGTGAGCCACCCCCGAACCGAGCCTTCTCCCCCTTTTTTCTGGCCGGGAGCTTCAAGCCGCGACGGCCGCCGTCTTCGCCGCGCCGTTGGTGCCGTGAGACTCGTGTCTTCGTCCCCATCGCGCCGCCGTCGCCGCGGGCTCGCCATCGCCGGAAATGGTGAGAGAACCTCCTAATCATTTAATTGCGTACAGGGGGTTAGTTTAATAGTAACGGGGATTAGTTTAAGTAATTACTATTAGATTAATTAATCACGATTAGATTAATTAATTGAGTTTATTTAATTAATCAGTATTTATTTAATTAATTGTAATTATTTTAATTAACATCGATGAACTTTTAATTAATTAAAGTTAGGCTAATTAATCGAGTTTAATTTAATTAATTATAATTAGTCTAATTAACTGCGATTATCTTAATTAATCATGATTAGTGTAATTAATGATGGATTAACCGTTAAGTAGAATTTTATGCTTGTTCTATTGGATAAATTTAAACTTGATTATGATCGTCTGATGAGCATGTAATTCCATGATGTTTGATTGTCATATCATGTATTTCAAATGCTATTTTTCAAAGATGGTTTATTGGTAAGAAAATAGCAAACTTTGAGATGTCCTGTTTGGATGCCGTATTTTACGTGATAAAATGGGCAATGATTTACGTGATAGAATGGGCAATGATGTTTTAAAATGAAAGTGTGCAAAGTTTGACGGATTGATTTCAAATACGTGACCTCGTGCAATTATTTTATTGAAATTTTAAATGTAAAGATTTTCCGAGGTTTGTTATTTAAGCACAAACTCTTTTACATTGAGTTAATTGACGGAAATATAAAAAATTGGCTTGAGTGTTGACGTGCTTGTGTGGTCATTTAATTGAACCTTTGGGGACGATGCCCGATGTTTATCGGATGTCCGGTGGGGGTCCAGATGTCGAGTTGCGGTTGAGGCTAGACTAATACTTCTTTATGGAATGCTGTCTAGGCGGGGGTTCTAAATATTGCCGTGTCCGATGGGGCGAGACGATGCTCGGTCATGCTGGAAGACTGCCAACTCGTGTGTTGGCCGTGGCTCAAGGGGTCGTAATAATCAAAGATGCATTGTATTTGATTATGGAGTAAAACTATTAGGCATGGTATGAGGCGTGTCAAAACAGATTTTACCTTATAATCGAGACCCGTGTGGATGCTTGATGCATGAGAGTTACGTGTTTAGATTTTTTATTATGCTTATTATAATTACAATGGCATATGTGACGTACTAATATACAGGGGTGTGCCAAGGCGAGATAAGATTGTATGCCATTGCATGATTAGGCTACCTTCATACGAATTTGCATCCTAATTGGGACTTAAGGTTGTTAATTTACTGAGATTTTATCTCACCCCATTTTTGATAATAGGGTCATAGCGTGGAGATCTGCTAAATGCGGATGTAGTGGGCATGAGATGCGATACTTTTTTGCTGGTCTTGTCATTAGTGAAGCTAGAGTTAATCCTGGCCTTTCTGACCCTTTTTGCTCATAAGTTGTGTAGGAGTTGTCTTTTATTGTAGACCTGTACATGTTAAGCTCTTTGGGTTAACAAGTGAACAAATAAAGGTGTGGCTTTTAAAAGTCGTTTGTTTTGTTTTACTATCCCTATATTATTAATTGACTAGATGTTTATTTAAGTCACTTTCGCATGCATTTAATCAAAAGATAAAAAGAATGGGTCGGCGATGTATCCTGAGACGTCGCATTTTAATCGACCGAGAGATGTTCGCGCACTCGGGGTTCAGGGCATGACATCCCTGTCTGAAATGGTATTAGAGCTTGGTCAAGGTTTGGAGTGATAAGGTGCAATGGGTTGGGTTTTGGGATAGTTAGTTAGGAAAAACATTTTCCTTATTCTTATGCTTGTGATTGATTGATTGTTTATGTGGGTTGCTTAGATTTCTAATTCCTTGTGGGAATTGGAAAGCAGGTTTCTATAAGGACCCTGCAAGATGAGCGATCTTGAGCAAAAGGCCCCTCGAAGAAGGGCCATAGCAACTTTGACAAGTGCTAGGGAAAGGGTACCGACTCGAGCTGGTGCTAGAGAAAGGGCATCGAGACGGGCTAGTGCTAGAGGGAGAGCATCGGTGCAGGCGGGTGCTAGAGAGAGGACACCAATTGATCCTAGGGTTAACGGGATCTTGCAAGTCCTAGAGACCTTGGGAAACATGGTCGAGCATCAAGCTCATAATCAAGCTACTGCCATCGCCGCTGCCACTGATGTTGCCGCCGTCGCCGCCGCCGCACCTGCTGAACTCCCACCTAGAAATAGGAATGGTGCGTGGCCTATGTACAAGTTGGTGAAGCATTTTCTAAGATTGAAACCGCCAAAGTTTACTGGAGCAGGTGATCCTGAGGCTGCAATCCTCTGGATCCAACAATTAGAGAAGGCTTTTGCACTATTAAGGTGCTCTGAAGAGGACAAGGTAATCTTGGCTGTCTATCAGTTGCAGGGTAACGCAAGCATGTGGTGGAAGGCCACCAAAGGAAGAGTGTTTCCTAAGGGTATGGTTCTGGAGTGGAATGCCTTCGTTGAAGTATTTTACGGGAAATATTTCTCGGACTATGCTCGAGAACAAAAGATGGTCGAGTTCCAATATCTCCGTCAAAATCAGATGTCTGTGGACCAATATGAGACAAAGTTTGCCGAATTGTCAAAGTATGCATCGAAGTTGATTGAGGACCCGATAGACAGAGCAAGAAGGTTTAGAGATGGTTTGAAGCCGGAGATTAAGGACCTACTAGTGCCGGACTATGACGAATTGTATGAGAGGGCCCAACTAATTGAGAGGGACTTGAATGAACGGGTAGTCGCATTTGGGTCGCGGTTTGTGCTCAATAGAGATAACAATTGGTTTGGGAAGAGGCAACAAGCTCGGAATCAAGCTGCTGTTGTCGCCATCGTTGCCACTGATGCTGTCACCACCGCTGCCGCCGCCACCGCGCCGCACTTGCTGAAGTCCCACCTAGAAATGGGAATGGTGAGTGGCCTATGTACAAGTTGGTGAAGCATTTTCTAAGATTGAAACCACCAAAGTTTACTGGAGCAGATGATCCTGAGGTTGCAATCCTTCTGGATCCAACAATTAGAGAAGGCTTTCGCACTACTAAGGTGCTCTGAAGAGGACAAGGTAATCCTAGCTGTCTATCAACTGGAGGGTAATGCAAGCACATGGTGGAAGGCTACTGAAAGAAGAGTGTTTCCTGAGGGTATGGTCCCGGAGTGGGATGCCTTCGTCAAAGTATTTTACTGGAAATATTTCTCGGAATGTGCTCGAGAACAAAAGATGGTCGAGTTCCAACGTCTTTGTCAAAATCAGATGTCTGTGGACCAATATGAGGCAAAGTTTAGCGAATTGTCAAAGTATGCACCGAGGTTGATTGAGGACCCGGTGGACAGAGCAAGAAGGTTCAGAGATGGTCTGAAGCCGGAGATTAAGGATCTGCTGGTGCCATTAAATCTCAAGAACTATAACGAATTGTATAAAAGGGCCCAGTTGATTGAGAGGGACCTGAATGAACGGGCAGCCGCATCTGGGTCACGGTTTGTGCCCAACAAAGATAACAATTGGTTTGGGAAGAGGTCAATGATGGGAGGAAATTATCCCATCCCTCCCAATCGAAATGGTGGAATTGGAAAGCCGGCATCCAACTCGAATGTTGTGTGCCAATTATGTGGAAGGAAACATGGATCGGCCTCGTGTCTTGCTAGAACGAGAGCTTGCTATGGATGTGGCCAGCACGGCCATCGGGTGAAGAACTGCCCGCACAAAACCCATGGGAGTGCAGACACCATTGCCGCAAATAGGACAGGCAACGAGGGGTGTGTCGCAAAACGCACATCAGGGCATTTTGAGTAGACCTCCAATCCAAGGAAGGGTATATGCTGTTACCCGAAGGGAGGCAGAGAACTCGCAAAACGTGGTTACAGGTATGGTCTCATTGAACTACCATGCTGCTTATGCTTTATTTGATACTGGAGCCACGCATTCATTTATTGCTGAATAATTTGTTAAGTTAGTGGGGTTAAGTCCAAAACTATTAGAAGCAGTCATTAGTATATCCACCCCATTAAAGGATAAAATATTGTCTGCAATAAGGTGTTCTAATTGCAAGTTAGTGATTGATGATCGAGAGGAAATAATAGATTTGATTGTGTTAGCGATATTTGATTTCGATGTGATTATTGGTATGGATTGGCTCACTAAGTAACGAGCTGCCATGGATTGTTATCATAAAGCGATTTAGTTTAATCCGTTAGCGGGTGGAAGTTTTGAGTTTGTTGGAAATTGAGGAGGACCCTCGATTACTTTAATTTTATCACTTGAGGCAACCCAGTTGTTGGATGTGGGTTACCAAGGTTACTTGGTAATTGTGGTTGATACGTCAGTTCAGGAGCCAAGGATAGAGGATATCGCTATATTGCGAGAATTTTCTGACATTTTTCCTAAGGAGTTCCCTACCCTTAGAAAGGGAGATAGAGTTCGTGATTGAGTTGGCTCTTGGGACGGAGCCAATTTCTAAGGCTCTTTACCGTATGACGCTATCAAAATTAAAAGAGCTAAAGGTTCATATGCAAGAGCTGTTGGACAAATGATTTATTTGTCTTAGTGTATTCCTTGGAGAGCGACAGTTCTATTTGTAAGGAAGAAAGATGGTTCGTTGTGCTTGATTATGGCCTAAAACTGTTAGGCATGGTATAGGATGTGCCAAAACGGATTTTACCTTATAATCGGACCTGTGTGGATGCTTGATGCATGAGAGTAATGTGTTCTAATTATTGATTACGCTTATTGTAATTATAATGGCATATGTGACGTACTAATATGCAGGGGTGTGCCAAGGCGAGGTAAAATTGTATGTTGTTGCATGATTAGACTACCTTCGTACGAATTTGCGTCCTAATTGGGGCTTAGGGCGTTGACTTGCTGATATTTTATCTCATCCCGTTGTTGATAATCATTTTCAGGGTTGTAGCGTGGAAATCAACTAAGTGCGGATATAGTGGGCACGAGATGCGACACTTTTTGACTAGTTTTGCCGTTAGTGAAAGTAGAGTTAACCCTGACCTTTCTGACCCTTTTTGCTCATAGGTCGTGTAGGAGTTGTCTTTTGTTGTAGACCTATACATGTTAAACTCCTTGGGTTAACAAGTGAATAAATAAAGGTGCGGCTTTTAAAAGTCATTTATTGTGTTTTACTATCTCTGATTTGTTGATTGACTAGGTGTTTATTTAAGTTGCTTCCACATGCATTTAATTGAAAGATTAAAAGAATGGGTTGGCGACACGTCCTGAGAGGTCGCATTTTAATCGACCGCCGAGATATGTTTGCGCGCTTGGGGTTCGGCGTGACAATTATAGCTTTGTGGCAATATCATACTTTAAACGGAGCACCTTGCCAAAAGTCCGATCATTCAATACATGAGTCACTCAAATGATGCCGCAAGCAACATACATCAGGTAGCCAATGGATATGTGTCAAAATGGTGGATGACGGCATGGACAAGATACAAGGTCAAACATCATACATGCAACGGCTGGTAGAAAGTACTCATCCTTTCACTACAAGGACACGAAATCTATGCGGACCATGTAAGAAATTCTTAAGAAAGCACATTTATTGCCATTTGTAAACGGTTATAACAAAACAAAGACATTCAACAATCTGATCAAGGAAAAAAACCTAGGAAAACAAAGGTGCCAATCCATACTAAGGATCTTAAGAGCCACTGGAATAACCAAAAAGCACTTGTGAAAATGTGAACACCTGCCCCATATGTATATGCATATGGAACTGATTCATTTGCTCCAAATCTAAGCCTAGAAACTGTACATCGAAACCAGGGGTATGACAAAGTTCATATGCTCCAGGAAAATTATTTTAATAGGTGTGGTCAAAGAAACAATAATAGTAATAAATGTCCATATCAACATCTAACTCCATGAAACATGAAGAGTTGTACAGAGTTATTTATCATTCTTCTGTGGACAAGTAAAATTTACTGGTAGCAAACAAAAGTTAGTTTACCGGAATTAAAAGGGAGGGAACAGCTAATCAAGCTGTATACCTCTGTTACAAACCAATGCAACATCCATATAAAGCAATGTTCCCTCGTTGTCAGCTCCCTTTCTCTATCATCATTTATGGGCGAAGCCGATTCAACATCAAACACATTCCGCGCACCAAATCCAGCAGAAGATTCATTCATGCTTTCTGCATGTTGGCCACCTCTCAAACTGTGCCGTTTGAGTCATCGACATATCCAGTCCTTGAGAAACGCTATGGGGAGGTAAATCACCATAAGCGAAGCTCCCAGATATGTCACTACAAACGGCTCCTTGTTATTGTTAAGGATACCCTGTAGCGAGAAACTTCGCATCATTTTAGACATAACTCAAGCACAATACACAGCTAAAAAAGTAAAAGAAACAAAGAGAGTCGTCATTGTAATTTGCATGATTGGAAAATGGCATCTCAACTTCATAGAGTGACCATTGTCTAATGAAGTTGCACCATTTCCCTAGATTCTATGATTTATTGAGTCTCAATTACTTGATCAAAACACAGAACGGCATATCAGCGCAGAAAATAATTTAATCATCCATGTCAAACCGATAATGGAATTCCAAACTGCAAGGCCAATTTCATGCAAAGCCAATTGGAATGAAAGAGAAAAAAATCCCTAGCTTCGACTTCTTTTTCTCGCAACAAACCTTAAAGAAGGTTCATGGATAGCACCAAATACAGCAATACAATACAGATAATTAATTGAGTGCCTCCAGCGAGTTCACCCCATGCAAATCTAAATCCCAGCATTCTTTTTGAAACAAGATAAAGACTACACCAGTTAGTTCGCAAAACATCCCTTAACAATCACCTAAAAGGCAAGGCCATTGGTAACGTTCCATCCCATTCAGAAACTACAGAAAAAAGCCTCATAAATCTTGAGAAACCAAGAAATTCCCAGCAATAAAAGAGCTTGGAATTCACGGGAAATATAAGAGACCAACCTGGGTGACTTCAGCAGAGACAACCCATATGATTACAACCGCGGCTATAAGAAGCGAACCAGCTCTGTGTCTCCAACACCTGAGAAATTTAGCCCAACCGAGATGATCAAACTGAAACTTGGTTCAGAATTCAGATCAAACTGACCTGATTCCACATGAGGAGGACAAGTGGGATGACCAATTGCTTAGAAGTCTTTTTGACAAACAAATAGTAATTAAGATTCTAGATGTGCATTTGAGGACTCATTTTACACAAGATAAAACTGCGTGGATGGATTCCAAGTGAGGAATGTATTCAATCGAAAGTGCATACAATTTGCTCCGTGAAGAGGTACACAAACAGAACACATCCCAAGCCTCATCTCCTATCAGCCACCTCGCAAGTCATCGTACCATATTTGGCACATGCAGAACAGAACACATCCAGAAGAGTGGCTACAAAATTTCCTTACACAGTCAGGCGACCTACTCACCTTCAACAGAATAGCAGCTCCTCTGGTTTATATGGAAAGCAGGGAACGATTTTTCAATGATTTTCTCAAAAGCATCACGAATGCCGCTTGGCCTCGGGTCTTACCAAAAAGAGGACAAAACATGAATGATGTTAGTAAGGCTCGAACCTAAAACCTCTCAGGAGTGTTCTTTGAACATACAGTGGGCATCTCGGGTGGGGATCCTGTGTGCAAAAGCTAGAGCAATGTTTTGATTCCATGGCATCATCACCTCAACAAAGATTCAAACTAAATCAATGCCATTCAGCATTCATGCAAACATTACCCGGACATTTACTCTCTACTTCAGATCCTAAGAGAACCGAGACAAAAGGTTTTGAATCTTGCCTATTTGATACGTAAAACCGAGGCTACGAATGTTGATTATATCAACTTTAGAAGCTTCAGTGGTTGTTCCAATGATGAAGCACAGCTCATGCAGAGTTTAGAATCTCTGGTAAGTTTCTCCCCCCTCTCTCTAGTCAAGTTGATATTGTAAAATAAGGTTAAAAAGAAGAAGCACAGCACCGCCAATTCAGTGGTTTAGTAAGCTTAATCTATGGATGTTGATGCTGTGAAATTATCTGTTATTCACCATGATGGGGATTAGATGAGTCCGATGGCAAGAAATGACCAAATTCCCAAATCCCATCACCCACTAGTAAAAGCATATGCAAGGGTTGGTTCACAGCAATTAGAAGAGCCATTGCCTCATCGGAAACATTAGATGTCCTACCCATGATCATAGACATTTACTTTCAACGAGGGTCTCAGTGACTTAGGGAGAAAGCGACAGTCTTAGTTTGCTGTCCAATCCTCGAAAAACATGCTCAATACCAATAATGAGCGGGCTTCAATCGAATATATATACGTGGAACGAGCAGCAACACCAGAAGCAACGCGGACCCACGTAACCAAATCAATTCAGCAGCCAGTAAACAAATGCAGCTCAGGAAAGATGAACAAACAAAACCCGCCCCGCCAGAGCATCTCCACCAATTCAGAATCTAGAACTCGTCCAGTTCAAACATAAGACATAGACAAGTTTCTTCCATCCGCAAAACTTGGAGCGAGGGTAGAGATCATCATAAAAGTAAGCAAGAAACGAACGAGAAAACTGACGTACCGACAGCACTGGACCCTCCGACGACAACGAGGAACAGCTCGAGAATCAGCGACGACCTCGGTGCCGCCGGTCCCTCCTCCTTCGCCGACGTAAGCGATGGATGCTGCCGCGACGGCTCTTCGAGATGGGAGCGCCGGAGAAGCTACCTCCGGCAAGGGCAGTTCCGGCGAAGGAGACGAACGGAGAGAGCAGATTTCTTGAGGCGCTGCCAAGAATCCGTCGAGCCCCGGCGCCGGCGACGGCGGAGCTGGAGAAAGGGGAGGGAACGTGAACTGATCCTCCTCCCGTTATGGACGTCCCAGGCCGCGCGCAACTTTTGATTTTCCTTATTTATTTATTTATTTATTTTTAATTTTAGGACAACCTTAAACCATCTCCTCATCTTACGTAATTTTGTCTGAGATACGGTCAAATCGCGACTATCTTGTAAATTTGTCGAATTTCTAAAGCGCATCAATTTACAAATTTCTTCTATTCCTTATGGAACAAGGATCTCCTTATCTCGAGAGTGTTTAATCATATATTTGGATTAATAGATTAGTTATGAAGCATGCGATCACGAGAGTTGCATTATTATGTTTAGTATGTAATTGGAGGGCGATTCAGAAAATTTACTGGTGAGGAAAAGGTCGAGTTTGCATGAGAATGTAATACATTTTTCATTCGCCTAAATAAAAGAAAAATTCTATGCATTGTTTGTCCTGTGTTAAGCGTAACCAGTGCATTGAAAATGAAAACATTTTATGCACGTAACCTATCGCTGAACAATATTTTCAAAAATTATAAGTTCTCTCCCTTTGGTTTAACTATGCAAAATAGAAGGATAGACATCTGGGCATTGGAGATTGGACTCGTGGATAATTTCGTCTCTTCGATTACTTCTACTGTTTTTCAAATTTGACTTCGTAAAAATTGTTGCGGTATTCATATTTGGACATTTATACTAAAGATGGAACGCTGCAAATCTTCAAAAAAAAGGGAAAAAAAGAATTGAATATATTTATTTGTAGAGTCATATTTTTGACAGCTCCTATAGAGCCGTTGGGAGCTTTGCTTCGCGATCCGACGGCTCCGGGCCGCCTAATTCAAATTAAATTCAATCACAACCCTGCAACGCGCTAAACTCTCAAATCTCTCTCTCCCTCTCACTCGCGCGCGCTCTCTCCGTGCACGTACATTCGATCGTCTTGCTCGGACAGCGTCGTTACTCGTATGTCGAATCGAAATCGCGTGCATTCGATCCCTCCTCGCGGCTTTCCTCTTGAATCGTTCGTGCCGCCAGTTCTCACGCAGCAGACCGTTCAGTAGGCCTGTGCTCTCCTGCGAAGTTCCGACCGCATCGTCCTCCCGACCGCATCATCCTCGGCTCGGCCTCGAAGCCCTCTCGATTGGAGTTTCAGACCTTTTCGTCATGCGAATCTTGCGTTCACTCCGTGGTGCTCGAGCCGAGAACGATGCTGTCTCTTGGCTGTTATCGCGTCGGGAGGATGAATGCGAGGTCGATTGGGTTGCTGTTATCACATTTATTTGTAAATACAAACCACTATTACGTTTGAATTTAGTACCTAAATCATTTTCTTTTTCGTTTTCAACATCAAATAAAACAGTTTTTGCATGTGCTAATGCGAACTAGAACAGACGTAATTGTTTATGCGAGAGAAGAAGCATTTCAGGTGTTAGGAGTTCCTTGCACCGCAGAGGGTAGAACAGGATAGATTACAGTAGCAATGGCACAACACAATCTCGACCAGCCAGAAGATAAATTGAAAACAGTAATTTGCAAATTGAGATTGCGTGCATCAACTAAAAAAACCAAAGAATTTCTTGTGTGTGCAGACGTGTAGAGAGAGAGGTTTATTACATCAAGGGCTCAATACCCAAACCAGATATGGGAACACAAACTTACACTTTTCCCATCTACAAATCACTATCAATGACAAACATAATCACATCTACTTTACTTTCCATATAAGCCTGCATGTCTATAAGTATCCTCAAAACGATACCGAGTGCATGATTAGTGCACTGGCAGAGCTAAATGGACAATACAGCCGTATTATCCATGTCTCTCCGTGCTACAAACCCAATTTCTTTGAGAACCAGCCTGAAAGATTCGCTATCACAAATCCTACAAATACCTGCAATGTTGTCGAGAGCATCAAAGTAACCATTGCGTCAACAATCAAAGAATAGTTACAGTGGAGATCCCACCACATGGAAATACTTGGCCTATTCAAGATAGACAGATTGATCTATTGAAGGAATTGACAGCAATTTGATGTTATGTGCAGATCAGAGAAATGCACGAGCTCATAGGACAAATTTCCTTGGAAGAGTATAGTCGTTTATACAGTACTTGATCAGGTTCACAACTAGCTGAGTTCTAGACCTAAATAAACTTAGTGCACTTTATGCATCAGATTGACAAACTTTCAACCAGAATAAGAAATTCACATCACTTGACAAGCGCTCAAGTTTTGCTGCTTAGTCTGTTAGCTTTTACTTGTATCAGTTTGAATTTCCATTTTCCCAAAAAAGTAGCTTCTATCACTGTCGACTTGAAATAGCACACAGTGGAGCCCGGGGGCACAAAAATATGTAAATTTCCTAGCACATGCATGATTGGTCATGATGTTGTAAATCGAATTCTTTTCTAAAATAAAGCCATTGTGTTGCCTTGATATCCATTTGACCAAATGCTAATAGACAGGGAACTCTCCTATGATTACAGGAATACCAGAATAAAACAGTAGGGACTTGTCAATCTCTTCCTAGTTAAGATAGCAGGAAACAACCTATCAGCAATCTCGTGTCACGCTTTGGATGTCTAATAACTCATCCGGGAAGAAAGGTCCTAAATTTTCATCAGCAGAAGTCTTTCATAATTACACTAATTCTTCCAAAAGGTATTTTGTTAATTATACACCTTGGGGCTAGACCCTGATATTGATTGACACAATTTAGTTATATAGCTACGTAGAGAGTTCAAAGAAGAATTTCAACCAAAAGTCCAGAGAAGCATATGTCAAATCCCCTACACAAAATGCACACAAATAGCATATCAAAATGAGCATACATGCACTATCAATGATGAAAGTAGTAATTTTTCAACTTTTTGGCAATGTATTCAATATCTTTTAAAGACGCCTAAATAAATAACTTAGCTCCACATGTATGATAATGAAATACATGCATCTTTTACATGTATGTAGATTGTCAGAGAGCTTCATTTTTAAATTATTGAATTCAGGCCATGTTTTATTATTGTGCTACTAGTGAAAGCATGTCACAGTTTAGTTTCCTGATAGCCCTACTACTAAGATTGGTTAGTCACCTGAGTTGAGCCAAGGATGTAAATTGCGGAATAATGACGACCATGGATCACCATGTCAGCCAACATTGCCAGTGGTATGGTAAGAGACATCCCTAGTGTAGCCACTAATGGTGTTGTCCATACAACACATAATGCCCTGCAAAATAGTCAAGACACATGGGGTCAGGAATGGCATGTGTGAAATGTCTTTCCTGAAGAAATAAAGGTACATACCAGAAATAGTCGGAAAGGACACTTCCAACCAAGCCATTGGCAAGAACAACCTCATCCATTTTTACAGAATGAGGAATTGTGAACTTAGGCTCTATCCCTAATGCTGTCAATGGCCATACTACAAGATGAAAGATTCAAGTCCAAAATCAAGAAGCTAGTATAAATTTATGAAAAGGAAATTGAATTTCTAAAAAGGAAATAATGAGAAAAAAATTCAAGTTGACGATGTTGCAGAAGTTCTCATTACAATCATCAGACCTCAAAAATGTGAAGCAGAATGTCATTAAATTTTGTTGTATTCTTTCTCTAGAAAAAGAAAAGGAGGGTAAACTGGTCCTCTGCAGACATTAGGATATGCAGGAATTTCTCAAATCGAGGGACCACTATGCTCTAAAAAGTATGTAGGGAGCACCCTAAATTAGTAAGTTGTACAGTCTGAAAGATTTCTGGCTGCTTGACTGTACTTCATTCATTAAACATTTAATACATGAGAAACCAAGCCATAGTTTTATAAAGTTGCAAACAGGAAGGTGAAAAAAAAATTTCCATCTCTTCAAACCCCATCAAGTCTTAAGATTTTTGCAGAGATCACCAGGAATATATAATTTGACTAGCGGTAACAATGAAAACTACAAATATAAAAGGGGGGAAAAAGCCAATGGAAAACCATCATAAATTTTAGCACATCATCAACGAACATGCACATGCATATAGTTGCCGCCCAATTTGCCTAAAAGGAATCAGATTTTTCCATTGTCCTAGTTCATGAGAGAGACAGAGAGAGAGGATCTCACCTAGCCACCATAGAGCTACAAGGGTAAACAATCCAATGTATCCAAACAACTTTTGCACATCAGCTCCCTCCCCTTCTTCACCAGCAAACTTCTTGAGAAGTACTGTAACATTTGTTTTAGTTCGCTAGTAGGTCGATATAAAATATGTAAAAGAGAGAATATCTTACCTGTGAATAGCCCATATGACATAGCTGAAAGCAAGCCAAAGAGATCCCCAACAAGAGAGCGCTTCCCATTTCTGACAATCATATAATTACCACAAACGAAATTAGCCATCACAATATGAAAGCATGCTATTTTGCTCATGTCAATGGTTCTTTGTACTATTTAAAGCAAAATATGGAAAAACCACAAACTCAATGCAGCTTCCAACAGTAGATTGACATAATTAGTTGATTGAGGAATTGGAGATAATGTGAACAAATAATAAAAAATCAATTATCACAGCATCTCATCTCACAATTGACAACTTGTGTATTGCCAAAATTAGTGCTCCAAAGACCAATGCCATTAAGTAATAAAAGAATGGTAACAAATGTAATCTTTTGTGGTTACGTATAAAATACAACGGTAAAATGTTAAATTGCGAGGAACCCTCTGATTTTCTGTCCTCATAGAGGACAGGACACAGATAACAAAAACTATATGTAATTGATCTTGCAAGATAAAATCTTCATTGATTGTATTTTCTGTAAGAAAACTGGAAAGAGAAAGGGTTGGAATGAGTTTGGAGTGCTGGGATATGGAATTGCTTTAGTATCTATCCATAAATATCAAGGTAGTCCAATTTGAGGGGTAAACTCAAAACTAAAATGGTGGCCGACAAATTGCATGTTAAAAAAAATTAAAAAATAAAATATATATGGTACCACTAGATGAGAAAATTTTGTAGCATTAAGGAATTAGAGGAGTCAAATTTGAAGATTGAACAGAGCATCTTCCCTCGGAAAAAATAAAAGCTTAAAATGCAACCTCATTTAAACCCAGCCAGGGTATTCTCCCCAATAATGATGCTGGAGTCTTAAAAAGAAAAGCCTTTCCAGTTTGCAAGTCCGGAAATAGCAAACAGTTATATTAGAGGAAGAATAATGGCACCACCAACTTTGCATGTTGGCTACATTTCATTATACATGATTAAAATATGGTACTAAAAGTGCCAAACTTCAATTCACATATATATAAAAGTATAAACAACAGCATCACTAAGAAACTTACGAAGAAGTGTTAAATTTGGAGTCATCAGCTGCCCAAGTTTTCCCAAGAGTTGTCATGACAACACCTGCCATGCTGACCAAGACTGCAACAACTTTCGATACATTTAAAGAATCTTGGCCCAAAAGAACACCGATGAACAGAGTGAAAAGACCTGAAGTGGACGATAGTACAGTCGTACTAGCAACACTTGTTCTCGCGAGGGCTGCATTTGATAAATACTGCAATTGATACGATACTGTCAATCAGCACTATGCAGTTCCTGTTCTATTGAATGAAACTTGGTTCTACTCCTATGATTAATAGAATAAATGCAATATAGTGACCTAACGACAATTTAAAAAAAAAAAAAAGTTTCCACTCAAATGATTATAGCGTTGTGGCAGGATCATGCTTCAAACAGAGCTCCTTCCCGAAACCCCGATCATTCAAAACACAAGATAAAGTCACTCAAATGATGCCGCAAGCAACACATTGGGTACCTGATGGAAATGTGCCAGAATGTTCGATGACAACATGGACAGGATATAAGGTCAAACATCATATTTGCAATAGCTAATAGGATTTACTTATTGTTTCGCTATGAGGACACAAAATATATGTGGGCCACATAAGAAAATCTCAGGAAAGCACATTTTATAGCCAGTTGTGAACAGTAGTAATAAAAACAAGGACAGTCAACAATATCAAGGAAAGAAACCTAAGAAAGCAAAGGTACCAATCCATGCTAAGGATATTAAGAGCCACTGGAATAACCAAAAAGCACTCGTGAAAATGTGAACACTTGCCCCATATGTATATACATATGTAACTGATTCATTTGTTTCAAATCTAAGCCTGGAAACTGTATATCGAAACCAAAGGTGTGAAAAAGTTCATATGCACCAGGATTTTTTTTTTAATTAGGTTCAGTCAAAGAAACAATAACACTAATAATGTCCAAACCAACATTTGACTCCATGAAACCCAAAGAGCTGTGCAGAGTTATTATCATTGTTCCATGGATAAGTAGAAGTAACAAGTAGAAAAACAAAAGCAAGTTTGCAGAAGAAAAAAGGGAGGGAAACTCAAAATCAAGTTGAATACCTCTGTTACAAACCAGATAGGGGCAATGTAACATCCGCAGATAGCAATCTCCCTCGTTGTTAACTCCCTTTTCCTATCATCTTTTCTTTTAGATACCAATGGACTTGTTTCTCCATTAGATGAGAGGTCAGCTTCACTATCTTTTCTGGCTAAAGCCGACTCAACTTCAAACGCGTTCTGCACACCAATGTATTTTAGGGGAGGACTAAATCCAGCAGAAGTTTCACTCGTGCTTTCTGCATGTTTGTCACCTTTTGAATTGCGCTGTTTAAGTAATTTACATAACCAGTCCTTGAGAAATGCTATTGGGAGGTAAACTACCATAAGAGAAGCTCCAAGATATGTCACTGCAAATGGCTGCTTGTAATCTGTAAAAATATCCTGTAGTGAGAAAGTTCACATCACATGAGACATAACTCAAGCACAACATACAAAAAAGTAAAAGAAACAAAGAAAGAGTTGTCATTATAATTGGCATGATTGGAAATGGCATCTCAACTTCATAGAGTGACTATCGTCTAATGGAGTTGCCCCTTTTCCATCATACACTTCATAAATTTTAAGATGAAATTTTAATTGAAACTTCATTAAGTCGATTTCACTACTTCGCAAAATATCATGGGGAAAGTGCCACTATAATAGTCAGTAAATAAGAAACAGAAAATGGACACAACTCAGGCAATACTAGCAGTCTATTTCCTCGCGTGAGTTTGGATTACCTGAATTGAATGCTAGAGCACTAGTTAATACAAATGAAAGTACCAAAGTTTTACTCATGGATGTAAAAAATCTATTTCGACAAGCGGGGAAGCAAAAGAAGACTTGGATAATTGCAGCATAAGTGGCTTACTGCAGGGATATGGGCACAAGCTGTCGAGTAAACCAGCTATTTAAACAGACTGTCTTGCTTTCAAATATCTCATGACCTGAATACAAGGGTGGGTTTATTTCTCCCAGAAAACTTAGTACAAAGATTCATACAATGAGGCCATCATTTATGCATAAAAAGCCTGAGGGAAATGTAGATAATCTTGTTTTGATCAGTTCGCCTCCATGTGAAGCAGTTAATCATTATTTCAGTTAGCTAGCTATTCAGTTGGCTGGACTTCATAGTACACTACAGGAATCAGAACCATAATCGTTGAACAGTCACAAGCTACATGGAGAGACCCTAGACCATGATTTATTGAGCCTCAATTGCTTGAACAAAACATAGATTAGTATTTCAGCGTAGAACATAATCCAATCATTGATGTCAAACCAATAGTGGAATTCCAAAATGCAAGGCCAATTTCAAGCAAACCCAATTGGAATGAATGTGACAAAATGCCTAGCTTCGACTTTATTTTCATAATCTGACCACAGGTGCAGGTTCATATCCTCCCAGAAGACTTAGTGCAGAAATTCATACCATGTGGCCACCATTGATGCACAAAAAGCCTAAGGGGAATGTAGATAATCTTGTAATATCAGTTTGATTCTGTGTCAAGCACTTAACCATTGTTTTACTTAGCTAGCTATTCAGTTGGCTGGACTTCATAGTGCACTACGAGAATCAGAAAGCCATAATCGTTGGACAGAATCATGAGCTACATGGGGAGGCCCTAGACACGTACAATGAATTATTGAGCCTCGATCACTTGATCAAAACACAGAACAGCATTTTAGCACAGAACGATCCAATCATCCATGTAAAACCGATAATAAAATTCCAAATCACAAGGCCGAGTCCAAGCAAACCCGATTGATATATATGTAACAAAATGCGTAGCTTCGACTTAAAAGCACAACCTTTGAATCGAAGGTTCGCGGGTATAATCAAATACACCAATACAATACAGATAATCAACTGAGTTCCTAGTTCAGCTCAGACAAATCTAAAACCCAACATTATTTTTGAGGCAAGATAAAGCCTCCACCAGTTACTTCTCAAAACATCCCTTAACAATCACCCAAACGGCAAGGACATTGCTAACGTTCCATCCCGTTCAGACACCGTACAAAAAGCCTCATAAATAGAAAACCACGGAATCCGCCGCAGCAACAGAAAGAGCTTGGAATTCACGAGAAAATACAAGAGACCAACCTGGGTGACTTCAGCAGAGGTGACCCAGATGATTACAACCGCAGCTATAAGAAGCAAACCGGCCCTGTATCTCCACCCCATGAGAGGAATCTAGCCCGACGACCCAGACGATCCAACCGAGCTAAAACTCGCTTCAATTCCTCAGATCTCCAAGCTATTCCCCCCAAAAAAAAAAAAAAACTCAACTTGGTGCTCAGAACAACGAGCGACGGATCCAAGGTCGCGGGATTCGAATGCTCGAGGCCGCGTCGAGAAATGGGTTCTTCCAAACACAGGACCAAGAACCGGATTTCGACTTCCTTTTTTTTCCAGGGGGGATTTGGAGAAGAAGCAAAGGAATGTAACGGAGGAAGAGGAGGAGGAGGATTACATTAATGTTAAAGAATGGCGAAATTATTGTTTAATAGTTCGGTGGTATTATTTAGCAAAACTCGCCCATCTCTAATTACTGCCTGCGTTTGAAGCTTCGGTGGGCCATCAGCTGATGCCTGCGCTAGAGAGAGAGTCTCTTTCATGTCCGCTCGAATTGCACACCTCTCTCTCTTTCTCTCTCTTTTCTCTCTCTCTCTCTCTCACTACTGTTAGAAATGGCAAATTTCGTCTCTCGTTCTCGTCGGGGTCTGGTATTTTTGGAAACCCAGTCGAATCCGAGCATGCGGGGAAGATTCTGCGTCGCCCTTGGCTCCCACGAAATTGGGAAACGGTTGTCTTAACCTGATTTTCTTTGTCGTTCTTTTGTTATTGTTTGAAGAAAAGTAATTGGACCTTAATTAACTCTTGGGAAAAATGACAAAGTTAAGATTTCGTTTATTTCTTGAAAAAACGGATAATGTGATAATCATTTATACCGCTTTGAAATAATTAGTAAATGAAAAACGTTTTCATAATCGACTAATAATTTATATCTAAATTTTTTGAGAATGGTGAATATATTTTCCATTTATTCATTTTTACAAATGAGACAAGTACTCGGTTTTTGAAAATATGTTTTTTAAATTATTCATTTTTTGTGAATCACATCCGTCTTAAGAGAAAGTGCAATGAAAAAAATATATTTACTTTTTCCGATGAATGTATCTTATGCATCTCTAAATACATGAAACTGATCTCTCTTGCAACTCAAATAATTCTATGTACCGTATATCGAGGTTAAATCCCCAGCTTTTGTCATTCAAGAAGCATAATGGAAATAGGTTTCCTCAATTACAAAAGATAACATTGAGCATGCTACTAGATGGCTTCTGATGCAATTTTAAATTTGGTTATCACAATTTCCTGATAGATCGAGACATGTAGAGTTGGGTCTAATCCTTTCAATTAGGAAAATTGTTAAAAAAAAATTATAAACCTATTGCACACTTGTCAATTCAATTATAAATCTTCTAATTGTGTTAATTAAGTTAAATATTTCTATTATGTCAATTGAGTCAATCTAACTAATTTTGATTACAATTTATTAATGTGGATGCTCGGTATTCTACATGGTATAATTAATGTGCTGATGTGAATATTTTTAATAATATTTTAATAATTTTTAAAATGTTTTATTTTTTATTTTATTTTCTCTTCTTTTTCTTCTCTTTGCTCTTTTTTTCCCCCTTTTTTCTTCCATCGACCTCGGCGAGAGCAGCCCTTTGCAAATTTGTCGAGGGTTTGCCCTCATCCAAGGTTGGCAACCTTCGTTGGCTGTCAACAAGCCAGGCGATGGATGGCGGAAAGAAACAAGAGAAAAGGGAAAAAAAGAAGATAAAAAATGTAAATAAGGAAAAGAGAAAAAAAATACAAAAAAATACAAAAAAATATGAAAAAATATTATTAAAATTTGTTTACGTGAGTACTGGACATCTACGTTAACGATTTTCAACAAAAATTGATCGGATTAACTTACTTGACAAAATATGAAAATGTTATAATTCATTTGGCACAAGTAAAATGTTGATGACTCAATTGTAAAAAATGTAATAGATTTATTTAAGACTTTTTGGATAAATTTTCTTCTATGCATGAGTTTGTCTCCTTTTAGATTACTTGAAATTGAATGAATAGTCTTTATTGATTCATTAGTTTCATAATGTCACCTAGAAAAAAAAATCAAATACTCGAGCTTTTGCAAATGCCAAGAACTTTAAAGAAATAAAAAAAAAAAATGTTTGAAGACTCAAAGCAATTTAAATATAGGAGGTGAATTTAGAGGGCTATAGTCGATTTTTTTTTAATTGATGGTTGCAAAAAAAAGTATAGCACTTAGATTTATTTTGGAAAATAAATGTACATGCACACAAGGTGAGAGAAATTTGCGATATTAAATTTATCTTGACTCTTTTTGAGTCATCAGTTTTATGTATAAATACAAATTCAGATTTGCTTTTCAATAAAAGTTTTACTTTAAAATTTATTGAATGGTTATAGACTTTTCTTTGGATAGTATGGTTAGACGATTAAACATATTTTACAATTGCTATGTTCTCCCTCTAAATTATGGTACTTTTTATTTGAAATTAAAAAGTGCGGAGACTGCAAATGGCAATACCTTCGCTGGCACGTCGCGGTAATGGTCCCACTCAGTTCGAACGTTATTATATTACGTGTTTCGAGCAAGTGAAGCTTTTGTAAAAGGTAGGTGGGATGCTTCCAATGGAATATTCCGCGTGGAACCATGCTCATCTTGGCAACTAACTTCATTCGTTTACTTTACGATTAATTTGTCGGTAGTGTTCAGTTCGTGGTGCATGATTTTTCCTACTATACTTGGTACCCCAGTTTCCGATATTCAAATGCTAATTAATTTCTATATTTGATTTGCGTGCATATAAAACGATTATCACTAGCCATTTTTATTATAAATTCTTATACTTTGCCAACTTATGGATGGAAGTTAAATAATGTAATCATATATGAGTTCAATGATTATGAGATATATTAATGGCTTTAGTACAAAATAATGCCTTTTGCAAATTAGGGTGATTTTTAGGCAAAGTAGAGTAACTTTTTTTGATTGAAAGGAAAATTTTCATTTCACATATATGACAAAATCAATCCCAAAGAGTTACAAACCAAGGCAAACCTCACAAAGTAAATAAGTCTGAAAAATGATTCAATGTGATAAAATCTATAGAGACTCACTCATCCCACAAGAATGGATCTATAATAGCATCAAAGCAAAACAATTAGTTGCTAATTATTAAATCTCACATCGTCATTAATAATGAGCAAGCGCTGAAATTTCCTAAACCAATAACTATGATTTTGCTAAAAGCTAGTAAGCGTACGTTTGGTAACGTTTATGTTTTTGGGAACAATTTTTGAGTATAAGAATGCGCTTAATTTACGTAAAAAACGCTTGCAAAAATTTCTATTCTCGGAAATAGAAATGCGTTTATTAAACTTGTATAATTTTATTTTTTCTTTTAGTTTTTCAATTTTTTTATTATATTTTTCTTCTTCTTTTTTTTTTTTTTTTTTTCCCCTTCTTTCTCTTTGTGGTTGGTTGTCGGCGGCGACCAGTCGAGCGAGGGCCGACGAGCTTGTTGGAGCCTCACTAGTGGCCTCGGTGGCCAGGCGAGCCTCACGCCACCTGGGTGAGGTCAAGCCTCACCGATGGCCTCATGAGGCAAGGTGGTGCAAGGTCGGCCTCGCCTAGGCTGGGTGAGGTCGACCTGGCCCAGATTTGGAGAAGAAGAAGAAGAAGAAGAAGAAAGGTCGACCTAGCCCAGATTTGGCAGGGCCTAGCTCGCCCAGTCTAGGCGAGGCCGAGCCTTGCCATGGCCCAGATTTGGCAGGGCCTAGCTCGCCCAGCCTAGGCGAGGCCGAGCCTTGCCATGGCCCAGATTTGGCAGGGCCTAGCTCGCCCAGCCTAGGCGAGGCCGTGCCTTGCCATGGACCAGATTTGGCAGGGCCTAGCTCGCCCAGCCCAGGCGAGGCTGAGCCTTGCCATGGTCTAGATTTGGTAGGGCCTAGCTCGCCCAGCCTAGGCGAGGCCGAGCCTTGCCATGGCTTGGCGTCTCCGGGCTGGCGACGCCCAGATTTGGCGGGGCCTAGCTCGCCCAGCCTAGGTGAGGCCGAGCCTTGCCATGGCTTGGCGTCTCCGGGGGCTGGCGACGCTAAAGAAGAAGAAGAAGAAGAAGAAACAAATTTTTTCTACTTTTTGTTTCTGTTCCAAATCTGTTTTCAGGAACAAAAAAATAGATTTTTTATTTCTAAGAACAAAAATTTTACCAAACGCGTTTGTTTTTTTTTCCTCGGAACAAAAGAACAAAAATTTTTATTCCGGGGAGCGGAAACAAAAATTAACAAATATGCCCTAATTTGCTTTTTTTTTGGCTTTGTTGGGATTAGATCTCAACTATGCGCGCATGCCCTAATGATTCGTGTGCGAATGCAATTTTTAATGTAGTGGCTGCAATTGCTTAAAAACTCATATATTTAAAATGATAAAAAAAAAGAAGTGAATGAATGTGAGTAAAAATAGGAAATGGTACTCTCTCGTTGTTAAATAAACACATTGTTAAACAAAAACTGTGAGAAAAAAATCTTTTCCTAAAAAGCAATAAAGATGACTGTATCAATAGTATGATAAATGATAGGTAAGACATATATCAAGGGTGTTCTGGACTTTTAAAGAATGGATGTTAAATTTGTAAGTTAACGTCGTGATGGCATATAGATAGATCTAGATTAATTAATTAATCACCGGAAAAGGGCGACTCAAGTATTCTAACTTCAAAACTAATTTTTTTTTGAGATAGTACCCCAAATATCCCTCATTCCATCGCTCGAAACACTGTTTATTTATTTTTTTCTTACTCAAAATATCCACAGTTCATTCCCGGAGATATTTATGAAGGATTGTTTTGTCGACGTGGACCTACAAAGATCACCACCACGAGGTGGTCATGACCCATAAGTCTCGTGCAATGACCCACGTGGTGTCGATTTTGTCATGGCCTCGCGGTTTCTTTCTCTCTCCGATCTAAAATTTAGAGGATGGCCAACGTACTGCGGCAATTCTCCCTCTTCAAGTGACAACGACCAGATGGTTGAACACCATGTGCGCGGATCACCCCCGCAACTTGTGGTCTCAATCTCTTCCTCTCTTCTAATAAGAACTTTGATCGAATTGAATTAGCACGTGTGTTTTTTCAACATTAAATAAAAAGGTTTTATCTTTTTTTATTTATATTTTTATCCTGTCTCATTACAGGACGTATGAGTCAAAATTCACAGTTAAAACTAATTCATCCTTACTCATTTTAATTTTATGAGAAGATGAAAATTTGAATCCTTATTTTCCTCTTCCGTCTTTTTATGTTAAAAGGATGGTAAACTCTAGTGTTTCTTTTTGTTAAGTTGACACGGCTGTCAAATGGGTTTCTCCCTTTTGGTCAGTGTACGACAGCAGCAAAATGAAGCTAACAATATCATCCAAAATTTTTTTAAAAAATGAAAAATTTAAGCTAATGATACAAGAAAGAAATGTTTCCAATCATGTGCCATGGGAGCCAAAAAAAAAAAAAAATCATGTGCCATGGGAGCCAAAAAAAAAAAAAACGACACATTCTGAATCCTTTTTAAGGTGAAGAGCCCCACAAAACCTCGGCAGACACGCTAGCGGCCTCCGCCTCGGACACGCAAGCCTGTTTGACCCTCCTTAGAATCTCCATCTTGAACTCTCTCCTCTCTTGATTCGTCAGCCCTTCTCCCACCTCCACTTGCACCGCGAATTTCGCCACGCCCCCGTCGAACCCACCTCGCTTCTCTTCCTCCTCCTCCTCCTCATTCTCGTTCCGATCTTCGCTCCCTCTCCCGCGGTCGTCGCGTCCTCGATCGTGGTCGATCTGATCTTGACGCTGCAATTCGAGAAGCGTCTCGATCAGTCCCTGTTCGAGCATGGCCTCGATCACTTCTTTCCTCCGTGGTAAGCGATTTCGCACAGGCAATCGAAGGCGGCGGCTCGAGTTGCCGGGTCCCGCGATCTCAGGAGGTTCATGATTCTCCGGACTTCGCCGAGCGATTCGATCTCGTCGATCAAGGGGCTTCGCACGAGCGCCACCAGGGAGGTGAGCACTTCCATGGAACGGCAGGAGCCCATCGAAATCAAGGCCTCGAGAGTCGGACCCATCAGCACCAACCCCACAAACACGTTCCGGTTGAACCGAATCAGGGCTACCATCACTTGAGCCGCGTGCTCTCTTATGGTTCTTGGGCCAGACTTGTCGCAGAGTATCGATTCGAGAAATTGAAACACCTTGGCCTTCAGGATCAGTTCTTGGTAGTCTCGGTCGAACCCTCGCGACAGTCTTTCCCCGAGCTCGGTCAAGACCTTCACTTGCTCCCCTTCGTCCTTCGACCGGTCCAGCGTACGGACGAGCCTGAAGATGCCGTCTTTGTCGAGGTAAGCTCGGGCTTCGCGCTCGATTTGGCCCGCGAGTTGGGATATCTTGTAGTAAATGGCCTGTCTGCGGATGATGGATCGGAGTCCATATCCTCGGGTCGCTTCGAGCTCGTTGAGCGCCGTCTGGAGGTTGCAGAGCAAGTGAGAGAGCTTGACCAGACTCGGGTCGGTGTCAAGAAGTGCGTTTATGTCGTTGCCTAGACTGAGAAGACCTCTAATGGGCGCTTGGGGGTCTTTGGTGAGGAAGAGGGTGTAGTTCTGGAGCTCCTTGGAGGCGCTCTGGAGGAGTTGCAGCACGCTGAGGGAGTGGCGTTCTTGCTCCTCGGGTTGCTTCTGCGTGGTTGGGTCCATAGATGTGTCCGGATCGAAGAAGAGCTGCTTGTGTTTTTGCGTGTGAGGAGTGAGGGAAGTGAGAGAAAGAGAGAGAGAGAGAGAGAAGGTGGGGGTTGTCATCTACTAGTCAAGTTGAACCCACCAACCTTTCAGAAATCTCACATGCGAAGCTAAGTAGGGTTTTTATAAGGCAATGTTTTGGCCTCTTATGCTGATTTTCAGGTGCATCGACTTTTGAGAGGCATCTGTACAATGTTGTGCGACGGTCAGCACCCTTTTGCTTTCCCATTTCGTTCATAAGGGCGGTACGTTCCTAGACCGGGAGGCTATGGAAGCCGCTATTGATGCCGGGAATTTAACTGTGCCCATTAACAAATACCATGTAAGAATGGAAACATGTGCTGAACAATGCTATACTCTATTATGTTGTCCCGAAAACTATGTCACTCGATAGTGAATATCGAATAGCATTTTAAATGATCATATTCTTTCAGCCGAATACATGGCTTACTAAATCGGCATGGGAGACTTGAGCCCAAGTCGGACCTAGAGACTACTTTTTGCATATGTAGATTTGCCCCAATAGGGACCCTTCCTATGACCATGTCAATCTGTTAACCCAGTATCTCAATGAGTTCCGCCGTTAACCCATTATCTTTGGCCACCGCCTTTGGTCACTATAAGGTCTTATGGGTCTAATAAGCTCACATGCTGTGAGGAAATAGATTGCTAGTATTGCCTACGGTGTCTCCATTTTCTACTTTCTTATTGACGCACTCTTGTGAGTAGTGAAATCAACCTTAAGAAATTTCAGTTAGAATTTCATCTAAGCTATACGAAGGGGGTGAGGGAAGTGGGGCAACTCCATTCGAAGAGACCTAATCTTTGAGTCTTTGTATGGATCGTGCTCGAGTTATGAAAGATTACAACGAATGATTACGATGACGACATTCTCTTTGTTTCTTTCACTTTATTCATCATACATTGTGCTCGAGTTGTCTCATGCGATGCGAACTTTCTCGCTACAACGTATTTTTACAGATTACATGCTGCCGTTGGCGCGTAGAACATGCAGACCTCTCACCTAATGGAGAAGCAAATCCATTGGTTTCTGCTTTAGTCAGTTTAAATGGGTATTTTAATTAAGTATACATCGCTGCAATCTCGATTTGTGTATCGTTCTTTTGCTCCTCCGGAGGGTTTGCTTTAACTTCAAAAAAATGTAGAAAGCAAGTGTTTCAACCGGACATAAAAGGCCCTTTTTGTTTCTCCTAATTTCGTTCTTTTATTCCCTAAAATAAAAAAAGAAAAAAATCCATTTAATAACAGCAATTAATTTTGCTATTCCCTGGAATAGAAAAAGTGAGCAAAGAATAGATTTGGAATAAGAATAAGAAATAAAAAAAAGTAATATTTTATTTTTAAGAGTAATTTCTAAAAATAAGTTATTTTTTATTTTATTTTTATTTGTTGACCACCACCTCCATCCGCCACTTGTCACTTGCTGACTGCCGTTGCCGTCGCCCACTGTTGATGACTGCCGCTATCGGCCCCCCGATTAGCCGATTGACTACTGTTGCTAATCGTCATTGTCGCCGCCTAACTGCGCCACTGCCACTGACCTCCATCGCTACCGCTGATTGTCGTTGCCGCCCATCGCCGACCTCTGATTTCCGTCGACCATTGCTGCCTTGCTGACGACGTAGCCCACTGGATGCCACCACCGACAATTGCAGTCAATGCTGTAGGTCACCCGTGGACAGCAGCGTTGGCAGTCATTGGTGGCAGGTGGTGGGTGGCGGCGATGGCGATTAGCCAGTGGCGATCAACTGGTGGTAGGCGATAGAGGGGGTGGCGGTCGGCAAATAAAAAGAAAAAAGAAAAGGAAAATATCTTATTTCTAAAAATTGTTTCTAGGAATAAAAAGTTATTTTTTTTCTATTCTTATTTCTGTTTCAAATCTATTCCCTAGCCACTTTGGGGAATAGAAAAATTAATTGATCGATGGAGGTCAATGGTAAGGAAGAATAAGAAAACAAATTAAAAGAAATTCTATATTACAAAAAATTATGTGAATTGTACCAAATGCATTCCTATTATTTTTACATTCCAAGAATATAAATTTTGTTTAGTTACCGATACGTTCTTTTATTAAGGAATTGTTCTAGGGAATAGAAATAGAAAAATACTATTTCTAAAAATAAATTGTATCTCGGAACAGAACAAATGGACCCTAAGGAAATAGTGGTTGTCACAAGTTAAAAACTGGTTTCGGTGTGAACCGCTAAAATTGACAAGAGAAGTTAATAGGGGAAAAAGAAAGAAGTCAATCAAGCACAATAACACAAATCAATCTTGACAAAAGAAAAAATATGATCACAACTGAATAAATCTCGTGTCAATTAAGTAGGATGGAAAAAGGTTCTAGCGAGAAAAAAAAAGCATGTTCAAACACCTAACAAAAAGCGAAGGTTCAGCCACACATGATGTAGTAAACGAAAGCTCTTGTTTTGTCGAGTCTGTCTCTACCGCCATGGTAGTCTGTTAAATCTTCTTTGAACCCTAATCACACTGATTCTCTACCTTTGCCTTCTTAATGGCACTTTCCCCCTCGTTACTCTGCATTCAAGCCCATCGCGACTCTTTCTACTCCAATTCCAATTAGAAGATTTACATTATGCTTCACATCGGTGGCCTTTCTTCCATCCTCTTCCTTTCATCACATTATCCATGCAATTACAGCCAATTCACTATGGATTTCTCTAGCAAAATCTTTCTTTCCATCCTACCAAGCTATGCCTTCCCCTTTCTGTTTGAAATCCTTGCATGCATGGACATTTTGCTTCCCATCTCATCATCCAGAGCGCATTCCACCTCAATTTTAATTTTTTCCTATCATCGTAATTAGCGCTTATCTTCATCGGTGTTTGCATGTCGCCACAACTCATCTCCCCTCGATAGTTTTCCATGGACGAATCTCATCGGCAAGACGATGCCCGGGTTGTTGCTCTCGCAAAGACTTGGACGACTACGGCTCGAACAAGGTGTGGAAATGCGGGAAGATGAAGTACGCCAGAGAAGCTGCAAGAATGTAAACTCACATTGATAGGTAAAATTCTATTCAATCCTACTATCAACTTTCCAGCTTTTCAGAGTACCTTAAGAAGAGTCTGGCGCAATGACTATGTTGAAATCTCTCAATGTGAAGAAGGATTCTATGTATTTAAATTCAACACTGAAGGGGAAAAGCAGCGAATCTTAGACAATGGCCATTGGTTGTTTGGACATGACCTGATTATTCTCAAATTCTGGCTGCCTAATACTCCTTTGCACTGTTATGACTTTACAACTTGTGCGTTCTGGGTGCAAATTTATGGTCTTCCTCTAGAACGATGTATTGAAAATATGATCACAAAAGCTGTACGACAACTTGGCATAGTTCAGGAGGTGAGAATTGAAGGCAATGACAGTTCTTCAGTTAGATCAATGAGGGTAAAAGTTGAACTTAATTTAAAAGAACCTCTGAAATCCGGTAAACTTATCAGAGTGGATGGGAAACACATATGGATTGACTTTAGATATGAACGCCTATCACATTATTGTTATTCATGCGGAATCCTAGGCCATTATGCCATGTACTGCAATGACATCCCTTATGATGCAGCAAAAATAGAATGAAATGATAAATTGTCTTATGGTAAATGATTGAGGGCAGAGGTCAATCAACATAGTCCATTCTGGTTTGCATTTTATAAGCAATATCCGGATCAAGAAGATGTTGAAGAAATAGTACCAGAAACTCAACCGCAGACAGCTCCTTTACTCCTTCAAGCTCCTCAGATTCATATGCAGCATCCAACAACAGTGGAAACTAGAGCAGAACAATCCTCAATTATGCAGTAGTCTTCTCCTCCCGCTGACCTAAAACAGAAATCCCCTATGTTCAACCAATTACCTTCACCAAACAGTGTAGCAGAGGATTCCTCCATCAGCAAGAAGATCAAGACTCCAAGGTCAACCTCAAAATCTAGTCCACTGAAAAAACCAAAAGATATAATCCTTATGGGACGTCTTCTAATGCAAATGCAGTTCTAGATGACTCGACTCTCTTGGATACCCCTATCTTTTCCACTGAAGGGGTTGGAAAATGGGCCGTGGTGGCTTGCCCAAAAAAGCCACCACATGACAAATGAGGATCATAAGTTGGAATTGTCAGGGGCTGGGCAATCTCCTGACAATTCAGGCATTAAGGGGCCTTGTGGCCAGTGAAAGGCCTAATATTGTTTTTTTGATGGAAACGAAAAATCAAGAAATGATGCTCCAGAATCTCAAGAGAAAGCTGAAGTTTTCAAGTTATTTTGTAGTGAATCCTATGGGTTTGGCCAGAGGTTTGGTAATTTTTTGGAATGACTAGGAGGTGACTTTAACTGTCGAGCATTCTACTAGCCACTTCATCGATACAATTTGTACAGAGAATCAAACTGCAAAAACTATGAGACTCACATGTCTTCATGCACCTTCGATATACCATCATAGACAGCAAGTATGGGCAGATATCAGACAGATTAGGTCTTCAAGTTCGCTTTCATTGGTGTGTTTAGGTGACTATAATGACATCCTTTATCATTGGGAAAAGGAGGGCAAAAAGATAATGGAGTCATATAGATAAAATTCCTTTCGAGAATTTGTGAATGATTGCATGTTTATGGACATTGAAAGTAAGGGTTGCTTTTATACATGGGTGGACAAAAGAGATGGTGATGAAGCCATTAAAGAAAGGCTAGACCGGGCCCTGTGCACAATTGAATGGAGGTTATCTTACCTTGGGGCGGAAGTCTTTGCTTTTCCTACTTTAGCCTTTGATCATAGTCCTCTGCTCTTACTCATTGAACCGAACTCTTCTAAAAGGAAGAAAACTTTCTTCTTTGAAGCTTTCTGGCTTCAAGAGAAAGACTGTAGATCGATCATTAGCAATGCATGGGCTTCATCAGCAGCGCGAACTCAATCCTTGACCAGCAAGCTTCAACGTACTTCATTTGCTCTTGCCAAGTGGAGTAAATCCCTTTTCAGTAAAGACCAGCAACAGGTCTATCTGTTACAACAACAAATTCAGAATCATCTTAATCAACCAGGTCCTACTTATGATAAAGCACTTGTATCTAGCCTACAAGACGAAATTCACAAAATATGGTAGAGAGAGGAAACATATTGGGCAATGCGTTCGAGGATCCAATGGCTACGGGAGGGCGAAAAAAATACAAAGTTTTTTCATGCAACGACAATCCAACGCAGACAACGAAATCGCATCAGCATGTTAAAAGACGAGCACCTTGGCTAGATTCGAGATTCTACTCAGCTTAAGCACACAACGCAAACATATTTCCAAAATCTTTATCGCTCGACTGGCTATAGAAATTACATGCCTGTTCTTATGCAATGCCCCCAGGTCATCACAGCAGAAATGAATGCAAGCTTAGCTGCACTTGTTACTAGGGAGGAAGTTAAACAGGTTGCTTTCCAGCTTGGAGCCAACAAAGCCCCAGGACCAGACGGTTTCGATGGGTTATTCTATCACAACCATTGGGATATCATTCAAGGGGACATATACACATCAGTCAATAATTTTTTCAGTTCAGGAGTGATGCCCTCTATTTTCAATAGAACTCTCATTACTCTCATTCCCAAGGTTTCGCATCTGGAAAGGTTGGAACAATATCGCCCTATTAGTCTATGCAATTTCATATAAAAAATCATTTCTAAAGTGTTGGCAAACCATTTAAAGCAGTTGCTCCCAAGATTAATTTCAACAGAATAGAGTGCTTATGTCACAGGTAGACAAATCCAAGATAAAATTTTGGTTGTGCAAGAGGTTTTGCATCATTTAAAAATCAGCAAATGAAAGAAACATTTTCAGGTGGTTTTAAAGTTAGACATGCAGAAGACTTATGATTGGGTTGAGTGGGATTTTTTAGAGGACTATCTTAAATGACTGGGCTTCCATGTTCAATGGGTTTGGTGGGTGATGCAATGTGTCACCACCGCAACATTCAGTGTTACATTTAATGGAGAATTTTTGGAATACTTCCATCCTACAAGGGGTCTTAGACAAGGGGATCCACTATCTCCATATTTGTTCATCCTTGTAGCCAACCTGTTATCCACTCTCATGCATCAAGCTGTTCACTCAGGCACTCTCAAAGGAATCAAACTGAATAGGTACTGCCCTATCCTTTCCCTTTTTTTTTTTTGGCGGATGATGCCATATTTTTCTTGAATGGAAGTACCCTAGAAAGCCAAAATCTAGCCAATATTTTACAGCAGTATTGTCTTGCTACGGGTCAGGCTATAAACAGAAACAAATCTGGTCTATTCTGTGGTAGGGACGGTCCTTTTATTTTGCAACAAAACCTCGCTGCAGAGTTAAGAGTTCCTGTTATATCTAAGATAGGCAAGTATTTGGGTATTCCATCTGATTGGGGTGCGTCCAAGAAGGATATGTTCGCTTGGATTTTGGGTCGAGTTAGTGCCAAACTTGACGGCTGGAAAGAGCACTTTGTTTCTAAAGGAGGAAAGGAAATATTGTTAAAGATGGTAGTGCAGGCTCTCCCGCAATACGCAATGTCTATATTTAAACTTCCAGTTTCTATATGTAAGTCCATTGAGCAGAAAATCGGTAAATTTTGGTGGCAGACACGCAGCACTACAACCGGTATTCATTGGAGAACATGGGATATACTTAAACAGAGGAAGATAGAAGGAGGCCTTGGCTTTCGAGATCTACTAACCTTCAATAAAGCCCTCTTAGGGAAACAAGCCTGGAGACTTTTTCAAAACCCATCCTCATTATGGGGTAGACTTTTCAAAGGTCTATATTATCATTCTAGCAATTTCTGGCATGCAAGGAATAGGACTAATTCCTCTTAGGGATAGAAAAGCTTACTTTTAGATCAAGATGCTATACTTTCTAAGCTACAGTGGTTTGTTGGTGATGGATAGCAAATCAATATCCAAGAGGATAAATGGCTTACGTGTGGAATCATTGGTGGACCAGCTCCTAGAGCAGAATCCAAACTAGTTGTTGGTTTCATAGTCCCTCACGAGCAGGTTTGGAATATCCCTCTTCTCCAACAGCACTTTGACCAACTCATCATTGAGGAGATTATTAATATCCCATTAAGTCATGCTCCTTCATCAGACCATCTCATCTGGACAGGCACACAAATAGGTCAGTATTCAGTTAAATCTACCTACCACATCCTCAGACAATCAGATCACCCTATAAACAGCAATCTACCCTCATCCTCTTATCAGCCATCAGCTCGTCTCTGGTGATATATCTGGAATCTCAAGACTCCCCTTAGGATTAAAGTTTTTATCTAGTCATTATGTCATAATGCTCTCCCTACTAAAGCTAACCTCTTCCAAAGACACATATTACAGGACCCTCTATGTCAGTTCTGTTTTATGCACACACCTGAAACCACTGAACACATTCTGTTATTTTGCCCATGGACATTAAAAATCTGGTCTCACTCTAGAGTACAAATTGATCATTCAGCCTACAGCAGAAATCGAATAGATGCGTGGCTTGAGGAAGTTTTTGAAAATCAGTCGAGTTTACCTTCTAAGGAGATCATCGCCTCCATTCTCTGGCACTTATGGAAGGCGCGCAACCATTTTACTTTTCGACAGCAGTGAACCGCTCCTGATCAGCTCATAGATGTGGCGCTGGCCGAAGCACGTTGTACAACAACTCCGTGCAGCAATCAACCAGTGCAGGATTTGCTATGCTCAACCCTAATAGAGTTTGGACTCCACCGGATCGAGGCAACTTCAAGGCGAATATTGATGGGGCTTTTCCCTCCGCTACCAACATGGGTGCAATCGCGTGTGTCCTTAGGGATCACACCGGTGTTTTGATCGACGGATTTAGCTGCACAATTCGTGCGTCTTCTGCCCTGCAATGCGAGTTTCAAGCCCTAATTTCCACTCTCACTTATTTGCTAGAACAGGGAAAGGAAGAAGCTCACCTCATTATCGAGTATGACTGTCTGACTCTTGTGGAGATACTCAACGATTGCCGTTCGTCACCATGGGAGATCCGAGCTTTTGTTGCAGACGTTTCTGCGTTGTGTCTCTCCTTCCCTCACCTGCAGATTCAACACTGCCGAAGAGAAGCTAATGCTGTAGCTGATTGGGCCGCTAAGGCCCAAGCACGCAATTCACTCTCACCTTCTTGGCCCACATTTCCTCCTGCAAAGTTAATGACTTTACTATGTATTGACGCCCTTTCTATGGGTTGTAAATTCCGTCCTCCTTGAATGAAAAGGATCATCGTTTCAGACCAAAAAAAAAAAAAAAAAAAAACCTAACAAAAGTTCACATTGATCGGATGCCCTGGGGAGGGCATTTAGGAGTTGCAGCAAGTTCCCCGGGAGTTGATGTCCAGCCTCTGCCCGTCGAGGATAAATGAATACCTTCTTTAAAACTCCAGCTGTCCTCAGTAGAATCTTCATAGCCAACAGTCCTTCATACACCGTTTCAAAGCTACGAATTTCGATCACCTCAAGCGACGATTGGAAACACCGAGGCGGAGGGTCGAATATCGCATCGGCTGTTACGGAATTCACATAAATGCCCTGATCCATCACATTTGCGGGTTAGGATTTGATGTTCATACTAGCATTCGTCTGGAAAAGTGGAAACGAAAACAATAGGACAATCACATACCGTAGTGAATTGCAGATAACTCAAATTAGGACACTTGTGGAGGATCGCGACAATGAATCTAGATTCTAATAGCAACTCACCAATCGTGCCCAACTCCAGTTCAGTGAGGTGAGAGAAGACTGGGAGAAAGTTAAGAAGAGCCGGTCTCCCATAAAGAAGCTATATAAAAAAGCCAAAAGATATGAGAAGGTCAAGACTGCCATGTCAAATTCAGAATAATCAGAAAGCACTATGAAATAGATGCATCAGACATGGACCTTAGCGGGATTAAATAAAGCCAGACGTTTCACACTTGAAAGATTCTTCAAGAGCTTATATTCATTGTAAGCACGGTGATGATGATGAGGCGATCCAGACACGAAGAGATCAGACATGTAGAGATCAGACATGCAGAGATCAATATGCGCCACAACTATAGCTTATATTCTCTCTCTTCCTTTCCTCTTTCGGTTGGAGGGAGCAATGACAATTCTGATCGTTAGGGGATATTGCTTTACTGTAAGGAAACTAGCACAAAATGATCTGCATTTCTTAGTAGATTAAGGGCATGGAATCTGCTGGGAGACCCGGTGTATTAATAATAAGCATGGGATCTGCTTCAGGTCTTTATCCCATGTACACTGATCCTATCTACTCTGGCTCAAAAGGTTAGTTCTCAGTTATTGCCTCCTTTCATTTTTCAATTTCAATTCTATTTCCCCAGCTACATATACCTGATGGAATTCCTGCGCAAGTATCCCTCTGGAGTACCACCTTTTTAACTATTAAGAGACTATATAACACTGCAGGCAGGCAGTGTCGTCTTGTTTACCAGATCACTTGCACCAGACAAACGCTGATGAATTCACATCAGTGTACTTTGTCTCAAGGTGCTGTATTGACTTATAAGGTTTCGTCATGCGATGTACTAGTGTAATTAAAACTCAAGAAGATTGTTCCTTTTGATTGTTTATCTCGTGCTGTTTTAAAGTCTTCAACACTTGACGTAGGTACTTTTAGTGACATGATTATTCATCTTCCTTTTTGTTTTTTCCCCTGAAGTGCTTGATCAGTTAAAGATTCATTTTTCCGCTCTCAAGTCCAGATTTGTTGTGGGTGGGACTATCGTCTTCATGAAGCTCAAATCTTGCCTGGATTTATCTGAATTTTGCCCATCATTAGTCTTAATTTCAAGCAAGGCTATTATCATGGCCCAGAAATTTCTGTGGACCTTATGGAATATATGACTCTTCCTCTGATGTTCAATAGTGTCATCCTCTAGAGGTGATCTCTCCAAATACTCGTTCTAAATCAGGGAAGACAATTATTTTGCAAGTTGATCTTCACTGCAGAAGAAGCTTTGTTGTCCTGCTGTGTTTCTGCATGTTGAATAACACCTTATGAACTAAATTCATCATGGAGACTGAGAAACATTATTCTACCGTGAATACCTAACATAGTTTCGTGTTGGATATGTCTGATTCCTTACACCTTGTTTTTGGAGCAGAAAGCAGAAAAATATGTAATCTGGAGCTGGAAAGATTTGTGTCTGAAAAGAGTTGTAATCTGGAATTGATTTATGAAAGGAACTTCAAGATAGCATTGCTAGGATATGGAAAAGTACTTGGTCTTTCGAGGAAAATAAACTGTACTAGCAGTTGTACTTGGTCCCTTCAGGATGTGAAATAATAAACTAATCTTAGCAAGTCTATCTTTCTCCAAATTCTCGCTTTTTATTTCCTTCAGACTGGTCATTTGTTCCATTGGGAGACGCTTTCGGTTATGTGAAAAATTAATATTGTTAAATGTATTAAAACTCATTTATTGAACTGTAACAAAGTAACAATCTGACGGTGGTTTTTCAGTCTTTATATGCTTATTAATTATATACAATAAAAAGTGCGGGGCAAATCAATTTGGTAGTTGAGCAGTGTTAATTTCTCCATCATTGTACTTGCAACCCTATAAGTGACATTTGAGTGTATCCATCACTTAGGAATTTTGGCAAAACTAATCCAGCCAGATTTTTATATTTTGTTATAGCATTTACTATTTTATCTAATGGATTGTTCATTGCGAAATATTGTTATTTATTGGACTAATCAATAAGACTTCAACATGGAAAAAAGAATAGAATTGTACTAAATTGATGACACATAGATGTTATAGGTAGTGTTTGACATGAAACTTTTATGTTAAAATCTTGACATTGTTTTGGAGAGGGCCATTTGCTTTCATGTTAAAATTTTGACATTGCAACTCTTATTTTTGCAATTGCAAACATTAATTGTGAAAAATAATTCACTAAGAATAAGAGGTACTAAAATATAAAACAAACGAGGACAGATATCTAACAACAATTAATGTACTGTTGAAGAAAGCACCGCCTTCTCTCTCTTCTAGAATTCTCTCCATATTTCTCAGCCGTACATTATCAAAGAAAAATCAACCCACACCACCTCCAGCCTTCTCTAGAATACTCCATCTAGTTGTTAAGAAATAATAAGAGAAATTTGTAGTAGAAGAATGTGTCATCTAGTTGTTAAGAAATAATAAAAGAAATTTGCAGTAGAAGAATGTGGAAGGTGAGGAAGTTTGTTGAGGCATCCACTTTGGCCGCCTATATAAAGTGGCAAGGGCTTCGTGTTTCGGATGTGGAGTAAAAAGGGTTCCCTGGAGGAAAAATTGTGGTTTGCCAAAACATTGAGCAAGACTTGCAAATTGGTCATCCCATGGCATATCAGACTCTGATTGTTTTTTTTTTTTTTGTTGTTGCTGGAGGAACCGGCTTGCAGCCGATAGCCGCGCCGTAAACCCCCAGGTGACACTTAAGTAGGAGGACCCATCACCCCTAAGTCACACTTAATACACCTAGCGCCTCCCCTGGGTTTTGAACCCTTCACCTCTTCGTTGAGAATCAGTAGAGTCTTATCCAGTGGAGCCACCGCGGCCAGTGGTATCAGACTCTGATTGTTCCTTCTCAATTTTCAGATGAAAGATTTATGTGATAGTAAGGCATATTAGCTTACTCAACATATCGCTTCAGATGAAGATAATTACACCAAGATCAATAGTTCTTGAGAAGTTTTTCCATCATAATTTTATTGGTAAACCATTGGAAGATCAAGTTATAATATGATTTGACTATGATATGATTCCATCATCGAAAGATTAGATTAGAGTATGATTTGATTCTGAGAGTGACTTCCCGTCTGATTCTCCGGTTGCATATGTCCAAATTGCAAAGTCGAGAAGTTTAATCTTTGAAACCCAGACATGATGATTTTATTGGTCGTTGGAAAAAAATTAGCTGAAGGTTGGTGCTCATGCCAAGGAGTCTGCACATGCTGCACTAGATTAGTAAAACACTGTTAGCGCATCTCAATGGATGTTTATGTGAATTACAGCCAACAATTAAAAATATTAATTGCCTAATTTTAGGATTTGATCCAAGTTCTTCAATCAATGAATCGTCACGAAAAGATGGTTCTTAATAGTCTATCTAAGTCTAAAGCAACAGCACCACCCTCAGTAGTACGTGAGAGTCCAGCAGGAAACATAGGAACAAGAGACGACTGGCAGAACATAAAGAAACATTAGCACCTCAGAGAGAGCCTTTCACTTGAAACAATAGAGCTTCCCTATTACCAAATTCAACAGGAAAAAGGAAGAAAAAAAAAAGGTAGCCAACCAAAGGAACTTCCTCTTAATTTTTTCAAAATTTACATGAGATAACATAGACATGTATAAGTGATACTTTGGTAGCTTTTATAAAGGATGCATTGGTCCCATGCATATGCGAAAGTGAAATAAATCAATCCACAGATAACAATCAACATGGGATAGAAAAGCAGGACAGTCAATTTACAAAAGTCACACTTTATAAACAGCTCGAGTTTATATACACAACTAGTCTATAAACGAGGGCCTAACTCCAAAAAAGAAGAACCACTGAGCCATCTAGGGCGCGCATGACAAAATTTCTGTTCCAGAAATTGATTTCTGGCCAGAAATTGATTTCTTGATTTCTATTCCCCGGACAGGTTTCTGAGCAAAGAAACCCGTTTGATAACGACTCAAAATTTCTATTTCTGGAACAAAAATCCGTTTGATAACAGAATAAAATTTTAATTTCTAGGAATAGAAATTGATTAGATGACAACATAGGAAATCCTCAAATACAAAATAATAGTCGAAATAATACTAATACATTACAAAAGTTGAAAATACAATTTCATGGAATTTCCTATTACATGTGTTTACGTTTCGTATTACGTAATATTTTCTTTCGAAAAATAAACGATGTTGCAAAAAAAAATCAATTGAAATTCAATTGTAGTGAATATGTCATTATGTTTTTGCCGAAATTGATTTACATTAATCAAATAAGTCTAATGATAGCCATGATTATAATAGTCTAATCTCCTAAAAAAGTCCTAACTTCAAGTCTAATTCCAATTTCTTTCCAAATTTTGTTAAAAAAAATCCTCACCATGTTCAAAAATTGTCACCAATTTTTTTCAAAATTATCAACACTAGGATTATTTAAAAATTCATTATCAAAATCTGTATTTTCATCAATACTCTTACAAGAACAACGGATTCCTTATTAGATCTCTTTTCCTTATAAAAGAAAAATTGGATGAAACCCTAATGATTTGACCCCTTTTTACCGTCTCAATATGAAGTTTATGAATAAAAAAATAGTTAGCTAGATAGAGCCGTTGTCTGGCATACTATGGAAGAGTAGGTGAAGAAAGACTCATTAGATATGAATGTGGCAAGTTGACTATTACCATGCGTGAAATCTCTTGCGTGCAACAAATGATGCCTTGTTCATTCAATTCCCACCATTTGGCCCAATGGTTAAGATTTTCAATCACTATTGATTGAAATGATTATATTAAAAAATTATTAAAATATTTTGGACTAAATTAACTATTTCTATTTCTATTTCAATATTAGTGATCTAAAATATTTTGGACTAAATTGAAAAGTTGAGAAAAAAAATTTCTATTTCTTTCGAAACCGAGAAGCTAAAAATTTTAGCTTCGATTTCTTCGATTTCTCTATTTCGGAATAGAAATCTGTTTTTGAAATAGAGAAATCGATTGCGTTACCAAACGGATTGCTCCAAACCCGTTTCGAGGAACGAGAGAAACGAGAAAATCGAGAAACAGAAATTTTATCATGCGCACCCCTAGGCACTAGACTCCTCATCCATAAGCTTAAGGGCTTCGGATCCACCACGACACCATCAGGGGTGATGGTTTAGAGTTATGAGAAGTTCAGAAGAAAATTGCAACGAATAAAGTTGAAAAGAGTTAAGGAAAGAGAAAATTACACACGAGATTTATAGTAATTCGGCTTAGATCAAGGCTATATCCACTCTCCGTAAGTGAATGCTTATTTCAGTTGACGATTGCCAAGTCAGGTACTTGGTATTGCTATTGTTGGGAATAACGGATCCTCGAAAACCGGATTCGACACTAAATCGAACCCCTAAATCAATGCGGAAGACGAAGCCCAGGAAATACACGTATCACTGATCGTAAAGTACACCACGGATTCGAGTGTACCTTGTTAGCCACAGATTAGACACTGACGCCGATAGGAGGAAGAAAATCTGGCCCTGTTCGATTCGATGAAGCCTTGAAGGGAAGAAAAACGTCGCTTTGCCTTACTGTTTTTCTATTTGGGAGAGAGAGAGCGTGAGAAGAAAAGATGTATGTTTGTTTTCTATTTCCAATAGACGCCATCTCTCTCTCTCTCTCCTCCCTTTTATACCTTCCCCCATCCACGGGCCCTATTCCCATGGGTTGGGCTTTTTGGGCCCAACTTGGGCAGACGGGCCTTAAACCCATCTCATATAAAACCATCATCTCCCACTCGCACATGGTGGGCCGAACAGTATTCTCTTTACCTCTCTTCAACATTCATACCAGTGAATAATCCGTACGACCAGCATACTTTGAGAGCTCGTTTCTATACATATGTTAGGAATATATAGCAGCTCATAATGGACGTCACACTCCGAGTAGATTTAGTATGCAGTACCCTAGATCGATCGATCACATCTATATCTCTCTTGATCTCTTTTAAACAATGATATATATATATATATATATATATATATATATATATATATATATATATTGTATTCACAATTATAATTATCACAAAGACAGTCATAATTGGTCGACCGGTGAATACAAAACTGTAATGTGATTCTCCAAAATCGATCTTTCTCTTCCCTTCAAACTCTCAATTTCAGTTCGGCTTGCTTTTCTAGAAATGCCCCATTAGATCGAATCATCTCATGACCATTGGCAACACCCTAAGATAGCAAACACTAAATAGAAATCTTGAGAATAAGTAAGAGTCATGAGGGGACTAAAAATTGAGGAACTCTTTTCCTCAAGAGTTTCACACGTCATAAAAGTTGAGATCAAACTTTTTGCCACTCTTATTGGTCATCTCATGCATACGTAGTATGAAATACGTATTAAGGTATTAACTCCTTTCCCATGGAGCGTATGCCTACACCTTTCAATACCGTACAGATGATAGTTCAAACATACCCAATATCTAACTTGAGTTCACGTATCTACTCATTCACAAAATTCATTAGAACTCACATCTGGTATTTTAGACAGATAAAGTAAAATATGTGGGGTATTTTACTTTCGGACATCGTAAGTATTATGTCCTCATCTTAACACTTAGTTAATGCGACATACGTATTTTAAGCTTGAGCTCTCGATTATCACCTAGATAATAAGCTTAAAATTAGTCTTATCTCTATTTATCACACAGTAAACAGAGGTGATTACCCGTGTGAGTGGGCTAATCTTTTATCTGTCCGACATACTTCTCAACTTAAAATAATGCACTGAGCATTAAGATGCATAAAGATCATACAAAGATTCATAGGCATTAATCAATGAAAAACAAAATTTCATAAATGTGAACAACTCAGGGAAATTATAATTCAGTACATCAGCCTCTACGCAATCTTAGAGATTTTATATGACCACAAAACACATCTCTAGGTATTGGCTTTGTCACAGGATCCGCTACCATTCTATGCGTAGATATGTACTGTAAGTTCACATCCTTTCATGCAACCATATCTTTTACAAAGTTATACTTGGTATCTATATGTTTGGTCTTGCTATGATACTTTGGATCTTTGGTGTACGTTATAGCTACTTGGCTATCACAGTTAACCAACAATGGATTTGCAACTTTCTCATTAATACCTAAACGATCCAAAAATCTCTTAAGCCAAACTCCTTCTTGTACCGCTGCTGATAATGCCATGAATTCAGCTTCCATCGTGGACAAAACTATACACGTTTGCTTCTTACTGCTCCATGATATAGCGCCATTGTTCAGTAAGAAAGCAAATCCAGAGGTAGATTTTCTTTCATCTAAATCTCCTCCTCAATCAGCATCTGAATAGCCTTTAAGTCGCAGATCCTTTCCTTGATAATTCAACTTGTAATCAGCAGTTCCCTTCAGATATCTTAGTATTCTCTTGACGGCCTTCCAATGTGCTGGACCTGGATTGGATTGGTATATACTCACCATTTCAACTGCAAAACATATGTCGGGTTTTGTACACATCATAGCATACATCAAGCTCCCAACAACACTAGCATAAAGAACATGTTTCATTTGTTCATTCTCTTGTGGAGTCCTTGGACACAGTCTATGGCTCAATCCTTCACCTTTTGCAATAGGAGTGTCTATGGGTTTACAGTCTTGCATACGAAATCGTTCAAGAACCTTATTTATATATGTTTCTTGCGAAAGAGACAACGACCTCTTGAGATCTTAACTCCAAGAATATATGCAGCCTCACCCATATCCTTCATCTCAAAGTTGGAAGACAACGAACTCTTGACAGTCTTAACAAACTCCATATTGCTTCCGGTAATAAGTATATCATCAACATATAATGATATGATCACAAACTGATCATTGGATCTTTTGATATATACACAGTGATCCTTATCAATCATCGTAAAATCATATGCCATTATAGCATTATGAAAACGTATATACCATTGTCTTGATGACTGTTTAAGACCATATATCGACCTCAAAAGTTGACATACTTTTTCTTCTTGGCCTTTCACTATGAAACCAGCAGGTTGTTCCATATATATTTCTTCCTCTAATTCTCCATTGAGGAAAGCAGTCTTTACATCCATTTAATGTAATTCAAGATCCAAACTTGCCACTATTGCCAAAATAATGCGAATCGAGGTAAATCTCACTACAGGAGAAAACGTATATTCATAATCAATTCCTTCCTGTTGATTATACCCCTTCGCCACAAGGCGGGCCTTATGCCTTTCTATCGAGCCATCAGTCTTTCGCTTTATTTTGAGAACCCACTTGTTTCCAATAGTTCTGCGTCCTTTTGAAAGATCAACCAGTTCCCAGACTTGGTTTGATTTCATTGACTCAATTTCCTCTTCCATTGCATGAATCCATTTTTCCTTACTAGGGCAATTCAGAGCCTCATTAATATTTCTCGGTTCATCCTCATCTTGTGGAGCAACCATAAAAGTTTCTCCTTCAATGTCAAAACGTCGACGGGGAATACTTTGGTGACTTGTTCGCCGTATGGGAGATTGTACACTTTGCACATCATTCCCCATCATGCTCCCACTTGGATTAGATAATGATGACGTCATCTCATCATGTGGTTACAATTGATCACTTCTCATATTACTCCCACTTGGACGAACTCCATTAATATCATTATCTTGATCCAAGGTTTCAAATAGGGAATAATCTTCACTTATTTCGCCCTTCTTAGGAAATTCATCCTCTAAGAATGTGACATCTCGTGATTCAAATTCAGTTATACTCCCACTTTCCTTCTCACCTATGAACACATACCCTTTTGAGTGTTCTGAGTATCTTATGAAAATACTCTTCTTTCCTTTGGGACCCAATTTCCTAAACTTGTGAGAGGACTCATGTGTATAGGCAGCACAACCCCATGGCTTAAGAAAACTTAAGTTCGGTTTTCTACCTGTCCATAACTCATATGGAGTGGAAGTAACTGATTTGAAAGGCACCCGGTTAAGTATATAGGCATCAGTTAACAATGCATCACTCCAAAAGGTGATAGGTAAGTTAGCATGCGCCATCATGAACCTAACCATTTCCAGTAGGGTTATGTTTCTTCTTTCCGCAATACCATTTTGTTGAGGAGTATACGGAATAGACAATTGTCTTTCTATTCCTTTTTCATCGCATAATTTTTTGAACTCATCAGATAAATATTCTCGACCTCGATCATATCTCAATGCTTTTATTTTCTTGTCTAATTGATTCTCTACCAGGTTCATAAACCTTTTGAAACAACTTATTGCTTTAGATTTATGAGAAATCAAATAGACATATCCAAATCGAGTATAATCATCAATAAATGTGATGAAATAAACAGCCTCATGTCTTCCTCTCACATTCATTGGACCACAGACATCAGAATGGATTAAATGCAGAGGAAATTCAGCTCTTTTACCTTTCCCAAATGGTTTCCTTGTCGTTTTCCCTTCTAGGCAATGCTTACATATGGGCAAATCGACTTTTTTAATGTTGCCCAATAAGCCCTCTTTGACTAGTCTATTCATACGTTGTTGGCCAATGTGACCAAGTCTAGCATGCCACACATTCACATCATTATCATATGAATTAGGAGACGTGATAAGGGAATAACAAACATTTGCATTGACATACTCAATATCTAATACAATGAAACCATCCAGAAAATAACCACAACCATAGTAGTTTGTATCCAAATACAAATCTACACCTCTATTATGGAAGTTCATATTAAAACATAGTCTAACCAATACTAAAACAGACAATAAATTCTGACGAATCTCCGGAGCATACAATATATCATGTAAGAATAAAGTGTGTCCACCACGCATATTCAGTTGGCATGTGCCAATTCCTTTCACTTCAGCTCGGGAGTTGTTTCCCACATAAATCTACTTAGTTCCAGTTGGTACTCGTCGGAATTTCACAAAGGATCCTTTATCCTTCGCTACATGGTTTGTCGCTCCTGAATCTACAGTCCACAAAGGATTAGACTCAGTCAAGAATACAGAACTCGACACAAAAGTAAAGTTCTGAAAAGTATAATGCGTGTTTACCTTCTTTGGCTCACGACAATTGCGAGCATAGTGACCCTTCTTGTCACAATTGTAACACCTCACCCTTGACATTTTCTTCACTTGAGGACGTTTTCCTCTCTTGTGTTGGTTAACTTTTGATTTTTTGCAACAAGGACTTGATCCTTTGCAATCTCACATATTGAACGAATCAATACGCTTGCGCTTAGAGCTCAAAGCCCTTTTTGAGCTAGGACCAGCATTGTAAATGTCTACTTTCGACTCAAATGCCGTTAGACGGTCCTCTACTAGCTCAAGGTGGCGCACGGCATCCTCAAGATCTTCCATAATATGGTCAAGAGCTTCTAGTGCTTCTTGCTTTTCCAACACATATTGGACTTTCATGTGCCAAATTTCATAGTTGTCACCATTGAGCTTTTCACCTTTGTTCAGCTCGGCAACTATGCTCTTTGTGGCTGAAGCCATTGATTTAAACACATCAGACATATGCACGAATTATTAATGCCTATCATTTATGCATCCCTTTTTATATAGACCAATCATATTAATGAATAATTTCAAGTAAGGCTTCAAAATCAAAAGGTCACTACGTTTCCAATTATCCTCCAAAAATCCTAACTTAAAGCTATCATTAATATGATTGTCATATGAAAAATCAATTCTATGAAGCTACAAAAACTTCTAAAACTACTCACAGCTAATTACCTACAGCAACCAGCAATAACAGAAAGCAACAGATAATTGACATACAATTAAAAAATAATAATGCTTTCAATTAATACAACTATACATTACACTAAGCAATATATACAAAGAAAAATATCAACATAGAAAGAGATATTCAACCATAAAAACATCTCATAACTAATCTAAGAAATAAATAGGGAATGTCCCTTCTAATCTATTAGTCAAAATATCTGAGAAATTTGAAGGCACATTTGCCAACCATGGATAAACTTTTGGAGAGCTTTCATGTCGCCTCCAAGGCGCATTCAGTCTGCGCCATGTAGCGCTCAATCTAAGGGTTGAAGTTTTGGCCAACTCAATCCTATAGTACTCTCTTACAAAAGCTTCCACTAGCCTCCTATAATTCGGGACCACGTTGACCTCCCATAGCCGATCTAACACTGCTTGCCATTCAGGTGGAAGAGTGTTCATCAAAGCCGACACATTCTCAAAATCCGGCATAAGATAATCATTCCAGATGATTTCTTTTATCATCTGATTGACCCTGACCACATGTGATACTAAATCACCGTCATGCCACCGATAATCAGCTAACTCTGTCATTAGCCTTTTAAGTCTTGCAATTCCCTCGTCCGTTCTCGGGATTGTAGGTATCCTTGCATAACGCATCATAGTTCCTGCAACAAATGTAGAACTAAAAATGGATTACTTATAATCCATAATGTACAAAAGGGAAAATATATAATTTTTCCGTAATTCACGCAACAAATGTAGAATAAAAAAAATGGATTACTTATAACCCACATAGGCATGACTGAAAAAAAAAGAAACAAATTCCCTTTTTTTTTTTGGGTCAACGGTCAACGGTCGTCGGTCAACGGTCAACGGTCAGGTCGTCGGTGGTCGGACCGGTTGGACCGGACGGACCAGTCAGACGAACCGACCGGCACGTGTCGCGTGCGTGCGTGGGCTGACGTCATGCAGACGTCACCCGCACGTGCCGCGCGAGTGAGTAGGCTGACGTCACGCAGATGTCAGCCGACACGTGCGCGGCATGCGCCAGCTGGTCGGGTTGGGTGGCCTTCGAGTCGGGTCGGGTCGGGTCGCTGGCCGGTGATCGCCCAACCAACGGTCGTTGGCGATGACGTCATCGGTGACGTCATCCCAGCGGTTATCGACCGTTGGGTGACGTCATCACGTGACGTTAGCACGCGTCGGTCTGCGGACCGGTGAGTGCCGGTTCACCAGCCGTCGGCGTGCATGTGCCAGTTCGCCACCGGCGCGTGTGGCGCACGCGTTGGCGAAGCCAGCGTTTCTAGGCGTGTCGCGCCCACGTGCAGCGCCTTCTGGCCGCGCGTGTGGGCGCGTGCGGCGTCGCCCGGCGGTGCGCGACATGTCACCGAACTCGTCTCGGCGACCTCTTTCATCCAGTGCCTTCAGAAATTGATTTTGACTTACGGAAACTAAGAAAAAAGGATGAATAGTGCTCGAGTGTCGGGATTTCTCGCCCCGATCCGTACGGCCGAATTACTTTCACGAAAAATCAATCAAAAAAACATCAAATTGATCGGGAAAAACGTGAACTAGGGCTCTGATACCAATGTTGGGAATAACGGATCCCCGAAAACCGGATTCGACACTAAATTGAACCCCTAAATCAATGCGGAAGACGAAGCCCAGGAAATACATGTATCACCGATCGTAAAGCACACCACGGATTCGAGCGTACCTTGTTAGCCACAGATTAGACACCGACGCCGATAGGAGGAAGAAAATCTGGCCCTGTTCGATCCGATGAAGCCTTGAAGGGAAGAAAAATGTCGCTTTGCCTTACTGTTTGTCTATTTGGGAGAGAGAGAGTGTGAGAAGAAAAGACGTACGTTCGTTTTCTATTTCCAACAGACTTCATCTCTCTCTCTCCTCCCTTTTATACCTTCCCCCATCCACGGGCCCTATTCCTGTGGGCCGGGCTTTTTGGGCCCAACTTGGGCAGACGGGCCTTAAACCCATCTCATATAAAACCATCAGCTATGATTTCTCCAAAAAGGTGTACGATTAAATAACCCCAAGCCAAGGTGATAAAGAAGAACCTAGATGTGATTTGACAAACAGGTCACAAGCACAAACAGGTCACAAGCATAAACGCACTATAACATCAATTTCAAATCTCTGTTACTTTTCTCCAAAGCAAAGTAATATTTTCACCTTTTGCAAATTATTGGGGTCTATGTCTAAATTCTAACTTCACTCGTGACGTGTCATTGCTCAAGGGCCTTAATATTTCTCCAAGTCCAAAACATTAAGTCAATTAGCTGAATCAGCCGCTTTCTTGATAGCCGAATGGAGATGTAAACCACCATGAGTTGTGTTTGTTCATGTTGAAACTCCATTACTGAATGAACGATGTCATCTAGCCTAAAAAAAATTATCCTCAAGAGCATGGCCATGGCATGCAAGGTCGTCCCCAGCATGGTCGGGCCTTGGTAGGTGAGTTGCAATTTGTTCCCTTACTGTATTTTTGGTTGGTCTGTGATAATTAGGTTAATTGTGAGCCTTGGTCTATATACAATGGGAGGACCCGACCTTCGCATTATTTCTGCTCCTAAAGCCGAGCTACGCACTTGGTGAGATAAGCTGGACTAGAATGGCCGTGATCTCGTGCAATCCCATGTAGGACAGTTGCTCACCCTGCTGGGAATAGAAGTTCATTGCAGCGTTATCCGAGCATTGGCGCATGTTTGGTGTCCCAAAACCTCCACCGAGATTGTTTGCTTTAAGAATGTCAAGAAACTTCAAATGGTAAAATACTCCTCTTATTGCGCCCATCTATTATTAGTTGTTTTGTTGCTCCAGGACTATGTTTCTGGCCATTGAGGTATGCGTGCTATTGTAGTTCTTACAGATCATATCTATCGCTTGATAGGTTTTTGGCCTATTGTCATTCATAGAGCAAATCTTCATAGTTTAGTGAGAAGTTCCTGCGATCAACATTGAAACTAGAGGCAAAAGATCTTATACGGACAGAATACGGGATATCGAATCTCCGACAAATCCTCAAGCCACTCTTTTGATGCTTGGAAGGTGGATATTATACGTCTCTTGCCACTTTCATCACACATATATACATACATATAAAATAAATATTGTTAATATCTGAGAAAGGTTTGTCTTCGCTTTTTTGTTTTGTAAATGCAGATATATGGGACAGAAGATATTGCGGGAGAGAGCTTCCAACAGGGTGAAAATCGTGAAAGAGACGATACAAGGTGAATATGTTTTATTTTCACTATGGTCATGGAAGTGCTCTCAGGGATCATTCTTTAGCAATCCTCGAGGCCTGATTTCAAATTCTTCTGGAGGTGCAAGGCAGTGGGTCTTTCACATCTCTTCTTTGCAGATGATGTCTTCCTTTTTTGTGAGGCGCACCTTCCTACGGCGACTCTCCTTAAGGAAGCTCTAAATATATTTTCCTCTTGGAGTGGCCTTCGTCCTAACTCGTGCAAGAGTGAAATTTTCTTGGCGGGTGGCAATCCCTCCCTAAGGAATAATATTCTATTGGAGTTGGGCTTTCGAGAAGGAAGCCTGCCAGTTCGGTACCTGGGGGTTCCCATTATCACTTCGAGAATCAATAAAGCAGACTGTTGTACCCTGGTCAATCGCATCACTGCAAGGGTTCAGTCTTGGACCCACCGTTTCCTCTCTATTGCTGGTCCGCTTCAGCTTATCAGGTCAGTTCTTCATGCTATACAAGCCTACTGGGCTAGTGTATTTGTTTTACCTTTAGCTGTGATGGAACAAATAGAGAAAATATTTAGACAATTCCTATGGAAAGGTCCGGACCTAGGCAGGGGTGGTGCTAAGGTAGCCTGGGATGACGTTTGCCTTCCAAAGGATGAAGGAGGGCTAGGTGTTAGGAGGCTCCAAGATTGCAATAAAGCCTCCATGCTAAAGCATATTTGGATCTTGTTCTCCGACAAGGAAGCGCTATGGTGTAGATGGATCCACTCCGTGTTCTTAAAAAACAAGAATTTTTGGGTTGCTAGGAAGCCAACATCTGGATCCTGGGCCTGGAAGAGCTTGTTGACCTTAAGAAGGAATTTCAGGATGGCCTTCTACTGGAAAATTGGCGATGGCCAAACAACCTCTCTGTGGTTTGACAACTGGCACCCTAGAGGGCCCTTGAACCTGTTCTTTTCAGACTCTCTTATCTATAGCTCATGGCTCTCTAGACAAGCTTGTGTTGCTAACCTCTTCTCAGATGCTGGCCAAGCTCTTAGGTTGGTGCTTCAATCGTGGGGGCAACCTCTTCCGACCCTGACGAATGACCCGGATCGTTGCTGTTGGCGAGAAAGCTCTTCGGGCCAATTCACTATGGCATCGGCGTGGAACTTCATCAGGAAGAAGAGGACGCGGGTCCATTGGTACTCCTTTGTATGGGACAACGCCATAGTGCCTCGATATCAACTCAATCTTTGGCTCATGGCCAAACGTAGGCTTCCAACTCAGGACCTCCTTTTGGCCTATGGTATTATTGGAAATGCTGCCTGTGCGTTTTGCAAGAATGTGCTTGACTCTCTTGACCACTTGTTTTTTGACTGCTGTGTCACGGCTAGCGTTGCTTTCTTTTGGGCGTCCAGATGCAATTTACCTTGGCGCAACAGAGGTTGGGGGGAGAATTTCAGATGGGCAATTACCTATTTGATGGGGAAAGATTTCTATAAGTGCATAGCCCGTTTTTCATTTGGCGCGTTGTGTCATATCATTTGAAAAAATAGGAATGACATCATCTTTAGAGACCAGCCTCTCTCTATTCCGGCCATTAAGAACCACCTCTTTAAAGTGGTTCGAGACAAGGCTATCACCTTCAGGAACGTCGAAGACAATTTCAGAAACAGAAGGCTGCAGAGAAGTTGGAGTCTAGACCCGATTATTTTCAATGGGGACCCGTAGGTCCTTGATCAGACAATGGCCTCCTCTTTGCTTTTGTCTCTGCTTGTTAGCTGGTCGAGCTAGCCGTGCTTAGTTTGGCCTTGTTGTTGTTGTTGCTGTGCCGCCTCTGCGGCTTTTGCATCTCGTCACCCTTCCACTTCTTTTGTTACTACATTTGGAGTGCAAGTTACTGGTGTCGAGATCTTTTTGTACATTTGGCTTTTCTCAATATATATCTTACCTTTACCAAAAAAAAGGTGAATATGTTTTATTTAGCGGGAGGAGGAACAACATACACGGCGCACAGCTGATTCAGCTCGACTCCCCCGAGAATTCACCGGAATTAGAAGACGGGTCGTCGCTGCTTGCAGCGGGGAAGCTCCGCGAGCTGAGCAGCCCCCGAGCACACTGATTGGCGAATGCCCCCTTCTTAATTTGCCTGACATTAATTTCAGCAGAACAAAAGCAATAACAGCAACAAGATGAACCCTTCTCTGAGAGAGATAGAGAGCTTCCGTTCTGGATATTCAGTTGAGAAAATAATCATGTTGTGGCAATCCTCTCAACCACATTTCGTAACAGATCCAGATCAATATGAAATGAACCGCTAGAAGAGTGCTTTGAATTGCTCTACTTGTAAACTCCCTTATGTGTACATCCAATTCATCTAGGTATTCCCGTATGCCAAAGTTCAATGCCAGTATTGCCGTCACCTTGATCCTTGCTATAGTCAATGTCATGTTTTTATAACTCCCTTGAGTTTTCCTAGCTTGATAAATCTTCCTCACCCATCTCACTGTAATATGGATTGGAAATGTGTGTAGCATTTTGAGAAAATAATAATGGATGTATAATAGTTTGAATAATATGAAAGTTTGAGCTCTTGACCCTTTGGTGAAAGGCTATTATGCCATGATCAGAGCCTTGCATGATTAGTCTCAATAATTTAAGAACAACTATGGCCAGTTTTTGGGTACTTCATAAGAAACCACAATCATCAATTTCAGAAGAGAACCCCAAAAAAGCAACATTGAAAAATATTGGGATCGATATAAATTGCAAAAACGCATAAGGCCCGGACCGAAATCATTTGAGGCGGGGAGTAATGGTTCAACTTAAGCCTAAATTTTCTCACACAAATTTTTTTAATAATCTAACCTATGATTAGAAGATAATTAATAGGAGCTCACTCAATAATGCATAAATCTTCATTTAACCAACCAAATTTAGAGATCTTCGTCATGGATTATATGCTTCGGTTTACTGATAATAAATCAAAATTTCATGGTTGGAGAAAAAGCGGTTAACGTATGATGTTGGGGGTTCAGACATTTAAAACTCAACTTGTAGCAGCAACCTTAAAAAATATTATGTGTGAAAGTGGGATAAAAAAGACAAGGAATCGATCTCATTTTTTCCCTTACGCATCCACATCCTACGTCGCTGTAAAAAGCAGCTTAGGGAGGCTTTCGTTTTCAAGCCATAATGATGCCGTTCTCTTGATAGTATGGAGAAAATTTTTCTTTAATGTGCAAGAGACAGGAAAAAAAGAAGAAGAGAAAGTACGGAGAAAATTCTTCTTTTTCCTATTTCTTGTTTTTTCAATGGGTACTGGGTAAGTTGGGTAAGGTCGTTTGTCGGTGTGCATGCACTCTGCACATACTGCGCAGGGTACCCAAAGACAGCTGTATCACTTAAAGCGATCAACCTGTGCACAGTAAAAGGACGATCCTGGGATTTTCTTTCCTTCCGCTTATTTTTCTTCAATTTTTTTGGGGGTTTACTTTGGCAAGTTTTCGTTTTCTTTTTTCTTTTTCTTCTTCATTAATTTTTATCCAACATGTTAGGAGTGAATATAATCCAAGTGAACTGGGAGTCGCCCGTTAAGGATCAATTATGTAAAATTGAAATCGAGATCCATTCATTGATTTCATAGATTCATCAAGGAATTGAACTGTTAATATGATTCAATTCTCAAGTGAGTTCATGAAATCGGTCCCATCAAGTTTCATGCACGTAGCAATTTGATTCTCATGTGGATCCATACAATCAGTCTCATTAAGTTTCACGCATTTGGCATAATATTTTTGAGCAAGACAAAGTAAAGAAAAAAATAAAGAACTTTCATATTCTTAGTTGTAATATTAGCAAAAAATAAACAACTTTCATATTCTTAGTGTTAATATTAGCAAAAGATTGAACTCTTTTTAAAAGTTGAGAATCAAGGCCATAACGAAGGAGAAGAAGAGTTCAGTGATGGGCATGGGTAAAAAAGTGTCATCATGACACCCAATGAAGATTGAAGAAAAAGTGTAGAATTTATGTAATCGCGCGCCTATAGCGGTGATACGACATTATGTAATTCCTAGTCCTATCACAATGCAACATTATTTGAGTGGAAGCCGATTATCGCATTATTTTTCTTAGTAGTTATTCTTTCAGTCAGGCAAGTAGGCACGACGATTATATACTTGATTGTCACCGACTATCTATAATTTATCTCGCAAAATTTTCATTTGAAAACCACCCTAAAAATTCAAATCCAGAGATTTCATTCATACAGTATTTTTGTTTTTTATTTTCACGAATGATTTATTTCCATCATCTTGTGATTTAAGCCTTTTAGCAAGTGGCTTCGCTTATCTCTCTATTATACGATAAAACAATAACATTGATCCTTAGTTTTCTTTTTAATTGAAGAAGCACATTGTTCTAATCCATCTAATTACAAAATTGTACTAGGATTTGAGTTAGGTTCCCTCTGCTGCAAAATTTGATGTTTGTTTGCCAGAAAAAAAGGAGGGTGAGTTGGGCCTTACGCAGATCCATCGAGGGAATAGAGCTGTTCTTATGAAGCCAATATGGATGTTCCTCGTTTAGGAGCTGGCTCATTATGGATTTTGCTTGGATCAAGGCATGCTACAAAAGCATAAAAGCTTCGGGCAGATGAATTCCTCTGCTTCATTTGGAGGAAATTTTTTGAAATTGAGGGGTGATATAAAACCTTTGATCCAAAAAGTTGTAGGTGATGGGGAAAACATATTCTCGCAAGGTCTCATCCCTGGCATCATACGGGTTCTTTGTTGGAATGTACTGCTAAATTTATTCATGCCTCAGGGCTGTCTTTGCAAACACTTCGAATCACAATCCCCTGACACTTTTCAAACTTAAGCAACAAAATTTTCCTATTCTTGCCTAGCTAGACCATTTAGATTTATCAAAGTCTCGATTCACGCATGCAGATCGTCCATGCACCAAGCGTGTGCTGATTCGTCGAATGCTTTAGAACGAAGGCATGCAAGCAAATTATTTGCTTTCCATGGTTTTTCTTTGTTTCGTCAACTTATAATTTTATAAGGGAAAGATTTTGTTTGGTATCTCTCTGCCATTGAAGACTAACAAACGGAAGCTCTCTCCAAAGGAGTTGAACTCGTTCTTATCCTTTCCTCCACTGCTTGAATTTCATCGCGGGAAAAGAGGTATCTCTTTTCCTTTTCTGTTTTTGACCTTTAGGTTCACTGTCCTCGTTAATCTTCAACCGTTCCTATCTTGGGACCTTGTTTTCTTTTTCGTTGTTAATCCTCAACCGTAAAAGAAGCCGAATGTCAAAGGGAAGGCGTTAAACTTATTGAGTTTACATTCCCAAAAAAACACGTCACATATAGCGATGTGCGTCAATCAAGCACAGAAATGAGATGAATTTCATCGCCTTTTCAGACATAAATCCATTGTAAAGAGCTGAAGTTAATGTTTAAAAGATTTAAGGAAAAGTTCTTTTAAGTATATACCTGAACTCCTCAGTCAAACGGAGGCACTGAATGGTATTTTTGGGAGAGACCAAGTCCTTTGTGCATGACCACATGAAGCATGATGACAGCGCCCGCAATTTTGAGGACTTCCAGTCAAAGTGACAGGTATAGGTAAAAGATTTAAAGAAGCAGTTTTAATTACCTTCAGATTTCTAACTTAGGGCGGGCGTCCGGCTTGAATAAAAATTGCTTCACCTAAGAATTGTTCAAAAGTCCATGGTTCAAGTCGTACAAATTTCAAAGGCTATGTTTGCCCATTGGATATTTTATTAGAGGAAATATTCATCCGTTTCAGCATATGCTAACCAAATTCCTCCTTCAACCATCTTTTCAAAAGATAATGGAAGCAGCGGCAACGTTGTCTTGCAGATTCAGCTTTTCTCACCCTCGACACATTGTTATCGGGGAACCACCACTTTTCACCTGATATATAAAGCTTCCTCACATACTCTTCATCTTCATCTCCGTTCCTCCCAAAAAGCTCAGGCTCCCTTCCCATGACCCGCCTATTTAGTTATCTCCTTGACCATGTTCCCCATCCTCTTCCTTCGTCCTCTTCCACCCCCAACATCACCACTCCACCCTTGGTTCTCTCCTTTCTAGGGTCATCTCCCTCCAACACCACTATCACTGTAGCATCTGCCGTACAGGCTCCGCCTCCTGATACTGTAGACCCAATGGCTTTTGGAGGCAGCCAAATAAGTATTGCTCCGGAATGGCAGACCATATGCTACAGTTATACTCCACAAGCGCCTACAAGATTACTTGACTGCACTAGGCCATGGCCGGCTGAGTTTTCTCTTCATGCTTCAGCGATGCCAATAGAGGACGCTCCCATCACGGGAATGGGTCCACGCATTTGCTGACGGTCAATGCTCCACGTGACCACCCAAGAGGCCGATGATATACCTTCGTGGGATGAGTGTGGATGTCCCGGACTCGGGAACAAATGCTATTTCTGCTTTGGCTGAGGAGGTAGTGTTCGTTCGCTGTTTAGATTTGCTTTTTCTAGCAAATCTAGTTCCGGGAGGCGCCCAAATAGTGAGGTTCTTTCGTGCTTTCTATGGTTTGTTTCACCTATCTCATGAATTGCACAGGCTCTCCAGCATGAATATAGTCGTTGCCTCTATTCTAGTACCGAAGCTTCACCTCAACACCGAAGGGAACTTTTCCCCAGTGAAATTCTTGGCAGCAATTGAGACAAAGTTCAAAAGTGCACTTCAATTGTACATTTCCATAGAAGCTTTCAATTGTTGCCGAAAATTTCGCTGGGCATATTCCTCCCCATGCTGAGGTGAAATTTCAGTACATAGACAAAGGCAACGACTATATTCATGCTGGATAGCCTATGGCAATTTATAATTCATGTTGGAGAGCCAGTGCAATTCACGACACAGGTAAAACTCTATTATTTGTATCATATAGAGCGTGGACGATTCACTGTTCGGTCACCACTATGAACTAGATTTCCCGGAAAGAGCAAATCAAAATGGCTTAACACTTGCTGGGCTATTAAGGGTGCGTTTGTTTGCGTTTGTTTAAAAATTGTTCCAGGAAACGAAAATAGAAAAAAAGTGTTTACGTTCTAAACAATTTTTGAACAAAAAAACGCGTTTGGTAAACTTGTTCCAGGAATAAAAATAAACGGAAACACGTTTGGTAAATTTGTATAATTTATTATTATTATTATTATTACTATTATTATTATTATTATTATTATTATTATTATTATTATTATTTAAATATTATTATTTTATTTTATTCTTATTCTTCCTTTTTTCTTTTTTCTTCTTTTGGCCGGTCGCCGGCCTTGGCCATGGCCGACGATCGGCGGACGAGGGCCGGCGGCCTCGCCCGGCCACGGCGAGGCTTGTCGGCCCCGGCGAGGCCGAGCCTCGCCGTAGCCGGGCGAGGGTCGGTGTTGCCTTGGCTGGGCGAGCTCGAGCTCGCCTAGATCCAGCGAGGACGAGCTCACCCAGCAGCCGGTGAGGCTCGGCCTCGCCGGGCCACCGCCAGGAGACGCCGACTCACCCAGATCTGGCGAGGCCAACCCTCGCTGGCCGCTGGGCGAGCTCGGCCTCGCCGAATCTGGGCGAGATCGAGCTCGCCCAGGCTGGCACGAAGTCGGCCTCGCCTGGCGGTGGCCCGGCGAGGCCGAGCCTCGCTAGCCGCTGGGCGAGCTCGGCCTCGCTGGATCTGGGTGAGCTCGAGCTCGCCCAGCCAAGGCGAGGCCGACCCTCATCCCGCTACGGCGAGGCTCGGCCTCGCCGGGGAACAGCGAGCCTCGCCGTGGTTGGGCGAGGCCGCCGGCCCTCGTTGGCTGGTCGCCGGCCATGGCCGAGGTCGGCGACCGGCGAAAGAAAAAAGAAGAAGAAAATAAGAAGAAAAAGAAGAAGAAAATAGAAAAGTGTTTATCAGTTTTGTTTCAGAAATAAGAAACACAAATTTGTTGTTTCTTATTTCTGTTTCTTTTTTGTTTCTGGGAACAAAAGAACAAAAAAGGAACAGAAATGCATCCAAACGCGTTTACGTTCCTTTTTGTTTCCAAGAACAAAAAAACAGAAATTTTTTTTCCCGGGAACGAAAAAAAGCCAGCCAAACGCACCCTAAGTTTCTATCTCGGTAAAGACTTTTATCACTCTATCGCCAGGTTCTCTTTTGGGGTTCTTTGTCACCTTATTTGGAAACATAGGAATTAGATTCTCTTTAGGAACTATACCTTCATGCTTTCGGCCATGAAGAACCACCTTATTAAAGTGGTTAAGGATAAGGCTCTAACCTTCTCAAATGTTGAAGATAACCCAAGAAACAAGAGACTTCAACGTAGCTAGGGGATAGACCCCTGCATCTTCTCTTTTACTCCAGCGCATCCGTAATTTTTCCAAATTGGAGTGGTGGTGCAGGAGGGTCTGCTGCTGTGCTTGTTGTTTTGGTGCCGGCCTTGATTTTTGCCAGTATTCTCGTCCTTTTCATTTGGGCGATGGCATTTTGTTTGGTTTTAGCTTGGGTTGCCATTGTTTGGCCGGCTGGTTGCCTTCTTTTGTTTGGTCCGTCTTTAGGATGTGGCCGTAGTTGTGCGGCTTAACCGCGTTTTGAGCCTTATTGGCTTCCCTTTTCTTCTCCCTTCGGCATCCTTCCACTTATTATGCCTCTGTTCATTATGAGTGTATGTTTTGGTGCCGTTTTTGTTGTAAATATTTATTAGCTTAATATGATTACCTTTTACCAAAAAAAAAAAAATGGCTTAACACTACTCCTCAGCCTAGGTGGAAACAACATATGTTCCCGAGTCCCCTACATTCACACTCACCAAACAAAGGTACCACAGGGTGTTGACCTTAAGAATAATCTTTGCAACGAGTGACCATTTCTTGGCCATGGCCTTTTGGTGGTCACAAGGAGCCTCAGGGCCTGTCAGCAAAATGTGCAGGCCCATTTTCCTAAGATGGGAGCGTCCCATATTGGATCGCCGGAGCATGGAGAGAAAAAGCGACCTGGTTGTGGCTGCAGTCAAATAATGCTGAATGCCCTTGTTTCGGAGAAAGTAAGAAAAAAATAAGAAAAGAAAAACTACTTAGCCGCATCCAACTCTGTTAGGTCACAGTGCTAGGAGGCGGAGCCTAATCCAGCAAGGTGCAAGCCCCGTGGGCAGCAAACGCCACAGCGAACATGGTGGCGGAGGACACTATCCACACGAATTTTGAGACCATCAGTTCCATAATCCAAGACATAAGATTCTGATGTTACTTCAACTGCATGAATCGTGAACAAGCATTGTAGGCATTGTCATAATTAAGATCCCTTCTACCTTTGTGAAACACACTAAGCAAAAGAACACAAATGAACTGCAAACATAGACAAACGAGACACACATGAAACAGAGATCATTTACACAACTTACACTAACATGACCCCCTCCGTGATCTCTACGTATATAGGAAACGCTACTCCCCAAACACTAGCTTTGTCCATGGTTTGACAACACTACTAGATCTCTAATGCGGTGGCATCTTTTTACCGCTCCCTAAATGAAAGAAACCGGAGTTACCAGCTCCAGTGATACGGTGGGTACTCGTGCAAGACACTGTCAACAATGGAGTGATGGTAAGAAATGCAGTGTGGTATATGGATTTCACTCTGTAGATCCTCCTTTAGATTACTCTTAAAAATTTCAGAAACTGTTTCTTTTTTACAGACTTTCAAATTTCTGGAGCTTGTTTGGAAGGGGGGGAACTTCTTATTACTTGCACTTTTTACTTTTCTTCCACAAACTTGAAAATGAACAAATGATAAGTTCACAAGAATATTGAAATATATGGTTTTACATGTTAATATATGAACTTAATGAATGCTTTCAAACGTTATATAGAAGTCCAAATCGTGAGAGCCACAAGATTTGCTACAAGACCAATTTAAAAATAAGAGTTGCAATTAAAAAAAAAAAAACTCAAGTTGCATGAATGCTGCTTGTTTTCACTCTATTCCCAGTCGTGATTTTAAAATAATAAAGACTACAGAGTAAATTTATCAAACTTCAGTATTTTTATTCCAGTTTCAAAACAATGAATGAACATTTAGCTGTTTTCAGCTTTCTAAAATAATGCCCTCAATTTCAAAAAAGATTAAATAAGAAAGGCTGTCACACACGTTCTACAGCCAACTCTGTTTCCCCTGAAAATGAGAGCAGAAAACTGAAATATTTCCACTTACCAAGGGCCAATGTTGTTAAAATCGTATGAACCGATTCGATTTACACACAAAACGATTCAACTCTTAGCTATGAGCCAGATATGCATCGGAATCTCATCGAGTATGATTCCCTACAATTTGGTCTGACTCCTCATATTGTGAATGTTTACATATTACGATTTTATTTATAGAGGCATTATTTTCTTGAATTTCTCACATAGGTCGTCTGGGGACATCTAACATGATCAGGTGATATTTCTTCCAGATGAGAGTTTATATGTCTAATTACATTCTTTCTATATTATCGCATGTAATAGCAAGGCTTCAGTGAGACATCCTTCTATTTAAGTTATTCTATAAAATTTTACAAAATCTAACAATAGACAATACAACAAATGAGCTATATGATTCACGATTCTCAAATCTCAAATTAACAACATTGCCAAGGGCATCCTTAGTTTTTACTTATATATGGGTACTTGAGTAAACCTTTACTAGCATCTGCATTGTTATTAATTTGAGGTTCATATTTCGTAAGACAAACAGCAAACGTGTAACTTTTCAAGATAATATTTCCTCTATCATCCATCTACTTAGTACATTTCCTATAGTGTTAGTTAAACAGACTCGTTAATCAAATTAACCAGTCAACACTTGAGCTAATTCATTTTTTATACTGTCGGAATGGAACCCATTTTAGCATGCGAACCTTAGTTTTGACACTACAGGAAAATTTCTAACGAATACAAAACTTTGCATGCCCTGTCAGACAACTGCATGAATATTCTTGATAGAAGAAATAGTTACAACACTTGGCGCAAAAGCTGCACGAATCTACTTCTTTCTAGTACTCAACTACTGATATAGCAAGTACGAGTACCTAGAGGGGGGGTGAATAGGTATATAAGAATTTTCTTAAGATTGCACAATACTTAGACAGATGGATAATTAAAAATCAATCGTGAGACTGAGTAAGGGAAAGAGAGAATTTAACACGCGGTTTATAGTGGTTCGGCTTGATTCAAGCCTACGTCCACTCTTCTGCACTGACAGCCAATTGGCTGGATTCCACTATGATCAAAGAGATGTTACAGTGTTGATCTTCCTTGATTTCTAGGTGTAGACGATCTACTACACTCGCTCAAGGTGTCACCAAGTATAAACACTCTCTGTGTATACAATTTTGCTCGCACAGTATCGACTAGCAATCAAGGTTCTTCAGACTCTGGAATTTTTCTATCGATCACACTCTACTAAAACAGCTAGAACGTCTTCCTTTTATACTCCTTTATGCCATCATAGTTGTTGGCACTTACCAAAGGAATTCCTCCAATCTACCCGTTGGACGGAATCAATCAAGAAGATCATCCGAGTTATTTAAGGAATCTGATGATAGCCCATCAATCTTGTTCGCCCATACAATCAAGATCTTGGTTTCCAAGAATAGAACATTCCAAGAATACTTCGTCGACCATCGGATCTTCAATCGATCTTAGATAAGAATTAAAGAATCCGAAATGATTATCCAACCAAAGAATCTTTTCCAGAGGATAGGATCTAATCCTCAACCATATACCTCGGCTTTGGATTTCCTTCGTCACTGGATTAGAAAGACTGTCAGTGAGAATAGACTTAAGTCTCGAGTCTTGATTCTTAAGTCTTGAGTCTTGAGAATACAAAGTCTTCAGACTTTAAACTGTCGATCTCCAAACATCCAGACTTAGACTGATAGAAATGTTTTGTCAGCTTCAAAATATTCTGGAAAGATTTCTCCAACAACTACTACTGAAACACAAAAGGAATTTCGCTGCAAGCAAAACATAATTGTGTGGCCATCCTAGCATCAGCTCCGGAAGAGAAAAACATGGGATCTTTCCAGCCACATCATGCACAATCGTGGCTCTGTATAAAACCACAGCTCAATTTTGCACCAGAAACCTACAACGGTTGGAGAAATGCAAGATAAAGCATGTAAAGATTATAAAGAAGACCCAAAAGAAGAGAAACATGAACCTGGCAACTTCCTGGGCTTACGCAGAGGAACAAACTTCGCGGCCATAGCTAATGCAATTGCTGGACCAAACGTGAATCCCCTGGCTTCTAACCCTGAGGTAAGATTTTTGTTTTCACCAATTTCAGCTTTGACAGTACTAAGAAATCAACGAGGTCTCACAAAATTAACAAGACAGTTTTTTTTTTCCAACTAATGTACTTTCTCGTGAGATTCTCCCCGTTTTCCTCTTTGCCTCTACCGACTCGGTAACATTTAGTTTACCAACGCTATAGTTAATGACAATTCCCTTGGACGTTACGAAACTAGTGTTAGATCAACTCTAAAACAGTTGCCCATCAACACGGAAAAAAGAAAAATTCAGGCAGAACCGGCAAAAAGAGAACTTTACTCTGAATTGGAGATGACAAGAAAACACACATGCCTGAAACGATAGAGATGTCCATGTCACGGTACCGGGCGACGAAAATGTCCACGGCTTCTTTGAACACTCAGTGATCCAGCAGCAGTGTTGTTATATCTTGGAACATTAGGGTGTGCATGGCAATGCTTCTACTCCGAGGAACAGTTTCTTTTTAGAAATAGTTATTTATTTATTTATTTCTACTCGAGGGAATAATTTCTGAGTAAAATAATGCATTTGATAATGATACAAAATTTCTATTCTTGAAATAGAAAAATAATAGAAATGCGTTTGGTGCGATTTATAAATTTTTGTATTTATTCATTTTTTCTACTTGCTCATAGATCGCCATCATCGTCGGCTGCTGCCTGCTGTTGTCGGTTGCCGATTGCTACCGCATGACCATCGCCCATAGCCCACTAATCGCCAGCAGTGGGAAAGGATGGCGGTCAGTGGTTGTGGGCGGTGGTTGGCGATGATGGTCGGCAGTTGACTGTCGGGCGTATATCATGTGGCGGTCGGATAGCTGTTGTGTGGTTATGGTGTGGCTGTCGTATGGCGGTCGGGCGGAGATTGGTGGCAATCGTTGGTCGGCAAGGGTGGTCGGTGGGCTGTGGGTGGTGGTGATGATGGTCGCTGGCAGTCAAGGGCTGCGGTGATGATGGTTAGGTGGCGACGATGATGACGATTGCCGACGGTCAAGCGACGGCTGTCGGCGGTCGGCCGATGATGATTGAGTGGTGGCAACGACGACGGTTGCTAGTGGTTAGGAGGCGACAACCAACGGTCGGTTGACAATGGTCGCGGGCAGCCGGAGGTGGTCGGCGATTGGTAGGGGAGCCAGCGGTGGCTGCAACAAGGAAGAAGAACAAAAGAAAAATGGAAAAGAAAAAAATGGATTTATTTCTAGAAATTGTTTTCGAGAACAAGAAGTTACTTTTTCTTATTTTTTGTTTCTATTCCAAAGCTATTCCCCGACTACTTTTCTATTATGGGGAATAGAAAAATAAATTGATGTTGTCAAACAAATTTCTATTCTTTGTTGATTTCGGGGAACAAAAGAACAGAAATTGGGAGAAACGGAAACGTTGCCATGCAAGCCCTTAGATGTTCTTTTGGCGTAGCAGAAAGGCAAACTTTACTTTTCCTTGTCTAGATGAGTTGTTCTTTTTTATTTTTTTCAGAGCCCCTTTTTATCACCTCTTAAAAGAATGCTTTAAAACTTTAGCTCAATTTTATCCAAAAACGTTACATCCGTCATGTAATTTAAACACTTAATAGAATTACAAAAAGGTTGAAAGATTTATCAATGGAAAGTCATAATTGACATAAAAAGACTAAGATGGGTTTCAGAAAGTATACTACCACATTGAACTCGAAATTACATAACAAATACACATCACGTAGTTTGAGATTGACCAATCACATCTTTTCTATAAATGTGAGGCCAACACATCTGAATCTCTGCAAATTGGTCGCTAAGGGCCTGTACGGTGAAATTTCAATCACCAGCCGCCGCCGCGGGCTAGAAGAGGAGAAAAAGAAAAGAAAAAAACAAAAATATAACAAAGTATTAGAATATTGAAAGAAATTCTATGGCACAAAAAAATTTATGATTCATACACCGAATGTATTCTAATAGGAATAGAAAAATTACAAAACGCACCCTAATAGTCTATTAGCCACAATCTTAATTCTAGATTTTCACTGGAGATTCATCACTTGTAAAATACTTATAAGATAATCTCCACTTTACGAGAAATCAAGAACCTGACATGTAGTAGCCAATGGTTCCATACAAGGTCTGTGCAAAAGTGAGCCCAAGCAAAATGAAAGCAGCAATTAAGGAAATGATTGACTAGGGATTACTGAAGTACTTAAGCTCGAGAATCTATCCAAGAATTCCACTTGTTGCCGGAGTAAGTGTTCACATCCTTAGATAGTCTAGAGAGATAACTAAGGCTGCCGGCCAATAGCACCTCCTTGCAAAGCTAGTTGAAGAGGTCAGCGACCTCGGCGTTGCTCCCGAGCTAGTGCTCCATGATCCCCTAATTGTGGAGGTGCCCCACGTCCTCGGCGGAGTTAATCAAGTTGTCCATGAGGAACAGGTATAAGGTGACGTCATTGCTGCAATTGAAGTAACACTTCTCGAAGGCTACCAAGTTGAGGAAATGTGACCTCGTCGCATCCTGGATCATAAGCCGGGGAATCTCGAGGGTCCCATCCTTGAACTGGATGTTTTGGAAACCCTCTACCTCCCAGTTTCTGAACTTGATCCCTTTTTTCAAAGCTTCATCATGTAGTGGATGAACTATAGCCCAGTTCGTGACGATTGCTAGGTTGCTGCCCGATACAAGAGGCTTTGCCGGAACAACTCGAGGTAATGGAGCTCTCCCTCAAGGGGTAACGGGTCAAACTCCAACTTCTCCTACCGAGGCAATTAAGGAGGCACTCTGTCGGCCTCCGAGAGTAGAAGAACTGGAGTGCCAGCTTGGCCAAGACCCCGTCCTGGTAAGGTCGGCCGAGTCGAAGGTAGAGTAGTAGGTCGAGAATGAAGAGCGGGATCTAATTCTCGAGCAAGATCATGTCATGCGGGTGCGTCTAACTCTGCGATGAGGAGAAGACAGGGTCATTCGGAGTGTAACCAAGTTTATCGAACCCCATGGAGTATCCCCAGAACAACTCGATGACAAAGCACCCATTGAGAACCATCATCATTATGAACTCCTAGTTGCGCATCTTTACCATCCCCTCATAGCAGGTGTAGGCTCTCTGCTCGACTTGCTTCACCGCATCTAGATAGTCCTCTATCTTATGATTTTTGCGCTTGAGCAAACGAGGCCGCACCACTTATCCTTGTCCTTCTCGCGGAGGCGCTTGTCATCGTGATGGTACAGACCGAGGGAGACAATTTAGGGGACGTAGGGCTTCTCCTTGCCATCCTTGAGATGGTGTGGGATCTGGTAAATGGAGCACTTTGCTCATGAGCGTGCCTTGTGGTCTTGCTCAGCTTGGGCGGCCTTGGCTCATCTTCACAGAGGTTTTCACCACCGTTGGTCTCAACCTCGATTTGGCGATTGTCAGATGTTTCTCGCTGTGGCTCATGAGCCACGGTTCGGTTGAGCTCAATGTTGGGATTTAAAGCCATTTCTCATGTAGAATGGGTTTATGTTTCTCTGCCTCTGCCTTTCTAGAGTCTTGGGCTGTGCATGGCAATGTTTTTACTCCGAGGAATAGTTTCTTTTCAGAAATAGTTCTTTTTTATTTTTACTCTGGGGAATAATTTCTAAGTAAAAATAATGTGTTTGGTAACGATACAAAATTTATGTTCTTAAAATAGAAAAGGAATAGAAATGCGGTTGGTGCAATTTATAAATTTTTGTATTTATTCATTTTTTCTTCTTACACATAGATCGCTAGTTGCCATGGCTGCCGCACGATTGTTGCCTGCTGCTACCGGTTGCCAATCGCCACCGTTGGCTGCCAATTGCCGCCGCACAACTACTGCCCATAGCCCACTGACCGTGGCTGCCGGCCATGGGAGAGGACGACGGTTGGTTGTCAGGCGGCTATCGTGCGGCGGTCGTGCGGTTGTCATGCGGTTCTCGTGCGGTGGTTGGGCTGTTGTCGTGTGGCTATGGTGCGGCTGTCGTGTAGCGGTCGGGCGATGATTGGTGGCGGTTGTCGGCTGGCGGGGGTTTCAGAAAGTATGTTACCACATTAAGCTCGAAATTACATAACAAATACACATCATGTAGTTTGAGATCGACGAATCACAACTTTTCTATAGATGTGAGGCCAACACATTTCACGGATTCATATGCAAATTGGCCGCTAAGGGCCTGTAAGGTGAAATTTTGATCACCAGCCGCCACTGTCGGCTAGAGGAGGAGAAAAGAAAAGAAAAAAACAAAAATATAACAAAGTATTAGAAGCTTCATCAAATCGCCACCGCATGACCACCGACCACAGACCACTAATCGCCTGTCGCAGCCCAATCTCGCCGCCCTCGAAGTTAAAGGGGAAAGGTCGGGTTTAGGGGTACTTTGATCACAAGAGTTCCCTCCACAAGATCGTGAGCTCTCCCAGGCTCGTACCCCGCGTGATAGCGAATTTTGTATAGTCTAGTTGTTAATGACAACCTAAAGATAAGACGGGAGTCACCACTGGCCTCATTTTGGGGGTTGGCTAGAAAACCCAATCGAGGGTTGGGAGAGTTCCCTCGATTTCTACACAACCAAATATCTAGGTTCGGGGACTTTGGTTACGCTAAAATTTCTATTAGCGCCTTTTCAGTATCTAAACAGTATGTTGTGTTTTCCTAACATGTCAATGTGTTTCTTTTTATATTTTCGGGATCATTTGTCCTAAACTAAGTGATCATGCGTGGTTGGTCATTTTTATTCTATTCTATTTCTAGAAAAACAAGAAAACAATCAATGAAATTGAAATTGCAAGATGGTAAGTAAACAATCAAGAAAAGCAGTAAATCTATCATGTAATCCTTGAAATATAAAAGAGAAATCCGATTGAAATAGATGAGAGAAAGAGAGAAAACCCACAACTCGTCGGGTTTTATACAACAAATGGAACCCGAGACATATGTCGGAAAAATGAATATTATACAATAATGGTCGGAATGGACATCGACCTCCACCATCTTCACTCTTTTTTTCATCTTTGGGGTTCTAATCTAATTTTAACCTAAGAAACTTATAACTATGTGCATACAATGGAAAGAAACAAGCATACACATCAAAACAACTTTCATGAAGACAAGTATTCTTAGTTCAGCATGCAAGATATTCTAAAAGAAATCCTAGAATGAAATCATAACAAATAATCACAACAGAAGTCATCAAACATCACACATAAGATCAAAGCAATTGGGGTAGAGCCCATGGATAATTGGCTTTAAGAAAAGCACAGAACATCAAGCACACTATGAGGAACAACTTTCATGAATGAAGTTTCCTAAAATGGGTTACACATGAATTTATAAAAATTCAAGAACACATAACAACACATCAGAAACATAATAGGACAGTAAGACAACATGGCAAATCAACAACAATTTGTCCTAGTGAACAATGTCTAAAAATTCTAAAAAAAATCTGAAATTTTACCACAATATAGACATGAAAAAGATGAACAAACTTCATTGAGGATCCGACCTTAGAATCCTTATCGAAAAATTTATACAAAAGTAACAAAAGGTTGACTCAACAAAAGCAAAGCAGGCATTCCGAATTTCAACTAGAAACAGATTTCTAGGTCAAATGACATGCAAATGATGTAGAATTAGCATCATCTGAAAGATTAAGATGTGTACTAAGACTTTCTAAGACGCGCTAAGTTCAAGTAAGGCCAAATTCATGGCCGAAAAGCAACAATCGCTAAAGCATGCAAATCAATCGTGAGTAGATAAGAAAATGATGCATGATAATTGTCTTGTTAAGCTACCTAATCAATGCATGAAAATTATGAAATTTGAACATGACGTAGGGATAAATGTGAATAACAAGTTTGATTAAGATATTTAACCCTAAATCCATGTGCAAAAGGTCATACAAATTCATTAACATTGATATGTGTCTTGTCATTAGGGGCAAAATGCATGAGAATTTCAGTTGCGACATATCGACTTGATGCATGGTTTTTACATAGTAAATATCCTCAAATGAGGCATACCATACATCATCGTGAAGCTTATGATATACTCTAAGTATGTCTAGAAGGCATCTTCTATAAATTGGTTAATTAATAAGCTCAATCGAAAACATTTCTCTTGGAGGTTAGATCAGTAGTAGAAACAACAGCACAGACCAAAATCAATTGTGATTAATCCTATCTATATGATGTAAGAAAATTCCATTTTTTTTATGCACCTAGGTCTGAATGTTAGGGTTAAATCTCATGAAGATACCCTAGTCCAATTCAATCAACAAAATTGCACACAAAATTGTGAAACATATCAGGTTGTCCAAAATACAAGATTGCATCAATATCATAGAACACAGTAGAACTTCAGACATGAAATTGATAGGAAAAATGGATGTCAATCGGTGCAAAATTTATATTGTTGAAAAGCCCATGAAGTATACTATGACTTTCATGAAGACTTTGAACACAGAAAACCACATTTACAAGCTGATATCAAGCCATTTCTTAGATCATTCATCCAATTAACAGAAAAACAAACAGTTGACAGATTCTGGACTAGACTTTGGACATGTAAAAACCATATCAAATGAGGTTTGATCAAGGCATTCTATAGTTCATTGGAAAGATATTTGAACCATCTTCGGCCTTCATGAAGACTGTGAACACAGAAAACCACATCAACCAGCTCGTATCAAGTTATTTGCACGGAAGGTTATCCGAAACAGAGAACAAGTCAGAACACAACAATTTTCCAGAAACATGCACTAAACGCCGAGCTATTTTCAGGTAGTAAATGACATCAGATTGGAATGCTCCATGGGTCGTTGGAAAGGCCTTCGAGTCGTCTTCAACTCTCGTGAAGACATCGAATACAAAAAATAAAATAAAATAGTAACGAGTTTATAACATAGCATTTCTTAGATCTGTCATAGAGACATGATTTTTGTAGAACAATCATATTCAAACAATCAAGCATGCTTAAGCCAATCAAGCTCATCCTAAGTTATCCTAAGGCCATTATAACATCTTAAACATGCTGAAATTGCAGAATTAGAACCCTAGGGTGAGCTCTAGCCTCGGTTGTCTAGAACAACCTCACTTCATCGAGCTCGAGCAGTCGATAGTTACCTTTTGTGCGATCCAAGTGATTTGAGCTCAATCAAGAATACGCCAAACCACTACAGCACCTTTGGAGCATTAAGGATTATCGGAAGGACACTGTGGATGGCCAAATTTGCAACTTCAACGACTGAATCTCCTCCCAAAGTTTTCACAAGAAAAGCAACGCAACTCGTCTCCTCTGGTAACGATATGGAAATGCCAACGCTTGCCAGCTAGAGCAGAGAACCAGATGCAAACATGCGAGGTCGATTTACGAATTAAGTAAAACCCGTAACAAAATTTGGATTAATCTTTTTTAATGATGTATCAACCAAAAATCAGGTGTCAACACCGCTGGCCGCCGGCTGCGAGAGAGGACGGCGGTCGATGGGTTATGGGCGATAGTCGGTAGGGGTGAGCATGATCTGGGTTGGTCCAGGCCACCCCTTAACCCTAGGACCAACCCGTACAGTGTTGGTCCTCAATTTTTAGGACCGAGGACCGACCCTATTGAGCCTGGGACCAAGGACCGGACCGACCCAATGGGTTTGGTCCGGTTCCAGGGTTAACCCGGGACCGATCGATAATTTTTTTCTTGTTTTTTATACTCTCTAAAAAAGCAAACCTACAAATTCAAATTACACATCCATTCACAATGCGGCATTGTGCAACTAAACTATAAATACCAATATATTCAGCAAATTTAAGATGACACAATAATAGAAGTTTCGTACTTACTAACCGCTCATCGAGATATGGGACAAGATAGGGTCCATAATGCGGCAAGTGGGATGTTGCTACTTTTGATTTTGGCAAATTGAAGAACAAAGAAGACAGAATGGAAGAGAACGTACTTTGAGGAAGGAAGCCGTGAGGAGATTTACGACGTAAACTTCACGCCGTTTTGGATGTCGCGAGTCTGTGACTATGAGGGGTCCTTGGTCCTCACGATGAAGAACGTACTCTAGACTGTGGAGGAGGAGGCCGTGAAGACCTTTATGGTGTAAACTTCACGCATTTTGGAATTAGATGCCATCTATCCATGACTTTGAGCCCGAGGAGTCAACAGCTTTAGCATCATTTTACTTAGATTTGAATATATAAAAGAATTATAAATAATATAATATAATATACAGGGTTGGTTCAGGGTTGGACGGACCCAAAACTCTCAGGACCGAGGACCAACCCGCACAGTGTTGGTCCTGGAATTTCAGGACCAAGGACCGACCCAGTCCCCTTGGGAACCGGACCAGGACCGGCAGGATTGGGCCTGTCCAGGGTCGGTCCAGGGTCGACCCTAGACCGCTGCTCACCCCTAATAGTCGGTGATGACGGTCGACGGTCGGTTGTTGGGCGGTTGTTATGCAGCGGTCGTGTGGCTATCGTGCGGTGATCGTGTGGCGGTTGGGCGGCTGTTGTGCGGTTATTGTGTGGCGGTCGAGTGGCTGTTGTGCGGCTGTTGTGCGGCGGTTGGGTGATGATCGGTGGCGGTCGTCAGTGGGTGGGGGTTTCAAAAAGTATGTTACCACATTGAGCTCGAAATTATATGACAAATACACATCATGTAGTTTGAGATCGACCAATCCCAACTTTTCTATAGATGTGAGGCCAACACATCTCACAGATTCATCTGCAAATTGGCCGCTAAGGGCCTGTAACGTGAAATTTTGATCGCCAGCCACCGCCACCGGCTAAAGGAGGAGAAAAAGAAAAGAAAAGAAAATAAATATAACAAAGTAATAGAATATTGAAAGAAATTCTCTGACACAAAAAATTTTATGATTCGTACACCAAATGTATTCTAATAGGAATAGAAAAATTACCAAACGCACTCTAATAGTCTATTAGCCAAAATCCTAATTCTAGATTTTCATTGGAGATTCATCATTCGTAAAATGCTCATTAGATAATCTCCACTCTATGAGAAATCAAGAAGCTAGCTTGTAGTAGCCAATGGTTCCATACAAGGTCTATGCAAAAGTGAGCCCAAGCAAAATGAAAGCAGCAATTAAAGAAATGATTGACCGGGGATTATTGAAGTACTTAAACTTGAGAATGGCTATCCAAAAATTCCACTTGTTGTCGGAGTAAGTGTTCACATCCTTAGACAGTCCAAAGAGATAACAATGGCTGCCGACCAATACCACCTCATTGCAAAGCTGGTTAAAGAGGTCAACGACCTCGGCGTCACTCTCGAGCCAGTGCTCCATGATCCCCTAATCGTGGAGGTGCCCCACGTCCTCGGTGGAGTTAATCAAGTTGTCCACAAAGAAGAGGTATGAGGTGACGTCGTTGTCGCAATTGAAGTGACACTTTTCGAAGGCTACCAAGTTGAGGAAATGTGACCTCGTCGCATCTTGGATTCTAAGCCGGGAATCTCAAGGGTCTTGTCCTTGAATTGGATGTTCTGGAAACCCTCTACTTCCCAGTTTCTAAACTTGATCCCTTTTTTCGAAGCTTTGTTACGCAGTAGATGAACTGTAGCTCAGTTTGTGATGACTACTAGGTTGCTGCTGGGTATAGGATGCTCCACCGGAATAATTCGAGCCAATGGAGCTCGCCCTCATGGGGTAACAAGTCAAACTCTAGCCTTCTCCTTCTGAGGCAATTAAGGGGGCGGTCTGTCACCCTCCGAGAGTAGAGGAACTGGAGTTTCAGCTTGGCCAAGACCTTATCCTGGTAAGGTCGGTTGAGGCGAAGGCAGAGCAACAGGTCGAAAATGAAGAGCGGGATTTGATTCTCGAGCAAGATCATGTCCTGAAGGATAATGTGTGTCCAACTCTGCAATGAGGAGAAGAAAGGGTCATCCGGAGTGTAACAAAGTTTATCGAAATGCATGGAGTATCCTTAGAAAAACTCGATGATAAAGCATCCATCGAGAACCATCATCATTACGAACTCCTAGTTGCGTATCTTTATCGTCCCCTTATAGCAGGCGCAGGCTCTCTGCTCGAGTCGTTTCACTGCGTCTAGATAGTCCTCTATCTTCTGATTTTTGCGCTTGAGCATGCACACGAGGCTGCGCCACTTATCCTTGTCCTTCTCATGGAGGCGCTCGTCATTGTGATGGTACGGATTGAGGGAGACAATTTGGGGGATGCAAGCCTTCTCCTTGCCATCCTTGAGATGGTGTGGGATTCGGTAAATGGAGCGCTTTGCCCATGAGCATGCCTTGTGGTCGTGCTCAGCTCGGGCAGCCTTGGCTCATCTTCACGGAGGTTTTCACCACCGTTGGTCTCAACCTCGATTTTGCAATCGCCGGATGTTTCTCGATGTGGCTCGTGAGCCATGGTTCGGCTGAGCTCAATGTTGGGATTTAAAGCCGTTTCTTGTGTAGAATGGGTATATGTTTCTCTGCCTATGCCTTTCTAGAGTCTTGGGGTGCGCATGGCAATGCTTCTATTCTGAGGAACAGTTTCTTTTCGAAAATAGTTATTTCTTATTTTTACTTCGGGAAATAATTTCTAAGTACAAATAATGTGTTTGGTAACGATACAAAATTTCTATTCTTGAAATAGAAAAAGAATAGAAATGTGTTTGGTTCGATTTATAAATTTTTGTATTCATTCGTTTTTTCTTCTTGCTTATAGATCGCCAATTGCCATCGGCCGCCGCATGACCGTCGCTTGTCATTGCTGGCTGCCAATTGCCACCACATGACCGCCACCCACAACCCACTAACCACTAGCCGCCAGCCGCGGGAGAGGATGGCGGTCGGTGGGTTGTGGGCGACGGTTGGTGACGACGGTCAGCGAGCGATTGTCGGGTGGCTGTGATGCGGCAGTCATGTGGCTGTCGTGTGGCGGTCGAGCGGTGATGGATGGCGGTTGTCGGCTAGTGGGGGTGGTTGTTGGGTTGTGGAAGGCGGCGATGATGCTCGCTGGCAGTCAAGGGCTGTAGTGACGACAGTTGGGTGGCAACGACGATGATGTTCGTTGACGGTCAAGCGCCGGCGATTGACAGTTGGCTGACGATGATCAAGCGGCGGCAATGACAATGGTCGCCGGTGGTCAGGCGGCGGCGGTCGGCGGTCGGTCAACAATGGCCACGAGTAGCCGGAGGTGGTTGGTGATTAGTAGGGGAGCCAACGGTGGTTGCAGCAAGGAAGAAGAACAAAAGAACAATGTAAAAAAAAAAAATGGATTCATTTCTAGAAATTGTTCATCGGAACAACAAGTTACTTTTTTTTTTTTTGTTTCTATTCCAAATCTATTCCTTGGCTACTTTTCTATTCGGGGAATAGAAAAATAAATTGGTATTGTCAAACGGATTTCTGTTTTTTTTTTTTTTTTGGTTTCGGGGAACAAAAGAACATAAAATGGGAGAAAAAGAAAAGTTGCTATGCAGGCCCTTAGATATTCTTTTAGCGTAGCAAAAAGACAAATTTAACTTTTACTTTTCTTGATGAGTTGTTCTTTTTTTTTTTTTGAGCCCCTTTTTTATCACCTCTTAAAAGAATGCTTTAAAACTTTAGCTCGATTTTATCTAAAAATGTTACATCCGTCACGTAATTTAAACACTTAATAGAATTACAAAAAGTTTGAAAGATTTATCAGTGGAAAGTCATAATTTGACATAAAAAGACTAAGATGGGTTTCAAAAAGTATATACCCCATTGAACTCGAAATTACATAACAAATACACATCACGTAGTTTGAGATCGACCAATCACATCTTTTCTATAGATGTGAGGCCAACACATCTCACATATTCATTTGCAAATTGGTTGCTAAGGGCTTGCATGGTGAAATTTCGATCACCAGCCGCTGTTGTCGGCTAGAGGAGGAGAAAAAGAAAAGAAAAAAACACAAATATAACAAAGTATTAGAATATTGAAAGAAATTTTGTGTCACAAAAAAATTTATGATTCTTACACCAAACATATTCTAATAGGAATAGAAAAATTACCAAGCGCACCCTAATAGTTTATTAGCCACAATCCTAATTCTAGATTTTCACTGGAGATTCATCACTCGTGAAACGCTGATCAGATAATCTCCACTCTATGAGAAATCAAGAACCTAGCCCATTGTAACCAAAGATTCCATAAAGGTGCGTTTGGTAATGATTCTGTTCTCGGGAACAAATTTTGATAAAAAATGATTATTTTTTATTCTATTCTTGGAAACGATTATGAGTAAAAGAACACGTTTGGTAATTGTACAAAATTTCTGATTCTGGAATATAATTGCGTTTAGTACCGTGTTCATTGATTATGTTCCAAATCAATTTCTTTTAATTTTTAAATAATTTTTTTCCTTTTTTCCTTTTCTTTGTTTTCGTTTTTTTTTTTTTTCCTTTTTTATCCTATTCTTCTTCTTCTTCAGGCCGGTTGTCGGACTAGGGACTGGTTAGACGAGGGCCGATTTCCTCACAAGAGCGTCGTCGCCCTGCCAGATTTGGCGAGGCCAAGCGTTGCTAGTGGCCAGAGCCGGCCTCACTGGGGCTGGGCGAGGTCTGCTTGGCCACCGGTGGGCCTCGCCGAGGCTAGGCGAGGCCTGCTTAGCCACCGGTGGGGCTGGGTGTCGCGAGGCTCACCTAGCCACCGCCGAGGCTTGGCCTCGCTAGATTTGGTGAGGCGGGCCTCGCTAGGGCTGGGCGAGCCTCACCGAGGCTAGGTGGGCCTCGCCCAGCCTTGGCGAGGCTGGCCTGGCGAGGTCGAGCCTCGCTGGTGGCTGGGCTTGCCTCCGGTGAGCTCGCTAGACCCGTTGCCGGCGATTGGTAGTGGCAGATGGCGACGATCTGCAGTGGCGGGTGGCGACAGGCGGTGGCGAGCGGCAGGTGCGGGATGGCGGTCGATGAAGAAGAAGAAAAGAGAAGAAGAAGAGTTTTGATTCTCAATTCTGATTCTGGAACAAGAATCGCATTTTTTTTTATTCTTGATTCCACTTCCAATCTGTTCCTGGGAACAAATTTGTTTCCGGTATAAAAATTTTATCAAACGTGATTCTGAAAATAAAAAATCAGAATTTGGCTCTGTTTGGATGGTTACCAAACAGGGCCTAATAGGTCTGTGCCAAAGTGAGCCAAAGAAAAATGAAAGCAGCAATTAAGGAAATGATTGATCAGGGATTACTGAAGTACTTAAGCTCGAGAATGGCTATCCAACCATTCCACTTGTTGCTGGAGTAAGTGTTCACATCCTTAGACAATCTAGGGAGATAAATGTGGCTGCCGACCAATACCACCTCCTTGCAAAGCTAGTTGAAGAGGTGAGCGACCTCGAAGTCACTCTCGAGTGAGTGCTCCATGATCCCGCAATCGTGGAGGTGCCCCACATCTTCGGTAGAGTTAATCAAGTTGTCCATGAAGAACAGGTACGAGGTGACGTCGTTGCCGCAATTGAAGTGACACTGCTCGAAGGCTACCAAGTTGGGGAAATGCGACCTCGTTGCATCCTGGATCACAAGCTGGGTAATCTCAAGGGTCCAGTCCTTGAATTGGATGTTCTGGAAACCTTTCACCTCCCAGTTTTTGAACTTGATCCCTTTTTTCCGAAGCTTCGTCACACTATGGATGAATTATAGCCCAGTTTGTGACGTCCTTGAATTGATGCTCTGCCAGGAACAATTCGAGGCAATGGAGCTGACCCTTAAGGGGTAACGGGTCAAACTCTAGCCTTCTCCTGCCGAGGAAATTAAGGGGGCGGTCTATTTGCCTTAGAGAGTTGAAGAACTGGAGCGCTAGCTTAGCCAAAACCGCGTCCTGGTCAGGTCGGCCGAGCTGAAGGAAGAATAATAGGTCGAGAATGAAGAGTGGGATCTGATTCTTGAGCAAGATCATGTCCTCCAAGATAATGTGCGTCCAACTCCGCGACGAGGAGAAAACGGGGTCATTGGGAGTGTAACCAAGTTTATCGAACCCTATGGAGTATCCCTAGAACAACTCAATGACAAAGCACCCATCAAGAACCATCATCATTATGAACTCCTCCCTGCACATCTTTATTGTCCCCTCATAGCAGGTGTGGGCTCTTTGCTTGACTCGCTTCACCGCGTCTAGATAGTCCTCTATCTTCTGATTTTTGTGTCAAAGCATGCACACTAGGCTGCGTTACTTATCCTTGTCCTTCTTGTGGAGGCGCTTGTCACCGTGATGGTACGGACCAAGGGAGACAATTTGGGGACGCAGGCCTTCTCCTTGCCATCCTTGAGATGGTGTGGGATCCGGCAAATGGAGCGCTTTGCCCATGAGTGTGCCCTGTGGTCCTGCTAAGCTCGGTCAAGGTTCTTATTGATGGAGATGATCCACTCAAACTCGGGCAGCCTCAGCTCATCTTCATGGAGGTTTTCACCACCGTTGGTCTCAACCTCGATTCGACGATTGTCGAATGTTTCTTGTTGTGGCTAGTGAGCCACGGTTTGGCTGAGCTCAATGTTGGGATTTAAAGCCATTTCTCATGTAAAATGGTTTTATGTTTCTCTGCCTCTGCCTTTCTAGAGTCTTGGGGTGTGCATGGCAATGCTTCTACTATGAGGAATAGTTTCTTTTCGTAAATAGTTCTTTTTTATTTCTAATCCAGGGAATAATTTCTGAGTAAAATAATGTGTTTGGTAATGATAAAAAATTTATATTCTTGAAATTGAAAAAGAATAGAAATGCGTTTGGGGTGATTTATAAATTTTGTATTTATTTGTTTTTTCTTCTTGCTCACTGATCGCCAGTCGTTGGCTGTTGCATGACCGCCGTCCATAGCCCATTGATTGACGGCCACCGGCCGTGGGAGAGGACGGTAGTCGGTCGGTTGTTAGTGGTGGTTGGTGATGACAGTTGGTGGTCGGCTGTCGAGCGGCTGTCATACGACTATTGTGCGGCGGTCGGGTGGCTGTTGTGTGGCTATGGTGCGGCTGTCATGTGGCTATCATGTGGCGATTGGGTGGTTGTTGTGTGGCAGTCGGGTGGCTGTCGTGCGGTGATTAGGCGGTGATTGGTGGTGGTCATCGACCGACGGGGGTGGTCGGTGGTTTTGGACGATGGCGATGATGGTTGCTGGCAGTCAAGGGTTGCGGTGACAATAGTTGGGTTGCGACAACGATGAAGATCGTTAACGGCCAAGCGATGGTAGCTGGCTATCGGCCAACGATGAACAAGCAGCGGCAATGGCGATGGTCATCGGTGGTCAAGCGGCGGTGGCCGGTGGTCGGCCGACGATGGCTGCGAGCAGCCGGAGGTGGTCCGCAATTGGCAGGGGAGCTAGCGGTGGCTGTAGTAAGGAATAAGAACAAAAGAAAAATGGAAAAAAAGATGGATTTATTTCTAGAAATTGTTCTTGGGAGCAAGAAGTTACTTTTTCTTGTTTCTTGTTTCTTGTTTCTATTTCAAATCTCTTCCCCGACCACTTTCTATTATGGGGAATAGAAAAATAAATTGATGTTGCAAAACGGATTTATATTGTTTTTTGGTTTTGGGGAACAAAAAGACAGAAATTGAGAAAAATAGAAACGTTGCCATGCAGGCCCTTAGCCCTTCACAAATGGAGGGGCCAAAGCTAAAAATTTTTCAAGAAATTGCGCCAGGAATGGGAAGAAAATCACCAAAAACCCACACACAAGAAGAGAAAGAAAAGGAATGAATTCGGGAGGCACGGAAATGTTGGAGATTGAAAGGAACCCGCACCTGGTCTAGGTAAGTCGGGGATGACCCGAATGGCCCGAAGCTTAGGGTCTCCTTTTAGCCTGTTCTCAGATGCGAACATTCTTCCCTCTCTCCTTGTCTCCTTGCTGTGTGTGTGTGTGTGTGTGTGTGTGTGTGTGTGTGTGTGTGGAGAGTCCCTATGAGGGAGTTGAGGGACTTAATTTGCGTTGCTTCAAGTGGGTGAAGGAAGTCACTCAATTGCAACAGTGGAGTACATGGGGGTGGGATTGGGGTCTTAAATGGCAGGGGATTTTCTCCCTAGCCCCCCCCCCTCTTTCTCTCCCTCTCTCTCTCTCTCTGAGGGAGTTATCAATCAAGCTTCTGTAGTAGGGAAACAAAAGGGGTTGTTGGGGTCTGAAGTGTGGGGGAATTTCTCTCCTAAACAGTACTTTCATTTTGATTTTTGATGGCTCTGTTAGTTAACTTATCCGGAAAAAAATAAAATCCATTTAGTAACTTTTTGTATTTTCAAGAATAAATTTATTTCCAAAATAGATTTTGAATATAATCAAGAAATAAAAAATGTTACCTATTTATTTCCGAGAACAATATTTTTTTTTTCTCTTTTCTTTTTTTCCTTTCGGAGCATTGCTGGCTCTCAATGAGTCTGAGCCTTCTCGCGACTAGGGAAAGTGGTGAGGTCAAGCTCGTTGAGCCATCGCAAGGAGTCACCCGGCCTTGCTGCCTCATCCAGCCAATAGGGAGGCTCAGTTGAAGATGCTTGACTTCATTGGAGGCTAATGATGCTTTGATGAGGTCGCCGGTCCTCGTTTAGACTATCGTTAGCCTGGTTGAGGTCGATGATCAACCAAAGAAAGAATGGGAAGAAGAAAAGGAAAAAAGAAAAAAATATAATAAAATTATTAAAAAATTAAAAGAAATTCATAATCACAAAAGAATTTAAGATTGATGGACCAGAACCATAAGGAGAGACGATTGGCGTCGTTATTCTCCTTTAGTATTATTACAAGAATTTTTAATATGGGAGTTGATTCACGTTTTTTGGATTAAATAAAGTTGTAATGAACAAAGCATCCTTAAACACTCGAGATGATGTATTAGATTAAGGTAGGGTTGTAATTTCAACGATTTACTCATTATATATAAAATTTTTGGAGATGATTGATGTCTCTTTTTAAGGATGTCCCAACAAATATATTTGTGAAAGGAAGATTCTTGTATTTGTGTACTAATTTGCGTGTTAAATTAGCCTTTGCCCTCCCGTTTTTCAGCAAGGCTGTGCTCTATGCTTTCTCAGCTCTCCATTGATAATATATAGGTATAACTAATATCAATTATCCAAATTTAAGCTTTAAAATTGCCTTAGATAAAACCAAATTCCTAGTTAATGTGCGATTAATCCCAATGGGGTTAAACTGGCCGACATTGAAATATAGGAAACCGGACCGCTGTCAAGTTGAGCCGCCTAATCCGTCATTGACTGGATAATGAATTGAGCCCGTTCTTTTGGTTTTTATTTACAATCCACCTTGCCACTTAATTTATCAATTTTAGTGAGATGTCAATTATAAGGGCTTAACTTGTTATTAGGGCTGTCTAATCGACATAATCTATTTATATGATAAAGGCATGTCCCAGAGAGAGAGAGAGAGAGAGAGAGAGAGAGAGAGAGAGAGAGAGAGAGAGAGAGAGAGAGAGAGAGAGAGAGAGAGAGAGAGAGAGAGTCCCGGACATTCCAAGTGCCAAAACTTGATATGGGGGATGTTTAAATACCAAAAGTACAGGAATATACACTCAAGTATCAAAATCGGAGCAAAATGAATCAATTAAGTGCCAATGATGATAAATTCTGATCAAAATGCTGACGTGACCTTTTTTTTTGACAAGACAAATGCATTTTGGATGCCGATGTGGCTAGGTAAGCTGAAAATGATGTTGCTTTATACACTAACGTGGCTAAATAAGCCGAAACAACATGGTTTTAACTCGAATTTGAACTTTAATATCAATATTAATTAAATTAAATTAAAAAAAAAGAGATTGCAGAGGGCGTTCAACGAGGGCTATGCAAGCCCTTATTGCCGACTCCCCATTGTTGCTAGGAAAGGCCGGCGACGGTGGGAGGAGGGTCAGCTAAGGTTGTTAGGCCTTAGCCCGATGACCTTGGTTAACCAACGCGAGGGCTTGCAAGCCCTCATGCCCCAGTGGGTAATGGCCCTTGGCCCGGTTGGGTGAGGGCTAGCGACCCTCACCGAATATGGGGGAGGGCTTCCAGGTCCTTGTTGTCGGTTGGCTGTGGTTGCTAGCCCTTGGTTAGGGCTTGATGACCATGGCCAACCCTCCCCCTGCCATTTTCGACCCTTCTTGGCAACGGTGGGGAGGTGTGGCTAAGGCTTGTATAGCCCTCGCCGAACACCTTTTGTAATCTTCTTCTTCTTCTTCTTTTTAAATTTAATTTAACTAATATTTATATTAAAATTCAAATAAGAGACAAAATGACGTTGTTTTGGTTTTTCTTTGTTTACTTAGCTTTCTAGTGAGCCATGTAGGCGATTTATATTATTAAAAATAAGTCACGTTGGATTTTCGATACCTTTTGCCAAAGTTGGCACTTAAATGTCACATTTTTCAAAGAAATTGGCACTAAGTGTACCTTTCGAATTTTGTGCACTTAAGTATCTTCCTGTATCAAGTTTGGACATTTGCATTGTACTTCTACCTAAAAAAAAGAGGTATGCTGTAGATATAATATAATCATGCATTAAGAAGAGCGTTTCGTCGCTAATACAAAACTCACTCTAATTACAAATACAATCACGACCGTCCATGAATTATTAAACCGTTCTCTTTAAGTGACCACTTAAAAAAGAGCTCTATAATTTCTACGAAAATTGGCGTTTCTAAATTCATGTATAAGTAACAATTTAAAAAAACTAAGATGCTGCGCATTAAATTTGTTGAATCTGAATTGAAGAAGAGCCGGTAAACATAAATCCACTTCCGTCTTCTAAATGGTACGTAAATTCTCATTACTCATCTATCGCTCACATTCACTCCATCAAAATGTACAATCATAATTTTACGGAAAAAAAAACCAATAAATCATCCGAATTAACATTAATATAATAGCAAAATTGCATGCCAAATTTAAAAAAAAAAATACTAAAACTTTCAAAAAAAAGAAAAGAGAAAACACAAATAAAGAACAACAGGTGAAGGGTTGGCACTTCAACAAGGGTTGTGAGCCGTCCCCATCCCCATATATAGGCGAGCCGAGGCGCTGGCGACCTAGCCAACAATGGCCGGGCATGGGGCGGTGGCCACAAGCGGGGAAAGTGCTACGAGCCCTCCACCTGTATTTTTTTATTTTTTATTTTTATAAGTTTTATCCTTTTTTTTTTCATTTATGAGTTTGTTTTATTTGAAGAAAAAGAAAAAGGAAAAAAAAAGATAAAAAAAAAAAAAGGACGAAAATCCCATTGATTTGCTGGTGAGGTCAAGCCCTTCTTTGAAATTAACATGTCCATTTCAGATCTTTAGAGAAAATATGGGTATTTCAACCCATGTCAATTTTGAATTCATTATTTTTGTTGCTCATACAAACAAATCTTAATTTTCATAAATAGAGTTTTGATTAAGCAAGATACCTTGCCTTTCGAAATTTTGTTAATTAATCAAGATGTCTTGACCAGGGAATTTTGTTGCAAAACAATCTTTAACATTGAGAATCAATCAGTACTTTTCTATAAGGAAATTCGGGTAAGATCGTTATGATATAACCAATGGAGTTTATATATATAGTCAAGAATAGATTTCGTAATCTGAAGATATTTAGCTTTAGCATAGAGTCTAAAGAAATGATTTACTATGATAATAGTCATGTAAAAATATTGCAGACATCCCCACTGTTGCTCTGATGATATCCATGCAATAATATATGATATCCGGGAAATAACTATTTAAAGTTACAGCCATAATACTCAACTTGGACAGAGCTAGAATATAATCAAGATTGATATAATCTTCTCTTTATGATTAGTTTCTAAAAGCAAACACTTTAAAATGCATTTACCAGATTCAAAATAAACTACGGAAGATTTTGTTAACTTTAAAATATATTAGTAGGTTTTCTCAATGTACTTGCTGTGTCAAAACTCTAAGAGAAACCTAACGCAGAACGAACAGAAAACAAATAACACAAAAGAACGAATGATGTACATAATGACAAACAAAAATAAACAACAAAAATATTGGTTGCAAATGAACAAAATATTGAGGAATTATCTATATGTAAAATCATAATTATTGATATGGGCCCTTTCCAAAACAATCCATTATTTCCATTCGTCCATGCTCAATCTTGGGCCTTCCTCATCGATCCTCAATTAATTGACCTTTGTACACACTTTTCTGACTTCACCAGCCATTTTGGGGAGCACGCCAATTCGACCCATTTTCACCATTGACACTCCAAAGTCCTTGAAGAAAGTGGATCCACCGGTCTTGATCTGGAAGTCAAGGTACGCCTTGGTTTGGTTGTCGTCTAGAAGTGCAGCGTCCGAAGTGAAGAGCCCTCTTCTTTTCAAGATGAGATCGAAGTATTTGATGTCGAACGTTCTCGCACTTCCCGGGTCCATCTCGACAAGAGTGGTTTGGTCATTCGGCTTGCAACTGAGCTTTAGTCTTGCTATATAGTTGGAGTCGAGCGTGGGGTCGGCGTCGCCCTTTCCGGTGAAGTTATAGAGGCGGTTGGAGAAGGGAGAGCAGTGTGAATTTCCAATGGTGTGCCCACCTGGTCAATTGGAAAGTAGAATCGACATTGATCTTACCTTACAAATTACATTTTCTCCCTGTACCACTGATTGCGTTCATGTATCTCACGCTCAAATGACAAGCATGTAAAACAGTAATTGGAGATTAGGTGTTACCTGATAGGATAACGAGGTCCTTCGCACTGAGGCCTCTCTTTGCAAAATCTGCTTTCAGAGTTGTAATGTTGGCCGTCGGTGGTATTAAATCCCTACGTGCCTCCTCCGAAATAGAAACATACCCATCTCTTCGTCCGGTTTCCACATCATAGAAAAGTCCTCCGGTCTAAAGCGATAGCACAAAAAAAGAAAACCCTCAATTTCTATATAAAAATAGTTTTTCTCATTAAAAAAATTGTCGGTACCTATCCTTTATGATACGTGTGGCTCAAATTCGTTTTCCAATGTGATAAAGTAGACTGTGTGATAAAAATTGAGAATTCTACTAACGTAGTACTGGTGTGACAAACAATCAAATTGATAATAAAATATTGAGATGATTTATGAATAGGCGCACCGCCACGACAATGTCTCTGGCGACAAGGGCCAAGATGTCAGCACACGAAACGATGCCAGGGCATGCCTTCTCCAACGCTGTTTTGACTCTATCAATCTCTTGGTAACCTCGAAGGCCGTGCTTTCGAAAGGCGTACTTCTCGGCTTGATAGGTCGGAGAGTCCAGTAGTACCGAACCTTCACAGCCCTGGGCAAAAACCCAGAACAAAGCATCATTCAACCGTGAGTTCATGAAAACAATAGCTCATAACCAAAGACGAATCTAGAGAAGTATGTTGAGAGCCAAATACCATTTACTGGTATATTACTAGTTCTAAGACACATTTTCCATTTTATCATATTGTTATCAGGTAAACCTATTTAGTAAATCTCGACGCATCCCTGCCATGCATTACCCCTTCAGATGAAAGCCCAGGGTCTAACTTCTCATCCTCTCTTTATCCGAACATTAGTTATAGCAACTAGTCAAGTTATAAGAAAATGGTAAACTTCAAACGCGTAGTACGACGAGGAGTATGGGAGCTTGCTCTCTTACTTACCCTAACGAAGCAATCGTGAAAATGCAATCTCAAAAGAGGGCCAGAAAGACTTGGAGCGACGGACAAGATCTGGCCAATGACTTCCTTCACGATGGCCTCTGCGTTTGGGCATGCCTTCCCGTAAAACCCTACTTTGAGACTGTGACCTTGAGCAACCACAGGGACAAGAAAAAAGAACATCAACTCAAGCAACAAACAAGACAAGAAGAGCTTTGGACAAGCCATTCCTTGGGCCAAGAAGAGCTATGATTGTTATCTCTTAATCCAAGTGTCTGGCTGTGGACATTCCACGAGCAAACTGCTTTCCCTTTTATAGGGAGAATTCCAAAAAGTCATAAACTTATTGCCATTAACCAATTTAGTCCTATTTTTTTTTTTTTTGGGGGGGGGGCTAATTTAACTCTAAAACTTTTGCATTTATGTCAATTTAGACCATCCGACACATTTTGACTAAAATCTATGACATAGACGTTAGCCATCCTATGTAGGTATCACCGGCGTCAACGTAGACAATTGTTGATTTAATATCTTAATCAATTTAATTATTTATTTTTTTGGTAAAGGTAATATATATTTATTTTTATTTTTTTCTTTTCATTTTTCATTTTTTTTCTCTCTTTCTCTTTTTATCCTTCCCTTCCTTCTTCCTCCGGCCATTTGCTTGACCTCGGTGACTGGCGGGGGCAAGCTTCACCTCCCTAGTCATCAATGAGGTTGAGCCCCACCCTTGCCGATGGTCGATGGGGGCGAGCTTCACTAGAGGTTGGTGAGGTCGATCTCGTCGACCCCTACTAAGGCCTAACGACCAGCTAGAGGAAGAAGGAAGGGAAGGAAAAAAATCAATTTTTTTTTAAATATTTAAAATTACCCATGTTAATGTTAGTAATGTCACGTGGGATTACCGTCATTCATATTAGCAATTTTTGGTCAAAATTAGCCAGATGGAGTAAATTGGCATATAGATACAAAATGTTTAAAACTCAATTGATAAATAAAATGTTTAGAATTTAACTTACATAATTACAATAAGGGTTCGTTTTGCGAAAAATATCATGTTTTCGGAAAACATTTTCCTAGAAGTCATTTTCCAGGAAAATGACTCTATTTTCCAGTGTTCGACCGAAATCTAAACTTTGAGTGGAAAATATTTTCCATTTTTTGTTAGCTAATTTAATTGCTTGGGAAAAATTATCAAAAATTGAATTTTAATATTTTTATTTGACCAAAAAATTAGTTTTATTGTTTATATTTTTTTAAAACATGAATTTTTAATTATTTGTATTTTTAAAAAATCAAAATTTTTATTTTTTCCCTTTTCTTTTCCTTCCTCCTTCTTCCTTCTCCTTCCTCCATTATCACATGCTTGACGATGGTCGACTGCTCGGTAGCTGACCAAGACCCAGTCGCCAAATCCGGTGAGCTCGAGGCTCGGCCTATCTTGCCCGACCTCGCCAGAGTTTCGTCGGGCTTTGGCGAGTCGCGAGCTCGTCGGATCTGGCGGTGGAGCTTGGGCTCGCCTGGATCGGGAGCCCGAGCTTCTCCGCTAGATCCGATGAGCTTGCGGCTCCCCAGAGCCCGGCGAACCTCTGGCGAGCTTGGGCAAGGCTCGAGCCCACTTGGCTCACTAAATCTGGCGAGCTGTGAGCTCCGCCCCAGGCCGGCGAGAGCTCCGCTTGGCCCAATCTGGTGAGGCTCAAGCTCGGCTTCGCCAGATTGGGCTAGGCGGAGTCTCGCCGGCCTGGGGCGAGGCTAGAGCTGGCTTGTAGCCGGTCGCCGGACGCTGTCGTGGTCGGTCACAAGCCCCCGCCAGAAGAAGATGAAAAGGAAAGAAAGAAAAGAAAAAGAGAAAAGGAAAAAAATAAAAACTCAATTTAAAAAAATGAAAAAAATGAAAAGAAAGCATAAAAATAATACAAAAATGTATTGATAAAAAAGAAGTAAGATGGAAGAAGTTATGGAAAATATTTTCCACTTCTCAGAAATGGAAAATATTTTCTTCACTTTTAAATGTTGCTTTTTTCTAATGATGGAAAACATTTTCTCGACTAGTTCATTTTCCGTGAACGAACGTTGGAAAATTTAGAAAACATTTTCCCGGAGGTCATTTTCCGTGAAACAAACAGACCCTAAATTTAAGATTTTTTTGATAATTCTCCTTTTTGCCGAAGAGATTTGTTCATGGAACGTCCGCAACCAAACATTAAGATCAAGCGATAACAATTTATCCACACCCGTCCATTTTCAATCTGAATTTGCACGAGTTGTCGAACTCGTGAGTACTAGCACCAATCATTTGTATTTATCGAATGCTCACGGGTCAAGTATCGAAAACTAGAAAAAGCAGAGGGTCCTACCAGCAAATTGTTGAAAATGTTCATTGACCAAAATAGCCCACAGCAATTGACCCCCCCCCCCCCCCCCAAAAAAAAAAAAAAAAAATCTCCATTAACTTGCAAAGGCCACGTTCATTCCGAAGTGGCGTAGCTAGAAGGGGCGGCGCTGGGGAAATTACAGGGTCAAGATCTCCGAGTGCCTCTCTCTCTCTCATCCTGGTAAAATTGAAGGTCATATATGAGACTCGCCAATGACGAAAGCGCTCTTCATCTCTGGATCGATTTACTTCACTCTTTATCTTGCAACTTTGCGATTGACCTCTCTCGGAACTAGACCCTTGTTAGCTCCAAATTTTGCTCTGCGTTTAGGGCTTTTAATAGGAAAAATTACCAAAAAAGCCGTAAATCTAGTGTAATTGTGCCAATTGAATCATAAATTTATTTTTTTTAACCAATTGAGTCATAAAACCTTTTACAATTATTCCCCATCAGTTCATTCAGCCAAAATTGACTGGCTGGCATTGACGTGGCAACCGGAGACCTTTTTTTTAATAATATTTTATTCCTTTGGCTTTGGCGACGGGCCAGAGGGGAGGGCTGGCCGTTCGCCGAACTGACGGCGGCCGGGCAAGCTTGCCTTCCCGTCATAGGGCAAGGAGGCCTCACCGTCGCTGGGCGTGAGCTCACCAACTAGCTAGGTGAGCTCGCCCGGCCGCCTAGCTAGTTGTTAGAGCCAAAGGAAGAAGGAGGGAAGAGGGAGGTACAAGGAAGAGGAAGAAAGAAAAAAAAATTGATAAAAAATTGATAAAAAAATTTCAAAAAATGAAATATTATTAATAAAAAAAGGTCACCATTGTCGGCCGGCGGCCACGTTAGCGCCGGCCGGCCAATTTTAGCTAGATGGACTAATCTGGCATAATTGTAAAATGTTTAGGATTCAATTGGCCAAAAAAATAAGTTTAGGACTGAATTGACACAATTGCAATAAATTTAGAATTTTTTGGTAATTTTCCCGTTTTTAGTCTTCTTGCTCAGCGAGTGAAACGCCTTGTTTTTTTAGTTTTTTGTTTTTTAAACTCCGCCCACGTTGCTCATGCACGAATTTTCTTGGCTTTCATTTTTTTCTGTTAGGAATAGAGAACTCATCAATAAGTCTTCAGCCTTTTCAAATCAAAATCATAGGTGGACTTTTCTTGCATGTGAAGTGAATATCTCAGGTGCATGTCCAGCTTTCAATATGTATACGCCGACTTTCTAACATCAGAAAGTTTTCCCTACTCAGGGTGCTTCGAAAGTGGAAGTGAGATGCAAAGGCGCTTCGAAAGTGGAAGTGAGATGCAAAGGCACTTCTACCTCTAGAATGATGGGCCGGATGTCTTCAGGAAGACACAGTTCGCCCAGAAAAGGTAAATAAGAAGAGAGAGAACACAAGTAGTGGAATCTGGTGAAAGTTGTGACGCTGGACGCAGCAGTGAGTCTGATGAGGATTAAGTTATTTGTTAAGATGGTATGGAAAAGATGGCTTAGCTACTAACTCGAATGAAGATAGAAGCAAACAGAAAATGGGTGTTCGAGAGGGAGCCCATTGAACGATTATTCTAAATGGGAAACTGTGGATTTCTTAAATATAGCTGAGAATCAACTAGAAGCAGGAAGGTAGATCAATTTCCTCTGAAAGATGACCTTAGATGATTGTTTGGTTCAATGAAGACAGTTAGAAGCAAACACATGACATTTGTTTTGACAAACAGATTTGAATATTCTCAAGTGCTCTACTTACTTTCAGAGTTAATTAACTCCCAATACTTACCCTATGTTACACAGAGAGGCTTCGAAGAATTCAGTAAATCTGATTGGAGATTGTGATTTTATAGAAGGATCTGAGAAACCAGAACTATAAGGATAAGAAGGTAAGAGTAGGAGCATAGAACTTTTACTGAAGTTTTCTGACGGTGATAGGTTACTACACCAGCAGAGTTAAATTTTACTCAAAGCAGATTGTACTTACCTCTGGGGAAAGCTGACACAAATTTGGCAAGTCTGAAGTATTTGAGACATAATTGGTACAAGGCGCACTTTAATGAAATTGTAATGGGTGTGGTGAGTTAACCAATTCTCGAGTGGACACTGGAATTGACCTTGAAATTGATTAATGATGTAGGTTCTAAATTGTGGGTATGTAGGATAGGTTCCAAGTTCCAAAAATTATGGAATTGATTCTAATAGAGTAGGCTCTAGATTTCCAGGTAAGGTTCTAGGGTGAAATTTAGAACAATCTTGGAACTGCTCACCCCTAGGCTTGATTTCGGCACTTATGGTTAATTAAGGAGCAAAGATACTAAATTTAGCTAAATTATTGAAATGCAGCTTTGACTACAAGATCACCTCAAGGGCACCTTCGGCATCCAGTTTTCATGGACCGACCATAGAATCCTATTTAGTGATATTGTTCCTCCATTGATTCGATTTTTGAGAAATATTGGGGGGGGGGGTTTGATTGTGGCATGGACGTAAAAATCTTTACGACACAATCAATAATTCGATTTATTTTTAATTAGGGAGAAAAATGAAAAGATAGAATTCTTTGAATCACATGTTGTTGCAAGAAAGTATTATTTAGAATGGTATCGTCGTGTGTTGGGCTAGGCGGTATCATCTAGCGAGTGAATGATTTCTCATTACTTAATTAGCATAACAAACATTTAACTCTTGATTTTTGTCAAATATGAAAAGGGCGTTATTATGACTAACAATAATTTAATTGATATTGATTCGATTGTATATCATGGCGGCGTGATACTTATGTTTCGGACTTTAGAAGAGCAGTTATTTCACCATGTATGTGTGGCGGTGATGATGAAATTTGTAATTTCGATCCATTTGTGCAGTTATTTCACCATGTTTGCTGTTTTAGAAACTAATGAGAGCTATCTAGCTCATTCAATTCCCAATGACCTATGATATTTTTCATGTCTAGATATGTTGAGAATAAATAAAGGTGGATATTGCTCTCCCAAAAATGATAAATGGTCCATGAACTTTTATCTAATGTGTAGTGTGGTCCCTAAATTTTAGTCAAATGTGCAATGTCACCCCTAAACTTTCCATTTATTCAATGTGATCCATGAACTTTTGATACATGTTTAAATTAATTCCTAAATTATATGAAAAATGGTCAATATTTTCCATAACTTAAATTAATAGAAGGTTAATATTAAACAACATACTAACTTGAACATGTACCAAAAGTCTAATGAACAAATTGAATAAATTGAAAGTTCGAGACAATATTGCATATTAGGCTAAAGTTCAAGGATCACATTAGACAAATTAACAGTTTATAGATCATGTTTCATATTGAGTAAAAATTTATAGATCACCCATATCATTATTCGTGTGTGTGTATATATTTATATGGTTGGGCTCATGTATGTTCTGTCATTGGATTAGTGACTGTGGGTGACCGATCTAATGACCCTTCTGCCCGTTTGCTAGCTGGGCCAAACTAAAAACTGAAATTAGTCATTGTTGGGTCAATTAATCAGTGATCGTTGTCACCACTTAAATAGGGATTTTTCTTTTCATAAACGAATCGAAAAAGCTTCTTCATGTGCAATGCCAAGATTCTTAAATGAAAGCAACCGCCTCTCACTCTGAAAAATTTCATCGGATGAGGTATGTAGAGGCAATTTCGATCGAAAATAGGAAGCACATGGCAAACGCTACAAGTAATTCACCTGATTAATCATACGCATGTCCCTTTTTCCATTGGCATTCAATTCCATTTTTCAATTTGGCTGTGTCGATTGGAAATTCGAACTTGTCGTCTACCTATGAAGTCTACGTTTCATTTGGACTTTGCCTGCTTGATCTAAGGAGGTTCTATTTTTTTTTTTTTTTCGCATGTCAAGATCTCATAGACTAGGCTAATGAATAACAAAACTTTGAAATTGAAACTTTAAGGGCTTGTTTGGTAACCATCCAACAGTGCCATATTCTGATTTTTTGTTCTAGGGAGTAGTTTTGGAACATAATTGCGTTTGATAACATTTTTGTTCCTGGGGACAAATTTCTATTTTTGTGTTCCCAGAAGTAGATTTGGAACAGAATCAAAAATAATAAAAAGTTGATTCTTATTCCCAAGAACAAATCTAAGAATCAAGACCATATTTCTCTTCTTCTTCCCTTTTCTTCTTTTTCATCTACTGCCATACCACGGTTGTCGTTCGCCACCCACTGCCGTTGGTCACCGGCAACCGGTTTGGCGAGCTCGCTAGAGGCTTGCTAGGCTAGGGTGAGGTCTGGTGAGCTTGCCAGAGGCAAGCCCAACCATCAGTGAGGCTGGGCGAGCCTTGGCAATCTGGCAAGGTGGAGCCTTGCTAGTGGCTAGGCGGGCCTTGCCTAGCCTTAGCGAGGCTCGCCTAGCCCCACCTGAGGCTAGGTGAGCCTTGCCCAACCCCGATGAGGCCCGCCTGGCCATCGGTGAGGCCGAGCCTCAACGGGGTTGGGCGCACCTTGCCGGTGGCGAGTGGGTCTCACCCAGGCTTGGCGAGGCTTGCCTAGCCTCACCGGTGGCTAGGCGGGCCTCGCCTAACCATGGCGAGGTTTGCTTGGCCATCGGCGAGGCTCAACCAACGAGGGCCGGCGACGCTTTGGTGAGGTTGCCAGCCCTCATCTGGCCGGTCGTTGGACTGTCGACTGGCCACTTGAAGAAGAAGAACATGAGAGAGAAAAGAAAAAAGAAAAGAAAAAAAGGAAAAAAAGAAAAAGATTATTTAAAAATTAAAAGAAAATGATTTGGAGTAGAAGTTTTGAGCACCATACCAAATGCAATTTTATTCCGAATCATAAATTTTGAAAAGTTACAAAACGACTTAAAATGCTTAAAAATTGTTCCTGGAAACAGAATAAAAAGGAATTATTTCTAATTAGAATTTGTTCTCAGGAATAGAATCGTTACGAAGCGCACCCTAAGGAGCCATAAGCGTTCCATGAGACAAAATATAACGAAATATCATGACCCGTCCAAATTCATTAAATGGAAATTCTCGAGTGATGAATTCACCCATACGTCATGTAAGATTGCAAGAACATTGATGGAGATGTTAAGATTGCCCAACTACAAAATTGATTTATTCCACACATTATATTGCACGTAATGATTTAAATTAGTGAATTTATTTAGATACCAAACAAAAAATTGTCTCATTATTACTTAGTTATTGTTTAATAAATGAGTTTTAATACATGTAACAATAAATAGACATAACCGAAAGAGAAGAAGGAAGATTATGGAGCAAGCGATTATACCCATTGGTCAGAAGCACTTGATGGAAATTCGAATTGGCATACATTCTCATCCAAAGTCATATATAGTGTGTTTTGGCTTCAACTTGATATTGAATTGTCAAAATCAAAGCTGTATTAGAAGTTGATTAGTGGCAAATTATATACTAAGTAGGTATTTACAAAACGATTTTGTCAATACCCTATATTTTTTGCTAGACTTTGCCCCATTGCATGCCTATCAATTCTGTCTTCCTTTTTTCTATACTGTAGAGATATACTCTATTTGCATGCTTCCTAAAATTTATTGGAGTATGGACTCACGCATCGTAATACCATAAAGAAAACAATGTATATGAAAAGTCACGTAGACGCAGGAATGTAGGATTGTAGATAGAATAGCGACATATCATGGAAATATGAACACACCCAAAATCCAAAATCCAAAATCCAACAACTTTAAAATATCTCAAACTATATTTTTGCTCACAAAAACGAAAATATCAAAACACCATCCGCTCAAGACAGAAAAAACATTGAAATAAAAGCACCTCAAAACTAGAGACTGTATGCAACATCTGTGCAACCCAGCAGTTCTTTAGGTGTCCACATGTACCGAGATTCCTAGATGCACAACTGAATTATTACCATAGCAACAAAAATATTCGATACTTATCAAAATATGATTGATACGCATGACAATAAAAATATTCAATACTTGTCAAAATATGACTGACACGCATGAGAAACAATAGAATGGTGAGGTTAAGTATTTCAAAAAATCTGAGTAGGAAAATTTCAAATATTTATAGGGCATAACTTTTTGAGTTGATGCCCCATCAACTCGATTTTTATACATACGGAAAGCCCGTACAAAAATATGTCAGTATTAAGAATTTAGTGTTGAACCAAACCGTTGGCCATGATACTTCTTTTTATGAAAATCCGGCTGTTGCGATTGTTTAAGTAATTTAGATAATTAGAAAACTCCAATTATCGGAGGCAAACTGGAGAGGAAGAGAGCTTTTTTGGAAGGAGGAGACTAGCTTTGAAAGGGAGCCTTTTCCCAAGAGGAGAGATTAGACAGAGTATGTGAAAGAGGGTGTAGCATTGTATAATGTTTTGAATAGAGTAGAGTGGTGTAGGGGTGAGCGGTTCTCAGTTCCTTATAAGTTCCGTTTGGAATGTGGAATCTATTATCAGGTACATGTTCATCATTTTTTGGAACATGGAACCTATCCATCAGAATGAAGAATCTGGAACCTCTTCTTTCACAAATTTCAAGTTCAGTTCTAGGTTCCAACAAGTTTTTTTTTTTGGTTACATTTTTTTCGGTTTCATTTTCAAGGTAAACTATGCAACAATTGCTCAATCACACCATTGCATAAGATCTTTAAGGAAAAGCTATGTCTGATGTTATAAGCCAGCATTGTGATATTCCAAATTACTCTTAACTTTACAAGCACACTTAGTTTTGCTATATCAGATTTTTTTTTTAAAAAAAAGTACTAGCAACTTACGACATAATAAAATTGAATTCTCTATGAACTTTATGAACCTATGACAACATCCATCATAGTCTCTTGCACACTACAAAGGCTAAAAACCTCTTAATATCTAGGCTTGATACTACATGTGTAAGCAGATGAATGAGCTACATCATATTGACCGTTTGCATGACAGAATCAACAAGCCAAATAGAAGCTGATACTGAGGTCACTTGAAATTTATGAAGTTACCATTCAAACTAAATAACATAAACTTCACAAAAAAATGTGTGCAAAATCAGAACCTGGTGTCGTTGTTGACTCATCTAAATTATCTTCTTGTCAAATAAAATATGATAAAAAGAATTAGTGAAACAATGATGGAAAGAACAGGGCAAAAAGTACAGTGTTTATAAAAGAAAAAGAGCATGTAGAAATGCAACTCGACTCACTTTGATGCCGAAAAGCATAAACAACATGAGGGAAACTCCTATGCAACCTCGATTATTCAAGTTGGCTTTGATTGGTGGGCAGCATCTACAAACGAGAAAGAAGACTCAGAGTCCACTCATTGAGGTCGTGAAGACGCTCCATCTGCATGGATCCGTTCATTTCTGTAATGAGCATCATCAGGTTGACCTGAGATTTTATTGCCATCTAGAGTGGAATGATTTGAGCAGCTATCACCATTTGTATCATCATTGCCCAGATTCGGATGCCGAACTCACATCCATCTCCTTCTCCGCGAATCCAATTGCAAGCATTTGGGGACTTCACAGTTGCAGTCCCCGCTTCTATTTGGCGATGCCAGATCCTCCCTTTGCACAACATTGAGCACGAACCCATCAGGAACCCTTTTTGCATGTAAAAGATCGCCTTCAGTGACTGTTATGCTCGAGCTGTTTCTGGTCCCTAGATCCTTTTGGTCAAACTCCATTCCCTCTGAACTCTAGTCTGGTGTGGTCACCCACGAGGTGTGGACAAATAGGTCTCTTCCCATCCTGAGCATTGATAGAATTTGGACTAGGCAACATCTTCAGTTCAACGTTAATGTCCAAATTATGGGCATAATCGATGAACTTATTTGCTGATGCAGTCCTCATCAATGAGCCACCTGACCTCGTCCACGGATTCAAATCAACATTCTCTGATTCGTTGTTGCTTCCGTCATGCCTGTGAACCCGTATATTTCTCCTGACAATCCTCTTGATGCATGAAAACCACCTCCATGAGGATGTAAGGAGGAAGTCACATCATTGAGGATATATTCTTCCAGGGCTCCTGTTGAGTTTTCTCGAGCAAGGCCATTCCATGAAGGGATTCTCCTAGAAGAATTGAACCAGGCCGGGTTGGCTAAACCGTGTAAAGAAGCAGCTGCTGCCCTCTCAGCGCTTCTTTTGAGCCTGTGCATGTGGTTTAGGACCGCAACACATTCATTGAGAGCAAGTTCAATTCCACAATTGGCTTTTATGGCCGAGAGCTTCTCCCAAGTGCACCTCCTCCCCTGATTGACCGCCTTTTGTAGTTCCACAACAGATGGATTTTGTAGTATCTTTGAGTACTGGCCATAAGGAGAGGTATAAGAATGAGCAAACAGTCACCAACCCACTATAGCTAAAAATATGTAATACTTCCAGAAGAATTAAGGACCCATGTTACGATACAATGATATGCTGTTACAGCCGGTTAAAAATTTCCAAACACTTAAACACTTAAAGAGCTTATGCACACATAAAAATTTAGGGATTAATCTTTAACCCCTAAGAAAAAAATAGTAAAATTGCATTTCATGTAGTCGCATTTGCATCGGTATCGCGACAAGACGCAACAGCTTGAATGCAGGACCTCAATAGAAGGGAGGGACAAGTAGCCGCACAAGAAGCCCCAAGCGTGAAGAAGAAAGAAGAATAACAATACTTACAGTAGGCACATACCTGAGCAAGCATTGCGGGCATAACAACAGTGACATCACCCTCCCAATCTTGAGCAAACAGCTAGGCTATTCCTCCTAGAGGAAAACCAAGTTCTAGGACTTTTTATGGTTGAATAGGAATTTTATTTCATCAAATATGTTTTACCTCCATCTCAACAAGGTGAGCTAGCTGATGATAGTTTTTTTTTTAAATTTAAGAAAATTTTTAGATAGATTGCACAACCAACCATGGCATGTCATTTTCATCTTAGGATAGACAACTTTGATAAGCAAACATGAGCGTATCAAGTCAGGCTGAGAAAACATGCTCAAGCTCAAAAGGTCGTGATTGTTAGGAGGTGAAGCAGAGATTATATTCAGTAAAACCAGTAAAGCAGTAGATTTTTACGGTGAAACATGAGGTTTAGAATGGCACGTTTGCAGCTGTATTATTTACTACTGACACAAACTGAACACATCACTCAAAACATTAGGAATTGATGTGCCGCTTTTAGTGAATCTGTCGACCGAATACTAAACTCAAGCGTCCACAATTGGATGAGGTATGCATATGTTAGCATGCCCCCAGAGGACGAAGATAAAGGAATTCAGTGTCCCCTGATAATGGTCAGAAAAAGAACATATTAATCTGCATAAGCAACTCAAGCAACAAATAACACAAGCACTGTGATCCAAATCGAGAAGAGGAGTTCAGATAAGAACAGCACAGGATGCATGTTGATCCCATGGATATATGCCTTGGCTACAAAGTTTCCTCCATGAGCTCTAACAAGTTCCTTGAGCCTTAAAAGTGGTGCAATATGAGGGTTTGCCTGACTGACAATGAAATGATTGACGTTGAACAGCTCCTTCAGCTGTATCATTGGCAAATCTATCTCCAAGCTACCATCCCTCCACGGACGCATAGATGGGCCCAAACCCTCCTCTGGTTCCAAATTAAATGGCGGATGGTATAGAACAATTTCTCCACTCCGATCCTTTGCCATTAGTTCCTGAGCTTCAAAAAGACCAGGGAAGGCACAAGAGGCGGTCACTGCACTCCATATCACCACGTGAGGCGAAGTCAAGTAATTGAGGCGTCTAAGGGGCTCATGCTTCCTAGGCGAGCACCCTGTTATCCCAAGAACTCGTCCGGTCATGTCATATGCTTCTTGAAACGTTGGATTACTGGTGAGGTGCCTCAACATCCATTGCAAATGTCTGATCTCATGAACAGCTCCTTGTGTCATAACCCTTTTCACATCACTTGCGCTTCTTATAGAATTTTAATGAGACCAAAATGGGAACCAAGCGACCAAACTGGAATTCTCCTAACCTATAATCACCAACTGATCAAACCTCAACCTAAGACCACACGAAGATAGCAAACAAAAGGCAATATATACAAGCCTTCTTTATGCGTCTGAGGAACTCATAACAGAAAGAAACACAGTTCGCAAATTCGTTAAAGCCCAAACAACTTGTTTGGAGCGACCAACTAATTGAATATCTGAAGTGCTAATGAAAAGTTATCAGCATATACCTCTCGATCCTCTGCTTAAGCTTCAACAAGAACTTCTCATTGTCTTCCTCAGCTGTCTTCAGCAACCTCTCCAACAAGTGAGAGCAATCTCTTTAAACATTGGCAAAAAATGGACAAGTCTAAAGGACTTATCATATATATTCATTCCGCTTTAACTGGTAAACTCTACTTGCTATGATAATCTTCTCATTAAGATAATCCATATCTAAAAAAAAAAAGAAAAGAAGAAAAAGAGATTAAATAAAGTATTCACTTATTAGATATACAAAAAGATTACAATATATAAAGATATAAACATCACTTATCCAACTAAATTTTTTTTTGCATTCTCAATGCACTTTTCAACATCAATTGGTAAACGAACGGCTCTTAATCAATTTTGAGTGTAAATCAAAGCTTCCACTACTTTTGGAGTTAAAGGACTTTGAAAGCCATCAAGCACACGACCCGATATACTAAAAGTTAACTCTGAAGCAACAATAGTTACATAAATAGACAAAATTCTCGAGCCATAAAAAAAATGATCTTATATTTTGAGCCAGTAATTTTCCACCTCATCAAAAGTCAAGATTAAGAACTTTTTCATTTTTTTCTTGAAGATACTCATTAAGTTCGGATTTGTTGTCATCGCACCCTTGTTTATTTAAGTATAAAAATATTTTTTCCAAGCTTGGGCATCATATTTCTTTATACCTTCATTACCACTTGCATCGGCATTAGAACCACTACTACTTGCACCCAAAATGTGGCCATCAAAATTTCGATCACTTGAAATAAGAGAAGATTGCTCATAAAATTCATACAAACGCTCAAATGTATCATTCACCTTGTAATGCATCTCTTTAATTTTCGATTTATCATCATAAATTTGTCCATAAAAGAAATTCACATAATTCAACTTGGCTCTAGGGTCTAACACAACCGCAATCAACACCATCATATATAATTTATCCAAACTTCTATAATATTTTTCAAATATTTCTTTCATTTTCGTACTCATAGCTTAAAGCTTATGATCCGAAGCATCAACCACATATTTCAAATATCCATACAAAAGAGTCATCCCTTCAAAATAATCATTTAAAGTAACATATGAACTTCCTGACATCTAATTGGTAGCATCATAAAATACTTTTAGAAATTTTGAAAAAATAATAGCGTTTTCCCAATTATCATCTCTAGGAATTTCATGATTAAGCTCACTTGCAAAAGATAGATTGTCTTCTTCCATCATTTCAAAAGCTTTTTAGAACTTTATGGTGGTGTCTAACATGAGGTAAGTAAAGTTTCATCTAATGGCAATGTCAAGAACTACCAAACCCTTATAAATAATCTGTTCACTCTCAATGCAAGATAGAACTCCTCACATACCTAACCATATTTCAAATACGTGTAATGGAGTCACCTACCGTAGCTAAGCTATCTCTCATAATCAAATTTAATATATGAGTTGTACACCTCATATGCAAAACACTACCATATAATATCAACAACCTTTCTTTTGAAAGTTTTTTTTTCCATCAAATAGCCAATTGCAATATCATTTGAGTTAGCATTATCCACGGTGATTGTGGATACCTTTTTTTTTTTTCCTATTCCTCATTGAATGCATTTCTTTACCATTTTCCCAATCTTCCTACCCATGTAACTATGCATCACCACAAAGTTGATGATCCTTTTATGCAACTTCCAATTTTCATCAATAAAATGTGCAGTGAGACACAAATAATTTGGATTTTGAATGGAACTCCATGTATTAGTCAAGAGTGTGATCCTAAGATTAATCTTTCTAAAATAAGTCTTCAAACAAGTTATTTAACAGAAATACAATTTCATGCAATCTTTTGTTACTATGAAATGTGATAAATGTTTGAAGAGAGGGTGTAACTCACTAACAAATTCATGAGATCCAATACGCTCAATCAAGGAAAAATATTGCTTATCAAAGGATGATGAATCGAGCAAGCATTCACCTACAACGTTCTTGATGAAACGACAATGTTGATAATAAGTTATCAATACTAAAATCTCCTCCTACCTTGCTAGCCATATCTACATTATATGATGCAAATAATTTCTGCTTCTTATCTACATTATGATGAAATCTTTTGCACGTGGTCAAGTACTTCCTCATCACAAAAGTACCATTAGCAACACGGTACTTAAGCACAAACTCATAATGAATACACTTCACTTGATATGTTTTTCCATCCTTATCATTGATTCTTGTATAATGATTCAAATATTCGGATGTATATTTCTTACCATGAAGAAGATGAGAACCAAGTATCTTATTTGTGGCATTCATGGTAGGAGGTGCCTCTTCTTCATTTTCATCACCAAAAAACTCCAATCTGTGATTGGTGTCATCTCCTCACGTCCATCCACCTCCATTGACGTGTTATCTTGATACATTAACTTTGCACTACATAACAATAATATAATATAATTAGAAATTTCAAAATAAAGAGCAAACTAGAAATGAAACATTACAATGAACTCATTTATTTCAATGCAACTCATATAATGATACTGATAATTTAGTTCATTGCTACTCTTTATAATGTACATGCCAAACCTTAATACTTACAATTATTGGAACGTTTAAGAATTGAACGTCTATAAAGAGAGTATCCACTATTAGCTCCTTTATACAATCTGTAGGACAGCAAAGGGCTATATTTCCAAAAGTTGACATCAATCTCTTGGTAAGAGACTGGAGGACAACAAACTGAGCAAAGGGCTATTTCTATGTTCACAAACTGAACTACGAAGAAGGGTGAATCAGTGCACAAAATTACGGGTTAAAAAGAAGAACAATTTTCTCATGCCAAATCCAAAATTTACAGAGGCATTTGGGCTCTCCCACAAGGTAGTGAGCGTATCCTCAGAAGTCTGACATTCAAAATGCAAAGTTACATTAGCTAGGGATCTCCGTTAGAAACTAATAAAGGTGGATCTAATTCATCAACCGTGCCTATCAGAAATCAATATGGGGTGTTTTTAAGTTTTAGAGGTATAGATACTCGAAAAGGCTTTGAAGACCTCGAAATTCTTCACTGAACATACCTAGCTTCACACTCCTCTCTTTCAAACGAAATGCATAGGGTGTGCAAAACAGTGACGCTAAATCCAAATGCACTTCGCAAAACAACGAAGAGAGGGGGCGGTAGAGACTACTAGCTGTTGCGACCTAACCTTGGGTGAACCATCTAGAGTTTGGCCAATGGATTACTAAGCCTAAACTTAGCTTGGGCTCTCCCAAGCCCATACCAATTCACGATTTAGATTCAAGTTCTTAACATGCAATTGATTTTTCAATTAGGAATCGTTAATAATCTATTTTTGGTGGGTCAATTAGAAACCCAAGTAAAGTAGTGGGAAATTTACTTTACTCCTACGAACCGGAGATTATGAGCTCGGGGACTTGATTATGTTAGACTTTTCTAACGCCCTTTCGATACTTTTCTCCTTTATTTTGAAAAAAATATTTTGCAGGTAACTTAAATTGATTTTAATTTACTTCCCTAATATGTGAGGTAATTATGCGGGTGTGCAAACCACCAATTTAATATTGAAATAATGCAATAAATAAATTATAGGACTTACCTCATAGCAACGAAAGTATCCGTAATATTAGATCGGAATTCCCATAAACAATCACTTAATTTTTGTTTTCACTTATTTAATGAGAATCATGCTTTATGGAATGCATGCTACTAATCTAACATGAGGTGATATGACATCGCAATATGACCTAAATTATATGACATAAGTATAATATTTTTGTGTTTTCTTAATAAGTATGCAATCTATCCTAGAGAATGAAATAAATTTATTCTAAGACAATTTTTTTTTTTGGGTATTTTACATGAAATTCGAAATTAGAAAATTGGAAAAATTATCTATCTAGACTAAGATATCATCCAACTTATATTAGGAATTAGATTAAGCAAAATCCTAATTTAAACTAGAATGTTATCTTAACTTGGTAATCCCTAACCTAAAATGCAATCTATCCGTGGAATCTCATCCTAATCAAAGAAATGTTATCTAGAATTATCTAAACTTATAGTAAATTAGAAATGTTATCTAGAATTAAATTAAACGTGCAATCTCATCCTAATCAAAGAATATCCTAATTCTAGTTTTCGAAATTAAAATTGTCAAATAATTAAACATGCAATCTAAACTAATGAAAAGAGAATCTAACATCCTAAATAAATTCGAAATAAATAAATTTCCTAATCTTGAACATGCAAACTACCCTGAAACTAGCGATATTATAACATGAACCTAATCTAACTCAAATATTTTTTTTTTTTTGGGGTTTTCTTTTACGGGAGCAATCTCAATTCAAATAAAGGCATCGGGAACAGCACGGCAACTTACCAAGCAAGATATCATCCATGTCCATTTAATTTTGGAAATAAATTGACGAATTGTATCTCGCGCATGATATCAGATCGACCAATTCTAAACAAAATCATGAATCATATCTTGAGCGTGAGATTGGATTGGCGATTTTTCCATGTGATTGTGAGTCGTAGTTCAAGCGTGAAATCAGATTGTCAATCATATGCACGTTGTGAAATTAGGAAGATTTCCCAATTTAGAAGGCTACTCAAGGTTGCGAATACCATAGCATATCGGGGATTCCAATAATGTGTATCAATGAATATTTCAAATAAGGAAATGAAATATCTAAAAACCCAAGAAGACAAGATTTTTACCTAATTCGAGTTTTGGTTTCTGAATTTGGCTTAGTGAATAGTGACTTTTGACCCACAATGGAGGCTCGTCATGATGGCGTGAGGATGGGTCGTTATGGTGGTGGGTAGCTATGGGCGGAGGGCAACTAGCATTCAGAGCTCTGGCGAGGGGTGGTTGAGGTGTGATGGCCAGCGTGGGTTGTTTGTGTTGAGTAGAGATGGTGGCAACAGTGGCGACGTCATGGATGGGCAGGGGTGGGCTGCTGAGTGGTGGAGCAAAAGCAACAATGGCCAGCATGGAGGACGGCCGACGGAGGCAAGCTGCTACAGGGGTTGCTCGGAGGTGTTGCAGGCGACAGGCAGAGGTGCTACAAGTGGCGGGTAGTGGTGGTGTCATAGCTTCGGGCAGAGGGCTGCCGCGTGGTGGAGCAGACGCATCATCAACTAGCACGGAGGATGGTAGGTGGGGGCTCAGCTGCTGTAGGTCGCGAGTGGAGCAGAGGCAGTGGTGGCGAAGGGCAACTCGGCAGTGGGCACGGTGGCTGACTCAGGCAAGCTGGCAGAGCATTGCAAGTAAGGCGAATGGGGTCGTGGATAGCAGGAAGGTTGCGGACCAGTGGGTTGCAGGCAAGGCAGAGGCAATGACACGAGCTCGCGAGTGAGGGGGAAGCTTCGGTAGCAAGCGGAACGGCGCGGTGGCAGTGCTGGTGTAGTGGCTGGCGCAAGGAGTGGACGAACAGGTGGCTACTGCGAAAAAGAAGAAGCTCTTTGCCTTTTTTTCCTTATGCTCCCCTGTTTCACGTCCCTTTTCTCTTTCACTCTTTCTTTTGTTGACTTTTAAGCCCCAACAACCAAAGAAAAACCCAAAAAGAAAAAGGAAATAGAAACCCCCTACCAAGTGATCAAAAAGAGCCCCTTTTATATGCAACATAAAGAGGCCTAACAAGGAAATAAACAAAATTTCTTTCCTCTCTCCAATATTGCGCAAGCATGCTACATCTCCTTTCTTATATTTTGCTTCCCTCATAGACCAATTGCATGCAGATTTCTCATGCATTTCTTTCCCCGTGTTGATACTTTTTAGTATCACCAAATATATTCCTCTCACATGCAATATTTCCTCTTATTATTTTATAATTCTTTTGAAATCTTCCATTCTACTACGAAATATATCTCTCAGTATGTTTATTGCATGAATATATGAAAGACTTATTGAGTATATCGAATCGTCATTCCTCATAAGTCAATTTTCGATCATCAGAGAATAGCAGGCTTAGGCCAATTTCCTCTTGCCACCAACTTAATCCAAAAGTTTAAAACCATCAAGTTAAACCCATCCATCACTAGTCCAATGCAAATGCAATTAAAAAAATGCTCCTAAAACTATATGTTATGCAATTTAATTCTAATATTTTTGTTTATGGATTAAAATTAATCCCTAATTTTTTATGCAATAAATAAATGAATGGGTCGCCAAAATTTAGGTGTCAACACTAGCACAAAAAGTGAGTGGCGAGCGGCATGGGGGTTGGTTGGGTGAGCGGTGTCAGGGGAGGCTAGGCGAGCAACATTGGGGGTGACTGGGCGAGCAACGTTGGGGGCAATTGCATGAGTAGCAAGCGGCGTTGGGGGCAATTAGACTAGCAGCATCGAGGGTGACTGGGTGAGCGGCTTCAGGGGAGGCTAGGCGAGTGGCGTTGGGGGCGATTGGGTGAGTGGCGAGTGGCGTCCACTGGGGGAACGAGCGGTTGGGCAAGCGGCGAGTGGCATTAGGGGCGATTGGGCAAGCAGTGAGCAGCATCCACCGAGGGGATGAGCGACTGGGCAAGCGGTGAGCGGCGTCGAGGGCGAGTGACAAGCGGGCTTCCACCGAGGGACGAGCAATTGGGCGATTGAAGTCGAGAGCGAGTAGCGAGTGGCATTGGGGGCGACTAGGCCAGTGATGAGTGGCGTCTAGTGGCGAGCGGCGTCCAGTGGTGGTGTTGAGGGCAAGTAGTGTGTAGGTAAGTGGGGGTGATGGTGTCAAGAGAGGCAAGGGCAAGGCGAGCGGGGGGTGAGTGGGGTCCAACGGCGGGACGAGCGGTGTCCAATGGTGGCGTCGAGGGCGAGCAGTGTCGGGGATGGGGCAAAGGCAGAGAACAAGAGAGGAGAACTGAATTGAGGGTAAATAATAAAAATTGATTTGGGGATTTTTAGGAACCCTAACCCGTTCTGATTCCAAGAAAAAGGGAACTAGGAATTGGAACCGGCCTCTTTAGAATCGGACGATTTTACGTGGGAACCGCGCTCACCCTTACACCACGTGACTGCCTTGTTAATCATTGGACGGAACTAGCCTAAGACATTCAAGCACTTGCGGACTTGGTTGAATCCTATTCAAACCCTATCTTTTCCAATTTTGTCTGACTTTGAATATATTTTGGCCTTCAGCATTCGAGGTTAGTTTTGTGAATTTTTCCTTTTGTGATTGAGATTTCCTTGGATTTATCTTGGTTGCTATATCTTCGTGTTATGATGGAGAAAATCAGGGACATATTTAGAAATTTTCATTAGCAGGAAAACCTTATACTAGAAAATAAAAGGCAAATGCAAATTTATTGATTCACATAGTAAGTATATAGTTTATGTGCTTGAAAAAAAATCGAATGATGAGTAAAACTTAAATTAGATTTTGCTTATACTTTGCACTTAAACCTTCATAAATTACCTTTTGAGTGTCCTTCTTGGAAAGCGCCTTGTGGGTCTGAAATTGGTAGCCAACAGCTATTTTTTTTTCCCAATTCCTTTTTGACTGATGAACTAATTCTCTTATTATTTGGCAACTTCTATTTAATTGTCAACATCTAAAATTTACCAATTACATTGAAAAGTACGCCGATTTATTTGGTGACTTCCCAATTTTTTTCTAGATTAAGTTTCTCGATGGAAAAGTTAATAAATTAAAAAAAACAAAAAAAAAATGTTGATAGTTAACTCCAATGAGATCTGATAACCGTTTGAAAGCTTAATCGAAGAAAAGGTTGACAAATAAGAGTTAGTAAATTTAAGGTACAACAAAGACACGTGAACAAAAAATTGATTTAAAAAAAAGAAAAGTTGGTAATTAAAAAAATAAACTTGTTAAGTAATTCATATAAGAGTTAGTGACTCAAAACTAATTGATAATTTAAATGGAGAAAAGTAGATAAGTCATTCTAATAAAAGTCGGTATGTTAAGGCATTTTTGAGAAATGCAACAAGAAGTTTGTAGATGATAAAAAAATGATAATTAAAGTTTGAAGCCATTACCATTTCATTTTTGTTTTCTAGCTGGGTTATGATATGCAACTCCATGTATCTACATTTCTTAGACATTTCATTTGATTTTCGCCCCCATAGGCCCAATCACTTGTTGGGCTTAGGGCCATTTCTCTGTCCTTCCTCCAATCATGTCTCTGTCACTTCTCATTTTCCTACATGACCATTGCTCGTTGGCCCCTATTCCACACATAGTTCTTGCAACTTCCTTGAAAGACATCATGACGTGTTTTTCAATCATCTTGGTCTTGTTAAATCACCATAAAATGTGGTGTGATTTGTTTCACAAATTTAGGAGGTGCAGCTAAGATAAAAAGAAAAAGGAGCTGTTTATACCCTTTCTCGGACTTAGAGTTTATATGACCACCTTACAGGTGATTTTTTTTTTATGAGATGACTATTTTCCCAACACTTACGTTCAAACAAAAATACTTGCATGCATAAAAAGCCCTAGGTTCCTCAAGGTAAATGCATTAGAAAAGGACAAATTTTTGTGGAGGGTTCCGCTACAGTTGTAGTGAACTCGCTTTGGGTAAAATGTATTAGTAGCATATCTGTTGTTGATACCTAAAATTTTGCAATCGAATTAGTTGTTAATTGCATTAAAAAAATTAGGAATCAACCCCGATCCCTAACCAAAAATCAATAATTGCATTTTGCATATTTGTTGCATTTTTTCGTCCATTATTAATCTATATATTTACATTGGACATGCGGCGGGTGGATTTAAGTGAATTGTGTTGAACTTCCCGATAAATTGGATTGAGCCAATAAGAGCATAATCTTTTTGCCAAGTGCATAAAACACTAAGTGGCCGAAATTTGTAAATGGAAGAACTAAGAGTTGCAAGGTGGAAAAAATCAATTCATCGGAGTAAATTCATGGGATATAGACAATAACTTTATATAAAATAAAAAAAAATCAAAAGACATTGCAAGAATGTCTTCACAACCATATCATGGCGAGATTGGCTCTATTTCAACGGCTGAGATCGTTCCCATCCGAATCGAAGGGCTTGCATTAGTGGGAACAGTACAAGATTGTTTCCCTTACCCTTCTTATGAGGGGTGAGCATCGGTCCAGGATTGAGGTTCAATCCTGGACTGATCCTAGACTGGCCCAACCTTACTAGTTCTAGTCTGGTTCCCATGGAGACTGGGTCGGTTCCTGGTCCTAGAATTCCTGGACTAGCACTGTGCGGGTTGATCCTTGGTCCCAAGAGTTTCGGGTCGGTCCAACCCGGACCCACCCTGACTATATATATCTAATATTATTTATAATTTTTTTATATAGAGAAAACCTTAAAATAAACGGCGTTAACAATATTAAACAGCTCTTTAGTGAGGAGTTCAAGTAATTTTACGTTATTCTTTAATAACTTAGGTTTCTAATGTCTTTTACGGTGTCAATAGTCCTAATTTACGAAGAAGGAAAATGTTTTTGTGAGGAGTCCTCATGGCGTCCAAAAAGACACCTTATGGCATCATCCTCTAGTATTCATTCTCTTCTATTTTATTTGTCTTCTTAGTTTTCAATTTGCTAAAATTGAAAAAAAAAACTTCTCTGCTCACCACTCGACACTCATTTCACTCACTTTGGGTCACTTGTGCCGCTTGTCGCTCGATGTTCACTTGGCTTGTTGCTTTTCACTCGACATTTGATGCTCATTCTGTTCAATGATTACTCTACTTGATCCTCACCGCTTGCCTTTCTTAACTAGCCTTGCTCATCATCGAACCCATTGGGTCGGTACAGTCATCGGTTGCCATTTCAAGAAGTAGAAAAATAAAATAAAAAATTATTGGTTAGTGCTAGGTTGACCTTGAAATCGGACCAAACCCATTGAGTCAGTCCGGTCCTCAATCGCTTTTTTAAGGAATACAAAGAATGAAATAAAAAATTATTAGTTGGTCTCGGATTGACCTTGGAACCAGACCGAACCCATTGAGTCGGTCCGGTCCTCGGTCCCAAGCTCAATAGGGGTCGTCTTTGGTCCAAAAAATTGAGGATTAGTACTGTGTGAGTTGATCCTAGAGTTAGGGGGTGGACCGGCCCAATGCAAACTATGCTCACCCCTAACACCAATATGGCACCCACCAAGCGCCACATCAAAAAAGAACTTGAAAATTTAATAAGAAAGAAAAGGAAAAATGCTGACTTGACTTTTTTAATTATTTTCACCAATACGTTGCTATAGTACATACAATTATGTGTCAGTGGCATGGGGTGTTTTTACTACATATCACTCAACCATGATAAGCACCGCATAAAAAAAATTGAAAATTTAATAAGGAAAACAATGGTGATGTGACATTGTTTATTATATTCATCAATGTGTTGTTACAGTATATACAGTTACTTATTAGGTATGAATCAGTATATTGCTTCGATTTCACTGTTGTCATCGTTGGCGAAAGAATCATTCCGTGGGACTCGCAACGAGGACATGCACAGATATTTCCGACATGCACTTAAAGCAAGAATCGCATTTAGCTTTTTTCAATTCTAGTGCATGATGGGAGGAATCTCTTTCATTGTGGAAGCAAAGACCTCTCTCGTGATTCACATACGTCTTTTTTCCTCTTTTGGGAGCCTAAAATAGCATTCCGAAGTGCTTTTATTGATTGCTTGAGCATGAAAAGCGTTGGACTAAGAACAATAAAAATGAATTCCGCTTCAATAATGCGGGAGAGACCGTGATACACGCACACCCACTACTATTAAACAGGTCAAGAGGAAACTACTTTTGCTTTAGTAAAGTGATTTTTGGTTTCACCATTGTAGATCGAAAAGATGCCTAACCATTTCATTTGTCGAGAGAGAAGAAAAAGATGTCTTGGTCGTCGTAGTCTAAATTTATTAAATGTTTTCACCATTTAAAAGCCGTCCTTGTTGTGGAAAATGGTTTTCTTTTCTAAAAGGAGAAGAAAAGTAGTAGGAATATGAGAGTGGGGCCATCAAAAGTCCAAGTCCATCCGCGATAAATCATTTTAATTCATCTTGATAATGCTCCCAGTCTTTTCCTATGAGAAAAGATGAGGACAAAGTTCTGGCCACGATAATGGGAAAAGTCGCGCTCGGCTGCTTAAATTGGCATCGTTTACCTTTGGAGCTTTGATCTTTCTACCATCAAGGAAGCATCCCAAGCAGATGCCAGGAAGCAATAGCTGTGTAATGAAATAATGCGTACACTACTTGAAATTTCAATCTGTTCTTTCACATAAGTAACACTATCAAGGGTCTTTGCCAATATCCCCTTTTTCTCCGTAGTGTTAGGTCTATACGCATACAAAACGTGAAAATCATGTAGAACTAGGTGTTTCAATTGTCAAGCCCAATTTGTAGAACTAGTAGAAATCAAAAGTCAAAGGAAAAAAACACACACAAATGCAAAATAAAAAAAGTAAATAATTGTACCGGCTCTCGATGAGCACCCTCTCTCCCCCACACCCGTTCGTAACCCTGTTATGCGATACTCCTCGGCTCTAAGAGGACCTCGCGCCCACTCGGGTGATCGCGAAGCAAGGGACGAATCCTCTCGCCGGGTATTCCTACTCGGCTAAATGCTGTGGGGCGTGATAACACCTCCACTGGTCTAAATCGAAAGGATAGGAAGATCTCCTTCAGCCGCATAATTGTACGAAAATTGTGCCTTTCAACGAGCATGTACACCTACAATCTCGATTTCAATTCTTTTGACTTTATTATATACATAGGGGAATTATAGTACTCCAACTATCAAGCAATTGGGATAATAGAATCAAAGCATATACATCATTAGTAAAGTCAATCTCCAATTTAATTCGCAAATATGCTCAGCCATCATGCACTTTCACCCATCTTTTAAGTGAAATGGAGTCATGCTGAATAGACATTGTTGATTGTGGAGGGCTTCTCGTACATGTTCGATAGACATTCATTAGATTTGTAAGGCCTTCTCTTCCACAATGGTCAATGTGACAATCAAGTAATACCCTATGCATGTCTATCCATTAAATCCCAATTAGCTTGCTTAATCAATATTGGTTCTGCCTAGACAAAGGTAAGCATAGATTCCTCCTAGTACATATTATCCTTAATATGCATTTTCAAGAATCGAAGTCCTTCCCATTAAATTTGTTGATTTTAACATTTTCTGCTTTTGTAACCATCAATCTACTTCAACTCAACCTAACTATCTTTTATACCAATTTTTTTTTTTGTTAAAACAAGTGATCGAAAGGTTTAATAAATAGATTAAGGAAATTAATTCAACATCATATTTATGTGGTTGGTCAATGTAATCAACTCCACTAGGAGAGTAGCACAAGGTTCCATGATAGACAAAGGAGATATGATAAAGATTATAATCACATTTAAGTCATAACCCTCTTTAGTGATTCTTAGACCCAATTATGCCAATAACTTATGGTGTTTAGCCTATTCATTTTTTCACAAAACAACCTCGCAGAAAAGACACAAATGCTTACCACAAGACTTTGTCACATTTCCAAAACACTCACAATTTCTTTAGGATACAATTCACGAGTATGCTGCACAATTACAGCCAAAAGCTCCCCTCCCACTCACTAGTGGCCGAAAACCAAAAATATCCACCTCTTAACATATAAATATATAAAATCTCGGCCATATTTAAAATGAAATATTGCCTTGTCATATGTGGCAATGTATGGGTGCGTGTGCCATGGCATGAATGCATACGAATCTTTGTTCAAAGGTCAAATTTATTAAATTCTAAATATTTCCGATACCCATTAGATAGATAGCTACCTTTTGTTGATTATGAGGTTTTTTCTTTCTTATAATGGTTGGGACTCAAAAAAAAGTGCATGGAATTAAAAGATCCTATCTCCATGGAGGAATCACATGAAGGAAGGTTTTACATGAGCTCGAACGGACCTAAGAAGTTCGAGTCAATGCTTATTTGTTTTGGGCAAGTGCACCACAAGTCATGAAACTCGTCACAAAAGTACAATAGAATTTTGAAACTTTCAAATAATTCAATCAAGTCCTAAAATTTATTAAATTAGTACAATGAAGTCTCTTCATTAACTCCGTTCAATTTGACCAACAAAACATATTGACGTGACTTCATATTTTTAATTTCGTTCTAAAAACACATGACACCGATTAGGGGTGAGCATTGGTCTATGGTCAACCCTAGATCGACCCTGGACCGACCCAACCCTGCTGGTCCTGGTCTGATTCCCAAGGAGACTGGGTTGGTCCTTGGTCCTAAAATTCCTAGACTAGCACTGTGTGGGTCGATCCTCGGTTTTGAGAGTTCCGGGTTGATTCAACCCGGACCAACCCTGACTATACATACATACATACATACATACATACATATATATATATATATATATATATATATATATATCTAATATGTTATTTATAATTTTTTTATATAGAGAAAACCTTAAAATAAACAACGTTAACAACATTAAATAGCTCTTTAGTGAGAAGTTCAGGTAATTTTACATTATCATATAATAACTTAGGTTTTTAATGTCTTTTATGGCATCAATAGTTATAATTTACGAAGGAGGAAAATGTTTTTGTGAGGAGTCCTCACGCATCAAAAAGGACACCTTATGACATCCTCCTCTAGTATTCGTTCTCTTCTATCTTGTTTGTCCTCTTAGTCTTCAATTTGCTAAAATCGAAAAAAACAACTTCTCTGCTCGCCACTCGACACTCGCCTCGCTCGCTTTGGGTCACTCGTGCCGCTCGCCGCTCAATACTCGCTTGACTTGTTGTTTTCCACTTGAAATTTGATGCTCATTCGATGCTCACCCCACTTGACCCTCACCACTTGCCTTTCTTAGCTAATCTTGCTCATCATCGAACCCATTGGGTCGGTATAGTCATTGGTTACCCTTTCAAGGAGTACAAAAAATGAAATAAAAAATTATTTGTTAGTCCTAGGTTGACCTTGAAACCGAACCAAACCCATTGGGTCAGTCCGGTCCTCAATCGTTTTTTCAAGGAGTACAAAAAATGAAATAAAAAATTATCAGTTAGTCCTAGGTTGATTTTGGAACCGAACCGAACCCATTGGGTTGGTCTGGTCCTCGGTCTCAAGCTCAATAGGGTCGGTCCTTGGTCCCAAAAATTGAGGACTAATACTGTGCGAGTTAGTCCTAGGATGAGGGTGGACTAGTCCAGTTTGGACCATGCTCACCCCTACTTCTTATCCCCTCCCTCCCCCCTTTCCTCCCCTAGCCCAAAAAATTAAGATATTATAATAATTATCCCTATCCACTCCTTCCCACATTTGTCCTTTCTCCGTGGTAAATTTCTAGCAACTTGTCCCAAAGACTCGAATCACCTCCTCAAGATTCGATCCAAACCCTAGCACACGACGAGTTGATGCAAAGTACATCATCATTAATGCATTGCGGTTGTGCACATTGAGAGAAATGACAAAAGTGTTGGAAGATATGATGTTGATTCGAGAGAATATATTCACGAGATACGATATATTTTAGTCAATTTAGGATTAGATCCAATACTTGTAGATTAAAGAAATATAATCATTCTTTTTTATTGCTAGTCATATGTATTATATAGTGATTCTTCTGTACATTAAATAATACAATCAATGAATACAGAAATTCTCCCATGTCTTTGTTCTTTTGCTCTAGATTTTGTCATAATATCAAAGCCGATGCTCATAACCTAGCTTCCACAACTTTCTTCCTTGATTGCCCACCGGATATAATTGTGCCTTTGTTATTGTAGGAACTCTAACCTGAAAATAAGGTTAGCACTCCAGTGTAGGAATCGATATATGAATTTCTTGAAGAACAAACACTTTTTTTTCCTTACTACTTTACACTTACCGACACCATGCCTAAAGACCCTTCGTCGACATCAGAAGAGGGAACTCCATAAGAGTCAATCATGCAGCAAGATACAAGCATCTTGAATCTGTCTACTAGAGCTCTAACTCAAGAACAAAGGGCTTAGGCCCTGCCCAACCAGGGACAACCCATTGCGAGCTAGTCCATCCAATGGTCACCTGTCCAAGTGGCGCCTGGTCCATGGTTTTATGGATCCACACAAGTGAGTCAGGGTCATGGAGAGCAGGCCCAACCTAATGGAGGCTCACCGACCGTACTTGGGGTAGGCTCATCCATCGGGCCGGGTTTGTTTTATATGGGTCATATGCCCGAATCGAATAATAGGGGTTCGGGATCGAATCCTTACCCAGTTCCCCAACTCGGATTTTTTCCATAGTTGATTGTTGCTGCTAGCGGCCACGCGAGCCCGATGACTCACTTTACACAATGACAGCCAACGAACCAAAGTTGCAGCTCATTGTGTAGCAGCTATCCTACAGCTCATTGCCTAGCAGTTATTCGGCGTCGACACCTACTCAAGCTAGTCACGGGAATTCCGGTGAGCGTTGGTCACCAAGGACAAAGACGGATTTATCGATGGGACGATTCCGATTCCGTTCGACTAGCGGCAGGCACGACTATGGAGGAAATGCAACAAACTTGTCCGAACATGGATTGGAAATTACATCACCTCCGAAGTTGTGGCTGGACTACCCCTAACGGAGGATTCAAGACAGATGTGGGAAAATATAAAAATGTATGGAAAATTAGATTGGGTTAGAATTTTTTCATTAACACAGCAACTTTCAGATTTGAAACAGTGGAACATGAGTGTAGCCACCATTTACAACAAACTTTCGGCATTATGGAATGAGTTGGAAGCGGTGGAGGAGAAATTGGAAGGACCCGAATCGACTCTATGACAATATCGAGCCATGCGGGAATGAGAAAAAATCACCAGATTTCTCCTGATTTTGAACGAGTCATACCTTTCGTTTTAGTCCTAAATCCTTACCATGGAACCCATGTCGACACTTGGTCGGATCTATCAGCTTGCCGTTCAAGAGGGAGAGCCAACACCTTGCTATTTCCAACCATCTCAAGACTGGAGACGGAATTGCACTAGCTGCTCACGAGAACGCATATTAGAAGGGAGTCTCAAGGAAGGGGCAAGGAAAAAGGTGGAATGGGCAGCTAGGGTTTTCTGGAGAAGAACTCAAAAGCTTCAAGAAAGGATCGGACGGTCTAGATCTGTTCAAACGATTCAACGGCTCACGGGCGTCATACCCACTAACTGCATTTGACGGCTCACGAAGTCCTTTCTCAGTAAGATTGAATGGCCCACGCGTGTTCTCGCCCATGACAGGATCAAACGGCCCATAGAATGCCTTTCCATTCGATGGCTCACATGAAGCGATGATGGCCCCTATTTTTAAATCATCAATTGGACCACCTTATGCCATGACATCAAAAGGAAATTTCAAAGGCAAAGGTAAATTATATTGTGACTATTGTAAGCGTCCACATCATTCAATTGATAACTACTGGAAATTACATGGGAAGCTCGGAGAAAAAGGAAAAAAAGGATTTTTTGATCGTTTTTCAGGTTACAGTCAACGTGTTGATAATTCTAATTAGCCAATTAGCCATGAGCAATATCAAGAACTTATGAGGGCTTTCAAAAAATTGGAGGCAAGCCTAGCCATCGGTGAGGATGGGCGAGCCTTGCCCAGTTGTCGGCGAGACTTGGCCGGCAAAGGCTGGCCTTGCTGAGGGTCGGCGATATTCCGGTGAGGTTACCAGCCCGATGACCGGCCACTTGAAGAAGAAGAATATGAGAGAGAAATGAAAAAAAGAAAAAAAGGAAAAATGTAATAAAATTATTTAAATATTAAAATAAAATGATTTGGAGTAGAAATTTTGAGCACGGTATCAAACGCAATTCTATTTCGGGAATTGAAATTTTGGATAGTTACCAAACGGCTTAAAATGTTTAGAAATTGTTCCTGGGAACAGAATAAAAAAGAATCATTTCTAATCAGAAATTGTTCCCAGAAATAAAAGCGTTACTAAACGCGCCCTTACAAAATAGTCTGCGACCCGATTGGATTCATGCTACAATGGGCCAAGTTTCGGTCTTTGAAGCCCATCATCAAATTTTGGGCCTCGCTAATCAAATTCTTTAACCATTGTGATACTCTCCATCCGTTCAGCCAAAGTGGATCTCACCCATCTCACAAACCCGTTCGCTAAGGGCACATTTGTTTGTGTTTCTATTCAAAAAGTGTTCCTGAGAACAGAAATAGAAAAAAACTATTTCTGTTCCGGGGAACAAGTTTTTACTAGAAAAACGCGTTTGGTAAACTTGTTCCGAGAATAAAAGAAGAATAGAAGCATGCTTGGTAAATTTGTGTCACGCCCCGATCCTATCGGACGCGTGCACATCCTTCTACTTGGTCGATTTTAGAATGCGATATCCTAGGACTATGTATCGCCGACCCTTTCTATTTATTAAGCACATGCGGAAGCAGTTATAAATCCCCAGACAATAAAACAATGGGATAGGAAAGTAGGCCATATTTTTCATATTGAAATTCATAACCACACTTTCATTAACAGCACAACTTATAGCATAATTACAATACTGATTACAGCATAAAAGTCTCACACTTATCTACACTAAAGCAAGGTTCACAAAAGGGATGGGATCTCAATCCACATCTAGGTTATATTCAAGATCCCTCTCTGGATCTTCTTCTTCTTCAAAAGTCTTTCTCCCCTTCAGGTTCCTCTTCCTTAACTTCTCCTTAGGGTCCTGAAATGGTTATTCAATAACCAATGAGACCACGTCTCAGCGAGTCCTACCCCCTACGACTCGATTAGTAAACTAATACACCATACGGTTGCCTAAGCACAACACGAGTCAGAGGACTTACCTTGGCCTCAGATTCCATCTGCATATTAGTACAGATTAAATAGGCACCCAAGCAAACCCATCACAGATCGAAGCATCGATCAAATCGACCTAGTCGATTTCACGTCAACAAGACCACTCACGGTCATTTCCACTATTCCAACCAATTTACAACATCAATTCAAGGCAATGATCAATCGACCTAGTCGATTACATATCAACAAGACCACTTATGGTCATTTCAACTATTCCAATTCAATTCCCAATTATGAATCACGGTCCTTAAGACACAACTTAATTATAGGTGGTAATCACGGCCCCACCGAGCAATTTTCTTAGATTTAGTGGCATCACGGCCCCACTCGGCAATGTTATATGTAGTGGCATCACGGCCCCACTCGGCAATGTTATATGTAATGGCATTATCAACCGATGCCCGGTTATTCTTCAATTAATAACCAAAGATGATTCAATTTAGGAATAAATCCTAAAATCATTGATAAATTCAATTCCACACAACGTAGAGCTCAAATAAATAAATGGGATGCACCACGACAATCGCACGAAATTCCGGTCACCGGCCATCCCGGTTGAATTTCCGGAAAAATAATTAATTAAATAATTAATTTCGAAAAATAAATAACTAAATATTAAAAATCCAATTTAGGCCCATATTGCCTTATTGGAGCCTCAAACGGTCGGGAAAAATCCCGAGATGCATTCAATAAATAACCAAACAATTCTACTTGCTAATAGCTAGGTCTAACCACCTAACATGCATCCTCAAGTCACTAATTTAATTGTTCTAACCTAATCTAACCACCTAAGTGCATGTAATTAAATCTAACCAACCCTAAGGCATAATTAGCAAACTAATAAAGCATTAGTGAGTAAAACTCACTTGATCAAAAGCGGAGACCGAATTACCGCGACGGCGACGCGACGGCGGCCGAAATCGGACTTTCGACAACACCGGCGGGCTTGGACCGGGCCTTGACCTTGGCCCAACAAATCTCAGCCCAACTGAGATTTGTTCTTGCTTTTGGGCCAGACCCAAGTTGAATTGGGCCTGCTGAAATTTCTGGACTGACTTCACTTGGGCTTCAAATTTCTTTGCTGGAAATTGGGCCTCCAATTTCAGTTGATGGGCTGCTGAACTGGGCTTGACTAATTACTTCACTTGGATTGGACTGGGCTTGAAGATTGCAGGAGATGAGCCTCAATAAAATTCTGCTGATGGGCTGCTATTGGTGAGATTCGATTGGGCTGACTTGCGGGGCTTGAGCAGAAGCTTCGTTGGACTGCTGGACTTGTGTTGGGCCATTGATGCGGCTGATCGAGGCCTAGAATTGCTGGGCTTCAAGGACTAAATTCCTATGGTCTCAAAATGCGAACTGCAAGGGAAATGAACGCAGGCTTCTTCGGTCCTCGTGGCAGCTCGACGGATGATGCTTCGATTGCTTGATTCGGCTGACTCGGTGAATTCCACACGGTTAGATGAAGGCCGCGAGCTGGGTAGACCGAAGCTGAGAAAGACGCATGGATGCTTGGACAGCAGAGCTGGCGTTCGGTCCACGACGAAGGAGTTCGCTGGTGTCAAGCTGCGGGCTCTGCCGTTGCTTCGTCTGGGCCGTGAGGGAGTCAACGAAGAGGAGAGCTCCACCGTTCGTTGACGCAGGCGTGAGCTGAAGACGAAGACGCGTGGAGACTTCCTCCTTCGGTGGTGTTGCTCGGTCAACAATTGCTTCGCTCGGCTTTACTTCGCTGGCTCAACGTGGCAGCAGCTTGGTCAACAGATTGAAGAGAAGAAGCTTGGAGTTGACTGGCGGAGCAGCTGGCATGCGCTGGATCTTCGAGAGACGTTGCTGCAGGGTGGAGATGGCTGCGCTGGTGTGAGTGGCCGACCAAAGTTTATGCAGCGCCGCTCGGATGTAGCAAGGTGGTCTTCTCCGCTGAAGATTGACCGGAGATGAGGAGGAACGAATGCGTGGCAGCTTGCAGGGATCTCGGTGGAGAAGAAGACGCGGCCTTTCCTTTGGTGCAAGCTGACCGAAAATTGAAGCTGGGTTCTTTTCTCTCTGCTGGTGCTGGACTTCAACCGAAAGAAATCGAGCAGAAGCTGAGACCGCAGAGTCCAAGTGAAAGGAGCCGTGTGCGAGGAAGAAGATAAGAGAGAGGGTGGGCCATCCTTGCCAATTTTCCACAAGAAATATCTTCCACAATCAATCTAAGCCAAGCATTAACCCTTGGCCTTCATTAGGCCACACCAACAACTCTCACAATTTCAATTGGTCAATTTTGGGCTAGGGGAGGAGAGTTACGAATTTTAAAAATCTCAGCTTCAATTGGACATCATCCCATCCAAATTTCATCTCAATTGGCTCTCACAAAATCAATCGGTCATCCATCAATTACCTCGGCATTTTTCCTCACTCAAGAATCCACCAAAAATCCAAATTGATACCAATGTTGCACACCCCATCTTGAGATTTGATTTTAACTAAGTTCGAACTAAATTTGAATTCCAATCTCTCCAATTTGAGGTCCAATTGTGATGTAGAAAAATCCCAAGAAATTTTCTATAAATCTCCGACACACACAGGCTCAACCCAAAAGTCAAATTTCCCTTTAATTTAGCCAATCTGAACTTCGGCCAAACTTCCACGACGTCCGAACCCACTTTCCGTAAAAATCTCGGGACCTTCGAAAAATCTTCTGAGACTGAGTTGACGTTCCTAAAATAGCTTGTGACATCACTGAACTTTCGATTTTTGAAATCTGACTCAAATCGACGGTTAATTTCACTCCGGCGTGCTTTTAGTGTGACCTAGACTATCGGGTAGTTTTCGAACTTTTTAGGGCAATTGACTCGTGGTCGATTTTCTTCGAGCCACAATGAACCCACTCGACACATTGGCGACTCTCAATTGTCGTGAAAATCTCGAGGCTCGATTACCAACACAAGGTACCAAAACGACAAAAAATCAAATTAGTGCCTAGGTCGACGAGAATTTTTCAATTTAGTGGAGTCACCCACGATCGCCACACATCTCGCCCGAACCGACCTATCTCTCGATCTCAATTCGATCTTTACTCGGTAATGACCTCTAAAGATGAACACCGTCGGTAAGTTCGCTTCCTTGTCGAATTCTCAAGTCTATTGCCTTAATATTCTTTAATGGCATACCCAAATAGTCTAGTTATCTCGAGAGTGATCGGCTTCGAGAACAACCCTATAGACACGTCAATGAAATGCCCGATTAATTTAATAGAAAACAATACGAAAATTCGGATGTCACAATTTGTGTGTTATTTTTGTTTCTTTTAATTTTTTTAATTTTACTTTTCCTTTTTTCTTTTTTTTTTTCTTTATTTTATTTTTTCCTTTTTTCTTTCTTTCTTTTTTTTTTCTTTTGGCCACACGGCCTCGGCCATGGCCAACGACCCGGTCGACGAGGGCCGGCGGCTCGCCTTGGCTGGGCGAGCTCGGGCTCGCTTAGATCTGTCGAGGCTGAGCTCGACAAGCCACCGGTCGCCTGGCAGTGGCTTGGCGAGGCTCGACCTCGTTGGATCTAGGCGAGGTCGAGCTCGCCCAGCCAAGGTGAGGCCGAGCCTCGCCAAGGGTTGGCAATGCTCGGTCTCGCCGGGGGCTGGCGACGCTCCAGCAAGGTCGTTGGCCCTCGACGGCCAGTTGCCGGTCATGGCCGAGGCCAGCGACTGGCCAAAGAAAAAAGAAGAAGAAAAGAAAAAGAAAAAAAAAAAGAGAAGAAAAGAAAGGAGAAAAATTTTTTTTCTTAAAAATTGTTTCGAAACAAGAAACAAGCTTCTTTTTTTTTTTTTTTTGTTTTCGCTCCAATTTTGTTCTCGGAAACAAAAATACAGATTTAAACAAAAACGCAAACAAACGTGTTTCTATTCTTTTTTTGTTCTCGGGAAAAAAAAAAAAGAAAATCTGTTCATGAACAACAAATAAAAATGCAACCATGCATGCCCTAATTCTCCTTCTTTGTTCTTGCACACGCAACTTATTGCTCCTACCAGCGAATCCGAGGATTAAGATCCGTCAATATTGATTTTGAGGGCATTTGCAGTCGGGCATTTTCTAGATCTGAGGTAAGGAGCCTTCGTCACCGTGCGCTTTCTTCTTTGAGTTCGCCTGATTTGTAAAACGGAGATTCTTCGCCTTGGCTAAGCTGATGATTTTCTTTGGGTTCGATTTCTGTTGGCAAAAAATTGTGTTGTTCCTCTCTTTCTAGATCTGCCAGAGTACTCTATGGCTAGGAGATTGAAACTTGTTGAGGTATGGGTGAAATCCTGAAGCCATTTATCTATTCGACGAAGGTCGAAGTGTGAGATGTGCATCTGTAAGGCTGGGTCTTGCCAAATTTCTTGGTGTCGTTGCTGCTTCCATCTGGCGATTTGGTTTGCTTTCTCTTCGGAATTCTCGAGACCTTGTTGCCGGCTTGGCCATCGCCGCCGCCCCCTCGCCATTCACTGCACCCGCTGCTGGCTTACCCATTGTCGCACCTCTACCTTGCTTGCTCGCTCAGCACATCCCGCAGCAGCCGCGACAGCAGCTTTGCCGGCTTATTCTAACGCCACAGCAGCAGTCCCAGGCGGTTTCCGGTGGTTCCAGGCGGCATCCCAGCTCCACTTGACGCCACCGTTTGCTGTTTTGTTTCCTCTGCTACTTTTGATTTCCATTCGCAAGTTGCATAGAGCAGACTAGCATTGATTGAATCCACACTGTCGCCGCCAAGGAGAGTCCGGGCGACCCCAGCTTTCCAGTTAGACTGCAAACACCAGCAAACCTTCACCGTTGCACCTTTTGTTCTAGCGAAGCTGTCTGCAACTAGCTGCGTCCTTGCTGAATTGCCATTGTTGCTGCTTTGGTCCTGACGTTCCTCCTCACCCGTCGCTGTAAAGCGGCCCGTCGCCAGTCTCAATTCTTGGAAACAAATACTTCAAACTAGGTAATTTCTTGAACCAATTTGATAGTTAGCAATTATTGATTATCTAATTCGATAGTATTCGATAATAATCTTGAGTTGTTTGAGGTTTTTAGGCATCTCCATGAAATTTCCTATTTTGAATAGTGCGTATAGTTGGTAATTCGATATTTTGGTATTAAGATCGGGTCATAGATGGCATAAACAAATTTTTAAAAAAATTGATAATGATTTTAATTTGCCTTATATGTAAATTTTAATTCAATAAAAAAATTGTATAAACAAATCATTCAACCTAAATGAATATAAGTTACCAAAGTTTCATAATCTTATATTCTCCCAGTCTTTCTTTGGAAATGCATATCTAATTAAAATTAAGAAGCACCTAAAATAGTGACTAATCCAGCTTGTTCAGATTTATCTTTCCTCTTGCTTTTGACTCGTACAATAGAGTAACTCCAAAAAAAAAAAAAAAAAAAAAAAAAGCATCACTTAGAGGCTAATGCTATAAAGGTCAGGCTACTTAAAGCATCCTAGAATAATACCAAAAAAAGAAAAAGCATCCTAGAATAGTAGGTATGCTTCTGATCACGATTGAGGAGCAATTTTTTGTCTCCTTTTTTTTTTTGTTGGGGGGGGGGTGGGGGTTCATCATCTAACTTTCACCCCTTTTTTTATATTAGAAATCTTATGTTGACTTGATATGCTCCACCACCAGTAGTCGATTTCAAACTTTACGCTTTCACAAGCCAGAAAAAGAAAAAGAAAAAAAAAACTAGTTTCGAGCTTGCATCGGAAAATTTTTATGTTTTACGTTTTGTTTAATTTAATCTTTATTTCGGACACAATTGTGCATTTTTTCCCTTGAAATATATAAAATTTTCACAGCACATAAAAATTGATAAAAAATTTACATATAATTCTCTTATGTTTGAATAAACATTTTAAATCTCAACAATAAAGTAGAAAAGTTTTGCTTTCTGAAAAACACACACAAACAAATCCTAAGAAAACTCCGCTAACTCCCATCATGAGGATTACCTCCTTAAGTTCTATTTTATTATGTGTCCTTTATGAAACCCAACTATATATACATTTACGTCTATTTTATTAGTGGTTGAACGACATAATCACAAAGTTCCCTCTCCTCCCTTTCCCTTAACGACATAATCACAAAGTTCCCTCTCCTCCCTTTCCCTTAACATTAATTAGAAATATTACTTTACCATAAAGTAGAAAAAATAAAACTTAATCATCACATTTGATTTAATATACTGTTTCTAGAGCAATACACTAATGTCAACTTGCCATCCTTATTCTTTGACTTGACTCTGGTGGGCCATGAAATCCGAAAACAGAAACTCAATTTTACAGATCTCGAACTAATATAAACTTGCTGGAGTTGCATTTTCCAGCACCACGGGACGTGTGACTTCATATGTAGAGTTACATATTTCGGACATTTTATTTGATTCTCGCCCCATCGGCTGGTCAACTTGTGGGGCTTAGGCCATTTCTTAATCCTTCAATCACATATCTGCAATTTCTCTTGATCAATGCCGCAACAGGACGTAAATGGAAACTGATCCTTGCTTACTTACCTAAACATCACTTGCTGGTCCTCGTTAAAGCATGACAAATCTTTTGTAATTTGATTTTAGAATTTTAGCAGACACAGCTAAAGATGAAAGGAAGGAGCTCTTCTCCAGAAACTAGGTCCACTGGCCATGGCTCATCTAGACCTGAGTACGACGTATTCCTGAGTTTTCGAGGACCGGATACTCGCCTTAACTTCACAGATGTCCTCCATTATGCCCTGTTTGATAGGGGTATCAGTGTTTTCATAGACAAGCAAGGGATTGACGTTGGTGAAGAGATCGGTCCTGAAATCTTTCAGGCCATCGATGACTTGAAAATCTGCATTCCCATCTTCTCTAGAGGCTATGCCTCCAGTAGTTGGTGCTTGCGCGAGCTGGAGCACATGATGGAGTGTAGGAAAACCAAGGAACTGGAGGTTATGCCCATTTTCTATGGTGTGGAACCTTCCGACGTGAAGTTTGAAACCAAAGTATATAGAGATGCATTAATGCTGCATGAACAAACACGTGGGGTTGAGATTGTGCAACGCTGGGCAGAGTCACTTAAAGAGGTTGCTGGAATCAAGGGATGGGACACCAAGAACATAGGGTATGTTAACTCATTCTACTCCATCTTCCATTTTCTCTCTGCTTCTTTTGCTTGAATACCGATTATATTCTGAAGAGCCAAATTATTTATGTTGCTCTAGGCTTGTTAAGCGTGTTTTTGTCAAGTTATAGTCGCTAAGGACTCAGTGGTTTGATTAAAACCCAATCCGACTTTAAATCAATCAAAAACATGTCTTGAAATCTCAAGGACTTTATCACAGTCTTATTAAATAAATGCTTTTATTGAATTAGAGTAGGTTGCTTACATCCTTCAATGTCATGCTTGCTTGATGATATAATTTGAACACCATCTTCTCAATGGAACGTAATGGGAAAAAAGGCTCACAAATGGACTAGAAAGCCTTTATACTCAAAGAAAAATGCTAAACTTAGAAAGTCTACATAAGTCGAATTTGAAATTCAAAACCTAATGAAAGATCTAATCCGATACAATCTTTTTCAAAACCAGGACTCCTTGATCGATGCTGTACGATTTATGTTCAAAGTGTTTGAATTGTCTTCAGAGATATGTCTATATGTTGTAGATGATGCCGAGAGTTTCTGTGTCTTTAATTGTTCCCCTATTTTCTATGGACGATTCCATTCTACATCCTCATATTCTTTCGCAAAAATTTCTAGCTGTTTCTTGACTTGCATGCTAATTTTGGAACGACTTCTAACAATCTTTTTAATGATAGTTGTTTCTCGGTTGATGGAGCTTTCTAGACTTACGTTCAACTTCCTTTCTTGTTTTGACTAAACGATTGTTGCCACGTGTCATAATTTGCACTTAACCTCCGTCCATCAATGAGCCTTTTAGACATTCTATCTATGAATTTCGTGAGTCAAATATATTTTTGTGACTTTTATGATCGATGAGTTTATTTAGGCATTCTATCGAGTGGACTTATGATTTGAGTGTATTGTTATGGCATAATTTTGGCCGTTTACTTTTTTTTATGTTTAGGCCCTGATTTAAGGTTTGGCTTCGGTAAGGCCATAAATAAGGGGTGATTAACGGTCCAAATTCAAGTTGGGGAGGGGCCGGGACTAAACATGCTGGTCTAGTTCAAACATGATTCCCATAAGAACTGGCTAGGTTCACAAGTTCAAAATCCAAGCACCAACCATTTAGTTTGAATCTATTACCCGAGCCTTTACGATCCAACTTGAAATTTATGGTTCGGCTCAAGTGGGGTTCCAGTTCACGATCAGTTTCCGTCTTCTTTTTATTCCCCCCTCTCTCTCTTTTCCTTTTGTGCCAGATTTGTTTGAACTGTTCATTTTGACACACTGTAACAGACTAATATCTACAACGAAAAAAAAATGGTAGGAAGGATAGAATGAAGCAAGCAGCTTCTGCGCTTGTAATCGACAAACACGGAGAGAGTCAAATTATGGCGGTTGTTAGCTTGCTCTGATGGCATTGGACACTGCCGATCTCACCTGCAACATCCATGGTGGAAAATCATGTGACGGATCATCATGGCAAGGCGACCTCATATTAGTACGATGTATTTTTTCCCAATGTCTCTCTCTGCGGTTGGCAGATGCGCATCGAGAACTACACTTGCATATTGTAAACTTTTTCATCTATTTTGGTGCCCTCGAAGATATACTTCCTCCTCTGCTTTCTTTTATTAAGGCCAACATGGCTTTAAAAAAAAAAATCAACAAATATTTGCTCTTTCCTCAAACCCGTTTCCTTTTCCACTTTCAGATCTGATTTAATTCTTATTTGTTTCAATCTAATCTACTGGTTGGTTTTTGTTATTCAGATTTGAACCGAAGCTTAAATAGACCCGTTGAAGTAATTTGTTTCGACTAGTCCGAACATGAGACTTCATAACACAGACAGAACGATTTGGATGGGGTTTCAGGCTGGGCCTCCCCAAGTTTTTCTTTCCCACCTATATGATGCTCAAGAATCAAACCGACTTGGTGGCTTCTTGGATAGAATCCTCACAAATTTTAAATTACAAGTTTATTTAAATAAGGAGTTGAAAAAAATATAAAACAAAAAATAGGGGTCTGATTCGGTTTTAAACCGGCTGTAGGGTGGACTAGTTCAGTTTCCAATTGCAAAGAAATGGGAACGGTTCCCTGGTTCAGTTACTGGCTTCAAGTTTTGAACTGGAGCAGTTGAACCATGCTCACTTCTAATAGACTGTGTGATAATTATTGGGAGGAATCATCTTGCACTTCATGATCTTGATCATCACCTTCATCAAACATCCATTGTATGCTATTGCTATGATTGAATCAATTCGGAGTCATGCATATTTTTCTCTCATACGTCCAGCATTTTGTAGCTAACTCATTACTGAATCATCTTGTATATGCATGTTTAATTTCAATCAGATGGTAACTTCATTATACTCTTTCTACTAACATTCAGCCATGGAGAACTCACACGGCAAATAGCTCATAAAGTTTTGGTTAAGCTTAAGGTGTCTTTGGTACATCTGTCCGATAATTTGGTCGGATCGACCAAGCAGTGGATGAAGTAACAGATTTGTTGAGTGTCGAATCTAAGGACATAAGGCTTGTTGGAATATGTGGAATAGATGGTATAGGCAAAACAACTCTTGCCAAGCTTATTTACCATGAACTGTCCACTAATTTTGAAAATTGTTGCCTTCTCCCGGATATTCACCAAGCATCAGAAAGTTCAAGTTTCAGTCTTCTACATCTGCAAAGGCAACTTGTGCATGATATTATTGGGGACAAAACAATTGAGGTTTCTAGCATTTATCAAGGGAAAAATTTGATCCAACGATTATTTAGTAGAAAGAAAGTTCTTATTGTCCTTGATGATGCAAATCATAGGCGCCAACTTATGGCATTAGCAGCAAAGAAAGAATGGTTTGGTTTGGGAAGTAGAATACTTGTTACGACAAGAGATAAAAGTGTTTTATGTGAATTTGAAGATCAATTTGAGCATTGTTTAATTTATGAAGCTAAGGAGCTCAACAATCTTGAAACGCTTCAACTTTTTAGCAAGCATGCTTTTAGAAGCATCTCTCCTCCAAATGCATTCTTGAGTCTATCTAAGAAAATTGCTGCAAAAACCGGAGGGCTTCCTTTGGCCATTGAAGTGATGGGCTCAAATTTATATGGGAAAAAGGAAGCAGTGTGGCAAAGTATGTTGAAAAAGATGGAAGGGTGTCCTCATAAGGATGTGACGGATAAGTTAATGTTGAGTTATGTGGCGTTAGATCATCACCAACGACAAATATTTCTTGATATTGCTTGCTTTCTAGTTGGAGAAAATAAGAGAGATGCAGATTACATGTGGAATGACTGTAGATATTTTCCGGATGAGGCAATTGAAGTTCTACTTTTAATGTCCTTAGTAAAAATTACAGCAAAGAACCAATTGTGGATGCATGATCAGCTTAAAGACTTAGGCCGGAGCATTGTGTGCCAAGAAAACTACGAAGACCCAGGAAAGCGTTCTCAAGTGTGGAATCATGAAGAAGGTCTTGATATGATCAAAAGAAAGAAGGTAAAAGTCTAAGTGCACCTTCCTCTACTTTGTTCATTGCAGAAATCTTCCTTCAATTGTTTTCCCGCTATTTCAGACTTTATTTGGAACTCTTTACATTGAATTGACTCTTTCCTCATTTTAGGGAACCGAAACTGTTGTAGCAATCTGTATGAACTTTTGCGGGGTTATACCAGCCACTATTTTGACATCAGATGATTTTTTAAAAGTGCCGAGTATTAGATTTCTTAAAATGGAAGGTGGGAACCTCACTGGAGACTATAAGAATCTCTTTTCAGAATTAAGATGGCTGTCTTGAAGAATGCTCCTTTAATGTTGGCTGCAACCAACTTTTGCCCCAAAAATCTAGTCATCCTTGACCTATCATGGAGTCCTCTAAGATGTTATTGGCGTGGCTGGAGTCAACTTAAGGTACGAGCAAATTATAAGGTGCAACATGTCATTTTCTTGCAGGAACAACAGTCCGAGTGTCGCATGTAGATTGTCATTTATTGATTTTTTTTTTCTAGTTAAATTTTATTGACTCAATTGAAAGAAGAAATATAGCTCTTGAAAAATGTCTAGGATACCAATCCCTCATTACATAGCTGAATTACTTTTAATTTTTAAAAGCTCACCTATTAAAATGTCGCTGGAAATATCTTGAATCAAGCAATTACTTTTCCATTTGTCTGTATATTTCCCTTACATTCATTAATGTAAGTCAATTGAGAATATATACTGTTAATAGATTTGCCGGAATCAAATGTCTTGTGGCTTAATACATTGACCTACACTGCCTTTAAATGACATTATCTAACATTCACGTTGTTTTGTGTTACTTAATTATGCCAATAAGCTGTACCTAATAGATGTTTAAGGTTAGTTAATTGAAACATTAAGTAGTGAATAGGACTGATATGCAAGGGATACGATGCCCAAAAAAAGCCAAACACTAAAGAGAACTTAGTAAAATTATAAGAAATTTGTGAGTGAAATTGAACAAGCAACCTGGTATTATTTAGTATTCAACAGTTAAATATGCTCTTCAAACTACTCATCCCATACTATAAACGTCCAGTAGAAGGGAGTTTCTAATTTTACTCACTTCATTATTGATATTACGCATTTTAATAGCACTACTAGCAACTATTTCTCAAAATATTTCTAATGTTTCGTAGTTTTGACTTTAAAATTAATATCATCTTTAAATTTGATTTTGCTGATACTCTCATATTAAAAGAGGTCATAAAAGCTCGTAACATATGCTTTTATGTCATAATTTGCATTCACAATTTCTGTTAAAGTTTAGTTAGGATTTTTAATTTTCAAATTATGATGAAAACTATAATCTTTCATCACATACCTTAGTCCCCTATGTAAATTTTCGATGATCAGAAATTTTCAAAATTATGATTATCTTAATTTCAAATTATTATTTGTATGGTCTATACTCCGAGTCTGAGTTAATATCATTTCAATAAAGAAGGAGCTTTTCTAAAGTTAATATTTTTCATGATAGATCTTTCATCACATACCTTAGTCACCTATATAAATCTTCGATGATCAGTAATCTTCAAAGTAATGATTATCTTAAATTTCAAATTATTATAGGTATGGTTTATGCCCTGAGTCTGGCTTAATATCATTTCAATAAAAACGAAGCTTCTCTAAATTTAATTGTTTTCATAATAGATGCTGTTTATTTTAACGTTGCAATATCAATATTCTGTATTATTATAGAGGTTCAAACTTATTTTCCTTATACCAATAAATATTGCAGCATGGAAATTAGCAATTTTTTTTTTTTGCCATATGTTAAATAATGGGCTGCATTGGCGGTAATAGATATACTTATGATTGTGATCTCACATACCATATTAGCAATGTCATTGAATATTATTAAAATAATCTATTTGTTAGATAATGGGAAAAAAATCCTCCTATTCCTTACAATTTAATCATTTAGTTTTTCTCTTGTGCTCTTAGAAATTATATCTTACAAAGAAAAAAATTAAGGATGAATTTGATAGTTTCAATTATTTTGAAAAATCCAAAATCTTATCGATTATGAACTCTCACTTTTGTTATATATTGAATAAAAAATAGTCCAAACAAATGATATTTAAACTAATCTAAGCTTAAAATTTCATCAATAGTTTGTGCACGTTAGAAATTAATATTCAAGAATATGAATTCTAGTATATATGAGATATTTTCGTATAGTTTCATTGTTCTTGACACAACGTGCGTGGATGAATTCTATTATATTAAAGAAAAGCAAAGCACACTGATGTGTGTGTAAAAAAAGAAAATAAATTACTTAAGGAAAAAAATTGTTATAGATTTAAGGAAGAAAATTGGTATAGTTATCGTTCATCCCATTGCATGATCTTCATTGGAATTTTTTGATAGAAGTGTTGGGATGAATGCTACTTTCAAGGGATGTCTGTCCCTTTTTCTTAAACAAATGCCATATTTTCTTAAACAAATGCCATATACTTATCGGTAGAAAAATTGTCCCAACGACAAATGTGTAAATTTAAAAAGATGAAATAAAATAATCACATGTTAAGCTTTACTTATCTATTGCACTTAATTGACTCCACTTTCCTACTTCTCTCTATATTATTTTTCCTTTTTAAGTTCCAGAAAACTCCACATTCTTAGTTCCTTTTTGTATTTTTACTAACTAAATTTTCCATTTTATGTATATTCACTCTTAGAATCAATTATATGCAACCCAAAATTGGAAATACAGGCAATTATACACGTGCACAAATTCTTGTACAAAATGATGAGGAGAGGTTTCTAATTTTTTAGGGATATTCTCTCCTCTCCCCCAAGTACCTTAATTAAATCTTCAATGACAAATAAATGGGGATAATCATGTAATTTAAGGTATTTTTTGTTGTGATCATAGTACACTTTTTATTTTTTGGCACTTGCAAGAAAATACTTTTCTCTTCCATATATGCTATTTTAAGAAAATCTAAAAGGTTTTTGTTAACAAGTTCTCTGAAAACATTTGCTAGACTTTCATATAAAGAAAATTTATCATTTTTAAAGCATTTTTCTCGTATTTTGCACAATTAGGGCATTATTAATGTAAATCTTTGTTTACTACATATGGCTAAAAAGGTGAACTGGAGGCACTAGTAAGACCCAACCCAAAATTGGATGTACTAAGCGTGTGTTTGATAACCATGTTAAGTACTTTTGATAACCTCTAGCTCCACATAACTTAATAAATTGTTTTAAGTATAAATCACTTAATATAATATGTAGGAAGCGATTATTTAATAGGCTAAGTGAAAAAAAAAAATTCAATTAGAACTGTAATATTACCTATTATATAGTTAAAACCTTCCAACAATGTTCAATATTCTATATTTGGTAAGAAACAAATAAAAATTATTATTTAATGTCATCTGTTATAAAAACAACTTTTTATTTTCATTTTCGGTACTTAAACGATTCAACAATTTTGGACAGTTAAAAAGTATCACCACTTGGCTTTTGTTTTATCAAACAAGCCCGAAGGTAGGGACGAATCTAGAGAAAAGATGTTGGCAGGCCAATAAAGGCCAATGTTAGCAAGAGTTAGAATTATTACCTAATAGCACATAATGAGCGCACCAAATACATTGAACTTTAATTGTCATTTCAGTAGATACCATGTAGGGGTGAGCGGTTCCCGGTTCCGGTTCGGTTCCGTCTGGAACCTGGAACCTACCCTCGGGTACAGGTTCCTCATTTTTTGGAACCTGGAACCTACCCGTCAGAACCAAGAACCTGGAACCTACCCTGTCACAAGTTCCAAGGTCGGTTCCAGGTTCCAACAGGTTTTTTTTTTTTTTTTCATTTTTAAATTTGAACTACAACAAAGAAGCAAAGAGACAAACCAAAGCTTCTATGTCAGCTCAAGCCAAGATCAGAAAAATGATGGCAACTTAGCCACTTTTGTTGTGACAATTGACAAACACAAGAAAATCACTTATGCAAGCAACAAACTTCGACCAAGCATGTCAAAGTGCAGGACTACAGCCCCCTTTGATTTTGAAAGTCATGATTCATGTCAAAGTGCATTATCTATCTCTTAGCAAAAGTGTCTTTTTAAAGTAGCTGTAAGAGTGCTCTCACATGCCAAGGGTTGGGCTCTGGTTCATCACGTTAAAGCTAAGGGTGGCTTCAACTTCAGATTGTCCACCTGACAAAAACTGGAAACAAAGAGAAAAAAAATGCCAATTATCTAATAGGTTCTATTGAAATTGATGCTCTCTTATCATAACTATGCAATTACCTGCTATCATGCTAACCTCCCCAACAACAGCGATTACTATCATATATTCATAAGAATCCCTCCCACATCAGTATATCTATAGTAGTCAAACCTAGATGCCCAAACTTACCCTCGGGTTCATATATTGGTGCCTATTTTAGCAGAAACATACTATATGCATCATGTACCACAAAAACAAATCAACAAGAAAAGCCATCCAACATTAGAATAAGAATGAATGACAACACACGACCAGCCCGCCAAATCACTAGGCTTATATGTACTACAATAGGCTGCAAAGATGTATAAATGTTAACATAAACATACCATGATTCTTGGAACAGCAGGTGGAACTCTCCTTCTCAACATTGTAAGAGTGTACTTGGCAATTGTCTCAGGAGAAGCCTTCTTCTTATGCCCAGCTCCAGGAGTTACCATGCTGTGTTTAAGCAAGATACCCTCAAACAAAACATTGTTCTCAGCCAAATAGAGAAAGAGCTCGGACCAAACCTTCTCTGCCACTTCAAGAGTCCTCTCAATAGGGAAATCTCCATCAAGAAGAATCTCATTTTCAACGATGGGCACAAGGCCATTATCCTGCACATTAGATGATGTTTGAACTCTTAACTTGAGGAAAGAATTACTTGACAATCTCTCTCTCCCTCTCTTACATAGACTAACAACAATTGTAATTTATTGCAAGATCAGATAAAGGGAAAAATGTTTCGGTAATGCACTACAACTCATCCAACATAAGAATATATTATATGTTCAGATGACAAAAATATGAAGCTGCTATGCATTGCCAGAAGACAATAATGATAGCAAAACTCAATCTCATAATTCCAAAATAACAGGCAACAGACATGATAACATGAGAGAACTCTTAGGATTAGAAGCTTATGAAATTTAAAACTATGAGGTACGCCGCCTCAGGGGAAGACAGAAGGAATTTGAAACACCCCACAGAGCTGGCTATTTTGGGCCAAAGTACAAGAAATCCAGCATAACAGGCATTCCTAAACACAAAAAAATCCTCGCTTTTGAGAATCCTTTTGGGTACTAGTACCAAGATGCTAAATCACGAAACATGGTACCAAGAACCAGCATCTAAAACTCACAATCATCGAATCAATCACTACACAAACTACTAGAAGCAATCCTATCCAAAAAGGAAGTTCTGAATCAAGCAAAATCGAGCAACCCATCAACATAAGAGCCAAATCGAGGAGAGAAACGAACCTCGAGGCGAGATGTGAGGACACACACTTGGACCACTTGCCGTCGTTCAGGAACGAGCCTCCGGGCTTATCGAGAACCGCGGCGTATACCTTGATGTCGTCCTTCATGAGCTGATCTTTGCCATCAAAAACGACACCGATAAACATCCCAAACAAGCAAGGGGGCCCAAGATACCGAATCGACCGATTGATCCCTCGCACAAAGAACCGAGAGAGCGAGAGAGAGATTGAAGCGTTACCCGGAGATGTAAGTCTTGCCGGAGAGGAACTCGTCGAGGGACTTGTGGCCCGAGTCCGTGTGGAGATCCAAGAAGGTGATCGCCCGATTCATCGAGGAACTCGTCGACGCGAGCAGCGTGAGGCAGGAACGGGAGAGGAAAGAGAACTGCGAAGTGTGAACTGAGAAGTGAGAAGGGTAAACGTAAAATTAATTTAGGGCTTTTTGTGGAACCCTAGCCGGTTCTCGGTTCCGGTTCCCGGTTCCGGTTCCGGTTCCGGTTCCGTTTTCCACCGAACCGGAACCGGAACCGGAACAGCCGGTTCCCAGAAAAAGGGAACCGGGAACCGGAACCGCTTTTCCTAGAACCGGGAACCGAACCGGAACCTCCGGTTCGGTTCTCCGGTTCCCGGTTCTACCCGGGAACCGTGCTCACCCCTAATACCATGTGCCTAATGGCACTGTACAAGTTGTCTCCACTTCATCTGTTGACCAGACTATATATTCACCAAGACATACCCATCTGAGTGTTTTTTGGATCTATTCTCCAAATTCAAATTGACTTCTTTCAAGTTACCTTAAGCTTGAGAGGTATGTTATATTATATTAGGATTACTCTTTCGGGCTAAGTTATTTGTAATTTACATTTGTTGTGTTAAGACTGATTGTTTTTTCTATTTAGGTCTTATAATCTTGATTTTGGTAATGTATAGGATATTACATTACTTTCATTTCCATCACAATTCTCAATTAACACATTGATCAAATATTTCAATAAACTCGAATACTAGTTAGATTGAAAATCTTGATTATGCACTTTCATTTACTAAATAGAGGATATAAGGTATAGACAATATTTATTGGCTCAAATCTATTGTAAATTCAATAAATTCTGTCGCATAAAGAGAATGGAAGTAAAAAAATGTGAAGTATGACATTTGGTGTAGCTCTTTCTTCATTCAGGATATTTGTTTATGGTTACATTGATGGAATAATATTATTTTTGGTTACAAAGTCCTTCAAAGCACTTGAGTTGACTGAACTTCCAGACCTACGGGAACTTTCATCCTTAGAAATACTAGTTCTTGAGGAGTGCGAGAATTTGGGGAGGATTGATCCATCCATTGGTCAACTAAGGCGTCTCAAGCACTTGAATCTAAATGGATGTTGTTCTTTCAAGATATTTCCTGAATTAGGTTCTCTGACTAAGCTGTTCGTGGATAGGGTGGTGACCCTACCAAAAACTTATAAAGAGTTACCTAAAGTAGTCAAATCTAGAATAGATAGAATGGGCTATGAACTCTGTATATTTCCAACATATAGGAAATTACAAAAATTTCTAGACATCTCATTCGGAGCACTTTTGAATCTCAAGTACTTGTCCGTTTGTGGAGTTCAAATGCTAACAGAACTTCCAGAATCAATTGGGTTGCTGAAATCTTTAGTTGAATTGAATATCTCAGACACCAGAATTATAAAGTTGCCTAACTCAATTATTCATCTTAAGAACTTGAAAGTGCTGAAGATGGACAGAAGTTCCATAACAAAGCTACCGGCGGAAATTGGGATGTTGGAGAAATTGGAAGAGATTCATGGAGAGGATTGTCTGTTAGAAATGATTCCTAGTGATGTTGTGAGACTATCTTTCTTGAAGATTTTCAAATTAATAGAAACTCGTGTGAAGAAAGTACCAGAGCTTCCCCCTAGTTTAATAAGTCTGTATGTCTCTTCAACAGTGGATGTTCTGAACATGTCGAATCTAAGAAATTTGAAATTGGGTTTTCCCACCTCAACCTCCACCACAACTTTGGAAACGGATATAACTTTCCCCCTATGGTGGATTGGGAAACTGTTGAGGCTGGAGTACTTAAGGTTTGAACTTACAAGCATCACCAGCATACCATCTGATTTGGATCACCTCTGTTGTCTGAAAGAACTCCTACTCGTCCGCTGTAAGAGCCTCCAGCACATTGGACTGCTTCCCTCTAGTTTGAGAAACTTACAGTTTCCCACTGCAATGTTCTACAAAGTATAGATCTTTCCAACTTGCAGAAATTGTTGGAGTTAAGTCTCAGTTTTGGGATTTTCAATATTCAAGGCCTTGAAAGAGTAAGATCATTACGGTGCCTCAAAGTGTCCTCCTTGGAGTTAAGCGAGCTCAGTGGGCTCGAAAGACTAAAGAAGCTACAGGTGTTGTCGATTGATTGTTGCCCCCTCCTGCAGACGTTGCCCAACTTATCTGACTTAAAATGTCTGAAGGACATGTTTCTGTGGAGCTGTCGAAAACTGGTCGAGATTCAAGGTCTTGACAAACTGGAATCCCTACAATCGATTGCCATCGGAGGCTGTAGTTCATTGCAAAGTTTACCTGATGGATCGAATTTGAAGAAGCTGAAGTACTGCAACATTGAATGTTGTTCAGAAGGTGATCTCTCAGGAGAAGAAGATCAAGACCATGATGACCTGTCATAATTGAAAAAGCCTGTGATGGGAGACTAGATAACATAAGGACTCCATTAATACTCTGATCTTTTTAGACATTATCTGTTCTCCTGTTCCTTTTCCTACGCATGGATCTATGAAAATCGTCAAGAACTTCATGCTTCAGATCTAGTCTATATTCTGCGCCCAAGGCTCTGGAGTACATTAATTATTTAAGAACTTAGTTCCAACATCAGTTCTTTACTTTTCTCTAAAAAATAAGAAATAAAATTGGAGTTCGCAGGAGAAAAACACAATACCCACCCGTTCACAAGTCGCATAACACCGCACCCTGCGTCACTCGCCATCTCTGTCCTGACCATTTCCTCTTTCCTTCTTCAACTTTTGGTTTCTCTTCTTCATCTGCTCTCTCTCTTGTCAATGGCCATTCACCATTACCCCACCGCTCTTGTGACCATGGCAAAACATGGTTGCTCTTCATCGTGGACAATGGCCTCCCAACACGATGTCGCTACTAGTGGTGACCAGTTCCCAATTTTTGGGTGGACTAGACTGGTTGGTCTTGGAATCGGAAACCCGACCAGACTGATCAGTGTGGTCTGGTCGGTCCCAATGGATTAAATCACTTTTTGTCTTATATTTAAAAAAAAAAAAAAATACATTTTTTGGTTTTTTCAGATGAAGAGCTCTCTTCAATCAAAGTTTACAAAGAATACAATACTCCCTAAAAGGCGTTGACATCGAGCGAGAGGGAAAGGCATTGACATTGAGCAAGGCAAGAGGTGAGGCTGCGAGAGGGAAAGAAGTCGACGTTGAGGCTTGAGCGACTTGATTGGAACAAGGCGTAAGGTGAGGTTGCAACTACGAGAGTAGAAAGCATTGGCGTTTGATAGATGCTGCGGAAGGGAGACTGCATGTGCAAGGGAGAGCATGCTGCTCTAGAGAGGGCTCGAGAGAGAGAGGGCTCGAGAGAGAGAGAGAGAGAGAGAGAGAGAAGAGAGGAGATTAGATTCCAAAAAGCAACTTCAAAGATAAACCCTTTCTCAATTTCTATGTAAACTTGAAAATAAAACAAAAGAAGAGAAGTTAAAAAAGAGGATGTTATATAGCTTCCTTTTTCCTACTTCTTCGGTTAGAGATTAGGTGCATGACAAGTGTCGTGACCTACTCTCGGGGAGAGGGAATAGGTTTAAGGATATTGCCTAAATGACGAACCTAAGGTCCATGATCAAGCATAGGCTCTCTCAAGCTCATATCTCGCGTGACAATGGGGTATTCTAAAGAATTTCGCAAAAAGAAGTTGTCACTAGTTTATTGGGGTCGGCTAGAAACCAAGTGAGGTATAGGAGTATATTTCACTTCCTACGCAATCAAAGAATCTAGGATCGGAGACTTGATTACACTAATTAGCCAATGAGTGCCATTTTAGTACCTAATCTTGATCATTTTAAAAGAAATGATTTTTGTCAGGCAGTTTGTATTGATTTTACACATATCCACTAACATGTGAAGTAATCATGCGAGTGTGCAATCACTAAGATAATAATTATAACTACCAAGATCCTAATTGTCCTAAAATTAGACACGTGCAATTAAATATAATAATATATGCAAATTAAACATGCGATATAATCAACATACAAGCAAATAAATGCCTAATTACACTAAAATGGCAATAAATAACAATTTCTAACCAAACCCTACAATTTTTGGATTTTTGAAATTTCTTTTTTTTAAAAAAAATTTTTAAATTTTTTTAATACTTTTTTAAAACTTTTTTTAAAAATAATAACAATAAAATATATATTTTTTTTTGTTTTTAGAGGACTTGGTTGGGTCCGATCGACTCGACGGAGGTTCGACCCAGTCGAGCGGGCCGATCAAGCCCACTCGGATCCGGTCTAGCTGGGCTAGGCTCGATCGAATCTGGGACTAGTCTTAGCCCAAGTGGAAATGAAAGACGAGTGGGCTAGATCATAGATCTGGCCCAACTTGGCCTACACCCCTTGGTCATGACTGCTTCGTCACGACTAGGGGTGCCGAGATGGCGTATGCTGGCAATAGCATTGGCGTCGGGGTTGCGAAGGCGAAGGTGGAAGCATCAGGGGCCAAAGGCGGAGGCGGAGGCGTCGACGTTAGTCGAGGGTGATGAAGGCAATCGGTGGAGGAACATTGACCCCGCGGTTCACTAGGGCATTTCGGTGAGTAGGTGGTGGGCACAAGTGGACCAAGAAACTCCTTACCTAACCGGAACTCGAGGCGGACTTAAGGTTCTCAGCAAGTGACTAGTAAACAAGTGGCAATCTATAGGGGACCTACGGAGGATAGAGCTTGCCCAAAATGGACTAAACGAGCTCCGGCCGACTCAACTTCAAAAACCGCTTACTAGGTGTTCAATGAAATACCAACCTAGATTCCGATGGGAATGATGGCTCGGGATGCGTCGGTGGTGGTAGTAGGGACTTGGAGGCGCATCAGTGGCGGTAACCTTAGTTGGTTCTCACCTCTTCTCCCTACTCTTCCCTTTGGTTCTCAATTCTATTCTCTTTGTACCTAGGTTCGAGGGCTATAGTGGTGGTCGGTAGCTCATCGGCAGCTAGACGTTCCGGGGGGCTTCCCGGCTCCTTCTTCTCCCTTTCCTTCGCTTTATGTATTCTTTCTTTCCCTCCGTTTCTCTCTCTCCTAGCCGAAGACCTCTCCCTTTGGCTCGCCCTCCTTTCTCTCAAGCTCTTTGGTCTCACTCCAACTCCCCCTAGCTCCCTCCCATGCTCTTTGTTCTCTCTCGACCCAAAAAAATAAAAGAACAGCCGAGCCCTCCATCATCTTCTCTTTGCTCTTTTCTCTTTAAGCTCAGCCAACGACATGCGCGCATGGCTTCTGCCATTGCTAGCCTGTCGCGGCCGCTTGATCTCTGACCCTAGGATCGCACTGTCCTTTGCCCTCACAATCCTCTGCTTCGTGATCCTCTGCCTCACCCCTAGTTTGTACGTTTCTTTTTTTGCCAAAGCCAAACCAACGTGAGGGAGAAAGAAGACCCACTCGTGGGCTGGGCCGAAATGAAAGGAGATGGGTCGGCCCAAGTGTAAAAGAGAGAAAAGGAAAAGAGATAGGTCGGCAAGCCCATGGACGAAGAAAAGCCCTCTACTCGACCTTATTCAATTTTCTTCTCTTTTTTTCTTTTCTTTTTATTAGCAAACTTTTTGGAAAAATAAAAATTATCATTAGTGTTGCAACCAATTTTTCGATTATGAACCTAGGATTTGGCTAATGGATTGTTAAGCCTAGACTTAACTCGGGCTCCCGCCACTCATACCAATTCACGCCTTAGGTTGAAATTTTAATATGCGCTTGATTTTTAACCATGGGTCGTCACTAATCTATTTTTTGTGAGTCAATTACAAATCTAAGTAAAGTAACAGGAGTTTTACTTTACTCTTATGAACTAGAGATTTGTGGGTATGAGGACTTGGTTGCGGTTGATTTTTTTAAAACCCTTTCGATACCATTCTTTTATTTTAAAAAAATATATATTTTCACGGTAGCTTAAATTGATTTTAAATCTATTTCCCTAACATGTAAAGCGATCATGCGAAAGTGCGCAAACCACCAATTTAACATCCGTGATAAACAATGAATAAATTGTAAGACTTATCTTAAAACAACGCGTACGTAATGTTAAATCGAAATTCACATCAACAACCCTAGATATAATTTCTAATTAACATACAATTTCTTTTTTTGTTTTCACTTAATTAATGAAAATCATGCAATATACAATGCAATATAACTAAATGACCTAATTCTAATTACATGCAATTTCTAATTGAATAGACCTAGCAACAACCACTAAATGGTATGCATTTCATGAATCTAATCCTAATGACGTACAAATGACATTTTTCTTTTTCTTTCTTTTCCTTAAAATAATGCAATTTATCCTAGAAAATAAAACTAATTTATTCTAAGACATTTTTGTATTTTTTCATGAAATTTGGAATTAGATAAAATGTGAAAATTATCTAGTTAGATTAAGATTCTATTCAATTTGTATTATGAATTAGGTTGAGCCAAATTCTAATTTAAACTAAAATATTATATTAACCTAAATAATCCTAAAATGCAATCTATTTAAGAAAATACCTAAACACATAATAAATTAATCTAAAATTAAACTAAGCGCAATTTTACCTTGCAATGACGTGTAAAATATGCCCTAACTCTATATAACATATGCATGATGATTTTTTGTTGTTTTTTTTAATTTCGAAATTAATAATTGCCAAATAATTAAACATGCAATCCAAATTAAAAAAAAAAAAGAACTAGCAACCTAAATTAATTGATTATTTTTTAATTTTTGATTTTTTTATTTTAATTTTTAAAAATTCAGAATAAAATTTATATTCTAAACATGCAAACCCTAAAACAAGAAATAAACCTAACTCTAACCTACATTTTTTATTTTTTAAAAGGAAAATTAACTTAAGTGATGTGATAGTAAATCAAGCAATATTGATACTCAAATTGACAAATCATATTTTGCGCATGAAATTGGGTTTGCTAATTTCACCTAAATTGCGAATCGAATCTTGGGCGTAGATTGGATTAGCAATTTTTTAAAGTAATTGCGAGTCGGATTTAAAGCAAAAATCGGATTGACAATCACTAATTTCGGGGTAGTTTTATATCATGCAATTTCAATTTGGCATTAAAGGGATAATTACACTAAAAGGGAATAATGAAATAACAATAATAATAATAATAAAACAACAAAAGATAAATAAAGAAAAGAAAAACAAAATTTACCTAAATTTATTTTTGGCTTTTTCTTTTTTTTTTTTTTCTAAAAAAAGAGGCCGCCTGGTCAGTGGGGAGGAGGGATCTCAGGCGAGGGTTCCAGCGAGGGGTTTCCTGCGGGACGCCGGACGTCGGGACTCCAAGCGGTAGGGATCGGCGGAAACGAGGCAACGCGGGCGAAGCACGGGGTCACGGGCAGGGAGACCTCGAGCGCGGGCAGAGGCGGAGGCGGCGTCGGGGCGGCACAGCGAGACCGTTGGGCGGCGTCATGTTCTGTCGAGGCAAATCTGGGCAGAGGTGAGCGGATCTGGAGCGACGACGTCGAGGGAACTCAAATGCGGTGGATCGGAGCGGAGCGGGGCGTCGAGGCTACGTGAGCGGGGAACCAGCTGACGCCGGCCGCGGCTAGATCGAGAGCCGTCGGGGCTGGGTCGCGATGGTAGGAGGCGCGGTTGGGATCGTGGCTGCGGCTGCGGTGGCGAGTGGGACGGCAACGTGGCAGCACGGGGAAGGAAGGATCGGCGGCGGTGTGGCTCTAGGTCGCCGGTGGCTCGGCTGCCGGTGCGGGTGCGCCAGCACGGTCGAGCGGGAGGTCGCCGGGGAGGAAGACGAACAGTCATCCTTTTTTTTTAATATCTCCCTCACGTCACTCACTTTTCACCTTTTGTCTTTTTGTGTTCTTTTTTTCAGTCAATGGAAAGAACCCCTGAATTAATTCGCGCAGCATGTCTTTTATAGGTAAAAAAAAAAATGTATCTCCACAATATATTCTTTTTCCATTTTGTATGCGCACGATACCCCTAAATATATTGTTGAAATATACACAACTTGCGCAATATTCCACTTTTGTATTTTTGCCAAATTCCATCAAAAAATTCCCTTTTCGCGCAAAATACATCCCTCAGTGTATATGTGAAAAATCTTAATGGAATATGTGAAAAATCCTTCCTCACCAGTGATATAAAATTAAAAAAATAAAAATAAAATGCTTCTAAACTATATATCATGTGTTTTTATAATTTTTTTTTTTAGTAAAAATTAACCCTAAGAATTATGCAAAAAATTAGGTGTCAACAATTAGTGATGGAAAGATTCCTAATGCTAAAATGCGATGCAATTTAGTAAAAATTGTTTTTTTTTAAGTTGGAATTTTTTTAATTTTAATTTTTTTGTAAACTTTTTTGATAAATTTTAAAACTAGTGACAAATGCTCATAATATCTATATGTGATACAATTTTAATGAAAATTTTTTGTTAAGGGATTGGAAATTAATTCTTAATTTTCCAATACAATTAATAAACACTTAAACAAATCGCTAAAATTTAAGTGTCAACAGTTGCTTTTCTTTGAATGGAAGCTCGAAGAGATTCCTTTCAAAGACGAGAGACACTTAAATAAATTTTGTCAATGGATGATGACGATTAGGGGCTGTTTATAAGAAAAGGGGATGAAGGGACAACCTTACTTTGTAAGAAAATAACCTTCGATCGAGATGGGAAAGTCTTATTATGTGGTAACTAGTTCCGATTGGAAGGGAGGTCTCATCGTGTAAAAATGGATTTTGATCGAAAAAGGGTCTTATTAGTTTTGGCGGGGCCTCGCCGACCCTCATCTCTGGCTGGCTGGCCAAAGGAAGGAGAAGGTGAAAAAAAGAAAAAAGAAAAAAAATATTTAAAAAATATTTAAAATTTGAAAAAAAAAATTTGTCATGTTAGTTTTCATTGGGCGACCGGTGTCCACGTCGGTCGTTACTGGCCAATTTTGGCCGGATAGACTAAATTGGTGCAATTGTAAACATCATAGAATTAAATTGGTTAAAAAAAAGTTTAGGACTAAATTGACACTATTGTAATAGGTTTAGGACTTTTTTGGTAATTCTCCCTAACATAGACATATGAGACACATATGAAATAGAGATCATTTTCACAACTTACACTAACATGACCCCCTCCGTGATCTCTACGTATATGGGAAACACTCCTCCCCAAACACTAGCTTTGCCACGGTTTGACAACACTACTAGATCTCTAATGCGGTGGCATCTTTTTACCCCTCCCTAAATGTAAGAAACAGTTCCAGTAACACGGTGGGTACTCGTGCCAAACACTATCAACAAAGAAGTGATAGCAAGAAATGCAGTGTAGTATATGGATTTCACTCTGTAGATCCTCCTTTAGATTACTCTAAAAAATTTCACTAACTGTTTCTTTTTTACAAACTTTCAAATTTCTGGAGCTTGTTTGGAAGGGGGGAACTTCTTATTACTTGTACTTTTTACTTCTCTTCCACTCTCTTCCACGAACTTGAAAACGAACAAAAATGATAAGTTCACAAGAATATTGAAATATATGGTTTTACATGTTAATATATGAACTTAATGAATGCTTTCAAACGTTATATAGAAGTCCAAATCGTGAGAGCCACAAGATTTGCTACAAGACCAATTTAAAAATAAGAGTCGCAATTAAAAAAAAAAAAAAAAATCAAGTTGCATGAATGCTGCTTGTTTTCACTCTATTCCCAGTCGTGATTTTAAAATAATAAAGACTACAGAGTAAATTTATCAAACTTCAGTATTTTTATTCCAGTTTCAAAACAATGAATGAACATTTAGCTGTTTTCAGCTTTCTAAAATAATGCCCTCAATTTCAATAAAGATTAAATGAGAAAGGCTTTCACACACGTTCTGCAGCCAACTCTGTTTCCCCTGAAAATGAGAGCAGAAAACTGAAATATTTCCACTTACCAAGGGCCAATGTTGTTAAAATCGTATGAACCGATTCGATTTACACACAAAACGATTCAACTCTTAGCTATGAGCCAGATATGCATCGGAATCTCACTGAGTATGATTCCCTGCAATTTGGTCAGACTCCTCATATTGTGAATGTTTACATATTACTATTTTATTTATAGAGGCATTATTTTCTTGAATTTCTCACATAGGTCGTCTGGGGACATCTAACATGATCAGGTGATATTTCTTCCAAATGAGAGTTTATATGTCTAATTACATTCTTTCTATATTATCGCATGTAATAGCAAGGCTTCAGTGAGATATCCTTCTATTTAAGTTATTCTATAAAATTTTACAAAATCTAACAATAGACAATACAACAAATGAGCTATACGATTCACGATTCTCGAATCTCAAATTAACAACATTGCCAAGGGCATCCTTAGTTTTTACTTATATATGAGTACTTGAGCAAACCTTTACTAGCATCTGCATTGTTATTAATTTGAGGTTCATATTTCGTAAGGCAAACAGCAAACGTGTAACTTTTCAAGATAATATTTCCTCTATCATCCATCTACTTAGTACATTTCCTATTGTGTTAGTTAAACAGACTCGTTAATCAAATTAACCAATCAACACTTGAGCTAATTCGTTTTTTCTACTGTCGGAATGGAACCCATTTTAGCATGCGAACCTTAGTTTTGACACTACAGGAAAATTTCTAACGAATACAAAACCTCGCATGCCCTGCCAGACAACTGCATGAATATTCTTGATAGAAGAAATAGTTACAACACTTGGAAGAGCAATTTGAACAAGATTTTTTTATCGCAAAAGCTGCACGAATCTACTTCTTTCTAGTACTCAACTACTACTGAAACACAAAAGGAATTTCGCTGCAAGCAAAACATAATTGTGTGGCCATCCTAGCATCAGCTCCGGTAGAGCAAAACATGGGATCTTTCCAGCCACATCATGCACAATCGTGGCTCTGTATAAAACCACAGCTCAATTTTGCACCAGAAACCTACAACGGTTGGAGAAATGCAAGATAAAGCATGTAAAGATTATAAAGAAGACCCAAAAGAAGAGAAACATGAACCTGGCAACTTCCTGGGCTTACACAAAGGAACAAACTTCGCGGCCATAGCTAATGCAATTGCTGGACCAAACGTGAATCCCCTCGCTTCTAACCCTGAGGTAAGATTTTTGTTTTCACCAATTTCAGCTTTGACAATACTAAGAAATCAACGAGGTCTCAAAAAATTAACAAGATAGTTTTTTTTTCCAACTAATGTACTTTCTCGTGAGATTCTCCCCGTTTTCCTCGTTGTCGCTACCGACTCGGTAACATTTAGTTTACCAACGCTATAGTTAATGACAATTCCCTTGGACTTTACGAAACTAGTGTTAGATCAACTCTAAAACAATTGCCCATCAACACGGACAAAAGAAAAAATTCAGGCAGAACCGGCAAAATGAGAACTTTACTCTAAATTGGAGATGACAAGAAAACACACATGCCTGAAACGATAGAGATGTCCATGTCACGGTACCAGGCGACGAAAACGTTCACTGCGTCTTTGAACACTCAGTGATCCAGCAGCAGTATCGTTATATCTTGGAACATTAGGGTACGCATGGCAATACTTCTACTTCGAGGAACAGTTTATTTTCAGAAATAGTTCTTTTTTATTTCTACTCCGAGGAATAATTTCTGAGTAAAATAATGTGTTTGATAATGATACAGAATTTCTATTATTGAAATAGAAAAATAATAGAAATGCGTTTATGCAATTTATAAATTTTTGTACTTATTCATTTTTTATTCTTGCTCATAGATCGCTAGTTGTTGTCAGCCACCACCTGCTGTTGCTGGCTGCCGATCGCTATCGCATGACCACCACCCACAACCCACTGATTGCCAGCCATGGGAGAGGATGACGATCGGTGGGTTGTGGGCGGCGGTTGGAGATGACGGTCGGTGGTTGGCTATCGGCAGTTGTCATGTGGCGGTCGGGTAGTTATCGTGCAGCTATGGTGTGGCTGTTGTATGGCGGTCGGTGGAGATTGGTGGTGATCGTCGGTCGGCAAGGGTGGTTGATGGGCGGTGGGTGGCGGTGATGATGGTCGTTGGTAGTCAAGGGCTGCGGTGATGACGGTTGGGCAGTGACGACGATGACGATCACCGATGATCAAGCGATGGTGGTCGGCCGATGATGATTGAGCGGTGGCAATGACGATGGTCATCGGTGGTCAGGAGGTGATGGCCGACAGTCGGTTGACGATGGTCACAAGCAGCTGGAGGTGGTCGGCGATTGGCAGGGGAGCCAGCGGTGGGTGCAACAAGGAAGAAGAACAAAAGAAAAATGGAAAAGAAAAAATGGATTTATTTCTAGAAATTGTTCTCGGGAACAAGAAGTTACTTTTTTTTTTTGTTTCTCTTCCAAATCTATTCCCCAGCTATTGTTCTATTATGGGGAATAGAAAAATAAATTGACATTGTCAAACGGATTTCTATTCTTTTTTGGTTTCGGGGAACAAAAGAATAGAAATTGGGAGAAACAGAAACGTTGCCATGCAAACCCTTAGATGTTCTTTTGGCGTAGCAGAAAGGCAAACTTTACTTTTCCTTGTCTGGATGAGTTCTTTTTTTATTTTTTTTAGAGCCCCTTTTTATCACCTCTTAAAAGAATGCTTTAAAACTTTAGCTCAATTTTATCCAAAACATTACATCTGTCATGTAATTTAAACACTTAATAGAATTACAAAAAGGTTGAAAGATTTATCAGTGGAAAGTCATAATTTGACATAAAAAGACTAAGATAGGTTTCAAAAAGTATACTACCACATTGAACTCGAAATTACATAACAAATACATATCACGTAATTTGAGATCGACCAATCACATCTTTTCTATAGATGTGAGGCCAACAAATCTCACAAATTCATCTGCAAATTGGTTGCTAAGGGCCTGTATGGTGAAATTTCATCACCAGCCGCCGCTGCCAGCTAGAAGAGGAGAAAAAGAAAAGAAGAGAACAAAAATATAACAATGTATTAGAATATTGAAAGAAATTCTATGGTGCAAAAAAATTTATGATTCGTACACCAAACGTATTCTAATAGGAATAGAAAAATTACAAAACGCACCATAATAGTCTATTAGCCACAATCCTAATTCTAGATTTTCACCGGAGATTCATCACTTGTAAAATGCTCATCGGATAATCTCCACTTTATGAGAAATCAAGAACCTAGCCCGTAGTAGCCAATGGTTCCATACAAGGTCTGTGCAAAAGTGAGGCCAAGCAAAATGAAAGCAGCAATTAAGGAAATGATTGACCAGAGATTACTGAAGTACTTAAGCTCGAGAATGGCTATCCAACAATTCCACTTGTTGCCGGAGTAAGTGTTCACATCCTTAGACAGTCTAGAGAGATAACTAAGGCTGCCGACCAATACCACCTCCTTGCAAAGCTAGTTGAAGAGGTCAGCGACCTTAGTGTCGCTCTTAAGCCAGTGCTCCATGATCCCCTAACCGTGGAGGTGCCCCACGTTCTCGACGGAGTTAATCAAGTTGTCCATGAAGAACATGTATGAGGTGACGTTGTTGATGCAATTGAAGTGACACTTCTCGAAGGCTACCAAGTTGAGGAAATGTGACCTCGTCGCATCCTGGATCATAAGCCGAGGAATCTCGAGAGTCTCGTCCTTGAACTGGATGTTTTGGAAACCTTCTACCTCCTAGTTTCTGAACTTGATCCCTTTTTTTCGAAGCTTTGTCACGTTGTGGATGAACTGTAGCCTAGTTTGTGACGATTGCTAGGTTGCTGCCGAGTATAGGAGGCTCCGTCGGAACAACTCGAGGCAATGGAGCTTGCCCTCATAGGGTAACGGGTCAAACTCCAGCCTTCTCATGCCGAGGCAATTAAGGGGACAGTCTGTCGCCCTTCGAGAGTAGAGGAACTGGAGCACCAGCTTGGCCAAGACCCCATCCTGGTAAGGTTGGCTGAGTCGAAGGCAGAGCAGCAGGTCGAGAATAAAGAGCGGGATCTGATTCTCAAGCAAGATCATGTACTGCGGGATAATGTGCGTCCAGCTCAGCGATGAGGAGAAGACAAGGTCATTCTAAGTGTAACCAAGTTTATCAAACCCCATGGAGTATCCCCAGAACAACTCAATGACAAAGCACCCATTGAGAACGATCATCATTACGAACTCCTAGTTGTGCATCTTTATCGTCCCTTCATAGCAGGCATAGGCTCTCTGCTCGACTTGCTTTGTTGCGTCTAGATAGTCCTCTATCTTATGATTTTTGCGCTTGAGCACATGAGGTCGTGCCACTTATCCTTGTCCTTCTCCCGGAGGCGCTCGTCACCATGATGGTACAAATCGAGGAGACAATTTGGGGGATGCAAGCCTTCTCCTTTGCCATCCTTGAGATGGTGTGGGATCCAGTAAATGGAGTGCTTTGCCCATGAGCATGCCTTGTGGTCTTGCTTAGCTCGGGTAGCCTTGGCTCATCTTCATGGAGGTTTTCACCACCGTTGGTCTCAACCTCGATTTGGCGACTGCCGGATGTTTCTCGCTATGGGTCATGAACCATGGTTAGGCTGAGCTCAATGTTGGGATTTAAAGTCATTTCTCATGTAGAATGGGTTTATGTTTGTCTGCCTCTACCTTTCTAGAGTCTTGGGGTGTGTATGGCAATGTTTTTACTCCGAGGAATAGTTTCTTTTTAGAAATAGTTCTTTTTTATTTTTACTTCGGGAATAATTTCTAAGTAAAAATAATGTTTTTGGTAATGATACAAAATTTTTGTTCTTGAAATAGAAAATGAATAGAAATGCATTAAGTATGATTTATAAATTTTTGTATTCATTCATTTTTTCTTCTTACACGTAGATTGCTAGCTACCGCCAACCACCGCACGATCGCCGCCGTGTTGTATTAGGTTGCCAATCGCTGCACCACGACCACCACCCATAGCCCACTAACCCGCGGTCGCGGTTGCAAGAGAGGACGATGGTCGGTTGTCGGGCGGTTGTTGTGCGGTGGTTGTGCGGTTGTTGTGCGGTTATCGTGCAGCAGTCGAGCAGCTGTCGTGCAGCTATGGTGCGGCTGTCGTGCGGTGGTCGGGCGATGATCAATGGCGGTTGTCGGTCGGTGGGGGTTTCAAAAAGTATGTTACCACATTGAGCTTAAAATTACATAACAAATACACATCACGTAGTTTGAGATTGACCAATCACAACTTTTCTATAGATGTGAGGCCAACACATTTCACGTATTCATCTACAATTTGGCTGCTAAGGGCCTGTAAGGTGAAATATCAATCACCAGCCGCCGCCGCCGACTAAAGGAGGAGAAAAGAAAAGAAAAATACAAAAATATAACAAAGTATTAGAAGCTTCGTCAAATTGCTGTCGCACGACCGCTGCCCACGGCCCACTAATCGCCTCTTGCGACCTGATCTCGCCACCCTCGAAGTTAAAGGGCAAAGGTCGGGTTTAGGGGTACTTGGATCACAAGAGTTCCCTCCACAAAATTGTGAGCTCTCCCAGCTCGTACCCCATGTGATAGCGAATTTTGTACGATCTAGTTGTTTATGACAACCTAAAGATAAGAGGGGAGTCACCACTAGCCTCGTTTTAGGGGGTCAGCTAGAAAACCCAATCGAGGGGTTGGGAGAGTTCCCTCAATTTCTATGCAACCAAATATCTAGGTTCGGGGACTTGGGTTAAGCTAATATTTCTATTAGCGCCATTTTGGTACCTAAACAATATGTTGTGTTTTCCTAACATGTCCATGTGTTTCTTTTTATATTTTCAGGATCATTTGTCCTAAACTAAGTGATCATGCATGGTTGGTCATTTTTATTCTATTTTATTTCTAGAAAAACAAGAAAACAATCAATGGTATTGAAATTGCAAGATGGTAAGTAAACAATCAAGGAAAGCAGTAAATCTATCATGTAATCCTAGAAAATATCAAAGAGAAATGCAATTGAAATAGATGAGAGAAAGAGAGAAAACCCGCAACTTGTCGGGTTTTATACAACAAATGGAACCTGAGACATATGTCAGAAAAATGAATATTATACAATAATGGTCGGAATGGACACCAACCTCCACCATCTTCACGTTTTTTTTCATCTTCGGGGTTCTAATCTAATCTTAACCTAAGAAACTTATAACTATGTACATACAATGAAAGAAACAAGCTTACACATCAAAACAACTTTCATGAAGATAAGTAATCTCAATTCGGCATGCAAGATATTCTAAAAGAAATCCTAGAATGAAATCATAACAAAGAATCACAACAGAAATCATCAAACATCACACATAAGATCAAAGCAATTGGGGTAGAGCCCATGGATAATTGGCTTTAAGAAAAGCACAAAACATCAAGCACACTATGAGGAACAACTTTCATGAATGAAGTTTCCTAAAATGGGTTACACATGAATTTATAAAAATTCAAGAACACATAATGACACATTAGAAACATAACATGACAATAAGACAACATGGCAAATCAACAACAATTTGTCCTAGTGAACAATGTCGAAAAATTCTAAAAAAATCTGAAATTTTACCACAATATAGACATGAAAAAGATAAACAAACTTCGTTGAGGATCCGACCTTAGAATCTTTATCGAAAAATTCATACAAAAGTAACAAAAGGTTGACTCAACAAAAGCAAAGTAGGCATTCTGAATTTCAACTAGAAATATATTTCTAGGTCAAATGACATGCAAATGATGCAGAATTAGCATCATCTGAAAAATTAAGACGTGCACTAAGACTTTCTAAGATGCGCTAGGTTCAAGTAAGGCCAAATTCATGGCTGAAAAGCAACAATTGCTAAAGCATGCAAATCAATCATGAGCAGATCGGAAAATGATGTATGATAATTGTCTTGTTAAGCCACCTAATCAATGCATGAAAATTATAAAATTTGAACATGACATAGGGCTAAATGTGAAGAACAAGTATGATTAAGACATTTAACCCTAAATCCATATGCAAAAGGTCACACAAATTCATTAACATTGATGTGACTTGTCATTAGGGGCAAAATGCATGACAATTTCAGTTGCGACATATCAACTTGATGCATGGTTTTTACATAGTAAATGATCTTCAAATGAGGCATTCCATACATCATTGTGAAGCTTATGATATGCTCTAAGTATGTCTAGAAGGCATCTTCTATAATCATTAATAAGCTCAATCAAAAACATTTCTCTTGGAGGTTAGATCAGTAAGAGAAACAATAGCACATACCAGAACCAATTGTGATTAATCCTATCTATATGATGTAAGAAAATTCCATTTTTTTTATGCAACTAGGTATGAATTTTAGGGTTAAATCTCATGAAGATACCCTAGTCCAATTCAATAAAAAAATTGCACACAAAATTTTGAAACAAATCAGGTTGTCCAAAATACAAGATTACATCAATATCATAGAACACGGTAGAACTTCGGACATGAAATTGATAGGAAAAATGGATGCCAATCGGTGCAAAATTTATATCGTTGAAAAGCCCATGAAGTGTACTACGGCTTTCATGAAGTCTTTGAACACAGAAAACCACATTTACAAGCTGATATCAAGCCATTTCTCAGATCACTCATCCGGTTAACAGAAAAACAAACAGTTGACAGATTCTGGACTAGACTTTGGACATGCAAAAACCATATCAAATGAGGTCCAATCAAGGCATTCTATAGTTCATTGGAAATATATTTGAACCATCTTCGGTCTTCATGAAGACTTCGAACACATAAACCACAACAACCAGCTCGTATCAAGTTATTTGCACAGAAGGTCATCCATAACAGAGAACAAGTTAGAATACAACAATTTTCCAAAAACATACACTAAATGCTGAGCTATTTTCAGGTAGTAAATGACATCATATCGGAATGCTCTATGGGTCATTGGAAAGGCCTTTGAGTCGTCTTCAACTCTCGTGAAGACATCGAATACAAAAAAAAAAAATAGTAACAGTTTATAATATAACATTTCTTAGATCTGTCATAGAGACATCATTTTTGCAGAATTAGCATATTCAAACAATTGAGCATGCTTAAGCCAATCAAGCTCATCCTAAGCTATCTTAAGGCCATTATAACATCTTAAACATGCTGAAATTGCAGAATTAGAACCCTAGGGTGAGCTCTAGCTCCGGTTGTCTAGAACAACCTCGCTTCATCGAGCTCGAGCAGTCAATAGTTACCGTTTGTGCGATCCAAGTGATTTGAGCTCAATCAAGCATACGCCAAACCACTATAGCACCTTTGGAGCATTGAGGATTATTGGAAGGACACCGTGGATGGCCAAATCTGCAACTTCAACGGATAAATCTCCTCCCGAAGTTCGCACAAGAAAAGCAACGCAATTCGTCTCCTCTAGAAATGATCCAAAAACACCAACGCTTGCCAACTAGAGGAAGAACCGGATGCAAGGCCGGCTTGAGTTATCTAGAGATCTCCTAAATCAAGTGAGAGCGAAGCTGGGAACTCGATAGAGAACTGGCGGAGATGGAGGGGTTGGACTGCATCTCTTTAATCTCTATAGGATCCGCTTCACTACCGGGTTCTTCCGGTTGTACTTGTCTTCCGCCATGTTGCTCGCCGCTGCCGACGATGGTCGCGATCGACTTGAATTCTGCGTGAGGCGGGGGGGAAGGAGCGATGGTGATCGATCGATTGATCTTCTTCTGCCGGTTCTGCTTTTTGGTTGAGGGATTTTCTTCTAAGTTATGAGCTTGTTGTGTAGAGAGAGAGAGAGAGAGAGAGAGGGGCTGGTGTCGAGAGAATCACTCTGCCCTTTTCTTTGTTCGATTGCATGCGGAGAGAAGAAAAATCCGAGAGAGAGATGTAAAGAGAGAATTTTAGTCAGAGAAACTAGATCTAGAAAATGAGTCCCCCTTCCATTTTGGAGGGAAATTTTGTTATATAGTCTAAAGCAAGATTTAATCTTAGCCCTTGGATTAATCCAAGGGTTGAGATTTGATCTTCCTAGCTAATTGGTTTGTTAAGAGCACCCCTAATTGAATACAAGCCCATTTCAATGGCCACGATGCATTCTTGATGAACGGTGATGATTAATTGTGAGCTAATTGAGGTCTTCTCTCTATTTTTTTATTTTTTATTTTTATAACACGCAAGGTCAATTTACGAATTTCGTAAAACTAGTAACAAAATTTGGACTTATCTTTTTTAATGATGTATTGACCAAAAATCAAGTGTCAACACCACCGGTCATTGGCTGTGGGAGAGGACGGTGGTCGGTGGGTTGTGGGTGATTGTTGGCGATGACGGTTGGCGGTCGGTTGTTGGGCTACTGTTGTGTGGCGGTCATGCGGCTGTCATGTGGTTATCGTGCGGCGGTTAGACGGCTGTCATGCGGCTATGGTGCAGCTGTCGTGAGGCGATCGGGCGATGATCGATGATGGTCATCGGTCGGCGGGGGTTTCAGAAAGTATGTTACCACTTTGAGCTCGAAATTACATAACAAATACACATCACGTAGTTTGATATCGACCAATCACAACTTTTCTATAGATGTGAGGCCAACACATCTTTCGGATTCATTTGCAAATTGGCCGCTAAGGGCTTGTAAGGTGAAATTTTAATCACCAGCTGCCGCCGCCGGCTAGAGGAGGAGAAAAAGAAAAGAAAAGAAAAGAATATAACAAAGTATTAGAATATTGAAAGAAATTCTCTAGCACAAAAAAAATTATGATTTGTACACCAAACGTATTCTAATAGGAATGGAAAAATTACCAAACGCACCCTAATAGTCTATTAGCCACAATCCTAATTCTAGATTTTCACCGGAGATTCATCACTCGTAAAACGCTCATCGGATAATTTCCACTCTATGAGAAATCAAGAATCTGGCCTGTAGTAGCCAATGGCTCAATGTCTGAGGAATGATTTCTAAATAAAAATAATGTGTTTGGTAATAATACAAAATTTTTGTTCTTGAAATAGAAAAAGAATAGAAATGTGTTTGGTTCGATTTATAAATTTTTGTATCCATTCATTTTTTCTTCTTGCTCATAGATTGCCAACCGCCGTCGGCCGCCGCATGACCGCCACTTGTTGTTGTCGGCCGCCAATTGCCGCCGCACGACCGCTGCCCACAGCCCATTGACCGCTGGCCACCTACCGCGGGAGAGGATGGCGGTCGGTGGGTTGTGGGCAATGGTTGGCGACGATGGTCAGCGATCGATTGTCGAGCGACTATGGTGCGGTGGTCATGCGACTATCGTGTGGTTATCATGCAGCGGTCGGGCGGCTGTCGTGCGGCAATGGTATGGCTATTGTGCGACGGTCGAGTAGTTATGGATGGCGGTCGTCGGCCGGCGGGGGTAGTTGTTGGGTTGTGGACAGCGGCGATGATGCTCACTAGCAGTCAAGGGCTATAGTGATGACGGTTGGGTAGCCACGACGATGATGTTTATTGACGGTCAAGCGTTAGCGGTTGGCGATCATTTGATGATGATCAAGCGGTAGCAACAATGATGGTCGCCAGTGGTTGGGTGGTGGCGGCCAACGGATCGGCCGACGGTTGGTGATTGGTAGGGAGCCAACGGTGGCCGCGGGCAGCTGGAAGCGTTGGAGGTGGTTGGTGATTGGTAAGGGAGCCAATGCATAACGCGTGGCTCAGCGGTGGGGGCCCCGGCGCTCCGGGTTTTAAAAAGGGAGAAGAACAAAAGAAAAATGTAAAAGAAAAAATGAATTTATTTCTAGAAATTGTTATTGAGAATAATAAGTTACTTTTTCTTGTTTCTTGTTTCTATTCTACATATATTCCCCGGCTACTTTTCTATTTTGGGGAATAGAAAAATAAACTGGCATTGCCAAATGGATTTATGTTCTTTTTTGGTTTCGGGGAAGAAAAGAACAGAAATTGGGAGAAAAAGAAACGTTGCTATGCAAGCCCTTAGATATTCTTTTGGCGTAGCAAAAAGGCAAACTTTACTTTTCCTTTTCTTGGTGAGTTGTTATTTTTTTTTTTTTGTTAGCCCCCTTTTTTTTTATCACCTCTGAAAAGAATGCTTTACAACTTTAGCTTGATTTTATCTGAAAATGTTACATCCGTCGCGTAATTTAAACACTTAATAGAATTACAAAAATGTTGAAAGATTTATCGGTGAAAAGTCATAATTTGACATAAAAAGGCTAAGATGGGTTTTCGTAAAGTATATTACCCCATTGAACTCGAAATTACATAAAAAATACACATCACGTAGTTTGAGATCGACCAATTACATCTTTTCTATAGATGTGAGGCCAACACATTTCACAGATTCATTTGCAAATTGGTTGCTAAGGGCTTGCATGGTGAAATTTTGATCACCATCCGCTGTTGTCGGCTAGAAGAGGAGAAAAAGAAAAGAAAAAAACAAAAATATAACAAAGTATTAGAATATTGAAAGAAATTTTGTGGCACAAAAAAAATTATAATCCGTACACCGAACATATTCTAATAGGAATAGAAAAATTATCAAACGCACCCTAATAGTCTATTAGTCACAATCTCAATTCTAGATTTTCACTAGAGATTCATCACTCGTAAAATATTGATCAGATAATTTCCACTCTACGAGAAATCAAGAACCTAGCCCGTAGTAACCAAAGATTCCATAAGGGCGCGTTTGGTAATAATTTTATTCTCGAGAACAAATTTTGATCAGAAATGATTATTTTTTATTTTGTTCCCGGAACTGATTTTGAGTAAAAGAATGCGTTTAGTAATTGTACAAAATTTTGATTCTAGAATAAAATTGTTTTTAGTACCGTGTTCATTGTTTTTGTTCCAAATCAATTTCTTTTATTTTTAAATAATTTTTTTAAAATTTTTTTCCTTTTCTTTGTTTTCCTTTTTTCATCTTTTTTTTTTTTTTCATTTTTTTTCTCCTATTCTTCTTCTTCTTCAAACTAGTCGTTGAACCGGAAGAATGGCTAGATGAGGGTCGACGACCTCACAAGAGCGTCTCCGGCCCTCGTCGATCGAGCCTCGCCGACAGCTAGGTGAGGCTCGGCCTTGCTAGATTTGGTAAGGCCAAGCGTTGCCGATGGCCAGGCTAGCCTCACTAGGGCTCGGCGAGGCCTGCTTAGCCACCGATGGGGTTAGGTGAGCCTTGTCAATGGCCAGGTGGGCCTTGCACGGGCTGGGCAAGGCTCGCCTAGCCACCGGCGGGGCTGGGCGTTGTGAGGCTCACCCAACCACCGCCAAGGCTTGGCCTTGCTAGATTTGGCAAGGCAAGCCTCGCCAATGGCCAGGCGGGCCTCACCGGGGCTAGGTGAGGTCCGCTTGGCCATCGGCGGGGTTGGGCGAGCCTCACCGAGGCTAGGTGTGCGTCGCCCAGCCCCGGCGAGCTTGGCCTGGCCACTGGCGAGCTCGCCAGAGCCTTAACTTGGCGAGCCTCCGGTGAGCTCGTCGGATCGATTGTCAGCGACCGGTGATGGCGGACTGCAGCGGGCTGCAGGTAGAGGGTGGCGGCAGGCGGCAGCGGGCGACGATCGTGGGATGGCGGTCGATGAAGAAGAAGAAAAGAGAAGAATAAGAGTTTTGATTCTCAATTCTAATTTTGGAACAAGAATCACATTTTCTTTTTATTCTTGATTCTACTCCTAATCTGTTCCTGGAACAAAAGTTTTACCAAATGTGATTCTAGGAACAAAAAATCAGAATTTGGCCCTATTTGGATAGTTACCAGACAGGGCCTAATAGGTCTATGCCAAAGTGAGCCAAAGTAAAATGAAAGTAGCAATTAAGGAAATGATTAACCAAGGATTACTGAAGTACTTAAGCTTGAGAATGGCTATCCAACCATTCCACTTGTTGCCGTAGTAAGTGTTCACATCCTTAGATAGTCCAGAGAGATAATTGTGGCTGCCAACCAATACCACCTCCTTGCAAAGCTGGTTGAAGAGGTGAGCAACCTCGGAGTCACTCCCAAGCGAGTGCTCCATGATCCCGCAATCGTGGAGGTGCCCCACCTCCTCGGCGGAGTTAATCAAGTTGTCCATGAAGAACAGGTACAAGGTGATGTCATTGCCGCAATTGAAGTGACACTGCTCGAAGGCTACCAAGTTGAGGAAATACGACCTCGTCGCATCCTAGATCACAAGCTAGGGAATCTCGAGGGTCCCGTCCTTGAACTGGATGTTCTCGAAACCCTTCACCTCCTAGTTTCTGAACTTGATCCCTTTTTTCCGAAGCTCCATCACACAGTGGATGAACTGTAGCCCAGTTTGTGATGTCCTTGAACTAGATTCTCCGCCATGAACAATTCGAGGCAATGGAGCTGACCCTTAAGGGGTAATGGGTCAAACTCTAACTTTCTCCTACCGAGGCAATTAAGGGGGTGGTCTATTTGCCTTAGAGAGTAGAAGAACTGGAGCGCTAGCTTGGCCAAGACCCCGTCCTGGTCAGGTTGGCCGAGCTGAAGGAAGAATAGTAGGTCAAGAATGAAGAGCAGGATTTGATTCTTGAGCAATATCATGTCCTGCAAGATAATGTGCATCCAACTCTGCGACAAGGAGAAAATGGGGTCATCAAGAGTGTAACCAAGTTTATCGAACCCCATGGAGTATCCCCAGAACAACTCAATGACAAAGCATCCATCGAGAACCATCATCATTACAAACTTCTTGCTGTGCATCTTTATCGTCCCCTCATAGCAGGTGCGAGCTCTCTGCTCGACCCGCTTCACCACGTCTAGATAGTCCTCTATCTTCTGATTTTTACGTCAGAGCATGCACACGAGGCTGCGCCACTTATCCTTGTCCTTCTTGCGGAGGCGTTCGTCACCATGATAGTACGGACCAAGGGAGACAATCTGGGGGACACAGGCCTTCTCCTTGCCATCCTTGAGATGGTTTGGGATTTGGTAAATAGAGCGCTTTGCCCATGAGCATGCCCTATGGTCTTGCTAAGCTCGGTCAAGGTTCTTATTGATGGAGATGATCCACTCAGACTCAGGCGGCCTTGGCTCATCTTCACGGAGGTTTTCACCGCCGTTGGTCTCAACCTCGATTCGGCGATCATCAAATGTTTCTTGTTGTGGCTAGTGAGCCACGGTTTGGCTGAGCTCAATGTTGGGATTTAAAGTCATTTCTTGTGTAAAATGGTTTTATGTTTCTTTGCCTTTGCCTTTCTAGAGTCTTGGGGTGTGCATGGCAATGCTTCTACTCCGAGGAATAGTTTCTTTTTGTAACTACTTTTTTATTTCTACTCCGAGGAATAGTTTCTTTTCGTAACTACTTTTTTATTTCTACTCCGGGGAATAATTTCTGAGTAAAATAATGTATTTGGTAATGATACAAAATTTCTATTCTTGAAATTGAAAAAGAATAGAAATGTGTTTGGGGCAATTTATAAATTTTCGTATTTTTTTATTTTTTCTTCTTGCTCACTGATCGCCAGTCGTCGCTGGCTGCCACATGACCGCCGTCCATAGCCCACTGACCGATAGCTGCCGATCGTGGGAGAGGACAGTAGTCGGTCAATTGTTGGTGGTGGTCGGTGACGATGGTCGGTGGTTGGCTATCGAGTGGCTATCGTACGACTATCGTGTGGCGGTCGGGCAGCTGTTGTGCGGTTATGGTGCGGCTTCCATGTGGCTATCATGTGGTGATTGGGTGGCTGTCATGTGGCGGTCGGGTGGCTGTTGTGCAGCGATTAGGCGGCGATTAGTGGCGGTCGTTGGCTGACGGGGGTGGTTGGTGGGCTATGGGCGGTGGCGATGATGGTCGCTGGCAGTCAAGGGCTGCGGTGATGATGGTTGGGTGGCGATGACGACGATGATCGATGACGGCCAAGCAATGATAGCTGGTGGTCGGCCGACGATGATCGAGTGACGGCAATGGTGACGGTCACCAATGGTCAAGCGGCGGTGGTCGGTGGTTGGCCGATGATGGCCGCGGGCAGCTGGAGGTGGTTGGCGATTGGTAGGGGAGCCAGCGGTGGCTGCAGCAAGGAAGAAGAAAAAAGAAAAATGGAAAAGAAAGATGGATTTATTTCTAGAAGTTGTTCTCAAGAGCAAGAAGTTACTTTTTCTTGTTTCTTGTTTCTATTCCAAATCTATTCCCTGACTATTTTTCTATTATGGGGAATAGAAAAATAAATTGATGTTGCCAATCAGATTTCTATTCTTTTTTGGTTTCGAGGAACAAAAGAATAGAAATTAAGAAAAACATAAATGTTGCCATGTAGGCCCTTAGCCCTTCACAAACGGAGGGGCTAAAGCCAGAAATTTTCAAGAAATTGCGCCAGGAATGGGAAGAAAATCGCCAAAAACCCACACACAAGAAGAGAAAGAAAAGGAATGAATCCGGGAGGCATGGAAATGGTTGGAGATTGAAAGAAACCCGCACCTGATTTGGGTAAGTCGGGGATGACCCGAATGGCCCGGAGCCTGGGGTCCTTTCAGCCTGTTCTCAATTGCAAACATTCTTCCCTCTCTCCCTCTCTCCTTGCTCTGTGTGTGTGTGTGTGGGGGTGCATGTGTGCATGTGTGGAAGTCCCTAATCGGGAGCTAAGGGACTTAATCTGCGCTACTTCAAGTGGGTGAAGGAAGTCACTTAGTTGCAGCAATGGAGTACATGGGGGTGGGATTGGGGTCTTAAATGGTTGGGATTTTCTCCCCCTCTCTCTCTCTCTCTCTCTCTCTCTCTCTCTCTCTCTCTCTCTCTCTCTCTCTCTCTCTCTCTCTCTCTCTCTGAGGGAGTACAATCAAGCTTTCATAGTAGGGAAACAAAAGGGGTTGTTGGGGGTCTAAAGTGTGGGGGAATTTCTCTCTTTCATTTTGATTTTCAATGGCTCTGTTAGTTAACTTATCCGGAAAAAAAATAAAATCCATATAGTAACTTTTTGTATTTTTGATAATAAATTTATTTCCAAAATAGATTTTGAATATAATCAAGAAATAAAAAAATGTTACCTTTTATTTCTGAGAACAATATTTTTTTTTCTCTTTTCTTTTTTTCCTTTCGGAGCATTGCTGGCTCTCGATGAGATTGAGCCTTCTCACGACGGGGAAAGTGGTGAGATCGAGCTCACTAAGCCATCGCAAGGACAACGTCACCCGGCCTCGCTACCTCACCCGGTCACTAGGGAGGCTCAGTTGACGATGCTTGACTTCACTTGAGGCTAATGATGCGTTGATGAGGTCGTTGGCCCTCGTTTAGACTATCGTTAGCCTGGTTGAGGTTGATGATCAACCAAAGGAAGAATGGGAAGAAGAAAAAGAAAAAAAAAAGAAAAAAATATATAAAAAATTTAAAAAATTTTTAAAAAATTAAAATTACAAAAGAATTTAAGATTGACGGACAACAACCATAAGGAGAGACAATTGGCATCGTTATTCTCCTTTAGTATTATTACAAGAATTTTTAATATGGGAGTTGATTCACGTTTTTTGGATTAAATAAAGTTGTAACGAACAGCATCCTTAAACACTCAGATGATGTATTAGATTAAGGTAGGGTTGTAATTTCAACGATTTACTCATTATATATGAAATTTTTGGAGATGATTGATGTCTCTTTTTAAGGATGCCCCAACAAATATATTTGTGAAATGAAGATTCTTGTATTTGTGTACTGATTTGCGTGTTAAATTAGCCTTTCCCCACCCGTTTTTCAGCAAGGCTGTGCTCTATGCTTTCTCTGCTCTCCATAGATAATATATAGGTATAACTAATATCAATTATCCAAATTTAAGCTTTAAATTTGCCTTAGATAAAACCAAATTCCTAGTTAATGTGCGATTAATCCCAATCGGGGTTAAACTGGCCGACATTGAAATATAGGAAACCGGACCGCTGTCAAGTTGAGCCGCCTAATCCGTCATTGACTGGATAATTAATTGAGTCCGTTCTTTTGGTTTTTATTTACAATCCACCTCGCCACTTAATTTATCAATTTTAGTGAGATGTCAATTATAAGTGCTTAACTTGTTATTAGGGCTGTTTAATCGACATAATCTATTTATATGATAAAGGCATGTAGAGAGAGAGAGAGAGAGAGAGAGAGAGAGAGAGAGAGAGTCCCAGACATTCCAAGTGTCAAAACTTGATATGGCAAGTGCCAAAACTTGATATGGGGGATGTTTAAATACCAAAAGTACATAAATATACACTAAAGTATCAAAATCGGAACAAAATGAATCAATTAAGTGCCAATGATGATAAATTCTGATCAAAATGCCGATATGACGTTTTTTTTTACAAGACAAATGCATTTTGCATGTTGATGTGGCTAGGTAAGCTGAAAATGATGTTGCTTTATACATTGACGTGGCTAAATAAGTCGAAACAACGTGGTTTTAACTCGAATTTGAACTTTAATATAAATATTAATTAAATTAAATTAAAGAAAAAAAGATTGCATAAGGCATTCAATGAGGGCTATGCAAGCCCTTATTGCCGCCTCCCCATTGTTGCTAGGAAAGGCCGGCGATGGTGGGAGGAGGGTCGGCTAAGGTTGTTAGACCTTAGCCTGATGACCCTAGTTAACCAATGGTGAGGGCTTGCAAGCCCTCGCACCCCAGTGGGTAACGGCCCTTGGCCCAATTGGGTGAGGGCCAGCAACCCTCATCAAATCTGGGGGAAGGCTTCCAGGTCCTCATTGTTGGTTGGCTGTGGTTGCAAGCCCTTGGTTAGGGCGTGATGACCATGGCCAACCCTCCCCCTACCATTTTCGGCCCTTCTCGGCAACGGTGGAGAGGTGGCGCGAGGGCTTATAGCCCTCGCCAAATGCCTTTTGTAATCTTCTTCTTCTTCTTAAATTTAATTTAACTAATATTTATATTAAAATTCAAATAAGAGACAAAATGACGTTGTTTTGATTTTTCTTTGTTTACTTAGCTTTCTAGTGAGCCATGTAGGCAATTTATATTATTAAAAATAAGCCACGTCGATTTTCGATACCTTTTGTCAAAGTTGGCACTTACATGTCACATTTTTCAAAGAAATTGGCACTAATAAGTGTACCTTTCGAATTTTGTGCACTTAAGTATTTTCTTGTATCAAGTTTGGACATTTGCACTGTACATCTACCTAGAAAAAAGAGGTATGCTCTAGATATAATATAATGCAATAGATGTAAATCATGCATTAAGAAGAGCGTTTCGTCGCTAATACAAACTCACGCTAATTACAAATACAATCACGACACGTCCATGAATTATTAAACCGTTCTCTTTAAGTGACCACTTAAAAAAGAGCTCTATAATTTCTACTAAAATTGGCGTTTCTAAATTCATGTATAAGTAACAATTTAAAAAAAAAAAAAACCTAAGATGCTACGCATTAAATTTGTTGAATCCGAATTGAAGAAGAGCCGGTAAACATAAATCCACTTCCGTCTTCTACATGGTACGTAAATTTTCGTTACTCATCTATCGCTCACATTCACTCCATCAAAATGTATAATCATAATTTTACGGAAAAAAAAAACCAACAAATCATCCGAATTAACATTAATATAATCGCAAAATTGCATGCCAAATAAAAAAAAAAAAAAAAACTAAAACTATCAAAAAAGAAAAGAGAAAACACAAATAAAGAAAAACAGGCGAAGGGTTGGCACTTCAACAAGGATTGTGAGCCGTCCCCATATATAGGCGAGCTGAGGTGTCGGCGACCCAACCAACAATGGCCGGGCATGGGGCGGTGGCCATAGGCGGGAAAGTGCTACAAGCCCTCCACCTGTATTTTATTTTTATTTTTATTTTTATTTTTATAAGTTTTATCCTTTTTTTTTCATTTATGAGTTTTTTTATTTGAAGAAAAAGAAAAAGGAAAAAAAAAGATAAAAAAAAGTAAAGGATGAAAATCCCATTGATTTGTTGGTGAGGTCCAGCCCTTCTTTGAAATTAACATGTCCATTTTAGATCTTTAGAGAAAATATGGGATTTCAAGCCATGTCAATCTTGAATTCATTATTTTTGTTGCTCATACAAACAAATCTTGATTTTCATAAATAGAGTTTTGATTAAGCAAGATACCTTGCCTTTCGAAATTTTGTTAATTAATCAAGATGTCTTGACTAGGGAATTTCGTTGCAAAACAATCTTTAACATTGAAAATCAATCAATACTTTTCTATGAGGAAATTCGGGTGAGATTGTTATGATATAACCAATGGAGTTTTGATGCAAGTCTAGGGTAGGCTTTCTCAAACAGTAGGATCGGGAGAGTGACTCGCACACGGAAACAGGACGAGCAGAAATTTCAGCACTGCACGAGCTTGGGAGAACAGTTGTATCTTTGTCGATATAGATCGGATCGACCTGATTCCAAAGCCAAATGAACAAAGGCTTCTGGATCTACAATTTGCCTCCAAGGAAGTTGAAAGGGACACCGATTCTTCTAGATCGATGACTGCAACTCTTCAAAGATGCAGGTTTCGAAAAGCTCCGACTCTTCAAGGACGGAGTGAAAACTCTTCTAGGTTTTCAAGGTATGAACTTTACAAGGTTCATGATACTTGCTTCAAGGAAAGTTTTTCATTTATCAAAAGTCATCTGTCTTCTACAAGGAATTGGATGGCTTATATCGTCAAGGAAATAAAGATAGAGCATAGAAACTTGAAAGCATTAAAGAGCTTAGGAATTAGAAACTAGAAAAATAATAAAGAGCTTAGGAACTAGAAACTAGTAAAATCATAACGTCTTCATGGCTCCCGAGGTGTCTTCTTTCAAACTTCCAGGATGAACTCAAGATATCGATATGGCTTCTCGGTTTCGTCGAGCTTGAATGCAGGCCCATCTTCTTGGTCGAGAGAGTTGTTCTTCAATGAGGGCTGCATCAAGTTTATATATAGAGTCAAGAATAGATTTCATAATCTGAAGATATTTAGCTTTAGCATAGAGTCTAAAGAAATGATTTACTATGATAATAGTCGTGTAAGAATATTGCAGACATCCACACTGTTGCTCTGATGATATCCATGCAATAATAAATGATATCCTGGAAATAACTATTTAAAGTTACAGCCATAATACTCAACTTGGACAGAGCTAGAATATAATCAAGATTGATATAATCTTCAGTTTATGATTAGTTTCTAAAAGCAAACACTTTAAAATGCATTTACTAGATTCAAAATAAACTACGGAAGATTTTGTTAACTTTAAAATATAATAGTAGGTTTTCTCAATGTACTTGCTGTGTCAAAACTCTAAGAGAAACCTAACACAGAACGAACAGAAAACAAATAACACAAAAGAACGAATGATGTACATAATGACAAACAAAATAAACAACAAAAATATTTGTTGCAAATGAACAAAATATTGAGGAATTATCTATATGTAAATTCATACTTATTGATTTGGGCCCTTTCCAAAACAATCCATTATTTCCATTCGTCCATACTCAATCTTGGGCCTTCCTCATCGATCCTCAATTAATTAACCTTCGTACACACTTTCCTAACTTCACCAGCCGTTTTGGTGAGCACGCCGATTCGACCCATTTTCACCATTGACACTCCAAAGTCCTTGAAGAAAGTGGATCCACCGGTCTTGATCTGGAACTCAAGGTACGCCTTGGTTTGTTTGTCATCGAGAAGTGCAGCGTCCGAGGTGAAGAGCCCTCTTCTCTTCAGGATGAGATCGAAGTATTTGATGTCGAACGTTCTCGCACTTCCCGGGTCCATCTCGACAAGAGTGGTTTGGTCATTCGGCTTGCAACTGAGCTTTAGTCTTGCTATATAATTGGGGTCGAGCGTGGGGTCGGCGTCGCCCTTTCCGGTGAAGTTGTAGAGGCGGTTGGAGAAGGCAGCGCAGTGTGAATTTCCAATGGTGTGCCCACCTGGTCAATTGGAAATTGGAATTGGCATTGATCTAACGTTACAAATCACATTTTCTCCCTTTGCCGCTGATTACATTCATGTATCTCGTGCTCAAAGCATGTGAAGCAGTAATTGGAGATTATGTATTACCTGATAGGACAACAAGGTCCTTTGCACTAAGGCCTCTCTTTGCAAAATCTGCTTTCAGAGTTGTAATGTTGGTCGATGGTGGTATTAAATCTCTACGTGCCTCCTCCAAAATAGAAACGTACCCATCTCTTCGTCCAGTTTCCACATCATAGAAAAGTCCTCCAGTCTAAAGCGACAACACAAGAAAAAAAAAACCCCAATATCTATATAAAAATGTTTTTCTCATTCAAAAAAATAAATAAATTGTGGGTACTTATCATATATGTGTGGCCAATCATAGAAATGTCCTCCGGTCTAAAGCGACAACACAAGAAAAAAAAAACCCAATATCTATATAAAAATGTTTTTCTCATTCAAAAAAAATAAATAAATTGTGGGTACTTATCCTCTATGGTACGTGTGGCCAATCATAGAAAAGCACTCCGGTCTAAAGCGACAACACAAGAAAACAAAACCCAATATCTATATAAAAATGTTTTTTTCATTCAAAAAAATAAATAAATTGGGGGTACTTATCCTCTATGATACGTGTGGCCAATCATCTATATAAAAATAGTATTCAAAAAAATAAATAAATTGATATACGTGTGGCCAAAATTTGCTTTCCACAATCAAATTGAGGATAAAATATTGAGGAGGTGATTCATGAATATGCGCACCGCGACGACAATTTCTCTAGTGACAAGGGCCAAGATGTCAGCACACGAAACGATGCCAGGGCACGCCTTCTCCAACGCTGTTTTGACTCTATCAATCTCTTGGTAACCTCGAAGGCCAAGCTTCCGAAGCGCGTACTTCTCGGTTTGATAGGTCGGGGAGTCCAGTAGTACCGAACCTTCACAGCCCTGTGGAAAAGCCCAGAACAAATCATCATTCAACCGTGAGTTCATGAAAACAATAGTTCGCAACCATGGACGAATCTAGCGAAGTATGTTGAGAGCTGAATACCATTTACTGGTATTACTAGTTCTAATACACATTTTCCATTTTATCATATTGTTATCAGGTAAGCCAATTTTGTAAATCTTGATGCATCCCTGCCATGCTTTACCCCTTCAGATGAAAGCCCAGGTTCTAACTTCTCACCCTCTTTTTTTTTTTTTTTTTTTGCCAATTACTACTCATCTTAGAATCCGAACTTTAGTTACATGCAACTAGTCAAGTTATAAGAAAATGGTAAAACTTCAAATGCGTAGTGGGAAGAGTAGCATGGGAACTCGCTCTCTTACTTACCCTAACGAAGCAATCGTGAAAATGCAGCCTCAAAATAGGGCCGGAGAGACTCGGATCGATGGACAAGACTTGGCCGATGACTTCCTTCACGATGGCCTCTGCGTTTGGGCACGCCTTCTGGTAAAACCCTACTTTGAGACCGTGACCTTGAGCAACCTCAGGGACAAGAAAAAAGAACATCAATTGAAGCAACAAACAAGACAAGAAGAGCTTTGGACAAGCCATTCCTTGGTGCCAAGAAGAGCTATGATTGTTATCTCTTAATCCGAGTGTCTGGCTGTGGACGTTCCGTGAGCAAACCACTTTGCCTTTTATAGGGAGAATTACCAAAAAGTCTTAAACTTGTTGCAATTAGTCAATATAGTTCTGAACTTTCTTTTTTTGGCCTAATTAAGTCCTAAAATTTTTATATTTTTGTCGATTCAGATCATCCAACCAATTTTGATAAAAAAATCTATGACATAGACACTAGCCATTCTACATAGGTTTCGTCCATGCAGACGTGGACAATTGTTGATAATATTTTAATATTTTATTCAAATTTATATATTTATTATCTTTTTCTTTTCATTTTTCATTTATTTTATTTTCTCTTTTTTTCCTTCCCTTCCTTTTTCCTCTAGTTGCTTGTTGGACCTCAATGATTGGTAGGGGGAAGCTTCACCTCGCCAATCATTGGCGAGGTCGAGCCTCACCCTCGCCAATGGTCGGTGGGGGCAAGCTTTGCTAGAGGTTGGCAAGGTCAACCTCACTGACCGTTGCCTCTAGTTGGTTGCCGAGGCCCAACAACCAGCTAGAGGAAGAAGGAAGAGAAAGGAAAAATAAGTAAAAAAGTTGTGACATCCCAAAATTTTGAAAAAAAAAAAGAAATTATCGAATGAAAAATCGGAGATTGGAAGAAAAAGAAAAATGATAACAATATTATTATTATTATTCTTTGTCCTCTTTCTCCTCTCCTTTACACTCCCCCTCCTTCACACGCAATTTCCACCCCCTCACGGGTAACTTTTTCTCCTCTCTTTCTTCCTTTTCTCCCTCTCTCTCCCACTTTTCCACCCCCTCACCTACACCACTCTTTTGCTGCAATTTCCTTGCAACTTCCCCTCCCTTTTTTTTTTTTTTTTTATTGTTTCTCTCTCTCACTTTCCTCCCTTCCTCCTCTTGACAACCCCATTCCCACGTCCCTCTTCTTTTTCACTTTTTCTCTTTAGTGTCTTTTCTGTTTTGCTCCCAAAAACAGCACCGTCTGCTGCTGTCCTGTCCCAAACCAGCTACCATCTTGCGCCATGGCCATGGGCCATCATTGTTTGCAAGCTGCCATCTACTGCTAAAGAGCCGCACCACCCATCCACGAGCCGTCCGCCCGCCGTTCTTGCTAAATCATAAACTGATGGGAGAACGGTAATAATTCGAACAATATCGAATCAACGCAGCGGAATAAAATAATCTCCCATCTTCTGTAAACCTAATAGGAATCGATATAGTAGAGTAAAATAAATACCAAGACGCGAACACAAGACGATTTTTTTTTTACGGAAAACCTCCTCGATGTGAGGAGATAAAAAACCACGAGACCGGAGTCCACCCGAAAATCTTCAATATCAATAAAATTGTTCTTCTCTAGCAAATACTAGAGGTACATAGCAGCAAACACCTCAAGAACATAATTCTTGGCAATACACATGAACTTCACAAGAGATCAATGATAAATCTGACAAAAAATGCAGGTTTTGATCAATCCACGAAAAACCTGATGTATGGAGCTTCAAACGAGAATCAAACCGTTCAGATTCGATAAAATTGCGCCATGAACTTGCTGACAAAATTTCAGCTCAATCGGACCACGAATCGACCTCCAACGCCAGCTTGATGTAAATCGATATTGCTTAAACCCCGATTTTCTGCTTTCTTTTTTGTGTTATTATTTCCTTTTCTATCGCTACTCTTTATATAGATAGTGAGAAACCATATTTTCTCATATAACTTATTATATGGGCCAAGCCTTTTTGGGCCAGAACTCATCGCTTCCTCCACATGGAGGAGTGAACCCATTAACAAATCTCCCCTCACGACAATGTGGACGGATTCACCATCCCCGCTATCAAACGACAATGTTCAAGCTTCTCTCTTGGTAGAGTCTTCGTCATCATATTGGAGCCATTATGATCCGTATGAATTTTCTCAAGTTCCAACAACTTTTCATCTAGAACATCCCTTATCCAATGATATCTAACATCAATATGTTTCAATCTAGAATGAAAAGACGAATTCTTACCAAGATGAATTGCGCTTTGATTATCACAAAATAGCACATACCTCTTTTGCTTGAACCCAAGTTCTTTTAAGAACTTCTTCATCCATAGCATCTCTTTACTAGCTTCAGTCACTATAATAAATTCAGCTTCGGTTGTAGAAAGTGCAACACACTTCTGCAATCTTGACTTGCATGACACAGCTCCACCCGCAAAAGAAATCAAATAACTAGAAGTAGATTTACGAGTATCAATATCTCCTGCCAAGTCGGAATCTGTGTATCCAACTAACTCAAGTTTCCCGATCCCGAAACTGAGTTTCAAATTTGAAGTTCCCCGAAGGTACCTCATAATCCATTTCACTGCATTTCAGTGCTCTCTACCTGGATTTGACAATTAGCGACTAACAACGCCAACTGCATGCGCCAAGTCTGGGCGTGTACATACCATCGCATACATTAAGCTTCCTACAGCTGAAACATATGGAACACTTTCCATATCTTTCTTCTCTTTATCAGTCGTAGGACTTTGCATCATATTTAACTTAAAGTGGGCAGCAAGAGGAGTACTAATCACTTTAGCCTTGTCCATGTAAAATTTCTGAAGGATCTTCTCGATATATTTCTCTTGCGACAAAAACAACTTCTTAGCATCTCTGTCTCGGGTAATTCTAATGCCAAGAATTTGCTTCGCCGAGCTCAAGTCTTTCATGGCAAAAGACTTGCTCAACTGTTTCTTCAATAACTTAATTCTTGAAGCATTCCTGCCAACAATCAGCATATCATCAACATAAAGCAAGAGAATAATAAAGTCACCATCAGAAAATTTTTGGACAAACACACAGTTATCCGAGGAAGTCTTCTTATCCTTGTTCTATCATAACTGATGCAAATTTTTTATACCACTATCTCAGTGCTTGTTTTAGGCCATAGAGACTTTTCTTCAATTTGCACACATAATCCTCTTTCCCTTTCACTTTGAAACCCTTAGGTTGTTCCATGTATATCTCTTCCTCCAAGTCACCATGTAGGAAGGCTATTTTAACATCCATTTGCTCAATTTCTAAATCTAGGCTAGCTGCCAAGCCTAGTAGCACACGGATAGAAGACATTTTTATTACCGGAGAAAATATATCATCAAAATCAATACCCTTTCTCTGATCGAATCCCTTAACAACCAATCTAGCTTTGTATCGTGGTTGTAAAGTATGTTTATCTTGCTTCAACCTATATACCCACTTGTTCTTCAAAGCTTTTTTACATTTAGGTAACTTCACCAATTCAAAAGTATGATTATCATAAATTGACTGCGTCTCATCTCGCATAGCATCGAACCAATTGCTTTTGTACTCATCTTCTATTACTTCTGCATAACACTCTGGTTCACCTGCATCAATCAATAATACATACTCATCTTCAAAATACCTGGTGGAAGGTTGTCGGTCTCTAACGGATCTCCGGACTGGAACATCCAATGGAACATCTAATTGAGCCTCGGTTCGGGAATAGTATTATCTATTTCAACATGTTCGAAACATGTGCGTTATTTGGAACATTGACTTCCTGCTTTGCTCTTCATCAACTTTGTGTAGGAATATTTGTAAGAGGAACTGGATCTAAATCAACCAGATTATCACTAACTTTGTGGTGCTGAAATCATCTTCGATTTCTCAATATCCTCTATTGTTTGATCTTCCATAAACACAACATCTACGCTTCTTACAATTTTCTTTTCAAGTGGATCATAAAATTTGTAACCAAGCATATCCCGTCCATAACCAATAAATATGCACTGTCGTGTTTTCACATCAAGTTTAGACCTCTTATCTTTAGGAACATGCACAAATGCTTTGCACTCAAATACACGCAAATAATCATAAGAAACTTCTTTGCCTGTCCAAACTCTATTAGGAACATCAAACTCTAAAGGAACACATGGAGTAAGATTTAATATATGCACAACTGTACTTAAAGCCTCACCCCAAAAGGATCCAGGTAGCTTTGACTGTAAAAGTAAGTATCTTACCCTTTCAACTAATGTTCTGTTCATTCTCTCAGCTAAGCCATTTAACTGAGGCATCTTGGGAGGTGTCTTTTGATATCAAATACCTTGTTGTCTGCAGTATTCATCAAAATATCCAATATACTCTCCCTCGTTATCAGTTCTGATGCATTTCAATTTCTTTCTAGTCTATCTCTTAATTGAAGCCTGAAATTACTTAAAAGCATATAACACTTGATTTTTAGTTTTCAAGGTATAAATCCAAATTTTCCTTGAAAAATCATCTATGAAGGTAACAAAATAAAGATAGCCACCAAGTGATTTTGTTTTCATAGGACCGCAAACATTAGAATGCACTAAATCCAATATACCTGACTTTATTGAAGGAGGGGAGCTTTTAAATGCAACTCTGTTATGTTTTCCTGCTAAATAGTGAGCACACTTCTTTAGCGTTGAACTTTTCAATCCTAAAAAGAGCTTCTTCTTGGCCAATATTGACAAACCCTTCTCACTGATGTGATGAACCTCTTATGCCATAACTCAACTGCATCTTCGCTATCTACTGCATTAATTTTGTCTATGGACAACTTTGCCTGCATAATGTATAACGAATAATATTTTTCACCTCTAACCACAGCAAGAGAACCTTTGTGAGCTTCCATTGACCATTACTGAAGGTGCTGCAATACCCCTCATCATCCAACTTGCCTGTAGAAATCAAATTCAAACGGATATCAGGTATATGTTTAACATTATTCAATACTAACCTTGTGCCATTGCTGGTTTCTAGGCACACATCACCGATGCCTACAACTTGAGCTAATCCATTGTTTTCCATCTTCACAGATCCGAAGTCACCTGACTTGTATGATGTAAAGAAATCCCTACGAGATGTAGCATGAACGGATATACCACTATCAATTACCCAACTGGTCTCATGAGAAACAAAATTCACCACATCACCATCAAAAATTGTGAGAAAGTCTTCTTTAAGTGCAGCGACACGATTGTCATCACTGTCATCATCACTTTTCTTCTCTTTACCTTTCTCCTTTTGTTTGTTCCTTTTTAACTGGTGATAAAACCTCTAAATATGTCCCTTCTAATGACAATAATGGCACTCAACATTAGCAAATTTATTATACTTACCTCTACTTTTGTCTCGACTTTTATCTCTATTTCTTAGACCTCGAGACTCACTTCTCCCCCTTTTCTCAACAACCAAGGCATCAGAATGTGAAGAGGATGATCTCTGTGTCTTCCTTCTCATCTCTTCATTCAGAATACTACTCTTGGCTAAATCCATGGTAATTGTACCATCCGGAGCAGAATTAGACAAAGATGTTCGGAACGTCTCCCATGAGTCTGGCAAAGTACCAAGCAACCATAGTGCTTGTATTTCATCATCAAACTTGATTTCCATTGCAGCCAACTGATTTATAATTCCTTGAAAAGAATTTAAATGACCAGTCAAACGAGTACCATCATGATATCTCGAGCCATCATCTATTTTATCAAAAATAATTTATTATTCCCAGTCTTTCGAGCATATACCTGTTCAAGTTTATGCCATAAACTGCGTACATGTATTTCCTCAATAATATGGTTCAAAACATTATCATCTACCTACTACGATATAACCACACACTTGACGATGAAATATAGACCATTCAACATCAGTTTTATTATCTGGTTTCTCCTCAGCAAATACAGGCAAATAAAAATCTTTCACATATAAAAGATCTTCCATCTTCCCTTTCCAAATATGATAATTCGAATCATTCAGCGTAACCATTCGACTCATATTCGTTTCCATCATTTAACACAAGGCAAAGAAATCAAGCAATAACTTGATGCTCGATACCACTCGATGGGAGAACGGTAATAATTCGAACAATATCGAATCAACGCAGCGGAATAAAATAGTCTCCTCTCTTGTGTAAATCTAATAGGAATCGATATAGTAGAGTAAAATAAATACCAAGTACGCGAACACAAGACGATTTTTTTACGTGGAAAACCTCCTCAATGTGAGGAGATAAAAAAACCATGGGACTGGAGTCCACTTGAAAATCTTCACTATCAATAAAATTGTTCTTCTCTAGCAAATACTAGAGGTACATAGCAGCAAACACCTCAAGAACATAATTCTTGGTAATACACATGAACTTCACAAGAGATCAATGATAAATCTGACAAAAAATGCAGATTTTGATCAATCCACGAAAAACCTGATGTATGGAGCTTTAAATGAAAATCAAACCGTTCAAATTCGATAAAATTGCGCCACAAACATGCTGACAAAATTTTAGCTCAATCGGACCACGAATCGACCTCCAACGCCAGCTTGATGTAAATCAAATATTGCCTCAAACCCCAGATTTTATGCTTTCTCTTTTCTCTTTATTCTTTTTCCTTTTCTCTCTTCTTACCTCTTTATATAGATAGTGAGAAACCCTATTTTATCATATAACTTATTATATGGGCTCAAGCCCTTTTTAGGCTTGCAACTCATTGGGCTTCCTCCACATAGGAGTGAACCCAGCTAACAGAAACCACCTCCGCTGAGACCCACTTTTACCGAGCGCCTCCATGACATTTTGGACGTAACCATGCATAGCCCTCGCCACCGCCGTCGCGCTCATGTCATCGGAACTCCTAATCCTTTGATTAGTGCCTAAACTTGCTTAGGAGGTTGATTAGGTTTAAGATTGGTTTAGGATGGCTTAAATAGAGACTAGTAATGATTTATAATAGTTAGATTAGTATTATAATGGGTTAATATTAGTCAAATCAGGGAGATTTGCATCGTTGGGGATGATTTGGGTGAAAACAGAGGCTGTTCTTCAAAATCGGTTCCTGGATGTCTGCTGTTTGCAAATTTTTGTAGATTGAAATCGGTCGCGAATCTGAAACCGATGTCTTCTAGAGAAATATTTTAGATCTCTCAAGATACAAAATATATTTTTCTCAAGATTTTTAAGGACTCATAAGCAGGAGATTTAGCTCCGCCATTTTCGAACAGAACTGCAATTTTCGCTGGAACTGGTGACCTTTTAGGATTCTAGGGGTTTTTATCGACTCTTGGAGTTCAAATTTTAAAATGGTTTCTTTACAATTTTTTTTCACCTCTTATAGTTTAACATACTCAAATTTCAAATCAAACGGACGTGTTTAAGACCTCAAATCAAACTGATATCGGAAAACTGACTTTCTGAGAACGAACCTAATTTTGGCGCGAGATTGAGTGATTTACTGGGCCGAATCTAGAAGGATCTGGGTTTAGATGTCTTCATAAAAAAATTTTCATTTATGGGTCCTTTACAACATATTAAAATTTGGGAATTTTCTGAGCTCGATTGGTTAGATTTCTAGATTTACACTTGGAGACACGCAAAGGCCCGGTTTCGGCCAAATAGGACCGATGTTAGTTTGGTGATGGTTCTTGATGCTTTGCTTGTTTTAATTAATGTTTTTAATGAATTATGGACTTGATTTATTAATTACTTAAGTCTGGAATGTCACTGTTCATGATGCACTATTCACGAGTTACTGTTCACGTGACACTATTCACGAAATACTGTTCATGTGCACTGTTCACCCCAAGAATAAAAAGTGATCTAATTTCATGTGTATTGATTTTAAGAAGTGAATGGATGTATAAATGCATGGGCAGCCGTGTGAATTGGGTGATGTTTTGTGCAATAGTATAGTGATTGGAGACTGTTGGTCTGGGTGTTAGGTTTTGGACGCCAAAAGTGTTTTTAAATACTATACCAAACTGTGGGATTTTAAAAGAGATGACACAAATTTTCTGGTTTGATTTGACCGTGTCCTCACACATAATTATTTTACCATGTATTTCTAATATGAAGAAAATAGGCCGGGATCACCATTTTAATTGAGGTATTTGAGTGCAATGCACAATATCCTGGGTCGAAATTGAATGAATGCATGAATGATATGAGGTGCTATCACGAGCTTTTGGGGCCGAACGATACTCTTTCGGGAATGCCCCACATCAACGGATGTCGGTCGCAGTGGATATTGGGCTGATGCTCCTTCGGGAATGTCCCACGTCAACGGATGCTGGTCGCAGTGGAGGCTGGGTCGATGCTCTTATATGGAATACCGTCTAGATGTAGACGTTGCCATGCTCGATGGTGTGAGACGATGCCCGGTTATACCAGAAGACTGTTATTTGTTGCATTGACTAGGATCCATGTGATTGATCGATGTGTGCTGTGTGGTGCACTAATGTGTAAGAACACATGAGAATCATGACATCTTTAGTTTTAGTCATGCATGAGTTCAGCACACCATTTATGGCACACACGCATGAATCGATAACGTGTTTTACATATGCTTCCGCTATACTGAGAACAAAGTCTTGAGGGGTGGCCTGAGATGGTGGTTTGTCCATGCCAGTGCGGGGCCCAAAGAGGACAATACTAGGCTGGGATGAGGGATGGTGGTGCGTTCACGCTTCTACCTCAGACAGCGCGTTTGTGTGGTAATAGCCGGGTGAGATCGCTTGTAACGCAATTCGTATGTGATTGATGAACTGCATTATTTAATGGCCATGTGCATTGCGTGTATCGTGCTGAGCTATGACATGTAGGGTATGGCATATCAAGTAAGGATGTATGTAAATCGACTGATTGTTGATTGTTAATCCTTGGTTTTTTTTTTTTTTTGTGGGATGGTTATGAATAGATACCCCGAATTGAGTTGGTGTACTAATCGGAGGACTAGGGGAAGAACTCGCTGAGATTTACATTTCACTAGTTATTGAATAACCACTTTCAGGTCCCCAGTGTGAAGAACCTAGAGCTTGAAGCGGAAGGGTCAGGAGCATAGGTGGCTGAGTAGTCCTTTATGAGATAGATCTTCTGTATAAGCTTGAGGTGTTTATGAAAGTGTATTTGATTTGAAATTGGTTGTCCTACTTTCCTATCCCATGTTTGTTGTTGTCAAGGGATTAGTTAATTCGCTTCCGCATGTGTAATAAAATGAAAAGGATCGGCGACTTGTCCTGGGAATGTTGCTAAATTCTATCGACCACTGAAGGATGTGCGTGCGCTCGAGGTTCGGGGCGTGACAAAAGTTATTATAAAAAAATTTATTATAAAAAAATTACTCATATTAGCGTTAGTAATGTCACGTAGGACAATCGTCATCTATATTAGTGATTTTCGGTCAAAATTGATTGAATGTACTAAATTGACATATAGATGCAAAATTTTTAAAACTTAATTGGTAAAGAAAATGCTTAGAATTGAATTTATATAATTACAACAGATTTATGATTTTTTTTTTTGTAATTCTCTTGTTAGAAGCCCAAGAGATTTGTTCATGAAACGTCCGCAACCAAACATTGAGATCAAGCGATAACAATTTATCCACGCCCGTCCATTTTCAATCTGAATCTGCACGAGTTGTCGAACTCGCGAGCGCTCGTACCAATCGTTTGTATTTAGAATACTCACGGGTCAAGTATCGAAAACTAGAAAAAGTAGAGGATCCTAGCAGCAAATCGATGAAAATGTTCATTGACCAAAATAGCCCACGGCAGCCCCCCCCCCCCAAAAAAAAAAAAAAACCAACAATAACAATAATAATAATAATAATAATAATAAAAATCTCCATTAACTTGCAAAGGCCACGTTCATTCCGAAGTGGCGTAGCTAGAAGGGGCGGCGTTGGGGAAATTACAGGGTCAAAAACTCCGAGTGCCTCTCTCTCTCTCTCTCTCTTCTCCTGGAAAACTTGAAGGTCGTATATGAAACTTGCCAATGATGAAAGCGCTCTTCATCTCTGGATCGATTTACTTCACTCTTTATCTTGCAACTTTGCGATTCACCTCTCTCGGAACTACTCCCTCGTTAGCTCGAATTGTTGTTCCGCGTCTGGGGTTTTTTTTTTTTTTTAACTCCGCCCACGTTGCTCATGCACGAATTTTCTTAGCTTTTACATGGTTCGCGTTTTTTGTTTTTGGTTTTTTCCTTTTCCTTTGTTGAATTTACTTCCAACGGTCGTGTTGGTGTTTGATGGTACTTCTCTGTTTTATGTATTCGTGGGAATGCTAAGTCTGAAATTGAACGCTGATTGGTAAACCCATTGAGATTTTTTCATGTTAGATAGATATAGATGATTTGGTGGACGATGTAGTGAGGGCCCCTTTCGGAGGTTACCGGTGGATTGGACTTGAAAGCCCTTTGGACTGGGAATTGTCCGACCCATGACAAGTTGGTTCAGGTATGATTACTGTGCACGTAAAAGTGAAATAGAGGAGAAGGTAGTAAAACTCCGTATGATGAATTATTTGTGTATGTGTGCCTACATGAATTTAAACTGACATGCATGTCATTCATTTTGTTTATCTTATATAATCTTTTGCTTGATTCCCTGGAATCCGTGCTTGGTTTTTAGTTGGTTGAACGTCTAAATTGCAGTCTCTATCAGGTCGAGGAGTTGAAAAATGGGCTCGTTATGGTTCGTTGACAGGTGTTGCGTGTCGATTGCTGATGCAAGGCTTTTGCCGCAACGAGTTATTTAGCACTGCCGAGACATTCGAGAATACTCAGGCAAAGAGGGTCTTGGATTCTGTACTTAGTTATTGTTTAATAAATGAGTTTTAGTTCATGTAACAACAAATAGACATAACTGAAAGAGAAGAAGGAAGATTGTGGAGCAAGCGATTACGATCGATACCCACCGATCAGAAGCATTTGATGGAAATTCGAATTGGCATCACCTTCTCATCCAAAGTCATCTATAGTGTATTTTGGCTTCAACTTGATATTGAATTGTCAAAATCAAAGCTGTGTTAGAAGTCGATTAGTGGAAAATTATATACTAAGTAGGTATTTATGGAACGATTTTGTCAATACCTATATTTTTTGCTAGACTTTGCTCCATTGCATGTCTATCAATTCTCTCTCCCTTTTTTCTATACTGTAGGGATATGCTCTATTTGCATGCTTCCTAAAATTTATTGGACTATGGACTCACGCATCGTAATACTATAAAGAATGATAAGTTAAAGTATTTCAAACAATCTGAGTAGGAAAATTCCAAATTTTTATCAGGCATATCTTTTCCGGTTGATGCCCCATTAACTCGATTTTTATACTTATGGAAAGACCGTAAAACAATTGTTTAAAAAATATGGTTTGAATTTCGGAAAAATATGTCACTATTGGGAATTTAGTATTGAACAAAACCGTTGGCCATGATATTTCTTTTTATGAAAATCCAACTGTTGCGATTATTTAAGTAATTTAGATAATTAGAAAACTCCAATTATCGGAGGTGGACCGGAGAGGAAGAGTGCTTTCTGGAAGAGGGGAGACTAGTTTTTGAAAGGGAGCCTTTTCCCAAGAGGAAAGACTAGACAGGGTATGTGAAAGAGGGTGTGGCATTATACAATGTTTTGAATAGAGTAGAGTGGTGGCTCGATTTTGAGGTTGAGTTGAGAAATGGGTATTTGGCTAAAGGCTATCTCATAAGGAAAAACATTTCAAACAATCTGAATGGGAAAATATTTTACAAAATGATATTTATTTATTTTTTTTTTAAATCAAGTTGGACCAAATTTTGATCGGGCATAATCTTTAAATTTGATGTGCCGTTGAAACGAATTTTGCATCTACGAAAAGCCCATGAATCAATTATTTAAAAAATATGACTTGAATTTCAAACAAAAAAAATGCCAAGACTGCAAATTTTCAAGAAAATTAATGGATCAACCACCACTGCCATCACCACCGCGCTACCCTTGTTTGCATGGGGTTCGAGAATCTCACGGCTATTCTCAAATATGACATGATGTGAGTATTTCTTTTTTTCTTCTTCTTCTGATTCTAGTATAATTCATTTTTCCATTTATCTTTTCTTTGGAGACGTAATGCTCAGCTATGAAAATATTGATTCCTAAAGTTATTTATTTACTTAGAACGTGATGTAATGTTATCAAACCGAATTTTATCAGATTTTGATGAAAAAAAAACTCTAAATCTCACATGGTCAAGCATTTCAAACAATGTGATTTGGAAAATTTTGAAAAAAAAAAAAAAAGATATATATATTTTAAACTAAATTGGACAAAATTTTGATTGGGCACAACGGCGTCTCATTTAATCTATTTTTGCACCAACGGAAAGCCTTTGAATTAAATGCTTAAAAGAGATATTATCGGGACTTGGTGAGTGAAGTGGATTTCGATGAATCCTAGTCCCGTGCGATATATTCTCGCCTATATAGACTGCCCTTTCCTGAAAACCCTATTCATCATGATCCCTTTTCCAAAAACCAAAAACCCTCATCATCTCTCACACTTCCCAAAACCTTCGAGCTCCCTCAGCCATGAATCGTCTCTTTAGTAGCCTTTTAGACCGTGTTCCCCGTCCTCTTCTTCCTCCTCCTCCTCCACCAATCCGGGCCTTGTTCAAAGCTTTTCATGGTCACCTTGGCTTTCCTCCACTGGCATGACGTTTTACTCCATCATCTAATGATCCACTAGTCTAGGCCTTGTTCAAAGCTTTTCATGGTCACCTTGGTCGTCCTCCACTAGCATGACATTTACTCCATCATTTAATGTTCGGGGGCTTGGCTTTGCCGGCTTGCTACCCCGACCTTATGCAAGCAGAGTAAGTGATTCTGCTTTCATTATTCGTTATTCGTTGCTCTTGTTCAAAGCTTTTCATGGTCACCTTGTTCATCCTCCACTAGCATGACATTTTCTCCATCATCTAATGTTCGGGGTCTAGCCTTGCTGGCTTGCGGCCTCCAACCCTATGCAAGCGGAGTAATTAATTCTGCTTTCATTATTCGTTGCTTCTCCATCCTTTTTCCTTCCTTACACTGGAAGGGCATTGTACCAAAGTCCAGATCCCATTGCTTGGGGAAGTAAGAACACACATGTGAGCCTCAAAGACATGATCTCTTGAAAGTTTGAATTCAAATCATATTCAATTTCTAATCTGCAAGATGAATGTACTAAGACACTCATTAAAGGTAACTCCTAAAAGAAAGAAACTTAACAATAAGATATGCTAATTAAATAAAACAAGGCCAAATCTATTACTAAAGCCTAAAGCCCCACAACTAGGTCAAGACCTATTTCCAAGCTATTTTCTAAATTTTGATATTCAGCAAATTCTCTAATTTTTTATTAAAAAATATTTTTTAAATTTAATTAATTTTTTAAAAGTAATTTTTTATTCTGACTCCGTCCAAAAATGGGCTGATTTCACGCTCTCCATCCAACGCTCAGGCCTAATTTTGGCCCGAGTCCACATTAAGGTCCGATTGGACTGCAAGGACGCGGGTCAAATTCCCTGGTTCGGTCCACATGTGAATAACCGAATTTGGGCTACCCAAGGACAAGTCGAGAGTGGGCCCATTAATCAAGCCCCCTTGCTTTCATAACTATCCCCAGCCCAATCTATCTAACTTAATAAGGCCAAATAAAGCCCAAGATCACTCAAGGAGTAAGCCCAACTCACTATGTCAAATGGCCATTTCAGCCGAATCCCTCCCGCAGGCCATCTCCAGTCTCCATCTCCCTCGTCTCCTTCCCAGCATCCTAGGAACGAGCGGTCCCAATTTCAGTTATCAGGCCGACGCTGTCGCTGCCATGCTAGCGGCAACCGCCGGCTACCCTTTGTAAACTTCTTATCTCCACCAAACGACACCTTGCCAACCACCGGAACACAACCAGTAGCACGCAGAGCCGCTGCACAACCAAAACAAATGGAGAGAAAGGGAATCGATGAACGAAGCAGCACGCCAGTGACCAGCAATGAAAACCATGGAAGCATGACACATAGACTAGAGAAACACCAAAAGTCCCTGGGTTATTTTTGGTTTCAGATTCAGACCTCAGGAAACATAAACGATATGCATGAATTGAAGGTTCCTACTGTGATTTACACACGTGATGAACACTTCTGCTATACGAATTTAAGCAACTCTTTCTTGAGCACGCGTATTTTAACTCTATTGAGGCATTCCAGTGAGCAATATACATGGACTCATAAGATTGAATCTAATCTAACAATGACCTTTTGAATATTTAAATGACCACTTTTATCATTGAGATTCAATCTGTTATCATATGCAATATAAATCCTTCGATTTAACCCAAGTATAACGTTTCAAACTTAAAATTTTTCCCATAAATTTCATGAAAAGCTGATGGTGAATTAAGATGGTAAGTTATCAAGTTAGGGACAAGATTGAAATTTAAATGTAAGACGAAACTCTAATGCTTGAAATCATAATTTCTTAGATCCCTAACTCTTCTCAAATTCATATGAAACCCTTCCCTATTTTTGGCAAGCTAAACCATTCTCACCCACTAAAACCTCAGCATAGGCAAGCAAATCCAATGTGGATAATTAATTGCTGTGACCAATGGAAGGATCTTGTTTGGTATCTATTTGCCATTGAATACTGAAAAAAAAAAAAAAAAAAAACCAAGTTTCATTCAAGGATATGATCTCTAATTAGGATATGACTAAATAGGATGTGATATAAATGCAAATCCAAAATAACGTTTGGTCATCTAGATTTTTAATTAAGATAGGATTGGATAAGATAAGATAGGATATGATAGGATATGATATGAAATCCAGAGCTTTTGCTATATCCTATTCGTGAATCACAACAATAAGATTGGATATATTCACATCATATCATATATAGTTTTTGGTATAAAAGGTATGTTAGTGCAAATGAATTTAAAAGTTCACAAGTGGAGATGGTAAAAATCTTTTGCAATACTATTTGCTAATTTATTTTTACATATATATTTTTTTATTTTTCCTCTTATTCCACTTTATCTCACCTCTCCTAGAGGATAATTTTATCCGACTTATATCCCTCATATATTCATCTTTATCTTATCTTGATTAAGTATCAAATGTAGATTATGATAAATCTTATCCTATTCCAAATTATGTTCTGACTACCAAATGTAACCGACCTATATTTGTCAACCCATGAATAAGTGTCTTTATATATTTTTTTGTCCAACGATAAATGTATAAATATCTTTTTTAAATTGGTAATAAATCTAACCATGATGTTTCATTTAGTTGACTCAATTGCATGCTTTTCTTAAAGACGACGACAATTGGCGGCATACTCTCTGAGTGAACAAGAACTTCACAAAACAAGAAGATTAACGCAAAAAGAGTTATTTGTATTTTTGTTTTTGGGGATGAACAACGTTTATTCTTCCTCAGTCGGACGATCCATCAGGCATGGATAATTCAACAAACTTTCTGCTATTCTTCTCGAGCCCCCAACAAAAACTTGAGGACCACATCGTTTGGACAACTTTGAGGGAAGAAGGGGAAAAAAGAACTTTTTTCTTCTATACTATATGCGATAAATTTGACTTACACGAGGCAATCTTAGCTTTTATTTACGTGACATTTGCAAATGATATTATAATTCATATCTTCGGAAGGGAAAAACAATTGTTAATGAGAAAATGTAAAAATGGGAATGAAGAATTTAAGATGGTAAGCTCGGTTGAAATTTTTAGTAAAACATCCTCGTCCACTTGCATTGATTGTCCAGTGCCGAGCTTTGTCATTTTTATAAGAACATAGATTGAACTTTTGGTTTAAAGTGAATAAGTTTGCAAAAGAGCCCTAAAGGATTTTCAAGTAACGAGGGGGTGAATTTTTAAGTCTACTCAAAGTTTCTACAAAAAGGAGATAAACAAAATAATTGTAAATACTAGTTAAACGAAAACGCATTTAAAGATGAGTTAATTACTCCACATAACAGGAGTAGGGTATCGATCCCAATTTTGATCCTCAATCACTCAAGCCATTCTCTTCTTCTCTTTCGGTTATGTGAAAAATGAATGTCTTTCAATATATTAAATGAACTATAACAAAGTAACAACATGACAGATTTTCGTTTATCTTTTGTATAAATAATTACGTTCAATATAAAGCCTGGGGTAAACCAATTTAATAGTTGCATAGTTTTAATACCTCCATCCTTGTACTTGCAATCTTATTTGACATACCAGTGCATTCATCACTTAACATTCGGGCAATGAATCTGGCCAAGTTCTGGTATTTTGATATTGCATTTATTATTTTGTCTCATGAAATGCTCATGGTTTCTTGAAATATCAATTGCGAAATATCGTTGTTCATTGGCCCAATCTATGATATTTCGACATGGAAAAAGAACGTAATTGCACCAAATTGATGATATGTAGATGTTATAGGTAGTGTTTACCATATACCTTTTATTTTCGATCAGATAAAATTGTTTCGCAATGAGAGGCCATTTTCTTTCATATTAAAATCTTGACAACGCAACTCTTACTTTTGCAATTGCAAATATTGAGATTAATTTTTATTGACAGCTAAAATATGAGAAACATAACGCACTAAGAGTAAGAGCGGCACTGATATATGAAATAAATGAGGAAATATATCTGAGACAAGTGTAAAATGGGAAGGGAAAGAATTGGGCAAATTGACATGGTTCTTTGTATTATTTGACTTTACCCAAAAAGAAATAATATCGATAGTAAGACAATTAATGCACTATTGAAGAAAGGACCGTCTTTTCTCTCTTCTAGAATTCTCTCCATATTTGTTAATCGCACATCATTAAAGAAAAATCAAAGTTGCCACATCTAGCTTTCTCTAGAATACTTCATCTAGATGTTAAAAAAATAATAAATATTTATATTAGAAGAATGTGGATGGCTAGAAAGTTTGTTGAAGCACAACTTTGGCCGCCTATATAAAGGAGCAAGGGCATGTTTGGGATGTGGAGTAGAAGGGCTTCATCATGATTGTGTGTTGAGTGTTTTGCTCTTGTAAGTTTATTATAGTCATGTTTTAAAAAACGAAGAAGATACCTAGATTGAGAAAACAATCATAATGAAAAAATCCATATTGATGTGAAATGAGCCGTTCCAAGAACAGCTCTATTTATGAATTTGCTTGCGTCCACCCCCCAATGCATGTTAGATATTCCCATATCTCCCTCAGTTTAAAGCTAGTATCATCGCCACTCTCGATCTTGGTGGTCTATAGCATCTTAACAAGTCACTTGGTTCTCACCACCTGAGAAATAGCCCTCACCCATCTTAATAGGGCTTGAAAGGTCAATATTTGTACAGCATTTTGAGAAAAGCTGTTTGTGTCAAGGCCGAGCGTGACCGTGTATTCGCATATGCATGTGTTTAGATCTAAAGAAAGCATATGGTGTCATATGACTAATGAGAGTAAAATGGAAAAAAAAAAAACAAGAAAGAAGGTCAAATCTACTCGAGTCAAAATTCCAAAGCTCACTTATTGCCTGGCTCAGGTGGAGGAGAAGGAGCAACGAACAGATTGCAAGGAGCAACAAACATATAGCTCATGGTGGTATCGATAAAGAAATGGTGACCTAAGTTTCAAAATTTTGGAGATGATAAAGAATTGGTGACCTAAGTTTCAAAATTTTAGATTCTATACCTTCAGACAAACACCCAATTACTACCACGTATCTTAAAGTTTAGTTTATCTAGACTTAGCTAAAATGCTACAAATACACATGAAAACTCACGTCTAACTTCACTGGTGTGCCCTTTCCTGTAACCTCACTTGAATGTGTAATTGAACATGAATACATTTGGGCAACTTAGAATAATTAACAACTCATCTTGCTAAAGGATTTCAAAACGAGAAATAAAACTGCGAATTGCTAAATTCCAGTCAGTCACTAAACAGGTAAAAAAGATGCAGCTCTAAACTACAAAGAACCTAATAGTGCACCAACCCACACCATGGTCGGACCTCATCCACCAACCTGAGCACCATCAGAATAATTGTCAACGTCCTTACGTTGCCCCCAATTGCCACACGCTTCGCAATCGTCTCCATCAAAACCGCAAATTACCTATCCTCACTCGTCTGCTTCGCCCCAGCGACAATATAATTTTCGCAAACCCTTCTTGCTGCCATCAAAATCAATCCGACTCTCCAACAACCTAAACCCCTCTTACATCGCTTCTGCGTACAGCCATTTTGTGGTTGTGATGAGGTCTGAGAATGGGCGGAGGTGAGAGGAGGAGAGGGAGCGGATGTTCTCCGAAAAATAGTAAGTGAACGGCTTGGAGCTTGGAGAGCAAGGTGGATTGAGCTGTACCAGACGCTATTGCAGGGAAATGAAGGAGACTGTGTTGTCTTCGGGGCGCGAATGGAGAATGCCTCGCCAGCTAATCGCTATTTAATTCAAATTCATGAATCTTGGACTTTAAAGACCTACTCTCAACTCCTGCAATTTTTCCCTTTACATTTATCCCACTACTCCATTTCTTTTTGTTTTGCACGTTTATTTATTTGCTACACAGTAGAAGAATACATAATCTATCTCATACAGAATTTAATAAAGTGGGTATATTGTAAACATCATGTTAGCTATTTCTACAAAAATATTTAATATCATCTTCGAGTTTAATCGTGTGGTTGAAATTGATCGATTTAAATTTGGATGGCTAAATATGGGATAAAGTATTCATGCATGTACATACTACATTATGCGTGAACTGTGCGTTGTCATTATATCCGGTGTATGCCATTATCAGGATAGTCTATGTTCTTGATGCCTCTAAGCTTATGGTGTCAAGACTTCAGACCTTATTCTGAAAAATGGTTTATCAATGCATCTCATATATGTTATAATGCGGATCAAACAAGTCCGGTAGCGATAAGAGTCTGTGCACTCGTTGGCAAATTGATATTGGGCTGAAAAAGGGGTGCATGCTCTATTCGTTTGCTAGCATATTGTAAAGGGGTTTTAGCTTGAGGATATGTGGGATGGGCTACAGTTTGGTTTTGTTGGTCTTCTTTATTTTCTTGAGGTATTGTTTGCTGTTGATTGTTCATCCTAACAGTTCTCGCTTCGGTGATTCTACTTATTCTTTGTCTGTTCAGGGCCAATTTCACATACAAGTCTTAATATATATAAAAACACTCATGGTGGCAATCACCTAAGTGATTTTGAAACGTGTTGAACACTTTGAAATTGTAGGGTTTTTTTTTTTTTTATTTAAATTTCGATGATCTACTCGCTCAATATGAATATTTTAGAGATGATTGATGTCTCATTTAAGGACGTAAGGGCAAATATATTCTTGAGAGGAAGATTCTTATATTTCTAACTCGATTCGTGTGTTAAAATTAGCCTTTGCCTCCCGTTAAAAATGCTCTATGCTTTCTCTACTCTCCATAAATAATATTTTTTTTTTTTTTTTGGTAAAGCTCCATAAATAATATTTAGGTGTGACTGAAATCAAGTATCCGAAATTAAGCATTAAAATTGCCCAAGATGAAACCAAATTCCTAGGTAACGTCCGGTTAATCCCAACCGGGGTTAAATAATTAAATTGGCTGACATTGAAAAATAGAAATTGGCCGCTGTCAAGTTAAGCCGCTCGATCCGTCGTTGGTTGGATAATGAATAGAGCCCGTTCGTTCGGTTTTTATTTACAGTCCATCATGCCACTTAATTGATCAACTTTAGCGAGATTTCAATTACGAGTGCCTAACTTGTTATTAAGGCCGGCTAACCGGCATAATCTATTTACATGAAAAAAACACGTCTCAAAGCCCCCCAAAAAAAAAAAAAAAAAGGAAGCATGAGAAAAAAGAGGTACCCTCTAGATATAATATAATGTAATAGATGTAACTCACGCATTAACAAGAGCGTTTCGTCGAAGATACGAACTTATACTAATTACAAATATAATCACAACAAGTGCACGAATTGTTAAACCCTACTCCTTAAGTTGACAACTTGAAAGAGCTTTATAATTTCTACTAAAATCGGCATTTCTAAATTTATGATTAATTAATAATTTAAAAAAAAAGATGCTAGGCATTAAATATGCAGAATCCGAATCGAAGAAAGGCCAGTTAACATAAACCCAATCTCGTCTTCTACACGGTAAATAAATTTTCACAACTCACCTATCGCTCACATTCACTTCATCAAAATGGATAATTGTAATTCCGTGGAAAAAAAAACCAACAAATCATCCAAATTAACATCAATGAAATCTCAAAATTGCATGCCAAAAAACGAGCTTTGCCACAAAAAGAAAGATGCGCACTTACAATCAATTTTCTTTTTTCAAAGCGTACCTAACGTTACGGCATTAAAGGAGCAATTCGAAATCAAAGAAGTCCCCAAAGGAGAACTTTAAATACATGTCATGCCATCAACAGCGACAGCAATTGCTCAATGAAATAATAAACCTACGCCAAAAAAAAAAAAAAGAACAACGATCTGGCTTTACTTTATTCTATGTCTTTTTGAATTCTGACAAGATTACTGACTAAAAAAAGGGACATGTGTATTAGAAGTCTTAAAACTTATCACAAAAGTGTAATTGAGTCCTAAAATTTTCAAAAAATGCAATTAAGTTCTAAAACTTATCAAATCGATACAATCGAGTTCTTCTATTAACATCGTAAACTAGGCTAACCAAAAATGGAGTGCCAAACACTTGGAATGCTAAAACTTGGCACGTAGGGACATTTAAGTGCCAAAATTTTTTAATGTTCCTCCGTGCCAAAGGTTAGGAAAGTGACAAATTTAGAACAAAATGGATCATGTTAGTGTCAATCTGGCCAAAATGCTGATGTGGTGATTTCCCGGTGAGATAAGTACAAAACAAAGTCGTTTTGCACACGACGTGGTTAGAAAATGTAAAAACGACGTCATTTTGTCTCCCCGACGTGGTAAATAATTAATATAAAAATTAATTAAATTAAATTTGAAATTAAATTTATTTAAAACATTTAAAAAATAAGAAAAAAAGAGGGGGAGGGGGGGGAAGGAGGTGGTTGAGGGCTGAGCCCTCGTCATTGCTGCCTCCCCATTGCCGTTGGGAAGAGCCGGCGACGGAGGGGGGAGGGTCAGCTGGGATTGCCGGCCCCTAGCTGATCGGCAGCAAGGGCCGCGACCCTCGCTCTAGATTTGGGCGAGGGCTCGTGGGCCCTCGCCACCTCAGCATCATCGCCGAGAAAGGCTAGCAATGGTGGGGGAGCGTCAACCGGGGTTGACTGGGCCCTAGTAGGGGCCGGTGACCCCTATTGATCGGAGGTGAGGGCTCGCGAGCCCTCGCCCAGATCCAACGAGGTTCGGCGGCCCTCGCCCGGTCGAGCCAAGGGTCGTCGCTCGCTGCTTGCCTAGATCCAGTGAGGGCTCGCGAGCCCTCATCACCGATTGGCCAAGGGTCGGCAACCTTGGCCGACCCTACCCCCTCCATCACCGACCCTTCCTGGCGACGGCAGGGAGGTGGCGGCGGCGAGTGCTCGCCCTCGCCGCCTCCCTTCCCCCTCCCTTTTAAAAAAAAAATATTTATATTTATATTTTAAATGTTTTAAATAAATTTAGTTTTTAATTTAGTTTTGTTAATTTTTTACTATGTTAGCGCTAAAATGACGTCGTTTTTGCATTGTCTAGTCACGTTAGCGTGTAAAATGACGCCGTTTTGCACTTATTTTGTTGGAAAATCACCATGCAGCATTTTGGTTGGATTGGCACTTAAGCGATTCATTTTGTTCCGATTTTGTCACTTAAGTGTTACTTTCCTAATTTTGGATACTTAAGTGTCCATCCATACTAAGTTTTGGTACTTGGGCTATACTTCTCTCACCAAAAATGCATATGTGGCATTTTTTAATTAATTTATTTTTCATACATGGCATTTTATTATTATTATTATTATTATTATTATTATTATTATTATTATTATTATTATTATTATTATTATTATTATTATTTCTTTAAAGTGTATTTAAATAATTGTAAAATAATATTAAAAAGCTAAAATAATTATAAAACAAAACTAGAAACAAAAAGTTGCACGTTGTGGTTGAGGGCTACTACTGTTGCACTTTGCTAGAGGGGCTAGCAACATTTGGCGATAGAGGAAGGGTGGCCCTCGCTAGCGAAGGAGAGGCCATTGTTGGCCCAACCAAGGGTTGATGAGACTTGCCTAGATTTGGGCAACATTGCCCTCACCTGTGGCCTGCAACACTAGCTAGTCTTGAGTGAGGCCTCGGCCCTAAGCAAGGCTTGGCTGGTGACGCCAACCATTGCTTAGGGCTAGTGATGGCCCACCACCCTCTGGTGATGGGCAACAATGGTATCTCCTAGCCATGATATGCAACTTTTTTTTTCAATTATTTTACCTTTTTTTTTTTTATTTTTTATTTTTTTACTATTATTTAAGTAAGATTTAAAGAGAATCATAAAAAATGCCACCTAGGAAAAATAAATTAATTAAAAAATGCAAGTTGACAATGTTGATGATGTTAACGAATAACTCAATTACATTAATTTCACAAGTTTTAGAATTTGATTATATTTTTTGAAAGTTTTAGATTCAATTGTACTTTTGCGACAAGTTTTAGAACTTATGATGCACATATCCCAAAAAAAAAAAAAAAAAAAAAAAACGGAATTTCAACAAGAAGGAGGTGAGGGGAGGGCCGGTGAGAGAGAATCGAGTAGTAGAACCACAACTCTTCCAACATGGAAGTGGGGTGAAAATCAACATTCTCAAAAGCAGATAGTGGGAACAATTTAGTCAAGTAGTAGGAGATCTCTTAAAATTTAGATGTGATTCACTCTCTTAAAGATTTAATCATTCCCTAATGTGGTTCCCCCCCCCCCCCCAAAATCCCGTGATTCAAAAAAAAGATAAAGGAGAAATCTCAAATAAAAACTCGAAATGCCCTCATTTTTTTTAAAATAAAGGCCTAAATTAAATTTTTTTTTTAAAGGTCTGAAGTTTCTTCATTTTCTCAAATCGGACCTAAGTGACCATATCAATATCAAAAAATGGTTTCATCTCATAAGTTAGTCAATGGCATTTTCATCATTTACATTTTTTTTTTTTTTATTTTTTTATTTTTTTTTTTCTTTTCTTTTTTCCATAAAAATAAAAATAAGAAAAAGAAAAAAAAAAAGACTAAAAACTTTAAAAAAAGAAAACACAAAATTAAAAAAATACAAGTGGAGGGCTGGTGCTTTGGCGGTGGTTGTGGGCCCCTTAGGTCTAGACAAATGTCATCAATCCTCATTAAGGCTTTAATGAACTTGCTGGCCATGGTTGGTGATGGGCAAGTGGCCACAAGTGGGTCCTTTGCCACCTTTTTTTTTTTTCTTTCGTTTTTTAAAAAAAAATAAGTTTTAGCCTTTTTTTTTTGAGTTTCTTTGAAAGTAAAAAATAGAAAAAGGAAAAATAAAAGAAAATAAAAAAAAAAGTAAAGGACGAAAATGCCCTTAACTAGCTAATGAATTATGCCCTTTTTGAGATTGACATGGCAATTTAAAACCCTTATTTGAAAAAATAGAGGCATTTCAGGCCATGTCATTCTCAAATTCCATTGATCTTGTCACCCATACAAGCAAATCTTATTTCCATAAGTAGAGTTCTTCAATTAGGAAGGTATCTTGCCTTTGGAAAGATTGTCAATCAAACAAGATGTCTTGAGTGAGGAACTTCGTTGCCAAACAACCTTCAAGATTGAAGATCAATCAATACTTTCTATAAGGGAATTTGAGTCAAATTATTAGCTGTTATGATATATCTATGCTTTAGCCTATCTTCTAAGCCATGAGCAAAATTTGTAATTTGAAATATCCATCTACTATGATGATATCCGTGTGTAATCTAATGATGATACCATGAACAAGTATCCACGTTGCTACCTAACGATGTCCATGTAATACTTTTGATGATATCAATGAGGTAACTTGTTTTAAGTTCTGGCCATGATACTTAACCAATAGTAGATAGAGCCTGAATATAATCAAAATTGATATAATCTTCTCTTCATTATTAGTTCCTGAAAGCAAACATTTAATGCATTTTTAGGTTCAAAATAAACAATGGAAGATTTTGTCAAATTCAAAATATATTAAAGGTTTTCTCAACACACTTGCTATGTCAAAACTCTAAGAGGAACCTAATAGAGAATAAAATAGACAACAGAAAATAAATAAATAAATAAATAAATAAATAAATAAATGAATGATATACATAATGACAAACAAAGTAAACAACATGTTCATGAAATTCTAAATGCAATGAATGTGTTGAATGAAGTAATATAATGATGAGAAAGAATATTGTCTCATAGAGATTGATGATTATTAAACCAATTAAATATTAAAAGTGGATTAATTATAAAATTTATCTAATAGGTCCAAATAAAATTGAGAATATATTAAAATTGACAAATGTAGAAACAAAATTTCGAAATTAAATGTAGTAAATCAATCAAATATATATGTTAGAGTTAGGGGTGAACGGTTCCAAGTTCCGCATAAATTTTATCTAAAACTTGGATTTCTCACTTTTGGAATTTAGAACCTACTTTGCATACTCTAGAACCTACAACTTACCTTGTCATAGGTTCCAAAGTCGGTTTCTAGATTTACTAGATTTTACCTATATTATTAATTGAACGATGACGTTGAATTAAAACTTTTAATGATCACCACTCATTACTACAATTTGCTTATTATAAAGGCACATGAAAGATATGAACATTAATAAAGTAAAAGCCTCTGTCATAAAATGAAAGCTTAGACTAATGCTTCTAAATTATATATTTATCATTGAACATCATGGAATATTATAAGATTGTGTCAAAACATGAACCAAGAAAAATATTAAAATTTATTCTAACTTCTATGTTACAAGGTATAAGTTCTAAATTCCTCCAATTGAGAACTTTGAATTTACCATCGAAATAGGTTTACCATCTTTTGGATCTTAAAACTTACCCTGCATATCTTAAAACTTGGAATCTACAAGTTCCCATTGATTTGGTTCTCAAGTTCCAAGTTCTATCTTGGAACCATGCTCACCCCTAGTTATAGCATATGATTTCACCATAACCAATGGATATAAATTTTAAATCATTAAGCATGCAAGAATGATATGAAAAATGTGATAGTAGAATTTCCAAATCTATTTATTGTTATACCTCTAGATATAACAAACCTACTCAATTTATCAATTAAGTATATCTCTAAATGAATTTAATTAAATATAAGCGCATTAAAATCTGTGAACATTCCCGATTTATAATAAATCTTTTGGACCACCTTATCATTGAAAGTTACATAAATAACATGGTATATCTCTATCCACATTTGATTCATGTTTTTATATTATCAAAAGTAATTGCATTTTATCACTTCTCAGTCTTAAACATACACATCATATCATTCAAAAATGGTGGTCAATTGATTAAAAAGCATTAAGCACAATATTATATAACTCATATGAATGAAATCACTTGCAAAAAATAAAAATCATGAAATTTATATCATCATGGTTAAGTTATATCATAGCCCTAATAAAATAAAATTAGAACATAATATAAGAAGAAACGAAAATATAAATCAAACCTAATATCTTGAATTAAAAATAAGAATTCTATTACCACTTTTATCTTCTCTTTGAAAGTGCTTGAAAAACTCTCAAAACTGTAAAAAATGATCTAAAAATAAAGACCCAACTATCTCTCCAAGCTCTCAATATTCTCTATTCATAGGATACATCTAAGACTCTTATCATAGAGCAATTGCTTATATTTTGCATAAAATTAGGGAGTAAATTAGATAATCCCTAATTTGATATCTACTTTCCAATGCTTACTGATAAAATTAGGATATAAATCATAGAATTATTGATTTGATATCCACATCTTTATGATTTGAATTCCTAATTTTTGCCATTTTTCCTTATTTTTTCATATCTCATTATATTGTATAAATAATGACAATTTGAATAAATATAGGGAAATCCAAATATTTCCTCATAGATATTGCATTTTTTTAATCTAAAATAAGCAAAATAACTCTATTTTTATAAACTTATCACAACAAAAATATTTTGTTGTGAATGAACAAGATATTGAGGAATTGTCCATATGTAAAATCATAATTATTAATACAGGCCATTTCCAAAACAACCCATTATTTCCATTTATTCATGCTCAATCCTATGTCTTCCTTGACGATCCTCAATTAATTAACCTTTGAACACACTTTCCTGACTTCACCAGCCGTTTCGGTCAGCACGCCAACCCGACCCATTTTCACCATCGACTCTCCGAAGTCCTTGAAGAATGTGGATCCACCGGTCTTGATCTGGAAGTCAAGGTACGCCTTCGTTTGGCTGTCGTCAAGAAGTGCGGCGTCCGAAGTAAAGAGGCCTCTTCTCTTCGCAATGAGAACGAAGTACTTGATGTCGAATGTCCTCGCGCTTCCCGGGTCCATCTCGACGAGAGTGGTTTGGTCATCCGGCTTGCAACTGAGCTTCAGTCTCGCTATGTAGTTGGAGTCGAGCGTGGGGTCGGTGTCGCCCTTTCCGTTGAAGTTGTAGAGGCGGTCGGAGAAGGAAGGGCAGTGTGATGTTCCAATTGTGTGCCCACCTGGTTAATAGCAGATCGGAATTAGCATGATCTACAGTTACAAATTACGTTTTCTCCCTGTACTGGCGACTCTGTTTATGTATCGCACGCTCAAATAACAGTTTTTCCCCTTATTAATTTATGTCTTATCTATTTTTATACATGGTGTGCGAGCTTTCCCATTAGAGATCGTACCACAATCAAAGGAATACCTTCCAGCACTTGAGCTTTCATTCGTGGGTTTAGAGATCGCAAAGGCCCGGCTCAAATTGGTCAGAGGTTATCGAAAAAAAATAAAATTGTCTAAGTCACTTCGTTTCGTTCAGTCTGAGTTCATGGAAAATTACTGACCATCCGAAAAATGAAAGGGAAAGCAGCTAAGCTTGACTTGTGCTGTGCAAGCCATGAGGAAAGTCTGTCTCGACTTATTAGAGTTACTTTGACCTAAGCAAAGTATGGACATAGGCACATCTTTTCAAAAATTTCCCCAAAATATTTGACAAAGAATGTGAAGCAATAATTAGAGATTAGGTGTTACCTGATAGGACGACAAGATCCTTCACACTGAGGCCTCTCTTTGCAAAATCTATTTTCAGAGTCGTAATGTTGGCTTTAGATGATATCAGGTCATTATGCGCCTCCTCCATAGAAGAAACGTTCCCATCTCTCCGTCCGGTTTCCACATCATAGAAAAGTCCTCCAGTCTAAAGCAACAACACAAAAAAAGAAAAAAAAAAACCCATTTCTATATAAAAATTTGTTTCTCATTAATAAAAATTGTCGGTGCTTATCCTCTAAGATAAGTGTGGCTACAATTTGTTTTCCAAGGAGATAACACAGATCGTTTGCGAAAATTGAGAATTCTACTAACGTCGTACTTATGTAACAAAGATTCAAATTTGAGAAGAAACTATAGAGGCAGTGATGTATGAATATGCGCGCACCGCGACGACAACGTCTCTAGCGACAAGGGCCAAGATGTCAGCACACGAAACGATGCCAGGGCATGCCTTCTCCAATGCCGTTTTGACTCTATCAATCGTTTGGAAACCTCGAAGGCTGTGATTCGGATGGGCGTCCTTCTCGGCTTGATAGGTCGGAGAGTTCAATAGTACCGAACCTTCACAACCCTGTGGAAAAGCGCAGAATAAAGCATTATATTCAACCGTGAGTTCATGAAGATAACAGTTCGTAACGATGCATCCCTGCCATGTATTACCTCTTCAGATAAAAGCCCAGGATCTAACTTCTCACCCTCTCTCCTTTTGCCAATTACTACTCATCTTAGGTTCCGAACATTAGTTACATGCAAATAGTCAAATCATAAGAAACTGGTAAACTGCAAACGCGTAGTAGGAAGAGGAGCATGGGAGCTTGCTCTCTTACTTACCCTAACGAAACAATCGTGAAAATGCAGCCTCAAGAGAGGGCCAGAGAGACTCGGAGCAACGGACATGACTTGGCCAATGACTTCCTTCACGATGGCCTCCGCGTTTGGGCATGCCTTCCCGTAAAACCCTACTTTGAGACCCTGACCTTGAGCAACCTCAGGGACAAGAAACAAGAACATCAACTGAAGCAACAAACAAGACAAGAAGAGCTTTGGACAAGCCATTGCTTTGTGCCGAGAAGAACGATGATTGTTGTCTCTTAATCTTAGCGTTTGGCTGTGGACGTTCCACAAACATACCGCTTTGCCTTTTATAGGGAGAAACAGAAAAAATGTCTTAAATTCAATTAATTAAATCAATCCTAAATCTTTTTTTTTTTTTTGACCATGAGTTCTAAAAATTTTGCATTTATATCAATTCACTCCATTCAATCAGTTTTGATTGAAAATCACCAATAAAGACATTGGCCATCTTATATGGGCGTGGCTGGCGTTGACATGGACAATTTTTGATAATATATAAATGTTTTTTTTTTCGATTTTTTATTTTTATTTTTTCAATTTCAATCTCTCTCTCTCTCTCTCTCTCTCTCTTGTTCCTTCTTCCTCCTGCCAGTCGCTAGATCTTGGTGATCAAAGGACGCAAGCTTACCTCATCAGCCATTGGCAAGGATACTCACCCTCGCTAGTGGTTGATAAGGGTGAGCTTCACCAAAGGCTGGTAAGTCGACCCTAGCTTTTGGGCGGTCACCAAGGCTTACCGACCGATTAGAGGAAGAAGGAAGGGAAGGGGAAAAAAAGAAAGAAAAAAGAAGAAAAAAAGGTTTAAGAAAAAGAAAAAATAAAAAAATGTTTTAAAAAATTATTCACGTCAACACTAACCGTACTACGTAAGACATCCGGCATCCATGTCAACGATTTTTAGTCAAAATTGATTAGATGAACTGAATTGACATATAGTTGTAAAAATGTTTAAGAATCAATTGGTTAAAAAAAGGTTTAGGATTGAACTTGCACAATTGTGATAGATGTAGAGCTTTTTCAGTAATTCTCCCTATAGAAGCCTAAGCAATTTGTTCATGAAACGTCCTCAGCCAAACACTAAGGTCAAGTGATAACAATTTATCCACGGTCATCCATTTTCAATCTAAATTTGCACGAGTTGTCTAACTCCTGAGTACTTGCAGCAATCATTTGTATTTATCGGATAGTGATGGGTCATGTAGTGAAAACTAGAAAAAGTAGAGGGTCCTAGCAGCATAATCATGAAAATGTTCATTGACCAAATAGCCCCCCCATCTTCATCATGTTGCGAAAGGCAACGTTCATTCCGAAGTGGCGGGGCCAGAGGGGGTTGGCATTAGGGAAATTATATGAAACTCCGAGTGTTTCTCCATCTCCCCAACTCCCTCTCTCTCTCTCTCTCTCTCTCTCTCTCTCTCTCTCTCTCTCTCTCTCTCTCTCATGATGGAAAACTGAAGGTCGGATATGACACTCGCCGATGAAGAAAGCGCTCTTCATCTCTGGGTCGCTTTACTTCATTCTTTATCTTACAATTTTGCGATTGACCTCTCTCAACTAGACCCTCTTTAGCTCGAACTGTTGTTCCATGTTCAGGTTTTTCATCTTCCTGCTCGGCGAGAAAAGCGCCTTTTCTTTTTTTAACTCAGCTGACGTTGCTCACGCACTTATTTTCTTAGCTCTTGCGTGTTTCCCGCTTTTTTTTTTCTTTTGAGATTCTATGTTAGATAGATATAGATGGTTTAGTGGACAAGGTAGCGAGGGCCCCCTTTGGAGGTTACCGGTGCATTGGACTTGAGTTTAACTTGGACCGAGCACTGTCCGATCCACGACAAGTTGGTTCAGTTGTTCGCATCATCGTCTGGACAACTTGAGGACCACATCGTTTGGACAACTTTGGGGGAAGAAGGGGGAAAAAGAATTTTTTTCTTGGATACTATATGGGATAAATTTGACTTATATGAGATCATCTTAGCCTACTTACATGACATTGGTGAATGATACTATAATTCATATCTTCGGCAGGGAAAAAAAATTGTTAATGAGAAAATATAAAAACGGGAGGAAAGAGTTTAACACGGTAATCTCGGTTGAAATTTTTAGTAAAACATTCTTGTCCACTTGCATTGATTGTCTATTCAAGCTTTATCATTTTTAAAAGAACATGGATTGAACTTTTGGTTTAAAGTGATTAAGTTAGCAAAAGAGCTCTAAAGAATTTTCAAGTTTTGAGGGGGTGAATTTTTTAATTTTTCTTTATAGGACTGTTGAACCATTCGTGGTGTTGTTCTAGAATCTAACCAAAGTTTTTACAAAAAGGAGATAAACAAAATAATCGTAAATACTAGTTAAATAAAAACGCATTTAACAACGAGTTAATTACTCCGCATGATAGGCATAGGGTATCGGTCACATTTTTTATCCTTAATCACTCAAGCCATTATCTCCTGTTATGTGAAAAATAAATGTCGTTAAATATATTAAAACTCCTCCATTGAATTATAACAAAGTAACAACATAACAACATAACAGATTTTTATTTATCTTTTATATAATTAATTACGTTCACTATATAGTGCGGGGTAAGCAAATTTAGTAGTTGGGCAGTTTCAATACCTCCATCCTTGTACTTGCAATCTTATTTGACATATGAGTGTATTCATCACTTAACAATTTTCGCACAATGAATCTGGCCAAGTTATGATATTTTGTTATAGCATTTACTATCTTATCTCATGGAATGCTCATGGCTCCTTAAAATATCAATTGCGAAATATCGTTATTGATTGGCCTAATCTATGAGATTTTGACATGGAAAAAGAACATAATTGCACCAAATCGATGATACATAGAGGTTATTGTAAGACACGAAAACACAAATCCAATATATCCATAACTAGAACAAGAACACATATAATTAAGTAGAAAGATTAACACACTTATTTTGAAATCTATCATTCTTGATGAGGAAAAATGATAATCCAAACGCAAATCCTTTTCTTCTATTGCCTTATGTATCACTGGTATAATGAAATGATCTCTTTACCTTTTAACGCAAAGTAAATGCTCTTTTGTGAGGATAATTGTTTACTTCATTCTTTGTCTTGCAATTTTGCAATTGACCTCTCGCGGAACTAGACCCTCTTTAGCTCGAAATGTTGTTCCATGTCCAGGGTTTTTCATCTTCCTGCTCGGCGACAGAAGAGCCTTTTTTGTTTTCTTAAAAAAAAAAAAAAAAACTCTGCTAAAATTGTTCACGCACTTATTTTCTTAGCTTTTTTGTGTTTCGCGCTTTTTTTTTCCTTTCCTTTGTTGAATTTACTTCCAACGGTCGTGATGGTGTTGATGATACTTCCCTGTTTTTTGTATTCGTGGGAATGCTAAGTAAGAAATTGGACGCTGATTGGTAAACCCATTGAGATTTTTTCGTGTTAGCCATTGAGATTTTTTTCATGTTAGATAGATATAGATGGTTTGGTGGACGAGGTAGTGAGGGCCCCTTTTGGAGGCTACTGGTGGATTGGACTTGAGTGCAATTTGGACCGAGCATTGCGTCCAATCCACGGCAAGTTGGTTCAGGTGTTGGCCACATGTTTGCGCAACTTGAGGAACCCATCGTTTGGACAACTTTGGGCAAAGAAGGGGGAAAAAGAATTTTCTCTTGAATACTATAAGCGATGAGTTTGACTCATATGAGACAATCTCTGCTTACTTACGTGACGTGGGCGAATGATATTATAATTCATATCTTCGGAAGAAAAAACAATTGTTAATGAGAAATTGTAAAAACGGGAGGAAAGAGTTTAAGACGGTAATCTCGGTTGAAATTTTTAGTAAAACATTCTCCTCCACATGCACATTGATTGTCCAGTCAAGCTTTATCATTTTCATAAGAACATAGATTGAACTTTTGGTTTAAATTAATTAAGTTTGCAAAAGAGCTCTAAAGAATTTTCGAGTTATGAGGAGGTGAATTTTTAATTTTTTTTTATAAGACGGTTGAACTATTTGTGGGGTTGTTTCTAGAATCTACCCAAAGTTTTTTTAAAAAGGAGATAAACAAAATAATTGTAAATTCTAGTTAAACGAAAATGTATTTAACAATGGGTTAATTGTAGAAAAATTATCCACATAACCAACTAATTAATCAAGAACAATTAGATCCATATATGATTGTGAATACCAAAATTGATATGCGTTGCGGAATTAATATGTACCTGTTTGTGTCATTCCCTCACTTGAAAATAAATAGATTAGTTTGTTTATAATCAGAGATCTATTAGAATATTCCTCTCTATGGCCTATTTTAATATAGCAAATTTTAATGGGATTAAGCAATTGATAGGTTTAACCTACATTTTTATAGGCTAGAGAGGAACCTAGCAAATCCTAATTAATAGTGTGTCAACTAAGCCTCTCCCATTATGAGTTTCAATTAAACGCAATTGCCTACACTTTATTACTCAACTAGGCCCATTATTAATATATGTCAAAACTCAATTCAATAAGATCACTTAAGGGTTTAACATATATTGAAATATCAATTAATTCCAATTATTTAAAATAAAAAATTAATTAATTAATGTAAGCCTATAATATAGGAAATTTCCAACACATTTCCATTTGGGCTAAAGTAATACTTATTTTATTTTGAAAAAGATTTTATATTGAAAACAACACTCTCGAGTTAATATATGAAAATTTTGTTTTATGTTACCACAACATTAAAAAATAATATTCTAATAACAGCATCTCAAAACTAATCCATAACCTCAATATAGGACTATGGGGATTAATATGTTAAGAAAATACCACAACATTTGACTTTCTATAATCACATATAATAAGCATTATATTTCCTGGATCATGGGCCTAGTAGTGTAGTAAGAAACAGCCCCAATATGGGATCAAAATACACATTATTTCTTATCAGTCCTCAATGTAATTTCTCAACAACATGAAATTGCATTAGTGCAATTTCATAATTAGTGACATCCAATCGTTTTTAAACTAAAATGTGTTTAAAGATACTATTTTATACTTCAATTTCTTAGTTGATAAGAGAAATGATAACAATAGAATCAACAATAATGGTCATTGAAAATAAATGCTTTAATAGACATTATGAAAGTATTATCGATTTGTATATAACTAAATATCCAGAAATACAAATTATATAGCTCCCATTAACAAAAGAGATTAAAAGAATCTAAAACACCCATATTCTTTATATGTTCTTTAAACAAAATGGGTCGTAAACCTTTTGTTAAATAATGGGCTAATAAGGACTTAGTTATGATATTCTCGATCACAATGTCTCCCATTATGATTAGGTCCTTAACAGTATAATATTTGATCTCCATTTGTTTGGACGCATTGTCGATCTTATCATTCTTGGAATAAAACACAGCTGCAATGTTGTCATAGTAGATCACCATAGGTCTAGCAATAAAGTCCACTCGTAATTATGAGATCAAATTTCTAAACCAAACAGCTTGAATTGATGTGCCGTAGCATGCTACAAACTCAGGATACATTGTAGAGCTTGTAATCAAGGTTTGCTTTATGCTCTTCTAAAAATAACACTTCCAGCCATCACAAAAATATATGCATAAGTTGATTTTTTTTATCATCCAAACAACTAGTAAAATTAGCATTTGAATATCCAATCACCTTTTGGTCCTCTACTTTGCTATACACAAGGATGAATTCTTTTGTTCATTGTAGATATCTTATCACATTTTTAGCTGCAACCCAATATTCATGACTTGTATTCGATAGATATCTCTAAAAAGTATTCACAACAAAAGTAATATCAGGTTTGGTACATACTTATGCTTACATAAGATTGCTAATTGCATTAGCATATGGAATATTTTTCATTACTTCTTTTTTAACATGATTCTTAGAGTATTGTTCTATGCTCAATTTATCTCCTTTTACAACAGGAGCTTCACCTGACTTGTAAGTTTGCATATTGAATCTTTTCAAAACATGATATATATAACTTTTCTAAGATAACTCCGGAACTTTTTTATATCTGTCACGATGAATCTCAATACCTAGAACAAAAGAGGCTTCCCCAAGGGTTCTTATATCAAACTTTGTAGATAGAAAACTTTTATATCATTTAATAGATCAACATCTCTACTAGCAAGTAAAGTGTCATCTACATAAAGTACTAAGAAAATATATTTACTCACACTTACTTTAATGTAGATGCATTAATCAAACTTGTTTTCTTCAAAACCAAATGATCTCACAACCTTGTGAAATTTCAAGTACCACTGACGTGATGCTTGTTTGAGACCATAAATAGATTTCTGAAGTTTGCATACCATATGCTCATTTCTGGTTTCTTTAAACCCTTCAAGCTGTTGCATATATACTTTTTCACCAGATCTCCATTTAGAAAGGCTGTCTTGACATCCATTTGGTGAAGCTCTAAGTCAAAATGAGCCACAAATGCTATTATTATCCAAAATGAGTCTTTAGTATACATTGGAGAAAATATTTTAGTATAATCAATGCATTATCTTTGTGTATACCCCTTTGCGACTAACATTGCCTTGAATCTCTCTATGTTACCTTTATTGTATTTCTCGGCTTTGAATACCTATTTGCAGCCAATTGGTTTATGCTCATTAGGTAAATCAACAAGTTCTCATACTTGATTATTTGACATGGAAATTATTTTGTCCTTCATCACTCCCACCCATTCATTTACCTAATCACTATTAAGAACTTCTTTAAAGGTCGCCGGATCAACTATATGTCAAATATCAAAATTAGCTTCTCCAAGATAGAAATAATAATCATTTAAAGGCATTGGTTTTCTTTGTTGCTGTGATCTTCGCACATGCATTTTTGGAGCCACATCATTCATCTAGGCAATTTCATTTGTAATAGGAGGATCTATCATCATATCTCCATTATTTGTTTCTTGTTGAATTTCCACTCTACAAGGCTCTTGCATAGAATCATCATTCAAGATGGGTAATGGAATACAGACTGTTGGGTTTGGTTCTTCCCTTTCGAAAGATTGAGAAGAATTCTCTTCAACAACATCTAATTCCAAGAATTTGGCAGTCTAGGATTTAACAATTCTAGTGTCACGAGTAGGACAATAGAACCTACACCCTTTGGAATGGTCAGGGTATCCAATAAAGTAATATCTAGTAGTCCTGGGTTTGGTCTTCTTCTGAGAAGGATAATAAATTTTCACTTCTACAAAACACCCCCAAACTTGAAAGTGATTCAAGCTTGGTTTCCTCCCATCCACAATTCAATAGGCATTTTCGACACTGATTTACTAGGTAAATGGTTCAATATATAAGTTGTTGTAATTGCATCACCCCATAAGTATTCAAGTAAAGTAGAACTACCCATCATACTTCGTTTCATCTCTATGAGTATGTGATTGTGTTGTTTAACTACATCATTATGTTCAAGACTACCAAGCAATGTATACCAACAATACCACAATCTTGGAAATATTTAGCAAATAGTTCCATTTATTATCCAGTCTCGGTATATTGCCCATAATACTCACCACTATGATTAGATTTGACAATCTTGATAATTTTTCCTAATTGTTTCTCAACTTCCGTGTGACACACTTTGACAATGTCAAGAGCATCAGTCTTCTCCTTAATTACATAAATATAACAATAATGGGAGAAATCATCAATGAATGTGATTGAGTACTTATTTTCACACAAAGTAGTTGAGTATGACCCATTAATATCCGTATGAATTATCTCTAATAGATTTTGACTATGAGTAACGCCTTCTTATTGGTTTTAGTCAATTTTCCCCTCACACAATCAATACATGTCTTAGTATCATCTGAGTAAAGAGAAGGAAGGATATCAGCCTTGATGAGTCACTTTACCCTTTCTTTGGAGATATGACATAATCGCTTTGCCATAGCAATGAAGATCTTTCTTTAATCTCTTAGTGACATTATTCTCGATATTGAAGGAATAATATGGTCTATAAGGAGATAAGGATAATCGATATAATACATCAGACAAAATGCAATTCCTAATAATTTTGGAATCATAACTCAAATCCACTATTTTATTTGCAAAATAAAGACAATATCTAGCTTTGTCAAGCAAAGAAAGAGATCAAGTTTCTCCAAAAACCAAGAATATAAAAGATATTATTCAAAATAAGCTGAAAACTAAAGTCTAAATTCAAAATAACTATGCCTATGCGCTTCACATCAACTCCAATATAATTTCCAACTTTAAGCTTTGACTCCCTTAAATTTGGTTTTCTTAGATTTGTGAGACCTTGTAAGGTAGTAATCACATGAACAATAGCATTGGAATCAAGCCACCAAGAATCCAAAGGAACATCAACTAAATTTGATTTAAAAATAAACCAACAACTCACCTTGGTGATTTTCTTTTCTTGTTTTCAGCCAAGTTTTGAACTTGTAGGTATTGGATTTCTTGTGACCCCACTTCTTGTAGTGAAAACACTTGAAATTCTTATTTCCATTTCTCCCATTATTCCCATTTTTCTTGAAGTCTTGGCCTTTCTTTGGACCATGAGCATTTGACCCTTTAGACTTCCATTTTTCTCTAAATGAACTCAACTTGGCATTGGCAATTAAGGGCTCGTTTGGTTTGGCTTTGGGGCAATGCCCTTGGGAGAATGCAAAATACCTTTGAGGTAAAAGGGTTTTTCGAAATGCTTGACTATTTGGTAAACTATAATTAAAAAGTGCTTTAGGGAAATGCAAGACTGTTTGGTAAACATATATTTGAAAAGTCTTTTGATGTAATTAAATTAAGTTTTTTAGTTTTAGTATTTTTAAAATTGCAAAAAAGAAAAAAATGATATAACCTTTTACATTTTCATGTTGAGAGTAATGTAAAAAATATATATTAGTAAATTTATTTAAAAATTTATATTAAAATAATTTAATTATAGATTAGATGTAAAGCTCAACTTTTGGCCTATGATTCTTTTAGGTTATTTTTTTTAATTATTGTAGTATTAATCATTTTCGTTAATTAATGATCATTCTAGTGTATTAATAAAAAGTTGGGCCATTGATTGTCAAAAGATAAAAATGATATAGAAAAAAAAAGATGAACTTATTCAGTGGATGTTGAACCAAATGGGCCCTATAGTAAGGAATTAAGGTGTCCAAATATTTTTCAATTTTAACCCTACAACATATAAGGCCGATGACTAGTGATGACCAGTGACTCCAAGAGACGAAAGAATCGGTTACAATTGCTACATCCTTTCATAAATAAAATTAAAAAATCAAACAAGCTAGGGCAAGATCTCAAGAGAAACCGAATCATCATTGCATCACTTACATAAGGCATGCAATCTCGCTTTTGGCAGACTAAGCAATGGCATAGGACTAGATACATTTCCAATGATTTTCTTTCACAAGGATTAAACATGCACTTTACCAAGCGTGAGTCATGTTTCTGCCATTTTCGACATTAACGGTTCAAGACACATACAACACAAGACAGAACAACCAAAGGAAAGGGACTAGGCAGGTCGGACATCAACTCAAAAATCCCAGTGAGAAGAATGAAAGGAGTTCACCAGTGATGTATTTCTAGCACCCAATCAAAAACATTTGACTCAAACTCAACCCGATATCAATCTATAGTTGCATGAAATAGCCAAATAATCTAACAATAAGTTTGAAATTGCTTTGCCAAACAAATTTGATGCCGCAATGTCTATCCGCCTTTATCACATCAATCACCATGAATCTTCTTGGGATGGAGATTAAGGGGCAATTACTTCTTTTTCTTGTAAACCTCCCTTAAAGCAGCCTTTTGTTTATGGGAAATCACAGTCAAGACTTGTGCAATCGACAGCCTCAACACCTTTCTACAACAATTGAAGATCAGAAACCCATTTAAAAAAAAAAAAAGCACTAATTTCCATATGTTCAATTGGAAAAACTACCCGGCAGGGAATTATACCCATTAAGCTACCATAATATCACAGCGTTGGATGTTTATAAGTTAGTGGCAACTCCTAAGTTTAGTATCAAATGGAATAATCAGTGTGGATGCCAAACTGCGATTGATAATATTATAATATGGGAACAAAGATTCTATGATGAAAGACGGTAAAAAAAAAAAAAAAAGGAAAGCATACAAAAGAATCTAGAATGCATGCAAATTAATATTTTGGTTTAGAGGTCAGGTTTCCTTGCTATGGATGAATTCAATCCATGATAGGTCTTTGGGAAAAAAGTTTGGGCGTGAACAAATGGATAATTCATAAAGCATGACAATGGGTTTAAGCTTAATTCTATCACACATCAATGGCTATAAATGACATTGCTATGTTAGGGTAGGATGCTGAAGGATGTTGACATTGAGGAGCACACGGAACAAGCGGGAGCGTTGCCAACTCGTAAGCTACAATAACATCACAACAACTGATCGACGACGTCATCTTTCAAAGAAATCTCAGTAAGTTACTTGCAAAAAGCCAGCTCTTTGCATTTATCCACTCAAGATTCATCAACTAATCGAGCTTTTCCGAATTTTCAGTGCCTTACATAATATAACCATCCCATGCTTAAGGATGTGTAACGCTAGAAACAGCACAATCGTAGTGTAGCACAACCAAAAAATTCAACAAAACGCCCCCCTCCCAAAATTAAAAAAAGAAAAACCGAAACTCACGATGAGATTAAAATTGCAGAAATCTAAACAGAGCAAGAACAAGACAATCAACAAACACTACAAACAAACAACTTTGATAATGCGTCATCATCAAGGAAGAAAGAAAGAACATTTACAAGCATAAAAATCCAAGCCCAGGGTAGCAATTACAGCTTATGCGAGGGCTACAATGCAAACACTTCACAATCAACTAAAGTACCCTCGGTGCGCAACATCCAAAGGTGTAAAACGAACTCTCAAACTCACATCTAGGGTATACCTTAATAGTCTTTCCACACTCTGCGAGCAATCTGATGGCCTCCCAAATCAAAAGCTTTAAACTTGATATTCTCGATGCTCAGCTCTTCCAACGTTGGGTACTAGGTGGGCTGGTGTTGAACCAATCTCTAGAATTCCAACAACAACAATAAAAAAAGCAACCCCAATCAATAATCGAGGCGAAAAACCCAAAATCCTGGTCATTGATTCCCACCGCCAGCACACCCTAGAGTCACTTGCCTAAAAATGAAGTAAGAACAGTGATGTACATCTTGGAGAGCTTGTTCGAGGCGCCACCGATGACCTTGGCGAATGCGGAGGAGGGCGAGGTCGACCTTGAGTTCCTTCAGTTGGGTTAGAAGGTTGGTTGTAGGAGCAGGAAGTAGAGTCGTCGCATGAGTAGGAAGTAGAGCTGGAGCCGTCGCCGTCACGGAGTAGGAAGCAAAGTCGTCACCAATCCGCGAGAGGAGGAGCTCCAATCATAGCAATGGTTGAGAAATGATCCAGATGGAGTGGTGCTCGGATTGCTCGGATCTCGGATTCACTCACTCGTTAAGAGGGTAGAAGATCCAGATTTCACTCACTCATCGTGATGAACTTCAGCCTTGATGGAGTGTGCGATTTGTAGGGAGAGAGAGATGAGAAGAGAGCCACCGTCATGTGATGGAGAACGCTGCAGAAGAGAGGAAAACGTGAAAAGACTTAGGGTTTTGTTTAATATTGGGTAAAATTGGACTTTTAATGAAAATTTGAGGGTAAAATAGGCAATCAGCAAAAATTCATTAATCCCCTCGACCAGCATGTCGGAAATGTTGAAATGCCCAAAGCAAGTCCTTACTTGCTTTGGGCTTTCAGCATTTCAAAGGTTAGCATTTGGGGAATGAGGGCTCCAAATGTTGAACCAAGCACCAAATTTTTTTCCCAAGGGACTTTGGGGGTTGAAAGCCCCTTGGGAAAGCTTAACCAAACAAGCCCTAAGTGGGTGAATTCATACTTCTCCTTCTTTAACTTCTCATCTTTAGTCAAACATTTGGTAATCAAGGTATTGATGCTTCATGTCTCATTCTAAGCATTATAAGCAGTCTTAATCTTGCTAAATTCAAATGACAAAACATTTAAGGTGTGATGCACAATATAATCTTTAGAGAGGACAATATTATGGGCCTTAAGTTTGGACTGAATATGGACCATCTTCAGTATGAATTCTCTAACACTCATAGCAGCATCATATCTTATGTTCATTAGTTCACTCGGCAAGTTCCCAGCTTCAGCCTTATTTGAGACTCTATATATTTCTCCTATTGCTTTAAGGAATTGTCTCACATTTGTATCCTTCGACAAACCACTAATGAGATGCTCAGTAATGGACCTCTTCATAATAATGAAGTTTAATCGGTTGGATTTTTTTTTTTTTTTAGCATAATAGGCCTTTTGATCCACAATACTTTGATCATTGGGCTTGGAAGGTTCATCCTCACGTAAAGCCAAATCCATATCCACAATTCCTCGAGCAAACTCCATATCTTGCTCTCATCTCTTGAAGTTTGATCAAGTTAACATTTCAACCATGGCATTGTTGTTGTTTACAGCAAAGGTAATTGTTTGTCACACATAATGCAATAAGATTAATTATGGACAATAAGCAATTCAACAAAAAAAATAATTAGTACTTTATAAACTCCATTTAGGTAGAGTGTATAATGCACTATTATTTTCCATAGCATAAAGATTGTAAAGCGTCAACAATGAGAATTACATATAATTGTCAAGGTTCCATCCCCTTTGGGTTGACAAATCCTTTAAATTATACATCTTCATGATATCAATATATAGAGACCATAAGGAGAATTACATACAATCATCAATGGCTTATTCACTTTGTGCAAACAAGACCTTTAAATTATACATCTCTATTATGACAACATGTGGGGGAATTATATGTAACTCTAACCATTTATCCCCTTTGGGAAAATAGAACTTTTGAGTCATACATCCCCATCAATCTTCTCTATTATATCAATATAGAGGGGAGTTACATACAATTTTCTAAAATTTATTCCCATTGGGCTAATAAATATTTTTCAATTATACATCCTCATCTTTTAAATTGGGAATTAATCTTTATGCAATTTTTCAAATTAATATGCACAATAACCCCTTTTGAGCGAGTAATTGTATATACTATTTTTTTTTTGTAAAGGTAATGAATATATAGCTAAGGACAAAAATACAAAAGCGGCACCAAAAACTTACACTCTTACTACGGTAAGTAGAAAGAGTGGAAGGGAGTTGAAGAAAGAGCCAAAGGCAAAGAGAAACAAATACAGGAAAAACATAAAGCAACCAACAAGGTCACTAAAACAAAAGTCACAACAGCCAACACGAAACCTCGGCAATTCAAAAAACGAAGAGACAAAGAACGGAGAACTGAAGTAACTTGAAGCAGGAACGCGATCCAAGCAACCTATAGAGTCAAAGTAGGGCCTAGAAAATGGAGGGATCAAAGCCTCAGTTCCTCTGAAGATGCCTGTTTCTTAGGATATCCGAAACATTTGAGAAGGTAAGTGCTTTCTCCTTTACAACAATATATACTAATTTTTTATTAATAGGGAACTCCAAAAAAATTATAACTAGTGTTCCATTTACTTAATGCCCAAAATTCATCTAACAATACAAAGCACTTTACAACATGTGCTTCCCAAGATCATATTGCATTTATCAAACAACAATTCTTGCTATAATTTTTAATTTTTTTAAAATGTATCGGACCCTCCCGCAAGGCCCAAGCCATTGCCTAGCCCACATGGATCAACTTCCTACTTGGAACAGGCGGGTTAGAACATTGCCCAAAGGGCCCAAAGGAATCGTAGGAGTTGAGCCCAAGATCCACCACTTAATCAATATTGCCCCCACTTGGCTTACAGGCTCGCACAACTAATAGGTTCGATAGAAGGATTCTGGGTTCATGCCCAGAATAAGGAATAAAAGAAAAAACAATTGGCTTATGCCCATATATTGGCCTGGCTCGGCTAGAGGTTTTCTTCAACCTCTAGCTGGGTCTCGAAATTTATCTATGGGTCTTGCTTCGAACCTTATTATAAATTGACTAAAGTGAATTAAATGAAGAACAAACGAAAAAAAAAAATCATCCACATTCAAGCTTCAAAATTTCGGATTTAACACCCATGCCCAAAATTCAGTTTTCTCAAGTTTAAGCCCAAAAAACTCACCTTAATGCAACCAAAAGATTCTAAAACATATATATATATATATATATATATATATATATATATATATATATAAAAAACCCCTTTATGGTATCGAGCCGGTGGAAAGGTATAGATAGTCTTTGTAAAAACATACTCTCAAATCGAGAGCCATTTGTTGGCATCCTTCTTGTTTCTATAGAGTGGTCCAGGCCAAAAGTCCCTGAGTGGCTGTTAGACCGTTGGTTTAGCTCTGTAACGGTTCTGAAGAATGGTTAGTTCCGATCTTAAGTATGAGCTTACATAGAAGATCTACATCTTCCTCTAGTTCTCTATCACGAGATGGACTCGAGATCCAAGTCCTATACATAGAGAAGAAGTAAGGATAGAAGATTTCAACAAATCTATAGAAAATTGGGAAATTCCTAAAATACAACTTAAGGAAATATACAAGCAATCAAAGTTGAAGTTTTTCAAAAATCAGACTATGTCATATCCACCGAAGAAAGAGATGTTCCTCTTTCTAATTCCTATGAAAAAATATATCTTTTGAATAAAGAGTCCATCCAAAAGCATAAACAAAAATACAATTACATTCATATAGGACTAGTCCAAGTAGGAGTCAAACCTCTTACAAAAGAAGGCCTTAATACTTCCATTCTCTTAGTTTTACGAGATTCACGTCTTTTAAACTATGATGAATCCATTCTCAGTACTATAGAGACAAGTCTCTGCAAATGACCCATACATTTTGACTGTTACCCCAATTTTTCTGTATCTCTCAAAGATAAGAACATTCTTAGAGACCTAACACTCCAAATCAAAACCCATAATTACAAAGTGGCAGATGGTTCTATTCCTTTAGCCCTTGTTTATAGAATTCATTATAAAGCCATGTCCTCCGCCTTTGGAGAAAATGCTTTCAAACATAGTCCTCGAGGAGAAACACTTCTCCTCCAAACTGACATTTCTAGAGCTAATACAACAATTCCTAGGTCTATTAATTGGAACCAAGTTACTTTACCAGAACAATGGGAATTAGAAAACCAAATTCCCTAACAAGTTGTTCAAAATACAGATCCGACTAATGTCATTCAACATCCATAAGGAAGAGTGACCATTATATTTCCTAGCAGATCTTTCGATTCAAGATCTAGTCCTTCTTTTCATAATTCTTATACGAGGTCCATAGATCTTAATCCTAATCTTCCTCCTATAATCACCATTCCTCCTAGTACGCACAGAAACACTCCTCCTCCTAGTATACATAGAGATACTCCCACACACGATACAACACCTTTACCTCCTTCCACCAGTAGAAGTAATCAAGAGACACCTCTTGAACCAGAAATTAGTGGTTTAGATAATAGATCAGGGATTTCCAAGCCAGTTTATCAACAAAACCAGCCTAAACCAGTCCTAGAAAATACAGATTCCCCTCATCATTCTCCTACTTATTCTCAAATGATAGATGCTGAGCTTAATGTTTTAGAAAAACATTTTGAACCAAACAAAGCTTTTCTTAATGAAGAATTTAATTCTAAAGACAACAAACAAATCAGAGAATGGTTCTTCAAAACCTTTGCTAACAAAGCAAAAGACGTCAAACAAAAATATTACGACTACATACACGAATATGAAGTCCATATATTCTTCTTTGATTGGTTAGAAGAACAATTCCTTGAACCAAAAGAAATACTTGTTTTAGATCATCATTATAAGTGGAAACTTGATAATGGTGAAACCATAGAATCCAATCATCCACCCCTTAGAAGAATAAAAATACAACATGGAGAAAGTGAGGTTACAGCTACTCCTTTTAGGCTTCCAGATCAAGGAGACTCTCTTTATACTCACAAAGTCATTGACCAAAACAATTACACTAATCAACATTTGGCAACCATAGGGAAACAGTTGAATAAGATAGAATCCACCATTTAGAATCCTAATCAACTCATCACACCACAAGTTGACACTTTAAAAAAAAACCCATTTTCAAAGCCTTTAAATTCCCAAAAAACCTTAGCTCGGAGCTTGCCAAAGCCATAGAACAAAAGAAAAAACTCCTAGGAAAAGCAAAGCTAGAACCTACTCCTATTATAGACACCCCTAAATTCCAGAATCTTATCATTAAAGACACCCCTGACCAACCCACTATCAGGACATTGACCAAACAATCTGGTGACTTTGATAATGAATCAGTCACTGAAATTAATAGACTTAATTGGAGACAACCTCAGAAACTTTATTATAGTAGAGCTACTCCACCTGACATTGCCCAAGAAGAATCATCACAGAAAATACAGAATAAATACTCTCCCGACACCATTTATGAATGGAATATAGATGGTGTTGCTGAAAGCAATATCATGAATATTTTAAATAACATGGTAATGCTTGCCAATGCCTACAAAACTCAGCAAGATGTTTATGATCATGCTATTGCTAATCTTTTAGTAGCCGGATTTACTGGACAACTAAAAGGTTGGTGGGATAATTATTTGACTGATGAACAAAGAATACAAATTTTAATTGCCTATAAAATCGATGACTTCGGCCAACGCATGGGTGATGATCAAGGTCATCTTATCCAAGATGTGGTCAATACTCTTATCTATTCCATTTCACAACACTTCATAGGAGACCCTTCACATATTAGAGATAGGAACCAAGATCTCTTATCCAACATGCATTGCAAATCCTTAAGGAAATTTAGAGAATACAAGGAACTCTTCCTTCAAAGGGTTCTTATCAGACCTGATTGCAATCAACCCTTTTGGAAAGAAAAATTCTTAGCAGGTTTACCCCAAATTATAGGTGACCAAGTTAGAGATAGAATTAAAGAAGAATACAATGGCCAAATACCTTATGATCTTCTTTCTTATGGAGAAATAGTCTCTTATGTTTATAGACAAGGAATCCAAATGTGTAATACTATCAAATTACAAAGACAACTCAAGGAAGAATAATCTCTTACCAATAGAAGTCTAGGAGATTTTTGTGCTCAATACGACCCCTCTTATAATGAAAAAACAAAACCAAAATGTAAGGGAACTTGTCCTTCTGAGAAAGAAACAAAGAAACATCACAACAAACCTCCACCTCGTAGGAATAAACAAAGACACTAGAATAACCAAAATACACTGCATATTGATAGGAAAAATTTTAAAGACATCAAATGCTATTCTTGTGGTAAAAAAGGTCATATTTCAAAATATTGTAGGATTAATAAAAAAAAATTGAATGAACTCTCTCTTGATGACACTACTCTTAATCGCTTAAACAACATCTTCATAGAAATGGTGATACTTCTTCTGACGAACTTCTTGAGGAAGAAGGTCTTCAGATCAATGAAATTGATTCCTCTTCTGATTCTGATTATGAAGACGCCTCTCCTGAAAAACCTGTTCCTGAAATAAATATGTTAACAAAGGAATAAGAATTTCTCCTTAGCACTACTGATAAAATTACCGACCCAGAAGCCAAGAAAGAATACCTAGATAGATTACATTCTTCATTAAATATTACCTTCAAACCCAATACTTCATATAATTTAAAAGACATTTTAAATAGAAACAAAAAATCCCAGTCCAGACCCGTTAATATTAATGACCTCCAAAATGAAATCAAACAACAAAAACTTGAAATTCAAGCCTTGAAAGCAACACAGTTAGAAATGAAAAAAGAGATTTCTGACATAAAATCTCTTGTCATAAAAGGAAAGACAGATTTAAAAGACCAAAATGAAATCACCAATACTTCGAGACAATCCGGACCCAACCTTCCTTATGTTATTAACAGAAATAACATCTAGAAAATGGATAATAAATATTATGATAAAAATTAACAATGAGTTTATTATTGAAACAATAGCACTCTTTGATATAGGAGCTGACCTCAATTGTATCAAAAAAGGTCTTGTTCCAACAATATACTTTGATAAAACTTTTGAATCCTTAAAATCAGCCTTAGGTGATAAACTTAATATCCAATACAAATTACCGAAGCCTTAATAATAAAAGATCAAATGTCTTACAAAACATCTTTTCTTTTAGTAAAAAATATGAGGCAACAGTAATTCTTGGAACACCTTTCATACAATTAATACAACATTTTACGCTTACCAACGAAGGTTTGCTCTAAACAGAAAAATCACCTTCAACTTCATAACAAAACCACAGAAGAGAAGCCTAAATATTTTACAAGAACATTCGATTTTAGAAATAAATTGCCTTATAAAAGACAAAGAAAATTAGCTTGAATTCTTAAAAGAAGACTTAGAGTTCAAAAGAATAGAAGAAAATCTTATAAAACCAAGCATCATAGAAAAAATAGCTTCCCTACAAAAACACATAGAAAAGACTATATGCTCAACTCTACCCAATGCCTTTTGGGAAAGAAAGACGCATATCATTGATTTACCTTATGAACAAGAATTTTCTGAAAACAAAATACCTACCAAAGCCCGCCCAACACAGATGAATCAAGAAGTCTTGAAATTCTGTCAAGCATAAATACAAGATCTCTTGAATAAAAACTCATAAGAAAAAGCCAATCACCTTAGAGTTGTTCTGCTTTTTATGTCAATAAAAATGCTGAACTAGAAAGAGGAGTTCCCAGGCTTGTTATTAATTATAAACCTCTTAATACAGCCCTTAGATGGATAAGATATCCTATACCTAATAAAAAAGATTTGCTAAACAGACTTTGTAGATCAAAAATATTTTCAAAATTTGACATGAAATCAGGATTTTGGCAAATACAGGTCAGTGAAAAGGATAAATACAAGACAGCCTTTACAATTCCCTTTGGCCAATATGAATGGAATGTTATGCCATTCGGCCTCAAAAATGCCCCTTCAGAATTCCAAAGAATTATGAACGAGATTTTCAATCCTTATTCAGTATACATCATAGTTTATATAGATGATGTTTTAGTTTTTTCTTCCAATATAGAACAACATTTTAAACATTTATCTACTTTTAAAAAAATAGTTATACAAAATGGTCTTGTAGTCTCTCCTACTAAAATTGCACTTTTTAAGACCGAAATTTTCCATATTTCTCTCTTCTTTCTCTCTCTCTCTCTCTCTCTCACTTGTAAACCCTCATCCCTTCCATCTCCATCCTCATCTCTTCCATCTCCAAGCTCTCTTACCTTGTATCCCCTGGTTTCAAAGTAAGTTAGTTTTTCATATACATAGTTTTATGCAGGGTTACCAACTTACATGATAGTTGGTTAACCATTTCTTGTAATATAAACATCAATATTCCCTGGAGTGCGGATTACCGCCCTAATGGATGACTTGATGCTTTAGTTTCTGCATCTTTCAATACATGTAATTTTAGCTTCTCAGCTTTATAATACAAGTTCATACCACCTTCATGGTTGGTTTTTGTTTATGCATACTCTTACTTTATATTTTATATATTGCCTTTGCTCTTTACATTATCTCTTTACATTATTTTTAATTCTCACAATTTTATTTAAGTTATTTACTTTCTTGTTCTTATACATCATTTCCTTTTAGATACATCCTTCCCGGTTTTCATATAGATCTGTTAATCTCTTATACTTACTTCCTTGTTCTCTCATATAGTACTCCGATCCTAACCCCTTTATATATATAACGAACATCATTCAATTGCAAGAATTTAAATATTATAGAACTTTTTCAAGGTATGAACCCTAAAATTTCAAATTCGAAATTCTCGCTCAATTCTCAACGAAACTATACTAATTATATATGGTTGGAAAGATCTCGACATGTAGAACAAAAACCCAAGGTTTCAAAATCAATCGATCAAAAAATCCACATGAAAAAATAACGACAATGTTTGGTTCAAAAGAAAAAATTTCGAATTTGTTCTTAAAAAAAAAAAAATTAGGTTCTACAATCATATATGACATGGCTCTAATACCATATGTAGAAAAATTATCCAGATAACTAATTGATTAATAAAGAAAAATCATATTCATATATGACTGTGAAACACCAAAATCGATATGCGCAACGGAATTAATATGTATCTATTTGAGCCATTCCTTCACTTGAAGATAAATAGATTAATTTGTTTATAATTAGAAATCCATTGGAATGCCAGATTTTTTCTCTCTATGACTTATTTCATTATAGCAGCTTTCAAAGAGATTAAGCGACTGATAGGTATTACTTAAGGGTTTAACATATATTGGAATATTCATTAACCCGATTATTTAAATAGAAAATTAATTAATTAATGTAAGCTCATATTATAAGAAATTTCCAACATTAATTACTCCACATGACAGGTGTAAGGTATTGCTTAAAATTTTGTTTCCTTAATCACTCAAGCCATTCTCTTCTTCTCTTTCTGTTATGTGAAAACTAAATGTCGTTAAATATTATAAAACTCCTTCATTGAATTATAACAAGGTAACAGCATAACAGATTTTTGTTTATCTTTTATATAATTAATTACGTTCAATATAAAGTGCGGGGTAAGCAAATATAGTAGTTAGGTAATTTTAATACCTCCTTCCTTGTACTTGCAATCTTATTTGACATAAGAGTGCAATAATCACTTAACAATTTTCGCACTATGAATTTGGCCAAATTCTAATAATCTTTTTTATAGCATTTACTATTTTCTCTCATGGAATGCTCATGGCTTTTTAAAATATCAATTGCAAAATATCATTATTCATTGGCCTAATCTATGAGATTTCGAAATGGAAGAAGAATATAATTGCACCAAATCGATGATACGTAGATGTTATAGGTAGTGTTTGCCATATATCTTTTATTTTCAATTAGTGAAATTGTTTTGGATTGAGAGGCCATTTGCTTTCATAATAAAATCTTAAAAATGCTACTCTTACTTTTGCAATTGCAAACAAGATTAATTTTTATTGATAGCTAAAATGTGAGAAACATAATGCACTAAGAGTTAGAGCGGCAATAATATATAAAATAAATGAGAAAAATTCTCTTAGACAGGTGTAAATTGGAAAGCAATATAATTGGGCAAATTGATGTGGTTCTTTGTATTATTTTACCTTACCCAAAAAGAAATAATATTGATAGTAAGACAATTAATGCACCATTGAAAAAAGTACCATCATCAGAGAAAAATCACATCAAATTGATGTGGTTCTTTCTCTCTTCTAGAATTCTCTCCATGTTTCTCAGTCGCACATCATCAAAGAAAAATCAAAGTCACCACCTCTAACCTTATCTTGAATACTCCATCTAGATGTTATAAAATAATAATAGATATTTGTATTAGAAGAATAAGGAAGGCTAGAAGGTTTGTTGAAGCACCAACTTTGGCCGCCTAGGTAAAGGAGCAAGGGCTTCGAGTTTGGGGGTGTGGAGTAGAAAGGGCTCCATCATGGGCTTGTGTTGGGTGTTTTGTTCTTGTAATAATAATAGAAAGTTTATTATAATCACATTTTTTGAAACTCTACATGATCAATATCAATTTTAATTTGAGAAGTGGAACCAACCATTATATTACTGAAAGAAGTCATCAATGTCATGCTTGAATAGGGATCATCTTCTTGTATTGTAGAGTCAAGATCAGATTTACCAAGACGAAGAAAATACCTAGGTTGAGAAAATAATCATAATTAACAAATCCAAACTGATGTGAAATGAATCTTCCAATAGGTTTGTGAACAGCTCTATCTATGAACTTGCTTGCGTCCACCTCCAATTCACTTAGATACTCCTATATCTACCCAAGTTTAAAGTCAGTATTACCTCCACTCTTAATCCTTGCTGGTCAACGGCATCTTAACAAGTCACTTGGCTCTCACCGCCCAAGAAATAGACCTTACCCATCTTAATAGGGCTCAAAAGGCCAGTATCTGCATAGCAGTTTGAGAAAAGCTGTTTGTGTTGAGCCTAATCGTGACCATGTACTCGTGTATGCAAGTGTTTAGCTCTAAAGTAAAGAAAGCATACGGTGTCATATGACTGATAAGAGTAAAATGGAAAAAAAGCAAGCAAGAAAGAAGATACATTATCATGGTTATTTGAGTCAAAATCCCAAAGTTTACCTATTCTTGAAAGACATATTATCATCGACATCTCCATCTCTAAGACTCTCAAGCAGACAAAACCCTTGCTGTGGCTGAGGTGGAGGAGGAGGAACAATGGACAGATTGCGAGGAAGAACAATGAACATATGGTTCATCGTGGTACTAATAAAGAATTTGGACCCTAAGTTTCAAGATTTTGGATTCTATAACTCCAACAAGATTTTGGATTCTATACCTCCAAACACACACCCAATTATTACCACATACGTAAAAGTTTACTTCTACACTTAGCGAAAATGTTACAAGTACACACGAAAACTCATATCTAACTTCATTGGTGTGCCCTTTCCCGTTACCTCACTTGAATGTATAATTGATCATGAATTCATTTAGGCAACTTAGAATAATTAACGACTCATCTTACTAAAAGATTTCAAAACGAGAGAAATAAAACTGCGAATTGCTACATTCCAATCAGTCACTAAACAGGTAAAAAAGATGCAGCTCTAAACTACAAAGAACCAAATAGGGCACCAACCCACACCACAGTTGGAACGCATCCACCAACTTGAGCACCATCAGAGTAATCACTAGCGTCCTTACGTTGCCGTCAATTGCCACACGCTTCACAATTGTCTCCATCAAAACTGCAAATTTCCTATCCTCACTCGTCTGCTTCGTCCCGGTGACAATATAATTTTCGCAAATCCTTCCTGTCGCCACCAAAATCAATCCCACGAAGACTCTCCAACAACATAATCCCCTCTTACATCGCATCTGCGTACAGCCCCTTGGTGGTTGTGATGAGGTCTGAGAATGGGCGGAGGTGATAGGAGAAGAGGGAGTGGATGTTCTCCGAAAATATGGTAAGTGAACGGCTTGGAGCTTGGAGAGCAAGGTGGATTGAGCTGTATCAGACGCCACTGCAAGGAAATGAGGGAGACTATGCTGTCTTCGGGGGGCGAAAGGAGAATGCCTTGCTGGCTGCAGCTAATCGCTTTTCAATTCAAATACATGAAACTTGGATAGACGACTCTTTAAAGACCGACAATCTAAAATATATAGACTTGTTTGTGCCTCTATTTTTGGCAAGTCTTTTCCTTATGTTATATTTTTACGGTACTTTCATGATGAGGTGTGATTAAGACGCACCGGTTCATCTTAACATGACATAATGGAGAGATACCTTTCAAAAGAATGTGAGCGAAGTCATATAAATAACTTCTGGAGATAACCGTTACAATGGTTGGTAGAAAGAACATTCTGAAGCAAATTGTTATCTCTTCTTCTTCTCTTTCCATCAAAGAATAGAAGGCATTCCATATCTACTTTGAGAAAACAATTGGCATTAACACCTGAAATGTGAGTACTTAATGTAAGAGTTTTCCTAATGTGGACTACATTAATTGATATTGTAATTTACTGTTTTTACGGTTACCGTAAAACAGGGCTGGTCTAAGGTGAGATAGAAGGTTTCTTAATTAGTCTAATATGGGGCTAGCTAGTGTGGGCCGAGTTGAGCCTGGCCCGTAATGAGGGGGCCTGGCTGGAAACTCTATAAATAGTGCTCAAGTCTCTCCTCTAACCCTAATTCTCACATGTATCCTCACCTAAGGGGCGTTTACCTAACGCTAAACGTGAGGGGGGCCGCCTCATTGAGCCAGTGATACAGAGGGCAATAGAGGAAAAGGACTTCATGTGTGGATCCCCTTAATATATATGTGGGCAATCCTTTTCTGCTTCCGCTTTATGTTCGATGAATCATAAAACAGGTGCGTTAATCTTTTTACTCAATTATGCATGTTCTTGTTCTGGTTATGGAGATCCTGGGGTTGCACAATTTGCGTCCAACATGTGGTATCAGAGCAACCATAACCCTAGAACTTGAACGAATAAAGGTTTTGCCCTAATTTGTACGGATTAGCCCTAATTAGTACGGATTTTGACATAATTTGTGATTTTCGAGACTTTTTGTTCAATAAAAATAAAATTAAATCACAAATTCGGATTGGGCTCGACGAGACGAGCAAGACGGTCGACGGCGCGTTGCCGGAGGAGGCTGCACGCGCCCCCACGTGCAGACATGCGCCGCCTGGGCGTCGAACGCGCGCCGCGCGTGAGCTCCACGCGCCGCACACTCAGACAGCGCGTGTGGACGCGTGGAGGCTCCGATCGGCGCGTGGCTGGCGGCGTTGGACTCGTATGGTGATTTCCTATCTCATGGTATATTTATTTTATATGTTTGATGGTTTTATTGATGTGAAATTGCATATGAAACCCTAAATACATGTATTTTAAATGAATTTTTGCGTATTTTTCATTGTATTTTTCTGTGATTTTGGAAATACAAGTGTTGGGTTATAGGTATATTATCACATAATCATTATAAAGGTGTGATTCATCAATAAAAATCAAACTTTATTGTTAACTCGAAGCTGGCTTAATGAGATACAATCATTATGAGATAGTAATTGAATATATCTTGAGATAATGAGAAACAAGAAAAAGCCATGAAATTTTTATTGATCATGCATACTCTTTTACATGTTGGTAACCTTTGAATGATGGACGTTTTAAGAATATGTGACCAAACTGATTGTACTAATTAACACATATGTTGAGTGTAGGTAATGCATGTTTATAAAGTTATTGCATATTGTACCTAAACTCATATGGTCACTGATTAATGTCTATCGAGTTAAATATTTTTTATGATAAGGGAGTATGGCAATATTTATGCAGAGCAATAGTATCTACTGTTGAATTTTTAGATATTTGCTTCTCTAATTTGACTCAATTAATAGGCCACTGGTTGATTACAATGATAATTTGTTACTTAAAAAATTAGCTAATAAATCAGTTGTTGGCCTTGGAGTCATGTTTTGCCATATGAAACTCATGAGCAATAGTTGATTAGTTATCAAGCTTGTCAATATGGAGTACCTTGTATTGCTATTGATGTTGACTTGTGAGGGATCCTTGGGATCGGCATTTTATTTAATGTTGTTTTAGTAATCAATAATCAGGGTACACAAGAGATGTTTTATTCTCTGTTATGAGAAGTTTCTTGTATTACTGTGATCAATTATTTCATTGGAATCTGTCTTTCAGGTTCGCTATATATATATGATTAATTTTTTATTAATGAATAAAGCAATGTAATTAGCATGATATGTGATTTTGGTGATATGATGCCCCTATCACTAAAGTTAAAATCACATATATATGGTGTATGTGAGGAGTAAAGCTTATATCTCTGGTATGAGAGAATTTCAATGATTCAATTGAGTAGTGACCGCCAAAGTGGCACACTTGATTGGGTTTGAGAAATTTCGGTCTCGTATGATAATTGGGATGTCTCCTGGTCTAATGCGTAATCATACTCCCAAAGGAGGTGATTGTGTATTAGTTCATGGAGGGATACATGATAGTGTGGTGGAAGAGTGATTGATTCTAGTGATTCATATGCCCAAAAGTGATGAATTCACGAAGAATTGGTATATATTCTCATAACCCTTATCATGTGGAGAGTGTACAATTGCATATCATGTATTCTGCCCAAAGGTGATTATGTGATTTTACATGTAACTCTCTGGATGTATACTTGTACGTCAAGTTACACAATGCTCACATGATGCTAATTATATACTGCTTGTTTTTCAGTCACCTTTTCTGTAAATGGTAATTCCGTTATCATTGAGGTTTTTTACTGCTTCAAATTTTAAGTTATGGACATATGATTTGTTGCTTGAGAAAAGAGCAATTGAATTTGCTTATTGTCCATGAAGCGTTCCATTCTGGAACACTTGAAAAGAGGTTTGTCTGTGGACTACACTGCTATAAGATGATGGAAGCCTTAGTTACTTAAAATTATGTCTTATTTGATATTGAAATTAGGACACATCTGCAAAAATTGTGTTTAAGTCCTAATGACATATACATCTCTTATATGATTAAAAGGTTGTCGGGTTTAACAGTGGCAATGAGTATTTTGGCAAGTATGACAATGCGAAATAGCTTAAAGGGTCATTTGTCAAATACTTTATAGATTTTAGGGTGGTAATTTAATTACTATACCTGAAAATTCTGACAAAAAGATTTGGGCGAAATGCATAAATGCACCATATTGAACATGGTGATGAGTATGATTAGTAAGACTAATTTATCTGGTTTTTTGTGGGCTGACATTATGAAAGCAATTTTTTCATATACAAAAGGGGTATTGATTTTATGACCCTAAAGAAGGTACAAGAATTATGGAATCACATACTCTAAAATTTCTAAATATTGACGTAATTGTAGAGGATAGCTGCTCTCAGATTATTAAAGATAATAGTATGATGGAGGTTACTATGTTTTTGTCTTTACCTATACAGATAATTATGGAATCTCCTATACCATAGACTAAACTTGTTGAGGTTCAAGGTACTATTCTTGATATAGTTTATAATGAAATTTCTTAAACCTCTCAAGTGCAGAATGAAGTGGTTGCAACTTTATTAAGGAGATTTGTTAAGGAAAGACGATCAATTATACCATCAGACTATATAGTCTATTTGTGAGAGTATGATTACAATATCCACTATATGGTTGATGTAATGACATATTTATAAATGTTGTTTCTTATTCTCAATTAAGTATGTGATTAGATGCCATAAAAGGCGATATACAATCTATGAAACATGTTTGGAAACTTACTGACTTGTCTAAAGATCACAAGTTTATTAGTTGCAAATTGGCATACAAAACTAAAAGAATTTCAAACAAAGATTGTGGAATTTAAAGCCAAATTTGTAACTAACGTTTTAACTCTGAAAAAGGGGTGGATTGTTTATAGTGAAGAAATAATTATTTCTTTAAATGTTCTTTCAGAGTGAACGTGGCATTAATAATTTATTTTGATATAAAGTTACACCAAATAGATACAAAATCTATATTGTGCAACTGGATGATTTTGCAGTAGATTCAAGTAAACTTGTGTATAGACTGAAAAATTCTAATTCATGGTCTTAAGCAAGTTTTCAAACAATATTATTAAAGTTTCATAGGGTTGTTATTTTGTTCAATTAGGAACAAAGTAATTCAATATACTGCAAGGTTAGTGGGAGGAAATTTATTTTTTCTCATACTTTATGTACATGATATTTTACTTACAAGTTGTGACCTTGAGACAATACTGAGGTCTGTAAGAATTGTTTTTGCCATATTATATTAGATTTTCTCGGAGGACATTTGCTGATTGTATATTGGAAATATTTAATATATATCATTGCAAGCCAGGAATTGCTCCTGTTGTTAAGGGTGATGGACTAAATCTATCACATTGTCCTTATTTAGATATTGAGAAAATCTAATTAAATGGTGTACCTTATGTCAGTGCACTTAAAAGTATAATATATGCTCGAATTTGCACTAGACTAAATGTTATCTTTGTGACGGGACTTCTAGGTAGATATCGGTCAAATCCAGGACATGATCACTGGGTTGCTGTCAAGAAGGTTTTAAGGTACTTAAAGAAGACATGAGATTATATGCTAATTTATAGACATGTTCAATTCTTGCAGTTAGTAGAGTATTTAGATGTAAACTTTGCTGGCTGTTCTGATGACATGCAATCAATAACGGAATATAGATTTATGTTAGTAGAAAGTGCAGTAAATAAAGTTCTTTGTTATCTTCTACTATGTATGCAGTGTTAGTAACATTCTTTTAGGTTGTTACTTGGGTTATTAGGCTCCAAAACCTCATGACGGAATTGATCGTTTTAACTTGATGGATAGACCCATACGGTTGTATTGAGATAACAATTTTGTAGTATTATTTATTTACTACAAAGGTCTCAAGGGGTCTAAATATATGGTGGTCAGATATTTTTGACCATAAAGAAACGGTACAGAAAGGTGATTTATGATATAACATATTTTCACAGATGATGTGGTTGCAGATCCACAAACTAAAGGCTTACGCCCATATATATTTTAGTAACATATCGTTAACATGGGCCTAGGAGTATCTTCGGATACTGTTGTTTAGTGGGAGCTATTTTGGCTTTACTCTGATAATGTTCACATCTGTGGTTCGTTACACTTAGTAACGGTTTGATATGTATCAACTTTTTCATTCAATAAAATATTTTGAATGTGTTGTCATTATGTTGAATACATATTGATAAAGTCTCAAGGGATTGTATAGACCTTGAGTGAAGGCTAGGGGCATCCGGGCATCCGGTTATTAGCCTAGTGCATTCGGTTATTAGCCTTGTGCATATGTCTTGTGATACATAAAGAAATGTTAACCATAAGCACAAGACATATGTGGGTTCATTGGAACCATAAAGCATTCTCTTGTGGGACAAGTTTTTGTGACACCTAAGGTAAGAGAATGGTGACTGACAAATGGAATCTCTCTATGGGAGATGTTATCCATTTGCCACACTACCATATTGAATCAATATCAATAAAGTTGAGAGCACTCGTGACCATGGAAGGCTCTGTGTGTATACATACAGTTACCGCCATGATTCGGTGTTTAAGACTTTATGGGATAGAATTGACTATTAAGAATTATCTCTGGACCAATGCACGCGCATAATGTACGATTTCAATTAATATAGTTCAAGTGGGAGAATGTAAGAGTTTTCCTAATGTGGACTACATTAATTGATATTGTAATTTACTGTTTTTACGGTTACCGTAAAAACAGAGTTGGTCTAAGGTGAGATAGAAGGTTTCTTAATTAGTCTAATATGGGGCTGGCTAGTGTGGGCCGAGTTGAGCCTGGCCTGTAATGAGGGGGCCTGGCTGGAAACTCTATAAATTGTGCTTAAATCTCTCCTCTAACCCTAATTCTCACATGTATCCTCACCTAAAGGGCGTTTACCTAACGCTAAACGTGAGGGGGGCCGCCTTATTGAGCCAGTGATACAAAGGGCAATAGAGGAGAAGGACTTGATGCGTGGATCCCCTTAATATATGTGGGTAATCCTTTTCTGCTTCCGCTTTATGTTCGATGGATCATAAAACAGGTGCGTTAATCTTTCTACTCAATTATGCATGTTCTTGTTCTGGTTATGGAGATCCTGGGGTTGCACAATTTGCGTCTAACATACTTTACTCGTGATTGTATTCAGACTATCGTGAAGTCATATTATCCGTCGGTTGCTTGTAATTTAACGTATGTTCCTAGGTAATTCGTTTATTGTGCGTGAAAGAGATAAGTCGTTTCTTTTGCCGACTTTCTTCCAAAACCCTATATATCCATAATATATCACAAAAGCACAATGTAATATAGCATAAAATCTATAAACTTGAATTCATTTTAGATGTAATTGAAATTAGATACTTTGACATTTGTATTTAACATTCTTACTATTTTGCACGTTTATTAATTTCCCAAACGGTAGAAGAATACATAATCTATTTCATACTGAATTAAATAAAATGGGTATAATATTCAATATTATTTTCGAGTTTAATTCTGTGTTTGAAATTGATCTATTTAATTTGGATGGCTAAATATGGAATAAAGTATTCATGCACGTACATATTACATAATGCGTGAACTGCGCATTGTTATTATAATACTCTGTGTGTGCCATTGTAAGGATATTCTATATTCTTGACGGCTTACGGTGTCAAGACTTCATATCTTATTTTAAAATATGGGTTATCAATGCATCCCATATATGTAATAATGCGGATCAAACAAGTGCAGATAGCGATAGGAGTGTGCGCGCTGGTTGGCACATTGACATTGGGGTGTAAAAGGGGTGCGTGCTTTATTCATTCGCTTGCATATTGTAAAGGGTTTTTAGCCTGAGGATATGTGGAATAGGATACAGTCTGGTTTTGTTGGTCTTCTTTGTTTTCTTGAGGTATCGTAGGCAGCTGATTGCTCATCCTAACAGTTCTCGCTTCAGTGATTCTAGTTATATTTTGTGTTAGTTCGCGGCCAATTTCACGTGTCGGTCTTAACATACATAACAACACTCATAGTGGCAATCACCTAAGTGATTTCCAAACCTGTTGAATGCTTTGAATTTTTTTTTTTTTTTTTTTGGTAATTGCAATGATCTACTCAATAAATATGAATATTTTAGAGATAATTGATGTCACTTTTTAGGACGTCCGAACAAATATATTCATGAAACGAAGATTCTTATATTTCTTACTTGTTTCGTGCATTAAAATTAGCCTTTGCCTCCCATTTTCCAGCGCTTCCATGCTGTACGCTTTCTCTACTCTCCATAAATAATATTTAGGTATAACTAAAATCAATAATCCAAAATTTAGCATTAAAATTGCTCGAGATGCAACCAAATTTCTAGGTAATGTGCAGTCAATCCCAACCGGGGTAAAACCAGCCGACATTGAAAGATAGGAAATCGGGCCACTGTCAAGTTGAGCCGCTCGATCCGTCGTTGGTTGGATAATGAATAGAGTCCGTTCATTTGGTTTTTATTTATAGTCCACCATGCCACTTATTTTATCAATTTTAGTGAGATTTCAATTACAAGTGCCTAACTTGTTATTAGGGCCGGCTAATTGACATAATTTTTTGACGACCAAGACCCAAGGTAGTATGGAGGGACGGACTAAGATTGCCTCGGTAGTACGCGGACAGGGCTAAGGGCATGTCTCCCGTCTCACATCGCTTAGGAAGGAGTCTTGGGTTAGCTTATAAGGCTTGGATGTCTCTAACTGTACTTGTGGGCGGAGGAAACAAAATCTTGAGGGAGGCTGCGCGACTTTGATGGAGAGCGTATGTGGCAGTGTGTCCGCGCCTCTGCCCCTGCAATACGCAGCATATGTAGCCCCTGCAATACAGTGGAGGCCCAGGTCCTTACATAATCTATTTACATTAAAAAAGTACGTCCCAAAGCCGAAAAAAGAAAAACTGGAGGAAAAAAAAAAAAAAAAAAAAAAAAGAGGTACGCTCCAGATATAATCTAATGCAATAGATGTAACTCGCGCATTTACAAGAGTTTCGTCGCCGATACGAATTCATGCTAATTATAAATACAATCACGACACGTGCATGAATTGTTAAACCCTACTCGTCAAGTGACCACTTAGAAGAGCTTTATAATCTCTATTAAAATCGGCATTTCTAAATACATGGATAATTAATAATTTTAAAAACTAAGATGCTATGCATTAAATATGCGAATCCGAATCTGAGAAGGCCGGTTAACATCAATCCAATCCTGTCTTCTACACGGTATATAAACTTTCATAACTCATCTATCGCTCACATTCACTTCATCAAAATGGATTATCGTAATTTCATGGGGAAAAAAAACCAACAAATCATCCAAATTAACATTAATGAAGTGGCAAAATTGCATGCCAAAAAAATGAGCTTTGCCCAAAAAGAAAAATGCGCTTACAATCAATTTTCTTTTTTCAAAGTGTACCTAACGTTATGGCATTAAAGGAGCAATTCAAAATCAAAGAAGTCCCCAAAGGAGAACTTTAAATACATGTCGTGCCATTGACAGCCTATGAAGCACTGACACTCTCCAAAAACCTTCATATCGTGTCGGACACTTCAACACATGTTTGACACTCTCCGACACTTAGTCAACACGTGTCGGAAAATCCGACATTTGATCAACTTTTTCGACACTCTCCGATACTCGAGTTGGAATTCCAATATACGAGTTTTTGATACGTGATTCTGATATCAAGATCAATTTTAAAAAATTTCAATAAATGAGATGACAAAATGTATATTTGTGAAAAGATAAAATACAATAATAAAAATAATAAATGGAGAAATAAGAAAAACCTAACATTCTCTTCTCTTCTAACTCTAACTTTTTGTGATACCCAATTCACCCATTAATTTTTTCTTCTTTTTTTTTGGGCAAAAGATAGCTTCAAGTGCTAAAAGTTGGCACAGAACGACACTTAAGTGCCAAAAGTTACGAAAGTGACACTTAAGTGCCCAAAAATAGCAGAGAAATGGATCACTTAAATGCTACTCTGGCCAAAATCCGGCCAAAATGCTGATGTGTCAATTTTCCGACAAAGCGAGTGCAAAACGGCGTTGTTTTGCATGCTGATATGGCCAGACAATACAAAAACAACGTTATTTTGGTGCTGACATGGTAAAAAATTTAATATAAAAATTAATTTAATTTAATTTAAAGCTAAATTCATTTAAAATATTTTTTAAAAAAGAAAATTTTATTTTTAAAAATATTTTAAATAAATTTAGTTTTAAATTAAAGTAAATTAATTTTTATATTAAATTTTTTATCACGCTTAGCATCAAAACAACGCCGTTTTGCACTCGCTTCGCCGGAAAATTGACACATCAACAGTTTAGCTGGATTTTGGAGCACTTAAGTGATTCATTTCTCTCCGATTTTGGCACTTAAATATCACTTTCATAACTTTTGGCACTTAAGTATCCCTTTGTGCCAATCCAGGTGTCGTTTTTTTCCTCTTCCGACATATCTAACATGCAAGTCCAGAATATTGATTGCTTGTTTTTTTCTCTAAGTTTTATGAATTATTACAATAGAGTTGAATTTGTCAAATTAAAACAATGAATGATATTAATAAATGGTGAATTAATATTTTTAGTGCAAGAAGGAGGTGAGGGGCAATTTCGTCAAAGCAGCCACAATAGAAATTGACAGCTACAAGTATATAGAGAGAGAATTGAGTAGCAGGAGATTTCTTAAAGAATCGGATGTGATCCAAAACACCCCATGATTCATATGAAAAAGACTAAAGGGAAATCTCAAATAAAAACTCGAAATGCCCTTAATTTTTTAAGTAAAGATCTTAATTGAATTTTTTTAAATAAGAGTTTGAAGTGCCATAATTTTCTCAAATTAGAACCTAATTGACTATATTAATCTCAAACAATGATATGATCTCATCGGCTAGTCAATGTCATTTTCATCTTTTACAGTTTTTGTTTCCTTTCTTTTTTCCTTTTTCTTTTTTTTTTATAAAAAGACAAATTAAGTGAAAAGAAAAAAAAGACTAAAACTTAAAAATATAAACACAAAAAAAGAAAGCTAGGTGTAGGGTTGGCACTTTGGCAAGGGTTATGGGCCTTCCCCTAGGATTGGGCGAAGGTCATTGGCCCTTACGAGGCTCCAGCAACCCCACTAGCCATGGCCATACTGTATTTTTTTATTTTTTTTAAAAAAATAAGATTTATCTTCTTCTTTTTCTGAAAGAAAAAACAGAAAAAGGAAAAATGAAAGAAAATTAAAAAAAGTAAAGGACAAAAATGCCCTTAACTAGTTGATGAGGTTAGGCCCTTCTTCGAGATTTACATGGCTATGTTAAATCTTTATTTGAGAAAATAAGGGCATTTAAGCAATGTCATTCTCAAATCCCATTGATTTTGTCGCATGTACAAGCAAATTGTTGGGATTAACGGATCCCCAAAACACCGGATTCGACACTAAATCGAACCCCTAAATCAATACGGAAGCGAAGCCCAAGAAAACGACACGTATCACCGATCCTAAAGCACACCACAGAGTCGAGCGTACCTTTTAATCCAAAGATTAGACACCGACGCCAATGGAGGAAGAAAATCCGATCGAATTTGATCCGATGAAGCCTTGAAGGGAAGAATTGAAAGCCGTATGCCTACTGTTCCTTTTGAGAGAGAAAACACGCGGGAGAGAAAAGACGTACGTGAATTCTGATTTCCAACCAACGTCTTCTCTCTCTCTCTCTCTCTCTCCCTTTTATACCCCATTCTCTCCACGGGCCCCTATTCCCATGGGCCAGGCTTTCTGAGCCCAGCTTGGGCGGACAAGGCCTTAAGCCCTTTAATTAAATAAAGCTTTCATCTCTCACTCGCACAAGGTGGGCCGAACAGGATTCTCTTTACCTCTCTTCAACATTCATACCGGTGAATAATCCGTGCGACTAGCATACTTTGAGAGCTCGTTGCTATACATCTGTTAGGAATATATAGCAGCTCATAATGGGCGTCTCACTCTGAGTAGATTTAGTATGCAGTACCCTAGATCGATTGATCACATCTATATCTCTCTTGATCTCTTTTAAACATGATATATATATATATATATATATATATATATATATATATATATATATATATTGTATTCACAATTATAATTATCACAAAGACAGTCATAATTGGTCGACCAGTGAATACAAAACCATAATGTGATTCTCCAAAATCGATCTTCCTCTTTCCTTCAAACTCTCAATTTCAGTCCAACTTGCTTTTCTAGAAATGCCCCATTAGATCGAATCAACTCATGACCATTGGCAACACCCTAAGATAGCAAACACTAAATAGAAACCTTGAGAATAAGCAAGAGTCATAAGGGGACTAAAAATTGAGGAACTCTTTTCCTCAAAAGTCTCACACGTCATAAAAGTTGAGATCAAACTTTTTGCCACTCTTATTGGTCGCCTCATGCATACGTAGTATGAAATACGTATTACGGTATTAACTCCTTTCCCATGGAGCGTATGTCTACACTTTTCAATATCGTACAGATGATAGTTCAGACATACCCAATGTCTAACTTGAGTTCACGTATCTACTCATTCACAAAATTCATCAGAACTCACATCTGGCATCTTAGACAGATAGAGTAAAATATGTGGGGTATTTTACTTTCGGATATCGTAAGAATTATGTCCTCATCTTAACACTCAGTTAAGGCGACATACGTGTTTTAAGCTTGAGCTCTCGATTATCACCTAGATAATAAGCTTAAAAGCAGTCTCATCTCTATTTATCACACAGTAAACAAAAGCGATTACCCGTGTAAGTGGGCTAATCTTATATCTGTCCGACATACTTCTCAACTTAAAATAATGCACTGAGCATTAAGATGCATAAAGATTATACTAAGGTTCATAGGCATTAATCAATGAAAAACAAAATTTCATAAATGTGAACATCTCAGGGAAATTACAATTCAATACATCAAACTCTACGCAATCCTAGAGATTTTACATGACCACAAAACGCATCTCTAGGTATTGGCTTTGTCATAGGATCTGCTACCATTCTATGCGTAGTATGTACTCTATGTTCACATCTTTTCGTGCAACCATATCCTTGACAAGATTATACTTGGTATCTATATATTTGGTCTTGCCATGATATTTTGGATCTTTGGTATACGCTTTTTGCTACTTGGCTACCACAGTTAACCAACAATGAATCTGCAGCACTTCCAAAAAACACCTAAATGATCCAAAAAATCTCTTAAGCCAAACATCTTCTTATACTGCTGCTGATAATACCACGAACTCAACTTCTATCGTGTACAAGGCTATACACTTATGTTTCTTAATGCTCCAACATATGGTGCCATTATTCGGTAAGAAAACAAATCCAGAGGTAGATTTTCTTTCATCTAAATCTCCTCTCCAATTAGTATCACAATAGCCTTTGAGTTGCAGATCCTTTTCTTTAATAACTCAGCGTATAATCAGCAGTTCCCTTCAGATACCTCAGTATTCTCTTAACGGCTTTCCAATGTGCTTGATCTGGATTGGATTGGTATCTTGTCACTATTCCGTCTGCAAAGCATATGTCGGGTGTTGTACACATCATAGCATACATCAAGCTCCCAACAGCACTAGCATAAGGAACATGTTTCATTTGTTCCTTCTCTTGTGGAGTCCTTAGACACAGACTATGGCTCAATCCTTCACCTTTTTGCAATAGGAGTGTCTATGAGTTTACAGTCTTGCATACTAAATCGTTCAAGAACCTTATTTATATAGGTTTCTTGCGAAAAAAACAACGATCTCTTCAAAACGATCTCTTGAAGTCTTAACTCCAAGAATGTATGCAGCCTCACCCATAATCTTCATCTCAAAGTTAGAAGACAACTATCTCTTGATAGTATTAACCAACTCCATATTGCTTTCGGCAATTAAAATATCATCAACATATAATGATATGATCACAAATTGATCATTGGATCTATTGATATATACACAATGATCCTCGTCAATCATTATAAAATCATGCCACTGTGGCATTATGAAAATGTATATACCTTTGTCTCAATGACTGCTTAAGGCCATATATCAACCCCCAAAATCGACATACATTTTCTTCTCGGCCTTTCATTATGAAACCAATAAGTTGTTCCATATATATTCCTTCCTCTAATTTTCCATTGGGGAAAGCAATCTTTACATTCATTTGATGTAACTCAAGATCCATACTAGTCACTATTGCCAGAATAATGCGAATCAAGGTAAATCTCATTACAGGAGAAAATGTATCTTCATAATCAATTTCTTCCTGTTGATTATACCCCTTTGTCACAAGGCGAGCCTTATGCCTTTCTATTGAGCCATCAGCTTTTCGCTTTATTTTGAGAACCCACTTATTCCCAATAACTCTGCGTCCCTTTTTGGAAGATCAACCAATTCCCAGACTTTGGTTTGATTTCATTGACTCCATTTCCTCTTTCATTGCATGAATCCATTTTTCCTTATTAGGGCAGTTCAGAGTCTCATTAATATTTCTTGGCTCATCCTCATCTTGTGGAGCAACCATAAAAGTTTCTCTTTCAATGTCAAAACATCGACGAGGAATACTTTGGCAACTTGTTCACCGTATGGGAGATTGTACGCTTAACACATCATTCCCCATCATGCTCCCACTTGGATTAGGTAATGATGATGTCGTCACATCAGATGGTTGCAATTGAGAATGAGTTGAATGCAATTCATTACATCTCATATTACTCCCACTTGAACGAACTCCACTAACATCATTATCTTGATCCAAGGTTTCAAATAGGGAGTTATTTTCCATTATTTCACCCCTCTTAGAAAATTCATCCACTAAGGATGTGACATCCCGTGATTCAAATTCAGTTATACTCCCACTTTCCTGCTCACCTATGAACACATATATATTTTTAGTGTTCGTAGTATCTCATGAAAATACTCTTATTTTCTTTGGGACTCAATTTCCCAAACTTGTGAGAGGACTCATGAATATAGGCAGCACAACCCCATGGCTTAAGAAAACTTAAGTCCGGTTTTCTAACAGTCCATAACTCATATGAAGTGGAAATAATTGATTTGGAAGGCATCCGGTTAAGTATATTGGCAGCAGTTAACAACGCATCACTCCAAAAAGTGATAGGTAAGTTAGCATGCGCCATCTTGGACCTAACCATTCCAGTAGGGTTTTGTTTATTCTCTCTGCAACACCATTTTGTTGAGGAGTATATGGAATAGACAACTATCTTTCTATTCCTTTTTCATCACATAATTTTCTGAACTTATCAGATAAATATTCTCAACCTCGATCGGATCTAAATACCTTTATTTTCTTGTCTAATTGATTTTCTGCCAGGTTCATAAACCTTCTGAAACAACTTATGCTTCAGATTAATGAGAAATCAAATAGACATATCCGACTCGAGTATAATCATCTATAAAAAAGTGATGAAATAAACAGCCCATTGCCTTCCTCTCACATTCATTGAACCACAGACGTCCAAATGGATTAAATGCCGAGGAAATTCAGCTCTTTTACCTTTTCCAAATGGTCTCCTTGTTATTTTCCCTACTAGGCAATGCTCACATATGGACAAATCAACTTTTTCAATATTGCCCAACAAGCCCTTTTTGGCTAGTCTTTTCATGTGTTGTTGGCCCATATGACCAAGTCAAGTATGCCATCATATTCACATCATTATCATATAAGATAGAAGACATGAAACAAGGGAATAACATATTGACATCATCACAGTCAATATTTAGTACAATAAAACAATCTAGAAAGTGACCACAACCATAATAGTTTGTATCTAAACACAAATCTATATATTTATTATGGAAGTTCATACCAAAACCAAGCTTAACCAACACTAAGACAGACACTAAATTTCGACGAATCTCCAGAGCATATAGAACATCAAGATGTGTCCACCATGCATGTTCAATTGGCAGGTGCCAATCCATTTAACTTCAGCTCTGGAGTTATTTCCAATATAGATCCACTTAGTTCCAGTTGGTATCGTCGGAATTCCACGAAGGATCCTCTATCCTTCGCTACATGGTCTATCGCTCCTGAATCTACATTCCACAAAGGATTGGATTCAGCCTATAATGCAGAACTTGACACATAAACAAAGTTCTCAAATGTACAAGGGGTGTTGACCTTATTCGGCTCACAACAGTTGCGAGTATAGTGACATCTCTTGTCACAATTATAACACTTCACCCTTGACATTTTCTTCACTTGAGGACGTTTTCCTCTCTCGCGTTGGCTAACTCTTGATTTCTTGCAATAAGGACTTGATCCTTTGCATTCCCACATATTGAACGAATCAATAAGCTTGCACTTAGAGCACAAAGCCCTTTCTGAGCTAGAACCAGCATAGCAAATGTCTATTTTCGGCTCAAATACCATTAGGCGGTCCTTTACTAGCTCAAGGTGGCGCATGGCATCCTTAAGATCTTCCATATCATGGTCAAGAGCTTCTAGTGCTTCTTGCTTTTTCAGCACATATTGAATCTTCATATTCAATATTTCACAATTATTGCCGTTCACATCAGCAATTATATTCTTAGTTGCTGAACCATCGTTCTGAACACATCAGACATACATGCACGAATAATTAATGCATATCATTTATGCATCCCTATTTGCATAGACCAATTATATTAATAAATAATTTCAAGTAAGGCTTCAGAATCAAAAGGTCACTACGTTTCCAATCATCCTCCAAAAATCCTAACTTAAAACTATCATTAATATGATTGTCATATGCAAAATCAATTCTATGAAGCTACAAAAACTTCTATAACTACCCATAGCTAATTACCCACAACAACCAGCAATAACAAAAAGCAACAGATAATTGAATGTCAATAAAACAATAATGCTTTCAATTAATACAACTAACATATCAGTTGTTACATCAATAACAATCGGGTAGTAAACAATACATTATATGTCCACAAAGCACACTTAACATACATCAGCCAATACAACTAACACATAGTCAGCACACGAACTGGGAAAGATCCTCTTTTGTTCAATTTCTTGATCTTTTCCCTTGTAACAATATAGTAATATTCATTTACAAAATCTATCACAATTTTCTTATAGGAAGCAGCTCCGTTGACAACCCATATGCGATTCAACACATCTTGCCATTCAGGCAGAAGAGTGCTTATGAAAAATCGCACCATCTCTGACTGTGACATAGGACGACCATTCCATATGACCTGTTGAATTTTCCCGTTGACTTCAAGGACGTGATCAATTAAGTCACCACTCTCTCATCGATGATCAGTCAGCTCAGCTATCAACTTAGACAGCCTTTCCTTTTGTTCATCGGTCACTGCGCGAATAGGTGTGCGCAACCTCAGGGGAGGCATTGTTCCTACAACAAATGCAGAACAAATAAGGGATTACATATAATCCACATAGACTTAATTGAAAAAGAAACACATTCTTTTCCCTTTTTTTTTTAGGTCAACGGTCAAGTCAACGGTCAACGGTCGTCGCCGGTCAACGCTCGTCGGTCGTCGGACCAGTCGGACCGGACGGACTGATCGGATCGGTCGGACCATTCGGGTGGACCGGCCGCACGTGCCGCGCGCGTGCGCGAGCTGACATCACGCAGACGTCAGCGGCACGTGCCACGTGTGTGCCATCGTCAGCGGGTCGGGTCGGGTCGATTCACGGTTCGGGTCGCCACCCGGCCAACCGACGTCATCGCTGACGTCATCTATGACGTCAACCCAGCGGTTACTAACCGTTGGGTGACGTCAGCACGCGTCGGTCCGTGGACCGGCGCGTGCCGGTTCGCCGGCCGGCGGCGCGCACGCGCCGATTCGCCGACCGGCGCGTGTGCCGCACGAGCTTGGCGATCGAGCGCTTCCGGGCGCGTTGCGCCCACGCGCAGCGCCTTCCAGCCGCGCGTGTGGGTGTGTGCGGCGTCGTCCGGCCGCGCTCGAGACATCTCTAGACTCGTCTCGATGTCGCCTTTCTCCCAGTGCTTTCAGAATTTGTTTTTGACATTCGAAAACTCATGAAAATGGCCTAAGAAGTCTCGGGTGTCGGGATTGCTCGCCCCGATCCGTACGGCCGAAGTTCCTTTTGCGAAAAATCAATCAAAACACATCAAATTGATCGGGAAAACGTGAACTAGGGCTCTGATACCAATGTCGGGATTAACGGATCCCCAAAACACCGGATTCGACACTAAATCGAACCCCTAAATCAATGCGGAAGCGAAGCCCAAGAAAACGACACGTATCACCGATCCTAAAGCACACCACAGAGTCAAGCGTACCTTTTAATCCACAGATTAGACACCGACGCCAATGGAGGAAGAAAATCCGGTCGAATTTGATCCGATGAAGCCTTGAAGGGAAGAATTGAAAGCCGTATGCCTACTACTCCTTTTGAGAGAGAAAACACGCGGGAGAGAAAAGACGTACGTGAATTCTGATTTCCAACCAACGTCTTCTCTCTCTCTCTCTCTCCCCTTTATACCCCATTCTCTCCACGGGCCCCTATTCCCATGGGCCGGGCTTTCTGGGCCCAGCTTGGGCAGACAGGGCCTTAAGCCCTTTAATTAAATAAAGCTTTCACAAATCTTGATTTTCATAAGTAGAGTTCTTCGATTAAGTAATGTATCTTGCCTTTGGAAAGAATATATCATGAGTAGATTTTGTTGTTAACACCTAAATTTTGGTACCTAGTTTAATTTATTTATTCTATTAAAAAATAAGGGATTAATTTTTAACCCCTAAAAAAATTAATTAATTAATTGCATGGCATATAATTCTAGTTGCATTTATCTATTTGTTCATCACTTTTGCATTTGATTGGCGGTGGATGAACTTCAATTTTACGAGTTGGCCATTCGATATATTTTGGGAAAGATTTATATTATTCTTCCAATATTTGGTCAATCTTTCGTATATTCGGTGAAGACAAACATAGGAAGGAGATATCACGAGCTCATCTTTGTAAGGTTCGAAATCTAGGAAAGTCTATTATAATCTTGAATTTTCGGGCCGGTATTAAGTGTCCCATCAATTATATGTTTTAAAAAATAAAAATATAAAGCAGGCATGCCATCTCAGCGAATTGAATGAACCATTGCATCCAATTCATAATATTGATAACTTAATTTCACTTTTTCAAACCTTAGAAATTGATTGCATATTAAAAAATATTTCGTCCTGTTTGGGTAATTTTCCCTAATCATTGCATTCGAGACTTGAGTAAGTATTTAGCCATTTAATGTATGCATCCCACTTACCTCAACTTTCATTTAGAATCTATCATTTATACTATATATAAAGTCGACTTTCAAATTTTGTATTCTCTTTTTGAATTATCAAAATGCCATCATTTTCCAATTTTCAACATAACAAAAACATAGAGCCAATTGGATATCATTAATGAAATTTCGATATCTCTGAAAAGTATTTAATAATTCTCTTACTGTTATGTAGTATATACCTTACATTTGAAATCGTTATTATTATTTTCTTACTTAAAATTGCCAACATGCATTTGCAGTTTGGCATGCGCAGGACGTGTGAGAATAGCCTAATATTGTTTCTTCTAATCTCAATTCCAATTTCTTTTTTGATTAGTGTGGCAATAGAATGAATTGAAATTACATTGGGATTAGAATGAAAGAGAAGGACGACCTCCACGCTAAACTCAACCCTATGACTTTTGTCTGTTTGATGCTTGGAAACATCACAACAAATATAAATATAGTCAAAACGGGTGGCGACACAGAAAGATAGAGCCTTGTGTTTTCCTCATCATCACGTATTATCTTCTCTTTGGCTTTGAGGGGTCTGCTTGATTTTACATGCTATCAATATTATCCTTCACCTAATGCATTAGTACCGACAATCGCCAGGTTTTATGAGGGATCGGTAGACAAGTACGATTAAGGGTTTATCCCTTTTGATTAGCCGCCTAAAAAAATTGGAGTCATTACATTCCAAGAATCACATCACTACCCACTAACCATTATCATCCAAGCCGTATGTTATTGTTGGTTTTTTTTATTATTATTATTAATTCAAGAAAATAGACGTGAAGCCCCGATTATATAAAAACCTGTAAAAGTATCTTGCAAGTTCAATGAACCGGCAAAATTTAGACCTTTGGCTCTCAAGTGACTTTGGTGTAGAGTAATTTGCCATTATGATCCGTGGATTGTAATCATATCATGATAAAGTTCACATCAACTTATACAGAATATCTAAATATGTTTGAAGTGACCTGTTATTTGGATTCTTACTCATTTTGGTTTTACGGCTCTTACGATTTGAACTTTATTTAATTTAGAAACACTTGAAACATTCTAAAAGATACAAATATTGCTATATACACATAAATGTATATGATAGTTCATAATACATATTTTTTTTTTTTTAGTATTTTAAAATTTTTCTAATTGTTATATTGTTTAAGGGAAACTCCTTTTTAAAAGTATAGATGAACACACCATTGAAAAAATTTATGGTGTGGTGTCCATGTGATTGTCACAATTTGAATTTATTAGGAGATACTCCGTTTAGCTCTCTAAACTTCAAAAGGGGGCATGTCACCTCCTAACTTTCTCTAGGTCCGGCTGCTTTACATCCTAAAATTATAAAAAAATTAAGATGCCACTATGATGAACAACTAAGCAAGGGTTTACATCTGATGATGCGAGGACCCTTATTCATGTACGCAATCATTCCAACTTTTGGATAATTGTATTTATTCTGCAAAGTTCTGTTTTGCATTTCAGGAATACTGTTACAATATAATACTTCGACAAGATTATTCAGCCAATCGGACCTTAGCCAATCGTTCCGGCAGTCAATCACACGAAGTTGAAGTGGCCAAGTGTCCGTACTTCCATTGACGCTTGAGCAGAAATTTAAAAAAAGAAAAAGTTTGAATTGGTGCAATTGGCGAAGTAGTGCTCCATTTGGTGCTCCATTTGAGCGATCATGGTCCCCCCATTACGCGAAAGATGAACTCAGCTATTGGTGACTTGCCATTTGGCTGCAACTATGCCCGTCGGTGTTCATGAGTTCTACCTGCCACCGCTGAAAATAACAAGGCCAGAATAGTGCTCCAGTAGAAGACTGCCCTAGTGATCAGTGCAGCACCATCTTGCTCCTCGAACACTATCGCTGCTCGTATGAAGAAGAAATGGTTGCATGGCCTCCACGTTTCCCCATTCTCTCTAATGCTAAAAACAACCTTAGTGACCGCGACCTAATTTTAGGAGATAAAGACGAAGTTTACACGAAAGATATTTCGAAAAGTGAGCCATTTTACCATTTCTTCATGTCCGGCATCACAAATATTCAATGTTCATTCTTGCTCGGTCGGCTTTGCAAGCAAATCAATAATGTCATTCATTCTTCATATGAGCTTTGCATGATAATGTGGTAGCGTTATCGATTGCAGCTTATTCATGAATATCGTCATTTATTACGTAAATCTTACCATTCTCTCACCTTATGGTTTAGGCTTCCAATTAAAATTGATCATGCAAAGTGAGGAGGATTGATTGGATTGAGCCAACATCAGGTGAGGGAGTATTTGAGCAAAGGGATGGTGTGACAACCAAGACTCGGGGCAATATGGAGAGATGGATTAAGATTGCCTTGGCAGTACATGGGTGAGTCTCATATCGCTTAGGGGGAGTTCTGGGCTAGTTTATAAAGGCTTGGGTCCTTTTAATCTATATAACGCGTTTCACGTACACTTCCGCTACTGAAAACAAAGCCGTGAGGGAGGATGGGCCGGTGGACTGTGCTTCCAAAGTGGACAATATTATGCCTTGGGAGAGGGATGGCCTTTTGCCCCTACATAACGCGTTTTAAAGTCGTGAGGACTCAGTATCCAAAGCGGATAATATTATACAGTGGGGCCTAGGTCGTTACAGACGGCCTCCATCAAGTAGAAAGATCTTTCCCATCTACTTAAGTGGGGATTTTGATGCCCTCCACTTCATGAAATGAAAGAAAAGGAAGCAGGAAAATCAAGACATGCTATTTTGGGCCATTATTGGGAAGAACTAGTGCATCCTTCGTAGAAAAAATGCGTTTACCGTAGATAATGGGGAAATGTTGGACCATTTCCAGCTTCGTCTATATAGGTCCCGAACTCAAAGCACTCCTATCATCCCCTACCACATTATCTGGTTAGAGAAATAGTTAGCAGATTTCTTCTTCTTCTTCTTCTTCTTCTTCTACTTTTTTTTTTTTTTAGCTGGTCATAAAACAAGTTTTCCATTCATTAAGTTCGGGCCAGCTACATAAAGTGGACGTGGGGGGTTTGAAACCTAGTTTTGGTGGAGGAATATTCCATCAACGTTCCTTGAGCACGTAATCTTATGGCTAGAGGCACTGAGGACTGAAGTGGATGTGGTCCCACATTTGCTTTTAGGCATTATGAAGCTACTTTACTTAGAAGAAAAAAATCACAAGTGTACTACAAATTTTTATATATATTTTGTCGTTTATGGGAAGAATATCCACTACACCTGTATGTCTCTTCTCGCTCCCTCGGTGGAGGGGTTAGGCAATATTGTAATATCATAGGTCTCATTTTAGGTGAGAGAAATCATGTAAAAAATTTCATAAGTCAATATTGAGTCTCAAATCGCCTTAATTTCATGTAATTACTCTTAAGATTGGACCCCTTGCCAAAACGAGAATCAGATTAATTGTACAATATGATGACCACTTATGAATATACTTGTTTATTAATCACTCAATATGGTCTCGCCCATCTCATAGAGGATTTGAGATGTCACAAACTTTAACATAAAGAATTGATATCCTTGTCAGTAATACTCCATATTGCTAGCCTAGAAGCCTGCTAGGAGTTACACATTTGGTTGAGTGTTTTTTGACCTAAAAATCGCTCCCCTCACTAATTGAATCTAGAATAGGCCTAGATCCAACCCTGAGCCACACCCCCCCCCCCCCGACCATTCACGACGATTTGACCCAATCTACTTCAGCCATGTTGTATAGAAGTACTTTGAATAACCACATAAGATAATGATCATTTGGGAATGAGTGTAAACTTATGAATTACTTAACAGGATCTCTTCTAATCGATGTGGAACTTGAAATGTCAAAGATGAATTATGGCTTTTTGGCAAAGGTCAAGGCATAGAGGAGAAATAAGGGAAAAAAAATAGAAAAGGCTAAAAAAAAAAATAAAGAGGTATCAACATGCATTTTCAAACTATTGAAACTAAATAGACGTGTTTTTCTTTGTAAAGGAGTAGATATTGGATGTGCATTTAAGCATAGTAAGGATCTAAGTAGATTAATTTACAACATGATTTTTTTTGTAAATAAGGAGAAATTTACCAAAAGAATCTTAAATCGTATGAATGTTTATTTAATTCTAAACTTTTCAATTTGGTTAATGTAATCCTTACCTTTTTAACGATTTTCCAATATAGTCATACTTGGTACGACTGATGATTGACATGGAAGAAATGAATTGAAATGACATCGTTTTGCTAATTCATGTTAATTCTCCTAATCTTTTCATTTTCGTTTTCTGTTCTTTTCTTTTCCACACCCATGTTCATTTTTTTTGCCGGTCACAGGCGTGGACTGCACGCCTTCACTGCCCACGGGCGAGGCGATCACTGAGAGATTTTTCCTGTAGCTCCTCTCTTGATGCAGAAGTCGCATGTCAAATTGCCATATAATCAACACAACTCCCGACCTAACCTTACTACCAACACGAGTCACCGCAGAAATGGGAAACACCAAAAATGGAGATTCTGAAAGAAAAAATCACTAGCGGAGCCTCTCAACCTCCGACTCCAATCGCGACTCCGATTCCCGTTGTTCCTGCTCATCCTCGGTTTGCGGCCCTTGCCTGTGGCTGTGGTGTGGAAAAGAAAATTTTAAAAAAAGAAAAAAAAGGAAAAAAAATCATAAAAACATTTTTAATAAAATTGCAAAGGGAAAATATCACAAATGGTCTCTATACTTTTACTTAATTTGCAATGTCATCCCTGAACTTTCGATCGACTCAATTTAATCCTTGAACTATTGATAAATGTCCGATTTAGTCTCTAAACTTTCAATTGGCTCAATTTGGTCTATGAACTATTGATAAATGTCTGATATACTCATTCGTTACTGTTTTTCCTCTTTTTTTGCTTCTTCTCTCTTCCCTCTGCCGGAGATGGCGGAGGGAAGCCGGCGTCGAGCGAGGGGCTCCCTCACAAATTTGGCGAGGAAGCCCCTCGCCCAGGAGCCCCTTGCCGATGTTGGGCGAGGGGCTCCCTCGCAAATCTGGCAAGGGAGCACCCCGGCGTCAAGCAAGGGCCTCCCTCGCAGATCTGGCGACTCGGCGTCAGGCAAGGGGCTCCCTCACAGATCTGGTGAGGGTGACCCTCGCCGAACGCCGGCTTCCCTCCGCCGGAGCCAGCAGAGGGAAGAGAGAAGAAGCAAAAAAAAAAAAAAAGAAGGAAAAACAATAACGAATGATTAGATCCGACATCTATCAATAGTTCATGGACCAAGTTGAGCAAATTAAAAGTTCAAGGACAAAATTGCACATTAAGTAAAAATATATGGACCATTTGTGACATTTTCCCAATTGCAAAATGGCGTTGTTTCTTCAATGTTAGTTGTTGGTCATCTGACCATGTCATGTACAACAGACTAATGTTGATTAGATTGTTATGTCAGCAATTTCCAATTTATATTGTCCAGATGGACGAGACTCAAAAATCGTTTAAAGGTTTAAAATTTCATTGACCAAATTGATCGTTTAGGACCAAATTAGTGTCCATATAATAGGACAAGGGCTTTTGCGTAATTTCCCCCGAAAAAAGATAAAACTAAAAGATGGAGGTCATTCATAATGTTAATTGCATATTGTTTGGCTATTGTGTTTTAATTGGCTTTATATGCAAGGAGTTCCTACGTTTATTAACTTAAGTTTTTGGGTTTGACATCTTAATGGCATCGAGTCAGATTCTACCTAAAAATATTTCGTCTACTTGGCTTTTTACGATTTCACATGAGATTCATGGTATTTTATATTCATTTAATCTCCTTTTACTTATTAACTTAAATTTTTAGTTGGGAATTTTTAGCATATAATAGTAATAACTCAAAGCCAATGGGTGGTGCTTAAAACAACTAGACCAATTAAAAGCAAGGGAATGTGTTTTGTCATTTTAATCCTTGAGAAGGAAAAATTATATCATCAATGGATTGACAATGATGGGTTAATGATGTTAGAAAAAGCACCACCTTTCTCTTAGGAGTTCTCCGGATCTCTCTCTACTCCTCCATATTTTTCTCTCTAGATAATTCAACTGCAATTGTTGACAAATGATCAGCAACTTGTAATAAAATAATAATAGGAAGAGTGTGGAAGGCGGTTCATTGACCGACTTTACACCCTATAAATAGGGGCTCTTACCTCTTGAGTGTGCGTGGGAAAAGTGGTGTGTAGTGCGTGCGTGAGGTGTGCGTGAGGCGTGCATCGTGTAAGTGTAGAGAGATAAAGAGTAAGTGGGTGTGTGTGCGGGAGTCTTGAGAGTGTGTTGAGCAGAGTGTGCTATGTATGCTTGCGAGTGTGAGATGAATTATGTAGAGTATCCAAGTATTGTATGTAGTGTGAGAAAATATTGTAATAGTTTGTGAATTATATTTGTATCACATTTTCGCAAGGTTCAACGAATGATTCGTGATTTCACTTCTAAATTTCTAATTTAAGGAATTTTTCTGAACTTGACAATGATTTTAACCCTAAAAAGGGTGTCTTTTTAAATTGATCGGTAGCACTTGATGGAACATTTTGCATTATAATTACAAAATAAAACATCGTAAACTGGGACAAAAATTTGGTAGCCAAAGACAACTGGGACTTCGGCCGGAAAAAAAAAAAAAAAAGGACAACCGGGACATTCCTTTTTATCCTTTCTAACTATTAAATGTTATAAAAGGTAATTTGTTTTACAAAAATAAATAATTTAAAATATACATATTTTAAAAATGATTATTTGAAATAATTAGTTAATTAAAAGTATGTTCATTACCTATAACAATTTACGTTTATATATTTTCTTAGACAATGAAAATTTTTTTCGTTCATTTATTTTTTTTTAGAAAAATATTATCAAGATTATCTTTTTGACTTGATAGTACAGTTACAAACAAATCCCTGTCGAGAGAGGTATTGCATCATATGGCAGTAATGTGTTTGGTCTGGATCGAGCGCCAAAGCAAGTGGACGGGGATAGCGCACTTGTCTAGAGCTTGCTTGCTGGATTTATGCTCGTGTCGATTGCTCTAAAAAAAGTAGCCTTCAGCGTCCGCCGCCACGACTGAAGATATCCAATAAGATGACTATGACGTAAATTTCTGTAGTTCTCTTTTAATTTCTTTAGAAGATAATACTATAAATTGTTTTGTGGGTATGATATTTGTTCAGGAGATTCTCTGAAGTTAAATTTCAGGTAGACCATGCGCGTGCTACAAAAGGGGAAAAAAAATCAACTCCAAAATTCATGTGACAATCTCTCTAGTGGCGTGCCCTAAAACAACGAACGACCGCATTGACGACCCGAACAGTGGGGTCGCATGGACCACTGCCGAATAGCCAATACAAGGGACAAGGAAATCAAACACTTTCCCCACGTGTTCAAGCCCCTCCTCGGTGCGTGTTTTCCGATTTCCGTTTTAGGATAGGTTGGTGTTTCTTGGCCATGCTTCTTGGTAAGTGTTCCGTCGGACGACTAGAGAGACTAGGACACTTCCTATCGTTCCGGCCCTCGTAAGGGAAAAAAAAAAAAAAAAAGTGATGTGCCCATGATTCCGGCGTCTGAAAATCTGATCCCGAAATCGATGCTCCTCAGATTATGAATGAACCGATGTTAGTCATTCATTTAGGAACTTTAGTTGTGAAGACAAGCTTAATTGAATTATCGTTTGTAGATCCTCATTCATAAAGCGCAATGAAATGCCTTCCCCTTGGCCGAATTAAAGTAATGTTTGATGAGATGAGTACTGGTGCGTTATCACCGGTTCGATTCCAATGTGTTTCGTTTGAACTAACGGAGAAGAGGGACAGGCGAACGATGAAAAGTAGCGACACAGGAGACCCTGTGGGACGCCAATGTCCAAGTGCTAGGGGCTTTCCGCGTGGGACCCCATCCCTCTTTCGTGCCAAGGAGTGAAACATGGCGCACTATAAATAGGAAGGCCAAAGCCAGCTTCTTTCCATCACAATACACGAGAGGTGAAACAGCAGACAAAGAGATCGACCTTGGGAAAGCAGAGAAGAAGATGAGAACAGGGGGGAGTAGCAACAAGATGGCCTTGATCGCTGCTTTTCTGGGCTTCGTCTTCTTGGAATACGGCTCTCTTCTCTGCATGGCTCGAGGCAATGTCCATCACTACGATTTCGTGGTAAGTGTGCTCGTGCCGACACAGACGGCGTCTGTGTCTCAAGGCTCTTTTGAGTTGCTCACGCATGCTTACATAACAAGAAATGCGTGGGACGATGAGGGTTTCTCTTCTGTTGTATGTTGCTGCTGCAGCTGAAGGAAACCAACTTCACGAGGTTGTGCACGACCAAGAGCATGCTGGTGGTGAACGAGAGCTGGCCCGGGCCGGTGATCCGGGTTCACAAGGGCGATACCGTCTTCGTCACCGTCCACAACAACGGCACCTACGGCGTCACCGTCCACTGGTTAAAAAAAAAACCCTCTCGCTCTCTCTCTCTCTCTCTCTCTCTCTCTCGCGGGGACATAATGTCCTACACGGTAAACTCGCGGCTAGTTATTACGCGATAATCAAATCGAAACAAAATGCGATAAAACGCTCCTCGGCGATAATATGCACGTTTGTTGTCTCTCGGACTTCATAATTGATTTGCAAAACACTCGAATCTTCATCCACAAAAGGAGGACATGTGTTGTAGAGCATAGTGCACTGATGCTCGAGTCCAAAAGCAGAAGGACCCCCTCCCATCTTACCCTCTTCTTTCGAGTTGGAGCCTCAATTTGGTGCTCTCTTTCTGCTTCGCTGAAAAAGACAGTTCTGCAGCACAGAGCCCTCATGTCCCATCCCTCCATAAATTCAAAAAATAATTACGATAGCTTTGACCTACCCAAAAAGGAAAAAAAAAAAATTACCCTAGCTTTCCTCTTACTTTTCCCTTCTTGTGGAAATAATTGTACTGCATGTCTGCTAGCCGAAGTCCATAAGATTCCCACAGCTTCATTACATGACCTAGGTCTTGCGTTATCTTGACCGCATCAAAAGCAGGGAAAAAGTCATCTGCACATGTTGCTCCCCACCACAATGTAAACATATAGCTAGTTGTGGCTATTTTTCTTTTGTTTCCTCCAATGGCTGCAATCCGCGTAAAGAATATATTCCCATGATCAAAGGGGACTAATCGTCAATCCTTCCCAGCAATATTCAACTGGTGGCCTCTAGTTCACACCTTTAGCGCTCTCGTCCACCCTACTAATTTATTCATTTGATAATGATAAATCAAAATCGACCTCTTCCCAAAAGTTCAATCGTCAATACTCCCTGACCTCGCGATTGATACATGCGAAATTGGCCATGACAAGTGTAACCACATCAAACGAGCGACAAGACACTACCGTGTAAAAGGTTAAATAATAAGAGAATGGGTTAATCAACTTGCAAGCATGAGATTGTGTGAGCAAGCGTGATGCTTGATGATGAAAGTACTTTTAATCTACAGGCACGGAGTCAAGCAGCCTAGGAACCCATGGCCGGATGGTCCCGAGAACATTACACAGTGCCCCATCCCCGCCGGTACGAGCTTCACTCAAGAACTTTCCTTTTCCGATGAAGAAGGGACGCTCTGGTGGCATGCCCATAGCGACTGGTCACGTGCCACGGTACATGGTGCCATCATCATATATCCGAAACCTGGAACCACCTACCCTTACCCCATGCCGTACAAGGAAGAGCTACTTGTTCTTGGTATGTTCATACTCTACTCCCATGAGAATGTCGCATGAGCCGCTGCTTCTTTTCCTTCTTTTCCGTCTTGACTACAAATGTTAGCGTTTGTTAATCTTGGATAGAATGACGACGGGGACTTGTATGCTTCTCTTTATGCTAGGCGAATGGTATAACGGAGATGTGATGGCCATAATCGATGAGGCACTTGAAACTGGTGGTGATCCGAACACATCGGATGCATTCGCCATCAATGGTCAACCGGGAGATCTATATGACTGCTCTAATGGTACTAATTAAATTTAATATGACTTTCCTCTGATTTTCTTGCAAAATTAAATATTTAGTTTTACTAAAGTATCGGTCGACAAGGTACTATATTCAATAGTTCCATTCCTTTGAAGTGTTGTTAGTTACGTATACACAGATTTACATTCATATCGGTTTTAACCTAGATAAAGTGAATTTTATTTTTAGAAATTTAATCAAACTCTCTTTCCTGTAGAAGGATAAATATTTCACAAGACTGATGAAGAATATGATAGAAATTATATAGCTACCCACCACACTAATATCTTTATTTATGGCCTATATATGTAATCGCCAAATTCAGAAACCATGCATATGTAAAAATTGTTTCATGCTTTTATATGACGACAAGAAATTCAGAGTCACTATTTTGGACGGCGATGTCAAGACAAAGCATGGATTTTTTGAAGCACTTCCATTTTCTGCTTGTTCTTATGCGGATAAAGGAAAATTTTTTTGGCTTCTCGCAGCATCAACGTACCGCCTATTGGTCAATTATGGGAAGACGTACCTTCTCCGCATTGTCAATGCGGTGATGAACGAAGAAATTTTCTTCGGCATCGCGAAACACAACCTTACGGTGGTTGGAATGGATGGAGGTTATGTAAAACCCATCAATACCGATTACATAATGATAACTCCCGGACAAACCATGGACGTTTTGGTCACGGCGAACCAATCTCCTAGCCACTACTACATTATGGGAAGCCCTTTCGCAGATACAGCTGCTCCATTCGACAACACTAGCACGACAGCGATCTTTCAGTATAGTGGCAACTACACTCCGCCGTCGACCCCGTACTCTCCATCTCTCCCAGCTTATGATGACAAGGATGCTGCAGGCAATTTCACGGTCCGTTTGAAGAGTTTAGCAAGCAAACAGCACCCCATTAGCGTCCCATTGATAATCACGGAGCGGATCTTCATGACAGTTTCCGTCAATCAAATATATTGCGCGAACGAGTCTTGTGCTGGTCCGGACGGAAATAGGCTGTCGGCCAGCTTGAACAACATCAGTTTCGTGACTCCCACGATTGACATTTTACAAGCATATTACAGGTAATGCACAAAAGACATTGTGATCTAGATTTCTAGTGATAAATCTCATTATATGATGGATGATATGACACGGTGCAAAATGAATCTCTAAATACAAATCACGTTGATCTAAAGTTGAGGACAAATCATGATGGACTAATGCCAATCGGACGATTCTTATTTTCCACAGGCATATCCGTGGAGTGTATAACTGTACTTTTCCGAGCATACCACCGTATTTTTTCAACTTCACCGGCGACGTGGGCAACAATACGCTATACCCTAGCCAAGGAACAAAAGCGAAGGTGATCAAATACGGGTCGGCTGTCGAAATAATTTTCCAAGGAACCAACATCGGCGCTGCGGAGAACCATCCGATGCATCTGCACGGTTACAGCTTCTACGTGGTGGGAATGGGCAATGGAAATTTCGACTACAAGACTAGTCCAAAGACATACAACTTGGTCGATCCACCCTTGGTCAACACGATCGGAGTTCCCAAGAACGGTTGGACGACAATCAGATTCGTCGCAGATAATCCAGGTACTTCACTTGTCAAGCTCACAAAATCAAAGAGTCATTATGCATCGTGTCTGACATAATTCAGTAGTAAAGCCTGTGCATGCTGGCTTCATTATGCTCATGATTGTGGTTTTTTTTCCCCTTTCAGGAGTATGGTTTATGCACTGTCACTTAGAACGACATGCTAGCTGGGGCATGGACACGGTCCTCATCGTCACGGACGGTCCGGCTAACACGAACAAAATGCGCGAGCCGCCCGCTTATATGCCTCCTTGTGCCAAGTCCTAAGGCAAAGAATGAATTTGCAGCTTACTTTTGAGCTTGACAAGCGTGCTTGTTCTTGATTTTGAATAAAAAGTCGACATGTCCAAAAGGATTGGGAGCTTGTGTAAGAAATGTTTTGGCTACAAAACTGCAGTATATGCAATATATCGAATTCTCTCTCTCTCTCTCTCTCTCTCTCTCTCTCTCTCTCAAGAAAGCAAGAAAGCACAAGGAAAGGAACTTTGAGTGAGAAGATGCCATATACCTCTCCGTGAAAAAGTAAAGAGATTATTTATGTCTAATTGTTTCTTTTTGATGATATATTTGCGAAATTTCTATGGCTTAACTTATCTTGATCTTCCACATACTAATAGATACTATCTAGATTTTCAAAGAATAAAGCAAAAGGAATATCAAAGCTTGATGTGATGTGATCGATACTAACCTGAATTTGTGATTACCATAATGAGATGAGATACATTAGTTTTTTTTTTTCCAAGTAGGTGCACTGACCACCATCTCCTAAAAAGATGGTCTTGGAAGTCCAACTTCACTAATCAAGAAGAAAATCCTACCTGATTCGAATGTTGATTTTTCATAGAGCACATAATAATGATTTTGGAAAGATGGCTCTCATATGCTTTGAGTTGACTTTCTTTTTTGGATTTTCTTATACTAAATGGTAAATAAATAAATAAATCACACAATTCGGGTTCAAGCATCGATATATATACTTTTAAATTTTAGTAAACAAATTCATTTTATTCATAAATGAGGATTTCTATTTCATGACTACTTATGTAAAAATAACAATTTGCAAGTACCCTTTGTCGGTCTTCTCGTTTTGTAATGAAATTGGTGTTGTTGTTGTTGTTTTTTTTTTTTTTTTTTTGGGCAGGAGGAACCAGCTTGCAACTGACATCCGCGTCGTAAACCCCCTGGTGACACTAGCGCATGACCCACTATCATGGCGTCACACTTAAAACATCTAGCGTCTCCACTGGATTTCGAACCCCTCACTTCTAAGCTAAGAATCAGCAGGGCCTTATCCAGCGGAGTCACTGCGGCCGATAGTATAATGAAATTGTTTTTTTTTTTTTGTGCTAGAGGAATCATTTTGGCTAACAGCCGCCACGTAAACCCCTAGGTGTCACTAGCGGGGGACCCACCACCCCGGTGCCACGCGTAAATCACCTAATAGTCCGCCAACCACCTTGCAACTTGCGTTGCAAAAGCTTCAAACTCCTGACCTTCCCTCAAAGGTCTGAAGCCTACCTAGCGAAGTCATCACGGCCAGTGGTGTAAATAAATCGTTTTTTTTATTTTTATGCTGGAGGAACCGCTTTAACCAACAGCCGCCACGTAAACCCCCAGGTGATGCTAGCCCAAGACCCATCACCAGGGCACTACGCTTAAATCGTCTAATAATCCGCCAGCCTTCCTGCAACTTGCGTTGCAGGGGCATCGAACTCTGGACCTTCTGTCACGCCCCGATCCTCAGGCACGCACACATCCGTCTCACTTGGTCGATTTTATAATGCGATATCCCAGGACAATATATCGCCGACCCTTTCATTTATTAAGCACATGCGGAAGCAGTTAAAATCCCCAGACAATAAAACGATGGGATAGAAAAGCAGGGCCATATTTTTCATATTGAAATTTATAACCAAACTTTTATACAAAACACAAATCAATTCACTTCACAAGAAATTCTCAAAAGAAGATAGACTCTCAGCCCATCCAGGCCATACTCAAGGCCCCTCTCGGATTATCTTCTTCTTCCAAAAATCCTTCTCTTTAAGTTTCACCTCCGAGTTCTCCTTCTTAAACTCCTCTTCGGCTCCTCGGCGGGGTCCGAAATGTTTTTCCCCAAATGGGATGAGACTACGTCTCGGCGAGTTCTACCCCACTAAGCCCGATTAGTAAACTATTATACTATAGGCTGCCTATACACGCATAAGGCAGAAGACGTACCTTGGCCTCATATCCCACCTGCAAGTCAGTACAATTCACAATAGACACTCAAGCAATCATATCACCGATCGAAGCATCGATCAAATCGACCTAGTCGATTTCATGCTAACAAGACCACTCACGGTCATTTCCATTCAATCAATCATTTCACAACAATCGGATCAATTCATTGGTCAATCGAACTAGTCGATTACATGTCAGACGGACCATTCTAGGTCAATACTCTCGGGCGTCAAGTTCGCCGAAGTGATTTATCCACTAGACAATTGCGTGCGTTCTTTAAGGCGCCGTTTTCGCCAGTGACCTCCTTAGTCACCGAACCACACATGCCTATAACCATGTACTCAAATAGACAACTGTGTGCGTTCTTTAAGGCACCGTTTTCGCCAGTGATATCCCAAATCACCGAACCACACATGCCTACCATGATCTGTTCAATAGACAATTGCGTGCGTTCTTTAAGGCGCCGTTTTCGCCAGTGATATCCCAAATCACCGAACCACACATGCCTACAACAATGTATTTAATAGACAAGTGTATGCGTTCTTTAAGGCGCCGTTTTCGCCAGTGATGACCTTAATCACCGAACCATACATGCCTATAACAATGTACTCAATAGACAAGTGTATGCGTTCTTTAAGGCGCCGTTTTCGCCAGTGATGACCTTAATCACCGAACCATACATGCCTATAACAATGAGTACTAGACCAATACGTGCGTTCTTTAAGGCGCCGTTTTCGCCAGTGATATCCCAATCACCGAACCACGTAGGTCCATACACTGTGTCTGATCAGTTCAATCCCAGAGTACTTCTAATCCGCTCTCATGATTCCATCCACTTTACAACTCGTCAAAGCATTATATATGCTAAACAAACATACTCGGCCATCTATCAATCAATCTCAATCATTTCCAAATCAATTTAGGGTAAATCCCTAAAACATTACAATTTATTCAATTCCATACAACGTAGAGCTCAAATAAATAAACGAACTGCACCACGACGATCAGCACGAGATTTCGGTCGTCGGCCATCAAAATCTTAATTTCCGAAAAATAATTAATTAATTAATTAATTAATTTCGAAAATTAATTAATAAATATTAAAAATTCAATTTAGCACAAACTAAAACTCAATTAAACAAACGGACTTCACCACGGTCATCAGTATAATTTTCCGGTCACTGGCCATCCTAGTTGAATTTTCCGAAAATAATTAATTAATTAATTAATTTCGAAAATTGATTAATATTAAAAATTCGATTTAGCTCAAATTAAAGCCCGATTAAATAAACGGACTTCACCACAGTCATCAGCATAATTTTCCGGTTCCAGACCATCTCCCTTGAATTTTCGGAAAATAAATAATTATTTAATTTAATTCCGAAAATTAATATTTAAATGCCAAAAATCTCACTTAGGCCCGAATCATCAAATTGAAGCTCAATTAGGGGTCCGAAAATTCCCGAGATGCTTCCAATAAATAGTAGACCACGTCTACTTGTTAATTGCACAATCAATTTATCTAAATCGCATCACAATTGACTAATAATTGCTAATTACTTCTAATCTAACAACCTAAACATAATTAATTAAAACTAAACCAACCTAAAGCATAATTAGCCAACTAATCCGAGATTAGTGAGATTACTCACCAAATCGCGCGCAACTCGGGTCAATCCGACGGCGGCGACGCGAGGAACGATTCTTCCCAAAGCGACTCGCGGATCCGGGGCCGGGAAACGGCCCAAAACGAGCCCGAACCAGCTGGAAACCCATTTCGTGGGTTGCTGGTTTGCTGCGAAACAGAGGAAAATAGGGATGGTTAGGGGCAGAGAAGGGTTCGGGGGAGCGGGCGGAACTCCGGGGAGGGCCGGTGGAGGTCCGGCGAGCTCAAACGGCGGCCGGAGGTGGTCGGATTGAGATGGACAGAGGCGGAGCAGCGGTGAGGTCGCACGGGGGAGGACGGCAGCGAACGGTGGACGCGGGGGCGTGCGCGGCGTGCACGGGCGGCGGTGCGGCGGCGGGACGGGCGTCCGGGAGGCGGTGCGGGCGGCGACGGCTCCGACGAGCTGCTTCTTCTTCTTCGGTTTGCTGGTTTCGGGTTGGTTCGCACAAAGAACAACGAAGAAGAAGAAGAAGGTCACGTGGGGGAGAAGAGAGAGGAGAGAGAAGAAGAGATAAGAGAGAGTAATTTTGACTAGTCAAAGAGGGAAGAGAAAGCAAAGTGGGACACGGCAAAAGGGGGAAAAGGAAAGAGAGAGTTGGCGTGGGGAGGGGAATCGCACGAAGGGGGGAAGGAAAGGAGAGGGGAGAGAGAAGGAAAATTAAAGTAAAACTTTATACAATTATTCTTACTTTATTTTCTTTTTCTCTTTCCCTTTTTATTTCCTTTCGGGCTTCAATTTTTCCTCCGATAATTTCTTTCTTGAAATTTCGGACTCGTCAATAAATTGACGAGCGATGAGACAGGATTCTAATTATCCAGTTAAATTAAAACCCGAAATCGGGATGTCACAACTCTTCCCCTCTTATAAAAATTTCGTCCTCGAAATTTAAACCTTTACCAATCCATAAACGAAAGGTGGGGGTATTGCTGTCTCATCGAGTCTCACTTTTCCACGCTGATCATTTGGTCTCGTGGTGTTGTCTAACCACTTTGACCAAGGAGATCATCTTTGTACACAAAATTTGCTCTTTCTGAACCAACAACTGAACTGAGCTTCTCACATAAGACATTCTGTCATCCACATCTGATCTCTTTTTCTCGACTCCCTAATAAATCTTCGAACCTCAATGATTCCAAATTTCTGACAATTCCGAGCAATCTTTACTCTGACACTGATCTGACAACTGCAAACACTAATTTATGAGCTGACTCTGGACTTGCGATTTTCTAATTTCTGATCTCATCTCAACCGATTGAAATCTTGTACACTCTGCTTTGCACTGATTAAAAAGAAACTATCTGACTGATCTGCTGAAACTGGGAACCTCTGGTCAAAATCTGATATAACTCGGGCACTGATTTTGGCAATTGCAATCACTGACTATTGTACTGTCTTTGGCCCGAAATCTTCTTCACTTTCTTTTTACCACTGAAATTCTGTACCTTCTACTATACACTGCTTAATAAAGAATTCTCTGAAAACTCTGCCAACTTATAATCTCTGATCTAGATTCGAGATATAATTCATCCTCGACACTCCATGTCGGTGAACTATCCGAGACACACACACACTTCGATATACCCACTCTGTGATAAGATAGGATCTTCAATTTCTGAAATCGAACTTAGATTTGTGGTTAATTTCACTCCGACACGCTTTTAGTGTGACCTAGGCTACTGGGTAGTGTTCAGAGCTTTTTAGGACAAATGACCCGTGGTCGATTTTCTTCGAGCCACAATGAACCCACTTGACACATTGGCGACTCTCGATTGTCGTGAAAATCTCAAAGATTCAAATACGGACACAGGGTACCAAACCGACAGTAAAGTCAAATTAGTGCCAGTCGACGAGAGTTTTCCAATTTAGTGGGGTCACCCACGATTGGTCACTCATTTCAGTCGAACCGACCTATCTCTGACCTTAATTCGATTTTTAACTGTGCCATAATGATCTCTAAAGATGAGCACGGTCGAGAAGTCGATTCCTGGTCGAATTCTTAGTCTATCTGCCTTAAAGTCCTTAGTAACTCACCCAGCTAGTCTAGTTATCTCATGAGTGGCCAACTTAGAGAAAAACACTGTAATCGCGTCGATGAAATGCCCAATTTATCTAATCAAAATCAGAGCCCGAAATCTGGATGTTACACACTCAAAACAAGATCTATTCGTACTGTATCAAAGTGGATCGACTCCATCTATCAATCGACCACTATACCCATAGGGAATCGTAATCCACTGAAACCTTAGTAAGCCATATATTTCCATTTCCACTTGGGACTCTCAAGTGACGGTAAAAATTCTCCCGGTTCGCATTACTGAACTTCCACTTACTGACACCTCTGACACTTGCAACCTGCTTGGCGATATCTACCTTCATATCGGTCTACCAATTTAGTAGACGTCGATTCTGACTTACTTGCCCCATCTGGTCAAAACTGCAATAATGTAGTGAACTTCTGACACGATCTTTTCCCTGAGTGCTACACTGTCAAGTGCACTCAATTCCTCATGGAACCCGAACGTTCCATCCTCAAAAGTTTCAAAGTTAGATTCTTTCTTGCCAGTATCCTCTTATAAGATCTTCTAAATATCTCTTTCTGTCCACTAGGCGCCGATTTTAACTTGAACACTTGGTTCAATTTTGAGGGCGGCTATAAAATTTAAAAGGTAGCATGCCTCAAATTTGAAAACCAAATTTCGAACTCTTTTTAAGTAAAGTTTATACTTTAGCCAGCCTATGTATAATCGAAGACTCTCGGCTCAACACATGAATTACTTCTTTCATTCTCCCAAGATAATACCAGATAACATCACTATAGTTCTGCCCAAAACTCTGATTCACCACACTGTTTCATGTTCAACTTGTTAGGTCTCAACTGGCGGGACGGTTATACAACAATCTTCTCATGTTGTATCAATACATACCCAGTCGCTGGCAAGACACATCACTAAAGGTTTCATGCTTTCCAGAGCCAAATGAAAAGTTTAGCACAAGTACGATAGCCAGATCTTACTTAAACTTTGGAAATTATCCTCGTACTTGTCTATGCCAATGAATTTCTCTTCTTCCTCAAGAGGTCAACCTCACAATGATGCTGATGCTGAAAATTCTTTCACAACCCTTCTATAGTAATCTGTCCAATCCCCACGGCTTCTGATCTCTAAAATTGATGTCGGTCTCGGTCCATTAACAACTGATTCGATTTTGGCTGGGTCCATGAAGATTCCTTTGCCTGTAACCACACGATCATTCTTAGGGGCATCTCGTGATTCTCAACACTTAATGAACACCCTATAATGTCGCTACACCACACGATCACTGTTGATCTAGATATTCTTTGAACACTCAATTTGTCAAATCTATGACAGCGGCTGGAGCATTCGTCAAATCAAATGGCTTTACATTATTCTCACAAGGACAAAATCAAGTGCGAAATACCGTCTTCAGTATAACCTCATTCCTGGTTCTTAACTGACAATAATCTTTCCTCAAGTCGATCCTTGAAGACATCAACACTTTTTATAATAAGTCGCCCAATTAGTCGATCTTTGACAATAAACACTTATCCTTGATTGTCACTTGATTGGGTTGACTATAGTTGATGCGTAATTGCAACGAACCATCTTTCTTTCTCTTTTCACAAAACTGATGATCCCTAAAGTGATGCACTGATATGCATGAATTCCTCATTCATCAATCCTCACATCTGCACCTTCGGTTCTATCAATGCAAACAACAACAACCGGTAAGGACTTTTGGAGAATGGTTCTGTTCCAGATGTTAACACGATCGTAATTCTCTCTTTCTCTGGCAACGGTTTGACCATTTTTTTTGGCAACACTTCCAAGAATTCTTGGACTACTGAGGAGTTCTCAATTTTTAATTCTTCAATCTGTCTTATCTAAGATCATTGCACACTAATCTCGATAATTCCTGTCTGACAACTAGGTTACCTCAAGTGACGAGATCAAAGAAGTCAAGGGCCCTTCTCAACTCTCAGTAAAACTTGGTACTTCTACATGCGCTTGGAATAAGCTAGGTTACTCTATCATAACAATTCATCACCATTAAATGCTCAAGAACCAATTCTTTCTACACTTGACGAATAAGTTATACACCAACAGCCAATCAAGTATAACTCTAGTCAATGGTTCTTTTCCTACAGCCTTAACAATCAACTGAAATTCCACACTTGCAATCCCAACATTCTCTGGCACTATTCTGATAAAATCACATCAAAATATTCTTTCATTGAATAAGGCATAGTCGGTTCCGTTCCTGTTCCTTTTTCCATCTTGCTGGCGTTCTAACGGTAGTAACAGTGTTGGGGTTTCTTCTTAAACCCCAATCGATAGTCCCTTACTTGATGGCCACGCCGGTCATCATCACAACAGGTTCTAGTCCCAAAGCGACTCGCGGATCCGGGGCCGGGAAACGGCCCAAAACGAGCCCGAACCAGCTGGAAACCCATTTCGTGGGTTGCTGGTTTGCTGCGAAACAGAGGAAAATAGGGATGGTTAGGGGCAGAGAAGGGTTCGGGGGAGCGGGCGGAACTCCGGGGAGGGCCGGTGGAGGTCCGGCGAGCTCAAACGGCGGCCGGAGGTGGTCGGATTGAGATGGACAGAGGCGGAGCAGCGGTGAGGTCGCACGGGGAGGACGGCAGCGAACGGTGGACGCGGGGGCGTGCGCGGCGTGCACGGGCGGCGGTGCGGCGGCGGGACGGGCGTCCGGGAGGCGGTGCGGGCGGCGACGGCTCCGACGAGCTGCTTCTTCTTCTTCGGTTTGCTGGTTTCGGGTTGGTTCGCACAAAGAACAACGAAGAAGAAGAAGAAGGTCACGTGGGGGAGAAGAGAGAGGAGAGAGAAGAAGAGATAAGAGAGAGTAATTTTGACTAGTCAAAGAGGGAAGAGAAAGCAAAGTGGGACACGGCAAAAGGGGGAAAAGGAAAGAGAGAGTTGGCGTGGGGAGGGGAATCGCACGAAGGGGGAAGGAAAGGAGAGGGGAGAGAGAAGGAAAATTAAAGTAAAACTTTATACAATTATTCTTACTTTATTTTCTTTTTCTCTTTCCCTTTTTATTTCCTTTCGGGCTTCAATTTTTCCTCCGATAATTTCTTTCTTGAAATTTCGGACTCGTCAATAAATTGACGAGCGATGAGACAGGATTCTAATTATCCAGTTAAATTAAAACCCGAAAATCGGGATGTCACACCTTCCGTTTGGAGGTCTGGAGCCTACCCAGCGGAGCCACCACGGCCAGTGATAAATAAATCGTTGTTGATCTTCTCTTTCTTGGATGATCAAATGGATCATAGCTTCTTCAAAACCTTGGTGAAGTCCTATCATAGAACCTAGTGAACGGTTCTTTTCCAAAGGTCCTATCAATGCGGCTTGAGCCGCCCAATGCGGCTTTTACCTAATATTCGTACTCATGGGACCATGAATCACGAATCTACATTGCACATTCACCCTGTCTTTTATAATGGAATTTAGCTTATAAAAAGCAGACAACAAAAAGTCGGATGCCCTAATTAATGTAAAATGGAATATCCCCAGTTGGTGAAAGTACTATATTGTCGTGTCGCTAGTTATCTTCTAGCACTGATCTAGTCGATAGTGACGTGAATTATTGCTTCATTTTCACGTGGGCGTCTCGTGGGCGTCTAATGTCTTGCCCATTCCCTAATAATGTTTAATAACGCCTTGCGTGTATTATCTCCTAATCACTAATCATCATTATATAGGCTTTTGAGTAATTGTTGATCTGAGTGGTACGCTAATCAATCCTTCCACAAAGGAGATGTCATAACCACAGAATGCTATTGTTCTATGCAAGAAATACATGCTTCTTCTTTTTTCCCCGTGTTGGTAAAATTTAATAAGTACCAATAAATGATAAAAATTGTTAATATAAAAAGACCGGTGACATTTAAAAAAAAAAAAATTACTTGTTGGTAACTTACTGATATTTTATGAAATTACGAACTTCTTTAGTAGTTTGCAAATCATAAACTTTTGTACTCGCTTACCTATTTTTATTCCTACAGAGAAGGCATTCGGTCAACGAGGAAAAGAAAATGAAATAGAATATATTTCAAAGCATGCACAGGAGGAAACAAAATATGCTTTCTTTCATCGACGGTTTACACCCTTTCACTATAAATGGACTCGATACAGAACACACGAGAGAGAGAGAGAGAGAGAGAGAGAGAGAGAGAGAGAGAGAGAGAGAGAGAGATAAGGAGCTCTCGGCCAAGCCTTGGCCAAGACGTCCTTCTTGCGGCCCGCCGCCGTGCCTTGCACTGACGTGAGCCAAGCCTTGCTGTCCTTGCTCAGCCGCAGCACTCGATGACACCTGCTCGCCGTCCATCGTTGCCATCGACACCGAGTTGCTGCCGCTCAAGCCAAGCCACGATGAGGAGCTGTTGTCTCCATCTGCTCCCATGCTGCCAAGCCCGACGTGAGCGACGACCAGTGCCACTCGTGCCGCAAACCTGTTGCTGCACTGACCAGGGACGATACGCTTGACGACGTTGACCGCTCCCTGCTGTTCAAGCCCAACGCCAAGCTACTGCCCCATCCCGCGTAGGCTCAAGCCAACGTCGACGATTTTGCTGTGCTCCGAAGTCATCGAGCGCCACCCACTGCACCTGAGCTTCGGTCCTACACCTCTTGCGGCGTTGACCAGCGAAGAATAGTGACTTTGTGTGAACTCCAGCAACGTCCAGCGAATCCAGAAGTGTCCTTGCATTGAAGTCTTAGTGGGTTCCCAATCATTCCCAAGCCCAGCAGGTCAAGCGTTGGTCCAGTCCGCGTTTATTCTTTTCTGCATATTTACTGATATTCATCAAGCGGGCGACACATCTTTGAGCGTGGACTTCATGAAGGAGAGGCACACCATCGTGGAGTCCACCCAGTCGTTGTCACTACCGCGAGCGGCACCTCCCTTGGCGGCCGCCTCGTGAGTTTTGCCGACCACCAACTTTTAATCACCGGTTACTCACCAAGCACCCATGAAGTCTCGGTAATACCTCATTTGTTGATCCGCAAGCCTTGACGTCGCCGAGAAGCACCATTGGCCACCGACAGCTCGAGCCGAGAAGTCCACACCAACATGAGCAGTTGCTGCTATGAGTCGCTCACCACCCCCGTTCACCCGTGAGGAGCCGGTTGCGATCCGGTCCGATAGCACTTGGTCCAAATTTGGAAAGAATATCCTCAAATTAGGTAAAATGCTCATCTTTAGCATATTTGGATATTTGATTGCCTAATATATGTCTATTTATATCTAGTGTTTATATCCATGAGTGATAGACATAATTTTCAATTAGGATTTATTGCCTAATCCGCAACCGCACGGATTTTTTATTCCATCTATAAGGCTTTAGATGAAATAATTAATCACACGAGAATAAAATTGATATCTTGATCTTTAAGGCTTAAGATCAATTTATCGATTTTATTAGCGAAATAATCAAGGTTCGATTAAATATTGTTTCCAGATTTGAGCGATGCATATTATCCTTGGTGATCATGAATGATTTGGTGCTTGTCCTTTAATTGTTTTATTTATCCCAAAAATGCAAAAAAAAAAAAATGCATTGGCATATCATGTATAATTAGGGCATCCTTTGTACATCATTGCAACATTAGGATAAAATTGCATATTTGATTTCAAGTTTAGATTGATTTAGATAGACTGCATCTTAATTTAGAGATTGCTAAGTTAAGATAATATCTTAGTTTAAATTAGGGTTTAGCCTGACCTAATCCTTAATATAAGTTGGATAGAATCTTAATTTAGCCAGATAATTTTCACTTTTTTCTAATTTCGAATTTCATAAAAAATACAAAAAAATGTCTTAAGATAAATTAATTCCATTCTCTGGGATAGATTGCACATTTACTAAGAAAACACAAAAAATATTACGTGCATGTCATTTAGAATTAGATTCATGAAATGCATGTCATTTAGTGATTGTTGCTAGGTCAATTTGATTAGAAATTACTTGTCATTAGAATTAGGTCATTAAGTTATATTGCATTGTATAAAGCATGATTCTCATTAATAAAGTGAAAAAGAAAAAAAGAAATTGTATGTTAAATAGAAATCATATCTAGAGTTGTTGATGTGAATTCTTATTTAACAACACAGATGCTTTTATTGCTCTGAGGTTAGTTTTGCAATTTAGTCACTATTTTTTCTTGGATGTTAAATTAGTGGTTTACGCGCTTGTATGATCGTCTCACATGTTAGTGAAATAGATTTAAAATAAATCCAAACTGCCTGCAAAAATATTTTTGAAAATAAAAAAAAATGATACCGAAAGGGTATTAGAGAAATCTAGTGTAACCAAGTCCCCGTACCCTTTGTCTCTAGTTCGTAGGAGTAAAATAATTCTCTCATTATTTCACTTAAGTGTCTAATCGACCTACTATAAACTAATTAATGGCGACTCCTGATTAAAAATCAATTGCATGTTAAGAATTTGAACTTAAGTCGCAAATTGGTATGAGCTTGGGATAACCGAGTTAAGTCTAAACTTAACAATCCATTGGTATGGGCTTGGGAGAGCTCAAGTTAAGTCTAGACCTCACAATCCATTAGCCAAACTCTAGGTGGTTCACACCCGAAATTTAGGTCGCAACATTTGTAATTTGATGATATTATAGATTTTGTAATTTGATGATATTTAGCTTTAGCGTGGAGTCTAAGGAGATAATCTACTGTGATGATATTCATGTATAAGATTAATGATGTCCACATTGCTGCTCTAATGATATCCATGCAATAATATTGATGATATCTATCGAGTAACCGTTTTAAGTTCCAGCCATGATACTCAACAAACGATAGATAGAGCCTGAATATAATCAAGATTGATATAATCTTCTCTTTTTATTGGTTCCTAAAGCAAACATTTTAATGCATTTATCAAATTCAAAATAAACAATGGAAGATTTTGTCAACTTCAAAAATATTACGAGGTTTTCTCAACACAATTGCTGTGTCAAAACTCTAAGTGGAACCTAATAGAGAATAAACATAAAACAAAGAACACCAAAAAAATAAATGATATACATAACAACAAAGTAAACAGTGAAAATATTTTATTGCGGATTGATGGTTTTATATGAGATGGGCTTAAGGCCCGTCCGCCCAAGTTGGGCCCAAAAAGCCCGACCCACGGGAATAGGGCCCGTAGATGGGGGAAGGTATAAAAGGGAGGAGAGAGAGAGAGATGACACCTCTTGGATAATCAATGTACGTCTTCTCCTCTCCTGCGCGCTCTCTCTCTCCAAAGAAAAACGGTAAAGCATACGGCGCTTTTTTTCTTCCCTTCAAAGGCAATTTTGCTTAATAGGATCAAACAGGGCCAAGTTTCTCTTCCTCTATCGGCGTCGGTGTCTAATCTGTGGCTAACAAGGTACGCTCGAATCCGTGGTGTGCTTCACGATCGGTGATACGTGATTTTTCCAGGCTTCGTCTTCCGCATTGATTTAGGGGTTTGATTTAGTGTCGAATCCGATTTTTCGGGGATCCGTTATTCCCAACATTAGTATCAGAGCCCTAGTTCACGTTTTCACAACCTGTTTCATGTTTTTTGAATGATTTTTTCGTGAAAGTACTTCGGCCGTACGGATTGGGGCGAGAAATCCTGACACCCGAGCATTGTTCGTCCTTTTTTCTGAGTTTTCATAAGTCGAAATCAATTTCTGAAGACACTGGGTGAAAAAGGTCGTCGAGACAAGTCCGGCGACATGTCGTGCACCACCGGGCGACACCGCATGCGCCCACACGTGCGGCCAGAAGGCATTGTGCGTGAGCGCGACGCACCCGAAGCGCTGGCATCGGCCAGTGCGTGCGCCACATCTGCCGATCGGTGAACCGGCACATGCGCGCTGCCGGCGGCAAACCGGCACGCGCCGATCGGCGAACCGATGCGTGCTGACGTCACCCAACGGTCAGTAACCGCTGGGATGACGTCATCGATAACGTCAGCGATGACGTCGGTTGGCCGGGCGACGACCCGCCCTGACCCGCGGACGCCTGACACGCGCGCGGCACGTGCCAGATGACGTCTGCATGACGTCAGCCCGCGCACACGCGCGACACGTGCGGTCGGTCCGTTTGACCCAATCCGATCGGTCCGATCGGTCTGACCGGTCCAACGACCGACAACTGTTGACCACCGTTGACCGTTGACCGTTGACCACCAAAAAAAAGGGAGGAAAAGAATATGTTTCTTTTTCAATTAAGTCTATGTGGATTATTTGTAATCCCTTATTTGTTCTGCATTTGTTGCAGGAACAGTTCTGCATTTGTTACACGAACAATGCCTCCCATGAAGTTGCGCACACCTATTCGCCCAGTTACCAATGAACAAAAGGATAGGCTATCTAAGTTGATAGCTGAGCTGACTGATCATCGATGGGAGAGTGAAGACTTAATTGATCATGTCATTGAGGTCAATGGGAAGATTCAACAGGTCATATGGAATGGTTGTCCTATGCCACAATCAGAGATGGTGCGATTTTTCATAAACACTCTTCCACCTGAATGGCAAGATGTGTTGAATCGCATATGGGATGTCAACGGAGCTGCTTCATATAAGAAAATTGTGATGGATTTTGTAAATGAATATTACTGCATTGTTACAAGGGAAAATATCAAGAAATTGAACAAAAGAGGATCTTTCCCAGTTCGTGTGCTGACTTAGTGTTAGTTGTATTGGCTGAACTTAATTAAGTGTGCTTTGTGGACATCTTAATGTAATGTTTACTACCTGATTGTTGTTGATGTAGCATCTGATATGTTATTAGTAATAGATGAAAGCATTATTGTTTTATTGTATGTCAATTATCTCGTTACTTTACATTAATCTTTGGTTGCTATGGGTAATTAGCTGTGGGTAGTTTTAGAAGTTTTTGTAGCTTCATAGAATTGATTTTGCATGTGACAATCATATTAATGATAGTTTTAAGTTAGGATTTTTGAAGGATGATTGGAAACGTAGTGACATTTTGATTCTGAAGCCTTACTTGAAATTATTTATTAATATGATGGGTCTATGTAAAAAGAGATACATAAATGATAGGCATTAATAATTCGTGCATATGTCTAATGTGTTCAAATTAATGGCTTCAGCCACAAAAAGCATAGTTGCCAAGCTGAACAAAGGTGAAAAGCTCAATGGTGACAACTATGAAATTTGGCACATGAAAGTCCAATATGTGCTGGAAAAGCAAGAAGCACTAGAAGCTCTTGACCATATTATGGAAGATCTTGAGGATACCGTGCGCCACCTTGAGCTAGTAGAGGACCGCCTAATGGCATTTGAGTCGAAAGTAGACATTTACAATGCTGGTTCTAGCTCAAAAAGGGCTTTGAGCTCTAACCGCAAGCGTATTGATTCGTTCAATATGTGGGATTGCAAAGGATCAAGTCACTGTTGCAAGAAATCAAAAGTTAACCAACACAAGAGAGGAAAACGTCCTCAAGTGAAAAAAATGTCAAGGGTGAAGTGTTACAATTGTGACAAGAATGGTCACTATGCTCGTAATTGTCGTGAGCCAAAAAAGGTAAACACCCCTTGTACTTTTCAGAACTTTACTTTTGTGTCGAGTTCTGTATTCTTGACTGAGTCTAATCATTTGTGGACTGTAAATTCAGGAGCGACAGACCATGTAGCGAAGGATAGAGGATCCTTCGTTGAATTCCGACGAGTACCAACTAGAACTAAGTGGGTCTATGTGGGAAACAACTCCCGAGCTGAAGTGAAAGGAATTGGCACATGCCAACTGAATATGCGTGGTGGACGCACTTTATTCCTACATGATGTATTGTATGCTCCGAAGATTCGTCGGAATTTAGTATCTGTTTTAATGTTGGTTAGACTAGGTTTTAATATGAACTTCCATAATAGAGGTGTAGATTTTTATTTGGATACAAACTACTATGGTTGTGGTTATTTTCTGGATGGTTTCATTATATTAGATATTGAGTATGTTAATGCAAATGTTTGTTATTCCCTTATTACGTCTCCTAATTCATATGATAATGATGTGAATGTGTGGCATGCTAGACTTGGTCACATCGGCCAACAACGTATGAATAGACTAGCCAAAGAGGGCTTGTTGGGCAACATTGAAAAAGTCGATTTGCCCATATGTAAGCATTGCCTAGAAGGGAAAACGACAAGGAAACCATTTGGGAAAGGTAAAAGAGCTGAATTTCCTCTGCATTTAATCCATTCTTATGTCTGTGGTCCAATAAATGTGAGAGGAAGGCATGGGGCTGTTTATTTCATCATATTTATTGATGATTATACTCGATTCGGATATGTCTATTTGATTTCTCATAAATCTAAAGCAATAAGTTGTTTCAAAAGGTTTATGAACTTGGTAGAGAATCAATTAGACAAGAAAATAAAAACATTGAGATCCGATCGAGGTCGAGAATATTTATCTGATGAGTTCAGAAAATTATGTGATGAAAAAGAAATAGAAAGACAGTTGTCTATTCCGTATACTCCTCAACAAAATGGTGTTGCGGAGAGAAGAAACAGAACCCTACTGAAAATGGTTAGGTCCATGATGGCGCATGCTAACTTACCTATCACCTTTTGGAGTGATGCATTATTAATTCCTGCCTATATACTTAACCGGGTGCCTTCCAAATCAGTTACTTCCACTCCATATGAGTTATGGACGGGTAGAAAACCGGACTTAAGTTTTCTTAAGCCATGGGGTTGTGCTGCCTATACACATGAGTCCTCTCATAAGTTTGGGAAATTGGGTCCTAGAGGAAATAAGAATATTTTCATAAGATACTCCGAACACTCGAAAGGATATGTGTTCATAGGTAAGTAGGAAAGTGAAAGTATAACTGAATTTGAATCACGAGATGTCACATTCTTAGAGGATGAATTTCCTAAGAAGGGCGAAATAGGTGAAGATTATTCCTTATTTGAAACCTTGGATCAAGATAATGATCTTAATGGTGTTCGTCCAAGTGGGAGTAATATGAGAAGTGATGAATTGAATTCAAGTCATTCTCAATTACAACCACATGATGAGACGACATCATTATTACCTAATCCAAGTGGGAGTATGATGGGGACTAATGTGCAAAGTGTACAATCTCCCATACGGCGAATAAGTCGTCAAAGTATTTCCTGTTGACGTTTTGACATTGAAGGGGAAACTTTTATAGTTGCTTCACAAGATGAGGATGAGCCAAGAAATATTAATGAGGTTATGCATTGCCCTAGTAAGGAAAAATGGATTCATGCAATGGAAGAGGAAATGGAGTCAATGAAATCAAACTAAGTCTGGGAACTGGTTGATCTTCCAAAAGGACGCAGAGCTATTGGGAACAAGTGGGTTCTCAAAATAAAGCGAAAGGTCAATGGCTCGATAGAAAGGCATAAGGCTCGCCTTGTGGCGAAGGGGTATAATCAACAGGAAGGAATTGATTATGAAGATACGTTTTCTCCTGTAGTGAGATTTACCTCGATTCGCATTATTCTGGCAATAGTGGCAAGTTTGGATCTTGAATTACATCAAATGGATGTAAAGACTGCTTTCCTCAATGGAGAATTAGAGGAAGAAATATATATGGAACAACCTGCTGGTTTCATAGTGAAAGGCCAAGAAGAAAAAGTATGTCGACTTTTGAGGTCGATATATGGTCTTAAGCAGTCATCAAGACAATGGTATATACGTTTTCATAATGCCATGATGGCATATGATTTTACGATGATTGATGAGGATCATTGTGTATATATCAAAAGATCCAAGGATCAATTTGTGATCATATCATTATATGTTGATGATATACTTATTACGGGAAGCAATATGGACTTCGTTAAGACTGTCAAGAGTTGGTTGTCTTCTAACTTTGAGATGAATGATATGGGTGAGGCTGCATACATTATTGGAGTTAAGATTTCAAGAGATCGTTCGAAGAGATCGTTGTCTCTTTCGTAAGAAACATATATAAATAAGGTTCTTGAACGATTTCATATGCAAGATTGTAAACCCATAAACACTCCTATTGCAAAAGGTGAAGGATTGAGCCATAGACTATGTCCAGGGACTCCACAAGAGAAGGAACAAATGAAACATGTTCCTTATGCTAGTGCTGTTGGGAGCTTGATGTATGCTATAATGTGTACAAGACCCGACATATGTTTTGCAGTTGGAATGGTAAGTAGATACCAATCCAATCTAGGTCCAGCATATTGGAAGGCCATTAAGAGAATATTGAGGTATCGAAGGGAATTACTGATTACAAGTTGAATTACCAAGGAAAGGATCTACAACTTGAAGGCTATTCAGATGCTGATTGGGGAGGAGATTTGGATGAAAGGAAATCTACCTCATGATTTGTTTTCTTACTGAGCAATGGCGCCATATCATGGAGTAGTAAGAAGCAAACGTGTATAGCCTTATCCACGATGGAAGCTAAATTCGTGGCATTATCATCAGCAGTACAAGAAAGAGTTTGGCTTAAGAGATTTTTGGATCATTTAGGTGTTATTGAGAAAGCTGCAAATCAATTATTGGTTAACTGTGATAGCCAAGCAGCTATAGCGTACACCAAAGATCCAAAGTATCATGGCAAGACCAAACATATAGATACCAAGTATAACTTTGTAAAAGATATGGTTGCACGAAAGGATGTGAACTTACAGTACATATCTACACATAGAATGGTAGCAGATCCTATGACAAAGCCAATACCTAGAGATGTGTTTTGTGGTCATGTAAAATCTCTAGGATTGCGTAGAGTCTGATTTACTGAATTATAATTTCCCTGAGTTATTCACATTTATGAATTTTGTTTTTCATTGATTAATGCCTATGAATCTATTTATGATCTTTATGCATCTTAATGCTCAGTGCATTATTTTAAGTTGAGGAAGTATGTCGGACAGATAAAAGATTAACCCACTCACACGGGTAATTGCCTCTATTTTCTATGTGATAAATAGAAATGAGACTGTTTTTAAGCTTATTATCTAGGTGATAATCGAGAGCTCAAGCTTAAAATATGCATGTCGCCTTAACTAAGTGTTAAGATGAGGACATAATACTTGCGATGTCCGAAAGTAAAATACCCCACATATTTTACTTTATCTGTCTAAGATGCCAGATGTGAGTTCTGATGAATTTTGTAAATGGGTAAATACACGAACTCAAGTTAGACATTGGGTATGTCTGAACTATCATATGTACGGTATTGAAAGGTGTAGACATACGCTCCATGGGAAAGGAGTTAATACCGTAATACATATTTCATACTACGTATGCATGAGACAACCAATAAGAGTGGCAAAAAAGTTTGATCTCAACTTTTATGACGTGTGAGACTCTTGAGGAAAAGAGTTCCTCAATTTTTAGTTCCCTCATGACTCTTACTTATTCTCAAGATTTCTATTTAGTGTTTGCTATCTTAGGGTGTTGCCAATGATCATGAGTTGATTCGATCTAATGGGGCATTTCTAGAAAAGCAAGCTAGACTGAAACTAAGAGTTTGAAAGAAAGAGGAAAATCGATTTTGGAGAATCACATTGTAGTTTTGTATTCACTGGTTGATCAATTATGACTGTCTTTGGGGTAATCATAGTTGTGAATGCAATATATTTATCATTGTTTAAAAGAGATCAAGAGAGATATAAATGTGATTAATCGATCTAGGGTACTGCATACTGAATCTACTCAGAGTGAGACGCACATTACGAGCTGCTATATATTCCTAATAGGTGTATAGCAACGAGCTCTCAAAGTATGCTGGTTGCACGGATTATTCACCGGTATGAATGTTGAAAAGAGGTAAAGAGAATCCTATTCGGCCCACCATGTGCGAGCGGGAGATGATGGTTTTATATGAGATGGGCTTAAGGCCCGTCCGTCCAAGTTGGGCCCAAAAAGCCCGATCCACGGGAATAGGGCCCGTGGATGGGGAAAGGTATAAAAGGGAGGAGAGAGAGAGAGATGACACCTCTTGGATAATCAATGTACGTCTTCTCCTCTCCCGCACGCTCTCTCTCTCTCCAAAGAAAAACAGTAAAGCATACGGCGCGTTTTTTCTTCCATTCAAAGGCGATTTTGCTTAATCGGATCGAACAGGGCCAAGTTTCTCTTACTCTATCGGCGTCGATGTCTAATCTGTGGCTAACAAGGTACGCTCGAATCCGTGGTGTGCTTTACGATCGATGATACGTGATTTTCCCGGGCTTCGTCTTCCGCATTGATTTAGGGGTTTGATTTAGTGTCGAATCCGGTTTTTCGGGGATCCGTTATTCCCAACATGAATGAACAAGATATTGAAGAATTGTCCGTATGTAATCATAACCATCGACATGGGCGCTTTCCAAACCAACCCATTATTTCCATCTATTCACGCTCAATCCTATGTCTTCCTCGTCGATCCTCAATTAATTAACCTTTGAACACACTTTCCTGACTTCACCAGACGTTTCGGTGAGCACGCCAATCCGACCCATTTTCACCATTGACTCTCCAAAGTCCTTGAAGAAAGTAGATCCACCGGTCTTGATTTGGAAGTCAAGGTATGCCTTGGTTTGGCTGTCGTCAAGAAGTGCGGCGTCCGAAGTAAAGAGGCCTCTTCTCTTTGCGATGAGATCGAAGTACTTGATGTCGAACGTCCTCACGCTTCCTGGGTCCATCTCGACGAGAGTGGTTTGGTCATTCGGCTTGCAACTGAGCTTCAATCTTGCTATGTAGTTGGAGTCGAGCGTGGGGTCAGTGTCGCCCTTTCCGGTGAAGTTGTAGAGGCGGTTGGAGAAGGCAGTGTAGTGTGATGTTCCAATGGTGTGCCCACCTACTCAATAGCAAATCAGAATTAGCATGATCCACCGTTACAAATTACGTTTTCTCCCTGTATTGGTGACTGTGTTTATGTATCTCGTGCTCAAATTACAGTTTTTTTCCCGATTAATTTATGTCTTATCTCATTTTAGAGATTGTGCCCCGATCAAAGGAATACCTTCCGCCTCTTGAGCTTTCATTCATGGGTTTAGAGATCGCTAGGGCCTAGCCAAATTGGTTTGAGGTTATCAAAAAAAAAAAATTTTAAAAAAATTGCATAAGTAACGTCGTTTCATTTTGCCTGAGTGCATGGAAAATTACAGACCACCTGAAGAATGAAAGGGGAGATGGCTAAGCTTGACATTGTTGTCTAAGCAAAGTACCGACATTGGCACATCTTTTCGAAAATATCCCCAAAATATTTTACAAAGCATGTGAAGCAATAATTGGAGATTAGACGTTACCTGATAAGACAACAAGGTCCTTCACGCTGAGGCCTCTCTTTGCAAAATCTGCTTTCAGAGTAGTAATGTTGGCTGTAGACGGTATTAAATCGTTAGATGCCTCCCCCAAAATAGAAACACGCCCATCTCTTCGTCCGGTTTCCACGTCATAAAAAAGTCCTCCAGTCTAAAGTGACAACAAAAAAGAAAAAAAAAACAGAAAACCCAAATTCTATATAAAAATGCATTTCTCATTAACAAAAATTGTCGGTGCTTATCCTCTATGATACGTGTGGCTAATATTTGTTTTTCCAAGGAGATAACACAGATTGTTTGCAAAAATTGAGAATTCTACTAACGTCGTACTTATGTAACAAAGATTCAAATTTGAGAATAAAATACAGAGGATGTGATGTATGAATATGCACGCACCGCGACGACAACGTCTCTAGCGACAAGGGCCAAGATGGCAGCACACGAAACGATGCCGGGGCATGCCTTCTCCAATGCCGTTTTGACTCTATCTATCGTTTGGAAACCTCGAAGGCTGTGATTCTGAGGGGCATCCTTCTCGGATTGATTGGTTGGAGAGTTCAATAGTACCGAACCTTCACAACCCTGTGGAAAAGCCCAGAACAAAGCATTTTATTCAACCACGAGTCCATGAAGACAATAGTTCGTAACCAAAGACGAATCAAGAGAAGGATGATGAGAGCCAAATAACATTTGTTAGGATATTACTAGATCGAATACACATTTTTCATTTTATCAAATTGTTATCCGGCAATTCAATTTTGTGAATCTCTATGCATCCCTACCATGCATTTTTTACCCTTCAGAGGAAAGCCCAAGATCTAACTTCTCACCCTCTTTTTTTGCCGATTACTACTCATCTTAGAATCCGAACATAAGTTACATGCAAATTATCATGTAATTAGAAAATGGTAAACTTCGGATGCATAGTAGGAAGAGAAGCATGTGAGCTTGCTCTCTTACTTACCCTAACGAAACAATCGTGAAAATGCAGCCTCAAGAGAGGGCCGGAGAGACTCGGAGAGACGGACATGACTTGGCCGATGACTTCCTTGACGATTGCCTCTGCATTTGGGCATGCCTTATGGTAAAACCCCACTTCGAGACCTTGACCGTGAGCGACCTTAAGAACAAGAAACGAGAACATCAACTGAAGCAACAAGCAAGACAAGATGAGCTTCGGACAAGGCATTGCTTTGTGCCAAGAAGAACGTGATTGCTGTCTCTTAATCTTAGTGATTGGCTGTAGACGTTCCACGGACATATCGCTTTGCCTTTTATAGGAGAATTACAAAAAAGTCTTAATCTTATTGAAATTAATCAATTTAGTCCTAAATCTTTTTTTTTTTTGGCCATTTGAGTCCTAATACTTTCGGATTTATGTCAATTTAGTCCATCAAGCTAAATTTGACCTAAAATCACTAACATGGTGCCGGCCATTCTATTTAAGTGTAACCGGTGTTGACATGTATAATTTTTTATAATTATTAATTTTTTCTTTGAATTTTTCTTTTTAATTTACATTTTTTTTTTCATTTTTGTCTCTCTTGCTTTTTTTCCCCCTTTCTTCTTCCTCTAGCTGGTCTTTGGACCTTGGTGATTGATAGGGGCAAGCTTCACCTCATTGGCCACTAGCAAGTTTGAGCCTTGCCCTCACTAGTGGCTAATAGAGGCAGCTTCACCAGAGGTTGGCAAGTTGGCACTTGCTTCTGGCCGATCATGAGGCCTAGTGATTGGCTAGAGGAAGAAGGAAGAGAAAGGGGAAAAAAAAAAGAAAAAAAAGGAAAAAGAGAAAGAAAAAATCAAAAACATATTTAAAAGAATTACCCACGTCAACATTGGCCGTGTTACATAAGATGACCGATATCCATATCAATTATTTTCAGTTAAAATTCGCTGAATAGATTAAATTGACATGTAGATGTAAAAGGTTTAAAACTCAATTGGTAAAAAGAAAAAAAGTTTATGATTGAATTTGCATAATTGCATCAATTTGTGGCTCTTTTGATAATTCTCCCTATAAAAGCGCAAGCATGTGTTCATGAAACGTCCACAGCCAAACATTAAGGTCAAGCGATAACAATTTATCCTTGCCCGTCCAGTTTCAATCTAAATTTGCACGAGTTGTCGAACCCATGAGTACTCGCAGCAATCATTTGTATTTATCGAATAGTCATGCGTCAAATATTGAAAACTAGAAAAAGTAGAGGGTCCTAGCAGCAAATTCATGGAAGTGTTCACGGACCAGATAGCTACCCTCGTCTCCATTAATTTGTGAAAGCCACGTTAAACTGGAAAAGCTAGCTCCATTAATTTGTGAAAGCCACGTTAAACTAGAAAAACTCCGAGTGCTTCTCCATCTCCCCAACTCTCTCTCTCTCTCTCTCTCATCCTGGAAAACTTGAAGGTCGTATATGAAATGAAACTCGCCACTGACGAAAGCGCTCCTCATCTTTGGATCGCTTTACTTCACTCTTTATCTTGCAACTTTGACATTGACCTCTCTCGGAACTAGACCCTCGTTAGCTCGAACTATTGTTCATGTCTAGGGTTTTCGCCTTCCTGCTCGGCGAGTGAAGCGGCTTGTTTTTTTTTAATAGCCCACGTTGCTCGTGCACGTATTTTCTTAGCTCTTACTTGTTTCGCGCCTTTTTTTTTTTTTCTTTTCCTTTGTTTAATTTACTTCTAGCGTTCGTGTTGGTGTTCGATGGTACTTCTCTGTTTTTGGTATTCGTGGGAATGCTAAGTCTGACATCGGACGCTGACTAGTAAAGAATTGAGATTTTTTTTTTTCATTTTAGATAGATATAGATGATGCGGCGGACGAGGTAGGGAGGGCCCCCTTTGTAGGTTACCACGAGGTTACCGGTGGATTGGACTTGAGTGCACTTTGGACCGAGCATTGTCCGATCCATGACAAGTTGGTTCTGGTGTGATTATTGTGCACGTGAAAGTGAATTTAAGAAGCATCGATATAGATATATGACACGATATGATGAAATATGTCAACATATTGTTTATTAAAAAATAAAGAATTTAGTAGGTTAGGACACATTGTATATTAAATATATATTATATACATATGATAAATTATTATTTTTATGATTATTTTAATCAAATTAATTTGATTCAAGTTCATAAATAAATAAAGGGAAATTTTTAAATAATAACTCAAAATGGATCTATTTTTTATAATAGGAATCCAAAGTGGATTTTGTCTCAAAAAAAGATCCAAAGTGATCATTTGTCTCGAATAAGGATCTGAAATGAACCTTGTTTTAAATAAGAACTTAAAGTGGTCAAGTTAATTTGAATTAAAGACCTCAGCTTGTTGGCTGACATTTTCAGGTGATTAAAATAGGGTTAATTTTGTTCGAAATTTGTGATTGGCATAAAAAAAAAGAAGGAAAATTCCAAATGAATTAAGTTTAGCTTATTTATTTAGATATTTTCAATTTCTTCTTTCTTCTCCCTCACTACTCCTCAACCTAATCACTGCCTAGTCATGGCCACTCCTCACTCAATTCTCATCGCTCCTCGCTTGCTCCTTACAAGCATCAGTCTATTGTTCGCCATTGTCTACTCTTTCTAGGGTTTCGTTGTCCACAAGCTTCAAATTCGTTGTTCGAGTGCATCACTTGGGCGACTATAACAGCAAGGTGTTGTCTCTCGAGGAGGCACTTCCGTTAGTAACAATGGTTGGCGGCCAGGTAACGGTGATCGAATTTTAGTCGCATTCTACTCGTCGATCTCTGTACATGAGCTTCGTCTATATTTTATCTTTTCAACACAAGAATTCCAAGAAGATGGGAGAACGGACCTTGGTTGAACGGAAGATGGGCTGCTCGAGCTATGTCATTCACGAATTGAGGAAAACCGAATAGAGAATTGTGTCTCTGCAAACAAAGGAATAAGCTTTTGGTTTTCTTGTTGCTTTTCAATTCTTAATTTGGGTCTTTGACTTCATTCAGAATGAATACAAGGAACAGGGAAAGAGCGTAGAAAAATTAGGGCTTTTTTTGTTTTGGTTTTAGGATTCTTAATTTTGCGTCAGATTTTTTTTGGACAAAAATACCCAAACTTTGGCTGTCGGAAATATCACACGCTTGTGGGCAGGGGAATATTTGGCTAACCCGCAAGCTTAGGTTTGTATTATAAATTGATTTAACTACTTCAGATCATTATTTGAGATAATGGATCCACTTTGATCTTTCTTCGAAACAAAGTCCACTTTAAGATAATGGATCCACTTTTAAAAAGTGGAAAACATTTTCCTTATTTGATTTATCTTATCTCATACCTCTACAAATCCTCACTTCCTCCTCCCATTTCTTCTTCTTCTTTTCTTTTTTTTATTCGAATCATTTTTTTAATTTTAATTTTCTTTTTTAATTTTAATTATTTTTAATTTCCTTTTTTTTTTTTTTCTTTTTTTCCTTGTTTCTTTTCTTTATTTCCCATCTTCTTCTTTCTTGGCTAGTTATCGGACCAAGTGAACCTCAAGCTCATCGATCTCAAACTCATGCTCGTCGATCTCAAATTCATGCCTATCAATCTGGTGAGCCTTGAGCTTTGATGCTCGCGCTCATCAATCTGGTGAGTGGAAAATATTTTCTTTATCGAATACCGGAAAATATTTTCCAAAACATTTTCAGATTTTAGCCGAATACCAGAAAATATTATCATTTTCCTATAAAATGACTTTCGGAAAAATATTTTTTGGAAATGGCCAATTTTCCACGAAACAAACGAATCTTTACATTTGAAAAGTCTTCAAGATTTAAGAAATGATGATTTAAAGTATTAGAGATTCACCTCACATTTAAATTTTGATCTTGTTCCTCCTTAGCTGATGATATACTATTCTAATGCACGTCGACTTTTCATGAACTTTTAAGGTTTTGGCACAAGCTCAAGCATTCAGCTTTTTGCTTGGTGTCATTAAGAAAAATCATAATTTACAATTCATGATTGCGTGGAGATACAGTGTAATGATATTATCAATTGATCATTAGAATGGAAATTAGGGCTTAATCGATTCATTCCCTTAGCCCAAGCCACTTACCTCACGTAGGGGAGGCGATCTTTTTATATATTTTTTCTCCATTTTTTTTATGTGCTCAATGTTCCACGAATATCTATTTAATATTATGGAGTGGCTTGACTACCGTTTCTTTTAGTTTTAATAGTTTTCTTCAATTTTTACGACTCCCAAGTTTGATTTTAATATTTTAAGCCAAAAAAAAAAAGCTAGACTTTAATATAACGGAAGGCACTAAATTTTTTTTAAAATAATCAAATATCAGTATCTAACATTATATATAACAGACCCTAATGATTTTTTTTTTTTTGTGGTTGACATAAAAATGGGGTTAATGATTACAGAAGTTAGCCGGATGTTGAGGGATCTGGGGAGGCCGCATCTTGGTAGACCTCAGCGGTGGTCGATCTTATGGGCCGGGCTGATGCTGGGATGTGCAGATCTGGGTCCTCCTGGGCTTGAGTGAAAGACTTGGCCCAACCCAAGTTGATGGTAGGACGTTGGATTAGCTTGAATTGAAGGGGAAGCACGGCGGATCCATGGGGCACGGGGCACTGTAATTGAGCTATTAAGTTTCATATTTGAAATCTTGACGATTCCGACCTGTTGTAGGAAAAAGCGACAAAATAAGTGGACTATGATCCGATCCGATGGCTGGCAACATGACAACTTCAGCATTTGGATATGTTATTCTCCACTCCATGGTACATAAAGCTCTATCCAGCCTTTTTTTAACGTTTTCTTCTTCATCCCTTCTATTTGTCTAGGCGAATGCACACCCCTTGCTTTCTAGGTCTATTAAAGCACACGCATGTATGAAATCTCGGAAAGCTGTAAGACGATAATTTTTTTGTCATCCTCTTTCCCACATTTTCCCAATGATACAACACTTCATTAAAATTACCTATACATGGCCAAGGTAGACAATTTAATGCGCTTACTCTTCTTAATTCCTCCCATAATCAAATTCTATCGTTGAAATCTGTTGGGGCATGTAGGAATGCGAGTCTCATAAGATGCCTGTTGTTGAGAAGTCGGCACTGCACGTTTATAAAGGATGTCAAAGACAAATCCACTGTTATGTTAACTGTGTCATCCCATAAAATAGCCAAACCCCCTAAGATTTCTTTAAGATTCACCAAAAAGCTGTTTTGATACTTTAATCTTCTTTTCAATAGCTACACCATTTGCTTTTGGTTTTTAGTCTCCATTAAAAAGATAGTATTGGGCTTTTCCTGAGTCACGAGGACTCTTAGAGCACAAATTGTCAAGGGTGAGCCCAAACCCTGACAATTCCAACTTAGTAGTTTCATGGCTTCCTCGATGGCTTATTAGGGCTAGCCACCAAAGCCTATTGTATGGAATGCTCCTCCTTAGTAATGGGAATGTCCACTAGTTGCAGCTTGTTGGTAGTTGGGGTCTTCGAGGATTGTGCTCCATAGGGACAAAATCTCTTCCCTTTCTTTACTAAAGGAAGTTCGTTGCTTCTGATTTTGCCCTATTTTGGAGCGGTCTGTTGTAGTCTGGTATTGTTGCTCTTGTTCACATTCTTTTGACTGTTCGTTATAGATAATCATCATAGGTTCCTCTTCAAGGCAGCTACTATATCTCTTCTGTAATCCTTTCCCTTCCCTTATCGTTATGGTTAGAGAAGTGTGGAGTGAGTCAACGTTTTGTAACCGACCAAAAAAAAAAAAAAAAAAAAAAAAATCAATGTTTTGTTTCGTAGTTCCCTTCGGAAAATGCTGATTTTGTAAGGGTAGAATAAGCTGTTGATTTGTGTTTTCCACATGCTGATCTTCACTTGTTCCTGCAACAAGAGGGGATTCTGGTACGATATTTGGATCTTCAAAGAGTGCAACTTTCTTCCCATAAAGAACTTTTCCATAAGGACTAAGTTCTCTAACTTCTGCGCCTAGCCAGTTCCCAAAGTTACCTATAAGTCTTCCTCCAGCCTTGTACTTTCATATGGAATTTCTTCGCATGCCGTGGCATAATGCCCGATTCTTCCACAAGAATAGCAGTAGTGCGAGAGTCTCTCATATTTGAATTCTATCTACAATTTTTCACTTCCCAAGTTAATGACAACACCTGTTTTTAGGGAGGTACCTAGGTTAAGAATAACCCCGGCTTTGCCAACCTTATAGGTGCTGCTTCCTTTGGCTTCCAGTTTCACATCTACAACTTCACCAATCTTGGATGCTATTTCTTTTACTACTTCTTTTGTCACTCTATCGAATGGGAGGCCATACAAGTGCACCCAAAAGGGGCAATGATTGAAATCATAACATATTTCAAGAACATCCGGATCACATTGTTGAAGCACAAGGAGATTAGTTGAGAAAGACCATGGCCCGGAGTCTAAAACTTTCTGCTTGTCGTTTGAACTTAAAGGAAAATGAAAAAAACCTTGGTTCTAATACGGTGTAGGAAACATTCTCCGTCTTCCAAGCACATTTCATAGTATTTATAAATGCCTGAAAGTTCACATTCGGGCAAGAGTAAAGCTTTCCAAACAAAGTTAATCAGCATTCTTTTAGTTTCTCTTTAGAGATTCCTTCCTTAACATCTATCACATCATCCTTAGACCAAAGATTGCCCAAGCTTCTACACAGCACCTCTAGACTATTGTCTTCAGATGACTAATCAGTCATATTCACTTGTCAAAATAAGACACAAAGAGGGGCACGCTACCTCAGCATTGAAGAATCAGCGGGGCGTCTATTTTCTCGTTTTGGCATAACTTTGGGATGAAGTTGATGGCGCGGCAAAGAGCGGATTGGCACCCTTTTCTCCCCTCTACCAAGTGCAAAGATAGGCAACAAGATGGTCCAAGCTAAAAGGACTATCGGGCCTTTTCAAAAAGGGAACAAGGAAAAGCCAAACAAGTGAGGGCCCAAAAAGCCAAAAAGGAGGTAAATATAAACGAAGAAGAGAGGGCAATTTTTAAAGGCGTGGGGGTGGATAAAGAGAAGCGGCCAGGGGACAGTAATCAAGATTATTAGGGTTTCAGGAAAGACTCGGGAAGGAAATATAAACAAGGTCGCAGAAGGGTGAGTTAGCTTATCTTGCCGAAATTAGGGTTATGATTGGCTATTCAAGTGGAAAAGACAACAAGATGGAACGGAGAAGAAAAGGGATGGATGGCTAGGGCGAAGCAACCCAGGAGGTGGATGCAAGGGTCGAAAAGTTGAGAGAAGTTATCGTGGTTAGACAGGGGATGTGAAGCAAGCTTCCTAAGAATGAAGTGACTCAAATTAGCTTCGGTGCTGCTGAACCGAGATGAAGCTACCATGCAGTAGGGAAGAACCCAGATCGCCTAGGAGAGAGAATCCAATGTACTGGAGTTTTCACAGGGTTGATTTCCTCAAAAAAAAAAAAAAAATTGTCATATTCAATGCATCGTTTTTCTTTCTCGCATGATAAATATATCCAAACAAAAACATCATAGAAAACGGCTAGTATGTATCCCTTTCATTTCTTAGATGCATATTATTTTCTTAGCTTATAACTCCTTCAAAAATTATGTCCTGTTCTGATTAGGGTGCGACATTGTTCATGAAAAATTTATGAAGGTATGAGACATTGCACAAGATGGCCTCTATTGAGTGAGAATCCATGCTATGGGAAATTCATTTTCTCAAGCATATGTCAAATGTTACTTTTAAAGAGTAATATTTTCCTCCAACCTGGCTGAGAAAATTGCGTGCTTGTGTTCTTGACATCAAGTAGCAAGCAAAAGAGCGCACTTGGCGCACAAACAATTTGCATGTGAGATATATCTGAATTGTTTAGCTTAGAGCATAAATAGGAAAGATTTGTCACTTATGGCTCTGTTCGTTTCACAGAAAATAATTTCCGGGAAAACGTTTTCCGGATTCTCCGGCATTCGTTTCACGGAAAATGAATTCATTGGGAAAAATATTTTCCATCAAAGGAAAAAAGTCTTCTAAAGTAGGGAAAAATGTTTTCCACTTTTGAAAGTAGAAAACATTTTCCTTACTTGATCTCTCTTATCTCACGCCTCTACAAATCATCACTTCTTCCTCCCATTTCTTCTTCTTCTTTTCTTTTTTTACTCGAATTATTTTTTATTTCTTTTTCTTTTTAATTCGATTTTATTTCTTTTTTCCTTTTTCTTTTCTTTGTTTTCCATCTTCTTCTTTCTTGACTAGTTGTCGGGCCAGGTGAACCTCAAGCTTGTTGATCTCAAATACTTAAGCTTGACGCTCATGCTCATCAATTTGGTGAGCTGAAAATATTTTCCTTACCGAACACCGGAAAATATTTTCCGAAACATTTTCAAGTTTTAGCCGAACACCAGAAAAAATTGTCATTTTCCTAGAAAATGACTTTTGGGAAAATATTTTCAAGAAATTGCCAATTTTCTGCGAAACAAACGAATCCTTACATTTGCAAAGTCTTCAAGATTTAAGAAACGATGATTTAAAGTATAAAAGATTCACCTCACATTTAAATTTTGATCTTGTTCCTCCTTAGCTGATGATATACTATTCTAATTCACGTCGACTTTTCATGAACTTTTAAGGTTTTGGCACAAGCTCAAGCATTCAGCTTTTTGCTTGGTGTCATTAAGAAAAATCATAATTCACAATTCATGATTGCGTGGAGATACAGTGTAATGATATTATCAATTGATCATTAGTATGGGAATTAGGGCTTAATCGATTCATTCCCTTAGCTCAAGCCACTTACCCCACGTAGGGGAGGCGATCTTTTTATATATTTTTTCTCCATTTTTTTTATCTGTTCAATGTTCCACGAATATCTATTTAATATTTTGGAGTGGCTTGACTACCGTTTCTTTTAGTTTTAATAGTTTTCTTCAATTTTTACAACTCCCAAGTTTGATTTTAATATTTTTAGCCAAAAAAAAAATAAGCTTGACTTTAATATAACGGAAGGCACTAAATTTTTTTTTTTTAAATGACCAAATATCAGTATCTAACATTATATGTAACAGACCCTAATGATATTTTTTGGGTTGACATAAAAATGGGGTTAATGATTACAGAAGTTAGCGATGTTGAGGGATCTGGGGAGGCCGCATCTTGGTAGACCTCAGCGGTGGTCGATCTTATGGGCCGGGCTGATGCTGGGATGTGCAGATCTGGGTCCTCCTGGGCTTGAGTGAAAGACTTGGCCCAACCCAAGTTGATGGTAGGACGTTGGATTAGCTTGAATTGAAGGGGAAGCACGGCGCATCCATGGGGCACGGAGCACTATGATTGAGCTGTTATTCCGATCGGTTTGAATTTTGAAAATGCTTAGAAAAGCATTCATTCTTTATTTTTCATTCATGTTAAGGGAAGGGACTTTTTTTTCCTTTGCCGAGCTGGCGTCTTTTTAAATTTTTAATCATAACATTTCTCGATTTACTCGTATTCGTTAAAAAAAAAAAATCAAATCAACCCAAAAATGAAGCACACGCTTATTGTAGCTCTTATTCATAACCCCAATCAAGTAAACCTCTATTATCCCATATTTATCATATTTATTCGAATCCGACTAAAATTATGTAATTAGATTTTTTAAATTTATCTTGCTACTTCAATTAGAAAACTAGGTATCATTATATCGTTTTTTTTTTTTAATGTGGTAGAGAGATAAATAAAGCCACCTTGTTACTAAAGGTTAGAATAACAAAATGATAGAGAGAAGGAAGGTTTATGTAACGACCCAATCTGTCGAGGACATGAGTGATCACCAAGGTTTTGGGGCTTGGACAAAGTGCAGTTCCAACTCGAGGATGGCAAAAGGGATCATAAAATGAACCAAATCCTACATTGCCTAAATATTGTAATATGAAATGTCGCATATGTGATAACATTTGTTTTAACTTGCAATGAGTTTTGAGCAAAACCTAGAAGAACAAAACCATGCGGGCTATGGTCCAAAATGGACAATAAAGCTTAGCCTTTAACATTATGGTTTCAAAGCCAATAGCCTAGCCAAAAATTGTTTGGTTTGGGGACAAACCAATTGGAAGTTGAGGTTCGGACAAAGTGCATCCGACTTGAGGATGGCAAAGGGGGTAGCAATAAACCGTGGGATGAGGTAAAGTATCATATATGTGATGGCACTTATCTTAACTTACAATGAGATCCTTTTCTGGGAGAAACCCAAAGAATAAAACCGTGCATGCTATGATCCAAAGCGGACAATATCGTTACTAATGAGACCTGAGCTTGATAGAATTATTTGAAAAAAGAGATCAATATTCAAATGAAAATAACAATAGATAAGATAAAAATATTCGGTGAGGATCAAGTGTTTGAACGCCCACCAAAAAAAAAAAAAAAAATATTCAAGTGTTCGACGGATTATTTATTCGGGTAAAAGCAAAACCTGTGCAAAAGGGGAAAATTGTTCCTGACAAAACCGATTTCGGGAAACCTGGTTATTCGAAGCCCAAATTGTGCGTCCGAGGTTCAATCCATGCCTGTGTTCCGGCCCATATCGGGCCCGAGATCGACTCCCCTTCTCTCTCTTGCTGTAATGAGCACTGAGAATCCACGCTCGAACTCTTGCAATCGGCTGTCTCTCTTTCTCTCTCCTTCCATGGCTCCGATCGCGAGATCTCTGCCGGCGCTCTCGGCTGGATTCTTCTTCCTCATCCTCACCGTCGGAGCAGCTGTTGTTTCATCTGGGTATGATCTTTTTCTCATCCTATTGCTTTCCCAAGCTTAAAGTTCTGTTCTTTAGCTCTTCCTTTTCGGATCTCCTTGGGTTCCTTCCTCACCCGATCGAAGGCATGAACTTTAATGGCAACGGGAAGATTTTAATTGGGTTTTCATCTTATCTTAAGCGGACCCCGGGAATTATGCTTCTTGTCCAAATTGTATGCCGCTTCTCGTTGGTTCGTTGGTTTTGGTTTTACTAAGTCTGCTGCTTCTCGTTTGATTAGCTGTCTTTAACGTGGTTGGGTCCGTCCTCGTTTTGCAGGCCTGCCGATGGTTTCACGATTAATGGCCGCGTTAGGATCCCTGGTATGATAATGAATCACCCTCGGGGCTGTCCTTATGTTGATTTTCGTTTGCTAATTCGTTGCCTTGTGTGCGGAAGTTTTCGTTTTCGTAGGGGTGTGATTCTGATTGTAGTTTGAGTATTGCATCGGGTAGAATTTGCTGATGCTTGATTCTTGCGTCTGGAACCACTTAAAAGTTTAAAGTGCATATTAGAACTTTATTTTTCAGCCACATGTATTTATCAATCGTCCAAGACAGACGATATGGTAGTGACGACCATTGAGAGTATGAGCTAATGCTCGAGGTAGCATTGGGAGCTTACCAATTTGGTGTTTGAGTTTCTTTTTTAGGTCTTTTAGGGCTCCTGGGCTTGGGATGAGGCGGGTCTTTTTGAGTTCAAAGAAATTGTTTGGGCATCATCATGTTTTCCGCATAGTATCATGTTTAGAGCAATGTGTTTGATGACATCTTTTATATATGTAGATTAATATGGGCTTGTTAGTATTTGACTGAGATATAATAAATATTGCTTACAATCAGTTATAAGATCGTCTCTTTATGGAATCATGTGATGGTGAATTTATACAATTTACCATCACAAAGAGAGGGAAATATCCAACCTTGCTGCAAATAAGTTTTCATCATATATGATAGAAGTAGAAGAGAAATAAAAGATAGGTAATGGCACTCAAAAATCTAACCTGCTTGGTTACTCAAATGGAGGCAAATAGTTTTCACTGGAAAATTTTGATCCTTCTGCTTTTAGTTCTCTGTTGTTGTAATTATATATTTAATCTTCCTTTCAATGCAACCATCCTTTTTCTCTTCTTGACCCAAATTGCAAATGCTTTGGCAGGAGCTGGTGCATTTGGTCTTCCGGGAAAGATATCAGATGCTAAAGTTACACTCAATGGTGGCAAGAGAATTACTTTCCTTAGGCCAGATGGATATTTCTCATTGTATCCTCTTCTTCAACTGTAGCTGTTTTGTTCCCAATGCTTCCTATAACACCTTCCACCTCTCCTACTTTGTTTCACGTGAATTCTTTTGACTTTTTTAAAGCCAAGTTCATGCAGGGCTTCCTTTCTCTGATTCTTTAAATGACTTGCTCTATTACTGTTTTTAAGCTGTACTTAAATTGTCACGAGCTGATATGGACAAAGATGATGGCAATATGCTTGTATATGATCATGTTTGGCATGAGAATGTTCCTTAATTCGTATTTTGAAAAAGCCATAATATCTCGGCTGGGACACATCTGATTGAGGTGGCTGCCATTGGATATTTCTTTTCGCCGGTGGGTATGATCTTAATTTGCTAGTTATCCACCAGATTCAATCACTGTCTGACTTCAACAAATTCATTGCTTTATAAATGCTCAGGTACGAGTTGATGTCAGTGCTAGGAATCCTGGCAAGGTGCAGGCTGCCCTGACAGAGAATAGGAGGGTCTTGAATGAGTTGGTTTTAGAGCCATTGAGAGAGGAACAGTACTATGAGGTTGATTTGACCAGAACCTAGTCTTATTGATGGTTCTACTAACATGTTTTGTTAACTTCTTTCCTTCAAATCTTGATTTAAACAGATTAGAGAACCCTTCTCCATAATGTCCCTGGTGAAGAGCCCGATGGGTCTGATGGTTGGTTTTATGCTGATTGTTGTTTTCCTAATGCCAAAGTTAGTTGAGAACATGGGTAAGTACTCATTCTTGATATCATAATCCCAGCATAGTGATCTTAAGGATATGCAAGTATTTTGCTGGTGTGCATCATATAATTTGCTGTCAACCTAGTGATATTGTGTTATATTTCAGCCTCTGTAATCAATTTTCAGTTAAGTTGGCTTTCAAACTTTTTTCATCTTGTTTGTCCTTTGATCAATTTGCTTGTTTGTGGTAATAGATCCCGAAGAAATGAGGCGAGCTCAAGAAGAGATGAGGAGTCAAGGAGTTCCATCTCTGTCAAACTTGTTGCCTGGAGCGGCAAGGAGCAACTAAATGTAACACTCTGATTACTAGGGACCTCTCATTGTCTTTGGATGGCATTTAAATCGCCAGGAGGAATCACATGGCTGAAACATTTACTTGTGAAGAACTTTTACTTAGGGGAGGATCTAAAAAGCATTTACGGAAGCATTTTCTCTCAAACCTTTTAGTGGATGTTTTGATTCTTGCTGGTTATTTTAGGGATGAAATTGTTTATTTTGGTGGTTGAGGCACGCTTTGAGTCACCAGAGGTGTACTTTTATTAGTAGATTTGTACCTTTGCTATGTTGTACAATTAGCCACAGAACAGGAGATGTATACGGTAGTTGATCCATTTCAAAGAAGTTTGGGACTAATGTCTGATTGGTGGGTCAGGAAAGGCACTTATATTTTTGTGAGTGATCCAAAGCATTACCAGAAGGGAAAATAGAACCATTCTGGCCTGTCATAAACACTGAATTTTATTAATTGACTGGCCTTCACTTGCAAATGAATCCAATTTTACCTGTGCTTGTCACAATCTCTCCAGAAAGTCATTATCTACGAGGGTTGCCTCATAGTTATGATTACAAATAGCAAATTCACTGTGCCTATGGTACTGGACTATTTGCATGCGGTGACATTCATACTAGGAATCCGAGCAAATACCACAAAGAATGGAGCCACCGTGATTGGATCTGAGTGGCTTACATATATCGGATCGAGGGAAGGAATGATGCCAGATGAGTCTATGTTTAGAACTTTTCCATTGAGAAGCAGGACTTGGCTCTGTATATTTCCTTCTTTGGCAGTCAAGTGATACTCTTCTCTGATGTTCCCATCATTAGATGATCCTCTTGACATACTGGCAAATCTTGTCCTGTGATTTTGGCTCTCGTGTTTCAGAGTCACTGTTCCCTTACTGGTTACATTTTCAGTTGAAACGTGAACTTGGACAGTTGTTTTACCATCAAGGTTGATCAGCAGCAAAGTGATACCAGGCTGTTGATATCAAGAAACAGAGTATTAGCCAACTACACATGGTTTATCCTCTTGTTTCAAGAGTAGAAGACACTTAACAGAGTTCTTTGAGCAATGAGCATAAGCACGGATCTTATCTGTGCCCGAGAAGCTAGTTAACAAAACTTCGCTCCCCATCAACTTATGCCAAAGAAGAGCACTGCAGAGCACAAGGGAAGCATTGGCGTCAGCTTGAACGTTTTCTTAATTCATTCAATTTGTTTGTTCACTTAACACGATAATGTTGTCAATCAGATGAATCTGGTTCTTCCGCTTATTTCTCTCTTATCAACTTTGGATTGGGACCGGCCATAATACTGACCAAAGCTGGTTATTTCTTAGTTTAGCGTCTCCACCGATACCCTTCGAAACAGTTTTGCATTATCTAGTATTAGAGTTCTAAGTTGAATTGGATTAAGGCTTAAGCTAAAATAACACGACTAGTCTACCTGTAGTAATCTGGGTTTGGGAGAAATGTTTGAGTGTTTAGCAAGCCCTAGTTTCCACCAATCAATGACTGTCTGCAGTATGTTTTTGTATCGTAAGTGGCCGCCATTCCTAGTTGGTCCAAGTACCTATACAACACAGACGGCATAAAATTCCCTAATCTCGTGATCTCCTCATCAGAATCATCAATGTAAGTAGTTGACGTATAAGAATCTTATTTTACCAGAAACTGAACACAAAGGAGTTAGTGACAAGGTTGCGGCCGCTATTATAAGCGCCTCCAGCTTCACCAACCCATGCAACTGCCGAAGTTCCAGAATTCTTCAGAAGAGTCTGAAGACTGCTGAATGTTTGCACCGCACCATCAAGATAAGAAGGATTGAGGATCTTGTGAATAAGGTGATCATCGACTCTACATAATTCAGTTGAACTTGATGAAGATGAAGCACAATGTCTCAAAATAGTATGGTCCAACAAAGGTCTGATTCTGAAGTGATATTACCTGGACCAAGGTTATAAATGTGGTGGGTGACAACTTGAAGAGTTTTACTTGTTTGATCTATAAAATGGGCAAACCAATCTACATCAAAGAATCCCCCTGGTGCCAGGACTAGTGGCTTAACTTCGAAACCTGCGTATATTTCTTCCACTAGGTGTTGAAGGGATTTTATATCTGATGCATACTGGTGGGCTGAAACTCTTGCTCCAACTCCGTGTCCACTTAGTTCATTGCCTAACCAGCAAGAAAAGCACAGATTTTAAAGACACAGTGCGTCACAGTTGACAAAACACTACAGAAAATCTTCAGGAGTAAATGTTCATGCAACCGTATCTTTCCAACCTTGTCCATGCTGAACCAAGAACCACTACCAAGCTCCCAACCGAGGATAGAGTAGCCTTTATTGACAGTGTACCGAATAAGAGATTCCGTATTACTGGAATTCCAGGGCCCATTAACAAAACTGTGCAAACCGATTTTCCTGCTGTATAATGCATTCAGCCCAAATGTGACAGCTGACCCTGTAATATATGCACAGCACCATCAATGTACTTAGATATTTAGGACATGAGGGGCTTCAAATTCATGCCATTTGTGGAACAAATGGTAAACATAATCTTAGCCTTAGGCCTACCCAGTCTGCTTGAAAAATGAGTTCAGCTCATCCCATCGGGCCAAAGGTAAGCATCCTTGTGAGAAACCAAGAAATTCTGAGCTGTTCTTGGTGAAGATGCTGCAAGGTCTGTCATCACCCTGTGTTTCATATACTACTTTATCTTGCAAGGTCCCCCCTATTCTAATCCTCAGAGGTAAAAAGGCTGCAATACAGCATAAATGTCTACAACTTTAAATTTGAAGTACCAAGATGATGTGGCATGTTGAAACTGTTCAATGAGGATCAGCATGCACGTTCGTATACCTTTTACGGCATTTAGCAGAAGTGTGTTTTTCAGATCCTGATGAGAGATGATCACGTTTGAGAAGCCAAGACTTGCAGAAGGAAAGTTATAATAAACAAAGGAAATGCTAACGCCATGCTTGTCAAATACTCAAATTAAGCTCTCTTGATTACTTTTTCTCTTTTGCTGGTTCTGTGCGAGCAGGTGGGCAGAGTCCAGACCTAAACTCAAGTATCTGTACATTATTGAAGATCCTCCTCCTCCAGAAGCTCCATAATTCACATAACCCCACAAAAACCAACACAGAGAGAGAGAGAGAGAGAGAGAGAGAGAGAGAAGCATACCAAAGTTTGGAGGGTGGCTCTTCCCCAGCTGCAAGTGCCATAATCACATTTTTCAGGAGGCCACCAATCCAAAGTGGCACAGATGTAATCATCGTCAGTCTTAGCAACGGATGCTGTTCCATTGATGAACAAAATTCCGGCACTCTGTGAAACCGCTAAGCTGGAGTTGTAACATACCCAGAGCACCAAAACACCCGACCCCACGAGAACAAGCAGAGACGCCGCCCTGCAGTACATTTAAACGATGGCAAGAGCAGCCTTAGGCTCCAAACAAACTCATGGGTTGAGGAAGCATGAGTGCTTTAGTTGCGGTCTTCTTTTTGCAATTGAAGAACTATCTTTGAGACACAGGATGTCAAAGGAGAGGAGAAGAAAAAGCTGAAACTGGAAAGCCGTGTTCTTTGGAGGGTCCTCAGAGAAATAGTAGTTTTCTCGATACTTTAGATGTTCTACTTCCGGCAATTAAATTGATCACTAAGCATAATTGTTTATTCAAGTTAGTACCACCGCTGCGTGCATGCTTAATAATATGAATTTGTAATGGTATTATACAAATATACACATATTTTTTCCAGAATTTTTTGGATAATGATGAACTAGTGGTGGAGTGCCGGTGGTCGTGATTGGTGTTGAGAGAATAGATGCTGTGTAGATCAAAGAAACGAAAGCTCAATGGGCAGAACCGAAAAGAAAGAAAAAAAGAAAAAGAAAAAAGAGAAGCATAGAACATTCGATTCGTCGAACATGTAATAAATCATGCGGATTTAAGTCTGCCAAGTGTCTTATCATGGAAAGTGAGGTCACTTGTGGAAAGAGATTCGGACAAAATTGAACAGGGACCCAATGACTTAAAAAAGCAAATTAGGGGAATCTAGTTTCATACCGTGAAATATAAAAGTCCAGAGAATGAAATTATAGGGTGCAAGGCAGATTAAAACCCCACATATTTTTAGTCTTTTTGTAGTGCGTGCATCGCCAGTTTCATGTTTCCCTAAATGAATATACATATAACAGTACCCTATATGCATTTTGTTTAATCAATTTATTAAACAAAAATCCAGGGAAAGGTCAAATTTATGCTCTAAGCTATACCAAAAAGTTATTGATCCCAACCAAATAGCACGCCTTTCAGAACAATGAACCTAGAAAGGTTTGTTATTACACACCAAAAGAAGGCCTTGAAAGATCCTTTTAATGTTCATTGATCATGTTTATCTTGTTCAGATCTCTTCCCTTTCCATTTAGTAAAAATTGGATCGAACATATCACAATCAAATCACTAGGGTGAATTCTCTGAAAGCAAACTGTCCTTGGCAAAGTGGTCGCTTCTCAAATGAAAGTTTATAATGACAGAAACGGTCTTGGATTTTAAAGAACTCCAAGAATCAAGAGGACCACTATCTAAGAAAAATGAAAAAGGGCTATACTGCTACCGACTCAAGGTCCTTATGATCATTTGACCCAAAAAAATTTTAAAAAAGGTCCTAATGATCACTACAATTTCAAAAGGGGTCTCTATTTCCATAGTTTTGCCAGTTATAAGCAATCTTAAGGAGAGGAAAAAGAACGAGTGAAGTGTGCTTAATGCAAATGGACAACCAAACACGATTGAAGGATGTAAATCTTAAGTGGGAACATTTTTCATTTTTCTTTTTCATGAGGAAACAGGGGCCTAACACTAACGCAGGAAGGTTGCAACTTCGAATGACAATTTGAGTTCGTCAAGTTCTAAGTGTGAATATCTCTAGATCCCAGGTGGTTTTGGTGCTCAGCATGCAATAACCTGTAACCACATTTGCTATTGATAAACATCAACAAGAGGCATCTTTCGGAGGGATTGTGCATTCAAATGGCAGTTATTAACTGTGCAGGTAGGTTATAGAAATCATTACTTCACATTTGACATCTTGCATCTACGTTGAGAGAGACAAATCATCCTTAGCTTCTTCCTAGACATAATGCACCAATCTGATTCGGTACTTGAAAGTCAGAGCTGGGAAGGTTAAATTCATATGGTTGTATGCAACTTTTCTTGGGCATTCGATCTGTTTGTCAGGATGGAAACATTGCTAGCACACCAGATGTGCATGGTCATTAAAATTGCAAAAAATTTGAAACTCCGGTGGCCAGTAAGATTTGAAAATGGCAAGTAATTTCTCAGAGCGTAAATCTGCATTATAATTTATTGCACCAGAACCAGAAGCTTTACCCATATGTCACCCTTGAGTTGGGATATGCACATAATAGATTGATAATTCCATCATCCCCACGACACAGGCTATATGCAGTTTGACTTGTAATGCCAACATGGAACGTACTTTCGTCACCAATTTGGAGTACAGCTGGTCTTTACAAGTTAGCACTATTAATTGTATGAGAAATGACATGCTAAGCCAATGTAATGACAGCAATATGATCACAGCACCCATTTCCGAGGACTTCAATGAAGATTGAGCATTAGATCTAAATCATAGACGTGGAACAGTTGAATTTGGACTCTAGACTAGCGCTAAGTGGTATGAAGTTATGAACATCTCATCAGAGAAAACTCGTTCAGCATTAGCAGTCTCTTTAATATTTTTTATCTTTTGGCGGGTTTGGGAGGTTTAGGGATGCTAAAAAGGATTCTCAAAACATAAGCTGGATAAATTTACAGATTCAAGAATTGATCATGATGCAGATAGTGATTTGCTTATGTGTATAACTGAATGTGTGTGGATCTGAATGCACACCACTTTGCACAGAGAGCAGATTGGTCTGACGTATCCAAGAAAAGAAGCTGGTTATGAACTTCTCACAAACTTACATAAATTTGCATAGCAAAGAAAGGAAAAAGAAAAAAAACAGCAACCAAAAGAATTTTTATCTGTAGATTACAGCAATTGAAGATGCTACAAGTATCTACAGTTCAGAGAAGTAATTCCAGTGTGTGTGTGTGTGTGTGTGTGTGTGTGTGTGTGTGTGTGTGTGTCTTGAACTATCTGCAAGCTGTGACATTCATGCTAGAAAACTGAGCAAATACAACAGAAAATGGAGCCACTGGAATGGTACCTGACATGCTCACTTTTGTAGGATTTAGGGGAGGAATGTTCCCAGAAGAATCAACACTAAGAATTTTCCCATTGAGAAGAGTGACTTGGCTGTGCAAGTGTCTGTCTTTAGCTGTCAAGTGGTACTCTTCTCTAATGTTTGCATCAAATATCAACCTGTTTGGAATGCTGGAAAATTTACTTTTATGGGAACGGATTTGTGGTAGCAAAAGTATTGTCCCATTAAGTATGCAAGGCATACTTCGTGAGTCACTGGAGGTGTTCTTTTTTCATTTACATTTGTACCTCTGCTATGTTGTACTATTAGCCACAAAACAGGGGATATATACGGTAGTTGAGTCACTCAGAAGAAGTTTGCTACTAATGTCTGATTGGTGTGTTAGGAAAGGCACTTTATTGTGAGTGATCCAAAGCATTACTGAAAGGGAAAAATAGAACCATTCTGGCTTGTCATGAAACACTCTGGATTTTATTAATTGACTGGCCTTCATTTGCAAATGAATTCAATTTTACCTGTGCTTGTCACAATTTCTCCAAGAAATAATTATCTACAGTGGTCACCTTATAGTTACAATTACAAATAGAAAGTTCACTGTGCCTATGGTGCTGGACTATTTGCATGCAGTGACATTCATATTTGGAATCTGAGCAAATACAACGGAGAATGGAGCCACTGTAATTGGATCTGAGTGGTTTACATTTATCGGATCAAAGGAAGGAATGTTGCCAGATGAGTCTGTGTTTAGAACTTTTCCATTGAGAAGCAGGACTTGGCTCTGAATATTTCCTTCTTTGGCGGTTAAGTGATACTCTTCTCTGATGTTCCCGTCATTAGATGAGCCTCTTGACATTCTGGCAAATTTTGTCCTGTGATTTTGGCTCTCTTGTTTCAGAGTCAGTGTACCGTTACTGGTTGCATTTTCAGTTGAAACGTGAACTTGGACAGTTGTGTTACCATCAAGGTTAATCAGCAGCAAAGTGATACCAGGCTGTTGATATCAAGTAACAGCAGATTAGCCAACTACATGGTTTATCCTCTTGTTTCAAGAGTAGAAGACACTTACAGAGTTCTTTGAGCAATGGGCATAAGCACGGATCTTATCTGTGCCCGAGAAGCTAGTTAATAAAACTTTGCTCCCCATCAACTTATGCCAAAGAAGAGCACTGCAGAGCACAAGTGAAGTATAGGCATCAGCTTGAACTTTCTATTAATTCATTCAATTTGTTTGTTCAGTTAGCACGATAATATTGTCAGTCAGATGATTCCGGTTCTTCAAATTATTTCTATTTCTCTTTTCAACATTGGATTTGGACCGGTCTTCACACTGACCAAAGCTGGTTATTTCTTAGTTTGCAGTCTCCACAGGCAAAGCTATTCCATTACCGCTCGTAACAGTTTTGCATTATGTGAAATATATCAAAGAGAGAAATAGGACTATTAGGAAAGTATCTTTTATCCCTTTCCTTTCACTCATCTAGGGGTTAGTTGAGTTGGATTAAGGTTTTAAGCTAAAACCACATGAGTAACCTACCTGTAGTAATCTGGGTTTGGGAGAAAATTTTGAGTGTTTAGCAAGCCATAGTTTCCACCAATCAATGTCTGTCTGCAATATGTTTTTGTATTGTAAGTGGCCGCCATTCCTAGTTGGTCCAAGTACCTACACAACACAGATGGCTTAAAATTTCTTAGTCTCATGATCTCCTCATCAGAATCATCAATATAAGCAGTTGATGTAGAGTCTTATTTTACCAGAAACTAAACACAAAGGTATTAGTGACAAGGTTGCGGCCGCTGTTATAAGCGCCTCCAGCTTCACCAACCCATGCAACTGCTGAAGTTCCAGAATTCTTCAGAAGACTCTGAAGGCTGTTGAATATTTGCAACTCACCGTCAAGATAAGAAGGATCGAGGATCTTCTGAATAAGGTGGTCATCGACTCCTACATAAATCAGTTGAACTTGATGAAGATGAAGCACAATATCTCAAAATAATACTGTCCAACAAAGGTCTGATTCTGAAATGATATTACCTGGGCCAAGGTTATAAATGTGGTGGGTGACAACTTGAAGAGTTTTACTTGTTTGATTTACAAAATCAGCGAACCAATCTGCCTCAAAGAATCCCCCAGGTGCTAGGACTAGTGGCTTAACTTCAAAACCTGCATATATATCTTCCACTAGGTGTTGAAGGGTTGTTATATCCGATGCATACTGGTGGGCTGAAACTCTTGCTCCAACTCCATTTCCACTTAGTTCGTTGCCTAAACAGCAAAAAAAGCACAAATTTCAGAAACACATTACTTAACAGTTGAAAAACACTGCAGAAAACGGGAGGAAAAATTCTGATGTTTCTGTCATATCCTTATGCAGAGTAAGTTCATTCGATGGCTCTACGGTAATATATTAAGTTGGCCGGAAAACATCTATTTTCCATCTTTCCTGGTCCATGCTAAGACAAGAACCTCTATGCTTACCAAGCTCCCAACCGAGGATAGAGTAGCCTTTATTGACAGTATACCGAATGAGAGATTTGGCATTGCTGGAATTCCAGGGCCCATTAACAGAACCGTCCGAACCGATTGTCCTGCCGTATAATGCGTTCAGCCCAAATGTGACGGCTGACCTGTAATACATGCACAGCACCATCAATGTACTTAGATATTTAGAACACGAGAGGCTTGAAATTCATGCCATTTGTGGAACAAATGGTAAACATAATCTTAGCCTTAGGCCTACCCCGTCTGCTTGAAAAATGAGTTCAGCTCATCCCATCGGGCCAAAGGTAAGCATCCTTGTGAGAAACCAAGGAATTCCGAGCTGTTCTTGGTGAAGATGTTGCAGGTTGACTGATCACCCTGTTTTTCATATACTACTTTATCTTGTAAAGTCCCTCCCATTCTAATCCGCAGCGGTGAAAAAGCTGCATTACAGTGTAGAAAGTAACTTCAATCTGCAAGTACTGAGATGATGTGACATGTCGAAATTGTTCGCATGATTGCATACCTTTTACAGCATTTATCAGAATTGTGTTTTTCAGATCCTGGTGAGAGAACATCAATTATGAAATGCCGAGATTTGTAAAAACAAAGCTGTAATTACAAAGGAAAATGCTAATGCTTATGCCATTCTTGTCAAAAACTCAAATTAAGCTCCCTTTGATTACTTTTATCTTTTGGGGGCTCTGTGTGCAGAAATTGTCCAGCGCTAGTCTCGAGTATCTGTACATGAATTGAAGATCATCCAGAATCTCCCAATTCCACGTACTGCACACACGCGCCCACACACCCACACACACGGGAGAGAGAGAAAGCATACCAAAGTCAGGAGGGTGGCTCTTCCCCAGCTGCAAGTGTTATAATCACATTTCTCAGGAGGCCACCAATCCAAAGTGGCACAGATGTAATCATCATCCGTCTTAGCAATGGATGCTGTTCCATTGATGAACACAGTACCATCCCCAGAAGTTGCGGTACTCTGCGAAAGTGCTGAGCTGGAGTTGTGATGTATCCAGAACACCAAAAAACCCAACCCCACTAGAACAAGCAGAGACCCCATCCCCCAGTACATTTACACAATGGCCAGTACAGTCTTAGGCTCCATACAAATTATTTGATTGAGTAAGCATGAATGTCTTTGTTGCTATCTCCACTTGGTAACTGAAGAACTTCTTAGGAGACGCAGGACGTCAAAGGAGAGGAGAAGAAAGTCGAAATTTTAAGCTGTGATCTATGGAGGGTCCGTAGATAAACAGTAGTTTTCTTGATATATTATATTTCCTCTACTTCCAGGTCAACTGAATTGATCACTGTTTTCTCGCGAATCCTAATTTTTTTATGAAGCTAGTACAAGTGCAGAGTGATTGGTTAAGAAGATGCTTTTCTAATGACATTATGCAAATATATTTATAGAAATACTTTTTGCTGAATTTTTTTTTGATAATGATGAACTAGTGGAGGTGGTGCTGGTGCGCATGACTGGTGTTTGAGAAAACAGATGCGGTTTAGGCCAAAGAAACGCAAGCTCAAGCCTAGAACATTTGATTCCTCGAACACGAATGAAAAAATTATGGAGATTTAAGTCGCCAATTGTCTTACCATTGAAAAGTGAAGTCACTAGTGAAAAGACATTTTGACGAAAACATTGAAGAGGGACCCAATGACTTAAGTGGATATGTGGGGGAGTCTAGTCTCACGCTGGGAGCTAGAAAAGTCAGGGAATGAAATTATAGAGTGCAAGGCATATTAGAACCCCACACATTATATAGTCTTTTTGCAGTGCATGTATCCCCAGTTAGATGTTTCCCTGAATGGATATAAATATGACGGTACCCTGTATGCGTTTCTTTAATCAATTTAAAAATAAGAAATCCAAGGAGAGGTCAAACTTGTGCTCTAAAATATACCAAAATGATACTGATCTCAAGCAGATGGCACACCCTTCAGAACAATGGACCTGGAAAAGTTTATTATTAATGTTCATTGATCATGTTTATCTTGTCCAGAGCTCTTCCCTTTCCAATTAGAAAAATTCGGATGGTCCATATTACAATCAAATCACTAGGGTGAATAATTTGTCGGTATGCTCTTTGGAAGCAAACTGTCCTAGGCAAGGTGGTCGCATCCTAGGAAGGTCAATACTCATGATAACAAAAACAGTATAGATATCAAAGAACTCCAAGAATCGACCGAACGACTATCTAAGAAAAATGAAAAAAGTCCATACAGTAAACATCTTAAGGTCCTCATGATCACTAAAATTTCGAAAGGGGTCTCTATTTCCATAGTTTGGCCAGTTAAAAGCAATCTCAAACGGAGGAAAAAGAACGAGTAAAGCGTGCTTAAGGAAAATGGACAACCCAACATGTTTGAAGGGCATAAGTCTTTAGCTTTAACTTTTGTCATAATTCCTTTTAATAGGAAACAGAGGCCTAACACTAACACATGAAGATCGCAACTTGGAATTACAATTTGAGCTCATCAAGTTCAAAGCGTGAATACCTCTAGATCCCAGGTGGTTTTGGTATGTACACCACGTTCAATATTAATAAACATCGACGAAAGATGTATTTGGGAGGGATCGTGCATTCAAATGGCAATTGTTAATTTGGGCAGGTAGATAACAGAAATCATTACGTCACATTTGCCATGTTGCAAATATATTGAGAGAGCAATCATCCTTAGCTTCTCTCTAGACATGACACACCAATCTGATTAGGTACTTAAAAGTCATAGTAGGAAACAGAGGCCCAACACTAACACAGGTAGGTTGCAACTTTGAATTACAATTCGAGTTCATCAAGTTCAAAGCGTGATTATCTCTAGATCCCGGGGGGGTTGTACACGACATTTAATATTGATAAACATCGACAAAAGATGTCTTTGGGAGGGATTGTGCATTCAAATGGGATTTGTTAATTGTGCAGGCAGTTGATAGAAATCATTACATCACATTTGCCAACTTGCAAATATAGTAAGAGAGAAATCATTCTTTGCTTCTTCCTAGACATTACACACCGATCTGATTAGGTACTTAAAAGTCAGTCAGCCAACTTTACTTACTGGGGAAGGTTGGATCATATGGTTGTATTCATATTCATCTCATGCAACTTTTCTTGGGGAACGTGATCCATTTGTCGGGAGGAAACATTGCCATGTGCATGTTCGTTAAAATTGCAAACAATTTAAAATTCCAGTGGCTGGTAAGATTTGGAAAATGGGTAACAATTTCTCAGAGCTAAATAGAAAGTATAATTTATTGCACTAGAATTTGAAGCTTTTCTCATATAGCCCGCTCGAGTTGGGATATACATAAAATATAGATTGATGATACCATCATCCACACGACACCCCCAAAACAAGCTATATGCAGTTTGACTTGCAATCCCAACATGGGACGTATTCAACTCACCAATTTGAAGTACAGCCGGTATTTACGAGTTAATACTTCTAATTGTATTGAGGTGACATGCTAAGCCAATGTAATGACAGCAATATGATCAGTGCACCTGCTTCCAAGGAATTTAATGGAGATTGAACATCAGATGTAAATCATCGAAGTGAACAGTTGAATTTGGGCTCTAGACTAGCGCCAAATGGTATGAACATATTATTGGAGAAAGCAAGTTTAGCATTAGCAATCTCTTTCTTATTTTGGATCTTGTGGTGGGTTTGGAGGATTTAGGAATGCTAGAAAGAGTACTCAGAATATTAGCTTGACAAATTTACAAATTTGGAAGTGATCATGATGTAGATAGCGATCTGCTTATGTGCATGAGTGATTGTGTGTGGATCCAATTGCACACGACTTTGCTCAGAGAGCAGATTTGCCTGACGAATCAAAGCAAAAGAAGCTGGTTAGGAACTTCTCACAAACTCTCATAAATTTGCATAGCAATGAAAGGAGAAAAATACTTTATACAGCAATCACAATAATTTTGATCCATAGATTACAGTTATTGAAGGTGTTACAAATATCTACAGTTCAGAGAAGTATTTCCATTATGTGTGCGTGTGTGTTTGTCTTGAACTATCTGCAAGCTGCGACGTTCATGCTAGGAAACCGAGCAAATACAACAGAGAATGAAGCCACCAGAATGGGATCTGACATGCGCACTTTTATAGGATTTAGGGCAGGAATGTTCCCAGAAGAATCAACACTAAGAATTTTCCCGTTGAGAAGGGTGACTTGGCTGTGCGAGTCTCTGTCTTTGGCTGTCAAGTGGTACTCTTCTCTAATGGTTGCATCTAATATCAACCCCTTTGAAATTCTGGAGAATTTACTTTTACGGGAACGGATTTGTGGTTGCAAAATTGATGTCCCGTTTCCTGCACCATCTTCAGCGGAGACATGCACTTGTGCTGTGGTATTTCCATCAAGATTGATCAACAACAATGTGACGCCAGTCTGTCATGCGTGGAATTTTAACATGTTAAGACATAGTTCAGGATATGATGGCTGTAAATTTAAGAATAGACATTACTCACTGAATTCTTTGAACAGTGAGAGTAAGCACGGAGTTTGTCTGTGCCGGTAAAGTTAGTGAATAGGACATTGTTTCCCATCAAACGGTGCCAAAGAAGTGCACTGCAATAACGGTAATGCACTCCATCAACACATCAATTTTCAGCAGAATTCTCCCTTATTTCCTGCTTTCTCCATTATTTTTCTTCAGTGTCATCTTTTGTTTTGTAAATAAGAAAAGGACAAAAAAAATCCCATTAATCATTTTGATCTCATGACTGACCTGTAGTAGTCCGGGTTTGGTTGAAATGTGCTGGAGTTGAGTAAACCATAGCCCCCGCCAATCAATGTCTGTCTACAGTATGTTTTGGTGTTGTAAGTCGCTGCCATTGCAAGTTGGTCCAAATACCTATACAATTCAGGGAAAATCAGGACTAAACATACTCATTGACTGCTAATAAAAATCATGAAAATTTTTTCATGAAAATCTTGGTAATATGGAAAATGGATGAAGAAAATGTGTAGGACAAAACTTACCAAAAACTAGACACAAATGCATCGGTGACGAGGTGACGACCACTACCATAAGCCCCGCCTGCTTCTCCAACCCATGCGACTGCCGAGGTTCCCGAGTTCTTGAGGATACTTTCAAGACTACTGAAAGTCTGAGCTATGCCATTGAGATACGACGGATCCAGAATCCTACTGATGAGGTTATCATCGTATCCTACAGGGAACAGACGATTAAGATCCTTCACTATATCTTCTGATGTTCACCGAAAGAATGTGTTAAACAAGCTAATCACACAAAATTGGGCAGTCGAATGTCCAAGATTAAACAGAAAGTACTAGATGCAATTTCCTTATGGTGAAGTACCTGCGCCGAGGCTGTAAACGTGATGGGTGACCACTTGGAGCGTTTGTGTTGTGTGATCCAAAAAATCCTTGAACCAGTTGGCATCAAAGAATCCACCTGGTGCTAGGATTAGTGGCTTAACTTCGAAACCTCCATAGATATCATCCAATAGGTTCTGGAGGGTCTTAATGTCAGATGTATATTGTTGTGCCGAGATGTGTGCTCCAATTCCTCGCCCACTAAGTTCATTTCCTAGTAGACCAGGAACATACTTGGTCAGATACAAAGATATACCATTCAACTTATGCAGGAGTATGTCAGACTCTCCAATTTTTGACATCATAAGAAATTTTTCAAAAATAGACATGAATATGCTCCATCATTGGAGAAGTTAACTCTTCAAATGATAGACAGCAGCTAAATTGGGAAAGACAGATTAAGGTGCCTTGACACTTCATGGCACACAGTGAATTACTAATTCCAGGAAAGCTTCATCCAGTATGAAAAATATGTGAATTGGAGCCTTCGATAAAATATAATTTAGAAGTTTCTGGTTTTCATGCTATGTAAGCTTTTAAGTATAAAGAATTTGCTTCTCCGTAGGACTATAGACTCTTGGGAGTACCTAACTAAAAACAATCTTATATGCCTCAGGCAACTCCAAGGCCAATTGCTTTTGCCTTTCAAGAACCAATGGAAACAGGACGAGCTAATCAAGTTTCATCGTATATCATATGTGATAATGCTAACTTATCCTTTTGTTGATTCCAGAAAGACCTATGAGCAAGCAAAATAAGCCATTCCCCTGAGAAGGTTGGAACAACATATTGGATTAAGCTTCCGAAGAAAATATTTTTTTCTTGAGCTGAATTTCTGTTTAGAGTTCCTAGCAATAATTTGAGAGCCAGTAACGAGCATCACTACACGTACCAAGCTCCCATCCATGGATGGTATAGCCTTTATTCACAGTGTAACGCAAAAGAGTCTCAGCATTGCTTGAATTCCAAGGTCCATGGACAGATCCATCTGAATTCACAGTCCTTCCATACAAGGCATTCAAACCAAAAGTGACAATAGCCCTGCATTTCACAGAATTGACAGACTTTAAATCAGTTAACAAAGAGTTAAAATATGCGTCAGCAATGTGAAGGATCTTATCCGGACATGATTGTTAAATTTCTGAAAGAGGAACATTCGTTTTTACCCTGCACGCTTGAAAAATTCATTAAGCTCGTCCCACCTAGACATGGGCAGGCATCCTTGAGAGAAACCAAGAAAATCCGAACCATCGATCGATTGGGGCTTGCAGGGTCCCTCATCTCCTTGTACATGGTATATCAATTTATCTTGTAAGGTGCCTCCCATTCTGATTTTTAACGGTGAAAATGCTGCAAAACATTAGAGCACTTCAGTAGAAATCAGACAAAATGGAGACAGCATGAAACATTCACGACGCCTGCAAAATTTGAAGAAATGACTTCTTACCTTTGATTGCATTCAGCAAAATGGGATTGCTGAGGTCCTACGTATAGAGCAAAGATAAAGAAAGTGAGTGAACCAAAAGAGACAGCAAGATATCAGGCAAATACCACTATCAGTCACAGCTTGCACTTCCACACACACATGCACACATACTCATTCTCTCACAGAGAGAGAGAGAGAGAGAGAGAGAGACAGAGACAGAGACAGAGAGAGACAGAGAGAGAGATTCCTGACCAGAGTGAACAGAGTGGCATTGCCCCAGCAAGTGCCCTGGTGACAAACATCAGGAGGGCCATAATCCAAGGTGGCACAAATGAAGTCATCATCAATGCTAGCAATGGAAGCTGACCCATTAATGAACACACTCCCATCAACCACAATCCCTGAGAGACCTGTGGTCTGTGAGTCCACAGAGTAGTGATGCAACCAGACGACCAAGAAACACACACCCACAAGAACAAGCAGAGACCCCATCCCACAGGACATGTAACTCTTGGATTGGATCACTCCCAATGCCTATTGCGTAAATCTATGTCCCTTCTCTTCTTTGGTCACTGAAGACATGAAGGGGTCACAAAGAGGAGAAGAGAATGAATTAACGTTTGAAGCTTTCGTTTGAGCGAGCTCTTGCTTTGGCGAAGGGACACAGAGAAATGGCTCTCTGTGTTGCCTTTATATAATTTTGGGGGATTCAACGTTGGCCCATGTTAGCCTTTTCGCACTTCATTTGACCTCATATTTTATATCAAGTAAGTGGACCAACTAGATATAATTTGTTACGATGTATGTTTAGCTATCGAAGGATAACTGTCCAAAATATCCTAAACATATTGTATAGGACCAATTCAATCATAAACCTTTCGTAAATACTAATTTAGTCATAAGCATTTTTATTATTTATCAATTTGATCATAAATCTTTTGACGAGTTGTTAATTTAGTCATTTCGATCAATTTTTGACTAGAAATCGTTAATTTGGACAAAGTTTGCATTTTTATTTTTTTTCTTTATCCTTTTGGCCTATGGCCAATACTAACCTATGGTCGACAAGGGCCTCAATGCCCTTGCCCTCACCCATGGCCAAGTACCATGGCGACTGACCACAAGCCAAAGGGAAAGAAAAGATTTTTTTTAAAAAAAAAAAATTTTTTGAAAAAATGCAAAATTTATCCACATTAGCATCGGTCATGCCACGTAAGATTATCGGCATCTACGTCAATGATTTCTGATCAAAATTAGTCGAAATGACTAAATTGATAAATTATTAAAAAATTTAGGACTAAATTAGTAAATTAAAAAAAAAATGTTTATGATTGAATTGATCACCGTATAGTAAGTTTAGGATTTTTTTTTTTTTTTGATAGTTTATTGAGCTTGTTCCTTTCATTGGCCTTTGAACTTGGAGGATGATTGTTAATGAGATTATTTAGTTTTGTATTTTCTTCTCGTTGAATTTTTATCAAAGATAGTAATGTTCGACAGGTGAAGGAGCTGATGTGAAGTTTCGTTTCCTTTGGCCCACTATTGGCCTTTAGAAATATCCCTTGCGAATTCTCTTTTAACATACTATTTTCCCTATTTATGCGTATAGAAACATGATGATGTAAGGGTGATGATGTTGGAATATTTAAATAATAAATTGTGTATTTATCTAACAGTTTAAACCTCTAGAACAATTAGTTATGATTTTATAAAATCTCATATGATATCAAAGCTAGAAGTTCTAAGTTCGAATTTCTCCATAACCCATTTGCCACTCCAATTAAATTTCCATGCTTAGTATTAGTTAAAAGACCAAACTAAGCATGGGGGAGAGTGTTAAAATATTTAAATAATAAATTATGCATTCTTTTAATAGCTTAAGCTTTTAGAATAATTGACAGTGATCTCATAAAATCTCACAAATACAAATTGCTAGAAATTATTTAAAACCTTCGAAACCGGAATATTAGCGAAGCATAATGATATATTAAAATAATGATTTTGAAAATAATATATATATTCGATGGTTCTTTCATTATCTGAGTATAAAGAATGGCATTAGAAACCAGTGAAAAAGTGGTTGATAATAATGGCGAGGAGTGGGTCTATTTTTCTTGCTTGTTTTCATTAACAAACCGTCTTGAGTACGTCATTCTATTGGAACGTCGCGGTTGAGTCGACTTGTCTCTTCTTCAAGAGTCTTTGCACCACACTCGAACAGCCGTAGCAATAAGGAAAAGCTCCAGATGTACCATCGCATGCCCAAAACCGAAAATTCCGATAAGGAGCCCCTAATAATTGAGAAGGGAATGACGTCAAGTTTTGCTCTTCCTCGTTCGCGTTCGAGATCAGGAATCCCCAGATGGAATCTCCACTGATTGGATCCTCAGTTAGGATGGTTACTTCCTCTAGGACGATAATTAGATAAAACTATAGTAGTTGATGATTGTTCAGGCAGAGATGAAGGAGAGGTTCAACTTGGAAAATAGACAACCGGCGCTTGTTTCTTCTCGAAGGACGTTGAATCATGCGTTGGCGATCTGCAAGACATCCCTTAAAACGGGAACAAAAGCTTCAATCTCGATGGCTTTCGCACTCTTACACGTCAAAGCTAACCTAACTCTTCAATTATGATATCGGGAGTCTTCGGTACCACATTAATAAAACCCTAATGAACGTTGCCATTTATACTAAACCGTTCATGGTTTTTGAGCCAGAGAAATGTGCCAACCTCATCGTTCATGTTGTGATTATGGCATTAAAAATTTTGTTAAGACTCATTCTACTATTCTTTCCCCCCATTGTAAAACCAAATATGCATTGGCATATGAATTGAAGATCGTCTCACCATATATAATTAAGGGGAGCTTGCAGTGGGATAAAAGGAGAGTTTGAAAAATCGAACTTTTGAGAGCATTGATAAGATGAAAGTGCGGATGTTGCAAAATCTAAGCGTTAGAATAGGGTGTGCTTTACATTTCGTATGTTATTTGCAAAGGATCACACAATACAGATAAAAAGGAGTTTTCACTAGAATCCTGAAGTAAATAAACAGCTACAAAACACATGAAAAATCACCGATTAATTTAATGCATCTTATCTTACAAGAAAGATAAGATACCTACCGCTACCGGGAGTTTCCATGCGATTTCTGAAGCCTGCTAATTTGACTTGGATTAAGAAGCAGGATTAGGTGACTCAGGTGTTGACATGTTGAAGGCGCAACTGAGGTATCATCTTCTGGTGCATATCGATAATTTAGAATAATCTCTTCATAACATGGGTCAACGTTTAAACCATGAACCCAAGAACTTAGACAAGGCTCTTGTCAACAACTACCCTTTAGGCACACATTTTGAAAATTGAAAATACCCATTTTTAGAAAAAAGATACTTGATGGCCAAAGAAATAACTTTACTTACTCCACATAGCAAAAACATTAAATCTCCAAAGCATGTTTTGATGCCACTTAGCAAGTATAATAAGGGCATTATTTGATATGTGTAAGAATCCGCCTGCTGCGACTCGTTAACGTTATCGCCAACTTTGAGAATATGCATGAAACAAATGAGATCGTGCAATAGCCAAGGCACATGTTTAGCTTTCTTCAATAATGGTGGCCTTAGAAAAAGAAAAGAACTCTCTTCAAGAATTGATTCCTTTAAGAACGAGGGTTTCTAGGATGTCCCTGGTCAAATACCTTCCTGAGAAGGTATTGTGGCACGGAAATGGAAGGTCATTATTCCCCATGACTAGCATTAAAAAATTACTCCTCATCTTTATCTCCGGCCCAAACTAAAAGTTCTATTTTAACGAAATCCAAGGCTCAAACCACAAAAAAAGGGGGGGGGAAAATAAAAATTAAATGAAGGCTTCCATTTACGTAAAGCGTGCTCGCAAGGGGTGCATGGGACTGACGATGGCAACATAAAATAAAAGTTGACAACTGTGCAGGAGATAAGATGATAATGGTCTTCCCTAGATTCGCTCCAATATTCAGATCGTGGAGTGAAAGTCGGTGAAGAAATCTAACAGTTCCCATCTGGGGAAGGTTCGATGCTTCTCTTATGTATATTGATATTCTTGTATTCCCGCCCACGGTTTGACCATTGAGAGAAGTGGAATTTACAGTTTTTTTAGTACGCAAGTCATCCTCATGACAGCAACTCGCGTTCAAGTTTGCAGCTTGCCGCCCTACACACTTGAGTCAACCCTGACACGTCTTGGTCTTGGTTGGCCGAACAAGCAAAAGGGTGTTCTAGGAAAGTTTGATCCGAGACAGGTAGAAAGAGTTCTTCTGAAAATCTTTAGAGGATACGTGTGGGCAGTTGTATTCAGCATATATAGTGAAAAAGGACCCGGTTGTCTTTTGTTCTTTTTCCTTCAAGTTATAGCCTATTGAAACCAAGCAAGCATTTGTGGAATCATGAGATTTAGAATCTCACTTGGCACGATAATTATTTCGTCTAATTGATTATGAGGTGAGAAGATTGATTTGAATCATGAGTATCAGTTGAATAGGCTAAGAACACGTAGACGAGTCATCTAAGGACAGCCAAATTGGTCAGGTCAATGGGTAATCAAATCTTTCCTAGGGTGAAATTCGAACTTTTCTTCTTAGCTCAACTGAAAAGGAGTTTTCACCCTTCTGACCCTGATAAAAATAGTGAAATTTGGCCGGCGTTGAAGCTTGTAGGGAGAACGTGACTTTAAAGAGAATGATGTCTTGTAACATGTATAATTTTGTCATCTTTTCAAAGGTCTAATCTAACGTAAAGCAGTTGGTGAGAACACAAACCCGATTTGGACACATCACATGATAAAAGATGAGGATGTCGTATGAAGCTAGTGTGCATTTTATAATATGAGTAGAATCAGTCAATTCGAATGATTCCAAAAGTAACTAATTTGGTTTCTAATTCCAGAAAATCATAACTAAGACCAATAGGGTTGGTTTTAGGTTTCAGCAAAATCCTTGCGAGAACACGGAATAAATAATATAAATATATGTAATCCTTGTGGGTGAGTTCTCTTGTTTTCCACTTTGGGGTCAATTTTGCTTTTGACTGGGGCATTCTCATGCAATGTGCGGTCTTCTAGGAAGTGGCCCATTTGTAGCCTCTTGCTGCTTAAAAGACAATAACCCAACATTAAGTGAGCCCAAAGAAGAAGCGATCTAATTATCAACGGGCCTAAAGCCTTGAAATGAAAACCATGCACAATGCATTAGTGACCTGACAAGTGACATAATAATCAAGAGAAGTTATTGCATTTTCCAAGCGTAAATGTGGCTACATCTTTGGGCATTTTTGGACCAGAGCAGTGGGTATAGCAGGACAAAGGGCGAAAAAAATTGTATAGACTCGTTCCATAGGGATAGGATGGACAAAACCAACAACTCGGCATCGCTTGTGTTAGATTCCGTGCAATTTAATAGAAATAAATGTGGATTTTAGAGATTTATGATATTTAATCGGGTCGATCCTGATAAGATGAGTTTAGGTTATACTTGCTGGAGATCTCTTTTGGTAAAACCCCTATCCATGCTCATGTAATTTCTATTTCAACTTTCGCTTCTCTTAGGTTTTCTAGATTTATTAAAAAGTACGCGTTTTTTGTAGGTTAAATATGTGTACATGTCTTATAACGCATATAATATTGTACTCATGTAAATGTTTTCAATTTCTCAACTCCTTTTACATACATTTTTGAGTCATGTAAAGTATGTTGTTGTTTACACACATAAAATCCGATATAGTTACATCAAAACTATATAGCTAGATATAGGGGAAATTGTTCAATCAATTGTAAACTTATTATATGGTTATCAATTCTAATTTTGCCAATTTAGTTCTAACTTTTTGTGTGAAATTTCAATGTAATCATTCTAATTATTGTTTGTTGAAAATCATTGACTAGTGGTGTGCCGCATAAGATGGCCAACAATAACTAGGCCATCAGGTCAACGATTTCCAATGAAAATTAATCGAAGTGATTACACTGAAATTTTACACAAAAGCTAGGGGTGTCTTGATTTACATGTTGCAGAAATAAGATGTTAGTTTTTTCACTTCACTGCTGCTTCTATCTATCGTGTTTCCTTTCTACTGACGACTTCCTTTCCTTTCTAACATTTTTTACCATGCTTTCGATGATGTTTCTTGACTTTTTACACGTATAATCACACAACTATATTCGATGTTGGTATAATATTAATCTCCATCTTAAAACTTTCTGAATTCTGAAAAACTTTCTAATTTATAGGATCCACTTAAAGTGAAAAGTGGAGAGCACATTTGTTGAAATAAGCTCATGCTATCGGATCAAAATTAAAATTCTATCCTTCAAATGTCACTGAAAGGGAAGAGGCTTAGAAGAACCTGTGAGAAAATATTGGGAAATTTCCTCTTCTCCCAACTTTGCATCTTACTCAAACGTCGACTCGCCTTATATAGCTACGATTAAGGGTAATACAAAGTTTCTTCACGACCAGTATGTCCAACAAAGCATATTACACAAGAGTGGCAAGAAATATTAAAAGTTATTAGACTGAAGCTGAAAAGAGTTGGTACAAACTCAACAAAGTTTACAACCTTAATTTTATTAAAGTAGTCTCCTCAACTCTGAAAGATTCCTTCACTTATTGATGGGTTCATGACTCAAGTCGAGATTAGGATTTTAATCGGAGCTGAAATCGGGTTGCCACATGTCTTCAACATGAGATTCTCCAACATCTCTTGGGTCTTGCAAAAATTCCATTGTTTATGTTTGATTTCGCTTGTACTCATCTAATGTATGGTGGATGGCATATCGGGTTATGCCATATTTATGGGAATAGTCCAGTGGCATTTTCTCTTGATAATTACTCATAAACTTCGAAATAATTTAATTATCTTCACATAAGATCCTCTGAGATTCGCAAGCATCCAAAAGATCCGTACAATTTAGCAATTGGACAAGGACGATTGCTTTGTCTTACTGGGCATAAAGTGTAAAAGCTTCCACTCTTTGTTGAAGAAAATATTGGATGACTTCAGGGTTTGGATTCTGAACCTTTGTACTTCAGTTTAGTGGGAAATAAATTTTGCCAATAAAGCAAAAGGAAAACCATTTAAGAACGTCTGCAGAATGTTTAAAATAATATTTATAAAGACCTTCAGTGAGAAAAGCGATAATGATCCTATAGACAATGGCTGTGGAAACTCAATGGGAATGATATAGTTATGAAACAAAGAACGATATATCTATTATTCCACTAGAAAGTCAGTGATGTCGAATGTTAAGACATGGATGAATTGAACGGGTAATCTGGATTCATTCCTAATTGTCTGAAAATATGTTCATGTAGAGGAATTACTGATGGCATCAAATCTTCTTCTTTTTTCCTCCTTTAAAAGTTTGGGACTAGACCCATCAAATAGATAGGTGGGATGGGTTAAAAATGGTTCGGCGTAACAAATCCGGTGACCCATACTAGCAAATCTAGGAAAACTTATACCCAGATTACAATGAAAGTGCGGAGTGAGTTAAGATGAGATTTAGAGAGGTCGAGATAGGATGAAACAGAGTCAAGTGAGTTGACTCTAGATAAATTATAAAGTTATTTATTATCCATTTAGCATATATATTATGTATAAACCCATTTCTGACTCATTTATTGGATGAAAAAAAAAAAGGTTAATGCCCTAAAAAAACCTCCCAAATTGATTTGACCACCAAAAACCCAAAACTAGTATATATTTGATAAATATACCCTAAACAAGTATATTTATAACACATTTATCATCTGTTAGTTTCTGTTAAATTTTACTGTTAAATTGATAAGTTTGATGACATATAACAGTTGATTGATGTACCAAATTGGGATTTTACTTTCCATATGTCCTAATTATACAATTTTTGTGATTTTTTATGGTATTAACCCAATTTAACGAAGTGTATATTTTTCACAAATTTACTAGTTTGGGGTTTTTAATGATCAAACAAATTGGTTTAGATAAATTTATCGCAAGTATACCATTTTAGAGTTTTTTTGTAGTTATTTGGACTAAATTTGTTATAAGTGTACCAAATTTGAAGTTTTTCATGATCAAAAAATTTATTTGGGTAAATTTGTCATATGAGTACCATGAAGAAAATAAGAGGATTCAAGAAAACAAAAATTCAAAGATAAATTTTCCAGGAGAAGAATGTTCTTCACTTAAAGCCATCATACTCGTTATTATTCTACAATACAAAATGCTATTTATATTAAGAAGAAAACTAGATTTCCTATTCTATATTGCGAATATATAATCTAACAGATTGATCAATTTATCTGCAATTGGAATAATTGGAATCAAATCATATCTACCACTCTAATCTAATCTTCCAATAGCATAATCAAATCATATTCAAATCTAATCTTCCGATGGTTTACCAATAATATTATCAATCTTATCATACCAGTTTGGAATTTTCGAGTATTAACCAAAAAAAAAAAATCCGGCGGCGACGGGGTGTGCAAAGGCGGCGACCACAGTCATACAATAACTTAGCCCATTCGATCTAAACCCATTTTGACAAGTCTAACTCCGGATTCATTCTCACATTAAAACAGTTATGATGCTTTAACTTCAATTATTAAGCAAATTCAATTAGAAGGAAGTCAATATCAACCCCGAGAAATATGGCACGTACCGAAATATTACACTTTCTATAAACACCATAAATAGGCCAATAATCTCCCATTCCATGTCATCGCAGAGAAAGGAACCTAGGGAAGGGGAGAAAAAATAAGAACAGGGCTGAAGATACAATGACAGGCATCAAGTACTTGCTCGCAATTCTTCTTCTCAGTTTCATCACCAAAGGTAGAGATTGCCCTGCCGCTCTAACGATCTGGACATTTCACGTCCGCTCTTCAATTGCGATATGTGTTTTTATGCCGAGTGCTTCTTGGTTTTTGTTCGACTTCAGGGCTGTGCGCAAGCTCTTTGGAGAACATCACCGTTGGGACCGTCCGAACCGGGGAGATCATACAGGGCAAGCCGCAATGGAGCGTAACAGTGATCAACAACTTCGTCTGTGCCCAGAGCGGCATCAAGCTTGAGTGCACCGGGTTTCAGAGCACCGAGCCGGTCAATTCCTCAATTTTCGCAAAGCAAGGGGATAGATGCCTGGTTAACAGTGGAAAAGCATTGGCACCACAGGGCTCGGTCAGCTTCTCTTATGCTTGGGATCCTCCGTTTCTTTTGAGGCCAGCCGAGTCGATCGTGGTCGGTTGCTGAAACCAGTTGATGCAGAAAAAGGGACAAGAAAGTCTCCATGGTTTCTATTCATATCCATTTGCCATATTTACTCATGAATAAATTCTCTCTCTCTGTCTCTCTCTCTCTCTCTCTCTCTGGATTTGGGTCGACCTTTGAGTCAAGGCTGTCGAGGACGTAACGCTTCTTAAACGTCTCTCTCATCATAAACTCTAATTAAGTGCCGGAAATCGCTACCACTGTATGACATAACGCTTTGCCATCATTAAATGTTTCATTTATTGTAGCTACGCAAGGCGTCGTAAATCACAAAGACGTTATCGTAAAACAAGACTCGGTAAACACGTTACAAAGTGTCAAGACTCTAGACGATGTCCCTCTAAGCGCCAGACAAGTCCTCAAGCTATCACTCCATACAACTTCCGAGAAGACGTTCACATACATAGAAACTGTCGAAGCGCACTGCTTGGTATCTTACAGTACTTTCGGAGTCCATATCACATTTCAGTACAATAGCTTATTCTGCCGAGGACCCACTGGCAAGCATTTGATCAAATGGAGGAAGAAAAGTAACAAACTCGTCCAGATAACGAGAAAAGGAACAAACCCATCCGCGTAAAGCCAAAGAATTCAAAACCAATTTGCAGCTCATCTTTTAACAGGTATAGGAACAATCTAAGAAACTAAACATGGTAGATGAAAAGAGAGAAGAAGAATGATCACGACGGTAATACAGTGATTACTACAATTATTGAACAGGGGTCGTGACAAAAAGCTAAGCATCTCTTCTAATGAAAAGAGGATAACATACAAACCCAAATCCCCCAATTCTAGCCTAATACTAGCAAAAGCCTACCCTCCAAGAAGCAAAAACCACATTAAACACGAGCCACTGGAAGCATAATACAATCTCATTGTCTCTTCTTTGCTAGAGGTTGAGGTAACTCATCCTCATCATCATCATCTTCATCTTCCTCATCGTTATCCTCTTCCTTCTCTTCACCAACGTCATCGTTGTCGTCATCTCCACTTCCCCCCTCTCCATTGGCCTCAGGCTCATCCTCTGGATCCCCTTCACCCGAGCCATCCTCTTCCTTGCCTCCATCATCATCCTGGTCACCACCTTCGTTGTCTGTCCTCTTCTTCATCATCCTCAGTTACGCTGCCATCTGTGTTCTCGGGACCTGGTTTCTTCCTAGCATGCAGCTCAGAAATGGCAAAGCTGAGGAAAAGGCATCAAAGTGATGTTGCCTTTGGTATGTAATCCCGAAAGAAGGGAGACAGGGCAGTTGCTTCACTACTAACCTTTGAGATGTGTCCAGCTCTTTTGGAAGGATGCTGACTGCACCAGTCAAAGGTTTCATTTGACATTTTTTACCACGCTTTCGGTGATGTTTCTTGGCCTTTTCACACGAATGATCATATGACTATATTCGATGTTGGTATAATATTAATCTCCATCTTAAATCTTTCTGAATTCTGAAACATTTCAAATATATAGGATCCACTTAAAGTGAGAAATGGAGAGCACATTTGTTGATATAAGCTCGTGTTCGGATCAAAATTAAAATTCTATTCATCAAATATCACTGGGCCTAAAGGGAAAAGGTTTAGAAGAACCTTTGAGAAAATATAATAAAATATTGACAAATTTTCTCTTCTCCCAACTTTGCCTCTGATTCAAACGTTGGCTCGCCTTATATAGCTAAGATTATGGGTAATACAAAAAAAAAAAAAAAAATCACAACTAGTATGGTCAATAAAGCATATTACAAAAGACCGTGAAGAAATATTATAAAGTTACTAGATTGAAGTTGAAAAGAATCAGTACAAACTCAATAATATAATAAAGTTTACAACTTTAATTTTATTATAATAGTCATGTGAATTCCAAAAGATTCTTTCACTTATTCCCAGGTGATGACTTGAGACGATTAAGATTTTCATTGGAGCTAAAATCGGGTTCCACATGTCTTCAACATAAGATTCTTCAATATCTCTTGGATTTTGCAAAAAATCCATTAAATATATTTGATTTCACTTGTACTCATCTAATGTATGGTGGGTGGCATCTTGGGTCATATGATATTTGTGGAAATAATCCGGTTGCATTTCCTCTTGATAAATACTCATAAACTTTGAAATAATTAGATTCTCTTCACATAAGATCCTTTGAGATTCTCAATATTGTTCATGAATTTCAATGAAATTGCATCCAAAATATTTGTACAATTTAGCAATTGGACAAGGACAATTGCTTCGTCCTACTGGGCCTATGGTGTAAAAGCTTCCATTCTTTGTTGAAGAAAATATTGAATGACTTCAGGGTTTGGACCTTTGTACTTCAGTTTAGGGGAAAACAAATTTTGCCAATAAATCAAAAGGAAAACCATTTAAGAACGTCAGCAGAATGTTTAAGATAATATTCGTGAAAACCTTCAGTGAGAAAAGCGATCATTGTAATATTTGACTTTTCAGATTAAGTGGTGGGACCCACTTTTGTTTAAAAAATACAAAGAAAAGGGTTTTTGTTTTTTAACAGAAAGAAAGAGCGTTGAAAAAGTCAAATAAAAGGGGGGCGCTTTTACTCTTTTAAGCTTGGACCATTCCGGGAAGAGAGAGAAACAGAGAGAGAGAAGAAAAAGAAAGAAACAAGGAAGAAGAAGGAAGAAGAGAAAAGAGGCTTCTCTTATGCACACCTTTGGGACCTCACCGCGCCGATTCGACTACACAACGCAATGTCCGATAAGCACTCGCAACCTCCGTTCTTCCAATCATAGTAGTTTTAAACTTAAAGGCTTGAACTTTGAAACTATTGGATATTCGTGCGATGGAGTTCAATCGCAACGCAATGTTCGATAAGCACTTCCCTTCTTCTTCCAATCGAGAGTAGTTTTGAATTTAAGGCTTGAAATTTGAAACTATTGGATATTTGTGCGATGGAGTTTAATTTTTGAGTCATTGAGCTACGTATACATAGAAATGATAATTTAGGGTATTGTGAAGATATAAGATCAAAATCTTGATTTAAGTTTATAATTTGCTCGAAACAAAATTTCAAAGTTTCCCAACATGCCATGAACAATGAGCATCCAACAGATTTAGGCTAGTATTTTGTCGGTTTTTGGTTTGATTTTTGAACGGTTAAGTTAGGCTTTTCATAGTATATTTGAAGGACCTTCTATTAACTATTCTTCGTACCAAAACTTTTAACATGCGAAATATTTATAAAAAATGTAAATTGATATATTTGCAGCACATTTATTTCAAACAAACTAATTTATGTAGCAATGCGACGGAACAACAAATCTTAAGTCTGGAGAAATTACAGCTAATTCCTTCTTCACTACTAGTCTACTACCAATACCGACACACTAAAATTTCCCAGAAACGATATCAGCACACGCCTTATCAAGACGTACCTAACTGTACATCACGTATCTAGGAGCACAAAACATCTCCCCATATAAGTAATACTAAAACGAATTTCAAAAGACAAAGTGCCAACGGATGCAAAACGTCACCTTTAGCTGGAGCCATTTTGCCGTCGACGACATCCTTGTTAGACGCAAATTGCGCAAACCCCAAGATCTCCATAACTAGAACCTAGGTTGCATCGACACGGCGGGACACGACACGACACGACACGATACGACACGTCGACACGTCATTTCTCAAAAATAGAAAATTCCGACACGCTGGGACACGTTATATATTAAATAAATATTTTTATTTTTAATTAATTTAAATCTAATTTATAAATAAATAAATAATTAAAAAAGAACTTATTATAAATTTACACTAATCATTCAATATTTTCGGTAAGATTTTAAGATTTTTTTTATTTCATTATCCTAAATTTACTTTTATTTCTTTAAAATCAAACCCCCTCCCACTAAAAAAACCCCATGGGCCCAAACTCCCTCCCTTTTTTTCCCTCGACAGAACCCACCCCCAAATCTTTTCACTTTTTTTCCCTCCCCACCACCTGACAGTCGTCCCTTCCCCTCCCTCCTGTCATTTCCTCCTCCCTCCAACACGCAAGCCCCTATTTTAATCTTTTATTTTCCTTCTCAATCTCAAAACCCTAGCAGCACGGCACCTTCTTCTCCTGCTCCTCAGTCCTCGCCGCACGCGCCTATCTCCGAAAGCATTGAAGACTCGCAAGAAAAGCACCAGCATTCGCCGAAGGAGCGAAAAAGGGAGTAACCCAGAAAAAATTTCAGTGAAAAGGATCGAAAAAGAAGGCGGAACTCGCGGTCCCTGTGCGCGGAGAGGCTGCACACCGCCGCGAACTCCTCCTCCTCCCCCTTGCCGCCGCCGCCGCCGCCCCACTCGACGACGCTGCCCTCCCCCATGAGTGCCTCCCTCATGAAGTTCCTCCTCACGGCCCTCGCCTCATTCTTTTCTCTTTCTCTGGCCGTCTCGCCGTCGCGGGCTCGCCTTCGCTCGCGGCCTCCACCCTTTCGGACACGCGTGTCGAAGCGTGTCGACAAGCATTGACCGCGTGTCAGATTTGTCGACACGCATTGACCGCGTGTCCGAACGTGTCCGAGCGTGTCCGAGCGTGTCCGACACCTCGACATGTGTCGGACACGACTCGGGAGCTCCAGCAGCGTGTCGGTGCTACCTAGACTAGAACAAGAACATGCACGATTGAGTAGAAAAGAATTGACGCACCTGTTTTGGGATCCATTGTTCTTGAAGCGGAAGCGGAAACACAATGTTCCACGCGCAAATCCTTCTCCTCTATTGCCCTCCGTATCACTGGCTTAATGAGGCGGCCCCCTCACGTGCAGCGTTAGGTAAACGCCCCTTAGGTGAGGATACATGTGAGAATTAGGGTTAGAGGAGAGACTTGAGCACTATTTATAGAGTTTCCAGCCAGGCCCCCTCATTACGGGCCAAGCTCAACTCGGCCCACACTAGCCAGCCCCATATTAGACTAATTAAGAAACCTTCTATCTCACCTTAGACCAGCCTTGTTTTATGATAGCCGTAAAAACAGTAAATTACAATATCAATTAATGTAGTTCACATTAGGAAAACTCTTACATTCTCCCACTTGGACTATATTAATTGAAATCGTACCTTATGTGCGCACATTGGTCCAGAGATAATTCTTAATAGTCAATCCTATCCCATAAAGTCTCAAACACCGAATCATAGCGGTAACTGCATAAAGTCTCAAACACCGAATCATAGCGGTAACTGCATGTATACACACAGAGCCTTCCATGGTCACGAGTGCTCTCAACTTTATTGATATGGATTCAATATGGTAGTGTGGCAAATGGATAACATCTCTCATAGAGAGATTCCATTTGTCAGTCACCATTCTCTTACCTTAGGTGACACAAAAACTTGTGCCACAAGAGAATGCTTTATGGTTCCAATGAACCTACATATGTCTTGTCCTTATGGTTAACCTTTCTTTATGTATCACAAGACATATGCACAAGGCTAATAACCGGATGCCCGGATGCCCCTAGCTTTCACTCAAGGTTTAAACAATACCTTGAGACTTTTAACAATATATATCAACATAATAACAATCCATTCAAAAACATTTTATTGAATGCAAAAGTTGACATATATGTATCAAATTGTTACTAAATTGTAACAAAACAGATGTAAACTTTATTCAAAGAAGAATAAAACACAGCTCCCACTAAATAACAGCATCCCAAGACGCTCATAGGCCCATACTAATGACATATCGATCAAAAACACACAGGTGTAGGCCTTTAGTTAGTGGGTCTGCAACCATATCATCTGTATGAATATAATCTACTGCAACATCACCATTCTGTACTAATTCTTTTATAGTCAAAAACTTGACCTCTATATGTTTAGACCCCTTTAAACTTCTGTTGTTATTAATAAACAACACTACAGAGTTATTGTCACAATATAACTGTATGGGTCTATCCACAAAATCATAAACTGATAACTCTCTAATGAGGTTTCGGAACCAAATAGCTTGAGTAGCAGCTGAAAAACATGCCACAAACTCCGCTTGCATGGTTGAAGAAGATATGGATTTCTGTTTCTCGCTCTTCCATGACACTGCACCTCCTGCCAACATAAATATGTATCCAGTCGTTGATTTCTTATCATCTTGACAACCAGCAAAATCTGCATATGAATACCCGACTAGTTGCAGGTTTGAAATATATCTATAAATCAGTATATAATCTTTTGTTCTCTTTAAGTACCTTAAAACCTTCTTGGCAGCAACCCAGTGATCGCGTCCTGGATTAGATTGATATCTCGTCTAGAAGCCCCGTTGCAAAAGTAATATCGGCCTAGTGCAAACTTGAGCATACATGATGCTTCCAAGCACACTAGCATAAGGTACATCCTTCATTTGAGCTTTCTCAAAATCTGAATTAGGGCATTGTGAAAGACTCAATTTATCACCCTTAACAACAGGAGCAATTCCCCGATTTGCAATCCCGCATATTGAATCTTTCTAAAATGCGATCAATATACGCACGTTTGTCGTTGGGAGATAAACTCAATCGATATAATCCATCGGATAAATTGCAACACCCAATCTTATTTGAATCATAAAACATGGAAATAGTATTACTCTTTATTTCAAAAGAGTATCCACACATGTCCAAACAAGACACAGAAACTAAATTCCGCCTAAAAGAAGGTATATAAAAAGTGTTTCTTAACACCATCCGAAAACCAGAGTCTAAAATTAAAATAACATCTCCCACGAACTCTACGTCAACTCCAACGTTGTTTCCAACAGTGAGCTTTGATTCATCCTGATTTGGCGTCCTTCGATTTATGAACCCCTGAATGGTAAATGCAACATGATTAGTTGCACCACTATCTAGGAAAGTTATAATGCGATCAAGTTTTGTGCTCAAATTTCGTGTTGCGAACAACTTAAATAATTACTTTGAATATGTGATTTATTAGTGCGTAGGGGTCATTTTGTTAATGTTTAAGCATTGTATAGTCATTTCATAGTGAAGGTAGCATATTATCAAAATTTAATGTTTTTTCTCACTTATTTAATAGGATTGCAAGATCGACAGCTCAAGTAATGTGTGTTATTTGATTTTGGGACATTCTCAAGTAAGTAGTATTGATGTCTTCTTAGATTTTGTGAAACTAATGTATTAAGATAAGGGTAACTCAAAATATACTTATGTATGGAAGTGAAGACCCATTTGTTATATAAAGATGGATAGAATATTTGGTACTTTTGAGTTATTGTAAGATGATTCAACAAACCTTTATTAAAGTTATGATGACATTTGATTTAAATCTAATGACATATGTTGTGTTGTGTTAAGGAAATCAAGTGTGATATAAACAAGTGAAGAACTAAATACTATACAATAACGAAACTTCATGTAATTCACCTCTAAAACCTTGTAGTTAAGGGATAAATATTACATGGTGACTTGAGTCACTTATGAACCACATCTAACTAAACTAGTGATACCTATTTTGAAATTATGAATGAAGGGAAAATTCTGCTATTTAATATAACCTAGTTGAAATCATATTGAACTAAACTAGTGATACCTATTTTGATATTCAATGAAAGGAAAATAATATATTTTATAATGATTTTATTCATGACATTAATGAGTCATTTCTTTGAGTTCTAAATGTGTGATATAGAGGTTTGATATGCTTTTATGATATATACTATTTACTAAGTTGTGATTGCTCATGCTACTCATCTTTCATGTTTTCAAGTCCCAAGGTTAGCAACGACTAGGATGAGAGTGCCACTAAAAACTTTTGAGAGTTATATTTTGGGGTATGGCTTAAAGAGTTGTTTATATAGTTGTTGTAAATCATTGGGTTGGTTGAGTTCTAATTGTACATATTCTTTTTGGTGAACTATAGAAACTCCGATGTTATAACATAAACTATTGGTTTATCACCACCATGACATCATGTATATATATATTTAGAAATATATATTTTAATATAAAGTAGTTGGTTAAATTTGAGGCTACGTTATTGGTGTGGAAGGATGGCCATATCATCCCCTTTTATAATAGTTTCGGGCTGTGACAATAATGATCCTATAGATAATGTCCATGGAAATTCAATGGGCATGATATAGTTATGAAACAAAGAACGATACAACTAATGTCGAATGTTAAGAAATGGATAAATTGAATTGGTAGTTTGAATTCACTACTAATGGTCTAAAAATATGTTTGTGGACAATTTTAAATTTAAATTTCATGCAAAGAGTAGAGGAATTACAATTGTGTCAAATTTTTTTTTTTTCTCTTTTAAATGTTTTGGACTATTTTTGAAGGGGTTACTCATACTTCCGGTAGACCCATCAAATGAGTATGTGGGATCATGTTGAAAATGATCCGATCCAAATAAACCCATGTAACCCATTTTAACCAATTTCTATGCAATACAAATCTTTTGTTAAAATACTTCCATACTCAACCAAATATAGAAAAACTTATAACCAAACTAAAGCGAAAGTACAAAGTAAGTAAGGGCGAAGAGAGAACGAAGAGGGAGTCGGAAAAGTGAATTGAGTTTACTTTAATGTTAAACTCATTTATGACCCATTTAATGCCAATATTATATTTAAATCCATTTACGACACATTTTTCTTAAATATGACTAACTCATACAATAACTCAATCGAGAATTCATTCTCATATTAGAAGAGTTATTGATGCTTCAACCACAATTATTAAGAGAACTCAATTAGAAGGAGATCCATATCACCCCAAGGAAATATGGCACGTACCAAAATATTGCTGTGTCAATTAACACCATAAATAGGCCATAATCTCACTGCCATGTCCTCGAAGAGAAAGGAACCTAGGTAATGGATAAAAAGAACAGGGTTGAAGATATAATGACAGGCATCAAGTCCTTGCTCGCAATTCTTCTTCTCAGTTTATCACCAAAGGTAGAGATGGCCCTCCGGCTCTAACGATCTGGACATTCATGTCCGCTCTTCAATTGCGATATGTGGGTCCATGTCGAGCGTTTCTTGTTTTTGTTCCATTTCAGGGCTGCGCGCAAGCCCCCTTTGGAGAACTTCATTGTCCAGACCGGGACCGGGAGGATCATACGGGGCAAGCCACAATGGACGGTGACAGTGATCAACAGCTCTGGCTGTGCCAAGAGCGGCATGAAGCTCAAGTGCGCCAGGTTATAGAGCACCAACGCGGTCGATCCCTCACTTTTAGCAAAGCAAGGGGATTATTGCCTGGTAAACAGTGGAAAAGACTTGGCACCACAGGGCTCGTTCAGCTTCTCTTATGCTTGGTATCCTCCGTTCGTTTTGTGACCAGGCGAGTCGTTCGCAGTCGGTTGCTGAAAACAGTTGATGCAGGAAAGGGGAGAAGAGTGTCTCCATGGTTTCCCTTCAAATCCGTGTGAAATACTTACCCATGGATAAACTCTCTCTGGATTGGATCGACCTTTGAGCAGAGGCTATCGAGGTCGTAATGCTTCTTAAATGAACGTCTCTCTCATCATAAACTCGAACAGGTGCCAAAAATCGCTGCCACCGAGTGACAGAACGCTTTGCCATCATTGACATGTTCCGTTATTGTAGATCAACGCAAGGCGTCCTAAATCACAAAGACTATAGTAAAACAAGACTCTGTAAACACGTTACAAAGTGTCAAGACTCAGGACTAAACTTCAGAAAAGAAATGCCGCAACAAGTCCTCCAGCTATCACTCCAGACAACTTCTAAGAAGACATTCACATACATACAAACCGCACTGTTTGGTATCTTCCGAGACTCTCGAGTAGACGTCACATTTCAGAACAATAGCTTATTTTGCCTAAGACCCACTAGCAAGCACTCTGGGATTTGACCAAGTGAAGGAAGAACAGTAACAAACTCGATGGCATAACGCGAAAGGGAACATATCCGTCCAAGTGAAGCCAATGAATTCATAACCAATTTGCAGCTCATCTTTTAATCTGGAGAAATGATATTAATACGTATAGCAGCAATCTAAGAAACTAAACATGGTAAGCGAAAAGATCACGACGATAATACAGCGATTACTAGAATTATTTAACAAGGGTCACGACAAAAAGCTAAGCATCTTTTCTAATGCAAAGAGGCAAACATACAAACCCAAATCCCCCAATTCTAGCCTAACACTAGCAAAAGCCTACCCTCCGAAGAAGCAAACACCACATTAAACACGAGCCAATAGAAGCATAATACAATCTCATTTTCTCTTCTTTGCAGGAGGTTGAGGTGACTCATCCTCATCATCTTCATCTTCATCTTCCTCATCATCATCCTCTTCCTCCTCTTCCCCATCGTCGTCATCATCATCATCATCGTCGTCGTCATCGCCACTTCCCCCCTCTCCATTGGCCGCAGGCTCATCCTCTGGATCCCCTTCCTCCTCACCCTCTTCACCTGAGCCATCCTCTTCCTCGCCTCCATCATCATCCTGGTCATCACCTTCATCGTCGTCCTCATCATCATCATCATCCTCAGTTTCGCTGCCATCTGTGTTCTCGGGACCAGGTTTCTTCACAGCATGCAGCTCAGAAATGGGAAAGCTGAAGAAAAAGCATCAATGTGATGTTGCCTTTGGTAAGTAATCCAGAAAGAAGTGAGACAGGGCAGTTGCTTCACTACAAACCTTTGAGATGTGTCCAGCTCTTTTGGAAGGATGCTGACTGCACCAGTCAAAGGTTTCATCTGGGCAAGTCATAAGCAAAAGAAATGAAAAAAGCCCGATGTTCACAAAAAAATATTATATACCCACACCAAATCATAAGCATCTTTACGGAAAGCCAGTGTTTAAGAAATGCACCAACATCACAGTACCACAAAGGGAATGCCTTAGATAACTTCATGAATGCTGGAGAATAAGACCCCTAAGCTACCTAATGCTATAACGTAAATGTAAGTGTATAAGGGAAAAATGTCGGAAGCTAAATCCAGATGATATTTAAGAGACAAATGTAGATGCAAACAAGATCAAGTAATGTGAACAAAACTCTGTAATATGTACAGAGACAAAGAACAATTTGCTGAATCAATTTGAAAAGACCAACAAGAGCGCCTATGTATGCCACTTCTCCAGGATAAAGAGTATAAGGCACAAGCACAAGATAGAGTGCACAATAAAGATTTTGTAAATAATATTGATTTATTGCCAAAAACAGTGATATTAATTTGAAGCAAGACTTCATCCTTATCTTGTAAGTTGAGGATGTTCAGGAAATAGTAACCCAACGGCAAGCATAGTGTTTTTGAAACAAATTCACTGGCATAGTAAAAACAAATAAAGAAAGCAATTTCCTTTCACCCGCTGGACCTTGATTCAATCCATGCACAGACATTGTTCTTTAAATTCTCTAACATGTCACATTATCCAAATTAAATTTTGAATTTTCAAAAATTGTTAATTATCACAACATAGATGACAAATGCTGGAAGATAAATGGTGCTCGTATATAGATTTCACACAAAGGCAGTGGATCAAAGTAAAAGCCAATTATGTACGATAAAATAAATAAAACTCATGTCGACCAAAAAATTATGAGAGAAAACATTATGACATGGGACAATGAGAATGCTATTTGAAGTTTTTCCAATGAGTTAGTTTCATTCCAGCATACAGATTATTATCATAGGTTAAAACTAATATGGCAGGTGAGAAGGACTAAAACAAACTGCTCTGCCACACAGGATTTCAGCAGCATATTGAATTCACTGCAAGATGTATTGCCGGCAAAAATTGAAGAAAGTAGACTGACATATCGACTCCATTTGCAAAGGATTTTTTTTTTTAATAAGGTTACAATGCCTTAAACCAGCAAATCCATTGACGTTGAAGTTCTCTTAAGAATAGTAGCTGCAAGATGCGAATTCATCAAATATTATCTCAAGGTACAGACATCCAGTAAGATTCCCCTACCAATTACGCTTTACAACATGATAAGATATACCTGGGCCTACTAAATTAATGAGCTCTTTCTTCAATTAGCAAAACTTGGGGCTAACTTTTGCTTTGACTTTTTTTTTTTTCTTTTTTAGTAAAAAGCTCCTCACTTTTGACTGGCAATAAGTACCAAAACAGCATGGCGACCATGTATAATCCCCGAAATCACCACTAGGACCTAAATTCAAGCTAACAGAGGCTCAAGCAAGCGCAAAATTGCGCAGAATCGTCGCAGCCAGAGCAAGAGCAAGAGGCAACGGCAAGGCCCGAAAACCCCAGAAATCCCAACCTAAACTCCAAAACATACTAAAGACAGCGAATTCGCCCACAAGCAGCAAAAAGAACGAGTACCCAAAAGCGGAAAACCCTTCACTCGCAGCACAGAGCAGAAAGACAGTGCATCAAGATAGCATCGAAATGAGCTGAAAAAAGAGGGGATCCCAGAACGGAGCCCAGCTTCCGTACCATCATCAGGAGCGAGCAAGCGAGGCCGTTGACCGCGACGGCGGCGGCCTCGGCCGCCAGGGCCTCCACAACGGAGCCGAGGAAGCCGTCGGAGACGGCGGCGTTCGAGCACACGGCGTCCATTTTCTAGGGCAGCGGCCGCTGCGGCGGAGAGAAGCCTCGCGATGTAGAGAGAGAAAGCTAGAGAGAGAGAGGAGGGGGGGGGCCGCGGATCGGATTAGAGAAGGAGCTGGACGGGATTAGGGTTTTGCGCAACGGGGGTTTTTGCTTGGGACACGGTGGAGATTACGGCCGAACTCCGAGGGCAAAAGAGGGAATTGGCCTCCGGACCCGAGTGGGCTCACTATCCCGGCGGTCCCGTGAGTGACTCGGTGAGTGGAGGTTTGATGTATAATAAACAAAATATCTCTTTTTCTTTTTCTTTTTTTTTTTTTTTATGACCAAGGGGCTGCTGAAAAACATCTTTAAGGCTTTACTATGACTGAGGGGTTGCCAAAAATCATCTTCAAGGGACCTCCACTTAAGCGAGTATCCGGAAATTTGAACTGGTTCTCTCATCAATGAGATAGTAAAGCCCAACCATCACAGCTATTTACGAGTGGGTAATATCTCTTTACTAATTAAGAACAAATATATCTACAAATGAAATGTGTTCTATGCATTGGAGCGTCAATCTTATGTCTAATCATAATGATGAAGAAAAGGGAAGATCATTTTTTGCATATTGTACTATCATTTATGTCAGATATTAAATTCTGTTCTTTCTACATGATCTTTTCTCGAGCATCAATTCATAAAAATTATGAAAAAAAATATGATTATTGTAGCTACCGATTGGAAGTTTCCCAAGGAAAAAAAAAGTTAGAATGAGAATGTTGATAAGGGGGATGCAATTAGAATTTAGCAAGCTATCTATGAGATAGAGATGGGCTCGAAAAAGGGTATTAAGATTTTTCTTTTTTTGTGTTAGGATGAAGAAAAAAGAGATACATTTTTTAATCTTAAAATAGCAATAATAAAATGTGGGAACGAGAGGCTCTAATCAATTCTTGTATCATTTTCTTCAAAATAGAATTAGCATAGGAAATAGAGGTAGGCATGGCTTCATGATAGAACTTGGAACTTGAGAACTAGACTAATAAGAACATGTTTGGTTTCAAGTTCCAAAGTATATAGAGTAGGTTCTAAGTTTTAAAAATTAAAAAACTATTTTGACGGATGGATTTCATATTTTAAGTTAGTGAAACCTAGAACCTAGACCAAGAACCTATTACCACAAATTGGAGCAATTTTTGTGTTTTTTTACACAATTTCTTCACACAATTTTTCGGTATTCCATGACACATTTAATGATGAATGTACAATTTGGAACCATTGGTATGAACTTTCATTTTATGACTGGACTTTTTTTTGTTGGTATTTCATATTTTTAGTGTGTTTAAATATAAGTTATAGTCAGTAAATTATAACAATAATTATTCATCATTAAAGGTGATAATTTACTACAATCATTTAATTAATAATATATGTGAAACTTGGATAAACCCTATAACATATAATGGAGTAAGTTCCAAATTCTAAAAAATAAGAAACCTGTTCCAATGAATAGGTTACAGCTTCCAAATAGAACCTCTACAAAACCAGGAACTAATAATCTTTAATTGGAAGATTGGGTGGCTATAGTAAAAAAGATGGTGATGCAAGATTAAAACACCACAAAAACCAAAACTTTTGTAAGATGTTCACTTGAGTTTCATAACTTTTTTTTGACTACTTAAGTGCCATAATTCAAAAAAAAAATCATTTTAGGATCACAACTTTTAACTGACCACTTAAATGTCAATTTAAAAAAAAAAAATGTTCACTCAAGTGCTAGAAATCTAACGTAGTGTAACACTTGTGGTAAATGAAAAAGTTATGGTACTTAAGGGCGCGCATGACAACCATTTTGTTCAAGAAATAGTTTATAGAACAGAAATATATTTTTCTATTTCTATTTCTAGAAGAGTTTTTAAGCAAAAATAACCGTTTGATAACGACACAAAATTTCTATTCTAAAAATAGAAATTAGTTTGATAACGATATAAAATTTCTTCCTTTCGGACGGCGGGACGGCAAATAGCGATGATGAACGGTAGCGGCTATCATGGCTGCGGTGGCGGCTATGGTCTGACGGCAATGGGCCGACAATAGCAAAGAATCGACAACCGGCAATGGCCAATGATCGGCGACCGGCAATGGCCAACAGTAGCGGCAGCCAATGGGCAACTAGCGACCGACGGACAATGGTTGGCAACAACGGATGAAGGACCAATTAACAAACGATGAGAAAAATTTTTATTTCTCATTTCTTTCTAGAAATAGAGAAGTAGAAAATTTCTATTTCGATTTCTATTATTCCGAAATAGAAAAAGCAGAATAAGTTTATCAAATGGATTTCTATTTCAAAATAGATCTAAAATAGAAAAATTGTTTCTAGAACAAATCGAGAGGTTGTCATGCACCCCATAAGTGATCGATTAAAAAGTTACATAATACTTAAGTAATCAAGTTATAGCGATCAACTAAGTGAAAAAAAAAAAAATATAGCACTCAAATAAGTGACACACAAAAGTCATTCCATTTGTATGTCATTTTTCCATAGCTATGTTTAAGGAGATTGTTTTGTTTAGCAAGCATCTCTCGTGACTTTCACAATCAACCGATCTAAATTTACTAACACAATTTTCTCCATATATTGGAAGTAGAGATTAAAAAAAAAAATTAGAAATTGGGCTAAGAAATCTTAAGAGGATATTCAAGAACAATGAAGGCTCTAACCATATTTTAACTAATGAAATGAAAAGATATTTTAAAATCTAGAAAATAAAGTAATTATGGAAACTCATGAATACTGCTAAAGGACCATCTTACATCGATGGAACGTTGAAAAACTGGAACGCTTCATAAACCCAAGTTAACTAGTAAGGGTGGGCAATCTAGGGTCGGTCCAAGTTTTCCTTAGAATCTACCCAATTATAACAGGTTCTATATTTTTGGAGCCCGAAATTTGCATTGCATACTTTAGATCTTAGAACATATTCTGTCAATCAGTTCCAAGATCAATTTTAGGGTCTACTCAGCAACTAGCCAATTTCTTTTTCTTTTGTTTCATTTTTTCTCATTTTTTTGTTTTTTTTGTTAATTAAGCAATGAAAGTGAATGCAATAATAAAAGTGCACATTTGTCAATACCAACAATCTACGAAAGATGAATACGTAAAATAAAATAAACAATAAAAAATTCAAAACATATAATGTAAAAAGATTCCCAATCAGGCTCTTCGATTCTTGGTTTTGTCCTTACTTAGGAACTGAAAGCCGAATAACACAATTCCTTTTCCATTTTATTTTTTTTTTTAACTAAGAACTGTGGGAACTTGAAATCGAACCGCATAATTTGTTTGTTCTTTTCTTTTTTTGGAATCAGAAATAGTGAGAATCTGAAATTGGACCGGGCCAATTTGGTTCAGTTCCATGTTCTATTTTGAACCCATACGTACCCCTAATTAGATGTATTAGAATTCAAAGTATGGTTGTTTGGGCCATCAATGTATGGCTCCAACTCATAAGCTCCATTGAGCTGTACACTCTCTCAAGCCCACTTGAAGAGTTTTAGCCCAAAACACGTTGCCGACTCCCATTTTGGCTTTCCACTCGCAATTTGATTTTAGTATATTTACAAATTTCAAGACACTTTAATGGCTAGGCTTAAGGCCAAAGAATATGAACAACAAGCAGGCATCCGGGTATTTACGTGGTAGACGGAAACGTAATTCCTTCTGGGCTGAATTTTTACAACCTCATGGAGATTAAAATCGTGAATGTCCAATTCTTCTCTAAAGAAGGATCGGGTCAATAAAGACATGTGATCAATTTCTTAGGAAAAAATACCAATTCCTAAATCTATTGTACTCGTATCAATTTAGTTCTAAACATTTCAATTTGACCAATTGAATACTAAACATTTTGATAATTTTGATAATTTTATTAGTTTATCCGGTCAATTTTAACTAGAAATCGCTAACGTAGATGCCGGCCGTACTATATATGACACGGCCGATGCTGACATTAACAATTTTTACAATATCATTTTTAAAAGTCTTCTTTTCTCTTTTGCTTTTTTTTTTTTTTTTCATTCTTTCTTTGCTAGTCTTTAGACCTTGGCGATGGCCGGCACCTAGCCAAAGGTGACAATCGACAAAGGTTGCCCTCATCATATCCGGCAAAATTGAGCCTCACTAGAGGTTAGCGAGGACCAACCTTGAAAGCTTCAGACAAAGGCGACCCTCACCAATTGTTGCTTGTGGTGGGTTGCTGGCCATTACCGAGACCCAACCACCAACAGAGGAAGAAGCCCAAAAAAAAAAAAATTCAGGAAAAACAATAAAAAAAAAAATTGTTCAAGTCAAACGTTGGTTGTGCCAATAAGATGGTTGGGATCAACGTTAGTGATTTCTAACAAAATTGGTTGGATAGATTATATTGACAAATTGTCAAAAGATTTAGGATCTAATTGATTAAATTAAAAGTTTTTGATTTGAATTAATACAAGTACAATTGGTTTAAGACGTTTTTTATAATTTTTCCCATGTCTTCTATGCGGGCCTCATTTGACCAAGATGAAGATTGATCATTTGAAGCATCTAATCTCAGCCGGCCTTTTCTCTCAGTTAGTCGAAGACTCTCATCTCAAAACTAGAATACCAAAGCACGTGAGCAAATCCATCTTTGGCCATGGATCACGTATTCTCTGCCCGGATAATGTAGAGATACCATGGACATCATCTACGATCGGTCAGCTCGCTTCGGAGAGAACACGAACCGATTCTATCAGCACGAAACTTGTGATATGATTTCAAAGAAAGGATACTATCATTCACCAGAAATCCGAAAAGGAAAATGATCATCAAGTCATATCATACAAAGTGAGATGAAAGCACGCATATGTCTCTATAATACAGATGAAGGAAACAATCGAAAGAACCGAACAGAAAAACTGTCACATGACCCGGGAAGAGAGAGACAGAGAACTAAGCCAAATTAGTTCTTGCCGGTGGTCTTCTGGTACTTCTCCTTGATCCACTGGATGCCGACGGAGGTTCCATCTTTGACCTTCTTGACGCCGTCCGAAGCGGCGGTCTTGGTCTTGACGAGGCCTTCCCCCATCTTCTCCTTGTACTTGGCCGTCGTGATGCTGCTCGTGGTGCTTTTCTTCTTGTTGCTCTCCGCCGGAGCCGGGTCCGGGTTGTTGTCCCACTGGTCCGCCCACGACGTGCCGTACGAGTCGCGCCCCTCCATGTTCAGCGAAATCCTCCCCAGAGAGAATCTCAAGACCTGCAACTCTTGAGAAAGAGAGAGAGGGAGAGAGAAGGGAATTACTGTAAATGCTTTGCCAGATATCAAATAAAAGGCATGTGAGTCAACTAGACCCTTTTTGTCAATCCAAATAAGGGTGAGAAAAACATCATCATTGACAATGATGGAAACTTATCCACGACGTGGCATTTGCCTCGGATAGAGAATTCAGGCTTGCGCAAAAGGATATGCCCCGAGCACCGTAATGGGAATAAACATCTAACTAGGAAAACCCTAGAGAGGAATGTCTGTATAAGGAAGCAAATCATCGTGAGTTGTTGGAAAATCCTAATGTAGTAGGGAGAAGAGATTCGTGCCTAGATATCCAAAAATGAGAAGAAAGGTGTGTCTTGTGTGTGGTACATTTCTTTCCTCCCTGTAATAGATATATGCAATCTCAATCATATGGTCCCCAAATAAATGTAGGATGTTCTCGTGGTGCTTATTTGGTAGTAAAACCTGTCCTTTGGATTACGCTTTGCCAAGTTACCATTCCAAGAAACCAATATTAGGATGCATATTCATACTCGATCAACCTAGACTATATCTCAGCTAGTTGCCAAAAAATTATGTCCAAACTCGTCCAAATGAACAAATTTCGCTACAGTTCAAAGTTTAAAAATGAGATTACTAAAACATGATGCCGTAAAAAAATTAAAAAAAAAAAAACCTCCAAAAGTGATCTAAATTTTTATAAATATTTACAATGATGTAAGAACAAATTTTGAGACATTTCAGATTTTCCTAAGACACGACAACATCCAAAGAAAGTCACGTCCGAAGCCCCGTAGATTTATAAGGAATAGTAGCCATTCAAAAACCCCTAATGCTCGGCCGTGTAAATAGTTACTTAGAATGCAATGGAATTGTAATCCTTTTATGTGGAATTTTTCCCATTGACCATTAGGAAATAAATCTTTAAAAGTAATCTTCACCGCCGGACAAGTATTAAGTAAACGGTACTTGCGTTGAAAGAGAATAACGACACAAAAATCGATGCCGCTTGTGGAAAGTATTTACCATTCGTCATACAAGTGTTCAACTACTTAAATTACATGACATGGAGAGTGATATTGCTTGTGGAAAGTATTTCCTCTCTCTCGGTAGAAATTCCTAAAGATATATGTAATTTAAAAAAAAAAATTACGTGTGAGCAAATCTTTCAGGACACCTGACAGCAACGGAACCAATGTTTTGATTGTTCCTCTTTTTTATTTTCCTTTTCTATATGAAAACAAGAAAGCTTCTCATTAAAAAAATACAAAAAATGATTACATAATGATCTTTAATCTATCGTAAAATGACTGTCAAATCTGAATTACGAAAAATCAAATTTTAAAAGTTATTGTAGGATTCAATTTTTAAAAAATTTGTAATTTATAATAGATTATTATTTTCACATTATTGTTAGCAAAGTTAGGCTGTGGCCAAATCTGGTGTTACTTGTCAGACAGTGTCCACGTCACCCTTGCACGGTCAGACTGCGCATATATAAGCGCCTGTGCTTGCGTGTAAGAAGCACATCGTGTTCTCTCTGCATATTTCTGTGCGAGTCGCCAACTTTGCTTCGCCACCGTCACTCTCCCTATCTCGAGCTGAAATTTTACAGGGTGCCGTGAGAGAGCCACAGAGAGATCTCTTTCTTCTAAGACAAAAATTCATCGACGCTAGGGTTTGATCATTCTCGTTCTTGTTCCAGGTTATCTTTTTCCTTGTTTTCTTGCCTGAATTTTGCCTTCTGACCCAGTTCCCACGCTTTTGTTATGAATTTTCTTCTTTCATTTGACTGATCAACCCAAGAAATTTTATTTTTCTTTAAAGGAAAAAAGGCCAACTTTTTATGGCTTTTGCTGCTCGTTCTTGTCAAAAAAAATGAGGCCTTTCTTTCTCTACAACCCCTTAGATATGATGCTTGCTTGATTCTTTTTGCCTTTTTTTTTTCCAGTCATGAGCGCTTCGTAGATCCTTTCACTTTGATGATGATGGGGCTTCTTAGCTTCTTTGGAGATCATTTTTTGTTCCGATCATAGAGTGCACGGCATGTCATGTTGATTTTGATCAAGTTTCAGAAAAAGGATTTGCAAGTTTTTACTCAGGATGGACATTCAAATACGTGTTCGGGTTTTCGCTTCTTGGTTTCTTCTATGTTTGATCAGAACAGTTCCTTTGCCGATAAATCCGAAGATTGATTCTATTCACCAAAATCTAATAATGTACGGCTCTTTACATTGTACAACTTGCTTGAGGTCGGAATTTTATATGCACTAGAGATAAGTAAGAGATGGTCACTTTTTATGTGATCGAACCACCATTTTTTGTTTCTGGTAAAATGGGGGAAAAAGAATTCATCTCTGGTAAATTTCCTGTGCCTAGTTTTGATGCGGAGCGTGCACTAGACAAGGGTTCATTCTCCTTGACGAAAAGAACACTGATTTGTGTAGCTTAAATTTTTCGCAGCTAGGACGCTGTCCAAATGGTATTGCCTGATACGCCTGGAATGCCTCATCTTGGTGCCCACCTGATCTTGATTATCTTACAGTTCTTGAAAGAGCGCGGCTACAAAGAAGCTGCACATGAGTAAGTTTGTCGATGGGGATCATCTCTTGAATCTAAGTCAATATAAGCAGACTTCTTGTTTCTTATGGACCAGATTATTTTTTTCTCTCTGCTAGGTTGGAGAGGGAATCGGGTGCGTATTTTGACTGGGATTATTTGGAGGAGCTAATACTGGAAGGGAGGTGGGAAGAGGCAGAAAAGTACCTATCTGGTTTTACACAGCTGGAGGACAACAGATTCTCAATGAAGATCTATTTCGAATTGAGAAAACAAAAGTACCTCGAAGCTTTGGACAGGTAATATTGTTGTTTAAGGAATCTAACGATTATCATGCATGGATCTGTCACATGTATGTGTCTTTTCCATATCCGGTTCGCATCTAAATCTCGATGTTCTGATGAATTGGTCAAATATTTTGGCAGCAATGATGTCCCAAAGGCATTAAATATACTCAGGAGCGATCTAAAAGCTTTCAAGGCAAATAAAGAATTATTTGAGGAATTGACTGAACTCGTGACGTTGGATAATATACGGTATTAACTTGTTTGAGTGATTGCTTCTCCATATGGTCATATATTTATGTAACTTAGCATTTGTTATGGGATGTATTTGGATTCAACAGGAAAAACAACAAACTTGCCTTGTACTCTACAGAGAATGCGAGAAGTGCAATAAGGTGGGAAATAAAGAAAGATATTGAGCTAAATCCTGCTCTGCAGGGAAAACTTATCTTACCTGGATTCGAGCCATGTCGGTTGGGGTACATTATAAACCAGAGGTGATTTCCTTAACCAGTATCCAAGTTAGGTATCATCGCGCAGGAATTACTTTTCCATTCTGATTCACATCGGCGAAAGTGGAATGGAAACTATTAAATGCAACCATTCTTGTCTGACTTTCCTTAATCACGTTTCCGCCGTGGCAAATGTGGACATAACAGTGATGTTGCCTGGAAATTTACAGCTTGAATTGGCAGCATTCCCATTGTACGAATCCAGTACCAAATCCTGTGATACATACGCTTTTGGCAGACCACCATTGCCGACCTCCTAAAAGTCCAGTTGTCCCACCAGCAGATGATGCTTTGGCAGTGAGTTCCTTTTCCATTGGAAGTTTATTTTCTATCTAAATTTTCTAAGGAGATAAGTGGTCCTGCTGTGCTTAATGACCTCTCTGGATAAATTCATGATATCAAATGTAGTTAAGTTAATCCAATCCCATTAAAACATCTTTGAAGATGGGGGAAGAAACACCAAAATACCTTCTATTACATGTGTAGGTAACATCAACGGATGCTCATCCTGCTCTAAGCCAGCAACCAGCATCAGAGGTCCTTGATGACCTACCCATGAAAGTTATCCAGACATTGAAGGAGGAATTGTACCCGACGACATCGATTTTAGTCCCATTCAGCAGACATACCTTTTAGGTTAACTTTGATAAACAGACTGCTCTTTCCCTTTTTTGAGCTCGCAATAAGCATGATCATAAGTTCAATAATTGAGATTTCTTTTATCTAAACATTTAGTTGGTACTGGAAATGGAGATATCCGGATATGGGAAGTTGGTTCTGGCGTGAAACTGTTCTCTGACAACTTTAAGGTCTGGAATATGGAAGCATGCTCTACCAAGTTCAAGGTACGTACCATATTGACTAATATCACCATCCGTGTAGTGAATACAATCGCATCTATCTTCATGAACTAATTCTTGAGAGTTCTTTACTTATTTAGGAAGCTATGATTGGAGATTCAAGTATTTCTATAACTCGTGTAAATTGGAGTCCAGATGGTTTATTGTTTGGTAAGCAGACATGCAAATTCAAAGATGCTTCTTCTTAGAATATAAGAATAATTACTTACTTTCTGTCTTGGAAAAGGTGCTGCATATTCGACACACTTGGTTCAGATATATGTTTTTGGCTGTGGCAATAACGTTAAGCCACAACTGGAGGTATAATGCTCATTTCCTTATTTTGACCGAGTATTTGCGGGCTGAGCATACTAGTTACACCAACTTCTGATGTCTAGATTGAAGCTCATGATGGCCGTGTGAATGATCTGGCATTTTCTGCCACCAACAAGCGGCAGTCTCTCATAACATGCGGCAATGACAGGACTGTCAAGGTTTGCTTGAACCTCTATTTGCATGTACATAAATGACATTCTTCTTCATTTCATGACATGAATAATTGGCAGTGTATTTGACGATGCTTATGCAGGTTTGGGATGTGATGGATGGAGTCAAGCGTTTTACTTTTGAAGGTCATAACGCCCCTGTTTATTCTATCCGCCCACAGATGAAGTCAGGCATTGAAGTGAGAACAGCAGTTCACCTGCTTTTCCATTAATCCATTACGATTTAAAATATTAGCTGACATCCTTGTGTTTTTGGCGAACTTTTATTTCCTCAGTTTATCTTCTCAACATCTGTGGATGGCAAGATAAGGGCATGGCTATATGATGATTTTGGGGCCAGATTTAATCACAGTGCACCTGGCCGTGCATGCATGGTTATGGCTTATAGTAATGATAACAGGAGGTTTGTTGTGTTGGAGATTGAACTGATCAATTTTAATGCTGTGCTATTACGTAACTCTTATGGATGCTCCAATTTCTTAAACGTCTACACTTATCACTTTTCAAGGCTTTTCTCTTGCGGGTCGAATAATGATGGAGAGTCATTCCTCGTTGAGTGGGATGAAAGTGAAGGTTCCGTAAAAAGAACCTATCAAGGGTTGGGGAAATGTTCTTTGGACATTGCACACTTCCATACAGCCAAGAGCTTGTTAGCGGCCGGTGATGAGCATATGATCAAATTCTGGAGCATGGACAATGTCAAGCTTTTGGCAACTACTGATGCGGAAGGCAGCCTGCCAGTAAGTTTGAGAAATGATTTTCTGTCACTTCAAAAAGCTTTTGTGCGTTTGTGCATGCGCGCTTGTGGGAGCATTTAAAAGATTATTAGTCATATTTTTCAATAAAGCTTTCAAATTACCTTTTTGGAATTATTTCAAGGCAAGGCCTCGCATCCGCTTCAACAAGGAGGGAAGTCTACTGGCTGTCATTGCAGATGGAAACACTATAAAGATTCTAGGCCCTAATAAGGCTTCTCAATTGCTCAAAACAAGCAAAAGTGGCTCTCTTATTGCCGCTAGTGTTGCTTCAGAAGCCCCAATGATGGTCAGTGTTTTCGAATCTCCTGATGCTTCTGTGCGATCTTTTCATTTTCTGGCTTAATGCTTTGATGAATATCAACACCAACTCCAATATAAAATAACAGTATATAGATAGAAAGGGAGATGAAGTGTGAAGCCATACATGTGCATGTGATGAAGGGGTAAACATGCCTGAAGTCTATATTGCAGGATGTGGAGGTGCATGCAACTCAAGGTGGCTCTTCTTGACACATGGTGAAGCACCAACTTCTTCAAGGTCTGTGTTTCGCTGTGCGATGTTGAGCGTGGTCTGGGCGGCGAATATATTAGGACTCCGTGCATGTTTATTAGCTTGTTGCAACCCGAGAAAGAGAGATCTAGCGAGAGGGTTGATAGAAATAGAGTGTTGTAATGGGAGCTACCTTTTTCATTTAAGCAAGTAATTCCAAAACTTTGCGGGCCAGGAGGATAAACATGGTACAAATCCTTGCAAGATGCAGCTTTAGATGTAATCCTATACGGTCCCAAATCTTGCAAATTTCAAAATGCCGTGATCCGGTAAGACTCCCATTAACGAACGTCATGCATTTTATGCAACACATCCGTGTGAATCGAGAGAAATGGTACTACTATCCACAAACCAACAGTCTGAATCAAAACCCAAATGTGAGAGATGACTGCACGCTAAGCAATCTTGAAGAGCAGTTAAGAACAGCTTTGTCTCTCTTATGATAAATTACCCATTGCAACTCCACAGACCAGCTTTGAATAGTTGTACTCCATCAACATTTTGCTATAAATCTAATCTAAACCCCATTTGCAACTACACAACCCATGAATAAAGTCTCGCCTTTTGAGATGAGAGCTGCAAAACACACAAGTTAAATCCATTATGCCATACTAGTTGGACATAGTATGCTAGATGTTTTCATTTTCTTATGTGAAAACAAGAAAGCTCCTTATTAAAAATAAATAAAATGAAATACGTTGTCACCAAATTCTATAGTACCCATAGGACAGCGTCCACGTCACACTCGCACAATCAGTGACTGTGTATATATATAAGTGTGTGCGCTTGGGTGTAAGAGGCACATTGAGCTTTCTCTGCATAATTTTGTGCGGATCGCCAACTTTGCTTCACCACCGTCGGTCTCCCTTTCTCAAGCTGCAATTTCAAAGAGTGTCTATGAGAGAGCCACAAAGAGATCTCTTTTTTTTTTTAGGAAAAAACTCATTGACGCTCGCATCACAGTTTTCTTTCCTCCTTCTTCCTTCCCCCTTACCCGCATAACTCCACCATCGCCATCTGCGCTTGCACATGTCCTTCACCAAACATCATCATACCGTGAACCCTCGTGCCCCATCGCTTCGCCCTCCTCGCTGCCGCGGTCGACCCGCCGTCCACCTCCACTATCTCGCACTGCCCGCCCTTCTCTCTGTCTCTCTACAACTCTTACTTAAGGCAGCGCGGCCTCGGACTTGAGTTGGCTGGCTCTGATGTGAGGCCACGGCGACCTCACGCTGCGGCAGTCATGAACTCAAACCTAAGGCCATGCTACCTCAGATCTCAGGACGCATGGCGCTGACCTAGGGCCGAGAGGGGTGTGATGGACAACGCAGCATGGTAGTGATGGATGGAGGGGTGATGCGGCATTGATAAAAAGAAAATTTACATTTATCAAAATCCTCAGCTATGTTCACAAAGAACGAAAAACTCGGTCAAATAATTTTCTGATATCATCATTGAATTGTAATCAGTCATAATTTCGTTTTAGAGTTTCATGAGATCCAGTACAAGATAAGACTGTTTCTTATTATTAAACATGACGGCGGTGGACGATCCTTCTCAAGTGACGCAAAGCGACGTCAGAAGCGGATGATAATCTCTCTCTCTCTCAACAATTTCTTTAGACCTTTTTCTCTTAACTTTACTGTTTTGATTAAACTGGTTGAAGGTGATTTTATTACAGACCCATTAAAACCAATCTTTTTTTATTATTTCTCTTTGGAGCTCATTACGACCTATATTTGAAAGGTGAGGTGACCCAAATATAACCCGATTAAATAAATTCGTGTTAAAATATGAGTTTGTGATCCATTTTTGACATCCCTACTTTGATTTAGATATGACAGCCTATTAGTGTATATAAATCATCACATCGTCTACTTATAAGTAACTCTAGGAGGCTGCACATATCATTCAATTGATGCAACCATAACCGATGAAAAAGATTATATTCCAGTAGTGTTAGATTCTATGTAGTTTTCATGCGAATATGGAAGGCTAATGAGCTCTTTTGACTACCAACTTAGATAAATAAAATAAACAAGAGTTGCAATGTTATACATATATAGGAGCATATAATAAATAGGCGAATTTCTTTGGCTCTATTTTACGGCGATTGTTCTGACATCAACCATTTTGTTTCCTTCAACTACTATGTTCTCTCTTTAAATTGGCAAAAGATACATTTTTTAGTTTGCAATACGCATGCACTTTTAATAGTGTCCTTTGAAATGGACACTCTCATATGCAAAACTCATGTACTTCACCTAAAGGGCAAATGCATGACAAATTATCTCAATTGGTGTTTACATCTCCCATCACAAGTGCTCATCAATCCAAAATCAATGGGGTAAATGACAAAATGCATGGTCAAAGACATAGCACGAAGGTCTACAGAGACTTACATCATTCATTTTGGATGGATGAACACCTGTAGTATGAGATGATAGCGCAAATTAAGATAATCCATCTTGCACTTGCTCTTTGGCTGAGATAGGTAAGATTTGCAACTTAGGATTTGACATTTCCAATGAAAATTGTTAAATCTCCTGTCATCAGGTCACCAATTTTCTTGACCTACCAGTGCTAAACAAGCATTAGCCTCCATAAAAGGTCTCACAACTTTGTAGACCTATGTTTTTGATAAACATTCACCTGGGATTGGTCATTATGACCCTTTGTGAGGAGGTCTTCCAAAGTTATGAGGCTATTTTGGCCTTTTGACCTCATATTGTCGGGTGGATCTTGAAAATATGAAACAAAGATCCTTCTCCAAGTTGTACATACGACTTTCACTAGGGCCAAGTGATTGTTTACCAAGAAGGCATGTGTCCACAAAGTTATAAAGCCATGTATGGGGGCTAACACGTGCCTAGTGCCGGAAGGTCAAGGGAGTTGATGATGAACTCTCTATTCTAAGCTTTTGGTTTAGATATGACAAATCCTATATTCAAATCATAACTTTGCTTTCTTAAAGTAATATAGAGAGCTACACATGCCATCTTATTGATGGAGCCCTACCCAATGTATATGAACAAAGCAATTGATAAGCATTAATGGTGATTATCGTGTAGAAATATTCGGATATCATGTGTTTCTCCAAGGTGAAGGGTGACAACATACATATTTATTAGCATTTCAAGAAATGTATATGTCTTGACCCGAGAGAAATAAGAGTCAGTTCATTTGCTTGCATTGAGCATTGCATTTGCATTGACAATAAGATATGTTGGCCATCTTTATTATATTTAATGGGGATAAGAACACTACAAGGGTCATAACTTTTATATGGCGCTCACTTTAGTGCCATAACATTTTAATCTATCATGTGATTGCGATGACTTTGAGAAAACATTCACAACAAGTTTGAAATATTGGATTTGCCAACAAATGATGTGAAGGCTTTTTAAAAGTTATAGCATTCAAGTAATCAATTGAAAAATTATATGATCAAAGTGAATGTTGCATGAAAATTATAGCATTTAGATGATAAATGTACTGTCTTTTTCCATAGTTAATTTGATCGTATTAAGTCTTAATAATACCTCAAAAATTGCAAATGCCGTTCATCCAATTGATGAAGCCTTAGTTGATGTACATGGACCAAGTGCTTAGCATGCATTCATGGTGATTAATACGATTGAAAGGTTTACATATTGAGTGCTATACGTTCCTCCAAGGTAGACATAAAAAACATGTCTACTTATTAAAATTTCAAGTAATGTATATGTTTGATCATGTAGAAGTAAAGATATATTTCCTTTCTTGCACTAAAAAATGGGTTGTTTGCATTTTATAATAAGATGTCATGACTAATGAATGAAATAATGAAGCTAAATTGATCGTTCGGTATGGTTAATGTAATTAAGTTGTTTTTTATGATGCCTCACAAGAAGCAAAAGCCATTTATGGAAGTCAAATACCCAGAATCTAGCATTAATACTATAGTGTAAAGAGCATTTAATTTTTTTTATGATATAATTAAAAGATAATGATCAATTCATGTCCTAAAATCTCACATTTGAATAGATACATCCATAAAATGGTTAGTCTCTTGACTTTTATCCTACTTATAGTATTTCTAATCACATGTCCACCTATTTTTGGCATATAATGTAATTGTCCACCTAAATATTATCAGTGCTAGGTCACATTCCTTAAATTTGATTGGAATTCTCTAATTATTTTTTTTTTTTGCTATAAAAGAGGAATTCCCTATCAATTATAGATAATTGTATATTGTCAAATAAAGTAAAAGTTTCGGAGCATCCTTGCTACATTAGAACTTGATCGCTCAATATTGAGATAATATTAGCAAATGTCCTCTTCTTCTTTTTTTATTCTAGCATTGTTTCAATTGATTATGAAAAGCTAAATTAAGAAAATTCAGTATTAAGTATTCAAGTTCCATTTACATTGATTTTCTTTATTTTCTTTGATAAATAAAATGTGGATCAGCATTGCTTTCAAACGTAGCCAAATTGAATTCAATAAACGTCATTCTCAATATTTTAAGAAAAAAATGGCACAAAAGTGCATTTATGTGTTTTTCCAAATTTCACTTGACCCAACTCATTTCAAGTTTCCTTTGCAATAATCAATATACCTAAGGTTCATTTATTAAACATTTTTATGGGGTTTTTACATTTATAGAAAAAACTCTATTCTAGAAGGGTTAGATTCTATTTAGCTTTTTCGAAAAGATGGAAGGTTAATTAACTCATTTGGTTACCAACTTAGGTTATTAAAATACATGAGATTTGTAATGATGTACTAATATAGGCAAGATAATAAATGGACAAAATTGTTTGGGTATATTCATCATGTTGCTCAAAATGTTCACCATTTTCCTCCCTTTATATACCATCTTCTCCCTTTCAATTGGCATACCACACATCTCTTGGCTTCCAAAAAGTATCGACTCTCAAAGTGACTTTCAAAATGGCAAACCTTAACCTTTCTCCCTTACCAAGAGAGCAAGTGCAAGATGGATTGTCTCGACCTATGGAATCTTCTCCTTTGACAAGTGTAGGTCCACCAAAACCAAGCGAGGTAAGTCTTGATTGACTTTCGCAATAGGTTACCGGCCATGTATTTTGCGATTCAAGTACAAAGAATTTGACCCCCCAAAAAAGTACAAAGAAATGGTTTTGCTACAACATATCTTTAACCAAAAAAAAAAAAACCCAAAAGTGATGAATAATGAAAGACAAGATTAACATTCCAATGCTCTCCAGGTTCTTCTTTGGTTTACATTAGAATTAAGAGTTGAATTACTCAAATGATCTATCATCTAGATCTATGCATTGATTCTACAAACCTCATATAGATTGGAACATCTATCATCTTAAAATATATTTTCCTTGTCTAAGTGCATCTAGATCTATTGTTTATATACTTTGTGAAACTAACAAATAATTGTTGGTTGAATTTTACAATGTATAAAATGTCTAAAATATTATTAAATCTTTTGCTGACAAATTATGAATTACTTATATGTTTGTATTTAAATGAAAATGCTTATATCTTTTTTTATAAAAAAATCCAAATCTAATTGATAAGTATGTAGAATAAAAAATTTATGTGTACAAGAATATGATTTCGAGAAAGACAAAATTGAAATTGCCAATATGTTTCTAATATACATTAGAATAATAGATAATATTGTTCTAGGGTTGAAAGTTTGGACGTATTACATTTTGCAAAGATCAATGCATGAATAGTTATTCGTTGAACAATAAAACTAACGGTAGTTATATGAAATGACAAAACCGTTATTAGCTTTTGTAGGTAATCGGATCGTTAATTTTATTATGGTAAGCATTATCAATATGTACGAAATGTTTATTTCTTTGATATCGTGAGTATAGTTGAATATCCTATTTTGTAACATATATCATTTCAAATCAGTTAGAAGCATTTAATAATGGATATAATTGTATATGCACAATTATTTTCTTTACTCATGTTTTGTCCTTCTCTATCTCTTTCATCCTTATAGGTCAATTGGTCTTTCTTTACTCCAAACAACTCTTGTGTTTTAGTGGGAGTGAATGAACCATGTGGCTCAAAGAAGCTAGACGTTATTAACCAAAGACGTCATGATCGTTTGTATATATTACTTAAGGCACTAGTTGGTGTAAGTGTACTTTATGTTAAGTTTTGAAAATATAAATGGCTAATGTGAGTTTTATGTTATCCTTCGTAACTTTGCGAGGTAAAGCATGACATAAACTCAATATTACCAATATATAATATGGTTTACATTACTAAGAATGATAGTCGATGTAATATAAATTAACTCTTTGTTAAGTTTACATGAATACACGTAGTTGATGTAATTGTTCTGTGATATTTTGTGAGATAAACCATGATATAAATGAAATTTTACCATTATAGAATAAATTCATTTTTGTAAGGTTCAAACCTTAGTTTTCAAATGCCAATATCCTCATGAAAAAATTGATAGTGACATATAAGATGAATGATCCACAAATTACACTGTGAGGCGCTCGATTTCTTTATCTGGATGCTTATGCATATTTGATAAACTTACTAAACTCCATTTGTAAGAAGTTACAACTGCACAAATTATGTATGAACATAATACATATATTTCCACTTCTTTGACTTTGACAATAATTCAAAATAGCACATGTTTTAATGATAAGATTTACTAGCATTGATAATTTGTGATTGCAAAAAGTTGTTTCTCGATTGAGAAAAAGTATTTCAGATCATGTGCTCAACTTGAATCCAATATCGTATCGATTACCTCAAGACAATGCAGGGGAAAACGTCTTGACCTTTAAGGTAATATTATTTCAATGATTTGTTTGAACATTATTCATGTATGCATTTTGAAAAGTATCTCTTTAATTAAAGTGTATGGTGATTTATAGTCAACATTTGATCTTTTATTCATATTTATGCACACTTTTTATAACTAAGGATCTTTAACCAATGCTCACTATAAATGACAAATGATCAAATCCTAAGTACAGACAAATCCATCCGTATCCATGGAAGTCAAGACTAGGGCCAAATCCACAGTTGTAGGGCAAGAGACAGTATCTTTTGTACTCCCCCCAGACTATCTAGCAAACTTGGACAAGGTGACTTCTTGAATTTCTTCCTTTTACTTTTATGTTTGAATGCATATAAATATCACATTATGTATATCTAATTATCTAATTATTTTCATTTATATGATGTGACTATTATTTATTGATTGCAGAACATACACCATCAATCTTCAATGGAAAAAAGGCTTCAAGGGTGGAATATTGTATGTAAACAACGTGCAAATCGAAAAATAGACATGGTAATCATATATTTAAGAAATTTCATTGTTACTATTTTCCTTAAAAAGATCGACAATTCGAAAGAAGTACTGTAGATTCAATTGATTTGGTTTCTATAAACATTACAAGGAGATGAAATGGATCATAGTGATGTATGTTAGTCGAAATGAGTAATAAAAACTTAGTTTTACGTTATCGAATACTTTATTATTAAGTGTACTTTACTGCATTTACACATAACTCTTGTAATTTTCGAATAGTAATGAAGACAACCAAATTTTATTATCTTTGCAGTACTATCATCATGTACGGTCGAAAAGGATGTTTCGCTCAACCGTTGAGGTTGTCAAGTTTATAACAGAGGCTTTCATTGAAGGTAGTTATCTACAGGTAAGTTATAAAAACATAAAATAAGTAAAATGTGAATCAAAGTCATTTTTACTTTACGTTGAGTGTGTGACTTCATTTGAGTAACAATTTAGGAGCAAGGTCCTACTTCTACAATGAAATGTTCGAGGAAAAGAAAGATATCTTCCAAGAAGAAAAAAGAAATTCCTCCATCCAAGCCATTGAAGATCTCTAGTACAGAGAAAATTGTTGTTGAAAGTTTTTTAAAAGAATCGTACAACAACCTCAATAACATCTATGGTAATAGATGGGCGGAAACCAAGTTTGTCCTCACTAAACAAACTTAACAATTTAAGTAAAAACATAAAATCATTATATCTAATTATTTATTTGATTGTCTTTATAGAAAATGAAGAATGGGAGAAATATTTGAGGCTAACTAGTGTGAATAAGGAATTGGACATTAAACCTTGTTTGTCAGCCGATAATGGAGAAGGTGGAAAGGTACTCAATCTATTATTTTCTTTCCTTTTGTTATTGGCAACTTATGAATTTGTATGTATCTATATTTTTATGTTTTGTGTGCATTCACATTTTTTTTTCTGATTATGTAGATTTATATAATTTATAATACAAGAATGTGATTTTGCGGATGACAAAACTGAAATTGACAATAGGTACTTTTTGATAATATACATTGGAAGAATAGATAATAATGTTCTGGGATTGCTGAAATGATTGTATTACCTTTGCATAGTTCAATATATGAGTCTCTATCTATTTTTTACATATATTGATCTTATTTCCTTTAATTGTGTTGACAAAGTTCTTATTTCTTTAATCGTAGTTGACAAAGTTCATTATTCTCTATGTAGTTGTAATGAGTTCCATATACATTAATAATGTACACATTTAAATTGGCAATCCCAAAACATTAGTATCTATTCTTCCTATATATAGAAATTTAGTCCAACATGTAGAAGTTATCAAAATGCATAAGTACAATTGCATGATAATGTTCAAATAAAAAGAAATCTATATTAGGGTTATATAATGAATATAGTTGAAGATATTATATTGCAAGATATATTTTTTTCGTTTTGTACCATTAGGTAGCGTATACTAATGAATGTAATTGTATATGCTTTGATAATTTCTTCACTTATGTCTTGTACTTTTCCTTTTCTTTTGTCCTCATAGGTCAATTGGTCACTCTCTACTACAAACAAATCTCAGGTTTTAATTGAATCAAATGAAGCATGTGGTTCAAAAAAGCTAGATGTTCCTAGTCAAAGAGAAGAGCAGGATCAAGTGTATACATCAGTTAGAGCAATAGTCGATGTAAGTTAATTTTCTATAAAATCTTTCTAGATACAAATATTGTGTAATGTTTATTTTGTTATCTAATATTTAGTGAGATAGACATTGAAATAAGTGCAATTTTACCATTATAAGACACTGCTGTTTGAAATCAACATTTTATGGAGTTCAATACTTGTTTTTGAATATGGATATTTTTATGAAAATATTGACTTAGTAATACATTACGATGCACATGATTCCATCATCTTGATTTTTGAAGTATGTTTGATAGACTCGGATGTATTAATGAAGTACGTAACTAGATTTCATCTATATAAAATTACAGCCATAAAATTCATGTATAATAAGAGTACACATGTTTCCAATTCTTATGACCCATTCATTAATAATAAAGTGTATTACTGATGATTCTTTATTGTAGGAAGTTGCTCCACAATTGAGAAAAAGTTCAAATGAGGTGCTTGACCCGAATCCAATATCATATTGTTTACCTGAAAATTATGGTGGGATAAATGCTACTAAGGAAACATCAAGGAATTATTCTATACAGGTGAGTTATCAAAACCCTAAATAATTAAAAGGCGAATTGGTTTTTTTTTTCTTAACACTTAGTATGTTATTTCATTTGGGTGCCAATTCAGGAGCTAAATATAACTTCCAATGAGGAAGAAGAAATTTCTTCATCCAAGTTGATTAAGATCTCTAGTGTAAGGAGTTTCCAAATGCTCCATCTGAGACTAGCATAAGGGTTGACAAGAGTGTTGAAAAGACAAATCCAAAAATCGACATTAAACTTTTTCTGGAAGAATCAAGCAACTACATCGCGGACTTCTTATTTACCGAATTGGGGGCACAAGGTTATTTCTTTGAAGCCAATCTTACAACTTAAGAGAAAAATGGTCTACTTATATGTACTAATTATTTGACTATTTTCGTTAAAGAGAGTGAACTTGGAATGCTAGAATATTGAATTCAATGAGTGAGAACAAGGATGATGCATTCAGTGATGAAGAGGCTCATACATGAAGCAAATTTACTTGAAGGGGAGGATTGCTTTGATTAGTTGAGAAAGACAACCATCACTTTGCAGCAGCTCAAGCATCCACAATTCAAGAGAATAGGCTAAAATGACATGCATTAGTTCCAATGTTTCTTCACAAATATCTGATTTGGTTCATCTAGCCGGTGCAAGTAAGTTTATTTATGTTTCATTCATCATACTTGTTGGAGGATATTTTTTTCTCGAAACTTTTGTTATTTGAACTATGAATATTAAGCCTAGTTTGTTAGCCAGAAAAGAGAAAGTGGAATGGGAATAAAGCCTTTGTTTGAAATAAAAGAAATTGTCTCTCATATATTATCTCAATTGGTGTTTACATCTCCATCACAAGTGCTCATCAATCCAAAATCAATGAGGTAAATGACAAAATGCATGGTCAATGACATAGCATGAAGGTCAACAAAGACTTACATCATTCATTTTGGATAGATGAACACCTATAGTACGAGATGATAGCACTGATTAAGATAATCCATCTTACACTTGCTCTTTGGCTGAGATAGGTAAGATTTGCAACTTAGTGTTTGGCATTTCCAATGAAAATTGTTAAATCTCCTATCATCAGGTCACCAATTTCCTTGATCTTCCAGTGCTAAACAAGCATTAGCCTCCATACTTGGTCTTACAACTTTGTAGAAACCTATGTTTTTTATAAACAGTCGCTTGGGATTGGTCATTATGACCCTTTGTGAGGAGATCCCCTTTCTTCCGAAGTTATGAGGCTATTTTGGCCTTTTGACCTCATATTGTCAAGTGGATCTTGAAAATATGAAACAAAGATCCTTCTCCAAGTTGTACATACGACTTTCACTAGGGCTGAATGATTGTTTACTAAGAATGCATGTGTCCGCAAAGTCATAAGGCCATGTATGAGGGCTAACGCGTGCCTAGTGCCAAAAGGTCAAGGGAGTTGATGATGAACTCTCTATTCTGAGCTTTTGGTTTAGATATGACAAATCCTATATTCAAATCATAACTTTGCTTTCTTAAAGTAATATTAGAGGGCCACATGTGCCATCTAATTGATGGAGCCCTACCCAATGTATATGAACAAAGAAATTGATAAGCATTAATGGTGATTATCGTGTAGAAAGATTCGGATATCATGTGTTTCTCCAAGGTGAATGGTGACAACATACCTATTTATCAGCATTTCAAAATATGTATATGTCTTGACCCGAGAGAAATAAGAGTCGGTTCATTTGCTTGTATTGAGCATTGCATTTGCATTGACAATAAGATATGTTGGCCATCTTTATTATATTTAATGGGGATAAGAACATTACAAGGGTCATAACTTTTATATGGCGCTCACTTTAATACCATAACATTTTAATCTATCACATGATTGCAATGACTTTGAGAAAACATTCATGACAAGTTTGAAATGTTGGATTTGCCAACAAATGATGTGAAGGCTTTTTAAAAATTATAGCATTCAAGTAATCAATTGAAAATTTATGGGATCAAAGTGAATGTTGCACAAAATTTATAGCATTTAGATGATAAATGTATTATCTTTTTCCATAGTTAATTTGATCATGCTAAGTCTTAATAATGCCTCAAAAATTGCAAATCATTCATCCAATTGATGAAGCCTTAGTTGATGTACATGGACCAAGTGCTTAGCATGCATTCGTGGTGATTAATACAACCGAAATGTTTACATATTGAGTGTCATAGGTTCCTCCAAGGTAGTCATAAAAAAACATGTTTGTTTATTAAAATTTCAAGTAATGTATATGTCTAATCATGTAGAAGTAAAAAGATCAATTTCTTTTCTTGAATTGAAAAAAGGGTTGTTTGCATTTTATAATAAGATGCCATGGCTAATGAATGAAATAATGAAGTTAAATTGATCGTTAAGTATGGTTAATGTAATTAAGTTGTTTTTTTTTATTATGCCTCACAAGAAGCAAAAGCCATTTATGGAAGTCAAATACCCAGAATCTAGCATTAATACTATTGTATAAAGAGCATTTAATTTTTTATTAGGATATACTTAAAATATAATGAGCAATTCATGTCCTAAAATCTCACATTTGAATATATACATCCATAAGATTGTTAGTCCCTTGATTCTTATCCTACTTACAATATTTCTAATCACACGTCCACCTATTTTTGGCATATAAGTTAATTGTCCACCTAAATATTATCGATGTTAGCCAAGATCTCCATAACTAGAACAAGAACATGCATAATTGAGTAGAAAGATTAACGCACCTGTTTTGGGATCCATTGTTCTTGAAGCGGAAGCGGAAACACAATGTTCCACGCGCAAGTCCTTCTCCTCTATTGCCCTCCGTATCACTGGCTCAATGAGGCGGCCCCCTCACGTGTAGCGTTAGGTAAACGCCCCTTAGGTGAGGATACATGTGAGAATTAGGGTTAGAGGAGAGACTTGAGCACTATTTATAGAGTTTCCAGCCAGTCCCCCTCATTACGGGCCAGGCTCAACTCGGCCCACACTAGCCAGCCCATATTAGACTAATTAAGAAACCTTCTATCTCACCTTAGACCAAACCCCGTAAAACGGTAAACGTTAAACGGTAAATTACAATATCAATTAATGTAGTCCACAATTAGAAAAACTCTTACATTCTCCCACTCAGACTATATTAATTGAAATTGTATATGTGCTCACATTGATCTAGAGATAATTCTTAATAGTTAATCATATCCCATAAAGTCTCAAACACCGAATCACGGCGGTAACTGTATGTATACACAGAGCCTTTCATGGTCACGAGTGCTCTCAACTTATTAATATTGATTCAATATGGTAGTGTAGTAATTGGATAACATCTCTCATAGAGATCCCATTTGTCAGTCACCATTCTCTTACTTTAGGCGTCACAAAAAACTTGTGCCACTAGAGAATGCTTTATGGTTCCAATGAACCCACATATGTCTTGTCCTTACGGTTAACCTTTCTTTATGTATCACAAGACATATGCACAAGGCTAATAACCGGATGCCCGGATGCCCCTAGCCTTCACTCAAGGTTTAAGCAATACCTTGAGACTTTCAACAATATTTATTGAATGTAAAAGTTGACATATATATATCAAAGTGTTACTAAATTGTAACAAAACAGATGTAAACTTTATTCAAAGAAAAATAAAACACAGCTCCCACTAAATAACAGCATCCCAAGATGCTCCTAGGCCCATACTAATGACATGTCGATCAAAAACACATGGGCGTAGGCCTTTAGTTAGTGGATCTGCAACCATATCATCTATAGGAATATAATCTACTGCAACGTCACCATTCTGCACTGATTCCTTTATAGTCAAAAACTTGACCTCCATGTGTTTAGACCCTTGAGACTTCTGTTGTTATTAATAAACAACACTGCAGAGTTATTGTCACAATATAACTGTATGGGTCTATCCACAAAATCAAAAACTGATAACTCCCTAATGAGGTTCCGGAGCCAAATAGCTTGAGTAGCAGTTGAAAAACATGCTACAAACTCCGCTTGCATGGTAGAAGAAGATATGGATTTCTGTTTTTCGCTCTTCCATGATACTGCACCTCTTGCCAACATAAATATGTATCCTGTCGTTGATTTCTTATCATCTTGACAACCAGCAAAATCTGCATCTGAATAGCCTGCTAGTTGCAAGTCTCGAACATGTCTATACATCAGCATATAATCTTTTGTTCTCTTTAAGTACCTTAAAACCTTCTTGGCAGCAACCCAGTGATCGTGTCCTGGATTTGACTGATATCTGCCTAGAAGCCCTGTTGCAAAAGCAATATCTGGCCTAGTGCAAACTTGAGCATACATGATGCTTCCAAGCACACTAGCATAAGGTACATCCTTCATTTGAGCTTTCTCAAAATCTGAATTAGGGCATTGTGAAAGACTCAATTTATCACCCTTAACAACAAGAGCAATTCCTGGTTTGCAATCGTGCATATTGAATCTTTCTAAAACACGATCAATATATGCCCTCTAAGATAAACCCAATGAACGGCATGAGCGATCCCTATGGATCTCAATGCCAAGAACAAAAGACGCCTCACCAAGGTCTTTCATGTCAAAATTTTTCGATAACATCCGCTTTGTCTCATGCAGTAAACCAATGTCACTACTAGCAAGCAAGATATCATCTACATAAAGTATGAGAAAAATATATTTCCTCCCACTGACCTTGGTGTATATACACTAATCTACTTTGTTCTCAATAAATCCGAATGAAGTGACAACACTATGAAACTTGAAATACCACTGTCTAGAAGCTTGCTTAAGGCCATAAATAGACTTTTTCAATCTACAAACAAGCTTACCTGAGTCATCTGCTACAAAACCTTCAGGCTGCACCATATAAACCTCCTCATCAAGGTCTCCATTTAGAAAAGTAGTTTTAACATCCATCTGGTGTAACTCCATATCGTAATAAGCTACCAATGCCAAGATCACTCTAAAGGAATCTTTAGAAGAAACTGGAGAAAATGTTGCTTCATAATCTATTCCTTCTCTTTGAGTGAAACCCTTAGCTACCAGTCTGGCTTTAAACTTTTCAATCTTTCCTTTGGAATCCCTTTTAGTCTTGAATACCCATTTGCAGCCAATAGGTTTACAACCTTCAGGCAATTCAACAAGCTCCCAAACACCATTGTGTTTCATAGATTGCATCTCATCTTTCATCGCATCTAACCACAAATCTGATTGAGGACATGAGATGGCATCAGTATAAGTCACGGGATCAACAACACAGCCTATATCATAATCATGCTCTCCCAGGTAGACTAGATAGTCTGGTGGTATAGCTGAACGTCTTTCCCTAGTTGATCTTCTAAGTGGAGCTACTTCAACCTCATTCTGAATTTGAGGGGCTTGAGGAATTTCATCAGGAACTATCTCAACAATAGGATCATGGGCCACAACAGGCTCAGTTTGTGGCGCAAGAGGCTCCATAATTGTCTGCATAGGATGAGATAGGGATCCAGTAATCCCCACCATACTATCATCTTCGATAGCTTGTGAGCAACTACCCTTTTCAGCTACATCAAATTCCAGAAATTTTGCAGTATGAGATTCCACAATTCTTGTACCTCCATTAGGGTTATAAAACCGATACCCCTTTGAATGATCTAGGGTAAGACACGAAGTAACACCGAGTAGTTTTGGAATCCAGCTTACTCAATGTTGGATTATATAACTTCACTTCTGCTGGACATCCCCAAACTTTAAGATGATTCAAGCTAGGTTTACGTCCAGTCCACAACTCAAAAGGAGTCAATGGAACCGCTTTAGTAGGAACACGATTTAGAATATAAAGAGCTGTTTTCAAAGCTTCTCCCCATAGAAAATTAGGTAAATTGGTCATACTAATCATACTTCTCATCATGTCCATAAGAGTACGATTCCGCCTTTCAGCTACACCATTTTGTTCAGGACTTCCGGGCATAGTAAATTGACCTATTATCCCATAATCCTCTAAGTATTTAGCAAACCGCCCTTTAAGTTGTCCAGCATCACCGTGCCTACCAAAATACTCACCACCACGATCAGATCTAACAATCTTAATAACTTTTCCCAACTGTTTCTCCACTTCAGTCCGAAAAATCTTGAATTTGTCAAGAGACTCGGACTTTTCTTTAATCAAGTATAAGTATCCATATCGGGAATAGTCATCAATAAATGTGATGAAATAAAAATTTCTGCACAAAGTAGCTGTGTATGGTCCACTAATATCAGTGTGAATAACCTCCAACAAGTCTGAACTTCGTACGATGGATTTCTTCTTTATCTTAGTCATCTTACCTCTACAACAGTCTACGCAAGTCTCTAGATCACCTTTAAGAGTAGGCAAGATATCAGCCTTTATAAGCCTTTCTACTCTTTCTTTAGAGATGTGACCAAGACGTTTATGCCACAATGCATAAGACTGTTCCTTAGGTAGAGGCCTTTTGGAAACAACCTTTTCAGCTGAATAAGCAACGTACATGTCGTTGGGAGATAAACTCAATCGATATAATCCATCGGATAAATTGCAACACCCAATCTTATTTGAATCATAAAACATGGAAATAGTATTACTCTTTATTTCAAAAGAGTATCCACACATGTCCAAACAAGACACAAAAACTAAATTCCGCCTAAAAGAAGGTATGTAAAAAGTGTTTCTTAACACCATCCGAAAACCAGAATCTAAAATCAAAATAACATCTCCCACGAACTCAACGTCAACTCCAACGTTGTTTCCAACAGTGAGCTTTGATTCATCCTGATTTGGCGTCCTTCGGTTTATGAACCCCTGAATGGTAAATGCAACATGATTAGTTGCACCACTATCTAGCCACCAAGAATTGGTCGGAACTTCAGATAGATTGGATTCATAAACAAATGCCAAAGAATCATTACCTTTAGGCTCACTCTTATTTCTCTTAGACAACCAAGCCTTAAACTTGCTGCAACGTTTCTTCACGTGTCCTCTCTCCCTACAAAAGTAGCAAAGAACACCATCCTTCTTGGTGAATGCTTTCTTAGGACCCAAAGTGTTAGAAGGACCTGCACCTTCAGAATTTCCTTTATTGTTGGAAGGACCAGCAACTTCTGAATTGCCTTTATGGATATAGTTTTTCAACTTCTTACCCTTGTCACTAGCAGAACTAGAAGCATAAAGAGCAATATGTCCTTTATCTTTCTTCAATTTCTCTTCCTCTGCCACCAACCTTGCAATCAGGTCATTAATAGACCAGGTTTCATCTTGGGAACTATAATTGTCTTGATAATCCCAAAATCAGGAAGAAGAGTATTTAGAGCTTGATGGACAATGCAAGCAATAGGAATTTCAACATTGAGAGCCTAAAGCTTTGTCTGTAAATCAACCATCTTCATAACATAATCTCTAACTCCACCAGAACCACCATATGTCATAGTAAAAAGTGTTTGCATGTGTGTTCCTATCTCAGCATTAGGTGAGATAAGATTTCTAGCCATCAAGGCTTCCATCATCTGCCTAGCATTTGCCGGAGTATTTAGAGCTTGATGGACAATGCAAGCAAACCACTTTTCAAGTGTTCAAATGAATGGAACGCTTCATGGATAGCAAGCAAATTCTATTGCTCTTTTCCCATGCAGCAAAATTTGCTTTTTGAGCTTTTTCTGAATGGAACGCTTCATGGACACTCTATTACTCTTTTCCCATGCAGTCAATTTGCCGGCCGATCGATCGTAAGAAGAGCCATATGAACATCTGCCATCTCCATAGCAAACAGAAAATCTTCTCTCCATCTCTTAAAATTTGAACCAGCAAGAACCTCAATGGTGACGGAGTTACCATTTACAGAAAAGGTGACTAAAAACAAGCAATGTATATAATTAGCATCATGTGAGCATTGTGTAACTTGACGTACAAGTACACATCCAGAGAGTTACATGCAAAATCACATAATCACCTTTGGGCAGAATACATGACATGCAATTGTACACTCCCCACATGATAAGGGTTATGAGAATATATTCCAATTTTCGTGAATTCATCACCTTTGGGCATATGAACCATTAGGATCGGTCACTCCTCCACCACACTATCATGTATCCCTCCATGAACTAATACACAATCACCTCCTTTGGGAGTATGACTATGCATTAGACCAAGAGACATCCCAATCAATATACGAGATCGAAATTTCTCAAACTCAATCAAGTGTGCCACTTTGGCGGTCACAACTCAATTGAATCCTTGAAACTCTCTCATACCAGGGATATAAATTTTACATCTCACATACACCATATACATGTGATTTTAACTTTAGTGATAGGGGCAACATATCACTGAAATCACATATCATGCTAATTACATTGCATTATTCATTAATAAAATAAATTTTTATCATATATTAATGAATAACACTTTTATAATGTTTATATGATAACATACCTTATCCCAACACATGTATTTTCAAAATCATAGAAAAATACAAGAAAAATACGCAAAAATACACTAAAAATACACGTTTTTAGGGTTTTGCATGTATTTTCACATCCATAAAATCATCAAACATGTAAAATAAATATACCATGATAGGAAATAATCATACGAATCCATCGCCGCCGGCCACGCGCAAATCGGAGCTCTCCACGCGCCCGCACGCGCCGCTGAGTGCGCGCGCGTGGAGCCACGCGCGGGCGTCAAAATCCAGTCAAGACCGGTCCGAAACCGGTCCAACCGGTGGCGGTCCGACCTCGGTTCGTCCAATCCAGCCGTCCGGGTCCAACCGGTCCAACCGGTTGACCGGTTCGGTCAACAGGACCGGGTCGGGTCGAGTCGGTCAACGGGTCGGGTCATCGGTCGGTCGGGTGCCACCGGGTCGGGCCGGTCGCCATTCGGGTCGGGTCGGGTCATCGTGATGTCATCCGAATCCGGGTCGCACGTCATCGTGACGTCGGCGCGCCGCGCCCGCGCGTGGAAGCGCGTGAGAGCGCGTGGGCGCTCGTCTTCGACGCCTCGGCGGCGCATGCGTGGGGCGCGTGGGGCCTCCTCCGCGACGCGCCGCCCATGGTTTTGCTTGTCTTGACAAGCTCAGTCCGAATATAAAATTTAATTTAATTTTTATTGAACGAAAAATCTCGAAAATCACAAATTAGGGCAAGATCCGTAAAATCCTAATCCGCAAATTAGGGCAAAATCCTTTGTGTTCGTGTTCTAGGGTTATGGAGGCTCTGATACCACATGTTAGACGCAAATTGCGCAACCCCAAGATCTCCATAACTAGAACAAGAACATGCATAATTGAGTAGAAAGATTAATGCACCTGTTTTGGGATCCATTGTTCTTGAAGCGGAAGCGGAAACACAATGTTCCACGCGCAAGTCCTTCTCCTCTATTGCCCTCCGTATCACTAGCTCAATGAGGCGGCCCCCTCACGTGTAGCGTTAGGTAAACGCCCCTTAGGTGAGGATACATGTGAGAATTAGGGTTAGAGGAGAGACTTGAGCACTATTTATAGAGTTTTCAGCCAGCCCCCTCATTACGGGTCAGGCTCAACTCGGCCCACACTAGCCAGCCCGATATTAGACTAATTAAGAAACATTTTATCTTACCTTAGACCAAACCCCGTAAAACGATAAACGTTAAACGGTAAATTACAATATCAATTAATGTAGTCCACAATTAGAAAAACATTTGATAAACTTCATTTTCAATAGTTTAGATGGAAGGTTAATTAGCTCAATTGGTTACCAATTTAGGTTATTAAAGTACATGAGATTTGTAATGATATACTTATATAGGTGCAAGATAATAAATGGGCAAAATTATTTGGGTATATTTCATGATGATGTTCTAAATGTCCACCATTTTCCTTCCTTTATATACCATCTTCTCCCTTTCAATTGGCATACCACGCATCTCTTGGCTTGCAATAAGCATTGACTCTCAAAGTGACTTTCAAAATGGCAAACCTTAACCTTTCTCCCTTACCAATAAAGTAGGTGCAGGATAGATTGTCCCAGCCTATAGAATCTTCTCCTTTGATAAATGAAGGTCCACTAAAAATGAGTGAGGTAAGTCTTGATTGAATTTCGTACTAGGTTATCGGCCATGTATTTTGCGATTCAAGTACAAAGAATTTGATCCCCAAAAAAAAGTACAAAGAACTAGATTTTCTACGACATATCTTAAAAAAAAAAAAAACAAAAGTGATGAATAATGAAAGACGAGATTAACATTCTTGTGCTCTCTAGGGTTCTTCTTTGGTTTACATTCGGATTAAGAATTGAATTACTCAAATGATCTATCATGTAGATCTATGCATTGATTCTACAAATCTCATATAGATTGGAACATCTATTATGTTAAAATATATTTTCCTTGTCTAAGTGCATGTAGATCTAATGGTTTATATACTTTGTGAAACTAACTAATAATTGTTGGTTGAATTTTACAACGTATAAAATGTCTAAAATATTATTAAATCTTTTGTTGACAAATTATGAATTACATATATGTTTGTATTTAAATGCAAATGCTTATATCTTTTTTTTTTATGTCTAGATCTGATTGATAAATATGTAAAATAATAAATTTATATGTATAAGAATATGATTTCGAGAATGAAAAAATTGAAATTGCTAATAGGTTTCTAATATACATTGGAAGAATAGATAATATTGTTCTAGGGTTGAAAGTTTGGACGTATTACATTTTGCAAAGATCGATGCATGAATAGTTATTCGTTGAACAATAAAATTAATGGCAGTTATATGAAATGACAAAACCGTTATTAGCTTTTATAGGTAATCATACCGTTAATTTTATTATGGTAAGAATTATCAATATGTACGAAATGTTTATTTTTTTTTATATTGTGAGTATAGTTGAAGATCCTATTTTGTAACATATACCGTTTCAAATCGGTTGGAAGCATTTAATGATGAATATAATTGTATATGCAAAATTATTTTCTTCAATCATGTTTTATCCTTCTCTATCTCTTTCATCCTTATAGGTCAATTGGTTTTCCTCTACTTAATGGGAGCGAATGAACCATGTGGCTCAAAAAAGCTAAACATTCCTAATCAAAGACATCATGATAGTTTGTATACATCACTTAGGGCACTAGTCACTGTAAGTGAAATTTCTATTAAATTTTGAAAATATACACGACCAATGTGAGTTTTATGTTATCCTTCACAACTTTATGAGGTAGAGCGTAACATAAACTCAATATTACCAATATATAGTATGTTTTACCTCACTAAGAATGGTAGTCCATGTAATGTAAATTAACTCTTTGTTAAGTTTACATGGATACATGTAGTTGATGTAATTGTTTTATGATATTTTGTGAGAGACTATGATATAAATGAAATTTTACTATTATAGATTAATTCACTTTTGTGAGGTTCAACCCTTGGTTTTCAAATTTCAATATCCTCTTGAAAAGATTAATAGTAACGTATAAGATAAATGATCTACAAATTATATTGTGAGACACTCGATTTCTTCATCTTGATACTTATGCATATTTGATAAGCTTACTAAATTTCATTTGTAAGAAGTTACAACTGCACAAATTAGGTATGAACATAACACATATATTTCCAATTCTTTGACATATATTTCCAATTCTTTGACTTTGACAATAATTCAAAATAGCACATGCTTTAATGATAAGATTCACTAGCATTTTGATAATTTGTGATTACAGAAAGTTGTTTCTCAATTGAAGAAAAGTATTGCTAATCGTGTGCTCGACTCGAATCCAATATCATATCAATTACCTCAAGACAATGTAAGGGAAAATGTCTTGACATTTAAGGTAATATTATTTCAATGATTTGTTTGAACATTATTCACGTATGCATTTTGGAAAACATCTCTTTAATTAAAGTGTATGGTGATTTATAGTCAACATTTGATCTTTTATTCATATTTATGCACACTTTTTATAACTAAGGATCTTTAACCAATGCTCATTACAAATGACAAATGATCAAATCCTAAGTACAGACAAATACATCAGTATCCATGGAAGTCAAGACTATGGCCAAATCCACAATTGTAGGGTAAGAGATAGTATCTTTTATACTCTCCCCAAACTGTCTAGCAAACTTGGACAATGTGACTTCTTGAATTTCTTCTTTTTGCTTTTATGTTGAATGCATATAAATATCGCATTATGTATATCTAATTGTCTAATTTTTTTCATTTATATAATGTTACTATTATTTATTGATTGCATAACATCCACAATCAATCGTCAGTGGAAAAGAGGCTTCAATGGTGGAGTATTGTATGTAGACGACGTGCAAATAGAAAAATAGATATGGTAATCATATATTTAAGAAATTTCATTGCTACTGTTTTGCTTAAAAAGATCAATGATTCGAAAGAAGTACCATAAATGTCTAATTTGGTTTCTATAAACATTACAATGGGGAGAAATGGATCATAGTGATGTATGTTAATCAAAATGAGTAACAAAAACTTAGTTTTACGTTATCAAATACTTTATTATTAAGTGTACTTTATTATCTTTGCACATGACTCTTGTAATTTTCGGATGGTAATGAAAACAACCAAATTCTATTATCTTTGTAGTACCATCATCATGTACAGTCACAAAGGATGTTTCGCTCAACTTGTTGAGGTTATCAAGTTTATAATAGAGGTTTTCATTGAAAGTAGTTATCTAGAGGTGAGTTAGAAAATCCTAAAATAAGCAAAATGTGAATTAAAGTTATTTTTATTTTACGCTTAGTGTGTGACTTCATTTGAGTGACAATTTAGGTGTAATGTCCTACTACTACAATGAAAGGTTTGAGAAAGAGAAAGATATCTTCCCATAAGAAAAAAAAATTCCTCCATCCAAGCCATTGAAGATCTTTAGCGTAGAGAAAATCGCTGTTGAACGTTTTTTTGGAGGAATCGTACAATAACCTCGAGAATATCTGTGGTAATAGATGGGCGGTACTAGGTTTGTTCTCACAAAAAAAACTTAATAAGTAGAAACATGAGCTCCTTATATCTAATTATTTATTTAATTGTCTTTATAGAAAAAAAAGAATCAGAGAAATGTTTAAGGCTAAGTAATGAGAATGAGGAATTGGACATTATCCCTTATTTGTCAGCCGATAATGGAGAAAGTGGAAAGGTACTCAAGCCATTATTTTCTTTCCTTTTGTTATTAGTGACTTATGAATTTGTATGTATCTATATTTTTATGTCTTGTGTACATCCACATTTGTTTTATAATTATGTAGAATTATATAATTTATGAATACAAGAATATGATTTTGCAGATGACAAAAATGAAATTGGTAATAGGTTCTTTTTGCAAATATACACCGGAAGAATAGATAATAATGTTCTAGGATTGCCAAAATGATTGTATTACATTTGCATAGTTCGATATATTAGTCGTTATCTATTTTTTACATATATTGATCTTATTTCCTTTAATTGTGTTAACAAAGTTCATTACTCTCTAGTAGTCGTAATGTTCGGTATGAGGAACAATACCAATGAAAGGAAATGAGTTCCGTATACGTTAATAATGTACACATTTAAACCGGCAATCCCAAAATATTAGTATCTATTCTTCCGATATATAGAAATTTAGTCCAACATATAGAAAATTATCAAAATGCATGTACAATTGCATGATAATGCTCAAATAAAAAGAAATCTATATTAGGGTTATATAATGAATATAGTTGAAGATCCTATATTGTAAGATATATTTTCTCTCGTTTTATATCATTGGGTAGCATTTATTAATGAACGTAACTGTATATGCTATGATAATTTCTTCACTCATGTCTTATATTTTTCTGTCTCTTTCGTCCTTGTAGGTTAATCGGTCACTCTCTACTATAGATATATCTCAGGTTTTAATTGAATCAAATGAAGCACATGGTTCAAAAAGCTAGATGTTCCCAATCAATGAGGAGAGCATAATCAAGTGTATACATCAGTTAGAGGAATGGTCAATGTAAGTTAATTTTCTATAAAGTCTTTCTGGATACAAATATTGTATAATATTTATTTTGTTATCTAATATTTAGTGAGATTGACCCTAAAATAAGTGCAATTTTACCATTATAGGACATTTTGTTTGAAATCCACATTTTATGGGGTTTAATATTTGGTTTTTGAATATGGATATCTTCATGAAAAGATTGACATAGTAATACATTGTGATGCTCATGATTCTATCATCTTGATTTTTGAAGTATATTTAATAGATTTGGATAGATTAATGAAGTACGTAACTAGATTTCATCTGTATAAAGTTACAACCATAGAATTCATGTATAATAAGAGTACACATGTTTCCAATTCTTATGGCCCATTCCTTAATAATAAGGAGTACTATTGATGATTCTTTATTGTAGGAAGTTGCTCCACAATTGAGAAAAAGTTCAAATGAGGTGCTCGACCAAAATTTAATATCATATTGTTTACCTAAAAATTATGGTGGGATAAATGCTGCTAAGGAGACATCAATGAATTATTTTGTACAAGTGAGTTATCAAAACCCTAAATAATTAAAAGGCGAATTGGTTATTTATCTTTTCTTAACACTTAGTATGTGATTTCATTTAGGTGTCAATTCAAGAGCTAAATATAACTTCTAGTGAGGAAGAAGAAATTCCTTCTTCCAAGTTAATTAAGATCTCTAGTGCAAAGGAATTTCCAAATGCTCCATCTGAGACTAGCAGAGGGTTGACAAGAGTGTTGAAAAGGCAAATCCAGAAATCGACACTAAATTTTTTCTGGAAGAATCAAGCAACTACCTTGCAAACTTCTTATTTATCGGATTGGAGGCACAAGGTTATTCCTTTGAAGCCAATCTTACAACTTAAGAGAGGAATGATCTCCTTATATCTGCTAATTACTTGACTATTTTCGTTAAAGAGAGCGAACTTGGAAAACCAAAATATTGAATTCAAGAGTGAGAACAAGGATGATGCATTTCGTAATGAAGAGGCTCATACATGAGGCAAATCTTCTTGAGGGGAGGATTGCTTTGATTAGTTGAGAAAGACAACCATCACTTTGCAATAACTCAAGCATCCATAATTCAAGAGAAGAGGCTAAAATGACATGCATTAGTTCCAATGTTTCTTTACAAATATCTGATTTGGTTCATCTAACTGGTGCAAGTAAATTTAGTTCATTTACATTTCATTCATTATACTCATTGGAGGATATCTTTTTCTCGGAACTTTTGTTATTTGAACTATAAATCATTAAGCCCAGTTTGACGGCCAGGAAAAGAGAAAGTGGAATGGGAATAGAGCCTTGTTTGAAATAAAAGAAATCGTCTCTCATATATTTTCCCAAACCTAATTTCGATATGGACCCTACACTCCACGAGAATTTATTCTACTTGACGAAGAAAAAGATTCAATTATATTTTTTGAAATTTTCGAAAACAGAACGCCATCCAAATAATAGTCAGATATGCCCAGAATGCCTCATCTCAATGCCCTCCTGATCTTGACTATCTTACAGTTCTTGAACGAGCACTTCATGTGATAATTTGAAAGTGAAAATGCTCACAACTCGAACAACTAAAGAAAGAAAGAGATGAATAGGTTTTTCTTTCTCTTTTATTTCACCTTATTATAAATGATCGCAAAACTTGCCTTTATATAAATCCATTACATGACTCTTACTCTTAAATGATTCATAAATATATCAAGCGTTCCAAGGAGATAGATATATGGGGAATTAACAAAACATTAAACTAGACAGAGAAACATGAAACTTTTAAAGTAACACTACAATAGGACTATCAATTTGTGCACCAGTCTTGAGAGAGTTGAACAGACATCAATATCAAACTTGTAAATAGGCAACCAGGTAGCCAATCGACAACCATGAAATCGATCACTTGTTCACTGAATCAATAACCTTTCTGCATAGTTGGAAACTTCAACTTGTTAAATTATAGCCGAAATGCATTCGGTTTAACTACCAACAGTACAGGGACAAAGAAGCTGCACATGAGCAAGTTTTCTGACGGGGCTCCTCACTCGAATCTCAGTCAATATAAACAGACTTCTTGTTTCTTATGAACCTGATTATTCTCCTCTTTGGTAGGCTTGAGCGTGAACCCAGAGTATATTTTGACTGGAATTATTTTTTAGGAGCTGATGCTTAATGTGAAATGGAATGAGGCCGAGAAGTATCTTTATGGTTTCACCAAGCTCCACGATAACAGATTCTCAAGGGAGATCTACTTCAAATTGAGAAAACAAAAATATCTTGGACCATTGTACATGTAATATTGTTTTTTAAGGGAATATAATGATCACTATGCATAGATCTGTCTTGTCTTCTTCGTGTCCGGTTCGTATCTAAATCTCAACTTTCTGATGAATTGGTCAAGTATTTTGGCAGCAATGATGTCCCGAAGGCAATGGAAATACTCGAGCGATCTAAAAGTTTTCAAGGCAAATAATGACTTCTTCGAGGAGATGACTGAATTCTCAACATTGGATAACATCTGATACTAACTTGTTAAAGCGATTGCTTCTCCACTGGTCATATATCTACGCAACTTATCATTTGTAATTGGATTTATATGATTTCAACAGGACAAACAACAAACTTGCCATGTCTCGAAATACACAAAATGCAAGAAGTGCAGTGACGTGGGAAATAAAGAAAGATACTGCGCTAAATCTTGCATGGATAATGGCCGCATAGGTCGGGGCATGTTATAAGCCAGAGGTAATTTCCTTAACCGGCTTCCAAGCTAGCTATGATCATGCCGGAATTACTTTTCAGTTGCATTTTTACAAGGCAAGTCACGCGAGAGTGAAATGGAAATCACTGAATGCAACATTCGCGTCCGGCTTTACTTGATCAGTTTCTGCCGTGGCATGTGCGGACCTGACAGTAATATATTGTGAAACTTACAGCTTTAATTGGCAACACTCCCATAGCACCTAATTGTTGGAGAAATCTTTCCAGAATATTTTGAAGCTGACAAAACGTTTCTTTCAGTCTAAGTCTGGATGTTCGGAGACCGTCAGTTTAAAGTTTGAAGACTTTGTTCTCTCGAGACTCAAGACCCAAAGACTCAAGACCCAAGACTCAAGACTCAAGACTTAAGATTCAAGACTCAAGACTTAAGTCTATTCTCACTGACAGTCTTTCTAATCCAGTGACGAAGGAAGTCCAAAGCCAAGGTATATGGTTGAGGATTCGATCCTATCCTATGGAATAGATTCTTTGGTTGGATAATCATTTCGGATTCTTTAATTCTTATCTAAGATCAATTGAAGATCCAATGGTCGACGAAATAATCTTGGAATGTTCTATTCTTGGAAACCAAGATCCTGTTTGTATGGGCGAACAGGATTGATGGGCTGTCATCAGATTCCTTAAATAGCTCGGATGATCTTCTTGATTGATTCCGTCCAACGGGTAGATTGGAGGAATTCCTTTGGTAAGTGCCAACGGCTATGATGGCATAAAGGAGTATAAAAGGAAGACGTTCTAGTTGTTTTAAGTGTGTGATCGATAGAGAAATTTCAGAGTCTGAAGAACCTTGATTGTTAGACGAGACAGTTCGAGCGAAATTGTATACACAGAGAGTGTTTGTACTTGGTGATACCTTGAGTGAGTGTGGTAGATCATCTACACCGAGAAATCAAGGAAGATCAACACCGTAACATCTCTTTGTTCATAGTGGAATCCAGCCAATTGGCTGTCGGTGCGAAAAGAGTGGACGTAGGCTTGAATCAAGCCGAACCACTATAAACCGAGTGTTCAATTCTCTCTTTCCCTTACTCAGTCTCACGATTGGTTTTTAATTATTGCAAATTCTTCAACTGTCTAAAGTATTGTGCGATCTTCAAGAAAAATTTTTGTATACCTATTCACCCCCCCTCTAGGTACTCATACTAGCAATATCAATTGGTATCAGAGCCTGTGTTCTTACTTTGTTTGAAGTGTTCTACTTCAGAGTAAAAGATCCATGGCTAGTATGCTAGCACCGGGGCTGATGGAAGGGCAAAGCAATACCAGACCTCCCTACTTCGATGGAAAGGATTACAACATCTGGAAGAACAAGATGAAAGCTTTCCTTCGATCAAAGGATCCTCTGGAATGGGACGTTGTGGAAAGAGGAATCACTCCTGCTTTGCATCAATCTCACGAAAGAGGGAAAGACACTATTGAAACCAGCGGAATGGCTCAGGAAGAGATAAACAAGAGACAAGCACTCGATGCAAAAGCAATTTACTCTTTATACCGTGCTTTATCTCCAACTGAATATAACAGAATATCTTCTTGTGTTACAGCAAAAGAAGTATGGCATGGATTACACATCACCTATGAAGGGACAGATCGAGTGAAGGAGACCAGAATTAACATTCTCCTCGGTCAATATGAGGCCTTCAAAATGAAACCAAGAGAATCAATAACTGACATGTTTAGTCGTTTTACAGATATTGTCAATGGTCTTGAGAACCAAGGACAAAAAATTTCTGATCCCATGAAGGTGAACAAGCTTCTGCGTGGACTCTCCAAGGATTGGAATCATATAAAGACTTCAATAAGAGAGACGCAAAGAATCATGCCATTATCTCGTAGATGAGCTGATTGGAACTCTTCAATCTTACGAAGTGGAACGAATTAATGAAGACGAAGATCCAAGAGGTAAGAAATCTATTGCACTAAAATCAAATGATGATTCGATGATGCAGATTTTGAAGATGATATGGATGATGAGGAGCTCGCTCTCATGATAAGAAGATTCAGAAAACTGAATAGAAAAGGCGAGAAGGTTCATCCTAAAGAAACAAAGTTTTCGAGACAGCGAGACCAAGTCTGGCGATGATGAGGAACCAAACAAAGATGTAGTTTGCTTCGAATGTAAGAAGAAGGGACACATCAGACCCAACTGTCCTCTTCTGAAAAAGAAAAGAGGAAAAGCTGAGAAGTTTCGAAAGGCTCTCAAAGCCGAAACCTGGAGTGATACAGAATGTGAAGAGAGTGATAATGAATATGCCAACATATGTTTGATGGCACATTCAGACTCAGACTCAGATTCTGGTTCAGACTCAGACAGTGAATTTGAGGTAAGTGATATTAAAATTCCTGTCAAAGTCTCTAAATATATTAATGAACTGTGTTTCAGTCTTAAGACCTCTCTCAAAAGAATTTCCGAACTTAAAAAGGAAAACTCAATTCTGAAACAAAAGGAAGTTACTTTAGAAGAAAGAGTTAAAAGTCTAGACCTAAATGTTTCTGCTCTTAAAGAAAAAGAAGATGATCTTTTGAAAGAAAATGTTTTCTTAAAAACAGACTTATCAAATATTTCAAAGAAGTTTTCGATAGGATCCGAAAAGCTTGAAAAAGTGCTTTCAGTTCAAAGACCCTATTTCAATAAGTCTCGGGTTAGGCATGACAACAGCGGAAACAATTCCCTTGATTGATTTTCCTAAAGTTAAAGAAAGAATTAAGAAAAGACCGTCAAGAGAAGCTTACAAAAATCATTTCAAGAAAGTTTTTGTAAAGTCTGTTGGTCGAAATGCTCTAAGGTGTTCAAAGTGTAACAGTCTAGATCATTTTGAAAAAGACTATCCTATGGTTTGGAAACCTGTTAAGAAAGCATGGCCCAATAATGCTTATCCTACTAACTCCAAAGGACCCAAGAAAATTTGGGTACCAAAGAAAGCTTGAGACTCTCTCTTGAATGCAGGTCTCCATCAAGAAAAAGATAAAATGGTATCTTGACAGCGGATGCTCAAGACACATGATAGGAGACTCAAAGTGCTTCGTAAAGCTTGTTCAAGTAAACGGCGGAAATGTTTCATTTGGAGGAAACGGCAAAGGAAGCATCGTAGGATTTGGAACTGTGAGAATTGGAAATCTCACAATAAGCAATGTTTCTCTAGTAGAAGGACTCAACTATAACCTTCTCAGCATTAGCCAATTATGTGATACCGGTTTCAAGATTTCCTTTCAAGAAGGCATATGTTCTGGAATTAGTAAAGATTCGACTCAGTCTTTCATGGGTCGAAGGCATGGAAACATCTACCTCCTTGATGTAAAGCCAAATGAAGAACAATGCTTAATCTCAATTCAAAATGAAGCAGTCTTATGGCACAGAAAGCTTGGTCATGTCAACGTGAAGCAATTAGCCAAAATCTCATCAAAGGAGCTTGTTCGAGGACTACCTAAATTGCCATACCAAAAGTCTGATTCATGCACTCCATGCATTCTGGGAAAGCAGGTAAGAAATTCATTTAAGCAAATAAATCATGTATCTACTAATCATGTACTACGGTTGCTTCATATGGATCTCTTCGGACCAACAAGAACCCAGAGCATTGGAGGTAAGAAATATTGTCTAGTAATTGTAGACGATTTCTCTCGCTTTACCTGGGTATATTTTCTCGCAAGTAAGTCAAAAACCTTTTCGTACTTTGAAAAGTTTGCTAAAAAAGTTCAAAATGAAAAAGGATGTGCTATTTCAAGTATAAGAACAGATCATGGAAGTGAATTTGAAAATCAAGATTTTACGAAATTTTGTGATAAATCTGGTTTTAACCATATGTTTTCCTCACCATATACTCCAGAGCAAAATGGAGTGGTGGAAAGAAAGAATAGATCTCTTCAAGAAATGGCTAGAACACTTTTAATTGAAAGCAAAATTTCTTCACGGTTTTGGGCTGAAGCTGTTTCAACAGCATGCTATATTATAAATAGAGTCTTTCTAAGACCTATTCTTGAGAAAACCCCTTATGAATTGTTCAAAGGTAAGAAGCCTATTGTTTCATACTTTCATGTATTTGGTTGCAAATGCTTTATTTTGAAAAATGCAAATGATCGAGTTGGTAAGTTTGAAGAAAGATCGATGAAGGCATCTTCCTTGGATACTCTACATCAAGCAAAGCCTACGAGTCTATAACAAGAAAAGCCGATCTGTGGAGGAATCAATGAATGTCAAATTCCAAGACTCCACACAAGATGAATCCAGCCAGATTCAGCATGAAGAGTCTGAACCTGCTCTAGACCTTCCAAAGTCTTCAACTCAAGAAGCATCTCAGACTCAGGAAGTCCATCATCAAGATGCTCATGAAGATTCAAATAAAGAAAGAGATCATCAACCAAGCAAATCAACCAGTAACTGGAAACACAAATCCAGTCATCCTAAAGATCTCATTATTGGCGAAATCAATGAAGGAATCCGCACCAGATCAAAAAGGCGTGAAGAATCTAGTGCTATTGCTCCCATCTCTGAAATTGAACCAAAAAGCATAGAAGAAGCTTTATCTGATGAAAGCTGGATCGAAGCTATGCAAGAAGAGCTCAGACAGTTCAACATTAATGATGTCTGGGAATTGACATCTAAACCAAAAGGTAAAACTGTTATTGGAGCCAAATGGGTATTCGGGAACAAGACGAACGAAGAAGGAAAAGTCGTACGAAATAAAGCGAGACTCGTGGCCAAAGGATATACGCAAGAAGAAGGAATAGACTATGACGAGACTTACGCACCAGTAGCAAGGTTAGAAGCTATTCGTCTATTACTTGCGTTTGCTTGTTACAAAAATTTCAGGTTATTCCAAATGGACGTCAAAAGTGCTTTCCTAAATGGATTTATCCAAGAGGAAGTTTATGTGGAACAAACGCCTGGATTTGAAGACCCAAAGAAGCTAGACTCAGTCTTCAGACTGAAAAAGGCTCTGTATGGTCTAAAGCAAGCACCTCGAGCTTGGTACGACGGACTAAGTAAGTTCTTATTACGAACGGATTTGTCAAAGGTAAAGTAGATACTACTCTGTTCATCAAAAAGGTAAACAAAAGTTTTTTACTTGTTCAAATATATGTTGATGACATTATTTTTGGATCCTCTAATGAAAGTCTTTGCAAGAAATTTTCTAAGTCTATGCAAGATGAATTTGAAATGAGTATGATGGGAGAGTTAACATTCTTTCTTGGACTCCAAGTGAAACAAATGAAGGAATGAACTTTCATCCATCAAGAAAAATATGCGAATGATCTTGTTAAAAGGTTTGGATTGGGAAAGTGCAAAAAGACCGACATACCAATATCATGTTCTCGAAGATAGACAAGGATGAAGAAGGGAAGAAAGTAGATCAAAAGCTGTACGGGGAGCATGATCGATTCACTTCTTTATCTTACGCGCTTCTAGACCTGATATTTTGTTGAGTGTTTGCATCTCGTGCTAGGTTTCAATCGGATCCTAGAGAATCACATCTCATTGCCGTGAAATGTATTATCAAATACGTTGCTTCATCTTCAAGCATCGGTCTTTGGTATCCAAAGAGGGGAGACTTTAATCTTCTAGGATACTCGGATGCGAGATCTGGCCGGTTGCGAGTCGATAGAAAGAGCACTTCGGAACTTGTCAACCGCTTGGAAACAGGACGTGTCTTGGTTCTCAAGGAAGCAAAGCACGTAGCTCTTTCAACGACGTGAGCGAGTATGTAGCTCTTGGAAGCTGCTTGTTCGCAAATTCTATGGATAAAACAACAGCTACAAGACTTTGGCATTGAAGACTCATGCACGAAATCAATGTGACAACACTAGTGCGATCAATCTCACCAAAAATCCAATCCTTCATTCAAGAGCAAAGCATATTGAGATTCGTCATCACTTTATTAGAGATCATATTCAAAATGGAGAAATCTCGATTCAATTTGTTGATTCAAAGAGTCAACTAGCGGATATATTCACAAAGCCCTTGGAGAAAAATCAATTCGACTTCATCCGCTCAAGACTCAACATTTTGAAGCTTGAAGAAGTTAAAGTCTAGAGACTCATCAACTCTAAGACTCTGATCTCTTAGACTTTAAATCCTGAGACTCAATCATTCATGGTTAAAGAATGTAAGTTGCTATTTTAACTAAAAGGTACGAATTCTCGAAAAGGTACGTTCTTTCATTTAGATATAATTCGTGTGAAATTTGAAATCTTATCTTTTTTAATGAATTAATTTTGGCAGTTATTGATTTTGAAAAGAAGTGTTCGTACACTTTCCTTGTACCGATTAAACTTCTCTTTTCAAATCCGAGGTATATATATATATATATATATATATATATATATATATATATATATATACAGTTATTCTACGCCCAATTTTCAAAACCCTAAAAGGCACTCTCCTCCCGATACTGTTTCTACTTCTTGTTCGTCGTCGAGAAAGTGGTCATTTTTCTTGGGAAAAGCAAGTGAAGGAACCTTCCAATAGACAAAGAAAGATGTCGTCTTCGAGGAAATCATCAAGAATCGCAAACGGGGACCACAAAGAATGGAGAAGGGACCGACTCACTTCGATCTTGCGAGGAAGAAGACTTATCAAGTCAGCGACAAAGTCCGATTCGCTCTCCTCCACGTCATTCATCGTTTCCTGCCCCACAAGATGCAAGTCAAAATCTGGAAGAAGAGATAATCGAGGATGCCGACCCCGAAGAGTCCAAAACCCTCCTTTATCTATAAGCTTTATCGTGCGTTGAAAAGCACCGGTACTTCATTAAAATATATAGATGACTTCCTTAAGGACAAAAATTATGGGAATGAGTATCTTTTTCTGCGGAAAATGGAGGAATTGGGAGTTGCTCCTAAAGGAAGGGCAGAGGAGGCTCTTGCGAACATTCCAAGCGATCCTCGTATGCCGGGACAAAATCGATTGAAGGGAACGATGATGACAAAATGTTCCTTGAATTTAAACCTAGAATGGGTGTGGTAGCAAAGGTGAAAGGAAATCGGATGGATTTGTTTAAATCCAAGGATCAGGAAAAAGTGTATTTCAGGCTGTTGAAAAGAGGGGTGATAAACCCTAGAAGTGTCGATTTTGACTTCCTGGACACCATCAACGTGAACTTAAGAGAGAAGTTGAATTTGCTTCAACTTAAGACTTTTTGCTCTGACTCTACGGGCGGGTATGCTCAACTGACCGCTTATTTCTATTCAAATCTTAGCTTTTTGGATGCAAATAGAATTTCATTCAGTGTTCGAGACCAAGTCTATGTGGTAGATGTGAATATGTTGGCGGACATAGTTGGAGTTGAACGGGGACGCTATCTCCCAATCAAAGTCTCATCTGCTCGTACTACTCTGGATCTTGTCAAAGATAGGGACGTAGAGAAGAAAATTACCTATTCCAGGATGAATGCCATCAACATTGTGCTTCATAAGATTGTGATCAACTGTCTCAGACCGAAGTCTACGTCAAAGACTTCTGTGTCTCTTTCTGAAGCAAAGTTGATGTACGCGATCAACTCAGGACGGAAGTTTTCTCTCCCGCCTACTATTCTCTTCCATATGTACAGAGCAATGTCAAAAGACAAAGGACAATTGCCTTATCCTGGTCTGGTGACCAAGATCTTCAGACATCTGAACATTGATCTGCCACATACTTTTTATGTTCGACTGTGTGATAAGATGGTGGTAGGGTTGAAAATGTTAATGAAGATGCGTCTGCAAGAACTCTCCAAGGCAATGGAGAAATTCAAAGTGAAATCTCCAGTCCAGTCACTTCAAAAAGGAAAGGAAAGGAGGCCATGGGTGCTCCATCGAAAAAGAAGAAAAGAACTCTCATCCTTGAGGACGAAGATGAAGATGAAGATGATGAAGATCCCACTATCCAAGCACTGACAAGAACCAGACGTTCTGTGTCTCATCCGACAGAACTTCAGCAGAGCAGAGAAGAAGAAAAGCATAACAGAGAAGAAGAAGAACAGAGAGAGAAGGAGAAAGAAGATGAAGAAGAAGGAGAAGGAGAAAAAGCAAAGTCTGCTGATGAATCTGGAGAGAAGGGAAATCAAGAGCATGATCATCACTCTTCCCCTTTCGATGTCCTAGAGACAGGGGAAGTTAGCGAGCAAGAGAGGTCTACATCTCATGCTGCTGTCAGTGAAGATCAAAGACAATCTCCAGAAGACCCAGAAGAAGTTCAGGTCTCTCAATTGCCTGAAGAAGGTGATACGTCGATTCCAAATCTGCCAGACCATACAGAAGCGCCATCATCTGCATACACACCATCTGAGAAAGCCAATGCCAGTACACAGACGGATGATTCTGCAGATTTTCGTAGCATCATGAATATTCTTCTGGAAATGCGTAGCCAGATATATGTTCTGGACTGTGAAATCCAAGCTTTGAAGAATGCTGGACAAGCATCTTCAATCTCTCTGGAGGATAAATTCAAAGACCTCGCTCTGCAACTTCAAGCCAATGCTAAGGGAGAAGAGGTAGCTCATCTGAGAGAAGACCTGAAGAAGCTCGAAGGAGTAGTCCAGTCCATTGGGGATTTCCAGATCGTGCGTATTCCCAAGCAGACATGACTCCTTTCTCACCCTTTTCAATGCTGAGAAAAAGGGGGAGAACCAATTTGAACCAAAACATCTTTTAAAAACTTTGACTTTTGTGGTTATGTTTATTTTATTTTTGAATATGACTTGAGAACTTGAACTTGGGTGTGAACTTGACTGAATTGACTGTGGATTGTGATGCTTGACTGGTTGCATTTATTCAAGTGTTGTTATATGGTGTTTCTCATGAAAGACTAACCAATTTTCTGTGGATGCAGAGTCTGGTTATTTTATTAATCTTTATGAGTTAGCCATATTGCTTGAGAAATGTTTTGCAGGTCAAAGTTGTTCAAATCTTCAAGAAAGTTTTGTCACCATCAAAAATGGGGAGATTGTTGGAGAAATCTTTCCAGAATATTTTGAAGCTGACAAAACGTTTCTTTCAGTCTAAGTCTGGATGTTCAGAGACCGTCAGTTTAAAGTCTAAAGACTTTGTTCTCTCGAGACTCAAGACCCAAAGACTCAAGACCCAAGACTCAAGACTCAAGACTCAAGACTTAAGATTCAAGACTCAAGACTTAAGTCTATTCTCACTGACAGTCTTTCTAATCCAGTGACGAAGGAAGTCCAAAGCCAAGGTATATGGTTGAGGATTCGATCCTATCCTCTGGAATAGATTCTTTGGTTGGATAATCATTTCGGATTCTTTAATTCTTATCTAAGATCAATTGAAGATCCGATGGTCGACGAAATAATCTTGGAATGTTCTATTCTTGGAAACCAAGATCCTGTTTGTATGGGCGAACAGGATTGATGGGCTGTCATCAGATTCCTTAAATAGCTTGGATGATCTTCTTGATTGATTCCGTCCAACGGGTAGATTGGAGGAATTCCTTTGGTAAGTGCCAACGGCTATGATGGCATAAAGGAGTATAAAAGGAAGACGTTCTAGTTGTTTTAAGTGTGTGATCGATAGAGAAATTCCAGAGTCTGAAGAACCTTGATTGTTAGTTAAGACAGTTCGAGCGAAATTGTATACACAGAGAGTGTTTGTACTTGGTGATACCTTGAGTGAGTGTGGTAGATCATCTACGCCGAGAAATCAAGGAAGATCAACACTGTAACATCTCTTTGTTCATAGTGGAATCCAGCCAATTGGCTGTCAGTGCAGAAGAGTGGACGTAGGCTTGAATCAAGCCGAACCACTATAAACCGAGTGTTCAATTCTCTCTTTCCCTTACTCAGTCTCACGATTGGTTTTTAATTATTGCAAATTCTTCAACTGTCTAAAGTATTGTGCGATCTTCAAGAAAAATTTTTGTATACCTATTCACCCCCCTCTAGGTACTCATACTAGCAATATCTAATCCCATACCGAATCCTGTGATACATAGCTTGATGGGAGAACGGTAATAATTCGAACAATATCGAATCAACGCAGCGGAATAAAATAATCTCCCCTCTTGTGTAAACCTAATAGGAATCGATATAGTATAGTAAAATAAATACCAAACACGCGAACACAAGACGATTTTTTACGTGGAAAACCTCATCGATGTGAAGAGATAAAAAACCACGGGACCGGAGTGTCACGCCCCGAACCTCGAGCATGCCAACATCCCACCATGGTCATTCAAATGCGACGTTCCCAAGTTAAGTCGCCGACCTAATCAAATCTTTAATGCACATACGGAAGCATATTATAAAACCCCTGACAATAAAATACGGGATCAAAAAGCAGGAAACAAAATCACAACATAACATTTTCATAATTCAATAGAATTACAAATAGAGGTCTACGGCCAACAGTTTACCAAAGACCAGCTCTTAAAAAGGAATTGTCCTACGATCTACAAGTCGGACACATTCTCCAATCCTCATGACTTCACCTTTGCAACTCCTCAAGGTCAACCAAAGCTATCTAGCCGCTCCGTCCACCAGGACCTGAAATTTTAATCCCCAAACCGGGATGAGACAATGTCTCATCAAGTTTAACCCCCTAAACCCCTATTAAAAAGAAAATACGCCCCGGGTGGCTTAGCCATATCACACAGAGAACTTACCTCGCCTCAATTCCTTCCTGCAGGTTAGCACAATTCAAATCAATTAATCACAGATAGTAATAGGAACTTAAACAACCGGAACGCATTCACTTTCATATAACCAACAATCGTGGGGGTCATGATTATAAGACTAAATCGTTATGACACGTCACATTCCATGCCACACAATTCCGTCTCATAATCCGACACATCAACAACACTCAACATGCATTCCAATTGTCATTCACTGCCACACAAGGGCATAGCCTACTCGCAATTCGGCTATCTACTGACATATAGCTAGGCATCGCCTCCCCACCTTGGAGCGCGGCTTCGTCAATACGTTGATGGCATTCCTGAAGGAGCATGGGCCCAGAATCTACTGCGACCCGCGACCACTGCGTAGGCATCTCATATAGGGGCAAGTCCGACTCAGCAGCCCAGGACGATTCCTCTTAATTATCACACAACCAAATCATACTCGGCCCGAGACACTTTGCATTTCACCCAATGCTTCATCTTTAAATTGTGATCCCGGCCATTTTTCTTCATATTAAAAATATTCCAGAAATTAACCACATGTGTGGGGGCACGTTAATTTCGATCCAAAAAACCAATATCTCACTTTTTCAAACCCCACTATTTAATATAATATTGAAAATCCAATTTTTGCATTAAAACTCGATACTTGGGTTTTTGTTAATAAATTCCCTATTTATCACAATCAGCACTCAATGTGCCACGTCCATTCATCAAATTCAAATTTTAAAGGCACAATAGCGATCAACACGAAATTCTAAAAATTTAGAGTCACAAAATAATTTTCGGAATTTATTAAATAATTAAATTTATTCCGATAATTAATTAAATAATTATATCCATGTTTTTCACAATCCACACTCAATTTATAATAACCATTCATCAATTTCAAAATTTGACTACACAACAGCGACCGGCACGAAATTCTGAGAATTTAGGGTCCTGACAAAATTTTCGGAATTTAATAAATAATTAAATTTATTCCGAAAATAATTAAATAATAATATTTTAATAATTTCGAATAGTGATATATTATTAAATTATTTAATAATTTCGAGATATTTAAATAAATCAAAAGTAAATCCATTTATGTCAAATCAAGGTTTATTCTAAATAAACATACTTACCTTCAATTAAGCACACTTTAAATTAAAACACCACCTTAATCTAATCTCCTCTTAAATAACCTAAACTAACAATCTAATAATACTTAACATAAACTAAACCTCCCTAAGCATAATTAACCCTCTAAACGAGATTTAATGAGCTAAACTCACTCGATTAGTGAACCGAGCAGACCAAAACGACAAGGACGACGCAATGATCAACTTTCCTCAAGGCAGGCCGAGCATCCAGGCTTGGGAAGCCGGCCAAAACGGGCCAAACGTCCGCTGCCATACCCATTTTCTGCAACTGCTGTTCATGGGTGGAGGAGGGCCAAACGGCGGCTGCTTCGGGTTAGAATGGGTAGAGGAACGGCGGAGGAGCTGAACCGGACTTAGGCGGGGCTTCACGATGGCCGGAGGTGGGCTAGACGGCTCCGGCGAAGCTCCACCAGATCTAAAATGGCTGCTGGAACTTGGCTGAAGTAGGGACGACGACAGAAAGAAGCGGAGACGTGCGAGTGGCGCGTGGCAGACGCGGAGATGTGCGAGCGGCGCGTGGCAGACGTGCGGCAGCGGCGACAGTGACGATGGCGTGCAGGCAGCGACGACGACGAGTGGCCGAGCAAGTGGCGAAGGGGCGTGCGGCGTGCGGCTGGCGCGAGCGAGGCGGTGTCGAGCGGGACAGTGAGGCGAGGCGCGTGCGCGGGCGCGGGGTGTCACGCAGTCGCGCGAGGCAGCGACGGCACCGGCGGCGACGAGTAAGCAGGCAGAGGGCGGCCGGTCGGGGTGCGGCTGGCCTGGTCCAGTCACAGCTCTCCCTCCCCCCTTTTCTCTCTCTCTCTTTCTTCCCAAGGTTGAAGAAGAAGTTGGTTCAATCTCCCTCCTCCACTTGTCAAATTCTTCTTCAATTTGGCCAACTACCATGACATAGGGTGATGTCATCTTCCACTAAAATTCAAATCCTCCACAACTATCTTCAATAGGTGCAATTTCATTTTCCGCTGGGACATAAAATCTTGTACTTTAAATTCCTCAATTCCAATCAATTATCTTCCAATTGAGTCCAATTAAAATCTATAAAATTAATCCATGTTCCTCATAAGATATGTGACACCCCAGACTTCTAATTTCTGAATTCGATATCAATTCCACGGTTAATTTCACTTTGGCACGATACTAGCGCGGCCCAACCTACCGGGTAGCCTTTAGAAATTTCATGCATTTGACCTGTGGTTGATCATCTCAAGCCACAATGTACATCTTTGAAACATTGACGACTTTCGGTTGTCGGTATAATCTCAAGATTTCAAATACGAATACAGGGTACCCAATTGATAGAAAAATCGGTCCAGTGCCAATCGACAACAATCGACAAGAATTGTGCGGTCTGGTGGAATCACCCACACCTGATCACATGCCTCTGTTGAGTCGACCTATTTTCGATCTCTAATCGATTTTTAATTGTGCCGCAATGACCCTTGCAAATTAATTCGGTCGAAAGATTGCTTCCTAGTCAAATTCTCGAGTATGATGCATTAGAATTTCTTAACGGCTTCACCCAATAAACTAATTTTCACATGAGTGGCCGACTCAAGGAAAAGAATTATATGCGTGCCAACGAAATGTCCGTATCAATTTATTGAAAATAGAATTGGAAAATCGGGATGTCACACGAGGTCCACTTGAAAATCTTCACTATCAATAAAATTGTTCTTCTATAACAAATACTAGAGGTACATAGCAGTAAACACCTCAAGAATATAATTCTTGGCAATACACATGAACTTCACAAGAGATCAAAGATAAATTTGACCAAAAACGCAGGTTTTGATCAATCCATGAAAAACCTGATGTATAGAGCTTCAAATGAAAATCAAACCGTTCAGATTCAATTAAATTATGCCACAAACATGCTGACAAAATTTCAACTCAATTGGACCACGAATCGACCTCCGACGCCAGCTTGATGTAAATCAGATATTGCCCAAAATCCCAGATTTTCTGCTTTCTCTTTTTCTCTTGTTATTGTTTCATTTTCTACTAGTATCTCTTTATATAGATAATAATAAACCATATTTCCTCATATAACTTATTATACGAGCTCAAGCCCTTTTTAGGCTTGCAACTCATTGGGCTTCCTCTACATAGGAGTGAACCCAGCTAACAAATCTCCCCCTCACAATAATGTGGAGGGATTCACCATCCATGCTATCAAAAGGCAATGTTCAAGCTTCTCTCTTGATAGAGTCTTCATCATCATATTGGAGCCATTATGATCTGTATGAATTTTCTCAAGTTCTAACAACTTTTCATCTAGAACATTCCTTATCTAATGATATCTAACATAAATATGTTTCGATCTAGAATGAAAATATGAATTCTTACCAAGATGAATTGCGCTTTGATTATCACAAAATAGTACATACCTCTTTTGCTTGAATCCAAGTTCTTCTAAGAACTTCTTCATCCATAGTATCTCTTTACTAGCTTCAGTCGCTGCAATAAATTTAGCTTCGGTTGTAGAAAGTGCAACACACTTTTGCAATCTTGACTTCCATGACACAGCTCCATCCGCAAAAGAAATCAAATAACCAGAAGTAGATTTACGAGTATCAATATCTCCTACCAAGTCGGAATCTATGTATCCAACTAACTCAAGTTTCCCGGTCCCAAAACTGAGTTTCAAATTTGAAGTTTCTCGAAAATACTTCATAATCCACTTCATTGCATTCCAGTACTCTCTACCTGGATTTGACAAATAGCGACTAACAACGTTAACTGCATGCGCCAAGTCTAAGCATGTACATACCATCGCATACATTAAGCTTCCTACAGCTGAAGCATATGGAATACTTTCTATATCTTTCTTCTCTTTATCAATCGTAGGACTTTGCATCATATTTAACTTAAAGTTGGCAGCAAGAGGAGTACTAACCACTTTAGCCTTGTCCATGTAAAATTTCTAAAGGATCTTCTCGATATATTTCTCTTGCGAAAAAAATAACTTCTTAGCATCTTTGTCTCGGGTAATTCTAATGCCAAGAATCTGTTTCGCCGAGCCCAAGTCTTTCATGGCAAAAGACTTACTCAATTGTTTCTTCAATAACTCAATTCTTGAAGCATTCCTGCCAACAATCAACATATCATCAACATAAAACAAGAGAATAATAAAGTCATTATTAGAAAATTTTTGGACAAACACACAATTATCCGAAGAAGTCTTCTTATAGCCCTATTCTCGTCAGAATCGACGCAAATTTCTTGTACCACTGCCTCGATGCTTGTTTTAGGTCATAGAGACTTTTCTTCAATTTGCACACATAATCCTCTTTCCCTTTCACTTTGAAACCCTCAAATTATTCCATGTATATCTCTTCCTCCAAGTCACCATATAGGAAAGCCGTTTTAACATCCATTTGCTTAATTTCTAAATCTAGGCTAACTGTCAAGCCTAGTACCACACGGATAGAAGACATTTTCACTACCGGAGAAAATATATCATCAAAATCAATACCCTTTCTCTGATCGAATCTCTTAACAACCAATCTAGCTTTGAACCGTGATTGTAAAGTATGTTCATCTTGCTTCAACCTATATACCCACTTGTTCTTCAAAGCTCTTTTACCTTTAGATAAATTCACCAATTCAAAAGTATGATTATCATAAAGTGACTGCATCTCATCTCGCATAACATCAAACCAATTGCTTTTGTACTCATCTTCGATTACTTCTGCTTAACACTCTGGTTCACATGCATCAGTCAATAATACATACTCATCTTCAGAATACCTAGTGGAAGGTCGTCGGTCTTTAACGGATCTCCGGACTGGAACATCCAGTGGAACATCTAATTAAGCCTCTAGTTCAGGAATAGTATTATCTGTTTCAACATATTCAGGAACATGTGCATTATTTGGAACATTGACTTCCTACTGCTCTTCATCAACATGTGTAGGAATATTTATAAGAGCAATTGGATCTAAATCAACCAGATTATCACTAACCTGTGGTGCTGAAATCATCTTCGATTTCTCAATATCCTTTATTGTTTGATCTTCTATAAACACAACAACTCTACTTCTTACAATTTCTTTTCAAATGGATCATAAAATTTGTAGCCAAGCATATCCTGTCCATAACCAATAAATATGCACTGTCGTGTTTTCACATCAAGTTTAGACCTCTCATCTTTGGAAACATGCACAAATGCTTTGCACCCAAATACACGCAAATAATCATAAGAAACTTCTTTGTCTGTCCAAACTCTATTAGGAACATCAAATTCTAAAGGAACGCATGGAGTAAGATTTAATATATGCACAACTGTACTTAAATCCTCACTCCAAAAGGATCCAGGTAGCTTTGATTGTGAAAGTAAGCATCTTACCCTTTCAACCAGTGTTCTGTTCATTCTCTCAGCTAAGCCATTTAACTGAGGCGTCTTGGGAGGTGTCTTTTGATGTTGAATACCTTGTTGCCTACAGTATTCATCAAAAGGTCCAATATACTCTCCCCCGTTATCAGTTCTGATGCATTTTAATTTCTTTCCAGTCTGTCTCTCAACCGAAGCCTGAAATTGCTTAAAAGCATCTAACACTTGATTTTTAGTTTTCAAGGTATAAATCTAAATTTTCCTTGAAAAATCATCTATAAAAGTAACAAAATAAAGAGAGCCACCAAGTGATTTTGTTTTCATAGGACCGCAAAACATCAGAATGCATTAAATCCAGTATACTTGACTTTCTTGAAGGAGGGGAGCTTTTAAATGCAACTCTGTTCTGTTTTCCTGCTAAACAATGAACACACTTCTTTAGCGCTGAATTTTTCAATCCTGAAATGAGCTTCTTCTTGGCCAATATTGACAAACCTTTCTCACTGATGTGACTAAGCCTCTTATGCCATAACTCAGCTGCATCTTCGCCATTACTAAAGGTGCTGCAATACCCCTCATCATCCAACTTGCCTGTAAAAATCAAATTTAAGCGGATATCAAGTATATGTTTAACATTATTCAATACTAACCTTGTGCCATTGCTGGTTTCTAGGCACATATCACCGATGCCTACAGCTTGAACTAGTCCATTATTTCCCATCTTCACAGATCCGAAATCACCTTACCTGTATGATGTAAAGAAATCCCTATAAGATGTAGCATGAACGGATACACCACTATCAATTACCCAGCTGCTCTCATGAGAAACAAAATTCACCACATCACCATCAAAAATAGTGAGAAAGTCTTCTTTAAGTGCAGCGACATGATTGTCATCACTGTCATCATCACTTTTCTTCTCTTTACCTTTCTCCTTTTGTTTCTCCCTTTTTAACTGGTGACAAAACCTCTGAATATGTCCCTTCTGATGACAATAATGGCATTCAACATTAGCAAATTTATTATATTTACCTCTGTTTTTGTCTCGACTTTTATCTCTATTTCTCGGACCTCGAGACTCACTTCTCCCTCTTTTCTTAACAACCAAAGCATCAGAATGTGAAGAGGATGATCCCTGTGTCTTCCTTCTCATCTCTTCATTCAAAATATTACTCTTGGCTAAATCCATGGTAATTGTACCATCCGGGACAGAATTAGACAAAGATGTTCGGAACGTCTCCAATGAGTTCGGCAAAGTACCAAGCAACCATAATGCTTGTATCTCATCATCAAACTTGATTCCCATCGCAGCCAACTGATTTATAATTTCTTGAAAAGAATTTAAATGATCAGTCAAACGAGTACCATCATGATATCTCAAAGCCATCATCTGTTTTATCAAAAATAACTTATTATTCCTAGTCTTTCGAGCATATAACTGTTCGAGCTTATCCCATAAACTGCGTGCATGTGTTTCCTCAATAATATGGTTTAAAACATTATCATCTACCCACTGTCTGATATAATCACACACTTGACGATGGAATATAGACCATTTAGTGTCAGTTTTATTCTCTGGTTTCTCATCAACAAATACAGGCAAATAAAAATCTTTCACATATAAAAGATATTCCATCTTCCATTTCCAAATATGATAATTCGAACCATTCGGTGTAACCATTTTACTCATATTCATTTTCATTGTTTAACACAAGGCAGAAAAATCAAGCAATAACCTGTTGCTTTAATACCACTCTGATGGGAGAACAGTAATAATTCAAACAATGTCGAATCAACGCAGCGGAATAAAATAATCTTCCCTCTTGTGTAAACCTAATAGGAATCGATATAGTAGAGTAAAATAAATAACAAACACGCGAACACAAGACGATTTTTTAAGTGGAAAACCTCTTCAATGTGAGGAGATAAAAAACCACGGGACCGGAGTCCACCTGAAAATCTTCACTATCAATAAAATTTTCTTCTCTAGCAAATACTAGAGGTACATAACAGCAAACACCTCAAGAACATAATTCTTGGCAATACCCGTGAACTTCACAAGAAATCAAGGGTAAATCTGACCAAAAAAACAGGTTTTGATCAATCCATGAAAAACCTGATGTATGGAGCTTCAAATGAAAATCAAACTGTTCAGATTCGATTAAATTACGCCACGAACATGCTGACAAAATTTCAGTTCAATGGGACCACGAATCGACCTCCGACGCCAGCTTAATGTAAATCAGATATTGTCTCAAACCCCAGATTTTCTACTTTCTCTTACTGTTTCATTTTCTGCTGCTACCTTTTTTATATAGATAGTGAGAAACTCTATTTCCTCATATAACTTATTATATGGGCTCAAGCCCTTTTTGGGCTTGCAACTCATTAGGCTTCCTCCACATAGGAGTTAACCCAGCTAACATAACTTTCGCAGACCATCAATGCAAACCTCCTGATTGTCCTGGCGTCCCACCTGTAGATGATGCTCTAGAAGTTACTTGTGGAAGCTTATATTTTGTAATTTTTTCTAAGGAGAAGTGATCCTGCTTTGGTTAACGACATATCCAAATAGATTCATGATACCAAATGTTCTACACAAGCCATTCCTATGTCAATTTCATCTCGCATCTAGTCCATCCACAGTAACTCGTGCTTCAGAGCCTAGGGCCACAATTTATTTGTCTCATGCTGCTTTAGTGCTAACTCAGGTGATCACTCAAACCATTCAATGTATCAGTGCAGTGTCTACCACTGTTTTCTGACCGACCCAACTGATCTTTTGGTCGAATTTAATCGGATATGAGGCACCTATCCCCTCAATTTGTAATCATTGGTTTTATCCTTAGTGGAATATTCAAACCACAATGAAAATTTGCACTTGGCTGAAAACCTTTTGGAGGGCCCTGTAGCAGGTACTCATGACTGGAGAATTAGAGGGCCCTTGAAGAGGTAAGTCAATTCAATCCCATTAGAACTTCTTTAAAGAGGGGGTTAAAAAAATCAAAATGCCTTTCCCTATAATATGCATGTGTAGGTAACATCAATGGATGCTTATCTTGTTCTAAGCCAGCAACCAACATCACAGCTCCCTGATGACCTGCCTATGAAAGTTATACAAACATTGAAGGAGGAATTGTACCCAACCGACATTGATTTTCATCCTATTCAGTATCTTTTACTTAGTTTTGATAAACGGATTGATTTGTTTCCCTTTTTTAAGCTCACAAAAAGCACAACTTTAAGCTCTATAACTCTCATTATGTTCATCTTCTCAACATCTGTGGATGGTCAGAAAAGGGCATGGCTATATGATGATTTCCAGGCCATACTTTATCATGATGCCTTCGGCCTTTAATGCAGCTTATAGTAATGATGATAATAGGTTTCATTTGCTGGAGATTGTGCTTATCAATTTAAATTCTTTGCTGTAATTGCAAATCTTATAGATGTTCTTTTTTATTGCATTCAATAATTACTTATTCAAGCTTTTCTCTTCCGGGACAAATAATGATGGAGACTATTCATGAAATTCTAAACGCAAGTACACGTGTCGAACAAGTAATATAATGATGAGAAAAAATATCCTCCCACGAAGATCGATGATTAATAAACCAATTAAATACTAAAATAGACTAATTCTAAAATTTATCTAACTAATCAAAATAGAATTAAGAATAAATTAAAAAGGAAAATTGTAGACTAAATATAGTAAATCAATCAGATAAATATGTTAAAGCATCCGATTTCACCATAACCACTAGATATGAATTTCATATTATTGTGAATATAAGAATGATATTAAACATGTGATAGCGAAATTTCCTAACCTATTTACTATCATATCTCTAGGTATAGCAAACCTACTCAGCTTATTAATCCACTATATCTCTATGTGAATTAAAATAGACATGAGTGCATTAAAAACTATGAATATTCCCAGTTTACAATAAGTCTTTTGGATCACTTTATCACCGAAAGCTACACAAATAACACGATATATTTCTATCCACGTTTAATTCATAATTATACATTATAATGAGCAATTGCACATTATCACTTCTTAATCTCAAACATACACATCAAATCATTCAAGTGGTGGACAATCACTTAAAAGTATTAAACACAATAATATATAACTCACATGAATGAAATCAATTGTAAAACATAAAAATTATGAAATTCATATTATCATGATTAGGCTACATCATAGCCCTAACAAAAGAAAATTAGAATATAGTAGAAGAAAAAAATAAAAATATAGATCAAACCCGGTATCTTGAATTAAAGGACAAGAATTCTATCACGACTTTTGTCTTCTCTTCAAAATACTTGAAAAACTCTTATAATAATGAAAAACAATCTAACCCCCTAAAACCTAGCTGCTCTCTCTTTTTCCTATTTATAGGAGATCTAAAATATCTATCTCCCAACGATTGCAGATAACATTAGGGAACAAAATCAAAAATTTTCTGATTTGATATTCATCTTCCACTACTGCTTTTATTTGAATTCCTGATAGTTGTCATTCTTTTCCTTATGTTCTCCATATCTTATTATTCTGCATAAACAAGGAAAATTCAAATAATTAGAAGGAAATCCAAATATTTTCTCATAAATAAACATTAATTGTTGCCTAAAATAGGTAAAATAACTCTATTTTTATAAAGTTATCAAAGCCCCAAACTTAACATTTTGCTAGTTCTCGAGCAAAAAGAAGACATAACACTTACTCAACCTAACAACCTTCTTCATGACATCTTTCCATAATTGCTCAAATTCACAATTCAAAGAAAAACATAAATTTCATTCAAACATTGAAATCGATTTATAAGTTAAGACCAATTCTAACTATGTGATCCAAGTGTGTGTGTGAGAGTCCCCATCTTTTTTCGAATTATATGTAATCTAGATAAATTCACATTAACATGTAACCTCTAAAAAATTCTCAATAATTATGACCAAATCTCATAAGTTTGCTTTTCATTCCTCTCTCCACTAATGTAAGCTAATCATCCAACCAAAAATCAATAGGACTTTTCTCGGGTTGTAATGTAAGGCTGGGTTAAAGGTGAGATAATGGAAATTTTAAGCTCAAATCACCCATCAACACATTGATTTCTAGGATCTAATTAGAACCAATGTCACTGTCCAATTTCACTCCTTCCAAATAATTTTTCTGCCGTCATATATCACCATTCTTTCTTCTTCTTCTTTTTTAATTACTTTATGGTGGAGTTTCTCCTAAAGCCCCATCTAATATAACATGAAAATTTCCAACCCATTGAATATCCAAAAGGCTCACTCAATTGAAACTTAATAGGGAATCATAAAAGCAATTTTTTTTTTTTACAATCCACCACAAACAACCATAACAATCACTTCCTTTTTTTTTTTCATACTCCATCATTCCTCCCGAATTTCTATCAAGCTCAAATAATTTTTTATCCCAAAAGAAAATCAACGTGTTCATAGGGCATGGGACAATGATATAATTTGATAACGGCTAAGCTAAATATATATGGGTGCCAATGAAAAATTTGGTAATAATTAAAGCTCAAAAGAGTGACTAGGGATAAATAAACAGGATTGGCTTGAAAGGCTCAATCGATCCAAAAACCACATATATCATTTTCTCAGTTAGATTTAGCTTAAGATTTCGCCTCAAGAGAAAATCAAACAAATTCTAAGATTTGGGTGAAATCTAAGAAAATCACACACTTCACATGAATATTATCTAGATTTACATATAATTAAAAAAATTAAGGAATTTTAGTGCTCAATAAGTAGATCAACATAATGAGAATTAGGATTAACTCACACATTAATTGCAAGTTTAAATAAAATTTAAATTTTCCTAAGAATCGTAAAAATTCATAACTAGGAAAGCAATCATGATAATATATATATATATATATATATATATATATATATATATATATATATATATATATATATCCAAAAAAAAGCTTGTCTCCTCCCCCAAACTTGAATGAAGAAGTGTCCTCAATGCGAAAAGTAGAATAGGAAGATGAAAATTTCCCTGGTTGTAGGATAAGTCCATAGATGATCTTGATGATTAAACTCTTAAAATGTGCTCCCTAAAATTTAACCTGGATAAAACAGAGAAAAGTTAATCTTTTTTTTTTTGGCAAAACATAAACTTAAAAGTAAAGTAAAAACATAATTAAAATGCTTGGGTTGCCTCCCAAGAAGCACTTGCTTTATGGTTTTCAGCCACACTATCTCAAATGTCGCTATTTTGAAAGATGAAGTTCAATGGTGGTCTTCTGCTTGTTGTAACCACCTTCAAAGTAAGGCTTCAAACGTTGACCATTCACTTTAGATGTGCCCTTAGTGTCATGCGCAATTTCAACTGTTCCGTATGGGACTACCTGTGTAACTGTAAAAGAACCAGACCATCTAGATCGCAACTTTCCTGGAAAAAGTTTAAGACGAGAGTTATAAAGTAAAACTTTTTGACCAATTTTAAAATCTCTTCTGAATATGTGCTTGTCATGCCATCTCTTTGTACGCTCCTTGTACAACTTAGAATTTTCATAAGCCTCATTGCAAAATTCCTCTAATTCATTCAGTTAAAATAATCTTTCTTCACCTATAGATTGCATATCAAAATTCAGAAATTTCAATGCCCAATATGCTTTATGCTCTAATTCCACAGATAAGTGACAAGCCTTTCCAAATACTAGCCTAAATGGAGACATTCCAATTGGAGTTTTGAACATTGTCCTATAGGCCCAAAGTGCATCATCAAGTTTTATTAACCAATCTTTCCTAGAGGCATTCACTGTTTTTTCTAAAATTCTCTTGATTTCCCTATTTGAAATCTCTACATGACCACTAGTCTGAGGATCATAAGGAGTTGCAACCTTATGTGTGACTTTGTACTTACTCAAAAGTGCTTTAAACTGTTTGTTGTAAAAATGTGTCCCCCGTCCCCCTATCACTTATGATTGCCTTAGGAGTGCCGAATCGGGTAAAAATATTTTTTTTCAAGAATTTGACCACAACTTTAGCATTATTTGTTGGCAATGCTACAGCTTCTACCCATTTAGACACATACTCCACAGCCAATAAAATGTATAAATTTCCATAAGAAGGTGTAAAGGGTCCCATAAAATCAATACCCCAAACATCAAATAATTCACCCACAATAATATTATTTAAAGGCATCTCATTTTTTCTTAAAATATTTCCAGTTTTTTGACACATATCACATAAAGCTACATAGGAGTATGCATCTTTAAAAAGTGTGGGCCAATAAAATCCATATTGTAAAATCTTAGCTGCAGTTTTGGTGACACCAAAATGGCCACCTGTCTCTCCATCATGATAATGATGTAGAATGTTTGCATTCTCTTCATCTAGAACACATCTCCTTATGACTTGGTCTGCACATACTTTAAACAAGAAAGATTTTTCCCAAAAATAATTTTTAACAAAAGAATTTTTTCTTGTTGATATGATAATTCATGAGGAAAAACATTACTTACCAAATAAATTACAAAGTCAGCATACCAAGGAATTGACTTGATGAAAAAAAAAATTTCTTATTAGGAAACTCTTCCAAAATTGATCTTACATCTTCCTTTGAATTTGGAATTCTTGATAAGTGATCTATAATTAGATTTTCAGTCCCCTTCTTATCTTTAATTTCCAAATCAAATTCTTGCAGCAATAGACTCCACCGATCAACTCGGGTTTTGATTCTTTCTTTTCAAGCAGATACTTAAGAGCGAGTGATCAGAATAAACTATAACTTTTGAGCCAATTAAATAAGAACGGAATTTATCAAAAGCAAATACTACCGCCAGAAATTCCTTTTATGTTGTTGAATAATTCAATTGTACACTTGACAAGGTTCTACTGGCATAGTATATGGTTCGAAAAATTTTATTCTTCATTATCCCAAAACAGTTCCTACTGCAGAATCGCTAGCCTCACACATCAGTTCAAAAGGTGAATCCCAATTTAGTGCCGCCATAATTGGTGTTGATATTAACTTTTCCTTTAAAGTGTTAAAAGCCTGTATGCATTCAACAGAAAAATTAAAATGAGCATCTTTTTCCAAAGGGATAAGTATTCCAGAAGTCCTACAACTTGTCACGAAAATGCATTTCAGTCCTAAAACTTGCAAAAAGTGCATTTAAGTCCTAAAACTTGTCAAATTGTTTCAAACCAGTCCTAAGATCGACGCCGTTAGCCTTTTCCATTAAATATTCTAGCGTGGCATTTTAAATAATTTTTTTATTTTCCACGTGAATTTTTTAATTATTTTTAAAAAATTAGATTTAAAAAAAATTATTCATTTTATCTTATTTTTACCAAAAACTTTATAAAAAGTTAAAATATTTATTTTAAAAAAAAATAGCGGCTCCTCTCCCCACCGCCGCCGCCGCCCATCGCCCGGAGGGGCCAAGCAACGCCGGCCGCCCCGGCGGGGGTGGCCGGGCCTCGCCGGCCCCAAGCAAGGGCCGGCAATCGTCGCCCGCCCTGGGCGAGGCCTCGTCGGCCCTCGCTTGGGGCCGGCGAGGCTCGCCAGGCCTAGGGCGGGCGACAGTCGCCGGCCCCCCCCCCGTGAGGGCTGGCGACGACTCACCCAGGGGAGGCAACGACCACCGGCCCCCCGCGAGGGCTGACGGGCCCAAATTTGGGCACCCGCACCAAAGCTGAGCGAGGGTGCCCCAATTTGGGCCCATCAGCCCTCGCCAGCGGCCAGCGGCCGCCGCCGTCGGCCCTTGCACAGGGCCCGGCGAGGCCGGCCACCCCGCCCCGGGCCGACAACGGGCGGCGACCGTAGTGGCGGGGAGAAGAGCCGCGCTAATTTTTTTAATAATTTTGAAAATAAATTTTTTAACTTTTCTTTTTAGTTTTTGTTGAAAATAGGATAAGAATAAATTTAATTTTTTTAGTTTTTAAATCTATTTTTTTAAATGGATAAAAATTAATTAAAAATACACCTGGAAAATAAAAAATTATTTAAAATGCCATGTCGGCTTTTTTAACGGAAAAGGCTAACGGCATCGATCTTAGGACTCGTTTGAAACAATTTGATAAATTTTAGGCTTAAATGCACTTTTTACATGTTTTAGGACTGAAATACATTTTCGTGACAAGTTGTAGGACTTCTTGAACACTTATCCCTAATCTAAAAGATTAGAAAGAGGTTTAGCAATTTTTTAAAAATCTTTTATAAATTGCCTGTAAAATCCTACATGCCCCAAAAATCCTCTGACAAGTTTCACAAATGTTGGCAGAGGTAATTTTGCAATGACCTCCACTTTGGCTCAATCGACTTTTATTCCGTTTCAAGAAATTTTATGTCCGAGCACTATTCCTTCCCGCACCATAAAGTGACACTTCTCGCAATTCAAAACAAGGTTAGTCTCCTCACATCTTTGTAAGACCAAAGACAAATTATTTAAACAAGAATCAAATGATAGGCCAAAAATGGAAAAATCATTCATGAAAATCTCAATATATTTTTCAACCATATTAGAGAAAATAGCCATCATGCATCTTTGAAAGGTAGTTGGTGCATGACCAAAGGGCATTTTCCTAAAAGCAAAAGTACCATAGGGACAAGTGAAAGTAGTTTTCTCTTGATCTTCCGGTGCAATGGGAATCTGATTATACCCTGAATATCCATCCAAAAAGCATTAAAACGCATGCCCTACAAGTCTTTCTAACACCTGATCAATAAATGATAAAGGAAAGTGATCTTTTCTAGTGGTATCATTTAATTTTCTGTAATCCATACACACACACCACCCAGTAACTGTTCTAGTTGGAATCAATTCATGATTGTCGTTTTTCTAAACAGTCATACCACATTTCTTTGGCACAACTTGTACAGGACTTATTCAAGAACTATCAGAGATAGGATAGATGATACTTGCATCAAGTAGCTTAATTGCCTCAGCTTTCACTACTTCTTGCATCTTCGGGTTCAAATGCCTCTGAGGTTGGATAGTGGGTTTATATTGCTCCTATATCAAAAATTTATGCATGCAAATTGAAGGACTAATTCCCTTAATATCAACTAATTTTCATCCAATTGCACCCTTATGCTCTCTTAATACTCTGAGCAATTTCTCCTCCATCAAATCTGTCAAAGAAGAATATATAATTACCGGTAAAAAAGAAACTCCATCTAAATAAGCATATTTCAAATGAGAAGGTAAGGGTTTGAGTTCAAGGATTAGAGACTCTTCAATTGATGGTTTAGGCTTTGTAATTCGTTGTCCCAACTCCTCAAATTTAATTGCCATTTACCTTCAATATGGTGAAATTGCCTCCATGAAATTTACATACTCATTTATCTCCTCATTCTGAATATCTTTGTCCCTTAGTTGAATCAGACATGCTTCAAGTGGATCTTCAAAAATATTTTCCTGAAAAACCTTATTTACCAACTTGTCAACTGTCTCAACTCTAAAACAAAAATTATCATCATATGGATATTTCATTGCTTTAAAAATATTAAATGAAACAATATCATCTTGAAAGGATTAACTTCCCCTGTTGTACATCAATAAGAGCTCTTCCTGTTGCTAGAAAAGGTCGACCTAAGATAAGTGGTACCTCAAAATCTTCCTCCATGTCAAGAACTATGAAATATGTAAGAAAGATAAATTTGTCAACTTTTACCAAAACATCTTCCACAATACCTCTCGGATATTTAATTAACCGATCAGCTAGTTGAAGTGACATTGTGGTTGCTTTTACCTTGCCCAATCCTAATTTCTTGAAAACTGAATAAGGCATCAGATTAATACTTACACCTAAATCACATAATGCTTTTTCAAAGTAAGAATCCCCAATAGTGCAAGAAATAGTAAAACTCCCTGAATCTTTTAATTTCGGAGGCAATTTGTTTTGTAGGATAACCGAACACTCCTCGTTTAACTTCACAGTTTCAGAATCCTCCAATTTCCTTTTGTTTGATAAAATCTCCTTCAAAAATTTTGCATAACTAGGCATTTGCACTAAAGCATCTACAAAAGGAATGTTAATGTGCAATTTTTTAAATACATCAAGAAATTTAGAAAATTGTTTATCTATTTTGTACGCCAAAGTCGCTGAGGGAATGGAATTGGCGGCACATATGGCTTAGGATTATCTGGAAAAAGTTTACTCTTGCTTGTCTCATTCGATTGTTTATTGACCACATTTTCCTTGTCTCTAAAAATCTCTTCTTCTCCCACTTGTTTACCACTTCTCAGAATAATAGCCTTTATGTTTTCAATTGGATTTTTCTTTGTATTGCTCGGCAAAGAACCATGTTGTCTCCCTGACATCATGCTTGCTAACTGACCCACTTGCATCTCCAAATTTCTGATTGAAGTCTCTTGGTTTTGAAATCTCACATCCATGCTTTTGATGAAATCATGAGTCATATTAGCAAGTTTGGTGACTATATCTTCCAAATTTGACTTTGTCTCTTCTGATTGTTTGAATCCAGGTGGTTTCGTCACATTCTGATTATTCCATGAAAAATTTGGATGATTGCGCCATCTTGGATTGTATGTGTTGGAGTAGAGATTATTCTATGACCTGTTAAAATTCCCAACAAAGTTAGAATTTTCACTAGGTTGCTTGAAAGTATTACCTACCTGACACCATGTGCTAACATGTCCTCCACCACAAAAATCACATGTCAAATTGTGAATTTTCATGGCTGAAACACTCATATTATCAAGCTTTTTGTTGAGTGTTTTAAATTGTGCAGCAATTGCAGTAAAAGCATCCACTTCATGAACTCCGCTAACTTTTCGCATTGGTAATCTCTCAGTAGGCCACTGATAACTATTGGACGCCATCTCCCCTAATAGATTGTAGGCTTCTTCTGGTGTTTTATTATTTAGGGCGTGCATGGAAACGCTCCAAAGAAGGTTTCCAAAACACTTCTGTACGGATTTTGTTCCCGGGAACAAAAAAAGAACAGAAACGCGTTTGGTTACGTTTCTGTTCTTTTTTTGTTTTTTTGTTCCCGAAACAAAATAGGAACAAAAAAAAAAACAACAAATTCTTGTTTCTGGCGTTGAGAAACACTTCTTGGACGCCCGAAAGGAACAAAAATGAAAAGAACAAAAAAACAAAACCGGAACACTTCGGAAACACTTTGTTCGTTCGTTCCAGCCCTTCTCCTTCGTTCGTTTGTGTTGTCCTTCGTCCCCTTCTCCGTCGTTCATCCTCTCCATTTTCCGGCGTGTCTCCCTTCTCTCCGACGCCTCCCACTCGACTGACTCTTCGGCGACTCCTCACTCCGCCGACGCACTGGCTGAAGCTTCCGAATCCAGGTACGTTTCTGGTGCTCCTCCTTCTCCGATCGACGAGGGCTTCGGCGACAGCTCGCTCGAGCTGCTGTGGTCGCTCGGCAGAGCAGCTCTGGTCGCTCGGGTCGCCCAGATCTACGGCAGATCTGGGCAACCAACTGGTCGCTCGAGCTGCTCTGCCGAGCTCGAGCGGCTCGCTCCTCCAGCAAGCTGGGAGAGCGAGCTGGGAGAGCGGCATACCCCCGAACTCTTATTTAATTCCACTTCAGTCCCTATTCCTGCTCCAGCATGCTTTCTGCTCCAGCGTGCTTTCGTGTGGGGGAGCTTCACGTTCCGTGGCCGGCGACGAGCCACCGACGGTGGCTGGCCGACAATCTTCCCCTCCGAGCTCGAGTCGCCATCTCTGGTCAGTGTTCCCTGATTGGCGCAATGGCACATTATCTATTCTTAAGTTTTTTTTTTTTTTTTGGGATTTTGTCGTGTTTTGGTTGCAGTCGAAGCGCAGCATGGCCGGACAGGAGGTGAATTAGGCAACTTGGTTCGTGTTCTTCCTTCGTTGTATAATGTCGGAATCCTCCTTTTTGGGTATGGAATTGAAGTTTCGATGGGTATTCGTCTCGAAACCGGACTGATTCGTGCGGAGGAAGCTGAAATGTGTCCGGGATGGACGTTTTAGTGTAGAGGAAGAGAAGAAGCTCAGCGAATCGGAATGCGTTGGTCGAGTTTGTGTTTGGTATTTAAGCATTCCGATGCTGTTGATGAGTGGGCTTTGACTCTGATCCATCCTGACAGTGAGAGTTATGGCACCTACCTTTAATGGTTGAACCGGGATCCCAAATTGATGTCGGGCATTGTTCACTGGCATCTTGCATCTGATTTTGGGAGGTGTTGTGGAAATTGGATTCGATGCTCGGGAGTGTTATGTGCCGGGCTACAGTTTATGGGTATTTAACTGGCATCATCTCCAATCTGAGTCCATGACATTAATTAGCTACTTAGACCCCGTTTGTTCCTTTCACGACCTTGTTAATCCGAGGACAATTCGATCGTCGTCTCTGGCTCCTTGGCGTGCTGTTCAGGAAGCTGCAGTTTACTGGAGCTGGTCTATGAGAGATACGATACTTTGTATGTTGCAGAAGCCTCCGAAGATGCGTGGACTATCTTTTCATCGACGTTCTTTGACATACTTCTTTGTCGGGGCACTTGTTGTGCTGCTGTGGGTATTAGCAACACCTTAGGTTTTAGATGTCATGGTGATTGATGCTTAGGGTTGTATAATTGCCTTTACAGGGCTGAAATTTTATTTTAATCCAAACTTAATTGCTTATGATCTTTCTTATCACCGAGAGTACCAGACTATTGATTATGATTTAGTAGAAACTGCGGTCTGCAATTTTTCAAGCAAATGAGCACACGTGGAGCTGATATGCACGGGTCCTGGTTCTACAAAATGAGAAAAGATTTCTAATCAAATGTCATCATACCAGCAGAGAGATTATTACTATTTACTGATTCATCTTATGTCTAATAACTGACTATTACTGGTTTTGGAGATGGCTCTGAAGGATTTTATGTTATTTCTTTAAATTTGCTGCTTTAGGAGGCATTTCATGTTGATGAGTTCAGTGGTTTATAGTTTCCTGGATATGGATTTCCTTATTCTTGATTCAAACGGCCCACTTGGGTTTGTTTTTACTTTGCTTGAGCTTGTAGATGAAAAGACTCCAGCATATTGACCTGCATGTGTCATGGGCTTTTTGTTTTCTAGTTGTCTATCTCTGCAACTTTAGTCAAGATCAGGTGTAGAGAAAGATTATGGCACAGAATTGTAAGAGCATTGACGTCATCTCAGGTTATCAAGAGGACTTGGTGGCGGCGTATCTGTCTTATTGATCACCTTGTTCATAAGAAGACATATCTAACGAAGCTGGAATCCGTGTGGACCATCACTCTTTTTTCCATCTGATGCAGAAAAAGTTAGAAAGTGACATGTGAGCACATGAAACATTAAACTCTGTTTGCATTGGATGAATTAGTTAATTGCATTCAATTCTGATAGCTTCAGCCTTTACTATGCACCTTCAAATGTTTTTTTGTTTACAAACCGAATAGCTTTTAGTTTGTTAGATATGTTTTCTTACTAAAAGTTTGGCAATGGCACTCATTAAAAAATGTAGATATCTTTTTTCTGCGAATTTCTTATTTGGCAATGGGTAAAATTTCTTATTTGGTGGAATTTTTCCTCCTCGTACAATGCATGTGGTGTCTCGAGATATCTTTCTATAACATAGTTCTAATCATCATTTGTTTCCTTGTAACTTGAGTTTCCGCCTACCAGCTTATTCTAGGTTCTTTTCTCGCATTATAAATCAAGTTATTTAGTCCAAACTCACTCATTTACTCATGCTTTAAAACTAAAAAATTAAAAAGTACTTGAAAAAAATTTGATACAAACTTTACTTACAAATTTTTTTACGAAATATGCCATATGATCACCCATATAAAATGTTTGTCTTCACTCACCATGAACAAAATAAAATTAATGAGCATTTCATAGGAGTGAGAATTCAATATTAAGTTTAAACTTTATTAAATAAAAGCTTTTTTTAAAAAAAAAATTGGAAACAGAAATTTTTTGTCATTTACCAAACGTGTTTCTGTTCTTTTTTCTATTCTAGGAACAGAAATTGACTCAGCTTACCAAACGTGTTTGTTTTTTTTTATTCCAAGAACAGTTTTTTTTTACACTTACCAAACGAGTTCTTTTGTTCAAAAACTGTTCTCTGGAACAGAAACACTTTTTTTTATTTCTGTTCCCAGGAACAAGAAAAGAACAGAAGTGTTTCCATGCGCGCCCTTAAAGTCCCCCTGCAGTTGCATCAATCATAGAACGAAGATTTGTACTAGAGCCATTATAAAAAGTTTGTACCTGCATCCATACAGGTAGTCCGCGATGTGGGCATCTCCTAAAAAATTCTTTGAATCTTTCAGATGTTTCATATAATGATTCATTATCTATCTGCATAAAATTAGTAATATCGTTACGCATCTTCGCAGACTTTGCAAGTGGAAAGAACTTATCAAGAAATTTCTAAGCCATATCAAAGACTCATTACCTGTTGAGTGGGATGAAAGTGAAGGTTCCATAAAGAGAAACTATCAAGGTATGGGGAAATGTTCTTCGGACATTGCACACTTCCATACAACTAAAAGCATTTTAGCGGCCAGTGATGAGCATGTGATCAAATTTGGGAGCACAGAGGATGTTAAGCTTTTGACGACTACTGATGCAGAAGGCAGACTACCAATAAGTTCACAAAATGAATTCCGGTCACCTCAACAAGCCTTTATGTGTTTATGAGAGAAATTATAGGTTATTTGCGATAGTTCTGCTAAAGCTTTCTGTCTTCCGTTTTGGAATTACTTCATGGCAATGCCTCATCTCCCCTTCAACAAGAAGGGAAGTCTGCTGGCTGTCATTGCACATGGACACAGTAAAAAGATTTAGGCCCTAATAACGCTTCTCAATTGCTCAAAACAAGTGAAAGTTGCTCTGTTATTGCCGCTAGTGTTACTTCTGAACCTCTGAGGAAGGTCAGTGTTTTCAAATCTCATAATGCTTCTTTGTGATGTTTTCTTTTTCTGGTCTAATGCTTTGATGAACATCAAAACCAACTGCAACATAAAATAAAAAATAAAAAATAAATGAATGAACGAATGAATGAAAAGATACGATGAAGCGTGAAGCCGTGAATGTGCTTGTGATGAAGTGATAAACATTCATGAAGTTAATTTGTAGGAATGTTGAGGTGCATGCAACTCAAGGTGATTCTTGACAAATGGTGAAGTACAAAGTTCTTCAAAGTCTCTGTTTGGCAGTCCAATATTAAGCATGGTCTTGGCGGGGATTCATTATTATGATGTGCATGTTTATTAGTTTGCTGAAAGCTGAGAAAGAGAGACCTGGCGAGAGGATAAAATAGAAATGATGTGTTGTAAGAGGAACTTTTTGTTGCTAATTAAGCGTGTTATTCCAAAACTTTGAGGACCTGGAGGATTAAACCTGGTACAAATCCTTGCAAGATACAGATTCAGATGAAGCTATAAACCGATGTAATCCTATATTGTCTCAAATCTAACTACTACAACTATATAACTCCAATTCCTGTCAATTTAAATACATTGCGATGCAGTTAGACTCGTCTCAACAATATTTTGCATTTTATGCAAGATGTTGGTACTAAAGTCTAGAGAAATGGTATTGCTATTCACCAAAGAACCAGCAGCCTGAATCAAATAATCCCTTGAAATCCATATATGATACGTGGCAGCACACCAAGCAATCTTATAGAGAACATTCGAATATCTTTGCCTCTCATATGATGAACTACCCATTCCAACTCCTCAGACCAGCTTTGAATAGTTGTGTTCATAAAACATTTGCTACAAAGTCAATACCAAACCTCCTTTGCAACTTTACCATCCATGTATAAATCATCTCTGCTTTCGGGATGAGAGCTACACAACAGACACATTACATCCACTGAGGCACATCACTTGGACATCCTGTCCCCAGTAGCTAGCCTATTCAAAATAGCCAACCACCTGATGAATCTAAGCTTGGTGATGTTATGAGTGAACCAGATGAGTTTGGGCTAAGGAACTTTCCCAGCTTTGAGCATACAATGACTGATTTCATTTTAGTAGCTTTCGCATCAACTTCCACATATGTCTTGGTAGAATTAATCTCCCCCTTTCTCTCAGTTGCTTTTTTGAGCCAAACACAGAAAAAGCACTAATAGCAATGGCCGTATAATTTAGACCAGTAGGAGTCATCATAGTATAGGAACAATCTCCAACTCGAGGCAACAGTTATTCTGAATTCCTCAATTTCTAATTCAGTCAAATTTTTAAGGAGGACTTGTTCACTTTTATGTGTGGCGAGAGCAAATAAAAAGTAGTAGCGTCTTTGTACTTCACCGATATAGTGCATTTTTCATTTATCCATCATTGTCTTCTCAGGCTTTTACAACCACACTCTTGTCGAGATTCTCTACATGCTTTTATAAGCAGGTTAATACCAGTACAACTTTTCCTGTCACCAGGGATCAAAGTTGCATCCTAAGACATATCCATGTCACACAGTCATGGAACATTGCCAGGGATGAAGTTGCATCAGGATATATCTCCATGTTAGACAGTCATGGAACAAAATGTCAAAATTTAAAATAAATCTCCTGCAAAATCTTCTCTTATTCTCTGAATCTAAATTCAGAAGGAAATTGATGATCTTCTCATGCCATCATATGAGAAGCTATGCGATTCCCGTTACCAAATTCTAGTCTGAAGTGGGCAACAAACTGGTCAACAGTGCCAAGCCAACTTTGACAACGTGACTTTAGATGTCCTGGAGAAGCCATGCATGGGTTTATCACATGCTATAACTATTTAAGGATGGTAATTAGTAGATTTTCCATCAAACAGTTTTTCAAGAATACCGCTATATTATTCAGCACAATATGCAGATTCCTTTCAGATGGGTGGTCAGCCTCATTACAATTTCTAGATATATTCTTTATAACATATTCTTCCACAAACATTGGTGCAAAACATTTAGAAGTTACACTATTAAAAAATTGTGTATTTTGTTTATACCATGTACAGATCCCTCACACTTTAGTGAACTCAATAATGATAGAGCTCAAGACTCTCTGGTTGACAAACTCATGAACGACTGGGTTCAAGCTGTTACATAGATATGTTTATTATTGCAGACAATAAATTGAGTAATCATGCCTGGCTGGTGAGTCGAGCAAATTCAAGGATGTGGATTCCCAACTCAATTTGTCCATTGCACAAGGAAAATCTGTAGCTTTCGATTCTAGCATTACAGATCAGTGCCTATCCTTGCTGCTCCCTCCAAGTGTAAAGATAGAGAAGATGCAAGATCCTCCCAGACTGGTTCTCAGCATTTCGACTTCATTTTCCACAATTCTTTCCAGTTCTGTTTTGTCAAATTACAAGCAGGGCTGTAGTGTTAATTGTGCAACATTGAACTTTTATTGGTTCTTGATGTGTTTCTTTGTTTGACCACAACACCAGCTGATTTCTACTTTTTTAAGTGTAGAACGAATCGTTGTTGCGTTGGAATCCTTACTCCAATATTTTATGCTTGCAAATTGATTATAAGTTCTATTCTTACATATCTTAACAAAACAAAATGTGACGTTTAGTTGGGTATAAACGGGAAGGAATTGTGAGCCAGGTACCGATTGAGATTGTACGGTTAAGTCTACTACTACTGCTTTATTTAGACTGAATGGCGCAACTTGATGCTTCAGAATATGGACATTCTCATTTAAGATCCTTAATGATAGATTATTTGATGCATTTTTTGGAATTCTTTAGAAATAGTAGAAGAAACTCATGGCTTCATTCCTTCCTGGTGCAGATATCGAGGCCGATCTGGCGTAAGTGCAGGCAATGCAATTACAGAAATGGCATTAATCTGCTGTGGAAATTGCCACAGAGTCACCTCAACTCAAGTAGCAAGGTATCCGTTACTTATCCCGTTGTGCTTTCAAATACTCTTGAAAAGGAAATGAGTGAGAACTCTCACTAGTGTTATTTACGGGAAGACGAACATAGGCAATGACAAGGATTCTTCCCGAGTTATGCCAACCAAAGAGAGGGTTAAAACTGACGGCAAATCACCTGAAGAAAACCGCTCCCTAGAGAATGTACTATTTTCTTGCTTTGTAAAGAAATAATTTGTTTCTTCTGTCTGCATCAGGTGGGATGAGATCCGATCGGTACCATGACCATTCAAGGTATCTTCTTTATGAACTAGGCACTCCACTCATGCTTATGCATTGCGGCGAAATTTGTTCCGGTTCACACCAATTCTCTACGTTTCAGTGTTTCACTAATTGTTATTTAGATCAGCTGCAATGAGAATCCACCTATTTAAAGTTATTCTGCTATGGTTCTATTTCTAGTATAGACTGCCAAAGTTTGCACATATTCTGAGTTAGATGTGATCTTATCTGGATCTATTTATTTCCTCTTTGTAATAATCTACCCCACTAATTCTGGCTTTATCTGTCTAACTGGCTGCTTCACATAATTAGGTTTTCACTTTCTAACTTGCTGATCATGTGCAGACAATGAAGATGTTCACGCCCTCGGCCTCAGCAGCAACATGTCTTGCTCTTAGTCCTCAGACGCTTTCGGCCTGCAGGACTCCACTGTCATATTCTATCAGATTCGTGCTCAGAAGGTACTAATGACTTCTCCAATTATGTCATGGTCCTCAAAACTTGTTTACGAGAAGTCGCTGGTAAGTTCGAAAACAGCTTCTTTTTTTAGCAGGCAATAACCGAGCTTGAGGATCATCAAGAAAGAATTTCTGGGCTAACCTGTTTCCAACGTTTTGAAAGTACTCGTTTCTTCTGGGGCAGTTGCTGAGGTTGGTAACGATATAAGACAATACAGGCACCAAGTTGAGGTTACTAATCATCCATTTAATCCAATAGCTAATCATATTGAATTTTCTTTTGGTTTAGCAGTCAGGTGGCACGAGGCTAGCTTTTGCGCATACTAATGATGTTGAGAAGCTATGGAGATGCATTTTCCGCGTATGATATTATATATAAGGAACATTTTCCGTTCATATTGATGTGATACTCCTTCCCTTTCTTGCATGCAATTCCTATTACCCTTCCCGTAATTGATTTGGCTAATGATGTTAATTGATGATGGAGATAAGTCTTCTATACTTGGGTATTTCATATAAAGAAAATAATATCCAATCATTTTCCATATGGGTTGCAATACTAGCGTTTCTTGCATGCAATTTTAATTACCGTTCCTGTAATTAAACATGGAAAGTTGAGCTGCCTAGTGCATTCAAATGGCCATCTCTGTTAAAGCACTCGCCCACTCTAATGCTTCTAGAGTGGACGATCTAAAGCTTCTTTTGACTGCTCAATCAAAAGTTCGAGTAAACAGATGGATCATTGGAAGCTGATTCCAATGGGTTATTGCACATGAATTAGATTCAACTTGTATCAGCATCTTCAACAATCCAAATATAAAGCTAATGCTCATGTCGCTCTCTGGTATGGTTTCATGAATTGTCATTTGGATACTCGCAATTATGTGCGAAAGAGAATAACCATATCGTTCCGTTTTAAACACTCAACAAGTGCAATCCTAACGGTCCTAATCCTGCTTATGAAACATATCAGTGTTCTAAACTCAAACTCCGAAAGGACTAAAGAAGCAGAGTCAAAGAAGGGAGTTGGGAAATAGAACTCACTAGCTTTTTACCATCTCCATGGTCAGGTAGGGAACATCACCATGAGTTAGCATAGCAGAGCAACAGATCCGTCAACTGCATTTTCTGTCTACGCCATAATTGTTTCAACAAAAATGAAGGAAAAGGGAAATGCAACATAACTATAAGGCAGTGAAGCATGAAAAATGACATGTAAAAAAGAATAAAAGTCTGCTATCTTTGAAACCATGAAAGTTTTACAGCTGAAACAACCACAGTCTAAAGCAAACCACACACACCATTGCAAATGGTGATGTGACCCAAAACAATTTCCCATTATTTTCCTTGAGAAATAAATCGAATGAAATCAAATCAAATACCCATGACCCACTATCTTAACTATGAATAAAATATGCTATAGGCAATCCAACCTCCACGATGCACACAAAAATGTATCCAGCTTTACAGCAATCTCTAAAACTCAAGAGTCCCTCCGAAATGGCATGGGACTGACTTCCGTCCTTTGCACCCTTAGCAAACAACGAGCTATGCACAAGAAAAATGCATGAAAAAGTACCTGTGACAATCAGAGAGATTAAAAACAATAATTCGTCAGTACAAGTATGCTTGTCTTGTCTATCAGATGGAGAACAGAGCAAATTCGCAGGTTACTGCCATATCAAGGATACCAGTGAAGTCATCCTCTAGATAGTCACATAAATTGCCACACATGAAATTACACAGTGAAGTAGTGTTCAGAAATCTCTACTGAACCATAGTCACACTCTTGGGGATATTTAAAGGGAAATTGGTGACAAACTAGAGGCTTGGCCAGAAGACCTCATAACCAACTAAATAGCAGGATTGGCCAGGATGAAAACTGGATAAAGTAATGAGGACCATCCTACCTTGGAAGAGAAATTAGATCTAACTAAGAAACAGTAATGCATCTCACTGTCCTCCATTTTATGGGTGCATTGCATCACAATTTCAAAAGCCACTTACATGAAGCATTCATGTTACATGCAATATCATTCCTACATTGCAAGTGTTCCACTACTTCCTCTATTTTAGCTTTTTTTGAGATTACAATCTTTCCATCACTACTCATCTATAACTTTTTCTTTCCACAAAAGCTTCGCAGTATTCTTCAACCAAAATACATTCCTAAAGAACCAGTCAAACAACTGACGATCAAGAAAGGTTGCTGAATGTTAACAGCTGATTAATGAATTGAGGCATTCCTAATACAAGGCATCACAGGACATCTTTCTGGAAGCGGGAACTGTTATATCATATGGAGAATCTATGTGCTTTCATATTTATAGACTTAGACGTAAACACTTCCAAAAGACAAAAAGTACATCTATGCCAATCCCCCTTTAAATGCCAGCAGCATGACAATATTTTCAAGAGTTCCCCATAACTTCTCTCTCTCCCCTCTCCCCCAAGCCAAGCACGAGTGAGATAAAAGAACAACCAGCTCTCCCACTTTCTAAGGAAACTTGAATGTATTAGTGACTTAGTGACCTATCAATGACTATAGTAAACACATTGGTTCATCACAAGCCTAATCCTTCCAAATATGCATACGTGGTGGATAAACCTGTAGAGAATGTAATTTTTCTCGTAAGTTAACACGCATGGCAGGGAAAACAAGAAATCCAATGTATTAATGATTGCAGTTCCACCACTTATCAAGGCAATAGACATGGAGTTGCTAGGCAAAAGAAAAGAAAATGCAATAAACAGGGAGTTACCTATCTTCACCAGAAGTAATGCAAAATCTAGAAAATGAGACTTCAAATTGAGCACCGCATTCTCAAGGAGAAGTTCCCATCAAACACAACTTCAGAGGTGCTCTAGGATTGAATGAAGTTTTGGAACCTGCCGGCGGAACAATGGCTCTAAACGGAAAGATGGAACCCCAATCTGCCATCTCTTAGCATCATACATCTCATTCCAAGCCTGGACAATCTCATCGATTTTGAACCCTGGACCAGCAGCGGTTTTTTTCTACAAATTAGCCTTTGAAAACCAAACAATCCATAGAGGCAATTACATAAAATAAATAAATCACTGTTGCTCTTGGCCATGCTTTGTGCAGGCTTTTAACAGAGTCAATTGCATCTAGATATCATAGATAATAATATATTCTCAATGAATGCAAGCAAAAACTTTAGAAGATTGTGGATGCATTCCATCAAAAGTTCCTTTAACTTCGGTTCACATCATAGTTCTGTGTGCAATGTAAGCAAATAAACCATGAAAGAGAAACCAAAAGAATTTTCTATATTGCTAATTTACCTACATTAGATTTTTTTAGTTGTAAAAGACAGTTCTTCTAACATCTAAAGATAAATATACGCAATCATCTGTCTTAGGTACTATCAAATAACCTTCTTAAAGTGCAAAGGAGTCAAGTTTGACCAGCACCATCAGATATATGGCTAAATACCTTCCAGAGCAGTTTCATTTGAGCAATGGTTCTTAATCATGACTGCTATATCTGTAGGAGACGCTCCAGCGAGTTCAAATTTTTCCACAGCAACCTCCACGCATTCTTCCCAGGTTGGTAACTCTAGCCTGTACTCTACAACGGAACGCTCATAAAGTAAGGTGCCCCACAAAAGGTATATCTGTGACTTCATATTGGCAGTCTGTTCAGCAGCTTCCTCCAGAGACGCCTCTTTCAATAAAGCATCAAGTCCCATCTTCTGGAGCTGAGCTTTATCTTTCTCTTCTCTAGAGATTCCATTGAGACGTTGCTCCTCCATCTCCTCATACATCTGCATTCCTCTCTCCATGCTATCTTCAGCTTTGTTATAGAGCATTAGGACATCAGAGGAAGCAGTCTCCAAGTCAATATTGTTCCCAATCGCATAATACCAGCAGAGCTTTGCCTGCTCAAACTGCTGCTGCCCAAGTGCAAGCAGACCTTCATAGAAATCAGGTTTGATTTTCAGAGCTTCCTCATACCTCAGTCCTGCCTTGATATATTCCTTTTGTGCCCAGTCATATGCTGTTTTAATCTGTGAAAGTATAGTGTCCCTAGAACTATCTTCCGAAACGAAAACTCGCTTCCTAGCTCTAGACATGTGAACATTGCCCCAATTCAACAAAGCTAGAGCTGCCATTTCTTGGAACTTCTCTGCAGCAATCTCAAAAAGGTTTTGAGCATCTTCACTTGTGACTGCATCTTCCATCGCCTCGGAATAAAGTTTCATCCCTAGCTCATGAAGATCCAAGTAAGAATCAGAATCAAACCCGACGTGGTTCTTAAACAGCCGTGCAAACTCAGTGATCCAGTCCTCTACGCCATTAGAGCCTTTCTCAATAATTCCTCCTTTCTCAAATTGACCATCCTCACTCACAGCAGCTGCTTCTTTCTCACTGTTGTCCAACTCCTCCTCATTAAGCTCATAAGCTGGCTCCTGATCAGGACTAACTTCTGCAACATACAATCTAAATGAACCCTGCTGCTCACTGGATGTTTCGGCCAACCTGAGCTCATCCGTAGTAGTGATAGTGACTAAATCACCTTCTCGATCCCTATACTTCACGAGAACGCCCTTCAGGCCAGGAAACCTATCCAACACAACATCCCGCACCAACTTTATACCACAATTTAGCGGCAATTGAGCCCATCTTATATCCTCACCCAAAACCAATTTCACTGTCCTAGTAACCACTTCCTGTTCTTCCTTAACATCCTTAGTTATCTCTTTCTCTTCCTTGATGGTCTTCAAAACCACTTCCTTATCTTTCACAATGGCCGCCGAATCCTCTATAACCATCTTATCGTCGGCCTTCTTCTCCTCAGCTTTGCCACTCCTTTTCTTCTTCGACTTCTCTTTTGCCAATTTGCGCACCGGCAACGCATTAGGGGATTCAGTACTCTCCAAGACAACTTCTTTGTCCTCAATCTGGATACCTTTATCACTGATGGCCTTTTTCACCTTCTCCACAAGTTCCAGCGCATTTAAATTATTCGGCTCCATACTCAGGACATTATTCACATCTCTCAGAGCCAAATCCAACCTATTCAACACCTCATAGCATTTCGCGCGCTTCAAGAGCGCTTTACTATACTTAGGGGACACTTCCAATGCTAAATTACATTCATTGATTGCTCGCGGATATTCGCCAATCCCCAACTGCATGTAGCAAGCGGCCATATTGCTGCGCAGGTAAGCGACGTCAATATGATTGTTTGGCAAAAGTTTAAGGGCCTTTTCGTACTTCAACATGGCACCTTCATGATCCCTTTTCTGATAGAGCTTGTTACCTTCTTCCTTGAGCTCCTGAGACATGGTGATGAACACCGCAGTGTCTTCATCAAAGGCTTTGGAGTTGCGGTCGGAGGGCTTGCCCGCCTTGCTATGAGCATCGCTGGATTTCGGCGCAACAGGCTGCTTCTTCTTCGCCGCGGGCTTTCCCATTGATTTGCAATCAACAGCACCGACAACAGCACAAAGCACAAGCCTTTTTTTCAAGAGCTAAATCAAATTCACCAAAGTCCCACTTCCCAAATTCATCTAAACATTACAGACACACACGAAGATGGCCAAAACCCTGAACGGATATCTTTTTCCACGAGCTTCTTCAGCTTCTAACGAGACCCGACCTCTATCAAGCCAAAAAACAAAAAAAAAACAAAAACCCAGTCCTCAGGGGGGGAAAATATCAGGAACCCAGGAACCGGATTCTTGGACTTCCCAAGAAAAGACCGAAAAGCTCTTCCCTTTTTCAATCTCCGAATCAAGAATCCGATACCCCTGATTGATAAACAGAGGAAAAGACGAGAGGAGAAACGTGGGGACGCACGTCTCGGTCCCGACAGGGTCCTGACGCAGAAGAACAAAGCAAGGCGATCAGGAGGCGAGGTCAAGACGAAGCATTACTGGGCGCATCGTCTCGGCTTGCGGAGGAGGAAGAGGAATGTTCTGGCCATTTTCGCTCTGCCCAAGAAGGGAAAACAGAAGAAAAACAAGAAAAAACAGGGGATGGCGGGCTGGCGGGGGGGCTTCCTTACTTCTTCTTCTTCTTCTTCTTCCTGTTCCTAGGGCATTGTTGCTGGAAGCGGAGGAGGAGATCAACTTGGGAAGGGGATCATCGCTCATCATTAGCGTACTGGCCCCCACCTTCCATCGCAGCGCGTAGCCGCCAGCTTCCGTGATTGGTAAAATGGCCGTCGGCATTTCAGGGAGGTGATAACATCATGGCTTCATATACGATCTTCTTCGTATCATGAAAAATTTTAAATTAAAATATTTATAATTATTTTACCCTAAGTTGAATCACAAATTAACATATCCACAATATCTTTACCCTCTATAAAATCATCAGTACACCCCTTAAACCATTGGGGTTTTTAAATGATCAAAAAGCTAATTTTGAAAAAATTTATTATAAATGTAATAATTTAGAATTTTTTGTGGTATTAGCCCACCAAAGTTCAATCAATGCGCATTTTCCCGAGATCATTTTAAGTGTGAGGATTTACGTGCGCACTAATCATTTGAGAATCCGTTGTGTAGGCAAGATTTATTGACTTTCCCTTTGAACCGAAAGGAAAATCTAACATTTAATTCTCAACTCAATTAACGGCCTTTTAATAATTACATCAGTTAATAATGTCATAGTAACACTCATCCATGTACTAGCCCAATTGCCCCAAAGTTGGTATGTTGCTGCTGCTAGTGCACGGAACCTAGCTCAGGCAACGGGATTTGCGCGTCAGCCGCTTTACTGTTCTATTAGTACTTAAAATTAGCATCATTTAACATAGTAGAAACTTACCCATTTTATTCTTTCACTTAATATTCTACGAAATTGAAAAATGGAGCGTGTAGTGCACGACCGGCATGGGATCGTGAGGTGGGGCACTCGATTTCGCTGGAAAGGCAGAGACCTGAACCACTATTGTTTTTTTTTTTTTTTTTTGCCCCCACGTATACAGCACACTTAAAAGTGACAAATCTATAATAAAATGGTCCGAGTCCCAAGTACAGACGAGCATATTCCGCGGAGGATGTCTCGGCTTAATTTAAAGGTAATAATATAAATAATTTCTGAATTTTAACTTGATGGATATAATTTTTTATTTAATATCATCCCTTAATTTTAACTTAATATATAAAATATTCCCTAAAATTTTAATTTATTCAATATAAATCGCCAAACTTTTAAACTATTATCCATCCACTAATTTAATTTTAGAAACAATCTATAATTAGGATTAAATCAAATATATACGAAAAATTTATGAGCTATGTTAAACAAGCATTGTATGTTATGTTAAAGTCTAAGAATTGTATTAAAAAAATTAAAAAAAATTTAAAAAATGTATTTTAAATCAATTTCAAAGGATTATTTATATTATTTTCACTTTATTTTATTTGCCTTCTCCATCAACTCTCCCTTGATTTTCTTTTCTTCTTTTCCCTCTTTTTCGTCCTTTAATTGATCGCAATTTGATTAGTTCGGATCATGATGTCTTAGGTGGTAGAATATCTCGATAATTATCGTTTTCCCTTATTTCCATGAGGAAAGAACTCGAGCCAAAAAAAGGGGGAAAGAAAATCGATAATTTAGGAACGAATTGGAGTGATTGTTTTCTGGAATGGGCTGGCATCTTCGGCTTTCCCTACACCACATTTTTCTGGCCACCGTTGCCTTCAATCATTGAATTTAGGAAACCCCGCTTCTTTATATTCTCTTTTGCTAATAATTACATATTTATTATGTACACGCATCCTTCTATATGGCATGGCGGGGCCACCTGGAATTTAAAAAAAAAAACCAGAAGAAAAGTCAAAAATAAAAAATAAAGATGATTTAAGTAGAAAATTAGCTGTAAGTGGGGGACAATGATATGCGAAGTGAAGGGGGAAGGGGGGTGGGGATGGGATGAAATCATTAGGGCTAATTGAGCTTTTTTATTTAGCAGCTCCATGATCGAGGAGGTTGGAATTGACCGCCCAACTACATGGGTTCGATGTGTCCTGCGAATCGATTTGCTTTGGATGCAACATGATATGTAATTGATTTGGACCGCTTCTTGTCCCGTCCTTTCCAATGTGCCAAAGGAGTCATCCGCGATCGGCAAGTCAAACGTCAATGCCTTGTGAGGGATTTTTTAAGGAATTAGAGTCTACTTGCTCTTCGAGACCAGGTCCTTTGACTAAAAGTTCGATCGACCAGTCGAGTCACTACATGCCATGTCCAAATTCGACTTGATTGTATCAAAAAGAAAAGATAAAAGAAACTCAATTAGTCTCGCATATCAAGTTTACCTTTGCAAGCTCACATGATAGACTCTAATTGCTCGACTCAAAATTAAAAGAGTCAATCTCAAGGGTCATTGAATCAAAGCCCGAACCACTCACAACTGAACTCAGTCACACTCCCAGTATTGATTCCTAGATTCTCCAACAGTTAGAGCTCATATGCCTGATGGCTCCATAAAGAAGTTATCAAAAGTAGTGAAATATCACCACGGCAAAAACGAGAGATCAAATGTGGACAACAAGCCATTCCATCGCATGTCTAATTTTAAAGAGTGCCCCTTGAACGTTTGTTAAACCTTATTAAACATTATTTGGGGATTTAAAATTTACTGTTACGAAATAAATGATATTTCTAAAACGTGTTTAACTCTTCTATTTTCAACGTCTTAGAAAGTGTTAGTTCCTTTTTTATTTAACCTAACAAGTACCTTCAAAACACTTGCCAACAAAACCCCTCTACTAAAGCAAAAATCTTAGCGCAAGTTCACCAATGCTTGCATCACCAGAAAGGAAGAAGAATTCTCCAATCACGCCAAGAGAAAAGAGGCGTATATAAAACACGACAGTTCACAGGACCTTATCTATTTCAATAATCCATGTAATGTCTAAAGCTATACTCGATTATTTTTTGTACATTCACAGTAAACCGTACCGGTTCGCTGTTATAAGCCAGGGAAAACACACCGGCTGTCATCAACCTAACATTGACTAGTGCCTGTGAGAACCTCTATTCTCCTATTTTCGACATGCCAAATGGATCCAGAATGTGAAGCTATTGCTTGCCTTCATGAGTACCTGGCTGCTACGCAACACTCTTCAGCATCAGATCACTGGAGTCGCTAAGCAGTTCGGGATTCATCTCTACTCTGAAAAGAGTCATGGGGTCACTGAATATCACCAATGCTTACAGCAACCAACCATACAGAGAACTCATCGCAGAAGATTATATATGGGACCATGCACCTGAGATAAGACTCAAGAAAGCAAGCAATTGATAGTGTACTTGTTTCCACAATTGTGATAACAAGAAAGCAATCCCATGAGACCATCGCCCTCTGGCATTGCAATGTCTTTTTCTCGTCTGCGAAGAACCCTAACAAATTCCTCCGCACTTAAATTCCCATCCTGATTTAAGTCGAACACGTGGAAAATGACCTCCACAACATTATCCGTAAGTGAGACACCACAGACCTGATTTTGAGTCAAAATTCCCACCAAACAATTTGAGAAAGGATTCATTGCAGATAATTACAACAAAAGGAGTCATGTGGAGTAAGAGAAGCAAGCATTCATTAACCATTTCCATGGAAAATCTGAAGGTTTGCACTATGAAATTGCAGAATCACATAGTGCAACAACAACAATGAAATCAAATTGCTTCTCTCAGTGCTATTTGGTAAGAATGTCAATTCATGTTTGTAACCAAAACCATTTCCATCAAATTGTGTGTGCCATCTTCATGTTAAAAGTTAAAGCTGAGATATCTGCTAATGTGCTACAAGCCACAGCCCCTGCTAGTCCTGAAAGCTAAAATTACACAACAAAAGAAACTTCCATGCAAAATAGGCATATAGTTAAGATGCAAACATCTATCTATTGTTATCATATCCAGTCATACCATAATAAAAACATAGGCAGAACAATTGTTTGTTAATGTATGGAGAAGAGACAGATGTCTTACCCTAGATGCAGCTCGCTGAAAGTCTTTTCTAGTGAGTAAACCATTTACTTTTCCGTAACTGAAAAGGGCCAAGGAAAATGGCTGCAATTTTTTGCGTAGCTCTGCAAAGTTCTTAAACTCCTCTAGTGAAATACGCACATTTGTAAGATGTGGTTCTTTGTCTAATTGATCAACTCGGTCCAGCAAATGGTGCAAATGGTTCATGTCAGCAGAAGCAACCATGGACAATGCGAAATCTTTAGCAGATATAGTTCCACTTTGTTTGTAGTCATAATGAGAGAACTCCAAATTAAGCATCTGTGAGATGGAGAGAGATTGCTCATATTAGATAATGTAAACCAAAGTGAATCAAAGCAGGCGAAAGAAAATCAGCTAGTTTACTTCTGATCTAAGTAGGTTCTATTTAACCTAAAGTGGAGAGAGAGAGAGAGAGAGGATCAAGGCCACCTCCTTACCAAAAACCAATAATGTGATACAAAAATTTAACCAAGGGTAGTGAATGCAGAGATAAACAATCAAATGGTCTTGTTAGGCTTATGTATCAAAGATGTGCTCTACATGCTATTATTAAGATTATGGTCTTAAACTTGCAATTAGAAAAAGAACAAAGATCAACAAGCAGAAACATTCTATCTAGGCCACTTTATAACCTTGACTTCTGGTGGTAAAAATGTAAGGCATTACATGAGATGAGCTAAATATAAGGGACAAGAGAATCACAGCATATATCAAAAATAACAAAAGTTCCTAAATTCAAGATTAATTAAGTGAAGAAGAAAGCTTGATAACAATTCAAGTATCAGAATCTTAGTGTCCACAGAGAGGTGACCTGCAACATGTTGAGAATATTGGGAGTGCTAAGTTACCTCAACTTGTAAATCTCTCATGAACTGGACAAATTTATCATGCTGAAGACGTGCCTTCCCATCTTTGCCAAAAAGTACTCAACCAGGCCACCATCTTCCACAGAACCACTAACTTTTAATCCAGTTCGATGTCCATCCTTGTTTTGTGCCCCTTGTCTGTTGTGAGCCCGCATGAGAGACATCACTTTCTTAAATTCTTGCTTGTCTATCTCCCTATGGAATGATAAAGTTACTAGCAGTTGATAGAACCAACAACAAGAAACTTATAGAAAGATAGGCAGTGGAAAATAAGGGAGTTCATTAACATTTTAAGGCAACACATGAAAGCAGTCGCACCACAAATTTCCAGAGTTTAAATATCGTAGCTGCAGATTAGGGAATAACCTACAGCAGTATCTAAGCATTAAATTATGAAATTATGAATATGAACAAATATGTCCAGAGAGTTGAGAAACGATTTGACTATGAATAATCCAACATATTTCTGAGTCTGCATCCGGAAAGTAGAAGCAGTGAAAACTTAATCTTGACAAGCAACTGACTTTTGAGAATAGGCACAGGAAAGAAAAGGATCCCGTATACAAACCCACTATTGTCTGTGTCAAACATTTTGAATGCAACTGAGAAGCTTGATTCTGGGATACTGAGTAGTGTTACAAAAAATATATACCTGGTAAAAAATACATGGAACAAAATTATATTCCTGAAAGCAAATAAGATATAATGGAAAACGTCAACTTAAGTGGGGCAACTCACTCTTTGAACGATATGAGTCCATCATTGTTCATATCAAAAAGCATAAAGAAGTTCGATGGAGCACATCGTAGCTCCCCAGGATTCCTCTCTCCTATCAAATACCCATCTCGAACCAGGTGGGATTCAGAAGGAGGGAAAACAGGAACAACTGCACGCATCAAATCTGCTGGTTTCATGAGTATTTCTCCTTCTGGGCTTCGGAAAGACGCAAAATATTCAAAAACCTACATAAGAAAGGTCAGCACATGTTAATTGTCAAATCAACATCCCTTGACAATGATATTTAAGCATAAGCTCTGAAATTGTATGTATTATATGCACAGACTAGTGACAGCTTTCAAGACCTTAAACCTAAAGAAAAGCTACAAATTTAGCAATTTGACAAGGATTTTGATAAAAGTGCCCCCAGCAACCAATTAAGGAAACTTCACAGTTTCCAATGCACTGTCTGTCCTTATGTTCTGCCCAATCTACTATGTCTAACGAGTCCCCGGAGGACACTTGTTAATAAGACCCATTTGATAAACTTGGATCGAGCATTAGGATGCTAAAATTGATTTCATTTCACATCACCGAAAAGCAATAAAAGGAAACCAAGATGACATAACTGCTACGAGTCAAACCATAATAGTGCAGTACGAGACAAAAATAAAGATGGTAAAATCATATGCAAGCAGCAATCGTTTTCCCATTATAATCTAATCAACCCATGAATAGCATAACTTTTCTACACGTTAAAACAAATTTCTCAGCTAAGGGAAATCCTGGTTCTCCTGATGCAGTCATTAGTTTTTTGAGCATTAAGAATTTAAATAGCCATAAGGCTACACCTTATACCATGTATGTTCAGCTAGATGGTTCTGCAGCATTTATCTTCAATAAAATCCAACAGTTTCTTCTTTTCTTTGTGACTTATTGTCTTAACAATCATTAGAATACTGACAGATCTTAAATGCCTACTAGTGAAATAAAAGCCCGTGACAGAATGTGTGAAGAAGAATGACAAGCACAAGCAGATTGTCAAAATAAGGCCTACATGACGCAAGAACATTTATCTAGATAGCTAACATCAGCCAAATGTTATAGACCCATGCTCTCAACTAATCAACTAGGTTCTCAAAATTTCAAGAAGCACTCATCCCAAAGTGACTAAATAAACACACTCCTATAGCTCACAGTGATTACAGTCTGGACTAACCCAAGAGGAACTGACTTTTGTGTGTAGATTAAGTACACAACTGATGCTCAATTCCCTTCACCGCGAACAATCCAATCTTTGAGCCATCAGTGACTGACCATCTAAGCTTCACATCTTACGAGATGCATATGTTTGATGGGTCATGGTTTTCTACATAAGTTACTTCCACGTTATCATAAAAAATAAAAAATAAAAAAGGAATCAGCAGTAAATAATCATCAACAATAAATTCAATTTCTAGTAATGGAGATCTTATCAGAAGATATTACACAGCTGGAAAAACACTTTCATGAGCACCAAACAGCATAAATGACTTTAGTAATGTCCACTTTGTAGTACATATCTTAGTCATGACTAGCCATAAAACCTACCCTGCCTATCTAGATGATCCAAGAAAATATCTCATAAAAACCAAATAACTATAGTTGATAACTATAGTTGCCCAAAAGAACTATAAATAAACAAATAAATAAGAAAACACAGCATGCCCATTAAATCAGCTCAAAAGAAACACATAACTGTGTTAAAGATTTTCCATAACCAGCGTTCTCTTCTCTAAGCAGTAACAAAAAAAGTGCCTTAGAGTAATCATACACTCAAAGCTAAATAAAAATTTAAAAAAAAAAAAGTTGGATTCAGAAAGATTACAGCGCAACTGATGAAAATGCGCATGATCAACAGAGGAGCATCACCTTCTCAGGAGGACTTCGCAGCCGAATTCGCTTCTCATAGTTGAAGAAGACCTTCCTCCTATACGCATCTGTACCACAGATTTAAACAAGAAGCCACACGATCAACACATGAACTGCATTATGGACATGAAGATTGCAGGTGCAAAATTTAAAATTACGCATTAAATTTCCAAGCTCAAAGGTCGAGGAAGGAGCTAACATGTTCTACAATTCCTCCTAATTATTAAACCGGGTTGATGAAGGGAATTAGATATACAATCCTGGCGCGTAATCAGATGAATGACGGAAATAATCTTGCGCCTGAAGATCGATGAAGCTAAAAACATAACTAGCCTTAGCTGAATCAATCAGTTCAATTCAGCTAACCGGGGATTGAACTCAACTGTTACGCTCAATACGTCACCAGTTCCACTCAAACCGCGAGGATAGGTACCGGACGCCCAACGTAACGAAACGCGTACCTCCAAAAAGATACTTGGGGCTGTAATCAGGCAAAGACAATTTCCGGAACAGCGCACGCGGCGACCCGCAATCGCCGACCGCGGATTCAGCCACGGGGGGCGCCGCCGCCGCCGCCGCCGCCGCCGCCGAGTAGGCGAAGGCCACGAACGGCTTCAAGCCGTCGCCGTCACCGTCGCCCTCGGGAGCGCAGTGCCAGTACGCGATCCCGAGGCCGGAGCCCAGGGCGACGCTGGAGAGGAGCCGCAGGAGCGAGGAGCCGGAGGCGGCGGCGGCGGCGGCGGGGGTCGGCGGAGGCGGAGGAGGAGGCGGGGAGGGAGGGATCGGGAGCGGAGAGGCGGCGGACGACGGCGGAGGAGGAGGATGGAGGTCGGTGCTTGAAGGATCGCGAGGCGAGCATAGTCAGATCGAGAACGAGATCGTCGCAGGCGAAATGGCGATGGCGATGGAGATGGAGAAAATCGTCGGGGAGAGAGAGAGGGGATAAAGTGGAAACGAGAACAAGATGAATGGCCTTTTATAGGATGTGGTGTGGATCGACGGTTGACGTCGACCGATGGAAAGTAAGAAAGCTAGAGAGAGAGAGAGAGAGGCGAATGAAGATTCTTCTCTCTTCTTTTTTTTTTTTTTTTTGTCATCACTAGGTGAAGGGAACCAGGAAATGATTTTTCCACACACGAATTTTATAGATAAATGAAAAAAACATGCGGATAAGTATGAGGTGTGGAAAAATTAATGTGTCTTGCCAAAGTATAACAGTTTTCAATTGGGTTAATATCCTAGAAAATTTCAAATCGGTACAATAAATTTATCTTAAATTAATTTTTTATCATGAAAAATCTCATATCGATATACAGTTAACAAAAATATCTCAAATGACTATAAAAAAATCCTAAACTAAATACATTTGTGATAAATTTACTCCAAACTAATTTGGTTGACCATCAAAAACCCAAAATGATATACATCATCCATTAAATTGTCACAAAAATTATACAACTATGACATTCGAAAAGTAAAATCCCAAAACCGGTAGACTAGTTAAACGTATATATCATCAAAATTAACAATTTAATGGTGAAATTTAACAAAATTAATAGAGAGTAAATTTGTCATATGTATACCAGTTTAGGATAAATTTATCTAAGATGTACCGGTTTTGAATTTTTTATAATCAAAAAATTAATTTTTGTAAATTTATTACATGCATATCAATGTGGCATTTTTCAAGATATTAATCCGATTTGTTCAAGATTCGGAAGAAGCAAAAAAATAAAATCATTTTTTTTCCATTTGTATTTAGCATTTGAATTTGGAAAAAAAATATTGTTTGTATTTGGTCAAAGTTACGTGTCTCTCGGATTTATAAAATGTTAGAGCACGTGAGCCACGAGTTTTTTATTAAGTAAGAAAAGAGTAAGAAATATAAGTTGATCCAATTAGACTTGGGGAAATTTTTGAAGTACGTATCGTTCATGAAGTCCGTATGATAAACATTTTGATGTATTTCCCTTGATGAGAATATTGTCTCTTTAACTCAAAATTAGGCACCTCAAAAAGGTGTCGAGTCGAAAATGATCTGACCAAATTCACTCATTGATCCTGTTGGACCCGTTTATATACAAAGCAAATCAGCAACCTGTATTTGACACATACACCACCCACCTGGGATTCAATTTTAACTTTTTTTTTTCTCATTAAATTGTTGCATTTAAATAAAGGACGACTTCAGGACCAGCCCGTCAAGTTAGTGAGGCAACTCAAGTTTTGGTTATGGACGGGATATGAAGGTGGTGGCGAAAATTCACCCAGGTCATCCATAAATCATGAAAACAGATTCCAATTTTGGTTTTGAATTAAATATCAATGGCCTTTTCATCATCCATAAATTATGAAACAGATTCCACTTATTCAAGTGCAAAATGTCGCGTGTGAGTAGCGTGTGAAATTCACATGCACCTTTTGAAGCACCCAATCAATATTTTGGCACTTCATAAGATTTCAATTCCATTCAAGTGACAAACTGAGAACAAATTTATGTATATGAGTAATTTGAAAATGCCATCCCTCTACAAAGGTATTTTAAAAATTTCCCTAATTTTCTTAGGAGGCACCACATCAATTTCCATCTTAGTCTTCTCTTACCCTAAAAGCTAACTCACACAATAAGAATTTTCCTCACACTTATAAACTAACCACTAATCCCATAAACTCTAATGATTACCCCTCATATATCAGGCCATAAGTCAGAGCGGCAATAACCTGTCCCTCCCATGTAACTATTGCGTCTAGATTTGTTGCGAAATTGGGCTCTAATACCATATGAAATTTTATGGGACCGCTACCAACTATTTCAAAAGTTTAAGTTGAATAAATTGGTATAGGGTGTATTTTAAGTGAGTCAATGGCCCTATTTATCATATGGGTTAGAAATGGGTTTATAGCATTGTCCATTTAGACACTGTTTAGTTCAACATTTGAAATGGGCTTTTGGGCTCCAAGGGGGGTTTGGCCAAATGAAAACTTGTTTGGCTCAATTTTTGGAAGGATTTTGGCAAAATACAATTATATCTCCAAATGGTTCTAAGGGCTTTTTGGCCCAAAATAACTCTGGAAGTCATTTAAGAAATTACATCTTTGGCATGCAAGCCCATACTATTCACGGGTACTATTCATCTTCTCTAGAGAAACAAATGAAGGTTGACAACCACCGGCCAAGGAGTCGCCTTACGCCAACAACCGCCACTTAAGGGGTCACCCAACCCCAGCCGACCATTGCTTGAGGGTCGTGACCACCTAGCAACCAACGCCCGAGGTTATGCGATCTCAAGCATCACCTAGGTTCGCAATGGCCTGGGTCACGTGACCTCAAGCAAGGCTATCCAGTGACCAGATCCAACTGTTGAAGGTTGGCCAAAATGGCCACTAGTAGCTAGATAAAAATATATATTTAAAACTTTCTTTAATAAAAAATTTAGCAAAAGTATTTTAGGCTTTTTATCTTATAACTCATTATGGCTAGACACCTCAAATTTGAGGTGCAAGTTTCAACAACTTTTCGTTAATAAATGGGTTTGAAATCCATTTTAGTGGTATGCTTGAAATCAAAAACTACTGAACCCATAATTATCAATGTCCATCGTTTCTCATTTCATACTTTATCACTAGTGATGTTTTTCTTCTTAAACAAGTTTATCATTGAATCTATTGATCCACCACGCATCTAGTGATTTTATCAATTTATAGGTCATTACATTCTGTCGATCAAAGGGTGTTGTTCTTATCCTAAATCATGTTGTATACCAGGTTAACGACATTTTCACAATAATAAAAAAAGCAAAACACAATCATACCTCAATCGGCACATAAACTTCTCTTTGTACATTTAAATTTGGAATCTTTTAAGACAAATAACATGCTGCAATATCTCATGTCATGCTCATGAGATGTACTTGAAATCCAATATATTTTACTCTCGAAAACGGAGCTCATCAAGAGTTCCTAATTTTGCAATTCTAAGCTCGGATTTATGGCTAGAATGTATTAAACGCGGTTCGGCTCTCGAGTCACGATTTATGAATTTGAGATTCAAATTTACCGTTCATACCTCCATCCGCCAACCATGCCCAAAACGAAATGAAAAAAAGCAAGAAGGTATGGTTTCGTTCAGTCCAATTCGATCAGGTTTTCAAATTCCTATCCCAGTTTCCATCCGTACCTTATCCCAACCTCAAGAAATTAATATCTGGAATCAATACGTGAGCCCATGCCTGTCACGAGGGTCATCCCAAGAAAATATTAGGTATATCTCACGCTCCAGCTTGGCAAACAAGAAGATGGTGAGAGGCGACACGTGTCCTCATGGGACCCATGTTCTGAAAAGAAAAAGAGGCACTAATTCGAAAAATTTCGGTCGTGGTTTTCTTTCTTCACACCTCTCTCTCCCCACTCACTCCCTCTGTCCGCCAATTCAAAATTGCCGTAGTTGGCAACCGCCGAAGAGCTCTCCCGTTAGAAATGATATGATTAAACTTGTATTTCCATGACAGCTTCTTTGTAGTTCAATTCAAATGAAATTGTATTTTGATTTATTGCCTTCTAGTTCAGGAAACAATCGGTTTAATTTAGATTGTTCAAGCAACATTAATCTGCCAAGTTTTACTGTGGTGAAGATTATGGAACCAGTTGAGGGAGTTGATGTTTTGTCAAGGAAAATAAAAGTCACTTCTGTTGTGTTTCATATGCTAGTGATCAAGAATCACTTGTCCATTCATTCCCGATATATGGCTGCAAATTGCCTTCTTTTGAACGGTGCTTGTCAAAGCATATATGGATTAAAATCCATGTCCAATAGTGCTCTAGCTTAATAAACTAAACCCAATGAAGAGCAAAAATTGTATCTTGACAAAACGATAGACAAGCTTAAAAATAATTAGGTAAAGCACAATAATATTTGTCACAATATCTTATACACGACTGCCAATAAGTCTTTCTAAACATTGTTCGAAGCAATATGATGGACTAATCCTTTGATCTTCAAGGAAGGCCAGATTGAATGTCCGGCGATAGTCATACAACCAAATGCACATCAAGGCCTCCTCATAAATTGAATGTGGGTTCATCTATGTCGCTCCTCCAAGCTGCTATATAGTCTATTGTTGTTTTCATTTTTTATTTTTCACCTAATAAGCCAGAAAGACAACATTGTGGGTTCAAATATTCAGAGCAACTAGAAAGAAACTTAGTAGAGATCCGCATACTTTTGAAACAACCTAAAATACTCATCTCCAACCTCGGTTGCCAAAGTTATTGTGATTCTTAAATTTGGTAAAGCTCTTCCCAGCAAAAGCAATTTGTTTTATCCTCCCGTTTTGTCTGCACCAGTAGGGGGCCAAAAAAGTTCAAACCTCTTCTGCATACTTACATTCGAGTACCTGGTAGTCCCGGTGCCTATAATTATAGATGAACTAGTTAAAAAAAAAAAAAAAGTACGGATAAAAAAGATTACCTAGAGAACTCAATCAAGGAAAGAAAATATTAAGTGGAAACCAGAAAGATGATTAAAGAACATATTTTCATCCGTGTCACAGCATGGACAACCTAAACATGTTATATAACAAAATTCCCGAAAGAGCTAGAGAATGCAATAACATAACCCGATATGGAATAGAATGAAAAACATGCCAAAAGATTGCTGATTCTAATTGACTTTACTAGTCACCATGGCTATGAGATCAGTTAGAGATTGATTATATACAATCTTGCTAAAGCAAAGTCTCTTGACCCCAAGAAAAACTTCATGTCAAAAGAAACCTATACTTCATCTAGACAACCATGAAACTAATTACTATCTATTGTCTAACTACAGACAAGGAATTTGAGCTGTAACTTTCTTTTCCAGCGTTTATCAGGATATAACTTCACGCATTTTTAATCTGCACAGAGTATTTAACTTCAACATACCCCAATCAAAGAAACAAGTCATGCCTTTGCAAATTGTAGGCCACAGACAATGGGTTCACTAGAATCTACAGTCAAATACAAAAGGAAAATTATTAAAAATCATTTCCAATCAATCTTAAAAGTTGAAACTGTAGATTGTTTCCAGATCATTACTGAATAAAACATGCCATCTTCTACCAGTAAATAGCCTCAAAGTCACATGAAGGGCAAAAATTGAGTAGTGCCATGTCTGCACTTCTGCATATACGAGAGAAAAAGCAGTGTTAGAAAAATGAAAGAGCAATGATATAGGGAAAGACAGTTTACATGTTTGCAAGGGACGCCTAGTTTCTTGAGCTTAAGTGTGCGGGAAACAAGTAACCTGTTGAAGTTGCCAATCTCAGACCCGAGCTTGGCAACACGGGTTTCAACCCCTTAGCCAATACCCTGCAAAAAACTCCGGTATCCCAACCTTCGTTGCACAAAATAATGCTGGAAAAGACATGTCGTTAGGCCTGCAACTCGTGGTTGAATCTGCACGATTACAAACTTTTGCTTTGACCAAATGAAAATTTCTAGAGCACCGGATGTCATTCACTCCAGCATAAAGTGAAAACAATACCAAACCCCCTTTGAACCTACAGCTACACAGACATGGCAGGGCATCACACCAAAGCCACGGAACCACTCATCTTGAAAACTAAAAACTAAATGCATCAGAATCAACTCGTTGGACTACTCACAGCTGCTTTAGCTAACATAAACTATACATGGCACGGCAACAATGCACGGCGCAACCACCCATGTCCATCGCCCAAAACACATTTTTCTTGTCACTGTGATTAAGCTCACTTACCCCTTATCACAAACAGACCCATCATAAGTTACTTAGTTCCAAACATGATATAATGCAAAAACCCATCTAGAAGCACATATTTCTCTACCCCATTCAGCTAACCAGAACGAAGAAAAAACAGACCTTTTGCTCTCCAAATGCTTCTCTTAGCAGCTACCCGCACACGAAGCGGATTTGGAGAAGAACCTGGAAAATGCAGGAACCTATCGCAGAACGCCTGGCTCGAACCAGCCCTAATCCCGCCACCAACAACTCCGCCGTCCTCGTCGTCTTCATCAAAATGTTCTCGATCTCATCGAACCACAAGAGCCCCAAGTCTGGAGACAACGACAACGCGTTCGTCGAGGAGCAAGCACTAATGACGTCGCCGGTCTCACGGAGGTCGCCGAAGAAGCCGTCGAGGTTGATGTGAGACATCACGTCGTCCTCCATATGCAACTCCAATCCACCATCAGAGCACTAGGAAAAAAAAAACAACAAAACAAAAAAAAAAAAGGGAAAAGAAGATGAAGGCGACAATGGGAGATCTCCACAAAAACATCTGATTTGCTCGCGATGATTTGCCGGTCGGAAAAAGGGAGGGCAGAGAGAGGGGGAGGTTGCGGTTCTCTTGCCAATCCCGTGCAATGGTTCGTCGATTGCTCGCGGTCCTCTCGCCGGTCCCGTGCGGTGGTTCACCGGTCGGAAAGAGGAAGGGCAGAGAGAGAGGAAGGTCGCGGTCCTCTCGCTGGTCCCGTGCAGTGGTTCGCCGGTCAGAAAGAGGGAGGGCAGAGGGAGGGAGCTAGGTCTTGCGGTCCTCTCGTCGGTCCGGTGCGGTGGTTCGTCGGTTTCTGGCGGTGGTTCGCCGGTCGGAAAGAGGGAGGAGACAGAGAGGGAAGTTCGTCGGATAGGGAGAGCAAGGGGAGAAGGAGAGACGTGAAGAAAGAAAACCATGACCGAAATTTTTCGAATTGGCGCCTCTTTTGCCTTTTCAGAACGTGGGTCCCACGAGAACACGTGTCGTGCTCTCACCGCCTTCTTGTTTGCTAGGCTGGAGCATGAGACATAACTAATATTTTCTCATCTATCGGGCTCGTACGATTCAAAGCTGTCGATCGGATGTCTATTTCTACATGTTCAACTCGACGTCTGCAATCAGTTGGGTCATGAGATTCGTCAGCACGACTGGCCCGGTTGAAGATCAACGGCTACTCCCGGGGGCTCCGGACCATGGAGATTGGAGCTGCCTTTTTGACCGAGATCGCAATCGCGCCCCGCATTCCCCTGCACCAATCACTGACCTTCTTGTCCCCACTCCGCGCGTCGTGCCTTCCTCACTTTTTGCCACTTCCCACGCTCTCGAATGTCTATTGCTCAGTCAAATCATATCTTATATGGCATTGAACCGAACAAAAGAATAACATGATCTCAAAATCCTACGGTTACTTTCAAATTGCTAAAGGTTTTCAAGACATTGTAATTTCAATCGCTTGCTAATCAAAACTCGTACATTCCATGGTAATCGACATAGCTTGCAAACATCATAGATCGTATTATAATATCAAATATCCGGAACTTTACCGAATTGGGGGTCTCTCCAGGACCGCACAATCTTGAAGGGGTCAAGAAGAATCATTCCTCCACAACGCGAGGGACGGTCCAAAGCCTTAATTATTCTTCCTTTTCCTCTCTCGGTATGATTAATATCTACAACGGACCCTCAAAACGTGTGGAGCGCTCCAATATTATTCCTCTGTTTGGAATTAATCAAAGCAGTGTGACGCCAGCTGGCTTCGTTTTTTGGGCCTTCGAATGTCAACGGATCGGACTCGATTTATTGCCAAGTGGGTGGAAACTCTCCGTTTCGGCTCCTTATATTTTCCCTTTTTTAATCGTATATCTTATTAAATATATTCAGGCCGATAATCTAGGTGGCGAAGTTCTCCGAAATATCATCATACCTGCACCGACCAAAAAAAAAAAAATCATACCTGCACTAGCAAAAAATACATTAAAATTTTATTATTATTATTATTATTATTATTACAACATGAGAAGAAAAGGCAACGAAATTACTCGGCAAATTACGCCGATGTACCTTACTTGAACAGGACGACGACGGAACGTGGCGGAGAAATAAACGGAGCAGGTGACGGACCACGACGTCGCCGTTGACGGAAACACGGACCAGACGTCACGGCTCTCGGCCAATCGGTTCCAGACCTAATAAGCTTTTTTAGCAGGTTGGTTGGTCGATTAAATTAGAAATTGATTCGGATTCAGGTTAGAGTCGAAGTTGCGGATTGCGCTTTGGAATTCGTGAGAGTTTTGAATTCACAGGCAAAGGCAAACGTCCAAAACTTTTGTTCGTCGACGGCCGTCAAAACGGCCTGAAAATTATTATGTACAAGCAAGAGTCAGCTCTCGCGGCGGGCGACCTCCGCCGCTTTCTCCGAAGTCAAACGAAGCTGATCGATCCGTCGAGAAGCCGATTCAGCAGCTCCCGGTCGTTGCCAAGGCTCGCCTGAGTTGACTCGGTCCCGGAGCTTCACACGCAAAAAGATCACCGGCGCAGGCACGCGAAACTCGACCTGATCAGAGATCCCCTGCCTTGGTCATCGCCGAGAGCCGGCTCGGCCTCGGCTGGAATGCGGCTCGCCGCTTCTGCTGGTGCGAGGATGGGCGAATCAGAGCCGTCAGAGCTCTAATCACCAGGTCTCCCTCCACGCCTCCGATGCTGACGATCCTGTTCCTCATCGCCGATCTCAGCATGATCAACCGGTTCGGCACGAACGAGTCCGAGTGACCGTTCCCTCCGCCGCCGCCGCCGCCGCTCCCCGAGTGCTTGTGCAGGCTGCAGCGGAACGAGCCGGGGTGCGACGTCGGCGAGCACATGCAACTCTGCTTGACCGAGTTCCCCCGGCGATGGATCACCGGCTGGCGGGGCGAGGCGGCGAATGATTGCTTGGGCGACGCCGGACGGTCGATGGAGAAGCGGACGGACGAGGAGGAGGAAGAGGAGGAGGAGAAGGAGGAGGAGAGCTGCTGCGGCGGCGAGGAGGACAGATTGATGCGCGTGGGGGAGGACGGCCGCTGACCGAAGAAGGTGGAGGATCGGGAGTACAGGCCGGAGCTCATCGCGAAATCGGCGGCCATCGCCGAGAGCGACGACGCCGACGACTCGATGGCCGTCGAGGCTCTCGCGGTGAGCGAGTCGAACCGGCCGTAGGAGAGCGATCGGAGGACCGGGCCGCTCGGCCGGTCGTTTCTCGACGAGATCGCCATCGCCGCCGCAGCGGCAGCAGCAGCAGAAGCAGCAGAGAGAAAACGGCGGATTTAGAGAGAGAAGGAGAGAGGGGAGGTGGGGCCTCCCTTTAGGGGGAGACTTGGGGAGTTGGTTTCGCAAACCTAGCGAAAAGCGAAGGGGGAATTTATAGGTGGGGAGGGGGTGGGGGGGCGTTTCCGTAATTACGGTGCCAGGGTTAACTTGACCTAACCACCATTGGTGCCGGGGTTAACGGGGGTGCTAATCCAGATATCCCAACGGCTGGCTCGATGCAAGCGGGCCGGGGGGAGGGAATCCGGGAGCAAAACGACAAGAGCACGTGCCGTTTGAGCGAACTGCTTCTCGGGGCGCCTCAAAGGCGTTGCCACGTATTGCGGACCCGGTCTTGGAAACGGTCTGCGTTTCTGCAAATCTTGTTCCCTCCAAAATTAGCCTCCAAAAAAAAAAAATTATATATTACGTTTAGTCATTCCAAATTTTTAATCGAGATAAAATTAAATAAGATAAAATATAAAATCTAATGATTTTTTTATTCCCGTCCATTATTTGGTGAATCAATATTAAAGTCGGATATATTCACATCATATCATATACATTTTTTTTATATAAATGACATATCGTTATAAATGAATCTAATATTTTTTTTTTTGTAATCTAGAGAACCTCGTAAGTCGACGGCCGGCGAGTGAATACCGGATTTCTAATCGGAATATGACTGGATAAGATAGGATATGAAATCTTATAATTTTTTTATATCATATCTATTATTTGGTGAATCGCAATATTAAAGTCGAATATGTTCATATCATACCATGTACATTTTTTTTTATATAAACGGCATATCATTATAAATGAACCTAAATTTTTTTTTTATAATAACTCAAGGAATCTCGTAAGCGGACGGCCGGCGAGCAAATCCTAGGAGAGCGATCAAAGACCCATCACCACAATACTAAGATGCCTCTGACGCCTTTGGGATTCAAACTTCTCCCCTTCATGAAGGGAAAGAGAGCCAACGTGCCGCGCGGAGGGTGGTGGAAATGAACCTAAATGGTAAAAATGAATCTAAATGTTCACAAATTAAGATAGTGAAAATCTCTCGTAACACTATTGTTTAATTTATTTTTATTTTATTTTTCCTCTTTTTTATATTATTTTCTTTATTATTTCTTTTTTCCCTTTTTCATCATTCTTTAATAAAATTTTATCAAATACTAAACTTGTGCTAACATATCTAAAATACAAAAATACCTAAAATATATAATAAATATAAATATTTAATTTATAAATTGAATTTTATTATAAGATAGACTTAAAGTTGAATATATAAATTAAAATAAGATTAATTAAAAATAAATTTTTTTTTTTTTTTAATTTCTTAAATTAGAATTCAAATATTATTTATATTGAAATATAATTTCAATTTTTTAATTTAATAAATTTTTTATTCAATAAAAATAACTTTCCTATTATGGACACTAGAAATCCTATCCACCTTTATCCCACCTCTCTCATAAGATAATTTTATCCTACCTATATCCCTCTTATATCTGACTCTATCATGTCATAAGCGAGCACCAAACGTAGAATAGGATAAATCATATTCTATCTCGAATTTTATCCCGATTGTCAAACGCAGCCTATAGATCTTATCTATGCATAACCCATTCAATTAATGTGTTATTTTTCCCCAAAAAAAAGTGGTATTTTTCTATTTTCACATATTTTGACCATGTAATGAAAATGTGAGTGATAGAATAAAAAGGGATAATTGTCCAAAAAATTCATTAAAATATTATATGGAGATCAATTTGTAGTTCCAAAATTTTCAATTTTACCAATTTAATCTTACATATTTTGACAATTTATCGATTTAATTATAAATACTTTGGTGATTTGCCAAATTAGGCACACCTATACCTAGCTCAAGCCACAAGGAACCAAAGACATCTTTTGGTGAATTTGACAAAAGCATTGATTGACAAAAAAAGCCCTACTCGACCCTTGGCTCGAGCGAAACTTAACCTAGTTTGAAGATTTGTATTTAAAAATTTTAATGGAGAAGTTTGGGACAAAATTTAAGCCTCATCTGCTAGTCTAGCAAAGAATAGAGGAACAGAAGAGGTAGCGACAAGCGTTGGGAGCACTAAGCGAGGATCTGAAAGAAAGGTGTGAGACTTGAGTGAAGAAACTAGAAAATGGGAAATGACAGTTAGGATTTTGAATTTTTAGAGTTGGGAGTGACAAGCAATTGTGACCCAGTGAGGCTAAGAGAACCAACGAGTGTTGCGATTCAAGAGAGAGCAAGACTATGAGAGGATCGATTCACATCGTAAGCAACAAGCAAGGCTGCGAGAAGTATCAAGTGATTGAATGTGAGCAATGAGATGGGCAATTATATAATTAGGTTACGTTTGGTCGTCTGAATTTCTAATTGGAATAGGACTTGATAGAATAGGATATAAAATTTTGGAATTTTTTTATATTATATCCATTATTTAGTGAATCGCAGTATTAAAGTCGGATATGTTTACATCATATATATATATATATATATATATATATATATATATATATATATATATATATATATATAAATGGCATATCATTATAAATGAACTTAAATGTTTATAAACGGAGGTGATGAAAATCTCAATCTCACGTAACACTATTCCTTAATTTATTTTTATTTTATTTTCCTCTTTTTTATATTATTTTCTTTATTATTTCTTTTTCCCCTTTTATCATTCTTTAATGAAATTTTATCAAATAATAAATTGTACTAACATACCTAAAATATATAATAAATATAAATATTTAATTTATAGATTGAATGTTTATTATAAGATAAAATTAAAATTGAATATATAAATTAAAATAGGATTAATTAAAAATGAATTTTTATTTTTTTATTTTTAATTTCTTAAATTATAATTCAAATATTATTTATATTGAAATATAATTTCAATTTTATTAATTTAATAAGTTTATTATTTGAGAAAAATAACTTTCCTAGTATAGACATTAGAAATCTTATTCATCTTTATCCCACCTCCCACATGAGATAATTTTATCCCGTTTATATCCTCCTTATATCCGATTTTATCATATGCTAAATGAGTACCAAACGTAGGATGGGATAAATAATATCATATCTTGAATTTTATTCCGATGGGCAAAACGCAATTAGAGCAAGATTGAAATGAATTAGGCTGAATCGGCTTATTCATTGAATGAAAAGAACAAGACATGAATACCCAGTAATGGGCAATAATAATAAGAATTTAAAAAAAAATGATTGGTCTAGTCCAAGTGAATGGGTTTACACCAGAAACAAAAAATCATATCAATATTCATTGGTTCCAATTTTATGAAATCGGAATCGATCGATTCCTATAAGAACTATCTAGAACCAGCTAGTTTGGATAGTTTCTTTTACTCATCCTATTCATTCGATAATGACTTCGGCATTAATATTTTTGTCAAATCAATATTCACTAATTCCAATTTTATGGAATTAGGAATCTAACCGCTTCCCATGAGAACTATATGGAATCAGCCAGTTTGGATAGTTCCTTTTACTCATCCTATTCATTCAATACATTAATATATTTGCTAATTCTTTGACACCGACCGATCACGACTTGGACTTCCGTCCCGTGCCCCTTGTTTATGTCATGCCCGCATTTCTTTTTCTTTCTTTTTTAGGGCTAGTTCATCCATTAAATATTCCTACACTTATCGTCAACTCCGCGCATGCTGATCCATTCTTCAACGCCAGATATTTAACTTCGTTGCCACAGATGAAAAAGGAAAAAATCAGCAAATGCGAAGGGAAATTGGATACTTCTCTCTCTTTCCGCTTGTGAAAAGATCAATTTGATCGAGTTGGCACCTGTCCAATTCTCAAACCCTCCATTGACCCTCGAACGTCTCTTTCATTGCACCCCACAAGGATAAGATCATCATGGAATCTCATTAAAGTATTGCACCCAGGGGTCGACAGAACCGAGGCGGATGATGGCAGGAGGCAGCGCAAATCCCGGACTATAATGCCCCATAAAATATCATCGAGGCGTTACGACAGCTGTTGTGGATGCGTGAAAGCGACTCGAACTGGGTCTTCTTGCTTACATCTAATCCTCATTGTATGCGAGATGAAGTAATGGTGAGGTAGAGATGCCGGGGGCATTTTGAGATTGTGCGAGCGGGGCTCCTCCCTCGTTTTCGCCATCACCCTTTTGTCTTTCAATGGCCAGCGCTTGCTGCTGTTCCTTCAACAACGTGTTTGCTTGCGGAGTCTTGTTGCTGTTGCTGCCCTGTTTGATTCGGCAGAAGAACCTGATCAGATAGTGTCCAAGGTATTGTTCGAATGGGACAAATGCGTTTTTATTGCTTCTACTTAGGTCCCTTTGCCTCGTGGTTTCAGGACGGCTGGAGGCAATATGGATGTGATCGAGTGGAAACGTGCTCTTATGATAGGAGTCGATATGTCCAGGTGTCTTGGAAGTTTTTTGCGAGGTCCAAATTTTAAAGTCGGATGATAAGAAAGGCGGTTGTGTTGCGAATTCATTAATTCGACAAGGTGGTCCTGGCTTCAATCATAAGATAGGGATGAACTTGGTCCATGCTGGTTGATCCCCGTTTGCAGGCCGTCATTGATAGAACACATGTTAGTGACACTGCGGCACAACTTCGGAAGCATTCACGTGGACGCTTGTGATTGCGGTCGCCAACCGGGCAGGCCAGCTCGAGACATGCATTGCCTCCACCGGACATTGAATCATTGGAGCATTATGGGCATGTCGATGCCCGCTCTGAAGATGGATTATGAATGCATAATTGAGAAGAAGAATCCATGGAATCAATTGTCGAGGAAATACGGCCAACGATTGGAAAGAATAATAAACTTAGACTTTGAAGCGTAATATCTTTTTTTTTTTTTAAGAAATTATTAGTCCCTATAACGTTGCTAATCATTATTGATAAATTTCTTTCAAAAAATAATAAAGTCTCGAATGAAAATACTATATAAGGCCATGTTTGTTTAAAATTGTTTTTGTTTCTTGGAACAAAATTTTTTGTTCTTTTGTTCCGAGGAACAAAAAAAATAAAAACATAAACGTGTTTGGTAAAACTTTTATTCCCGAGAACAAATTTGGAGCAAACAAAAGTAGAAAAAGTTGCTTCTTATTCTCGAGAACAATTCCGAGAAACAATTTTTCTCTTTCTTCTTTTTTTCTTTTCTTTTTTCTTTTCTTCTTCCTCTTGGCCGGCAACCTTTTTTTGAAACTAAACACATTACTGGAAAAAAAAATGTGATTGCTGACTTTTTGTTAAGACCAAAAACCCCAACAGAAATCAATATGTATATCATGAGGCATGTCTTTCATACTATTCATCACAATGAGAAGTATAAAATTGAAAAAGTTAAGGAATGGCCAAGTTGGCGATATTCCCCAGAGATCATTAAACAAATCCAGAAAGATAGTCTTATTAAAAACCTAGATAAACTCATGCGGCAATGCCATGCAAACTTATTCAGATTCAATGGAGGTTCGATTCTTTATCCTTTTGGATTAAATGCAGATTATCAGTTCATATATCCTTTGATTTGGAAAGAAGATGATTTCTCTAATCACTTTGATGGTTATTATGGTACTTAACCAGTAAGTAAGCTATTGAAATTCCAATCAGAAAATTTATTGCCAACCTCACCAGCATATTCAGACTCAGCAGAGGTAAGATTGAAAATGAAAGTGACAAAAATCTTTTAGATTTTCTTAATTGGTTTTATCCTCCAACTCACTGGAAATGGCTCTTGGAGAAAGAATTAAGAACTAGACAGCCAAACCCTAAAGTCCATACTATCCTGTTTTTTCAAAGACCATGGGCTTTTTTCACTAATAATGGTAACATTATCAAAGCTCCCTTAAGTATAGGAACCTCATCTTATAAACCTTTTCCACATAGCATAGAGACTCGAGTTTACAAATCTTATTCGAGACGTATTGATTGCTGTGAGCATCAGTATCAAGAACTCCAGAGAATCCCATGTCAAGAAAATAAGATCATTCCTCCAAATGCATGGAATTATAATGTACCCACTGCATGGGATCATTATGACCTAGCATCAAAAGTCAAGGAAGCACTCGAAGAATTCAAACAAGCTGCATCATCCGAGGAACATGCACAAACCTCTCAAGACCCCTATGCTAGATGGGGAATTCCTCTTTTTCAAGACCCCTACAACCAAGAACCCTTGTCCTTATCTCATGGCATGGACACATCTTTTTACACACAACCATCCAATTGGCCACAACAAAGCATTCTTGCCGACACTGCAGATGATTACAATACAAATTGGGCTCATGAAGAAGCATCAGCATCCACAACACACCAGCTGAACCAAATTCTCACACCAGAAGACCTTGAAGCCCTTGAACAAAAATATAATGGACATATTCTGGCTACAATCCACAGTTCAGATGACTCAGACTATAACTACAATGCTCATGACGGACAAGATCGATGAACAAAATTACTGTCCGTACAAAAATACTGTAGCAAGTTACTGTTCACTTTTTTATTATAGCATTAGACTAGGGAAATTACTGTTCATTGTCACTGTTTATAGCGTGTGAATAATTCTCTACTGAGATTTTTGGAAGCCTTTGTTTGTTCTCAAACCCGTGAGTTTGGTCATTGTTTGTATGTAACCTCTTATTGCCTATATAAGGCGAGGAAGATGCAATGTGTTGGGTAGAGTCCCTTGAGAAAAGTGAGTATTTTGTGAAATTCTCTCATAGCTTTCTAAAACTCCCTCTTCTTCTCCAACCTGGTAGGATCCTCTGAGAAATACACCTCGAACAGTTAGAAATGTTACTATTATGGTTCTATCCGAGTGTTTCTAAGCTCTGAACTAAAGGGCATAGTGGTTTTTTTGCTAAAAAACTGTCCCTGAATGGCTTGAACAAGAAGTTCGCCCACTGTGGGAAGACATACCTGCAGGAAAACTGACTTCGTCCTCCCTAGTTCTAAGCTTAGGTATGGTATTGCCGAGGTCGAGCCTCACCGATGGCCTCGGTGGCCAGGCAAGCCTCGCCGGTCGACACGAGGCTCAGGTGAGCTCACCAGACCTTGCCCAGCCTGTCACCGGTCACTGCCATGGCTAGCGACTGGCCACAAAGGAGAAAGAAGGGGAAAAAAATGAAAAATGAAAAATATAATAAAAATATTGAAAAAATAAAAGAAATAACAAAATTATACAAATTTACCAAATGCATTTTTATTCCTAGAATATAAACTTTTTATAGTTACCAAACGCATTTTTATACTTAAAAATTGTTTCCCGGAAACGAAAAAAAAAAATTATTTCTGTTCAAAAATTGTTTTCCAAAAAAACGTTACCAAACGCGCTTTAAGAGTCTCTCAAAGGAAAAAATTACAGAAAATGGTCGTATCTTTAAATGAAACTAGTAGAGAAAAATTATAATTGAATAGACACATTCAATAATTTATAGCCAAAAAAAAAAATAAAGAAGTTATATATGTACAGACACAACAACAACAACAAAAAAGAAATTATATCCACACACAACCTTTCAAAATTTAAGAAATTATATCTGAACAAGCATGAACTTTAAGATAACTATTGAAAGAAATAATAAATTTCGGAATTAAATAAATAAAAAATAAACTTGTATTGTTTCAATAAAATGCTATGATTAATTTTAAAAAAATAAATCCAAATTTTAATAAATAAAAAGAATAACTATTGATTAGTGTCAAAACTCATCTACGTATGTACTCACATCTTTTCAATATAGGATAAAAAACCTCTTAGTTTGTTTTAATATCAATGCCATAACCTATGGGCTCAAGCAGTCGTTTAAGTTCTCCTGAGAATGATGTAGGTGGCCAATTTGGCTATTACTGTGCAGTGGAGTGACGTAACTTTTGGTGAGAGATGGAGTGTTTTCCGACAAATGATCCACTCGATTTAGTACCGTAATTTTGAGATCTGCAAAACATACAAGAGGAATGACAGATGCGTGCTAGGATTGTGCATTCAGACCAGAAATCTTACAATTTCCCACATTTTAGCTACAGGCATTAAAGGGTACAGTCACAAGTTCCAGGAGAACTGATCATCGGATATTTCACAAGGACACAACACCAAACTGTCCGAACTCGAAAATCCCAGTTGTATTCCGAGCCATTCTGATCGAAATCATCGGTCCACACACCCTGCAGTTTCACTGAGAATGTTTGTGCTCATCAAATTCCTTCGTATAGACATACCCGCGGTGCTCCCGCCGATACAGAAGGGACAACATGAGAGAGAGCATCACCGAAGTGGAGACGATCACTAAACCAACATACACCCATTTGCTGTATTGCTGCAAACCGGGACAATACTTCTCATGTATTTCTCTGAATGTTTGGCGGACGAATGTGCAGTCTTGTAGGTCGGTTAGGGAAGGAGTGTCGTAGTACAGCCCGTAGCTCACATTCACTGCAGTTGACATCTGATCATAGAATGATGGTGTCAAACGTCCTGTCGTCATGCAGATTCCTGCCGCTGAAGCCTGACAGACACGGCCCCTCCAGACCTGCATAAATATGTTTACAAGAATTACATTCCCCTCAAAAAGGAATGCAATTTATCTTTGGATTCCCAAAGCCTATCTCAGTATTCCTTCAATGCAAGCACTGATATTATTTCTTCAATGCTCAGGTTTAATGAATATGCATATTGGGCAGAGAGAGAATACCTCTCTTGCATTGTTGAGGTCTACTTCACCAGTTGAGCAAGCTCGATCCGTCAGATCGGAGTGAAAAGGATTACAGAGGAGTGGCACTGGAGGACCAGATTGATTGAGGTACATTGTCGGGAAGTTGGGCGAGAAATTGAGGTTGGAAACATTGGTGATGACCTCGTTTATTACCTCAACGAGCTGATAAGTCACTTCCTTGCTTCGTTGTTTTGTTTCTTGGACAGTCACATCATCCATGCAGGGAAGTATTTCATCTAAAGCAGTGTGTGCTGAAGGGTATTGAACCCATTCATCCATCGCTACACAAGTGTCTCCAGCCACACTAACATATCAAGAACTTAAGTCAGGTCTTCTTATACAACATCTTCATCCACTGGTGATGTTGTCGACAGAGGAAAAAAAAGGGAGACAATGACCAAATGGAGTCTATATACATAGAAAAAGAAACAGAGGAGTTCACTCTTTGAGAATAAGATAGGTCAATACAAAAAAAGGGAAGTATCGCGATATTTTTCATCATATGGATGAGTAGCTATAGTTAGTTCCGGTACCCAATGCATGATATGATAATGCAAATCATTTCAGAGAACTCAATCAGAAAGGATTTGAATTTCGATACACAGATGAAAACTTACTTATGGAGGACCAGAAATGTGCCGGATAAGATAAAACTGCCAGAAACAAGTAGCCATCCAATGATCACTAGGCTGCATAATTTTCAAAGGACAGTTAATTGTCGATTAGAACTAATTGTCCATAAGCTTGCAATCCAAATGCCCCAAGAAAACCAAAAGGCTGATTTGATCCCCATGTGGAAGCAACTTCTACAAGTCACTCTTCACTTACATGTACACAAGAAATGGCATCCGAATGACCGATAGCACTGCATCACGAAATCAAAACACAGAACAAGACTCGGATAAGATGGAATCAAATAAGGCAGTATTTTTAACCCGAAAAGGCATCTTGATCATGAAGAAGGCCTTACAGAATCCAATCAGCGTCAAGGAAAGCATGACTGCAGCTGTTAAGATAAGTGCCAGTCTCCTGCAATAAATTGAGTTAGTCTTTCAAGCCTAGCACTCAAGAGAGTAACATGTTGAAAGCGCCAGGATATACAAAAGAGAGCCAGGTAATCCCTCGTACACTGAATCCAGGAGATGCCGAATATCCTTGGAATTCTCAACAGTTTGGCCAGCAAGGGCATTAGTTGATGAGTCAATTTTTGCTTCAATCTGGTCAATATCAGCCTGAACACTAGGAGGCACGAAAACTTTATCGACTCCAACCTGCTTGGCTTGGGCAATATTATCTGACACGTCTTTCAGTTTATCTACAGTGAGATCAGCCTGATTCACAACATACTCCAATGCCCTGCTCGTGGTTTTGTGGAATCTCCCCTGACCTGCATAGAGAACAATGCATCCAATGCTGTTGCAGAATGTAAAGTCAGTCTTCTTGACTTGATTTGTCTACTCTGTGTGTGTGGAGAGAGAGAGAGAGAGAGAGAGAGAGAGAGAGAGAGAGAGATGTACATTGAAGCAATGCCGAAAATGACGAGCAAAATAAGAGAGAATTGATAAGCAGCAGCACTCCTTTGTTTCTCGGGCTGCTTTCTACTGCAAGAACAACAAACCGCGACCAACAGCCAAACACCAAAGCAGAGGAACCACATTGCGGCAATGACAAGCACTGGAGCTGCAGTAAAACCCACAGACTGCACTCAGACAAAATTAGAGGGAAGACATCGTTAGCCGTTCAATCCAGTTTCAAGAGAACTCAACATATATAAATTAATGCAAATGATACTGCATGATAACAGGATATGTGTCGCGATTGATGGGTCAACGAGCACAATCTCGGAAATCCTTTTACTCTGAATATGCAAACTAAAGTAAGATCTCCCAGATGAAAACGCTTTGACCCCATCATATCAGACTTCTACCACTATGATAGCTTCCCCAAATAGGTTCATTGGATAAGCAGCACCGCAGCATCCTCCACGCATCTGCTATATCGTTCATATGCCATGGACAGAATACACTAAAAAGTCATACTATTGGACAGTGGTTGGCACGCAGTGCACAGGTTTCACCAAATCTCAGGAACTTTTGATGGGTCTACTTTAAGTCAGTTGACAGTTAATTGTTTTTGCCTAATCTTCTTACTGGCCCAAGTGTGAATTTGCTTCAGCATTGCCATGACAAGAAAAGCAAAGAAATGCAAAATCTAGGCAAAACTACTACTCACGGCCCAGTAATGATGGTCTTTCAGGTTCCACCCCCCTGTGTATTTTTTGAACCCATCGAGAGGGTCTTTCCGGTAAGTCCTCTGTGCAGCCAAAGCAGACATCGTGTTCTCAAAGAGATCAGTACTCGGTCCTATAACATATTCTCGCGCGGTCGTCCCCAGTAACTTGGCTTTGCTTTCCCAGTCCCAACCTGCAAAATGCAAGAGAAAGTTCACCACTTTCACACCAGCAGTGACTAGTTCCTACAACAGGATCAAAATGTGGGCCAGAAAGATCGAAACTTTACGAGCCATTTGTAAACAGAAGACGTTTTAGACTTGAGGAAAACACACATCTCGAGCTGGGTTTAACCAAAAACTTCAAACAGATAGCTGAGTTAGGACAAGAAGAGTAAACTGCGAAGCTTCTTTCAGACTTTTTTTTTCCTTTTGGTGCAAGCAAACGTAAATGCAGTGACGACACAACCCAGAAGAGAGATAGTGAAGAGAGAGTACTACCTGAAGGTGAAGGTGCTTCAAAGGGTCGAAAGAGAGAATCTCCATGCGAGGAAGAGGCTAAAGCTGGGGAAGAAAGGAGGAACAGAGCGGGTGCAAGAAAGAGCTGCAGAGTCATGGCGAGAGAAAGAGCTGAGCTCTCTACTGGGTTCACGCTCATGGACAAGCAGACAAGGCAAGGAGGGAAAGTTAACAGTTGCAGAGCAAAAGGTTGAAGAAGCTCCTGAGCCGAGTGCAGTCATCAGTACCCGTGGGAGCCTTCCGAATTAACTGCACAAACGCTTGTTCCGGTTTCCGACAATGCCCCTCAAAATACCTCGAATCTTTTTCCCACTTTCTGTTTTTGGGATTCAGCCTTTGAAAACGTGATTTTTGCTCCTGATGTTTTTGTTCAGGAGGCACTTCGGGCAATTACAGCTTCTGTTTTTCACCTGCATAACCTTGATAAATGTCAGGCTGAGTAGGTAAAACGTGTGTAAAAATCCATCGTTTGAATGGATAATAATTCCTATGCAAGCACAATCCAATGTTTTGTCGTCACACGTTAAGAGGAAAAATTTACTTCTCTTTTCCATGTTTTCATATCTTTTGGAACTCATCTCGACGAGCTGAAGTATTGCTTCTTATTTGCTTTGAGTCCCATGCACGATCCATTTTTTATATTTTCTTTGGTAAATGTATCACATGGCATGAGTCGAAACATGCTTTATTCCGGAAAAAATTCTCAAAATCCCAACAATATCTTGAACCCAAGAGGGCCAGCGGTAATGTAAGGGCCTCATCGTTTGTCATCTTATATATATTTTTATTTTATTTTGGGACAACCTTTTGTCATCTTATATGGCTGGTTAGCATGTTACAGGATGCTGGCAGTGCAAGAAAGAAAGGCAAGAACACACGGAGAGAAGAAGACGTCGAGAAGAATGAAAATTACTTTCCTTTGTTTTTGTTTTTATTTTTTTATATTCGAATGCTAAAACAATTAAAGCAAAAATACCTAAAATCCGAAATTATATTCAGTATAATATATTTATCCTAAACATTTTTTCATAACTCAAAGATTTTAAATTTATAACTATATGGAATATTTACTTTACGGCAAAGTTCTATTAATGAGAATCGTTAAAAATTTATCAAAAATAAAATAGAATTTAATGGAATTTTGGTAGAAAATAATTATATTACATATTACGGCATTGCGCGGAATCAGGGATATTATGTTAGTCTATGGTTCCGTGTGGTACCGTAAGGCGTGCTAACCTAATAATGAGTTTTTCACCCACTCACTTACTTAAAATGCGGGAAACTACTATACATGCCTATCCGATAGTAGCTAAAATTGAAATCCTGATATAATAAATATCTTTATCACCATGAAATTTTCTAATTTTTTATTTATTTTTATATTCCTGACAGAAAGGAAATATAGGGGTAACATTGCAAGGTCTTCCACCTATTTCTTCTTCTACCTATTTCTTCCCATTGAGCTTTTTAAGGGCATACTCGAGTCCGAATATATTACATATTATGTCACAAGATAAGGCTGTTTCGCCGCTTTTTTTGGCTAAGAATTATCATGTAAGTACTGTTAATTTTCACGAGAAAAAATTTGTAAGGGGGGCATGATGGGGGAATCTAAAAGCGCGGAGGCAGAGGGGCATCCAACGCGGGAAGGACAATGAATGTGTCTACTTTTCAGTGGCTCTTTTCTCGAAAAAACTCGACTTTTTTGACAACATAGCTGCTCTTGCTTTGACTTTTCGAACCCCACAGCAGCCACAGGGCCCCTTGATCTCCGGCTCCCGTGACTGGCTGGCTCCCACTCTCTCCCCCCTTCACTCATTCCGACGACAGGTCGTTTCGGTGCTGATGATGACGACGCCGATGATCTGAATCCCTCACGTCGATGTTTGAACGGGGATTGCTATATCCCATGAACACGAAGACTTCCCCGGGTGCGAAAAACACGGCCGCCTAGAAATGCAAAGAGTCGATGGTCCCTAGGATATTAGGCTCCAAGAAAACATTGGCAGGGGATGTGGACCGCATTTGGGAGAGTTTCGAGGAAAAGACTTCTCTATGAAGAATTTTTTATTCAAGAAGTATCTGTTCAAACCAAGTATCGTTTGGGTATGGGGCATTTGGTCATTCTATTGCAAAGTAGCTTTGAAGGGGAATAGAAGAAGAAAAAAGGGGAGGGAATGGCTACTCGCGAAAGCAAAGCAAATCGATCGATGACTAACTTAGAATCATCGAAAAAGTCGGCTAAGATAACGCTGGAGTCATGCAACCTGGGTGGCCTAGGCAAGGTATTGCCAAGGACCTTGCGAACTAGACCCATACAAGCTTGGGCCTCGGCAAGCCATGCCCACGATTGTTATCGACCCTCGGCCACCCTCAACAACCATTGACAAGCCTTGTGCAGTCCTTGGTAGAGCGTCGGACTGCAAATTTGGATTTGGACACAACGTCGGTTTTGAAGAGGGGGATGAACATCGATTGTGAGGGCAAAGCTGGAATATGAAAATACTAGTGAGGACAAATTTGAAAGAAAGAAAGTCATCTACCTTAAAAGCAGCATTTCGAAAACGCCAATGCCAACATTGGATGGGGCCTACATTGAGTTAAAATGAGTTTTCAAATGCTAACTTTAACTCAAAAGCCTTCAAAATAAAGAGTGAAATGCCTCAATTTTGTCCCATTTTGTTCATGCTAAACCAAATGCACTTGTGGTCGGATTGATCCTCTCGTTCTAAATTTGCAAGTTCAAAAATTCTCAGATGTTGGAATTTTGTAGGGCCTTGACTAACCCAGGGAGTGGGTGTGGATTGGCCAACGTTAGGGATGAATTTCAAGACACTTGGGACATATTTATTAATTATTTTGTTTCCAATAATAATTTTTTGCTCAAAAATAGTTTTCTTTTTTATTCTATTCCCTTAACAAGTTTTTGAGCATTTGAAGGCGTTTAACAACTATTCAAAAATTATATTGCTTTGGGATAAATATACATTTCATAGAACCCCCAACTTCTTTCATAACTTAGAATTTCTTATAATTTTTAATAATTTTATTACATCTTTCTCTTTTTCTTTTTTTCTTCTTCTCTTCCTTTAGCCGATTGCTGGCCTTGGTTGTGGCAAGCAACCGGCCAAACAAGGGTCGGCGACCTTGTCTAGCCACCCATGAGATCGGCCTCGAGATGGCCAAGCGGCGCTGACCTTGCCATGGCTAGGCAAGCTCAACATCATAGATCTCGGCAAGGTCCATCGACGAGTGGACTGGTGAGCTTGGCCTCTCCTAATTTGAATGAGGCCAAGCCTCACACAACCATTGCCCATCACCCCAGCTGTCGGCCATTGGCAACGTTGGTGATAGACAAAAGGAAAAAGAATAAGAAAATGAAAAGAGGAAGAGAAAAGAAAAAAAGAAAAGAAAGTGGCCTTATTTCTAGAGTTGTTATTGGGAATAAAGAAATAATTTTTTTTTACTGCTTGAGTTTGTTTTGAATCTATTCCCGAAAACAAAAAAGTTACTGTACGGACTTCTATTCTTTTTTTTTCCTTTTTTTTTTTTGGTTAAACCCACCTTTCGGCTAAAGAATATATCATTGAATTCACCAGCTCCAGCCGCGTGCCGCTTACAGATTCTAGCCCGTCTGGCCGAGCTTGTTCTAGCCCCATATTTTTTATAGTCCAAGTTCGTGGGCTCAGGGCAAATGGCTCCATTAGAAGGGCCCCGACCGGCCCACTAGTTGCGAAACCAAATGAATTCCGTTACATTTTTCATTGTCACGCTCGGTCTTGCCCTGAAAGCGGGCCTCAAAATTTCAAATGGGCCGAGTCTTGGCCCGTCCAGGCTCGGCCCATGATAGGGGTTAATCAGACTCCGGTGCAATAACGGCGGGCTTCAAGAAGCCCAGACTCACTAGATGTTGGACATTTCCGTCATTTCGCGACTGGGGTCGGCTGTCGGCTCGACCTGACCTCAAGCGGCCGGACCACCATGGATGCCCAGGTAAAGCCACCGGAACTCCCCCTTTCGATTCCCGCCTCGCGAACCGTTTTCCCGCGTGATCTGAAAGTGACCGTGTGCTCTTTTGCAGACCGAGAAGGCGTTCTTGAAGCAGCCCAAGGTCTTCCTCTAATGAGTTTTCTGGGAAACTTTCTCTCTCTCTCTTCGCAATCTGATCGAGCCCCTTTGTTGGTTCGTGACTAGGGGGGAAGAAAGATGTAAGCTTTAGTCGAGGGCAAAAGGTGTTTATGGTGATCGGCTGAGATGCTTTCTTGTTGTGGGGAAACGATTTTAGCGGTTTTCTGCAGTTGTTTTTTGGGTAGATGTTGCGTAGAGTCGTTGCTCCGGATCGTTTGAAGTGCGTGGGGAATTGGGCAAATCGTGGATCTGGGGACAGGCGTAGTCGGGCGCTGAACTAAGTTTGAAACTGAATAGAAACTGGCGCTTTGTTTGAATCCATATGAAATGAATGGGAGGGATGGGATTTATTTCTGTTTCTTTTTGGCGAGGTAATGTAATTGTGGTTATTGGACTTTTCAGCTCTAAGAAGTCTGGCAAGGGGAAGAGACCTGGCAAGGGAGGGAACAGGTATCATAAGAGCGTTGGCTTGGGCTTCAAGACCCGAGGGAGGCCGTCGAAGGTACGTCCGTGTCGAGTTCTTTATTGGGTGGAAGTTGAAATTTTGCAATCTGAGGCGATTAAGTACATCTGGAGAGGCGGAGGCTTTGAGTTGCAAATGCTGTCTGTTAGAACAGCCCCTGTTTGTTATGTAGACATGTGATCCAAAGGCCTAGATCAAGGACTTGTATGTAATTATTTACCTGAAATTTTAGACCCGAAATGAGTATGATGTGTGAGGAAGTTAGGCTGCGTTTGGCAATCGGGATAAAATTCGGGATATGATATGATTTATCATATCCTACGTTTGGTATTCACTCAGGACAAAATAAAATTGAATATAAATGAGATATAGACCAATAAAATTATCCCATGGGAATGTGAGATAAAGATTAATAGTATTTTTAATGTCTATAATAGGAAAATTATTTTTCTTGAATAACAAACTTATTAAATTAACAAAATTGAAATTGTATTTCAATATAAATGATATTTGAATTGTAATTTAAGAAATAAAAATAAAAATATATTTTTAATTAATCTTATTTTAATTTATATATTCAACTTTAATTCTATCTTATAAGAAACATTCAATCTATAAATTATATATTTATATTTATAATTTATTTTAGGTATTTTTGTATTTTAGGTATGTTAGTACAATTTACTATTTGACAAAATTTTATTAAATAATAATGAAAGGGGATTAAAGAAATAATAAATAAAAATAAATAATAAATAAAATCATATAAAAAAGAAGAAAAATAAATTAAAAATAAATTAAGGAATAGTGTTACGAGAGATTTTCACCATCTCTATTTACAATGATATGTCGTTACATGATATGATGTAAATATATCTGACTTTAATATTGCGATACACCAAACAATTGATAGGATATAAAAATATTCTAAGATTTCATATCCTATCCTATTCAGTCCTATCTCGATTAGAAATCCGGACGACCAAATGTTTAGTATATGGTCATCCTAATGTGCAACTAAAAATGGAGAGAATTCTAGAAAAGAGAAAAGGCGGTACTTTCTTCAATGGTGCATTAATTGTCTTATTATCAATATAATTTCTCTTTGGGTAAGGTAAAATAATACAAAGAACCACATCAATCAACCCAATTCTTTTGATTTCCAATTTACACTCATCTCAGATATTTTTCCTCATTTATTTTATATATCAATGCCACATTTACTCTTAGTGCATCATGTTGCTCACATTTTAGTTGTCAATAAAAATTAATCTCTATGTTTGCAATTGCAAAAGTAAGACTTGAATTGTCAAGATTTTTTTACGAAAGCAAATGGCCCCTCACTCCAAAATAATTTCATCTGATTGACAATAAAAGGTAAATGGCAAACACTACTTCTAATATCCACATAGTGCATTTATGTTCTTTTTCCTTGTCGAAAATCTCATAGATTAGGCCAATGAATAACTATACTTTACAATTAATAGTTTAGGGAGTCATGACCATTCCAGGAGATAAAAAGTAAATGATATAACAAAATATTAGAACTTGGCCAGATTCATTATGCAAAAATTGTTAATTGATGAATGCAATGGGATGCAAGTACAAGGATGGAGGTCTTAAAACTATCCAACTACTAAATTGGTTTACCCCGACTTTATAGTGAACATAATTAATTATATAAAATATAAACAAAAATCTGTCACGTTGTTACTTTGTTATAGTTCAATAAAGGGGTTTTGGTATATATAACGACATTTATTTTTCACATAACCGAAAGAGAAGAAGGAAGAGAGTGATGTGAGTGATTAAGGACCAAAGATGGAATCGATACCCTACATTTAGCGCACCTAGCAATTGAAATTCTAGAGTGACTTTTGCAACCTGCTTAGATTTTCCTTGTAGGAGTTGGGATTGGGTTGGAACGCCAAGCCGCTTTGGATTCAGTTGTTTGGCCAACGAGAAAATATTAGATTTTCCTTGTGTCTCGTCATTAATGAGACACTCTATTAATTAGCTGCCACGTGTCCTAATTGGCCCATTAATTTAAATTTTTTTCACACCTCCGTTGCTTCTCTCTGCTCCGTTACCCTCTCTCTCTCTCCCTCCCCCTTCCCTTCTTTTTTCGCTCCACGCCATAAATCCAGAAAATTGCTTACACTCCATTAACAAGCTCCACAAACAAAGATGCGCACAACAAGATGACCGAATTTACAAGGAAAATTTACAACTAAAATCCCTTGAGCTTTCACAATTCATTAGGAATCAAAGTCGAAATTAAAGCTTAATTAAATTTCTTTTTCAATTTTCCATTTCTTTTGTAGACAAGTCTCAAGGTTATTGAATGAAACGGAAGGTGACCTTACTTCAAGTTGCATAAACCTTCGTAAACTCACACCCGACCTCGAAAAACACACACTTGCACCTCGTAAAAACCCTAAGCCCAGGTCTTCCTCTCTATCACTGTCATTCCGGAGAAGAAGAAGAGTGAGAATGCGATTGCTAGGTTCAACGACCTTGATCAAAACGCACGTCGGCAGCTCCCTGCTCTGCGAGCTCGACACCGACCCCCACCATTTGGTCTCCAGGAGCTTCAGTTGGAAGCTCTACGGTGGCGACCTTGACCAAAGCTGTCCAACTTTAACGCCATGAGTGAGAGAAGAGAGAGAGTAAGTAACAGAGGAAAGGGGTTAGAGGTGAGAAAAAAAATCAAATCAATGGACCTCATCTGGACACATGGCATCCAATTAATAGATTATCTCATTAATGACATGGAAAGACGATAACATCTAATATAGAGAATGGATAGATCATTTATGATGGGTGAATCCATTGAGAACTAATGCAAGATGAAATCAAAATTGATCGAGTAAATCAAGACACCAAATTTTGAAATTTCAAAATATCAAAAATTGCTTGAAGACAGAGATAGTGCTTGGCCCTTTAATTGTCCACTAACGGGAACAGCTATATCTGGGTCTGGCCGGCATTGCGCTTGTCAGCAACGCAATAATTCATCAATCTTAAGGATAATTAGGAGGAGGACATCCATTTGGGATTTGGTGAAAGTACTAGTTTGAGTCGACAAAGGGATAAGCTGTTTTTTAATTTAAATCCAGCTTCTGGACAGATATACTCTTGTCCTCCTACTAGGAATCGGTCTAGACAGATTTGTCGCAATGTGCTGTAGAGAATATTCATCCACGTTTGCGGGCCGTCATGGATAGAACACATGTTAGTGACACTGCAGCACAACTTCGGAAGCATTCACGTGGACGCTTGTGATTGCGGTCGCCAACCGGGCAGACCAGCTCGAGACATGCATTGCCTCCACCGGACATTGAAATCATTGGAGCATTATGGGCATGTCGATGCCCGCTCTCAAGATGATTGTCTATGAATGCATAACTGAGAAGAAGAATCCATGGAATCAATTGTCGGGGAAATATGAGGAACGATTGGGAAGAATAATGAATTCAGACTTTGAGGTATGATATCATCTTCTTTAAAGAATTATTTACCCCCCACAACGTTACTAACGATTGTTGACAAATTTTCTCCAGAATATAATAAAGTCTCGAATGAGAATACTACGTAAGTATCTCTCAAGGGAAAAAAATTGCGAAAGATGGTCGTATCTTTAAATAAAACTAGTAGAGAAAGATTATAATTGAGCAAACACATTCAATAAATTATAGAAAAAAAGAAGAAGAAGTTATATTTGTATAGACACAACCTTTCAAAATTTAAGAAATTATATCCGAACAAACATGAATTTTAAGATAAATGTTGAAAGATATAATAAAATTCAGAATTAAATAAATAAAAAAATAACCATAACTCTTTCGTTAATAGTTGCACTATTTCAATAGGACTTTGTCATTAATTTTTTTTTTTTTTGTAAAAATAAATCCGAATTTTAATAAATAGAAAGAATAATTATTGATTAATGTCAAATCTCGTCTACATATACACTCAAATCTTTTCAATATAGTACAAAACACCTCTTAGTTTGTTTTACAAACAAACTACCAATATTAATGCCTTATCCCATGAGCTCAAGCACTCGTTTAAGTTCTCTTGAGAATGATGTAGGTGGGCAATTTTGGCTACTACTGTGCACTGGAGTGATGTAACTTTTGGCGAGAGATGGAGTGTTTTCCGACAAATGATCCACTCGATTTAGTACCGTAATTTTGAGATCTGCATAGCATACAAGAGGAATGCGAGATGCGTGCTAGATTGTGCATTCAGACCAGAAATCTTACAATTTCCCACATTTTAGCTACAGGCAATAAAAGGTACAGTCACAAGGTCCAGAAGAACTGATCATCGGATATTTCACAAGGACACAACACCAAACTGTCGGAACTCGAAACTCCAAGTTGCATTCCGAGCCATTCTGATCGGAATCATCAGTCCACACACCCTGCAGTTTCACTGAGAATGTTTGTGCTCATCAAATTCCTTCGTATAGACATACCCGTGGTGCTCCCGTCAATACACAGAAGGGACAACATGAGAGAGAGCATCACCGAAGTGGAGACGATCACTAAACCAACATACACCCATTTGCTGTATTGCTGCAAACCGGGACAATACTTCTCATGTATTTCTCCGAATGTTTGGCGGACGAATGTGCAGTCTTGTCGGTCGATTAGGTAAGGAGTGTCGTTGTACAGCCCGTAGCTCACATTCACTGCAGCTGACATCTGATCATAGAATGATGGTGTCAACCGTCCTGTCGTCATGCAGATTCCTTTCGCTGAAACCTGACAGACAAAGCCCCTCCAGACCTGCATAAATATGTTTACAACAATTACATTCCCCACATAAACGAATGCAATTTATCTTTGGATTCCCAAAGCCTATCTCAGTATTCCTCCAATGGAAGCACTGATATTCTTTCTTCAATGCTCAGGTTTAATGGATATGCATATTGGGCAGAGAGAGAATACCTCTGTTGCATTGTTGAGGTCTACTTCACCAGATGAGCAAGCTCGATCCGTCAGATCGGAGTGAAAAGGATTACAGAGGATTGGCACTGGAGGACCAGATTGATTGAGGTACATTGTCGGGAAGTTGGGAGAGAAATTGAGGTTGGAAACGTTGGTGATGACCTGGTTGACCACCTCAACGAGCTGATAAGTCACTTCCTTGCTTAGTTGTTTTGTTGCTTGGACAGTCACGTCATCCATGACGGGAAGTATTTCATCTAAAGCAGTGTGTGCTGAAGGGTATTGAACCCATTCACCCATCGCTACACAAGTGTCTCCAGCCACACTAACATAGCAAGAACTTAAGTTAGGTCTTCTTATACAACATCTGCATCCGCTGGTGTTGTCGACGACAGAGGAAAAAAAAGGGAGACAATAACCAAATGGAGGCTATATACATAGAACAAGAAACAGAGGAGTTCACTCTCTGAGAATAAGATAGGTCAATACAAAAAAAGGGTAGTGTCGCGATATTTTTCATCTTATGGATGAGTGCCTATAGTTACTTCCGGTACCCAATGCACGATATGATAATGCAAATCATTTCAGAGAACTCAATCAGAAAGGATTTGAATTTCGATACACAGATGAAAACTTACTTATGGAGGACCAGAAATGTGCCGGATAAGATAAAACTGCCAGAAACAAGTAGCCATCCAACTATCACTAGGCTGCATAATTTTCAAAGAACGGTTAATTGTCGATTGGAACTAATTGTCCATAAGCTTGCAATCCAAATGCCCCAAGAAAACCACAAGAGAAAAGGCTTATTTGATCCCCATGTGGAAGCAACTTCTACAAGTCACTCTTCACTTACATGTACACAAGAAATGGCATCCGAATGACCGATAGCACTGCATCATGAAATCAAAACACAGAACAAGACTCGGATAAGATGGAATCAAATAAGGCAGTAGTTTTAACCCAAAAAGGCATCTTGATCGTGGAGAAGGCCTTACAGAATCCGATCAGCATCAAGGAAAGCATGACTGCAGCTGTTGAGATAAGTGCCAGTCTCCTACAATAAATTGAGTTAGTCTTTCAAGCCTAGTACTTAAGAGAGTAACATGTTGAAAGCACCAGGATATACAAAAGAGAGCCAGGTAATCCCTCGTACACTGAATCCAGGAGATGCCGCATATCCTCGGAATTCTCAACAGTTTGGCCAGCAAGGGCATTAGTTGATGAGTCGTTTTTTGCTTCAATCTGGTCAATATCATTCTGAACACTAGGAGGCAAGAAAACTTTATCGACTCCAACCTGCTTGGCTTGGGCAATATTATCTGACACGTCTTTCAGTTTCTCTACAGTGAGATCAGCCTGATTCACAACATACTCCAATGCCCTGCTCGTGGTTTTGTGGAATCTCCCTGACCAGCATAGAGAACAATGCATCCAATGCTGTTGCAGAATGTAAAGTCAGTCTTCTTGACTTGATTTGTCTACTCTGCGAGAGGGAGAGGAAGAGAGAGAGAGAGAGAGAGAGAGAGAGATGTACATTGAAGCAATGCCAAAAATGACAAGCAAAATAAGAGAGAATTGATAAGCAGCAGCACTCTTTTGTTTATCAGGCTGCCTTCTACTGCAAGAACAACAAACCATGACCAACAACCAAACACCGAAGCAGAGGAACCACATCGCCGCAATGACAAGCACTGGAGCTGCAGTAAAAACCACAGACTGCACTCAGACAAAATTAGAGGGAAGACATCGTTAGCCGTCCAATCCAGTTTCAAGAGAACTTAACATATATAAATGAATGCAAATGATACTGCATGATAACAGGATATGTGTCGCGATCGATGGGTCAACGAGCACAATCTCAGAAATCCTTTTACTCTGAATATGCAAACTAAAGTAAGATCTCCCAGACAAAAATGCTTCGACCCCATCATATCAAACTTCTACCACTATGATAGCTTCCCCAAATAGGTTCATTGGATAAGCAGCACCGCAGCATCCTCCACGCATCTGCTATATCGTTCATAAGCCATGAACAGAATACACTAAAAAGTCATACTATTGGACAGTGGTTGGCACGCACTGCACAGGTTTCACCAAAACTAAGGAGCTTTTGATGGGTCTTCTTTCAAGTCAGCTGACGGTTAATTTTTTTTTGCCTAGTCTTCTCACTGGCCCAAGTGTGAATTTGCTTCAGCATTGCCATAACAAGAAAAGCAAAGACATGCACAATCTAGGCAAAAATACTACTCACGGCCCAGTAATGATGGTCTTTCAGGTTCCACCCCCCTGTGTATCTTTTGAACCCATCGAGAGGGTCTTTCCGGTAAGTCCTCTGTGCAGCCAAAGCAGACATCGTGTTCGAGTGATCAGTACTCGGTCCTATAACGTACTCCCGCGCGGTCGGCCCCATTAACTTGGCTTTGCTTTCCCTGTCCCAACCTGCCAAAAGCAAGAGAAAGTTCAACACTTTCACACCAGCAGCGACTAGTTCCTAGAACAGGATCAAGATGTGGGCCAGAAAGATCGAAACTTTACGAGCCATTTGCGAAAAGAAGACGTTTTAGACTTGAGGAACACAAACATCTCGAGCCGGGTTTAACCAAAAAGTAAGCTTTGAAGCTTCCTTGAGATTTTCTTTTGCTTTTGCTGCAAACAAACGTAAATGCAATGACGACAGACCCAGAAGAGACAGAGAGTACTACCTGAAGGTGAAGGTGCTTCAAAGGGTCGAAAGAGAGAATCTCCATGCGAGGAAGAGGCGAAAGCTGGGGAAGAAAGGAGGAACAGAGCGGGAGCAAGAAAGAGCTGCAGAGTCATGGCGAGAGACAAGCAGACAAGGCAAGGGGGGAAAGTTCAACAGTTGCAGAGCAAAAGGTTAGAAGCTGCTGAGCTGAGTGCGGTCATCAGTCTCCGTGGGAACCTTCCAAATTCGGGTTTCGTGTACAAAACGTTTGTTCCGGTTTCCGACAATGCCCTTGGAAATACCTCAAACCTTTTTCCCACTTTCTGTTTTTGGGATTCAGCCGTTTTTTTGTTTTTTGTTTTTTGGTCGGTGGATTCAGCCGTTGAAAACATGATTTTTATTAATCAGAATCATTAAAAATTTGCCTATGTAGATGTTAAAAAACAAGAAAAAATTAATGAAATTTTGGTAAAAAGAAAATATATTACATATCATGTCACAAGAAAAAATTATTTAGAGTAAATCCGTTATAATGATATATTATAAGGCTATTCGCCGCCCTCCCTTTTTTTTTTTATGGCAAAGAATTAACATTCAAGTGCTGTTAATTTTCACGAGAAAAAAAAAATTCTTTTTTTTTTGGGGGCGGGGGCACGATGGGGGAATCCAAAAGCACGGAGGCAGAGAGAGGCATCCTACTCGGGAAGGACAAAAGAATGTGTCTACTTTTCAGTGGCAGTTTTCTGTTTTCTCGAAAACTCGACTTTTTTGACAACAAAGCTGCTGTTCCTTTTGACTTTTCGAACCCCACAGCTAGAGGGCCCCTTGATCTCCGGCTCTCATCCCATGACTGGCTGCTGCCAACTACTCTAATCCCCCTTCACTGACTCCGAGGACAGGTCGTTTCGGCGCTGATGATGCCGACGATGATCGGAACCCCTCACGTCGATGTTTGAACGGGGAATGCTATATCCCATGAACATGAAGACTTCCCCAAGTGTGAAAAACACGGCCGCCTAGAAATGCAAGGAATCGATAGTCCTAGGATATTAGCTCCAAGAAAACATTGGCGGGGGCTTTGCACTGCGTTTGGGAGAGTTTCGAGGAAAAGATTTTTCTATAAAAAAATTTTTATTCAAGGAGTATTTGTTCAAACCAGATACCGTTTGGGTACGAGGCATTTGGTAATTCTCTTGCAAAGTAGCTTTGAAGGGGAATAGAAGAAGAAAACAGGGGAGGGAATGCCTATTCGTGAAGGCAGAACTGATGGAAGCAAAGCAAATCGATCGATGACTTACTTCGAATCATTGAAAAAGTCGGCCGAGATGATGCTGGAGTCATGCAACCCTGGGTGGCCCAAGCAAAGTAATGCCGAGGACCTCACAAACTAGACCCATACGAACTTGGGCCTCCGCAAGCCATACCAATTATTTTTATCGGCCCTCGGCTGCCCTCAGCAACCATCGACAAGCCTCGTGCAATCCTCGGTAGAGCATCGAATCAGCAATTCAAATTTGGATGCGGAACATCGGTTTCAAAGAGGGGGATGAACATACAATGTGAGGGCGAAGCTGTAATATGAAAACACTAATGAGGGTAAATTTGAAAGAAAGAAAGTCATCCAAGCAGCGTTTCAAAAACGCCGAATGCCAACACTGGATGGAGCCTACATTGATTTGAAATGAGTTCTCAAATGCTAACTCTGACTCGAAAGCCTTCAAATATAAAGAGCGAAACACTTCTATTTTGTCCCATTTTGTTAATGCTAAACTAAATGCACTCCCAGTGGATTTGGTCCTCTCGTTCTAAATTTGCAAGTTCGCAAATTCTCGAATGTTGGAATTTTTCACGGCCTTGACTAACCCACGAAGCGAGTGCGGGTTGGCCAATGTTAGGGATGAATTTCAAGACACTTGGGATATATTTAGTAATCATTCCGTTTCAAATAACAATTTTTGCTTAGAAATTGTCTTTTCTGATTCCGTTTCCTCAACAAATTTTTGAGCATTTGAAGACGTTTGATAACTATTCAAAATTTATATTCCTGAGATAAAAATACATTTGATACAACCCTCAAATTCTTTCGTAACTTATAATTTTGTATGATTTTTAAATAATTTTATTACATTTTTCTCTTTTTTCTTTTTTACTTCTTCTTCTTCTTCTTCTTCCTTTAGTCGATCGCTAGCCCTAGCCATGGTCAATGATTGGCCAAACAAGGGTTGGCCCGACCTCGCCTAGCAACCGGTGAGGTGAACCTCGAGATGGCCAAGCAACACTAACCTCGCCATGGCTGGGCAAGCCCGGCGTCGTAGATCTCGACAAGGTCCATTAACAAGTGGACGGATGAGCTTGGCCTCGCCTAATCTGAATGAGGCCAAGCCTCATACAACCACCGCCCATCACCCCAGCTGTTAGCCATCGGCAACGTTGGTGACCGATGAAAGGAAAAAAGAAGAAGAAAAGGAAAAGAAAAAGAAAAGAGAAAAAAAATGAAAGTGGCTGAAAGTCTTTTCTAAAATTTTAACTTAATGTACAAAATCGTTCCTAAAATTTTAATTTATTTAATGCGATTCCTCAAATTTTTAAACTATTATCCTTCCACTAATTTAATTTTAGAAACAACATATAATTAGGATTAAATCAAATATATACTAAAAATTTATGAGCTACATTAAACAAGCATTGTACGTTATGTTAAAGTTCAAAAATCATATCGAATAAATTAAAATTTTTAAAAAATTGTACTTCAAATCAATTTCAAAGGATTATTTATATTATTTTCACTTTCTTTTATCTGCCTTCTCCATCAACTCTCCCTTGATTTTCTTTTCTTTTTTCCCTCTTTTTCGTCCTTTAATTGATCGCAATTTGATTATGTCGGGCCACGATGTCTTAGGTGGTAGAATATCTCGATAATTATCGTTTTCCCTTATTTCCATGGGGAAAGAACTCGAGCCAAAAAAAGGGGGAAAGAAAATCGATAATTTAGTCGGAACGAACTGGAGTGATTGGTTTCTGGAATGGGCTGGCATCTTCAGCTTTCCCTACACCACATTTTTTCTGGCCACCGTTGCCTTCAATCATTGAATTGAGGAAACCCCGCTTCTTTATATTCTCTTTTGCTAATAATTACATATTTATTATGTACACGCATCTTTCTATATGGCATGTCGGGGCCACCAGGAATTAATTAAAAAAAAAAGAAAAAACCCCACAAGAAAAGTCAAAAATAAAAAATAAAGATGATTTAAGTAGAAAATTAGCTGTAAGTGGGGGACAATGGTATGCGAGGTGAAGGGGGAAGGGGGGTGGGGATGGGATGAAATCATTAGGGTTAATTGAGCCTTTTTATTTAACAGCTCGGATCGAGGAGGTTGGAATTGACCGCCCAACTACATGGGTTCGACGTGTCCTGCGGATCGATTTGCTTTGGATGCAACATGATATGTAATTGATTTGGACCGCTTCTTTTCCCGTCCTTTCCAATGTGCCAAATGAGTCATCTGCGATCGGCAAGTCAAAAGTCAATGCCATGCGAGGGATTTTTTAAGGATTTAGAGTCTACTTGCTCTTCAAGACCAGGTCATTTGACTAAAAGTTCGATACGAGTCTAGTTAATACATGCCATGTCCAAATTCGACTCGATTATATCATAAAGAAAAGATAAAAAGAAACTCAATTAGCCTCGCGTATCGAGTTTAGCCTTGCAAGCTCACATGATAGACTCTAGTTGCTCCACTCAAAATTAAAAGAGTCAATCTCAAGGGTCATTGAATCAAGCCCGAACTACTCACAACTGAACTCGGTCACACTCCCAGTATTGACTCCTAGATTCTCCAACAGTTAGAGCTCACATGCCTTATGCCTTCATAAAGAAGTTATCAAAAGTAGTGAAATATCACCAGGGCAAAAACGAGAGATCAAATGTGGACAACAAACCATTCCGTAGCATGTCTAATTTTAAAGAGTGCCCCTTAAACGTTTGTTAAACCTTATTAAACATTATTTGGGGATTTAAAATTTAATGGTATGAAATAAATGATATTACTAAAATGTGTTTAACTCTTCTATTTTCAATGTCTTAGAAAGTGTTAGTTCCTTTTTTATTTAACCTAACAAGTACCTCAAAACACTTGCCAACAAAATCCCTCTACTAAAGCAAAAATCTTAGCACAAGTTCACCAATGCTTGCATCACCAGAAAGGAAGAAGAATTCTCGATCAGGCCAAGAGAAAGAGGTGTATATATAACACGACAGTTCACAGGACCTTATCTATTTCAATAATCCATGTAATGTCTAAAGCTATACTCCATTATTTTTTTGTACATTCACAGTAAACCGTACCGGTTCGCTGTTATAAGTCAGGGAAAACGCACCGGCTGTCATCAACCTGACATTGACTAGTGCCTGTGAGAACTCAATTCTCCTATTTTCAACATGCCAAATGGATCCAGAATGTGAAGCTATTGCTTGCCTTCATGAGTACCTGGCTGCTATGCGACAGTCTTCAGCATCAGATCACTGGAGTCGCTTAGCAAGATTCATCTCTACTTTGAAAAGAGTCATGGGGTCACTGAATATCACCAACGCTTCCAGCAACCAACCATATAGAGAAGTCGTCGCAGAAGATTACACATGGGACCATGCACCTAAGATAAGACTCAAGAAAGCAAGCAATTGATAGTGTACTTGTTTCCACAATTGTGATAACAAGAAATTTGTTGGGAAGCTCATATATTTAACTATGACCAAGCTAGACATAAGTTATGCAGTGTAGACACTTAGTCAGTTTATGCCCAAACCTAAGCAATCTCATATGAATGTTGCACTATAAGTGGTGAAGTACTTGAAGAAATGTCCTGGACTTGGGATTCTTCTTTCCAGGAAATGCGATATGAGGATGACTACGTATTGTGATGCGGATTATGCAACCTGTCCGATGAGGAGAAGGTCCATAATCGATTTCTATATTAAACTTTGGGGATTCCTTACTTTCATGGAAGACAAAGAAGCAACCAATTGTTTCATTATCTTCAGTAGAGGCAAAATATCGTGTCATGGCTAAAACCACATGTGAAATAATGTGGTTACCGGGATTACTTTGGGATCTTGGGGTACAAGTTAGAAGACTGACTAGATTATCGCTAGCCCTAGCCATGGTCAATGATTAGCCAAACAAGGGTTGGCCTGACCTCACCTAGCAACTGATGAGGTCAACCTCGAGATGGCCAAGCAACATTAACCTTGCCATGGTTGGGCAAGCTCGGCGTCATAGATCTCGACAAGGTCCATTAACAAGTGGACGAGTGAGCTTGGCCTTGCCTAATTTGAATGAGGCCAAGCCTCACAACCACCGCCCATCACCCCAGCCATCAACCATCGCAACATTGGTTACTGACAAAAGGAAAAAGAAGAAGAAAAGGAAAAAAGGATAAGAAAAGAAAAAAAAAAAAAAAGTGGCCTTGCTTCTAGAGTTGTTATTGGGAACAAAAAAATAACCTTTTTTTTTCTATTTGATTTTGTTTTAAATCTATTTTCGAAAACAAAAAAGTTACCGAAACGATTTTCTTTTTATTTTTAAAAAGTAACTAACACTGTTTGGTTAGTTACCAAAAAAATCTCCTACTAGCCCGTCTGGCCGAGCTTGTTCTAGCCCCAATTTTTTTATAGTCCGGGTTCGTGGGCTCGGGGCAAATGGCTCCCTTAGAAGGGCCCCGACCCGGCCCGCTAGTTGCGAAACCAAATGATTCCGTTGCATCATTTCCTTCCATTGTCACGAGCGTGTGCCCTGAAATCGGGCCTCAAAATTTCAAATGGGCCGAGTCTTAGCCCGTCCAGGTTAGGCCCATGACAGGGCCCAATCAGACTCCGATGCAATAACGGGCGGGCTTCAAGAAGCCCGGACTCACTTAGATGTTGGGCATTTCCGTCATTTCGCGACTAGGGAAACCCTACTCATAAGCCCTGCATCATCATCCCCTTCCCAGTCTCTCTTCCCGTGCCTCCAGAAACTAGGGTTTCCTCCCCCTTCCTTCCGCCTCCTGCTGTCGGCTCGACCTGACCTCAAGCGGCCGGACCACCATGGATGCCCAGGTAAACCCGCCGGAACTCCCCCTTCCGATTCTCGCCTCGCGAACCGTTTTACCGCGTGATCTGAAAGTGACCGTGTGCTCTTTTGCAGACCGAGAAGGCGTTCTTGAAGCAGCCCAAGGTCTTCCTCTGGTGAGTTTTCTGGGGAACTTTCTGTTCTCTCTCTTTCGTGATCTGATCGAGACCCTTTGTTGGTTCGTGGTTTGAAGGAAGAAAGATGTAAGCTTTAGTCGAGGGCAAAAGGGGTTTGTGGTGATCGGCTGAGGTGCTTTCTTGTGGTGGGGAAACGATTTTAGCTGTTTTCTACAGTCGGTTTTGGGTAGATTTTGCGTAGAGTCGTTGCTCCGGATCGTTTGAAGTGCGTGGGGAATTGGGCAAATCGTGGATCTGGGGATAGCCGTAGACGGGTGCTGAACTGCGTTTGGAACTGAATAGAAACCGGCACTTTGTTTAAAATCCGTGTGAAACGAATGGGAAGGATGGGATTTATTTATGTTTCTTTCTTCGCGAGGTGATGTAATTGTGGTTATTGGACTTTTCAGCTCGAAGAAGTCTGGCAAGGGGAAGAGACCTGGCAAGGGAGGGAACAGGTATCATAAGAGCGTTGGCTTGGGCTTCAAGACCCCGAGGGAGGCAATCGAAGGTACGTCTGTGTCGAGTTCTTTATTGGGTGGAAGTTGAAATTTTGCAATCTGAGGTGATTAAGTGCATCTGGAGAGGCGGAGGCTTTGAGTTGCAAATGCTGTCTGTTAGAACAGCCCCTCTTTGTTATGTAGACATGTGAACCAAAGCCCTAGATCAAGGACTTATTTAAAGTGATATAGCATGTAATTATTTACCCAAAATCTGAGACCTGAAATGAGTATGATGTGTGAGGAAGTTAGTGTATGGTGTGGCTGAAGAATCACGGCTATGGCTACTTAATAATTCACTTAGCCAAATGCACAGTTGCTTCTTGCAAATGATTCTCTTTCTGATAGCAGTAAAGTTAAATGACAATATGATCATTGACTAATATGATCATTGACTGGTTTATGTTTGACTTGTTTGCAGGCACCTACATTGACAAGAAGTGCCCATTTACTGGCAATGTATCCATCAGGGGTCGTATTCTTGCTGGCACTTGCCACAGTGCCAAGATGATGAGGACCATCATTGTCCGCCGGAACTACCTGCACTTTGTCAAGAAGTACCAAAGGTTGGAGAATACTCATAGTGATTATATCTTTTTTTCATCTAACCACTTGTGATAATACTGATCAGTGAACTGATTCCAGATACGAGAAGAGGCATTCCAACATTCCAGCGCACATCTCTCCATGCTTCCGTGTAAAGGAGGGTGACCATGTTACTATCGGCCAGTGCAGGTTAAATTCAAGACTTTTTGCTTGTTTAACTTCCTCGGGCTTTCTATACCATGTGCAGTTCCTTCCTCTGACTACTGAAACAAACGTTGTTACAGGCCACTGTCAAAGACGGTGAGGTTCAACGTCTTGAAAGTGATCCCAGCTGGGTCATCAGGTGGAGGTGGGAAGAAGGCATTCACCGGGATGTAAGGGTAGCAGCGCAGTTCTTCCATCAAAGCTTATTCGTGGGAGTATTGTTAGGTTCAATTTTGTGGGGGTCTAGATGAGGACTTGTTTTGAATTTTCATGAATGGATTGTGTTACAGTTTCAGTTCTGCTATTGACCGGAAGGCGCTTTTTATTTTACTATGGACTCCACTGTGGTGATATATGCATGAGGTATTTGCTTAGAAAGAAATTAAAGCATAATTTATGCTCAAGATGCTGCCTAAGAGAGCCAGTTGTCTATTCTTTTAGAAGAATTTCAAAGTCGATGAGATTGACATGCTTAACTGTCAAATCTTTTGTATTCATCCCGGTATTTTTAGTTTACTTCTTTTCCAAGATATTAAGCAACTATGTACGAAGAAAAACTAATTAATTAAGGAATTATTTAGATGGTCCTTTACGAATTTCATTGTCTTTTTGTGATAAATTGAGGTGGAATGTACGCACACTCAAAGAATTTGAAGGCAAAAGAAGAAGAAAAGAAGAAGTTGATTAAGTAGAATAATAACAATCAATCTCGACAAAAGAAAAACCATAATCCCAAATGATAGAAATTCGACTTCTGCAATTAGGCATGGAAAAGGGTTCATACACCTAACAAAATTTTATGTTGATACTAATTTAATTGTTTTTTTCCATGGTACTCGTACATTTCACCTCAATTTATCACAACATGAACTGTTTCGGACACCGCATAAAAACCTTGATTCATCACATTTGCATGTTGGTTGGATCAATTTCCACCGATAGCATTATTAGAGTGAACTTCACACGACCCCAATTAGGACACTTGTGAAGCATCATTGTAAGGAATTTGGATTCTAATATCAAATTACCATACGTGCTTGATTTGAGTTCACTAAGAATAGAGATGATTGAAAGTGAATTGAGAAGATCAGACTCTTGTATAAAAACTAAAGAAAGCCAAAAGACATAAGGATGTTCGAATTGCCATAAAAGATTTAGAATCATCGAAAAGCAACATGAAATTTCTATATGATCTAATAAATGAAGATTGATACCCCGTGGATTGAGTCTTTTGTTTATGAATTTGGGTATGATGGACTAACTGATCTAATAAATGAAGACTGATACCCTGTGGATTGGGTCTCTCTGTTTATGGATTTAGGTATGACGGACTTGCTAGAGAGTAATTTCAGACCTTGGGAAGCCAATTGTATCTGAAGTTAGCATCTATAGAGAAATAACTAACATGTGGAGCGGCTCTAGGGATGCCATACTTTCTAGTTGAGCCGAGCAAAATGGGGTTCTCTTGCTCAGCCATCTGCACTAGATAATGAGACGCGAGTTGGTGCGAGATTTAGCAAAAGTGTTGGTGGCTTTTGATATTCATACTGAGAGTTTGGCGAAGGTGGACCTACCAAATGTTATAGACAATAGGGTTCACATCGATTTGGCCATCCTGCAAGAGCATCCTTGGCTTTCCATTTATGTTGAGCCGGGGCTATCGATGTGTGGATTATGAGATGATATGGATCCAACCGACTATGGGATTTCTTGTTCTCACTACGTGACCATTGGTGGAGTTTCCGACTTGTCCAGCCATTGGCTTACTTCCAATATGACCATCGAGTTTTGGTGGGAGTGGCTAGTGAGACTAAGACTCTTGATTGGTACAATTTAGATACCGATCATGTTGAGCAATTCCATATGAACAGCATCCCAAGCTTCTTTGTAACAGCAACTTGTTTGTGGTATTAATGAACAGCCAAGATATATGGTAGGTACTTTGTGAAAAGTAGCTAGTTCTTTGGCATTGGATTGTCTTAGATTCTTTGTAAACCTTTAAAAACCTGGTTAGCGTAGTGGACTCTTTGTAGATCTTTTATAAGCTTATATCCAACATAAACAGAACTTGATCAGTGTCTTCTAATTTGAGGACACAACTAATCAAGGCATATTTAAGTAATCCTTCATCTATGCACATATGCACATGTGGAGCACCTCAACTTTATGCAGCTATAATACAAGTATTGGCATGAGATTTATTAGAGAGTTTTGCAGGAGAGTGAAAAACCAAAACTCTCTGATAACATCCACCAAGTTCACAAAATGCATCTCTCCTCATGATGGGAAATCCCAAGTATGGAGCCTAGGATTGTTCCTAGATAAGTCGACAAGTCTCTTAGTTGGAGAAAACTTAGATGTGCTGAAGAATATCACACAGCAATCTGGAGTTGTGAATTTCTTTCCCCTTCATTACCCTGCGAATTTCCTTCCCCTTCATCACCCTTCATTTAAACTCAAGCTTTTTGAACCAGAGACCTCACATTCATTAGTTCTATGATGTGGAGAATATCATTAGTTAGTTCCACTTCTCAAATTGAAATGGATATTGAGCATGTAGAGTTTCAAAAATGTAACTATAATAAACTTTAACAAAACACTAACACACACCCACAATGGAGTCCTTTCTACTCCACACCCCAAACATGAAGCCCTTCTTTTTATAGGCGGCCAAAGTTGGTGCTTCAACAAAATTTCTAACCTTCCACACTCTTCCAATCCAAATATTTATTATAATTTTTTTACATCTAGATGGAGCCATTCTAGAGAAGGCTAGAGGTGACCACATTGATTTTCCTTTTATTTTTTTCATATGATGTGCAACCGAGAAATATGGAGAGAATTCTAGAAAAGAGAAAATGCGGTACTTTCTTCAATGGTGCATTAATTGTCTTATTATCGGTATAATTTCTCTTTGGGTAAGGTAAAATAATACAAAGAACCACATCAATCTGCCCAATTTTTTTGATTTCCAATTTACACTTATCTCATATATTTTTTACTTGTTCATTTTATATATTAGTGCCGCTCTTATTCTTAGTGCATTATGTTTCTCACGTTTTAGTTGTCAATAAAAATTAATCTCTTTGTTTGCAATTGCAAAAGTAAGAGTTGAAGTGTCAAGATTTTATTATGAAAGCAAATGGCCCCTCACTCCAAAATAATTTCATCTGATTGAAAATAAAAGGTAAATGGCAAACTCTACTTATAGCATCCACATATCATTGATTTGATGCATTTATGTTCTTTTTCCATGTCGAAATCTCATAGATTAGGCCAATGAATAACGATACTTCACAACATTTTAGGGAGTCATGACCATTCCAAGAGACAAAATAGTAAGTGATATAACAAAATATCAGAACTTGGCCAGATTCATTATGCGAAAATTGTTAATTGATGAATGCATTGGGATGTCAAATAAGATTGCAAGTACAAAGGATGGAGGTATTAAAACTACCCAACTACCAAATTGGTTTACCCCGACTTTATATTGAACATAATTAATTATATAAAAGATAAAAAAAATCTGTCATGTTGTTACTTTGTTATGGTTCAATAAAGGGGTTTTAATATATTTAACGACATTTATTTTTCATATAAGCCAAAGAGAAGAAGGAAGAGAGTGATGTGAGTGATTAAGGATCAAAGGGGAATCTAGTTTAGCAATTGAAAAATATTCTAAATTTGATAATTATAGAGTAACTTTTGCAACCTGCTTAGATCTTTCTTGTGGGAGTTGGAGTTGGAATTGGGCTGGAACCCCAAGCGGCTTTGAATTCAGTTGTTTGGCCGAACACGACGAGAAAATATTAGGTAAGATTATCTTTACTCGTCATTAATGAGACATTTCATTAATTAGCTGCCATGTGTCCTAATTGGCCTATTAATTTCAATTTATTTCTCACCTCCGTTGCTTCTCCCCGCTCCGTTACCCCCCCCCTCTCCCTTCCCCTTCCCTTCTTTTTCGCTCCACGCCATAAATCCAGAAATTGCTTATACTCCATTAACAAGCTCCCCAAACAAAGATGTGCACAACAAGATGACTGAATTTACAGGGAAAATTCACAAGCAAAATCCCTTGAGCTTTTACAATTCATTAGGAATCAAAGTAGAAATTAAAGCACCCATCCATGGGTAGCTGCATTAGTTGAGAGTCCCTTCTTCATCACAGAAGTTGAGAGTTTGAAATCCGTAATTACTAGCGATTTAAGTGAGGGGCCCTAGCGATGAGTTGCTGGGAAATTAAAGCTTAATTGAATTTCTTTTTCAATTTTCCATTTCTTTTGCAGACAAGTCTCAAGGTTATTGAATGAAACAGAAGGTGACCTTACTTCAAGTTGCATAATCTTTCAGAAACTCACACCTCGTAAAAACCCTTAGCCCGAGCCTTCCTCTCTGTCACTATCATTCCGAAGAACATGAAGCGTGAGAATGCGATTGCCAAGTTCAACAACCTTGATCAAAGCGCATGTTGGCAGCTCCCCTCTCTGCGAGCTCGATGGACCCTCACCATTTGGTGTTGGAATTTTGTTTGTTAAAACAAAATGAGTGCTTTTTACTTTGCCCCACATAGACAAGGTGGGAGCAAGTGGGTCAATTTAAAAAATATGGGTTTTCCTTTTTGTAGTTAAAGGAATGATTGGGTGGGGCTAGACCCCACCATACCTGCGTGCGAGAGCGCGAATAATTGCACGATTTTGGCGCAGCCCCACCCAATCATTCCTTTCACTACAAAAAGGAAAACCTGCATTTTTTAAACTGACCAATTTGCTCCCGCCTTTTCTATGTGAGACAAAATAAAAAGTACTCATTTTGTTTTAACAAACAAAATTCCAACATTTGGTCTCCAGGAACTTCAGTTGGAAGCTCTATGGTGGCAACCTTGACCAAAGCTGTCCAACTTTGACGCCATGAGTGAGAGAAGAGAGAGTAAGTAACAGAGGAGAGGGGTTAGAGGAAAGAAAAGAATCAAATCAATGGACTCATTTGGACACATGAAATCCAATTAAGAAATTGTCTCATTAATGACGTGGAAAGACGATCTCATCTAATGCATCTAAGGGATAGATCATTTATGATGGGTGAATCCATCGAGAACTAATGCAAGATAAAATAAAAATTGATCGAGTGAATCAAGATGAGCATGGATTGCTTGCACACCAAATTTTGAAATTTCAAAATATAAAAAATTGCTTGAAGACAGAGATAGTGCTTGGCCCTTTAACTGTCAACGAACGGGAACAGCTATACCTGGGTCTGGCCGGCATTGCGCTTGTCAGCAATACTAATTCATCAATCTTTAAGGATAATTAGGAGGACAGTCCATTTGGGATTTGGTGAAAGTACTAGTTTGAGTCGACAAAAGGATAAGCTGTTTGTTTTATTTAAATCCAGCTTCTGGACAGATATACTCTTCTTCCCTTACTAGGAATCGGTCTGGACAGAATCTGTAAACAAGCCTTTCAAGCCTGCACGTCCATCAGTTTCCATTCAAGAAATCATCGACAAACCAAACCATCTCTCTCTCTCTCGGCTACCCAGAACGAGAAGATGGCGACGTTATCTGAGACCTTGCCCCCGAAGAGCGACGAGGACATGGAAGACTTCAAAGATGCGAACGCGCCATCGAGCTGCGGGTGCTTCGACAAGCTGTGCTTCGGATGGAGGGGGAAGAGAGACGAGTCCGTGGACTGCCTGTTGGCGCATCAACCGGAGGAAGCGAGGGAGACATGGTTCGTGCAGAACCTGAAGAAGGTCCAGCACGTCTCGGAGGTCCTGGCGGGGCCGAAGTGGAAGAATTTCATCCGGAGTTCTGGTTCGAGAGGGGTCGGCAAGAAGAGGAGGAACCAGTTTCCCTACGACCAGCGCAGCTACGCGCTTAATTTCGACGGCGGGTTCGAGAGAGAAGAAAGCTTGCCTCCTAGACTCTGAGATTGAGATCTTGTTTCTGTCGATTCTTTACCATCTTGTCAAATCCTTTTGGTTCTTGTGCAGAGCTTGGTTGATATGGTTTTGTGTCAAACGATTTTGTAAGGACGATGATGATCAATGACATAGAACAGTTAATTTCATCACTTTTCATGTTTTTTTTTTTTTTTTTTTTTGGGTAAGTACTAAGTTCATCACTTTTCATGTTTGTTGAGATAACAAAAAATTTTAAACTTATTGTATCAACACCGACTCATTCATAAACTTTTTAATTTAACTAATTTAATTATAAATCTTTTGACAATTTTAATTAGCAATTACCGATGTGGATGAATTCTGCAATTTTAAAATTTTTTTATGTCTTTTCTTCTTTTCTTTTTCTTTATTGTGGTCGGCAAGGGTCACCACCCTCGCCCCACCCCTCATCAACCACAACAGAAAAAAATAAGGAAAAAATAAAATAATGAGAATAATGAGAATAAAAAAAATTATTGAAACAACTATAATAATTATTAACATTAGTGTTGGTTGTGCCACATAAAATAGCCAGTGTCAATGTCAATAATTTATTGTCAAAATTGGCTAAGAGGACTGTATGGACAAATCGTGCATTTGATGATTAGGATAAAATTCAACATACCATAGTGCATTTGGTGCACGCTTAAGACAAGATAAAGTCAAACATAAAAAAAATATAAACTAGATAATATTTTCTTATGGAAGAGGTGGAATAAATGTGGATAAGATTTTTAATATTTATAATAGGAAAGTTATTTTTCTTGAATAACAAACTTCTCAAATTAACAAAATTGAAATTATAATTCAATATAAATAATATTTGAATCCTAATATAAGCAATTCAAAATACCAATAAATAAAAATTTATTTTTCAAGTTAATCTTATTTTTATTTATATATTCGACTTAAATTCTATCTTATAATATAAATTCAATATATAAATATAAATATACATTTATATTTATTACATAGTTTAGGTATTTTAGTATTTTAGGATTACAACTGTTTACTATTTAATAAAATTTTATTAGAAAATGATGGAAGGGGAAAAAGAAATAAAAAAGAAAATTATTTAAAAAGAGATAAAAATAAATTTAAAAAACCAATAGTGTTGCATTTGTGAACTTTTGAATTCATTTACATTAATATACCGTATATAATATATACACACACACGTATATATATGTATATCCGATTTTATACTGATTTATATATAAGATATTACAAAATTCATGAATTGTATATCCTATCATATTATGTCCAATTCTATCTTAATTTAAAATTTAAATGACCAAACGTAGACTAAAATTTTTACGACTAAATTAACCAAATTGAGAATTTAGGACTGAATTGTTATCTAGTTAATAGATTTAGGACTTTTCCTATAATCATGCCGACTTTAGTGTCTACAACTTTTACTTTTTGGCTATGAATTACAGGATTTCAATATGAAGTTTTAGGTCAACAGGCATGCAAAAAAAAAAAAGGAGTGAGACTGAAAATATAATTGGATTTTTAGATAGCGACAAGCGATCCTTTCATAAGCAGTGCAATGTGCATGCATCTGACCCATTTGAAGCCCATTCTAGGGACGAGGAGTGACCAAATCTTTCCTTTTATATTTTAGATGCCAACTAATCTTTCCTTTGGCTGGATTTCAGCATCCCAGCTTCTTTATCATTGCGGTTTTGCCGCCGGCTATCAAAGGAAAAAAAAAAAACTAACGAGTCTAGATGTTAATATCTATGTATTTTAAAAAATTTCGAAATGTTCAACATATTACATCAAAAAATATACATATACATACTCCCGGCTTATCACCCCATGCAAACACAATATAATGGATTGTACGTAGACAGCGTGCAGTCTTGGATGATGATTTCCATACCTTCATCTTTTTCAAAGGCGTCAATCAATAACCAGTGCCGGACATATGTTAACTTTTGGTCAGAGCCTTTTAAGATCCTACTTAGGACTATTCTTACAGGTGTCTACCCAGCCCTTATCTTTTTCCTAGCAGGGGACATATATTAACTTTTGATCCCATAATGTATGAACTTGAAAACTTCGGGTGATTATTAACCTTCTACTTGTACATAATTCAAATCATTTGTAAAGAAGTATTACTTCAACTAATAAAATTTCTCTAACATAAGTTTTACTTTCACGAAACCTCGACACAACCCCAAATTGAACCCAAATTTCAAGCTTACCTAACCAACAAGGATCACAAATCATGATTGACGGACATTTGCTGATAAGTTCATTTAAAATCGAAGGCTTATCATATGTCAATCTTCTAGGAACCTGCAAGAACCACCTCAGGAACAACAACCTGAGGAGGATAGTTCCTTCCCTCGAGAACTTTGAAAATTACTAAGTCCTAGGCATCTAGATAAAACTATCGCGATCTCACCGTGAAATGCCATTTTGCCCATCGATCAATACATCAGCCAGAGCAAACAGATTTGTGTAATCAAGACCAAGCTATATTTACTTCACAAGCATTTAGTAGAAATGACAACACCTAACATGCTATAATCTCTATCTACTATACGTGTATGGAACTAAGCGAGAGCCATCATACTATACACCCACAACCTTCTCTGTACTTATTCACATATATGAATATGGTAAACAAAAATTACACCCATTAGCCGATGCAGCAGAATCGTTTCGCATAATTTACGAGACAGCAATCTTTATTCCAAGACTTCCACGTGATGCGGGTATAAGTTCGGATCTGCCCTCCGAATTTACTTTGCGGTTCTCTTTACAGCAGCTGGGCAGATTTTTCTCACCTATGTTAGGCTCTTCCTCCACAGAATCAAAAGAAATTCGCGCTTGATCTTCCACCAACCATATGTGCCACTGGATGATGAGCACGTGCACGACTTAGAAGGAGTTTAGCTTACAATTTTCCTTAATCTACATGAAGCGGTCGCTGCTATTTTCACCTGCATTACTTCATTTTGAATTTTTAGTCGGTGAGAAGCTCTAGAAGAATCAAGTTAATTCACTCACTGACTTAATATAATTACTTTTGCACTTGCTCTTCAGGACAATTATTCGTCGCATCCGATTCTAAGTCTCATGTGATTTCTTTATGCCGTTTGTGCTTAATTTCTGTGACAAATGGAGCACAATCTTAGGCCCTTTTCCATCCTGTTTTGTACATCCGGAAATATGCCCTTTCTAAACAAAACATATATATAGTTGGAGAAAACTTAGGCAATTCACAAATCGCCCTTCATTTAAACTCAAGTTTTTTGAATCAAAGACCTCACGTTCATGAGTTCCATGATTTAGAGAATATTTCCACTTCTCAAATTGAAATGGATATTGAGCATGTAGAGTTTAAAAAATGTGACTATAAACTTTGACAAAATGCCCGGCACACACCCACAATGGAGCCCTTTCTACTCCACACCCCAAACATGAAGCCCTTACTTCTTTTTATAGGCGGCCAAAGTTGGTGCTTCAACAAACTTTCTAACCTTCCACACTCTTCCAATCCAAATATTTATTATTACTTTTTTACGTCTAGATGGAGCATTCTAGAGAAGGCTAGAGGTGGCCACATTGATTTTCTTTTTATTTTTTTGTATGATGTGCAATTGAGAAATATGGAGAGAATTTTGGAAAAGAGGAACGGCAGTACTTTCTTCAATGGTGCATTAATTGTCTTATTATTGATATAATTTCTCTTTGGGTAAGGAAAATAATACAAAGAACCACATCAATCTGCCCAATTCTTTTGATTTCCAATTTACACTTATTTCAGATATTTTTCCTTGCTCATTTTATATATCAGTGCCGCTCTTACTCTTAGTGCATTATGTTTCTCACGTTTTAGTTGTCAATAAAAATTAATCTCTTTTTTTGCAATTGCAAAAGTAAGAGTTGAATTGTCAAGATTTTATTATGAAAGCAAATGGCCCCTCACTCCAAAATAATTTCATCTTATTGAAAATAAAAGGTAAATGGCAAACTCTACTTAAAACATCCACGTATCATCGATTTGGTGCATTTATGTTCCCTTTTCCATGTCGAAATCTCATAGATTAAGCCAATGAATAACGATACTTCACAGTTGATATTTTAGGGAATCATGACCATTCCATGAGACAAAATAGTAAATGATATAACAAAATATTAGAACTTGGCCAGATTCATTATGCGAAAATTGTTAATTGATGAATGCACTGGGATGTCAAATAAGATTTTAAGTACAAGGATGGAAATATTAAAACTAACCAACTACCAAATTGGTTTACCCCGACTTTATATTGAACATAATTAATTATATAAAAGATAAAGAAAAATCTGTCACGTTGTTACTTTGTTATGGTTCAATAAAGGGGTTTTAATATATTTAATGACATTTATTTTTCACATAAGCCAAAGAGAAGAAGGAAGAGAGTGATGTGAGTGATTAAGGATCAAAGAGGAATCGATACCCTACGTTTAGCGCACCTAGCAATTGAAAAATATTCTAAATTTGATAATTCTAGAGTAACTTTTGCAACCTGCTTAGATCTTCCTTGTGGGAGTTGGGATTAAGCTGGAACCCAAGCGGCTTTGGATTCAGTTGTTTGGTCGAACACGACCAGAAAATATTAGGTAAGACCATTTTACTCGTCATTAATGAGAAACTGCATTAATTTTCTGCCATGTGTCATAATTAGTCCATTAATTTCAATTTTTTTTCACCTCCGTTGCTTCTCCCCGCTCCGTTACCCCCTCCCCCCCCCCCCCTCTCTCTCTCTCTCTCTCTCTGTGTAGCTTCCCTTCTTTTTCGCTCCACGCCATAAACCCAGAAATTTCTTACACTCCATTAACAAGCTCCATAAACAAAGATGTGCACAACAAGATGACGGAATTTACAGGGAAAATTCACAAGCCAAATCCCTTGAGCTTTTACAATTCATTAGGAATCAAAGTAGAAATTAAAGCTTAATTGAATTTCTTTTCCAGTTCTCCATTTCTTTTGCAGACAAGTCTCAAGGTTATTGAATGTAACGGAAGGTGACCTTACTTCAAGTTGCATAAACCTTCATAAACTCACATCCGACCTCAAAAAACACAAACACTTGCACCTCTTAAAAACCCTAAGCCCGAACCTTCCTCTCTGTCACTGTCATTCCGAAGAACATGAAGCGTGAGAATGCGATTGCCAAGTTCAACAACCTTGATCAAAGCGCATGTTGGCAGCTCCCTGCTCTGTGAGCTCGACGCCGACCCCCACCATTTGGTCTCTAGGAACTTCGGTTGGAAGCTCTATGGTGGCAACCTTGACCAAAGCTGTCCCTTTGACACCATGAGTTAGAGAAGAGAGAGTAAGGCATTGTTTGGCAATTTCTGTTTCTTTTCCTCAAGATACAAAATTTTGTTCCCGGGAACAGATTTGGAATAGAAACAAAAAATAGAAAAAACTCGTTTCTTGTTCTAGGGAACAATTCCGAGAAATACTTTTTTTTTTTATCTTTTTTCTTCTTCTTTTTTCTTTGGCCAGTCGCCAACCTCGGCCATGGCCGGCGACCGGCCGTCAAGGGCCAACAACCTCGCCAGAGCATTGCCAACACCCGGTGAGGCTCGGCCTGGCAATGGTTAGGCGAGGCCGGCGACCGGCCAAAAGGAAGAAAGAAAAAGAAAAAAGGAAAAATAAAATAAATTATTAAAAAATTAAAAGAAACAAAAAAAATTATACAAGTTTACTAAACGTATTTCTGTTCTTCTTCTATTCCAAGAATAAAAATTATGTGCAGTTACCAAACGCATTCTTCTATTAAAAAATTGTTCCTTGGAACAAAAATAATTTTTTTTATTTTTATTTTCAGGAATAATTTTTGAATAGAAATGTTACTAAACGAGCCCTAAGTGATGGAGGAGAGGGGATAGAAGAAAGAAAAAAATCAAATCAATGGACTTCATTTGGACACATGGCATCCAATTAATAGATTGTCTCATTAATGATGTGGAAAAATGATCCCATCTAATATAGAGAAGGGATAGATCATTTATGATGGGTGAATCCATTGAGAACTAATGCAAGATAAAATAAAAATTGATTGAGTGAATCGAGATGAGCATGAATTGCTTGCACACCAAATTTTGAAATTTCTAAATATCAAAAATTGCTTGAAGACAGAGATAGTGCTTGGCCCTATAACTGTCAACGAACTGGAACAGCTCTATCTGGGTCTGGCCGGCAATGCGCTTGTCAGCAACGCTAATTCATCAATCTTTAAGGATAATTAGGACAGTCCATTTGGGATTTGGTGAAAGTACTAGTTTGAGTCGACAAAAGGATAAGCTGTTTTTTATTATTTAAATCCAGCTTCTGGACAGATATACTCTTGTTCTCTTACTAGGAATCGGTCTAGACAGAATCTGTAAACAAGCCTTTCAAGCCTGCACGTCCATCAGTTTCCATTCAAGAAATCAGTGACAAACCAAACCATCTCTCTGTCTCTCTGTCTCTCTCTCTCTCTCTCTCTCATGGCTACCCAGAACGAGAAGATAGCCACGTTGTCTGAGACCTTGCCCCTGAAGAGCAACGAGGACATGGAAGACTTCGAAGATGCGAACGCACCATCGAGCTGCGGGTGCTTCGACAAGCTGTGCTTTGGATGGAGAGGGAAGAGAGACGAGTCCGTGGACCACCTGTTGGCGCATCAACCGGAGGAAGCGAGGGAGACATGGTTCGTGCAGAACCTGAAGAAGGTCCAGCACGTCTCGGAGGTCCTGGCGGGGCCGAAGTGGAAGAATTTCATCCGGAGGTCTGGTCCGAGAGGGGTCGGCAAGAAGAGGAGGAACCAGTTTCACTACGACCAGCGCAGCTACGCGCTTAATTTCGACGACGCGTTCGAGAGAGAAGAAAGCTTGCCTCCTAGACTCTGAGATTGAGATCTTGTTTCTGTCGATTCTTTACCATCTTGTCAAATTCTTTTGGCTCTTGTGCAGAGCTTGGTTGATATTGTTTTGTGTCGAACGATTGTGTAAGGACGATGATGATCAATGACCGTGAACAGCTAATTTCATCACTTTTCATGTTTATTGAGATAATTACCCAAAAATTTTAAACTTATTGTATCAACACTAACTCAATCATAAACTTTTTAATTTAATTAATTTAATTCTAAATCTTTTGACAATTTGCCAATGCAGTCATTTCAGCCAATTTTAATTAGCAATTACCGACGTGGATAAATTCTATAATTTTTGAAATTTTTTTATATCTTTTCTTTTTTCTTTTTCTTCATTGTGGTTGGCAAGGTCACCACCCTCATCTTGCCCCTCATTGACTGCAACAGGAAAAAAAAGAAGAAAATAATAATAATGAGAATAAAAAAATTATTAAAACATTTAGTAATTTTAAAAGACTATAATAATTATTGATATTGGTACTAGTCGTGCCACATAGAATAGCCAATGTCAATATCGGTAATTTATTATCAAAATTGGCTGAGAGGATTGTATAGACAAATCATTAAGACCGCATTTGATGGTTAGAATAAAATTCAAGATACTATAGTGCATTTGGTGCACGCTTAAGACAAGATAAAATCGAATATAAAAAGAATATAGGCTGGATAATATTTTCCTATGGAGTGGTGGGATGAAGGTGGATAGGATTTTTAATATTCATAATAGAAAAGTTATTTTTCTTGAATAATAAACTTCTCAAATTAACAAAATTGAAATTATAATTCAATATAAATAATATTTGAATCCTAATATAAGCAATTCAAAATACCAATAAATAAAATTTTATTTTCAAGTTAATCTTGTTTTTATTTATATATTCGACTTAAATTCTATCTTATTATATAAATTCAATATATAAATATAAATATACATTTATATTTATTACATAGTTTAGGTATTTTACTATTTTACTATTTAATTTACTATTTAATAATTTTTTTTTTAGAAAATGATGGAAGGGGAAAAAGAAATAAAAAATAAAATTATTAAAAAAGAGATAAATATAAATTTAAAAAACCAATAGTGTTGCATTTGTGAACTTTTAAATTCATTTACATAAATATGCCGTTTATATAGAAAAAATCATAATATAATATAAGTATATCCGATTTTATATTGCGATTCAAAAACAACGGATAAGATATTACAAAATTCATGAATTGCATATCATATTCTATCCTATCCAGTTCTATCTTAATTTAAAATTTAAATGACCAAACATAGACTAAAATTTTTACAACTAAATTAACCAAATTGAGAATTTATGACTAAATTGGTATCTAGTTAATAGATTTAGGACTTTTCCTATAATCATGCCGACTTTAGTGTCTACAACTTTTATTTTTTGGCTATGAATTATAGGATTTCAATTTGAAGTTTTAGGTCAACAGTCATACAATTAAAAAAAAAAAAAAGGAGTGAGACTGAAAATATAATTGAATTTTTAGATAGCGAAAAGCGATCCTTCCATAAGCAGTGCAATGTGCATGTGTCACGACCCGAGAGTTAGCATGTCCAAGAGGTTTCTACAGCACGGGCGTGACACGATGATGACCCTCGGCCTATGTTCCCGAGGCGTAGCGTATTCTCCTTGGGGCGGGCGAATACTGTATTTGTACGCATACGATATAAATGCGAGTAGTTGGTAGTTGGCAATAAATGCCGGTAGTTGGTAGATGGGGAGGTGCAATCTCCACCGTTAGATCTAAGGGAGATCTACGGCTAGGGTTTGCCTTGTACTTGTATATAAAGGGGTGTCCTCCCCCATTGTAATTCATTCACAAGCAATACAAATCCAGAGCTTCTCTCTCTAAGAGTTGTTTCTCTCTCTACATACGAGTCTTGTGAGTCGAGTGTGAAAGGCTGCTTAGGGGTAAAACCTTAAGGCCGCACGGGTAAGCCAAGCATTGATCGAGAGTTGATCGATCGGCCGTGACAAGTGGTATCGAGCGATTTGCGATCCAAGCGCAAGTGCAATGGCTGATCCACGATCTGATGAGGCGTTGGTCTTGGGTGATGACTGCGCTGATCGTGGGCGGATTGCTGAGAAGGGTGTTGGCAAGGGCCGGAAGGGCCGTGGTGTGTCGAAGGAACCTATGGGGGATCTTGCGCAGAGGATGACGAAGCTAGAGTTGTTCGTCTCCGATGTCCAAGGATCGGTCGATGACCTGACCCAGACCGTGGACGGGGTTGACGCCGGAAGGGAGGAGCTGGTTGCGGAAGTGCAAGAGCTCAAGACCGGCATGGGAGAACTCCGCCACGAGTTGCTGGGGACCTTGCAGGAGGAACTGGCACAACGGTACGAACCCTTCGAAGCCGCAATGGCGGCCATGCGCGCTGAGATCGCGGAGCTTACGGGTAAGCTCGCTGAGGCACAGGCTGCACGCGTGAACGGTGTCATCACGGTGCAAGGTCCACGGGTGGACACGCCGAAGCCAAAGGAATTCCGGGGCTCGCGGGTGGCCAAGGACGTGGACAACTTTCTGTGGTACATGGAGCGATACTTCCAGGCCATGGGAATCAACGACGACCAAACTCGGGTAAACACTGCATCGATGTATTTAGCTGATAGTGCATTGTTGTGGTGGCGTCGTCGGTCGGATGATAGGTGTGGGAATCCTATCACGACCTGGAATGGTTTTGTCGAGGAGTTCCGACGGAACTATTTCCCCGCTTACGCGGAGGAAGAAGCTCGTGACGAGCTGAAACGTCTCGAGCAGAAGAGCGGTGTACGCGACTACATCAAGCGGTTCTCGGAGTTGCTACTCCAAATCCCCTCGATGAATGAAGTCGAAGCGTTTCACCAGTTCATGGGTGGTCTCAAGCCATGGACGAAGCAAGAGTTGAAGCGGTACAACGTGGGAGATCTCACTACGGCCATGACCGTAGCCGAGTCGCTCGTGGAGTAAAGGCGTCGCCTTCCACATCCCGACCGGACAACCGTTCAAGGGACAAAGGCACCGGTGGGGGAGATCGGGGTAGATTCAACAATCGCCCGACTGGAGCTAGACCGCAGAATGGTCCTCATCCTCACCGGGCTAATGCTGGTCAAAACGGAGGTGGGCAAAGGAAGGTAAGTTCATATAGCTGCTTCTTTTGCGATGGTCCACACATGGCGCGGGATTGCCCGAACAAGGCCAAGTTGGCCGCTCTGTGCAAAGAGGATGAGCCAAGGGAGGAAGCACGATTGGGATCGTTGCGACTCCTAAGCACGATCAAGGCCAAGAAGGCGAAGGAGCCTAAGGGCTTGATGTTCGCGGACGTGAAGATCGGAGTGACCACAATGAGTGCGCTCGTGGACACGGGAGCATCCGACATCTTCATCTCGGAGGAGGCCGCGAAGAAACTTAACCTACGGGTTGAGAAGGGAGCTAGCTGGCTCAAGACCGTGAACTCGAAAGAAGTTCCGGCAATCGGGGTCGCAAGGGACGTGGAGCTACAACTCGGATCATGGAGAGGCAAGGAGACTCTAGAGGTAATTCCACTTGACGACTACGATATTGTCGTTGGAATTAAATTCCTAGATAGGATCCATGCGGCTGTAGTTCCCTTTGCGGAATGCATTTGCGTGTTGGAAAAGGGTAGCCAATGCGTGATTCCCGTCCATCGTGAGTCGGAGCGCGATCGAAAGATGATCTCGGCCATCCAACTCACCAAAGGAACAAGGAAGGGAGAGGTGACCTTCCTGGCGGCCTTGAAGATTGAGGACAACGAGGGTGAAGGGAAGAAAGTCCCGACAGAAGCAGCCCAAGTCCTCGACTCGTTCAAGGATGTAATGCCTTCGGAGTTGCCGAAGAAGCTGCCACCCAAGAGGGAGGTAGATCACCGGATCGAGTTAGTGCCTGATGCTCGACCGCCTGCCATGGCGCCTTACCGTATGGCGCCACCCGAATTAGAAGAGCTGAGGAAGCAACTCAAGGAGCTGCTCGACGCGGGCTACGTACGGCCGTCCAAAGCCCCGTTCGGTGCACCGGTCCTGTTCCAAAAGAAGCATGATGGGTCACTCCGGATGTGCATCGACTACCGGGCGCTGAACAAGCTGACCGTGAAGAACAAGTACCCGATCCCGCTCATTGCGGATCTCTTTGATCAACTTGGGGGAGCTCGATGGTTTACCAAGCTGGATCTTCGATCGGGCTACTACCAAGTTCGAATCGCCGAGGGGGACGAGCCAAAGACAGCCTGCGTGACGCGGTACGGATCCTACGAGTTCCTGGTTATGCCGTTCGGCTTGACCAACGCTCCAGCCACCTTTTGCACAATGATGAACAAGGTACTCCATCCTTTCCTAGATAGGTTTGTTGTGGTTTACCTAGACGACATTGTCATATATAGTCGGACGTTGGAAGAACATGTCGAGCACATAAGGCAGGTGTTCCAAACCTTGCGCGAGAACGAGTTGTATGTCAAGCGCGAGAAGTGCGCCTTCGCCCAAGAGGAAGTTCCGTTCCTGGGGCACATCGTCGGGGGTGGACGAGTGCGCATGGACAAGGCCAAGATCCAGTCGATCGTCGAGTGGGAGCCGCCAACAAGAGTGACGGAGTTGAGGTCGTTTCTCGGCCTAACCAACTACTACCGGCGGTTCGTTCGGAGCTATTCAAGCATCACCGTGCCTCTCACGGACCTCTTGAAGAAGGAAAAGCCATGGGAGTGGACGGATCGGTGCCAAAGAGCGTTCGATCGACTGAAGAGAGCCATGACGGAAGAGCCGGTGTTGGTGTTGCCCGACCACACCAAGCCCTACGAGGTAGAAACTGATGCCTCGGATTATGCTATTGGTGGTGTGCTTATGCAGGATGGCCATCCGGTAGCCTATGAGTCCCGAAAGCTGAACGATACCGAGCATCGGTATACCGTTCAAGAGAAGGAGATGACCGCGGTGGTCCATTGCCTCCGGACGTGGAGACACTATCTCCTGGGATCAAAGTTCATCGTAAAGACGGACAATGTGGCCACGAGCTACTTTCAGACCCAAAAGAAGTTGAGTCCGAAGCAAGCTCGGTGGCAGGATTTTCTGGCGGAGTTCGACTACGCGCTGGAGTACAAGCCGGGGAAGGCCAACTCCGTGGCAAACGCGCTGAGTCGAAGGACGGAGCTGATGAGCCACACGGTGAGTCGACCGAGTTGTCCTTGGGTCGATCGCATCAAAGAGGGGCTGGAGCAGGATCCAAGAGCCCAAGCTCTCATCGGGTACGCCAAAGAAGGTAAAACCCGACAGTTTTGGTGTGAGGACGAGCTCCTCTATACCAAGGGAAGGCGGCTTTACGTGCCCTTCCATGGGAAGTTAAGAAGAGAAATCTTGCGCGAGTGCCACGACTCAAAGTGGGCGGGTCACCCAGGGATCCACCGCACATTGGCCCTTGTCGAAGATCGATTCTATTGGCCTCAGATGCGGGACGACGTGGAGGCATATGTGAAAACTTGTCTGGTTTGCCAACAAGACAAGCTGGAGCAACGGTCGTCGCCGGGTTTACTGGAGCCACTTCCTGTCCCAACTCGTCCATGGGAAAGCATTTCCATGGACTTCATCGTCAACCTGCCAAAGTCCGAAGGGTGCCGGACGCTAATGGTGGTAGTTGATAGGTTTTCGAAGTACGCAACCTTTGTGCCTGCGACAAAGGATTGCCCGGCCGAGGAGGCGGCCAAACTTTTCATGAAGCACGTGGTGAAGTATTGGGGAGTGCCACAAACGATCGTGAGCGATCGGGATCCCCGCTTCACGGGACGTTTCGGTCCGAGTTGTTCAAACCTGGCCGGGGCCGGAGCTGAACTGACACGATGATGACCTCGGCCTATGTTCCCGAGGCGTAGCGTATTCTCCTTGGGGCGGGCGAATATCGTATTTGTACGCATACGATATAAATGCGAGTAGCTGGTAGTTGGCAATAAATGCCGGTCTATGGGGAGGTGCAATCTCCACCGTTAGATCTAAGGGAGATCTACGGCTAGGGTTTGCCTTGTACTTGTATATAAAGACTTCTCTCTAAGAGTTGTTTCTCTCTCTACATACGAGTCTTGTGAGTCGAGTGTGAAAGGCTGCTTAGGGGTAAAACCTTAAGGCCGCACGGGTAAGCCAAGCATTGATCGAGAGTTGATCGATCGACATCTGAGGAGTGACCAAATCTTTCCTTTTATATTTTAGATGCCAAGTAATCTTTCCTTTGGTTGGATTTCGGCATCCCAGCTTCTTTGTCATTTCGGTTTTGCCGCCGGCTCTCAAAAGAAAAAAAAGAAAAAAGAAAAAACTGACGAGTCTAGATATTAATGTCTATATATTTTAAAAAATTCGAGATGTTCAACATATTATATCAAAAATATATATACACATACTCTCGGCTTATCACCCCACACAAACACAAGATAACGGATTATACGTAGACAGTGGTCTTGGATGATGATTTTCATACCCTTCATCTTTTTCGAAGGCGTCGTCAATAACCGGTGCCGGACAAATGTTAACTTTTGATCCATAGCGTATGAACTCGAAAAATTCAGGTGATTATTAATCATCTACTTGTACACGGTTCAGACCGTTTGTAAAGAACTATTACTTCAATTAATAAAATTTCTCTAACCTAAGTTTTTCTTTCACGAAACCTCGACACAACCCCGGATTGAAGCTTACCTAACCAACAGGATCACACATCATGATCTGTCAGAAGGTACATACTCAGGAACAACAACCTCCATAGTTCCTTCCATCGAGAATTTCAAAAATTATCAAATCCTAAGCATCTAAGATAAAACTATCGCGATCTCGCCCCGTGCCCATTGATCTATACATTAGCCAGAGCAGACAGATTTGTGTAATCAAGACCAGGCTACATTTGCTTCACAAGCATACACTACAGTAGAAATGACAACACCTAACATGCTATAATCTCTATCTACTATATGTGTATGGAACTAAGCGAGAGCTATCGTACTATACACCCACAACCCTTCTATGTACTTATTCACATATATGAATATGGTAAACAAAAATTACACCCATCAGCCGATGCAGCAGAATCGTTTTGCATAATTTACGAGACAGCAATCTTTATTTCAGGACTTCCACGTGATGCGGGTATAAGTTTTGGATCTGCCCTCCGGATTAACTTTGTGGTTCTCTTTACAGCAGCAGAAAGTGGGCAGATTTTTCTCACCTATGTTAGGCTCTTCCTCTACAGAATCAAAAGAAATTCGCTCTTGATTTGCCACCAACCATATGTGCCACCTGATCATGAGCACGTGCATGACTTGGAAGGAGTTTAGCTTACAATTTTCCTCAATCTACATGAAGCGGTCACTGCTATTTTCACCTGCATTACTTCATTTTGAATTTTAGTCGGTAAGAAGCTCTAGAAGAATCAAGTTAATTCACTCACTGACTCAATATAATTACCTTTTGCGCTTGCTCTTCAGAACAGTAGAGGTGGACGGGTTACTGTGCCAGTTTCTCTTCCTCTGATTGATAAACCAGTTGTTTATCTGCTTCAATTGCAAGCCAGTTTCCTGCACCAACCTTGCCTTGTCCTCCTCCTAAAAGACCACAACAAACGAAGATAGCGATTACGAAGTGTTCGGACGCAATGAAGAATCATCCTTAACTTGGAAAGTCTAGAAAGTCAAGTTACCGTTGGATATGGCCACTTGGAGTGTGTTTGCCACCATTGCTTCAAAACCGAGGTGGTGTCACCAGGAAGTTTTCCTGCTCTTCGCTTACGAAGAATCTCTTCTCGTATATCAATAATCTTTTCCTTATACCCCTACATGAAAAGATAGAAGTTGGTCAATATCAAAATATTGGAACGCCTTTCAAAGGTTCTAAAGTTACTTTTTTACCTGTTTCAATTCATGCTTCAACTCTTGCCTCACACGCTCCATTAATGATCTCTCAGTCTCAGTCGGAATGAGAGGACCAAATCCCAAACTATCTGTACCATCTAAACTTCCATCAAACAAGTTGGCGTCACTATCAACTTGATCATCTTCGTCATCGGACATTGTTGCCCCAGTACCTTCACCAGGAGAAACACCTGCTCATGCATTATAAGGAGATAAAAGTGTTAAGTAGTTGTCAAGTTTCATAATGGAGGTAAGAACGTGCAGGTATCATCTGGTGTGTACATTCAGTGGCTTCAAGGTATGAGCAAGCAGGATGCATCAACCATCTTGAATTACTTACTTCCACCACAAGAAAATTTGTTCATTTGATTCTCCAGTTTATTTATAATTTTCACCGAACATCCAAAATATGGATTCAGGGATGCTCAGTGTTCTCTCCCATGAGAAAACTGCAAAATCTCTGACCCGTCATGATGATTGCAACCAAAGTATCTAATGCACATAATTACAAGTTAATATTAGAGATTTCTTGGTCAGCAAGGAAAGAGAAAACAAATAGTGGCTGGGAAGGTTGCAAGTAGACAATCCAGTGAGCACTTTACGTGTCCAGATGCAAAATATAGCTCAACTAAACAAAGTTAAAAAGAAATCAGAAACATCACCTGTTAAGCTTTGCAGGGATTGCTCAATCTCCCAGCATGCCATTACAGCTTCCATGGCATGGACACGGACATGTTGCTGCAGTTGTTCTTTAAAAGAGCAAAGCAAGAGGACATAATGTGTCTGCAAATCAAGCAAGGAAAAATGAATAAGTGGCCTGCTGAGTACTGAAGCATTTGTCTGGCCAACTTCTAAATCTCATATGTGATAATCATCGCAAGCAGCAGTAAAAACTCAGACAGAATTCATGTGTTTGCTCCATCCTTTGATGAAAGTTCACAGAAAATGTGTCACTTAGAAGGCAACTTATGATGCATGGATGCTACTAGACATTTTCCACCTAAAAGTACAGCACATGTATGAATCAAAGCAAAAACTCGTGAAAGGGGAAAAACATAAATACATGAAAGGAAATCATGCAAACAAGTAGTGAAAGGTAATTTCAACCTAAGTAGCATCAGGGAAGTTGAGAAGTTATCTTTCAACTTCTTTTGATTAAGTTAAATATATTTTATTTTTTTGACACCTTGAATAACCCCAGCCTAAGGCAAAAACCCGTTAGTAGCATGTGGCAATTCCATTCAATAAGGCAACAAACAACTCTGCAAAACTTCCCACTGTTGAAGGTCAAGAAGAAGATTAGACTCCCCCCCCCCCAAAAAAAAAAAAAAAAAAAAAAACAAAGGTCAAGATGTATGCATCCTCTATTCTTGCATTGGTTCTACTACTTAACAAACAAGAAACTTTCCACAATTTCGGAGATCGTATTCCCAGCAATACAAGTAAATCAAGCAGTAAAAGCAGTTTAATCCTTTGGCACACGAACAAAACATGAACCAGCAGCAGCTGCAACCCCCAGTGCTGCATCTTTCTAATATCAAAACCATCCCAATAACCAACAGATTTGGCAAGCAGTTACAATAACAATCTAAGGATATAAGAAGGAAAGGTAACATAGATAAGAAGATTAGCCTCTAATAATCCGAAATTAGGTTGATATGAACTCCGAAAAAGAAAAGAAGACTAGAGAAAATCCCTTTCCATGGCTCAAGCAGAGAAATTGACTAAATAGGCACATTAAAAATTAATCATAGAAAGGGATGGAAATGAGAACTCAGAAAATACACAGAGTACTAAGCATGCAGATAGAAGTTTTCTAAATGAAACCTGGACAGGTTGAAAAAGTTATGTTGTAATGGATAAAAGTTTGAGCAGTTCTTCCTCAGCTGTCTATGCCTCAGAAACCATCTGAGAAATTAAGAAGAATCAATACCAGCACTCTTAACAAGTTGTAGAAGTAAGAAAGAAGCCTCAATAATTCGTAGTGCTGAAGTCATTTTGTTTGCCCTCAAACTCATCTCAATTTCTTACGGTACTCATTTTAATAAAATAATTATATCTCTGTGCTTTTTTTTTTTTGGTCTGAATATCTCTGTGCTTCGATGCTCTTACTTGTGCGTCTGCATCTCACTAATTTTAGAAAAGTATTCCTTCTAAAAGGAGAACAAGACATGAAATCCTTCTTATGTATGCTGAGACCTAAACTCAAATTCAACAATCCACAGAAAGCAAAAGAAGACAAAAGAAAACTGAACAAAGAACAATTTCCATTTTCCACGGAACTTAACCACTAATCTTCTTGTCGAATTCTTAAAAGTTCTTATCTAGCCTCTGCTTCGTATTGGCTATACTAATTTCCATTCAGATGAACACTTCAGATTTAGTAGGCTCTCTACACCAGGTCAGGATATGAAGCTGCAGCAACCATGTCAAAGTTTCTGAACAAAAAGAAAATGGCAATTTTCATAGCTCAGCGCTAGTAAAGTCGAGCATGTAAGCGCAATCTCATTCTTCCAACTAGTTTCGCACAATAACCCCAGAATCACTGCCAGATTTGGTTCGGCTGAATTTATGTGCAAAGACGCCATCTTTCTTAGTGTCCCCAATAAAGAAACCCATCGAAAACAGCCAGTGAACAACGAAAGTCCGGTCGATAAAACTCAATCAGAAGGTCGTATTGTTCATGTTCCCGTGCTGATCTCTCGGCAATTCAATGCTCCAATTCTCCAAGATCAAGCCAGGAACATTTCATATCAGAAAGTCAACCCCGCTTAACGTGTAACTTCCAAACATCTGTTGCGTGCTCGACAGCAGATTAAATTTGCACTCCTCTGTAAGCAAAAGCATTTCCTCGATCCTCTATCATCTCAATTCACGTATATAGTTAGTTAAAATCAAATAAAAAAACACGAAAAAGTTGCAGAGCATACAAATCATACTGCAATTTCAGTTCGCAATTCCCAGTACCACCACAACAAACCTTAACGGCGATGACAACGAACACCGCGTAATTCAACCAAAATCCAGCAAAGGCGATCAGACACATGGAACGTACAGGAACACGCATGAAGAGAGAGAGAGAGAGAGAGAGAGAGAGAGAGAGAGAGAGGTTTATATACCATGAACTGATCAAGCTCTTTATCATCAGCGACCAACCCTTGACTCATCGCCGAGTACTTGGCCACCACATGCTGCGACTGAGCCAGCTGAGCGTCGATCCTCGGCAGCTGGTCTACCGGCGTGGCAATCCTCAGGCAAGCCACGTGAGCCGACAGCAGCTGCTCGTACAGCGGGTGCGCCAATATCTCCGCCTTGTACTTGGCATTCTCCCAATTACTCTCCGCGGCCCCGCCGCCCCCGCCGTCCCCCTTGCTCACGCTCTCCTTCAAATCCGCCGAGTCGATGATCGAGTCCGCGTCGATGACCTCGCTGTGGTTCCGCTGCAGCAGCGACGAGTGCTGCCGCGACAGCCACTGGTGGTGCCCCGCCGCGGCCGACGCGGACGTCGCCGGCGGCTGCTGCTGCGCCTGCGGCGACGCGGCGGAGTCGGAGGAGGTGTGCAGGTTGAGGAAGCTGTTGCCGCCGGCCGCCGCCGCCGCCGCCGCCGCGGCGTCGGAGCGGAGGAGGGCGGTGTTGAGCCAGTTGGGGCCGGCGGCGGCGGCGTGGTGGAGCTGGTGGTGGACGGAGGAGGCGGCGGCAGAGGAGGAGGAGTCCGGCAGGTGCTGCTGCTGGTGGTGCTGCGGCGGCGGCGGCTGCTGGTCGGCGGCGAAGTGGTGGAGGGAGGAGAGGTCCTGGTGGGAGAGGTGGTTGTGGAAGGCCATGCGGGGGGAGAGAAGGAGGGGCGATGGGAGGAATCCCGTTGATGACGATGACGATGACGACGACGAAGACGACGACGCTGCTTATGGCGCGTTCATACTCTTCGGTTATAGAGAGAAGGAATTCGCCGCAGAGGTTCGAGAACAGAGATAGAGAGAGAAACTTAGAGAGGACTTACTACAAATGGAGGCGAATGAGGGAGTTGTTAGAGAGAGAAGGAGAGGGAAGTGGGGGGAGAGGTGGTTTTGAATGGTGGTTTTCAGGCGACAGGGTGGTCGGGAAACAGCTCCGATCGTCCAATGAGGAAATTACGCTTTATCATTATTATTATCATCATTATTTATCATTATTTATCATTATTATTATTATTATTATTGTCATTGTTATTGTTATTATTTTCTTTTCTTTTCTTTTTTCTCCCCTTCTTTTTGTGTCCGTGTTAATTGGGGAGTATTATAAACGCAATTATTACCGTTAGCATTGCGGTCAGTGACGTCGGCGTACGTTTGTATTGGTAACGTCAAGGTCAACCCTCCGAGAGTTTTTTTTTTTCGCATGGCGTACAAGGAGGTCCCTCTTTTTATTAATCGGTCATTATAATAATGAAATAATGGTTTTTTAAACTTTGGCACATATGTAATGTTGGCTTTTGAAATTTTAATTTGTGACCTCCAAATTTTAGCTTAATGTTCAATGTAATCCCTTAACTTTTAGTTTGTTCAATATGGTCTTTATATTAAATATGTAATACAAGTTCATAAATTATATTGAATAAATTAAAAATTTATGAACTACATTAAATATTATGTTAAAATTCAGAGACTGTATTAAACAAATTAAAAATTCAAATACCACATTGTACATTAATCTAAAGTTTCCAAATAATTTGTGTTATTTTCCCCACGAAAACTAACGTATGGTTAAAACGTTAGCATTCTTTTTTGGTATTTTGGTAAGAATAAGTATTTATAATCGTGTTTTGTGAGATCCTTTTGAACTTTGATAAATATATTATTCATAAAAAAATCAGAAAATTAAATTTGTCCATAAAGAGCAAGTCTATTCAGCATGCTTAAGAATATACTAAGTGAATTAGAGCGTGCATTGCCAAAATTTGCATATAAAGTACATATAAAGTAGCGTGAATTAAAAAGGATTAGACAAACCAATAAACCATGCCATTATCCGGTTTTTTTTTTTCACTTTTAACTTTTACCCGTAGCTTTTTTTCTTCACGAGATCCAAAAATAAAAGATCTAATTTAAGTTTTGAAAAATCACAAAAAAAAAAAAATTTGTATTTGTCGTACATGTCCATATCCATATATGGTTTTCATAGGTTTCAATGTTGTGTGAACAAAAGTAAACGTAAGTTTTCATGGCATAATATGTAAAGATTCAAGAATTTAGTTTCCTCTAATATTTAAGATTTATTATTTGTGAAAACATTGGTTATAGCTAATTTCTCGAATTAACAATCACATGCATTTATGAGCATGTGGTAACTACAGTAATTTTGAATTCATTGAAGTTTTGAATTTTTTTTTTCCTATGCTCTTGCTCTTCAATTCGAGCTCATAAAATTCACAAAAGGAAAAAATCTCGATTCCATAAAAACAAACCCGAATGCATCTATCATAATTAAAGCTGTGCCCTCGTTCTCATTCCTAAATTTTTGCTCGTATGGAATTAATAAAATCCGAAGCCCGTTAAGCTTGTTAAACGACAAGCAACTCACCTGCTAGAAAATCTAATTTTGAAAGAGAAATTATCCTAGGAATTAAAAGATCCACCTCAAAGATATGACTTTTAAAAAAAAAAAAAAGATATGACTTTTATCATCTTTTTAGCGCCTAGATAGATTAATACCCGAGGAAAATAGATAAAAAAAAAACAACCCAAACTTAGTCGCACGTGCCGGCTCTTTTGTCCTTTTCACGGCACGCTTGCAAAAAGTTGGGGGTGGACATGCCTGTGTAAAGTTCCTTCTTTTCCCTTCTTTTTTTTTTAAAAAAATTAATTAATTAACTAATTCTTTTATTGGATGAGGAGGGGAGAAGGGCACGTCGTCGTATCTAGGAACGCCTTTCTACGTACGATTAGGGGACATCCCCTCTAACCTTGGAGCGTGTCTTCCACGTCATCCGAACTATTTTTTATATCCCTGTCCAAAAAAGGAAAAATTTTAAAAATCGCCGGATTGAAATTTCTACTTACGCACCTAGAGATTTAGTTTACCTTTCTTAGTGGAATGAGATAATATATTATGGTGGAGCGATGAGACTTTTGATTCTCAATCTCGACAAGATCATTGTTATTTTTTTGACAATAGGCATGATTCTCTCAGCACCGGAAGGGCGACGAGCAAAGCACGGCTAATCTAGTAAACCCGACCCCTACGAGTTTTATCAACGTTGGTGGTCACATGTTTTCGGCGATCTAGACTGGCCACCCAACGACATGAAAAGGGGACAAAAATATCTAGAACAACCCAACAAAATTTAGAAATTCCGCAACTCCGTTTTTTTCCAAGAGCATCCTTTGGCTACGCAAGCCCTCCAGTCGGGGGAGTTAGTCGCTTTCCCACTGTACCAGTCAAGGTAATCGGGGTCCTTGAGCATGAACTAGATATTTCCTCCAGTTAAGGGTTAAAAATTAAGCACGCCGCGAGATCGATTAGGGAAGGGTTTAATCCGGTGGGGGATTAGGAGGGCATCGAAGGTGAGGTGAAGCTATCTTTACATGGTAAAACATCATTGGTTAGGTGCTTAATCAAAACCCCGCAAGCGAGCTTAATCCGTCTTCGGAATCTTCCTGCGGAAATTCTTTTTTTTTTTTTTGTTTGTACTTTTCTTTTGTTTTTATAAAAAGGGGCGGCAATAATTGAGAAGGACCAATGGAAGACCCCTCCCGCGGCTGCTTCCTCCCTTAGTCTTTCCGTCACTCACGGGGGGGACGATCGGCCCGACACGTGGCCGGCGCAGGGGGCTCCGGGACCGCTCCCCGCGTCGGTGGGGACCGCCGCGCGCGCCCACCCGGGAGCACGCGTCGTCGGGGGTGCGTCGGCGAATCGGGGCCGTACATGTGGATGCGCGACCGGGAGGGGGGCGGCAGGGGGGACCACCTGGGTGGATTATTATTTGTTTGTGTTTCTTTTTTTTTTTTTTTTTTTTTTTTGGGGGTTCAGGGAAAATAGTATTTTTGACTTTCTCTGACAGCCGCCGGCTTAAATAAATGCAAATTTGGGGGTGTGGTCCTGAAAGGGAAGGGGGCGGGGCCCACGGCTAAGATAAGGGGGCAGAAGTGGGGCCCGCGCCTTTTTTCTTCTTTTTTCTTTTTGGGTTTTTTTTTTTTGGGGGTTGAGGGGTAGTAGTTTGTAACTTCGTACTGCGTTTTGGCGTTTATGGCGAGCCGTCCAGCGGAAAAGACCAAAATGCCTCCCCGACGGTCCCCCACCCCTCCTTCCTTCCATCCTTCTTCTCCTCTTGCTTAATTGGATTCTTCTACAATTTTTGAACTCTATTTTGTTTTTAGTAGACCAAAAAAAAAAAAAAAAAAAAAAAAAAAAATCTATTTTTTGGCCAAAAAAGAAAAAAATAATTCTATTTTGTTTCACAAAGTTAGGGCGAGTATATAATGACTTGAGAAAAAGGGAATTAATACTATAGATATTTTCATTTTCTTTTTAAGAGTTGACAATGTGTTTTTTTCTTAATCTTTAGTCGCTTTTGAAAAGAAATATTAAATCGAGATTCTATGATTGCGTAAAACGCCTCTAATGCATCACATTTGCGTAATTTGACTGAGACTCGAGGATGCATTGATTGGTTACTCTAATTTATATTAAGAAGTCACATGGGTCGTTACTGGTCCAAAGAGCGGGGCAAAAATAAATTGGAAAAATGCTGATCCTACATGTATCTCCACTAATTTTGTTTGCGATGTCTATGAAATTAAGGGATGAATTTTCCACTATTTAAATTTGCCCATTATGACCGCTACGAATTAAGAAACAATCACGGAATTTTACGGATTTTACGGATGAAACAAATGTTAGGTGCCTAGCAATTGAATATTTCATTGATTGTTGTAGAATTGTGATAATGACATTTTTGATGATACCCAATTATGATTCTTCTTATCAGGTGAATGAATTATGGATAAGCAACTGTTTTACAAAAGACGTTGGACTTCAAGGTTTTTTTTTTTTTTGACAGATGGACTTCAAGGTTCAAAGTTCTTAAATTTGCTTTTGAAATTTGTAAATCAAGAAAAGAGGGAGAATTGGCTTGCTGCGATTGACTAAATTATCTACATTAAATGTAACTCGTGTTAAAAACAACAAGAAAGTCAAACTACATCATCATTCACCATTCATCGCCCAATCATATTACCACCTGTAAAATTAGTCAATATGAAGTTTGAAAATATTATCATTTGGGGATACTTTTTCATATTCTATCAATATGCTAGATCTTCAAACAGTTTATCTGGCATACATTTATACCAGATACAATCTATGTAAACGCGGAACCACTATCTTCTTATTTAATCCCAATGTCACCTAATTTTCGTGATATTTATTATATTTATAAAAGAAAAGGGAAAAAAAGAAAATGAAAGAAAGAAAATAAAAGTCTCGTTGTCTCCTATTTATAAATCAATTTGATGCCACCAGATTCGCTATCAAAACGTTAGGCGCAAATGATGATCCCAAGAGATTTTGCTTCCCTTTGGTAACGAGACAGGACTTTCCATTCTTTGTGGATGTCTCCAAAACCAGACCATGATTTACATTAAAAAAATAAAAATAATAATAAATTGAGACATGATCGAGGAGAGTTGTCCCTTCCGAGAACAAAAGTAATGATTTAATTTTTTTGTTCAGAAAACAATAATTTAATTAAGTTGGGCTCTTTAGTAATTTAAGATTAATCCCAAGATTAAATAAATCCGCTCGGAAGCATATTCTGCTCCAAAACGGTTGGCTTAGGGTTTAGATTGGCGACGAGAAATTGTGCGTGTTCTTGTCCCTCTCTAAGTAAAATTAAACATACACATGGAAACTTTCTTCATTTAAAAATAATTCTTGCCATTCTTGAGTAAGTTTGTACATCGATTTTATCAACTGTCGAGTCTAGCCGATGGTTGAGTTGACCAGACTATAGTGGATGTGGAGGAGGTGCATTGATAGAGAATTGATGTGGAGGAGGATTACATTGAAAAATTGTGCATGTTTTTGTCCCTCTCTAAGTTAAACTAAACATACACGGGCAAATTTTCTTCATTAAAAAATAATTGTTGTCATTCTCGAGTAAGTTTGTACATCAATTTTATCAACCATTGAACCAAGGGTTGAGTTGACTAGACCACAATAAATGTGGAGGAGGTCCGTTGATGGGAAACTGTCCAATCTATTCCAAACCTATTATATGGATAATAATTCGATTATAAATTTTTAATTTTCCTCAACTGAGTCATGAACTTTTTCATAGAAGTTCCAATGCAATTCAACTCGCCCAATTTTCGCTAGAAACCAAGAGCGCCGCGTAGGATAGCCAATGATAACTAGATCAGAGGATTACATTGAAATTTTGTACAAAGGTTTCCAACTCGATTGATTGGCAAATTTAGAATTGGATCGGTATTCGTACAATAAATTTAGGATCAATCGAACAATTTTCCCACCCATTGATTAAACTCGATCGGACACTTTTTTATAATTGGATTAAGGAGTAAAGGGGTCATCGTGTGTGTCTATATATATATATATATATATATATATATATATATATATATATATATATATAATATATAACAGGTGGATCCAAAACGAGCATTTAAATGATGTGGAAATTTAGGTAGGACTTTGCGTGTAAAACGGACAGGGGGAGGAACCACATTATTTTGACTATGACTTAGAACACGGGTCGAGAAATGTAATCGAGACAAGACCGGTCCGGACCCGCGGCCCATCAAATCCTATTAATTACAAATCGGACCTCCGCAAATGATCAAATTGGAGAAGTACCGCACGCAATGAAGACCATTGACTTTTACAACCCATTTTGACCGAACCTGATTGGCCTTCCCTACGTGATAGAAAGCGATCATTTTCACATAGATTTATGAATATATATTTTTAGGCCTTTGTCGCTAACTTACAAGAAACAAATTCTCCATTAAAAATTAATTTCGGGAAAGAAAATACGCGAATGCACTATTTGATATTTCTGGGCATCGAAATAAGTTGAGTTGTATCTATTTACCAAATATCAAAAAATATTATTTTTTTTGTACCCATCTTGTTAATTTCAAAGTAGGAATGGTTAATTTGAATAGTTTTTGTTAGAGCACCGATACAATGTATTCGAATTATATTGGTGCTATGTGTGAATTGTTTGGTGAAACTTGCAATTAGGATCAAGTATAGTGCATATGAATATACAATAATTTTTATCTGAATTGCGTGATTAGATCATCAAACTTATTTGGAGTTGCTCATTCGACTAGTTCCATCAAATTAATTTTGAACATGTCTCAAAAACGAAAAAATAAAAAATAAAAAAATAATAACGTTTTATGTTTGATATTAAGATTAAAAAAAATATATATATTAGTTGATCGCATGAGGAGAGTGCGCCACGCTCGACGTGGAGGAGAGTGCGAGTAGTACAGACTATCTCACCAAAATCAATTAAAAATTTACCGGTATATCGAAAATTAAAAATAAACATAAAAAGATCGCACACAAAAATAAAAAAGAAAAAAAAAAAGGAAAAAGGGAGGGGTTGGTAAGGGTTCGATGACGCGACACTTGTCGAGCTCCGAAGGCCTCAAGGAATCCGCTGAAACCGGGTCTAAGGTGTCGTGGAGCGCCCGCTACTCCTCTGCTCGCCCCGGTGGGCCCCGCCCCGAGACTTGCGATTCGCGCCAGCTGTCGACGGCTGACCAATCACCGTCCGGGCCCCCGCCCACCCCCCCCCGATCCGACGGTTGCGATGGGCCCCCACACGTTTAGCACGAGCCGACAATACACAGGATGGACGCCCCCCGGCCCCCGCCCCCCCCCTTCCTCTTCCACGGCCATTCGGTACACCTTTTTCTTAATTGATGGATTAAATTAATTAATGATGTTAATTAATTAATTAATTCTGTGAACGCCGAGATGTGGTGATGATTGATACGATAACGATGCATTATTTTTTAGCAAAGTTGATGAGGGTGATTTGCATTAATTAGAAGTGGCATTTGTCTTAATGTTTGACGGGTGGATGGGGGTGGGGGAGCTTAATTTATTTTATTCTATGTTTTATAATTCGACGGGAAAAGTAGGTCAGCTTTTTATTTATTTATGTATGAATTATGGGAATGTACAAAAAATATTTCTCCATGGAATGCCCAAAAAGTCTGGCGATGAAGGTTTTGTCCTTGTCTTTTCCCTAATCTTACTTGATTAGGTCTCTGGTTGGTGATTAGTGACTCGATAACCCTCTCTCTCTCTCTAAAGGCAAATGATGTATAATAATATCGTCTTAGATGGACTAACCAATGGCAAATCATTGCTTAAAATTTATCGAAGCAATGTTGATCGGTATGATGATATTGCAAGGATTCGTTGTAATGATATAAATATCTCACCCAATAGCGAATGATATGTTACATGGTCTGTTTTGTGCTATTCAGCCCTTGGTTCCCTTTTATAAGTCTGTGTATGTGGGCTGTCGGAGATACAACAACAATTGACAATTTCTATGGCTTACTACGATGACCAAAGAAGTGGTTTTGCACCCTTCAGATTAGTTCTTAAGACTAATCAATCTGAGTTTGAAAGTACTACAGTACTAGAGTGTGATTCATAATGTTCACATTCTATATAATTATCCATGCTTGTTTATGTCTTTTAACATGACAACTTAATGAAAGAAATATTGGAAGAAAGTGGGACAAGTGGTTGATGCTACTGAAAGAATTCCTCTTTGGATAATAGGTACTGTAATTGGTATTCTTGTGATTGATTTAATAGGTATTTTCTTTTATGGTTCATACTCTATGTCGGTCTAGATTAAGCAAACTTTTTGCCACAAAATATGTTTAATGAGCGAGTTAAGTTCAAAGCATTTTGCATGGATGATTTATGGAAGACATTAGTATATAATTCTACATATATAAGTAGAAAAGATGATTCTGGCAATAGGCAAAGTTTATTTTAATGAGCAAATCCAGGTATTTCAAATTATTGGTGAGATCATCTATAGAACTAGTCTAGTCTAGTCCTTTCTCGTTAGCCTTTAGCCAAAGTCTTCATTTTGATGTGATCTTTCTCTCATGACTTGACTTCTCTTTTTACCTGTTCATTTTACCTATAAATTGTGAAAAACAAGAGTCTATCTATGTTGGGGTGGGGGTCTTCCTAAACAGCAGAGTTCAACGACAAGAAATGTTGGGGTTTGGCATTGATTTCATGGGCACAAATTTCCTCCAAGGGCACCAGTTAGCAATTACTAGGAAAAAGAGAGCCTCTCATCTAGATCCTTTCACCACACCATTGACTAAAACTAAAAGAACAATTTATTATGGTGCTACTATTCTAGCATCTGTGGAATTTTCCATTGTTGCCCCTATCTACCCCCAACTTTGTTAGTCATTATTCTTAGCTGACTATACTTAAAAAAAAAAAAAACAGAGAGAGGAGCGACCGTGCTTTCAAGACATACCCCATCTAGTTATGACATGGAAAATGATGACTTGGTCACAGATTATCTTCTTGAAAACCCAACTAAAAAGTCATTCTTTGAATGGAGCATGCCAAACGGGTCGATAGCGATTGAGCTTTTCATTTGAGGATAACGTTTGGCTTTGTCTAAAAGAGCTTGATTAGGCTTTTGATCAAATTGTGTGTTCCGCAGGGGTCCAGCAACAAGGGAAGGGGGGGAAGCCTTGGCTTTTTATTATGAAGCCCCTTTTTTCCATGCACTTAGAGCAAAGAGGAGATGTAGACAAATGGTTGCAATCACAAACTTTTGTGACCCCCCAATTGCTTGAGCTATGTAGAGATTGAATCTACTCAAACTCCCTAGACATTTCAATCCGTTCGTATCGAATCAATCAAAAGTCTCTTCACGCGTGAAGGCAGTGTGGTGCGCCCCCACTTGTGGGGTCGCTAGTCCCTTATGCGAAGAGAGCTAACAAAACATATGATTTTTCTAGTATTTTGGATCGGTTCGATTCGTATCTTTCAGCGCACACATTATATGTGGAACGACTGTTACCAAATGGAGGGGAGAAGAAAGGACCTTGGTGGTGTCTTTCTCTTGCATCAATTATGGAGGGAATAAGCTACCCGTTGATAAAATGTTTTTAGGATATAATAGGGACATCTCGACTTGCTTTGCTTCACTAACGTGCCATCAAAAAGAAAAAAAAGATGCCTTCAACGTATATAACTCCATTGAATCGAGTCATCCGAAAGAAATTGTGCAGGTGAATGAGATTGAATGACAAGACAGAGAGAGTACTAATTGCATCATGTCAAATTATCCACTCAAAACTTTTTGGGTCTCTATTTTGGAACCTTTTGTTAGGAGGAGGAGGAGGGCTTTTCTGTAAGGGAATTTGGATGAGACTGTCCCATGCATTTAGTGGCATTCTTAGCCCACACCCCTGGATTCCTACCCCTCATTGTTCTGTTCTTCCTTTTCACCTTCAAATCAGGCTTTCTTCATGCATGGACCACAAAGCCACTCCCAAGGCAAAACACTTGCACACTCATACACTCTCTCTCTCTCTCTCTCTCTCTCTCTCTAGGACCACATTTGCACTTGTCTCCTTGCTCTCCTTTCAACCTCCCTCTCAAATAATCAGAATCTCTGCCCTATGCCTCAGATGCCAGAAGGTTGGATAGAAAAGGGAATTGATAATGGGGTTTGTCCGAGAAAGCCCTAAAACTGTACATTTCTTGCTTCTTTGATCGATGCCCTAAATGGTCTACATCCTGATCTCTATCATAGGCCTTTGAATTGCATGTAGCATGCCAGCCTTTTAACAGTATTGGTGAAAAAAAAAACCTCCCTCTAGGGCATTGTTTTTAGGTGGTGACAGGTCCTATATTGTTTTCCCTCTCCTCTTTTTGAGCACCATAATTGCAGAAATAAAAGCTGCATACAATGTAGGGTGTGTCCAAGCATGTGGGTCCAAAATATAGTTCGAACTTATGGAGGTCATCATATTGATGTGGGAGGTCTGCATGCGTGCAGCCTCTGAATTCATCAAACGGGTATGGATCTCAAATTGTTAACGCATGCTAATCAAAAGGGTTTGCATGAATCTTTGGCATGCAAAGAGACTTTCAGGACACGCCGAACAAGATGAGCTTATAAAGAGGGGGGATTCTCTACATACCAACCGAAACTGTGAGCGTCTTCTGCTTGTGACATGACAGATGAGGAAAGGGGCAAAGGACAGGACATGTGGGCTTTGTTTCATGCGGCACATGGAGAGGTTCCGATCACATTTTTCTCCGTCTGTTTTGCTCCATGACATATCAAACCGACACTGCTGGGGTTTGCTTGAAGGAATTGAAGAGAGAAATAGAAGGGAGAATGGACTGCGGATGAGACAAGCATATTTCCTGTTTGCACGATACTGATGTTACATACATACACTCAGTTTGCGTGATACTGATGTTTCCTGTACAGAGAGAGAGAGAAACAGACAGAGACCAAGGAAGGTGCTAGGTGTACACAAGAGAGGGAGAACTGTTGGGCATGTTTTTTCTTGCACAAACAAGTCAATTCAACGCATTGGAAGAATGTGAGGGGCATTGCCTGATGGAGATGGAGATTTTTTTGTGAAGGCTTGATGTGCAACAGTTCACAAGGAAATGAGGAAACATTGGCATCATGCTGATTGCTTCAGGAATCACATAAACGGCACAGAAAGGTCATTCATTCGGTCTTGATTTGGATCGTAGTATGGGAAGCATGATAAAATGACTACTTCCATTGACCAAAGACTTTGCATACTATATTGTTTTGAAGGAGTTTAATAATGAATGTTAGGCAACGTAGACAATTATTGTTCAACCGAAGATGTAAATGACAAAAGTATCAATTCAAATGGAAGCCATAGTCTGTATCTAAGACAAGTATGTTGATAACAGTATCCTGTTCGCAGCTGTTGAAATATACTTCGTGGAATAAACATTCTCCAACTGGGTTTTCTTTTTTCTCTTCAGATCTTCAATGTCAAGCATCACTGCTGGATATCAGATTTTGTTGGTGAATTAGTAGATATAATTTTTTTTAAACCACTCATTTAGAATCAAAGATTAATCGGTGATGGAAAGATTATTAAGGGGTAAAAAGCGACTCTTCAACAGCAGATTGGGCAAACACAGAGCGAAAGTCTCGTATGTCGTACCAACTTTGTCAATCATACCTTCAAGTTGTAGCATGACTACGAAGGCTGGATCTCTTCGGTGCTAAGTATAATGAGCTAAACATCGTTTTCTTCTTCGGTTGAATTTTTCAAGAGTATTTTGTTAGTACGTAAAGACGCTCGTCTAAACATATCTGTGGTTTTACGCTTTCGGGGATCAAAATGAGGGAATGAGAGCATTGTATCGGAGTTTGCTTGAAGAATTTAGGCGAAACTTCATTGTTTCTAAGTCTAGGTCTTTGGGTTTCCCCAATGAGGTCTCACTTAAGGTTTCAAATCATTTTTATTGTACCTTATAAGCATTAGATTGACCATAACGTTGAAGCTAACTTTTCATCATTTTGTTTACAGTTCGCATCAATATCTAGACTAATTCTATTAGACAAAGTAAATCATTTCTGAGCTCCACAAGATATATTTTGTATTCTCACTTATTATCTAACTCATTAATTGAGCAAATGAGCAAATGAGCAAATTATAGACCTTGTTTGATTAGGACGTCTATTTTCGGCTCGCCCATAAAGTTAGTTGGATTTTTAACGGGCTCGGGACTTACCTACGTACACATTGCTTCGCCAGGGCAAAAATAACATGTATATACTACATTTTCTTCCTCACATCCTGTTGTAAATACCCATTAGAATTAAGAAAGTGGAGCAATAAGCAAATAATATTTTGATTGAAACTTCAGTGTTAGCATTTCCCTGTTTCGAATCCACATCCTAGGGTTTCTTCGTTTGAGCCCACGGAAGAAGAGGAAATCGTTAAATAACAAGTAAAAAAGAAAGCAAGCACCAACACCCAAATTCTTCGAGATGAAGAAGTCATTGTCTGGCTAGACAAGTTCAACATCCTCAGCATAAAAAGCATGTCCTTGAACGTTAAGGAGGACCTGACCAAAAAAAAAAAAAGAAAAGAAGAACGTTAAGGAGGACGATAGACGACCGAAATTCCTCGATGAATGATTTGATTCCTCAACAAAGCAGGAACACGAAACAAATATCAGGGAAAGTGAATGTCAACAGCTACAGATACCAACTTCTTAGGGTTTCCCACCTCGCAATTTGGTTTCCTAGGACCACTCTGGATCGACCCTACATTGAATGTGTGTTCTATATAAAGCCATGTCCATTATCTAGTGATGATGAAATGGAGGCACCCCACCATGTTTACTCACTCCATCAATAATTTAGGGGGAAGTTATTCCATTGAAAAAGGCTCCGGATAAGGAAATCTCCCCAAGAGGATGCTAATGCTCATTGAGGCTCTATTTTGTTGTACCTTCGAGATGGGTCCTTTTCCTGATGCCAAGCCTTGCAAATTGCTCTTCGTTTTCACTTCGTGTTACCATTTCCTTCATTGAAAATCTAACGAGTAGAAGCAGGCCTAGCCGGGTGGTTTGGTTCAGCATAAGGAGAAAGAGACACCGAACTCGGCGGGTCTGGACAGATCTGCTGTTTCCCGTTAAGTCTACGATGATTGCCAAGCTCCACTCCTGCATGAGGTGATGCAATGGTTCAAGGACAAGGTTATGAACAAAGATGGAACAAAGTTCGACTCCTTGATAAAATCTCCAGTGAAGTCACTTGATATGCAAGGGTGGGTTGATTCGTTGATCGAAGGAGATTTCAGACGAATAGAAAGCCCGAAAAGTTTCATGCACACTGGGCCAAGAGGCTGGACCGCCACGGCCTACGAAAAGCTGTGATACAAAGTTAAACAGATCTCCCGTGTGTCCTCGTTATGGACAATTTCACTTAGCACATGAGCTACGTTCTCACATTTTGATACATTTATTACTTCAACTAATAAGAAATGGATGCAGGAAATCGCTTAAACTACTCATTTTCCTCGTGGTTTTTTAATACATCGGCCAAATACGCACCCTGGGATGTTACAGGTTATACACAAATGCACAAATTGCCACGACCAAACTAATCATCCAGATCCTGACATCAGCCAAAGTATCATGGATCAATCCTTAATCTTGAGCCGATACTGTGAAGCGCAGTGTCTCTTAACGAAGACCTCTAACATGAAGAAATGCAGCTTTGCAGTTGATGACAGGGTCAAGATATTAACCTCTTCACAATTCCAATCAGGGAAGAAACCAGACATCGGACAAGACCATTAGTAGATGCTCCGGACGTTGGGACAGGTCAAGCAGTGCCCATGACACAGACATGAAACGGGGGCCCACGACAGCATATGGGCTCGTCAGGAGAATCTGCTTTGGCACGAGCCCTCAGGATGTCATTAGCATCCTCAATCACTGAAGCAGCCACCAATGTGTACTCCCCAGGAACGAGAAAGTAGAGGGAGAACAGGTGCTTAGTTTCCCTAAGTGGGGGAACTTCCACGTTGATCCCATTCAGAACACCTGCATGTAAAGGTCAGAATGAGAAATGACTTGGGACTAATCCGCTACTCAAGAAGACTATTTTCGTCACAGATATATCAAGAAGAAACATTGAGGAATAGGAGAGGGATGAGGGTGCTAACTTATGACAGCTCAAATTCTTTCATAACATGAAGGAATCTAGCAAAATAGGCAGAGAACCCACAGGAGCTGACACAGTCAAGTCCAGAGTGAATTGACTACATTTCCGTCTGAAAATCTTAAGGGAAAGAACATAAGAGCATTACCTGACCATAATACGGTAGCATTGGCTCCTTCAGTACAATTTTCCCCAGCTACATCCCGACATGTGATACTAAGGCACATCCTGATTGTCTCCTTCGTGTTATTACGCACCAGAACTTCCATAGGAGTGACCTCATTTGCCATCATACAGCCTTCTGATGCGGTTTTTTCCACCTGAATCATAGATGCCACTGGCATGTCAGGTACTGTGGCATCACTAGAACCATCTCTGACCAGTCTGAAGCCAAATGTCAATGGATCTGGTAACAATACATCCATAACGGATGACTGCAGGGCTTTCTGTATGGTGTCCTTGATATTTAATTCTCCTGAGCTGTTCCGTCCTGAATGCCATTTAACTTTAATTTTGGAAATCAACTTTTCAATAGAGGCATTTAATTCAGCTTTAGCACTCTTCTCTGAGAAGCTTGAACTTCTACTTGTACTAGCCCCATTGGAATGAGTATCTCGCAGAAAAAAGGAGTCATCAAGAACGGGTAATTTGAAATGCTCCAGTGGTATGAGTACCCTTGCAGAGTAATCACGGTCTATTCTAGTTTTTGGACAAGAATATTCAACGGCATCTTGATCAATTGCTTTGTTAATATCAGCTATAGGATTTTCCAACTGAACTGACACACTTATTTCAAAAACTACATCTGTTGGATTAGACAACTCAAGCTCCAAAAAACGCAGTCCCCAGCTCCCTCGGAAAGGATCAATCTTTACCAGTCTCTCCAACTTACGCTCTGAAGACAGAGCTTCCTTAGTAGAATTGCCATCTCCAAAAGCCGGTATAGGACTGCTTTCACTGACATGCGCTGGAATTTCCATGGAAAGTAAACGAGCCTTGACAAAAGACAGGCCTTGTAGCACACAAACTGGTAATGGGACCACCAGTCGTCGGCCAGGGGTTACAGCAGATCCATTGGCCGTGGGATCTCCAGAATTTGTAAGCGGTCCTGAGAATAAAAATGAACAAAGTAAGCCATAAAAATTGGATGTAATTTCATCAGCAATAACATTCAGTCGTTCTGGTTTATATAAATATCACCAGTTTGCATGCCAGAAGTTCTTGGTGACGAACAACATAAACATGAAAAAGAGCAGCATGTAGGGGTCATAAACATGTTATACAGCTGGAGACAGCAAATAGAGATAGAGCAAAAGTATAATGCAACAGATTGATTTAAAGGAGGTGAATAAAACAATCACTTTTCCTCCCTAACTAATGTTAAGTAAGACTCGTCAGATCAAGTCAAATTGGCCATCATGTGCTCTCGTGAATGGGAAATAATCCTAAGAAATTGTATACTGGTTAAAAATGCCATAACATATGGAGAGAATACACTCTAGCAAACCCAGTTCTGAGACATTCCATGATTTCTCCCAAGACAAACATTATCTTCTTTTCTGGAATTCATTCACCACTGACCAAAATTATCCTCCATCATTGTCCATAAAGGAAACCAGATGTAAGCACAAGCATTTGCTTTAGACTATCAAATTGACCACTAGATGCCATGAACTTGACAAAAGGCCTAAATATCAATCCAGTGAAGTGGAAAAGCACAATGACTAGACAAGTGCAGGCAGTGATGTGTGTGTGTGTGTGTGTGTGAGAGAGAGAGAGAGAGAGAGAGAGAGACCTGCATAATGGATTACCAACATAGGGCTGTTCCCATCCTTATGATGCCTGCCCGTGATACCTGATCCACTCTTGCTGGCATTATCAGGATCCACCAAACCAAGCTGCCACGCTTTCAAAGTAACAGGCAGAGTAACTTCAGCACCAGGTTTCAGAGGAAGAGAACCTCTTAAGGCTTCATATGCAACTGAAACAACAGAATCTTGGTTCTTTCCAGACAAAGATATATGAGCCTGTTCGACTGGAACTGTACCAGCATTAGACAGACTTATCCACACATCACGAATTTCTCCTTCGTATAGAATTATGGCACCATCACCCCCTATAATGTGTGGCACCAAAAGTGGAAGCTGGGGTACTACAGATATATTTGGAACGGAAACATTTCGTAACTTTGCAGATCCACAACATCGGAATGGGTCAGAAAGAACAAGACCTTGTGCAGCTCCAAGAAGCAGATTTTCAACATCCCTGAAAAGGTGTTCAGTGACTACCCCATAACAATGAACCATGCACCCTGGTATAGTGACCTGCCCCACTGATGTTGGGATCCCCGACAAGGTTATCACTTTTGACGAGTTAGGCGGAAGATTTACACTAACAGGAAAAGGATCAACGTTTCCAGAATGCATGGATAGATATATACTATCTACCCGTAGATCAAAACCACAAGGATTAGCCAGTTCAACCAAGACATGGATTGGTTCTCCAACAATCCATATTACCTCCTGCTTGCCACTATCATTCGAATCACCCTTGCTAAATGGTGTATATATGAAAGGCCCTGATGTAGCTGATCCCATCCACCAATCTTCTCTAGATGGGTTGCGTTTCACAACGTCTACTTGTGAAGAGAGTAGAGGGAATGAGTATAGTCTGCAAAGCATGAAAAAAATTACTCAGACCTTTTTCAGTGTACCCCTCCCTCCAAGAAGAGAGGGAAGAAAAAACACCCAGGAACTAACCCCCCCCCAAAAAAAAAAAAAAAAAAAAAAAAAAGAAAAGAAAACTGAAGGCATAATGTCCACATGAATGCTTAAATAGAAGAATATCGGAGTTAAGCTTTTATAAAAAAAAAACTGGAAGAGAAGTCACCAAAATTTCACAATCAGTCCCAAAGAGCTTGAGAAGTGACTGCATTAATCTGAAAAATTACAATGTGGAAACATCTGAACTGCAAAATCAATGCTTGCAGAAAAAAGATCACAAAGGAAACCATGATAACATTCGGAAGGAGAAGCCCATTGTACCAGAAAAAATATTAGCATTTGCAGGGAAACTAGAAGCACCAAATGCAGCACTGTCGCCTCATCAATTACTTTTTCCAGTAAAGGCTTTAACATTATGGAGCTTCTAAGACATGGAAGTCATTCTCTGTATTATAAGTACCTTATAAATGGTAAAGCAGGATCAGCACATCTAGTTCCTGATGGAAGCCTCTCTGCTGAATTTGCAAGTGCATTAGCAAGACCATTCTGTCCGGCAGGCGTAATCAAGGGGTAATATGATCTTAGAAGACGAGCTGCTGCACTCCAAGCAGCCAAGGGATCCCCTGCGCGAACAGCAGAAAGTAGTATCTCTCGCAGCACAACCATCTGCAGAGTGCTCCATTGACACTCAAAGAGGGAAACTATCGACTGGTGCAGCACCTTTCCACCATTGGCAGAACCCTGTCCAACATCCTATTCATCAAAAGCATATTACAGAATTTGTTATGCTCAACGAGGGATTGACAGAAAAAGAAAAAAAAAATTAAAACTCATTGTCCAACAATTTGGTTTGTTCATTAATTTTTTTGCTTTGGTTAACTTTGTACCTCTCCACGCAGTATATGCAACCATCTGCAAAGTAACAACCAATTTTGGCCAAAATAACGGGCAGAATGTAGAACTGCTTTATCTAATCAAAAAAATTCTTAGTGGTCGTTTAAGTTCTCTAAAAGTAATTTTCTGGTATTCCTGGAAAAGGTAAGCTTCTGAAAACAATTTACAAAAAACCACTCGCCAGAAAAGCTTGCTTGACGAAATTTCCCTATGAAACTAACAAGCTATTAGAATTGGGTGTCTAACCATCGACCTTCTTAATTCATAGAAAGAAAAGCAAGGGGTACCAGATGAACATGGGATCTGGGAATGATCCTCATAGGAGCTTAAACCAAGAGATATGATAAATGTGAAATAAAGAAGCCATTCAATGTCTGTCCCAATGCATTAGTTGAGTGGCATAGAAGTTGAAAACAGCAGACACTTATCAGATGTATGACATATGCAGTAACATGGTGCCACAGTACACTGGTCATAGTACTTAAGAAAGTTTACTTCCCAGTAATGTGTTTTGACAGGCTCCGACAAATAACAAACAGAAGATTACTGAAAAGGGAAAAACGAGTCTTGAAGCAACTGATGAGTTTAAATACATTGTAGTGAATGGTTCATTATGCTGTACTCAGTGTCACACGTCTCCTAAAGAAATTTTGATGATTCGGCATTAACTTTACTCTTCACAACACTAAATGTCTGAAGTTCCAAAATTCGTAATGGCATCGACAGTCGCATTTATGGAGAGTCAAATGTAAGCCAAAATTAGCCAAAGTTTCATTCTCTTCACTCACATCATCAAGAGGATGCTCGGACACAGATGCTCTACTTTGAACACGATATGCTTTTGTTGTCATTGCCAGAACTTGCATGGCACTAAGAGCAGCCAATCTGTTCTCTTGTTGCAAGTACAGCTGAGCTACTTGCCTTGAAAAGAAGGCAGCTTTCCTTTGATAATTGATTTTCCCATAGAGGCGAGCTATTTCAACAAATAATATGAGTCTGTCGCTCGCATCAATCAAAGATTTTGCACCATCAGCAGCATTCGTTAACAATTCAGCCACATCCTTGGCCAGATCTCTTCTGTAACATCAAAAAATGAAAGGCCAAAAAACCGATTAAGATTCTGAGGGTCATATCATGGAACCATTTTACCGTAGGCAAATGCATAATAGTATTATAAATGCATATCTAGAAATTTAGCTCTAACATAAAAGTCAAAAAACCACCCGAAGCTGCTTATTTCAGACAGATAAAAGGCAGGAAGGGGCATAAGTATGACCACAAAAGGAAGTCAACTACTTATAAAAACTAGAGAGCCTACAATAGGCGAACCATATTCTCTGTCTACAAAGTTTCAAGAGCAATGGAGGCAATTATCCCATTCAAAAGCATCTGCCAGATCAAAATAAAATGCAGTGTATAATGGAAGGACTTGCAACCCTCGGCTCCTCTGTTTTGACAAAAAATAATCTTGAACAAAACTGTAAGAGCTTATTCTCTAAAATTGCATGCAACTGATACTACTGCTTTTTTCTAATGATAAGGCACACCATCAGACTTATTTCCACCATGGTAGCTTGTTTAGCAATTATTGTCAACCTTAAGAAGATTGACACTGAAGACCCCAAATTCATTCCATTTATGAAATTGCTAATTGTAAGGGGAATCCCCATGAAGTGCCCATGTCACCAATTATGACATTTTTAAAACTCTTGCTCAAGTAATGTGAATGGCTGGCATTGGTCTAGTTGGTAACGTAAAATAAGTGATTGTGCAATACTGACAGATTTTGATCCAGCTTTACAGAGTGAAGTGTTCTACTGAACAATATCCAGGTTATTGTTGTATGCTACAATAACTGATCAACAGTTTAACTGCATAACTCCACCAAATGAGAACATGATGTCTGTAGGTACATATTAATTGCATCTCTTGGTAGCACAAGTGTCTTGTTACTATCCTCTCATCCAGCAGTAATATCTGGAGTGGCCACCGAAGGGTATGTGGCTATCTTAGTTAAGTTTATTTTATAAAAGGGGACATCAAGCAAGTTCAAAGTGATAAACTTATTTTAGAATTTACCTGCAAAGGAACCTTGCTAATTTCAAGGTAGCCTCAAGCTCAAAGCTCAATGGTGATACTCTGTATACCAAATAAAAGAGTGTTATCAGCACGATCACCTGGATGTTACAAATTCTTATAGCTGACCACAAATAAATGAACCAAAAAGAAAGAGTAAGAGTGGGAAAGTGCTGTCTTCCAATGAAAATATAGTAGGAAATTACACATAAGCCAAGAAACAAGCATTAGTTACCTCTGTGCATTATCCTGAATGGATGACTTTCTGTAATGTCCAATGACACTGTTGTACCGGTACTTTACCTCATCCACTAATTCCGGATCCATGTGTCCCATCCGATCTAACTGATAATGAGTCAAAAAAGTAAATCAAATGAGATCAAATGGAAAATAAAGCTAAAGGAACCCAAAGTCCTTAATTATGCATATTATATCAATTTTTGTTCATAAGGCACATGGAGGACTATTCACCAGCCTATTCTCCATAGTAGTTTGACTAAACATTGTCTGGCTCAAGGGATCCACATAAATAACTGGGCATATTTTCCTAGAAGAATCTCAAGGTGATCAACATTCACCTTCTTAAAAGTTTCATAGGGAAGGCAAAAGCTTCAGAGACGGGAATAAAATATCAAATCATGAAGTAAATGAATTCACATAATTTGAGATAGCTTACCATTAATGCGCATACACCGCCCTCTAGTGCTCCCGCATACCAGAAATAATCTCCCGTCAACCTAGCAAGTTCTAAAGCTGTTTGATAATGGGCATTAGCATCAACAGGGGATCCTGCCAATAAACAGTAGTCCCCAATGGTCTTTTGTGCTCGACCCAGTCTTCGCTTTTTTGCCTTAATCAACTGCATTATATGAAATCAGTTAAGGTTACAGAACAGCATTCAACATAGTTTTCCAAAGAAAGCTACAAACATAATCCGCAACCAAAAAAAAAAAGAAAAACAAATTGCAAATTCTTAGGACACCTAAACATGAACCTCCTCTGAACTGAAGTTCGCTTGAGAATCAAGAGGCGTCTTCAGGATAGTTCCGGCAGACTCAGCCTGAAGAACCCACTTTTCAAATTCCATTAGTAATGAAGCAGCTACGTCTTGCATCATAGTTTGCAAATGGAACTCTTGCGTCTGACGATCAGCAGGTGGGAACAACTTGAGATTAGAGTCCTTCTTACTTCCATCCTCTAGCTGCAGTAAATCAGAAAATTACATACACCTTCAGCATTTTTCTGGAAACAAAGTCCACACCAAACTGCTGCCGAACGAATTACATTACAGTACGCATATTCTAACCATAATACTAACACTCTTAAAGAAGTGACAACGGCAAGCCAACGAGATGCCTAAACTGTTAACTAACCCCAATCATAAAGCTACAGTTTTTTTGGCGCCTTGTAGACATCGAGCACCATAGCCAAATGAAAGAATCATTTCATCATCGATTACACTCAGCCGGACTCTCTATCCAACAAAATCGAAAGGGACCGAACCTGAGTGTCGCTGGGGCAAAACGCGAAGCACCTCCGAACGAGCGCGGACGCGTACCCCTTGCACTTGACGCCGAACTGCTCGATCACGTCGTCGAGATCGGGCGACGAGGGGCAGTGGCAGACGCCGACGACGGCCAGGATCTTGCGGTTCGACTGGAAGTCCTCCCAGGGGCTGGGCGGGGAGCCGCCGATCACGAACTTGAAGCGGAGGGAGCCGGAGTCCCAAGGCTGGTGGGCGAAGGGGGACTTCTGGTGCTCCGTGTAGAAGGAGCTGATGGCGGAGAGGGAGACGGAGCCGTGGCGGAGGAGCATGGCGGTGTAGTCCCGCAGCAGCGGCGTGGGGACGTGGCCGACCGGGAGGACGGCGACGCGGATCATGGCGCCCGTCTCGATGCTGACGTCGGGCTCCATTTCCGGCGACGCTCCGGCGCCGGAGATCTGCCGGCGATGCGGGGACGGGGATGGGGAAGCGTCGAAGAGATCGAGATCGAGATCGAGAGAGAGGCGTTGGGAGTTGCAGAAGTCGAGCTCTCACTGGATCGGGCAGTTGCGATTTTGCATCAGGGGAGGACGATTGGAGGCTGTTTGGATGTGGGAGGAGCGCAAGCTCTCGGTTGGGATAGAGATTTCCCTGGACCGGGTCGGGACGCTTTATCCAAGAATTTGTTTTTTCCCTTTTTTTTTTTTTTTTTTTTCTTGTGCTCATCTTGTAAATTCGACACAACCTATATAATGGCAAATATGTGCATTTTGTCCTTAATTGAAAAATCATTTGTCGGCCAACACAAGTCATAATTCATATCATGTTGTCATATGCCCATATTTCTAAAATACTAATTGAATAAATTAAGATTCCATTTGATTCATAACTTTTGAATCTTAAAGATAAAGATTTGAATTGATTGCATAAAATTGACATGCCTCGTCCAATCCAAAGATCTGACCAACCAAGACCAGGGTGCACCAGCCACCCACTAGCCCTCAGCCCCATCGAGCCGATATTCGATTATCGATAATGTGGTATAGCCTTGTCCGATCCAAAGATCTGACCAACCAAGACCAGGGTGCACCGGCCACCCACTAGCCCTCGGCCCCATCGAGCCCCTGAAAAACCGATCCAATCCGATGGCTCATGTTCATCCTCATTGAAAAAGACACCAAATTCACTCGCATTGCCACTTCACCAAATTCATCAAACAAATGCACCATAATCACGCAACCTTAAAAAAACATCTAGTATCGCTTGATGCGTGGCCAGGCCAAAGTCCGGTATCGGCATCGGACTAGACGAAAAAAAGGGCGGAGATGGAAAAGACCAGATTGAATCTAATAAAGAGAGAAAGTATTTAAGTAATTCTCAGAATCCGTCGGGCTCTTTACATAAAGGAAAGAATTGAGTCATCGACCCCCCTACATATAATAAAGAAATAAGGAAGTAACGAGGAATTACTAGAAAAAGAATTCCCAAAGGTGCTTTCGCCCACCTGCTGCTGCTGCTGCTGCTGCTACAGCTACGATACCCTACGCTATTCTCAAAAACCTTCTCCATTACTTTGCCAACTGCTGCTACCAACTGCAAGGAATCTCCTTCCGTGCTGACGTTGACTTATGATCCCCTGCTTTTCTTGCCAAGATTGTCTCCAGGTAAGGCAGTTTGGAGTTTGATCCTCTTCTTACTAGAATGCATCATCAAAAAACAGCATATGCAAATCGGACAGCAACATAAAACGAGTATGGTTTTAACCGCTCGCTTCAGTTGACAGACACCTGGAGTGTTTCTAGTGTTTCTCCACTACTCATGCCCTTCAATGCTCCAGAGACAGGATTGTCTTCAGACGGCATCATGTTGAGATCCGGCATCATGTTGAGATCCGGCAGTAGGAAAGAGGCGCTTTGCTTCTCAGGAGATCCGCACCTTTGTTGAGAATCTGAGGATCGACTAGGGCTTGCGACCTGCATTGGCAATGTCGAAGCAGCATGATCCACAGTATGATCCACAGTGGAGGGAGCTTCAACGCCATGCACGTTGGAATTTGCTTTTTCCGGTTCGCGGGTGGCGCTGATGGTGGTGATCTTTGTTGTGTTCATATCCGCATCATGCTGCAAAGTGAATGCCGTCTTAGAAAACTTACGCTGCTACTCAGGACCAAAAGAGTAAAAAATAAGGTAGGAGCTGCTGCAGTTTCAAAGAAACTATGTGGAAAAGGCCTAGGTAAAACAAATTCTATAACAGAGGGAAGTTGTATGTACTTCTCAGATCCAGTTTATGCGATTGAATTGCTTTACTATGCGAAGCACTTTCAATTGATCTCCCAAGAAGGAAGCACTTTCTGAAAAGTAATGCCAGTCTACTACTTTGGTTCATGGAAGCAGAAATTAGCAGGGAAGAAAGGAGAAAAGATCGAAGCCAGGAGACATGCAAATCACCTTCATTTTCTTCAAGCTCTCATTTCTTGTGGTCTGCTCCTTGAAAGTTGCACGCAAGGTTGCTATCTCCTACTCAGAAAATATGAAAGCAGAGATGAGAAATGAAGGAGATGTGATCAAAAGGAATGGCAGAGGAAAGGAAATGCCAAATGCCAATACCTTTTTTAAGTGTACCCTTTCCTTCAAAAGCACGCCCTCCTCCTCTTTAAGTTCAGCAAAAGTCTAAGAACAAGAAATCAAAAGGTTAACACCTATATCTTTCTTCACTGATAAATGGCACAAACATTCACGATTGATTTGAGAAGCTTATATTCACAAACCAAAATACTGTTTCTGCTTTAAATAATCTGTGTCAGTTTAGCTGTTAACTGGGGCAGGTATAAAACGAGCAAGTACCTTCCTTTTCCTTGACTTCTTAAGATCCGGCGTCCCAGAATCACTCGACACAATGACCTGCAACCCAAAAGGAAGAAATTCAAATAAGGGTCAAAACACCTGGGGGAGTAATCACACTATCATTCAAAACGATGTTGAAACTAGACAATGACCAGTATCAAAACAAAGGCAACAGATGATGGATCTAACTCCTGGAAGATGAAAGAGAAAGCTCGACCACCGGAACGATTCAAGAAACGAAAGAAGAAAATAACTCATACGAAGGCTACCCATCGAGGCTCCTCGACCCGTTTCTGTCACTGCAATTAGTGAAGCAGAATGCCAAGCCATCCCTCGATTCCTACACGTCCCAGCGACTTGCCCAAATCCAAACTTCAAACAGATAAAGACATCCATCGTGACGAAAGCGAGAATCTTGGGGCATCAATCGGCCAGCACCACGTGACCCGGCTCACGTGACGAGCCGCGAGCTCTCCTTTTTTGACTTCTTTCCCCCACAGGAGGAGGACGAGAAAAAGACACGCACCCCTTTGCAAAACCAACCCCCCCGAATCCGCCGCTTCCTTCTCCCTTCAGAATACTCCCTCCACGCTCGAGAAATTTCCTCCCCTTCGATTCCGTGCGTTTCCTGACCAGGGAGCGACATTCAACGAAAGCTCCCCCCAACCCCACCTCCACTCCCCCAACCAAAAATTCAATTTTTAAAATGAGGAAAACGAAAAGAACACCAAAAACAAGGAGACAAAAGACACCACCCAGTCGCGAAGGCCGCCGGTGGGTCCCGTTCTGGATCGGCAATGTCAAAGCACCCCACTTCCCATTTGAAAGATTCTCTCTCTCTCTCTTCCGCCTCGAGAAAGGGTCGGGGCGCAAAAGAATAATTCACAACCCGCCCAAAAGAAAACACGACGAATCCGATCTTCCTCAACTCCCCCAAAAAAGACCCGAAGACATGGACAAACAAAGAAAGAGAGAGAGAGAGAGAGAGAGAGAGAGGTGCACGGAGGGCAGCCCTGCACGCGCGCGCAGGGGATACGCGCCCCCCTACGCCTTCCCTTCAACAACATCGCACCGAACAGGGGTCACGCCTCAGTCCTATCGCTCCCGTCCCCTTCCCCCATCGCGGGCCCCACCGAAGAGGGACCCGGTCCGCGTGCGAATGACGTGAATGCCCCCCCTAGCCTTTCCCTTTTTTGACCTCCTTCCGAAGAAATTCAGAGACTTGGACGGTGTACTTTTCAGGGAAGAGAAGAAGAAGAAGAAGAAGCAGCCAAAAAAGGGGAACCAGGACACGGAGATCGTGCGGGGGGAGGGAAGGGAGTTTCCCCCCATTGGCCCGCCGGCGCGGGAGCTCCGGCCCGACGGGCGGCGGGCATTCCGCCACCGCCGGATCCGGCGGCGTTTGGGTCCCCCGTTGGCGAAACGAAACGTCCTTTTCAAGAGCTTCGTCATCTTTAATTTTTTCGAAAAATAAAAAGGAAGGAAAAAAAAAAAAAAAACAGGTGGTTGGAGGAGGGATGGATTGAGCGAAACGGAAAAGGAAAGTGCGCGTCTCTCTCTCCCACGAACAGTTCGTGCTCGACGAGTTAACGGGCCGTCGCGGACAGGCGGAGCCGCCACCGATCTCGCGGCCGTTTCGCGGCGGAGAGACGGGAACGGCACCGGTGGCCCGTCGCCAGACGCCGGCGGTGACACTTCCGTAAATAACGCGGAGAAAGAGGGGGGACCGAACAGCGACGGTCGATCTTTCAGTACCCTCAGAAAGATCGCGACGCTTTCGATTTCGCAAGTTAGAGGATGACACGACGTTGGTCGCACAGAAAGAGAGAGAGAGAGCTGAAATGGCGGTGGAGCTCAAAAAGGCACCTGACACAGAGATTTCAGAAGAAGGAACTCAAATCTGACATGCAGGGTCGCTGATAATCTGCTAAATCGAGTTACGACCGATCGAAGAACACGCACGCGAGCGTCTTCTCGCGCGACCGAAGATGCCGAGAACCGCGAGCTCGGGTCAGACGAGAGAGAGAGAGAGAGAGATTACCTTAGATGTGGAGGAGGAGGAGCCGCAGACCTGCAAGTTGGAGTCGTCGCAGCCGCCGTCGGCGGTGCCGGAGGAGGATGCGGCGCTCCACGAGAGCGGAGGTCGTCGGGCTGTTCCTCGCGGAGTCGCCGCACCTCTTCGCCGGCGAGCCGGCGTCGCATCGGAAGGCAATCCTCGACCGGGGCTGCCGGATCCCCCACCTCGGCGGCGGCAGGGGCGAGCCCGAGGCCGAGGCCGCCGCCGCCGCCGAGGACGAGGGTGGGTGCGGGGGTGGAGCGGGCGCGCATCTGGGCTCCTGCTTGAGTCGCACCAGGAGCTCCGCGACCATTCCGTCCTCCGCCATCGCCGTCTTCACCCACTCGTCCTTCGCCACCATCGTCGCCGCAAGGAACCAAGAAACCCAATACCCAGATGCTCGCCGGGAAACCGACCGAAGACAGAGAGAGAGAGAGGGAGAGAGAGGCAGAGAAGGAGGCGGGTTTAGCGTGAAGATGAAGTGACGAGTCTCTCTCTCTGTGTGCGGCTTGTGTTGCAGAGAGGAGGAGGAAACGAGAGAGAAGAGGGAGAGAGAGAGAGAGAGAAGGGTTGAGGCGGACGAGGAGCTTCTGTTTATTCTCTATATTGGAGGACCCTTTTTATTTTCCTCTTTTTTTTTTTCCTGCTTTTTTCCTTCGTCGTCTGACTTTTATTTTATTCCTTTTTTTTTTTTTTTTTTTTTTTTGGTTCTTGGGGCTTCTAGTGGCGAAACTGACACTGTTTTTCTGACACGGTCCTCGAATTTTTGCGCTTTGCGCAACTAGACCCTTGGACTTGCGGTTTTTTTTCGAATCAAGTCTACTCCATCACCAATTCCAACAGATCGAGGGCTTTGATTGTTTTAGGATAACTAAATGAAAATGTGTATTTTGCTTTCCAATCAAGAATTTAATAATAAATGATCAATCGGTGCTACTGCTAATGGAGGAGCTACTGAAAGTTCTGCTTAGCTAAATCTTAGAATTATCTTTCTCTAGTAATATATTAATTGAATGTCCTGAGAATGGAATGGCTCCATTTTTAATGCACCGATTGTTTGTAACACAACACAGATTAATACATTAGTTGATAGAATTTCCTTGATTGGTTGCTTAATAAATGCTCGTGAGATACTTGTTGACACCTTATTCTTAAAGCTTGGTAAATACGAAATGACAACCTTTATAAGAGTGTGTTGTGGATTTCGGTAGTGGTTAAGGTTGTACCTCACCATACCACAAAAACTCGATAGCTCCACTAAGGACTTCTCTGCCTACCAAGTAAACCCGATGAGCTATTAAATATGTGTTCCATATTTTAACGTATAAGTGTCAATGTCAGCACACCTCAACTCTCAATTATAGATATATTTTTTCTTCCCTCTCTCCAAGGGAACACCTTTGAATTTTATGTTATAAAATTCAAACGTGATAATTTAAAAACATACTAAGATTCGGATTGCTTAATGAGTGCTCGTGAAATACTCGTTGATTCCTTACTCTTAAAACTTGGTAAATGCGAAATGGTAACCTAATGGCAACATCAATTTTTTTTCTTTTCAACGTCGTATCAGTTTTAACTTGCCACATTTGAAAGATTATGCACAAATTGTATATTGGAGACAATGTAACGCGATTTCGGTTTTTCTTTTTCATTTTGTTTTCGGTTATTCCTTTTTCTTTTTCTTTTTGGTTTTTGGTTTTTGGGGCTTCCGATTCGACAAGAAATGATTATTTTGGATTACGTTCTCGGAACGATTATGAGTAAAAGAACGTGTTTGGTAACTGTCTAAAATTTTTGATTCTGGAATAGAATTGCGTTTGATAATGTGTCCATTGATTCTTTCCAAATTATTTTTTTATTTTTAAATAATTTTTTCTACTTTTTTTCCTTTTTTTTTTTTTTACCTTTTTTCCTTTTCTTTTTCATTTTTTCCTTTTTTCTCCTATTTTTCTTTTCTTCTTGTGGCCGGTCGTCGGACCTCACTAGAGCATCGCCGGCCCTCGCGAGGCTGGCCCTCGTTGGCCGAGTGTCGTCGGTAGTCTCGCCCAACTGCCGGCGACGCTCGCCCAGCCCCGCTGAGGCTCGGCCTCGCCAGATCTAGCGAGGCCGAGCGTCGCCGGTGGATAGACTGGCCTCGCCGGGGCTGGGCGAGGCCCGCCTAGCCATCGGTCAAGCTAGGCGAGCTCGGCCGGTGGCTAGGCGGGCCTCGCCCAGCCTCGGCGAGCCTCGACCTCGCCGGATCTGGCGAGGCCTCGCCTCGTCGGTGGATAGGCGGGCCTCGCCGAGGTTAGGCGAGCCTCCGGCGAGCTCGCCAGAGCTGGGCGAGCCTCCAGCGAGCTCACCGGACCGGCGGCCATCGGTGGTGAGCGGCGGCAGACAGCGGCGGGCGGTGGCAAGCGACGGTCGCGGGATGGCGGAAGGAAAGAAGAAGAGTTTTATTGTGTTGATTCTTTTTTTTGATTCTCGGACGTAGAATCAACTTTTTTTTTTATTCTCAAATCTACTCCAAAATTGATTCTGGGAACAAATTTGTTCCCGGGAGCAAAATTTTTACCAAACGTGATTCTTGTTCCAAATTGATTCTGGGAACAAAAAATCAGAATTAGTCACTGTTTGGAGTGTTGCCAAACAGGGCCCTAGTGGCGAAACTGACACTGTGTTTTTCTGACACGGTCATCGAATTTTTGCGCTTTGTGCAACTAGACCCTTGGACTTGTGGTTTTTTTTTCGAATCAAGTCTAATCCATCACCAATTCCAACAGATCGAGGGCTTTGATTGTTTTAGGATAACTAAATGAAAATGTAGATTTTGCTTTCCAATAAAAAATTTGATACTAAATGATCAATCGGTGCTACTGCTAATGGAGGAGTTACTGAAATTTATGCTTAGATGAGTCTTAGATTTATCTTTCCCTAATAATATATTAATTGAGTGTCCTAAGCATGGAATAACTTGATTTTTAATGCACCAATTATTTGTAATTCAACGCAGAGCAATACATTAGCTGATAGAATTTCCTTGATTGGTTGCTTAATAAGTACTCGTGAGATGCTCATTGAAACCTTATTTTTAAGGTTTGGTAAATATGAAATGACAACCTTTATGGGGGTGTGTTGTGGATGCTCGATAGTGGTTACGGTTGTATCTCACCATATCACAAAAACTCGAGAGCTCCGCTGAGGTCTCCTTTGCCTACCAAGTAAACTCGATAAACCGTTAGAACTGTATTCTTTATTTGAACGTACAATTGTCAATATCTGCACACCTCAACTCTCAATTGGAGAGATATTTTTTCTTCCCCCTCTCCAGGGGAATACCCTTGAATTTCACGTTAAAAAGTTCAAATGTGACAATTTAAGGACATACTAAGATCCAGGTTGCTTAATAAGTGCTCGTGAAATACTTGTTGATTCCTTACTCTTAAAAATTGGTAAATATGGAATGATAACTTAATGGCAACATCGATTTTTTTTTCTTTTCAACATTATATCAATTTTAACTTGCCACATTTGAAAGATTATGCACAAATTGTATGTTGGAGACAATGAAATGCAATTTCGGTTTTTCTTTTTCATTTTGTTTTGTGGTTCTTGGCAATTTTAAATCACACAGGGAATAGTTAAGAATGGCATCCCAAATCCAATTAGAAGCAACTAAAACATGAACCTATGCTGATTTCAAGATAAAATTTTAATGGAGTCTCGATTATATTAATAGGAGTTTGATATCCACTCAAACCTTAGAAAACACATAAATGCAGGAACAGATCTAGAAAATTCTCTTAGCAGGGGAAAAATTAAATCAATCAGAAATTTAATAAATGATAGATCTATGGAATTTTATATTATATAGTTTTTTTTTTCAGGACAACTATGTTTTCAAGATTATTCAATTTATTTTTTATCAATCTCTGGAAATCAAAATGAAAAGTATTTACTTTTGATTCTGTTGTATATCTTTTAGTAATTTAATGAGCCAAAGAGTTGTTTTTTCAGGCCAAAAGTAATTTAGAAACAGTTTTAAAAACCTCGACATATTCCCAATTTTCGACAAACTGAGCGGAGGCAGCCGCCCCACTGCTTTAAAGCCAAGGCTGTCCCTGTACGAATAAGTAAATAAACAAAGTACTATAGAAATGATAATGTGATTATGTAAATAATTTTGTGCATTATAGCAAACGATGGTATCATGGCAAATATAATTAGTCTAATTTGAATATCAGTTAACCAACACGTGAACCGTATGAAGTTCAATATGATTTTTTTTTTCTCAACAAAGTTGTATAGAAAATCTTAAATTTGATCACAACCTCATTCGCTTATGCGAGTCAATAAAATGATTTGCTATGACCCAATAGACGTGATCAGCTCGATGTTTCAGACTTTGAAGCTGAAACCTACATATCATGTTATATTCGATTTTCATAATTCGAAATAAATCTTGGAATAGATGTAGAATTGAACTTGTTGGTTCTAGGGTAAAATATGGAATTGAATGATTTTATTTTTTGTCTTTAGGTTTCATCACTTGAACGATTCTGTAAATTTCTCTTACTATTCCAGCCTTGCATAAAACCCGAGACAATCACAGGAACGAAGCTCTTGTAGATCTAATTGTAATCTGTTAAGAGCTAAACAAAATAATCAAACCATAAGTCATAAATGTAGCATCCTCAACAAACGAAAGAGGAAGTTCGTCCGAGAGAATTTTAAATAAAATGGACCATTCCTTGGTAGTTGGTACATCGTTGGTAAATAAAGTGGAGAGAAAAATTTGATGAGGAAAAGTACCAAAAAAAAAAAAATTAAACCTATTACACTTGTATTAATTCAATCATAAACCTTTTAATTATGCTAATTAAATTATAAAAATTTTATTAATATATCAATATAGCACATTCATATAATTTTGGCTAAAAATTGTTGACATGTACACTAACTATTCAACATGATATGACCAGTATTGATATGAACAAAATTTATTAATTTTTAATATATTTTCCTGATTTTTATTTTTTATTCTTTTATTTTATTTATTTTTTTAAATTATTTTTTTAGAACTCTAGGGCGGACATAGATGAGGGTGTCAAGGTCCTAACCTATGGCGGGCAACCTCATTGAATCACAATTGGGGAAAAAAAATGAAAGAAAAGAAGAAAAAGGGAAAAAAAACAAAAAGATTCATAATTTTTTTTTTTAAATGTCCAAACACGGGTCAGGCTGTGTAAGAGGGCAAGCGTCTATGTCAACGATTTTTTGGCCAAATATGGAAGATGAAGCAATCATCCAAATATTTAAAACTCAATAAATATAATTAAGGAGTATGACTAAATTGACAAAAATGTAATAAATTTAGAATTTTTTTTGTACTGTTCTCAAAAGTTGACAATACCTTAGATAGGAGAGGAGTGAATTGGAAACTAAACCAATCAAGCGTAGTTCCAAAAATCTGGAATTGGAGATGGATAAATCTCGGTGTGAATCGACCTTGAACCGATCAAGTAAGCCGATTCAGATTAGTTATTGAATTGAATCAATCCCAAAGCACACTTTAATGATCCACCATCCTTATGTGCGTAGAGTCTGATTCGCTTTGATTTTCTCTTACCATCTTATTTTTATGCGTTAGTATGGTATTATCTTCTTCGAGTATCATTTTGGACTGTCGTTAGTGGTGGGGCTGCGACATGCAGCATTGGCCTTCTGTTTTCGGTGAACAATGCGTCATTCATCATTGGTGTCCGTCAGTACAAATTCGTTAACTAAGTTCAACTTTTATGATCAAGTAGTGTCATCCAATAGCTGAAGACCATTGCGCATGCTTCAATCTCATAATGGAGAAGCCTCATTGGAATGAGTTTTTTACAATGTGAGAGAGTTTTTGGCGTCACCGGTTCGGTTTCGGGGCTTCACTATAATTGGGGTCGCCTGATCGGACCCTCATTCCCTCTTGTCACGTAGATGTGATGATTGAGCTTTAGATTCTTACTAACACTCAATTAATGTGAGCAATTAGATCATGATTGTTTCATATTCGTTTTATTGAGTATTGTAGAGAAGAGGACATTGATAATGTGCTATAACATACTTTTCTATCAAATATTTTTGCCAGATCATTCTAGTATTACTTTTATAAGAAAAAAGGAAAAGAAAAAGATTACTTAACTACTATCGTCAATTTGAAGCAATGAAAATCAATATTGTCATATTATGGTGCGTTTGTTTCATTTGAAAACTCAAGATTAGAAAAATATTTTCCAAAAAATAATTGTTTGTATTGCTTACAAAAATGAATGAATTTGAAATATTTTAGTACCTACGATAATAGTTAATGAATTGCTGTGAATGATAAAAATATTTTCTATTGACCTTTTTCTAAGCAATATAACCAATTATTTTTGAGATTTTTTTTATTATAAGTTTACCAAAAAATAAAATGCACCTTTAATATCAAATAATTCTTCTCGATTAATCCAACTTGCTGACACTTCGAATGTCCTAAGTTTGCAACTCACATGCACTTAAGCTAATATAAGTAGGATGCGTAATAAGATTAATTGAACGAGTTGTCAAGAATGATCTCTTGCTATCGCAATTAGATCCCCAATGGTAGCACATTCATACGTGCAAAGTATCGATTGGGTTTGTGCCAACTCAACTTATCATCTATCGCAATTAGATCGCCAATGGTAGAACGTCCATACGTGCAAAGTATCGATTGGGTTTGTGTCAACTCAACTTATCATCAATTGCCTTGATCATCATGGCACTCATTGCATGATCATTGCATACGTGCAAAGTATCGATTGGGTTTGTGCCAACTCAACTTATCATCTATCGCAATTAGATCCCCAATGGTAGCGCGTCCATACATGCAAAGTATCAATTGGGTTTGTGCCAACTCAACTTATCATCAATCGCCTTGATCATCATGGCGTTCATCGCATGATCATTCCATAAGTGCAAAGTATCGATTGGGTTTGTGCCAACTCAACTTATCATCAATCGCCTTGATCATCATGGCGTTCACTGCACGATCATTCCATGCGTGCAAAGTATCGATTGGGTTTGTGCCAACTCAACTTATCATCCATCGCAATTAGATCCCCAATGGTAGCGCGTCCATACATGCAAAGTATCAATTGGGTTTGTGCCAACTCAACTTATCATCAATCACCTTGATCATCATGGCGTTCATCGCATGATCATTCCATAAGTGCAAAGTATCGATTGGGTTTGTGCCGACTCAACTTATCATCAATCGCCTTGATCATCATGGCGTTCACTGCACGATCATTCCATGCGTGCAAAGTATCGATTGGGTTTGTGCCAACTCAACTTATCATCCATCGCAATTAGATCCCCAATGGTAGCACTTGCATACTTGAAAAGTATCAATTGAGTTTGTGCCAACTCAACTTATCATCAATCACCTTGATCATCATGGCGTTCATCGCATGATCGTTCCATACGTGCAAAGTATCGATTGGGTTTGTGCCAACTCAACTTATCATCAATCGCCTTGATCATCATGTCGTTCACTGCACGATCATTCCATACGTGCAAAGTATAGATTGGGTTTGTGCCAACTCAACTTATCATCTATCACAATTAGATCCCCAATGGTAGCACTTGCATACTTGAAAAGTATCGATTGAGTTTGTGCCAACTCAACTTATCATCAATCGCCTTGATCATCATGGGGTTCATCGCATAATCATTCCATACGTGCAAAGTATCGATTGGATTTGTGCCAACTCAACTTATCATCAATCGCCTTGATCATCATGGCGTTCACTGCACGATCATTCCATACGTGCAAATTATCGATTGGGTTTGTGCCAACTCAACTTATCATCCATCGCAATTAGATCCCCAATGGTAGCACTTGCATACGTGCAAAGTATCGATTGAGTTTGTGCCAACTCAACTTATCATCAATCGCCTTGATCATCATGACATTCACGGCACGATCATTCTCATTGACCAATTCTAATAGCGCCCATGGCCGATCAGCCTTCGTCAGGACAAACCGGTCCAAAAGCCGAAATTAGAGGACTAACAAGAGAATTATATAAACAAAGACCAAACGCCATCGTCTCGTCTTCTGAGCAGCAATTTAAAAACCCACCCTCGCAAGGATAAGATCAAGATCACGATCTCTCACGACCTCGACCTAATCTCATGTCAACCTCTTTTTTAGGTAATTTATAACTTGCTTGATTTTCTCACGCCCCATCTTTGGTAAAGATCTATTTAATTAAACGAGACTCCTCTTGGACCCAAAAACATGAGAGATTCGATGCATCTGCTCCGATTTGAATAACCAGAAAACCAATCTGTGCAAATTCCCCCAATCATCAAAAGATCCAAATCCCTCCAAATCTTGTCGCCAATCGAAAAGTCACCCTTGAAAACGTCCTCTCCCTTCATCTGAAATTAAATGCTTGCCCTGATTTTCTGGTGGGGTCTGGATTACATGCAGACCGCCATCAATTCTTCCTTCCCCACCAACCATCAGACCTCAGCACGCACACGCAACAGGTTACCGCCATTGATGAACTGTCGAGAGACCAAAAACAACCGAAAAGGCCGGAAATTTCTGGTGCAGAGCTGCGTTGCAGCAACTGCTTCGTACGTCAATCGATCGTATTGCGGTCCACTCACACGAAAAATCATCAAAGCTCTGAACTTTCACAAACGAAAAACATAATATAACTTCATTGAGGATGCTGCTGCTGCAGCTGCTACATCATCACAGAGGTTTCATACTCTATAAATTAACCAGGAACTCGAAACTAAACCTCAAACACAAACAAAAGCTGTAATCTTCCCCAACCCAACAAACAGAAAAGAGAGAAAGAAATGGAAACAGACTTCTAGGTATCAAGGCTAAACACCAATCTAAATTCAGCTACAATAAGACACGAATGGAACCTACCCAAGTGAGGAAAAAGCTGGGTCTTTTCGAGACGAAGCTGTACAGACAATTAGAGCCTAGCTACATAAACCTTAAAGAAAGAGTCAGTAGTAGTCGCCAGTCACCGGAACAACTATCGCCTAAACTGAGCTGCGACGACCTCGGCCTCCCCCTTGAAAAAATAAAGGAAGGATCGAGAGTCGCGGAGCTCGGAAAAACACCATCAAGTTCCAAACTTTAGTATGAAAAACCATCGGAAACACCCCCGATTTTGCTGTCATCCGCTAATCCAGCCGCAAAAGTCGCCTCAGATCGCTCGTCGGGTCGACGAATCCCCCGAGACCGTCGGTCTTCTTCGTGAAAAACGCCGGCATCGGGACCGAGCTAGGCGGCGGCGACGTGATGAACGCCGACCCGGCGTAGAACCCGGCCAGGACTCGGTCGAGCCCGGCGCTGACTCGGGCGGGCGGCTCAGCCTTCTGGGCCCGAGCTTGAGCCATTTCCGGAGCTGGGCTCACGCTGGCCGCAACCTCCTCCGTCCTTTCGGCTCCAGTTTCGACTTTCGACTCCGGAGCCGTGGCCGGCGAGGCGACCACCTCGCCGCGCTTCAGGATCCTGACATGACCCACGACGAGGCTCTTCGCCGGCGGCGCGGGAGGCGGCAGGGTCGCCGGAGATTTGGCCGGGCTCTTCCTCCGGCGGTTCTGGTGGGCGCGGTTAGCGTTGGGCTTGGCCTTGGCCGGCGCCTTCGCCGGGGGCCGCGACAGGCCGCGCTTTCTGGGGAAGAGAGGGTCGGCTACCAAGTGGCTCTGGGGATGTAAAACTGCAACACCCATCTCGGCAAATCGGATTGGAATGGACAAAGAGAACACGAGAAACGAAGGGCTCCCAGCGCGAGAAAAGCTACGATCTTTGCAGTAGAAAAGGGCAAACTTTGATGTGGGGAGAGGGAGAAGAAGGAGAAACGGGCTGTAAATATACTCTGGGAGATCTGAACGGTCTGTGGCTATGGCGGTTTTATAGCCTCTGGGGGAAGATGAGAAGAGCGTCTGTTCTTTTGAGATAGAGAGAGAGAAGGTCGGAAAAGGATGTTTCTTTTTCCCTCTTTAGAAAAAGGCGTAATTATAAAGAGGATTCGGTAGCTTGCTGGGAGAGGCAAGGGGAGGAGGTCTAGGAACCGCCTCGGGCCGTATGACGTGGTCGTCACTCGCCTAATATTCTCTTTTAAAATTGGAATTTGTGCATGAATCCTTTGACCTAGGGGTGTGCAAAATACCAAGATTCGCCCGATCCGCCCGAAACTGGCCCGGAATCGCCCGAAACCGGCAGGTCTTGAGAGAACCGGTCCGGTTTCTAGTTCCGTGGGCGGATCCGCTCACCTGGACCGGACCGGAACCTTTTTAATATTAAAAAAAAATTACTAAGAGAAACCCTACATCTTATCTCATTCTCTAGGGAACCTTTACCTTTGGTCAAAAAAAATTTAATCATCTATGGTTATTTTTTTTTTTTGGTGAAAGGTAATTAAATTAAATTAAAGGGAATGGACAATTACAAAAGATCGGGTCCATAACCCACACTCTGACCACAGGCGGCAAAGTGGAGGGGAACCGATGTAAAAGAACAAAGAAAGAAGGCCTAGCCCGCTAGACCTACACTAAGGGACACACCGGAACAACCGATGGAACGGAGAAGATCGACCCTCCTGGAACCGCCGAAGAGGCAAAGAACGGAGATAGGGCAAACAGCGAGAATGGAGGAGCGTCCAATACGATGAAGGAAACCCCGGGTCGCAAACAGTAAGAGCACGGCAAACGAAGGAGGTCAGAGGCAAGGCGGGTGGCCGGATGGTGACGGGCACGAGAAGATCCCTGGATCAAATCCCCAGCATCTCTGGAGTCTTAAATTCCTCGGAGAGGGCGGCACCTTGGCGAAGGAGATAGCTTTGTCCCTAACAGCCTTAATAAGGTAATTCTTAAGGGCAGGGATAGCTACGTCCTCACCACGGAAGATGGCAGCATTTCTCTTCTTCCAGATCAGATGACACAGAGCACCAAACGAAAATCTAACCATTTTATGGTAGAAGTCCTTACCACTGAAGAATTTCGGGGCCCAAGAGAGAAGCTCCTTCCAGGTTCTGTTCTTCCAGGGGACATTGCATCTGGTCGCCCAAAATGCTGCCAGAGGGGCCAGGATGCGACACCCAAAGAAGAGGTGGTCCACCGAATCCGGGACGTCATTACAGAAGGCGCACAGCCCATGATCAATTCTACCGTATGATAGGAGCAGCACTTGAGTGGGAAGGCGGCCTTTAGATATGAGCCATAATATAAATTGATAACGAGGTGCAAGGGCATTGTCCCAAACGAGGTTAGCCCATTGAACCGTGCTCCTCCTGGGTCTGATGAACTCCCAAGCAGAAGCAACCGAATATTGACCCGAGGGATCGTGGCACCAGGTAAATTTGTCCTGCACAGAAGAAAGAATCGGCAAAGCAATGGACCACCTATCCATCAGGGATCTAAGCAATTCGCCAATGGGAGAATATAAGTCAGCGACTACAGCAAAGTCAGGAAGACCAATAGACTCCCTGAAGGATAGGGGAAGGAAACCATCGAGAGGACCACAGGGCAACCAGTAGTCGTACCATAGTGAAATAGAATACCCATTGCCAACGACCCACCTAAATGATGAGCGAAAGTATGGTCTAAGCTGTAAAATCTTTTTCCACATCCAGGAACAGGTTCCCGGTCTGCCAACAATCCAGAAGTTCCTTTTCTTCAGAAAGACGGAGTGTATCCAGCGGCACCATAAAGATTGCTTATCCGAAAAAGAATCCAGATATATTTAACCATGGAAGCCCTGTTAGAGAGCTTAATATTCCGAATACCAAGACCCCCTTCACATTTCGGGCAACAGACGTCTTGCCAAGCCACCTTTGCACCACCCCGACCAAGGGACGTTCCCTTCCATAGGAATTGCCTAATAATCCGATCAACATCCTCCAAAACCGAAGCTGGAAGAGTGAAGACGCTTGACCAAAAGGCTTGAATGGAGTGGAGAACAGATCTAATTAGCTGAAGTCTTCCCGCAAATGATAGAAATCTATGCGTCCACGATTGAATTCTAGCAGATCATCTATGGTTATTTGCAAGTAGGAAATGGGAGAATATTGCATTCTATCCGTTCGCGTTTTTTTATCTATAAGATACATTTATAATTACAACAAATAAATATTTGTTCCACGTACTTAAATTTGATTTTTCTTTATTTGGCTTGCTTTGATGTCACATAATTGTTTTTTTGTTGAAAACCAAAAAAATTTCCCATTAAAATCGGTTCCATGGATTCACTTCCGAACCGGACCGGTGGTCGGTCCGGTTCTCGGTGGATCCACGCCTTATAAATGGGTGGATCCCGGTTTGATTTTTCGAACCGATCTTTAGCGGGCGGTTCGGTTAGGTCAGGAACCGCCCACCCAGACTATACACACCCCTACTTTGACCTTGTCTTCTGCTGGGCCCGAAGGGAGTGATATGATAATGTCCAAGGAAAATGCATCTAGCCGGCGAATAGCAAATTATGCGTAATTCGGCAGATGGGCCCAACAAAAAGGAAAGAAAATTGCTCGTTCAATATGTTCATGATATCGAAAGTCGAATATGGTAATTAGATTTGTGAGAAAAAGAGGAAATTTTATGAGTGAAAATAATCACGAGATATTGAGAATTTATTTTCGCATTGGCAATTCCATCGGTGGGGATCCATTAAAGATATCGTTAACCCCCCACCCCCCAAATTAGATTTTTATGGCCTCCAAAAGAACCGGAAAAAAAAAAAAAAAGTGGCATGTGGGGGAAGGGGAGGGTCAACGATCAACGGAGACGGCGCGTGGCGTGGAGAAGCAACGAGGAAAGCGCGTGGGCGGAGGGCTGGGTCGTCCCCCTCGAGGAAAGCGCCGCGGACGGAGCGCGACCCCACCACCCGTGACGTGTGACCGACGGCCTGTCCTGGCGTGATGATCTCTTCTCCCTCCCTTAACCCATCGCCCCTCGAATCCCCCGTAATTTCGAAAATACCACGCGGGTGTCCCCGGAGCAGGAGGGGCAGTATGGTAAAAGCGCGAGGAAGGCGGTTGGGTCCGTGGGAGTGGACCGTTGGCGGAGCGCGATTGGGGACACGTGTCGCGTCGTGGGTCGGAACTGGCCGACCGACTTTGTCGGGGGGGCGGCTGGGATTAGAGACCGGCGGACCGCCATTGGATGAGCTGTGATCCGGTACATCGCTTCCCACCGACGGCATCGCCGCTGAGGAAGGCGAGGTTCCCACGTTCTCGTCTTTGATTGGCCAGGAAATTCCCTGAAAAAGAAGACGTCACTTTTCTTTTTTTAAAAAAAAATTTCCACCATTTTCGGTCCACTTGCACTTGCGAGCACGCGTAGATCGGACGGCCAGAGGGGCTTCAAGGGTCGGATTAGCTTTTGACAACTAGGAACCGGACACGGGCCTGCATAGTTTGACTCGATTTTATCGTGATTTTTTCTAATCGATCTAATTCCGGAACAAATTCATAGACAAATGTCGATGTGCGACATGTTATAAATAGTTCTCGAGCCATCGCAGAGTTGTCGGTAGTTAATAATTAGCGATGCAATCGCAATGACTAGACTTGATCCTTGGCTAAGCCCACTGATTTTGGTGGGTGAGGGCTGAGCTATTAGATCTATTATCATATCTTACCATAACGTATTGCGATGGACTAGATAATATAATTAAGAATAATCGTCATCTTTTGAATTAATAATGGATAAGCGAGGCAAACAATTTCATGGGCGATTTATCAATCTTTTTTAATCACGCCAAGCCAATTTGACTTCGTATCACAAGGCCCAATAAGTATTCGTACTCCTCTTCTTCCGATTGAAGTAATTTCTCAGAGTTAGGTCACATATTTTAAGTCTTGCCCAACATATTTGCCCCGGATTTAACATAATTCAGGAAAGATCGAGCCAATTTTCCCTTCGTTTTCAAACCCTAATTCAAATTGCGATATGTCGCAACAAAATTAAGAACTCAATCTTGCAAAGGAGTATCAAAGTTTAGGACCTTGGATTGGCCCTAATAGAAAGTTAATTCAACACCTACGATTTTTGCAGAACTAAGTAAGCAGAAAAGTGGCACGTAGATTTCTAACCACTCCTACAATTCTCATTGGCAATGTGAGTTTAATTAACGGCAAGGAATTTCAATAAAAGGAATAGGAAAATCAAAGGCATTTTTTTTCCTAGACACGTGGATGAAGACCAAATTCTAAAGTTTGCTTTGAAATTAATATAAATATAGATATGAAAAATTGAACTCATGTTCTTATTCTCAATCAATATGTCTCTGTTTAATCTCGACTTTTGAAAGGTTCATTCTTTCTTTGGAGCCTAACAGAGAATGTTGTTTAGTATACCATATGGTCAAATTAGGTGCACCCAACGTCCTTGTCGTCCTAAAAAAGGCATGTTGTCATATATAATCCTGAATCTTGTGCATTGGGTTTGCTTGCCCTGTTGAGTGCAAGTGACAGAGACATTTGCCTCCACTAATAATTAACGAGCAATTGAATTTTATCCTTAATTCAAATGTTTATGGCGTCAAAAACGTAAATTCAAATTTTGGGCTAAGCATGGTCTTGTGCCTCATTCAAATTTTCAACCGTCCGACGTGACGGTAGACTAGGATGTTTCATCCCCTTCTTGAGGGTCAAGAGTGGAATTTCGGGTCGGGTAGACTAGGATGTTTCATCCCCTTCTTGAAGGTCAAGAGTGGAATTTCGGGTCGGACAAATTGACTTGAATTTGAGGCCCAACTAAGAGAAATTAGTGGGCCGATGACACTAAATGTTGGGCCCCACGGGCTTAATAGAAGAGAGATTTAGTATCAGTGAAGGGACCAAACTTTGCTGACCTCGCCGTGGACTGGGGAGGTTAATGACTTGAGACCGGTTGAACCATGGTTTGTCTTTGTGGTCGGTGCCACCTTTAGATCTTGGGACAGCTCAAACCCGACCTGACCATGATCTTGGATTTCATCATAAAGCCTGCTTCGGCTCGAGTCCACCTAACCAACACCTAGACTTGGCGTCAATGATAATCTCTAATTGAAACAATAAGGGTTAATTTCACAAAAGATCCCAAATTTGTACATATATGATAAATTTGCTTAAAACTAATTTTTTGATTACAAAGAATATTACATTAATACATTTATGATAAATTTAACCCAAATACCCAAACTAATTTTTTGATTATAAAAAACTCTAAATTGATAGATTTATTATTTTTTAGTTTCCGTTAAATTGGATTTATATAATGAAAAACCACAAGTGATATACTTGTGACAAGTGGAGGGTGCAATCCTAAATTGATGTATCCATTAACTGTTACATGTAATTTAATTCAATAATTTAATGGTAATATTTTATAAAAATTAAAGAAGGGTAAATCTGTTTTTAGTGTATGAGTTTAGAGTTTTTTGTTGTAAAAAATCAGTTTATGATAAATTTATCATAAATGTACCAATCTAGTATTTGTCATAGTATCAACCCAAACAATAATATAAGATTTTGGATGGTTTGGTTCTTGGTAAAATCCTCCTCAAATCAAATCTCACATCACAACTTGGCATCGGAGCAATCGGCCTACCTCAAGCAGTCTACCCGACGCCTGAATATGCCCAGCAATATATTTTTCCGCACAAAAAATCTGTGTTTTGGATATTGACGCGGCGGCTTAGTCCATCTTTAGCTCATTGGTTTGATGACCTAACTCCCTATCTAGCCTTGCTATATAGCTTCATTCCCGCAGGCATTTATGACCTACCAAGAAAAGAGGGCCCCATTCATTCCTATTTTTGCCATATGGTCTTGAGTTTCATCATCCGTATGGGTGGTTCTGGTTCACAGAAATCATAGTGATAGGGTTGGAGGGTTGTTGTACTTTGCATGTCTTAGCTTTATGAAGACAGAGAGAGATGACATGATACTTCCCTCTCGGGATCAAAAGTTGGTAAAACCATCCCATTGTCGATTATTCTAATGATGTCTGTTAGGAAGCATTCCCATTCAAAGCATCTCAACCTCACTTTTAATTAAAGAAATTCATCTGATGCATGCTGTTCAACTAACCCCCCACGGTAAACGGTTGGGCATTGATTGTCGGCGGTTTGGCGCATGAAGGGCTCTTTTTTTTTTTTTCCTTTTTCCTTGGGGCATGCAGAGACTGTGCTGCTCATCTGGAGTAAAAAAATTAAGGTTTCCAAGATAAAATGACGGGTGATTTAGGCCCAGAATTCATGTGGGTTTCTTCAGCCTTTTGTATGAAAAGAAGGGATGAGGACAGATGGTGTTGGGACTCTCGACTAGATAAGCTAAAGTAGGATTATTCAAATGTATGGAGGAAGCATCACATCAGCAATGCAAGACATAAACAAACGAAGAGATGATGGTAAAGTCCACGTGATTGTCTTAAAGAAAAGAAAATGATGTTCCCCATAACTTCCAATATTGAAAAATCAGTAGTTCTTTTCCCCATACTTCTGTAGGATACATGTTTGTAGAAAGTATTTACTAACTGGATTGGTGGAGTACATGTCGATCAGATGTATCATACATCCACAAGGAGAGGTAAAGATCAAGATTTTCACAGGTTTAATAAAAGAATATTCTTTTCTTTTTTGCTTGGGTAAATAGGATTTTTTTCCTTCTCTTTTTCTTTGTGGAAGGAGAGGCTCTAAGCTACCCCTTCCATCGGGTATTGGGTCAGGAAAACCGAATTTCCAGAACTGTCCAAAAAATTCTGTGTCTTTACATGCCATCTGCTCCTCAACAGCTTTTTCTTTGGTGGGTATTGATTGGATTGTGCTGCTGCTGCGTTGACTGCTCCCATCATTGTGTTGCAGAGAAGTCACCCCCCAACCCCAGCAAGATTTTGCTTTCCCCAAATCTTTCTCCTCTTGTGCATCCCTTTTTCTGTTCATTTAAGGTGCAAAAGCTGGTGCTTTAGGAAAAAGAAGAAAAGCTCCACAACCTAGAGCTACCACAGCTTACTCTTTCTGGGATTCTGATTTCTCAGATGCATCCATCCTCATGTGTTCCTATGAAGGAACAAGAAAAGATAGAATGAAATTTCAGCTTCCTTTTCACGTACCCCTTTGAACTGATGCTCTAATTTACCTTCCTCAATCCTTCATTCCATCTCCTGTTTGCTTACCATCAGCTTTATCTCCTATTTGTCCTGTTTCGCTCCGGGTGAGTGTCCTAAGAGAGCCTTGTTGCCCTTGTCTCCCTAAAAATTTATGCTTGTGAAGAATCTCAAATATCATCTTAAATTTCTGAAATTATTCATTCAATCAGTTAGTTTATCGGCAAATTTTGCTGCTACTTCTGTCGATGAAATATGTGGAGACTTACCATTTTGTTTGACCAAAAATTTTATCTTCTTCTGGTTTCTCCAGACAAAATGCTTGGATATATCAAAAACTCATGAAGCGATTCAGTTCTGTGCTTTTAAAGTTAAAATATGTACGACTCTCATGCTGTCAAGGAATTTGGTTTGTAGGTGCGAAGTGCCAAATGGACTTTAAAAAGAAGTCACTCATTGCACTCATTGTTGCTTGCTCTTCGCTGGGCGCAAGTGTGCTCTTTTTCGTATGTTTGTGGAGTTTTCGCAGCAAGCGTAAGCGCAGAGCACAAAGAGATGGTACTCAGAGCTCAGGTATTCATCTTTTACTAGCATCCAGTAACTTTCAAATATTGATTGCCTTTGGCCTAAAAAAATGTTGATAGTCTGTTTTAAAATATTCGAATTAATAGCATGGTTATCTACTAGAGCACTACGTATTGCTTACTTTGGGTTATTGTACATCGGTGGTGGTTAGATTCTGAGGAAGCAGAGATGGGGCTGTCGGTGACTTCATTTTTGGATAGATTCAGTTCCTTGAAGATGGTTAACAGGAAGGTTTCTATTCTAGTGATGGACTTCAAGATGTTGGAAAAGGCAACGAATGGTTTTAAGGAGAGCAACGTATTGGGGCAAGGCGCATTTGGCTGTGTTTACAAGGGGATGTTGGATGATGACATGCATATTGCTGTCAAGAAGCTTGATTGTGGAAGCCAAGATGCCTCCAAAGTATATGAGGTAAAATATTAGTTTAAACTGTCTTGTTATTCTCACTTTTAAAACGTCGGAAGTTTGTTCTGCATTTTTGCTATTTTATTAGGAGGCTTCTTGTGATTGCAGAGTGAGGTGGGTTTCTTAAGTAAAATGCAGCACCCAAATATCATCTCGCTAATGGGTTACTGTATCCATGGCGAGGCAAGGTTTATCGTTTATGAACTAATGCAAAATGGTTCTTTGGAGACTCAATTGTATGGTAAAGAACTTTTCCATCATTCTACTTACAATTTTAATAGAGGCTGAGTGTAGTTAAATAAAGAAGGAGACAATTATTTTTTGTTAATATTATTTCCATCAGGGTCTTCAATGGATCAGCATTGACATGGCATAGACGGATGAAAATAGCTCTTGACATGGCTAGGTGAGACTCTAGGGTCACTCAGATTTTCAAGTTCATTATTCACATCAAATGGTATAGGGAGTGAAAAATAATTTGGTGTGTTTTGATCAGAGGCTTAGAGTATCTGCATAAGCATCGCTATCCGCCAGTCATCCACAGAGATCTGAAGTCAGCTAACATACTTCTAGATGCTGACTTCAATGCCAAGGTAAAATTCACAAATAGACTTGGGAAAATATTTCAAATCCCTGTTTTGAACTTTCACTGTATTAACATATGTACTCACATTCTATTATGGCTCTCTCTCTCTCTCTCTCAGCTTGCAGATTTTGGGTTAGCTGTGACTGAGGTGACCCGGAAGAAAAACAGGGTAAAGCTTTCAGGCACTTTGGGTTATGTAGCCCCAGAATATGTCTTGGATGGTGAGGCAACAATATCCATGCTGTAATGTATTGATGACTTTCTAGTGACTGTCTTTTTTGACAGTAACTTTCAGTTTTGAGCTTTCACGGGAATTGCAAGATGGAATATGGTAGACATTGATTGAGAAAAGTTACGCTTAGCATAGTCGTGTTCTCCATTGGCAAGACCCATCTTGTGCATGCATTTCCAGCTGAAATGAGCTAACTCAATATCTTCAATTTTCAGTACTGTACTGCTTCAGTTGTTTGTCATTGAAGCCAAATACAGAAAGAGTTCCTTGAATGAGTCACCATGTGGTTTTGACTCCTGGATTGAGTATAACATCATTGACATGTCTACCATTGATGTAAAAATCAAAGGACACACTTTTACTTGTTCTGGATAATGGGTTGGGCCAATCACATGTGGATGTAAGCTTTAATGCCGTTGAATTTGCGAATAGTTCTTCTGGCTCATCTTCCCATTTAATTCAACCGTAGAATGAAGTTATTATTCAAATAGCTAGATAATAAGATCCTTGTTTTGCAAACCTGAGTTAATTTGTTCGTTATTTCCTTCTTGAAAATATACTGAACTTCGACTTAACTTACGCAGGTAAATTAACTGATAAGAGTGATGTCTATGCCTTTGGAGTTGTGCTTTTGGAGCTCCTTTTGAGAAGAAGGCCTCTTGAGATAGTAGCACCCACTCAGTGCCAGTCTATTGTCACATGGGTATGGCTAGTTCCATAAAGTCTGATAGATTCTTTCATACATGTAAGGAATTAACTTTTGAGAGTTGAAAGGGTTGTCTTATCTTGATATGCACAGGCCATGCCTCAGCTGACCGACCGAACTAAGCTTCCAGATATCGTGGATCCTGTAATTAGAGATGCGATGGATGTCAAGCACTTATACCAGGTTCCTAAATTTTCTTCTTTTGTTTCAATTAGTCATCTGGTCTTCCAAGCCAATTCGTCTGTTGAAAGTAGTTAGTATTGATGGACAGAAGATGATTTAGGTCATGATAATTCAGCTTTTTCTTGTTGATTAATCATTGAATTTACAGTCTATAAATTGAGATGATAGATTCTGCTTCATGCTTTGTATAGAACTTGACCATTTAATTAACAAACTATGTGCTAAGTATCATCTTTTCAGCATCATTAAAATTTGGTTTGTAATATATTTGTAGGCAGCTGCTGTTGCTGTTTTGTGTCTGCAACCAGAACCGATCTACCGGCCACTGATAACGGATGTACTCCACTCTCTCATTCCACTTGTACCCGTTGAGCTTGGGGGAACACTGAAGACCTAGGATCAGCACCCCACCGCCTTCTGATCTCATGATAATTTTAAAGATATGGGTGGTCTCAAGAAGGAACCAGTTTAGTCAAGATCTTCAAGAGAGTTTCTGCATATAGATAATTATAGGCAGTTTGCATCTTATATCGAAAGAGAATTGGCTTGATGGAAGAGAAAGAGGTGCATGTTCGAACGTCATCGACGTGATGCAGGTGTACAGAAGAAATTCTTAGTCAGGCGAACAATAGTTCTTCATTTAGGTGACCATAGGTTAGGTACATTCAGTTAACTGCTTGCGCTTCTTCTCCTCGTTTTGATGATTACGTCCAGGAAAGATTCAAAAGCTTTTGGGAGCAAATAGTCATTGGCATTATTCTCTACTTTCCGTTGTCGCAAGATCTCAACTGTAATTTGATGATTATACTGTCCTTTTCCTTCATGGAACCAGAATCTCACCGTTGGTGAAAACCATTGTGTGCAAAAGGGGTTCACTCATAAGTCCATCGGCTGTAGGAACTTTTTGACAACTTTGGTCTTATTGCATCCGGGCGATAGTTGAAGAAGGGGACAGTCAAAAGCACAGGGTTGACATGAAGACAGGGTCGCTATTGATGTGATGGTGGCTAAAATAGGTGAGTGAAGGGGATCTGAAATGTCCAACTCCATCGAATCTTTGACTAACAGTTCCCTGCCATTCCGAGAAAGGGAATTACAAGAAGCACTGGCTTACTATTAAGTGTGGAGATTCAGGCTATGCCAAAAAGTACAACCCATTTCATCAAGTCGACACTGCAGAGCTCATCTTCAAGAGCAGTTTGCCTGATGGAATAGATAGCAGCATATCTTGTTGCTGTCATTTGCCTGTTGAAGCGCTCATGAGGTGTTTGTATGTCCTTCTATCATCGGCATAAAACCAGTTATACGTAAGAAAGCATCATTTGGTGAAAAGCATTTGGACTTTTTGCCTGGTCTCATTCAACCCCTTAGGTCATCTATCATGTAAATGAGAGGCAACAGCTGAACTGCAACTCAAATTAATGTGTAACACTGTCAAGATAACTCGAAATTTTCATTGACCTTCCTCTTTCAGAGAACCAGGGGCTTAATCCCCATCCAAAATTGAAACTTCAAGTACAATCATTTAGCAGGGTTGCTGAAGATCACATTATCGCGGAATTAGTGTCGTCCAATTTCTGCTAAGCCGCTATTCCATGACAATAGTGGACTTACCGAAACTTTTTAAGGTTCTAAATACAATTACCTCATCCTTGTCTCAGAGTCTCACCCGACGTTGTGATACGAATCAACGATGGCATCTGCAAGATACTCGCACTTGGCCGAGGATAATCCGGCCACAGAGATCCTTCCGTCCTTTGTCATGTGCAATGGATGACACAAGGAGCTTTGCCGTTTTTTTCAAAGTACAAAGGTGGTGAGTGGGCGGTCCCCTTTGGCCGGTACCATAAGGGTCCCATAGCGACAAGGAAGGACAACACGATTCATTTCGAAATATGCAATGAATGAGAATAATTATTACCTGAGTTTTTCTCAAGCCTGTAAATGAGAAAAAGCCAATCTGCTCGAGCATGAATGGCCGGTCCTTCCCGCTGTTGTCCTTGGCAGAGAGGCTGTCATACAGCTTTTGTCTCATACTCTCGATTCCTCCAGCTATCATTTCCCTTTTTGCCTCCCATCCATTGAATAGAGCCCGATCGCCGACAATGGTCGCCACGATCTTAGCCCCATGGGCGGGAGGATTACGGTACATAGCCCAAGCGAACCGCTTCAGTCGGCTCTTCACCCTGAGAACATTTTTTTTGGTAAAAAATATGTTCATTACTTAATGAAATATGATGAAAATACATCAAGAGCATCAAAACATAACATATCAAAGATAGTAGAAGGAGGGTAGGTGATCCAAATTCTTAGATAAAATATTTAGCCTTTGTGATTGGGCTAGCCAATCCATGATCATGTTCGAATCCCGGCTACAATGGGCTATGGTGAGGCCCAAAAATTTAGTCTTCCGCTCCTTGGCCCGGTCCACCTAGGATTGTACTTTCTCAGTTCAGCACATAAGAGGAGTTTACACAGATGTACAAGTACACTACAGTCAGTCAGATTCAAGCTGCAAGGTCTCTGTAGATCTAGGGAGGAGGAAACTTAGGATTTCAACCAACACCCTGAGAACATTGGGCGGCATGATATTGGTGGATAATTAAGATAGCAAAACGCGATTTAAAAAACTAAAAGGTGCTCGAAGAACCTCATCTAATCTGATCAACAACTTTCTCGTCATTAAGTTGCTTTCAACCACATAAACATCCTTAAAGGGAGCGCTGTCATATTGAACACATGCTTCAAACCAAACAGACAGGATGCATTTACTTCATCCGACTGCGGAGGTTTGTTCAAAAGAATGAAAATGGTTGCCTGACGATCCGTTATTTTCCAGGAGAGCAACGGACCTTTATCGACCACAAATCCCTTTCTCGAAAACCGGATGACTTGGCTCGTTTGGCATCAAAGTTGTTCTCAATTAGCACGCATATTCACCACGAGCATACTACCAAAAATTGATTTAAGCAACACGTTCTATATCATGTGTTAGCTATGGTTATAATCGGCAAGAATCTTTATTTGATCTATATCTGTGTAACTATTTAAACAATAATGTCATCGACTATATTATGCAAGGAATATAATTGGACACAGGGAAAGATCGTACCAAATCTGTACCTATTTTGCTTTTCAGGGATCTTTTATACATATAGCAAGCTAGATGGTCCCATCACATTTTGGAGAGTGGTGGTTTGCTATTAACCACATAACTATTGCCTAGGAACTGGATAACTTCCTCTACCAGTCCCGGGGAATTTGGGGCCTTTTAAAATGCTTTATAGCTTCCAGAAGGTAATTTAAATTTAGGTTATGCTTAATTAAACAAAAAACCTTCATGATCATGGCCAATACGCTTACATATTACTGCGATATTACTATGCTTAAAGTTAATCAAAATTAACAAATTGTGACATGTAATTACAATAATGCGTGTCGTCAATACTGTGTCTCATAGTTTATATCGTCAATAAAATGTTTTTAGGCATAATAGGCGACATCATCATTTAATTACATGAACTGCAATTTATGAGATCGTTTTATTCCATTCTATAACTTTTGAAACTAATAGTTATGAAAACTTTATATCTTTCCCTTCGGAATAATAATAAGGGAAAATTCCAAAATGGGACCCGAAATACCCTCTTTTTCTCAAATAAGGGTCCGAAGTGAACATTGTTCCAAATAGAGACCAAATGCCATCACTTTCTCAAATAAGGGCTTGGAGTGGATGTTGTTTCAAATGAGGACCTAAAGTGGTTATGTTTGTTTCAAATAAGGACTGACTTTTCGGTGATCGGGTATTTTTGTCTTTTGTGATTTTTCCCCTTTTCTCTTTCCTCTTTATTTTTTTTTTTGGGAAAATTTCAAAAAATGACCAAAAGTGCCATTATTTTCTTAAATAAGAGCCCAAAGTGGACTTTGTTTCAAATAATAACCTAAAGTGGCTTTGGTTGTTTCAAAATGTGGACCCCACCTCGCTGGTTGCCAACTAGCTAATTTTTCGACCGGTCAATGGTATTTTCATCATTTGGCATTTTCCCCTTATTTCCTCCTTTTTTTTTTTTTTTCTGGTTCTTCTTCTTCCTCATTGTCGATGGCTGCTAGCCATCGACGATGCCCACAAAGGGCTGGGTGAGGGTCGCCTTCGCCAGTGAGGGCCATCCACGCTAGCCACAAGTGAGGGATGGCGTCGCTTGGGCGTGGTGACCCTCACCTAGGGGCCATCGATGAGGTTGGCCCTCACTAGCTACTAGTAAGGACCGGTGTGGGCGGTCTCGCCTAGCCCTCTGTGGGCATCGCCGTGGTCGGTGGCCACTAGCGAAGAGGAAGAAGAAGAACCAAAAAAAAAAAGAGGAAAGAAAAAAAAAAGGCGGAAAATGAAAAGACAAAAATATCCTTGATCGCTGAAAAGTCGAGTCCTTATTTGAAAACAAACATAACCACTTTAGGTCCTCATTTGAAATAACATCCACTTCGGTCCTTATTTGAGAAAGTGGCAAGACTTCGGTCCCTATTTGAAATAATGTTCACTTCGGACCCTTATTTGAGAAAAAGATGGCACTTTGGGTCCTATTTTGGAATTTTCCCTAATAATTATTCATATGCTATTGCTACATGGACTCCGAGTGGCCTCATACGGATTCATTTGCGAAAATTATAAGTTTCTAAGTTAAATGAAGTTATTTAGTTCCCTTTAACATAAAATGCCTACAATCTTTTTCAAATTTATTTTAGCTAGAGATTGCAGCGAAGTCAATTTGAGAGGCCTGACCCTATTTCAAACTTGAAATAGTCCTAAATAAAAATCGCGCCCGTCCCAAATCTGAGTTGGGTTTTCCAAATAAGAATCATAAACACCTATTACTTAAATATGCGGGAGCCCGAAACTGAATTAATTTACATTTTTATTATTATATATTTTGGATAAATAAATATATCAAATAAAAATAATTTATTGCCAAAATAATATAGTATCTGGCAAATTGACGCCCAAAAATCAATTATATACTCATGTACAAGAAATCAGATAGCATGGTTACAAATAAATTCGAAGTTCGAAAGATGGTGCTCAAAGTTTGGAGGAGTATATGGGGATGGACTCAAAGTTCAGATCAATTCCACGTCAACTAATTCCAGCTAAATTTTTGCTAAATGGACTTGGTAAAATATAAAAATATTTATGATTCAATTGGTAAAATTGAAAAGTTTAAAATTGAATTTGCAAAAATACAATAGGTTTATGACTTTTTGAAAAGTTTTTTTTAGGAAAAAGATAAAAAGAAAAGAAAAGGAGTTAGTTTAGAAAACTAGACAAAAACAGGGTCATGTTGTCCATGCCAAATTGCTGGTCGTACATGTAGGATGGGTGACGATAACTAGACCATCACTTTAGCATTTTGAGGAAAAAAATAGCCGGAAGTACTATGTTGAAATTTTACAGAAATGTTTAAGCATATATTGGCAAAAATTTTAAAAATCATGATTGAATTTGTATCCGTAACATGTTTAGATTTGATTCGGTGATTTTCCCAAAAGAAAAAAAAACATCCTTGCCCCTTCTTAATACAACCTAACTGTGCTTGACCATCAAAGAAAGCTAAAATATGTAACCAATAAAAGAAGGGAAAATTTAGGCTTCTGAACGTCGTATTACTAATTAGCTCGCTGTGTCTCTTGATCACCATTTAAAAGTTTTGAGCTGCAAGAGAACTTCAGCTTGAAACTTCAGCTCAGCATTTGCATACACCCATCACCAACCATCATTCTTCTTCCGACTTTGCCACTGGAGTGAATTGTCAGTTCGTCGACCACGCAGCCTCCTAAATCGAAGCTCTCTGAGAGCATCGCCTCTCTCTCTCTCTCTCTTTTCCCAGATTTTCTTGAAGTTGTCATCTCCAGGATTTTCTGGCTAAAAATTGTAACATTCCGGGTTCTTCACTTTACACATATTGTCTGTTTTGGACACTAACTCCTCACAATTTTGTTCCTCTCGGGATAGCCCATACTACTTCAAGAAAACACGTATGTACAGTTTAGAGGAACCCATGGCCTTATAACATAGTCCAGGACTCCCTCCTAAGGCGATGTGGGACAAGAGATGGACTCCTTCCTTGCGCAGGTCCGATGACCGTGGCTCGGGCTGTCACAAAAATCAACTATCAAGTCTCGAATTCGAAGAGAGGCTGTGGGTTTCTTCTCCAAGCGACCACTCTAAAATTGTGCAGGAGGGTAGAAAAGCAAGAGTAAGGCAAATGCTTGGCGAGAGCATTGTGCGAGAGTGAGTCTCCAAATGTTGAAAAGGAAGAGTCCTCCTTGCGAAATCCACAAGTAATCCATTGTGTGAGCATTCCTATAACAAACAGAGTTTTGATTTGGACTATCCACTTGAGTTCAACAAGTGGTATCGGAGTAGGCGATTAGGAAACGATAACTCAATAATCTGAAGCATGGTACGTGAAGCCAGTCGGTAGGGATCAATTGTATGTGAGTATTGACTCACTATCATATTTTGTTGTGGCACCGACAATAGCTCATTCTTCAACTTTGCAACTTGGCGTCGTTCATCCTCGCAAATAGCACCGTCAAGTAATTCCATGCCTCCTTTGGGTCTTTGCGCTCTTGATGTGTTGTACAACTCATTTTCAACGGACATAACAAGAATGTATAGAGCCTCACTGCGCCACTTCCTTAATTCGCCATTGTTTGCGGGTGGCATGGTGTTGTCGCCACCAATGATGCAACATCTGGATTTTTTAACTTGATAAAATAGTGAGCCCCAAATTTGACGGTTTAGCGAGCTCTCTGTTGAATTACGCCGTTCGCATCCTCACAGCGTCATCATCGAGTGATGCCATTTCCACCTCATCGGAGGATGCATTTACATCATCGAGTTGTTACAAATAACATCTTGTTGTTGCATCGAAACATATAAATGTTGACTAATCTAGCTAACATTGAACTTGGTAAAATGAAATGGTTGAATAATTGAAAAATGAGATTATTCAGGAATACACATTAAATGCTAAGATTACGCATTGAATTTCTAGTAGTAGATCCATAGGCAGTTTGCCTGACGGAAAAGAGAGAAGCACTTGCATGTCGAAGTGCTTATGAGGTGTAAAAGAAGATTGTAAGAGGCGACAACTGAACTGAACTCAGATCAGTGTAAAAACCTTGTCATGAGAACTCAAAAATTTTCTTTGAACTTCCTCTTTCAGAGAACCAAGGGCTCAATCCCCATCAAGAGTTGAAACTTCGAGTACAATTATTTTGAAGCGTTGCTGGAGATACATTATTGCTGAATTATTGTTGCCCAATTTCTGCTAGAGTCGATATTCCATGACAATATTGGACTCCAAAACTTTTGAAGGTTCCTAATACAATTACCTCATCCTCGTCTCCGAGACTCAACTGACATTGTGATATGAATCTACGATGGCATCTGCAAGATACTCACACTTGGCCAAATTTAGTCCAGCCAAGGAGATCCTTCCATCCTTTGTCATGTACACATGCCACTTGTTTGTCATGTTCTCGCTCTGAAAGGGCAACGAAGAAAGATAACTAAGGAGACAATGATAGCACGGTGGATTATACAGGAAGTTTCTTTTTGTTTTTTAAAGTAAAAAGGTGGGGAAGGGCGACCAGAGTAAGCGATCCCCTTTGATTGTCACTATAAGGGTCCCATAGGGACAGTGAAAGATGACATGATTCACTTCGAAATGGACAACAAACAAGAAAATTATTCTGGACAGAGTGTAACAACTTGTGAAGGGAAATTACCTGTGTTTTGCTCAAGCCTGTAAATGAGAACATGCCAATCTGCTTGAGTATGAATGACCAATCCTTCCCGCTCTTGTCCTTGGCAGAGAGGCTGTCATATAGCTTTTGTCTCACATTCTTGATCCTTCCGGCCATCATTTCCATTTCTGCCTTCCATTCGTTGAATAGAGCTGGATCACTGACAATGTTTGCGACAATCTTAGCCCCATGGACAGGAGGATTAGAATACATTGGCCGAGCAAGCCGCTTCAGTTGGCTCTTCACCCTGAGAATGTAGGGCACCATGATATTAGTGGAAGCAATATGCCATTAAGAACTATAAGTTGCTCGAAGAAGCTCATCTAATCTACCAACACCTTTCTCCAGCAATATCAAGGGTTAGATCACTGTCCACAGTGTTGCCCAAATTTTTTGTCAGTTTTTTCTAGCAAACGAAAATTCTAGTTATTCAGGTTGCTTTAAACCTTATAATGTTCTTAGAGGGAGCCCCATCATATTTAACACATACTTTACACCAAACAAACAGGCTGCAATTGCTTCACCCGACTCTATCACTTATGCAAAGGAATGATTGTGACAAAGATCTTCTATCGCCCATTCTAATGGAACATAAGAATAATATTGGACTTGCTGAGGTCAGCAAAAAATTTGGACAAACTTACATAGCATATTCTTGAAAGCATGGAATGGGCATAGAAGTAAGATAAGCAGGCAAACTATGTTCTCATCATGTGAAGAGCAAAGATTCATATACCTTGTTGCTGCATCTGCAGTTGAGCAGACAACATTGATTGCTCCAATTCTCTCCGCGTAAAGACCCAGATTCTTACTGTAAGACTGAGCCACCAGAAGCTCCATGCCTCGAGCAGCAAACAGTCTCACTGATCCAGCATCAGCATCAAGGCTTCCACTTGCAAATCCCTATAATGCATATGATGGTCCAGATAAAATTAATAGAAGAACATCCAAGAAGGACAAAATTAAATTTATTACACAGAGTCTGTTAAAAGATTCTGCACTTTGAAAAGAAGCCCTTTCTTTGAGTTACAACATCCTTATTGCATCTGAGGGTATGTAGGACACTCGATTAGACTAAATCTCGGATCGCAAGTGATTAATACCTGGTAAGCAACATCAAAGAAAGGTATATGATTCTTCTTTTGAATGACATCAGCAATCTTTTCCCACTGTTCAGGGGTTGGATCAATGCCAGTTGGGTTGTGAGCACAGCCATGGAGCAAGATAAAAGATCCTTCTGGCGCATCCTGAACAAACAGGGCCATGCCCCTCGTTAGGTTTTAATTTGGACAAGCTATTCAACTTAGTAAAGATGAAGTTAAGCAGGCATCATTCAGTATAAGGACTCAACCTTAATGTCAGCGATCATCCCCTCAAAATCCAAGCCTACTGTCTTTGGGTCGTAATATTGGTATTCAGACCATGGAACTCTAGCATCATTGAAAATATTCTTGTGGTTTCCTGCAGAATTGTTAGTTGACATAACAATTTTAACCCACAAAGATAATTACAAAAAAGAAAAAAAAAAGTTCCACAGGCAATAGCACATACCCCAAGTGGGAGATGATATCAACACCTTCGCTCCAGGAAAGTACCTCTCAATAAGAGCAGCAGCCAGCCTAAGGGAACCAGTCCCCGAAAGACCTTGAACGGTCGCAACCTGGCAAAGAATTGCAAAAGATGTAGTTTTCCAAGGAAACTCTATGCAAAGAGGTCGGTTAACACATAATGCAGACATACTCTCTGTTGCTTTATCACTGGTTTGTCTGCTCCAAACAATAACTCTGCAGTTGCTTTATTAAATGCGGCCAAACCTTCAATTGGCAGATACTGCAGATCAAAATTATATCAAAATAATCTCAGATCGATAGAGTGACACCACATGATCAATATAATTCAGAGAAATGTGTACCTCTTTGTTTTCCCCTCTCTCCAGCATGAGATTCTCAGCCTACGAAGTAGCAAAATCTATGGTTAGATCAACTTGACTAGAGGAAAAAACCAAAAATAGATAAGAAGCTCTCGGGTGCGTTTGGTTCAATATTTCTAAGGGGCTTTCAGCCATTAAAGCCCCTTGGGGAAATTCTGAATCATTCGGCAAGCATTTTGAAGTAGCTTTTAAGTGAAAGTCAGCATTGTGAATGTTGAAAGCCCAATACTAGTAGGGATTAGTTTTGAGTTTTTAGCATGTAGCTAAATGCTGAAACTTATTTTTATTTTTCCAAAACTATCATCACTCGTTCTTCAAATTTCTTATTTTTCCATCGTTATTATTTTTTTAAATGCCAAAATAATGCTAAAAAAATCAAATTTATATAAATGCTAGAAAAATTGAATATGTTTTGGTCTTTTTAGAAAGAAATTATTTATATATTTGATTTTGTTAGCATATATATTTGATTTTTTAAGCATTATTGTCAAAATTTATATTTAAAAAGTTGCATACATTAATTTTTCAATTTTAAAAAAATAAAAATTAAAAAATTACAACGAAGGGTTTGGTCTTTTTTTTAAATATATATATATATATATATATGTATATGTATTTGATTTTTTAGCATTATTTTCGAATTTACATTTAAAAAGTTACATACATTATTTTTAAAATTTTAAACAAATAAAAATTAAAAAATTCCGACGAAGGATTTTGTCTTTTTAAAAAAAATTATATATATGTGTATTTTATTTTTTTAGCATTATTGTCAAAATTTATATTTAAAAAGTTGCATACATTATTTTTTTAAATTTTAAACAAATAAAATTTTTAAAAAATTAATGAAGGGTTTGGTCTTTTTAAAAAAAATATATGTATTTGATTTTTTAGCATTATTTTTTCAATTTTAAACAAGTAAAAAATAAAAAAAAAAAAGTCAACAAAGGATTTGGTCTTTTTTAATATATATGATTTTTTTTTTTGCATTATAGTCAAAATTTATACATTATTTTTTTTTTCAATTTTAAGAGAATAAAAATTAAAAAATTCCGATGAAGGGTTTGGTCTTTAAAAACAAAAAATTATATATGCATTTGATTTTTTTGTATTATTGTCAAAATTTATATTTAAAAAGTTGCATACATTATTTTTTTCAATTTTAAACAAATGAAATTAAAAAAAAACTAATATTAATCACCCAAAAGGCTTTTCAAATGTGTTTTCTACCAAATAACATTTTTCTCAAAATTACTTCTTATAGTATAGTTTACCAAACGGCCTTTGCATTTGTTTCAAGTCCTTTAGGCTAAACCACTTTTCATTTTCTCAATAGATTTTCAAAATGCTGAACCAAATGCAACCTAAATCATTAAGCATGAATTCTATTCTTTTAGGAAAATAGAGCTCACTGAAGAAAGAGAGCATCGAACCATGTTGAAATAATGAATCATTCACTGCCTAATTAAGATTAAGAAAACTCACCTTCTCGACAACTTTAAGCACGTAAGGCTGCAATTCTTCCGTCCGATACGCCCCGACTCCAAGGTTGAGCTTCTTTTCATCCGTGTCTGCTTTAAAGGCTTCAGACACCCCAAGAATCGGGTCGGGAGGGGCCATTGTTATGCCCTCGAATCTCGAAACATTAACAGCAACAGTCATAGATACCCGACCAAAATGCTGCGTAGATGAGATGATACAAACTCAGAAATCAAATTGACTAGATACAACCGTAAGAGACTTGATGATTGACTCTACACATCCAAACGCATAAGTTATAACCAATCTCCCACAGCGGGCTTGCCTTCAAAACCAGAAATAAGAATGAACAGGATTTCACCAGTCACTAGGAAAGAAAAAGTATGACAGTATTTACAATCCAAAAAATCAGGAAGAGAAACAAGGACAAAATTGAAACTTGAACGGAAGTAATAAGGCCATATCTCCGACACAATCATACCACTTATCCAGCCAAACAAAGCGTGCTCAAGACGTATAATTCCTAGTCAACTCATAGCAAGGACACCAGAGCAAAACCAAGTTAGAGAACTGAAAAACTGAAGAGATGACGAATGACAGGAGATCGCAAGCACCATACCTTAGTTTTGGCAAATGGGTTTCTCTCTGGCACACTACTTCTGAAATTGGCACTTCCAATCTTTGCTTTCCCCTAATGAAAGCAAACAAGATCAGTGTGATTCGCCCAAATCAAGCATTTGAAATATATAAAGAGAAAACATGACACACCACCGTGAAAACAGCAAAAACAGAGAAAAAGGAAAAAGCACACCTTTCGAATTCAACCATCGCAAAAGAAACCAGAAGAGAGATCCACGAGATGAAATCACTACATTCAAGAAAACGAAATTAAGAAGTACCTTGAGATGTTCGTGCACCAACAGTGAAGCCGGGGCCGAGGCCGCAGCCGAAGCGAAAGAGAGCATTGCGGAGGCCATCTGACTCTAGAACGACAAACTCCGCAGCCAAACTGATGCGTATCGAGCTAAAGCTGCAAGAAACGCAGATTAAGAGCGATTGGTCAATTACCCAATTGATCTGAGACGATCAAATGACGATCAAGAGATCCAACCAGCGCATTCGGCACTCAACAACCCGAGTGCAAAAACGAAATGAACAGGAAAAAGTTCAAAACTTTAGACTAGAAGAGCTGGCAGACGGATCAAGAACATAAGAAAGAACCCACCTGGAGAGAGAGAGTGTGATGATAGAACTGAAGAGGGGACGAGAAGGCGAGGCCCTGTTGAATCTGTTAAAATTTTTGGATGTGTGTGTGCGCGGAAGCATGATTTTGGTATTAATGATAGTTTTTTATTAGTGATGTGTGCAAGTATATGGTATAGTTTATAGAGGACGGATAAAGGACAAGGTAGGATAATTAAAGAATATAAGACCTGAGATATGGGGGAAATAGTTTCATTAGTTGAACAAAATAATTTGATGGAGATTTTTAAACTCATCTCCTCACATGATCACGGTGGAGGTCTAAGACCTCTCACGATGGAGGATTTACCTCTACACACAAGGTGGAGGGTTCACCACTCACCTGTGCTACATGAATGATTCTAGGTTATTTCCCATACACGTAGACTTCTCTAGCTTGTTCTAGGATTTCTTCTTCAACTTGGCTTCTACTTACTTGCATTCCCACGTAAATCTTCTAGGTTCAGCTAGTAACCTCTATCCTCAACCATTCTAGACAATTTTCAACATGGATGCTGCTGCATTTAGTAGTTTCTAGATAGTTTTAAAAGATGGATCACAATTTCTAACAGAATATTAGTTGGTATTTCTTTCTTGCTTTGCTTTTCCTCTGATAAATTAATTGTTTCGATCTCTCGAAACCAGTGGGCTGCTCTGTTTTAGTTGGATTTTCAGGCAGGTGGGATTAGATTATGTCGAAAGTGTAAAAATGATGGAGGCGACATGAGATCATTCATAGACTATTCAGACATGCTGCACGTGGGCAGATACCAAGCGTACGATTTCGCATACGTTCTGTATAGTGTCTTCCGTAGGCGGCTCTCGTCCACTCGTTAGACCTTTTGGGGTGGGTGGATTTAGGTTGTCATTTCGAGTCCTTGTTTGGTTGCTTTTTGTTCTCTTTCGCTTGCACATATGGCATGCCTTGTCAAATGCGGAAGGGTTCTTCTCTAGGCAGGCTAGGCATTCACAAGAGGCAACTTCACGCCAATTTGTGGAAGTAAATCTTGGCCACCCACTTGCCGTTCGCCCCCGGGTAATGATTTCCGTAAGGTTAGCGAATCTTACCAAAACAAAGATATTTCCCCATTCATGGTTGATTTGATATTTTTCCAAAGTATGATTTCTGGATTGACTCTACAACTGGCCAATGCAATTCCAAGTTGATTATTAAGGGAATTGGTCTGCTTCGTCGTTTGAATGTGTAAGATTTTATAATGATCATTGTCAACGGTTCTAAAATTTTAAACTATTAGATGAATATATGTTTTTATATTTAAGTACTTCAACACTCCTCCACATGCTCAATTTGGTCTTTTTTTTTAACTAAGTACTAAGCTAGAAAATTTAATTGAAAAGGTAAATGAAATTTGGAAGAATTCAAACTTAGGATTTATAGCGTTGATGCCATGTGAGATTTTGTGAGAATCATTACTAACTAATTTAAAATAGTCATCCCCAAATCTCTTAAATGATCAACACAAAATCTCACATAAGGATCAAGGACAAAGTTCCAAGTTTTTGGTTTGAACCAGCCTATCTCGAAATCAATCTTCCTTAGATCATATAATAGTCTTCAATAAGTCTAGGCATGACTTGGTCAATTTGGCACATGATTTGTTGGACTCGAATCATCGAAGAGCTGTCGACCGCCATCGAGTCATACGGAGGATGAGTATGTTGATTGTGTCCCCAAATGACAACATATTGAACATCAAGTTGCAAAATGCATCGTTGCTCGCGTACAAGTTACATCCATCTTTCTCATAACTATAAGCTGGGCGTGCCAAGAGTAGACCGGGTGTTGTGGCCTTACAAATATAAATTCTGAACTTTGATCCACACTTTTTGTTTTCCTTTGCCACTTGATATGTGTGGAGATCTTCCCTCCCTTTTTTTAAATATAATTGGGACAAGCAATAAACCACTAGTAAGCTCCTTCCTCACATGTTTACGAAAAAGACAATCATTATACCATCTTAGTACAACCTAACCTAACTATCTTTCATCTCGTTAAAGTAGTTAAATATTAAACCACGTGTTTTTATAATATCTTAAATTTTTAGAATAGTCAATTGTGATCTCACAAAATTCTCACATATTATTAGAGCTGCAGTTCTCGATTTCAAATCTTTTCAGATTTCATTCGTCTCCCTTACTAAATTTTCACATTTCATACTAGGCAAAAAAATCAAATTAACTGTGAGAGAAAATGTTGAAGTAATCTGCACGCGCGGTGTTACTGGTTTAGGATCTGGGGTTGCTGACTAATTCCAAATTGCTCCGCTGCAAGAGAACTGGAGGCGTGAAACTTGGGGTCAGCATTACGTAAGGTTCAACCATCATTCTTTCCCTCTGACTTGGCCGCTGGGAGTGGGGATGAATCGTCGTCGGTTCGTCGCGATGGCCCGCTGGAGCGGATCGCCGCGCATGCGTATCCTGTTTTGCGTTAATTTTGAGACCAAGTGGCTTCCGACGTCGACACCCTACGGCTCTGAGCAAATGTCGTTCCGGACACGAAACATTCATTTTTTTTTTTTTTTTTTTGCGTGGCTATTTTACGGCCCGATCCCTCAAAAATATTATATCAATCTTTTGTAAGTCCAAATTCTGGCACATTATTTTATAAATTTTTAGTTAGCACTCAAATCCAATGGAAAAATTGTCAACACAAAATCTCTATATATATGTATACCCACAAAAACTTTTAGTCAGCACTCAAATCTGATGGGAAAGTTTGTCTAAAAAATCTTATACCTGCTGTATTCTAATTAATTTAGTCCTAAATTTTTTAATTAAATCTTAAATATTTTTACATTTTTTCAATCAAGTTCACTTAGTCAATTTTAGTCGGTAATCGCTAATGCGAGCGCCAATAATGCCACATAGCACAGTTAGCGTTAACATGGATGATTTTTTTATATTTTTTATTTATTCTTATTTCTTTCTTCTTCTTTTTTCCATTTTTCTTTTGGTCAAGTTTGCCGGGTTGGTGCGACCGTTGCCAGTCATATGCAAGGGCTAACCGAACTTCATCGGACTTAGAACATAAAAAAGAAAAAAAAGTAAGAAAGGAAAAAAAAAGAAAATCATAAAATATTCAGAAATTTAAAAATATATATATAAAATTCATGTCAATATCGATCGTGTTACATTAAACAATTGGCATTCACATAAGTGATTTTAGATTACAATTGATCAGACGGACTCAATTGACAAAACACGAAAAAAGCTTAGGATTTAATTAATAAAATTTAAAAATTTATAACTGAATTGACTAAAGTGTGAGAACTTTTTGGATAATTTCCCCCAAGTCTAACCTCATCAATTTTTTGTCCAATGATCCCATTAATGATTCAAATTCCACATCATGTTTATTTTTTCCTTTCATCGACTCCATTGCGCGTAGTCATGGCCGTTCCAACGGATGCCCTGGTCACTATGCTTGAGTTTTGAGTAAATAGTCATAGCCATAGCAAGCTCAAGAACTGAGTGGCCACAACTTTGAGCTCTTGATGTGTTGTAACAACTCATTTTCAACAGACATAACAAGAATGGATAGAGCCTCACCACTCCTCTTCCTTAATTTGCCGTTGTTTGTGGGTGGCATAGTGTTGTCCCCGTCAATGATGTGACATCCGGATTTTTTCACTTGATAAAATAGCAAGCCCTCAATGTTTGATGGTCCACACTACGTTAGCAAGCTCGTCGTTGGATTACACCGTTCGCATCCTCATAGCGTCATCATCGAGTGACGCCATTTCCACCTCATCCGAGGACGCATCTACATCACCGAGTCGCTGCCACTACCTCTTCGTAAATAAATTATTCTGATCCAAATACCCCCAACAACTTTAGGAATTTCCAAGGTTTAAAAAAATAACCAAAAAAAAAAAAAACTACGTTCAATTACGAAATGAGACAGCCGAGTCAACAATTACCGCCCCAGGATGAAGACTACACTGACGGTGAAAGAGCAAAGAGAAAATAGAGCGAGACACCACTCGTACTTCCACTTTCATCCTCAAAACTCAGCCGTCCCTCGCCTCGCTCGGCAACACAACCACAGCAGCGAAAACCGTCCCTCGCCATCGCAGCCACGCACGCCAACCTCACCTCTGTCCTGCCGAGTCACGACCGCCATACACAAGGATCCGAGGTAAGTAGATTTGTTCTATTCTAAGTAGCATCAACACGCAACACAATGCGACACGATACGACATGTCGATACTTCATTTCTTAAAAATAAAGAATTCCGACATGTTTTGACATATTATATATTAAATAAATATTTTATTTTTAATTAATTTGATTTAAATTCACAAATAAATAAATAAATAAATAAAAACTCACAATAAATTTACACTAATAATATTAATAAATCTATTCATAAAAATTTAAAAAACATATTCATAATTAGTATATGTCTATATTTGAAAATATGTTTTTTTATTTTAACAAAAATTACTCCCCTCAATCCCTCCTCATTTATCTCTCCTCATTTCTCTCTTCCCCTCTTCCCCCCACGCCTCCACCCCAAAATCCCCCCTTCGATTTCTGCAGCTCCCTCCGCCCCCACTCTCTCTCTCCCCCTCCCCTTTCCCCCTACGCCCCCACTTGCTCCCTGCGCCCCCCATCAATCACTCCCAGCTCCCTCGGTTTCTTCCCCCCCTCTCTCTCTCTCTCTCTCTCTCTCTCTCTCTCTCCCTTTCCCCCTACGCCACCACCTGCTCCCTGCGCCCCCCATCAATCCCCGTCTCCCCTTCCCCCCACGTCACAACCAGCTTCCCTGCCCCCTCAGTTTCTTCCTCCTTGTTGCACGATCTTCTCAACTCTTTCAGTCACCTCATCACTTGTTGCCTCCGACCCTTCCTCCTTCACAGTATCAGCAGCCTCGCCACCGGCCCTCACCTTAGTTTATGCTCTTCCTCTCACCATCGCGGCCTCACCTCTGCTTCCTCGGCCTCACCTCCACCCACCATCATTTTCTTCAACAATCTCTCTCTCAGACACGCGTGTCGAGAAAAGTTGACCACGTGTCGGGAAATTCGACACATGTTGACCGTGTGTCTGAGCGTGTCGGACATGTCGACACGTGTCGGATACGACACGGAAGCCTCAGCACCGTGTCCGTGCTTCATAGGTTCTATCCTATATCAATTGTTTGTCTTGCGACAAAAAAAGTTTCCTAAAAAATTCGTGAACGTCGTTTAGATTTTCATTTAAACGAAAGTTTCGATCATGTTACCTAAATACATCATTGAGTTCGAAATGATCGAACTTGTGGTTGGGTAGTAGGAGCATGGTCGGTCGATATTTAGCATGTGCGGGGACTGAGCTAGTCGAAATTCTGAATTAAATCCATGCTGGGACTGAGGGCAGGTTCGGTTTTAGCCCGACTGCCAATTTTGCTAATTTTGTATCAACTTATGTGGTACAAGTTTCATGAGGCATTCTTCACAAAAATCAACCCTTATTGGCTGTTCTACGACATAATTTAATTTCACAATTTTTGGACTTCATACGGCAAAAATATATTTGGAAAACTTTGGGATTCAAAATCTGTTTTGGGACTTATTGCACCGACCTCTCTTCGTTTTCCATTTTTCATATATTTTTCGGTCCATAATTCTAATATGTGTCTTTCACGAAAGTTGTAGAGTACATCCTAGGCTACCACATATTAAATTTTCATAATTTTTAGGTATCATTTGGTGGGTGAAATATTTATCTTCCTACTCAATTTTGTTCTGGAAATTTTGATTGTTTTGGGCCCGGATTGCAAAAATTATTTAAAACCGTATGAGCTGAATCGGACTACGAGTCCTCACATAAAATGTCCCTCAAGGTCTTGTCTACCTCATATTAAAGTTTCATAATTTTTTAAAACAGTTTATGTAGGCAACAACCATTGTATCTAAAGGCACGCGGGATGCCTATAAGGCTAGTTTAGGCCTAGGATGTAATAACTTCTTTACCATTCACTTAACTCTGTACGGATGAGTTTATATTAGTCTTGGGGATGAAAATGACTGATGATTCATTAGATACATGCTTAAATTCCTAAATGACGTTAACATACTTTTAATTGAATTATAGAATTGCTGCATTATGGTGTAAATGTGTGACAATGCCGTTGGTCCTTGGGACAACGATACCTCGGGTTATAGTAGAAATGCCTAAAGGGGTAACTAAGTTCCCCCAAATGCGTGGTGGTGTAATGTGGTTCCTCTAGATGCCCCGTGATGCCAAATGGGTGCAAGATGCCCAGGAAGTAATGGGATTCCCTCGAATGATGATGGCAGCATGAATTTATACTGATTATGAATTTGGTATTTTTGACTTGAACTATTGGCTATCTATTGGAAAAAGTTATTACCACTATGGGTCTATAATGTATTTTGAAAAGGTTCTCAAGTAAGTTGATATGCATGCAATTTAATGAACTCTCTGTTGAGCCTTTCTTTGTTAGTATGGTGATCGATTTGTATAGTATCAACTAGTGGACCTTCTGCTTGCTAGGTTGTGACATCTTAAAATTTGACCTCGTTTCGATAAAGTGAAATGGGCATTTCGTCGACGTGCCTATGGTCATTTTTCTCTGAGCTGATCACTCACGAGTTAACTAACCTATTGGGTGAAGCCGTTAAGGGACGTATCTACAGTAAAATCTCTAAAAGCTACTCAATTTGTTGGATTGGATTAAAATCACATCTGATCGATTTTTAACTACGAAATTGAACTCGATTTCGGAAATCAAATTTTAAGCGCGTCATAATTCTTATTTTTAGGATCTTGTCTCATCGTTTGTCAATTTATTGACGGGTCCGAAATTTCAAAAAAAAAATTATCGGAGAAAAAATCGAAAACCAAAAAAAAATAAAAAGGGGGAAGAGAAAAGAAAAGAAAAAAAAAAGATTATGATATTATTTTAGTCTATTTCTTTTCTCTCTTTTTCTCTCTCTCTCTTCCCTCTCCCCTTTTCCCCCCTTCGTGCGATTTTTCCCCCACCGAACACACCCTTGTCAAGTTCAATTTTGCTTTCTCTTCTCTCTCCTCTTTGACTAGTCAAAAATTCTCTCTCTTATCTCTTCTTCTCTCTCCTTCTCTCTCAACTTTTTCTCCCTCCTTCTCCTGTTTGCTCGACGCCGAACGGAACCAGAGTAGAAGAAGCAGCAAAGACAGCAACACCGAGAGGAGAAGATTAGAGCAGCTCGCCGTCGCCGCTTGTGCTCCGCCGGTCTCCGCCCGCCTTAGCTTCTCCCTCGCCCCCTCAGCTGTCGTCGCCACTCTTCCTTTCTCTTCCTCTCTGTTCGTGCGAACCAGCGAACCAGAAGCGGGAGGAGCCGAGACAGCAGCCAGTCGCCGTCGCCGCCCACGCACCGCCGCAGCTCGCCGCCAGGCCGCCGTCCTGCCGTCCGCGCACGCCCCGAGTCCGTCGCTCGCGGCCATCTCTTCCCCGCGCGACCCAGCCCTGCTTCACCTCTGTCCAGCTCGTCCAGCCACCTCCGGCCGCCGCCTAGCTCCGTCCGGCCATCGTTCGGACCCGCCGGAGCCCCTCTCGCCCTCCGCCGACCTTGCTCCGCCATCTTAGCCACCGGAGCAGCCTCGTTTGGCCATGAACAGCAGCTGGAAAATGGGTTTCCAGCAGCGGTTTTAGGCCCGTTGTGAGGTTTCCGGGCCCCGAACCTGAGACCCGCTTTGGGAGGAATCGTTCCTCACTTCGTCCTCGTCGGATTGATCCGATTTGCACGCGATTTGGAGAGTAATCTCACTAATCCCGAATTAGTTAGTTAATTATGCTTAAGGTTGATTTAGTTTTAATTAATTATGTTTAGGTTATTAGATTAGAATAAATTAGCAATTATTAGTCAATTGTGATGCGATTTAGATAAATTGATTGTGTAATTAGCAAGTAGATGTGGTCTACTATTTATTGGAAGTATCTCGGGAATTTTCCGACCCTTAATCGGGCTTCAATTTGGCGATTCGGGCCTAAGTGAGATTTTTGGTATTTAAATATTATTTTTCGGAAATAAATAAATAAATTATTTATTTTACAAAAATTCAATTGGGATGGCTAGCGATCGGAATATTATGCTGATGATCGTGGCGAAGTCCGTTTATTTAATCGGACTTTATTTTAAGCTAAATTGAATTTTTAATATTAATTAATTTTCGAAATTAATTAAATAATTATTTATTTTCCGAAAATTCAACTGGGATGGCCCGTGACCGGAAATTTATGCTGATGACCGTGGTGAAGTTTGTTTATTCAATTGGGCCTTATTTTGAGCTAAACGGAATTTTTAATATTTAATAATTATTTTTCGAAATTAATTAATTAATTAAATAATTTTCAGAAATTAAGATTGAGATGGCCGACGACTGAAATCTCGTGCTGATTGTCGTGGAGTAGTTCGTTTATTTATTTGAGCTTTGAATTGTGCCAAATTGATTTAATTGTGGATATTTAGGATATGTTCTTAAATTGATTATTTGGGTAAATTGAGTACAAATTAAGGTTGTGGATAATTACTTTAGAAATGGGATGAATCATCATGAAAGGCACGTGACTATGTGAATAGTACATCATCTCGGAGAATGCACATGGCTCGGTGACGAAGTATGTCGCCTTGGAGAATACATGTGACTCGATGATTAAGTTTGGCATCTAAAAGGACACGTGGACTCGGTAATTTGATGCATTTGATGCAATACATTTGGTATCTAAAAGGACATGAGCTCGGTAATTTGATGCATTACCTCGGAGAATCCGTGGTCAATGAGTACATTTGGCATCTAAGAGACATGTGGGCTCGGTGACTTGATCATCGCCTCGGAGAATGCACGTGGGCTCGCTGATTCAAAATGGCATTTTAAAGATGGGCTCGGTAAATTAATGCATTACCTCGGAGATGCATGGCTCGTAATTGATGCATTACCCAATGAGTACATTTGGCATCTAAAAGGACACATGGGCTCGGTAATTTGATGCATTACCTCGGAGAATGCACGTGGTCCCAATGAGTACATTTGGCATCTTGAAGAGACACGTGGACTCGGTGACTTGATGCATCGCCTCGGAGAATGCACGTGGGCTCGCTAATTCAAAATGGCATTTTAAAGGGCACGTGGGCTCGGTAAATTAATGCATTACCTCGAAGAATGCACGTGGCTCGGTAATTGGTTTTATCAATTGAGACTGTTTTAGCAATAGCTTGAATGACCGGGAAATGATCAGACTGATATGTAATCGACTAGGTTGATTGATCATTGATTTGATTTGATGTCGTGGATTGATTGATTGATTAGAAATGACCGTGAGTGGTCTTGTTGGTATTTAATCGACTTTGATCGATGCTTCGATCAGTGATATGATTACTTGGGTACCTATTATGAATTGTACTGACTTGCAGGTGGGATATGAGGCCAAGGTATGTCTTCTGCCCTGTGCGTGTATAGGCAGCCTATAGTATAATGGTTTACTAATCGGGCTTAGTGGGGTAGAACTCGCTGAGACGTAGTCTCATCCCAGTTTGGGGAAAAACATTTCAGGACCCCGCTGAGGAGCTGAGGAGGAGTCTAAGAAGGAGAACTCGGAGGTGAAACTTAAAGAGAAGGATTTTTGGAAGAATAAGATAATCCCGAGAGGGGCCTTAAGTATGGCCTAGACGGACTGAGAGTCTATCTTCTTTTGAGAATTCCTTTTGAAGTGAATAGTTATGAATTGGTTTGTGTTTTGTATAAAAGCTTGGTTATAAATTTCAATATGAAAAATATGGCCCTGATTTTCTATCCCATCATTTTATTGTCCTGGGGATTTTAACTGCTTCCGCATGTGCTTAATAAATGAAATGGTCGGCGATACATTGTCCTAAGATATCGCATTATAAAATCGACCAAGTGAGAAGGATGTGTGCGTGCCCGAGGATCGGGGCGTGACATAGGTTGTGACTCACTGATTGTTGACTTCTTGTCTTCAGATTAATAGAATTTCGATCCCACCTACCTCCCCATGGTCCGTTATAGGGTTCTCGCATGATTAGAAAAGCGCGGCGGAAATGTGGTGGAGCCATAACCCATAGGTGGTTCTCATACCATTTGAGCTGTGATGCCCCGGTATGTCACAGCTAATGTAAAACCACTATCATAGTTACCTTTTCCGTTTCATTTTTTTTAAACATGCCAAAGCATAAGGGATTGAATTAATCATGGGGTATATGCAATTTTTTTGTAAATAGGGTAACTTCATTTCTTATTTATTTAGTTATGTACATCAGATGACAAGTGGGATGCACCGGGAAATTCAAAATGTCAATATTACTGACTACACTATACGTTGGAGAATAGTGGGAGTGGACCCACCTTGCGCCTGTTGACTTGGTTCATCAGGATGTATGCCCGTGCGCTAAGTTTGTCGGGATGTATGCCCATGTCAATGGGCGCATGGTGGGTCCATTCCCACTGTTCTCCAATGGGCCTAGAGACGAAGGCAGCCTTGTAACATAGAAGGGAGGCAGGTTTTTTTGGAGTTGGGAGGATTTTGACAGTGTCAGGGGCCAGGGTTAGGCAACACGTATGAAGCTAGGTGGGAATGGGTGATTGACGTATGGTGTAGTTAGTAGTACTGACCTTTTGAATTCCCCTAATGCATCCCACTTGTCATCTGATGTACAGATATAAAAAAGAAAAAAAAAGAAATGAAATTGTCGTATTTACCAAAAATCGGGTGTACCCTATTATTAATTTAGTCCCTTACATGTTTAAGAAAAAACGAAATGGAAATGGTAACTGCTATATTAGTTCCATATTAGTCATGACGTATTGGGGGCATCACAAATGATGTCCCATAACTCTTGACTCATGGGACTATGCTCCTCACTTTGGTCCTGACTGAGTGCGAGGACAATGTCAATGACCATTGAGCATGAGTAGGTAGTTATGTTGAGTCAAGACTTACGTAATATTATTGATGACGACAATACCACTAGATACGAATGATTGCAAGTTAAGAAAGTGGAACATCAAACTGGATGAGACTCTATACGTTCTTGTTGTGACTATTGAAGATGAGTTGTTACAGCACATCAAAAATGCGAAGACCCCGAAGGAGGCATGGGATAGCTTGGCGGTTCTAACGATACCAAGTTGCAAAGGTTAGAGAGTGCATCGGTGTTGCAACAAAATATGGCAGTAAGCCAGTATTTGCATACAATGTTCTTTGACCACGGTGTTCACGTACCACTCTCCGATTTTTGGGTCGTCGGTCCTCGACCACTTGCTTTGGTACTGCTTGTTGGACTAAATTGGATAATTCAAATGAACACTCTTTTATTATTATAAAAGCTGACACTACTCACGCAATGTATTATTTGTGGACTCCACACGGAGGACTCGTCCTTTTCAACATTTGGAGACTCACTCTCACACAATACTCTCACCAAATGTTTGCCTTACTCTTGCTTTTCCACACACCTACACAAAGGCCTTGTTCGGTTGAGCATTTTCAAGGAACTTTGGGCCTTCAAAGCTCCTTAGGAAAAATACAAAGCGTTTGGCAAGTATTTTTGAGACTTATTTGGCCAAATGCTAGCATTCCAAATGCTGAAAGCCTAGGGACCTATTTTGGGCTTTCAGCATTTCGAAAATGCTAAATTTACTATTTACCCGTTACTGTTCATCTTCTTTCTCATTCATCATAGCCGTTTGAGTGGCGCCTAAGTGGCACAACCCACGACTCGAGCGATCGCCTAAGTGCTAGACTTCAGGCGGCATTGCCTAGGTCATGGGCTTGAGGTCGCGATCCAGGCCACACTTGAGGTTTGTGCAACCTCAAGCCGCTAGTTCTAGCAGCCGGACGGTTGGACCTAGCAATCGGTTGGCCAAATCTGGTCGCCGGAGGTGGTTAGACAGCTGACCCTAACCAGATTTAACTTTTTAGGTTAAAAAAAGAAATATAGCAAAAACTCATTTTAAATGTGGGTTTTACCAAATGATGTTTATGCTAAGGTTATTTTTCAATGCTATTTGAAGTTATAATTTATCAAATGGTATAGCTTTTCTGAAAGTAAAGGTATTTGCATTTCTCCAATACCTTTTTTACCCAAAGCCCAACTAAACGGGCCCAAAAAGAGCACTTGCTTGGAGGAAGTCTCCATACTTAATTTTCCAGATGACATTTCATAACAGCTGGCTTTGACTGATTTTGTCTCCAGGCAATTCCAAAGTGGCCACTTGGAGAAGTGAACTGGAGCCTCTCTTCAACTTGCTCACTTGACAGTTGATTTTTCTTCTGAAAATTCTGGAGACGACGACTTCTAGAAAAACTGGGAATCATAGAGAAGGTGGTGCTCTCGCTCTCCGGTTCAGAGCAATGTTGTTTGGGGCCGGAAACAGCCACCTGCAATTTTCTATACTCCGATTAAGAGAAGTTGTACGAATCGCTATTGTCCAAATACTTTACTTTCACCCAATTCTCATTTTTAGCAATTTTGAAGCTCCCTCGGATCTCCTCGAAGGAAAACACAAGGCGAACCTAACCATTTGGCGAGCTACAAACAATATCAGCCTGCAGACGGTAGCATAGAGCGATCCCACGAGTCGCAATTCTAAATGGGTATCCTTCCTTTGACTAGAGTGAAACTGGTTAAGTGCTATAGAGCAGACCGAAATCCAAAAACATGAAAAAGAACATAAAGGATGGTGGGACATTCAGGATATCCAAGCGAATTCAACAATCATAACACAACATGGAGTGCTGCAAACCTGTCATACAACCTATGGTAGTTATCAAAACCCTGTAGCCAACGAGGATTCTCACGAATTACTGGTACGGTTTATTTCTGAGGAATCTCACTCTGCCACGACCCTGCTTGCAAACTAAGCTACAGCCTTTATACATCAGAAGCTGCAAGCAATGATGATTCTCGTAATTTTATGATAATCTCTACCAGTGAAGAACTTTTCCATCATTTTTCGTTCAATTTGGATAGAGTTTGAGCGTGGTTATAGTGAAGGAGGTGATTCTTTTTTGTTATTATAATTTATGGGATAAGTGAATTTAAAGTTTTAAAACTTGTTACGAAAGTGTAATTGAGTCCTAAACTTTCACAAAATATAATCGAGTCCCAAAATTTATCATGAAAATACAGTCAATTTTTAAAACTTTCAAAAGTACAATCAATAGAAAAATTTAATTGGATCAATTTGATAAGTTTTAGGATTCAATTACATTTTCATGACAAATTTTAAGATTTAATTGCATTTTTCGAAAATTTTAAAATTCAATTGCACTTTTCTTGATAAGTTTTAGGACTTTTAGTGTACATATCCCTATGATTATCCATTAGGGTCTTCAAATGGGTCAGAAATGGCATGGCATATACGGATGGAAAATGGCTCTTGACACAGCTTGGTGAGACTCTAGGGTCACTCAGATTTTCAAGTTCATTATTTAGATCAAGTGGCATGTGTGGCGAAAAACAATTGGGTTGTGTTGACCAGAGGCTTATAGAGTCTGCATAATCATTGCAAACCGCCGGTCATTCGCGGAGATCTGAGATCAGCTGACATACTTAGATGCTGACTACAATGCCAAGGTAAAATTCAAAACTAGATTTGGTTAAATTTTTCAAATTTCAATCCTGAATTTTCACGGTATTAGCATATGGACAGAAGATGATTTAGGCTGTGATGATAGAGCTTTTCTTGTTGATTAATCATGAAATCTGCGGTCAATAGGTTGTGATAAGTTCTGCTTCTTGCTTTATATAGAACTTGGCCATCTAAGTAAGAAACCGTGCGCTAAGTATCACTGCTTTGGCAAATACTAAACCTGGGTTTTAATGTATCTGCGGGCACCTGCTGTTGCTGTTTTGTGTCTGCAACCAGAACCGATCTACTGGCGACTGATAGCAGATGTGGTGCACTCCCTCGTTCCTCTTGTACCTGTTAAGCTTGGGGGAACACTGGAGCTAGCGATCAGCGCCCTACCGCCTTCTGATTATTAACAATTTGGAGATACGGTTGTCTCAAGGAACTACGGGTCCAGACAAAATCTTCAAGAGAATTTCTGCATATAGAGATAACAGGTGATTCGCCGCTTATATTGATAGAGAACTGGTTTGCTAGGAGATAGGGAGAGGTGCATGTTCTTGCAAAGTCAACGAGACACCGCTGTACAGAAGAAGACAGGCGGACGTAACTGACCGTGCTTCCATCTGCTCTCATTTCTATGATTAGTCCAGGAAATGTTACGTTTCATAGATTCGAATCATGAAGCTTTTGGGAGCAAACAGTCATTGGCATTATTTCCTAATTTTCGTTGTCGCAAGAGCTCAAGTCTCATTTGACGGTCGCTCTGTCCTTTTCCTTCATGATTTAGAATTCAACCTTTCCGGAAAACTGTTGTGTGCATATAGATTCAATTATAAGTTCCATTAGCCATGCCGACTCTTAACAACTTTCGATCTTGGCGTATGCAGATGATAGTCGAAAAGCACGGGGTTCACATTAAGACGTGGTCGCAACTGGTGTGGGGGTGACTAAAAGTGGTGAGTGGGGGGATCTGAAATCTCCAACTCCATCAAATCTTCAAGCAACAGTCCCATGCCATCCAAAGACAAGGGCATTATGAGCAGTACCAAGATACTATTAAGCATGGAGATTCAGGCTGTGTCAACAAGTACAACTCATTTAATCAGTATCCATTAGCAGAATTTCACCAGCACGGTTAACCCTTCAAAGCACATCTTCATAGGCAGTTTGCCTGACGGAAAAGAGAGAAGCACTTGCATGTCAAAGTGCTTATGAGGTGTAAAAGCAGATTGTAAGAGGCAACAACTGAACTGAACTCAGATCAGTGTAAAAACCTTGTCATGAAACTCAAAAATTTTCTTTGAACTTCCTCTTTCAGAGAACCAAGGGCTCAATCCCCATCAAGAGTTGAAACTTCGAGTACAATTATTTTGAAGCGTTGCTGGAGATACATTATTGCTGAATTATTGTTGTCCAATTTCTGCTAAGCCGATATTCCATGACAATATTGGACTCACCAAAACTTTTGAAGGTTCCTAATACAATTACCTCATCCTTGTCTCCGAGACTCAACTGACATTGTGATATGAATCTACAATGGCATCTGCAAGATCCTCACACTTGGCCAAATTTAGTCCAGCCAAGGAGATCCTTCCATCCTTTGTCATGTACACATGCCACTTGTTTGTCATGTTCTCACTCTGAAAGGGCAACAAAGAAAGATAACTAAGGAGACAATGATAGCACGGTGGATTATACAGGAAGTTTCTTTTTGTTTTTTAAAGTAAAAAGGTGGGGAAGGGCGACCAGAGTAAGCGATCCCCTTTGATTGTCACTATAAGGATCCCATAGGGACAATGAAGGATGACATGATTCATTTCGAAATGGGCAACAGACAAGAAAATTATTCTGTACAGAGTGTAACAACTTGTGAAGGGAAATTACCTGTGTTTTGCTCAAGCCTGTAAATGAGAACATGCCAATCTGCTTGAGTATGAATGACCAATCCTTCCCGCTCTTGTCCTTGGCAGAGAGGCTGTCATATAGCTTTTGTCTCACATTCTTGATCCTTCCGGCCATCATTTCCATTTCTGCCTTCCATTCGTTGAATAGAGCTGGATCACTGACAATGTTTGCAACAATCTTAGCCCCATGGACAGGAGGATTAGAATACATTGGCCGAGCAAGCCGCTTCAGTTGGCTTTTCACCCTGAGAATGTAGGGCACCGTGATATTAGTGGAAGCAATATGCCATTAAGAACTATAAGTTGCTTGAAGAAGCTCATCTAATCTACCAACACCTTTCTCCAGCAATATCAAGGGTTAGATCACTGTCCGCAGTGTTGCCAAAATTTTTTGTCAGTTTTTTCTAGCAAACAAAAATTCTAGTTATTCAGGTTGCTTCAAAACTTATAATGTTCTTAGAGGGAGCCCCATCATATTTAACACATACTTTACACCAAACAAACAGGCTGCAATTACTTCACCTGACTGCAATCGCTTATGCAAAGGAATGATTGTGACAAAGATCTTCTATCGCCCATTCTAATGGAACATAAGAATAATATTGGACTTGCTGAGGTCAGCAAAAAATTTGGACAAACTTACACAGCATATTCGTGAAAGCATGGAATGGTCATAGAAGTAAGATAAGCAGGCAAACTATGTTCTCATCATGTGAAGAGCAAAGATTCATATACCTTGTTGCTGCATCTGCAGTTGAGCAGACAACATTGATTGCTCCAATTCTCTCCGCGTAAAGACCCAGATTCTTACTGTAAGACTGAGCCACCAGAAGCTCCATGCCTCGAGCAGCAAACAGTCTCACTGATCCAGCATCAGCGTCAAGGCTTCCACTTGCAAATCCCTATAATGCATATGATAGTCCAGATAAAATTAATAGAGGAACATCCAAGAAGGACAAAATTAAATTTATTACACGGAGTCTGTTAAAAGATTCTGCACTTTGAAAAGAAGAGGCCCTTTCTTTGAGTTACAACATCCTTATTGCATCTGAGGGTATGTAAGACACTCAATTAGACTAAATCTCGGATCACAAGAGATTAATACCTGGTAAGCAACATCGAAGAAAGGTATATGATTCTTCTTTTGAATGACATCGGCAATCTTTTCCCACTGTTCAGGGGTTGGATCAATGCCAGTTGGGTTGTGAGCACAGCCATGGAGCAAGATAAAAGATCCTTCTGGTGCATCCTGAACAAACAGGGCCATGCCCCTCGTTAGGTTTTCGTTTGGACATGCTATTCAACTTAGTAAAGATGAGGTTAAGCAGGCATCATTCATTGTAAGGACTCAACCTTAATGTCAGCGATCATCCCTTCAAAATCCAAGCCCACTGTCTTTGGGTCGTAATATCGGTATTCAGACCATGGAACTCTAGCATCATTGAAAATATTCTTGTGGTTTCCTGCAGAATTGTAGTTGACATAACAATTTTAACCCACCAAGATAATTACAAAAAAAAAAAAAAAAAAAAAAAAGTTCCATGGGCAATAGCACATACCCCAAGTCGGAGATGATATCAACACCTTTGCTCCAGGAAAGTACCTCTCAATAAGAGCAGCAGCCAGCCTAAGGGAACCAGTCCCCGAAAGACCTTGAACGGTTGCAACCTGGCAAAGAATTGCAAAAGATGTAGTTTTCCAAGGAAACTCTATGCTAAGAGGTCAGTTAACACATAATGCAGACATACTCTCTGTTGCTTTATCACTGGGTTGTCTGCTCCAAACAATAACTCTGCAGTTGCTTTATTAAATGAGGCCAAACCTTCAATTGGCAGATACTGCAGATCAAAATTATATCAGAATAATCTCAGATTGATAGAGTGACACCACATGATTAATATAATTCAGAGAAATGTGTACCTCTTTGTTTTCCCCTTTCTCCAGCATGAGATTCTCAGCCTACAGATTAGCAAAATCCATGGTTAGATAAACCTGACTAGAGGAAAAAACCAAAAATAGATAAGAAGCTCTAAATCATTAAGCATGAATTCCATTCTTTTAGGAAAATGAAGCTCACTGAAGAAAGAGAGCATTGAACCACTTTGAAATAATGAATCATTCACTGCCTAATTAAGATCAAGAAAACTCACCTTCTTGACAACTTTAAGCACATAAGGCTGCAATTCTTCCGTCCGATATGCCCCGACTCCAAGGTTGAGCTTCCTTTCATCCGTGTCTGCTTTAAAGGCTTCAGACACCCCAAGAATAGGGTCGGGAGGGGCCATTGTTATACCCTCGAATCGAGAAACATTAACAGCAACACTCATAGATACCCGACCAAAATGCTGCATAGAAGAGATGATACAAACTCAGAAATCAAATTGACTAGATACAACTGTAAGAGACTTAATAATCATCCCTATGTGACTCTACACATCCAAACACATAACGCATCTCCCACAGCGGGCTTGCCTTCAAAACCAGAAATAAGAATGAACAGAATTTCACCAGTCACTAGGAAAAAGAAAGTATGACAGTATTTACAATCCAAAAAATCAGGAAGAGAAACAAGGACAAAATTGAAACTTGAACGGAAGGAATAAGGCCATATCTCCGACACAGTCATACCACTTATCCAGCCAAACAAAGCATGCTCAAGATGTATAATTCCTAGTCAACTCATAGCAAGGACACCAGAGCAAAACCAAGTTAGAGAACTGCAAAACTGAAGAGATGACGAATGACAGGAGATCGCAAGCACCATACCTTAGTTTTGGCAAATGGGTTTCTCTCTGGCACACTACTTCTGAAATTGGCACTTCCAATCTTTGCTTTCCCCTAATGAAAGCAAACAAGATCAGTGTGATTCGCCCAAATCAAGCATTGAAATATATAAAGAAAAAACATGACACACCACCCTGAAAACAGCAAAAACAGAGAAAAAGGAAAAAGCACGCCTTTCGAATTCAACCATCGCAAAAGAAACCAGAGGGGAGATCCGAGAGATAAAATCGCTACGTTCAAGAAAACGAATTAAGAAGTACCTTGAGATTTTCGTGCACTGACAGTGAAGCCGGAGCCGAGGCCGCAGCCGAAGCGAAAGAGAGCATTGCGGAGGCCATCTGATTCAAGAACGACGACCTCTGTAGCCAAACCGATGCGTATCGAGCTCAAGCTGCAAGAAACGCAGATTCAGAGCGATCGGTCGATTACCCAATTGATCTGAGACGATCAAATGACCATCAAGAGATCCAACCAGCGCAATTCAGCACTCAACAACCCGAGTGCAAAAACGAAATTAACAGGAAAAAGTTCAAAACTTTAGAGTAGGAGAGCTGGCATTCGGATCAAGAACAGAACAAAGAACCCACCTGGAGAGAGAGAGAGAGAGTGACGATAGAACTGAAGAGGGGACAAGAAAGGCAAAGCTCTGTTGAATCGTTGGTTAGATATTACTTGGCGTTCCTTTCTTGCTCTGCTTTTCCTCTGATAAATTAATAGTTTCGACCTCTCGAAACCAGTGGGCTGCTTTGTTTTAGTTGGATTTTCAGGCAGGTGGGATTAGATTACGACGCAGTTGTCAACATGATGGAGGCGACATGAGATCATTCATAGAAGCAGTCCGTGCGTCTGTACACTATTCAGACACGCTACACGTGGGCAGATACCAGGCGTACGATTTCGCATACGTCCTGTATACTGTCTTCCGTAGGCGGCTCTCGTCCACTCGTTAGACCTTTTGGTGTGGGTGGATTAAGGTTGTCATTCCGAGTACTTGGATGGTCGCTTTCTGTTCTCTTTCGCTTGCATAGACGGTGCGCCTTGTCAAATGCGGAAGGGTTCTTCTCTAGGCAGGCTAGGCATTCACAAGAGGCAACTTCACGCCAAATTGTGGAAGTAAATCTTGGCCACTCGTTTGCGGTTCGCCCCGGGTTAGCAGATCTTACCAAAACAAAAGATTTCCCCATTCATGGTTGATTCGATGTTTTTCCTAGGTATGATTTCTGGATTGACTCTACAACTGGCCAATCCGATTTTAAGTTGGTTTTTAAGAGAATCCATCCATGTTGTCATTTGAGCATGTGAGATTTTATGGTGATCATTGTCAATGATTCTAAAAATTTAAATTATTAGATAAATGTGTGTTTGTACTCCAACTTTCTTCCCATTTTTAATTTGGTCAATTTTATTTTACCTAGTACTAAGCTAGAAAATTTAATTGAAAAGGGAAATGTAGTTTGAAAATATTCGAACTCATGATTTCTAGCGTTAATACTATGTGAGATTTTATAAGAATCATTACTAACTAATTTAAAATAGTCATCCCCAAATCTCTAAAATGATCCACACAAAATCTCACATAAGTATCAAGGATTGAATTTGACAAAGTTCCAAGTTTTTGGTTTGAACTTGCCTATCTCGAAACCAATCTTCCTTAGATCATATAATAGTCTTCAATAAGTCTAGGCATGACTCGGTCAATTTGGCATATGATTTGTTGGACTCGAATCGTCGGAGAGCTATTGACCACCATCGAGTCATATGGAGGATGAGTATATTGATTGTGTCCCCAAATGACAACATAGTGAGCATCAAGTTGCAAAATGCATCATGGCCCTTGTATACAAGTTACATTCTCATAACCATAAGCTGCGCGTGCCAAGAGTAGACTAGGTTGTATGGCCTTATAAATATAAATTCTGAACTTTGGTCCACACTTTTTGTTTTCCTTTGCCACTTGATCTCTGCGGATATCTTTCCTCCCTTTTTTTTCTAAATATAATTGGGACAAGCAATAAACCCCTGTTAAGCTCATTACTTGCATGTTTACGAAAAAGACAATCATTACACCATCTTAATACGACCTAACCTACCTGCCCTTCATCTTGTTAGAGTAGTTAAATATTAAACCACGTGTTTATATAACACCTTAAATTTTTAGAATAGTCGGTTGTCGTCTTATAAAATTCTCACACTGTATTAGAGTCGGAGCTCTTGAGTTCAAATTTTTCCATATTCCATTTATCTCTTCAATAAAATTTTCATATTTAGTACTAGGTAAAAAACCAGATTAAGAGTGAGAGGGAATGTTAAAGTAATTAAATACTGAATAATGCTTTCGTTTAATTAACAGTCGACTTTGGTCCTATCCTATGGATCGATGGAAGAATGGAAAATAACCTTCGCTTCTGCACGCGCGGTGTCACTGGTTTTTAGGTCCTGGGGTTGCTGACTAATTCAAAAGTGCTGCGCTGCAAGAGAACTCGAGGCGTGAAACTTGGGGTCAGCATTACGTACGTACGGTTCAACCATCGTTCTTTCTTCTGACTTGGCCGCTGGGAGTGGGGGGCGAATCGTCGTCGGTTCTCGCTGTGGCCCGCTGGAGCGGATCGCCGCGCATGCGTATCCTGTTTTGCGTTTATTTTAAAGACCAAGTGGCCTCCGACGTCGACACCCTACGGCTCTGAGGAAATGTCGTTTCGGACACGAAACATCCTCCTCCTTTTTTATTTTATATAATATTTTGTCGCCGGGGGGCGGGGGGTGGGGGTGTTTCTATTTTACGGGTGCGATCCCTCAAAAATATTATATCAATTTTTCGTGAGTCCAAATATATATATATATATATTTATTTATAAATTTTTAATGAGCACTCAAATCCAATGAAAAAAATTATCAGCACAATATATATATATATATATATATATATATATATATATATATGTACGTACATACTTATGTATACACACAAACTTTTAGTCAACACTCAAATGTGATTGGAAAGTTATTTAAAAAGTCTTAACCTTTTGTGTTTTAGTTAATTTAATCTTAAATCTTTCAATTGAATCCTAAATATTTTTATGTTTTTTAAATCAAGTTTATTTGGTCAATTTTAGTCAAAATTGTTAACGTAAGCACTAGTAATACCATGTAAGATAATCGATCTTGACGATGTACAATTTTTTTAATAATTTTTTTATTTCTTTTTTTTTTTTTTTTTTGGCCAAGTTCATGAGGTTGGCACGACCCTTACCTAACTGAACTTCATCGGACTTACAAGAGAAAAAAGAAAAAGAAAGAAAAAAAGAAAAAAGATCATAAAATATTCAAAAATTAAAAAATTAAAAAATTCATGCCAGTGCTGTTTATGTTACATAAAATAATTGATGTTCATATGAGTGATTTTAGGCTACAATTGATTAGATGAACTCAATTGATAGAATATCAAAAAGTTTGGACTTAATTAACAAAATTGAGAGATTTATAATTGAATTGACTAAAGCACGATAAATTTAAAATTTCTTGCATAATTTCCCCAAATTTGACCCCATCAAAATTTAGTCCAACAATCCCATTAATGATTCAAATTCCACATCGTGTTTATCTTTTCTTTTCATCCACGCCATTGCGCATAGTCATGGCTGCTCCAACGGATGCCCTGGTCACTATGCTTGGGTTTTGAGTAAGTAGTCATAGCCGTCGCAAGCTCAAAAACTGAGTGACCACAACCTTGAGCTCAAATTTGTACCCACTCAGGACCATCAATCGAGTGATTATGACCATGATCTCAAATCAAACAACGATGACCACTGCGAGCTCGAAGCTTTAGTTGTCATATTCTTGGAGCTTCGTGGATCAAAACTCAGAGGACAATGGTCTCCACATAAAGCTCATGCACCAATGGCGGCAGGGCTGAAGCTTTGAGTGGCCATGGCGGCCTCGAGACTTGTGGCTTAAAAAGATCTCATGGCTCTCAACCACTATCTCGAAGCTCTAGCAGCCAGGGTCACCTTAAGTTTCGCGGAAGATAAGCTTGAGATTCGAGTTCAGCATAGTTTGTTTTGTTTTGTTTTTTGTTTTTTTCCTTTTGGTCAAAGAGTTCAGTATAGGTTTAGAGCTTGAGCTTTTGCTAAGGGGGCTTTAGATTGTGTAGTGTCTTGATTTGTAATGGGTGCTTTTCTTCGCTATGGAGTTTTCTGGGGATCGCATTGAATCAAAGGAAAAAAGAGAAGAAAAGTATAATGAACATGATACGACAAGTGACAAGAGATTTATATATACGTAATATAAATCGTATCGAATTAGCTACATCATTAAACGAAAACTCGATTAAAACCGACATTTGAGTACTGAAAGTGAGAAAAGGAGTCAGGCTGAAGTTAAGACCCAACCTAAAGTTGGTGATTTTTTTCGAGGAAATTGGACCATACTCCCGATTAAAAGCAGAAGTAATCACTGTTGTCCAAATCGAGGGTCCATGAGAAGTTCACCCATTTACTTTCCCTTAATCTTCATTTGAGTGATTTTGAAGGTTCGTCCGATCTCATGGAAGGGAAACGAACGAAGAAACTGAACCATTTTGCCAGCTATAGACATTACTCGGCCAATTTTAGTGCAGATGGTGGCATACAGCGATCCTAAGAGCAGTAGCAATTCTAATTGCGAATCGTTCCACAAGCAGAAATTCGCCAGACTCGAGCAGTCTTACAGCAAAACTAATGTAGTGCTACAGAGCAGACCGCCATAAAAATCACATACAAGAACATGAGGGTATGGTGGTGCATTTGGTATATATTCAAGCGATCTTAACAATCATCACAACCTGGAGGGCTGTAGTCCTAGCAGAAACGCAAGGTCGAGAACTTTAACATTGAAAAACCTGTCATACCAACTCAAGAGGCTTGTCACAATCCTGTGGCGAACAGAGGATTTTCACGGGATTTTGGAACAGTTATTTCCAACAAATCTCGTTCTGCTATGACACAACTTGCTAACTAAAGCTCCGACCTTTTATTCGGCAGAAGCCGCAAGCAATGATGATTCTTGTAATCCTAGAAAACTCGCTGCGGGATAATCTATAGGTTTTGGTTGAATACAAGATGCAAGCAAAGTAACAGAAGATTTTCATCCCAACACGCACTAGAACAAAAGGAACTTGGCTCAAAATCACAGCATATGCCCCACTAAGAATAACGACATAGCCATGAATCCTGCAACCCGATGCTAGAACACAATTCGCATGCTAAACTGACTTGAAGCTACTGAAGATCACCATGAACTGATGATTACTCTCATTTAGACATTGCAGATGGCAAAACAGCTGGTAGACGAAATTGAGCACTTCAATCACTACTGCAGACATACCACATAAGTTGAAAATCTTCAGAATTGACACAACTAAAAGTTCCACAATGTCTGGAAGGACAACCACTAACAATCACTACCACACTATGAGCACAAGCACTGTGACCTCAACAAGCACTGAATGAGAAAAGCAGGTCCAACACAAGCCTATAAGTCTCATCTAAATAAGAAGATAAGGCCAATCATTAGCAGAACCGATCAAAGGTGCTGAACGTTGAACACGAAGTGTTGTAACGGCGACTAGCTTAACAAGACATAAAATAAAAGAAACATCAAAATTCACTAAATCCCATCCCTGATACCATCAAAACCACATGAGATCATCAGATATAAAAAATACTCATCCTCGAGAGTAACAACGCAGCACTGTATCTAAGAAGCTATTTGCTTCCATACAAGTCTTCAATTCACTTTAAAGCAATAATCAGAAAAGCATCAAGGTCTCTTTCGCAACAACTAGAAAGCTCTAACCCAAAGCAAAAGCATCTCCTCCCATGAAAACACCTCAGAACCCAAGCTTGGTGCGGCGCCAGTGCCTGCGCTTCGCGTTGTACCTGAACGATTTCGGTGACAAAAATTAGGCCAAAAAAAAAAAGAAGAAGCTTTTTTTGGGACAAAACATGAACGAATTGGATATGAACCTGATGGTGTTGTCGGTCCTCATGCGAATCCAGTGAGGGATGGGCCTGTTCTGCCTCATCTTCTTCGCCAGCTTCTTCTTGATCCTGAACGTCTTGTGCGACGGCTGCAAACATTCGACCCCCAAAAAAAAATCACCAAAAAATCCATAAAAAGGCACCATTTCCCGAAAACCCACAATCAAATCCCTTCCGAAATCAACAGCACACAGCACGAATAACAAATTCAGCCAGAGGAAGAGAGAGAGAGAGAGAGAGAGAGACCATCTTTAGTTGATGGTAGAGCCGCCGGCGGAGGTCCTGGGAGAGGGGAGACGGAGGAGACCCAAAACCCTAAAACAGCAGCAGTGGAAACAGAGGAGGCGCAGGAGTACTGGGAGGCTGTATTTATAGTAGGGGCCTAATGGGCGTCGGTCCATCGGAGCTGCTTGTTCCTTCGTCGGGAGGAAAAGCAAAAGCAATTCTCATGGGCCCACCGCCATTGTTCTCATGGACCAGATCGAAGTAAGGCCCATCGGGCTCGAGCCCTGTCAATATATATGTCTCTCTCTCTCTCTCTCATGGACCAGATGGAAGCAAGGCCCATCAGGCTGGAGCCCTGTCCATGCCAAGACACTCAAAAGCAGGAATCTTCGTTGAATTAGGGCTATGCAACCGATCCGATTAGACCTGAACACTCGTAAACACAAGTCCAACATTCAGTTCTAATAAAAACAAGTTCGACTTCTACTTTCCTTCTTTCTGTTTTTGATTGAGTTTCGGGTTCTTTCTACTGATTCTGGAAATACGTCTCCCTATTCCGTCTTTTCCCAAATCTTCTTTGACAGAAGAAATAGAAGCTTGAGAACGAATACCAAAACCTTTGAAATTGACACTGTGCGGATAGATTCTAGGTTTTGGGCATTAAACTTACTTGCCCACTTGTTCAAGAATCAGCTAGAATTTAGAACCTGTTTCTTTTTGGGGGACGAAGATAATTATTATTCTTAAATGAGCTTAACTTCTTTATTGTTTTATTTTTCTGTTTGTTTTGTATGGATGTCTTACTTTGGACCGTTTTGTTGTACTATTTTGTTGTAATTGCTATTTGTCTTAGTTTCTTTTAAAAAAAAAACTGAAGCAAAAAAATGAAGTTCCTCCAAACCGGACAAGACATATAGGTTAGGTTCTGGATTCAAAAGGTTAGAAATGGATTCTAATAAGGTAGGTTTCAACTTTTAGATATAGAATGTGTAGACCCTGGAACCGATTACCGCTACTTTGCATCAGTGACTTTTTGAAGCCACGGCAGAACATTATCCAGGCGACGGGGTCACGACATGGATCATCTGCTCCTAAAATTGAAACTTTGCCCAGCTCATCATGCAAGTTTCGCAAGGCCCAGCAAAACTTTCTTCCAAAGATTTTGGGCCGAAGCAAAGAAGAGAAAAACAATTTCCCAAGATTCCTTCACTCTACTGTGAATTCATGGGCTTAATCTGTATCAGGCCCATCACGTCGACCAATCATGGATCGCCCGAAGACAAGGCCTCAAGACATGCTGCAAAACCAACGACTCTTCTCCTCCCTCGTCATCTTAGTCAAATACCATCGCATCGCACATCACTTGAACTTCAATCTACCACGAAAGCATCATACCTAACCTAACTATAACTTCACATCGGCATTGCAGCTACACCGGGCTTTGACCGCCATTTCAAAGTTCACCATAAATGTTTCATAATCGTCACCAAATACGCATACGGAGAATTCAATTTCATAGAGCAAACGATTTGTCAAATTCAGTATTATAGTTTGGGGACGGCAACGTCCACTTGAATCTGGGCACTTGCTCTTTTATATCCCAGCGCATATTCCTATGGCCATGGTATTCTAATTTTTATCTGGCTTTGGTTTAGTCAAACAACTACAAGAGGACTGGCTAGGTTAGCTGCCTATTTTTCAGTTGCATCTCCATAGAATCTTCAAAAGAACTCCAGCTAATACTAAATTGGGAGCCAATTTGTATGACACAGAGGCTCGACGCGGCTTTGAAAAGATTGCCCTAATTTTTTGGACTAAACATTATTAAAATCTGAGTGCACATGGCATGGAGGAGATGTTTGGCATTTTGGGGTTTGCTTTTCGTTAGGACCAAAGATAGTAAATTCAGGAAAAAAAAAACATCCGAGGTCGTTGCAACATTTGATTTGTCGAAGGGTCTCTTTAAATGCTCTCTCGCTATTCATCCCACATGCATCGACTATATATTATCCATATGTTGACCTAACTTGGGCGTGACCAGTCACCCTCATCGGCACCGTGAGAAATAATCAATTCTATACTTAGTTATAGATAATGGGATATTCCCTAATACAAGGTCTTAAAATTTAATAAGATAAAAATGCGATTGAAATGTTGTTATCCTGTGGCGGTGTGGGCATAGAACATGATATGAACAGTGAAACTATAAATTGGTGTGCATATATGTTGATGCAGAATTGGTGTTCACGAGTTTACTGAGGCACTTGGACCATGGTTCATCAGTCGTGTCACATGGAACTCACTATCTTATGGCCGAGTATGATTTGCGTTGAAAAAGGCAATTCAAATTGACATAAGATATACTATATCAAGACCCACGTTAGTAATTGCATGCCAAAGCGAATTCAGGCATTTAAGAGAGTTAACCGAGTATTGGATGGAATATATCAAATGGATCATAGAGATGATTTAGGGTTTTAATTGTCAGCAAGAGCGAATCCAAGCATTTAAAAAAGTTAATCGAGCATCGGACGGATTAAATTAAATGTGTCACATGATGATTTGCATCAATCTAGGAACTAATCAGAACATAATAGTTGCCCGACTTCTCCTGAAACCATTTGCTCCTTCAAATCATCGATTCCGTGTATCGATCATTACGAAGTTGTTGGGCCTTAATAGTTTTTATCTTCTTTTGCTGTTGGTCTTCATTGGATGCTACGTACGTGGAGAATGAGACAAAAGGGGAGAGATATATGCACATGGAACGGAAAGGGACGGCAATCTCTTCAACCAGCAAAGCCAATGATGAGAAAATGCTGTGTGGACTCTCTATTTTTATATATTTCATATATACATATACACACAGATACACACACACACACATATATATGTAATTCAACAAGTAAGAACAAGAAACAAATGAGACCAGGCTGTACAAATCCCACAGACTGCGGGGGGGACTTCAAATGCAGACATTTTCCATCACATCAAACCTCTCCCTAAGTCATCTCTTTCTTGATTTTGCTTACCAAACCGCGTTAAGAAGATTAGTTAGTTCTTCATCTTTTAACGTTTTAATATATAAAGTTAAGAAATCATATTTGCACTTTTAGTATTTACTAATAATTAAGTTCTAGTATTACAAGGTTCTAAAGGTCAATTTTGATACCTACATAGAATTGTATAGTTTGTTTTACTACGTAATAGAAATTACTCCAAGTACCAAGCATCCTTATGCATTTGCAGGCTCGGTCCGCTTTGATCCTCTCGATCAATGATTTAATGTAAGCTTGTAAATGACTATAAAATATTTAGATAAACAACGAAACCTCCTCATTGTTCTCTCGATCTATTTTTCCCTAACAGTAATTCGGGATTTTTCTTCCTTGTAATTTCAAAAGAAGATTGATTTTATTTCACTTCACGGGTTAGGGTTGAAAACTGCATACAGTTATTTCTTTTCGTGTTCGAAAATCAAATTACATTAGCAAATAAAAATCGTGACTTTGTGTGGAAAACGATTTTACCAGGTGGGTTTAATTCCACTTAAATTCCAATTTGTCCACCCGAGTCTTCAAACGAGAACTTCAAGACATGTTCGTCAAAGTACAAACATTCAACCAGGTGCGTGTGCGCCAACATGTTGAGCCCGAAAAGTCAAATGAAAATGTCATTTTCACAAAATGAATTGGAAACAACTAAGCGTATATCTTCAAATCTCTCCAGCGTAATTTAAGCAGATCAAGAAACCTCGAAAGAAGGAGGGGGAAGGAAAAAGAGAGATTCTTAGACGGTGGTGTTGCTTTCAAAGTCTGTTAACATCTGTAAAATCAGGCAAGAAATTAGAGATCACATATACTTTCACGAAAGCATGTGTAGTGTTGCATGCAAGCTGAGCATCGGTACATACAAAATGGGCATGACGTCCTTGACAGGGACGTACACTTTGTTCTTATCCCCCAACACAAATGACACTGTTCTCACGCGTTCGACAAAAAATGTCCATGTTATTGTAATCTGTTGGAGCGTGATTTATACTCCTTATCAATAGAAAAGCACGACGTCCAATGAATAATCGGGGTTGTGGGGAGCAGTACCCTCAGATTGCTAGAGGGCTTTTACAATTTGGATCCTTTTACAATTGAGAGTTGTAGCAAAGAGGTGAGAGATGCTAATTATAGAGGAAACATAATAAATCTTGTGTTTTGATTTCTTTTTTTGTGCCTTACTCTCTATTTTTATTGTGATTGTGCATCTAATCCTAATAAAATTAACTTGACCCATGTCCTTTGGTTTGCATGAAACTGTTTGAGGTTTTCAAAACCTACTTCCCCCGCGCACGAGAGAGAGAGAGAGAGAGAGAGAGAGAGAGAGAGAGAGAGTTTAGGGTCAAGAATTTGTATCCACGCTTTCGTATCACTGTGAAACCTTATTTCCCGTTGAACATGCTAAAAAAGAGAGTTTAGGGTTGAGAATTTGTATCCACGCTTTCGTATCACTGTGAAACCTTATTTCCCCATTAAACATGCTAAAAAAGTTGATTGAGATGTCCACAAAATCAGGTTTAAAGTCCACCAATTGAATACAAACGGCTTAAGATCGAGGTCTTATGTACAAGCCAAATGCTTAAACTTAATTGGTTCATAAAAATTCCCAGGTATACAATGGCCTCCAGGTAGCCACACCTTTGTGCTCCTACCTTGAGTCATGTCTTAAGTTTGTGTCAATTTTTGGGTTGTCTACTTCCATAAAAACACTAACTTTAATGATCAAGCAAATAAGCAAGAAATTTCTCTTTCTTTTTCCACACGCTATTTCAAAGTGATAAGACCTCACCTCTCTCTTGTATGAGCTACTTTTTCATTTGCGATTGGAACATGGTCAGGCATACTTATTAAAGAGCCAACTGAGGTAAATTAATGAAACCTACTCATAAAAATAATTAGATATAATACTCTCGATCTTGATAAGAAAGCCGTCAGAAATAAGTAAATCTCTTTTTTTTTTCTTTTTTTATTTAAAAATCTGTCCATACTTTTTGTTTCCCGAAAATTCGCTAGCTGCTTTACAAGCTATCTCGTATTAAGACTCTAATCACCCATGTTATCTCCTGGGTCCCACCTCACGCGCTTTCGTGGTGGGCCCGGTCCGACCGCGACGTACGCCCTGGCTTTTGACCCGGGTGGCTTCTGTTCCGGTCCAAGGTTTTATAGCTGTAATCCAAGCAAGGGTCGAGACATCTTCTACATCTTGTCACCGTTAAAATCTTGATATGATACCTCATGCCATTTGCGCAGCTCCTTTTGTCATTTTCATTCCTCTCCCAGCTTGTCTTGACAACGATTTGCAACGGTAATTAACCCTAATCCAACGCGGCACGCTCCGATCAATGTCGTCGAGCCGTGGAAACTATGAGACGAGCTAAGATGCGGATGAATATATCCCCAATATGAACGTGATTCGTACTTGATAGTGAGAGAAACTGGATGTGAAGTCCCGCCAGCCGCGTGCAGTGGTGTGAACCCTTTTTAACCCGTGAAATAAACTCATGGGTCCATCCTGTCGCTTCTGATGTTCGCTGTGTCCATTTTTAAGGATATCGTGAAGATGATTAATCTTTGATGATGTTTTAATATTTGACCTCTCGTGTTCGTTTGCATCCTTTTGTTTCACCACATGCGTGAGGGTCTTTCACATCCGTTGGTTCTGAATATACTAGGAATCGTGGGATGATAATGTATTAATTGATCTTCGGATAACCGTCCAAGCAATCTAAGGATGGACACGTGGGGGAGGGTAGAACCTGTGGAAAAAAAAAACCCTAAAGTGGTTCAATGAACAGATAAGAAAGAAGTGGGGATCGTGGCAAACATGTTCGGATCATGTGGATACGTCCTGAATTAAGGAAGCAGGAAGAGTCAGAAAGCAGCAGCTGAGGATCCAACACTCATCTGCCAGACGCAAACCCCCACAAGTTAAATGCGAAACCCTAGACGACCCCTAGTGCGTACACCATCGAGAAAACAACAACCGAAACACGACCAGCCATTTGCAATTGTCGTTCGCTTCATCTCCTGTTTGTTCTTATCAGTCCAGACAACGTCGGGCGTGGCGACGATGCCCTGGTGTTGCATGTGGAGGAACAGTGAACGCGGTCACGAAAGCATATGTATGGGGATGTGCATGTGTGAGTCACATTTGGGGATGTCTTCTTTTTACGTGGTCGGCATATGCTCATGTTTTTGGTTTTTAGCAGCCCTGGCTGGGGAGAGCCGTGTGGAGATAAAACCCACAGGATCAAGAAACACATTAACAAAAGAAGAAACTAGAAAAGAGAAGAAGTTCAATTTGCATGAGAGTGGGGCAAGTTGGATGAAAGTGAAAGCTAGAGCCTCCAGCACCACTTGTGAAAAAGTTACCCACTGTACTTTTTTGTAGAAACATCCAATCCAATGCTGTTGCTCTCTTGTTGGTTCAGCGAAAAGGGAATGTATCCCTCAGATTACGCGGTTGGCATGTGTTCTTTGATCTTTGAATTCCGGCATCCTCACCTGATGCACCGGTCTCGTAAATCTGTTTAATATACCTAGCGTCGTTCGGATCTACGATGGACACTTTTCTCGTCACGCGGCCGCAATTGATATCAGCCGTCGGATTAGAATGTGAAAAGTGGTTGGTGATTATTGGGTTCTGAGTTCATTTAGATACCTCAACAGTGAAGGAGATGCGATGATTATGGTCCTAGCTTGGACCATAATCATGAGGGAATTTTGGAGGTTCAATCATTACCAACCAATTGGTACATAGCAGTAATCCAAATCGATCTTCTTTTGCGACCTTTGAGATTTCACCGCAAAGGACTTGACAGTGAAACGAGTGAAATCAGAAAGGAAGCAGACCTCGAAGGAATGTGCTTGATGTAATGTTAAGTGGTCGGTCGGTCCACTTAAAAATTATTCACTAAATTACATGATATCCCTAAGTCGAAAGGAATCAAATATTTCAATTTTTTCCAAAGCTGTTCACGGAGGAAATTCAATATGTTCACGGATTACCTATGGCTATGCAACAATAAGCAATTTCGTTGCACCAATAATTAAAACGTGATATTGTTAATTTATGATTAAGGGGCCATGAACTCCGCTCGGGTCACTATCCAAACTTTGCAACTGCATCACATGAAGAATCTCTCTGATGATGACCTTAGATTTCCTTTGGAGCAAAAGGGTAAACACGTTCAGAGCCATTTGATCAGAAACCCTTTCAAAGCAAACAAGCACTAATATTATTCTGTTCAAAAACAAAACAAGCACTAATATTATAGTCCCTGTCGATTGAATTTGGACATAGTTTGATTTTGAAATCTCCTCTCGGGGTCCTTCTTCTCGCCTGCAATAATCAATTCATCAAGCAAATAGGCCAACTGGTAAACTACTAAACAAAAGAAAGTTGCAAGTCTGCACAAAAGAAAATGGACATCTTATCGGTGGGACCCGGGATTTCTAAATTGGTATCCAGCAAGTTATTGAAAAACAGCACCTAGGCTCCAATATATATATGTCCACAAGCTTCAGCTCCAAAACCCCCCAAATTCTCCCGCTCCATTCACAGATCAGCGGCACTTCTTGCGCAGACAATTGCAGACTCTCTCATTCAGGCGCCTGTCTTCTCAAGCATTTTGACAAAGAAACTCCTTTGTTTTTTCTTTCTCTCTTTCTCTCTCGACCATGGCCCGACCGCAGCAGCGATATCGAGGCGTGCGCCAGAGGCATTGGGGCTCCTGGGTCTCCGAAATTCGCCACCCGTTATTGTAAGCTCATGTTTAATTGGAAGTTTGTGTTTTGAGTTCTCTGACATGAAATGCGTGCTCAACCCGAAACGTTCTGTCGATGCAGGAAAACAAGAATTTGGCTAGGGACGTTTGAAACGGCCGAGGATGCGGCTCGAGCCTATGACGAGGCAGCAAGGCTAATGTGCGGGCCGAGGGCTCGGACCAACTTCCCTTACAACCCAAACATGTCTCAGTCTTCTTCGTCGAAGCTCCTCTCGGCGACATTGACAGCAAAGCTCCACAGGTGCTACATGGCCTCGTTGCAGATGACCAAGTCTGCATTGCAAGTGCAAGAGCCACAGAAGCCACCCAGTTCTCATTTTGTCAACGCCAATGGCATCTTTGAGAGGAACAACGATATAGGTCATCAAAAGATGCAATTTCAATTGCAAGAATCAGAGAGTTGGGTGATCAAGAAAGAGAAAGTCGAGGAGGCCGAGACCCAACAGTTCAAGCCTCTCGAAGACGCTCACATACAGCAAATGATTGAGGAGCTTCTCGACAACGGCTCGCTCGAATTAAGCTCTAGCATCGCCTCCTAGGAGTCTGAAGATTTAGCAGCAAGAAAAGATTCTGAAGCTAGCCTCGAATTTTATCCGCATTTCACCTACTAATGCCTCTCTCTCGTCCCACTAATTTAACCCCATTTCCCCTGAATTCACTGGGGCTGCTTCGCGTAATTTTTAGATTTTTCCTTCCAATTCCTAGAACTCATTCCCTTAGAGATGGCACATTTGATGATGCTACCTGTACAGTGTTGTACTATGCCGCTATTTACGATGCCTAGTACTTACGTTAAGCTTTAGTTTGCATTCACATTGTAATTTTCTCTGTTTTGAGAAGCAATGCAAGACTTCCTCTGTTTCATGTTCCCCTGTTTGCTGGCAGAGCCAACTACACAACCGATAAACAAGAAAGGAAGTTGCTTCTATGGTGATTGCTAATTTCTGAAATCTTGTTGCATAAGAAGGCCCACAAGAAGAAAAATGTGAAAAGTGCCTTAACATTAGGTGCAAGTAAAGACAATAATTTTATGTCAAGGTCGTTCTGACGAGTAAATTGCGAGATACCCCGTATTTTAAGCGATGGGTACTTGGTCATTCACAAGTCTACTGTTGCAGAAGCTGACAAAAGATAGGACTTTGTTAATATCTGGCCGTTGGGAAGATTTGAAACGCGGAAGCGCTCTGCTTTTAAGCAATGGGTGATTGAGGAGGACATCTTTTGTCTGTACTCTCGCATTTCTTGGTCAATGCTCGGAGCAGCGACATAGCATGCGTAACTGTTGAGTATCTTTATTAGGAGTTGAAAAGGAGTTCTCTGGAAGGAGGACCACCTATGAGGAAAAATATTAAATAAACGAATGTTGGGAAAAAGATCAAATTTTTATGCACATGATTGCTCTTTACATGATTTGTTCAGGGAATTATTTGGGCTTATCTCAGATGCTAATGAAGTTGAACTTTGGCCCTAACTTCTGCTTTGCAGTAAGTGAAAAAGGCTTAACACACGAGATGCCAGTCTGCTGACAAATACAGAACATGTGAACATTTAGAGCAATTTGGCCATGAAGTTCACTTGCCTATTGAAGGAGAAGAACAGAGGCGTCTCTCTATTTGAGTCTTCCTCTGTTGTTTTGTGCAGGATTTACATTGAATATGAATTTATCGAAGCGGCAACATTGAACTTAATCGATTTCCTCTAGACCCTGGGTGAAGTTCCGTTTGGCTTGATGCTCTTGTAAATTTGTTCTGCCCTTCAAAGGTATTACAGAATCCTATGATCATTCCCAAGGACAAAAAAATCAGTGGGCTTGTGAATCTAATGCTGGGTTGTGGGTGTTTTCCATTAAGGAAACTTTTTTATGCATTGTCGGGCATGAAAGTGCCTTTGCATTTGCATGGGGATTGCTGCTGTTACAGGAAAAGGAAAAACATAGTGGTAGTTACAAGTTAGTGGGTGTTTCATTGACTAGTCTTTCTTGTTCAGGCACAAGACTACCAATTTCTGGAACACTATTAACAGAACATTATCATCGTACAAATTTCAGTATGTAATGAATATGCGACACTAATTTCAATTTGCAGGTATATTTGTTTTAAGAAGAGCTTGATCATACAAAGTTTGATTACCAAAGAAGATAACAAGCTAGTTGCCGAACTTCACAATATCTTGGAAACAGAGCTGTCAAGTTGAACCCCAAGCGACTTGTGCTTATAGTTTACAAAGTGTGGAATTGTTTCAGTAATCCCCACCTAACCAGTTTCGATTATCCAAATCACACTTTCAACCTTCTTTCCAAAAATTTTCTCAACTTTCCTTTCTCTAACAGTTTCAGCCTGTGATAGAGAGTTCTCAATTCTGTCTTGGGTAAAACAAGGAAAATTCCTTGGTAAAAAGAGAATCTTGCAGCTGTGAAGGCTGTGATTAGTCATTATGATTCCAAGTTAAAAAGGTAGTTAATCTATTCCATGATGCGGTGATGCAGCGCCAGGGAGATGTTAGCAATTTTTTACCCGTTGCTGTCATTCTTTTCTATTCTCTGTCTCTTTCTACTGCTTTTTCCAATGATAGAATGCTAATAGTCGAGGATCGAGAGTGATATAAAGGAAATCAATTATTACCAATATTTATCTTGCTCTCATCTTCAGGTAAAAAGAATTGGCATGTATACTAAATGGTTTTCTGAGATATTTGTCATCGTAGTTTGTTATGAAGAACTTGCCATGTTCACTATGAGCTTTAGCCATCTGTGAACTGTTTGTGCAACAGCAATACATTGCAGAATGAATTCTTCACGGAAAAGTACAAGTTTGATTAATTGTTTGTATGTGATATGCACTTTGCTCTGTTCTTTCCACTTGACCTTATTCTTGCAATCAGTCAAGGCATTAGTTTGTTCCGCAGTTCTCTCACTAGTTCTTGTACTGCATGTTTTTGCCTTTCCTTTTGTTTGGTGACCCATCTCTGTCAATGAAACTCCATCATGATTTCACCTGTTAGGGAAATTGATTTTGCTCCCCACAACCATGAACAATTTAAAGTTGCTTAATCTCATTATTCTGTTTCAACTTTTTGTTCAGCAAAAGTGTGGGTAAAATCATTGCATTTTAGTGAGTTACCATCATTGGTATTTTGAATTTCCATGGGGGGGCTGCAAGGTTCAAGCAATCAACCACCAACCTTCCCTTATCTCAATGAACATGCCCCCGGGGTGAGCAACCCTTGACAAGAAGTGTGCATCGCATTCATGTCCAGAGTGAAAGTATGTCCGTTTTGATAAAAGTCTGAAATCCTGTTAACACTCCGAAAGCATTGCAACTTGTGAGAGTGGCACTTCCTGAGGAGAAACTACACAGGTATGTAAAAAAACGGATCTTATGAGTGGCAGATCAACTCTGCTGTAAATCTTTCAAGAAGATAAAAGGGCAGTATACAAAGTGGTGGCACAAAATTGCACATATGGCAAAGGCATCCATCCTAGCAATGAGCAAATTGCAATGCAGAGGGGTGAAAAAGAGGGTAGATTTTTTAACTTGGAGTCAGAAGGAGTAGATCTTCCGACAGAAAAAGGAAAGGCTGAAGAAAGGGGGAAAGAGAAAAAAGCAGTCAAAGCCAATCATGGCCTAGAGAATTTCATGTGGAGGTGTTGGGGGTGAGGGACGATCATGCGAGCCCTGCTAATCAACTTTAATCAGAGAGCATGAATAAAATGTTCTATGTTTTTCACTTGTCCTATCAATTGGGGTTTCATCATTAGGTTTAGATGCCTCGGATCTAGCGAGTCATGCAAGAAGCCAAAGAGTGGGGCAATAAGGAAAATGGGTTTTTTTAAGTTGGGTTTGGGAGGGAAGCAGAAAAGGTTGGTGGCCTAATACCCAGAAGAAGCCAAAATTCTTTCAACCCATTTTGCAGCATGATCCTTTCCTTTTTATCATTTTTTTTTCTTTTCTCTTTTTCGAGATTTAGTTGAGGAGGGAAAGTGATGTTTTTTCAATGGTAGGGACTGGGAACATGGCACGTACGGGGATGAATCCGGGATGAATTTAGAAAAAAGGGAAGAGCAGTTCCATGAGGCAATGTCTCTCCTCCCATCCTTTTTCACATGGATGTCCATGTGCATGTGAGGACATCCACATGGTCTGAGCCGCCCATCCTTTCCTTTCCTCCCTAGGCCATGCCGTGACAAAGATTGGGTTGGACCCATGCTCTTCTCTCTCTCTCTAAACATTGGGAAAATTCTGTGCAAAATCATGTCCATTGTCATGAAAAGACATAACGTAGACTCGTTTTATTAGACAGAGCTAGATGTAAATTAGAGATTTTTAGTGTACGGTATATTCTCAAAAGTGGAGCCCTAATAATTGGCATGCTATTTCATTATATATGATTAGCTTGGTTTATTAGAATAGGTTTATTTATTGTTCTCTCGGTATTGATGTGATTCAAGAATAAATTGTTGAGTAACAATAGCCATTAAATTAGAATTGAGTTGAAAGCACTCGAAAAGACTTTGAAGTAGGGAACATAATTAGGTAATCAAATTAGAATAAAATGGAATTTTTTTCTTTTTATTTATTTATTAGGGAACTTAATTAGGTAATCAAAATAGGGATTTTTTTCTCTCTCTTTTTTTATTATTTTTTTATTTTTTATGCACTCTTTCGATTCCCTTCCATTGTTTGGATGGATAGGATGGTCCACTTCGTGGGCGAGGGGAAATAGGCCCGAATCCACTAAATGAAGGTTTTTTGGGCTCGTTTCTTGGACTCTAAATTGGAGAAGGGAGGGATGTACCTTTATTGTATAAGGAGAAAAACAAAAGGTCAGGGCCTACGAATCAGCCCATTGGATTACAATTAAATCGAAAAACGAAGTCCATGGTTACTAGGGGTGACGACAAATATGGTTCGAACCGTCAAACCAAACCAAACCGTTTTTGACAATTTGATCGGTTTAAGAGTACTTTATACTGCACAAAATATCAACGAGATTAGTGTGTTTAATTTGTTGAGAAAACTCCTAGTAGATTTTGATGATAACAAAATTGTTCATGAGATTTTAGTAAATTTGATAATTGTCTTGAAGTATGTTGATCCAAGAAATAAATCTAACATGAATTACAAAGTCTACTTCAGATGGAATAAACTCAGACTTGAATCTAGATCTTAAATTGAAGATAAAGACTAAGAGAATTACTCTCATTCTCATCTTGACGAAGTTTAGAAGGAAGCAGTACGAGACTAGTCCAGGATGAATAATGGCTAGTAATCTAGTTTGTTTCACACCTCCAGAGATTTGATTCATTCAATCTTATTTGATTGGCAAATTAATCCCAAGACAAGTACTTACCAAACGTAGAAGCTCTGCTTATAAAAACCGAGATTCAAATTATATGAGCGAGCAAAATCAAGTGGAGATTCTATTTTTGTCATTCAACGGTCACCAAATCTTCTTGATATAGGTTTGTCCAATGGTAGGATTGGAAGATGATCCTTTGGATATTATCCAAAAGCTAGATTGGAAGTGGAAGAGTATATAAAGAGACTAAGGTGCTAAGGAGAGAAAGTGAGAGGAGGCCAAGAATCTATAATTCTAAAGTCTGAGCAAACTTTGAATATACACTTGTTCTTCGTGAGCTTAAAAGTTTTTGATTGTGAGAGAAGTACATCATGAATGATTAAGTAAGATAGTATGATCTATCATCAAGTGTTTGTACTCAAAAGTTATATCTTGTTGATCATATAGTGGAATTTAATTAGTAGGCTGTCAATGTGGAATAGTGAATGTAGGCTTAATCTTAGTCAAACCACTATAAACTTTATACGCAATTTCTCTTAACCATTTATTTATTTATTTATTTATTTATTTATTTATTTATTTATTTATTTATTTATTATTATTATTATTATTATTATTATTATTATTATTATTATTATTATTATTATTATTATTATTATTATTATTATTATTATTATTATTATTATTATTATTATTTGTTAAAGTCTATTGCACACTCGCTGATTACTTCTAAAGTTTGTTTTACCACATAACATATCTTGAATCTTGTTACGGAATCTGATCCTTTTGTAGACTTTGATCTTGGCTTATTCTATTCAACATTATTTTGTCTTAATTGATTCAATTCTCTATTTATCTTAATGGAGTAGGTTACCTCATGGGTTTTGCCATCATAGTCTTCAAGCTCTATTGATGTTGGTGGCAACCTTCACCTTGAATTGAGACTGGACTGTGCAACCTCTTTGCATCTAGGTAGACATGAGCCAATTTGGCTAGTGATTGTGCCAAACCGATGGAGGCCCTCGATATGGATGAGGGCCACCACCGATGAAGTCTGCCCTTGCCCAAATTAACAATGAAGGCTGCGGGAATCGACATCTATAGAGGAGTGATGGAGAAGCATGAGTCCGTGTGCGGAGGGACAAGCCGATCGAGGGAGGTGAGATGGATGGTGTTTGCAACGGTGAGGAACTGATGGCCATGTAATTGATGGCGTCAACCCAAAACATGCAATTACTTTAGGTGAGATGGATGGCGTCGGTATCGTGTTTAGGTTGGTTCTGGTTTATGATCCAAATTAGAATCGAACATTTAGAAGCCCGTCGTTTTATTTATTACTCGAACCAAATGGAAACCTGACCTGAAAAGCAAAACTTAAGTTTTAGATTCGGATCAATTCAATTTGGTTCATATTTCAAAAGATTTTAATAGTCCTTATTGATAGCCCTAAGCCACGATAATTGTTAACGAGATCCATGAGATCATTAAAGTTGAATGGACCACATAACTCACATCAGTGTGGACAACTAGGTGAGATTCACTAGTGCACAATCCCGACGTTGGAGGTTCTCTCGTGCAACTTCACTCCATAATATTTACTACACGTGAAGAAAATCCAAATAAGGATTTCAACTTCAAATTTTTATCCAAAAGTTTTTACATATCATTTTTTTAAGACATATAACAGCGACATGTTTTAACAGAGTCTACAGATATGTAATTTAAAATAGTCAAGACAATTAACAATCAGCATAAAAAATGTCTTTATTTATTTATTTTCTCTAGATACAAATGAAGAATACATGAATTTATTTATTGGCTTTATTACATGAGGTACCGAGATAATCAATTACGATCTATAAATGATATATACATTTAAAGGTTAGATATATGCACAATCACAAAAGATATAAAAAATCAAGGGAAAGTTCAAATTATTTCTAACATCTCTCCTAAACTAGTTTACCTCTCTCTCTCTAGGCACACTTATGATTTCTTTGTCCCTATACACTTGCGTAAGTGTTCTCTTCTACTGGTCAAAAGATATCCTTGACAACATGGATAATCCATCTAAAAATAGTTCAAACAAGAATCGGACAAAACATCAATTGATTATTAATATGCAGCAAAAATTGAATTCTGGGGAATAAATTATCACATAACTACTATGGCACGAAGTACATATCTTTTCATCCGAAATAACAAAAAAAGTGGCCCGTGACGCTTTTTTTTGGAGGGGGGGTAAAATGGATAATAATTTGCACTGTGGTCGATGAAATATTCCTCTCGTATATGTTTCCCATCTTCTAAAATTTAGCCACAAAAGAGAGCCTTTCTTTTATGAATCGAAATTGGCATCTGAAGATGTCATATTATACGATCAAATGTACATAATAATTCCCATGAAGAACACTAATGGCCCGGGAGATGGGTGGAATCTGGCTCTCCTACCTAGCAATAGACGGTGGAAGTTATATAACTGATTTCAGGTCCACTTCTAATGTAATTTTTGACCAAAATTTCAGATTGTCAAGTGCCTCCAGAAGCACCCTTCCTTTTGTTTTGCCTTTTGGCTCCGACTGGAGGAGCTCCACTTGGAGGAGCTGGATGTGTGACGGCCCAAGCGGCAGTGCATGGAGAGAAGGGATAGCAATGCATCTACACCTCGGTCCCCGGAAGTGTGTCTCTTGTCTCACATTGCCTAGGAAGGGAGTTTTGGGCTGCCTTATAAGGCAATGGGCCTTTTAATTGTACGCAACAAAACTGTGATGACTGTAGTGTCCAAAGCGGATAATATGTGTTAATATGTCTACAGTAGAGACTCATGGCGTGTCACCTCTCTTAAGAATTCTAGTCCCCATGATATATGCAATTATCTCCATCGGCTGTCACCTGAGCTAAGCACCTCTTAAGAATTCCAGTCCCCATGACATACGCAATCATCTTCGTGTTAGGGCCGACGATCGTGATCAAATTGACACAACCAGAAAGTATTAACACCTCCAAAGACACGAAGTCAGATAAGTCGGGTGTCCTCGTCAGTTTCATGCACCCCGTCAAATTCAAAACCTTCAAATTCTTTGTCATCTGCCGGAAAAGAAATTGAATTAAAATGAATGAATCACATCGATCATCCCGTGGTACATATCTAAATGGTGGTACATATCTAAATGGGAAAGTTAACATAATTACTCTCTTTTTTTTAATAATTCAGCAAAATCTTGCAGTAATTGCACATAGCACAATTTGATAAAGAAGAAATAGTAAAAGATTGAATCAGATCATGAGTACAATCGCTGACATGTATGTAGAAAAAGAGTGGAAAAAGAGAAAGCAGAAGAAATAGAAGTTCGAAATGGGAACATTCAAGTAGAAATCTATCAACAAATGGGTTTACTCGGTCAAGATGATTTGGAAGTCATACAATAAGGCATGCAATTTTTATCAAAATGATGTGATTCTATAGCTTCCTCTCTCTTTTCTTAAATGCATTTAGGCGGTTGTTGTCAATGCTAGATGTTACTCTCGCGAAATAATTTCTGTTCATAAATTCATGTGGGATCAGGAAAGCGTGACGCCAATATATACAATACATGAATGATCGGTGAATATAAAAAGAAGACATGGATTCTCTATCCATACAATGCTCTTCTTGGTCCCTCAGTATGATGAATAGAAAAAGGCATACCTAGAATTGGCGCCATCCATCCCAATCATCTTCGATATTGCTCCTTGAAAGGTCTAGCACAACTAAGCTAACAAAATGAATATTCTCCACACAAAATTTATTATGCATCACTTCCCAAGAAAGCCAACATAGCTTCTTCAAAACAAGATTCTCGAAGTTGCCAATAAATTCAATACCTTTAACTTGAAGGAACCTTAGATTTGGTAGAGCAGCTAATTCTTCTCGTACAATATCCTGGCTGTAGCCATCGGAAGTCAGGCTTAGTACTTCTACATCTTGATTTGTCTGCCAACAGAGAAGTCTAGACTAATTGAGAGCACAACACTCCGCACTCTTGCAGAACTATAAATAAATGAAGCATGTGAACATTGGTAAACAATTTCTGCAATAGGGATACTTTGGCACATGCCTATTCCCAATAAGTATACTTACATGTTTTCATTTACCACCATTAACGGAAATTGTCAGCTTCCATTCGAAACAACACCATGCGGTTTCAGAATTTGCAGACAACTATTTTCTATTCTATAGAATCTAGAAAACGAAGCTAACTATTAGGCAATCGGTCTAGTCTCTCTCCAACAATTTACAAGACCTTTTGACCCATGTTTGAGAGAGAGCTATCTCACTCACAAGACAAATGGAAAGTTGAATAAAGCCAACTATAAAGTAAAAAAGGACATATTCAACAAATTTCTCCTAAAAGGAAACATACTCTTCCAATTTACCTCTTTTCTCTCCAGTAGTTCTATAGCATCGTTATAAATCCACACCCTACTAAATTTGCGAGGATTTTCTTCACGCATGATGTGCCTTCCCATATCTCGAACTTGGTCATGCATCCAAAACTTATTGTCATGTCCAATTTTTATTAAGGACCGTTGGCAGAGGACTCCAATTGCAAGGTGAGGATGGTAATTACAGTCATCCCACATGATAACTGGATATGTTTGGTTCTCATTGGTGAAAAGACAAGCAATATCAAGAAATACTTCTTTTTGCTTATTCTCTAATCCTTCATAACTTATGATTAATGCATCTCGAACATCCTTAAAAGGACCATCATCTAACCGCTTCAACATACCTTCCCATAGCTTTCGTTTATCAAAATGTTGCCCCAAGGCAAAGCTTTGGCAATAAAGAAATGAACCTATGACCTCAACTGCCAAAGGAAGCATACCCACTCTACAAACAATTTTCTCTGTAAGATTATCATATCCTTCTAGGGGAGAGTCTCTCCTGAATGCGTGCTTACAAAACAATTGAAGTGCTTGACTGTATTCCATTGCATGAGCTTCATAAGCCAAAATTCCTTTGGGTTGATTTAAGACCTCTTCACCAGATGGTTCCACTTGAGTCATCAAGACCTCTAAGTTCCTAGTGGTGAAGATGATTCTACTGCCTAAACCAAACCAATCTAATTTTCCAGCTAGCTTTTTGAGTTGCTCTTGCTTATCTAAATCATCTAGAACAATGAGGACTTTTTTAGTATGACATACTCTCTTGATCCATTTCATCCCATCTCCAATGTCTTTGATAAGATCATCAATCACAGGACCCACAAAACTTGCTAATAACTTTTTCTGCACGTTTATAAGACCATGTCGCGATGATTCTCGAACGTCGTTGAGGAAACAAACACCTTCAAAGTGAGAAGATATTTTGTTGAACACAACCTTTGCAAGTATTGTTTTACCAATGCCACCTATTCCATGAATACCAAGGAAACGTACATCGTTAGAGTCAACTTCCAACTTTTCTAGTATGTCTTCTATTTGACGATGATCTTCAACCCAATATTCAGGCACATCCACGTTTCTAGCGTTAAGCTTACACAATACCTCTCCAACAACCAATTCAATTAGTTCTCCATGGCTGCAGCAAAACAGGAAATTTTTGTTTTCGTTAATGACATGAAAAAAAATGATATAAATTTCTTCCAGATATGATAATCTCTGGGTCATTTGGGACCATGTGGTAAAATAAGTTAACTATTTCGATTCGGTTAATATGTGTGTTGAGATATCATGGAATGTCGCTTAATTTGATGTATTGCAGATGCTTAAGATAACACAGGAGCCGATACATGTGAAGGAGATGTTATTCTTGATGGAATGGACAAAGTTAGATTCACAAAACTTGGTAAGGTAATATTTTTTACATAATGCTTGCATCGACTAACCAATATACAGTGACATGAAATCCAAAGTGAGTGTATTATTGAGGTAGATATACAGGATTGTGTTCGTATAGGAGTGGAATCTGAGATAAAACCAAAATAAATTCGGGGTCTCAAGCAAAATCGAAAGAAGCAGAACGGAATCATGATAGGTGAAACTGTTTCATTGTTTTCTAAGTGCAAACAATGAAACATGAACGGTATAGTTCATTCAAGTAAGAGTCATCTGAATTTGTTTATAAATTGGATCAAAGCGGATCCTTTTTTTGCCCTATTCTTTCCTTTTCCTTGAGTGAGTCCTCACTGCCGAGTGTACATTTCTTCTCTCATCGTCATTTTCTTTGCCTTTGGTTGTTTCGGCGGATCCAAAATAATTTGTATGGGCAAATTTCAAAAGAAAAAATTCTTCAATTCTTGAATTTTGGGATAGCAGATTTTTTTCAAATGAGGAGTGTAACTATTGCGCTTATTAATGATAACCAAAAGGTTGAGGAAATTTACCCTTTCCCTTTAAGATTCCACCCCTTTAGATGTGCAACCTTTACAAGAGCCTCCTCCCACCACTTCAATGCATCGGAGCCGAATTTTTTCTTGTGCCTCAGTATGGCTTTTTTGTATAACTTGGTTTTGAGCTTAACATCATCGGGGGACACGTCATAGAAGATGGGGAGAATCTCTTTCTTTCCATTTGATTTTGAGGTGCATTCGACCATGTGTGCAACCTCACAGAGACACCACGAACTGGTAGCATAGTTCTGGGAGAAGATGGGTATGTAGATCTGAGACTTGTCGAGCGCTTTCAAAAGCTCACCACTGATTTCTTTGCCAACTCGGAGTTCTTCGTTGTCTCGGAAGACATGGACTCCAGCGATTCTCAATCCACGGTAGAGGCAATCAGTGAAGTTGTTGCGTGTGTCTGATCCCCTGAAACTCAAGAAAACATCGTACTCGTATCCTGGCGGTACATCTTCCACGCTCGGCGTTGCCTCTGAGCTCCTCCGGCTTTTCTTCACTCTCGTCAGTTGTCTCAGGACCCTGCCAATTATTCATAATCTGAGTTCAAGCCTTTAAGGAGACTTCAAAACAGGAACCCATCAAACAAGCTTTGGAAAATAAGCCGAATAGAGAGCACTTACGGAACGCACGGCATCGTGGCCAAGATGATATTTATTAAAGCAACCGCTGCAATCAGTCACATTTGCGGCCGATCCTGCTCAGAGCTGCAATCACCAACAAATCCCGAAAGCACCGGCATTTGAAACCCTACGCTCTTGCGATCACGCAGACCTCGGTGGTGTCCAGTATGCGGCAGATCCTCCACGGCGTTCACTGGTACGCTTGAACCAAAGCGTGTAAACAGAGCTAAGTACGACAGGATTTAGTGAGAGAAGATCGACTAATGCTTCTCAAGGACAGGCGATTTTGGGCTCTGGATCGCTCTCAATATGAAGAAAATACCCAAGAACGCGGAGAGGATGAAGGTGAATTTCCGTGAAAGTCTGAAAGAGAGGATAGACAGTGAAGTGTGCAAAACCCTCCCCTGACCACCCCTGCTCCTGGTGAGGAAATATCCATATCCATATCCATATCCATATCCATATCCATCGGTTGCCAACCGCCACGTCAGCAATTGACGTGGCACGCTTTTTTACTTATGCGCAATAATAAATCGACAAGTGCAAGCTGAGGTGGAATAAAAAAATTAAAAACTTTATTATTTTCTTCTTCCTCTTTTCTCTGCCGATCTGGTTATCCTGCGTGGCCGCCGGCGCTTCCTCCTCCGTCATAGAGCACCGCCCCGTTCGGCCAGCATCGCCACTGCTTCCGGCGTCACGCGCAGTCGACCCAAGCCACTCCTTCGTCATGCTCACGTTCGGCTCAATCCTTGCTCTTTCAGATCTGGACTGGAGTCGTGCCTCCATCCAGATCCGCAAGCCTAGCTCGTCCATGGCTTGCAAGGCTTGTCCATGGCCGTGAGCCTTGAAGGCAAGCTCGAGGCCCAGACGGCCATGAACTGCGCTCGGTCGTCAGCACGGCTTCAGATCTGGACTGATTGGGTCATGCTCGGGAAGAAAGAATGGCTTCCGCTCCCTCTGCTTCAGATTTGAACTGAAGTCGTGCTTTCTTCAACAGTGGATGGGGGCACTGAAGGCACGGCTTCCCGATCTGAAGCCGCCTTCAGATTTGGCCATGACTGCTCGTCCATGGCCGTGATGGGCAAGGTCGAGATCCCGACGGCCATGGACGGAGCTCACATATCAAGAAGAAAAGCGGAGGAAGTAGGCGTCCATGGACGGAGCTCACATATCCCGACGGCCATGGATGCCTGAACGCGTTCGACCATGGATGGACCAGCGCAGACGATTTCGACCATGGAACGGCCAAATTCGAGACCTGGAGAACGACGAGACGGAGAAAACAGGCTCGGCTTGAACGCAGTGGTGGTCGGCCTGTTCACGGCGCCGGCGACGGCGACTCCGCTGGTGGCAACGGCCGCAGAGGAGCGGAGGTCGGCGGCTGTGGATTGAGGAGGAAGAGAGAGCAAAGGTGGAGGAGAGAGAAATTTTCAATTAATTTCCACGTCAATCACTTACGATGTTGATGTGGTAGTATCAAACCACTTAATATTTTCTCGTGTGTTGAGCTGATCAGAGCATTAGGGTTTTTTTTTTTTTTTGGACAAGAGAGCATTAGGGTTTGAAAAGAACAATTTAAATTTATTTGTGTTGTTTTCTTCATAAACTTGCTATCATGGCCGAGCTCCCGCACCGAAATATCACCCAGTTAGCATTGACGATGGTATTTAAATGTTGAGAATTACTTGCTATACTGTTTCGCAAAAAAATTGAAAATCTTTAAAAATGATGGAATTATGAAATTTTAACGAAAAATGAATTTTTGGTTGATTTTGGATAGGCATGTAAGTGGCTGTAAATTAAAGGATTTGAAATACAAGTACTCGAAATTAAAAGATGCAAGAAAGGCAGAGATTATTGGAAAATTAAAGGATTTGAAATACAAGTACTCGAAATTAAAAGATGCGAGAAAGGTAGAGGTTATCGGAAATCTGAAGTGCTAGAACGTAAATTTGCTAGAAACTTAGAGAGGAAAATAAACTTGTAAAGAACAAAATGTTTGATGATTGATTGCAGAGGGCTAGTAACAATGATTACAAGGTGGGTTTTTAGATCTCATCACTAGCAATTATTTGCAAGAAGTCGGTTTTGAATCAATTAATAACATCTAGGAATAGTATTTAAAAAGTTTTAATTTATTGCATTTGTGTCAGTTTAATCCTAAATCTTTTGTTAGTGTTAATTTAATCCTAAACTTTTTTTTATTTAGTGTCAATTCAATTTTAAACATTTTTACTTAGTGCCAATTCAATCATTCCTACTAATTTTGATCAATATTGTTGATATGAATGTCGACGATTTATATAAGACTACCAATGTTGACGTTGAATAGATACTTTCGATAATATTTTAATATTTTTTTAAATTTTCTTTTATTTTTTTCTTTCTTCTTTATTTTCCAGTGCTAGCCATCGGACATGGTAGGCTCGCCCTCGCTTGGCTAGCCTCATCAGTGGTGGGCGACGACGACCTCGCCTAGGCGAGGCCAATGACTGAAGAAGGTATTTGCTTGGAGAGCATATGATATATCCAATCTCCTATTTCTCTATGATTTTTTTTTTTGCTATGAATTTTTGCTATATTTGTTTTGAAAGTTAAAACATCGATAATGAAAGTTGGTAATTCTAAATTACTATACATATCGAGAAAATTACTGTTGGATAGACAAAGTTATTGTCGCTAAATACTTAATCGTTTTTTTGTGCTCCTTTTCTAGTTTGTCACGTCGGCCGAATATTTTCTTTTACGCGTTTTTTCCTCTCTATTTATTCTTGGTCCGCTCTCAAATCCTTCACTCACCTCTCTTGTTTTCTTTTCCCAACCGAGAGCTTTTTGAACGCGTTCCTCAACTTTTTCTCCTCGGAGGAAGCCGCCTCGTTTTAGTCACAAGCGCCACGTCATCTCGTCCTTTGCCCATTTGTACTTTAAGTCTTCTTAGATATGCCACATCTTACATAAAAATTCGTTATAAAAAAAAAAGTCATGTAGACAAATGGCTTGAATATACCACTAGAAGCACTGAAATGAATTGATTTTTCTTCGATGTGAAACTCAAATGGTTGAAAAAAATATTACGACAGTAAAGGAACTACATAAAAATGTTATGATACTTATGACATTCTTTTTTAAGTATTTCTCGACCCACCTTCATCAGCCACTAGTAGTACACCACGTCCAATCACAATCTTCAACATAACTGGATTTGGCCTATCTGTGTCTCCAAGTCAATTCTCTTACTCTCTATTGCTTAATAATAGTGATGATACAAAGTGATGGTTTTAAAAGCAAATGATGTAGAAGTGAAGTGGATAAAAGGTGAGAATGATCTTGGTATTCTACCATAATCCATTTTAAATTGAAAAGTTCTAAGATGGAAGGAAGGGTTTGCAAGCGGTGACTGATGGCAACTGTTTGTGGGGGGAGTGTACCCTTTATTTTATTTCTTATGAAATTGGTGAGTCTTCCAACTTGGGTCCTTTGACAGGTAAATTAAGAAAAGTTGTGAGGTTGAGTCATAGACATTAAAATTTCATGATTAATTTTTTTTTTGTCGAAATTTCATTATTGAGTTGAATATACATAAAATAAATTTAGAAGTAGGGAACCTGATTCCGATTGGGTGATGAAATTAGAAAAAAATCGGGTTTTTCTTTTCTATTTTCCTTTTAATTAGGAAGAGATATAAAATACGTTAAGTTTCATGATTGAGTTTAAAAGTATTAAAAAAACTCAAATGGCATTGAATTGAAAGTACTTGAAAAAAAATATTAAGAATTGGCTTTTCTTTTTTAAAATTATCAGGGAACTTAATTTGGTAATCGAAAAAAAATGGATCTTTTTTATCTCATTTAGTTTTTCCCGTGCACTCTTTTCAGTCCCTTCACATATTTTTGGTATTAGGAATGGATAGGTTGGTCCATTTTGCGGGCGAGGGGAAGTAGGCCCGAATCATTGCATTTTAGTGAGTTACCACCAATCAACCGCCAACCTTCCCTTATTTCAGTGAACATGCCCCCAGAGTGAGCAACCCTTGACAGGAAGTGCGCATCGCATTCATGTCCAGAGTGAAAGTATGTCCATTTTAATGAAAGTCTGAAATCCTGTTAACACTCCCAAAGCATTGCAACTTGTGAGAGTGGCACTTCCTGATGAGAAACTACACAGGCATGTAAAAAAAACGGATCTTATGAGTGGCAGATCAACTCTGCTGTAAATCTTTCAAGAAGATAAAAGGGCAGTGTAAAAAGTAGTGGCACAAAATTGCACATATGGCAAAGGCATCCATCCCAGCAATTAGCAAATTGCAAAGCAGAGGGGTGAAAAAGAGGGTAGATTTTTTAACTTGGAGTCAGAAGGAGTAGATCTTCGGACAGAAAAAGCAAAGGCTGAAGAAAGGGGGAAAGAGAAAGAAGCAGTCGAAGCCCATCATGGCCTAGAGAATTTCATGTGGAGGTGTTGGGGGTGAGGGACAATCATGCGACGCCCTGCTAATCAACTTTAATCAGAGAGCATGAATAAAATGTTCTACGTTTTTCACTTGTCCTATCAATTGGGGTTTCATCATTAGGTTTAGATGCCTCGGATCTAGTGAGTCATGCAAGAAGCCAAAAAGGGGGGCAATAAGGAAAATGGGGTTTTTTAAGTTGGGTTTGGGAGGGAAGCAGAAAAGGTTGGTGGCCTAATACCCAGAAGAAGCCAAAATTCTTTCAACCCATTTTGCAGCATGATCCTTTCCATTTTATCAATATTTTTTCTTTTTTCTTTTTCGAGATTTAGTTGAGCGGGGGAAAGTGATGTTTTTTCAATGGTAGGGACTGGGAACATTACACGTACGGGGATGAATCTGGGATGAATATAGAAAAAAGGGTAGAGCAGTTCCATGAGGCAATGTCTCTCCTCCCATCCTTTTTCACGTGGATGTCCATGTGCATGTGAGGACATCCACATGGTCCGAGCCGCCCATCCTTTTCCTTTCCTCCCTAGGCCATGCCGTGACAAAGATTGGATTGGACCCATGCTCCCCTCTCTCTCTCTAAACATCGGGAAAATTCTGTGTAAAATCATGTCCATTGTCATGAAAAGACATAACATAGACTCGTTTTATTAGATAGGACTAGATGAAAATTGGAGATTTTAGTGTATGGTCCATATTCTCAAAAGTGGAGCCCTAATAATTCTTAGTGCTATTTCATTATATATGATTGGTTTGATTTATTAGAATGAGTTTAGTTGTGTTTTCTCCATATTGATGTGATTCGAGAATAAATTGCAGAGTAACAATAGACATTAAATCAAAACTGAGTTGAAAGCACTCAAAAAGACTTGGAAATAGGGAATATAGTTAGGTAATTGAATTAGAAAAAATGGATTTTTTTTAATTTTATTTTCAGGGAACTTAATTAGATAATCGAAATAGGAATGGTTTTTTTTACCTCCTTTCCTTTTATCATGCACTCTTTTGAGTCCCCTCCATGGTTTGGATGGATAGGTTGGTCCATTTTGTGGGCGAGGACAAATAGGCCGGAATCCACCAAATAAAGGTCTTTTTAGGCTCATTTCTTGGACTATAAATTCGAGAGGGGAGGGATGTACCTTTATTGTATAAGGAGAAAAACAAAAGGTCGGGGCCTGCAAATCAGCCCATCGGATTACAATTAAATCGAAAAACGAAGTCCATGGTAACTAGGGGTGACGACAAATATGGTTCAAACCGTCGGACCAAACCAAACAGTTTTTGACGGTTTGATCAGTTTAAAAAATACTTTATACTGTACAAAATATCAGTGAGATTAGTGTGTTTAATTTATTGAGAAAACGCCTAGTAGATTTTGATGATAACAAGATTGTCCATGAGATTTTAGTAAATTTGATAATTGTCTTGAAGTATGTTTATCTTATATTGAAGATAAAGACTAAGAGAATTACTCTCATTCTCATCCTCACGAAGTTTAGAAGGAAGCAGAATGAGACCAGTCTAGGATGAATAATAGCTAGTAATTTAGTTTGTTTCAAACCTCTAGAGATTTGATTCATTCAATCTTATTTGATTGGCAAATTAATCCCAAGACAACTACTTTCTAAATATAGAAGTTCTACTTATAAAAACCGAGATTCAAATTGTATGAATGAGCAAAATTAAGAAGATATTCTATTTTTGTCACTCAATGGTCTCCAAATCTTCTTATTATAGGCCTGTCCAATGGTAGATTGGAAGACAATCCTCTGCATATTATCCAACATATAGTTTGGAAGTGGAGAAAGGTGCTAAGAAGAGAAAGTGAGACGAGGCCAAGAATATGTAATTCTAACGTTCGAGCAAACTTTGAATATACACTTGTTCTTTGTGCTTAAAAGTTTATGATTGCAAGAGAAGTACAGAATGAATGATTAAGTGAGATGGTATGATCTATCATCGAGTGTTTGTGCTCAAAGTTATAATATTTAAGCCAAACAATTATAAACTTAATATACAATTTCTCTTAACTCTGAATTCTTAAATATATATATATATATATATATATATATATATATATATATATATATATTTTGTTAAAGTCTATTGCACACTCCCTGAGTGCTTCTAAAGTTTGTTTTACTGCATGTATTCTGAATCTAGCTCCAGAATCTGATCCTCGGGTAGACTTTGATCTTGACTTACTCTATACAACATTAATGTCTTAATTGAGACACGCAGGGAGGGAGCGCGTCTCATGTCCCACATCGCCTAGGGAGAGAGTTTTGGGCTGCCTTATAAGGCAATGGGCCTTTCCAATATACACAAGTATCTTCTTGGGGTAATAAGATATGTGTACCCCGGAGACTCAGGGCGTTACAAATACTGGAGACTCAGGGCATTACAGATACACCATGCCCAGCCGTCTCGGACCCTGACAATGCGTCCACGCTCTTTGGGCCACTGCGTAAAAAGTCTCGTTTTTCCGCCCCTGACAATATGCGTCGAAGAATGCACAGCGGGCTCCTGCCGGAGATGCTGACATCCCTCGATATTCAAAGTTTTCAGGAGCTCGAGCTTACCGACGGAGCCGTCAATCATGATCAAATTGACACAACCAGAAAGTATTAACACCTCCAAAGACATGAAGTCAGAGAAGTTGGGTGTCCTCGTCAGTTTCGTGCACCCCGTTAAATCCAAAGCTTTCAAATTCTTTGTCATCTGCCAGAAAAGAAATTGAATTAAAATGAATGAATCGCATTGATCATCCCAAGGTACATAATTACTCCTTTTTTTTTTTATAAATAATTCAGCAAAATCTTGCAGTAATTGCACATAGCGCAATTTGATGAAGAAGAAAATGGTAAAAGATTGAATGAGACCATGAGTGCAATCGCTGACATGTATGTGGAAGAAGAGTGGAAAAAGAGAAAGCAGAAGATGATTTGGAAGTCATACAGTAGGACATACAATTTTATCAAAATGATGGGATTCTATGGCTTCCTCTCTCTCTCTCTCTCTCTCTCTCTCTCTCTCTCTTAATGCATTCAGCAGGTTGTTATCAATGCTAGATGTTACTCTCGCGAAATAATTTCTGTTCATAAATTCACATGAGATTAGGAAAGCATGAAACCAATATGGACAGTGCATGAATGATCAGTGAATATAAAAAGAAGACATGGATTCTCTATCCATACAATGCTCTTCTTGGTCTCTCGGTACGATGAATAGAAAAAGGCATACCTGGAATTGGCTCCATCCATCCCAATTATCTTCGATATTGCTCCTTGAAAGGTCTAGCACGACTAAGCTATCAAAATGAATATTCTTCGCACGAAATTTATTATGCATCACTTCCCAAGAAAGCCAACATAGCTTCTTCAAAACAAGATTCTTGAAGTTGCCAATAAATTCAATACCTTTAACTCGAAGGAACCTTAGATTTGGTAGAGCAGCTAATTTTTCTGGTACAATATTCCGGCTACAGCCATCCGAAGTCAGGCTTAGTACTTCTACATCTTGATTTCTCTGCCAACAGAGACTCAAGATTAATTGAGAGCACAACACTCAGCACTCTTACAGAACTATAAAGAAAAGAAGCATGTGAACATCGGTAAACAATTTCTGCAATAGGGAACCTACCCTGGCACATGCCTATTCCCAACAAGTAGACTTACATGTTTTCATTTACCACCATTAACGAAAATTGTCCGCTTCCATTCAAAACAGCACTTTGTGCTTCAGAATTTCCAGAAAACTGTTTCCAATTCTACAGAATCTAGAAAATGAAGCTAACTATCAGGCAATCGGTGTAGTCTCTCTCCAACAATTTACAAGACCTTTTGACCAAAATGTTTGACAGAGAGCTATCTCACTCACAAGACAAATGGAAAGTTGAATAAAGCTAACTATAAAGTAAAAAGAACAAATTCAAAAAATTTCTCCTTCAAAAAAGAAATTGTGACATACGCTTCCAATTTACCTCTTTTCTCTCCAGTAGTTTTATAGCATTCTTGTAAATCCACACCCTACTAAACTTGCAAGGATATTCTTCAAGTATGATGTACCTTCCCAGATCTCGAACTTGGTCATGCATCCAAAACTTATTGTCATGTCCAATTTTTATTAAGGACCGCTCGCAGAGGACTCTAATTGCAATGTGTGTGACATCCTGAAATTCGACCCCGTTTCGATAAAGTGAAATGGGCATTTCGTCGACGTGTTTACAGTCCTTTTTCTCTCGAAAATGATCACTCACGAGTTAACTAACCTATTGGGTGAAGCCGTTAAGGGATGTATCTGCAGTAAAATCCCTAAAAGTTACTCAATTTGTTGGATTGGACTAAAATCACGTCTGACCGATTTTTAACCACGAAATTGAACTCGATTTCGGGAATCGAATTTTAAGCGAGTCATAATTCTTATTTTTAGGACCTTGTCTCATCGTTCGTCAATTTATTGACGAGCCTGAAATTTCAAGAAAGAAATTATCAGGGAAAAAATTGAAGACCAAAAAGAAAATAGAAAAGGAAAGGAAAAGAGAAAAGAAAAGAAAAAGAATGAGATTATTATTTAAATTCTTTTCTCTCTCTCCCTTTTCTCTCTTTCTCTCTCTCTCCTTCCCTCTTTTCTCTCGTGCGAATCCCCCTCCCCACCGCCAATGCCCCTTGCCAAATTCAACTTTGCTTCTCTCTCTCTCTTTCTACTTTTGACCGGTCAAGCCCTACTTTCTTCTCCCCTCTCTCTCTCTCTCTCTCTCTTTCGCACCTTCTCTCCCTCGGCTCTCTTTGCTGTGCGAACAAAACCAGAAAACAAAAGCACGAGCGGAAGTTGCAGGGCACGAAGACAGTAGCTAGCCTCCGTCACCGCCCGTCCCGCCGCCGCACCGGAGCCGGACCGCCCGCGCGCTCGCCGGTTGCCGTTGTCCCGCCGTCCGCGCACGTCCAGCATCTTTAGCTCGCTGCAACGCCTCCCCCCACGAGACCCAGCTCCCGTTCCGCCCCGACCAGCTGCCTTCAGCCACCGCCTGCCTCCGCTCGGCCACCGCGTAGCCTCCCCGACGTTCCCCTCGGCCTCCGCCGGACTTGCTCCGCCATCTTAGCCACCGGAGCAACCTCGTTTGGCCATGAACAGCAGCTGGAAAAATGGGTTTCCAGCACTGTTCAAGGCCGTTTTGGGCCGTTTCCGGGCCCCGAACCCGAGCCATGCTTTGGGAAGAATCGTTCCTCGCGTCGCCGCCGTCGGATTGATCCGATTTGCGCGCGATTTGGTGAGTAATCTCACTAATCTTGGATTAGTTGGCTAATTATGCTTTAGGTTGGTTTAGTTTTAATTAATTATGTTTAGGTTATTAGATTAGAATTAATTAGCAATTATTAGTCAATTGTGATGCGATTTAGATAAATTGATTGCGCAATTAACAAGTAGACGTGGTCTACTATTTATTGGAAGTATCTCGGGAATTTTCCGATCCCTAATCGGGCTTCAATTTGGCGATTCGGGCCTAAGTGGGATTTTTGGCATTTAAATATTATTTTTCGGAATTAAATTATTTATTTATTTATTTTCCGAAAATTCAACTGAGATGGTCCGGAACCGGAAAATTTTGTTGATGACCGTGGTGAAGTCCGTTTATTTAATCGGGTTTTATTTTGAGCTAAATTGAATTTTTAATATTAATTATTTAATTTTCGAAATTAATTAATTAATTAATTATTTTCCGAAAATTCAACTTAGATGGCTAGTGGCCGAATTTTTATGCTGATGATCGTGGTGCAGCCCGTTTATTTAATTGGGCTTTAATTGAGCTAAATTGGATTTATTGAAATTAATTATTAATTTTCGAAATTAATTAATTAATTAATTATTTTTCGGAAATTAAGATTGAGATGGCCGACGACCGGAATTTTGTGCTGATTGTCGTGGCGCAGTCCGTTTATTTAATTGAGCTTTATTTTGTGCTAAATTGAATTATTTGTGAAATTGGAAATTATTCTTTAATTGAATAATCTTTGGTTATTAATTGAAAAATAACCGGGCATCGGTTGATGATGCCAAAAATATTTGAATGGACTTCAGAAAATGTGGGAGTTATGGAAAGAAAAATATTATATTTTGGCTAAGGCCAGCCGTGTGCCCACGCACGATATTTTATCGAATATTTTTGATACGAAGAAATGAGGCCAAGATAGTGCGAGGCACAATGCCATTGGGCCGTGAGGGATTAACGTGTGTTGGCTTATAGTTGAAGCAAGATGATTATCGAAAGTGATGTGATGTGTGTTGTGTTGAGAGAAACCAATGGATCATGAGCAGGTAAAGGACTAAGTACTACACAAGTAGAAGACTTCGTGTGAGTTACTTCTAGCGCCTTATACCATTGCTTATTGTAGTCAAGGACTAAGTATTACATGGCGACCTGAGTCGCATGGGAATTACCTCTAGCGCCTTGCTGCATTGTTATGCATAGTGGAGGGCTAAGTGCTACGCGATGGAAGATCTCGTGTGAGTCACCTCTAGCGCCTTACCTTATTGCATTTTGTAGTTAAGGACTAAGTACTACACGATAGCGAGATTTCGTGTGAGCTACCTCTAGCGCCTTATACTATTGTTATTTGTGGTCAAGGACTAAGTACCGCACGATGACGAGACTTCGTGTTGGGGTCACCTCTAGCGCCTTGAGCCTATATTTGAGCGGGAATGTTGAATGGGAATGTTGAGATTAATTATCGAGTATAGATGGAATCATTGATATGATTTGATCCGTTTGTCATGGATTGATTGATTGATCTGAATTGACCGGGGAATGGTTTTCGTTGACATGTAATCGACTAGGTCGATTGATCATTGCTTTGATCTGATGTTGTGAAATGATTGATTGAATGGAAATGACCGTGAGTGGTCTTGTTGGCATTTAATCGACAAGGTCGATTTGATCTACGCTTCGATCAGTGATATGATTGCTTGGGTGCCTATTATGAATTGTACTGACTTGCAGGTGGGACAAGAGACCAAGGTACGTCTTCTGCCCTATGCGTGTATAGTCAGCCTGTAGTATAATTGTTTACTAATCGGGCTTAGTGGGGTAGAACTCGATGAGACGTAGTCTCATCCCAGTTTGGGGAAAAACATTTCAGGACCCCGTTGAGGAGCTGAGGAGGAATCTGAGAAGGAGAACTCGGAGGTAAAACCTGAGTAGAAGGATTTTTGGAAGAAGAAGATAATACCGAGAGAGATTTTGAGTATGACCTGAAGGGATTGAGATTCCATCTTCTTTTGTGAACTCCAATTGATGTGAATAGTTATGACCTGCTCTAGTTGATGTCATGTACAAAAGTTTGGTTATAAATTTCAATATGAAAAATATGACCCTGCTTTTCTATCCTATCGTTTTATTGTCTGGGGATTTTAGCTGCTTCCGCATGTGCTTAAAAATGAAAGGGTCGGCGATACATTGTCCTGGGATATCGCATTATAAAATCGACCAAGAGTGAAGGATGTGCACATGCCCGAGGAGTGGGGCGTGACAATGTGAGGATAGTAATTACAGTCATCCCACATGATAATTGGATATGTTTGGTCCTCGTTGGTGAAAAGACAAGCAATATCAAGAAATACTTCTTTTTGGTTGTTCTCCAATCCTTCATAACTTATCATTAATGCATCTCGAACATCCTTAAAAGGACCATCATCTAACTACTTCAACATACCTTCCCATAGCTTTCGTTTATCAAAATGTTGCTCCAAGGCAAAGCTGTGGCAATAAAGAAATGAACCTATAACGTCAGCAGCCAGAGGAAGCATACCCACCCCATGAACAATTTTCTTTGTGAGATGATCATATCCTTCTAGGGGAGAGTCTCTCCTGAATGCATGCTTACAAAACAACTGGAGTGCTCGACCATATTCCATTTCACGAGCTTCATAAGCCAAAAATCCTTTGGGTTGATTTAGGACCTCTTCGCTGGATGATTCCACTTGAGTCATCAAGACCTCCAAGTTCCTAGTGGTGAAGATGATCCTACTGCCTAAACCAAACCAATCTGATTTTCCGGCTAGCTTTTTGAGTTGCTCTTGCTTATCTAGATCATCTAGAACAATGAGGACCTTTTTAGTATGACATACTTTCTTGATCCAATTCATCCCATCTCCAATGTCTTTGATAAGATCAGCAATCGCATGACCCACAAAACTTGCTAATAACTTTTTCTGCACATTTATAAGACCATGCTGCGAGGATTCTCGAACATTGTTGAGGAAACAAACACCTTCAAAGTGAGAAGATATTTTGTTGAACACAACCTTTGCAAGTACTGTTTTACCAATGCCACCTATTCCATGAATACCAAGGAAACGTACACCATCAGAGTCAACTTCCAACTTTTCTAGTATGTCTTCTATTTGACGATGATCTTCAACCCAATATTCAGGCACGTCCACATTTCCGACATTAAGCTTACACAATACCTCTCTAATAACCAATTCAATTAGTTCTCCATGGCTGCAGCAAAGCAGGAAATTTTTGTTTTCATCAATGACATGAAAGAAAACGATATAAATTTCTTCTAGATATGATAATCTTTGGGTCTTTTGGGACCATATGGTAAAATGAGTTAACTTGTGACAGAAATCAAGCATTATAATCAGTTAATACGTGCATTGAGATTTCATGGAATGTCGCTTAGTTTGATGTATATGCTTAAGATAATGCAGGGGCTGATCCATCCGAAGGAGATATTCTTGATGGAGTGGACAGTGTAAGATTTGCAAAACTTGGTAAGGTAATATTTTTTTGATAATGCCTGCATCGACTAACATGCAGTGACATAAATTTCAAAGTGTGTATTATTGAGCAAAATTTATAGGATTGTATTCATATAAGAGGTTAATATGAGATAAAACCAAAATAAATTCGGCGTTTCAAGCAAAATCAAAAGAAGCACAACAGATTCATGATAGGTTTCACTGTTTCATTGTTTTTTAAGTAAACAAGTTTTATTTTTGGGAAAAAAAAAAAAAAAAAAAACTGAACAGACTTCATTTGGTAAGTTCTCTCTAGACCTCAGACAGGTAATCGGACCGGATTCAGATATAGTTCATTCAAGAGTAATCTGAATTTGTTCATAATTTGAATCAAAGCACACCCTTCTTTTTTGCCCTATACTCTTCTTTTCCTCAAGTGAGTCCTCAGGCTGCTGACTGTCCATTTCTTCTCTCATCATAATTTTCTTTTTCTTTGGTTGTTTTGCCGGATCCAATATAATTTCTGTCGGCTCTAGCTGTCGTATCTTCTAATGCAAATTTTTTCAATTGAAAAAGATGTCTTTAATTCTTGATTTTGGGATCACAAAGTTTCTTCAAATGAGGAATCAACTATTACGCTTATAAATGATTATAAATGATAACCATAGGTTGAGGAAAATTACCCTTTTCCTTTAAGTTCCCATCCCTTTAGATGTGCAACCTTTACAAGAGCATCCTCCCACTGCTTCAATTCATCAGAGCCGAACTTCTCCTTGTGCTTGGCTATGGCCTTCTTGTACAATTCAGTTTTGAGCTTAACGTCGTCAGGGTCCACGTCAAAGAAGATGGGGAGTATCTCTTTCTTCCCATCTGATTTTGAGGTGCATTCGTTCATGTGCGCAGCCTCACGGAGACACCATGAACTGGTAGCGTAGTTCTGGGAGAAGATGGGAATGTAGATCTGAGACTTGTCAAGCGCACTCAAAAGCTCACCACCAATTTCTTTGCCAACTCGGAGTTCTTCATTGTCTCGAAATACATGCACTCCAGCGAGTCTTAATCTATGGTAAAGGCAATCAGTGAAGTTGTTGCGTGTGTCTGATCCACAGAAACTCAAGAATACTTCGTACTCATATCTTGGCGACATATCTTCCACGCTCGGCATTGCCTCTTGGCTCCTCCGGCGTTTCTTCATTGTTGTCAGCTGTCTCAAGACCCCACCAACAATTATGAACTTCACTTTAAGCCTTTAAGGAGACTTCGAAACAGGAATGCACCAAAAAAGCATCGGAAAATAAGCAGAATAGAGAACACCTACATTCTGCACGGCATCAAGGCCAAGATGATGGTGATTAAAGGAATGCTTGCAATCAGTCCCATTGGTGGCCAAATCTGCTCAGAGCTGTAATTGCAAACAAATACCAAAAGGACCAGCATCTGAATCCCCAATTTCGTGCTATTACATAGGACTACGCACTTGAAGTTGGCCTATCACGATGAAGTTCAGACAGTGATTAAAGCGACGCCTTGATGGTGTCCAATTTGCGGTAGATCCTCTATGCTGTATTCAACAAAATATGAAACAAAGCGTGTGAAAAGAGCTAATTGCAACAAGATTTAGTGAAAGAAGATCGATTAACGCTTCTCAAGGAGCAGCGTTGATAAAGACCAGGCCAAATGGAATGAAAAAAGCCTTTATAGCTTGTTCGAGGACAGTACTGTGGAGGAAATCTTGGCCATCCCCATCCCATCTATAGAGGAGAAAGATAGACTAGTATGGACAGCAACCAAATGAGGGAATTACTCAGTCAAAAGCACGTATAATCGCCTCAGAAAAGAAGCAGACAGCCCATCCAATCAAAAAGCCTCAACCTCGCACCAAATACCACCAGCCCTATGGTCTAAAGTGTGGAACATGAACACTCTACCCAAAATCTAACTGTTTCTCTGGCAACTTTGCCAAAATGCCTTACCTACAAAGGAAAACTTGTTAAAGCGAAGAATCTTACCTTAGCCACTGTGATCAGTGTGTAAGACGTGCTCGGAAACGTCTGAACACCTCTTTCTCCTCTGTCCCTGGACAACCAAAGTATGGTTAGACCACAATTTACAAATTCGAATTGAAGCTCAAGGCCTCACAAGCAACAAGAATGGCTTACCAGGCCTGCCGTCTCTCGAGCTCGTTTCTGAAGTACTTTGGTTCCTGTGGAAGGCGAGAAACGGTGCCGTAGCCCTGCACAAGCCAAACGCCAGACCCACAAGCGAAAGTTGATGAAGCGATAGCCCTGCACGAGAATATCAAAACGTGGAGCGCGAATCAAAAGATAAAAAAGCAGAACGAAAAGGGATCTCACCTGCGATCTGGACGCCGCCGGAGAAGGGAGCTCTTAAGCTTAATGAGGACGCAGCCTTCTTGTCGGCTCTACTACGTGTGCAATCGCCCGGTGTGTGCCGAGATGCCTCAGGGAAGCTCACCGGAGGATTCGCTCGTTTGATTCGGGCTCAATCGCTTCTTCACGCGGAAGCCCTAGCGCTGCTTGAAGGCGTGCTCTTTACGAAAGATTTGAAGCAAAGACCAGCATGGGCAGAGAGGCCTTCGTCGAAATGGAGCCTGAGTCCTGACACCTTTTCTTTTGTTCTGTGAATCACGGCTGAAGACCAACGTCCCTGGGATGTTGATGTACCTATCAAAGATCGTCGGGCGTCGCTTTCTTGTATGCCTTCCTTATCTTTAGCTCATGGAATGTCACTTAATTTGATGTATTGGAGATGCTTAAGATAATGCAGGAGCCGGTCCATGTGACGGAGATATTCTTGATGGAATGGAAATAGTAAGATTCACAAAACTTGGCGAGGTAATACGTTGTTCATGATGCTTGCATTGACTAACATGCAGTGACATAAAATCCAAAGTGAGTGTATTATTGAAATAAAATTATAAGTAAACAAGTTCTATTTTTGGCAAAAAAAAATGGACAGATTTTATTTGGCAAGTTCTCTCTAGACCTACCAGACAGGTAATCGGACCGGATTCAGGTGCAGTTCCTTCAAGTAAGAGTCATCTGAATTTGTTCATAAATTGGATCAAACAGATCCTTTTTTCGCCCTACTCTTTCCTTTTCCTCAAGTGAGTCATCAATGCTGAGTGTACATATCTTCTCTCATCGTCATTTTTTCTTTCTTTTGCTATTTTGCCGGATCCGATATCATTTCCGTCGGCTATAGCAATCATAACTTCTAATGCAAATTTCAAATGAAAAGTGTCTTTTATTCTTGTATTCTGGGATGACAAAGTTTCTTCAAATGAGGAGTGCAACTATTGCGCTTATCAATGATAACGAAAGGTCGAGGAAAATTAACCTTTGCCTTTGACTTCCCATCACTTTAGATGTGCAACCTCTACAAGAGCATCCTCCCACCGCTTCGATACATCGGAGCTGAATTTTTTCTTGTGCTTGGGTATGGCCTTTTTGTATAACTTGGTTTTGAGCTTAACGTCATTCGGGTACACGTCATAGAAGATGGGGAGTATCTCTTTCTTCCCATTTGATTTTGAGGTGCATTCGACCATGTGCACAACCTCATCGAGACACCATGAACTGGTAGCGTTATTATGAGAGAATATGAGTATGTAGATCTGAGACTCTTTGAGCGCTTTCAAAAGCTCACCACCAATTTCTTTGCCGACTCTAAGTTCTTCGTTGTCTAGGAAGACATGGACTACAACGCGTCTCAATTCATGGTAAAGGCAATTGGTGAAGTTGTTGCGTGTGTCTAATCCCCGAAACTCAAGAACACCTCATACTCATTCTGGCAGCACATCTTCCACGTTCAGGATTTGCCTCTGGGCTCCTCCCGATTTTCTTCACTCTCGTCGGTTGTCTCAGGACCCTGCCTATTATCCTGAATCTGAGTTTAAGCCTTTAAGGAGACTTCAAAACAGGAACCCACCAAACAAAAGCGTTAGAAAATAAGCCGAACAGAGAGCACTTACAGAACGCACAGCATCGAGGCCAAGATGATGGTGATTAAAGCAACGGCTGCAATCGGTCCCATTTGTGGCCGATCCTGCTCAGAGCTGCAATCACCAATAAATCCCGAAAGGACCGGCATTTGAAACCCCAATCTCGTGCGATCTCGCAGATCTCGGTGGTGTCCAATATGCGGCAGATCCTCTACTGCGTTCACGAACATTTGAACCAAAGCGTGTAAACAGAGCTCGACAGGATTTAGTGAAAGAAGATCGACTAATGCTTCTCAAGGACAGCCGATTTTGGCTCTGCAATCGCTCTCAATACGAAGAAAATACCAAGAACGCGGAGAGGATGGAGGCGAATTTCCGGGAAAGAGGGTTAGGTAATAGAATACGCAAACCGCTAAAGTCAGAAAAACTCCACTGACCACTCAGCTAGTGGTCAGAGCATTGAGGTTGGAAAGAACGGCTAAAATTAATTAAAGGAGTTGATATTATCACAAAAACACCGCAGAAATGTCAACGAAATTTCATGAACTTGCTAATATGGCCAAGCACAAGCACCGAAATATCACCGATCTGGGATTGACAATGGTATTTAAATGTTAAGAATTGTTCGCTATATTGTCTCAAAAAAAATTGGAATTTATAAAAAGGATGGAATTGGTGAAATTTAATGAAAAATGAATTCTTGACGGATTTTGGATAGGAATATAAGGGCCCGTTTGTTTTTACTCCAAATATTGTTTGATTCTGTTTTTTTGGTTCCTAGGAACGAAAAAATAACAAAAATTCGTTTGTTATAATTTTTTGCTCTCGGGAACAAAAATTTATTTTTTTGTTCACGGGAATAAATTTGGAATAGATTTGAAATAAAATCAAGAAGTAGAAAAAAGTAATTTATTATTCTCGGAAACAATTCCTAAAATCAGTTTTTATTTTCTTCTTTTCTTTTCTCTTCTTCTCTTCCCCTTTCTTCTTCTTCCTTTTGGCCGATTGCCGGCCTCGGTTATGGCCGACAACCTCGCTAGAGCATCGCATAGCCATGGCGAGGCTCGGCCTTGCCTAGATCAGGCAGGCCTCTGATGAGCTTGTTGAACCTCACCTAATCGGTCGCCGGCCACGATAAAGAAGGAGGAGGAAGAAGGGAAAAAGAAAAAAAAAGAAAAGAGAAAAATATAATAAAAAATAATAAAAATATTAAAAAATTAAAAGAAACAGAAGAATTTAAGAATTTTACCAAATGCATTTATATTTTGGAAATATAAATTTTGGACAGTTTTTCTACTCCTACTTTAACTTTCACTTTTAGATTTTTACCCTATCTCCTTGTAGGGCGTGTAGTCGAAATCCACACTTGAAACTAAATCGTCCCCACTCCAACTTCCCTGAAAAGGTAGGGATTCGAACCTCCCACCTCCCCCTTCCATAAAATTATTATTGGGAACATAATCAATAAAAACTATTTTTGATAAAAAATTGTTTCCCGGAATAGAATAGTTACTAAACGTATTCCAAGTGGCTGTAAAAGTAAAGGAATTGAAATACATGTACCTGAAATTAGAAGATGCAAGAACGTTAAGGGTATTGGAAATCTAAAGTGCTAGAAGGTAAATTTGCTAGAAACTTAAAAGAGGAAAATAAACACGTACAGAATGAACCATCTGTGGTGGTGGCGTAGTGGTTGGGCATTGGTTCCTTTCGCGAGAGGTCCAGAGTTCAAATTCATGCGTCGTCTACCTTGTTGGAAAGGAATCCACGACTTATCCGGAAGTAAGGGTGGTGGTGACTCTACTCCCTCCGGGGTTTACTCCAAGCGAAGATGGCGCACGGAGGTTCCTGGGTCACCAAAAATAAATAAATAAATAAACACGTACATAATGAAATGTTCTATGATTGATTGCGTGGGGCTAATATATTGCATAGGGCGAGTATAACGATCACAACGTGGGCTTTGAGATCTCACCATCAACAATTATTTGCAAAAAGTTGGTGGATTTTTATTCGATGAACAACATCCTCGTACTATCCATAGCTATTAACAAGAAGTTACAAATTTTAGACACGATATCCTATAATTTAGTAATGGTTATCCACAAGAAGTTGCAAATTTTAGATTAATCATAATTACCTAGCAGCCATGTTTGTTTTCAACAGAGGTGTTGGCAAAAACTCTATTTTCTTTGTAAAACGTATTGCTTTAACACTTAATGAAATCTATAATAGTTTGCTATCGATAATAACTCTATCAGTGGTTCTTCGATGAAGGCTTTCGTCGATTGTCCCTGCACTATCTGCTATTGATGATTGTTGGTGAGTTATTGATTTCCTTCTAGTTGTCGACGGCTTTGTTTATTCATGACTTTTGCTTTGACCAAACATTGCTCTCATAGAGAGCTTGTTTGTTTGTTGATTTTATGATCAATTTTTGGTGCCAACATATGCCTCATTTTCAAGGAAATGAATGACATTCGATTCTTTTAAGAAACCAAAAACCATTGATTTCCTCCTCTGGAATTTAAAAAGACCTGCTTTTATTATTTTTCGGAGAGAACAACCAGCGATGAATGGACCTCTATTTAAACGATTTCCGGTAAAAATTGATTAAAATCACTATATTGGAATCTCGTATAAAATTTTAAAACTAATTGATAGAATTAGAAATTTTAGGATTGAATTGACTTATGTATAATAAATTTAGGATTTATGGGGTAATTTTTTCCAATGTCATTTTTATCGCAAAATTTTTCCATGTTTTGAGGCCAATAATGGGCCTCGGCCCTCACAGTCGAATGGTAAATCAAACTGTTTTGCATCCTCTGAATAGTCAACGCGCATTACACCTATGACTCAAGAAGGCACTTGACTGGAACATATATATAGTCTCTGATTTTTTTGCTAATAGTATTTGCTGTATATATATTCTCTGCTTATTTTTTTGCTAATAGTACGTGCTGTATTTGTTTTGAAAATTACAACACCGATGAGGAAAGTTCGTAATTTAACCACGCATATCGAGAAAAGTACTATTAGCAGACAAACTTACCGTCACTAAATATGGAGAAAATATTAGGTAGGTTAAATACTCCACGCAGGCAAAATGTAAAATCACACAAAAATCGACATGTGTCATCCGCGTGCAAATTGGGTCCCGCATTTAGTGATTCCAAATTTTGTGTCTTCCCCCTCCTCTAGTCTCTCTTCCATAGGCCTTGGCCCACCTCTCTGCACACGCTCTTACGCTCTCTCTTCTTTGCTCTCCTCTACAGACCGTCTCTCTCCTCTCTCTCCTCTCTATCTCTCTCCCCGAACAAAATTGCAGAATTGCAGAGGGTTCAGAGCAAAACATAAAGGTTGAGCCCCTCCGCCTTTGCTGGTTGCTTCCATTGCCCCCCATCGGCGTTGGAGTCGGGGGCGACAGAGGCAACTAGTGGAGGGGTGTCAGCATCGTAGTTTGCAAAGAGAGAGAGAGAGAGAAGGAAGACTAGAGGTCACACGAGGGAGGCGAAGGGGCGTTGAAGTCAGCGTCGAGTTAAGGGGCAAAGGCAGAGGTGAAGGCGGAGGCAGAGCCTATGTTAGCGTCGGTGTTAGAGTCGAGGGCGATGAAGGCAACCGGCGGTGAAGGTGGAGGTGGAGGGTCATCGGCATCGCGTTTCGCTGGAAGAGAGGCACGACTTCGCGAAGGGGGGAGAGAGAGAGAGGGGCAACCGGCAGTGGAGGTGGAGGTGGAGGGCCATCAGCATCACATTTCGCTGGAAGAGAGGCACGACTTCGCGAGGGGGGAGAGAGAGAGGGGCAACTGGCAGTGGAGGTGGAGGTGGAGGGCCATCGGCGTCGCGTTTCACTGGAAGAGAGGCACGACTTCGGGAAGGGGGGAGAGAGAGAGAGAGCGGAGTGGACGTTGCGAGAGGGAGGCGGAGGAGTATCGACGGCATTGGCATCGACGTCAGGGTGGGGGGCGATGGAAGCAACCGGCGGAGGTAGAGGGGCTCAACCTTTATGTTTTCCTCTGAACCCTGTGCAATTTTGTTCTGGGAGAGAGATGAAGAGAGACGGTTTGTAGAGGAGAGTAGAGGAGAGAGTTAGAGTGTGTGCCGAGAGATGGGCTAGGGCCTATGGAAGAGAGAGTAGAGGAGGGGGAAGAGCAAGCTGAATGTGGGACCCGATTCACGTGACGACACGTGTCAACTTTTGTATGGTTTTCCATTTCGCCTACATGGAGTGTTTAACCTACCTAAATATTTTCCGTGCTCCTTTTTCTAGTTTGTCACATCAGCCGTATATTTTCTCTTACGCGTTTCTTCCTTTGTTCTTTGTTGCTCCGCTCTCAGATCCTCCACTTGCCTCTCGTTTTCTTTTCCCAACCGAGAGCTTTTTTAACGCGTTTTTCAACCATTTTTCCCCCTCGGATGAAGCGGCGTCGTTTTAGTCACAAGCACCACGTTGTCCCGTCCTTTGGTTGTACTTTAATTTTTATTAGATATGCCACGTCGTGATTAAGAATTCATTAAAAAAAAGCCACATAGATGAATCGCCAAAGTAAGTTGCTAGAGGCACTAAAATGATCAATTTTTCCTCCGATATGGAGCTTAAATGATTGAAAAAAAGAAAAAGTTATGACATTAAAAGAGTGCTGTATAAAAATTATGCTTGTTTTGATATTTCTCCACTCACCTTCGTTAGCCACCAGCAGCACACCACGTTTGACCACAATCTTCAACATCACCAGATTCAACCCCTTCGCGTCTCCAACTTGACTCTCTTACTCAGTTACTCTCTATGACAAGGGTAACGTGAAGCATAATCACGGTCAGGATACAAAGTGATGGTTTTAAAGATGAATAATGCAAAAGTGAAGTTGGCAGAAGGTGAGAATGATTTTGGTATTCTACCATAGTCCACTTTAAGTTAAAAAAATTTAATAAAAATCTGAGACGGAGGGAAGGGTTTAAATTGCAAGCGGTGACTAATGGCAACTGTTTGTGGGGGAGCTTACCCATCATTTTGTTTCTTATGAAATTGGTGGTGAGTCTTCCAACTTTGTTCCAGGAATTACGGGTCCATAGATAGGGTCCTTGGACAGGGAAATTAAGAAACGTTGTTGGGTTGAGTTATGACAGATATTAAAATTTCATTATTGAGTGTTTTTTTGTTCAAAACATAATTGAGTTGAAAATACAAAAAAAAAAAAAAAAATCAGGAGTAGGCAACCTGATTAGTTAACCAAATTAAGAAAAAATGGTTTTTTTTTCCTTTTATTAGGAAGAGATTTATAGATATTAAGGGTGCATTTGATAATGATTCTGTTCCCGATAGTTGATTCTAACTAGAAATGATTATTTTATATTCGTTCCCGAGAACCGATTCTCAGTAAAAAAAAAATGTGTTTGGTAACTGTCCAAATTTTTTGATTTTGGAATAAAATTGCGTTTGATACCATGCTAATTGATTATGTTCCAAATTAATTTCATTTGATTTTTAAATAATTTTTAAATAATTTTTTTTTACTTTTTTCCTTTTTTTTCTTTTTTACTTTTTTTTCCCCTTTTTTCATATTCTTCTTCTTCTTCATGTGGTCGGTCGCCGGACCAGCGATCGGCCAAACGAGGGCCGGCAATGCTCGGCGGAGCGTTGCTGGCCCTCGGCGAGGTCAGCCTTCGTCGGCCGAGCCTCGTTGTAGCTGGGTGAGCCTCGCCAGTGGCTAGGCGAGGCTCGACCTCGCCTGATTTGGTGAGGCCGAGCCTTGCCTAGCTGCCAGCGAGGCTTGCCTGGCCACCGGCGAGGCTTGCCCAGCCCTACTAGTGGCCAAGCCGGCCTCACCGGTGGCTAGGCTTGCCTTCGACGAGCTTGTTGGACCTCGCTCTGGCCTGGCGAGCCTCCAGCGACCTCGCCGGACCGGTGACCTCGCTAAACCGGCGACCGGTGACCAGTGGCAAACAGCGGCGGCCGGTGGTGGCGGACAGTGGTGGGCGGTGGTGAATGGCAATTGCGGGATGATGGAAAGGAAGAATGAGAGTTTCATTGTTTTTATTCTTTTTTTGATTCTCGGACAAAGAATCATATTTTTGTTTATTGTCAATTCTCTTCTCAATCTGTTCCGGAACAAATTTGTTCCTGGGAACGAAAATTTTACCAAACGCGATTCTCGTCTCAAACTGATTCTTGGAACAAAAAATCAGAATTAGGCATTGTTTGGCACGTTGCCAAACAGGCCCTAAATTTTGTGATTGAGTTGAAAGAACCCCAAAAAACCTGGAAGTAGGGAACCTATTTAGTTAGTCACATTAGAAAAGGTGGCTTTTTCTTTTTTTCTTTCTTTTCTTTTTACCAGGGAACTCAATTTGGGGACTCTTTTCGGTGCCTCCATATATTTTTGGTAAAATGGTTGGATAGGTGGGTACATTTTGTGGGCGAGGGGAGTTAGCCCGAACCCGCTAAATTAATGTCTTTTGGGGCTTGTTTCTTGGACTCCAAATTGGAGAAGGGAGAACCGAATCGTAAAACAAAGTCTATGATAACTAGGGTTGAGCAAAAAAAAAACGATTCAAACCCTTACAATGGACTGTTCGGTTCAATTTGGTAAAAGAATACTTTTTTGAAAAAACAATTTGCAAAGCAAACTAGACTGTTTTTTCCCCTTGCTATTTGATTTGGTTTCAACTTTTTAAAAACCAAACCGAATGGCAATAATTATAGGAGGTGATATCTCTCTATCTATACTGTACAAAATATTAATAAGATTAGTTGTTTCATTGACTTTATTCTCTGTTTCGCTTAATGAGTCAGGTTGCCTTATGGGTCCGCCATCTCCATCTCCATGATCTATTGATGGTGGTGTCGACCTTCACCCTCAACTGAGACTGAACTGCTTAACATGTTCGCATCTAGACAGACATGAACTGATTTGGTTAGTGATTGTCCAAACTGATGGAAGCCCTCGATCGAAGGTCGCCCTCGCTCAGATCGCCGATGAAGGCCGCGAGAATTAACGTTTATAGAAAGGGAGTGATGGAGAGGCACGAGTCCATGTTGGAGGTAATAGCCTATCAAGGGAGGTGAGATGGGTGGTGTTAGCGACGGTCAAAGAACTCATGAGCAATTAATCGGTGAGTTGTTACAATGGAGAAATTATCCAATCAGCTCTAAATTTATTGTACGGATGCTAATGTAGTCCTAAACTTTTAAATTTTAACAATTTAGTTTTAAATTTGTTCGCGAAATTCCAATGTAGCCATTTTGGTTAATTTTCATTGGAAATTGCTAACATGATGGTTTGTCACGTAAGATGACTAGTGACAACTAGCCCACCATATCACTGATGTTTAACAGAAATTGGCTGAAAGAACTACATTAAAATTCTACAAAGGGTTTATAATTAAATCGGTAAAATGAAAAAGTTTAGAAGTCTATTGATATCTGTATAATAGGTTTAGACTGATAGGATTATTTTTCCTAATTATAAGTGTGCTACATAATCTTTTGTCCACAAACAGTTGACTACATTCCATTTCCTCATTCTGCGCTATTTATGACAAAATTCTCTATCTTCTAAAAAAAGAGAAAACTTAAATTCATGATGTTCCTTTTATTCATGATTCTAGACACGACGAACAAGTCAATCAGTAATTTGCGTTCACGTTCAAACAATGGTAGACCGAGTCTTAGGTATAGGGGATGGTAAATGAATTTTTAACTATAAATATTTTAATCGAATATTCTAAATCTCTCAATGTCTACTAACCAAGTTCACCTCTACATGAAAACTCGTTGGGTCACCCGTATAGCATCCCCACACACATCATTTTGTCTATGGGAATTCAATGAGTCTTATATTTAGTCTCCTCCACTTATAATATAAGCTTTTTGATTGCAATTTTCAACAATTAGGATTTTTAGTCCTTCCCTCCGTTAATTTTTCACTTTTCACTATTTTTTATTATTATCACGACGGTTGTGATTTGAGGTCTTTTAATGTAAAACACTTGATGCCTCTCAAAAAGTGTAAATAGCATGTAACGTATAATATAATTTTTCTTAATAAGTTGTTAAAGTTTAAATTATTTGTTTTAAGTTTTGGCGAGAATGTCAATAAACGAATTTTTGCCCAAAAAATAAACCATTTTACTAGCTGATAGAGATATCAGCTGCAAATTTACACTTTAGATTAGAAGGTCGGTACAAAAATTCATTAAAGCGGAGTAGATTTCTCTTCATTCATCAGTACCGGAAGGTATGAAAAAGATAATTGATAAACGCTTTCAATCCTGAATCACCATCGGTAATGCTACTCGGCTCCTTGTTATGGTTGACATTCTTAGTACATGCCACTATCCTTCACTCCATAATGTATACTATTTAATCGGAAAATCCAAAAAAGGATTTCAACTTCGAATTTTTATCCGAAAGTTTTTATATATCTTGTTCTTTTTAAGATATACCACACTGACATGATATAACAAAATCCACAAATATGTAATTTAAAAGAGTCAAGACAATTATCGATTAGCATAAAAAAATATTTATTTATTTTCTCTAGATAAAAAAAATATGTATAAGAGGGAATTGTGTAATTTTTGTATATTTCTCTATGTTTCATTAAACCAAAATGAAGAATACATGAGTTTATCTATAGATGTTATAACATAATTATATTAGGAGATAATCAATTAATATATATATATATATATATATATATATATATATATATATATATATATATATATATCGGGATTGTACATATATCTAAGAGATATAATTGCCCTTTAGTTGTATATATCGTTGATGGATCACGATAAATATATATACTTCTCTCCTAAACTAATTTACTTCTTTCTCTAGGCACACTTATTATTTGTTTATCCCTATGCACTTACGTAAGTGCTCTCTTCCACTGGGTAAAAGGTATCCTTGACAACATGGATAATCCATCTAAAAATAGTTCAAACAAGAACCCTACAAAGCATCAACTGATTATTAAAATTTCATAAACTTACTATCATTGCTGAGCGCAAGCACCGAAATATCACCCAGCTGGGATCGACAATGGTATTCGAATTAAGAATTGTTCGCTATATTGTTTCGTGAAAATGAGAATCTTATCAGACCCCAAAATCACTGTGGAAGAAAATATGGCAATCCCACATTTACCCCAAAAGAAATTTTTTTATATGGAGCGCTGGCCAAGATGCCCTCGCTCCCAAGGATAAACTTTTCAGAAGGCAAATCTTACCTCATCGCCTTTGCAGTCTCTGTAATCGAAGCCCCGAAATGGTAGAACACGCTCTCCTTCTTTGTCCGTGGACGAGGAAGATCTGGAAAGATATAACTCTGGACATCAATAACTCCGCTCAGGGTTCTTCGTGATTCGAAATTTGGTTAGCTGAATTTGAACATACCTCAGTCACCTTTGAGCTTCTCGCGGTTTGTTCTTCAGCAAATTTGGAAAGCTCGAAACCACTCTGTCCTTCGGGCGCAAAAACCGACCCAGCAGGTAGTCGATGAAGCATCTCGATCGGTGGCTCCCCGGGAAGAAGGAAACCAAAGTTGCGGCAGGCATCCGCCTCCATCAATGGCGGCCACCAGAGCCGGGGGGAGTTGAAAATTAACATTGATGGAGCTTACCTGGCTGGAACGAACGAAAGTGCGGTGTCGAGTGTTCGCCGCGACAGCTCTGGGAGGCCGATCTGACTGTTTCGCGCGGTCGATCAAGGCGGCTTCAGCAGCTCACGCGGAGGTGCAACCCATAGTGGAAACCCTCATGAACTTCTCCACGGGAACCGAAGCGTCAGTTGAAGTGGAGAAAATATTCAAGAGAAGATTCAAAGTGGGATCGGATCATTCTGGTCTTAAGAGGCGATGCTAATCCGGGAGACAGTTTTCAGTTAGAGTTCACTTTCATTCGTAGATAGTGAGAGATTTAGAATATTCGATTAATATATAAGTTTCGTTTACCATCTCCCACGCATAATCGGATATTCTAAATCTCTCACATCTCTCATATATATATATATATATTTATATATGTTTCGTTTACCATCTCCCACGCTTAAGACTCAGTCTTCCATTGTTTGAAGGTGAATGCAATAGTTGACTTCTACGTGGGTTTCCTGCTGTGACCAATTTAGAAGGCTTAGCCTCTGAAAGACGGAGGGCCACAATCCCATTCATCATTTTTGATCTACATAAGCCAAAGCCCATAGCACTGGCGACGTCTCCGGCATAAATGCAAGGCGGATGTATAGCTGATATAGGATCTTGTGGAACAGGATTTGATTCTGCAAGCGGTTCGGTACGAACGAAGAAATTTAGAATCGTGCCTAAAATCATGAAGAAAAGGAATTTCACGAGTTTAAGTTTATTTTATTTTATTTTATTTTGGTGGAAAGTAGATGTTGCATTCATTCATGAAGATAAATGAGTCTTACAAGACAACGATGGATAAAATTCTGAACATAGAATTTCCGAGAGGGAGAGAGGAGGGAAATTCACCCAATTTGTAGGAAGTTTTTTGGCTTGGTGTGTTCTAGCTAGCCAATCCACCACTCGGTTTGCTTCTCGTGGACAGTAGACTACCCGTACTGATTTGCAAAGGGCTAACTCTTCTTTACACTTTTCCATTATCTCCTTCAAATCCCATGGTGATTTGGCCCGGCCCATTATCATGTCAACCAAACTTAAACTATCACTTTCGCACACCCAGCAACCCCTTTGACCTTTCTCTCTTCCCACGTGTTGTGCTTCATTTTTCCTCAACTACGACAACGCATGCATCAAGGAAAGGGCTTCTACTTATTGAGAAGAGGACGCCTGAGCTTCTATGGCGAAACCCTCGACCACTAGCCTCGTCGGATCTCGCACAATCCCATCAAGTGAACAGAGGAATTTGCCCAGAATCCACGAAGCATCTACGCTGAGCTTCATCTCGTCTCTGTCCGGTGGCATCCACCGAATTGGTAAACTTCGATTTGTGGGTTTTTGGTCCTTTTAGATTCTGCCATCTGCTGAATTTTGTTGTTGTGCTTGTGCAAGATCCACAAGATCGATCGGTTGTGGAGGCTTTGCTCAAAAAATAAGGTTGTTGCGAGTCTTCCATATGTTCCACAGCATACCAGCAATTAGTTCTTTTTCAGGTAAACCTTCCCTACCTTCGAAGATCTCCGTTAGCCACTGATCAAACCTCTTGATGTTGCTTGGGTTGCTGATGATATTGATGCATGGGTCTGCCCATATTTTTTTTGTCCACTTGCAAAGTAGAAATAGGTGTTCTGTTGTTTCCATGTGTGTGGAGCAAAATGGGCAAAAGGAGTTAGGTAGCATTTTTCTTTTATATAGATTCTCCCTTGTTGGTATGGCGTTTTGACATAGACTCCATAGGAACGTTCTTATTTTCGGGGGGATAGCTAGACTCCATATTTTAGTCCACAGGGTTCTTTGAGGCGTGAAAGAGCAAGACACCCTGTTTAGGTTTGTTCTTGTGGTGTTAGAATAGGCCTTGTTATACCCGCTCTTCACAGTACTTATCCCTGACTTGTTCCCTGTCCATACTAGACAATCCTTCTTTGGGTTCGGGCTAAGGTTTATCGCAAGTATCTCATTAGCGATTTGTTCTTCAAACAAGTTGAGAATCAAATTTTCCTTCCATGCCCGCGAGTCTTCATTAATAAGTTTTGTCACCATAACTGGTTCATTTTGGTTGGCTGGACCTCCAATCACTCCAGACTTTAGCCATCTATCTTCTCGTATGATGATGGATTTGCCATCCCCCACTGATCATTTAACCTATGATTCTATGGCTTCTCTTCCTGTTAAAATGCTTTGCCATCCCCAAGACGGTCGCTGCCCCTTTCTTACCTTCCACAAGTCTCCATTTGGAAAGTAGATACCTTTTAATATTCTGCTCCACAAAGCTGAAGGAGAGTTGGATAATCACCAAGCTTGCTTGCCGATCATTGCTCTATTAAAGGTAATCAAATCTTTGAACCCCAAACTTCCCTCATCTTTTCTGGTTTTTAAGACTTCCCATTTTTTCCAATGCAAGCCTCTTTTTGAATCACTTTTCTGCCACCAAAATGAAGCAATTCTTCTTTCTATAGCTTTACATATAGAGATAGGAAGTTTAAAGATTGACATCGCGTAACGAGGGAGGGCTTGTACAACGCTCTTAATAAGAATTTCTTTGCCTGCTTTGGTCAATAACTTTTCTTTCCATCCCTCTAACTTCGAGTTTACTCTTGCTAGAATCCAATCGAACATCTCTTTTTTTGAATGACCTCATTCTGTTGGAATGCCGAGATATTTCCCTGTTTTGTCTATTATTGGGACTCTGAGCTCTTGTGCTAAATTTCTTTTCAGAGAGATAGGACTATTACTTTTGAAAAATACTCTTGATTTGTTTAAATTAATAGCTTGGCCTGTTGCATAGTAGTATTGGTTGAGAATATTTGCTAAGTTTTGGCATTCGACAATAGTCACATCCAGAAAAATATAGCATCATCGGCAAAAAGTAAATGAGTTAGTATATGGCAGAAACTGTTTAGTGTTATACCCTTGATGCTTCCATCTTCAATAGCTTTGTTCATCAACCAGGTCAAAACGTTTGCTGTAAAGATGAATAAGTATGGAGAAAGAGGGTCGCCTTGTCTAAGTCCTCTTGAAGGGGTGAAATATTGAGTTGGTTCCCCATTGATCTTCACACTTAGGGACACCGTCGAAACACATTGCATAATTAAAGATACCCACCTCTTACAGAAACCTATTTTCAACATACAATCCCTTAAAAAAATCTCATTCAATTATGTCATAGGCTTTCTGCATATTCAGTTTCAAGATCGCCTGAAATTTTTTCTTCCTTTTTGTAATTCTCAACTGATGTAGTACTTCCTGAACGATTAATATTTTATCCTGAATTTGTCTACCTTGTACAAAGGCATTATGTTCAGGCTCTATAATCTCTAGAAGCCATATCTTTAGTCTATTAGCCATGACTTTTGAGATGATTTTGTAATTGAAGTTGCACAAATTGATTGGTTTGAATTGGCCTATGTTTTCTAGATTTTTTACTTTTGGTATTAAGGATATGTGCGTTTTGTTGAGAAGGGGGTCGATGGTACCTGTTTCGAAAAAGTTTTGCACTAGTTGGACCAAATCCAGCTTTATGTTCTCCCATGATTGTTGATAAAAGAGGCCATTTAGTCCGTTAGGTTTGGGGGCTTTTAATGAGCCCAGTTGGAAAACCGCTTCTTTTACCTCTTCCATGGTGATGTTGGCCATCGGATTTTCATTTATTTCCTCTTTTACTGGGCTAGGACACTGATTTAGGATTGGTTGATAGTTGCTGGGACCCTCTGAATTTTTATAGGTTCCGATAGAAGGACCTTATGTGTTCTTTGAGTGTGGAAGGATACCTACACCAACTTTGATCTTCCATTCACAGCATTGTAATCCTATTTCTTTGTCTTCACTACACTATAGTTGCATGGAAGAACTTAGTGTTCCTATCTCCCCATTGCAGCCATTTAATGTGTGATCTCATCCCCCAGAATTTTTCTTCTTGTTTCTACAACTGTTCTATTTGGTTGACAATGTTTTGGGCTTCCTTCCTGCTAGAATTTTTGGAATTCTTGTTGGTTAGCTCTGTTAATGCCTTGTTGAGCTCCCTCATACAACATGGTGCATTGCTAAACTTCTCTTTGCTTCACTTTGCAAGCTCTTTAGAAGTATCATTGACTTTCGCTGAGAACTTGTCTGGCTTAGTGGCATTTTGTTCCATATTTTCTTGATGATCTCTCCATACTCTTCATTTTCTGTCCAGTATGCTTCAAACTTATTCTCTCTTCCTTTTCTTACTTTCAGGATGCAACACAAAGAGAAGAGGGCTATGGTCCGAGCCAATTACTAGAAGGGCTTGTACTTCAGTGTTATGAAAGGTAATTCTCCAGTCCATGGTACATACAAATTTGTCTTGTCTTTTTTTGACAAGGTCCTTCCCTTCCTGGTTATTCGCCCACGTATAAGCACACCCTTTGCTGTCCATGTCCATTAGGGAACACTCGTTTAAAAGATCTCTGAATGCTGTTATTCTATGATTATCTACTTCTCGTTTCTTCACCTTCTCCCACATATATAATATTTCCTTAAAATCTCCCATGCAAGTTCACGGTAGATGGTTTGTTGAGTGGAAATCCTTAAGCTTTTACCATAGCTTCACCCTTTCCTTGAAATTCGTTAGTGCATGAAGAAAAGTTATCTGCATTTGATAGCTACTGTCTGGATCTGTGCACTCCAAGTCAATGAACTCTTTAGAGCTGGCATTCACCTTTAGCACCACTTCCTCACTCCACAAAATGGCTAAGCCTCCTGCTATTCCTTCCGGGTTTTCTATGAATAGATTTTGGAACTTAAGTCTCCTTTTAACTCCTTCCACCATCGTTACTTTGTTCTTTGTTTCCATCAAGAAAACCAGATTGGGCCTTTCAAAAGCTACTAGAGCTCTTAGTTCCTGGAATGTCAGGGGATTGCTAAGCTCCTGATAGTTCCAACTTATAATTTTCATATCGTCGCTGGTGGCTTATTAGGGCTAGCCACTAAAGCCCACTCATTACCATCTTTGATAAACTTAATTGGTGTCTCCAAAAGCTCCGTATCATCGATCATTAGAGGAACTTGTTCTGTTGTGCATTTATTTTTTTTTGCCCTTTTCACCTTCATACTTTTCTTGCTGCATTTCCCAACTTTTGATAGGATCGGCTTAGTAGCTTCGGAGCATATAATCTATTTGCCATGATCTGTATTTTTTGTAAGGAGAGCTACTGATTCTTCTAGTGCCTCTTGCTCATTTGAACTTTCTGCCCTTTTCTTGTTGCGATTTGGGACTACCTTGGTATCCATTTCTTCTTCGGCCACTATGTCCATTTCATAAGCTGGAGGACGAATTTTTGGTGTTGTTTCTTCCACAATAATTTCTTCTTCTATTTTGCCATAGAACGCTTCCCAGTGGGGGCTATGATCTCACACTTTTGCCTTAAGCCATGGGCCATATTTTCCTGGCTTGTTTGCCGCCCATGTTGTTTGCTCATATGGAATTTCTTCATAGTTAGTAGCATAGTGACCAATTTTTCCACACGAATAGCAATAGTGTGGTAGATGCTCATATTTAAATTCCACCCATAACCACTTGTTTCCTATATCCAGTATAGCCCCTGATTTTAATGGAGCTATCAAATCTACTTCCACTCTCACTTTTCCCCCTTTCTGTGGTCCGTTGCCTTTTGAATCCACTTGAATTTCCAGTACTTTGCCTACTTTTTTTGCCAGGTCATTGAATACTTCTTCTATCTCCACCCAGGGGGAATCCCTCCAATATGCACCCAGAAAGCGCATCGAGAATAATCATAACAATGCTTTGGAATTTTAGATTCACATTATTTAAGAACGAGTAGGTTACTAGCAAATGACGAGGGTCCAACTTTCATAACTCTCTCTTTTTCCTCCTCTGATTGGAAAACGAATGTGAAAAAGCCTGGTTCTTTTTGGGAGCAAGCCACTGATTCTGTTTTCCATGCTTTCTTCATTGTGTTAAGGAAAGTTGGGAAGTTGACATTAGGTTTAGAAAATAGCTTCCCAAATAGGGTGAGGTTGCATTCTTCCCTCTTTTTAGAGGAAATTTCTTTGAGCACTTTTACTACATCATTCTTAGACCACAAGTGGCCCAGGCTTTTACATAATGCAGCCAATCGCAGTTCGTTCTTTTCTTTACCTTCCATATTGTCTTTTCTGCAGGTTTACTGGCTATAAGCTTGCTGAGTGGGTTATTCGAGTTTTTTTGGAGGTGGGTTTAAATTGGTAACAAATTGAAGGGAGCTCTGTGATGGAAATGACAGGATAACAACGTTACTTTAGAAGGTTTGTGGGCTAAAGCAATGGGGAAGACTCCATAACCAGGCGATTAACCACCACCCTAGGTTCGTTGATTTATCTCTTTTGTTAACAGGGGATGCCTTTCAATAACTTAATTCAGGGCAAAGAAAGAGGCCAACACAAATAAAAAATTCCCATTCACTCATTGCTTTCTCCTGATCATATTGTAAAAGGCAGGACCTATTCTTATAACAGCAAAATTGACTACATCTAACTTATTATTTTTCCAATCTAGTTGGTATCGTCAAATCCCATTCCACCGCGTCGAAGAAACAGAGAGCCGAGAGGAGAACCATGGGAGAGTGACGGAATCCCACCTTTTGCGAGGCCAAAGCTCCGAGATCACCCAGCGTTGATTGAATCCATCGGAAAGGAGATAACAACACTGTTCAATTTCTCGAGACTTCTTATTTCTACGAAGAAGCAGTAGGGAGAGGGGTTTTTGTGTTTTACATGATGGGTTTCATTGATCAAAAGGGAAATAAATGTGATTTTGGGTGTTGAAATCTACTGGAGATTTAGGGTTTTGGGGGTCGAGGGGGGGGAGCTACCAAAAGGGGTAGAGGAGAGCTCTCAGAGGCGAGAGAGAAGTTTTCTATCAACATCCAAAATCACATTTATTTTATGAATTTAAGTTGAAGTTATATGATTTTGTTAAAATAGCGCAAGGTGAAGAAATGAAACTTATCAGTATGGCCTGTTGTCAACTATTTATGGACATAAATTATGTGGCGCACTTATAATTTGGAAAATTTACCCAATCAGTCTAAACCTTTCGTTTGGTAGTCGGATCTGATATCATTTCTGTCGGCTTTGGCTGTCATAACTTCTAATGCAATTTTTTTTTTTTTTCAATTCTTGAATTTTGGAATGACAAAGTTTCTCCAATCGAGTAGTGTAACTATTGGGCTTATGAATGATAAACAGAAGGTTGAGGAAAATTACCGTTTTCCTTTAAGTTCCCATCCCTTTAGATGTGCAACCTTTAAAAGAGCATCCTCCCACCGCCTCAATGCATCAAAGCCGAACTTCTTCTTGTGCTTGGGCATGGCCTTCTTGTACAATTCAGTTTTGAGCTTAACATCATTAGGGTCCACGTCAAAAAAGATGGGGAGTGTCTCTTTCTTCCCATCTGATTTTGAGGTGCATTCGTTCATGTGGACAACCTCACGGAGACACCATGAGTTGGTAGCGTAGTTCTTGGAGAAGATAGGTATGTAGATCCGAGACTTGTCGAGCGCTTTCAAAAGCTCACCACCGATTTCTTTGCCGACTTGGAGTTCTTCGTTGTCAAGGAAGACATGGACTCCGATGAGTCTCAATCTGTGGTAAAGGCAATTGGTGAAGTTGTTGCATATGTCTGATCCCCTAAAACTCAAGAACACATTGTACTCATATCCTGGCGGCACATCTTCCACGCTCAGCATTGCCTCCGGGCTCCTCCGGCTTTTCTTCATTCTCGTCAGTTGTCTGAGGACCCTGCCAATTATCATGAATCTGAGTTTAAGCCTTCAAGGAGACTTCGAAACAACAACCCATGAAACAAGCGTTGGAAAATAAGCCGAACAGAGGAGAACACTTACAGAACAATTAATCATTCCGAATTTCGCATGAAGATGACCAAAAGTAGGCCAAAAAACCTTTCTATGCAGACAACGAAGTCTTTTTTGAAATAAACTCTTAATCAGTGAGTTGTTAAAATGGAGAAATTATCCAATCGGCTCTAAATTTATTGTACGAATGCTAATGTCACCCTAAACTTTTTAATTTTAACAATTTATTTCTAAACTTGTGTGCGAAATTCCAATGTAGCCATTTTGATCAATCTTCGCTCGAAATCACTAACGTGATGGTGTGTCATGTAGGATGACAAGTATGACTAGACCGCCATATCAGTGATATTCAGCGGAAATTGACTGAAAGAACTACATTAAAATTTTACGAAAGGTTTACAATTAAATTGGTAAAATAGAAAAGTTTAGAAGTATATTGATAATTGTATAATAGGTTTAGATTGATTGCGTTATTTTTCCTAATTATAAGCGTGCTGCATAATCTTTTGTCCACAAACAGTTGACTACATTCCATTTCCTCATTTTGCGCTATTTATAACAAAATCCTCTACCTTCTAACAAAAAAAAACTTAAATTCATGATATTCCTTTTATTCATGATTCTAGACGCGACGAACAAGTCAATCAGTAATTTGCGTTCACCTTCAAACAATGGTAGACCGAGTCTTAGGTATGGGGGATGGTAAATGAAACTTTTAACTATAAATATTTTAATCGAATATTCTAAATCTCTCAATATCTACTAACCAAGCTCACCTCTACATGAAAACTCGTTGGGTCACCCGGATAGCATCCCCACACACATCATTTTGTCTATGGGAATTCAATGGGTCTTATATTTAGTCTGCCTCCACTTATAATATAAGCTTTTTGATTGAAATTTTCAACAATTAGGATTTTTAGTCCTTCCCTCCGTTAATATTTGACTTTTCACTATTTTTTATTATTATCATGACTGTTGTCGGCTCCTTGTTATGCTTGACGTTCTTAGCACATGCCGCTCCTTCACTCTGTAATCTCTACTACATATGAACAAAATCCAAATAAGGATTTCAACTTCAAATTTCTATCCTAAAGTTTTTATATATTATGTTCTTTTTTTTTAAAGATATATCACAGCAACATGATATAACAAAAATAGAAAAGATAATTATCAATTAGCATAAAAATGTCATTATTTATTTATTTTCTCAAAATAATATATATGCATAAGGGAGAATTGTGTAATTTTTGTATATTTCTTTGTGTTTCAGTAAATCAAAGTGAAGAATACATGAATTTATTTGTAAGCTTTACTTCATAAACTATCTCAAGTGATGAGATTATTAATTATAATCCATCAATTATATATAAATTTAAATGGCGATTATATTTAGTAGATATATGCACAATAATGAGAGATATAAAAAATAAAAAAAATTTCCTAATTATCCTAACATCTGTCATAAAATTATTTACTTCTCTTTCTAGGCACACGTATTATTTCTTTTTCCCTATTTACGTAAGTGCTCTCTTCTACTGGTTAAAAGATATCCTTGCCAACATAGATAATCTATCTAAAAATAGTTCAAACATGAATCAGAAAAAACGTCAACTGATTATTAAAATGCGGCGCAAACGAATTTTAGGTAATAAATTATAATGTAACTACTATTACACGAAGTATAAATCTTTTATTCTGAAATAATAAAAAGGGGGTCCATGACTTTCGTTGTTTTTGGGGTCCTGAAATGGATAATAATTTGCACAGTGATTGGCGAAATATTCCTGTCATTATATTTCCCCATCTTCTAAAATTTGGCCCCGAAAGAGAAGCATTCTAACGAAGTAACTTACAGTGTAATCACAATTTGCGTCTGATAATGTCACATTATACGATCAAATATAGATTTGATAATTCCCATAAAGAACGCCGATGGCCTGGGAGATGGATGGAATTTGGCTCCCTTACCTTCCAGTAGACTCTGGAAGTCAAACTGATTTCAAGGGCACACTTCTATTATGATATCTGGCCAAAAATTCAGGCTGTCAAGTCCCTGCAGGAGCGCCTTTGTTTCCGCACTCCCATGTAAACTTAACCGGATAAGGTTCGCCCACACTCCAGCCACAAGAAGCTTTGGAAGTATTTCTGGGTGCCATTCTATCCGGGGGTGCGTATTTTCTCTTCCTGACGTCGCAGCTCTAGCCCCCTTAGCGGTGTAATCAAACGTATCAGCTCCCGGAGACTCTCCTCAATTACAATGAAACGGTCTCGGATTTTCTCTTCCACGTCGTGGATCTTCGCTCCATTCGCTTTAAATTTAGCAAACGAACCGCCATCCCGAAACGTTCGATACGATTAGCATACGTGACAATCTGCGTTGAAGAAGGTAGAGAACCAACTTCTGGGGGCAACTTCCCAAGAGATTTACTACACCCCACTATATTCAAAGTTTTCAGGTGTTCAAGCTTACCGATGGAGCGGTCAACTGTGATCAACTTGACACACCAAGCAAGTATTAAGATCTCCAAAGACAAGAAATTGGAGAAGTCAGGTGTCCTCGTCAAAAATATGCAACCCGTTAAATCCAATACTTTTAGTTTCTTTGTCATCTGCTGGAAAAGAAATTGAATTAAAATGAAGGAACACATCAATCATCCTTGGGATACATATTAGGATGGAAAGTAAACCTAATTACCCTCATTTTTATAGTTTAGTAAAATCTTGCGGTAATTGCACATAGCACAATTTGATGAAAAAGAAAATGTTATAAGATTGAATTAGATCACGGGTGCAATTGCCGATGAATTTGTTGAAGAAGTAGCAGTTAGAAATGGGATAATCCAAAAAGATTTTTATCGAAAAATGGGTTTGCTCAGTCTAGATGACTCATAGGGTAAGATCTACAATTCAATCAAAATAATGTGATTCTATAGCTTCCTCTTCTTTTTCTAATGTATCTAGTCGGTTGTTATCCATGCTAGACATTACTTCGGTGAAATATTTTCTGTTCCTAGTGATATATTCATTACATGAACGATTGGTGAAGATAGAAAGAAAGAAGACATGGATTATCTATCCATACAATGCTCTTCTTGATCTCTCGATACGATACATAGAGAAAGGTGTACCTGGAATTGACTCCATCCACCCCAGTCATCTTTGATGTAGCTATATGAAAGGTCTAGCACGACCAAGTTAGCAAAATGAAGATTCTCCACATAAAATTTATTATGCATCACCTCCCAAGAAAGCCAAGATAGCTTTGAAATAATTTTCTCAAAGTTGCCAAAAAACCCAAGGCCTTGAACTTTAAGGCACCTTAAATTTGGCAGAGCAGCTAATTCTTCAGGTACAATTTTGTGGTTGCAGCCATCGAAAGGTAATTCTTCGCGCACAAAGTTGCAGCCGCAGCTGTAGCCACATGAAGTCAGGCTTAGTGCTTTTACATCTTCATTTCTCTGCCAATAGAGACTCAACATTAATTTGAATGCAGAGCACTTAACATTTTTTTATAGAGCTGTATAGAAAGGAAGCATGTGGACCCTGGTAAACAATTTCCCCAATAGGAAACATACCATGGCGCCCTCCTTTTCGGAAAAAGTAGACTTACATATTTTCTTTTTTGGTAAAGGTAGACTTACGTATTTTCGATCACCACTATTAACAAAAATTGTCAACTTCCAATTGAAATGGTCCGCTGTTGTTTTAGAATTTTCTTTATGTTATTTTCTATTCTACAGAATCTAGAAAAGCTAACTGCTAGGCAATTTGTTTAGTCTCTCCACCAATTTACAATACTTTTTGACCTAAAACTATGAATCTAATAAGACAAATGGACAGTGGAACAAAGCTAACTATAAAATAAAAGGAACGGATTAAACAAATTTCTCCTTTAAAAATGAAATTATGCGTCATACCCTTCCATTTTACCTCTTTTCTCTCTAGTAGATTTGCCGCATCCTCATGTCCACACCCTATAGAATCTAGAAAACGAAGTTAACTACTAGACATTCTGTCTAGTCTCTCTCCACTAATTTGCAAGATGTTTTAACCCAAACGTTTGAGAGAGAGCTATCTCACTCATAAGACAAATGGGCAGTTGAACTAAGCTAACTATAAAGCAAAAGGAACAGATTCAACAAATTTCTCCAAAAATAGAAATTAATGTGACATACTCTTCGCTATACCTCTTTTTTCTCCAGTAGATTTACAGCATCCTCATGAATCCACACCCGACTATATTTGCAAGGATATTCTTCAAGGATAATGTACCTTCCTAGATCTCGAACTTGGTCATGCATCCAAAACTCATTATCAACAATTTTAATCAATGACCGTAGACAGAGGACATTAATTGCACTGTGGGGATGGTAATTGCAATCATCCCACATGATAATTGGATATGCTTGGTTCTTGTAGGTGAAAAAACAAGCAATATCCAGAAATACTTCTTTTTGCTTAATCTCTAGTCTTTCATAACTTATCATTAATGCATCTCGAACATCCTTAAAAGGACCATCATCTAATTGCTTCAACGTATCTTCCCATAGCTTTTGATTATCGCAATGTTGCTCTAGGGCAGAGCCTTGGCAGTAAAGATGTGAACCTATGACCTCAATAGCCAAAGGAAGCATGCCCACTCTATAAACAATCTCCTTTGCAAGATGATCATATCCTTCTAGGGGAGAGTCTCTTCCGAATGTGTGCTTACAAAACAATTGAAGTGCATGACCAAGTTCCATTCCATGAACTTCATAAGCCAAAATTCCTTTAGGTTGATTTGGGACTTCTTCACTGGATGATTCCACTTGAGTCTTCAAGACCTCTAAGTTTCTAGTGGTGAAGATGATCCTACTACCTGAACCAAACCAATCAGATTTTCCGGCCAGCTTTTTGAGTTGCTCTTGCTTGTCTAGATCATCTAGAACAATGAGGACTTTTTTAGTATGACATACTCTCTTGATCCTATTCATCCCATCTCCAGTGTCTTTGATGTGATCATCAATCACAAGACCCTGAAAACTTTCTAATAACTTTTTTTGCAACTTTATAAGACGATGCTGCAATGATTTAGGACCATGCTGCAACGATTCTCGAACGTTGTTGAGGAAACAAACACCGTCAAAGTGAGAACATACTTTGTTGAACACAACCTTTGCAAGTACTGTTTTACCAATGCCACCTATTCCATGAATACCAAGGAAACGTACACCATCAGAGTCAACATCCAACTTCTCTATTATGGCTTTTATCTGATGATGATCTTCAACCAAATATTCAGGCATATCCACGTTTCTAGCATTAAGCTTACACAATACCTCTCCAACGACCGATTCAATTAGTTCTCCATGGCTGCAGCAAAGCGGAAAATTATTGTTTTCATCAATGGCATGAAAGAAAAGGGTACAAACTTCTTCTAGATATGACGATCTCTAGGTGTCTAGGGACCATATGGTTAAATAACTCAAACCATTTTGGTTACTATGACAGAAATTCAGCATTATAATCAGTTGATGCGTGCGTTGGTATTTCATGGAATGTCAATTAATTTGATGTATTTGAGATGAGTAAGATAACGCGAGAGCCAATGCATGTGAAGGAGATATTCTTGATGGAATGGACAGACTAAGATTCACAAAACTTGTACGGTAATTTTTTTTATTTCATAATGCTTGGATCGACTAACTGACATGCAGTGACATAAATTCCAAAGTTTCTGTACTATTGAGCTATATATATATATAGATTGCGTTCATGCAACAGTTGAATCTGAGATAAAACCTAAATATATTCGGAGTCTCAAGCAAAATCGAAAGAAGCACGACAGATTCATGACAGGTGAAACTGTTTCATTGCTTTCTAAGTAAAAATGTTTTATTTTTGGCAAAAAACAACTGAACATATTTTATTTGGTGAGTTTTCCCTAGACCTATCAGACAGGTAATCGGACCGGATTCAGATGGAGTTCATTCAAGGAAGAGTCATCTGAATTTGTTCATTAATTGGATCAAAGTGGATCCTTCTTTTGCCCTATTCTTTCCTTTTCCTCCATTGAGTCCTCACTGTTGAGTGTAAATTTGTTTAGTCATCTGCTAAGTAGCATCGACACTGACACGCGACACACGACACGACACGCCAACACGTCGTTTCTAAAAAAAATAGAGAATTCCGACACATTGGGACACGTTATGTGTGTGTGTATAATAAATTATTATTTTTATGATTATTTTAATCAAATTAATTTGAATCAAATTCATAAGTAAATAAATAATTAAAAAAGCCTAGAATGAATTTACACTAAAAATGTTAATCCGCCATTTATTAATATCATTCATTGTTCAATTTGACAAATTCAACTCTATTTCAATAATTCACAAAACTTGAAGAAAAAACAAGCTATTCATATTCTAGACTCGCATGTTAGATATGTTGGAAAAGTAGGAAAAAAAACTTAAGGGGCGAATTGTGTATAACGGGAAGTGGGAGTCGAAGAGAAGAGAAGAGAAGATTAGGTTTTTATTCTTTCTCAATTTATTATTTTTATTATTGTGTTTTATCTTTTGATATATATATATTTATTTACCTCTTATTTATTGAATTTTTAAAATTGACCTTGATATCGGAATTACGTGTCGGAAACTCATATGTCAAAATTCTGATTTGAGTGTCGGAAAAGTTGATCGGTGTCGATTTTCCGATATGTGTTGACCAAGTGTTGAAAAGTGTCGGACACGTGTCGAAGTGTCCGACACAACATGAAGGCTCCTAGAGAGTGTCGGTGCTTCATAGGTCATCTGTCATATTTTTTTTCTTTGGTTGGTAGCTAGATCCAATATCATTTCTGTCAGCTCTAGCTGTCATAACTTCTAATGCAAAAAATGTCTTCAATTCTTGAATTTTGGGATGACAAAGTTTCTCCAAACGAGTAGTGTAACTATTGCGCTTATGAATGATAAACAAAAGGTTGAGGAAAATTACCGTCGTTCTTTAAGTTCCCATCCCTTTAGATGTGCAACCTTTACAAGAGCATCCTCCCACCGCCTCAATGCATCAGAGCCGAACTTCTTCTTGTGCTTGGGTATAGCCTTCTTGTACAATTCAGTTTTAAGCTTAACGTCGTCAGGGTCCACGTCAAAAAAGATGGGTAGTATCTCTTTCTTCCCACCTGATTTTGAGGTGCATTCGATCATGTGCGCAACCTCACGGAGACACCATGAACTAGTAGCGTAATTCTTGGAGAAGATAGGTATGTAGATCCGAGACTTGTTGAGTGCTTTCAAAAGCTCACCACCGATTTCTTTGCCAGCTCGGAGTTCTTCGTTGTCTAGAAAGACATGGACTCCAACGAGTCTCAATCTATGGTAAAGGCAATCGGTGAAGTTGTTGCGTGTGTCTGATCCCCTGAAACTCAAGAACACATCGTACTCATATCCTGGCGGCACATCTTGCACGCTCAGCATGGCCTCTGGGCTCCTCCGGCTTTTCTTCACTCTCGTCAGTTGTCTCGGGACCCTGCCAATTATCATGAATCTGAGTTTAAGCCTTCAAGGAGACTTCGAAACAGGAACCCATGAAACAAGCGTTGGAAAATAAGCCGAACAGAGGAGAACACTTACAGAACGCACAGCATCGAGGCCAAGATGATGGTGATTAAAGCAACGGCTGCAATCAGTCCCATTTGCGGCCGATCCTGCTCAGAGCTGCAATCACCAACAAATCCCGACAGGACCAGCATCTGAAACCCCAAACTCGTGCGATCACGCAGATCTCAGTGGTGTCCAATTTGCGGCAGATCCTCTACTGCGTTCACCAACATTTGAACCAAAGCGTGTAAGAGGAGCTAATTGTGATGGATTTAGTGAAAGAAGATCGACTAATGCTTCTCAAGGACAGGCGATTTTGGCTCTGCAATTGCTCTCAATAAGAAGAAAATACCAAGAACGCAGAGAGGATGAAGGTGAATTTCTGTGAAAGCGGTAAGGTAATAGAGGCTAGCTTTGATATGAGAGTAGGTAGTCCTACCTTGGTCGGCTGTCGACACAGTATTATTCAATCCGATTATGTCCTATCCACTTTGGCACTGCTTAGAAATACGTCACCCTAGTCTAGGATCTCGTAAGATTTGTCTATCATCACAAAATCTCATACATTAGCTAATCGAATCTGTGATACATCCGAAAGCTGGCACTTTGGTCTACCTAACGACCGCCTAGATCCTTTTTCCAACAGAGTACACGTGAATGAGCCAAGCCATACGTTCCCAAACACTCCCAGAATATGCAAACCACTAACGTTAAAAAGCTCCACTGACCAATCATCTGCTGGTCGGAGCATTGTGGTTGGAAAGAAAGACTAAAATTAATTAGTGTAGTTGATATTATCACAGAAACATCACAGAAATGTCAATGAAATTTCATAAACTTGCTATCATGGCCGAGCACAAGCACCGATATATCACCGAGCTGGGATTGTTAATGGTATTTAAATTTTAAGAATTGTTCGCTGTATTGTTTCACAAAAAATTGAAATTTTTAAAAAGGATGGAATTGATGAAAAAATGAATTCTTGCTGATTTTGGACAGGAATATAAGTGGCTGCAAAAGTGAAGGAATTGAAATACAGATACCCGAAATTAAAAGATGTGAGAAAGGTAAAGGATTTCGGAAATCTAAACTGCTAGAAGGTAAATTTGCTAGAAATTTAAAGAGGAAAATAAACACGTAAAGAACGAAATGTTCTGTGATTGATTGCGTGGGGCTAATATATTGCCTGGGGCGAGTATAACTCACCATCAACAATTATTTGCAAAAAGTCAGTGAATTTTTAATCTATGAATAACATCCTCGTACTATCTATAACCATTAATAAGAAGTTACAAATCCTAGATAGGATATCCTATAATTTAGTAATGGTTATCCACACAAATTTAAGATTAATCATAATTACCTAGCAGCCATGTTTGTTTTCGACTGAGGTTTTGGCAAAAACTCTATTCCTTTGTAAATAGCATTGCTTTAACACTTAATGAAATTTGTAATAATTTGTTATCAATAACTCTATCAATGGTTCTTCGATGAAGGCTTTCGTCGATTGTCCCTGCACTATTTGCTATTAATGACTCCATTGGTGAGTTATCGATTTCCTTCTAGTCGTCGACTGCTTTGTTTATTGATCACGTTTGCTTTGACCAAACATTGCTCTCATAGAGAGCTTGTTTTTTTTTGTTGATTTTATGGTCAATATTTGGTGTCAATAGATGCCTCATTTTCAAGGAATTGAATGACATTCGATTCTTTCAAAAAACCACACACCATTCATTTCCTATGGAATTAAAAAAAAAAAAAAGACCTGCTTTTATTGTTTTTCGCAGGGAACAACTGGGCCACTGTAGTGATTTTCAGTAAATATTGATTGGAATCACTATATTAGAATCTCGCACAAAATTTTAAAATTAAATTGACAAAATTAGAAATTTTAGGGTTGAATTAATCTATACAATAAATTTAGGATAGATAGGGTAATTTTTTCCAATGTCATTTTTTATTGCAAAATTTTTCCATGTTTTGAGGCCAATAATGGGCCTCGGCCTTCATAGCATGGTAAATCAAACTGTTTTGCACTCCTTGAATTGTCAACGCGCATTACACCTATATAACTCAAGAAGGCACTTGACTGGAGCTTTTATATATATTTGCTAATGGTATTTGCTGTATTTGTTTTGAAAATTACAACACCGATGAGGAAAGTTCGTAATTTAACCACACATATCGAGAAAAGCACCATTGGCAGACAAACTCACCGTCACTAAGCCCCTGTTTGTTACAAACTATTTCTATTTCCCGGAAATAAAATTTCTATTATTTTGTTTTAGGGAACAAAAAAAGAATAGAAACATGTTCAAGTAAAATTTTTGTTCCGGGGAATAGATTTAGAACAGAAACAAGAAGTTAAAAAAAAAAGTAGCTTCTTATTCCCAGTAACAATTTCTAAAATCAAATTTTCTCTCTCTCTCTCTCTCTCTTATTTTTTCTTCTATTTTCTTCTTCTTCTTCCTTTTGGCCAGTCGCCAACCTTGGCCATGGCGGGCTAATGACCTCGCTGGTGGACTAGCAAGGCTCGCCTGGCCATCGGCGAGCTCGCCGGACATTGCCTAGCCGGTTGCCCACCATGGTGGTGGCCGCAACCGGCCAAAGAGAAAAAGAAAAAGGAAAAAGAAAAAAATTAAAAAAATTAAAAAATTAAAAAATTAAAAAATTAAAAAAATTAAGAATTTTACCAAACATATTTCTATCCCGGGAACAAAAATTTTGTGAAGTGACCAAATACGTTCTTTTGCTTAGAAATTGTTCTAGAGAATAGACATAAAAAAAAAAATCATTTCTCAGCAAAAATTGTTTCTTAGAACAGAAGCGTTACCAAACGCATCATAAATATGTTTTGTGCTCCTTTCTCTAGTTTGTCACATCGGCCATATATTTTCTCTTACGCATTTCTTCCTCTGTTCATTCTTGCTCTGCGCTCAGGTCCTGCACTCGCCTCTTGTTTTCTTTTCCCAACCGAGAGCTTTCTGAATGCGTTCTTCAACCATTTTTTCCCCGTCAAATGAAGGAAGCGGCGTCGTTTTAGTCGCAAGTGCCACGTTGTCCCATCCTTTGGTTGTACTTTAATTTTTATTAGATATGCCACATCGTGATTAAGAATTCATTAAAAAAAATAGCCACATAGATGAATCCCCAAAGTAAGTAGCTAGAGGCACTAAAATGATAAATTTTTCTCCGATATGGAGCTTAAATGATTGAAGAAAAGAAAAGTCATGAATTAAAGGAGTGCTGTATAAAAATTACGCTTGTTTGGACATTTCTCCACCCACCTTCGTTAGCCACCAGCAACACACCGCGTTTGACCACAATCTTCAACATCACCAAATTCAACCCCTTCGTGTCTCCAACTTGGCTCTCCTAGGGAACGTTTGGTAACGATTCTATTTCCGGAAACATATTTTGATCAGAAATTATTCTTTTTTATTATGTTCCGGAAAACAATTTCTAAATATTTTAAGTCGTTTGGTAATTGTCCAAAAGTTCTTATTCTGGAATAGAATTGTGTTTGGTACCATGCTCATTAATTCTGTTCCAAATCAATTTCTTTTAATTTTGAAATAATTTTTTTACTTTTTTTCCTTTTTTTTCTTTACTTTTTTTTTTTCCTTTTTTTCCTATTCTTCTTCTTCTTCAAGTGGCCAGTCATTAGGGTCAGTGACCTCACTGGAGTATTGCCGACCCTCAGCGAGGCCAACCCTCGTCGGCCAAGTCTTGCTGGCAGCTAGGCGAGGCTCGTATAGGCGAGCCTCGCCTAGCCCCACTGAGCCTCGGCCTTGTTGGACCTTGCCTTAGCTTGGCGAGCCTCCAACGAGCTCGTTGGACTGGTTGCTGGCGACTGGTGGCGGATAGTGGTGGACGGTGGTGGACCGCAACCATGGGATGGTGGTCGATGAAGAAGAAGAAAAGAGAAGAAGAAGAAGAGAAAATGGAAGAAGAAGAGTTGGTTTTGATTCTTAGATTTGTTCCCCGAACAAAATAATTTTTTATTATTATTGATTATGTTCGAAATCTACTTCTGGGAACAAAAAAATAGAAATTTGTTCCTAAGAACAAAAATTTTACCAAACGCAATATTATTCCAAAACTACTCTCGGGAACAAAAAATCAGAATCGGATACTATTTGGATGGTTACCAAACAGTCCCTTACTCTCTATGACAAATGTAACGTGAAGCATAATCATGGTCGATACAAAGTGATGGTTTTAAAGATGAATAATGCAAAAGTGAAGTTGGTAGAAGGTGAGAATGATTTTGGTATTCTACCATAGTCCACTTTAGGGAAAATTGTCCAAAAATCCTAAACATATTGCACTTTTGCTAATTTAGTCCTAAACATTTTAACTTTGCCATTTCATTCCTAAACCTTTTTACTTCTTGCTGATTCGTCTATCCGGCTAATTTTGGCCAGAAAATGATGACATGGATGTTGACGGTGCCACTTAGGATCGTTGGTGCTTGATATGGATAATTTTTAATAATATTTTAATATTTTTAAAATTATTATTATTTTTTTCTATTTTTCTATTTTTGTTTTTGGCTTTCTTGGCATTTTTCGGTGGCTGGCCATCGGCCACAGCCAGCCAGCTAGCCTCGCTTGCCACAGGCGAGGCTCGGCCGGGCGAGGAGGAGTCTCGGTGAGGGGAGCCCTCGCCCAGGCGACCCTTGCTGGGCCACGCCTGGGTGAGACTGACCCTCACCCAGGCCAAGGTAGCCTCACTAGGTATCGGCTGAGCGACTGCAGCGCGATTTGGCGAGGCTAGCCCTCGCCCTTGGCCGGGCACCGGAAAAGGCAAAGAAAAAAGGCAAAAAGAAAAGAAAGAAAAGAAAAAAATAATTGGTCTCTGCCCTCTTTGTTTTGCTCTTTTTTTCTTTTTTTCTTTTAATAGATTAAACAATATTTTGTTCCTTTTTGGAGTAATGAAGGTTAAAAAAAAAAGGGTTTGCCCAATTAATCATTCCGAATTTCGCTTGAGGATGACCACAAGTAGGCCAAAAACCTTTTAATGCCTACAACGAAGTCTTGGTTGAAATAAACTGTTAATATGTGAGTTGTTACAATGGAGAAATTATCCAATCAACTCTAAATTTATTGTATGAATGCTAATGTAGTCCTAAACTTTTTTAATTTTAACAATTTAGTTCTAAATTTGTGTGCGAAATTCCAATGTAGCTATTTTGGTCAATCTTTACTGGAAATTGCTAGCGTGATAGTGTGTCATGTAGGATGACTAGTGATGACTAAACCACCACATCGGTGATATTCAACGGAAATTGGCCGAAAGAACTACATTAAAATGTTACAAAGGGTTTACAATTAAATTGGTAAAATGGAAAAGTTTAGAAATATATTGATATATGTATAATAGGTTTAGACTGATTGGGTTATTTTTTTTCCTAATTATAAGTGTGCTACATAATCTTTTGTCCACAAATAGTTGACTACATTCCATTTCCTCATTTTGCGCTATTTATAACAAAATCCTCTATCTTCTAACAAAAAAAACTTAAATTCATGATATTCCTTTTATTCATGATTTTAGACATGACGAACAAGTCAATATGTGACATTCCGATTTTCCAATTCTATTTTCAATAAATTGAGGCGGGCATTTCCTTGGCACACATATAGTTCATTTCCTTGAGTCGGCCACTTATATGAAAACTGGTTTATCAGATGAAGCCGTTAAGATATTTTAATGCATCAGACTCAAGAATTTGACCAGGAAGCGACTTTTCGACCGAGCTAATCTGCAAGGGTTATTATGGCACAATTAAAAATCGATTAGAGATCGGAGATAGGTCGACTCGACAGAGGCATGTGATCAAGTGTGGATGATTCCACCATATCACACAATTCTTGTTAATCGGCACTAGACCGACCTTTTTTGTCTATTTGGGTACCTTGTGTCCATATTTGAAACCTCGAGATTACCACGACAACCGAGAGTCACCAATGTGTCAAAGATGTATATTGTGGCTTGAACTAATCAACCATAGGTCAAATGCATGAAAATTTCTAAAAGTTACCCGGTAGATCAGGACGCGCTAATATCGTGCTAGAGTGAAATTAACCGTGAAATTGAGATTTAATTCAAAAATTGGAAGTCCTGGTGTATCACAAATCATTTTAGGAACATTGACTCATCTTCGGAAGATTTTTCATACAAGCCGAGTTTTTTAGCAAAATAATCAAAGTATGGTTAATTTGGTTCGGAAAATTGGTAGGTCCGCTTTTTGTGGTATTTTTGCGATCAAGTTGGTTCTATAGTCAAGTAAATATGTGAATTGAAGTGTTATGACATTGAATTAATTTTATGGACTTCAATTGGACTCAATTGGAAGAGAATTGAATGGAATTAAAAAAATTAATGTACAAGGTTTCATGCCTTGACGGAAAATGAAATTGCAGCAATTGAAAGAGGTTGTGGAGGAATTAAGATAGTGGAAGATGACATCACTTTGATGTCATGATAGTTGGGGCCAAGTGAAGAAGAAATGGACAAGTGGAGGGTGGAGATTGAACCCCAAAAAGGTGGGATGCCACTTCCCCCTATCTCCATCATCTTCTTCCTTGGTTTGGTTTCTTGGAACTTGGAGGAGAGAGAGAGATCCGAACGGAACCAGGCCGCCCGACCACCCCCCTTCGTCTGCCACTTCGCCGCCCGCTCGCTTGCCGCTAATGGCCGCTCCTTCGCCCGTCGCGCTCAGCCGCGAGTCCAACCTTTGCTCCGCTGTTGTTCTGCGTTCTCTGGCTGTTTACCTCGCCGTTCATCGGCCACTAAGCCGACTGGAAGCCAGCCAAGCAGCCCCTCACTCGCACGTCGCCGGAGTCCATTGCCGTTGCTGCTTGTTCGCGCACGTCGCCCTGCACGCCAACTCGCCGCTCCGCCACTGCTCGTGCGACCCCGAGCCTCCAGCATCGGTGTCCATTGTTGCTAGCAGCTGCTCACTATCGCCAAGCCATCGCGAGCCACCATCCTGCTCGCCGGAGGTCCGTGCAAGCTGCCTAAGCTCCCGTCGGTCCTCCTCCACCTCAACCGACACCGGATTCGCCCCTTCTCAGCCTCAACTAGCAGGAAGTAAAAATGGGTATTCCAACTCGGTTTTGGCCCGTTTTGACCAGCTTCCCAACCCCGGAAGCTTGGCCTGCCTTAAGAAAAGTCAATCCCCTCATTGACCTCGTCGTTTAGAACCGTTCGGTTTGTTAATCTGGTGAGTTTAGCTCACTAAACCTTGATTAGCGAGTTAATTATGCTTAGGGTGTTCTTAGTTTAAGCTAAGTAAACTTAGGTTGCTAGTTTAGTTTATTTAATTGTGAATTAGATTAAGAGGTTGGTTTAATTTAAAGTATGTTTAGTTAAGGTTAAATTGATATTTATATTAGTATAATGATGATTTGACATAAATGAATTACTTTTTGGATTAAATAATATTTCGAAATTGTTTAATAATTTAATAATATTTTATTATTTGAAATTATTAAAATATTATTATTTAATTAATTTTTGGAATGAATTTAATTATTTATTAAATTTCGAAAATTTTGTTAGGACCTTAAATTCTGAAAATTTTGTTGGGACCTTAAATTCTCATAATTTTGCACCGATTGCTGCTATGTATTTAGAATTTGAATTTGATGATTGGATATTGCAAATTGAGTGTTGATTGTGAAAAATATGGATTTTATTCAGAAAATCCCAAGTGTTGGGTTTGATACCAAAAATTGGATTTTAAGAATTATATTAAATAGTGGGGTTTGAAAAAAAAAAAGTGAGATATTGGTTTCTAGTTTGAAATTAACGTGCCCCCACACATGTGAATAATTTCTGGAATATTTTTATGAAGAAAAGATGCCGGGATCACTATTTTAAATTGAAGCATTGAGTGAAATGCAAAGTGTCATGGGCCGAGTGTGGATTGGTCATGTGATAATTAAATGGAAATTGTCTAGTCTGTTGAGCCTGATTTGTCCTTATATGGGATGCCCACGTAGTGATTGCGGGTCGCAGTTGATTCTGGGTCCATGCTCCTTTGGGAACGCCGTTGAGTTATTGACGAAGCCGTGCTCCAAGGTGGGGAGACGATGCCTGGCTATATGCCAGTAGATAGCTGAACTGCGAGTAAGCTATGCCCTTATGTGGCAGTAAATAACAATTGGAATGCATGTTGAGTGTTGTTGATGTGTCAGATTATGGGATGGAATTGTGTAGCATGAAATAGGACGTGTCATAACAATTTAATCTTATAATCAGGATCCCCGTGGTTGTCGATTATATGAAAGCGAATGCGTTCTAGTCGTTTAAGTTCGTATTACTATATGTGGTTGGGTGATATGAACATGTGATTGAGTGATATGAATTGTGCTAACTTGCAGGAAGGAACTTATATGAGGTAACTCTTCTATGTGGTGTGGTTAGGCCATCCTTAGGTGTATTTTCTTTCTAATAGGGGTTTAGGGGGTTGAACTTGTTGAGATAATGTCTCACCCTATTGTGGGCTAACATTTTCAAGTCCCTCGTGGACGGAGCGGCTAGATCGCTTTGGTTGGCCTTGAGGAGTTGCAGAGGTGAAGTTAGGAGGATTGAAGAACGTGTCCGACTTATAGATCATAGGATAGTTCCTTTTTAAGAGCAGGTTTTTTTGTAGACTTTTGGTTGTAAGCCTTCGTTTGTAACTCCATTGATTTATGAAAGTGTATTATTGTGAAATTGCTTCCTACTTTTCTATCCCAAATTTTATTGTCAGGGGTTTTATAATGCTTCGGCATGTGTATTAAAGAATTGATTGGGTCAGCGACTTAACCTGGGAATGTCACATTTGAATGACCAAGGCAGGATGTTAGCGCGCTTGAGGTTCGGGGCGTGACACAATTAGTAATTTATGTTCATCTTCAAACAATGGTAGACTGAGTCTTAGGCATGGGGGATGGTAAATGAAACTTTGAACTATAAATATTTTAATCGAATATTCTAAATCTCTCAATATCTACTAACCAAGTTCATCTCTACAAGAAAACTCGTTGGGTCACCCGGCCGGATAGCATCCCCACACACAACATTTTGTCTATGGGAATTCAATGGGTCTTATATTTAGTCTCCTCCACTTAATTAGGATTTTTAGTCATTCCCTCCGTTAATTTTTCACTGTTCACTATTTTTTATTATTATCACGACTCTTGTGATTTGAGTTCTTTTAATGTAAAACACTTGATGCCTCTCAAAAGGTATAAATAGCATGTAACGTATAATATAATTTTTCTTAATAATTTGTTGAAGTTTAAATTATATGTTCTAAGTTTTGGCGAGAATGTCAATAAACAACTTCTTGCCCAAAAAAATAAACCATTGTACTAGCTGATAGAGATATCAGCTGCAAATTTACACTTTAGATTAGAAGGTCGGGACAAAAATTCATTAAAGTGTAGTAGATATCTCTTCATTCATCAGTACCGGAAGGTCTGAAAAAGATCATTGATAAACGCTTTCAATCCTGAATCGCCATCGGAAATACTACTCGGCTCCTTGGTATGGTTGACATTCTTAGTACATGCCACTATCCCACTCCATAATCTATACTATTTAAACAGAAAATCCAAAAAAGGATTTCAACTTCGAATTTTTATCCAAAAGTTTTAATATATCATGTTCTTTTTAAGATATACCACACCGACATGATATAACAAAATCCACAAATATGTAATTTAAAATAGTCAAGATAATTATCGATTAGCATAAAAAATATTTATTTATTTTCTCTAGATAAAAAATATGTAAAAGAGAGAATTGTGTAATCTTTGTATATTTCTCTCTGTTTCATTGAACCTAAATGAAGAATACATGAATTTATCTATAGATTTTATAACACAATTATATTAGGAGATAATCAATTATGACCCATCAACGATATATAAAACTGAAGGGCGATTATATCTCTCAGATATATGTACAATCATGATAAAGATTAAAAAAAAAAATCAAAGAAAATATACTAATTATCCCAACTTCTCTCCTAAACTAATTTACTTCTCTCTCTAGGCACACTTATTATTTGTTTATCCCTATGCACTTACGTAAGTGCTCTCTTCTACTGGTTAAAAGGTATCCTTGACAACATGGATAATCCATCTAAAAATAGTTCAAACAAGAACCATACAAAACATCAACTGACTATTGAAATGTGGTACAAATGAATTTTGGGGAAAAATTATAATGTACCCATGTTGCATGAAGTATAAATCTTTTAACCGGAAATGAAAAATAAAAATAAAAATGGTCATGACATTTGTCGTTTTGGGGGTCCTAAAATGGATAATAATTTGCACTGTGGTTGACGAAATATTCCTCTCATATATATTTCCCATCTTCTAAAATTTAGCCACAAAAAAAGAGCCATTCTTTTATGAATTGAAATTTTGCATCTGAAAATGTCATATTATACGATCAAATATACATAATAATTCCATAAAGAACACCAATGGCCCGGGAGATGGGTGGAATTTGGCCGAAATTTCAGATTGTCGAGTGCCTCCAGACTTGACACTAAACAACTTTTTTTTTTCTTTCTTTTAATGGTTGGGAGGAGTCCCACTTGTAGGAGCTGGAGGCACGCGCGCGCGGATACAACACCTACCAGCCACCGTCGCGGCGTCTGGGCAGTGCCCCAGCGTTCATTATGGACCACAGTAGTCGCCCCCGCGGAAGCCCGACAATCCGGGTCAAAGAAGGCAGAGCGGGCAGCTTCCAGATATACGTACACCGCTCAATATTCAAAGTTTCCAGATGTTCAAGCTTACCGATGGAGCAGTCGATTGTGATCAACTCGACACACCTGGCAAGTACTAAGACCTCCAAAGACACGAAGTCAGAGAAGTCGGGTGTCCTTGTCAACTTTGTGCAGCCCTTTAAGGCTCCATTTGGGAACAGCTTTCTCAAGGATCCTTGAGGGGCTAAAGGCCTTTGGGCCAAATGTTGAGTGTTTGGCAATTTTTTTTCGCTTGCCTTTGTCAAAGGCAAAGCCTTTCCAAGGCTAAAAGCCCAAGGCAGGTTGGGGGCTGCCTTGGGCATTCTCGGCATGCTGGCTTTGATGATAATAAGTTTTTTCTTCCGAAATTGTCCTTGTTAATTTTTTCGTTTTTCGGGCTTTACCCGACTACTGTTCATCGTCTTCATCCTTCCCTTCTCTCTACTGAGAACATGGCCAGCATCAGCGAGCAGTCGCCGGTGAAAGGCAGGTGGTTCGGCGAAGGGCAGGTGGTCCGGTTAGGGTCCCACAACAATCCGACGAGGGTCACCGCGTGGAGGACGCCGGCTACCTAGATCGTGCGCAGATCTGGTCGCGCAGATTTGGGTCGCGAAGACCAAATCGCGAGCGCCGGCAACCGCCGCGATGCGGTGGGTTGCATGATTACTCGGCGAGGGTCGCGGCGACCAGGATCTTGCGATCTAGGTCGCCGCGACCAGATCGAGCAGCACCGGCAACCTCCGCATGGAGGTCACGGCGCGGCGTGTCGAGGCGACTGTCCAGCGAGGGTTGCAATGACCCAAATCGCGAGATCCCGATCGCTGCGACCCTCGCCGAGCCGTGTCCTCCACATAATGACGCTAGCCGGACGCTGCCCTTCGCTGCGCCGCCTCCCCCTTACCGGATAGCCTACCCTTCACTGCACCGCCTCCCCCTCGCCGAACCACCTACCCTTCGCCGGCGGTAACCGGTGAAGCCCTTGGCCGGCCAACTCTCATTATTTCCCTTTTTTTTAATAACAAAAGCATTTTGCAAATTTAATTTATCCAAACACTATTTTGCTCAAACATACTTCACAATGGACTTTCACAAGCACCATTTACCAAACACAATTTGCATTTTGAAAAATTTCTTTGACTCAAGTATCTTTACATTTTCTCAAGGATTTTCCCCAAAAATCTTCCCAAACGCACCCTAAATCTAGAACTTTCAATTTTTTTGCCATCTGCTGGAAAAGAAATTGAATAAAAATGAATGAAACACACCGATCATCTCAAGGTACATATCTAGATGGGAAAGTTAACCTAATTACCCTATTTTTTTGTTTTTTTTTAATAATTCAGTAAAATTTTGGGGTAATTGCACATGGCACAATTTGATGAAGGAGAAAATGGTACAACATTGAATAAGATCATGAGTGCAATTGCTGACAAGTTCGTGGAAAAAGAGAAAGCAGAAGAAATCGAAGTTTGAAATGGGATAATTGAAGAAGAAATTTTTTCAAAAAATGGGTTTAATCAAAATGATGTGATTCTATAGCTTCCTCTCCTTTTTTAAATGCATTTAGCCGGTTGTTGTCAATGCTAGATGTTTTTTTGGACGGATCAATGCTAGAAGTTACTTGCACAAAATAATTTATGTTCTTACATTCACGTGATATTAAGAGAACATGAATTCAATACATACAGTGCAAAAATGATTGGTGAAGTTAGAAAGAAACAAGGGAGCATGGACTCTCTACCCAAATGATGCTCTTCTTGCTCTCTCAGTAAATTTGAACCATAATATGAATAGAGGAAGGTGTACCTATATTTGGCTCCATCCACGCCAGTCATCTTTGATGTTGCTCCATGAAAGGTTTAGCACGATTAAGCTAGCAAAATGAAAACTCTCCGCATAAAATTTATTATGCGTCACTTCCCAAGAAAGCCAATATAGCTTCCAAACAATATTCTTGAAGTTGCCAAAAAAATCGATGCCTGTAACTCAAAGGAACCTTAGATTTGGTAGAGCCGCTAATTCCTCAGGTACGAGGTTTCGGCTGCAGCCATCAGAAGTCAGGCTTAGTGCTTCTACATCTTGATTACTCTAGAGACTCAAAGATTAATTGAGAGGACAACACTCAACACTCCTACAGAATTATAAAGAAAAGAAGCTGTGAACATTGGCAAACTTCCTTTACCAAAAAAAAAACATTGGCAAACTTCTCCAACAGGGAACCTACCCTGGCACACGCCTATTCCCAACAGGTAGACTTTCATGTTTTCGTTTACCACCATTAAGGAAAATTTTCAGCTTCAATTTGAAACGGCACTTTGTGGTTTCAGAATTTCCAGAAAATTATTTTCTATTCTACAGAATCTAGAAACCGAAGCTAACCACTAGGCAATCGGTCTAGTCTCTTTTCGACAATTTACAAGACCTTTTGACCCAAATGTTTGAGAGAGACTTATCTCAAAGACAAATGGAAAGTTAAACATAGCTAACTAGAAAATGAAAGAAAAAATTCAACAAGTTTCTCGTCCAAATTAAAATTATGTCACGTGCTCCTCCACTTTACCACTTTTCTCTCTAATAGTTTTACAGCAGTCTCATAAATCCACACCCTACTAAATCTACGAGGATATTCTTCAAGCATGATGCGCTTTCCCAGATCTCGAACTTGGTCATGCATCCAAAATTTATTGTCATGTCCAATTTTTATCAAGGATCGTTGGTGGAGGATGCTCATTGCAATGTGAGGATGGTAATTACACTCATCCCACATGATAACTGGATATGTTTGGTCCTCGTTGGTGAAAAAGCAAGCAATATCCAGAAACACTTCTTTTTGCTTATTCTCTAGTCCTTCATAACTTATCATTAATGCAACTCAGACATCTTAAAAGGACCTTCATCTAATTGCTTTAATGTGTCTTCCCATAACTTTCTTTTATCAAAATGTTGCTCCACGCTAGAGTTGTGGCAATAAAGAAATGAACCTATCACCTCAATAGCCAAAGGAAACATATCCACCCTACGGACAATTTTCTCTACAAGATGATCATATCCTTCTGGGGGAGAGTCTGTTCTGAATGCGTGCTTACAAAACAACTGAAATGCTCGACTAAATTGCATTTTGTGAACTTCATAAGCCAAAATTCTTTCGGGTTGATTTAGGACCTCTTTGCTGGATGATTCCACTTGAGTCTTCAAGATCTCTAAGTTTCTAGTGGTGAAGATGATCCTACTGCCTAAACCAAACCAATTAGATTTTCCAGCTAGCTTTTTGAGTTGCTCGTCCTTGTCTAGATCATCTAGAACAATGAGGACTTTTATTAGTATAACATACTCTCTTGATCCAATTCATCCCATCTCCAATGCCTTTGATATGATCAGCAATCACAGGACCCACAAAACTTGCTAATAACATTTTTTGCACGTTTATAAGACCATGTTTTGATGATTCTCGAACTTCGTTGAGGAAACAAACACCTTCAAAGTGAGAAGATATTTTATTGTACACAACCTTTGCAAGTACTGTTTTACCAATTCCACCTATTCCATGAATACCAAGGAAACGTACACCATTAGAGTCAACTTCCAACATTTCTAGTATGTCTTCTATTTGACGATGATCTTCGACCCAACATTCAGGCACATCCACGTTTCTAGCATTAAGCTTACACAATACCTCTCCAACAACCAATTCAATTAGTTCTCCATGGCTGCAGCAAATCGGGAAATTTTTGTTTTCGTCAATGACATGAAAGAAAACGGTATAAATTTTGTCCAGATATGATAATCTCTAGGTCTTTTAAGACCATACGGTAAAATAAGTTAATTATTTCAGTTACTATTACAGTAATTGAGCGTCATGATCAGTTATTACATGCGTTGAGATTTCATGGAATGTCGCTTAATTTGATGTATTGGAGATGCTTAAAATAATGCAGGAGCCGATTCATGTGAAGGAGATACTTTTAATGGAATGGATAGAGTAAGATTCACAAAACTCGGTAAGGTAACATTTTTTTCATAATGCCTGCATTGACTAAAAAACATGCAGCGACAAAATCCAAAGTGAGTGTATTATTGAGCTAAATTTATAGGATTGTGTTCGTATAGGAGTTGAATCTGAGATAAAACCGAAATAAATGTAGGTCTCAAGCAAAATCAAAAGAAGCACAACAGATTCACATTTCATTGTTTTCTAAGTAAACGAGCTTTATTTTTGGCGAAAAAAAAAACTGAACAGACTTTTTTTTTTTTTTGAAACGAGAACTGAACAGATTTTATTTGGCAAGTTCTCTCTAAGACTGTGTTCGACAGGTAATCGGACCGGAGTCAGGTATAGTTCATTTAAGTAAGAGTCATCTGACTTTGTTCATAAATTGGATCAAAGCGGATTCTTTTACGCCCTATTCTTTCTTTTTCCTCGAGTGAGTCCTCACTGCTGAGTGTGCTTTTGTTCTCTCACAGTAATTTCTTTTTCTTTGGTTGGTTTGCCAGATCCAATATCATTTCTGTCGGCTCTAGCTGTCATAACTTCTGATGCGAATTTCAAATGAAAAAATGTCTTTAATTCTTGAATTTTGAGACGACAGAATTCTTGAAATGAGGAGTGCAACTATTGTGCTTATTAATGATAACCAAAGGTTGAGGAACATTACCCTTTCCCTTTAAGTTCCCATCCCTTCAGATGTGCAACCTTCGCAAGAGCATCCTCCCACCACTTCAATGCATCAGAACCGAACTTCTTCCTGTGCTTGGGTATGGCCCTCTTGTACAATTTAGATTTGAGCTTAACATCATCAAATGTCAACGTCATAGAAGATAGGGAGTATCTCTTTCTTCCCCTCTGACTTTGAGATGCCTTCTACCATGTGCCCAATTTCACGGAGACACCACGAACTGGTAGCATAGTTCTGGGAGAAGATGGGAATGTAGATCCAAGACTTGTCAAGTGCTTTCAAAAGCTCACCACCGATTTCTTTGCCAACTCGGAGTTCTTCGTTGTCTCGGAAGACATGGACTCCAGCGAGTCTCAATCTATGGTAAAGGCAATCAGTGAAGTTATTGAGTGTGTCTGATTCCCTGAAACTCAAGAAAACCTCATACTCATATCCTGGCGGTACATCTTCCTTGCTCAGCGTTGCCTCTGAGCTCCTCCGGCTTTTCTTCACTCTCGTCAGTTGTCTCAGGACCCTGCCAATTATCCTGAATCTGAGTTTAAGCCTTTAAGGAGACTTCAAAACAGGAACCCATCAAACAAGCGCTGGAAAATAAGCCGAACAGAGAGCACTTACAGTACGCACAGCATCGAGGCCAAGATGATGGTGATTAAAGCAAGTCCCATTTGCGGCCAATCCTGCCCAGAGCTGCAATCACCAACAAATCCCGAAAGCACCGGCATTTGAAACCCCACACTGGTGCGATCACGTAGATCTCGGTGGTGTCCTATATGCGGAAGATCCTCCACTGCGTTCACTGATACACTTGAACCAAAGCGTGTAAACAGAGCTAATTGCAACAGGATTTAGTGAAAGAAGATTGACTAATCCTTCTCAAGGACAGGTTATTTTTGGCTCTGCGATCGCTCTCAATATGAAGAAAATACTAAGAACGCGGAGAGGATGAAGGTGAATTTCCGTGAAAGAGAGGTCTGAAAATACTAAGAACGCGGAGAGGATGAAGGTGCATTTCCGTGAAAGAGAGGTTAGACGGTAAAGTATGCAAGCCACTAAAGTCAAAGCGGTCCCCTGAGCAGCCCTGCAGACGGTCGGAGCATTGGGGTTTGAAAAGAACAACTTGAATTCATTTGTGTCGTCGAAAATATAACGGAAACATGACAGAATCATCGAAGAAAATTTCATAAACTTGTTATCATGGCCGAGCGCAAGTACCGAAATATCATCCAGCTGGGATTGACAATGGTATTTCAATGTTGAGAATTGTTCGCTATATTGTTTCGCAACAAATTGAAAATCTTTAAGAAGGATGGAATTATGAAATTTAATGAAAAATGAATTCTTGGTTGATTTTGGACAGGCATGTAAGGATGCATTTGTTTACGTTTCGTTTAAAAATTGTTCCGGGGAAAAAAATAGAAAAAACTATTTCTCGTTTCAGGAACAATTTTTGTCTAGAAAGACGCATTTGATAAACTTGTTCTAATAAAAAATGAATAAAAAACAAGATTGGTAAATTTGTATTCTTTTTTTGTTTCTTTTAATTTTTTAATATTTTTATTTTATTTTATTTTTCCTTATTTTATTTATTTTTTCTTTTGGCCAATCGTCGGCTCGGCCATGGCGGCGACCAGCTGACGAGTCCAGTTTTCGACCTTGCCCAGCCATGGCGAGGCTCGCCGAGCCTTGCCTCGCACCGATGAGGCTTGGCGTCACCTTGGCTGGGCGAGATCGGGCTCGCCCAGATTCGGTGAGGCCGAGCCTCACCAGTGGCTGGGCGAGCTTGGCCTCGCCGGATCTAGGCGAGCTTGAACTTGCCTAGCCAAAGCGAGGCCGAGCCTTGCCAAGGGCCGGCAAGGTCGCCAGCCAAAGAAAAAAGAAGAAAAAAAGAAGAAGAAAAAAAAAAGAGAAGAAAATAAATGAGAGAGAAAATTTGTTCTTCAAAAGTGTTTCTGGAATAAAAAAACAACTTTTTTTTTGTTTCTTATTTTTGTTCTAATTTTGTTCCCCCGAAACAAAAAAAACAGATTTTGAATAAAAATACAAACAAACGCGTTTCTGTTCTTGTTTTTTTTGTTCCGGGGAAAAAAAAAAAAATCTGTTCATGAACAAAATTTAAAAACGCAACCATGCACGCCCTAAGTGGCTGTAAATTAAAGGAATTAAAATATAGGTACTCGAAATTAAAAGATGCAAGAAAGGTAAAGGGTACCGGAAATCTAAAGTGCTAGAGTGTAAATTTGCTAGAAACTTAGTGAGGAAAATGAACATGTAAAGAACAAAATGTTTTGTGATTGTTTGCATAGGGCTAGTACAATGATCACAACGTGGGTTTTTAAATATCTTCACCGGCCATTATTTGCAAAAAGTTAGTGGATTTTGAATCGATGAATAACAACTAGGAAAAGTGTTAGAAAAGTCATAAATCTATTGCATTTGTACAAATTGAGTTATAAACCTTTTATTAGTGTCAATTTAGTTATAAACATTTTTATTTAGTGTCAATTCAGTCTTAAACCTTTTTACTTAATGCCAATTTAATCATTGCTACTAATTTTGGTAGAATATTGCGACATAGAGGCCGACGGCCTATGTGGCAATGCTTACCGACACGAATACTTTTAATAATATTTTAATATATATATATATATATATATATTTTATTGTCTTATCTTTTTTTCTTTCTTCTTTCTTTGCCGATTCTAGCTATTAGACATGGCAGGCTTGCTCTCACCCAGCTAGCCTCACCGATGAAGGGTGACCGCCACTAAGGGCGCGTTTGGTAATACTTCTATTCTCGAGAATAATTTCTAAGTATTTTAAGCCATTTAATAACTGCCCGAAATTTCAATTCTCGGAGTAAATTTGCGTTTGGCACTGTCCTCAAAATTTCTACTCAAAATTATTTTTTAAAATTTTAAATAATTTTATTACTTTTTTTCCCCTTTTCTTTCTCATCTTCTTCTTCAAGGGTTGTCGGTCACCAACCGCCGATGAGGGTCGGTTACCTCATCGGTAGCTGGGCAAGCGGCCTTGCTTAGATTCGGCGAGGCCGAGCCTCGCTTGATTAGGCGAGGCTCGGGCGAGGCTCGCTTAGCCACTAGCGAGGCTCGGTTGTGCTAGATCTGGCAAGGCTGAGCCTTGCTAATGGTTGGACGAACCTCTAGCAAGCTCGCTAGACCTCACTCTAGCCTAGCGAGCTTCCAACGAGATCACCAAACCTTGTTGGACTGGTCGCCAGCGACTGGCGGTGGTGGATGATGGCAGCAGCGGTGCTAGCGGTGGTGACGGCGATTGAAGTAGAGAAGAGAGGGAAGAAGAACAAGAAGAAAGAAGAGAACAAAGAAAAAATGAATTGGCTTGATTCTGAAATTGTTCTTGAAATTATTCCTAGGAACAAATAATCAACTTTTTTTTACTTCTCAATTCTGTTTCAAATCTACTTCCAGGAACAAAATAATAGAAATTTGTTCCTAGGAATAAAAATTTTACCAAACGAATTTCTATTACAAATCTATTCCCGGAACAAAAAAAAAAAGAAATTGTTTCGTTTGGCAAGTTGCCAAATGCACCCTAAATACTATCTCGTGTTTTGTGCTCCTTTTCTAGTTTACCACATCCACTGAATATTTTCTCTCATGCCTTTTTCCCTTTGTTCTTTCTTGCGCCGCTCACAAATCCTCCACTCACCTCTCTTGTTTTCTCAACTTTTCTATTCAAAATCTATTCCCGAGAGCTTTTTAATGCGATCCTCAACTTTTTCTCCTGGGATGAAGCTGCCTTGTTTAAATCACAAGCGCTGCATCATCTCGTCCTTTGTCCATGTTGTACTTTAATTCTTATTAGATATGCCACATCTTACTTAAGAATTCATTATAGAAAGGACACGGAGACAAATTGCTGGAATATATCACTAGAATCACAGAAGTGATTGATTTTTTTTCAATGTGGAACTCAAATTGTTAAAAAACCAAAAAAGAAGTACAACAATTAAGGAGCACTATACAAATATTACGATACTAATGATGTTCTCATTAGATATGCCACATCTTACTTAAGAATTTATTATAGAAAGGACACGGAGACAAATTGCTAGAATATATTGCTAGAATCACTGAAGTGATTGATTTTTCTTCAATGTGGGACTCAAGTTGCTCCTGCGAATGTCAGGTTTTCTCTCTCGCTTTGTAGAGTTTTCCACTACCTGGTGGTAGAACTTTTCATCAACAAACCCTTATACCCAAATCTCATCTCTTCGGTTCGTCCGTCAGTATGTTTCATCAATCGGTTTTCTCTCCCAGATTTGCAGTCTCCAGTTATGGCCACCGTTCTCACCATTCTCCGATGTCTTCTTTCTCGCTTCCACCCATAATTTCCATCAATTTCTATCTCACAAAGGGAATCGTTTATCTCTTACGGTAGTGGACTGTTTCGCTTCAATTGTGCTTAGCAAAGCTTCATCCTTTTCGTTCCAAGACATGCATGCAGATGGCATCCTCAAGTCAGGAAGGAGATGCACGCTTTGCTGCTCTTGGTACCAGATTAGGTCGCCTTTGGTCACCACAGGAGGTTGAAGTCTGGGATGAAGCTGCTCCTGCCGAAACATTGGCAGAATGTCAATTCATTCTGGTTGGTAAAATACTATCTAATCCGTCTATCAATCTACCAGCCTTTCAGAATACTATGCAACGAATCTGGCATAATGATAAAGTTGAAATTACTCAACGCAAAGAGGGAGTATATATGTTTAAGTTTAACTCGATAGCAGAAAAATAGTGGGTGTTAGATAATATTCCGTGGCTGTTCTCACATCACCTTGTTATCTTGAAGCCCTGGCTACCAAACACCCCTCTGCATCACTATGATTTCAATACCTGCGCCTTCTGGGTGCAAATCTTTGGCCTTCCTATTGAGCGTTGTATAGAGGAGATGATCAGTAGAATTATGAGGCATCTTGGTAATGTGCAGCAGGTAAAAATTGAAGGCAGAGAACATACGACATTACGGGCAGGAAGGGCTTGTGTCGAACTTAATTTGCAAAAACCCCTACAACCAGGAAAGCTTATAAGATTAGAAGGTAGGAATTTATGGCTGGATTTCAAATATGAACGATTATCCTACTTTTGTTACTCATGTGGGGTTATCGGACATTATGCCAGTTATTGTCCCACTATACCTTATGATGAGTCGCAACAGGATGGGAAAGATAACTTCTCCTATGGTCACTGGTTAAGAGCTGATGTTAAGGAACATAACCCATATTGGCATGCTTTCTACGACGAAGATACTACCCATGAAGGAGTTGAGGAGGTCATACCTGAAACTCCGCAACACTCACGCCTTCTCTTACCTAGCACCCCTCCGGTTTCTTCTGATCCACTTAACCAACAGGTCCCTCTTGCTGATTGTCCAAGAACAGAACTTGTGCCACAGCAAAAATCCCCTGTACAGGTCCAGCATTTTAGTGGTAAAGACATTGAGGCCAACTCTTCAAAAGTCAAGAAAGTAAAGACACATAGAATCCCTCCTAAGACTACTCCACTTAAGAAGGCCAAAAGATATGCTCCTTATGAAGCGCGTCCCTATGTCACAACAGATTTTGATGATTCACATCTCATGGACAATCCTATTTATGAGACTAACAAGGCTGACAACTGGGCTGTGGTGGCTTGCCCTAAAAAGCCACCAGAGGACAAATGAAACTACTCAGCTGGAACTGTCAGGATCTGGGCAATACCCTGACAGTTCAAGCACTTAGGGCCCCGGTGGCTCGTGAAAGGCCCGACATAGTGTTTTTGATGGAGATGAAAACCGAACATAGTAATCCAGAAAATTCGAGGAGGCGGAAATTCCCTAACTCTTTTGTGGTAAGTCCAAAGGGGGTTTGGCGGGAGGAATGGTTGTTTTCTGGAATGATCAGATGCAGTTATCTATAGAGAGACATACTGCCAATTTTGTTGACTTGTTATGCACAGCTAATCCAAGAGGAAGCCCAATGAGAATTACCTGTGTCCATGCGCCTGCGGTTTATCATCAACAACAGCAGCTGTGGGACGAGTTAAGACAAATCAATTCCTATAATAACCTACCATGGATATGTATAGGCGATTTTAATGAGATAATGTACCACTGGGAAAAGGTAGGAAAAAAGTTTGCTGATTCCTATAGGATGCAATCTTTTCGATCATTTATAAATAGTTGTTCGTTAATGGATGTTGACAGTAAGGGATGTGCTTTCACTTGGATAAATAACAGGGCAGGGGATAATGCAGTCAAAGAACGTCTAGACAGATTATTATGTACTATGGAGTGGAGGATTTCTTACCCTACAGCGGAAGTTTTTGCTCTTCCTGTAATTGCGTCTGACCATAGTCCCATTTTACTACTCACTGACGGTCCCAGACAGAAGTGTTATAAATCCTTCACTTTTGAAGCTTTTTGGACCTAGCATCAGCAGAGTAGACAGGTCATTGCAGAAGCTTGGGATTCTTCACATCTCCAGCTTGCATCCTTTGATCGAAAGCTTCGGCTTCTCTCTACAGTACTTGCCAGATGGAGTAAATCTACCTTCTCGCATGGTCGTGACAGGATTAATCTGTTACAACAAGAACTTCAATACATTATGAATCGACCAAGCAATAATTATGATCAATTAACAGTCAAGCAACTGAAGGAAGAAATTCAATCTCTATGGCAGCAAGAAGAGCAATATTGGGCGATGAGATCGCGCATTAACTGGTTGAGGTGGGGGGGGACAGGAATACCAAATTTTTTCATTCGACGACAGTACGGAGAAGGCAATTTAACCGTATTACTATGCTACAAGATGAATCTCAGAGATGGATTCGAGATCCTACTCAATTGCAGAATTTGACAATGGATTACTTCCGAAATCTATATCAGTCAGCAGGCCAACGTGATTATCTCCCTATCCTGACTCAGATTTCCTCAGTAGTTACAATGGAAATGAACCAGGTTTTAATAGCTGAGGTTTCTCGGGAAGAAGTGAAAACTGCTACCTTTCAATTGGGGGCAACAAAGGCCCTGAGACCGGATGGATTTAATGGTCTATTCTACCAAACTTATTGGGACATACTCCAAGAGGATATATTTACCTCAGTGCAAAATTTCTTCGAATGCAGAGTGCCGCCCCCTGACTTTAAACAAACGAACGCTCATTATTACTCTGATTCAGAAAGTCCCGCATCCTGAAAGGTTAGATCATTATCGCCCCATTAGCCTCTGTAATTTTATTTACAAAATCATATCCAAGATATTAGCCAATAGATTAAAACCTTGGTTACCTGAGTTGATATCGATGGAACAGAGCGCTTTTGTATTTGGTAGTCAAATACAGGATAACATCTTGGTTGTTCAAGAAGTCCTACACCAATTGAAAACCAGGGTCAGAAAGAGAAAGTTTCAAGCTATTTTAAAGCTGGATATGAAAAAAGCATATGATCAAGTTGAATGGGATTTCTTGGAGGCCTATTTATGTAAGCTCGGTTTCCATACCAATTGGGTGAATTGGGTAATGCAGTGCATAACGACGACTTCCCTGAGTGTCAAATTCAATGGACAACCGTTACCCTATTTTCAACCTACAAGAGGCCTACGCCAAGGCGATCCTCTCTCGCCATATATATTCATCCTGGTGGCTAATGTTTTATCAACCCTTATCAAACAAGCTATCGACATGGGGAATTTTAAAGGAATTCAGTTCAACAGGTGCTGTCCTATCCTTTCTCATCTATTTTTCGCCGATGATGCCATATTCTTCTTAGATGGAAGTCTACTTGAATGTCAAAATTTAGCCAATATCCTGCAACAATACTGTCTAGCTACCGGACAAGTAGTGAATAGAAACAAATTTGGCCTTTTTCTAAGCAGAGCTTGTCCTAATCTCTTAAAGCAAAATTTGGCTAGTACATTGAGGGTGCCATTGATTGAAAAAACTAGCAAATATTTAGGGATACCTTTTGATTGAGGAGTTTCTAAAAAGGATATATTCGCCTGGATACTAGGAAGGGTTAGTGCTAAGCTGGCGGGGTGGAAAGAACAGCTTCTATCTAAAGGGGGGAAGGAAATACTGCTCAAATCTGTGGTGCAGGCCTTACCAAACTATGCTATGTCAATATTTAAAATTCCAGTTTCTATATGCAAATCTATTGAGCAGAAAATAGCACAGTTTTAGTGGCAAAATAGTAGTACCAAATAGGGCATACACTGGAAAAGTTGGGAACTACTTCAAGAAAGGAAGGAAAGTGGAGGGCTGGGTTTTCGAGACTTACTTAGTCTTAACAAAGCACTCCTTGGTAAACAAGCGTGGCGACTATCTCAATGCCCTTCCTCTTTGTGGAGTCGACTGTTTAAAGGTTTATATTTTCAATCTACTGATTTATGGCATGCTCCTAGAGGTTCAAATCCGTCATGGGGCTGGCAAAGTCTGCTATTACGTCGGGATTCCATCTCAGATGAGATTCAATGGTCAGTTGGGAATGGCCACAGCATAAACATTCGAAATGATAAATGGTTAGCTAGAGGAACTCTAGGTGGGCCAGCTAAAAGAGGGGAGCCTGAAATGGTTGAAAGTTATATTACACAGCATCCGACCACCTGGAATGTCCATCTTCTTCAACAAAATTTTGATAAGCAAGTTATTCAGGAGATCCTCACCATTCCTCTCAGCTCAACTATGGTTTCTGACAAGATTATTTGGACAGGGACACTTACAGGAGATTATACGGTTAAAAGTGGCTATAAGTTTATTAAAGAACATGCTCCTAAACATCTTCCCACCTCTGCAACCACATCCCCTCACATTCCAACCCCGTTTGGCGCAAGATTTGGCACCTACAGACCGCCCCCAAACTCAGAGTCTTTCTGTGGTCCCTCTGCCACAATGCACTAGCTACAAGGGAAAACCTATACAAAAGACATATCCTCCCCAACCCAGATTGTCAGTTATGTCAGACTCATCTCCTTGAAACTACAGAACACTTATTTCTATATTGCCCACAGATTCAGGGTCTTTGGTCTCATCCGAAAGTGCAGCTTAATATTTCAACACACAACACACAAACAATGTCCACTTGGCTAGCAGATATATTGTTGCAGGATGTACATGTACCTGATCCGGAGATAGTAGTAGCTCTCCTCTGGCAAATCTGGCAAGCGAGAAACCACTTCATCTTCCGCAGCAAACGCTCAACTCACGAATAGATGGTAGATCTTGCATTCATAACTGCAGAGAGCAATCGCAGTAAGCAGCAGGACGTAATTTCTAAGGGTAGCGAGTTTCGCCTACCTCTCGGATTTGGAATCCTCCACCGTCAGGGACAATCAAAGTCAATATTGACGGGGCTTTCCTCGTAGCGGATCACACAGGCTTGGTGGCTTGTATTTGCAGAAATCACGAAGAAAATCTGATCGGGGGTTCCTCCCAAATCGTTCCTGCTTCATCTCCTCTGCAAACCGAGATTCGAGCCATACATCATGCCCTGCTTTATCTACTTGAGAAAGGAATGAATGAAGCTAACCTTCAGATTGATTCTGACTGCTTGGTTATGGTAGAAATACTGAACAATCGCTGCTCTCCTCCATGGGACTGCCGAACCCTAATTATCGAAGTTGAAGCTTTGCTTTCCCATTTTCCCCTTTTGCGTCTGTCCCACTGTAGATGGGAAGCGAATTCCCTTGCTGACTGGGCCGCTAAGGCCTTTGGCCGAGGCTTTTTAAACTCTAACTGGGCCTCTTCACCTCCTCCTATAGTTTTGGACCTACTATGTATCGATGCCCTTACAATGGGTTGTAATGCTTTTCCTCCGTAAATAATACGCTTGGTTTTTCTGATCAAAAAACAAAAAAAGAAGTTATAACACTGCACTATACAAATATTACGATACTAATGATATTCTTTCCTCGGTATTTCTCCACTCAACTCCATCGGCCACCAGCAGTACACACGTCCGACTGACAATCTTCAACATAACTGGATTCAGCCCCTTTGTGTCTCCAAATCAATTCTCTCTTACTCTCTATGCCAAGTGTTAATGTATAGCTTAATAATAGTGAGGATACAAAGTGACGGTTTTAAAAGCAAATGATGCAGAAGTGAGATGGATAGAAGTTGACAATAATTTTGGCATTATACCACAGTCCATTTTAAATTGAAAAGTTTAAGAAAGAAACTGAGATGAAAGGAAGGGTTTGCAAGTGGTGACTAATGGCAACTCTTTGTGGGGAAGAGTACCTTTCATTTTATTTCTTATGAAATCGGTGAGTCTTCGAACTTGAGTCCTTCGACAGGTAAATTAAGAAAAGTTGTGAGGTTGAGTTATGACAGACATTAAAATTTCATAATTGAATTTTTTTGTCGAAATTTCATAATTGAGTTGAATCTACATAAAATAAATTCAGAAAATAGGGAACTGATTAGGTAATCAAATTAGAAAAAAAAAAAATTTGGGTTTTTTCTTTTCTATTTTCCTTTTTATTAGGAAGAGATATACGTTAAGTTTCATAATTGAGTTTGAAAGTATTAAAAAAAACTCAGAAGCAAGGAACCTCATTGAGTTGAAAGTACTCGAAAAAAAAAAAAAAAAAACTCAAAACTAGCTTTTTCTTTTTTTCTTTTTATCGTGAACTTAATTTAGTAATCGAAAAAAAAAACAACAACAACAAGGGGTCTTCTTTTTCTCATTTAGTTTTTCCCGTGCACTCTTTTCAGTCCCTTCACATATTTTTGGTATTATGAATGGATAGGTCGGTCCATTTTGTGGGCGAGGGAAGTAGGCCCGAATCCACTAAATAAAGGTCTTTTGGGGCTCTCGTTTCTTGGATTCGTAAATGGAGAAGGGAGAAATGTATCTTCATTTTACAAGGAGAAAAACAAAGGAAAGGGCCTACAAACTAGCCCATGGGATTACAACCAAATCTAAAAACAAAGTCTATGATGATTAGGGGCGAGCTAAAAAACGGTTCAAACCCTTAGATTGAACCGTGCGGTTCTGTTCAAGAGTACTTTTTGAAAAAAAATTAATTCACAGGCCGAACTAGATTGTCTGTTTTTTTTTTTTTCCGTTTAATTTGATTTCAACTTTTTAGAACCGGACCAAACGACAATGACTATAAGACGTAAAATCCCTCAATTTAGAAAGTATTAATAAGATTAGTTTTTTCATTGACTCAATTCTCTGTTTGGCCAGGCCGTCTCATGTGTTTGCCATCACCATCTCCGGGCTCCGTCGATGGTGGCGTCAACCCTCGCCCTCAATCAAGACTAGATTGCTTAACATGTTCGCATCTAGGTAGACACGAGCCAATTTGGCTAGCGATTGCCCAAATTGATGGAGGCCATCGATCTGGATGAGGGCTGCCCTTGCCTAGAACGCTGATGAAGGCCGCGTGAATTGATGTTTATAGAAGGACTGATGGAGAGGCACTAGTGTGGAGGGACAAGCTAATCGAGGGAGGTGAGATGGATGGTGTAAGCAACGGTGGGGAACTGATGAGTAATAATTGATGCTGTCTGTATAGTCCTTACTGGAAACTCTTTTATGAATCACCAATCTCTACTGAGGAGTCAGAGGAAGTTATTCCAGAAACTCCCCCTACAAGGGTCACAACAGCTCAACTAATGCCTCCTCCATCTATGATTGTAGACGACACCTCACATAGGGAGTTCGAAGATTACCATAATAAGTCTATTGCCCCTTCAATATCAATTACAGAACCATTAGTTATGCATAGTACAGCCCTTGTCGCTGCTGACCAAAAGCTGAAGGGTGTCCAATCCTCACCTATGGATAGCAAAACATCCAGGAAAGTTATTAACACTCGCTCAAAACCCCCTCTTGGATCAGCTAAAAAACAGAGAAGATACAATCCATATGAATCAAGGAGTATTATCATTGAGGAACCTTCTAACCTCAATTTGCTTGATGCACCTGTTTTCCTTGCAACTGAGACTGCAGATCGAGCTCTGGTGGCTGGCCCTAAATAGCCACCAGTTCACAAATGAAGCTAATCTGTTGGAACTGTCAGGGTTTGGGCAATCCCCTGACAGTTCGCGCCCTACGGGTAATGACAACCGTAGAAAAGCCTGATGTGATACTTCTTATGGAGACTAAAAATTCTGTAGCAAAGCTGAAGCAAGTGCAACAAATCCTGACCTTTTCTCATTCCTATTTTGTTGATCCAGTAGGTCTGGCGGGAGGCTTAGCCGCATTTTGGAATGATCCCATCTCTTTAACGGTGCTCACAGCTACACAATATTGGTTAGATATGAGTTGTGATTTAGGCCAGCATCGACAAACAATTCGTCTCACCTTTCTTCATGCTCCAACTGATTTCCACCAACGCCAGGTTGTATGGGATGATCTTCGGCACATTTACTCTCACAATACCTTGCCTTGGCTCTGTGCGGGGGACTTTAATGATGTTCTCTACCCTTGGAAGAAGATTGGTAAACGACCTGCCTTGCTACATCGAATGCAATCATTCCGTACTATGTTAGATGATTGTGCTTTCATTGAATTAGAAGGCAAAGGTTGTAAATTTACCTGGTTGAATAATCGAGATGGAGAGGAGCTGGTCAAAGCAAAACTGGATCGAATGGTCTGTTCGATAAACTGGCGTTTCATGTTTCCTGTAGCAGAAGTTATTGCTATGCCACTTGTGGGCTCGGACCATTGTCCCCTGGTGCTTGATACATCACCAATCCGTCCTAAAGTGAGTAAATCCTTTGTCTTTAAGGCCTTCTCGGATGATGACCCGAATGCGATCAACTTATTTCAAAGTATGGAACTCGGCTGACTCACAATATGCTGATTTTTTCTGGAAGATCCTGAATGTGAAAGCAGCCCTTCAAAGATGGAGCCGTCGGAAATTCTCCAATGGTCACAAACAACTCCTAACCCTGTAGGACAAATTAAAACATCTTATTAATCATACCTCTCCGGTAGAAAAGAAACGAGTCTTACTTCTGAAAGATGAAATAAGACAAGTCTGGCAACGAGAGGAACAATATTGGGCCTTACGCTCTAGAATAAAATGGCTCAAGTGGGGAGACAAGAATACTCGTTTCTTTCATGCATCAACTATTCAGCGCCGCCAACGGAACCGTATCACTATTTTACAAAATGAAAATCAGCAGTGGATACGCGACTTACCAGGACTTCAGATGATGACTCTCTCCTATTTTTCCAGGCTATATACATCAGAGGGACATCGTAACTACCTCCCGCTCCTCGACCAGTGCAGGACAGTTGTAACATCGGAGATGAATCATCAGCTGACAGCTGCTCTTACCTTTGAGGAAGTTCGCCAGGCTACCTTCTAAATGGCAGCTACTAAAGCTCCGGGATCGGATGGCTTCACGGGCCTGTTTTATCAAGAGAATTGGGAAACAGTTAAAGATAGCCTCTTTGAATTAGTTCAGAAGTTCATGCTATTTAAGGAAATGCCTCCAGGTCTCAACCAAACTATCCTCACCCTCATTCCCAAAACTTCCCAACCTGAAACACTGGATCAATACCGTCCCATAAGCCTGTGCAACTTTGCATACAAAGTTATATCCAAGGTGCTTGCTAATCGCCTTAAACCTTTATTGCCTATTCTAATTTCTAAAGAACAATCAGCTTTCGTCCAAGGCCGCCAGATCCAAGACAATATTTTCATTGTACAAGAAGTCCTTCATCATTTCCGCACGCACCACTCTACCAAATCTTTTAATGCTATTCTGAAAACTGATATGAAAAAAGCCTACGACAGAATTGAATGGGATTTCTTACGAGATTACCTCCTTAAGCTTGGTTTCCATCCAAGCTGGGTAGACTGGATTATGTTATGTGTTACTGCCTCCTCACTCGGTGTGAAACTCAATGGGGAAATCCTATCCTATTTCTCTCCAACTCGAGGTTTGAGACAAGGTGATCCCATCTCACCTTATCTATTTATTCTTGTGGCGAACGTTTTATCACTGTTAATTCATCAAGCAATCAGCTTTGGGCATCTTAAAGGCTTGCGGTTGAACCGTTGGCGTCCTACATTATCGCACCTATTTTTTGCGGACGACGCCATCTTCTTTTTAGCTGGCACAATTTCTAAATGTCACAATTTAGCAAACCTTTTGAATCTTTATTGTGTGGCTACTGGTCAGTTAATTAGTCGTAACAAGTCTGGCCTTATCTTTTCCAAGAAATGCCCTATTACTTTACAGCAAAATATGGCTGAAGAGCTTCGGGTTCCTATCTTACAAAGGACTGGCAAATACCTAGGCCTACCATCGGATTAGGGCAGGTCAAGGAAAGAAATGTTTGCATGGATTATAGCCCGAGTTAACGCTAAGCTTGAGGGATGGAAGGAGAAGTATTTTTCAAAGGGGGGGAAGGAAATCCTAATCAAATCTGTTATTCAGGCTATTCCTCAGTATGCGATGATGATTTTTAAGTTGCCTATTTCTATTTGTTCATCTATTGAGAAGTGTATCGCGAGGTTCTGGTGGCGCACTAATCAGCAGAAGGGAGGGGTGTATTGGAAGCGATGGGATGTTTTGAAAACTCAAAAACTTCAAGGGGGAATGGGATTTCGAGATCTACTTTCTTTGAACAAGGCACTTCTGGGAAAACAGGCTTGGCGAATGTTAACTGATCCTAACTCACTGTGGGGAACTTTGTTCAAAGCTTTGTATTTTCGATCCTCTGATTTTTTGTCGACAGTCCGAGGTAATAGGTCGTCCTGGGGGTGGCAGAGCATTCTACAAGGGAGGGACTCTATCCTACCAAGTCTACGCTGGTCTGTTGGGAATGGGGCTTCTATTCGTATTCGTGGTGATTGCTGGTTACCCATGGGACCAATCTACGGACCTATAGCTCAATCAGAACCAGTTAGAGTGGCAGACATTATTGATCAGGATTCCCAATCCTAGAAGATGCCACTAATTCAAAATTTTTTTGATGAACAAGTGGTTAAAGAAATTCTCTCAGTACCTATCAAACCTTTATTTTCTGAAGATAGACTTATTTGGTCAACTACAGCAACCGGTACATACACGGTTAAGAGCAACTATTATGCAATGATAAAATTAGAGAGCAAACTCTCAGAGGTATAGGTTTCAAATTCTTACCGGACTAATCAGAGACTCTGGCGGAACATATGGTCAATGAAAACCCCTCCAAAAATCCGAAGCTTCCTCTGGTCTATCTGCCAAAATGCTCTCGCAACCCGAGCAAATCTCTTCAACCGTCGGATTGTTCAAGACCCTTTCTGCCCAATTTGCAGCAACTCTGTTCCTGAAACAATTGAATATATGCTTCTTCAGTGTTCATGGACAAATACTATCTGGTCTCACTCACAGCTATCTTTATCATCCTCTACAGATTCCGTTTCCAATGTTACCGAGTGGCTAATTACGAATGTACTATTACCTGATCCCTCTCCTGGGCTAGCGGTCGTTGCCACTATCTTTTGGCAGATCTGGAAGAAAAGAAACCATCTTATTTTTTTGGAATCAGCATCCGAATCCCTCCATGGTCGTGGAATCGGCTTTCGCTCAACTGTCGGCATATCAGGTTTCTGGTACAGGTACCCATCGCTCAAATTTCAGCTCTGGCCTTGACTCTGTACCACCCGATCAGCTTTGGCGACCTCCAGCCAAGGGCCTCCTCAAATGTAATATCGACGGGAGTTATCAACAGAGCAAGTTAGAAGGATCTATGGCTAGTATTTGCCGCGATGATCATGGTAAACTTACGGACATTTATTCAAGATGTTTTCCAGCGACCTCACCTTTTGAATCGGAGCTCCAGGCGCTGAATCTGTCTCTCCAACATCTCTATCATCGCCGATTACATGAAACCCCCATTGATCTTCATACCGACTGCCTTCATCTAGTTGAGATCGTGAATGGTCTCCGTCTGCCGCCATGGGAGCAGAGGCTAGTGCTGGACAAAACCCTATTTTGGCTATCCAAATTTCCTCTTCTCTCTCTGCGACATTGCCGTCGCACGGCTAACCTAGCAGCCGACTGGGCCGCCAAAGCCCAATTAGCTCATCCGGCCCAAAGCTTCACTCTTTCTGTTCCGCTGGACCTGCTGGATATATTGTACTCGGATGCTTTAGCTGCAGGATGTAATTTTCATCTCTAATCAATATATAAGTGTGTTTTCTGTCAAAAAAAAAATCCAAAACAAATAATTACTATGATCTGCTCAGGTCAGTTCAGGTTTATGACTTGAAACAAATCGAACAATTAGAAGCTTCGTTTTATTCACTACTTGAACAAAATAAAAATCCGATCCAAATAGCGGAACTTTTGGTTTTCGGTTAAGGTCAATTCATTTTGGTTCATATTTTGGCGGTCGTTTTTGATACCCCTAGTCCTCGACACCCGTTAACAAAATTCATCAAATAATTGAAGTTGAATGGATCACACAACTCACGTAGGCACAACTAGGTGAGATCCACAGGTGCACAACCCCGATGTTGGTAGCTCGTGCAACTCCTTTGGGGTTGTCATCTTTCATAATAAAATAATAATTGGTCTCACTCCTCTTTGTTTTGCTATTTTCCTGTTGTTGTTTTTTTTTTTTTTTCAGATTAAACAATATTTGGTTCCTCTTTAGAGTTTGAAGTTTGCTCAAATAATCATGTCGGATTTCGTATAGGGATGACCAAAATTAGGCCAAAAAACCTTTGCATGCGTACAACAAAGTCTTGGTTGAAATAAATAACTTTAACCTGCTAGTTAATATAAATGGGAAAATATCCAATCGGTTCTAAACTTATTAAACGAATGAAAATACAGTCATAAACTTTTAATTTTACCAATTTAATCATAAAATTTTGTGTTAAACTAGAATGTAGTACTTATGGTCAATTTTCACCTGAAACCGTGATGACTCAATTGCCACGTTAGCAAGACGAAAATTGGCCGGAATGACTTTGTTTATGACTAATTTGATAAAATTGAAAAGTTAAAAGCTAAATTAGTATATACAAACAAGTTTAGAGTCGATTGAATAATTTTTTCTTTTTTATAACCGCGCTACACAATTTTTGACCACTAACAGTTGACAACAGGCAATAATGATAAGTTCCATTTCTTCATCGTGCACTATTTATAAGAAAATCGTCTACGAAATTCCTTCTATTCATGATTTTAGACAAGATGCAGAAGTCGTCTCTTTAATTTACGGTCACCTTCAAACAATGGGAGAGTCGGAGACTGACGTTGGCGGGTGATAAGGACTTTTTTGTTAATTTTGTTTTTGGGTTAAAGGGGATATGTTTACTAGCAATCTTAAAACTTAACATTAAAATATAATTGAGTCTTAAAACTTATCAAATTAGTGTAACCGAATCTTTCCGTTAACTCTGTTCAATTGACTAATGAAAAATATCAATGTGATTTTTTAAATATATTCTCTCTCCTATGTGGCCATGACATAACTAAAATGACATTATTTTGGTAAAAATCTGATTTTTAATTAAAAAAATTATTTAAATTAAATTTAAAAATAAGCCTAAAAAGAAGAAGAGTTGGACTAGGCGACGGAAAACCAGCCCTCTTCGCCACCGCCCCAATATCGTTGGCCCCTTGGTGGGGGAATAGTTGGTGGGGGTTGCCAAGCCCTAGCTAGGGTTGATGAACTCCCTCAGATTAGGGGAGGTGAGGATCACTAACCTTGCCTAGATTTGCGCAAGGGCGAGTAGGCCCTAGCCTGTGGTCAACGGAGATCGCCGAGCCATGCCTACCATTGTCGGTCCTACCCACCGCCACCCACTCATCCATCTCTCTCTCTCTCTCTGAAATTTTAGCTTAATTTTTAATTAATCTAAATACAATTTGATTAAAAAATGAGAGTTTTGACCAAAACGACGTCGTTTTATACTTATATTTCATGTTTTAGCCATGTAATGGCCATGCATGAGAGATAAAAAATTTAAAATTAAAAAAAGCTACATTAACAATTTCCATTAGTCAAGTTGAACATAGTTGGAATGACTCGATTGCACTATTGACAATTTTTATGGTTTCATTGCACTTTTTGCAACTTTATGATTCAATTATACTTTTGTGGTAAATTTTAGGACTTTTAGTTCACATATCCCTAAGTTAAAAGCTACACTCATATATCAGTTACTGTGAGGCAACACTTGTGAGGGTTGAGTGGAAAACAGAGAAAAAAGAAAAAGAGAGGCTCTAATGGCCAAAGGAAGACAAACGTCAGTGTGTGCGGCAAAGAGAAAAGAGAAAGTGGTTTTTTGTTTTCTTGAGTGTTCTTCTTTTTTTTTCTGCCTTGATATTGAGAAAAGACTATCATTATGTTCCTATTTTCTTGGAAATCTAATGAATTCCCAAGGTGCTTTTGCAAAAATACGTAGCCCAAGTCTAGGTGACTTTAATAACAAAGTTTCTATGTTCTTTCGATTAAGTTCTTTTATTATTATATTTTGCATGTGTGAATTGTTTGCTTGTGTTATTTATTTTTTTCAGAACTAGTGTGCGATTCCCTAATAACTGAGTCTTAAGTATGGGGGATGATAAATGAAACTTTTAAGTATAAATATTTTAATCGAATGTTTTGTATCTCTCACCACCTCCGAATGAAATTCACCTATAAATGAAAACTCGTTCGGTCACTTGGATTAGCATCTCCTCTCACATCATTTTGTCTATGGAAATTCAATGGCATTTAACATCCCTCCACCTATAAATTAATATTTTTATTAGACTTTCTAATAATGAGAATTTTCAGTCCCGCATTGTGTTTATGTTTCACCTTTTTTTCTTTCTTATGACGACTCTTGTAATTTGAGTTCTTTTAAAGTGAAACACATCATTTTGCAAACTCGTCAGGTCACACGGATTAGCATCGCCTCTTAAATCATTTTGTCTATTGGAATTCAATGGATCTTATACACAATCTTTATGCACCTATAATTTAAGTTTTTTTTTTAATTGAACTTTTTTTGTCGGTCCTACTCTATTCCTACTCTACACTCACTCTCGCACTTTTACCCCGCCTCTTGCGGGGCGTGGGAGTCGAAACCCACCCCGAAACTTACACGTCCCCACCCCATCCCCTCCTGAGAAGGTGGGGATTTAAACCCCTCAACCCCCATTCCATGTTGGAAGGAAGGGTGGCCACTGGGGCGAATTCCGGTGGTTTTTTAATTGAACTTTCTAATAAATAGAATTTTTAGTCCTTCGTTCTGTTTATGTTACACTCTTTTTTCTTTATTATCACGACTCTTGTAATTTGAGTTCTTTTAATGCAAAACACTTTACTTTCAAAAAAAATATAAATATCATACTACGTATAAAATCATTTTTTTTTTGAAATTTTGTTGAAGTCTAAATTATACGTTCTAAGGTTTGGCGAGGATGTCAATAAACAACTTTTTACCCCCCGCAAAAAAAAAAAAAAAAAAACACAGTACTAATGATAGAGATATCAGCTGTAAATTTATTATATTTAGTTCAACAATTTTAACGCTTTAGATTTAAAAGGTCTGTACAAAAATTCATTTAAGTTTAGTAGATTTCCCTTCATTCATCAGTACTCGGCTCCTTGTCGTGCTTGACATTCTTAGTTAGTGCCGCTATCCTTCACCTCATTATCTCTCCTACATAAATTCAAATAAGGATTTCAATTTCAAATTTTTTTTTTCTGAAAGTTCCATATATGATGTCATTTTTAAAGATATATCATAGTGACATGGTATGAGAAAAAAGTAGAAACTTGTTTAAAATAGTAAAGATAAATATCGGATAGCATCATAAATATCTTTATTTATCTATATTCTCTAGATAAGAAATATGCATGAAGAGAGAATTGTGTAATTTTTATAAATTTTTCTATGTTATACAGGGATGTATCTATAAACTTTATTATAAGACTATTTAAGGTAACGAAATAATCAATTTTGAACATTCAATGATATGCACAATCAAAGAGAGATTACATATTCTTGATATATGCACAATCGTGAGGGATATAAAAAAAATGAAGGGAAATGCCTCTATTATATGTAATATGTCTCCTAAACTAATTACTTCTCTCCCAGCACACTTCCGTAAGTGCTCTCTTTTGGTGGTTTAAAGATATCCTTGACAGCACGGATAATCCATCTAAAATTACTTCAAACAAGTATCAGACAAAACATTAACTGTTATTAAAATGTGGTGCAAATGAATTTTGGGGAATGAATTATAATGTAACTACTATTACATGAAGTGCAAATCTTTTACTCTGAAAAAAAAAAAAAAAGCGGTCCGCGAATTTTTTGTTTTTGTTTTTGGGTCATAAATTGGATAATAATTTGTATAGCAATTGACAAAATATTCCTCTTATATATAAATATTTCCAAATCTACCAAAAATTTAGCCACTAAAGAGAACTGTTGTTGTTCTTTACGAAGAACTTAAATTCTGATTATTTCATGAAAAGTAACTTTTAGAGAAAATATTTTTCGAAATTTTCGGTGCTCGGCATAGTAAAAGTAAACTGGGCAAGCAAAATATCTTTCATGGCTTTATAAAATAGGGGGCAAAATGATTTTGGCTCCCCGCCCCGGCCCGCCCCTCCTCGCACGTCTCCCCTTTCCGCCTCTCTGCCTTCTTGCTCATCTCTCTCTCTAGACGCAGAGATCTCTCTTTCTCTCGAGATGAGGATGAGAAAGGTCGGTTTCGTTCCTTCCTTCTTTGAATTCTCAAAGTGAATAAAAATCAGAAATTGAAGGTGATGGAGAGCTGAAGCGAGGTGGTGGGGGGGGGGGGGGGGGTGGGTTTAGAGATACCCAGGACCCAGATGAAATCTGACTGATATTGAAGCTTTTTTTTTTTTTTTTAATTTTTTGGCCCGAATCTTTGTTGATAAGATATTGTTAGATGGAAATATTACCATTACGTTGTATATAGAATCTTCACCGATATGCTCATAAGCTGTTCGACGAAATGTCTCACAGAAATGTAAGTGAGATGATGCCTATTTTTGGTTCAATCCGAAGACATTTCAGTGTTGTTTGTATGCTACCGGTTGATTCACTAGTCATGAAATATGATTTTCTGGACTTTTACCTGGTGATTGCAGGTGACCCATTTTTTTCTTTTATTTCCAGATTTTGCTTGCCGCGGTGGTGGTTTGGGGTGTTCATCGACGAGGAAACGAGCTCCAATCTCATTTGCACGGGTTTATCTTTCTATACATGAGCTGTGCCTTTCGAGTTCTATGACCCCGAGCTAAAGCCCGGGCATGTGCACCGGGCTCTGGGGACTTCCTGAATATTTTTCACGGACTTCACGTTTTTCATGAAACAAACGGATCAATAGACTTTGGAAGCTTTGACTGATTTCAGGGTCCACTCCTAATGTAATATTTGACCAAAATTTCAGATTGTCAAGTGCCTCCAGAAGCACCTTTTTTTCTTTTCCCCTTCTTTTGGTTCGGAGGAGCTGGAGGCATGCACATACACGCGGAACCGTCGTGGCGTCTAGTGCTCCCTCCGCATATCCGTCCCCCAGAGTGCCGTAAGAACCTCTCTTGTTGCCGCATTTGGAGCCATTCAATAAGTCGAGTATCTTGGTCCCTGACAATCTGCGTCAAAGAATGCAGAGCGGGCAGCTTCCGGAGAAGCGGACAGCCCTTGATATTCAAAGTTTTCAGGAGCTCAAGCTTACTGATGGAGCAGTCAATTGTGATCAACTTGACACACCCAGCAAGTATTAAGATCTCCAAAGACATGAAGTTAGAGAAGTCGGGTGTACTCGTCAACTTCATGCAACTCGTTAAATCCAGAACTTTCAATTTCTTGGTCATCTGTTGGAGAAAAAAATTGAATTAAAATGAATGAGTCACATCAAGCATCTCGGGGTACATATCTGGAGGGAAGGTTAACCTAATTACCCTCTCTTTAATAATTCAATAAAATCTTGTGATAATAGCATATAGCACAATTTGATGAAGAAGAAAATGGTAGAAGATTGAATAAGATCATGAGTGCAATTGTTGACAAGTTTGTGGGAAAAAAAAAAAGCAGAAGTAATAGAAGTTCGAAATGGGATAATTGAAGTAGAAATTTATCAACAAATGGGTTTACTCGGTTTAGATGATCTGGAAGTCATACAATAAGATATGGAATTTAAAAAAAAAAAATGATGTGATTCTATAGCTTCCTCTCCTTTGTTACTCTCGCAAAAATATTTATGTTCCTAGATTTGAGTGAGATCAGGAGAGCACGAAACCAATATACATAGTGGATGCATGATTGGTGAAGATAGAAGGAAAGAAGACATGGACTCTCTATCCATACAATGCTCTTCTTGGTCAGTTATTACAATGATTAGAGAAAGGCGTACCTGGAATTGGCTCCATCCACCCCAGTCATTTTCGATATTGCTCCTCGAAAGGTCTAGCACGACTAAGCTAACAAAATGAAAATTCTTGGCATACAATTTATTATGTGTCACTTTCCAAGAAAGCCAACATAACTTCGAAACAAGATTCTCAAAGTCGCCAGAAAAATCAATGCCTTTAACACGAAGGAACCTTAGATTTGGTAGAGCATTTAATTCTTCAGGTATAATGCTCCGGTTGCAGCCATTGGAAGTCAGGTTTGGTACCATTGCCTCTTCATTTGTCTACCAACAGAGACTCAAAATTATTTGAGAGCACAACACTCAACACTCTTACATTACTATAAAGAAAAGAAGCATATGAACATTGGTAAATAATTTTAAAGTTTGGTAACATCTTGCAGTAATTGCAAATGGAACAATATGATGAAGATGAAAATAGTAAAAGATTGAATCAGATCATGAGTGCAATTGTTGACAAGTTTGGCGAAGAAGATAGAGTTGAAGAAACATAAGTTAGAAATGGGATAATTGGAGAAGAAATTTATCAAAAATGGGTTCACTCAGTCTAGATGACCTAGAAGTCCTATGAAAAGACATACAATTTAATCAAAATGTTGTGATTCTATAGCTCTGCCTTTTTTTTTAATGCATCTAGCTGGTTGTTGTCAACACTAGATGTTACTCCCGCGAAATAATTTTCTGTTCCTTCGTTCACGTGAGATTAGGAGAGCATGAAACCAATATATAAAGTGCATGAATGTTGGTGAAGATAGAAAGAAAGAAGACATGGACTTTCTACCCATACAATGCTCTTCTTGTTCTCTTAGCATAATGAATAGAGAGAGGCGTACTTGGCATTGACTCCATCCACCCCCATCATCTTCTATGTTGCTCCTTAAAAGGTCTGGTCTAACTAACCTAGCATTCACATAAAAATTATTACACGTCACTTCCCAAGAAGGCCAACATAACTTCCAAACACATTCTTGAAGTTGGCAAAACAATCAATGCCTCTAACATGAAGGAACCTTGGATTTCGTAGAGCATCTAATTCTTCAGTTACATTGCTTCGGCAGCCATTGAAAGTCAGGTTTGGTACCATTGCCTCTTCATTTCTCTCGCGCGAGTCTTAAGATTATTTGAGAGCATAACACTCAACACTCTTACAAAAAAAAAAAACACTCTCACATTACTATAAAGAAAAGGAGCATATGGACATTAGTAAACAATTTTATGGTTTAGTAAAATCTTATAGTAATTGCAAACCACACAATTTAATGAAGACAAAAATGGTAAAAGAGTGAATCAGATCATAAGTGCAATTGCTGACAAGTTTGTCGAAGAAGATAACAATGAAGAAATGGAAGTTAGAAATGGAATAATCGAAGAAGAAATTTATCAAAAACTGGGTTTACTCAATCTGGATGACCTAGAAGTCACCAAAAAAAAATTATGATTTAATCAAAATGATGTGATTCTAAAGCTCTTTTTTTTTTTTAATGCATCTAGCGTATTGTTGACAATGCTAGATGTTACTACCGCAAAATAATTTATATTTTTAGATTCGTGTGAGACTAGGAGAGCATGAAACCAATATGAACAGTACATGAATGATTGGTGAAGATAGAAAGAAAGAAGACATGGATGCCCTACCCATACAATGCTTTTCTTGGTCTCTCAGTATGATGAATAGAGAAAGGCGTACCTGGAATTGGTTCCATTCACCCAAGTCATCTTCGATATTGCTCCTTGAAAGGTTTGGACTAACTAACCTAGCATTTGCATAAAAATTATTATGGCTCACTTCTCAAAGAAACCAACATAGCTTTGAAACAAGATTCTTGAAGTTGTCAAAAAAAAAAAAAAATCAATGCCTTTAACTCAAAGGAACCTTGGATTTGGTACAGCATCTAATTCTTTAGATACAATACTTCGGTTGCAGCCATCAGAAGTTGAGTTTGGTACTATTACATTTTCATTTCTCTGCCAATAGAGACTCAAGATTAATTGAGAGCACAACACTCGACACTTTAACATAACTGTAAAGAAAAGAAGCATATGAACATTGGTGAACATTTTTATAGTTTAGTAAGTAAGATCTTATGTTAATTGCAAATGGTTGATGAAGACAAAAATGGTAAAAGATTGAATTATATCATGAGTACAAATGTTGACAAGTTTGTCGAAGAAGATAAAGTTGATGAATCAGAAGTTAGAAATGGGATAATTGAAGAAAAAAATTATCAAAAAATGGGTTTACTCAATCTAGATTACCTGGAAGTCATACAATAAAATATACGATTTAATCAAAATGTTGTGATTCTATAGCTCCGTGTTCTATTAATGCATCTAGTCGGTAGTTGTCAATGCTAGATGTTACTATTACGAAATAGTTTTTTGTTCCTAGATTCATGTGAGATCAGGAGAGTGTGAAACCAATATATACAATGCATGAATGATTGGTGAAGATAGAAAGAAAGAATACATGGACTCTCTACTCATACAATGCTCTTCTTGGTCTCTCAATAGGATGAATAGAGAAAGGTGTACCTGAAATTGGCTCCATCCACCCCAGTCATCTTCGATATTGCTCCTTGAAAGGTCTAGCTTGACTAACCTAGCATCCGCATAAAATTTATTGTGCCTCACTTCGTAAAGAAGCCAACATAGCTTCAAAACAAGATTCTCAAAGTTGCCAAAAAAAAAAAAAATCAATGTCTTTAACTCAAAGGAACCTTAAATTTGGTGGAGCATCTAATTCTTTAGGCACAATGCTTCGACTGCAGTCATCAGAGGTCAAATTTGGTACTATTACATCTTCATTGATCTGCCAATAGAGACTCAAGATTAATTGAGAGCATAACACTCAACGCTCTTACATAACGATAAAGAAAAAAGACATGTGAACGTTAGTAAACCATTTTATAGTTTAGTAAAATATTATGTTAATTGCAGGTGGCACAACTTGATGAAGATGAAAAAGGTAAAAGATTGAATCAGATCATGAGTGCAATTGCTGACAAGTTTGTTGGAGAAGATGAAGAAACACAAGTCAAAAATGGGATAATTGAAGAAGAAATTGATCAAAAGATGGGTTTACTCAGTCTAGATCACCTGGAAGTCATACAATAAAATATACGATTTAATCAAAATGTTGCGATTCTATAGCTCCGTTTTTTCTTAATGCATCTAGTCAATAGTTGTCAATGCTAGATGTTACTATTATGAAATAGTTTTTTGTTCCTAGATTCATGTGAGATCAGGAGAGTACGAAACCAGTATATACAGTGCATGAATGATTGGTGAAGATAGAAAGAAAGAAGACATGGACTCTTTACACATACAATGCTTTTCTTGGTCTCTCAATAGGATGAATAGAGAAAGGTGTACCTGAAATTGGCTCCATCCAACCACGTCATCTTTGACATTGCTCCTTGAAAGGTTTGGCCTAACTAACCTAGCATTCACATAAAATTCACCATGCCTCATTTTCCAAAGAAGCCAACATAGCTTCAAAACAAAATTCTAGAAGTTGCCAAAAAAATCAATATCTTTAATTTGAAGGAACCTTGGATCCAGTAGAGCATCTAATTCATCAGGTACAATGCTCTGGCTGTAGCCATCGGAAATTAAGTTTGGTACTATTAAATCTTCATTTCTCTGCCAATAGAACCTCAAGATTAATTGAGAGCGCAACATTCAACACTATTACAGAACTATCTAGAAAAGAAGCATATGAGCATTGGTTAACAATTTTATAGTTTAGTAAAATCTTACGGTAATTGCAAATGGAACAACTTGATGGAGTTAGAAATGGGATGATTGAAAAAGAAATTCATGATAAAAGATTGAATCAAAAAATGGGACAAGTTTGTCGACAAGTTTGAATCAGATCATGAGTGCAGGTGCTGACAAGTTTGTCGAAGAAGATAAAGTTGAAGAAACAAAAATAAGAAATGGGATCATTGAAGAATTTTTTTATCAAAAGATAGGTTTAATTAGTCTTGATGACTTGGAAGTCATACAATAAGACCTACGATTTAATCAAAATGATATAATCATAGCTCCATCTTTTGTTAATGCATCATGTCAGTTGTCGTCAATGCTAGATATTACTCCTATAAAATAATTTTTTGTTCCTAGATTCACGTGAGATGAAAGGAGCGTGAAACCAATATATACATGAAGATAGAAAGAAACAAGACATGTATTCTCTACCCATACGATGCTCTCCTAAGTGTCTCAATATGATGAATAGAGAAATGCATACCTGGAATTGGCTGCTTCCACCTCTGTCATCTTCGATATTGCTCCTTGAAAGGTCTGGCTTGACTGACCTAGCATTGCATTAAATTTATTATGCCTCACTTCCCAAAAAAGCCAACATAGTTTTGAAACAAGACTATTAAAGTTGCAAAAAAAAAAAAAAAAAATCAATGTCTTTTAACTGAAGGAACCTTGGTTCATATAAATTTTCACGTAAAATGTCTGGACTGCAGCCATAGGAAGTCAGACTAAGTGCTTCTACATCTTCATTTCTCTGCCAACACAGACTCGAGATTAAATGAGAGCACAACACTCAACACTCTGAACCATAAAGAAAGGGAGCACATGAACATTGGTAAACAATTTCTCCAATAGGGAAGCTACCTTAGCACCCGCCTATTCCTAGCAAGCAGACTTAAATGTTTTCGCTTGCCATCATTCATGAAAATTTTCAGCTTTGATTTGAAATGGCACTTTGCACTTCCAGAATTCCCAGAAAACTATTTTATATACTACAGAATCTAGACTACTAGGCAATCTGTCTAGTCTCTCTCCAATTTACAAGACTTTTTGATCCAAACATTTAAGAGAGAGCTATTTCACTCACAAGACAAATGGAAAGTTGAACAAAGCTAACTATAAAGTAAAAGAATAAATTCAACATATTTCTCCTTCACAAAAGAAATTATGTGATATAATTTTCCATTTACCTCTTTTCTCTCCAGTAACTTTACAGTATTTGCACGAATCCAAATCCTACTAATTTTACGAGGATACTCTTCAAGGATGATGTGCCTTCCCAAATCTCGAACTTGGTCATGCATCCAAAACTTATTATCTTGTCCAACTTTTATCAAGGACCGTAGGCAAAGGACACTAATTGCACTGTGAGGATGGTAATTACAGTCATCCCACATGATAATTGGATAAGTTAAGTCCTTGTTGGTGAAGAAGCAAGCTATATCCAAAAATACTTCTTTTTGCTTATTCTCCAGTCCTTCATAACTTGTCATTAATGCATCTCGGACATCCGTAAAAGGGCCATCATCTAACTTCTTCAACGTATCTTCCCATAACTTTCGATTATCAAAATGTTGCTCTAGGACAGAGCTGTGGCAATAAAGAAATGAAGCTATAACCTCAACAGCCAAAGGAAGCATACCCACTCTACGAACAATCTTCTTTGCAAGTCGATCATATCCTTCTAGGGGAGAGTCTCTTCTGAATGCGTGCTTACAAAACAACTGAAGTGCTTGACCAAATTCCATTTCATGAACTTCATAAGCCAAAATTCCTTTAGGTTGATTTAAGACCTCTTCACTAGGTGATTCCACTTGAGTCTTCAAGACCTCTAAATTTCTGGTGGTGAAAATGATCCTACTGCCTGAACCAAACCAATCAATTTTTCCGGCTAGTTTTTTGAGTTGCTCTCGCTTGTCTAGATCATCTAGAACAATGAGGACTTTTTTAGTATGACATACTCTCTTGATCATATTCATCCCATCCCTAACATCTTTGATATGGTAAGCATTCAAAGAACCCACCAAACTTGATAATAACTTTTTTTGCACGTTTATAAGACCATGCTGTGATGACTCTCGAACGTCGTTGAGGAAACAAACACTATCAAAGCCAGAAGATACTTTGTTGAACACAACCTTTGCAAGTATTGTTTTACCAATGCCACCTATTCCATGAATACCAAGGAAACGTACATCATTAGAGTCAACTGCCAACTTTTTTAGTACATCTTCTATCTGATGATGATCTTCAACCCAATATTCAGGCACATCCACATTTCTAGCATTGAGTTTAAGCAATACCTCTTCAACAACCAATCCACTTAGTTCTCCATAGCTGCAGCAAAGCAGGAAATATTTGTTTTTGTCAATGACATCAAAGAGAAGGGTATAACTTTCTTCCAGATATGATAATCTCTAGGTCTTTTGGGACCATATGGTAAAATAAGTCAACTATTTCGGTTTCTATGACAGAAATTAAGCATTATAATTAGTTAATAAGTGCGTTGAGATCTCATGGAATGTCGCTTAACTTGATGTATTAGAGATGTTTAAGATAATGCAGGAGCCGATCCATTTGAATGGACAGAGTAAGATTCACAAAACTTGATAACCTTTTTTTTTTTTTTTTTTTTGCATAATGGTTGCGTTGACAAACTAACATACAGTGACATAAAATCCAAAGCGAGCGTGTTGTTGAGCTAAATTTATAGGATTGTTTCATACAGGAGTTGAATATGAGATAAAAAAAAAAAAAAAAAAAAATTCACGGTCTTCAGAAAAATTGAAACAGTTTCATTGTTTTTTAAGTAAACGAGTTTTATTTTTGGCGAAAATAGACTGTAACACATTTTATTTGGTGAGTTCTGCCTAGACCTATCAGACAGGTAATCGGACCACATTCAGGCATAGTTCATTCAAGTAAAGAGTAATCTGAATTTGTTCATAGATTGGATCAAAGCGGCCCCATTCTTTTATTTTCCTCGAATGCGTCCTCACTGCGAGGTGTACATTTCTTCTGTCACCAGTCATTTTTTTTTTCCTTTGATTATTTTGCCGGATCCGATATCATTTCTGTCGGCTGTAGCTGTCATCAACTTCTAATGCAAATTTCAAATGAAAAGAAAAATGTCTTTAATTCTTATAGTTTGAGAGATAAAGTTTTTCAAATGAGAAGTGTAACTTTTGCGTTTTAAAACGATAATAAAAAGGTTGAGGAAAATTACCCTTTTTCTTTAAGATCCCATCCCTTGAGACCCGCAACCTTTACAAGAGCAGCCTCCCACCGTTTCAATTCGTCAGAGCCGAACTTCTTCTCATGCTCGGATATGGCTTTTTTGTACAATTCGCTTTTGAGCTTAACATCATCAGGGTTCACATCGTAGAAGATGGGGAGTATCTCTTTCTTTCCATCTGAATTTGAGGTGTGTTCTACCATGTATGCAACCTCACGGAGACACCATGAACTGGTAGCATAGTCCTGGGAGAAGATAGGAATATAGATCTGAGACTTGGCAAGTGCTTTCAAAAGCTCTCCACTGATTTCTTTGCCAACTCGGAGTTCTTCATTGTCTAAAAAGACATTAACTCCAACGTCTCTCAATCTATGGTAAAGGCAATCAGTGAAGGTGCTGCGTGTGTCTGGTCCCCTAAAACTCAAAAACACATCGTACTCATATACTGGTGGCATATCTTCCACTCTCTGGATTGCCTCTGAGCTCCTCCGCCTCTTCTTCATTCTGGTTGGTTGTCTCAGGACCCCGCCAATTATCCTGAACCTGAGTTTAAGCCTTTAAGGAAACAGGAACCCAAGAAACAAGCCTCGGAAATTAAGCCGAACAGAGAGTTGGCCTAGAACGACGAAGTAAAGACAGTGATTAGAGCGACGCCTCGATGGTGTCCAATTCGCGGCAGATCCGCTTTGTTGCATTCACCAACATTTGAAACCAAAGCGTGTGAAAAAGAGCTAATTGCGACAAGATTTAGTGAAAGAAGATCGACGAATGATTCTCAAGGACAGGCGATTTTTGGCTCTGCGATTGCTCTAAATATGAAGAAAATACCAAGAAACGTGGGGAGGATGAAGGCGAGTTTCTGTGAAAGAGAGGCTGGGCAGTAAAATCTGCAAACCACTGAAGTGAAAAAGCTCCACGACCACCCAGCTGCTGGTCGGAGTTTTCGGTGGAGCTTTAAGGTTGAAAAAGAACGGCTCAAATTAATTTGTTTAGTTGGAATTGTCACGCAAACATGACAGAAATACCGACGAAATTTCGTAACGTTGCTATGAGCGCAAGCACCGAAGCCGAGCTAGCCTTGATAATGTTACTTATAAAATTTAGTAGGATCACTATAAATTATTTAAAAAATTTAAGTTATTAGATGAAGATATAATTTATAATTTAATTATTTTAACACCTGGAGAGGCACTTTCAATTCTAATATAATATGATCACTGTCAATTGATATAAGAACTTAAGTTGTAAGGTGAGTATATAATTTATTATTTGATTATCTTATAGAATTTAAATGTTAAGAATTGTGTGCTATATTATTTCATGAAAAAAGTGAAAATATTTGGGAAGGATAGAATTTAAATGTTAAGAATTGTGTGCTATATTATTTCATGAAAAAAATGAAAATATTTGGGAAGGATAGAATTTAAATGTTAAGAATTGTGTGCTATATTATTTCACGAAAAAAGTGAAAATATTTGGGAAGGATAGAATTTAAATGTTAAGAATTGTGCGCTATATTATTTCACGAAAAAAGTGAAAATATTTGGGAAGGATAGAATTGATGAAATTTAAGGAAAAATGAATTCTTCGTTGATTTTGGACAGAAATATAAATGGCTGTAAAAATAAAGTAATTGATTTACAGGAACTGGAAATTAAATTATGAGAAAGAGGTAATGGGTAAAGGAAATTTAAAGTGCCAAAAGATAAATTTGCAGAGGAAAATAAAAATGTAAAGAACAAAATGCTCTATAATTAATTGCATAGAGCTACTACAATGATCAACGCGGGTTTTTACATCTCACCATTATCAATTGTTTATAACCAGACAATAGATTTTGAATCTATGAATAACGTCCTTATACTATCTATAGCTATTAATGAGAATTTACAAATTCTAGACAGGATCTCCTATAAGTTAGTAAGGATTATCCGTAAGAAGTTATAAATCCTAGATTATAGTCATTATTACCCACCATCCATGTGCTTGGGTCGATCCACTATTTTTGTTTTCAATTGAGATATTGACAAAATTCTATTTTGTTCATAAATGACATTGGTTTAACATTTAGTAAAATCTGCAATAATTTGTTGTCAATAACTCTATTGATGATTCATCAATAACCTCTTCAAGTTATGGATCATCCAAAGTTTTCACCGATTATATCTGCATTGTTTGCTATTGATAATTCTGTTATTGACTATTTTATTTATTGATGGCCTTTGCTTTGATCAAACGCTGTACTCAATAACTAGGTTGCTTTTCGACGGTTTTTACAGTTGATCAATTTTTAATGTAAAAATATACCCCTTTTAAAACAATTAAACGGCTAACAATCATTCAATCTTTTTAAATATTCAAAAGCCACCACTTCCTCTGAAATTAAAAAAGACGTGCATTTAATGTTTGCATAATTTTATCCCTAATTTTTGGGGATTATCATCCTGCTTTTTCTGCCATTTCTTTGAACAAACCGCCACGTCACGTCACGTCACGTCAGTCTGAGCAAGTCCTATCAGACAGTACAATAATTGAGTGTTTCGCCGCTTAGCTTCACTTTCTCTCACTTTCTAGATTTCACACCACTCAAGTTGTCTCTCGTGACATTCTGTATTCCCACGGTCCCCGATGTGAAAGCCGACCACCGGCCACCGCTTTTTTTACTACCGTTTTATATTTCGTCCCCATTGTGAAAGCCGACGACCGCTTTTTTGACTACCGTTTTATGTTTCATCCCCATTGTGAAAGCCGACGACCGCTTTTTTGACTCCCGTTTTATATTTCTCATTTCATTGTCATTAAGGCAGAAGGAGGACACTCGCAATGAAGTTTCTCGACAAATTTGCTGACGACTTTAATCAGGTTGTCCTTGATCTCTGATAATTATAACCAAGAGAATTAGCATTCATGATGATACAGTAATTGATAAAAGTATTGTAACATAAAATTTTGTTCAAAAACAAGCGATGAGAGATAACATATTAATAATTGATATGAACTTTTAATAAGACCAATGTTGCTCCTATTGTCTAAGTGCTATCGTCCTAAAAGAATAATCATCTTAATATTATGATCGTCAATATCAACAAGAGATTCGGTAAATGACAAAAAGTAAGATTCAAAGAAGATAGACTAACCGCATTATATAGAATTTGAGTTCCATCCTCAACATGATAGTTAAGATCCGGGCCCCATTCAACTCAAGTATCATCAAAATTTGTCAATACTTGATCTTTACTCTTTTCTTCATCCTCAAAATATAACATTCACGTGTATTGATACCAATTGTTGTAGTTATTGGTGATACTAATTGTTGAAGAAGGCTCCGATTTCCTTGGTTTCTTTACCACTAGCTGTGTCATTCAGCAATATTAGCTCCCCTTAAGAATGTGATCTTTGAGAGTGACTAGATAGACATATGTGCTTTTGCCTTTTTCTTTCTTTCCTTTTTGACTCCTTCCTTGAAATGTTGCTTAAGCATTGCTTTGTTTTGTAAAATTAGTATCAACCGTTTTAAAAGTTTAAACTTCTAAATGAAGTCGTAGTTTATTATTTAAAGTTTATTATTTAAATATTTTAACACTCCTCGTTACGTTTAATTTGATTTTATAATTCTCATGCTATTTCATTATATATGATTGGCTCAGTTTATTAGAATGAGTTTAGTTGTTATTCTCTCTATATTGATGTAACTTGGGAAAAAATTATTGAGTAACAATAGACATTAACAATTGAGTTGAAAGCACTTGAAGTAGGGAACATAATTAGGTAATCAAATTAGAAAAAATGGATCTTTTTTAATCAGGGAACTTAATTAGGTGATCGAAATAGGAATGGGTTTTGCTTTTCTCTTTTCTTTTTTTCATGCACTCTTTTGAGTCTCTTCTATGGTTTGGATGGAAAGGTTGGTCCATTTTGTGGGCGAGGCGAAAAAGGCCCGAATCCACTTAATGAAAGTCTTTTTGGGCTCATTTCTTGGACTCTAAATTGGGGTAGGGATATATGTATCTTCGTGGCACAAGGAGAAAGAAAAGGACAGGGCCTACAAATCAGCCCATTGGATTACAACCAAATCGAAAAGTGAAGTCTACGACAACTAGGGGTAAGCACAAATATGGTTTGAACCGTCAGAACAAACCAAACCAATGGCGGTTTGGTCAGTTTCAGAGAACTTTATATTGTACAAAGTATCAATGAGATTATTGTGTTTAATTGATTCGATTCTCTATTTATCTTAATGGAGTAGGCTACTTCATGGGTCCTATCACCATCTCCAACCTTTGTCAATGTCGGTGTCAACCTTCACCCTAAATTGAGACTGGATTGCATAACCTATCTGTATTTGGGCAAACATGCGTCGATTTGATTAGCGATTATGCAAACTGATGGAGGCCCTAAATCTGGATGAGGGCCACCATTGATAAAGGCCACCCTTGCCCAGATTAACGGTGAAGGGTGTGGGAATCAACATCTATAGAAAGGGAGTGATGGAGAGACACGAGTCCATGTGTGGAAGGACAAGCAGATTGAGGGAGGTGATGGTGGGGAACTAATGGCCAATCTAATTGATGGCGTCAACCTAGAACAAGCAATTACTTTTGGTGAGATGGATGAAATCAGTATTGTGTTCAGGTCGGTTGAGGTTTATGACGTGAAATAGAATTGAACATTTACGGGAACCAAATGGAAACCCAACCCGAAAAGCGAAACTTAAGCTCTCCGTCCAGGTCATTCAATTTGGTCCATATTTTGGCAGTCCTTGTTGACAAACCTAACCCGCAATACTTGTTAACAAAATCCATCAAATAATTAAAGTTGAATGGATGCGTAGGTACGTGCAAGTAGGTGAGATCCACTTGTGCACAATCCCAACATTGGTGGTTCTTGCGTGCAACTTCACTCCATAATCTCTACTACATATGAAAAAAATCCAAATAAGGATTTCAACTTCAAATTTTTATTTGAAAGTTTTTATATATGATGCTCTTTTTAAGATATACCACAATGACATGATATAACAAAATCTACAAACATGTAATTTAAAATAGTCAAGATAATTATCAATTAGCATAAAAATGTCTTCATTTATTTATTTAATTTCTCTACTTAAGAAATATGCATAATAGAAATTTGTGTGATGTTTGTATATTTCTCTATGTTTTAACAAACCAAAATGAAGAATATGCTATGAAATACATGAATGAATAGAATACATAAATGAATATTCATTATATTCATCTTATCTAATGTACTTATTATGGTACATCTGTATCATACATTCTAAGTACATCTCCATATACAATGAACGTTCATCTCCCATATCCAGTACATGTATCATTCCATACATTGATATTAATGATAAGTACATTCTTCTTTTCCTATAAGTAGGAGTTTAGTTTTGATGTACAATATAGAACAAAACAACTATCAGAACAACAATCACAATGCAGTGAAATATCTGACTTTCTCTACTATCTCTAGTGTTCACTTGCTTTCTCTTTTCAATCTCTTCTCTATTATATATTCGCAACACAATATTTTACAACACGTTATCGACACGAGGATCTACCGACTGAGTAAGTAATTTTTGCAAGGTGTGTATTCTTTTTATTGATCAACTTATACTTCATCTTCTTCTATCAATTCTTCATTTTTATTTTTCTTGGTCCGAAGCCAAAATTCAAATCTAAAAGTATCATTCTACTCCTGAAGTAGCGGTAGATATTTGGAAATCCTTTTAATTAATTTAAGGATTTATTTTTGCAAGGATTATGACAAATATTGAAAAACCCAAATTCCACATCCTCAAAGTGAGTGGAAAGAATTATCTATCCTAGTGCCTTGACATGGAAATGCACCTCCAAGGGCAAGGTCTCGCTAATACAATTACAGAGGATGGAATCTCAAATGAAAAGGATAAAACAAATGCGCTGATTTTTATTCGCCGTCATTTGCATGAGAGCCTACAGACTCAATATTTTCCATTCGAGATCCTCATATCTTGTGGAGGAGGTTGAAGGATATGTATGATCATACCAAAACTGTTATCCTCCCTCAAGCATAATATAATTGGCAAAATCTCAGACTGCAAGATTTTAAATCAATGTCTGACTATAATTCTGCTTTATTTGATATCGTTTATCGGCTTAAGTTATGCGGTATCAAACTCACTGATGCAAGATTGCTTGAGAAAACTTTTTCCACCTTTCATGCTTTGAATATTGTATTGCAACAGCAATACTGGCAACGTCAATTTGCCACATATTCATAATTAATTTCTATGCTTCTTACTACTAAGCAAACCAATGAATTACTGCTAAAAAATCATGATCTTAGACATGCTGGCTCAAAAGCATTGTCTGAAGCACAAGCACATGCTAACTTTGAGAAAAATACTGGCCATTTTAAGGGCTATAAGCGCAGGCAAGAACATAATCCTAGAAGGGATGGCAAGAAATTTAACCGCTCTAGGAAATCAAATTTTGGCCTGAATTATAGCAAAGAAAAGAAGCAAAAGAATGTGATTAATGAAAGTATTTGTCATCGCTGTGGCATGACTAGGCATTGGTCACGTACCCGTCGTATGCCAAAACATTTTGTTGACCTATACCAAGCATCTTTAAAGAATACGGGCAGGCATGGTGAATCTCATGCCGTTGAAATCAATCCTACTACCACAACCACTGTTGAGGCCAATAATATCTCCGTTGGTGGGACTCCTCTTGCTCCTGAAGTAGCAAATGCATCATTGGATGTCTCTGATTTCTTTAAGGACCTCTGATTACTTTGATGAATCAGATTGGTGGATGATAATTTGAACTTTGAATTTTATATTGTTTCACTTTAAATGTATTACTTTTTTATTGTTCTTTACGAAATACTTATGAACCTTATATAATATTTATTTTTGAAATTTTATTCGACTATATAACTAATATGCAACTTTTATGATACTTGACACCTGAAGTTATCAATATAAATGCAAATGGAAAATACCGAGAAAAAAGAATATGTTTGTTTGCTTGATAGTGCAACAACACATACTATATTTTGTAGTAGACACCTTTTCTCGAGTATGACATTGTGTAAGGCACAAATCCATACAATATCATAAATTGTTCCGATTATTGATGGTTTTGGGAATGCTACAATTATTTTGCCAAATGGCACAATCCTGCATATTGAGAATTACTTTCTAAGCATTCGATCAAAAAGGAATATGTTCAGTTTCAAAGATATACGCTGTAATGGGTACCATATTGAGACTATTTATGAGCAAGATAAGAAATATATTGGCATTTTCTCTTATAAGATGGGCCTGAAGACCATCCATGAGAAGCTAGAAGCTTCTTCTATGGGTTTTTATTGTGTCATGATTAAAGCTGTTGAAACCTACGCCGCCACATCCTGGAGATTGGTAAGCCTTGATCAGTTTGGACTGTGGCATGATCGTCTTGGTCATCCTGGAGCTTCAATGATGCGTAGGATAATTCAAAATACAAAAGGGCACCCTTTAAAGGATATAAATGTATTGTTGTCCAAAAATTATAATTGTGAGACTTGCTCACAAGGAAAGCTCATTATCAAACCTTCTATAACAAAGGTTAATTTTGAATCTCCTTTATTCTTACAAAGAATTCAGGGTGATATTTGTGGACCAATGCAACTACTAAGTGGACCATTTCGATATTTATGGTATTAGTGGACGCATTCTGTAGATGGTCCCATGTTTGTCTATTATCTACGCGTAATGTCACATTTGCACATTTACTTGTGCACTTGAAGTGTGGCATACCGATATGATCAAAAGATATTATTTCTCAAAAACGAAGGGAAAAGAATCAGGAATCCGCTCCAGAAGAGTCTGGCGTTGTGCTTGCTCCCAAAGAGCTTATTACCCCTGAAGAGGCACAAACCCATGAAAGGAGCACTAGCCCTGGGAATATCGAGAATTCCATTACATATTGTAATGAAATTTGGGATCGAAATGAAATCATTATTGATGATGCTTTTGCATTCTCAATTGCTCATAAAATTATGGATGATGATTGTGAGCCGCAATCTATTATTGAATGTCGTCAAAGGCAATATTGGCCTAAGTGGGAGGAAGCAATTAAAGTTGAATTAGCTTCCCTAACTAAACGAGAGGTTTTTGGACCTTTAACTCGTATCCCCGATAATGTAAAGCCCGTTGGATATAAATAGGTATTTATCCGAAAACGAAATGAGAAAAATGAGGTTGTCAGGTATAAAGCCCGACTCGTTGCCCAAGGATTCTCCTAGAGACCTGGGATTGATTATAATGAGACATATTCACCTGTGATGAATATGATTACATTTCGTTTTCTCATTAGCCTAGCAATCTTTGAAAGATTGGAAATGCATCTTATGGACGTTGTGACGACATATCTATATGGCTCATTAGATTCTGATATTTATATGAAAATTCCTGAGGGATTCAAAATGCCTAAAGCATGCACCCCCCGCAATTTATTCTCAATAAAATTGCAAAGATCCTTGTACGGGTTAAAGCAATCCGGTCGCATGTGGTATCAATGCCTAAGTGAGTACCTAATTAAGGAAATGTACAAGAATGATCCTATCTGCCCATGCGTGTTTATTAAGAAATTAGAAACCGGATTTGCTATTATAGCAGTTTATGTCGATAATATAAATTTCATTGGAACTCCAGAAGAGTTAGCTGAAACTGCTGAATATTTGAAAAGGGAGTTTGAAGTTAAAGATTTGGGTAAAACCAAACTTTGTCTTGGTCTAGAGCTTGAACATAAAGCAAATTGAATAATCGTCCATCAATCAACATATGTTGAAAGATTGCTTAAACATTTCGACATGGACAAATCTTACCCATTGAGCACCCCTATGGTTGTAAGGTCTCTAGATCCCCAAAAGGACCCATTTCGTTCTAGAGAATCTGATGAAGAGATACTTGGTCCTGAAGTACCATATCTCAATGCAATTTGGGTTTTAATGTACTTGGCACAATGTACGAGACCATATATCGCTTTTGCGGTAAATTTATTGGCACGTTTTAGTTCTGAGCCAACTCGGAGACATTAGAATGGAGTTAAACATATTTTCCGTTATCTCTGAAGAACCATAGATTTGGGATTATATTATTCCAATGATTCCACTAACTCTGGTTTAGTTGGATATGCTGATGCTAGATATAGATCCAATCCACATAAGGCTCACTCTCAAACCGAGTATTTATTTTGTTATAACGGCACTGCTATTTCTTGGCGTTCTACGAAGCAATCGCTAGTAGCTACATCTTCTAACCACTCTAAGATTATTGCTTTATATGAAGCTGGAAGAGAGTGTGTTTGGTTAAGATCCGTTATAACACATATTCATAATTTTTATTGCTTAATACCGGTTACTTCTCCCACTATAATTTATGAAGATAATGCTACTTGTGTTGCACAAATCAAGTGAGTATATATTAAAGGTAATAGGACCAAGCATATCTCGCTGAAATTTTTTTATACTCATGAACTTTAAGAAAGTCGACAAATTGATGTTAAACATATTCGATCCATAAATAATCTTGCAGATCTTTTTACAAAATCATTGCCAACATCAACTTTTGAGAAATTAGTATATGGCATTGGTATGCAGCGAGTTCACAAGAGGCAAGATTGATTAGCCCCATAAGTGGCTATATGGCTCAATTGAGGGGGAGATATTATGAATTATATATTGCAGCATTGATATGCGGCAAGTTCACAAGATGCAATAATGATTAGCCCCAGAAGTGGCTATATATGCATTGCACTCTTTTTTCTTTATGTCCGATTTTTTTCCAATAGGGTTTTTCCGGCTTAAAGTTTTTAACGAGGCAATTAATGCATCCATAAAATGGAGAAATCATAACATTTGTGCTCTGCACTCTTTTTCCCTTTTGTCTGGTTTTTATCTCACTGGGTTTTTCCGGCTTAAGGTTTTTAATGATGCAGTATCAGTCGATGCACATTCGTAATGAATATGATGAATATTCAAGGGGGAGTGTTATGAAATACATGAATGAATAGAATACATGACTGAATATTCATTATATTTATCATATCTAATGTACTTATTATGATACATTTGTATCATACATTCTAAGTACATCTCACTATACAATGAACGTTCATCTCCCATATCCAGTACATGTATCATTCGATACATTGATATTAATGATAAGTACATTCTTGTTTTCCTATAAATAAGAGTTTAGTTTTGATGTACTATATAGAACAGAACAATTATTAGAACAACAATCACAATTCAGTTAAATATCTGGCTTTCTCTACTATCTTTAGTGTTCATTTGCTTTCTCTTCTCAATCTCTTCTCTATTATATATTTGCAACACAATATTTTACAACATAATACACGAGTTTATTTATAAGCCTTATTATATGACTATCTCGGATAATGAGATAAACAATTACTAGAGACAAAAAAGAAATAAAGGAAAATATCCTAATTATCTCTAGCATCTCTCCTAAATTGATTCACTTCTCTCTCTAGGCACACTTATGGCACACTTATTATTTCTTTTTCCCTATACCTATGTAAGTGCTCTCTCCTACCAGTTAAAAGATATCCTTGCCAACATGGATAATCCATCTGAAAATAGTTCAAACAAGAATCAGGCAAAGGGAAAAGTATAAAAAAAATTACAAACTTATTGCATCGGTTAATTCAGTTATAGACCTTTTAATCGGATCAATTTAGTCTTAAACATTTTTACATTTATAGTCCTAAACATTTTCTCCTTATTAGTGCTGATATGGTAATTTTTAAATAATTTTTTATTAATTTTTTCTTTTCTTTTTCTTTTTCCCTTTTTCTTTTCTTTTTCCTTGTCTTTTTCCTTCTTCTTTCTCCTTGGACTTTCTTGCAATCACTGGCAAAAAAGAAAAGAAAAGAAAAATAAATAATAGAAAAAGATTAATAATCATTTAAAAATTGTCACGTCAAGATCTAGTCACCGGCCAATGTTACGTCGGCGTTGGTTAGCCAAAATTGATAGGATTGACTGAATTTATAATAATGTGAAAATGTTTAGAACTAAATTAGTCCAATTAAAAAGTTTAAGACAGAATTGGTACCAATGTAATAAATTTATAATTTTTTTGGTACTTTTCCCATCATACAAAATATCAATTGATTATTAAAATGTAGTGCAAATGAAGTATAATTCTTTTAACCTGAAATAAAAAAAGGGGTCCATGACTTTTGTTGTTTTTGGGGTCCTAAAATGGATAATAATTTGGGCAGTGATTGGCGAAATATATTCCTTTTATATATTTTCCCATCTTCTAAAATTTAGCCCGGAAAGAGAAACATTCTATACGAAGTAACTTACAGTATAATCAAAATTTGCATCTGAAAATGTCACATTATACTATCAAATATACACATGATAATTCCAAACGTACCACGTTCTGGATACTTTCCGCAGTTTGAATGAATTGGTTTCTGACAACCTGCGTCAAAGAAGGTAGAGAACCAACTTCTGAGGGCAACTTCCCAAGAGATTTACTACACCCCTCTATATTCAAAGTTTTGAGGAGTTCAGGCTTGCCGATGGAGCGGTCAATTGTGATCAACTTGGGGCACGAAGCAAGTACTAAGATCTCCAAAGACAAGAAGTTAGAGAAGTTGGGTGTCCTCAACAACTTAATGCAACCCGTTAAATCCAAAGCTTTGTTGTCTGCTGTAAAGGAAATTGAATTAAAATGAATGGAACACATCAATCATCCCAGCATACATATATGGATGGAAAGTTAACCTAATTACCGTTATTTTTATAGCTCGGTGAAATCTTATAGAGCAATTTGATGAAGAAGAAAATGGTAAAAGATTGAATCATATCATGAGTGCAATTGCTGACAAGTTTGCCGAAGAAGATAAAGTTGAAGAAACATAAGTTAGAAATGGGATAATTGGAGAAGAAATATTATAATAAAAATGGGTTTACTTAGTCTAGATGACTTGGAAGTCATATGATTTAATCCAAATAATGTGATTCTATAGCTTCCTCTTCTTTTTCTAATGCATCTAGCCGGTCGTTGTAAAGTGTAGATGTTACTTTGGTGAAATAATTTTGGTTCCTCGTAATATATACAATGCATGAATGATTGGTGAAGATAGAAAGAAAGAAGACATGAATTCTCTACCCATACAATGCTTTTCTTGGTCTCTCAGTACGATTAATAGAGAAATGCGTACCTGGAATTGGCTCCATTCATCCCAGTTATCTTTGATATTGCTCTATAAAAGGTTTAGCATGATCAAGCTAGCAAAATGAAAATTCTCCGCATAAAATTTACATGTCACCTCCCAAGAAAGCCAACATAGCTTCGAAACAATATTCTCGAAGTTGCCAAAAAAAAAAAAAAGCCAATGCTTTTAGCTCGAAGAAACCTTAGATTTGGTAGATAAGCTAATTCTTCAGGTACGATTTTGTAGTTGCAGCCATTAAAAGCTAATTCTTCAAGTCCAATGTTGCAACTCCAGCCATCAGAAGTCAGGCATAGTGCTTTTACTTCTTCTTTTCTCTGTCAATAGAGACTCAAGATTAATTTGAGTGCAGGACACTCAGCATTCTTATAGAGCTATATAGAAAGGAAGTATGTGGACACTGGTAAATAATCTCTACAACAAATGTACCATGGCACCCTCCTTCTCAGGCAAGTAGACTTAATATTTTCGATCGCCACCAATGACAAAAATTTCCAGCTTCCAATAGAAACAACGCGTTGTTGTTTTAGAATTTTCTTTATGCTATTTCCTATTCTATAGACTCCAGAAAACGAAGCAAACTGCTAGGCAATCTATTTAGTCTCTCTCCACCTATATACAAGACCTTTTGGCCAAAACGTTCAAGAGGGAGCTATCTCACCAACAAGACAAATGCACAGTTGAACAAAGCTAACTATAGAGTAAAAGGATCAGATTCAACAAATTTCTCATTCAAAAGAGAAATTATGCGACATACTCTTCTATTTCACCTCTTTTCTCTCTACTAGATTAATAGCATCCTTATAAATCCACATCCTACTAGTTTTGTGAGGATATTCTTCAAGGATGATATGCTTTCCCATATCTCAAACTTGGTCATATATCCAAAACTTATTATCATGTCCAATTTTTATCAAGGATAGTAGGTGGAGGACATTAATTGGACTATGGGGATAGTAATTGCAATCATACCACATGATAATTGGATACATTAGGTCCTCGTTGGTGAAAAAGTAAGCAATATCAAGAAATACTTCTTTTGCTTATTCTCCAATCCTTCATAACTTATTATTAATGCATCTTGAACATCCTTAAAAGGACTGCCATCTAATTGCTTTAACGTATCTCCCCATAGCTTTCTATTATTAGAATGTTGCTCTAGAGCAAAGCTGTGGCAATAAAGAAGTGACCTTATGACCTCAATAGCCAAAGGAAGCATACCCACTCTATGAACAATCTTCTTTGCAAGATGATCATATTCTTCTAGGGGAGAGTTTCTTCTGAATGCGTGCTTACAAAACAACCGAAGTGCTCAATCAAATTCCATTTCATGAACATATTCTAAAATTCCTTTAGGTTGATTTAGGACCTCTTCACTGGATGATTCCATTTGACTCTTCAAGACCTCTAAGTTTCTAGTGGCGAAGATGATCCTACTATCTAAACCAAATCAATCAAATTTCCAGCTAGCTTTTTGAGTTGCTCTCACTTGTCTAGATCATCTAGAACAATGAGGAATTTTTTAGAAGAACATACTCTCTTGATCCAAGTCATCCCATCTCCAATGCCTGTGACATGATCAACAATTACAGGACCCACAAAACTTGCTAATAACTTTTTATGCATGTTTATAAGACCATGTTGCAATGATTCTCAAATATTGTTGTGGAAACAAACACTGTCAAAATGAGAAGATACTATGTTGAGCACAACCTTTGCAAGTATTGTTTTAGCAATGCCACCTATACCATAAATACCAAGGAAAATTACACCATAAGAGTCACCTTCCAACTTTTCTGGTATCCTATCTAATGATGATCTTCAATCTAATATTCAGGCACATCCACATTTCTGGCATTAAGCTTACACAATACCTCTCCAACAACCAATTCAATTAGTTCTCCATGGCTGCAGCGAAGGGGAAAATTTTGTTTTCGTCAATGACATGAAACAAAAGGGTACAAATTCATTCCAGATATGACGATCTCTAGGTCTTTTGGGACCATATGGTTAAATAACTCAACCATTTCGGTTACTACAACATAAATTAAGCGTTATAATCAGTTAATGCATGCATTGATATTTTATGGAATGTCGCTTAATTTGATGTATCGGACATAATGCAGGGGCCGATCCATTTGAAGGAGATATTCTTGATGGAGTGAACAGAGTAAGATTCACAAAACTTGGTAAGGTAATATTTTTTTTATAATGCTTGGATCGACAAAGTAACATGCAGTGACAAAAATTCCAAAGTGTGTATTATTGAGCTAAATTTATAGGATTATGTTCATATAAGAGTTGAATCCGAAATTAAACCAAAATAAATTCGTGTCTCAAGCAAAATTGAAAGAAGCACAACACATTCATGATAGGTTGGCGGAAAAAACTGAACAGATTTATTTGTCAAGTTCTCTCTAGACCTATCAGACAGGTAATCGGACCGGATTCAGGTATAGTTCATTCAAGTAAAAGTCATCTGAATTTGTTCATAAATTGGATCAAAGCGGATCCTTTTTCTGCCCTATCCTTTTCTTTTCCTCGAGTGAGTCCTCACTGCGGAGTGCGCATTTCTTCTCTCATCGTAATTTCTTTTTCTTTGGTTGTTTTACTGGATCCTACATCATTTTTGTCTGCTCTAGCTGTCATAACTTCTAATTCAAATTTCAAATGAAAAAAATGTCTTCAACTCTTGAATTCTGGGATGACAAATTTTCTTTAAATGAGGAGTGCAACTATTGCGCTTATTAATGATAACCAAAGGTTGAGGAAAATTACCCTTTCCCTTTAAGTTCCCATCCCTTTAGATTTGCGACCTTCACAAGTGCATCCTCCCACTGCTTCAATGCATCAGAGCCGAACATCATTAGGGTCCACGTCATAGAAGATAGGAAGTATCTCTTTCTTCCCCTCTGACTTTTAGGTGCCTTCTATCATGTGCGCAACCTCATCGATACGCCACAAACTGGTAGCATAATTTTGGGAGAAGATGGGAATGTAGATCCAAGACTTGTTGAGAACTTTCAAAAGCTCACCATCAATTTCTTTGCTGACTCGGAGTTCTTCTTTGTCTAGGAAAACATGGACTCTAGCGATTCTCAATCTATGATAAAGGCAATCGGTAAAGTTGTTGTGTGTGTTCGATCCAATGAAACTCAAGAACACCTCGTACTTGTATCCTGGTGGCACATCTTCCACGCTCAGCATTGCCTCTAAGCTCCTCCGGCTTTTCTTCACTCTTGTCAGTTGTCTCAGGACCCTGCCAATTATCCTGAACCTGAGTTTAAGCCTTTAAGGAGACTTCAAAACAGAAGCCCATCAAACAAGCGGTGGAAAATAAGCCGAATAGAGAGCACTTAGGGGTTGCATGTTTTCACTTCTCAAATCTGTTTATAAACAGATTTTGTGTTTTTTAAAACGAAAAAAAAAACAAAAAACGCGCATTTTTGTTCTTTTTTTGTTTTTTCGTTTCTGGAACAAAATTAAAACAAAAAAGAGAAATAAAAAAAAACTTGTTTCTGTTCTCCAGAAACACTTCTTGCAACCCCAAAAATAACAAAAATAAAGAAACAAAACCGGAACACTTCTGGAGGTCCCTTCGTTCGTGCCCGAAGCTTTCGTTCGTTCTCTCCCCCAGCGTCTCACCCTTTTCTCCAACGCCTCCCACTCGGGCGGACTCTCCGGCGACTCTCCGGTGCCTCCCCACTCGGCTGACTCTCCGGCGTCGACAGGTGGTGCTCCTTCATCGGCTGAAGCTTCTGAATCCAGGTAAGTTTCTGCTGCTCCTCCATCTCTCTCCTTTCTTTCTCGGCAAGGAAGGAAAATCGACTTGCAATTCCCATTCGATCGTTCATCTCCTCGATAAAATTCATTCCAGATAATTCATTGCGTCGTCGTCGCGGAGAAGAAGGGGGCCTTGGGGGAGATGGATTTCGAGCTGAGGAGGGCGCGGGAGAAGCTGGAGAAGGAGCAGAAGGAGCGGAAAGCGCAGGCCAAGGCGAGGCTGGAGAGGGAGAGGAAGGCGAAGGGGGAGGCCAGGAAGCAGCGGGAGGCCATTGAGGCGGTCCAGCGATCCCGGAGGCTGGACGCTCTCGAAGCGCAGGAAAAGGTACCTTCGTTCGCTTCCTCCTCGTTCCGATGGAAGGAGGTGATCGGAATTCCAGTCGGCCGTTGCGATTTCCTAGTCTGAGTAAATTCCTTTTTATCGAATTCGAATCGCTTTGGTTGCTCGACGCATGACTTGAATTCGATTCCGGCTACCAGGTTGGGAAAGATCGATTCTTTGGTGGGGTGGATATTTAGGTGCTTTGATTTAGGCACAATTTGTGGCCTTTAGAAGGGGGTGGTTCCTTATGAACGTGCTCAAGTAGGCTCCCAACTCAAATTTGCTATAAGTGAAAATGTCAATGGGTGATTCATTACCTATCAAAGCAAAATACTCATTGTGGAATTAGTGTTTTTAGCTCTAGTTTTAGATCATTCTGCACAAAACTTCCACTTGAGGCATTGGCTCAAAGCTTGAAATATTGCTTAGTCTGGTGGAGCGGAGAAAGTATTGCCCTCGACCTCATCTTATTGCAGCTGCCACTAATGCCATGCGTGTGCCGTATAGCCTTGATCGAAGTTCTTGCATGGACTGATGTTGCCATTGTCATGAGACCTCTGGTTGTGTTCTATAATTTTCCTCCTAATGAACCATGCTGGATATGTAGGTTGTGCAGTTTTCAGACTTGTGGTAATCCCTGTGGCTTGCTATTTTTCTACCCTTCTGCTTAGTGCTTATTAATATTAGCAGTTAAATGGATAGGGCTATTGTTAGAAAAGATCTGGAACATGTAAGTAGGATCTCGCTTTGAATGATATGCAATGTAGAGCTGAGTCCCAAGTCGATTATGTTCAGGTAACTAATTGAGTGAGGGATGCAGATGTAGCCATTTTTGCTATAAGATGTCCCTTCTCATCTTAGGCAACTACTGATTATTATGCTGAATCTGGGTAAAGCAACTTTCAACTAGCCAGAACCATATTTAAGTTTATATTCTCATGTGAATGGTGCTATGGTGGTGATATCATGCATAGGAATTCCTGAGGTTTAAAGTTATGTATTTAATCAATTTAGTTGCTGGAAAACTTAAAAGGAAAAGAAATCAAATTTTACATGCTTTGTTCTTGACTAACATATGACACCCTGTATGTCAAGGTCAGGGCATGCTAGTAATGCTCAATTTAGATTTCAGATGATTGTCTGTACTAGCTAGTTTCACCTCCGGCCATTTTGGAATTTCTTTCAGGGGTAGAACATATATCTTATGCTTTCGTTTAAGTGCATGAGCCACGTAAAGTGTTTAGCATTTGATGAAGTATGGAACTCTTTGAAAACTTTCAGGAGGTCTTCATGAACAACCTCCCAATTTCGTGAATTTTTTTTTATAATCACCATAAATCCATCCAAACCTGGTGCCTTATCTCCATTGCAATACGAGAATGTCCTTCTAATCTCCTCCTCCTCGAAAGGTATTTGCCATTTCAGCCATATCAGGATCAAGAAGTAAAAGTCATCCCCTCCAATTCTGATCTCACGACACATCTCTCCCTATATAAACCAGCATGAATTCAGATAGTTGCATACTCATGGCATCCAATTTTCAACAACCTCTGCCAAAGAGTTCCAACTTATTGAGGAAGTTATATCTTGTACGAGCATTGGACATCTTATGAAAAAATTTGGTGTTTCTATCACCCTCATCAAGCCAAATCTCCCGAGACTTCTGTCTCAGGAGGTTTCTTCCATTTTTGAATCAACAAGGCGAGTTCTTTTTCCCATTCTATTCTCCTAAAGCTTTTCTGCAATAGCATGAATGGTCTTCACATGATGTGGGTTCAAAGACACTGATTCTTAGCTTCGAGGATAAGGGTCTAGGAGCAGGCACTTATAGCGTTGGTGTGTATGGCTTCAAGGGAACAAGTAAATTCGTGGTATCAGTTATTATTAATGATAATATCCAGAGGACAGTGGGTCAACAGGCTGGATCCTCATCTTCACCTACAGAGATGGATACTGTGGAGTGTAGAAACTGCAAGCGTTTCATACCCAGTAGAACTGTAGCACTGCATGAAGCATATTGCAGCAGGCATAACGTAGTTTGTCAGCATGTGGGTTGTGGAATAGTTCTAAGAGTTGAGGAGGCTAAGAATCATGTGCATTATGACAAATGTGGACAAGCGTTTCAACAAGTAGAAATGGAGAAGCATATGAAAGTGTTCCATGAGCCAATCCAATGTCCTTGCGGAGTTATCCTGGAAAAGGTGCAAATGGTAAGCTATGTGTTCTTGTATTTCTGCTCTTTAAGATATAAACAGCTTTTCCTCCTGCTAAAAATTGCTAAAACATCTTTCACATTAATGTCTTAGATTATTTCCAAGGGCTCTTGGGATTTTTGCTTTCTTTAGTATGTTATCTTGAATCATTGACTGTCATGAATTGGTCAGTGTGTCTGGATGTCCAACATGAATGCATGTCTCGAACATGTTGTCAAGATGTGCATATACTGAGTATACCCTAACGATAGGTTTGGGTTGCACATTGTGGCAAAAATGCAGTTAGATATTAGACATGACATTACATCTCTAGGATACCGAGCATTTTGGGGAGAGAAAAAATCGAGGCTAGAATACATCTACTTAATTATTGTACTTATGTTATGTCTTTGTTTGGCAGGTGGAGCACCAAGCTTTAGTTTGCCCCTTACGCTTGATCGTGTGTCGTTTCTGCGGGGACATGGTCCATGCAGGAGACACTGCAGTGGACCTGAGAGACAAAATGTAGGGCCGTCTTCATCCTGATCATTGGTGAATGTATTGCATTTCTATGTGTCGAACGTCATTCGAGTTACTTTGGATCCTTCCCCATTTAGTAGCAGGTTAAGAAGTGACTCTTCTGCCTGTGTATAGTACGTTTCCCGGGTCATACGAGAAGGATTACTCTAAGAGATCTTATCTATTGTATCTTCTTTTGATTTCTCATTGGTTTGGACCGACTGTTTGGAAGGCCTTCAAGTCTAATTATTAATCTTCTTGTTTAGTCTGATCTTCAAATCTATGTATCTGTATGCATATGCGTATGTGTTGGGGAAATTTAATTAATTGTGATGAAGTTGAACAATAAACTATAATGCTTCATTATTGTGATGTCATGTTTGGAATGATTCATGTTGAGATGTATAAGATACTCTTCTTTTTGCTAGTTTTTATTGTACGAACTTTACTTATAATTTTTTTTTGAAGTATGCACATATGATTATGTTGGAAATATTTTTCTTCACTCACCATTATCAAAATTAAATTGATGAGAATTTCATAAGAATGAGAATTCAATCAAGTTTAAATGTTATAAAAATAAAAATAAAAAAAGTACTTGAAAAAAATTTGATTCTAACTTTACTTACAAAATTTTTTACCAAGTATGACATATGATCATGTTCAAAATGTTTGTTTTCACTCACCATGAACAAAATAAATTAATGAGCATTTCATGAGACTGACAATTCAATATCAAGTTTAAACTTTATTTAGAAAAAAAGCATTGTTCAAAAAATTTAAAAATAGAAATTTTGTACAGCTTTACCAAACGTGTTTCTGTTCTTTTTCTATTGTAGGAACAGAAATTAACTGTAGTTACCAAATGTGTTTCTGTTCTTTTTTTTATTTCAAAAACAGTTTTTTTTTACCCTTACCAAATGCGTTCTTTTGTTCAAAAACTGTTTCCGGAACAAAAATACTTTTTTTTTAATTTTTTATTTCTGTTCCTTAGAACAATTTTTGAACAGAAATATTACCAAATGCGCCCTTACAGTCCGCACAACATCGAGGCCAAGATGATGGTAATTAAAGCAACGCCTGGAATCAGTCCTATCTGGGGCCGATCCTGCTCAGAGCTGTAATCACAGAGAAATCCCAGAAGGACCAGCACTTGAACCCCCCAAGTTCGTGTGATTACGCAGATTACGTGCTTACAGCAGGCCTAGCACGGCGAAGTTCAGATTTGAACCAAAGCGACCCCTTGATGGTGTCCAATTTGCGGTGGATCCTCTATGCTGCATTCACCAACATTTGAACCAAAGCGTAGAGCTAATTGCAACAAGATTTAGTGAGAAAAGATGAACGCTTCTTAAGGACAGGCGATTCTTGGCTCTGCGATTGCTCTCAATATGAAGAAAACATCAAGAACCAGGGGAGGACGAAGGCGAATTTCTCTGAAAGGTTAGGCAATAAAATATGCAGACCGCTGAAGTCAAAAAGCTCCACCGACCTTCGAAATATCACCGAAATATCAACGTAATTTCACTAAAGTGCTACCATAGCCGAGCACAAGAATCGAGATATCACCGAGCTGGGATCAACAATGGAATTTAAATGTTAAGAATTGCTTGCTACATTGTTTCTCAAAAAAGTGAAAATCTTGAAAAAGGATGGAATTAGTGAAATTTAAGGAAACATGACTTCTTGCCTGAGGGTAGGAATGTACGTGGCTGTAAAAGTAAAGGAATTAAAATACAGGTACTGGAAATTAAAAGATGCGAGAAAGGTAAAAGGGTACGGGAAATTATTTAAAGTGCTGTACAAAATGTTCAGTAATTGATTGCGTAGGGGTTTTTATATCTCATCATCAGCAATTATCTATATGCAGCTAGTGATTTTTGGGTCTATGAATAACATCCTAGTATCCTCTATAGTTATTAATAAGAGGTTACAATTTCTAGACACAGTCTCTTATAATTTAATATTAGTTATCCAGAGGAAGTTACATTTCTTAGATTATAGTTATAATTACCCAGTAGCCATGTGCTTGTGTCGATATACTGTCTTGTCTTCAACTGAGGTGTTGGCAAACCTCCGTTTTGTTTGTAAATGTCAATGCTTTAATTAGCAAAATCCACAATAGTTTGCTATCGATAACTCTCTTGATGGTTTATCGATAATCTTTGCACTGTTTGCTATTGATGACTTTGTGGGTAAGCTATCCATTTTCTTCAAGTTATCATCGGTTTTGTTTTATGATGATTTTTGCTTCGATCAAACAATGTTCTCATTGATAGAGTTTGCTTTTGGTCGGTTTTAACAGTTAATCAATTTTTGATGTAAACATATGCCTCTTTTACAATAATTAATTACTTATCAATCAATCGATACTTTTAAATATTCAATATGCATCAATTCTGAGATTTTTCGTAAAATTAACCTCATTTAAAAGCGACTATTCTCTCTGGAATTAAAATGACTAGCATTTAATTTATGCACGATTTTGTCCCAGATTTTTGGCTGCCATTATCCTGCTTTTTTCTCCCATTTCCTTCAACAAACCGTCCTGTCGCATTGTTTGGGCATGTTCTAGTAGACGGTACAATACACAATCCCAGGATTTCGCTATTTTATCTTCGCTTTCCACAAATTCAGTCATCGTCAACCTTCACTCCCGATCTTCCTTGCCCTTTCCAGATTTCACTCTAGTTTTCTCTCCTGCTTTATTGCAATGGTCCCCATTGTGAAAGCGGACCGCTTTTTTAACTACTGTTCTCAAACACGTATTTCTCGTTTCATTGACCTTAATGCAGATGAAGAAGCAGAACTCTCGTTGAAGTTTCCCAGTGAATTCGCCGTCGACTTTGGTAAGGTCGTTCTTGATCCCTTCGTCATTAAGTCTGTTCTGGGTCCGGACAGAAAAAAAAGCACAAGCCAACAAAAGCAGATGTTTCGACCAAAAAAAAAAAAAAAAAAAAAAACAAAAGCAGATGACTCAAATGTCAAATCAAGCTAACGTGATATCACACAATTCTTACAGACCAAAAACTGACCTAAAATCAAATGTTAGAATTGGACAAGGTATTTTACTAGATTGGTTCTCTACTCGACTAAACTCATTGTCAGTGGAAGGGGTCGCTAATTATTCTATGTAAGAGTTGGTAACTCAAAAGAAGAAGAAAATGTCTCACGAAGGGTCATATCTTTTGTAGGATAGTCATTTCAATTCCAAAATTTTTAAAGCAATCACTTGAGTTTCACAATGTATGGAAAAACGATAAGTTATGTAACTTCGCAATATATTCGGTGATTTGTTTTATGTGGCTTTTTTTGATTAAATTTTAATGTTCGACATGGCATTTTTCAAAATTTGAAGTCCAACATGGACGATTCTTCATATTCCCCCTCATCTTCAACTTCTTCGTTCATCTTCTTCAATTATTTTCTTACCCACCGTCCCTTTCAACAACACCAAAACAAAATTGAAAAAAGAAAAGGTTGAAGCGCCATCTCCTCCCAAGCAGTCGTTCCCAAAGTTGAAAGCAATTCTTTCGAGACACCAATCTCCCCGTTTGTGGCGGCAGGATGTAAAGGGATTCTTCTATCCCTTCCCGTCAAGAGTTATAGATGTAAAGGCCTACCTGCCTTCAGAATCTCCCTCGCTCTCTCAACATCACCTCTAGCTGAAGCTATGTGCAAGGGATTGAACCTGTCTATGGGGGTGAGCATAATTGAGATTGGGCTGGTCCAACATCTAATTCAGGAATCAACTTGCACAATGTTAATCTCCAATTTTTTGGATTTGGGGTCCCATTGAGCCTAGGACTAAGGATTAGACTAACTTGTGGGTTTGGTCCGGTTTCTAAGTCAAATGGGGACCAACTGATTTTTTTTATTTTTTTATTTTTGGTTTCATTTTTGCATTTCTTTGAAAAGACAAATATACTCTTTGAATTATATATCCATTAACAATGCAATATTGAACAACCAAACTGCAAACATTGGTACAAATCAAACAAATATTTAAGATAAGGTAACAACACAAATCTCGACTTGCCAAAAATAACAAATCATAGAAGACGAACATGTGAAATAAAATTAGACAATAAAAAAGGTTCAAAATACGTAATATAAATCATGAATTGTACAACTTCGTATCTTATTCATTCAAAGAGTACTTCAAATTATTAACACTAAAACTAAGCAAACAACAAACATAGTTAATACTTAACAATAGTTTTAAATTGAAATTCTTGTTAGTGAAATTGATAAGAAATCTCACTGCTTATATCATCTATGAGAGTTGAATTAAGAACCCATAATGCCACACTCTTAGATCCACATATTTATCATCTTTGTTTCGAGCATGAGAAGGGAGGTTATGACATTACAAATTTTCATGGAGATCCTAATCACAAGCTCTGTTTTTTTCTTTTTTTTTTCTTTTTTCAAATGGTAAGAAGTTCTTTAAAGTTAATGGTATTTATGTTGAATTATCAAATACTAACAAAAAAGGAAACTATTATTGTGATCGTCGATGAAGATGCAAAATAAATGTAGCCATTAAAGTTAAGATTCTTGGCCTCTATTTCTCACAAAATTAAGTGTCAAGGTACTTGCCTTTTCCGACCAAAAAAAAAAGTTACTTGCCTTTGAGATGCAAATGTTGACTATGAACGAAGGTCAATCTAAATTGTTGAGATTCTAGAGTCTCCATTGCTGATGATCGACACTGGCGAAGAATAAACAAGTAGGGAGAGTCGTTGCTAAAGGAAGAGAGACAAAGAGATCAAGCCGCTAAGGCTGCGCATGATAAAATTTTTTGAAACAGAAATTGATTTCGCCGAAATCAATTTCTCAATTTCTATTCCCCAGCCAAGTTTCGATCAAAGAAGCCCGTTTGATAACGACTCAAAATTTCTATTTCTAAAACAAAATCCGTTTGATAACAGAAAAAATTTCTATTTCTATGAATCATGTTGTCCCCATCCTTTTACCTCACTCTTCTTGGTGCTTATGATGGTAATTTAATTTGATAAAAGTTGATAAATCACTTTAATTTATATTGATAATTTGATAAAGTAGTTAGGAACTTTAAAACATTAGCAATTTATGTAAATAAAAGCTAGTAATTAGTATAAAAAATGCTAATATGCAAACTATAAAAGATTTGGTATTTTCAAATGCTAATATGCAAATAGTGAATGTATTTATTCTCCTCATTCAAGATTCGGGTTTAAGTCACTACACTTTTTTGCATTCTTTTGAGACCACAAAGTGATTTTATGTTAGGTACTAGTTGACATGGAGGGAGGCGCAATTCGCGAGCGATTCGAAATTAATAAAATGAAAGTTGTGCTTGAAATAGAAATTGATTAGATAACAACATAGGAAATCTTCAAATACAAAATAATAGTCGAAATAATACTAATACATTACAAAAGTTGAAAATACAATTTTATGCAATTTCCGGCATATTATTCCCTTGCCATTTTATTGGCAATGGTTTTCCTAAGCATATTTAGTTGGTTTCCCTCCTCGGTCAACTGAATGTTTGCAAGCTCATCTTGCATAGGTTCAGCCACGTACATTGGATCTCCATATAGGGAAAAGTTCTTATCCATCTTGTCTTGATCGTGGATGTAATTATGGATGGCACAACATACAATTACGATATGTGCTTGCTTTCAAAGTGCAAATGAGGGCATGTGCCTCAAAATGAAAAAGCGATTCTTCAATGCCCCAAATGATCTTTCAATGACATTCCTTAAAGAAGAATGCCTATAGCAATAATATCATAATAATTGCAACTTAAAAACATAAATAAACAAAGTCTCAAATACATAAGTCATGAAATGAAATACATAAGTCATGCATGTTTCTTAAACAAAGTCTCAAAAAAAAAATTTATATTTCTATTTCGAAACAGAGAAGCTACAATTTCTAGCTTCGATTTCTGCCCCAAAACAATTTTTAAAACAGAAATCTGTTTCAGAAATAGAGAAATCAATTTGCGTTACCAAATGGATTGTTTAAACCTGTTCCTAATGGAGAAAAATGAGAAATCAAGAAACGAAATTTTATCACGCGCCTAAAGAGGTCAAGAAGAATACGAGATTGAGGGAGGGAGCGAGGGTGAGATTCAAAATGAGGGAGATGTAAGGGGCAAAAGCAGAGGAGGGGCTAGGCACTTTAGGCTATATACATAGTACTTGAAATAAAAAAATAATAGAGTTAGTCCAATCCCAATCAACCTTAAAGCCTTAGTACCTAAGATCAACTTGTACTCGGGCGGCTGCTTTCATGGTCCCATGACCGAAGAACCTACGTGCGGCTGCTTTCATGGTGTCCTCGGGCGGCTTCATTTACTGAGGGAAACCCACACTTCTTTTTCCCGTTTTGTGTGGCTACTCTAGGCTAAAAAGCAAGCCTTCGGCGTTTATGTTCCTTTCCTCTTTTCTTTTTATAAATAATTTCTAATTATTCCTGGGCCTCACGCTGCTTTCTTTGTCCAGGTATAGTTCCTAGTGACATAGTCAAACTTGGACGAGAAGTAATCGGTGCATTTCTCGTGCTGAATTTTGGACATTTCTCCAATCGGATTGAATTTTGTGAACAACTCAAACTTGAGATATAATTTTAATAATATTAAAATATCTAATAATGTTCCTAGTTTGCATATTATCGTCCTATCGTTTGGCAATACTCATGTAAATGATTGTTTCCTTTAATAATGCTACATAAGCTTTTTACTACAAGATAATGATATTATTTGCAATTCGGTCATGTCTAGGGCTAGATGGTCACAAGAAACTTTCTAGTGTAGTTGAAAGAGCTTTTTGCACCTATTACGACCTAGTCCTTGAAACAGAGGAAAATAGGCTTAGGGGCATTATCTAAAAGGTAGAACTTCGACCTATGATTTAGACGTGGACTCTCTTTAAGCGTAAACCTTGCGTGGCGTCAGATGTTCAAATTGACGTTATGAGAATTTTCTAAAAAGGAGTTACCACTAATCTATTAGGATTGACTAAAAATCAAGTGAGGCATGAAAGTGTTCCACACTTCCTACATAGCCATAGAATCTAGGGTTAGGGATTTGATTACACTAATTAATCAATTAGTGTTCTTTCGATACTTAATCTTGTTCATTTTAAAAAGATTTTTTTGGGTAGTTTGGATTGATTTTAAACATATACATTAATATACGAGGTGATCATGTGGATGTGCAATTGTTAAAGTGACAATCAGCAACTAAGGAAAGCATAAAAAAATTGCAAGAATCTAACATTTCTAAATAGAGAGCATGTCATCTCTAATTAAGCTGAAGGGAGGCCATAGTCAACACATTGAAAGTGTACAATTATATAATAGTTGAAATGGAAATGTGCAAACAACAACCTATCATTTGTCTCTAAAAATACTCAAATCGTGAAGCCCTAAGATCTTGTGTAATTTTAAGTATATTTTTTTATCATGGATTTTCACTTTTTTTTGCTTTTTTTATACTAAGCTAATTCTAAGCTATTACTAACATGAAAAACCTAATAAAGCTGGTTTAAATTTAATTTCTAATTTTTTTCCATTTTTTTAATTTCTGAATTTTTTTAATTTTTTTTTTAATTAATAATCCGAAGATATGGGATGAACTTGACTCACGGTTTAGGCTAAAGGGCGCTAGTAATCTTAACCTGAAGCCCACGCCGATTCTACCCTTCCTAAGCCCAATTCGGAAAAACTCCTAAGGAAGCCCACTCTTCCACTAAAGCTAGTCCGCTTTAGTCCAAGCCCATGCGAAAGCCCTCTTTGCTTTAATGACTACTCCAGCCCAAGGTTCGCTAAGCCGAAATGAGCCTAAAGTGCATTATGCCTAAATAAGCCCACCAAACTCACTACTCTTGGAGTAAAAACGAAGCCCAAATTCACCCAAATTAACACTTCAAGCCCAAATCTCACTAAGTCTAATTGAGCCCAAAGTCCACTACTCTCCCTCACCGATTTTTCAATCCCACGACTTGTCTTCTTCGAGCACGCTCAGAACCCAAAATTCCAGACCAGAACACCACCTTTCACAGTCGGCTAGACACATTCATTCCCCGGACCTCTACCGCCGTTGGTCACCACATACTCGGCCATCATTACTGGTCACCACCACAACATCTTTACTCACGGAAACGCCACTATTAGCCCGCACCTTGAGCCACCAACGTCTCCAAACATCACGATCGCAACTCCAAGAAAATTCACAAGGACAATGTCAAAGCACCAAGCAAAGGCAACTGAAAATTTAAGAGATTCGGACTCGATGGAAACGAAATTTTTTACTGAAGGCGTCCTCAATAATCAGGAACAATCTTGTACTGAACAGAGCAAATTCGAATTCCCCTTAAACAAGTCACAATCTGAGACTGTATTGGACGGATTTTGTTCAGGCATTTTGTCGAACGGGTAGAGTGCACTACTCAAACGTAGGGTTTTCGGCTCAACCGGGACTCGAACGTGCGGCGGAAATCTCGATGCACGACGGACGAGGATTATGGAAATAAAATGCAAGGGTGACGATGGCCGGAGTTCTGACGAGCCGAACGGCCGCGAGCGCCGGCCCAACATCGCCCGAAACAGGGCAAAACAGAGGGCTCGCAGTAAAGATAAAAACAGGGGCGGTGGAGGCAGCGACCCTACCCGGCTCGGTGGCGGCGAATGGAGGGCGAGCTTCACATATCGGACTAAGCCCGATCGTCTCACACGCCTCCGAGCCGAGATCCTCGGGTAATCGACACAACCCGAAACAAAACAAAAGGAAACGCACCGAGACCTACCGTGGGGAGAGGCACGCGTTGGGTGAGAGTCGGCGGCCGAGGTCTAGACGTGGAGGCTACCGGAAGAGGCCCTTCACTCGCGGCCTCACTCTTCCCTCTCTGCTTCTCGCTCTCTCTCACTCTCTCCGTTGCTCTCCCCGTCTCCAGCCTCCCTCGAAGAACTCGAGAACACAGTCACCTCTCTCTCCCGCTCAATCTCACTCTCTTCCAGTTGGATCTCTCTGCCGATTTCTAGCCGAAGAACCCCCCAAAAAAACCAGAGAGAAGGCAGGTCTTACTTTTCGTTTCCCTTTTCTTAATAATAATAATTAAAAATTGATAATAATATTTTTTTTTTGAAAATTTTAATAATTAATAATAGTAATGCAAATGTTCCTAATATCTATATGTCATGCATTTTAATGAAAATTATTTGCTTTACTTCACTTCACTTCACTTCACTTACGACTATATGATCAGGTCCTTAAAAATAGGGCAAATTTAGGTGTTTGACACATTTTTTAACAAAGATTCTAACAATTATTGCCTAAAAATTTTGATCAAAGGTTTTTGTGATTGATGATGTGAATGCATGGACTTCAGTTTTGATAACGGTTACTTCCTATGCAATTGGGTTGTTTGTGATTTCAAAAGCCCCCATCTTTTTAACAAAGATTCTAACAATTATTGCCTAGAAATTTTGATCAAAGGTTTTTGTGATTAATGATGTGAATGCATGGTTTTGTGATTGATGATGTGAATGCATGGACTTCAGTTTTGATAATGGTTACTTCCTATGCAATGGGGTTGTTTGTGATTTCAAAAGCCCCATGGTACCTACTCCCTTTGGCGGGGGCATGGACAGGAACTGCCATAAAAGGGGTAAACTTCCTTTGTTGTTTTTCCATTTGCAGCAGATGTTGGATTGACTCCCTGGACAACTCTGTTTATCCCTTCTTTTTCCCTCCCATTGTTAGAGAAGAGAATGTTTTCATATGAAAAAGAACTTGACTTTGTGATTGTGTGAGAAATACCCATGTGGCTCAAGAGAAATCATCCACAATTATAAGGAAAAATAGATAACCATCATGATGTGGTGTGTGATAAGGCCCCCAAACATCAATATAAAATAAGGAAAAAAAAAAAGGGCTTTTTGCATGAGAATAGCTATTTGGAAAAGGTACATGAGCTTGCTTTGCTAAAGGGCAAATAAGGCATTGAGGATAAGTAAAAAAAAGCAGCATGATCCAATCTTTGATGATTAATGAAATTTTTATCATTAATAGCAATATCACACAATGATTGATTATTCAATTCAATACAAGATAATTTGGAATCACTAGGAAAACTTATCCAAAAATGTAGCTCTTGTGAGATACTACACAAGCCAATCAGTTTGTCAATTGAAAGAGTGTAAAAGAAATAATTATCAGAATTGAATAGAACAAGACAAGATTTTTTTTCTCACAAACTCTAGAAATTGATATGAGATTGAAATGAAAATCTAGAACGTAAAGTATGTTCCGGAGTGTGATGAGAGGGCTAAGATTCATTGTGCTCGTCATTGTGACGTATGTGACATTTCTATTTGGAAGTTGAACTGAGATAGGAAATGTTAACTTTTTTTTAAAGAAACTTTTATTGCAAACAATGTGGTCATTAGCACTCGAATCAATTATCCATGCATCTTTGGAAATTGAATTCTCCAAGCAATATGAAGGACCTATAAAACTCTTGGCTTTATCATAAGCATCCAATTTCATCAAAGCCATAAAAAGTACTTGATATTGATTACGGCTAATTGCTTGATTAAATTTGTCAATGCGTTGACCTGTGACCTAAAAAATTATTGAAAAATCCTTCTTCTTTTTTATTTTCCATTTTTATTTGAGTTTATCATGCAATTTCTAACAATTATCAACTGTATGATGTTGGCATTTTATAATAATCACAATATAATTTACATTTCCCTTTAAAATTCTTCCTAATGTGCTTTGATGACATGGGAAAGATGACTTGTTGGATGGTTTAAAAATGGGAGCCATCGTGGCTTCATATGAGCCGTCGGATCCAAATGATAGGAAAATGCCTCCTGAACTATCTGATCCTGCTAAGAAGAGCCCTTGCGAGCCGTTGAATCTAATTAGTGGATAGGGCGGCCATGAGCCATTGGATCACACGATGACATCCAGACCGTTCATCCCTCTCTTGAAGTTTTTAGGGTCTTCTCTAGGAAATCCTAGTTGCCCCCTCGCCTCTTTCTTTGCCCTTTAGTCACGGCCCCTCTCTATGAGGTGTTCGGTGAGCTACGAACATGACCCCATCTCTGACCTTGGGGTAATTAGAAGTGACAAGGCGTTGGCTCTCCTCCTAAATGGTGAGCTGATAAATCCAACAAAGCGTTGGCATGGTCTGCACGGTTAAGATTTGAGACCGAAACGATAGTTTCTCTCAATTGCTTCTAAATTATTGCATAAGGTTGAGAGCTTGTTGTAGACCATGGCTATAGTCTTATTGCCCTGTTTCAGATCTGAAGGTTGTTGGGTTAGTATCTTAACCCGATCTAGTTTTTCATACATATCTTTGATATTCTCCCACATCTTTCACGAGTCCTCTGTCGAGGGTAGTCTGGCCACACCTTTGGGGTTGATGCAATTTCTTATCCATGTTTGGACAAGTTGGTTGTATTTCGTCCATAGTCGCGCTAGACGCTCATCAAACGGAATTGGTATCGTTCCATCAATACTCATCAAAACTACTGCAACCAGGTCGAATAGTTGGCCGGACCGAACAATTGTTGGGTTGATGAGTTGCAACTCCAATCCTTCAGTCGTTGACATGTAAAGTGGGTTGTCGGGCTCCAGACGATCATTGGTGGCAACGATTTGGTACCGTAGAAACCCAAGATGGGGAACTGGGTAGGGATTCAATCCCTGACCCGAAGTACTCAGTTTGGGAGTATGAGTTCATGAAAGAAATTTGGCCCAATGGCTAAGCTTGCCTTGAACATGGTCAGTGGACCTCCACTGGATCCACAAGGTTGAGCCAAGGTTGAGCCTATTCTTCGCAACTTTGATTTATTGACCATGGGCTTGTTCGTATGGGCGCATAGAACCATGGGTCAGGTGCCATCTAAACAGGTAGCCACCGGATGGATTGGCCCACAACGAGCTAGCTTGCAATGGGTTGCCCGAAGTGGGTTGGCTTGTGATCAGCTGTCCCTAGTTAGGTTGGGCCTAGATTCCTTCTTCTTGATTCACAATCTCAGCAGGTGGACCCAAGGTAGGTTCTTGGACTAGTACATCTTGTTGCACAATTGACTCCTTTGGAGTTCACTCTTCAGAAGTAGACAAGTGCTCTCTAGGCATGGTGTTGGTAAAGAAAAATTGGGTTTTTTGGATTTCTTTTTAAGGATATTTAGATACTTATTCCTACATTGGAGTGTTAATCATGTTTTGTAGTTTAGTGTTCCTACAACAACGAAGGTGCAATACTATTTAGAGGACAATCAAGAAAAAGTGCGAAAGCTTCGCCAAGAATAATCATTGTGATACCATGTCACAAATTGGAATGGAAGCAACAAGAAGAAGATAAATATCGTGGAGGAAAATTGTGTACTTTGCACTTCATTGATTGTATTCTTGATTATACAAAAGGATCACTATTTAATATAGAAAATGATCAATAAAAGTGAAACACTATATTTTTTCTAATCTAGGTGTATTAAATCTAATCCTAGATTGATTTAGCCAATCAATTACAATCTCGAATCTATCAACTATAATCCCGTCAAATCTTCAATATCTCGAGCATATCTTCCAAGGCGGACTACGTTCAGCCCCACGTCTCCTCCTTTACACCATCAGTCTCTATTGATTCGTTGAAAAGGCATTGACGGAGTGATTAATTAATTATATTAATCTAAATAAATAAACTTTTTTTATTGTCGTCGAGTGTTGCAGTGCCACTTTTTGTCTCCCACTAAGTGGAAAGTTGGGAAAAGTATGGGGCGGAAAGTCGGTTAATTTTCCAAATCAAAAGAAAGCATGATCACATTGCTTTTGAGCACTTTCTTGTCTTCTAAAGAGAATTTCCCTTTGTCGTTCAAAGAAAAGAAAAGAGAATTTCCCTTTTATTATATATATATATATATATATATAATAAGTTGAAGCGACGGCACTCCCATCACCAACTTTCCCATTGGTACTTGGTTTGAAGTTGGATTTTCAGTTTCGTCTCTGGCGTGTTTCAGCATTACGACACATGGTACATTTTGTTAGAGCAGCAATACGTCTTGATCCATGCCGACGTGATAGTTGCTCAAAAGGTGCACTTAGGCCATGTTTGGCAACCATCCAAACAGTCTTTGATTCTGATTTTTTGTTCCCGAATCAATTTAGGAACGAATCGCGTTTGGTAAATTTTTTGTCAAAACTGATTCTCGGGAACAAATTTACTCCTTAATCAGTTTTGGACAAGAATTCAGAATCAGAAAAAATATGATTCTCCGTCCAATAATCAAAAAAGAGAATCAAAAGTGCCGAAATAAAAAAAAATTATTTCTATATTTTATTTTTATTTCTTCCTAGTATGAAATATATATTTGTTGTATATAGAATACATATTTAATTTTATGTTATAATTTAGTATTTTTATTTATTACATATTTTAGGGATATTAGTATAGTTTATACTATGGTTTATTATTTACTATATAATAAAAATTGATTAGTTAATATTTTTATTACTTAGTATAAAAATATAATTAATCGCTGAATGGTTTATGAAAATTCAATATCAAATTTATTTTAATCTAAAAAGGTAATTAAAAAATAATTGGAATATAAATTTTATATAGTTACCAAACGCGTTTCTATTCTTTTTCTATTCCGAATCGAAATTTTATTTGTTACCAAACGCGTTTTTTATTCGAATCGTTTAGGAACGTAATCGAAATAATCATTTCTCGTCGAATCGCTTCGAACAGAATCGTTGCCAAACGCGCCTTTAATATCTCTTAATTTTTTTTCCAATCACGTAAATATCATGACTTTTTAATCAATTCATCCCTTGAATACTATAATTTTTTAATAACATTCAACACAAGTGCTATGTCACATAAGATTTTCAAGACTTGGGTGAAAGTTCTAAAATTCTTTTGGCATTTAAGTAATTAATAAAAAGTCATGACACACAAGTGAATATATTTTTTTTAAGTTATTACACTTAAGTGATCGAAAAAAAATTATAGCATTTAAGCGAGTATTGTATGAGAGTTATAACACTTGTAATATCCTTATCCTATTAGGATTATGTCCCACGTATGTAATAATGAGGATAATACTCCCTAGTTTATAGGACCAATACTTATAGGCTAAAGAAATAATGACCAATCGTAAGAAAACCTTAATGTGAACCTTAATATGAACGGAAGTACCATCGCTTCACCGTAAAAAATAGGGAATGTCCCCACCATTTCCAAGTTCCCTATTCTTTTCCCACGAAATGGCCGAATCACTAATGAGATTTCCCACCACTCCCGCTCGTCCATAAATCCTCCAAAATCACATCTTTTAGATACAACTCTTATACCTCTCTCCTCTATCAGTATACTTCAGCTTCTGAATATGGAGAGCAAGGAGTCATTGATTGGAACTACTCTGTCGATGGCTGTTAGAGACAACTGCATGTTGTCTCTAGGGGCTAAATTCGAGGTGTTCTTAAATTTTAGAGGGCCTGACACTCGTCTGAATTTTGCCGATTGCCTCTATCACTCTATGGACGGAGCTGGGATTCGCGTTTTCAGAGACAATGAAGAGATTAGAAAAGGCGAAGAAATCAATGACAAACTGGAGCTCACAATCAAGAGCTCCGCAATATGTATGCCCATCTTTTCTAGAAATTATGCATCGAGTGCATGGTGCCTTCGCGAGCTTGCATACATGATGGATTGCTCAAGAAACAAAGTCGGCAAAGCAATGATCTTGCCGATTTTCTTTGACGTGGATCCTGAAGATGTCAAGCTCAAAACTGGATTATACCAAGACGCTCTGCAGAGGCATGAGGAGAAGTTTGGCTCCGATGAAGTGCAGCGATGGAAGGAGGCTATGAGGGAGGTCGCTCAAATCAAAGGATGGGATCTCAAATATAAAGGGTAAGGTTTTAGCTTTTCTTTCTTTCTTTTTGAATTAGATACTTGATATATAGAATATACATGATAAAAATACTCTCATCCTTGCATCAAAAGTTTGAACTGGCTATTGCCCTCTCTTTCATTGACTTATTTATGACTCAATTCACACATATTAAATAACTACCTACTACACATTCACTCAATTAGATAATCACTCAATTCGTTTCAAAACTAGATCAATTCTCTACTAAGACATGACAAATCCAATTTAAATTCCTTATTAGATTTGCATCTTTTGGCTACAATAAAAATATCTTTGCTTTAATTCTCAATCAATTTTATGTAGTCTAATATAGGTAACAATTGTTCTAGCTATCTCTATTTTAATCCATGCAAAACCAGAAAACAGAGAGCACAGACTACATGTGTACAATAAAAAACGAATAAACCAATGCTATGCATGTGTTTGGAGAGAGAAAATCCTAAGATTTCGATTATTACAAGTTACGAATGTGGGAGTATCTTTATATGATATAAGATTTCATTCTTATATTAACGATTTACAGCTTTGACCATTGAATATAATATACAAAAGCAATTCATTTTAAGTAAATTGATATGGACTTTGAATTTTTTTTTTTAGATAAAAAAGAATTAGAGCTTGAAACTCTGTATGGATTTCTTTTCATATAATAGAAATTAATATTTTATCGGAATTTTTTCCTATATATCTGCAGAGTATAAATACAAAACTTTTCGGAAGCGGGGCAGTCGCCCCCGCTCGGCCCCCTTCGTCCGTGGGTGGCTGTGTTTAATAATGATATTCCTGAACTTGATAGGTTAATATTCTATCTGCAATACTTTTTACTAGAATCTTTGTGTCAAATTTGACAGCCAAGGTGAACTCATTAGATCAATCGTGGCTGAAGTTTTGATCAAGCTGAATAAAAGAGACAAAAATTTGCCCGATCATATGGTTGGAATTCAGGATCGTGTTGAAGACGTCATGCACTTGTTAGATGAAGGTTTTCCTGATGTACGTTATCTAGTAATCCATGGTATGGGAGGCATCGGTAAAACAACCCTTGCAAAGGTTGTCTTTAACCAAATTTCTAGTCGGTTTCATGGATGTAGCTTTCTTTCTAATGTCCGAGAAGCTTCAAAAGGCGGCAAAGTTGTTCAATTGCAAAGGCAATTATTGTCAGAAATTCTTAACTTCAAACTAGTGGAGATCTATGATTCTGATGTAGGGATTAACCAAATTAAAAGGAGATTTTGTGACAAGAAAGTCCTCATTGTCCTTGATGACCTAAATACATGGGACCAATTTGCAAAACTTGCAGAAAAGCGTGATTGGTTTGGCCAAGGGAGCAGAATTATTATTACAACGAGGGACACAAACTTTTTGCCAATCAAAGAGAACCAAGAAAGTAGTGTCCCATTGCATTCCGAAGAGTTTAAAGTATATCAAATGAGAGAATTGCATCATTGCCATGCTCAACAACTTTTTTGTAGGCATGCTTTCAGAATGGATTCACCTCCACATGATTATGATGATATTTCTTGTGATATCATTTGCAAAGCTGGTGGACTTCCTTTGGCTCTTGAGGTTATTGGTTCCTCTCTTTATTGCAAAAGTGAACGATTTTGGAAAGACACATTAAAGAAATTAAATTTAGTTCCCAAGCAAGATGTCCTTGACAAATTAAAGATTAGTTTTGAAATGCTTGAGGATGCACAAAGAGAAATTTTTCTCGATATTGCATGTTACTTTATTGGTGAAGAAAGAACCCATCTACATTATATGTGGAAAGCATTGGATTTTTTCCCAAGAAGCGATGTCATTGTTCTTACCCGTATGTCTTTGATAAAGATTGTCAATGATAGATTGTTGATGCATGATCTCCTTAGAGATCTTGGGAGAGAAATTGTTCGACTGGAAGACCCCAAATTTCCTGAGAAGCATAGCAGACTATGGTGTCCTAAGGTTGCGTTGGATGTAGTGCAGACTAGAAAGGTAAATTTTATTCATAAATATTATTTTCTCAACCAAGAGAACATCAGCTTGAAGTCTAGAGTATATGCCTGGATGTGTTCTTCTTTGTGTCTTGCGTATTGCACAAAACTAAATTTATTTAATTTGAGTGAAATGAAGGTAAAATCACGATTTACATCTAGCAAAAGATGATAATAGCTTAATTTCACAATTTGAAAGAATCAATCATGATGGTTTGGTGGAATGCAATCTATCTTTTTTTTCACCATAGAAAGTTGGGCATATGCCTTTTCATGTTGCCAGGGAACAGAGAACATCATAGCCCTCAAACTAATCAGACTTTCCAAAGAGCACGACTTTACAAGTGATGAGTTTTCAAGGCTCCCTAGCTTAAGGTTCTTGGAATTAGAGGGGGGAAACTTGGTTGGAGACTTCAAAAATCTTCTCTCAAGTCTAAGATGGCTCTCTTGGCACCATTGCCCTTCAGAGTTGCAGGCAGTCAACTTATGTTTATGGAACTTAACTGTGCTTAAGCTTTTGGACAGCGACATTCCAGAGAATTGGAATGGATGGGGCCCATTCTTGGTATGATTTTGTAACACGTGTACCTTTGTTGCAATTTGCCTTGCATACTTTTCTAATTCCAATTTGTTTCCTAGGTGAATCATGACTTGAAAGTAATACATCTCATGAGATGTCATCTCTCAAGAACTCCTGACTTCTCAACATGCTTGAATTTGAAGATACTGGTTCTTGATGGACATTGTCCAAAGTCACTACAAATTGGTAGCTCTATCAGTAAGCTAGAGCGACTAAAGCACTTGGAAATAATTGCAGCCCAAGTTCAGCTATCAAGGCTGTCAACAGGCTTCCATTTTGACTTGTTCGCAGTGCCTCCTGCAATATGTGATCTAAAATACCTGTCAAGTCTAAAGCTAGAGGGGCAGTATATGCGAGAGCTTCATCCATCTATTGGAGAGATGGTGGGCTTGAGATGCTTGTCTTTAAGGGGTTGTCATCGGCTTAGAAAGCTTCCAGAATCCATTGGGAAATTGAGATCATTGCTCCTTTTGAATTTGCTCTACACAAGAATCGAAGAGTTACCTGATTCTATTGGAGAACTCAAAAGGTTGGAGGAAATGAATCTAGGATACACTCAAATAAGGGAGCTACCAAGCACTATTGGAGGACTAAAATCATTGCTTGTCTTAAACTTGCAGCGTACAAAGATTACAGAACTGCCTTCACCTATTGGGTATCTTATAAGGCTCGAATGCTTATTAATGGCTGGGAGTAAGATAAAAGAGTTACCGAAGGCCATAGGGATGTTGGAGAATCTTAAAGTGTTGGAATCCCGCAATTGTAAAAATCTGGATGGGGAAATCCCAAGCGAGATTGGACGAGTATCCTCTTTGGAGGTGCTGGACGTATCAGGTAGCAAGGTAAGCAGGGTGCCGACCACCATTAATCAGCTGTCTCGTCTTCAAGAACTTCGTTTTGGAGATTGTCATAAGCTTGAAAGGTTGCCGCAACTTCCTGCAAGCCTAAAAGTTCTCTGTTTCGGAGCGGGGACTGCGCTTGGCTCCCCCGGACAAACTTTATCCAAGGGGATAGGGAAGTCAGCAAAGCTGGAGGATTGGAATATCACATGGCCCCCTCAGCTTTGGGCACTTAGCATATATTGTGATGATCCTCGATCTCTCACAAGGCTTCCCTCCAGTCTTTCTCTTCTGGAATTAAGAGATGTCCAGTCACCGATAAAACAGCCATTCTTTTCCAACTTGAGATATTTGAAACATTTGTCCAGGTTAACACTCTTTAGATGTTGGTTGAAAGAGATCGAGTTTGATCAGTTAGAGAATCTTCATTGTTTGAGTGTGGCTGAATCTGAATCCTGGTGAGGCTATCAGGTCTATCAAACTTAGGAAAGCTTGAAGAGCTAACAGTGAGGAGTTGCTCGCAGCTGATCGAGATTCGAGATATAGAAGAATTGCAATCGTTGAAGGAATTATTAATTAGGAAATGCAGCTCCATAAAAAGGTTACCTAATCTATCAAAACTATATAAGTTGCGGACACTGCACCTCTTTAACTGTGAATCACTGCAATATTTGCCTGATGTATCAAATGCATGTCATCCCTCTGTTCATGGATGCCCAATGTTAGGCGAGTCTAGTGACGACGGATGCGATACTCAGTCAATCAAACCTAAGGAACAGAAGGAATTGAAACAATTGGCAGCATCATCATCACTTTCGGCACGGCGGCTCCATCGAAAAGGTCTATTGATCTATCAAGATCTTGAGGTGTAAGTCAAAGGTTGCGTGAGAGTGTGCACCTTCTCTCTATGGATATATTATAGCTAAATCTAATGTAACATTCTCTCTCAAAGTTGGTTTTATTCTTATTGTATCTCTTTTATTGTGCAATATATATGGTATAGCAAGAGAGTTTGATTAATGTCTAGCTTTTCAAGTTCCATTTTAAGTTTGAATTGGAATCGTCATAAATAGTAGAAAAGCACGAAAGCTCTTTTTCTATGATTCACTTGCCTATCGACGGAGACGTTTACTAATTTAACGTTAAAAATAATCTAATTCTATCGGATAATGTCATCTATCTCCTCTAATAATCTGAAAAGTAATTTGGTGCTTTAACGGAGAGACCTATGTATTTTTGACACTCGGTACTCTCCTCATTTCACAAGTACTTTGCCTAATTTTCTTCATTTTCCTTTTCCCTTCCCATTTTTTTTTTTTTTTTTTTAGATCATTGTCTCCTTTCAAACAAGGGATAATACTTTGAAAAACCCCAAACTGGTACATCTATAATAAATTTATCCCGAACTATTTTTTTAACCACAAAAAACCCAAAACTAGTATACTTTTGACAAATTTACCCCAAATTGGTACATTTGTGACAAATTTATCCTCTGTTAGTTTTCGGTAAATTTTACTATAAAATTATTAAGTTAAATAACACATGATAGTTAACTAATATACCAATTTGGGATTCTTTGCTTCGTTTGTCACAATCTACAATTTTTGTAATTTTTTATGGTATAAATACAATTTAGTAGAGAGTATATTTGTCACAAATTTACCAATTTAGGGTTTTATGCAGTCGAAAAAATTAATTTTGGGTAAATTTGTCATAAATATATCAATCTAAGGTTTTTTATGGTCAATTGGAGTATATTTGTTACAAGTGTACCAATTTGAGATTTTTCATAGTCAAAAAATTAGTTTGGGATAAATTTATCATAAGTGTACCAATTTTGAGGTTTTTTAGGGTATTAATCCTTCAAACAATCAGCCAACCTTTTATTGTTTTCTTCCTTTTGGCTTCTAGAGATGCATGTCCACATTTTCTTCTATTTTTTATTTTCTTTTCCTAAGCTAATTTGATAGGATAAACAAATAAAGAATTGGCAAGATTTTTTTTAAAAGAAAACTCGCATCAAGCTTCGCCGTAATAGTATTAAACAAAGAGGCAAAAACTCGTCTCCACAAAGCGACAAAATTACAGGGAATACAATTTATTGAGAAAAATCGTAACAAATTAAAGCTACACGGAAAATATCAAAAAGGCACTTGTCATTAACCAATTCAATGGTGAGATGAAATTAAACTAAAGTAGAATATTTTCATAGTTAGCACAACATGATCATAGTAAACTCGGCTCTGAAATTAAAGAGGTTAAACTCAAATTATCTAACAAACAAAATTTTTTATGAATAAATATTGTATTAGGACTAAAAGACTATGGTATGCAAAAGTCATCAATAATCTCCAAACTTTTGCAAAATATTTAATTGGGTCTCTAAACTTTTTTTATACCAGTTTGTTCATATTTTTCCTTCCCTTAAAAAACTGTTGACAAGGCTGTTAAAACGCGGATAAATTCCATGGTGGCATCCTAGTTGGCTATCTCAATCATAAGAATACAACAAGTATTTTCTGGGAAAAAAAAAAAAAAAAGAATTCAACAAGAGCACCTCCAAAATGAGATCCAGCCTTTGCCGTCGTCCCGGGCACACGACATCAGCAAGCTATCGGCAAAGCGAAACTGAAGGTGCCGAAGAGGTGGTCAAAAAATAATGGAGAATATGCTTAAGGAGATTCTGAGTCGAACTTGTCGAATCCAGATGCGTTGGGGCCATGGCCCCTGCGGGCTTTTTAGCTTTTGTGGTTGCTTAAATTGAAACGAAGAATTTGGCTCCTAAAACTCTCTACTTGAGCATAGTGAGCGTTACAAAAGCAAGATGTCGGATAATAAAATAAATTGAAAAAGAAGATATATCAAACATCGTATTTAGGTGATTCAGTTGGTGTAACCTATGGTTAAAAGGAGAGGATAGCATAGAGTTCCACTATAGATCACACCATATAATAGAGATTACAATTATTCTTGAAACACTTAAATACTCTCATTATTTTCTAGCCTCCCAATTGTGTGGTCTCAATTTTCTTTTATTAGCCGCTATTTCCAAGAGGCGCTTGTGCTCTTAAATTACATCTTCAATGTTTCAAATCACGAAAATCTTGCTCGTAAATTACATCTTCAGTGTTTGAAACAGCAAAAATCTTATATTAATATTTGTGAATTTCTTTGTGAGATTGAGAGATTATTTTGTGAGAAAAACCCTTCTTATATATAGATATGAGTTAGATCCAAAATTAAAATCTCTTTTTTAGAGAACCTAGTTAAACTAAGAAACTACTTAAAGTAGAAACCACTCAAATTAGGAAATCCATTTAAATAAGGAAAGTTTCTTTATGGATAAAAACTAATAGTGAGCTTGCACTGAAAGTGCCAAAACAAAGAAGAACCCAAAAAGAACAATTCTAATTGATTAATTATAAGGTCTAGGTTCAAGAATTATTAGGCCCAATTTTCTTCAAAACGAAGACATTTGGATGTTTGTACTCATTGGGTTCTCAAATCTCCATATGCCAACATTTAGGGGTGAGTATCGATCAAGAGTTGACCCAACATCAAGACCAACCCAATCTTGCTGAGCTTAGTTTGGTTCCCGGGAGGACTAGGTTGATCCCTAGTCCTAGACCCTTGGAACTTGACCAACCCTATAAATTTTTTTTTTTCAAATACTAGATATATAGCCTAAAGTGCCCAGCCCCTCCTCTTCTTTTGCCCTTTACCTTTCCCTCTCCCTGAATCTTACTCTCACTTTCTCCCTCAATTTCAAATTCTTCTCAACCTCTTAGCAACTTGATCTCTTTCTCTCTCTCACTTTAGCAACGATCCTTCTTGCTCGTTTGTTCCTCGTTGATGTCAATCGTTAGCAATGAAGACTCTAGGATCATAGCAATTTAGATTGATCATCGTTTGTACTCAACATTTGCATCTCAAAGTAAGTACCTTCATACTCAGTTGCAAGAGAAATAAAAGGCAAAAAAATCTTAAATTTAATAGTGACATTCATTTTGCATTTTCATCGACAAACACAATTTCTTTTTGTTAATTTTTTATGCTTCAACATAAACGGTAGGGGTGAGCATGATCCGATTTAGATCTGTCTAGTACCTAACTCAGGGACCAACCCACACAATTTTGATCCTCAGTTTTTGGGGTAGAGGACCGACTTTGTTGAGCTTAGGACCGAGGACCGGACTGATCCTATAGACCAATCAATTCTTTTTTGTTTCATTTATGTATTTTGTCAAAGAACAAACAAACTATTTGAAATTATATATATATAATATATATATATATATATATATATCAACAATATGACATTAAGTAACCAAATTGAACAGCATTACAAATAAAAAAAAAGTTCAAAATACATAATATAAACCTTAAATTATACAAATTTATATATTGTTCATTCTTAAAAGATTCTTCGAGCTATCAACACAAAAAAAATAATAATAAATAAACAACAAACATAGACAATACTTAGTTTTAAATTGAAATTATTGTTAGTGAAATTGATTGGACATCTCGCTATTTATATCATCTATTGAGTTGAATTAAGAATCCACAATGCCACATGATGAGATCCAGAAATTTATCATCTTTGTTTCAAGCATGAGAAGGCAGATTTTGATATTATAGATTTGATGAGGACCCCAGTTATAGCCTTGTTTTGTTATTTCTTTTTTTCAAATGGTAATATGTTTGTTCAAGTTAATGGTATTCATGTCGAAGTGTCAAACATTAACAATAAAAAATTGTTACTGTGATTGTCGAGATGCAAGATGAATGTGGTCATTAAAGTTAAGATTCTTGACCTCTATTTCTCTTAGAACCAAGTAGGGAGGTACTTACCTTTAAGATGCATATGTTGATTGTGAACTATGATCAATTTAAATTGCTGAGATCTTGAAGTCTTTGTTGCTAATGATCGACACCGGTGAAGGATAAATGAGCAAGGAGAGTCATTGCTAAAGTGAGAGAGAAAGAGATCAAGCCATTGAGAGGTTGAGAAGAATATGAGATTGAGGGAGAGAGTGAGAGAGATTCTAAGAGAGGGAGACCTAAAAAGAGAAAGAAGATGAGGGGTTGGGCACTTTAGGCTATATACCTAGTATTAAAAAGAAAAATTATAGTGTTGGTCTGAATTGGACCTATTGGAAGAAAGTCGGCGAAAGATAACTTACCTTTTTTTGATTTACAGTTAACAATTTACCCTGGAATGGTCGTTGAATTGCAGATGAATCACGAACAAAAATACTTCACGTTGGTCTAAATGCAATCATGAGGAAAGCATCCGATTTTCACGGCGTAAATACCAATTGTTCTCACAAAGGAAAAATGGAACATCTTCTTTTTCTTTGATGGAAAGGGGACAAGAAATGGAGAGGAATTTCTGAGCGTACATTCTACCAACCATCTCAATGGTTGTCTTCAGGAGTCTTTTCTATGACTCCCTCACACCCTTTCAAAGAGTGTCTTTCCATCGTATCATATTAAGAGGAAACGATTCGTTCTCATCGCACCCTATCATGGATGTACTAATTAAGTACAGCATCTCCCACTCAAACATGATGGGCTTGATAGCGCTCTATCAAGAATATAAGGCATTCAACATTTATCAACTTTACAAAACAATTTATACTAGCAAGTAAGCCGTGCAACCAATGAGTACACCTGTACTTGAGAGCTCAAATTTTGCACCTGTTAAGGATGACATAATGGTTACAACAAAATAAAAAATAAACAATCGATGTCTCATAATGCCCCAGACATATTTTGTTATATCAATTCAAGTATACCTATCCCTTAAGGGCTATACTTGACTATTCTCAAAACACCATCTATTTATAATTATATCCGCAACTACATAAAGAGATATAATTGGTCAACCAGTAAATAAATGTGATAGATGTAAAACAACGATAGTTTTCCTTCGCACTCATGTCTCTCTCCATTTCAGAACAATTGTTTTTCTAGACACGTCCCATAAAGTTATATCTATTCATGATCACCGGTAACATGTTAAAGTAGCAACATTGATCTTTCACTTCGAGAACATAATCAGAAGTAACATAGGGCACAAAATGAGGTAAATTATAAATTATCTCAAGGGCTCACACGATGAGTAAATATGAATAATTTTACTCACCTTCCATTGTTGGTCATATAATTTACATTACTTTAATTTATTTTGGAGTATTATGACACATCTTAGTACTTAGGCTTTCACTTTGCATGACAGGGATATCAATAGGATTACAGTACTGCATATTAAAATGTTCAAAAATATTCATTATATAAGACTATTGTGATAAAGTAAGGAGTTTCCTTGATCGATCTCTTTCGATCTCAACTCTTAATATATAAGCAGGTTTTTCCATGTCCTTCATTTCAAAAGTGGAGGACAATCATTCTTTTATGATAATAACTAAAACCTTGTCATTTCTAGCCAATAGAATATCGTCAACATAAAGTGATAAAATCACAAATTAATCTTCGAATCACTAGACATATACACAGTGATCTTCTTCGATCATCATGAAACCAAAAGTTGTTATGACCTGATGAAAATGAAGATACCACCATCTAAATGATTGCTTAAGGCCATATATTGAGCGATGAAGTTTGCAAACTTAATGTTCTTGACCTTTAGCTATAAAACATATCGGTTGCTTCATATAAATTTCCTAATCTAGTTTTTCATTGAGAAATGTTGTATTTACATCCATTTGATATAATTCAAGATCCAAATGTGCAACGATGGCTAGGATAAGACATATTGAGGCAAACCTTACAATTGGTGAAAAGATTTTCTCATAATCTATACTCTCTTGTCGAGTATAATCTTTCGTCATAAGACGAGCCTTATATTTTTCAATGGATCAATCTGTCACTCACTTAATCTTAAAGACCGATTTGTTTCTAATGGCCTTGCGATTGAGTGGTAGATCAACTAAGTCCCATACGTGATTTGCCCTCATTGACTCAATTTCATCTTTCAAAGCTCTTCTCCATTCTTCCTTATCAGAGGATTAAAGAACCTCTTAAACAATTTTTGACTCGGCATCATCTTTTTAAGCAATCATATATGCTTCTCCTTCAATCTCAAACAACGACGGGGAATACTTTTACGCAACTGAATTTCTCTTAAATTTAGTTTGCCAAGCGATACTACACTCTCACTAAGTCTTGTATGTTGAGGTAAATCTTCATTTCCCTCTACAACATTAGTGGACATGTTATTAGAATATTCCATCTCATATAATTGGAAGTCATTATTTTTTATTTTTTTTTGGTAACCCCGGGAACCCTCATAAGCCAATAGCCCAGCGAGGTAAACCCTAGAGCAGGTAGAGTCACCACCATCCTTGCGTGCCGGGTAAGTCGTGGGTTTTTTCCAATAAGGTAGACGCACGTGGGGAGTCAAATACTGGACCTCTCATGAAAGGAATAAGTGCTCAACCAACTACACCCCCACCACATTCTTTTCCAAGAACGTGACATCTCGTGACTCAATTTCAATCATGCTTCCATTAACTTGTTCATTTGTGAACACGTATTCTTTGGAGTGCTCAGAATATATTATAAAGATACATTTCTTCCCTCTGTGATCTAATTTGTCATATTTATAGGAAGAATCATGAACATAAGCTACGCATTCCCATAAATGTAGAATACTTAATTTTAGTTTCTTACTAGTCCATAATTCATAAGGGGTGGAAATAACTTATTTTGAGGGTAATTGGTTAAGTACATAGGCAGCAATCAATAATGCATCTCTTCAATAGGAGATAGATATATTTGCTTGCTCCATCATAAATCTAACCATTTTTAATAGGGTTCTATTCCTTCCCTCAGCTACCCCATTTTGTTGTGGAATACTAGAAATAGTTAATTGCCGTACAATTCCCTTTTCATCATGAAAAGTCTTGAATTGTTCCGATAGATACTCACGTCCGTGATCGGTTCTCAATACTTTTATTTTTTTGTTCAACTAATTATCTACCATCGTTATATATCATCTAAAGTATTTTAATACTTCTGACTTATGGGAGATCGGAAAGACATAATCGAAACGCATAAAGTCATATATGAAAGTGATGAAATATGAGGATCAATGCTTTTCCCTCACATTCAACTAACCACAAATATCAGAATATATGAGTTGTAATGGAAATTCAGCTCTAGTCTCATTATTGAATGGTTTTCTAGTTGTTTTTCCTGCTAGACAATGTTCACGTACGGGTAGATTAATATTAGTGAGTGACTCTAAAAGGTATTCTCTAGCTAATCTTTGCATTTTTTGTAACCCGATGTGACCTAATTTAGCATGTCAAATACTTGCATCAATCTCAACATTACTAGAAGATTCAATTAAAGAAAAACAACCATTGACATTAACATTGTACTAATGATAGTCAATGTCTAACACCATAAAACCATTCAATACACGACTAGAATCATAATAAATTGTTCCAAACAAAATGTCAACACAATTACCATGAAAAGTCAATACATAACCTAGGTTAAAAAGAATAGCTACCAAGATCAAGTTTCATCGAATATCCAGAGCATAGAGGACATCATGTAGGAATAAGCTTCGACCACTACGTAAAATTAGGCATTGTTTGGTAACCATCAAAACAATGCTTGATTCTGATTTTTTGTTCCCAAAATCAGTTTGGGACGAGAATTGTATATGGTAAAATTTTTGTTCCCAAGAACAAATTTGTTCCTGGGAACAGTTTTGGACAAAAATTGAGAATCAAAACAATGAAAGTCTCATTCTTCCCTTTTGTCATCCCATGACTGCCGTTCACCGCCGCCCGCCACTGTCCATGGTCGTCCGCCATCCACCGGTTCGGCGAGCTCGCTAGAGGCAAGCCTAACCATCGACAAGGCTCGGCCTTGCCAAATCTGGCAAGGCCGAGTCTCACCGGTGGCTAAGCCGGATTCACCGGGGCTAGGCGAGGCCGACCTGGCCATCGGCAAGGCTAGGCGAGCCTTGCCGATGGCTAGTTTGGCCTCGCTGGGGCTAGGCGAGGTCAGCCTAGCCACCGACGGGGCTGGCCTGAACCTCGGCGGGGCTAGGCGTGCCTTGCCTAGCTACGGCAAGGCTTGGCCGACAAGGGCGGGCGACGCTCCATTGAGCATCGCCGGTCCGGCGACCAGCCACATGAAGAGGAAGAAGAATGGGAGAAAATGGAAAAAAAGAAAAAAAAAAGGAAAAAAAGTAAAGAAAAAAGTAAAAAAAAACATTTAAACATTAAAAGAAATTGATTTGGAACAAAATTAATTAGCACGGTATCAAACACAATTCTATTCCAGAATAAAAAACTTTGGACAGTTACCAAACGCGTTTTTTTAACTCAGAATCAGTTCCCGGAAACAGAATCGTTACCAAACGTGCCCTTAATTTACATATGCTGATACCTTTCACTTCAATTTTTGAGTTATTCTCAACACATATCCATCTTTTTCCAAGTTGTATCCGACAATACTCCACAAATGCTTCTTGGTCTCCAGCTACGTGGTCTGTTGTTCTTGAGTCTATAGTCCATATTGGATAAGACTCAACAAGCATTATAGTGCTAGAAACAAAAGCATTACTTAAAGTAATTGAGTAATGGAGTATCTCTTTCGGCTCAATACATTTACGAGCAAAGTGACCCATCTTACAACAATTGCAGCACTTCATCTTGGTCTTGTCCTTCTTCCCACCATACTTCTTGCGTTTGAAGGTCTTAGCCATTTTAGGTGTCTAATTAGTCTTTTTCCCTTTGTTGTTGAATTGATAATTCATTTTACGCTTTAAGCTCGAAGTTTTGTGCAAACTCGATTCGGCAACATAAGCATGGGTAGAGGATCTTGCAGCCTCTAAGTGCTCATCCTCTAATTCTAAATGACGTGCTATATCATCAAAATTGACAATATTTTCATTATGCGTCATGTTGATCTTCATATGCTCCTAATTGTCAAAAAGAGACCTTATAATAACTTGAGCTTGTTGTTCATCGGTAAGAGAGTAACCTGTCGACTTCAGCTCACGAATCAAGTTTGACATCTCCCGAAGATGCTGCATCATCGTTACATTTTGGCACTTTCGATATGTGTTAAACTTGATGGTGAGTCTCATCAACTTAGTGACAAATGTACCCCCAAACTTATCTTTCAAAGCATCCCATATTGCTTAAGCTTTATCATAACTTTTAAACTCACACATGAAATCTGAAATAGCTAGTACGAGTACCTAGAGGGGGGGTGAATAGGTAAAAAAAAATTTCTCGAAGCTTGCACGATATTTAAACAATTAGAGGATTTGCAACAGTTAAAAATTCAATCGCAAAACTGAGTAAGGGAAAGAGAGAATTGAACGCTCGGTTTATAGTGGTTCGGCTTGATTCAAGCCTACGTCCACTCTTCAAGACCGATGCCGATTGGCTGGATTCCACTATGATCAAAGAGTTGTTACGTGTTGATCTTCCTTGATTTCTAGGTGTAGAAGATCTACCACACTCACTCAAGGCGTCACAAAGTATAAACACTCTCTCGTGTACAATTTCGCTCGCCTCAACTAACAATCAAGGATCTTCGTACTCTGAAATTTTTCTATCGATCACACACTTAAAACAGCTAGACGTCTTCCTTTTATACTCCTTCATGCCATCATAGCCGTTGGCACTTACCAAAGGAATTCCTCCAATCTACCCGTTGGACGGAATCAATCAAGAAGATCATCCGAGCTATTTAAGGAATCGATGATAGCCCATCAATCCCGTTCGCCCATACAATCGATCTCGGTTTCCATGAATAGAATATTCCAAGATTATTTCGTCAACCATCGGATCTTCAATCGATCTTAGATAAGAATTAAAGAATCCGAAATGATTATCCAACCAAGAAATCTATTCCACAGGATAGGATCGAATCCTCAAACATAAACCTCGGCTTTGGATTTCCTTCGTCACTGGATTAGAAAGACTGTCAGTGAGAATAGACTTAAGTCTTGAGTCCTGAGTCTTAAGTCTTTGAGTCTTGAGTCTTGGGTCTTGAGTCTTGAGTCTTGGGTCTTGAGTCTTGAGTCTTGGGTGAACAAAGTCTTCAGACTTCAAACTGACGGTCTCCGAACATCCGGACTTTAGATCGAAAGAAACGTTTTGTCGGCTTCAAAATATTCGGAAAGATTTCTCCAACAATCTCCCCTTTTTGATAGTGACAAAACTTTCTTGAAGATTTGAACAACTTTGACCCGCAAAACATTTCTCAAGTAATATGGCTAACTCATAAAGATTAATACAACAACCGACTCGCATCCACAGAAAATTGGTTAGTCTTTCATGAGAAACACCATATAACAACACTTGAATAAATGCAACCAAATCAAGTTCATAATCCACAATCCACAATCAATTCAGTCAAATTCACACCCAAGTTCAAGTTCTCAAGTCATACTCAAAAACATAACCACAAAGGTCAAAGTTTAAAGTTTTAAAAATAAAAGTTCAAATTGGTTCTCCCCCTTTTTGTCGATTGAAAAGGGTGAGAAAGGAGTCATGTCCGCTGGGAATGCGCACGATCCGGAAATCCCCAATGGACGGACTACTCCTTCAAGCTTCTTCAGTCTTCTCGCAGACGAGCTACCTCTTCTCCCTTGGCATTGGCTTGGAGTTGCAGAGTGAGGTCTTTGAATTTATCTTCCATAGAGACCGAAGATTCTTGTCCAGCATGCTTCAAAGCTTGGATTTCACAGTCCAGAACATATATCTGGTTACGCATTTCCAGAAGAATATTCATGATGCTATGAAGATCTGCAGAATCATCCGTCTGTACACTGGCATTGACTTTCTCAGCAGACGACGGCGCTTCTGTACGGTCTGGCAGATTTCGAATCGACGTATCACCTTCTTCAGGCAATGGAGAGATCTGAACTTCTTCTGGGTCTTCTGGAGATTGTCTTAGATCTTTAGCAAAGATGAGGTGTAGACCTCTCTTGCTCGCTAACTCCCCCTCTCTCTAGGACATCGAGAGGGGAAGAATGATGATCATGCTCTTGATTTCCCTTCTCTCCGTTTATCAGCAGACCGTTTCTTTTTCTTCGTCTCCTTCTTCCTCAACTTCTTTCTCCTTCTCTCTCGGTTCTTCTTCTTCTCTGCTCTGCTGAAGTTCTGTCGAATAAGACACAGAACGTCTTGTTCTTGTCAGTGCTGGAATAGTGGGATCTTCATCATCTTCATCTTCATCCTCATCCTCCAGGATAAGAGTTCTTTTCCTCTTTTTCGATGAGGCACCAATAGCCTCCTTTCCTTTCCTTTTTGAAGCGGTGCACTGACTGGAGATTTTACTTTGAATTTCTCCATTGCCTTGGAGAGTTCTTTCGACGCATCTTCATTAACATTTTCAACCCTACCACCATCTTGTCACACGGTCGAACACAAAAAGTATGTGGCAGTTCAATATTCGATGTCTCGAAGATCTTGGTCACCGCACCAAGATAAGGCAATTGTCCTTTGTCTTTTGACACCGCTCTCGTACATATGGAAAAGAATAGTGTGCGGGAGAGAAAATTTCCGTCCCGAGTTGATCGCATACATCAACTTTGCTTCGAAAAAGATACGAAGTCTTTGACGTAGACTTCGGTCTAAGACAATTGATCACAATCTTATGAAGCACAATGTTGACGGCATTCATCCCGGAATAGATAATTTTCTTATCAACGTCCCTATCTTTGACAAGATCCGAGTAGTGCGAGCAGTGAGACTTTGATTGGGAGATAGCGTCCCCGTTCAACTCCAATTATGTCCGCCAACATATTCACATCTACCACATAGACTTGGTCTCGAACACCGAATGAAATTCTATTCGCATCCAAAAAGCTAAGATTTGAATAGAAATAAGCGGTCGCTTGATCATACCCGTCTCAGAGTCGAGCAAAAAGTCTCAAGTTGAAGCAAATTCAACTTTTCTCTTAAGTTCAAGTTGATGGAATCCAGAAGTCAAAGTCGACACTTCTAGGGTTGATTACCCCTCTTTTCAACAAATATACTTTTTCTTGATCCTTGGATTTAAACAAATCCATCCGATTTCCTTTCACCTTTGCTGCCACACCCATTCTAGGTTTAAATTCAAGGAACATTTTGTCATCATCGTTCCCATCAATCGATTCTCGTCCCGGCATACGAGGATCACTTGGAATGTTTGCAAGAGCCTCCTCTCGCTCTTCCTTTCGGAGCAATTCCCAACTCTTCCATTTTCCGCAGAAAAAGATACTCATTCCCATAATTTTTGTCCTTAAGAAAGTCATCTATATACTTTAACGAAGAACCAGTCCTTTTAACGCACGATAAAGCTTATAGATAACGTAGGGTTTTTGGACTCTTACTAGGGTCAAAGATCCTCGATTATCTCTTCTTCTAAATTTTGACTCGCACCTTGTGGGTCGGAGATGCCGAGTGACGTGGAGGAGAGCGAATCGGACTTTGTCGCCGACTTGGAGAGTCTTCTTCCTCGCAAAGATCGAAGTGAGTCGGTCCCTTCTCTATTCTTTGTGGTCCCCTGCTTGCGATTCTTGATGATTTCCTCGAAGACGACATCTTTCTTTGTCTATTGGAGAATTCCTTCACTTGCTTTTCCCAAGAAAAATGACCACTTTCTCGATGAACAGAGAGTAGAAACAGTATCGGGAGGAGAGTGCTTTTTAGGGTTTTGAAAATTGGGGGTAGAATGACTGTGTATTTATATATGCCTCGGATTTGAAAAGAGAAGTTTAAACGGTACAAGGAAAGTGTACGAACACTTCTTTTCAAAATCAATAACTGCCAAAATTAACTTCCTTTAAAAAGACAAGTTTTCAAAATTTCACACGAATTATATCTGAATAAAAGAACGTACCTTTTCGAGATAAGATAAACAAGAATTCGTACCTTTTAGATAACAACTTACGCCTTTAGCGATGAGTGATTGAGTCTCGTGATTTAAAGTCTAAGAGATCGAGTCTTAGAGTTGGTGAGTCTCTAGACTTTAACTTCTTCAAGCTTCAAAATGTTGAGTCTTGAGCGGATGAAGTCGAATTGATTCTTCTCCAAAGGCTTTGTGAATATGTCCGCTAGTTGACTTTTTGAATCAACAAATTGAATCGAGATTTCTCCATTTTGAATATGATCTCTAATGAAGTGATGACGAATCTCAATATGCTTTGCTCTTGAATGAAGGATTGGATTTTTGGTGAGATTGATCGCGCCGGTGTTATCACATCTGATTTCGTGCATGAGTCTTCAATGCCAAAGTCTTGTAGCCGTTGTTTTATCCATAGAATTTGCGAACAGCAGCTTTCCAAGAGCTACATACTCGCTTCCGTCGTTGAGAGAGCTACAAGTGCTTTGCTTTCTTGAAAACCAAGACACTGTCCTGTTTCCAAGCAGTTGACAAGTTCCAGAAGTGCTCTTTCTATCGACTCTGCAACCGGCCAGATCTGCATCTGAGTATCCTAGAAGATTAAAGTCTCCCCTCTTTGGATACCAAAGACCGATGCTTAAAGATGAAGCAACGTATTTGATAATACGTTTCACGGCAATGAGATGTGATTCTCTAGGATCTGATTGAAACCTAGCACAGATACAAACACTAAACAAAATATCGTGTCTAGAAGGTAAGAAGATAAAGAAGTGAACCGATCATGCTCCCGTACAGCTTTTGATCTACTTTCTTCCCTTCTTCATCCTTGTCTATCTTCTGAGAACATGACATTGGTATGTCGGTCTTCTTGCACTTTTCCAATCCAAACCTTTTGACAAGATCATTCGCATATTTTTCTTGATGAATGAAAGTTCCTTCCTTCATTTGTTTCACTTGAAGTCCAAGAAAGAAAGTTAATTCTCCCATCATACTCATTTCAAATTCATCCCGCATAGACTTAGAAAATTTCTTGCAAAGACTTTCATTAGAGGATCCAAAAATAATGTCATCAACATATATTTGAACAAGTAAAAAGTTTTTGTTTTCCTTTTTGATAAATAAAGTAGTATCTACTTTACCTTTGACAAAACCATTCTGTAATAAAAACTTACTTAGTCTCGTCGTACCAAGCTCGAGGTGCTTGCTTTAGACCATATAGAGCCTTTTTCGCTAAAGACTGAGTCTGGCTTCTTTGGGTCTTCAAATCCAGGCGGTTGTTCCACATAAACTTCCTCATGGATAAATCCATTTAGGAAAGCACTTTTGACGTCCATTTGGAATAACCTGAAATTTTTGTAACAAGCAAACGCAAGTAATAGTCGAATAGCTTCTAACCTTGCAACTGGTGCGTAAGTCTCGTCATAGTCTATTCCTTCTTCTTGCGTATAGCCTTTGGCCACGAGTCTTGCTTTGTTTCGTACGACTTTTCCTTTTTCATTCATCTTGTTCCTGAAAACCCATTTGGTTCCAATAACGGTTTTACCTTTTGGTTTAGATGTCAATTCCCAGACATCATTGATGTTGAATTGTCTCGAGTTCTTCTTGCATAGCTTCGATCCAGCTTTCATCGGATAAAGCTTCTTCTATGCTTTTTGGTTCAATTTCGAGATGAGAGCCACAAAGACTAGATTCTTCATGCCTTTTTGACCTGGTACGGATTCCTTCATAAAGTTCTCCAATAATAAGATCTTTGGGATGACCGGATTTGTGCTTCCAGTTACTAGTTAATTTGCCAGGTTGATGATCTCTTTCTTTATTTGATTCTCCATGAGCGTCTTGATGATGGACTTCCGGACTCGAGATGGTTCTTGAGATGTAGACATTTGAAGGTCTAGAGCGGTTTCACTCTCTTCGTCCGAGTCCGGGCTGGATTCATCTTGCACCGAGTCTTGGAATTTGACATTCATTGATTCTTCCACGACCGGCTTTTCTTGTTGTAGACTCGTAGGCTTTGCTTGATGTAGAATATCCAAGGAAGATGCCTTCATCTGATCTTTCTTCAAACTTACCAACTCGATCATTTGCATTTTTCAAAATAAAGCATTTGCAACCAAATACATGAAAGTATGAAACAATAGGCTTCTTACCTTTGAACAATTCATAGGGGTTTTCTCAAGAATAGGTCTTAGAAAGACTCTATTTATAATATAGCAAGCAAATTGAAACAAATTTCAGCCCAAAATCGTGGAGAAATTTTACTTTCAATTAAAAGTGTTCTAGCCATTTCTTGAAGAGATCTATTCTTTCTTTCCACAACTCCATTTTGCTCGGAGTATACGGAGAGGAAAACATGTGATTAACACCAGATTTGTCACGTAATCTCGTAAAATCTTGATTTTCAAATTCACTTCCATGATCAGTTCTTATACTTGAAATAGCACATCCTTTTTCAATTTGAACCTTTTTAGCAAACTTTTCAAAGTACGAAAAGGTTTCGATTTATTTGCAAGAAAATATACCCGTGTAAAACGAGAGTAATCATCTACAATTACTAGACAATATTTCTTACCTCCAATGCTCGGGTTCTTGTTGGTCCGAAGAGATCCATATGAAGTAACTGCAGTACATGATTAGTTGATACATGATTTATTTGCTTAAAAGAATTTCTTACCTGCTTTCCCCGCAATGCATGAAGTGCATAAGTCGACTTTTGGTAAGGCAATTTAGGTAGACCTCGAACAAGCTGCTTTGAAGAGATTTTGGCTAATTGCTTCTTGTTGATATGGCCAAGTTTTCTGTGCCATAGAACTGCTTCATCTTGAATTGAGATTAAGCATTGTTCTTCATTTAGCTTTACATCAAGGAGGTAAATGTTTCCATGCCTTCGACCCATGAAAGACTGAGTCGAATCTTTGCTGATTCCAGAACATATGCCTTCTTGAAAGGAGATCTTGTAACCAGTATCACACAATTGGCTAATGCTGAGTAAATTGTAGTTGAGTCCTTCCACTAGAGAGACATTGCTTATTGTGAGATTTCCAATTTTCACAGTTCCGAAACCCACAATACTTCCTTTGCTATTTCCTCCAAATGAAACTTTTCCACCATTTACTTGAATAAGCTTTATGAAACAATTTGAGTCTCCTGTCATGTGTCTTGAGCATCCGCTGTCAAGATACCACTTTACCTTCTTTTTGACAGAGACCTGCATTCAAAAAAGAGTCTCAAGCTTTCTTTGGTACCCAAATTTTCTTGGGTCCTTTGGCGTTAGTAGGATGAGCATTATTAGGCCATACTCTCCTAACAGGCTTCCAAATCATAGGACACTCTTTTTCAAAATGATCCTGACTGTTACACTTAGAACACCTTAAAGCATTTCGTCCTACAGGCTTTACAAAAACTCTTTTGAAATGATTTTTATAAGCCTCTCTCGATGGTCTTTTCTTAATTCTTTCTTTTACTTTCGGAAAATCAATCAGAGGGATTGTTTCAGCTGTCATACCTAGACCCGACTTATTGAAGTAAGGTCTCTGGATTGAAAGAACTTTTTCAAGTTTTTCAGATCCTATTGAAAATTTCTTTGAAATATTTGATAAATCAGTTTTTAAGAAAGCATTTTCTTTTGAAAGATTGTCTTCACTCTCTTTAAGAGTAGAAACATTTAAGTCTAAATTTTTTACCTTTTCTTCTAAAATGTTTTCCTTTTGTTTTAAAACTGAGTTTTCCTTTTAAGTTCGGAAATCTTTTTGAGAGAAGTCTTGAGACCGAAACATAACTCATCAATATATTTAGAGACTTTGACAGGGATTTTATAATCACTTACCTCAAATTCACATCTCGAGTCCGATCCAGTCGATTCGAGTCCGAGTCCGATTGTGCCATCGACACAGGTTGGCATATTCCTCATCACTCTCTTCACACTCGTATCGCTCCCGTGTCTCGGCTTTGAGAGCTTTTCGAGACTTCTCACCTTTTCCTCTTTTCTTTTTCGAAGAGGACAGTTGGGTCTATGTGTCCCTTCTTTTACATTCGAAGCAAACTACATCTTTGTTTGATTCCACATCATCAACAGACTTGTTCTCTGTCTCGAAAACTCGTTTCTTTGGAATGAACCTTCCGCCTTTTCTATTCAGTTTTCTGAATCTTCTTATCATGAGGGCGAGCTCCTCATCGTCCATATCATCTTCGAGTCTGCATCATCGAATCATCATTTGATTTTAGTGCGATAGACTTCTTACCTCTTGGATTTTCATCTTCATTAATTCGTTCCACTTCGTAAGACCGAAGAGTTCCAATCGCTTCGTCTACGAGATAATGGCATGATTCTTTGCGTCTCTCTTATTGAAGTCTTTATATGATTCCAATCCTTGGAAAGTCCACGCAAGCTTGTTCACCTTCATGGGATCAGAAATTTTTTGTCCTTGGTTCTCAAGACCATTGACAATATCTCGTAAAACGACTAAACATGTCGCTTATAGATTCTCCTGGTTTCATTTTGAAGGATTCATATTGACCAAGAAGAATGTTAATCTGGTCTCCTTCACTCGATCCGTCCCTTCATAAGTGATATGTAACCTGTCCCGCTTCTTTTTTGCTGTAACACAAGAAGATATTCTCATATATTCAGTTGGTGATAAAGCACAATATAAAGAATAAATTGCTTTCGCATCGAGTGCTTGTCTCTTGTTTATTTCTTCTTGAGACATTCCGCTGGCTTCAACAGCTTTCTTTCCCTCTTTCGTAGATTGATGCAGCAGCGGGAGTGATTCCTCTTTCCACAACGTCCCATTCCGTAGGATCCTTTGATCGAAGGAAAGCTTTCATCTTGTTCTTCCGGATGTTGTAATCCTTTCCATCGAAGTAGGGAGGTCTGGTATTGCTTTGCCCCTCCATCAGCCCCGGTGCTAGCATACTAGCCATGGATCTTTTACTCAAAGTATAACACTTCAAACAAAGTAAGAACACGAGCTCGATACCAATTGAAATAGCTAGTACGAGTACCTAGAGGGGGGTGAATAGGTAAAAAAAAAATTTCTCGAAGCTTGCACGATATTTAAACAATTAGAGGATTTGCAACAGTTAAAAATTCAATCGCAAAAACCGAGTAAGGGAAAGAGAGAATTGAACGCTCGGTTTATAGTGGTTCGGCTTGATTCAAGCCTACGTCCACTCTTCAAGACCGACAGCCCGATTGGCTGGATTCCACTATGATCAAAGAGTTGTTACGGTGTTGATCTTCCTTGATTTCTAGGTGTAGAAGATCTACCACACTCACTCAAGGCGTCACAAAGTATAAACACTCTCTCGTGTACAATTTCGCTCAGCCTCAACTAACAATCAAGGATCTTCGACTGGAATTTTTCTATCGATCACACACTTAAAACAGCTAGACGTCTTCCTTTTATACTCCTTCATGCCATCATAGCCGTTGGCACTTACCAAAGGAATTCCTCCAATCTACCCGTTGGACGGAATCAATCAAGAAGATCATCCGAGCTATTTAAGTAATCGATGATAGCCCATCAATCCCGTTCGCCCATACAATCGGATCTCGGTTTCCATGAATAGAATATTCCAAGATTATTTCGTCAACCATCGGATCTTCAATCGATCTTAGATAAGAATTAAAGAATCCGAAATGATTATCCTACCAAGAAATCTATTCCACAGGATAGGATTGAATCCTCAAACATAAACCTCGGCTTTGGATTTCCTTCGTCACTGGATTAGAAAGACTGTCAGTGAGAATAGACTTAAGTCTTGAGTCCTGAGTCTTAAGTCTTTGAGTCTTGAGTCTTGGGTCTTGAGTCTTGAGTCTTGGGTCTTGAGTCTTGAGTCTTGGGTGAACAAAGTCTTCAGACTTCAAACTGACGGTCTCCGAACATCCAGACTTTAGACTGAAAGAAACGTTTTGTCAGCTTCAAAATATTCTGGAAAGATTTCTCCAACAAAATCATCTTGCATACAGCTTAGTAACGTGATGCGAGCAATACTATTTTTCTTTTTCCAAACTTGATAAGCTTCTAAATCTCTCTCGTGTTAAGCTGAAGTTCCATGCTTAGGTTCATCCATAGTGTGGTTGAGGGTTTCTAAAACCTCTTGCTTCTCAATGATGTATTGAACATTTCGATGCCAAATGTCACGCCCTGATCCTTCAAGCGCGTGCTCATCCCTTTGTGGTCAATTAACTAGCGACGTCCCAAGACGTGTTGCCGACCCATTCATTTTAATACATATGCGGAAGCAAATAAATAATCCCTAGAAAACAACAAGATGGGATACAAAAGCAGAACCATAAATTTTTTAAAACCAAACCACATTTATATATACATAACAAACTATGTCATATACAAGTTAACTAATACATACAATACAAAGTTTGCAAAACAATGGGGTTTCGTAAAACTACGGATCCTCATCATCATCTTAATTGGAGCCTTCAACGGAATACACTAAGGATTCTGGTTTTGACAGGTCCAAGTCTACGTCTACTACTGAACCTTATGGAGGATCTGACGTGCCTTTCCCAAAAGCAACCTCCAGCACATGCACCCCGGTATCTTAGACTCCGGTATCACAGGTCCAGGTCTACATCCATGCACTGCTCGCGATGATGTGGACGAGCTGGCCACGTGGGAATGTCTTCAGTCAACAAAAGCCTTGGTGGACTTGAAAGTTGATCAGAGGGGACAAATATTAGTGGAGAGGGGCCGCTGTTTGTTGGGTGATTTCGGTGGACGCTGAATGAAGAGAAATGAAAGGAAGTACGGAGAGAGAGATTAGCGGCTTCAACGAGGAAAATGAAAGAAAAGCAGGGCAGATCGTGGGGAGCAGCTGGCTCACTGAGGATGAAATCACTTGAAGGAGATGAGTGAAAAAAAGAAAATAAAAGGACAAAGGCATGAGGGGAAGGTCGGCCATGAGCCGTGAAAAGGAGGCCAAGGTGGAGGGTCCCAAAATCATCAACCTTAGCCATTCCCTTAATTGTTTGTCCCCCAATTTTGCCTTCAAACTTATCTTAATGTTCCTTATTTCTTTCTAGCATAAAATTCATCAATAATCCAAAGTTTGAAGTCCAAATTTGATGCCATTTTCCAATTCCGAATTTCACCAATTTAATTTCAATTTTTTTACTCAATTTCCCAAATTGAGGTCCGATTTTGATGAAGAAAAATCCCGAACAATTTTCTATAAGTCCTCGACATCCAAAGGGTCGGCTTAGAAGTCCAAATTTTCTTTATTTGGCCCGTACGAATTTCCGCTAATTTTCCACAACGTCCGAATCGATTTTCCGTAAGAATCTCGGAATCTTTGAAATTTTTTTGGAGGATAAGTCAACGTTCCTAAAATAGCTCATGACACCACAGAACTTTCAATTTTTGAAATCGAGCTCAAATTCATAGTTAATTTCAATCTGACACGCTTTTGGTGTGACTTAGCCTACCGGGTCACTTTTAGGAATTTTTGGTGCAATTTGAGAGTGCTAGTATAAACATCTAGAGGGGGTGAATAGGTGTTTAAAATAAATATTGGCAAATATATGCGGAATAAAATAAACTTTAAGTAAAATAAAGGAGTTAAGAAGAGAATAAGAACACAAAATTTATAGTGGTTTGGCTTAATCCAAGCCTACGTCCACTCTCCCACCCTAATAGCCTTCTTAGCTGGATTTCACTATGCAATCAACAAGAGATTACAACTTCGAGTGCAAACACTTAGTAGTAGATCACACTATCTCACTAAGTCACTCTTTTGGTATTTCTCTCACGATCACAAACGTTTAAGCTCACCAAAGACAAGTGTATGAACAAAGATCGCTTGGACTTTGGAATTATAAATTCTACACTCTATCTCTTACTTGCTCATCGATCCTTCATCTCCTTAAATGCTCCTCCACTTCCAAACTAGCCGTTGGACAGTATCTCCGAGGATCGTCTTCCAATCTACCAATTGGATAGCTTTGTATCTAGAAGATTTGGTAGCCGTTGAGTGACAAAGGTAGAATCCAAAATTGATTCCGATTGCCCATACAAACGGAATCTTGGTTTCCATAAGTGAAGTTTCTTCATATAGAAAGTTCTTGTCTTCAAGATCCAATTATCAATCAGTCAATCAAATCAATCTTGATGTGGAATCCAAATCAGATTACTAGCCGTTATATGATTGGGCTTGAGTTACGTTCCGTCGAATATGGATGTAAAGTCTGAAAGCAATAGACTTTACAATCTGGGTCTGAACATATTTTACTTCTGAATAGATTTAGCTTTAAGGTCTGAACACCGTCTGAATAAGTTTAGTTCCAACATAGAGTCTGTCTTCTGGTTCAGCTTCAACATAGAATCTATCTTCTGGTTCATCATTCACGTTCAGTCTGGAATTTGTCAGAGTGAGCAAACTTCTAATGTAGAACATACTTTGACACTAAAGCCTGATAGTCTTCAGACTTTAACACAGAAATCTGGAAATCTTCATAATATACTTTGGGCATATGTTACGTTTAGTCTTCTGGTCGTCTTCACACTTTGACAATATCCTTTACATGTTCTATCATCTGCATGGTCTATTACTTAACCATTAAACATGTTAGTAGCCTTTGATTTATTTTGTCATCTTCAAAATATCATAAGAGATTTCCCTAACACATTTGACTATTGATCGATTTATCTCAAGTCACACTGTACATCTTTGACACGTTGGCGACCTCGGTTGTCATGGAAATCTCGAGGTTTTCAATTACGGGAATCAAGTGCCAAAATGATAAATAAATAAATAAATAATCGGTCTAGTGCCGATCAACGAGAATTTTGCAATCAGGTGGAATCACCCACATTTTGATCACATATCTCAGTCGAATCGACCTATCTTTGATCTCTGATCAATTTAGACTGTCATAATGATCTCGGCAGATGAACACGGTCGAGTAGCCGATTCTTGATTGAATTCTTAAGTCTATTGCATTTAGATTCCTTAATTGCTTCCCCAGATAGTACAGTTATCTCATGAGTGATCAATCAAAGAATAACACTATTGGCATGTCAATGAAATGCTTGATTTATTTAATCGAAAACAAATTCTAAAAATTCGTGCTATCACAACTTTTCCCCTCTTATAAAAATTTCGTCCTCGAAATTTAAACCTAGTACAATCTTTAATAAAAAAAAATGTGGGGGTACATTCGTCTCATTGACTCCTCAATTTCCCAAGTTGCTCCTTCTGTGCCGTGGTGTTGCCAAACTACTTTGACCAATGGGATGGTTTTGGTGCGTAGAACCTGCTCCTTGCGATTCACTATTTTAACCGGGCTTTTAACGTACGACACTCTGTTGTCCACATCCAATTCCTCAAAATTAAGTACGTGGGTTGGGTCGAGTTCATACTTTATCAACATCGACACGTGAAAAACGTCATACACTTACGCCAGCCTCGGTGGCAATGCACGACGATACGTTAGGATCCCGATTCTTTCCAGAATCTTAAATGAACCTACGTACCTCGGACTCAATTTTCATTTCTTGTCAATGCGTGAAGTACCTTTCATTGGTGACACTTTCAAAAAAACGTGATCACCAACTTGAAATTCCAATGGTCTCCGATACTTATCTACATAGCTTTTCTGGCGACTCTAGGCGATCTTTAATCTATCTATGATAACGGCAATTGCATCCATTAACTACTAAACCAACTCTAGGCCTATGATCTTTCTTTCCTCGACTTCATCCCAACATACTGGCGTTATGCACACTCTGCCATACAATGCTTTGAAATGAGCCATCTGGATGCTTTGCTGGTGGCTACTGTTGTAGGCAAACTCCACAATATGAAGTTGTTCTTCCCAACTTCCTTTGAAATCTAACACATAAGCTCGCAGTATGTCTTTGAGGGTTTGAATTGTCCTCTTAGACTGGCCATCCATCTGAGGATGATAGGCCGTACTATATTGTAGCTTGGTACCTAATGCACTATGCAAACTTTTCCAAAAAGAGACAGTAAATCTCTAGTCTCGATCTAAAGTTATCATAACTAGCACTCCATGCATTCGAACCACCTAACGCACATACAAATCTGCTTGTCTATCCAAATCAAGGTCCTTTTGTACTACAATGAAAATAAGGTTCACCTCTTACTAATGATCACTAATCATCTATTTATTAACTTATTCATGTTGTTAACGTTAACGATGAGATCTAGTGAGCCGATTTCGTCAGTCTATCGACCACTACCCAAATAGAGTCATTACCTCTCTAACTCATCGGTAAGCCCGTCATAAAATTCATTATGATATGTTCCCATTTTCATTCTAGGATCTTGAGAGGTTGTAGAAATCCTCTTGGCTTACAATGTTGTGCCTTCACTTGCTAACACGTCAAACACTTGGCAACATGCTTAGCAATATCCGCCTTCATACCGGACCATCAACAGTGTTGATATAGATTCTGATATATTTTTGTACTGCCAGGATGAATGCTGTAATGTTATGATGAGCTTCTGATAAGATCTCTTCCTTAAGCTCTACATCATCAGGTACACACAATCGTCATTGGAACCTCAGTGTTCCATCCTCAGAAATCTGAAAGTCAGCTTTTCTTTTATCAGTATCCTCTTGCAAGATCTTTTAAACATCTTGATCTATTGGTTGAAGTGCTTTGATTCTAATTTGAACATTCGGCTCAATTCTGAGGGTGGCCATAAGATTCAAAAGGTGACCTATCTCAAATTTGAAAATTGGATCTCTAGCATTCTCGATCAAAGTCCATTCCTTGAGTACCGTCTGTGCAACTGAAGACTTTCAATTCAGTGCATCTGCGACCTTGTTTTCTTTTTCGAGGTAATACAAGATATTACAATCATAGTCTTTTAATAGTTCCATCCAGCGATACTGTCTCATATTCAACTCTTTCTAAAAGAATAGATACTTGATACTTTGATGGTCTGTGAAGATCCATAATCGTTCTCCACACAAATAATGTCTCCAAATCTTCAAAGCGAAGATAATTGCTACGAGTTCTAAGTCATACGTTGACTAATTCAGCTCATGAGGTCTCAACTGACGGGACACATATGCAACAACTTTGACATGCTACATCAACACACAACCTAGTCCTCTATATGACGCATCACTATAGATCTCGTATCCTCCAGGTCCAAATGGTATGGTCAATACAGGTGCGGTAGTCAGCTTTTGCTTAAGCTCTTGGAAACTATACTCACACTTGTCTGTCCATATAAACTTCTCTTCCTTCTTTAACAGTCAAGTCAACGGCGAAGCTAATACTGAAAACCCCTCTACAAACCGTTTGTAATACCCCACTAACCCCAAAAAACTTCTGATCTCTGTCACAGTTGTCAGTCTTAGCCAATTGATCACTGCTTCAACCTTACTTGGGTCTATGGAGATTCCTTCTCTTGAAATCACGTGTCCTAGAAAAGTAACACGAGTCAACCAAAACTCGCATTTGCTAAACTTGGCATACAGCTCATGAGTCCTTAGAATCTGTAGTACCAATCTAAATGTCCTTCATATTCCTCTGGACTTCTCGAGTACACCAGGATATCATTGATGAACACAATTACAAATTGATCTAGATATTTTTTGAACGCTCGGTTCATTAGATCCATGAAAGCAGCTCAGGCATTCGTCAATCCAAATGACATTATCATGAATTCATAATGGTCGTATCGAGTCCGAAAGGTGCACAAAGGCTAATAAATCTACTTTCCAAGCTCTCTTCATTGTGGTAAGAAAAGCCTGAAAGTTAATGTTTCCTCCCGAATACAGCTTGCCAAACACTATATACAATTGCATTCATCCAAGATCGCCTCAGAGGTCACTCTATCTCATGGAGGGGCATCAACCTCTGTCCTCAGATTACCCAATCTTTTGCACAATACAGCCAGGCGATTATCTACTTCCCCAAATTCTTCCATTTGCCTTAATAGCGAACAAGTATTGCTAGACAAGAGTAGATCGTGGGGCAAAGCCAGACCAATGCTACGAAATACTTCTATTATCTTATTGCTTTCTTCCAGTCACGTTGAGAAAAATCAAGACCCAGCCTATTTACAGCGAAAAGAAGGCCCAGAAGAAATCCATAGGGAAAATGGCGACATCCAACCTTTTGCATGGCCGAAGCTTCGATTCATCCAACACTGATTGAAGCCGTCCAAAGAGGGAATATGGAGTTGTTCCACGTCACGAGACTCCTCATTTTTATGAGGAACAAGGTGGGGTGTGGGGTTTCATGGGTTTACGGGATGGGTTCCATTTGACCAAAACTGTAAAGGGGGCTATTAAGGTTTTAGGGTTTCGGAAAGGCAAATAAGATTTAGGGTTTTGGGGGGATAGCTACCATTAGAGGTAGAGGGAAGCTCTCAGAGCCAAGAGAGAATACTAATTGCTAGTTCACTAACTTGATCACATACTCAAACCAATCGCATTAAGCATTCAATTTTTAGCTATTATCAGATAAAATTCTTTTGATTTCTTTTTCGACATATATGATCATCGACACTCAAATGGAGTGTTAAATTGTTGAAAACTATCTAGAGTTCATATTATTCATGCAATTTATGATCAAGAGAGTCAAAAAAATATATGCACGTTGTTGACACGTTCTAATCGAATGCTTCAAGTTTGCTACCATTGAAGAAAATCAACTTTGAAAGAAAATTCCAAGGAGTCCCAAAGAAATTCAATTGTGGTGTCCATGGCGCGCTTTCGAGGGGTTTTGAAAGGTCTCGAATCGGTACGATCAGGACTCCTGGACTGCTTTGACTTCATAATAAGTTTATGATTGATTGTGTAATTATTCCATATTGTAGTCCATGCTACCTAATCTTCTGTCCTAAAAGTTGAAAACTGATAATAATAATAATGATATAGTTCCTTTTTCTTCATCTTGCGCTATTTATAACAAAATTCAACTTAAATCCATGAAGTTTCTTTTTATTCATGAGTCTAGACACGAGACGGCAATTTGCGTTCACCTTCAAGCATTGGCAGACTGAGTCTTAAGTATCGAGGATGGTAAATGAAACTTTTAACCATATATATTTTTATTGAATTATCCGAATCTCACTACCTCCGAACGAATTTCACCTCAAGAAGAAAACTTGTCAGGTCAACCAGATTAGCATCCCCTCTCACTTCATTTTTGTCCATGGGAATTCAATGGGTCTTACATTTAATGTCCTTACATCTATAATTTAAGCTTTTTTGTTGGAATATTTAATAAGCAGAATTTTTGGACCGTCTTTCAATTTATTTTCATTTTTTACTCTTTTTTTTTTTTTTTAACTATCACAACTCTTGTAATTTGGATTCTAATGTGGAACGCTTTACCTTTCAAAAGGTATAAATATCATGTGACATATAAAATCATTTTTTAATGATATATTAAAAATTAAGGTTAATATCTTAAAAACTCAAAACTGATACATATGTAATAAATTTTTCTTGAACTAATTTTTTTACCAAAAAAAACCCCCAAATTGTTACATATGTGATAAATGTAGCCCAAATAACCACAAAAAACCTTAAACTAGTACACTTGTGACAAATTTACCTCAAACTCATTTGTTCAATCACCAAAAATCCCAAAATGGTACATTTGTGATAAATATGCCATCCGTTAAACTAGATTTATACCTAAAAAAAAAAACCACGATAATTTTACAACCATGACATACAAAGAGTAAAATCTCAAACTGATATACTAGTCAACTGTTACATGTCATCAAACTTAGCAATTTAATTGTAAAATTTAATGGAAACTAATAGGGGATAAATTTATAATAAGTGTACTATTTTGGGATAAATTTATCAAAAATATATTAATTTGGGGTTTTTGGTAATAAAAAAATTAATTTGAGATAAATCTATCACATTATGTACTGATTTGGAGTTTTTCAAGATATTAATCCTAAAAAGATTAAATGTTATTTTTAAGTTCGGCAAGAATGTCAATAAACAACCTTTTGCCTGAAACAACTTTTCACCATATTTAGTTCAACCATTTTTACGCTTCAGATCTAAAAGGTTCAGTACACAAAATTTCATTCAAGTTTAGTTGATTTCTCTTCATTCATCAGCACTAGAAATATATATACCCGCCAGTCTGCTCCTTTTCATATACCCATTTGTGCAATGATTGACTAATCAAGTTAGCCCCAAAAGAGAAATGTTTTTTACTAAGTAACTTATTGAAGAGGCTCACAATTTGTGGATGATTTTCATATCACTTAATTTACAGATTGTACACGCTTATAAAGAGAATGAAAAATACAATCTTTGACATAGCAAGAATCATGAAATACCAACTCATCTAGAGTTAGTATGCTAATATGAAAATCAAAAAGATATCAAAAAGATTTCATATTCAAAAAATAAAATCAGAAAAAGATTTCATATCTTAACACGCCCCCGCAAGATGGACGTTCCATCGGAAATGCCCATCTTGTCGCGTAATTGTATTGTCCCCAGCCTTGATAACGATTTCGTGAGAATGTCGGCAAGTTGATCACGGGTGGAAATATGAGAGACTCACATCTTGCTGGCTTTAACAAGTTCTCGAATGAAATGGTAATCTATCTCAATGTGTTTCATTCGGGAATGGAAAACGGGATTTGCACAAACATAAGTAGCACCTATTTGTCGCAATACAAGCTTGGTGTCGTGTCCATGTGAATGCCAAGTTCTTGAAGCAAAGATTTTACCCAAATGAGTTCCACCGAAACTGTGGCAATGGTTCAATATTCTGCTTCAGTAGACGATCATGCAACCGATCGTTGCTTTCGAGAACTCCAAGAGATTGGCCCATATATAAATCACAAAACTTGAAGTAGATGTGTGATCATCAATGTTTCCTACCCAATCTGCATCGGTGTAGGCATGAAGCACAAGTTGTGTGTTGTGTCTCAAGTGCAACCCATGGAATAATGTTCCCTTAAGATAGTGTAAAAGCCTTTTTGCAGCTGTCCAATGGGTTATGGTCGGCTTATGCATGAATTGAGATAGCTTGTTTACTACAAAACCAAGATCCGGGCGAGTGATGTTAAGGTATTGAAGTGCGCCAATGAGGCTTCAAAATTCTGTAGCATTGGTTGGTGATTGTTTGTCATGAACCGAAAGAGATTGACCCATGGCTAATGGTGTCGCTACCTCTTTTGCATCTCCCATTTTGAAGCGCTCAAGTAGCTCTCTTATGTATTTATGTTAAGAAAGAAGTAAGCCAGTCTTTGTAGGAATGACTTCAATTCCCAAAAAGAAATGCAGTGGCCCCAAGTCTTTAATTGAGAACCGATTAGAGAGAGCGTTGATGAAGTCCGAAACAAACTTTTGGTCACTTCCTGTGATAATGAGATCATCCACGTACACTAAAAAATATGCTTGAACACCACCATGAGAGTAAATGAACAATGAACTATCATTCTTTGAATTGACAAATGAATTTGCGAGAAGGAATGAACTTAGCTCATTATACCAAGCCCGCTGAGCCTACTTTAACCCATATATGGCTTTGCGAAGTTTGCAAATGTGTGTTGGTTTTTCTGAGTCTTTAAAGCCAGACGGTTGCGACATGTAAACCTCATCCTGAAGAGTGCCTTAGAGGAAGGCATTGTTGACGTCCATTTGTCTCAATGTCCATCAACGCATTAAAGCCAATGATAAAACCACCCGAATAGTATTTGGTTTGATGACCGGGCTAAATGTATCGATGTAATCAAGGCCCGGTTGTTGGTGAAAACCTTTGGCCACAAGATGTGCCTTGTACCTCTCAATACTACCGTCCACACGTCTTTTTATCCGATAAACCCATTTGCAACCTACAACATTCAAAAATGGATCAAAAGGTATTAGTTCCCAAGTCCCGTTACGAATAAGGGCATTGATCTCAACTGACATTGCTTCACACCATTGAGGATCGCACATAGCTTGTATAATTCATGTTGGTTCTATAGTCAGTGGAAGTGGATGTTTGGTGATGATGTGATTGAGTTGTTTGGGCTTGAAAATATTACTTTGGGATCTAGTGGTCATTTTGTGAGTTCTTATAGGTGGATTTTTGGGGGTTGATGTTTGATCATTATTGATAGTGGCAATTGGGTTTTCAAGAGGTGGCATTTGTTGGGATTGATGTGAGGGTTGGGAAGTCGATGAGGATGCAGCACGGGATGGAATGTTGCTTCGAGGGGGCACCTGTGCAAATGGTCCAATATTTGGCACTAAAACTAGAAGTGAAACAATAGGTGGAGGAGATGAACTTTGAGGGGTTGACAAGACACTTTTAGTATTGAGAAATGTTTGGTATGGAAATATGTTTTCTTCGAACACAACATGACGTGAGATATAAAGGAGATTATTTTGTAGATCAAAACATTTATACGCACTTTGTGACAATAAATACCCTAAAAATATACATTGTCGAGAGCGGGACATAAGTTTATTTGTGTTGTATGGACGTAACCACGGATAGCAAAGACAACCAAATGTGCGAAGTTTTTTATAATTGGGAGCCATTTGGAATAATGTTTGAAATGGTGAATGCATATTTAGAATGGGTGTTAGCAAACGATTAATGAGGTATGTAGCAGTTTGAAACGCATATGACCAAAAAGAATGTGGTAAATTTGCTTTGTGTAGTAGGGTGAGTCCGGTTTCAACTATGTATCGGTGTTTTCTTTCTGCAGTTCCATTGTGTTCCGGTGTGTGTGGCGGTGTAGTTAGATGGGAAATTCCATGTTTTGCAAGAAAATGTTTCAAGTTTTGAAATTCTCCACCAACATCCGAGTATAAATTTTGAATAGAGACAGAAAATTGTTTTTCAACCAAGCTTTTGAACTGTTCAAAAATTTGAGTAACATCTGATTTTTTTTCTTATAATATAAAGCCAAGTGTATTTCGTATAGTGGTTAACAAATATAAGATAGTAACGGAAACCATCAATTGAAACAGTTGACACATGACCCCAAACATCGGAAAAAAATAATATCAAGTGGAAAATGACTTACAAGAGTTGATACCCCAAATGGAAGTTTGTGACTCTTATTGCACTGACATGCATCACGGGATAACTTAGAGCCTACTATTGGCTCAGAAGACAAACGAATTGGAAAATTGTTAAGAACATAACTTAGAATACGAAATGAAGGGTGACCTAGTCAATTGTGCCAAACCATTGGTTTTGTCCGCTCATTGACAAAGGCTGTGAATTTTGGATGAGTGTTTTTGAGAGGCATCCGATACATGCCATTGCTAAGCCCTCCTCGAAGTAACATTGCTCCCGTGCGAAGGTCCTTCACCAAAAAATAATTGGCAAAAAATTCGATAGATGAGTGGTTATTGCGACAAAATTGTGAGACGGAAATAAGGTTTTTTGTACTATCAAGTGCACATAAAATATTGGTTAATTTAAATGATTGGTTTGGATAGGATAAATTAGTAGAACCAACATGACTAATACGCAAACCTGTGCCATCACCAATGACGATCTCATCGGGGCCTTCGTACTTTGAGTGAGTGGTGAGGTTGTTGAGATTGCTTGTGACATGATGTGATGCTCCTGAGTCTAGTAGCCAACCATTTTCTTGATGTGGAGCTATTGCAACATGAGCAGTAGGTTCACGGAGACTATTTTGAATGCGAAAACAAGATTTGGCTGAGTGTCCATATTGATCGCAAAACTGACATGTCGAACGAGGCTCTCTGTTGTCCCGATCAGAATACCTCCTATGAGAAGGTCCACGATGCTGGTTAGATCTAGAATAATTTTGATGATGGCTACAATTGTTGGGCCAATGAGAGTTGCTTCCTGTGCCACGGCTTCTGTTGCTGTAGTTGGCTGTGACTGGTGCTGTTTCAAGTCTAATTTCCTCCAGTTTTAGTTGGGTTTCATAGGCCACCAATTTGTCATGCATTTCTTCAAAGCTGATTGTGTTTTCACGAGCCCTAATCGCTACTATGATTTCTTTGTATTCAGTTCCAAGTCCTCGAAGTGCATGAATGACTAAATCATCATCAGAGATAGGAGTGTCAATGATTGCCAATTCATCGACAAGGGCTTTAAGTTCCTACAAAAATTTTGAAACAGAACGTGAGTTTTGGCGAGCGGTAGAGAGTTGATCCTTGAGATGCATAACTCTTGATCGGTTTTATTTGTATATAAATTCATGATTTTTGTCCAAGCAGCATGTGACGAATTGCAAGAGGCAATGAGAGGAATCATGGCTTCGGATACAGATGCAAAAATTGCATGAAGCAAGAGCCGATCCTGGCGAATCCAAGTTGTTGTGGCTGGATTTGGCACCGTTTGATTTCCAGTTGAAATGGTGAGAGGCAGACAAACAGAAGTTTCGTCAACAAATCCCATTAAATCATAACCAATGAGTAGCGCCTAAAATTGAGCACGCCAAGAGGGATAATTGGCAGCAAAGAGCTTGAATGGCAATTGGATGGCGATTGAGATCGAGATCAGACCATTAGGTGCAACTGTTCTGATGGAAATGAAACTAGAATTCGAGATGGTGCGAGCTGATTCTAAAGTGACTTCCATGGCTAGAGGATGCAGAAGATTGCAAAAAAAAAAAAATGTAGAATAATCAGATCAAAAAGCTCTTAGGAGCAAAAACACTTTGATACCATGAAGAGGCTCACAATTTGTGGATGATTTTCACATCACATAATTTACAGATTGTACACGCCTATAAAGAGAAGGAAAAATACAATCTTTGACAGAGCAAGAATTATGGAATACCTACTCATTTACAGTTGGTATGCTAATATGAAAATCAAAAAGATATCAAAAAGATTTCATATTCAAAAAATAAAATCAGAAAAAGATTTCATATCTTAACACTTATCATATAATCGAAATTGGCATCTGAAATGTCACATGGCCATCAAATATATGCATGAAAACTCCATATAGAACACCCGTGGCCTAGGAGATAGATGGAATCTGGCTCTACTACCTTCCGATTAACTTTGGAAGTCAAACTGATTTCAAGGGTACACTTCTATCAAAATGTCTGGTCGAAAATCCAAATTGTCAAGTCTCTCCAAAAGCACCTTTGTTGCCCCAGACCCGTGTAAACTTAATCGGGTAAGGTTCGCCCACACAATAGCTAAAAGAGGCTTTGGAAATTTCTTTGGGGCCCATGGTAGCTTGGGGAGCCTTAGTAATTCCTTATTTCTCAAACGTGTCTGCTTTTTCACAGCGTCAATGATTCCTGTAACATCACAGGCCCCACTGTGTAATATTGTCCGCTTTGGGTCACCCGCCCTAGCGCACGGTCTTTTCCCTCACAACTTTAAAACACGTTACACAAACTAGAGGGACCTAAACCTTATAAGCTAACCGAGACCTTCCTCCCTAAGCAATGTGGGACAAGAGAGAAGGCTGTCACACTTTCCACCTCTTAACAGAATAGCGTCCTCACTATGGCCTCACGGGCATCAAAATAGCATTCGAGTTGTGGTCCCACACGCGGCGAAAGTCGGCTCTGATACCACTTGTAACATCCCAGGCCCCTATTGTGTAATATTGTCCGCTTTGGGTCACCCACCCTAGCGCACGGTCTTTTCCCTCATGGCTTTAAAATGCGTTACACAGATTAGAAGGACCCAAACCTTATAAGCTAATCAAGACCTCCTCCCTAGGAGATGTGGGACAAGAGAGAAGGCTGTCACACAGTACCCAGGTCCCTGACGATCTTCAAAGAAGGTAGAGAACCAACTTCTAGGGGCAACTTCCCAAGAGACACACACCCCTTGATGTTCAAAGTCATCAGGAATTCAAGCTTACCGATGTAGTAGTCGACTGTGATCAAATTCACGCACCCAGCAAGTATTAAGATCTCCAAAGACATGAAGTTAGTGACGTCGGGTGTCCTCGTCAACTTTTTGCAATCCTTTAAATCCAGGACTTTCAGCTTTTTTGTCATCTGCTGGAAAAGAAAGTGAAGCAAAAAAAATGAAACGCATCAATAATCCCGGGGTACATATCTAGATCGACAATCAACCTAATTACCCTCATTTTTATAGTTTAGTAAAATCTTGCAGTAATTGCAAATGGCACAACTTACTGAAGAAGAAAATGGTAAAAGATCGAATCAAATCATGAGTGCAATTGCTGACAAGTTTGTGGGAAACGAGAAAGCAAAAGAAATAGAAGATCGGAATGGGATAATTGAAGAAGAAAATTTTCAACGTATGGGTTTAATCAAAATGATGTGATCTTATAGCTTCCTTTCCTCGTTTGAATGCATTTAGCCGGTTGTTATCAATGCTTGATGTTACTTGTGCAAAATAATTTCTGTTCCTAGATTCATGTGAGATAAGGAGAGTCTGAAACTATTATATACAGTGCATGAATGATTGGTAAAGATAGAAAGAAAGAGGAAGACATGGTTTTTCTACCCATACAACGCTCTTCTTGATCCCTCAGCGTGGTGAACAAAGAAAGGCATACCTGAAATTGGCTCCATCCACCCCAGTCATCTTCGATATTGCTCCTTGAAAGGTCTAGCACAAGTAAGCTAGTAAAATGAAAATTCTCCGCACAAAATTTATTATGAGTCACTTCCCAGGAAAGCCAACATAGCTTCGAAATAACATTCTTGAAGTTGCCTATAATATCAATGCCTTCAACTTGAAGGAATCTTAGACCTGACAGAGCAGCTAATTCTTCACGTCCAATGTTGCGGCTGCAGCTATCGGAAGTCAAGCTTAGTGCTTTTCCATTTTCATTTCTCTGCCAATAAAGACTCAAGATTAATTGAGAGCACAACCCTCAACACTCTTCGAGAACTATAAAGAAAGGAAGCATAAGAACGTTCGTGAACAATTTTGTAGTTCAGTAAAATCTTATGGTAATTGCAATTGGGCAACTTGATGAAGATGAAAACGGTAAAAGATTGAATCAGATCATGAGTGCAATTGTTGACAAGTTTGTCGGAGAAGATAAAGTTGAAGAAACAGAAGTTAGAAATGGGATAATTGAAGAAGAAATTTATCAAAAAATGGATTTACTCAGTCGAGATGAGTTGGAAGTCATACAATAAGACATACAATTTAATCAAAATGATGTGATTCTAATAGCTTCCTCTCCTTTTTTTAATGCATCTAGCCGGTTGTTGTCAATGCTAGATGTTACTCGTACAAAATAACTTTTGTTCCTAGATTCACGTGAGATCAACAGAGCGTGAAACAAATATATACAGTGCATGAATGATTTGTCAAGATAAAAAGAAAAGGACGCGCGAATTCTCAACCCATCCACTGCTCTTCTTGGTCTCTCAGTAAATCTGAGAGAAAGGCGTACCTTGATTTGCATCCATCTTTCCCAATCATCTTTGATATTGCTCTCCAGACCCGTTAGCAGATAATTAACAAGAATCTCCAAGCAAGAAACCTGATGTAGATTGGGAAGTGTCTGCTAGTTGCAAAAGAAATTATTGTCTTTCAATGGAAGAAGTTGATCTGGTAAAGCAGCTAAATTTCCAGGTTCAAAGTTGACGCTGTAGCAATTGAAATTCAGGCTTAGGGTGCATTTATTTCATGGTAACTCAGGATTTGGAATATGTTTTTCCAAAAAATGATTAGTTGTATCGCTTAGAAAAATTAATCAACGAAAAATATTTTTCATTATTAACAACAATTTATTTTGTAAACGATACAAGCCATCATTTTTTGAAAAATGTTTATCAAATTTTGAGATTTCTGTGAAACAAACACATGTTTAGTGTTTTTACATCTTCATTTCTCTGCCAACAGAGATGCACAATTAATTGAGAGCATAACACTTAACACTCCTACAAAGCTGTAAAGAAAGGAAGCATATGAACATAAACAATGTCTCCAATAGGGAATCTACCTTAGCACCCATCTATTACCCAGCAAGTACACTTACGTGTTTTCGTTTACCACCATTAACGAAAATTTTCAGCTTCCGTTTGAAACAGGACTTTGCGGTTTCAGAACTTCCAGAAAACTGTTTTCTATTCTGCAAAATCTTAAATAAAAGCTAACTACTAGGCAATCTGTACAGTCTCTCCCTACCAATTTACAATACCTTTGGACCCAAACTTTGAGAGAGGGCTATCTCACTCACAAGACAATTGGAAAGTTGAACAAATCTAACTATAAAGTAAGAGAAAGTTTCTCCTTCAAAAAAGTAATTATATGACATACTCTTCCATTTTACCTCTTTTCTGTCCAGTGATTTTGTAGGTACCTCAAAAATCAACCGCTCACCAATTTTGGGATGACAATCTTCAAGCCTGACGAAGCTGAGCATGATAAGCAACTGCAGATTTTCAACTTGCTCATGCATCCGAAACTCATTTTTCTGCCAACAGAGACTCAAGATTAATTGAGAACATAACACCCAACACTCTTACAAAGCTACAAAGAAAGGAAGCGTATGACCATTGGTCAACAATATCTTCGATAGGGAACCTACACTGACACCCACCTATTACCAGCAAGTAGACTTACAAGTTATCGTTTACCACCATTGACGAAAATTTTCAGATTCCATTTGAAACGGCACTTCGCAGTTTCAGAACTCCCGAAAAATATATTCTACTCTACAGAATCTAGAAAATGAAGCAAACCACTTGGCAATCTGTATAGTCTCTCTCCACCAATTTACGAGACCTTTTGACCCAAAGTTTGAGAGAGGGCTATCTCACTCACAAAAAAAAAAAAAAAAATGGAAAGTTGAACAAAGCTAACTACAAAGTGAGAGAAAGTTTCTCCTTCGAAAAAGAAATTACATAACATGCTCTTCAATGCATTTCCACGGGGTAGAACCTCCTCAGGGAATATAAGGTTTTCATGAGGCTGATCTTGAGCCGCTACTCTTTCATTTTACCTCTTGTCTCTCCAGTAGTTTTATAGCATCCTCAATAATGGACACCCTACTAAATTTGCGAGGATATTCTTCAATGATGTGCTTTTCCAGATCTCGAACTTGGTCATGCACCCACAACTTATTATCAAGTCCAGTTTCTATCAAGGATCGCTGGTGGAGGACACTATTAGCTGGATTTGTTTGGTCCTTGTTGATGAAAAAACAAGCAATATCTAAAAATATTGCTCTCTGCTTAATCCCCAGTCTTTCATAACTTCTCCTAAATTTATCTCGGACATCCTTTAAAGGACCGTCATCTAACCCCTTCAACGTACCTTCAACTTGAAAGTTGCGGTTGCAGATATCGGAAGTCAGGCATAATGCTTTTACGTTTTCATTTCTATGCCAACGGAGACTCAAGATTAATTGAGAGCATAACTCCCAACACTCTTACAAAGCTACAAAGAAAGGAAGCATATGACCATTGGTCAACAATATCTTCAATAGGGAACCTACCCTGACACCCACCTATTACCAGCAAGTAGACTTACAAGTTATCGTTTACCACCATTGACGAAAATTTTCAGATTCCATTTGAAACGGCACTTCGCGGTTTCAGAACTTCCCGAAAACTATTTTCTACTCTACGGAATCTAGAAAATGAAGCTAACTACTTGGCAATCGTATAGTCTCTCTCCACCAATTTACAAGACCTTTTGACCCTAAGTTTGAGAGAGGGCTATCTCACTCACAAAAAAAAAAAAAAAAAAAAAAAAAAATGGAAAGTTGAACAAAGCTAACTACAAAGTAAGAGAAAGTTTCTCCTTCGAAAAAGAAATTACATAACATGCTCTTCAATGCATTTCCATGGTGTAGAACCTCCTCGAGGAATATAAGGTTTTCATGAGGCTGATCTTGAGCCGCTACTCTTTCATTTTACCTCTTGTCTCTCCAGCAGTTTTATAGCATCCTCAATAATGGACACCCTACTAAATTTGCGAGGATATTCTTCAATGATGTGCTTTTCCAGATCTCGAACTTGGTCATGCACCCACAACTTATTATCAAGTCCAGTTTCTATCAAGGATCGCTGGTGGAGGACACTATTAGCTGGATTTGTTTGGTCCTTGTTGATGAAAAAACAAGCAATATCTAAAAATATTGCTCTCTGCTTAATCCCCAGTCTTTCATAACTTCTCCTAAATTTATCTCGGACATCCTTTAAAGGACCGTCATCTAACCCCTTCAACGTACCTTCAACTTGAAAGTTGCGGTTGCAGATATCGGAAGTCAGGCATAATGCTTTTACATTTTCATTTCTATGCCAACGGAGACTCAAGATTAATTGAGAGCATAACTCCCAACACTCTTACAAAGCTACAAAGAAAGGAAGCATATGACCATTGGTCAACAATATCTTCAATAGGGAACCTACCCTGACACCCACCTATTACCAGCAAGTAGACTCACAAGTTATCGTTTACCACCATTGACGAAAATTTTCAGATTCCATTTGAAACGGCACTTCGCGGTTTCAGAACTTCCCGAAAACTATTTTCTACTCTACGGAATCTAGAAAATGAAGCTAACTACTTGGCAATCTGTATAGTCTCTCTCCACCAGTTTACAAGACCTTTTGACCCTAAGTTTGAGAGAGGGCTATCTCACTCGCAAGAAAAATGGAAAGTTGAACAAAGCTAACTACAAAGTAAGAGAAAGTTTCTCCTTAGAAAAAGAAATTGCGTAACGTGCTCTTTCATTTTACCTCTTTTCTCTCCAGTAGTTTTATAGCATCCTCATTAATGGACACCCTACTAAATTTGCATGGATATTCTTCAAGCATAATGTGCTTTCCCAGATCTCAAACTTGGTCATGCATCCAAAACTTATTGTCATGTCCAATTTTTATCAAGGATCACTGGTGGAGGACACTAATTGCAATGTGAGGATGGTAATTACACTCGTCCCACATGATAACTGGATATGTTTGGTCCTTGTTGGTGAAAAGCAATATCTAGAAATACTTCTTTTTGCTTATTCTCCAGTCCTTCATAACTTATCATCAATGCATCTCGGACATCTTGAAAAGGACTGTCATCTAACCACTTCAACGTATCTTCCCATAGGTTTTTTTTTTATCACAATGTTGTTCCAAGGTAGAGCCGTGGCAATAAAGAAAGGAACCTATGGCCTCAACGGCCAAAGGAAGCATACCCACTCTATGAACAATTTTCTCATCATATCCTTCTGGGAGAGAGTCTCTCTTGAATGCGTGCTTACAAAACAACCGAACTGCTTGAGCAAACTACATTTCATGAACTTCATATGCCAAAGTTCCTCTAGGTTCACTTAGGACGTCTTCACTAGATGATTCCACTTGAGTCATCAAGACCTCTAAGTTTCTAGTAGTGAAGATGATCCTACTACCTGAACCAAACCAATCTGATTTTCCAGCTAGTTTTTTGAGTTGCTTTTGCTTGTCTAGATCATCTAGTACGATGAGAACTTTTTGATTATGACATACTCTCTTGATCTGATTCATCCCATCTCCAATGTCTTTGATATGATCAGCATTCGCAAAACCCACAAAACTAGCTAATAACTTTTTCTGCACGCTTATAAGGCCATGTTGCGATGATTCTCGGACATCATTGAGGAAACAAACACCTTCAGAGTGAGAAGATACTTTGTTGAACACAACCTTTGCAAGTACTGTTTTACCAATACCACCTATTCCATGAATACCAAGGAAACGTACACCATCAGAGTCAACTTCCAACTTTTCTAGTATGTTTTCTATCTTACAATGATCTTCGACCCAATATTCAGGCACATCCACGTGTCTAGCATTAAGCTTACGCAATACCTCTCCAACAACCAATTTAATTAGTCCTCCATGGCTGCAGCAAAGCAGGGAATTTTTTGTTTTCGTCATTGACATGAAGGAAAAGGGAATAAATTACTTCCAAATATGACAATCTGCAGGTCTTTTGGGACCATATGGTAAAAATAAGTCAACCATTTCAGTTACTATGACAGAAATTAAGCATTATAATCAGTTAATATGTGCATTGAGATTTCATGGAATGTCTCTTAATTTGATGTAATGGAGATGCTTAAGATAATGCAGGGGCCGATCGATGTGAAGGAGATATTCCTGATGGAATGCACAGAGTAAGATTCACAAAACTGGGCAAGGCAATATTTTTTGTTGATAATGGTTGGATCAACTAACTAACCTGCGGTGACATAAATTCCAAAGTTATTACTGAGCTAAATTTGTAGGATTGTGTTCATATAAGAATTGAATCTGAGATAAAACCAAAATAAATTCGGGGTCTCAAGCAAAGTCGGAAGAAGCACAATAGATTCATGATAGGTGAAACTGCTTCATTGTTCTCTAAGTAAACAAGTTTTATTTATTGGCCAGAAAAACTGAACAGTTTTTATTTGTTAAGTTCTCCCTAGACCTATCGGACAAGAAATCGGACCGGATTCAGGTATAGTTCATTCAAGTAATAGTCATCTCAATTTTTTCATAGATTGGATCAAATGAGAAGTGTAACTATTGCGCATATTAATGATAAACAAAAGGTCGAGGAAATTTACCCTTTTCCTTCAAGTTCCCACCCCTTTAGATGTGCAACCTTCCCCAGAACATCCTCCCGCCGATTCAGTGCATCGGAGCCGAACTTCTTCTTGTGCTTGGCTATGGCTTTTTTTGTACAATTTGGTTTTGAGCTTAACATTATCAGGGTGCACGTCATAGAAGATGGGAAGTATATCTTTCTTCCCATTCGACTTTTCTGTGCTTTTTACCATGTGCACAACCTCATGGAGACACCATGAACTGGTAGCATAGTTCTTGGAGAAAATCAGTATGTAGATATGAGACTTGTCAAGCGCTTTCAACAGCTCACCACCGATTTCTTTACTAACTTGGAGTTCTTCATTGTCTAGGAAGACATGGACTCCAACACCTCTCAACTCATAGTAAAGGCAATCAGTAAAGTTGTTGTCTGTGTCCTGTCCCCGGAAACTCAAGAACACGTCGTACTCATATTCTGCCGGTACATCTTCCGAGCTCAGGATTGCCTCTGAGCTCCTCCGGTTCTTCTTCGTTCTCAGTCATCTCCTGCTAGAGCCAAGATGATGGTGATTAAAGCAACGGCTGCAACCAGCCATATTTGTGCCCGATCCTGCTTAGAGCTGCAATCACAAACAAATCCCGAAAGTACCAGCATTTGGACCCTCAATGTCGTGCGATTATGCAGATTATGAGCTTGCAGCCGGCCCAGCACAACTAAGTTCGGACACTGATTAAAGCGACACCTTGATAGTGTCCAATTTGCGGCGGATCCTCTATGCTGCGTTCACCAACATCTGAACCAAAGCATAGAGCTAAATGCGACAAGATTTAGTGAAAGAAGATGGACTAACACTTCCCAAGGACAGGCGATTTTTGGCTCTGCGATTACTCTCAATAAGAAGAAAACATCAAAAAAACCAGGGGGAACGAAGGTGTATTTCTGCGAAAGAGAGGTTAGGCAATAAAATATGCAAAGCACTGAAGTCGAGAAGCTCCACTGACCTCCGAAATAGCACAGAAATATCGACGAAATTTCATGAAAGTGCTACCATGGCCGGCCGCAAGCACCGAGAAATCACCGATCTGGGATTGACAATGGTATTCAAATATTAAGAATTGTTCGCTATATCGTTTCACAAAAAAGTTAAAATCTTTAAAAAGGATGGAATTGCTGAAATTTAGGCTCCGTTCGTTTTGTAAAAAAATGTGGCGTTTCTAGAAAATATTTTCAAGAAAGTCATTTTCTAGAAAAATGTAATTATTTTCCGGTATTCAAATGAAACTTGAAAATGAAGTAGAAAATACTTTTTTCGTTATTCGGTGAGGAAAATATTTTCCTTCATATACTCCTTTTCATTTATTTTATTTTTTAAAATGGATTTTTCATATTTTTTAAGAATTGATTTTTAATTATTTTTAATTTTTAAAATCTATTATTTTTTTTTTTTTTTTTCTTTATTTTCCATCTCCTTCTTTATTGGTCGGTCACCAGCCATGGCGATGGCTTGCGACCGGCCATCGACGAGCGTCGAGCTCATCGACGAGCACGAGGCTTGCTGCTCACTAGATTGGCGAGCGCGAGCATTGAGCTCAAGGCTCGCTAGATCGACGACCGCGAGCTTGAGATCAACGAGCTCAAGGTTCGCTGGCGATGGCCGATGACTAGCCAAGAAAGAAAAAGATAGGAAACAAAGAAAAGAAAAGAAAAGAAAAAAGGAAATTAAAAATAATTCGAATTAAAAAAGAAAAAGAACATTAAAAATAATTTGAATAAAAAAAAAAAGAAGAAGAAATGGGAGAGGGAAGTGAGGATTTGTGAAGGTGTGAGATAAGAGAAATAAAGTAAGGAAAATTTTTTTCACTTTTCAAAAGTGAAAAACATTTTCTCCGAATCTAGAAGATTTTTTTTTTCTTTTCATGGAAAACATTTTCTCCAAGGAATTCATTTTTCGTGAAACAAACGTTGAAAAATCCAAAAAACATTTTATTGAAAATGATTTTCCGCGAAACGAATGAAACCTTAAGCAAAAATGATGTATTGACTTGATGAATTGCCAGAGCTTGACTCCCCGACTGCAAATTGGGGACGAAGATGGCTCGAAAGAGGAGTGATAGGTAGAGATCTTACCACAAAGTGAAACCCTAGAATGTGAGGAGCAAAGAAGAGGGTGGCGAGCAGAGTCGACGAGGAGGCATAGTCGTCGGCAATGGCAGCCGCCAGTTGATGACCGGAAAAGCCATAGTGTTGATGGTAGCGAAGTCGACAAGAGGAGATGGCGAGAAGGCAAAGTCGTCAAGGTTTGATGCACTTGGCTTTGGGTGTGTAGTGTCTTGTGTTTGTGTGACATCCTGAAATTCGACTCCGTTTCGATAAAGTGAAATGGGCATTTCGTTGACGTGCCTATGGCCCTTTTTCTCTGATCTGATCACTCACGAGTTAACTAACCTATTGGGTAAAGCCGTTAAGGGATGTATCAGGCTTTGTAAAATCCCTAAAAGCTACCTAATTGGTTGGATTGAGCTAAAATCACGTCGATCGATTTTTAACCACAAAATTGAACTCGATCTCGGGAATCGAATTTTAAGCGCGTCATAATTCTTATTTTTAGGATCCTGTCTCATCGCTCATCAATTTATTGACGGGTCCGAAATTTCAAGAAAGAAATTATCGGAAGAAAAATTGAAGACCAAAAGAAAATAGAAAGGAAAAGGAAAAGAAAAAAGAAAATTGAAATAAAGAATTATTTATTTTCTTTTCCTTTTTCTCTCTTTCCCCATTTTCTTTCTCTCTCTTTTCCTCTTCTTTTTCTCTCTTTTCTCTCTCTTCTCTCCCCTTTTCTTCCGTGCGAACAGCCCCACCGATTCCTCTCTATCTCTTCCCTTTGACTAGTCCAAGCTTATCTTCTCTCTCTCTCTTTTCCCCCACTCCCCCATGCGACCGAAACCCCCCTCCTTTCTTTTTCCCCTCTTGTTCGTGAAAAACCAGGAGCTGAAGAACGAAAGCTGCAACTTGCTGTCACTGCCCCGTTGCCGCCCATTCCGTCGCCGCACCGCACACCCACGCCACACCCGTGCGCCCGTCGCTCGCCACCGTCCCGCCACTCGCGCACACCCTGCGTCCGTCGCCCGCTGCAGCCCCTCCCCCGCACAACCCAGCCGCCGTCCCGCCCCGTCCGGCCAGCTCCAGCCACCGCCCAGCACCGCCCGACCTCCCCGACGTTCCCCTTGCTCTCCGCCGCCCTCCCCTCACCATTTTGACCGTTGGATCGGCGCCGGCCAGTCTAGGGCATAAACCCAATGGGTGGGTTTCCAGCTCACTTGTGGGCCGTTTTGGGCCGTTTCCGGGCCCCGAATCCGTGAGTTGCTTTGGGAAGAATCGTTCCTCGTGTCGCCGCCATCGGATTGATCCGATTTGCGCACGATTTGGTGAGTAATCTCACTAATCCAGGATTAGTTGACTAATTATTCTTAAGGTTGGTTTAGTTTTAATTAATTATGTTTAGGTTGTTAGATTAGAATAAATTAGTAATTATTAGTCAATTGTGATGCGATTTAGATAAATTGATTGCGCAATTAGCAAGTAGACGTGGTCTACTAATTATTGGAAGTGCCTAGGGATTTTTCCCGACCCTTAGTGGGCTCCAATTAGGCTTTTCGGGCCTAAATGGAATTTTTAGTATTTAAATTTTAATTTTCGGAATTAAATTAAATAATTATTTATTTTCCGAAAATTCAACTGAGATGTCCCGGAACCGGAAAATTATGCTGATGACCGTAATGAAGTCCATTTATTTAATCGGGCTTTATTTTGAGCTAAATTGAATTTTTAATATTAATTATTTAATTTTCGAAATAAATAAATTATTTATTTATTTATTTTTCGGAAATTAAGCTTTTGATGGCCGATGACTAAAATCTCGTGCTGATCGTCGTGGCACAGTCCGTTTATTTATTTGAGCTCCATGTTGTATGGAATTGAATAAATTGTGATATTTTAGGGATTTACCCTAAATTGATTGAAATTGATTGAGATTGAATTGTTGATGGGTAAATGGCCAAGTATGTTATTCAGCATTTATAATGCTTTGTGAGTTGATTTAATTATTTGATTGAAAAATCGTTGAGCATTGGTTGTCGGTATTGAAAGTAGATTGGTAATCACTTGAAAGAGGACACGTGGGCTCGGTGAATTGGAATATCACCTGGAGAATGCATGTGAGTTCAGTGGTTGAATATGTCACCTTGGCAAAAAGGTCGCCTGAGAGAATGCACGTGGCTTGGTGACAGAGTTTGGCATCGTAAAAAGGGCACGTGGGCTCGGTGAATTGATGCATCACTTTGGTGAGATAGCACCTAAGAGAAGGCACGTGGGCCTGGGCATCGTAAAAAGGACACGTGGCTCGGTGATCTAATGTGTCACCTTGGCAATTGAGTGCCTTAGAGAATGCACGTGGGTCCAGTATTTAGAAATAACATCTAAAATGGCACGTGGCTCGGTGACTTGATGTACCACCTTAGCGAAGAGGTCGCCTTAGAGAATGCACGTGGGCCCAAGGTTTGAGGCACGTGGCTAGGAGACTTGGAAGGTCATCCTGAAGAATGCACGTGGCCTAGTTTTTAGATATCCCACAGTGGGGATTGAATTATATGACATGTAATCGACTGGTTCGATTTGTTTAAAGTGGATGGGTGTTTATTGTGAATTGTACTGACTTGTAGGTGGGATCTGAGGCCAAGGTAAGCCATCTGCTCTGTGCGTGTTTAGGCAGCCTTTAGTATAATGTTTACTAATCGGGCTTAGTGGGGTAGAACTCGCTGAGACGTAGTCTCATCCCAGTTTGGGGAAATCATTTCAAGACCCCGCTAAGGAGCTGAGAAGGAGGAGTTGAGGAGGAGTCCGAGAAGGAGAATTCGGAGGTAAATCTTGAGGAGAATGATTTTTGGAGGAAGAAGATAATCCTAAGGGGGCCTTGAGTACGGCCTGGATGGATTGAAATCCTATCTTCTTTTGAGATCTCTATTTTGATGTAAATAGAGTTTAGAGTAAAAGTTGTGAAGTGCTCTGTTTTATGTTTTGTATAAAAGTTTGGTTATAAGTTTCAATATGAAAAATATGGCCCTGCTTTTCTATCCCATCGTTTTATTGTCTGGGGATTTTAACTGCTTCCGCATGTGCTTAATAAATGAAAAGGTCGGCGATACATTATTCTGGGATATCGCATTATAAAAACAACCAAGCCAGAAGGATGTGTGCGTGCTCGAGGATCAGGGCGTGACAGTTTGGGTGAAATGTGTTTGTTTCTTAATAATGTGTCCATGGCCAAATAATGTTTCGACCCTAACTTGATCCAAAATATGTTCATTTGCTTGTTTTGTAATCATTATCCAAATAATATTAAGACCCAAAATATATACTCAACTTGTTTTGTGTTCGATTCGTGTTCGGGTCGAGTTTTTGGACACCCCTAGTTTTAACACTTACCAAAATCTACCATAGTTTGTTGTCGACAACTCTATTGGTGGTTTATCGGTAACCTCTTCAAGTTATGAACTTGTGAAAACTTTCGTCAAGCATCTCTGCGTTGTTTGCTATTTACAACTCTATTGGTGAGCTATCAATTTTCTTCAAGTTATCAATCGTTTTGTTTAATGATAACTTTTCCTTTGATCGAACATTATTCTCATATGATAGAGTTTGCTTTTCATTGGTTTTAATAATTATTCAACTTATGATGTAAACACACACCTCTTTTAAAATAATTGAGATCATTCGATACTTTTAATTAGTTAAGAAATTTAATTCTATGAAAACTCTCAAATTGATATATTTGTAATAATTTTTTTTCAAATTGATATAGATTTCCGTGTGTACTTGTCATGTCAATTGAGTTATGGCTATGTATTATCAAGCTCGGCAATTTCACAATAAAATTTGATGGAAGTTAAACAAAATGTGAATTTATTATGAGTGTACAAGTTTGAGATTTTTGGTGAAAATCATCATTTTCTCTGGAATTAAAAAAATGTGCCTTTAATTTTCGCAAAAGTTTGTCCCTAATTTTTGGCAGCCATTATCCTGCTTTTTCTAGCATTTCCTTGAACAAACCGTCCCGTAGTATAATGCACAATCCTAGGATTTCGCCATTGTCAACCTCCACTCTCTATCTTCCTTTCACTTTCCAGATTGCACTAATGGACCCCATTGTGAAAGCTGACCGCTTTTTTTACTATTGTGTAAGAGTTTTCTTTATATGGGCTACATTAATTGAGATTATAATTACCGTTTTACGGGGTTGGTCTAATAAAGTAAGGCATAAAGTTTTCTTAATGATCGATTATGGGCCTGGCTTGTGTGGGCCGAGTTGGGCCTGGCCTGTGATGAGAGGGCCCATCCAAAACTCTATAAATAGCGCTAAGGTCCCTCCTCTACCCCTAACTCTTTCAAAATTCTCTCTCAACTCACATAAGGCTAGCTGTGAGTGGCGGTCTCATCGAGCCAGGAACCGAGGGTCATAGGGGAGAAGATCTTCAACATTAAAGGCCCGGATTGCTTTTGGATCATCGTCATTCCGCATAAAGAAAGATGAATTCCAAATAAGGTACTCAAATCTTTGTATTCTCCTCCTACATGTTCGGTTTTCTAGCTACGTTGATCCTGGGAAGCCGCTTCGACGGCCAACATATTGTTCTCAAACACGTATTTCTCGCCTCATTGACCTTAAGGCAGAAGAACTCCCGCTGAAGTTTCTCAGCGAAGTCGCCGACGACTATGATCTAGTCGTTCTTGATCCCTTCGTCGTTAAGTCTATTCTTATTCCCCGTGTCTTTCTCTGCTCTTTCCCTCGCCAAAAAGAAGAAAAAGAATCTACTCACCAGGACTCCATGATGGAATGTGTCTGGTCGGAAAAAATCGTACATTTAGGACGTTTGCTGTTTTCGACGCCTAGTTCTTTCAATGGTATATGAGGATAAAATCCCATGTGTCGTTTTCGATAACAAGCCCAAATCAATATTGCTTTAGAATTTTCTTGTTTCAATTTGGCAGGTACCTTACTCACCTTTTAGTCACCTTCAATTAATTGCCTTGTTCTTCCCCCAAGGCTCCTGGGATTATAGTTAGAATTCGGTGCATAATTACAAAGAAATAGAGAGAAAGCAAGAAAGAAAATTCGAGATACAAGAGTTTTATCTTGATTCAGCCTTAGGATTATGTCCAATTAGCACATAGCATCTTTCTATTACATCCTCCAATTACAGAAGAAATCTTTCTATTACATCCTCCAATTACAGAAGAAATGAATTATATACCTAGTAACTATTCATGTATCCAAGCCCAAACTAGGACTACATCCCATTACCTTTCTATAAATAGGAAGTATAAACTACATCCCAGCAATTACTCTCTTTGATGTCTTAGCCATTGCTGGTCTTGTTCCTTATGGCCCTGAAGCTCATGAAATTGAGTCTAGCAAGGGTAAGTTTTTGGATGATTAAGGGTGCGTTTGGTAACATTTCCGTTTAAAAATTGTTTATGGGAACATAAATAGAAAAAAGTATTTCTGCTTCAAGAAATAATTTTTGAACAAAAAAACGCATTTGGTAAATATGTTTCATAAATATAAAAAGAATAGAAACACGTTTGGTAAATTTGTATAATTTTTTTATTTCTTTTATTTTTTAAATATTTTTATTTTATTTTTCTATTTTCTTTCTTATTTTTCTTATTTATTTTTCCTTTTTTTATTTTTTTTTCTTTTTCCTTTTTTTCTTTTTTCTTCTTTTGGCCGGTCGCCGGCCTCGACCATGGCCGGCGACTAGGCAACGAGGGCCGACGACCTCGCCCAACCACGGCGAGGCTCGCCGTCCCCCGACGAGGCCGAACTCATCCAACGGCCAGCAAGGCTCAGCGTCACCGGGCCACCACCAAGCGACGCCAACCTAGTTGTGGCCCAACGAGGCTGAGCCTCGCCGGCCGCTAGGCGAGCTCGGCCTCACCGAATCTGGGCAAGATCGAGCTCGCCCATCAGCCGGCGATGCTCTAGTGAGGTCGCCGGCACTCGACGGCGTCGCCAGCCCTCGACGGCCGGTTGCCGGCCATGGCCGAGGCTAGCGACCGGCCAAAGAAAAAAGAAGAAGAAAAGAAGAAGAAAAGAAGAAGAAAAAAGAGAAGAAAATGGAAGAGAGAGAAAAAGTGTTCCTAAATTTTGTTCCAAAAAAAGAAATAACTTTTTTTTTTTATTTATTTTTCTATTCTAGATATGTTTCTAGGAACAAAAAAATAATTTTAGAACAAAAACGCAAATAAACGCGTTTTTGTTCTTTTTTTGTTCCCAGGAACAAAAAAACAAAAATTTGTGTTCCTGGGAACAGAAACACATTTTAACAAACATGCCCTAAATCAATAATGACCTTTCCTACTGTCCATTCCTTGAAAGATTTTGTCAAGAGTCTGGTAATGTTTATCCCTAGGAACACACTACTTTTCTCTTATATTGGCTTTCTCGATTCATTTTATTTCACTCTTCAATAAAAATTTCGAGGAGTCGATCGACTTAGCTTACTTCCTCTCGCAAGGAAGGTTGTGGCATTATGCCGAGTCATTTTTGCCACTTTCTAGAGGGTCATCTCGAATGCACAACTATACTATCGATGCACGAAAGAAAACCTAGAGTCCTTTTTTAGGCATCAGCTTGTGTCTTATGCTCTTATGAGAATGGTCTGTGAACATGAGAGAGAGAGAGAGTTCCTTTGACAAAGAAAACGGAAGGGGTTGCTAATTATGATATATAAAAGTTGTTAATTTTTGTATGATGCTCATTTCAGTTTTAAAACTTTTCAAGTGATCACCTAAATGTCAAGATAGTGGAAAAATGATTGTTTAAGTACTTCTGGTAACAAATTTTGATTATTCATCCTATGTGGTTTTTTTATTATATTTTTATGTCCGGCATGGTATTTTTAAAAAATTTGAAGTCCAACACGGACAATTCTTCGTATTCGTCTTGTCTTCAACTTCTTCGTTCATCTTCTTCTTCAGATAAAAATTTTACATTTGTTCTTCTTCAATTATTTTCTTAACGAGTTCAAAGGCGACCAACGACACCAAATTGACATTGAAAAAAGAAAAGGTTGAAGCGCCGTCTCCTCCCGAGCAAGCAGTCGTTTCTTTGACGAACTCGGCCAAAGCCGAAAGCAATTCTTCTCTCCCGTCCCTTCGAGAGGCAATAGACGTAAAGGCTGACCCGTCCTCAGAATTTCCCTCGCTATCTGCGCAGGGGATTGAATCCGAGCGTGGTCAGTTTCTCCTCAAACTCGTGCACCAGCTTGAGGAGCTCTTGGACGAAATATCAATAGCCCGACGCACAAGCGCGTGGTCCTCATTGCGCAAGGGTCGGCAGCGGTCCACGACGAAATTGGGCTTCGACGAAGCCCGGTTACTACAACATTGAAATCCCTTTTCTTTAAAAAGAACGAGCGAAAAATTGAAGAAGAAAAGAAGAAATCAAGAGCAAAACGATTGTTTTTCACTCTTCATCTGTCGATTCTCCCAAAAATTTCAGAAGGTAATTGCCCCAATTTAAGGAATTAGAATTAGGTTCATACTAAATTTTTCCCTATTTCGTTAATTTGGGATAAATAGGTGGCCAAACAATGTCATTTAGGTTTAATAATGCCAAGTTTTCTTTGTTGGCGAGCCACATCAGACAATTTATATTAAACAAATGCACGTTTTCAGCTACACTAATCAATGATGGTATTGAAGTGAACATTTTTTTTTTTTGTTTTTCATTTTTCCAAGTAGCATTCAATTGAATACAAAAAATTTTAGCGCTAAAATGAGTGTTATACGAAAGTTATAACACTTTTAGTGTTATTTTTCCCGAAAGAAAAGTTGATGAAATAAAAAAATGAAAAATCAAACATTTGTAAGTAACCCAAATCATAGTTAGCACTCAAAACAAAAAGTTGACAAATCACTCTAATTTATATCGAAAATTTCAGAAAAAAGTTAGTAAATTCAAAAGTTATACAAATAAAAGTCAGTAAAAATGTTTGTGACCTTTGAACTGTCCAAAATAGTTTTGTACATGAAAGTGTTGGTAATTTACTTACAAGTTAGCTATCCATAACTCGATTTTTTCGGTCGATAATTTTTTGGACACTTAGTTTGCACTAAACGACTTAGTTGTCTCAGCTTTTGAACTTACCATAAAACGGGAGGCATTATTTCCTGTAAAATCTTTTCGATTATATCCTGAACTTCGAAACTTTTCAATCCCTCCCCATCTCTATAATGGTAGCTAAATATATTGGATTCCGTGAGCAATGTAATCCTCCAATTAATAGAGAAAGCATCTCGTCTCATCTCAGTTTCTCTACATTTGCTTTTGTGTTTTTTCTCTTACTTTTTTTATAGTAAAGTGCGAAGACATGTGTAGACCAGCCCTTGATTATTTCTTTGCTTTTAACAAGTCTTTCCCCAGGACAACATTTCACCATTTTACTAAGCAAGTGTTGTTGTGGGGTTGGGTTATAACAGAGATTAACATTTCTTACGTGAAAAAACTCAGTAGGGAACGTAATTAAAGAATCAAGTTAGAGAAAAAAAATGGATTTTTCCTTTCCTTTTTCCTTTTATGGGGGAACGGAATTTGGTAATCGAAATAAATAAATAAAAAAATGGGGTTTTTCCTTTTTTATGAAGTTATTTGTTTCACGAACTCTTTTGTGTCCCTTCCACAATTTGAATGGATAGATTGGTCCATTTTGTGGGTGAAGGGAATAAGGCCTGAACCAACTAAATAAAGGTGTTTTGGGGCTGATTTCTTGGACTCTAAATTGGACTCTAAGTAGGGAACGTAATTAAAGAATCAAGTTAGAGAAAAAAAATGGATTTTTTCTTTCCTTTTTCCCTTTATCGGGGAATGGAATTGGCAATCGAAATAAAAAGGAAATGGGTTTTTTCTCTTTTTTATTTAGTTATTTGTTTCATTAACTCTTTTGAGTCTCTTCCACAATTTGAATGGATGGGTTGATCAATTTTGGGGGTGAGGGGAATAAGGCCTGAACCGAATAAATAAAGGTATTTTGGGGCTGATTTCTTGGTCTCTAAATTGGAGAAGGGAGAAATGTATCTTCATTTTACAAGGGGAAAGAGAAGGACAGGCCCTTAAAACAAGCCCATTGGATTACAATCAAGTCTTGAAAGCAAGTCCATGATAACTAGGGTAAGCCTAACAATGGTTCGAAACGTTAGACCAAAAGTTTTGGGAGGTTTGGTTCAGCTCAAGAGTACTTCTATGAAAAAATGGTTTGTTCACAAGCCGAATCAACCTGTTTTGTTTTATAATTTTTTTTTTTTTTTGTGCTTTGAGAGCCCGTATGGTACTACTTTTCTTTTATATATATATATATTATTTCTACGGTTCATACGTGAAATAGCCTATTGAAATAGGTTTCATTTTCGTTTTGTGTTTTTCTCTATGAATTGGTATGAGTGTATAGTTTGACTAACCAATGCTCTTTCAAGCTAGCTTAGTGAATCTAATCTCATAAAAGTACAAAAAAGGAAAGAAATGGTTGAATTTGACTTAGAACTGAACCAAATCATAAAGCCTGTTTGATTTAGTTTGATTTTGTTTCACTATTCCTGAAACCGTATTTTTCAGTTTGATTTGATTTTTCATCAAAACTGCACCAAATTGTGCAGTGCTCACCCTTAACCATTATTTACTTACCAAGTTTCATATAAAAATCTCTTATATCTCCACCTAAATTTGATATTTCATCGCCCCTCCTAGTATAATGTTGTTTAGCCGGTACTTGTCACCACCTATAATGTATTATTGTTTGGGTAGAATTGCTTATTCTTTAGCATAGTCCCCTTTGGCTTCTAGTAGACCTTGCATTAAAATCATCCAGAACCAGAAACATATTTAAAAAGGGACATGGGCCTATAGGCCAATATTAAAAGAGCCGTGGGAGATTTTAATTCCTGGCCCGCATGGGCTCCAGCGGCTCTGCAAGATGGACGAAGGTCAAGGCCCGCGGGGAGGGTCCGAAATATTAAAATAATAATAAAATTAAAAAAATTTAAAAATAACAAAATTTAAAAAAATTTAAAAATTGTGGAAAAAATTATTGCTTGAAAAATGCAATATGATCTTTGGAAACATATGTTGTAAAATGTTTCATATTGTTCGATGAATTTTGGGCATAAGTTTTTTTGGAGTTCCATATTGATAAAAATTAGTCTATACAATAACTTGCCCAAATGGGGTTATTGTGTATATTAATTTGGAAAATAGCATGAAGATTAATTACCTAATTTAAAAGATGGGGAAGTATAATTGAAATATATTTATCTACCCAAAGGAGCTAAATGTTTTGAAGATTATATGTAATTCCTTTCTATATTGATATTATGGAGATGTATAATTTAAAGGATTTATCTACCCAAATGGGATGGATTTTTGACAATTATATGTAATTCTCCTTGTTGTTTCTTTATAAACTTTATGTTATGAAAAATAATGGTGCATTATACACTCTGCCCAAAAGGGAGTTTATAATGTATTAATTATTTTTATTGAATTGCTTATTGCCCATAACCGATCTTATTGCATTATATGTTACAAACAGTTACCTTTACTGACCACCCGCTGCGATGGTTCCGTTGGATAAGGCCCTGCTGATCCTTTCCTCAAAGATGAAGGGTTCGAAACTCAGTGGAGGCGCTTTGCGCCTTAACCGCTGTCACGGGGTGGTGGTTCCCTCGTGCGGCCCCAGGGTTTGTCTCGCCGTGCTGCCGACGTACGAGGTTTCCTTGGGTCATCAAAAAAAAAAAAAAACAGTTACATTTACTGTAAATAACAACAATGCCACGGTTGAAATGTTAATTGGATCAAACTTCAAAGGTCCATCTATAGTCTATTGAATGACACAAAAAATTTCTATCCACAAAGTTTGATATGAAAGATCTTGAGGAAGCCTCTTTTGTTCAAAACATTGAGCTTCATCGTAACATATCAAAGAAGGTTCTAGAGTTATCTCAAAAAAAGTTATATAGATCGTGTTTTGAAAATATTCAATATGAAGACCTATAAGTCAAGTGAAGCTTCTGTTGTGAAAGGAGATAAATTGAGTATAAAACAATGCCCCAAGAATGATGTTGAAAAAGAAGCCATGAAGAATATTTCATATACTAGTACAGTTGGTAGTCTTATGTATGCACAACTATGTATCGGACCTGATATTGCTTTTGCTGTAAATACTCTTAGAAGATATCTGTCGAATCTAAGTCATAAATATTGGGGTGCAGCTAAAAAGGTGATGAGATATTTACAACAAACAAAAGACTTCGTGCTCGTATATAGCAAAGTTGAGGACCTAAAGGTAATTGGATATTCAAATATTGATTTTGCTAGTTGTTCAAATGATGGAAAATCAACTTTTTTTTATATTTTTATGATGGCTGGAGGTGCTATTCTTAAAAGAGCATAAAGCAAACCTTGATTATGAACTCTATAATGTATGCTAAGTTTGTAGCGTGCTACGGCGTGTCAATCTAAGCAGTTTGGCTCAAAAATTTAATCTCAGATTGCGAGTTATGGACTCTATTGCTAATGTGACGTTCTGATTTTTAGGCTCTGATTTTAATTGGTTGAATTGGGCATTTCATTGATGCGATTATAGCGTTTTTCTCTGAATTGGCAATTCACGAGATAACTAGACTAGCTGGATGAGTTATTAAGGACTTTAAGGCAAATAGACTTGAGAATTCGACTAGAAATCGATTTCTTAACCATCTTCATCTTTAGAGACCATTACGGTACAGTATAAAATTGAATTAAGATCAGAGATAGGTCGGTTCAACTAGATAAATGACCGATCATGGGTGACTCCGCTAATTTGGAAAACTCTTGTCGACTAGCACTAATTTGATTTTACTGTCGTTTTGGTACCTTGTGTCCGTATTTGAATTCTTAAGATTTTCACGACAATCGAGAGTCGCCAATATGTCAAGTGGGTTCATCGTGGCTCGAAGAAAATCGACCACAGGTCATTTGTCCTAAAAAGTTCTGAAAACTACTCAGTAACTTAGGTTACGCTAAAAATACGTCCGTGTGAAATTAACTGCCAATCTAAGTCCGATTTCAAAAATTGAAGTTTCTGTCATGTCACAATAAATTCTAGGAGTGTCGACTCAGTCTCAGAAAATGTTTTGGAGATTCCAAGACTTTTACGGAAAACCATTTCGGACGTCGTAGAAAATTAACAGAAATTCATATGGACCGAATTTAATTAAGTTTGGACTTTCAAGCTAAGCTTTTGAGTGTCGGGGACTTATAGAAAATTGTTTAGGATTTTTCTTCAACAAAATGGGACGTTGATTTGGAAAATCAAATGAAGAAATTGAAGCCAATATTTAAAAAATTCGGAGCCTTGGTTGGAGCTGGAATTTTGGCTTCAAAAATAGATTAATTTGGTGGAATTTATATTGGAAAGTAATAGTGGGGGAACATGGTGATATTTATGCAAGTTTTGAGGGGACAATGCATTCAACTAGTTGGATAACCCTTGACTTTTGCCCACTTTCTTCTCAACGTCTCGAGCACGCCTCCTCCATCCCCATCTACTTCGCTGCTCTGGCTTTCAATTGGATGGGCTCGGCAACTTCAACTTCTTTCATTTCTTTGGGCAACTCGACTTCTTCACTTTCATTCCTCCTCGCATTCTTGGCATCCAAGCAGCCCCACGTTTCTATCTCTCTTGCTGTCTCTCAACATGCGAGCTTCTGGACACGTGGTCAACCGAAGAAGCCACGCTCTCAAAGATTGTTGACCGAAGATCTTAAACTACGTGAGGCCATCGACTGGAGTGGCTTCTACTTTGTTGCTTCTTTCTTCACGTCTCTTGAATCCAGCGAATTCATGCACCATCTCCCCTGTCCATTTGACCGCCTGCCTCAACCCACGCATCCAAGCAGCAACTGAAGCTGCCGCCCCCACGTTCGCGCGTCCTTCAGCTCTCAAGCACTGCGATCTCTCTCTTCAATTTATTGACCGAGCAACATCCACAAAGCCATCGGTTGTCCTCTCCACGCGGCAAGAAATTCAACACCCGTGTTGTCCGCTCTCGCAACTAGTCAACACCAAGCTGGTTATTTGACTCCAATTCAAGCGGCCCTCTCCATGGTCTCTCGTCACCAGCAACTACCATCTTCATGTTCGGTCATTCCCAGCAGCAAACCGAAGCGGTTGCGTTGCCTCTCTCCTTCGCCCGTTTGAGGAAGCATTCAGCCCAATTGAAGTTCAAGAGCCCAACAATTCGGCCCACTCAAGAGCAGCTCATACCAGTGTTATTTTCAGCAGCTCCTTTGGGCCACCGAATCCACAAGAAGCCGGCCCATCTCCTGCAGTCTTCAAGCCTAGCAAAGACAACAGATCTTTGGCCCAAGTGAACATCAGCCCACAAGACCAAGTGGCCTAGCAAGCTCAGCCCAAGTTGGTTTAATTCAATTGAAGCCCAGTTTGCAACTTGAAGCCCATTTGAGCCTAGCTTAGCATTTTGGTCTCAAGTGAGTTTTGCTCACTAATGCTTTCTTAGTTTGCTAATTATACTTAAAGGTTGATTAGAGTTAGTTAAGTGTAATTAGGTGGTTAGATTAGAATGTATTAGCGATTATTAGTTGATTGTATTGCATATTAGTTAGATGCTTAGTATACTTAGATAGAGAATTGCCTATAGTATTTATTGGATGCTTCTTGGGATTTTTCCCGACCCTTATCGGGTGTTAATTAGGCAATTCGAGCCTAAATGGAATTTTTAGGAATTAAATATTAATTTTCAAAATTAATTATTTAATTATTATTTTTCCGGAAATTCAACTAGGATGACCAATGATCGGGATTTTATGCTAATGATCGTGGTGTAGCCCGTTTATTTAATTGATCTTTCTATTGTGCTAAATTGAATTTATTTATTTATTTATTTATTTGTCGAAATTAATTATTTAATTATTTATCTTCCGGAAATTCAACCAGGATGGCCGGTGATCGGAATTTCGTGCTGATTGTCACGGTGCAGTCTGTTTATTTATTTGAGCTCCACATTGTGCTTAATTGAATTGATTGTGCAATTTAAGGAATTATTCCTTAATTGATTGAAATTGAGTGAAATCGAATGATTGATTGGTAGATGGTCGAGTATGAGTATATAGCGCCAGTTATTCACGGATGAGCTATATAGAGGGAGAATGGTGAGAGCTAACTGAGAATATTATTGGCTAAAACCAATCAGGTACGATATTTTTGGATATACGTGGTTCGGTGATTGGAAGTATCACTAGCAAAAACGGTGCCTTAAAAAATGCACGTGAATGACTTATAGAGAAAACGTGGTTCAGTGATTAAGGAAATGTCACTAGTGAAAACGACGCCTTAAAGAACCACGATGTTGTCTATAGTCGATGTCACCTTGGCAAAAACAACACCCTAGAAAGGACACATGGTTTGATAATCGAGGATATCACTGGTGAAATCGGTGGCTTAAAGAACGCATGGTGTCGGTGATCCGTATGTCATTGGCAAAAATGACGCCACAAAAATGATACGTGATTCAGTGATTAGGATATCATTGGCGAAAATGGCATCTTAAAGAATGCACGTGATTAGTGATGGTATGGCAGTTAGCAAAAAAGACGCCCGATAGAGTACATGTAATTGATGTTTGGGAATGACCTAGAGTTGGTCTTATTGGCATGAAATCGACTAGGTCGATTTGATCATTACTTTGATCTGATGTTGTGAATTGATTGATTGAATGGAAATGACCGTAAGTGGTCTTGTTGGCGTGTAATCGACTAGGTCGGTTTGATCGATACTTCGATCAGTGATATGATTGCTTGGATACTCATTTGATATGTGCTAATATGCAAGTGGAATATGAGGCCAAGGTAAGACCTCTGACTCATGTTGTGCATAGATAGCCTTAAGGTGTATTAGTTTACTAATCGGGTCTTAAAGGGTAGAACTTGCTGAGACGTTGTCTCAGTGGTTATTGAATAACCATTTCAGGACCCGGATGAGGAGCCTAAGGAGGAGGAATCTAACAAGGAAATCCCAATTGAGGAACCCAAAGAGGAGTACGTGGAGGAGGGCCCTAACGATGACCCCGAGTACGACCCGGATGAAGACTGAGATCCCATCCTGTCTTGTCAGACCTTGTCTGCATATGAATAGATGTTAGATCAGATTTACATATATATAGTATTGTAGAATACTATGAGATGTGTGTAAAAAGGCATGGTTGTGAATTTTCACTATGAAAGTTATGGCCTACTTTTCTATCCCATTATTTGATTGTCTAAGGGATTTATAACTGCCTTCGCATGTGTATATATAAATAAAAGGGTCGGTAATACATAATCCTGGGATATCGCATTTTAAAATCGACCAAAGGTAAAAGATGTGCACATGCCCGAGGATAGGGGCATGACAACTAAACCTATGGTGATCTACTATGTCAACACTACAGTTGTGTTTTATTCCAAGTGTGACAAGATCAGTAATGCGTCCAAACACATAGAGGTTAAATATTATATTGTTAAGGACTATGTAAAAAGGGGAGATATTTTGATTGAAAATATCATAACTAAGTTCTTGTTGGATGATCTTCTAACAAAAGGCTTACGACCCATTTTGTTTAAAAAAAACATGTAAATAATATGAGTGTTTTATATTCTTTTGATTTCTTCGTTAGTGGGAGCTATATACATTGTATTTTTGGATATTATAGTTATATATTGATTGATAATGCTTTTATGATGTCTATTAAAGCATTTATTTTTAATAATTAATATCGTTGAATCTATTTTTATCTTTTCCCCTATTAACTGAGAAATGAAAGTATGAAACAATATCTTTAAACAAAATTTAGTTTAAATATAACTGGATGTCAATGATTGTGAGATCTCATGTTGAATTGTGACATAATTGTATAATTTTATGTTGTTTAAAAATTACACTAATTTAGTTTCATGTCGTTAAGAAATTACATTGAGGACTATAAAAAAATTGTGTATATTTTGATCATATATTGGCACTATTCTTATTACACTACTAGGCCCATGATCTATGAAAATATAATGCTTCTTATATATGATTATGGAAGGTCATGTGTAGTAGTATTTTCTTAACACATTGATCTCCATAATCCTATACTAAGGTTATATAATATTAGATTGGTTTTGAGATACCGTCATTGGAATATTATTTTTTAAAGTTGTGGCCATATAAAACAAAATTTTCAGTTATTAACTCGATAGTGTCATTTTCAATATAAAATCATTTTCAAAATAAAATAAGTTAATTAATGTAGCCCAAGTGGGAGAATGTTAGAAATTTTCTATAATATGTGCTTACATTAATTAATTAATTAATTTTCTATTTTAAATAATCAGGTTAATGAATATTCTAATATTTGATAAATCATACGGTGATCTGATTGAATTGGATATTGACATCTATTGATAACAAGCTTAGTTGAGCAGCAAAATGCAGGCAATTGTATTTAATTGAAGCCCGTAATAGGAATGACCCGGTTGAAACGTTGTTGATTAGAGTTTGCTAAGTTCCCTCTTTAGCTTATAAAATGGAAGGTTATACCTATCAGTTACTTGAATCATATTGAAAACTGTTATATCGAAATAAGTCATAGAGAGAATGATCTGACATTCTGATATATCTATGATTATCTAATCTATTTTTATTCAAGTGGAGCAATGGGCCAAACATATCTCTGATTATCAAATTAATCTATTTTTCTTAAGTGAAGCAATGGCTCAAATATGTACGTTTTATTTCGCTGTGCTTATTGATTTCGGCATTTTACAATTATATATGGATCCGATTTTTCTTGATTGATTAGTTGTTTATGTGCATAATTTTCTACAGTAAAATCTTTACAATTTTATCTTGAACTTCAAAACTTTTCTTTCCTCCCCATCTCGATAATGGTAGCCAAACAAGGTGTCATCGCGGCGGCGATATGTTGAATTTCGTGAGCAATGTAATCCTCCAATTAATAGAGGAAGCGTCTCATCTCAGTTTCTCTACATTTGCTTTTGTGTGTTTCGCTTTTACTTTTTTATAGTAAAGTGCGAAGACTTGTAGATCAGCGCTTGATTATTGCTATGCTTTTAAACAGTCTTTTCCCAGATAACATTTCACCATCACACTAACCAAGTGTTGTTGTGGGGTTGGGTTATAACAGACATTAACATTTCATACGTGAAAAAACTAAGAAGTAGGGAATGTAATTAAAGAATCAAGCTAGAGAAAAAAATGAAATTTTCCTTTCCTTTTTCCTTTTATCGGGGAATGGAATTTGGTAATCGAAATTAAAAAAAAAAAAAAAAAGGGTTTTTTCTTTTTTATGTAGTTATTTGTTTCATGAACTCTTTCGTCCCTTCCATAGTTTGGATGGATAGGTTGGTCGATTTTGTGGGTGAGCGAAATAAGGCCTGAACCCACTAAATAAAGGTCTTTTTGGGCTGATTTCTTGGACTCTAAATTGGACAAGGGAGAAATGTATCTTCATTTGACAACGAGAAAGAAAAGGACAGGCCCCAAAAACAAGCCCATTGGATTACAACCAAGTCTAGAAACCAAGTCCATGCTAACTAGGGTAACCTACTGACAAAAAAAAAATAGGGTAACCTAACAATGGCTCGAAACGTTAGCCAAACCGAACCAAATAGTTTTTGGAGGTCTGGTTCAGTTCAAGAGTACTTCTATGAAAAAACGGTTTGTTCACAAGCCGAATCAAACTGTTTTTTTTTTTCTTGCTTTGAGAACCCTTAAGCGCCTAAATTTGGTCAAACCCGTTAAGAATGAGAGCCACATGAGGAGAACATGTTCTTAATTTACAAAGTTTCTAAAAATAATTTAAAATTCAATAAGCTAAAAAAGCTATTAACAGTGTCTTTCTATGAGAAGAGACTATCAATATCGTGAAACAAAATTTACTAAACTAAAATAGCTCTCGATGATGTCATTTTTTGCGAAAAGACTATTAAAAAAAATTATAATATTTTTATGGTTCATACATGAAATATCGTATCAAAATAGGTTTGATTTCCATTTTATAGACTTTGACTTCTTTCATGAAGCTAATGCTCTTTCAAGCTAGCTTAGTGAATTGAATCTCATTAAAATACAAAAAAGAAAAGAAGAAGAAACAGTTTGATTTAACTTAGAAGCGAACCAAATCACAAAGATGGTTTGGTTTGGTTTGGTTTGGTTTCACTATTCTTCAAACCATGTTTATCGGTTTGACTAGATTTGACATCCAAGTCGCACCAAAACTGTATCGTGCTCGCCCTTAATCATTACTTACTTATCAAGTTTCATATAGAAATCTTTTATATCACCACCTAAATTTGATATTTCATTGCCCCTCCTAATATACTGTTGTTAGCCGGTACTTGTCACCACCTATAATGTATTATTGTTTGGGTAGAATTGCTTATTCTTAAGCATAGTCCCCTTTGGCTTCTAGTATACCATGCATTATAAACATAAGATTCATTTATGAGTCGAAGATAAGCTATAGATCATAGCTACCTATCACCATATCTACCCTTTTGTCTTGTCAATTATATTGCAAAATTTTTTTACAATGTTTTGAGGCCAATAATGGACCTTGGCCGGCACAGTAGCATAGTAAATAGAACTCTCTTTCATTCCATGAATAGTCAACAGTCAACGCACATGGTTACACCTATGACTCAAGAAGGCACTTGACTGAAACACACACATATATATAGCATGTAAATCTCCAATTGTTTTTCTATGTTGTTTTTGCTATTAGTATTTGCTGTATTTGTTAAGAAAATCACAACATCGATTAGGGAAAGTTGGTAATCCTAAATTACTGAAGTCATTATCACGGAATACTATCTCGTGTTTCGTGCTCCTTTTTAATGCCGTTGTGTCCCACTTAATGAACACTATGTATCTAATACTCCCCAAAATTAATTTTGCTGATTACAAAAAGACAAAGTAAAGATCAATGCAGTTCAGATCCCAAGAAAACTAACCAATTTGACACGGCTCTATTTAAATTTCTAATTGATATAGATCCTAGCTACCTAAGCTCCATGAAATTAGCAGCGATTTAAGCACTCGAATCTTCCTCGATTTGAATGAATGTACCAAACCCCTTCTTTTGGCTTAGCCCATGAGCGGTAAGGAGATAATTAAGATAATACAACAAAGTTCTAATTAGGTGCAGAAATATGTGGAACTACTTGGAACTTTTGCACATGGTGGGGTTCATTCACTTCGTCAATTGTTGCCTTTAATACTAATTGCTAATTCGCTAACCTGATTACATGCTCAAACCAATCGCATCAAGCATTCGATTTTTAGCTATTATCAGATAAAATTCTTTCAATTTCCTTTTCGACATATACGATCATCAACACTCAAATGGAGTGTTAAATTGTTAAAAACTATCCTGAGTTCATATTAGTCATGTGAATTATGATCAAGAGAGTCAAAAAATATATCCACGTTGTTGACACGTTTCCTAATCGAATGCTTCAAGTTTGCTACCATCGAAGAAAATTAACTCTGAAAGAAAATTCCAAGGAGTCCCAAAGAAATTCAATCGTGGTGTCCAAGGTGCGCTTTCGAGGGGTTTGAAAGGTCTCGAATAGGTACGATCGGGGGTACCTGGCCTGCGACTTCATAATAGAGAAAGGAATCGACTTGACCTGCTTTGGCTTTTGCTTCGCAGGAAGAGTTTACTTTGACTCAGGACTCGGACCAAGATCGAGACTTGGATAGTTTGGCTCGGTCAAGACGTGTAAAACAAGCATTTCACACGAAATAGGACTTAATAATAATTTTATTACATTGGACAATAATTTCATTAGGGATTCAACAATTGCACCATTCGACAAAGCTAAATACATGGAAAGGTACATGTTCCAAAACCGTAACCGCCAACATACACGGCAGGAAATTTCAAGAGAATAGTAAGTTAGAAAGGACAATTGGAATTGTTTTGCTCTTGAAAACGTACACGAACTTATGTTTGAATTTTTCTAACCAAACTTTGGGGGGGTCAAGTCCAGGAAAAGTAACTCCTCTCGAATTGTCTAATCCAGTGCACGCATTATACATCTTTTGTGAGAGTAGATAGATCGACATAGGCTCATTGGATATGACTCGAGGTATGTATGCCAATTTTGTTGGAGCACGGGTGACGTCTCAATAGGATTGACGTCTCAGTATGCTACCTATCCATCCACTCACAGCGCCTAGGTCTTAGTCAATATTGTTGCTTACAGCCTAATGACACAATGGTTCAGTAGGCAATTTAATTCATTCCCTCTTCTGTTATCATCCTATAAACTTGCCAAGAGCTATACCCTCTCAGAACCCGATTATTTAATAACATAAAAAGATGGGGTTGCTAGAGTACCTCCATCTTGCGACATAGTTTCAAAACTATAGCATCTGGATGCTTGAGATATAGAAAAAATATTAAATGAAATTTCAGTATGTGTCTGCTAGGGAGGTCTCTCTCCAAGAATTTAGTTTATATAATCCCACAAGGGACAATAGGACCGGTATGAAAAGTCTCGTATCACGGCACAAATTTAGCGGCCAGACTGGATAAAAGAAATAAATCGTCGTAGGTCCTAGGTTTTATTTTATTTATCTTATTCCTTTTATTTTCTCATGAATTGAAAATTCAAGGGTTTAGGTGTAACCATAGCCAAAAGGTCTCGAAATTCTTCTCTCTTTCTTAAAGTTCAAATGCGCGTTTTTGAAGCTTCTAAGCTTACATCGAATCCCAACACAGTTTGAAAATGGGTTAACGGGCACAACGCACACTCACACTAGAATGTCAATGATAAAATAGTATACTAATTAGCAGCTTGGTGATGACTTATTTGTTGTTATATAAATGCAAAATTGATGAATTCGTTTGGTGGTATTTGCTGTCAAGGGACGAGAGCCACAGGCCAAGCAAGTCTATTTCGTGCGTGAAGCTGAAGTTAGCAAAGGGTATCAATGCACATGGTGGGCCTCTTTGGGGACTCTTCTGAGATAGCAAGCTTTCGGCTTTTTAAAAAGAGGGTTGGGACAAGATAGAAGCTGGCAATTTCCCCCTTTTTTTTTAAGTTCACATTGGTTCAGACACGCGAATCGAATTTTAAAATTACGTGCAAATCATTGGATGAGCTAATCTACAATGGTACTTTGGTGCATGGAATGATTTAGTTGAGCTAGATTGTCGTCCAATTAAGTGTAACCATAGTAGACTCAACTAATCATTATGTGATAAAGAAGGTGTTCTAGACCCGTAAACTGAAACCCTAGAAAGAACGACCAGTGCCATGACAATGTCCACCCTTCGTGGAGTCGAACATAAACTGATTTAACAACTGTAGACTTTGCATATGGTATAATGTCGTAATCTGTCGAAATTTATGTGGGCATTATTAACGCATGCTTTCGGAACAATTCGTGAGTAGTCAAATACCGGAAACTCAGAAGGTTACAATGTTCAAAGAGCTGACTTTTCTTTTTCTGTTTTTCCCCCTTTTCCGGTATAAATTAGCATTTCTTTAGACAACAATAGAACGAGGTTTCGTAAACGAAACAGCGGGCGTACACCCTGGAGAATCATTGCCCAAAGTAGCGCCAACAGAATTACTAACGTCTAAAGGTTCATTGTCTTTAACCAAAAGGCCCTTAACACAAATTGGGGCAGAATTAAAAATAAAAAAAAAAAATGAAGATGTCTTCATGCATCTCCTCCAATTCGTAGAGATGGAATCCATCTTGCCGTCCATCTATCTAGCTGCTTCTGTCATCGATGGTGATGGCGCACTGCCGTCCGCGGCGAGTGCAGCGTGGTGAATCGGAGAGGAAATGGAAGGTTGCTGCTTCGGAGAGCAGAGATGGGTTTGGTAGTTATTCTTTCTCAAATTAAATTCGACCCTTCTGTCGAGGTTATTTTTGCCATTGCACTAAGAAAATGCTGTGCTTAAGCCATTTTTGGCGGGGTGAGAATGGGTCTAAGGTAGAATCAAGAATTCAGACTGAATTGGCCATAAGGATAGGTCCTAATCCGAGTTCCCGTAGTTACTAGTACTATGGCTTGGTAGGTTCCTGGGTTAAAATTAAGCTGGGAATCGATGAACTGTAGTTACATGTTTTAAACTTTTTATTATTTATTTTATTTTATGTGTTCATCTTTTATGGGATTATCGTTATTGATAAATGAGGATTTTTGTTATTGTATTTGTTTTTATTTTGCTTTACTAAAAATGAGAAAGAAAAAGGAAGGAAAAAAATGGAAATTGAACGGTTCTGGGTAAACCTTAGAATCAAATGATAAGATAGATTTCAAATTTTAAAGGTACTTGAAGTAAATTTTAGATTCCAAAATTTAAAAAATAGATTGGACGAGCCTTCATTAAATATGCTCAACGAACATGCCCGTGTGCCGAATTAAACGACACAACAAGAGATGGGAGTTAGTCCATCAATTTCAGAACCATCGCTGAAAATCACAGATTCTAAGGAGGACTCCGCTCTGAAATTTGTACCAAATCTCCTCTGCAAATAAAAAAAAAAAAAAAAAAAAATTGCTCTATAATTCTATCTAGTAACGTGCACAGGTCGTTCTCCATGTATTTATTTTTCGGCGAAGACATGTTCCAAGTTTTCTGCATGAAAGTTTCGGAAGTCTAAGCAAACCACGTGGAACGTAGTTACACCCATATCGACTCTTGTCTGTAGACGCCCCTCGACAACGGTTGTGTCATAAATTGGACTTTTTATGCCGTTAGAAACCACTTATTACGTCGTATCAAACGTATGTTTATTTAAATTCTTATTCGCCTCTGATGCTAAAGACAAGGTCAAAAATTATTTCCCTTGTTGTCACGTTGTCTGCCCGTTTACAATTCCCTTGCATTCCCTTCCCAAAGCTTGCTGATAATTATAGAAACATCCCCAGTTCCCTAAAATGAATCCCAAAATCATGAAAAGGAATCCGATTTTATTTTCTCGAAACTTCCGCAATCCCATTAGTTACGAACACAAATGTTCTTAATTAGGGCCAGGCATTAATAAGTTTAGTAAAAGTCTGTTTGATAACCATCTTATTCAATGAAGAAACCTGTACCTATTCTTCCCATCCATGATGATAAACTTAAACATGTGATACGTGACATCACGAGTGCCTCCAAAGTATTGGATTGGTGCATTTTCTCTTACGTCAATACCGAACTTAGTTGGCATGCAAAGACAATAAGGGACCGATAAAGGAATGGCTAGGGTCTTTGCCTTTTGGGCTGTAAGATTGTCTACTTAGCGTGTTGACGATTTAAGGAAATGGGACATGCTTGTCTGTCAGCGGATCCGCAGGGTACATAATTCCTCTCAGCATCCTAATCCAGAGGCTTCGCATTCTTCGGTGTCTGAAGATTGCTGGATGGAATTATGCCCGATTTGATGGATTCCAGTTGTTCGCCTTTGCTTTTTGTTCCGTTGTTCCCGCGAATGGCGGCCAGATTGTGCGACGTTTTCGAAGGGATTCTCAGCGTCAAGTGGCCGAGATTGCTTGATTAGGAGCCATTCTGCTGTCCAACTGGTGTGTTAAGTCCTACATTCACGAGACACATGCCATGTTTCAACTGAAATTGGACGACCGTGGTCTCCCAACCGGAGAAAGAGAGAGAGAGAGAGAGAGAGAGAGAGAGAGATCCTAAGATAAGTCATTTACCAAATTTCGATGAGTATCCAGCAAGGCTTACGCATCCTTCTTTTCTCACTCTCTCACCTTTTATATCGATGATTACATGAATATAAAGTTTATAGAATCGATGAGATTAGCATGGAGATAACATAAAAATGATTTTTCATTAATGTTTTATTATAAATTTATTGTAGCTCTTTCCTTACACCAACAAACTTTAGGGTTTCATAATAACCAAATATTATATGATACGAAAAATTTGTCGCTTTACATGATCTTGGTAAACATAATAAAATGTTACCTACCACATTATCCAGATATTATGAGCAATATGTATTTAATGAAGAGCAGACCAAGATGCAAATAATCTTAGAACTACTCACATTCGTTCTGACCCTTTATGCCGTTATGCTTATTGTTTCACAAAATTGTGATATGATCGAGGTAAGTCAATCGCATCTCGCTAATGAGAAACCGTGTGTCATGATAAGTTCTACAACGCTAGTTTTTCCCCTTGAACGAATATAGTATATTCTACGTGTTTCCCGAACGTACATGATACGTAAACTTAATATCTCTTGTGCATTCCGCGCAGCGGCAATGCTTTCCGCGTGTAGGAGGTATAAAGTATAGTTCCCACTGCCTCGCCATGGAAAAGATCTTTTTTCTCCCCGTTTCCACAAACTGAACATTCTTCCAAAAAGGTTGAAAGGAACGGCACGAGCACGTCAAAACGCGGTCAAAAAAGCGGGTTCCTCGAGGGGGGCCGGTACGAAAAGGACCGAGAAGATCGTGCAGCGAGACTCCAAAAACTTTACAGGCGACGCGCTTCCCAGTTTTACAGATAGAAAGCACGAAACTATACTTGCATATGCAGTCCAGCCAGGAATCTCGTATGTATGCAACTCGCCTGGCCAGTTCAGTTCCCACAAGTTGGCCGAACTTGGCCCTTCTTCCGGGGCCTTCGACCCTATGATTGGGGGTTTTTCATCAAGAACATTTATATATATATATATCTATATATATATATATATATATTCATTTATCAAGTGTTTAATTAGAGGAAATTCGGTGAGTATTTAATTTGGGTACTCCGTATTTTTTTGGTTAGTTTCATGGAAAATCCTAAATTAGTACGTTTGCGACAAATTTACTTTAAATTATTCTTTTAACATTAAAAAATCCAAAATTAATAAACTTATGATAAACTTACAGCAAACTACTTCTTTAATCATTAAAAACCATAAACAAGTATATTTATAATAAATTTACCTTTCGTTAATTTTTATTAAATTGGATTAATATAACAAAAAATCACAAATTGATACATCTATAACAAAAACGAATGGTAAAACCTCAAACCTGGTATCTTAGGTTACTATCACATGTCATCAAACTCAACTAATTTAATATAAATGAATTGAGGTTAAATTTGTCATAAATATATTAGTTTATGATTTTTTGTAGTGAAAAAATTAGTTTAAGATAAATTTATTATAAATATACTAATTTAGAATTTTTTACGATATTAATCCTATTTTTTTAATTATCTAAAGGTCTTAATAATGAAAAATCCAGTTATTTCTAGGGTGGTATAACGATCCATCGGTAGGAGTCGCGCGTTAATCATGCTCCTGCTACCTACCGTTGGTTGCCGTGCCACTTTTAAGTTGTTACCGTGGATTTTTTCGTATACATTTTCGTGGTAACCACAGGAGTGTTGACTATTAGAGAAACTGAAAGAAAAAAATGTCACTTGCACCCCCAAAAAAGAAAAAAAACGTAGAAAAACACGACAAAGTAGAATGAAACGAACCAACGAAAGAACAAACGAAGCACGCTCCCCATTCAAAAGTCTGCGCTGTCTCCCCCTTGTATGCGTGTCTTGGAAAAGTCTCTTCTAAATTTCTACAACAGTTTTTCTTTTTTTATTTTCTCGGAAAAGTCCATTTTATATTTTTATTTCCATTATGTCCCTTTCGTTCTGGAATAAAATAGTAAAACTTCTTTAATCTTTCCTTCTTCCTCTCTCTCTGTCATCCTTATATATATATATAATCTCCACCAAAACCCTTGGAAAATAAGCTCCGTCTCCTCCATATCGCAAGAAACCGAAACACCAAAACAAATTGCACCATGTCCACCCACCCCTCACCCTTCCCTTCTTGCTTCCGCCCTCCCTCCGCCGCCGACGACAACCTCCGCGCCGAGGCGGCTCCGTCGCTGCCCCCGCCGCCCCCGCCGCCCCCGGGGAGCGACCACGCGAACCTCACCACCTGCCTCTACCACACCCACCTCGGCCTCTTCTCCCTGACCTGGTCCAAGACCCTGTTCGGCCGCTCCCTCCACCTCAGCCTCCATTCCCACCACGGCTCCAGCTTTCTGGACTACAATTCGTCGCCCCTCTCTCCGTCTTCTTCCACATTCTCCTTCCAGCTCCACATCAAGCCCTTGGTGTTCTGGAAGAAGCAGGGCTCCAAGAAGCTCGATGCCGACAAGACCAGGACGGGCGCGAGCATCCGGATCTTTTGGGACCTCGCGAGGGCCAAGTTCGGGTCCGGGCCCGAGCCCGAGTCCGGGTTCTACATCGCGGTGGTCGTCAACGGCGAAATGGCGCTCCTTGTGGGCGACGCGGCGAAGTCGGCTTACTGCAAGACCAAGGCCCGGAAGCCCGCGGAGAGAGGCCAGGCCTTGTTCTTGAGGAGGGAGCACCTGTTCGGCCACCGGGTGTACGCGACGAGCGCGAGGTTCGGCGGCAAGAACCGGGCGATCTCGATCGACTGCAACGTGCACGGCGAGGGGAAGCTGTGGATCAGCGTGGACAAGAGCAGGGTCCTGCAAGTGAAGCGGCTGAAGTGGAAGTTCAGAGGGAACGAGAGGGTCGTGGTCGATGGGGTCCATTTCCAAGTCTCCTGGGACGTCTACAACTGGTTGTTCGAGGACGCGAGCGATTCTCATGCGGTGTTCATGTTCAGGTTCGAGAAGCTAATTAACAACGATGAGGAGAGAAAAAAAGGCGGCGGCGGCGATGACGGCGTTCAGGCGGTGAGCAACCTCCTGCTGTGGTCGCAGCCTTCGTGCAGCTTCGGGATGAACGAGATCGAGCTGAGGAAGATGAGGAAGAGCAAGTTGCGGAGCGCGAGGAGCTCCTCCTCCTCCTCGATATCGTCGTCGGCGTCCTCCGGCGGGAGCTCCTCGATCATGGAGTGGGCGAGCGCGGAGGAGAACGAGCTGAGCGGTCCGTTCGTCGGGTTCTCCTTGCTCGTTTATGCTTGGAAGAGATGATGCAGATCCGATCCCGTTCCATTCCGCTCCATTAGCGAGAGCAATTGAATCCCTCCGTAAACTTCGGAATTCCTCACGGGTGCAAGCTAACCTTGCTCTATTTCTTTGAGGAACGCGAAGTCAAGAAAATTTCATTACATACAGGAAGATAGGCGTGTAAATTCATAGGTAATTTCATTGAAGAACTGAGATTGATGTCATTTTTTTTCCCGGGTTCACACTTGAGAGAAATTTCTTCCTCCTTCTCTACGGTAACCATACCACAAGAAAAGGCGGATTGCACTGCACATACATGGTTGTTATTGTTTTCGCAACATAAAATTATGAGTTGCGCATTATAATTTAGGGTCGCATCGGATTGTATTATACAACTGTCCCTCTTCGTATGTTGCTGGGTGGTCTAGTGAAAAGTGAGTTGTCTTCTTTGTTTGATACCGATGCATGATGAGGAAAGGCGCAGGGATACTTTCCCTTCTCCGACCAGAATACAGGACACGATGCATGTGATCGTGGGTCATCCGTTTTCCTTTCCTTTTTTCTTTTTTTGTAGCGTAGCTTTTGGTTCGGGTTGTCTGGGCTCTGCTGGCATTGATTGGACGATAGGACAGCAGACAGCGCCACCTCTTTTTCCTCTCTCTCCTCTCCTTCGTCGTCCCAACATCTGGCGAAACCGATCTCGACCGTCGAACCGGACGACTGCTGCCTCGGGATCCGTCGCGAGGAGCGGTTGGATTTTCTGGTTTGTGGTGCGTTGAAGAAGGCCGGGGACAGGGCAGTACCTGATCGAAAACGGCATCCGAAGGGAATCGGAAATGAGCCGGCCAGAGAGAGAAAGAGAGAGAGAGAGGCAGATGCGTTGGGGGTCGGGTAAAAGGGGAGGTTTGAAAAGTTGACCCTTTGACCGCGTGGCTCTGGCCCTGTCCTCTTTGGCTCCCCGTAGGACCACTTGACCAGATTAGTCAGTCTCGTGAGCCAAAAGCAAAACCACAATTATATAAATAATCCGATTTTTGGTTAGGTGAAATCACACGTTTTTTCTTTTCTGGGATGATGTTTAGGTGAATTATGAGTGCTCCTAGAAATTAATGTTGCCTGAACTTGGTACTTCGAAGTTCGCCCTCTTTGCTTCTTCTATTCACAAAGAAGTCGCTTCCCTCTTTGTTACTGCTTTAGTCATGGTAAAAAGTGATTAAAATGCTTCGGCTTGGCACGATTGGTTGAGGTGTTGGAGATCTCCGGGTTAAAGAACCAGAGGCTGCTCTTATGAATTTTATAAATTATATGCAAACTACTCTAAGTTAGGGCCATCTTCGTTACTATAATTCCAGACTATTGATTCATAAGACTTGTTCGGTATTTGAGGGATCTTAGAGGAACCAAGTTTTCATACTTGAGTCTTTAAATTGTTAAAAGCAAAGCGACCTCTCTTGTGTCACCATGATAATTTATAGGGTCTATATATTATGATCAAGAATGCATGTGAACAAACAAGAAACATCGCTCTCTTAAGTTATATTCGAACATTTGAGTCAATTGATTTTAAGTGCGCACATAAATTGTTCAATCCACGTGCATGACCCGCGAGCTTTCCTTGACTAAGTGCGATGTTGCGCAATATTTTCCTTCTTAGTTTATGTGGTGCGACACAAATTTGATACTTCATCCCTTACTTTTCTTGCGAAAATGGGTTTTCACCCGAGTTCTTCCGGTTCACGAACCACTCACTAACTTCCAAGTATCCCGTGAGCAAAGTTGGTGTTCCGAAACCCTGTCCAGGATAGCTAAAAAAACAATGCAAGTGATCACCAATTAGTGCAAATCATGGCGTTTGCTTTGTCCTCTTTCTCAACATATGATTCCTGCCCATGATGCGATGTCACGTCAACTCACTAAAGATATCGTAATGGTTGTTCGCTTTCCCTGGAAGAACACTTACGTTAGAAAAAAAAAGCCGCTTTGGAAAATCGAGATGGGGACCTTTTCTTTTTCGTTTCATTGACTCCATGGGGCCTGGTGTTGGTTGGAATCCAACCTGTAATCTAAATCTTTTCCAGGGTTCTCCCCTATTTTATTCCACTGAACAAGTATTTCTTTTATCGACCCAACAGACCTAATGCCATAAAATAGTTGATTTTGTGTTTCCGAAGTAAGGTTCGAGTATGCACGATGTACCAACTATGTACCGACGGTTGGGTTGAAACCAAACTTTGAGACAAGAATAGAAGAATTCTTATGCCCGCATAGCCTTGTCCTTACTCAATTACCTCAACAAATCACTGTCCGGAAGGACCCGCATGTCCTTAATTTCTAGCTAAATTCTGGAACATTTTGGAGTTGTTGGAACTAATTTTATCATTAAAGATTGATGCCCAACCGCAATTGATTGACAAAACAAAGTGAAGCCACCGGCAACATAAGTACCTCATTCTAGATCTATCGATGCACTTTTCATGTTCATAAGGAAATTGTTCAATTAATTTTATTATATAGATGTCAATTAAATCTTAATTTCTTTTATTTTGTCAATTTAGTATTAAAATTTTGTGCGAAATTCAAATGTAGTCAAATAATTGATGTAACAATGTGCCAAATAAGATAAATGTCAATAACTAAACTATTATGTCAGTAATTTTTTTAATAAAAATTGATTGGAAGGATTATATTAAAATTCCATATAAATATTTAGAAAATAAAAAATTGATAAAATTGATTGGGTAATTTTCTCAAAATGTTTTGAGTTGTTGAAACTAATTCCCATCATTAAATATCAAGGTCCAGCCACAGTCCATTGACAAAAACGAAGTAAAGCCTCCGGCAACATAAATAACTCCTTCTAGGTCCTGCGGATGCGCTCCTCATTTTCCACGAAGATGAGCTGAACCGTTCACACGGTGGAAAAGTCGTGCGGTTGGAATGACAATGGACTACGTGTGCCCCGTGAAGTCTGTGTGTGCAGATTGAACGAGTCAAAATGAGAAGACTTCGCCCGTACGTACGTTTCCAAGGAGTCAAAGTTCCACGTCCTTTGCAAAATCTTATTGTGACTGTGACTTGTTAAGTTTCCTGTAATCTTCTGGGTACTGCGCTTTTCAGGCTTTAAAAGGATGCAATTTATGACCACAATAGGGGTCGCGGGTTTAGATCTCGCCTCTTTTGCCATCCAAAAATCAAGTTTGACGGGTCATAGAGTTGCGACAGGAAACATTCAAGCGTGTATGATAAAATTTTTACTTTTCTATCTCTTTGTTTCTCCTGCTTCCCCGCAAATTTGGAATAAGAATCACAACCTTTAATCACGATTTGATTTTTCTATTTCTAGAACGATTTCTATTCCAAATAAATTTAAATAATAAATCAAGTTAAAATTTTTAACTTCTCAATTTCTAAAATTGAAATTGAGAAATCAATTTCTGAAATTAAAATTGAGAAATTAATTTACGGTCATAAATCAATTTACATTTGAAATTTTGTCATGCGCACCTTCAATGGTCAAAAGATGATGTCAAGTTGGTTATGGTTTGAGAAGCAGCATTAAGCTAGCAGCATTAAGCTAGTTAAGCATTTGTATTAGGCCCGTACTGAATTCGTAATCAGCATTAACTTGTGCAAATGGGGAAAAGTGCCAAAAAAGTCATAAACCTTTTGTCATTGTGCCGATTTGGTCCTAAACCTTTTTAAATTGTGCCAATTCAGTCATTTTCCGGCCAATTTGGCCGGATTTTGCTTATTGATCGCCGTCGCCGCCGTGACGTGGAGAACTTTTTACTAATATATTTAATATATTTTTAATTTTTTAATTTTTATTTTTTAATTTTTTTATTCTGCTCTTCTTCCTCCAGTGGTCGCGGACCTCGGCGGCCGGCCGGCGGCTTGGCCGCGAGGTCGAGGTCGACCTCACCGGCCACCTCGCCCGGTGGCCGCGGCGACCTCGCGGGGGTGGCGAGGCTCGCCCTCGCGGATCGGCGAGGTCGAGCCTTGCCGGCGATCCGCCGAGGGCGAGCCTCGCCCACCCAGCGCAAGGCCGCCCTCGAGGCCTGGGCGGCGAGGGCGAGCCGCGCCAGCTCGCCGGATATGGCGGCGGGTCGGCGAGCAGCAATGGACGGCATCGGGTGGCAGCATTGCAGCGGTGGTCTCACGTGGCCAGGGTTTCCTCGGCTTGGCCGGAGAGGACTCTCTCTCTCTCAGGTCCCGCCCAGATCGAACGCCCTCAGATCTCGAACCGAATCCTTGAAGACCGCGAGCTCCGGCCTGGTCCGACCAACGCAAGGCACAAAAAAAGACCGAGGCCTACCGGAGCTTCAGCGCTTGAAACCAGGCGCAGCCGTAGGCCGACGGCCGCGGCTCAGGTGCGGTGGCCGGCGGTCTACCCCCTCCGACTCTCTCCCCCTACTCGAACCCCCTCACTCGCCAGATCCGGCAAGCTGGTGGGGCTCGCCCTCGCCGGCCATGGGCGAGGCTCGACCCTCGCCAAATCCGACGAGGGCTCGCCCTCGCTGCCCAGGCCTCGAGGGCGACCTCGTGCCGGGCGGGCGAGGCTCGCCCTCGCCGGATCTGGCGAGGTCGAGCCTCGCCGGCCATGGGCGAGGCTCGACCCTCGCCCGGATCCGCCGAGGGCGAGCCTCGCCGCCCGCGCGAGGTTGCCCCCACGGCCACTGGCGAGGTGGCCGGCGAGGTCGACCTCAACCTCGCCGGCTGTTGCCCTCGGCCGATCGCCGAGGTCCGGCGACCGGTTGGAGGAAGAAGAGCGAGAATAAAAAAAAAAAAAATATTAAAAATATATTAAAATATTAGTAAAAAGTTGTCCACGTCAGCCGGCCGGCGACTAGTCAGCAAAATCCGGCCAAATTGGCCGGAAAGGACTGAATTGGCACAATTTAAAAAGGTTTATGACCAAATCGACACTAAAAAAAAGGTTTAGGACCAAATCGGCATAATGACAAAAGGTTTAGGACTTTTTTGGCACTTTTCCCTGTGCAAATGCAAAGTATTATATAACCGTAGAAATATTAAAATTCATTAGAGGTACTCGCTATAGTGCAGCAAGATCACACTAGATATCAAGCCAACGGACCATCTTTGTACACATGAACATATGGTGTATAAATAACTCACTTGAATTTTCAACTCACTTTGTAAACAAGTATCAAACCTTGCATAACTCATGCTTGCGATATATATTGTCTCAATTTTTTTTTTTTTAATTTGTACTTTTCATATTGCTAGGCATCATGAAAAGGGGTGTAATTGCTAAATTTACGGGACAAAGTCAATGCACAGTACAAAAAGATGAGCCAACATAAGCTTCTAATTTAAGTTTTGTGCCCGACATAACGAATAAAGTTCGGGAATATCATGAGCTTTCATTGCAAGCAGGTTCTCTCTGGTCGAGTACTTCCAAAACGGTGATATGAGCAAGACTCCAACCACAATTATTAGGGCCAATAAGCAACTACACCAGCAGGATCACAACCTAAAGACAGAGACCCTACTGAACAATACATAAAAAAGAATAAAAAATAAAGAAAGCTTCTATGACAGCAAACATCACACATGCATAGTGAATATAGTGCTTAGGCTTGATATGGTAAAAAGGAGAAATAGGGACTCTGCAGATCTAGGATTGAGGTTAAATGAATTGAATTCTCAGAAGAGGCATGCTGTGCAAGTTAAAACATGGCACATGCAAGCACAGGACAGTTCCATGATCTTGAAATCTAATGACAAGCATCCAATGCTTGATGTGAAAGCTTTCGCATTGTTAAACCAGACTTTAGGGGGGAGTGGATTCAACAGAAGAATGAGGCACAACAACTAGTGTGATGTAGTGGGCTCATGCTTTCATATTCAATTATCTCACAGGGCATCAACTTCAGCCTGGAAAATGGCAGTGCTTGGGACCACTTGGGCCCTCTAATCATCTTGTGAAGAATGTCTCCAACGGCACACCTCGATCAGTCTGAAGGCCACATTCTGCGGATCCTCAAAACCCATCATGCTTACGACAAAGCATCCGAGCTGAGATTCGTAGGAGCAAAGTTTTTTGCATAATGATTAATGTACAGGAAAAGGAAAAGGAAGAACATCATTCCTCACTATGAAACATTCGATCACTTGTCAATCAAATAAGCTGATAAAAGGAAAACATTTTACATGGGAAAATACGCCTTAGCTCATCCACAACCCTAAAGCACGAATCAGCAGGTTCACCAGGATAAAGGGAGACGGGGAAGAACTTCATCAGAAAAAATTTTGCAATCTTGCCTTTTCCCTTCTGCGGTGATGATTCTAAGGCCCTAGATTATGAGTGCTTCTCTCTTATTGAAGCTTTACTGCTAGAGTCGCAGGTGAAGAAGTAGAATGGATCAAAGAAGAACTTGGAGGAAGACAGTGTCTCGGCCTACTGTTTTTGCTAGCAGAACGCAGATGGCGAGATGATGGCGTATCAGCTGAACGACTGGAAGAGGGGAACCTGCTCGATTGGCTTCTCAGTTTCTTCTTCTCTCCTTCAAGGATCACTTGGTCCTCCGATCTGACTTGCCGAACCTTTGTCTCATTTAATCCAGCAGGAAGCACGCAATTGCAGAAGAAACCTAATCATCCAAATAAACCAAAGCACAATCACTTTTTTTATCGTGTTATACAACAATAAAATCAAGAAAAAATTAAGACATCTCGACCCCTACTCAATAAGATCAGATAAAATTTCTCTGACCCTCTATCTCTCTCCGTCTAAACAAAACAAGGTCTCAGAACATACAGGTAGTCACCTGGCATTCATCAAACCATGACAACATGGCACATAGGCCAGCCGCATTGGTTCTACACCATGCAAATCAGATACTTAGACAATGCATCTGACATGACTAGAAAACAAGAAGCATCTTCTCTCTTGCAACTAGATTGGCTATGTGAAAGGAGATTCAAGATGGGGATCCTCAACATATTCAGATCCTTTAGCTGGTAAAAGAAGGCAGGATTGTTTCGATTGGTATATCGCTGTCAAAGATGAAGCATTTACCAATAGCACTTTCAGATAATCCGTTCACCCGCAATTTTCTGTATTTTCTTCCCAAGTAGCTATAAAAACACCCTATATAGCTTGATTGTGCATGGTAGATGTAGAAATTAAGATAATTCATGGTGCAAATTCAGAATTCCATAGGTTAAGTAGCATCGGGCACTTAATAACAGTCACCATGCAATGGAAACAGGTGACAAGGATGGAAAATTTACTATTATGAAGATTCAACTAAAAAAGGTTACCTAGCTCAGTGACAGCAAGGCTGTACTTCTAGTTCTTGACAAGAGGCTAGCGATACTCACCCTGATGCCTTAGGGCCAATGATTCAAGGAAAAGTTGTGAAATCAGTGAACTAAAGTTTAGGCTGCTAATGGATCTGGAAACATGGTAACCGCTATGGAGATCCTATTGTCAAATATATCGAGAAGTAAACTCGTGGCACTTCCAGAAGTCAGTGGAATATGAAGAAAGTGTGAGGGATTGGATGCTTGAAGGATGCTGGCCCCATATGGTGGTAGTAAAAGGATTTCAGCAAACTGCATTGCAGTCTAAGATCTCAGTACCATATGTTTCCCAATGTGCAGATGAGTTATAAGATAACACAAGCAAAATATTATCATTTTACAATGAATACAAGGGAACTAGAACTATGGCAGGCAGGACAGATAGTGAAATGACATTAATAATTGTATCATATCTTACCAAGTCGAGCCAGTCGATTGACCCAACGAGGGATCGGTTTCCCTGTCAATCTATTGCACACGTCGTTGCAGAAGTGATTGCAATTTTTTGTAATAAGATGGTATGTGTTTCCAGAGTATTGTTCAGCTAGTTTCTCCATAAATGAGCGGACTTCTTTGGGGCCTAAGTCTGTCCTTCCAATCAAAATTGATTTTCTGAAGGTGAAACCAGGACAGCGCTTCGGTTCAACTTCAAATATTCCCGTTGTTGCATGCTCATGTGCTCCAAAACCATATTCAACATTGTGTACTGCAAATGGAACATAACAAAGATGAATATCCTTAACTGGAAACAGCACAACTTCATTGACATTCAAGTACACGTAAACACAGAAAATCAGAAGCAGTATACTATTCATATAATAGTATGCAATCCTCACGAAGGAAAGAAAAAGAAAATTAAGATAAGCTAATCAGAGTATCGATCGACTCTAGCTTCAAACAGTACGAATTAATTTCTCCCTCTCAACTAACCCAACCTAACGAAGCTTTACGTTGTACTAGTCATTAAAATCTCCAGTCAAGATTATCAGAAAGTCCAAGAAACCAAAGACCAAGTCTGCTAAATTAGGTTAGGGTCGATGGTAACAGCAGCAACAGCTTCAGCAAATTCAACCACTTCACACTGCGTTTCCTCCAGTTTCCAGGGTAACCAAATAGAGCAAGTGCAGATCCTCGTCTTCAACTCCTGTCATCGGCCCAATCATAATGCAACTCCAACCTACGATTCAACAGGGTATGCAAAGGCAAGTCCAGCCAACGATTCAACAGGGTATGCGAAAATGTACTAAACAAAACGTAATTATACATCACAACGCAACTCCAGCCTATGTTTGAACAGGGTATGCAAAAATGCACTAACAAAATATCATTGTAAGCATATCTGCCTTCAATTACGCTAAGCTAGCTGCTAAAAAAAGAAGATGGACAATTTGGCCAATCACTAGCTACCGGGAGTTGCCTTCGTCTCCCCCAATACGCCTCAGATCACGAAGAGCACCGACAAGAACCAGCTGCTGCTAAAGCTCAAGCATTTCCTTCCCGTTCAGCCGACGCGAATCCGCCAAAACTCAAAACCCCACAAATTGGATCACCCACGAGAACCCAATTCCACCTTCCAGCACACTTGCGCCGTCGATATCCCCAACGACCCAAAAACCCAACACGGAACGAGAACCCAAATCCCACAACCAAAGCTCAAATCTTATACCTTGCACGCCGGAGTGATACACCCCGAGCCCGAGCCAATAGGCGTACCCGTTGATCGGGGTCAAATCGTACACGTTCAAGTAAACCGGGACGGACCCGTTCCTCTTCTTCCGGGTCACCGTCACCATGTTACACAACATCTCCGGCCAAAAAAAAGAAAAAAACGCAACCTCCACAAGAGTCCCAGCCCACCAGACGAGACGGGAGCAAAATTAGCGACGGAGGGAAAAGCAGGGGGGAGACAGGGCAGGGAGGGAGGGAGGGAAAAGCAGAGGGAAAGTGGGGATCCAAAGAAGTGATTGCGCGTGCAGGGGCGTGGGGGCGTGGTGGTGGGGAGCCTTATTATATTGCAGAAGGTAAAACACAACAACAACAGCAAAAGCAACAGCGGCAACAGCAGCACCAGCAACAGCTGCAGCAGCAGCAATGATGACCCGGGATTGGGAACGGCGCAGGAGGAGGAGAATTTCAGCAGGAGGGCATCGAGATAAGGAAACGGGAAAATGTTTGAATTTTTATGGGGAAGAGAGAATCCTCGGAAGGAGGGAGGGAGGAAGGAATGGGGGTTGGTTCTATAGCTTCCATCGGCGGCCGAAAGCGTCTTGGACGGATCCGGATTTCCTCGGGGCCCGTATTCTTCCCCCACCTCCCAGATCGCTTTTCCTCGTTTCGGATTTTTTACCCTTTTCGCCTCTTTGGGGTTGGTCTTTGCTGGAGAGAATCCCCTTGCCATTTCTAGCTGCACTTAAAATATAAATTGGGAGAAATTTTAGAATACATAATTTTCCCTTTTTTTTTTTGGTTGTTGTGGGCGAACAATAAAGAGATGTTTATTTAAAAAAAAAGCTCAGAGAGGTTTCCACTCGAGCTTGAGAAATTTTCCAAAAAATAAATCCAAAGGGATTGTGTGTCGTGTAAATGAGGAAAGAGGGTATTGACTCTTCTTTTCCTAACCGGTCCGCAATGGCATCTCTCTGTCCCTGTCGCGAGACAAGACAACTTCTTTGAATTTTCGTATTTAGTAGTCATGATTAGTAAGGGAACTCCGAAATCTATTACAAAGTTACCTTTTGTGCGTGAGAAGGATATCCATCGGTTGCCATTCACTTTGATAGGAGATACAAGCTTCCATATGATTTTTCTTTTTTAATGAAAATTTGACCGTCTATAACCGAGACACTAACAATGGTCGGGCTGATTAGATTGGGTTACATGAGATAATTGACAACAGTATTCGCTGTTTAATTCCATACGCATGTAAGTTTCTTGTCTATTTAAACTAATCTCATGAGCTTTATTTGGCTATTGATTTGAAATTCTAATAACTTAAGTTATTACGGTTCTTCACATTACCATCGAGAATCAATGATAACTGCAATAGTTTATTACAATATCTATATCGAGGGAGTAGTGGCCTACCCAACTTCTCCACAGTTCAAATATCAATCGCATTACTTAAATATGACATGTTATAACTCGTTGCGACAATGAATCTTATTTTTTCAAGAAAGAAAAGAGGAGAAATTTCACCAAGCAGCCGGTTGACTTGGGTGACTTTGGGAATGATAAATGGAAAATAGTCAAACTAGACACGAGGGTTAGATAGCCAATCTTTTGGAGTTAGGTAATGAGAGGGAAGAATGGACACTACATTGGATGGGCATATATTGGATTGGACTGTTCTTCTACTAATTAATGGTTATAATTCTTTAATTAAGCAAAGTCCCGTTGACTTATGCAGGACTTGGGGAGGGAGTGCATTTAGGTTTTGACGGGCTTTCTCCACCCAAGATTCTGCGCCAATGCAGCAATGCACTACAAGAGTGGGAGTCCTACTCCCACTCCCAATGAGAAACCACTTTCAGTCCCATTCAACTTTTCACGATCTCTTTTAATGCACATTTCACCCCTAAAAGAAAAAAAAAATACCATTAAAGAGGTGATATGCACGCGCGAGGAAAAAATTATTTAAAAAGCCTTAAATTTATTGTACAACGATTTCAATTTGACTAATTTAATTCTAAAATTTTTGATAATTTTCTAATATAGTCTCTCTTTTTTTGATCAATTCTACCTATAAATGTCTGACGTGATGGTCTAGTCGGCATCAATCATCTTACTCGACATAACCAATGTTAATATGAATAATTTTTGCAGTTTTTTTTTTTAATTTTTCTGAATATTTCCCTCTTAACTTTTCTTGTATTTCTTTTTTTTTTTCTTATTTCTATTTGTAGGTCATCGGGTCCTCGTCTATGGCTGGTAATCTCTATCGGCCATCGTTTAGGGCTTGACAATTGGTGAAAATAGGAAATAAAAAGAAAAAGGAAAAGGAAAAAGGAAAGAAAAGGAAAGGAAACAAAAATGAAATGAAGAACTTATTTAGAAAATCTTTAAAAAAAATGTTGCAAAAATCTTTCATTAATACCAGCCGTGCTATGTAGGATGGCTAGTGTTCATGTAAGTGATTTTGGCCAAAATTGACTAGAAATGACTATATTGAAAATTTATCAAAAAATTTAGAATTAAATTAATCAAATTTGCAAAAAAAAAATTAGATTAGATAATTTATTACTAAATCAGCTGCCGTAGAACAAGTTTAGGACTCTTGGACAATAATCCCATGCGTTAGAGTGATCAAATAAGTTACATTATCCGATTGTCCGTCCTATACGCCATGCATGTATAGTAGCCACTACTCAATTAGTTTTTCCAAACCATCAAATGGGTCTAGGGAAAGGTCCAATATAATATATTCCAAATCAGAAGACTTGGCGTAGAAACCGGTCAAAATCTAAGAGCACCACATGCGTTCGAAGAAGAGATTGTAATAATACAACCCCCTAGACGGGGTCACGAATCCAAAAGGACAATAGTTTTTTATATGTCTGATGCAGACTGGTAAGTAACGAATGTGGCTGGGGAGGAGCGACCGTGCCCATGCGCATAAAATTTCATGTTCCAATTAATATTTTAAAGCTAGTGTTCTTCTGGTCCATTCAGTCGGGACAGATGGGCAAAGCCCAAGAAAATTAAATAGTGAATGAATCAATAAAATTAAATTAAATAGTAGATAAATTAAATCAAAGTATACAAAAAATTGGATGAAATTGAGCATGTGGGGAGCAACATGATGTGGACGTTTATCGAAAGGCGACAAGGGAGGAATAAATAAAAGGTACCGTGCGTGTCGGAGGATGCCGGGGTGGGAGGGACCGCAGTGAGCTAACATCATTTATTCCCATGCTGGGCGGCCTGGTCCTTAGGCTGCATGGTCTGCTGCAATTCACCTACTAAATAAAAGTGGCATTGCAAGTTGGCAAGTTCCATGGAATGTTTACTCACTCGAGGTGTGGTTTTTGGGATCGCGGATGTGATCTAATCTTGAGATTTTTAGTGGGCTCTATAGATTTGGCTTGTCCAAGGCCATCACATAACTCCAATTAGATTGGGAGACATTTGATTAAATTGTCTTTCCATTTAAGCATTGAAAAACGATAATGGTCTAATTAATTTATGCTTCGATCCCGTATCTAATCTATCATTTTGTGGAAATATTTCAAATATAACTCTAAAATTGGACTGTTTTCTTGAAATTTTTTAGAGTAAATCTTATCTCAAGTAAGATTCTAAAATGGGTGGTTTAATTTCCAAAATACACTAATGTGCATCTCGTGTGCCTCTTTTCAAGTTATGGTCGGTACCAATGTTTATCCAAAGCATTTTCTTTATTTCTTTTCTTTTTTGCCCTTTCTTCTGTTCATCTACACCTCTGTTATGTCTATGAAAGTCGTGACCGCAGTCAAAGATCGCAAGCCTTGCACGGGCATAAATTTGTGATTAGTGAGGTCGGCCACCTCCATGGCCCCGACATTGGGGCTTAGCTTAGTCAATTCGCTTGATATTTGGCTGTGAGATGTCGAAGCTCTCGAGTGGCCATGGCCATGACCGAGGGCTTGGAGATTGAGTGACCATGGACACGAGTGAAAAGAGCCGGAGAGGGCAGTGCGTGAGAGAGCTGGAGAGGGCAGTGCGTGAGGAGAGTGGGAGCAACCATAGCTGTGAGCTCGAAGTTTGAGCTACCATAGTTTGAAGCTCAAAGATCTGGTAGCCATGGTTGCAAGCTCAAAAAGAGAAAATGGCAATGGCTGCGAGTTTGAAGCTAGAGCGGTCATGGTTAAAAGCTCGGAGATATGGCAGCCACGACCGCGAGTGAGAAGAGAGAGAACAGCCATTAGCATAGGTGATGCTATTACATAAGATTATTGCGCGACTTCCTCACGTCGAGCGAAATCAAGCACTGGAAATGGGTTGGCAAAGTACGGAATGAGGAAGAAAATGAGAGAAAATAAGAAAGAAAAATAAAAGAAAGAAAACAGAGAAATGCTCCTAGACGAAAATGCCCCTACCATGGCTTAGAAAGTGGCATGTGAGATGCCTATTGGTGAAGATTGGCAGGGTTGATGGGTCGGGGTGTGTTCTGAGACAAAATTGCCAACTTCAGTGCTTAATTTGAGACACAATCCACTTTGAAGACATTTCTAAGGCCCATTTGAGGGCCCTATTTGAAATTTCCCTTCTTCTTTTTTGAGTGATAACAATTAATTTTGATCAATTATGTGGATTTTCAGCAAAAATGCATAGATGGGCCACCACATGCTAACTTGTGAAGAAACATGAAAGGATTGTTTTCGGATAGTGTCGATTGAATTGAAGCCCTTCATATAGTGATTGATATATATATATATATATATATATATATATATATATATATATATAATTCAATGTTATAGGATACTATATACATTTGATAGAAATGATGTACACATAATACCAAGTGGCCAAGGAGGGCGAATGCATCGCCAGTTGCTAGGCCCTTCATTTGATCCATCATCTCTTTCAAATGAATTTTTGCCAGTAAATCCATTTCATGTCTCCATGGTGCATATCAGCTACCTTTTTTCAGCAAGATCTCTATCATGTACAATTAGTGTAGTAAAATTTGCTTGAAGAAAAAATAATGCACATCATATGAGATAAAATAGATAAAAAGAGAAATTCCACTTTCAACGACAAAAGGCAGATTCTATTTCTCTCTATGGTAAAGCCTTTTATAAATGTGTGCATGGGTAACCTTATTCCAAAGTGAACAGCAAAGTCACTTGCTTCTGATTTCTTCTTCACGAAGTTAAATGTATTCGCATATGCTTTTCTTAGCTTGGTTAGTGATGAATTGGAAGCAAAAGCAAAAGCAGATGGTAGCCTCTGATGGGAGCAATTTGGCTTTAAAGATTTCCTTATATTAGAGAGCACATTGTAAATGCTAATTAAGTTGAGACATCTGCTGCTTCGAGTATCCAATTATTACTTTTTCTCTTATCATTGATAAAGCTTGCTCACGGATGGTAAATGAGGACTATTGATTTTAACCATAATTGATTATCGTGCCACAAGTAAAACAAGTTTTCTTGTGATTTATAGACAAAGCGAAAATTTGAAAATGTGTCTATTGGTTGTTGTAAAATATTTTGAGAACCACACTTTCTATGATGAATGAAGATTGTCTAAGGCATATGAGCACTGTTTTAAATGATAATTTTCTCTTTCAAAGAGTTCAAAGGGTAGATGCGTGCTTATCCTATAAGACTCAATAGACCTTTCGATTAGTGTATATTTCAATATTTAGTCAAAACAAGAACATCGAGAATTGTACTATCAATAGAGAATGTAAAAGGAGCATGTTTCATTTGTTAAATTGAACAATGAAGAACAGGTTGATATTTATAGGAGAAATAGGTTGACGAGAAGCTGGAAAGCAATGACTATTGATGTGAAAATGGCTCCAATGATGAAAAATTAAAGGTTTAGACGTAAGGATATTTCGTTTGCTCATACATAGGCTTTTTTGTATAAGGCCTCTAGACAACAACAAAAATTCAGTAAAAATGAACCATGGATTGGGTCACGTGTGTACTTTGTGCACGGGATACGCAAAATCTAACTTTACATGTGGTTTGATCTAAGTTCATATACGTAAGTTCAACACATTTTTCTTGTCGTTACTAAGCTGGTAAAGTGAACCCAATGATAAACTGAATAAAAGAGAGCTTTATAAGCAAGGTGAGACAAGGAAAAGAAATAGAAGCAAGCTTTTTAAAGGACTTTTTCCAACATTATTTGCAGGATTTGGACAGTGACCGGGATTTTGGATATTTTTTCTTAGTTTTGGGAATGCTTTGATCAGTTTTGTTTTCTTAAAACTTGCAATGCAAAATGATAATATGGCCTGTGCAAGGTCCGTCCATGTCAGAGAATGGCCCATGGCACGATGTTAGCCCTGTTCTATTTTGGGCCTTCAGCCTCGTATGTTCACATTAGGTAAAGTGGTATTCATTTTGGGCTTTTTTTTTTCAAATAGGTATATAGTCACCAAAGCCAAGCATTTCTTTTGAACTAACTGATCATCCTTCAGATGACCAGTAGCTGATCACATTTCTATTTTAGGTGTATAATTTTTTGGAGAAATTTCTATATCCTCTTGAGCGGTTATTTGAGTAGTTAATCATTATAATTGCTACATATCTAGGGATGCTGTTTGATAATAAGGGCGATTTAAATTGAATCACATGCTAGTTTCATTTCTTAGAGATCTGATTACATAGTGGGAAGTTTGAACTCGCAACCTAATTTTAGCATAAGTACGATTAAAACATTGAGCCCCCTTTCTTGTCACATTGAATCGAGTACTTGATAGGATCTCAATGTTCTACAAATCCATTTCATTATATATAAGAAACATAATTAACTTTTAAGAGTACTCAATCTATTGAGAATCCAACTCTCTTTCACTTGACTACATGACGCATGACAACTTAATAACGAAACTAAATTGATTCCTTGATTTGCCGGTGCCAACCTGTTTCATAGGTTTACTGAGAGGAAGTATCCGGTGAAAGCACTCAAGATTCCCGGGGGCAAACCTAGCCTCACGTGAATCCCTAGGTGATCATCACTAGGGTTTTGCATCAAGTAAGCAACTTGTGGGATTGGAGGGACCAAAGGGGAAACATAGGCTGCTTCTTCACTGAGGAAACCAACCTTGTGGAATGGCATTCTGGTCCAGTCAGACACAAGGGTCAGCTCCTTCAATGGAGGCAAGGAAGCTGGTGGCCCTTCGAGTGCTTTCATATACGCCGTCACGTATTCATCATTCACAGATCTTTTGGCCTCTCTTATCTTCTCGATTATGTCTGCATGGCTCGATTCCATCAGTTCTCCGGCCGTTAACGCCACCGAGGCGAGCACGTATGCATTGCCGCTGAAACCCTTCGGGAGCGGAGGCGACAGCCTGTTCCTTGTGTCCACTGCAAATTGGAGGCACACCAGTGTCCCTTTGTGTAGTCCAAAAGCCTTGGTCCTTGCCTGAAGTGCGACAATCCATATAATATAAAGTTAGGGTTGGATGTTGTAAGACGAAAATAGGACGATTCTACTTTTGTTTTTTATAAAGAAAAAAATGGATTCTTTTTTCGTATCAGTACTTTTAAGAAAGAATTGATAAATGTCAAAAGAGCCGTTGTTAAAAAAAGTTTCCAGTTACTTAATTTCCTGTAATTTCTTCATTACTTATTGGGACTTTTATTAAATTACTTACTCTTTTTGACAGATTACAAATTAGTAACTTTTCTTATATTATATTATTTTTTATTTGTCTTTCTTATTAACGCCTTAATTTACCAACTACATAAATTAACCAATTTTTTTATCAGACTGATTTGCCAATTTTTTCAATTAAATTATCAACTTTTTGGATTACGAATCCTCATTTGACTTACTTATTAACAACTACTTATTTTCTACAATTTGGTAAATAAAAGAAAAATAAAATTGTTAAGCAATTCAATTGAGGGTTGGTACCCCAAAATTAGTTAGTGACTAAAGGTTGATTACTTTTGAAAGAGTCGGTTTAACTTAAGGAGTTGCTAAGAAATGGAAATAAAATTTGAAAACAATTGAAAAAGTTCGCAAAATAAATAATACCAAATAAATGTCGGTAAGTAACTCAAATGAGAGTTAATTGCCCAATACTAGGTGTTAATTTAATGGGAGAAGTGGGTGAATCATGCTAATTTAGGTTGGTAGTCTCTAAACAGTTCATAAATTTAAGGGGTTGCTTACCAAGGTAAATAAAAATTGATAAATGAATACAAAAGTTGGTAACTAAGAAAAATAGTTAATGTTGGTAACTCAAATGAGAATTGATAGTCTAATTTGTAGAATAATAAGATGTCACAGTTAGCTATTGGTAACTACCATGGATATTATATGTTTTATTTGTTTTGCAAAAAATTAATGATGTGAAAAACACTTTCCTAAAAATGATAAATTGTATAGCTTAAAATAAGTAGTTAATAGAAAATATTTTTATTATTGATAACAATTTATATTTAAACTTTTTTTGTGGTTATTATTGTAAACCATACAAGTAATTATTATAAGTAAAGCATTTTGCATATCATTTATTTTTCTTAAAAAAAAAAATGGAGCCTAAAGGATCCATTAATTGTAGGATGAACAAACGCCATTTCTATTTGTCTCTGTAGCCCTAACTCCATGATAAGTTGTGCTGAGAACTCACATGTAAGAACAACAACAAAATTATCAGCAGCAAAAATGTACATAAGGTATAAAAATCAGGAATTAAGGAAAATCGACCTTCCACAGGTGAGCTGAAACCGCCTCAAATGTTGAACATGAGAAGCTGCCATTCATCCCCTTGCACAACTCCCCTTTTAAGCTTTCTATGAACTCCCCGCTCAAATCAAAAGTCTTGGGAACCAAATTCGAACTCTTCACATCAGACAAGATGTTCTGATTCACGACTGATTGCATTATCAATTGATATAAATGATCAATAGCAGCAGCACTTTTCACTGGGTTAGCGATTTCCACTTGTTTCTGAGGATTCAGAAGCAATAGCCTACCTCGGTCATGCACCGGCATATTAATCTCAAGACAATATCCCTTTTCTTTGGTAACTGCAGAATTTGAAGACCAGGCATGAAGAAAGTCGTATGCGGCAGGTCCGTCAAATAATGAGTGGCTTGTACCCATTCCTATGGAATAGCCTCCGCATTCAAATTGAGTCACCTGCATAACCATGGTTCATTTCTCAGTCTGCTCCTACACTTACTCTAAACAGCACACTAAATCAAACTGTTGGACCGTTTATAAATTTGATCTAATCAAACCTCATCTATATACACTTCAAAGCCCTTACATGTCTGTATTTGTTGTGATTAAATACAACAGTAAGTACATGGATACCCAATGTATGTGACATTATTAATCGACATCTAAATCTTTTGTACGGTGACCTGACCTTGCTAAGGGAGATATCAACATTGAGAGAGAATTCTAATACCTTGGTCTGCTGAAGCTCAAAAGATTTAATACTCACCTGAGCAACAACTAGAGGCATCTTGGACAAGTCCCCATCAAAGTCAGGCTTGTAGACCAACTTCTCAAAGAACTCATTGTATTGTGATAGATCTCCAAGATCTGAAATCTTCCCTTGAGCAATAGCTTCAGCTAAAACCACACCTTCATTGTTGCACCAAAGATTGAGCTTCCCATCTTCTGGGTTCAAGCTGAGCCTACCAGCAGCTGGATACCACTCTGATAATGTCTCTTCTAGGTCAAGTCTTAAGCTATCAAACACGCGACCAATTGAAATTTCATTCTTGGAAAAGTTACTATTGAGAGGTGGTTTATAAAAGAAGACCAAGTACATGAGAGCTGGACACTGTCTGTCCAGGTTAGAGAGATTGAGGAGCTTTGGAGGTTGCAATGTTTTCGGTCGTACAATGATTGTCCTTCTAATTGAGACACCCAAATGATGGCTCTCATGCGGGGTTGCCATGGAAATTGTAGCTTTGAGAATGGCTGATCTGCAATGTTTTCAAGGTCTTCTTGTGAATGAAGGAAAGAGGGGTTTGCGAATATAAAGAGGAGAGAGGCTAGAGATTCCATGAGGGTCATGAACCCCACTTGTATCTGTCTTCTGCACTTTTTAAATTGTTAACCATTGAAAAGGGATTGAGTTGGGGATTGTGAGCTAGGCTAATTTTATAAACTCAAATAAACCCTTTGCATTAAGCTGTTCAGGAAGAGGGCAATTCCATATGTTTAATTGCTTGACTATGTTATCTGGATCACACTGGATGGGTAGATCAATGAAAATGACCTACTAACCTTAGTCTAACTATGTTGAGAAATCAATAGATAAAACAATGATCAGTTTGGCCCATACATCAAAATTTTATGAGTCATTAATTTCTGGCTATACATGATGCACGATTCTGGGAATCCGGTCAGCCTCTCCCATTTCATGAAGAAAACATATTGCATAAATTCATCGATTTGATCACTGAAAAATGATAAATAAAATCAATTTTTGTACATGATATGTACTTAATTTGTCCTACTATGTATTAATCTCACTTGATTTATAGATTGAGTTTATGTTGTGTGTACTCATTTTTCATGAACTAATTATAATGTGCGATATCAATTCAAGTAAATTTAATGCATTTAATTATATTTTATTTTTGCATTCTAGGAAATTTAACTGTGGTTTAAGAATCCGATGAAGTTAGAATAAGTAGCAGGTAAGCTCTTAACAAATGGGGAGACAAAAACACATTACCGCATTGGCTTAATTACTAATAAACGTAATGACTAATCGCAACTTAAGAAATATAAAGGGTAATCATCTGAGTTCATTATAGAATTCATTTCTCTTTGATCCATAAATGCAAATTCGAATGTCTCCTTTTGCTCCATGAAACCTGCTTTTGTGCCTAGCCACATTGCGACAAAACTACAAAAATTGCCAGTTGCAACTCACCTTCAAACACCAAATTTTCTCTGACAAAGATGATGATTTTTCTAGAATAAAAAAGTGGGTTTTCTCTTTTTCACAATTCAAAAAGGAGAGACATGACAAAAACTTCTGTATTTATGTCATTTAGGAAAAAGACAGAGCAAATGGAAGTAGAACGCATATATTATGAGTAATCATCTGATGCCAGAATTCCATGTCTTAGGTTTAACAATGAACACCACATGCATAATTAATACAACTTTCTGCAATAATGATAATTTGATGGAGCTTTAGTATTCCTGCCTTTCTTGTGCGCTTGGAGCTTAGTCACTTCAACCTTAGTTCTCAAGCTTTGCCTATAACAACTCGACGATCTCAAATTGGAGGTCAACTTTATCTTTCGAATTTTTGTTAAGTCACAAGGCATAACGAAAATGAAGAACTTGGCAGCTTTTGGACGACAAAAGAAAAAAATGACCCGGTTCAGTGTAAAAGGCAAAACAGTTCATTATCTCATAACCCTAAGAGTGCTTGTTGCAGGTGGATGATGGCTTTTGCTTCTACAAAAGAAGAAAGAAAGAGAAAAGAATGTCTGAAAAACCCCACCTGGGCACTGAAAGAGACATCTTAGGGTTTTGGACAAATTTCGAAGTCTTTTCAAATGGGACAACTATATGTATATGTATATATGCACAAGATGAATCTAATAATGCAAGCTTCTTTATCACATCTCGTGAAGAGAGGACAAGCATGGAACAGGTTCACATTTCAGCAGGAATTGAACTCATGACTAAAACACGCGTCTAAAAATTTGAAAGCATGAACTAACTCTAGCGTAAATCTAAGTCAGTATGAAAAATCCTTATCATTATTGAAGAAGACAACTCAGGTCTATGATCTAAATTTTCGTTTTCCTTGTATAATATTCAAATTTTAATACACCATACTGATGAAAGGATCAAAAAGTGAAGCCTCTTCTGGGTGTCCATGATCCTATCAATCCTTTCATATGGCAGAGTAATGAGATGTGAAACATGATAAACATAGTATACTAAGCGTTTGGTTGGAACAATAAATTGATAACGATCCTAAAAACCATCTATGTAAATTGAGATAGAGGAACAAAGCTTGCATGATGTGGGAAGTTTGAAAATTCGAGACAGATCAGACGAAACAAAAGAGAGAAAATGAACTTTGTTCTGAGACAACAAAAGAAAAGCAGAAAAGTTCAATCAGGAACAGAAGATAAGTGGGCTGAGCTTGCTGGAACCACAGGTTGGCATGTCTCTTGGAGGAAATTGGGGTGTAAGATTGAAGGAGAAGCATGCGAGAAGGTTGAAGCCCTCGACAGTTTGTCTCTCGTTGTCTCCACTTTCCCAGCATTTTGCCTCATTTCCTGGTTTTACCTTTGCCTTTGCTTCACTTCTTTTTCTTTCCCCTACACTTTTCTTTTCCACTCTCTCCATTAGTTAACCAACAAAAGGTGATCCACCACTATGTAACCAGCATATTATATTACTTATTATAGGTTCCATGTCTTCTAGAGTGTACAAGTGAGCATAAGTACTCGGCGCAGCTTTAGCAATCTCTTACATATTTTATCTTACTAGGCCTTGGAATCTTCCTTGACGATCACTTGTCTTTCGGTGCAAAAATCAAGATTTTATTAGAAGCAGTGCATGGCATAATAAATATATTGAAGAATGCCTACCATGTTGAGAGCTGATAGAGTTGTACACCACGAAATGTGAAGTCTCTTTGGTTCCTTTTCGTTTGTGACCTTTTTGACTTTTGTTCAGGGAGAGTAGCATGCAACAAAAGTCAAAATTCTCTGTCAATTATTAGTCACCTTTAGATATTAGAAGGGAATGAATCCAAGTAGGAAGAAAGTGTTGTTACATGGAGAGAAAGAGAGAGAGAGAGAGAGAGAGAGAGAGAGAGAGAGAGAGAGAGAGTCAAAATTCTCTGTCAATTATTAGTCACCTTTAGATATTAGAAGGGAATGAATCCAAGTAGGAAGAAAGTGTTGTTACATGGAGAGGCTACGTCGCTCCAAAGTAGAGAGAGAGAGAGAGAGAGAGAGAGAGAGAGAGAGAGAGAGAGAGAGAGAGAGAGAGAGAGAGAGAGAGAGAGAGAGAGAGAGAGAGAGAGAGAGAGAGAGAGAGCATATTGTCAATGTTATATTTGAAGTAGATTTATATATTAGTGATTACTTACTTTACATACATCACAATCACTTTATATCTGTATGTTGGTGACTTTTTATACTGAGGAAAATTCGTCCAAGAAATCATAAATAATTGTAGGGCTATCAATTCAGTCATACATTTTCCCTCTTTTGATTGTTTTCCATATAGTTCATCAGGTCAATTTATGCCGGAAATTATTGATGGTGGAGTTCTAATTAGAGTCAACCATTTTATGTGGCGTGATTAATGGTTGACATTGACGATCTCAAATAAATCAATGCAATTTTGCAATTTTTTAAATTTTCTGAAATTTCATTTTTTCCCCTCTTTTTTCTTATTCGATTTTTCATCTTCTTATCCACTAGTTGCCAAGGCCTCGTCAATGGCCGGTGAAGTTTGTTGGCCATGGGTGAGGGCATGTATTATGCCCTCACCTATGGCCGGTGAAGTTTTTTGGCCATTGGTGAGGGCTATATTGCCCTCACCTATGGCTAGTGAGGAGCATTAACCATTGCTAAGGCCTGCGTGACTTCACTAGCCGACAATCTAGATAGGTGAAGGAAAAAAATAAAATGAAAAAAGAAATAAAAATTTAAAATTTAGAAGTTTCTCAAAATGACGTTTTGAGCCTTGTAGGATATGTCAGATTGCGATTGTCCCACGCGGCGAGAATCTAGATCTAATCCTAGCGAACATTACTCCTTAAGCGAACAGTAAAAGACTCATTTTTGTATGTCTAATTCAAAACCTGATCAAGGATAGCGTAACAAGATGTCATGTTGCTAAAATCAGTCGCGGTTGTGCCCTATCAATGCAAAAGAGTAAAAACAAGACTCTAGAATTTGAGCCCGTAACAAATCCAATCCAAGTGGATTTTTCAAATCCATATAGGATTTGTGGTTTGACACATGAAGAAGTAAGAAATTATTGAAATACTTTTCACGTTGAAATTGTGCTTTTCCCCATTAGTGAGCAGAGGAGCTTTTGGTCATAAGAGTCAGAGTACAAGGGTTTTTGCCCATTATTGAGTGATTGTTTTGATAGTTCTTGTGAAAGTATATTGTGTGAGTTATTAGATGTGACTGGATTTGAAAAATGTTGAGAATGTTTGAGCTACTCAAAGTGTGGTTGATAAATAGTTCATATAAACCAAATCCCATCAAGCTAATGTCTATTTTATTTCGTTATTCTATTTAAATTATTTGTTCAATTGCTTGTTTTTTGTAATAGCCATCTAGTCAGTTTTGTATTTGAGATATGGCCACAACGCTAGCCATAGCAAGGCCGCCTTTACCTATGGCCTCCAAGGCCATGGCGATGTTCATTGACCTTTGCAGGGGAAGAAAACCAAAGGTGGAAAGGAACAAGAAAAGGAAAAAAAAATGATAAAAAATTCTAAAAAATAAAATAATATTAAAAATAATTCATGTTAACATCAACTAGAACTGATGTGGACAAGTATGTGCCAGTTGGCCAAAATTGGCTGAATAGATTGAATTAGTATAGGTTTAGGAATTAAATTGACACAATTGTAATGGACTTATGACTTTTTTGATAATTTTTTTAACAAGCGAGACAGTTGACTATGAGTGAGCAAGATGGATCAATTGAATCGCAAATTGCCTAAATTGGACCAAACTGGCCGTTGGGTCAGATTCCTAGGAGTGTCAGCTTTGTTTTTGATTTCTAAAAGTGGAATTGGTGTTTAGGTGGTTCGTTTTATATATATATTTTCATCTTTTTTAATGTCTCACACACACCATCTCTCCTCTTTCGATCTTTCCTTTTCACCCTGTGGCGCTCATGCCTAAGCTCCTTTTTCAGTCTTTCCCTTTCTCTAGATTTCTTCTCTTCGAACTCTCATTGAGTTCGAGACATTCTCTCCCTTGACCTTGACTAGTTCCATTGGACCGTTGGGAACCTTGGACAGATCCGAATCTAGAGGCAAGGTAAGCTCCGTCAAAGGTTCTAGAGAACCGATTTCGTCAGGCAACTCTTGAAGCGCGGGACATCCCTCTAGATTCAAAGTTCCGAGATGTTTTAGCCCACCTACCGAGCAGTCGATTGCAGTTAAATTGTGACAACTATCAAGAATCAATATCTCCAAGGACACAAACTTTGAGAGGTCAGGTGTCCTTGTTAAGCATCTGCACCATGACAAATCCAGAACTCTCAATGTATTTGCCATCTGCAGAAGAATTGAAAGTCGAAAAAGGATGAGAGACGTTTTAGCACAACGACAGGGCAGTGAATAGGAAGAGACGTAAACAGCGAGGGTGAACCATACCTCGATGTCTCGCCATCCTCCCTAGTCTTCTAATCTGTCGCTCTGCGACAGGTTGGGCACGAACAAATTATTAAGGTAATGTTTGTGGCTGAAAATTCGGGAGGACAGTAACACCAAGAAAGCCATCTTAGCTTAGAAAGAAGATTTTTGCGGGTGGCCTTCTGAGAAATAAAGGGGCGCACCACATTAGGTTACAGAGTTTGGACTTCGGACTCACCAAAATCAGCTCTGGAAGTGAAATGAATATTCCATTGAACCCTTCACAAAAGTGTTGGGAAATAAAAATGTATTGAAAGAGGAGGTGAACAGATATGAGTTCCCATTGTCCACTCGCGTAAAGAAGGTTTATGCTGGTTATGGATTTGGTGATTTACACTTTCATTTGATCGTAAAGTGATCAACGCAAAGAACTCAGATCCCATTCCTGGTGCAGAATTTTAGTGCTTCAGACCACTCTAGGATCAATGTGGTGTGAACAGCATGAGATGTCTTCAACCATCATTCACTGAGTTCTCGAATGGCTTGCACCATTGGCAGTTTCAGTCGGATGGCATATTTATCAGGTCTTTGCTAAGAAATGAATTTCATTCATTAAAAGAAAGTTACGGCCTGATTGGTGAAAACAGAATTGCAATTTAGCATTCATGATAGTGATGGTGGTAAATTCATAGTGACAAAACTAGATTGAGGAAGTCCGGTAATTCTTTGAGTGACTTGCAATTTAGCGTGATGTAAGCATAGGCCAAACAGAATTTGCTTACTCCAATGTGGATCACTAGCCATCTTTTTCATCATTAGGGTGGAATTCCCCCAAATTTGGTGCACTGACGATGGTTGAATTCTCCGTTCTCCAGCTTTGCCAAAAACTAAGGTCTTCCGTCAATTCAAACTGAACCTTAAGCAATCTCCATAAGCAAATACAGACCTACCCAGAACTACAGTTGCAAATAGTCCCTTATATTGTAGCTTTATCAGCTTAGCAAATCATGGATAACATTATAGCTTTTTTCTTAGGTATAGAAGAGGAAAAGTCACAAGGAGAGTAAACTTGCAGATTACCAGGAGTGACTTCCTCTTTCTCCTGACCGCATAAGTAGTTCAAAAAGAGGGAGCAAACTTAGCACATTCACCAAAAATATGAGCACAAGTCACACAACCATTTTTCCATATAAAACTGTTTCAGAGAAATTGCAGAGTGCATAAAAAAACAGGACATTCAGCCATCTATGATTGTATACAAATAAATATAAAGTCCAATTTTGAGACAAGAAAATTTGTGCCAAATTTATCTATTAATATCAAAGATATGAATCCAATCTCTAATTTTACAACTTGATTGCTAGTATATCTCCAACTCTCTCCTTCATGTAGATGTTAATTTGAGTGCCTAAGCAGTTAATCTCGAATCAAATGATACAAAACTTGATTTCTTGAAATCTTCGAGGCTTTGAATCTTGATACAATAGAATTCAGATGACACAACGGGGCTTCGAAGCTGGATCCAATGAGACCTTGTTGTTCTTTGCTTTCTTTGAATTTTCTTCGAGTTTTTTTGAAGTCTTCGCCTTCTTGAAACTTGAAGACGTTGATTCTTCTCTGAGAGTCAAGAGTCTTCAAACACTTTAAGGCCTATTTTTAATCTCGCACTCCTTACGCTTTAGGACTATGAACTGTTCAGTAGGATTGTCCTTCCTAAAAGAAATGCTGAATATGACAGTTACCATCCCGGCTCCAGGAGAATGCCAACCAATGATCTCTTAGCAAGGGCTGTGTTGGGTAATCCTCAGACTACTTGTCCTGATCTCCCATTTGAGTGGGTCACAAGACACTTATTGGCGTAGCAGCTGGTATAAACACAAGGGTCCGAAGTTTCTGGTGAATCCCAATTCGTTTTAGCTTTGTTCATCTCGGCAGATCTGGCAAACTTGGCAGGGACCCACAATCTTTAACAGTCATATGCATCAAACGTCGTAAGCCACTGAGGCCTTCAACAGCTCTTAACCCTGGACAAAATTCCAAATAAAAATGCTGCAGCTTTTACGGCTTCAATAGGTTGGGTAATATTTCAATCGACCCACAACATGTAATTTTAAGGACTCCAGAGGTTCCAGTTTCCCCAGACCATGTACTTCTACAAGTCCATGTAAGTTGGTTTGGCACAAGGTTTCTAGATTCTTCAAGCGTGATAGATCAGGTGTTGTCACGAGGAATGAGCATTTTTCTATAGACAATTCCCTCAAATTCTACAGTTGTTCAGGAGCAGGAAAATGCACAGTGGAGCAGCTTGAAACGGAGAGTTTTAATTGGTTCCTGAAGCTGGAAAACTGTGGCAGTAGTGTGGTATTGGTAAGTTTCAATGCCTGCGGATGGATTTTATGTTTTTCCAAGGTGAGAGAAGTTCCTTCCACTTGCTAGTTCACCCAAAATTATAATCCCAGTGGAACGATAAGTCCGAGTATTTTAAAGTAACTAGGTTGGTGAGGTTGGGAGCAATATGACAGTGATATGCATCAAGGGCAAGGCTTGTCAAGCTCGAGCGAATCTCTGGCAATTGTCAAAGCTCATGGCAATCCTTCAACTCAAGTTCTTCGAGCTGAAGCAGACTACTAATTGTGGGAGGAAATTTAGAGATGCCAGTGCCCAAGTCCAAGATCCTTAAATGGGACAATTCCCCAATATCACGCTGGATCTCACTGGATATGCCCTGACAGTCTGGGCAATGTAACTCTTCAAGCATCTCCAAATGCCTGATCGAGTCAGGTAACTTTCCTAACTTCATGTTTGCCATCCTGGTGACTATGAATTTCTTCAGATTTACGATTGAATCGAGTACATTGACTACTCCTGGGAACAACAGACCAAACTCAATCAGCAATGCTAATTTCTCGGGTGAGTGCGGAAGCTCCTCAAGTCCTTTGCAACATTCTATACACAAAAGAGAGTGTCTTTTGCTAAGGCTCCGATAGAGTGTGGGAGTTTGCTTATTCTCCCATTCCGTTTAATATTCAAACTCGACCAAGATGTCAAATTGCCAATTGCCTTGAGGAAACTTGCAGGTCAAGGGTTTATGCTGGTTATGAAATAAATCTTTCACACTTTCATTTGTTTGCAAAGTTCTTTTGTTCATAAGAGGAATTCAGACCCTGTTCCTGATGCAGAATTTTAGTGATTTAAGCCCCATTGACCACTTTAGGATTGATGCAGCGTGAATGACACAAGATGTCTTCAAGCATCTTTCACCAAGTTCTCTAACAGCTTGCACCATCAGCAGCTTTGGTCGGGTGGCATTCAGGATTGATGACAGACAGAATTAGCATTCATGATAGTGATAGTGGCAAATTCACAGTGACAAAACCAGATTGGAGAAGTTTGGTAATTGTTTTAGAGTATAGGCCAAATATAATTTGTTGGCACAACTGTGAAATTTGTTTACTCCAATCTGGATCACAAATCTTCTCTTTCATAATTGGCATGGAATTCCACGAATATTGGTACACCGATGGTGGTCAAATTTTGTAGCTTTACACTTCTGATTTCCAGCTTTGCTAAAAGCTTATGCCTTCTGTCAATTAAAATTGAAACATGAAATAATCGAAGAAGAATAGTTACTGGGAAAGTATAACTTGCGGATTACTAAGAGTGACTTTCTATTGCTCCTGACTCTATGAGAAGTTGTAAATGAAAAAAGGGAGAAAACTTAGCACATTAATATAAAAAATGAACACAAGTCGCACAACCATTCTGTCATATGATATCACGTTTCAGAGAAACTGCAGTGCAGAAAAACAGGACATTAAGCCATTTATGATCGTAGACAAACAAATATCAAGAAAATTAGTGCCAAATTTATATTTATTAAACGATGTGGATACAATCTCCAATTTGACACCTTATGCTATAGGACTATCCACTGTTCTGTAGACTTCTTGTCCTTACCTAAAAGAAATGCTGAATATGACGGTTACCATCCTGGCTCGGGAGATTGCCATCCAAAGATCTCTTAGCAAGAGCTGCGTTGTGTAATCTTCAGACTTTGTGTCCTGATCTCCTGTATGAGTGGACCCAAGGCTCCGATTGGTCTAGCCACTGATATAAACACAAGGGTCTAAAGTTTCTGGTGATTCCCAATCTGTGTCTAGCTTGGTTCCTCTCGCTAAATCTGGCAAACTTTGCAGGGACTCACAATCTTTAACAGTCACATGCGTCAAATGTTGTAAGCCACCTAGGCCTTCAATGCATCTTAGCCCCGGACAACATTCCAGATCGAAATGCTTCAGCTTTTCCAGCTTCTTTAGGTTGGGCAATATTTCTATTGACCCACAACATGTAATCTTTAGGGACTGAAGAGATTCCAATTCCCCCAGACCTTGTACTTCCACCAGTTCTTGTAAGTCGGATAGATACAAGGCTTCCAGATTCTTCAAGCTTGATAGATCAGGCATTCCCACGAGGGATGCACATTTTTCTATGGACAATTCCCTCAAATTCTCCAGGTGTTCAAGAACTGGAAAATGCGTCATCAAGCAGCTAGAAATGGAGAGTTTTGACAGGTTCCTAAAGCTGGAAAATTGTGGCAGTGGTGTGATATCGGTAAGTTTCAAGGTTGACAAGCTAGATGGAAGTCTGTGGATGGATTTTATGTTTTTCCAAAGTGAGAGAAGTTCCTTCCACTTGCCAGTGCCCCCAAGATAATCCCTGTGGAACGACAAGTCCAAGTCTTCTAAATTAACTAGGTTTGTAAGGTCTGGAGTGATTTGACAGTGATAAACGTCAAGGGTAAGGCTTGTCAAGCTCGAGGGAAGCTCCGGCAATTGTCGAAGCTCATGGCACTCCTTCAACTCAAGTTGTTCGAGACAAGGGAGGTGACTTATCGTGGCTGGCAATCCAGAGATGCGAGTGCCCGATACGTCCAAGATCCTTAAATGGGACGATTCCCCAATGCTACATGGGATTTCACCAGATAGGTGCTGACACTCTGGGCAATGTAACTCTTCAAGCATCTCCAATTGCCCAATGGCATCAGGCAACTTTCCTATCTTGGTGTTTCCCATCCTGATGAATTTGAGCTTCCTCAGATTTGCGATTGAATTGGGTACATTGACTATTCCTGAGAATGACAGATCTAGCTCAATCAACGATTCTAATTTCCCGAGTGAGTGCGGAAGCTCCTTGATCCCTTTGCAACCTTCTATAGACAAACGCTTGATTTTCGCTAGTACTCCAATAGAGTGTGGGAGTCTGCTCATTCTCTCATTCCATTTTATACTCAAACTTGACAAAGATTGCAAATTGCTAATTGTCTCCGGAAGCTTGCACAGCAGAGAATATTTGGGCATGATTAACTCCGTCAAAGATTTTAGAGAACCAACTTCTTCTGGCAATTCCTGAAGAGAATTGCATCCTTCCATATTCAGAGTGCTCAAGTTCTGTAGGTTAATAATGGAGCGATCTATGGTGACTAACTTGGAACACCAAGCAAGAATCAATATCTCCAGATACGCGAAGTTAGACAAGTCAGGTGTGCTTCTCAAGCAATTGCAGCTTCTCAAATCTAAAACTTTTAACTTTTTCGCCATCTGCACAAAAAATAAACATCATATAAAGAAGGACAAAAAACATTGTGTTCCAAGAATTAGAAGCATCAAAAGCCAATATGGGGAGATATTAATACCTTGATTTGACTCCACCCGGTCCAGTCTTCAGTAATTTTACTCCTCGAAAGGTCGAGCACCACCACATTAACTAGGCAAAAATTCATCGCTGTGAAATTTGGAGGACACTCATGCCAAGAAAGCCATCTTAGCTCACAGTGATCTTTGAAGTTGCCGACGAAATTCAACCCTTTCCCTCGGAGGAACCTTAGACTCCGTAGACTCTGTAATTCTTCATCAGTGAAGGTATAGCCACTACCATCACTTTGACCATTATAGCTCAGACTCAGTGCTTCTATTTCTTCGCTTGCCTGCAAATAATACAATAAAGGAAAAAGTTAACTCTGTGAGCCACTTGTGAAGTTTGTCTACTTCCTGGAAATAACTAGCAGAACGGCCTCTAAATTACATTCTGTTAAGTTATACCTGTTTATTCATCAATAAGTTCAATGCCTCCTCAGGATTCCATACCCTGCTACGCTTGCCAGGAAATCTGCAATTCTCTTTGTAGACAATGTGCCTTCCAAGATCCCTAACTTGGTCATGCATTGAAAACTTATTATCATCTCCAATCTTTATCAAGGACCTAAGAAGGAGGACTCTGATTGCGTCATGAGGATAGAATTCACAATCACTCCACATGAAAATCGGATATTTATTATTTTCTTTGATGAAAAAGCAATCGATGTCCAGAAAAACTTTCCGCTGCGTTGGTTCTAATCCCTCGTAACTTATCATCAACGTCTCTTGGACTTCCTTCGGAGGAACTTTCTGTAACTTCTTCAGCGTCTCTTCCCATAAGGCCTTGTCAGTGGAAACGCCAGAAAGCGATGACCCTATCACCTCGATAGCCAAAGGCAGCTTCCCTAAAATCAAGATGATCTGTCTTGATAGGATATCGTAATCTTCTGTAGGAAAGTCTCTTCTAAAGGAATGTCGGCAGAATAGCTGAAGCGCTTGATTGAATCCCATTTCCTTGACTTCATATTTCAAGATTCCTTCATGTCGATTTGGGACAGCGTCGACCTCTAATCTTTCCGTCCGGTCAGTCAGGACGCTCATGTTCCTAGTTGTTATAATGACCCTGCTTCCGTTTTCAAACCAATCGCTCTTCCCAACTAGCTTTTCGAGCTGCTCCTTTTTTTCCACATCATCGAGCACAATGAGGATTTTCTTGTCACAAAGTGCCTTCTTTATCATGCCAATCCCTTGGTCATTGTCACGAACAAAAATACTGTTGCTGCACGTCGAATGGAGGATGCTTGACAGCAGTTGCTTCTGCAAGGAGATGATACCGTCTGATCTTCTGGAGATCTCTCGGACATTTTCGAGGAAACTGTAGCGGTCAAAGCGAGAATATAATTTGTTGTAAATGACTTTTGCAAGTGTTGTCTTACCAATACCACCTATTCCATGGACTCCCACAAAACGCACGCCACTGTAGTCAACGTCCAACAGCTTCATTATCGCATCAATCTGAACATGATCTTCGACTAAATGTTCAGTCACATTCTTATATCTGGCGTTCAGCTTAATCAGGACCTCCTGGACGATCTCTTTAATGAGTTTGCCATAGCTGCACCGATGCGTGAGACAATTCATTTCACTCTAGACATGAAATTGAAGAGCGTATGACGAAAAAAAATTCAGAAACAGGAGACTCATCAGTCTCCTATTTCCTGAACATTCTCCTATTTTCTCAAATATAATGGATCTGAAGAGAAAATAAGGTTACTCTACGAAATTCCTTACCCTGTATAAGTTTTCAAGCTCCATCGCTTTATTTCCTCAACCTCCATGAGGGCGTCACGCCACACCTTCACTTGGTCTGCTCCAAAGTTCCTCTCGTGCTGTACGAACGCGTCGTGATACAGCGGAGTCTTGAGCTTGACGTCATCCGAATTCACGTGAAGATAAATGGGGAGAATCTCTTTTGTGCTGTCCGACTTTGATGCCATTGTAACCATCTTAGTGAGCTCGATGAGGCACCATTTGCTGGACGCATAGTTCCTTGACAAGATGGGCATGTAGATCCTGGAGCTCTGGATGGCCCGAGGGAGCTCTTCCTTGATCCTTTGCCCGACTTGGAGCTCGTCATCATCCCTGAAGACGTGGATCCCAGCACCTTTCATGCCTTCGTAGAGGCAATCGGTGAATGTTTCACGACTATCAGCCCCTCTGAAGCTTAAGAACACCTCGTACTCAATCCTCGAGCCTCCGTCTCTCTCCATTGCAGGAACCATCCTCTGGGAAGTCAGAACCTGAGGGTCTGAAATTTATGCACCAAACTCTCTCTGAAGTAGCACTATTGATTTTGTTGGTAATTTCATGATGATTAATGGTGGTGTAGCGCCCCTTCAAGAAACAAGCGACCCCATTGACCAACCTACCACGGCCGTCGACACTTGCATGTGAGGGGGCAAGTTCCGGAGATGCTGAGACTACACCCTGGATTTGATTTAAGAAATCCAGCCTTCGCGTTCGTCAATGTCGTTATTCGTGGGAAACGGCGAATGTCTGTATAATTATATCATATCAAAATAGAGATTGCCAACTTAATCAAAATTGCAGTTGCATCTTTGACTAACATGTTCAATCAAATGACTCTTATCCGTAGCTAAAAAGCACTAGCTGACCCAGTTGAAGTATTACCTCACTACTTTATAATAAAACAATATGATAAATGTTGTTGGGATTGCTCAACTCGAGAGAAAAATGTTAGTTGGGTTCACTTCTATGTGGAACCACTCCTATGTGGAGGAAGTCTAATGACTTACAAGCCCAAAAAAGAGCTTGAATCCATATGATAAATTATATGAAGAAAGTGGTAGCCGCAAAAGGAAATAGTAACAAGATAAAAAGATCAAGCAGAAAATATGGGGTTTGGAGGAATATATGATTTACATCAAGTTGGTATCGGAGTTCGATTCATGGTCCGATTGAGATGAAATTTTGTCAGCATGTTCGTGGCACAATTTTCTCGAATCTGAACGGTTTGATTTTCGTTTGAAGCTCCCTTCATCAAATTTTTCATGGATTGATCAAAGCCTGCGTTTTTGGTAAGATTTATCCTTAATCTCTTGTGAAATTCATGTGTATTACCAAGAATTATGTTCTTGAGGTGTTTGCTGCTATGTACCTCTAGTATTTGCTAGAGAAGAACATTGTTCACCCCATTTTGTTGATAGTGAAGAATTTCGGGTGGATTCCTGTCCTGTGGTCTTTGATCTCCTCACATCGATGAGGTTTTCCATGTAAAAAATTGTCTTATGTTCGCGTGCTTGGTATTTATTTTACTCTACTATATCGATTCCTATTAGGTTTACACAAGAGGGGAGATTATTTTATTTCATTGTGTTGATTCGATATTGTTCGAATTGTTACTATTCTTCCATTAGAGTGGTATCAAAGCATCTAGTTATTACTTGATTTTTCTGCCTTGTGTTAAACAATGGAAACAAATACGAGTAGAATAGTTACACTGAATGATTCGAATGATCATATTTGGAAATGGAAAATGGAAGATATTTTATATGTGAAAGATTTTTATTTGCCCGTATTTGCTGAGGAGAACCTGGAGAATAAAACTGATGCTGAATGGTCTATATTTCATCGTCATGTGTATGGTTATATTAGGCAGTGGGTGGATGATAATGTTTTGAACTATATTATTGAGGAAACACATGCACGTAGTTTATGGTATAAGCTCGAACAGTTATATGCTCGAAAGACTAGGAATAATAAGTTATTTTTGATAAAAACAGATGATGGCTTTAAGATATCAAGATAGTACTCGTTTGACTGATCATTTAAATTCTTTTCAAGGAATTATAAATCAGTTGGCTGCGATGGGAATCAAGTTTGATGATGAGATACAAGCACTTTACCGGACTCATGGAAGACGTTCCGAACATTTTTGTCTAATTCTACCCCTGATGGTACAATTACCATAGATTTAGCCAAGAGTAGTATTTTGAATGAAGAGATTAGAAGGAAAATGTAAGGATTGCCTTCTTCACATTCTGATGCCTTGGTTGTTGAGAAAATGGGAAGAAGTGAGTCTCGAGATCTGTAAAATAGAGATAAAAGTTAAGATAAAAGAAAATGTAAGTATAATAAATTTGCTAATAGTAAGTGCCATTATTGTCATCAGAAGGAACATATTCAGAGGTTTTGTCGCCAGTTAAAAATGGAGAAACAAAAGGAGAAAGGTAAAAAGAATAAAAGTGATAATGACAATGATGACAATTGTGTTGCTGCATTTAAAGAAGACTTTCTCATTATTTTTTATGGTGATGTGGTGAATTTTATATCTCATGAGACCAGTTGGGTAATTGATAGTGGTGCATCCGTTCATGCTACGTCTCGTAGGGATTTCTTTACATCATACAGGTCAGATGACTTCGGATCTGTGAAGATGGGAAATAATGAACTAGTTCAAGCTGTAGAAGTCGGTGATGTGTGTCTAGAAACCAGCAATGGCACAATGTTAGTATTGAATAATGTTAAATATATACTTGATATCATCTTGAATTTGATTTTTACAAGCAAGTTGGATGATGAGGGGTATTGCAGTACCTTTAGTAATAGTCAATGGAAGCTCACCAAAGGTTCTCTCGTTGTGGCTAGAGGTGAAAAATATTATTCGTTATATATTATGCAGGCAAACTTGTCCATAGACAAAATTAATGCAGTAGATAGAGAAGATGCAGCTGAGTTATGGCATAAGAGGCTCAGTTACATCAATGAGAAGGGTTTGTCATTATTGACCAAGAAAAAGCTTCTTTCAGGATTGAAAAGTTTGGCGCTGAAGAAGTGTGCTCACTGTTTAGTAGGAAAACAGAATAGAGTTGCATTTAAAAGCTCCCCTCCTTAAAAAAAGTCAAGTATACTGGATTTAGTGTATTATGATGTTTGCGGTCCTATGAAAACAAAATCACTTGGTGGCTCTCTTTATTTTGTTACATTCATAGATGATTTTTCAAGGAAAATTTGGATTCATACATTGAAAACTAAAGATCAAGTGTTATATGCTTTTAAACAATTTCAAGCTTCAGTTGAGAGACAAATTGGAAATAAATTGAAATGCATCAGAACTGATAACGGAGGAGAGTATATTGGACCTTTTGATGAATATTACAGACAACAAGGTATTCGACATCAAAAGACACCTCCAATATGTCTCGGTTAAATGGTTTAGCTGAGAGAATGAACGGAACACTGGTTGAAAGGGTAAAATGCTTATTTTCACAGTCAAAGCTACCTAGATCCTATTGGGGTGAGACTTTAAATACAATTGTGTATGTATTAAATCTTACTCCATGCATTCCTTTAGAGTTTGATATTCCTAATAGAGTTTGGACAAGCAAAAATATTTCTTATGATTATTTGCGTGTCTTTAGATACAAAGTATTTGTGCATATTTCCAAAGATAAGAGATCTAAACTTAATGTGAAAACACAACAGTACATATTTATTGGTTATGGACGGGATATGCTTGGCTACAAAGTTTATAATCCAGTTGAAAAGAAAATTGTAAGAAGCAGAGACGTTGTGTTTATGGAAGATCAAACAAGAGAGGATATTGAGAAATCAAAGATGATTTCAGCACCACAGGTTAGTGATAATTTGGTTGATTTGGATCTAGTTCCTTTTATAAATATTCCTACACAGGTTGATGAAGAGCAGTAGGAATTCAATGTTTCAAATAACGCACATGTTCCTGAATATGTTGAAACGGATAATACTATTCCTGAACCAGAGGCTCAATTAGATGTTCCATTGGATGTTCCAGTCCGGAGACTCGCTAGAGAACGACGACTTTCCACTAGGTATTCTGAAGATGAGTATATATTATTGACTGATGCAAGTGAACCAGAGTGTTATGCAGAAGCAATGGAAGATGAGTAAAAAATCAATTGGTTTAATGTTATGCGAGATGAGATGCAGTCACTTTATGATAGTTATATTTTTGAGTTTGTCAAGTTACCAAAAGGTAAAAGAGCTTTAAAGAACAAGTGGGTATATAGGTTGAAGCAAGATGAATATAGTTCACAACCACGGTACAAAGCTAGATTGGTTATTAAGGGATTCGATCAGAGAAAGGGTATTAATTTTGATGATATATTTTTTCCAGTAGTGAAAATGTCTTCTATCCGTGTGGTACTAGGTTTGACACCTACCATAAATTTGGAAATTGAGCAAATGGATGTTAAAACAGCCTTCATGCATGGTGACTTGGAGGAAGAGATATACATGGAACAACCTGAGGGTTTTAAAGTAAAAAGGAAAGAGGATTATGTGTGCAAATTGAAGAAATGTCTTTATGGCCTAAAATAAGCACCGGGGTAGTGGTACAAAAAGTTTGCGTCAGTTATGACAGAACAAGGCTTTAAGAAGACTTCATCGGATAATTGTGTGTTTGTCCAAAAATTTTCTAATGATAACTTTATTATTATCTTGCTTTATGTTGATGATATGTTGATTGTTGGCAGGAATGCTTCAAGAATTGAGTTATTGAAGAAACAGTTGAGCAAATCTTTTGCCATAAAAGACTTGGGCTCGGGGAAGCAGATTCTTGGTATTAGAATTACCCGAGACAGAGATGCAAAATAGTTATTTTTGTCGCAAGAGAAATATATCGAGAAGATACTTTAGAAATTTTACACGGACAAGGCTAAAGTGGTTAGTACTCCTCTTGCTTTCCATTTTAAATTAAATTTGAAGCAAAGTCATATGACTAATAAAGAGAAGAAAGATATGGAAAGTGCTCCATATACCTCAGCTGTAGGAAGCTTAATGTATGCGATGGTATGTACACGCCCAAACTTGGGGCACGCAGTTGGCGTTGTTAGTCGTTATTTGTCAAATTCAAGTAGAGAGCACTGTAATGCAATGAAGTGGATTATGAGGTATTTTTATGGAACTTTAAATTTGAAACTCAGTTTCGAGATCGGGAAACTTGAGTTAGTTGGATACACAAATTCTGACTTGGCATGAGATATTGATACTCGTAAATCTACTTCTTGTTATTTGATTTCTTTTGCAGGTGAAGCTGTGTCATGGAAGTTAAGATTGCAGAAGTGTGTTGCATTTTCTATAATCGAAACTGAATTTATTGTAGTGACTGAAGCTAGTAAAGAGATGCTATGGATGAAGAAGTTCTTAGAAGAACTTGGGTTCAAGCAAAAGAGGTATGTGTTATTTTGTAATAATCAAAGTGCAATTCATCTTGGGAAGAATTTCATTCTAGATTGAAACATATTAATGTTAGGTATCATTGGATAAGAGATGTTCTAGATGAAAAGTTGTTGGAACTTGAGAAAATTCATACGGATCATAATGGCTTTGATATAATGATGAAGACTCTACCAAAAGAGAAGTTTGAACATTGCCAATTGATAGCAGGGATGGTGAATCCCTCCACATTGTTATGAGGGAGATATTTGTTAGTTGGGTTCCACTCCTATATGGAGGAAACCCAATGACTTGCAAGCCCAAAAAAGGGCTTGAGCCTATATGTGTATATATATATATATATATATAGTGAGCCACAAAAGGAAATAGTAACAAGAGAAAAAGAGAAAGCAGAAAATTTGGGGTTTGTGGTAATATCTGATTTACATTAAGCTGATATTGGAAGTCGATTCGTGGTCTAATTGAGCTGAAATTTTGTCAGCATGTTCATGGTGCAATTTTTTCGAATCTAAACGGTTTGATTTTTGTTTGAAGCTCCCTACATCAGGTTTTTTGTAGATTGATCAAAACATGCGTTTTTGGTTAGATTTATTCTTGATCTCTTGTGAAATTCATGTATATTGCCAAGAATTATGTTCTTGAGGTGTTTGTTGCTATGTACTTCTAGTATTTGCTAGAGAAAATATTGTTCATCCAATTTTGTTGATAGTGAAAAATTTCGGATGAACTCCGGTCCTGTGATTTTTGATCTCCTCACATCGAGGAGGTTTTCCATGTAAAAAATCGTCTTGTGTTCGCGTGCTTAGTATTTATTTTACTATACTATATCGATTCCTATTAGGTTTACATAAGAGGGGAGATTACTTTATTCCGCTATGTTGATTTGATATTATTCGAATTGTTACTGTTCTCCCATAAAAGAAAAGATAAACATTAAGATGGCCATTAAATGTGCGGTGAATGGACACATTTGCATTTAATGCAACTAGTTTGAGCAGTGTAGCATCAACTAGGTGGTGCAAGATCAGGTTGGTTTTGCTCAGGAATTTCCTAGCTCATGGATCATCATAGCACTTCCTATTTTAGATTACAGAATCAAGGAAAATGAGATTTTATGTAGGTAATTCCGTGTCATATCAGCTTCATGATTCTACAGGTGAGTATAAGAAAGGATACATCTGCAGAATCTAGAAAATACTCAGCAACCTACAATAATGGCATCGACGAGATAAGACAATTCATCTCTCGTTTACACATCTACCAACAAACACATGGCAATTATTTTACCTAAATTTTTTTTTCTTAAATGAATTTTCTTAACATGTATCTAAGTGGCATTTGTCAAGCAATTGATTGTGAAAATTCTTTAATATTTTTATGCACCGAAATTTCTTGTAGTATGAACGTCTTAAATGATCAACTTTGACTCAGTGGCTGGAGTATTGCTTTCGCATGGCAAGACTCGTCATTTCAAATCCAGTAGTAGGTAGATCTTTTATTATAAAGTTGGAAGAGAGAGAGAAAGAGAGATTTTGGGCTCATTCAAATTGATAGCTAGAAGGTGGACAAAATACAGATAGATGGAACATTAGAAACATGTATGCGCAAGTTACGAACGAATAACAAATGATGACACTTAAAAAAATCCCGTGGTCATTTGTCAGAGGAATGATTGTTTATTAGGCTCCCGCCCACATTATTCTTAGGACCAATAACATTGTGAGATTAGAGAACAGTTCTGCAAAAGCATTGTCGTAATGCCTTGGGATTCGCAATATTTGAGAGGAAAAACACATGGATATATCAGGATACTGAGTATTGCCCAGTTCAAACCTTCACCAGTTGTAGTCACCCGACAAGCTCTGTTCGAGGTCACTTATATTTTTTAGTAGATTTCTTTATCCAGCTCGTTTCATGTGGATCAAACTGTGCAACGAAGATGACAGACGCTTGACGCGTTGCTCTTGGATCGCAATGCATCAAAGGAGGCTTTTGTTCTGATACCATTTGGTAACGATCCATTCTAATCTAAATGAGTTAAACTTCTATAACGAGTAATCATCTAGTGACTAGAGATGTTAAATGGGTCAATACCCATTTATAGACTCATTTATATTTAAATGGGTCGAGTCAAGCCTTATTTTCTATAGCACCCATAATAGGTTTTAAAATTAAAGAGAGTGAGATATATGAGTCTTAAAGGGGTCAACTTTGCACCTATTTAAGACCCATTTATCAACCCATTTATTTTCACCCAAAGCCAAAACCTCACAATCTCTCCCTTATCTCTTTAACTTTATAATTTTTTTTAAACCGACATTATAATTATTTTTTTATTTTTCTTTTATTTTTCTTTATTCTTCCTTCGGTCGCTGGCATAGTGATGGCCGGCAACTAGCCAGGCGAGCCTCGAGCTCGCCGACGTCGGGCGAGCTCGAGCTCGTCGGATCTGGCGATGCCGCTGACGTCCAGTGAACTTGAGGCTCACCAGATCCGGCGAGCTCAAGCTCACTCGACACCGGTGAGGCTCGAGCCTCGCCCAATGAGGGTGAGCCTTGAGCCTTGCCCAATGTCGACGAGCCTTAAGCTCACTAGATCTGGCGAGGCGGAGGCCTCACCCAACGCCAACAAGCCTTGAGTTCGCTAGATTTGGCGAGGCAAAGGCCTCGAGCTCACCGAATCTGGTGAGGTGGAGGCCTTGCTGACATCTGGCGAGGCTCGAGCTCGCCGGATTTGGCGAGCCTTGAGCTTACCGGCATCGGCGAGCCGAGCGAGCTTGAGGCTCGCCTGGGTTGGCCACCGACCGTCGTTGTGGCCGGTGGCCGACCAAAGAAGAAGAAGAAAAAAAAGAAAAAAGAAAAGAAAAGAAAAATTAAATTAAAAAATTAAATTAAAAAAATTATTTTTTAAATAAAAGATCATTAAAATTGATTTTTAAAAAATAATTATTTTAAAAATTATAAAAATTTTCTATCAAATTTGTGTTGTATAAAATTATTTTACCAATACCATTTTTTAAGTATATAATTATAATAATAATAATAATAATAATAATAATAATAATAATAATAATAATAATAATAAAATTAAGTTTAGTTAAATGGGTCGGGTACGGGTTGGGTATGGGTCAAAATTTTTGTATTGCAATAAACGGGTTAAATGGGTCGATTTGGGTTGGACCATTTATGACCCAACCCAAACTCGACCCGACCCGACCCAACCCACCCATTTAACGGGTCTACTAGTGACCATTAAAAATAGGTCTCATATAGTGTCGTAGGATATGTGACTTTTTTAAAGTAGGGTTCTGTTCGTTTCACGGAAAATGACTTCCAAGAAAACGTTTTTCGGATTTTCCAGTGTTCGTTTAATGGAAAATAAACTACTCAAGGAGAATGTTTTCCATCCATGGAAAAAAAAAACAACCTTCAAAGATGAGGAAAATGTTTTCCATAACTTCTTCCACCCTTTTGCTTATTTTCACCAACACATTTTTGTTTTATTTATATGCTTTCTTTTTTTTTTCCTTTTTTTTTTTCTTTTCTTTCTTTCCTTTTCATCTTTCTTCCTTAGCCTTGGCCGGTTGCCGGCCACGACGGTAGTTGGCGACCGGCCACGGTCGCTAGCCAGCTCGAGCTCCGCCCCAGGCTGGTGAGGCTACGCCTCACCCGATCTGGGGAAGCCGAGCTCGCCCGAGCTCGGCGAGCTTTGGGCCTTGCTAGCTTGAGGCGGAGCTCTGGCCTCGCCAAAGGTTTGCCAAGTTCTGGTGAGCCGCGAGCTAGGTGGGGCTCGGGCGAGATCACTCAAGCCTCGAGCTCGTTGGATTTGGCGATCGGGTCTTGGTCGGCCATCGGGCAGCCGGCCATTGTCAGGTGTGCAGTGGTGGAGGAAGGAGGAAGGAGGAGGAAGAAGGAGGAGGAAGGAGGAAGGAAAAGAAAAAGGAAAAAAGAAAAAGAAAAAAAAAAGAAAGAAAAAATAATAAACAATAAAATTTTGATTTTTTAAAAATAAAAATAATTAAACATTAATTTTTTAATAAATATAAAAAATAAAACTAATGTTTTGGTAAATTAAAGATATTAAAATTCAATTTTTTGATAAATTTTCCCAAACAATTAAACTAGCTAACGAATGGCGGAAAATATTTTCCACTCAAAGTTCGAGTTTTAGCCGAACACTGGAAAATTTAATTATTTTCTTGGAAAATGACTTCCGGAAAAATGTTTTCCAGAAATGACCAATTTTTCGCGAAACGAACAGACCCTAGATGACTAATCGCATTAGCAAAGCCTTCGCTAACTCTAGAAAATCATATCATTCATAAATTTGGTATTTTAGACAAGACTACTTTGTATATGTAGATATAATTTCTCCATTCTTCGGCACTCAATGAAATTGAATTATATCTATCAGCCTCCAAGCTTGTAGGGTCCCTTTTTTTTTTTTTTTTAAAAAAAAAATAGCATCTATCTTCTATTTGTTTCCCTATAATAATTTAACTTTTTCGTTAGGATGACAAATATATCATTTTAAAATTTGAAACAAAAGCATGCAAGCTTAATGTTGGAAACAGATTCCTGAAAAATTGAACTGATACTCAAATGATCGAATACTGAAAACAAATCTAGAAACGTGCTTGAAAAACAAGTAACATGGATCAAAGGCATATTACGGAGACCGACATATCTTGTTTGCCACATATTAAGTACTGTTGCAATCTCAAAGGAATCGTTTGAAGTCTTGGAGTTCTATTCTTCAAGAGGGAGTAAATTGTTTAAAGAGCGGACTTTTTCTCTAAAACGCTACTGTTAACATTCTCCATTTATATATGTATGTATATATATATATATATATATATATATATATATATATATATATATACACACACATATATTCCCATTTCCTCTCATGAGCCCTTCTCTTACGGGCTAGATTTGGCCTAACATAGGCAGACGGGCTTGACTTGGACCATCAAATAAAAAACCCATTATCTCCCACTCGCATATGATGAGCTGAACATAACTCCTTCTTCACATCTTTGCAACATTCACACCAGTAAATATTATGTGCGACTAGCATATTTTGAGAGCTCATTACCATACATCCATTAGGAATATACGGTAGCTCATAATGGGCATCACATTTTTGAGTAGATATAATATACAGTACCTTAGATTGATTGATCATATTTATATCTCTTTTAATATCTTTTTAATAATGATATATTATATTTACAAGTATGATTATCTCAAAACAATCATAACTGGTTGACTAGTGATGATTATCTCAAAACAATCATAACTGACTAGTGAATATAAAATTAGAATGTAATTTTGCAAACTCGATCTTTTTCTTTCCTTGAAATGCTCAATTTCAGTTCAACTTACTTTTCTATAAATGTCACATCAGATAGAATCAATTTATGATCATTAACAACATTTTAAGATAGTAAACATTGAATAGAAATCTTGATGAATAGAAATTACTCCTAATGTACTCTTTTGCATATGATTGCTTGGTCAATTGTACGATGTACTATTGCCATCAATATTGAAAATTCATTTGTAGACCTCATCATCTTTCTATCTCAGTAGATCATGAAGCTGTTAAGAACTTCTAACAAGTATTTTCTTGGGAAAGAACTCCAATAAATAGTTTCACAGCTTGAAATGAAGCTTGCTATCCTCTTTCTTTTAAAACTTGCTTGGAATGAAGACATAGTAATATCATGTTTGAATAGCTAGGAATAAGAAATCATGATAACTCTATCATAGTTACTGTGATTGACATTTTTAAGTCCATTAAAAGTGATATTAGATTCAGATTATTAAATGTAGATATTACAAAAAAAATGGTTTTTGAACTTTTGAGAATGTTATACATTAGATTGACGGTTGAGGCATGAAATGTTTCGTGATGCTTAATAACTGGGTCCACCTAGAATTTCTTTGGTATAGAAATTCTTTACTTATAATCAATCACAAAAACTTCACAGTTCATTATTTTTCTTTCCAGTACTAAATTTAGTTTATGCCCAGAAGGAAGTCGACTTTTTAACAAAAAAGATATCTAAATCGTAGGAAAATAAGTTGAATTTAATTGCTCGTGAGTGATAATTTTTGACACAACATGTGAACACGGCTCTTTGAACACAAAAACAAGAATTAAGAAATGATTGAGAAAAACATTTCATTAACAAATGATGCATAGTAATTTAATTATGAATTAAGTTGATTGGTAACTTTTTATGTCATAAAACATGACTCAAACGCAGCAGAAATGAAAAATTTAAATGGGAACTCAACCAAAAAAGAAGAATAGAATTACATGACATTAATTAGTGGCTTCATTCGTGATTTGCAAATTTTGCATAATCTTAGTTATCTTCCACAAGAGAAAATATCCATCTTTTTCCAGTCAATAACTTTTCTCCTAATATAGGATGAAAAGCAACTGTACCAGTAATTACTAATTTCTTTGGATAGAAAGTAAGTAGTAACATATATTTGATAGGTAAATTATCCACATTATTGTCTCACAATTAAGTTTTTATAAGGAAAAATAACTTGTGGTATATATATTTATAGATGGTTAATAACTTTTCCAATTATCAATAGCAAGTTTTCGCAGGAAAACAAAGAGTAATATATCCAAACAAAGAGGCCGGTGTTGCCAAATGCGCAATCGATGCCGACTCGCACACTCGACTTTTGGGTGTCGTGTAGATTGATTATTTATTTCAAGTATTTTGAGTGTGCTGATAGGCATTTATGGATAACATATAGGTAGTAGTTTTTTTATTTATTTATTTCGGGCTGATCATAGAATTAGCCATATCTTTTATCTTTCTGTGATCGTAAAAATTGACTGAATGATAAATACGTTATGCATGGATGCAAATCTTTCAATAATTAATACGATTCATGTATTGTATGTGATGAGTTCTTAATCTTTTCGATAAAATTGCAATCACCACCATCCAAACAAGAACTAAAGCAGGAGCATAGAAGGTCACCAACTTTTCCTAATTATATAAAAAGAAAAATTAGCAAACATGATTTCCAGGAGTGTATAGAATATTCGAACTGAGCAAATTTTTTTTTTATTTTCAGTAATCCGCCGGGGCTCGCTAGTGAACAAGAAAAGAAACTCCGTCGTTTTTTCATGGCTCCCTTCTCGGGGGCCGGGCTTGCTGTGTTTTTCTACATGCTCGCTCCTTCACACTGCGTTACAGTGGGCTTGTCTTGATTTATGTTTTTCTTTCCTATGCAGTTAATATATTTCTCATGTCTATGACAAAGCGTTTGTATGTTGGAAAACTACTGAACCTATACATGTGAACTTTTTGACGATTACTTCGTGGTTCATGTGTGCATATATATATGATTGTTGGCTTTGTTTTTTCGTTAGGTGCATTAAGGATGCTTGAAAATGCCAACAGAAGAACCAAACTCGGAGCTTAATAAACTGCAACTTCTTAAAGTACAATAAACTGTGTGATAAACCACAGTCCTTGTTGTTACTTACAGTAGCATGATATGGTTTGCCTGGATACTTTGGTTTTTTACTTGCTCAGAGATTCGGTAATTGATGGACAAAAATGGAATATAATTGCAAAAGTTCTAGACCTCCAAAAGCACTAGATAGCTGGCAATGATTCACCATCTTGTACATATGATAAATTCATGCTAAACTTTCAAAAACCAAAAAAATAAAATAAAAAATAGTAGCACAAACATAAAGAACGCCGTCCTACTAAAATTTTATTACTTGGAGTGGGAGCTCCTTTCTTTTGTTGCAGAGCACCTGCATAAACACTGACATTTCAAAGCTCCTCTATGTGCTAACCTGGCCTTCCAATAAAGCATGGGAGTTGATTGATCCCGGTAGCCCAATCAGCTGCTAGGTTTGCTTCTCTGCGAACATGCTGGAGTGAGAGATTAGGGCATCGAGAGATCACATCGTTTATGCATATGTCTACTAAAACGATCTCCACCAACAACAGGCAGTCCGACTATAAAAATGATCAAGTAAAAAAATATACTACTCTAACAAACAACTTGATTAGATTACTCTTAATTGTCGATAAGACAAAAGACTAACGAAGAAACTAATTTATAATGAATGTCTATCTACATCATTGCGGGAAATTTCAGAAATTTGTTCCGATCAAATTGTACTTCAAATCGATTTTTGTCAAACCTTATAGTTTTACAATGCCCTAAACTACCACCCCCATAAAAATCCATTGCTTTACAACTTCTCAATCAAATCTCATAGTTCAAAATTGATATAAATTCGGATTTTTGACCAAATTTTGAAAATTATTCCGATTAGGCAAACAGCGAGCTCGATTATATAGAGGGTGCTAAGAAATGAAGCAAATTCGTGGCTTGACGAGGTCCTCGTGATGTGTATGCGCAAGCTCTACAAACTACAACCCCACACCCACCCCCCGCGCGTCACGCGCGGTGACGTGAATTTCTTGGCACTCCTGTGAAATTTGTTTCCTCCGACACCTGGACTGGAACCCAAGCCTTCTCGTTCTTATTAGCGTGTACACTGATGGCGGTCAAATTCCATAGCTTCACGTTTTACTCCGTTTTCTAGCATGTGATGGAGGCAAGTTCCGGAGGTGCCGAGACCAAACCCTGAATTTGAATTAAGAAATCCAGTCTTCGTGTTCGTCAATGTCGCTCTATGTGAGGTACAGCGAATGTCTGTATAATTATATTCGTATCACGTAGATGATACCAATTTAAGTCAAGGAAAATGAGATTAAATGAAATTCCACGTCATATTAACTTAATGCGTCTCCATGTGAGTTGAAGAATGGATACATCTACATTAATGGCATCAACAACCTAAGACAATACATCTCTTGTTTACACATCTACCAACAAACACACGTGGCTATCATTCCAACTACCCAAAAGAAAAAACCTATTCTCAAATAAACTTTCTTAACGAGTGTCTAAATAGCATTTGTCAAGCAATTAATTAAGAAAATTCTTTAATTTTTTAATACCCCAAAGTTTCTCGCAGTATGGAAAATAAACGTCTAAAAAATTGAATTGCCGTGTACCAAATATATTTGACAAGTATCTAGCAAAACCACCCGCTTAGTATCAATTTTCTAAAATCATAATCGGTTTTTCGTTTTCCTATGTGATGATGAATGACCTTCTTTAACTCAGTGGTTCGACTATCGCTTTCATGCGGCAGGAGTCATCAAGTCAAATTCATCAGTAGGTACATCTTTTATTATTAAGTTGGACGGAAGGACGGTAAAACACAGATGGGAACATTAAGAAACATTTACGTGCACGTTGTCAGGTGGTCATTTGTCAAAGGAATGATTGTTTATTGAGGTCCCCACCCACGTTAATCTTAGGACTAATAATATTTTCTGAGCAAGCATGGCCGTAATGCCTTGGGACTAGTAATATTCGGGAGGACACACACAGATATATCAGGACACTGAGCTATTGCCCTGTCGAAAACCTCATCAGCAGTAGTCACCTAACAAGCTCCGTTTGTGGTCGCTTGTATCTTTTAGTAGATTTCTTTACTCGGCTCACTTCATGTGGATCAAACTGTGCAACGAAAGTGGTGGACACCCGACGCGTTGTTCTCGAATCACAATGCATTGAAGGGGGCTTTTGTTCCTACTAAGGAGAAACCTTGACCTTGAATCACGAGTTTTCTATCGAATTCACCCGTTTATCAAACTAACGAGAAACCTTCACCCGTTCAACATTTGGTTTGGCAAACCATCTTTGACGGTATGAGATCATCCAGCCCTGTCTGCGTTTCCATTCGGCGCCTCATCCATCGAAACTATTACTGCATGCAAATAGAAGCAGTCGCGAAATTTATGATGATTTTATTAACGGTGAGATTTGAATGAGGCATCAACGGAGACCCCAAGCGGGATTGAGAATTCCTGTTAATCTTTAGTGGCGTGGAAGACTTGAGGTTGGCGCGTTGAATAGCCATAAAGTTTTCTAGGATATTTGTATTTTCCTCAGTCACTTTTTCTTTTTTTGTCCAAATAAAATTTCTTTCATTTAACTTAATTAAACATGAGAAGAAGATAGAAAGCTTCCAAGCAAAGCAAATCCTAGAAGAGCTACAAAACAAAACATAACCCAGAAAACAAAAGATTACAGCTCGCAGCTGTAAGCGTGCCCTCCTAGACCAAATATTTGCTATATTAACGGACATGATGAAGTTACAGGCTGTTTTCTAGTTATAGAAATTCTTGCACATGTGAGGAAAATAATTATTATTTTCCAAATAAAACAGGCATAGTGCATATGGGGAAAAAGAAGGCAAGTTAAAGCTACTGAAATCAGTATATCTATACATATATGTATATATATGCTTTAGTTTGTAACTTGTAAGGCAAGCTACACACCCTAGGAAACTAATCGAGAAAATACACAGGAAAGTGAGTTTGAGAAATAAAGCTATGAGGTGTTCTTATTGGAACCAGTTAGTACAATATAATAACAATTCATTGATGCAAATATTTTGGACAACAGAAGATCAACTCTAGTGTCAACATGTGTGCGTATCAATGCATGCATTGACATATTTATTTGTCTATGCTTCTTGGATAATTCTTTGTTATATCTGTTCCCCCATAACTTGAAATGAAAGTTGCAATCCTGTTTCGTTTGAAACTTGCTTGAATTAAGACATAGAAATATCATGTTTGGATAGCTAGGAATAAGAAATCATGATAACTCTATCATAATTACTATGAATGACAATTTTTAGTCCATTATAAGTGATGTCAGATTCAGATTATTAAATGTAGATATTGCAAAAGAAATAGCTTCTTGAACTTTTGAGAATATTATACATTAGATTGATGGTTGAGGCGTGAAAGGTTTCATTGTGCTTAATGACTTGGTCCACCTAGAATTTCTTTGGTATAGAAATTCTTTACCTATAATCAAATACAAAGACTTCGCAATTTATTATATTTCTTTTCCAGCACTAAATATAATTTATGCCTAGAAAGAAGTTAACTTTTTTAAAAAATATTTAAATCATAAGAAAATAATTTGAATTTAATCACTAGTGAGTGATAATTTTCGACACAACATGAGTGCATAGTTCTTTGAACACAAAAATAAGAAATAATAAATGATTGAGAAAAACATTTCATTAACAAAAAATGCATATTAAGTTAATTATGAATTAAGTTGATTGGTAACTCATGATTCAAATGAAGTGGAAATAAAAATTTAGGATATATTCACTAGAAGTCCTCAAATTTATTAAATTAGAACAATTGAGTCCTTTTGTTAACTATATCCATTTAGATTAATGAAAAATGCTGATATGGCTTTATTCTCCCAACATGGCAATAATGAAGTTAAATTCTAATTTAACCAAAATATTAATTAAATTAAATAAAAAATCTCATAAAAAAGGAAAAAAATTAAGGTAAATGCTATTGTTGCCCTCGTCACCGAAAAAGGGTTGGCAAAGCTCGGCGAAGGTTGCGGCCCTTCACCTATATCTAGGCAAGGGTTGTTGGCCCTCACCCAACTGCGGTGGCCCTCGATGAGGGTTAACGGCCCTCAGTAAGGATTAGCGGCTCTTAGTGCAGTCTGGCATCCCTCGCCAAGGGCTATAGTAGTGACCCTCCCTAGAATTGGGTGGAGGGCCGCGACATTGGGCCCTCGCCTATGATTGGCGAGGGTCATTGGCCTTGGCCAAGGCCCTCGCTGAGCCCTTGTCGGCCCTTTCCAATAATGAATGCGGTAGTGGAAGGGCCTCCACCCTTGCCTTTGCTACTTTTTTGTGTTTTATTTTATTTTATTTTACTAAGCTTATGGTTAAAAAATTAGGACTAAATCCAAAATGATTTCATTGTAACCTAGTGTTCCATGTTTTAGCCACATCATCGCCATGTAGGAGAGAAATAATATTAAAAAAAGACACGTCAGCATTTTCTGTTAATCTAAATGGATGGAGTTAATGAGATGACTCAATTGTACTATTTCAATAAATTTTATAATTTAATTGCATTTTTTTTTGTAAATTTTAGGATTTTATTGCACTTTCATAATAAATTTTAGGATTTTTAGTGCAAATATTCCTAAAAATTTAAATAGGAACTCAACGGAAAAAGAAGAAAAGAATTACATCACATTAATTAGTGGCTTCATTCGTGATTCACAAATCTTGCATAATCCTAGTTATCTTCCATAAGATAAAGTATCTATCTGAACTTTTCTCCTAACATAGGATGAAAAGCAACTATACTAGTAATTACTAATTTCTTTGCATATAAAGTAACTAGTAACATATATTTGATGGGTAAATTATCCACATTATTATCTCATAAGTAAGTTTTTACATGGAAAAGTAACTTGTGATATATATATACACACACACATATTTATAATTTATTACTTCTCCACAAATATCACTAATAACTTTTCGCTGGAAAATGAAGAGCAATATATCCAGACGAAGAGGCAGTGGTTGCCACGCGCGCAATCCACGCCCACTCGCACGCTCGACATGGGGTCTCGGACAGATTGATTTTTTATTTCAATTATTTTGAGCGTGCTGATACGCGTTTACGAATGACCGATAGGTAGTATGGTTTTATTTGGGGTTGATCGTAAATTAGCCATATCTTTTCTTTCTCTATGATCATAAAAATTGATTATATATACGTTAAGCATGTATGGGAATCTTCCAATAATCTGTCGTTCATGATTGTTATCTTGTGGTGTGCAATCTTTTCGATAAAATGGCAATCGCCATCCAAACAATAACTAAAACAAGAGCAAAGAAGATCACTAACTTTTTCTATATATATATAATTAGCAAATATGATTTGCCGCCACCTGAGCCCCTTCTGAGGGCCCGAACCTTCATTGAAGAGGTTTAGCTTCGCATTTAAGCAGTCAGTCTCCTCTTCTCAGGCTAAGGGTTGAGGAGACTCTCTTAAAGAGAGCTCCTTGGCGGTCCCCCCATGGGGAGGGAATATTTTTCCAGCCCCCTACCTGGCTGTACCCAGACTTTTTGGTGGTCAAGACCTTAAAAGTCTATGACTATCAGGAAAGTAGTAAATAACACCCCCATTATTACAGTGATAATGGCAAATTCATAGTGACAAAACCTGATAGGAGTGAACTGGCAATTTAGCATGATGTAAGTATAGGCCGAACAGAATATCTCGGCACTCCTGCAAAAATTTATTTCCTCCAATCTGGACTGGATCCCAAGTCTTCTCGTTCTTACTGGCGTCCAAACTGATGGGGGTCAAATTCCATGGCTTCACGTTTTACGACTCCGTTTTCTAGCTTTGCTAAAAACATATGTTTTCTAGCATGTGAGGGGGGCAAGTTCCGAAGATGCCGAGACCAAACCCTGGATTTGAATTAAGAAATCCAGTCTTTGTGTTCGTCAATGTCGCTCTATGTGGAAAACAGCTAATGCCTATACAATTATATTCATATCACGGTAGAGGATACCAATTTAAGTCAAGGAAAATGAGATTAAACGATGGAAATTCTTTTAAACCCTGAAGTTTCTTGTAGTATGGAAAATAAACGTCTTAAAAATTGAACTGCTGTTTATAAAGATGTTTGACAAGTATCTGGCAAAACCACCCGTTCAGCATCAATTCTCTAAGATAAGAATCCGCTTTTCGTTTCTCTATGTGATGATAAATGACCTCCTTTAACTCAGTGGTTCGAGTGTCGCTTTCTTGCGGTAGGAGTCATCGATTCAAATTCAACAGGAGGTACATCTTTTATTATTAAGTTGAACGGAAGGTGGGCAAAATACAGATAGATGGAACATCAGAAACATTTATGTGCAAGCTGCGAACAAATAACAAATGACGACACTTTCTACGTCAGGTAGTCATCTGTCAAAGGAATGATTGTTTATTAAGTTCCCCACCCACATTATTCTTAGGACTACCGTATTTTCGAACAAGCATTGTCGTGATGCCTTGGGACTAATAATATTCGAGAGGAAACACACATAGTATATCAGGACACTAAGCGTTGCCCTGTCGAAACCTTCATCAGTAGTAATCATCTGACAAGCTTCGTTTGCGGTCACTTGTATCTTTTAGTAGATCTCCTTATCCAGCTTGTTTCATGTGGATCAAACTGTGCAACGAAAGTGGCGGACGCCCGACGCGTTGTTCTCGAATCACAATGCATTGGAGGGGGCTTTTGTTCCTTCAAATACCATCGTCTGTGATAAACGGGTCAAAACTTCTATAAGGAGTAATCAATTAATGACCATTTGAAATAATTCTTGTATAATGTTATAGGATTTAGAACTTATGAAAGTAGATAACTAATCGCATTAGTGAAGCCTCCAGTAACTCTAGAAAAACCATAGCATTCATTAGTTTAGTATTTTAGACGAGACTACTTTGTCCATGTAGATGTAGATATAGTTTCTCCATCATCCAGCTTTCATTGAAACTGAATCATATCTATCAGCTTCTAGCAAGAATGGCATCTATCACCTTATTGTTTCCCTCCAATAATTTAAGTTTTTTCGTTAGGATGATAAATATATCAATTTAAAACTTAGAACAAAAGCATGCACAATTGAAAATCGAAAGGAAGTTTCCCTCCAATAATTTAAGTTTTTTCGTTAGGATGATATCTATCTTTTAAAACTTACAAAAGCAGAATGTAAGAAACTAAAATCAAAATAACTTTCATGAATGCTGTGGGACATACCATCATGCATAAGGTACTAAAGGCAAAACAAATTTGCCGATGTTCTAGATATTGTTGGTAGTTTGTTTGTAAAACAAATTAAAAGGTACCTTGTCGATGTGATTGCGCATGTGAACAAGATTTAACAATGATCAATGATCATTATTTTTTATTTATTATAATTCGAATTTATAATTTTAAAATAACCATTGTGTCATATTAAAATAATATGACTGTTCATAATAGAGTGACTATTATTTTTAATTATTTAAAGTTGAATTTATTATTTTTGCCTAACAGTTATTAGACGCTTACACAACCTTTGAAAGGTTGTGTCTATTAGGACATGACTTCTTAACCTTTGGAAAATCATGTCTAGTCAAACATAACTTCTTCATTTTTAAAAAGGTTGTATCCATTTAAATATGTTTATTCGACATTTGTGTTCAATGCTTTAATAACTTCCAATTTCATTTTCTTTCAAAAGATATACAGCCATAGTTTCCAATAGTTTCCTTTTGAGAGATCTTGGAGAAATTACTATTGCTATCTGGTATTCTCATCGAGACTTTGTTGCATTTTGTAAGATTTTTGCTAGTAGCAATTAGCAATGTTTTGAGGCAAATAATTTCTTAAAGAGAGTATTATCACACTTCTAAATTTGATTCCATTCTTCTTTCCAACGTTGATTGAAATTTCCCTAGACATCATATGACAACGATATGTTTTAGTTTTTAGTTTGTACTTTCATAAACAAACTCCCAAATGTGTTCCAAAGGTGTTGTATATGAAGATTGATCTGCATGAGACTTCCAAGAGATTCAGATGAAAAGGTTCTTCTTCCCTATTGAATACCCAGGTCAAATTAATATAATCATGGACAATCCAGGCCTGTCATTATCAGGACTACGGGTGCACAAAGAAAATGAGAGACAGGAGTTGCATGGGAACGAAAACAAAGTAACACGCCTAAACAAAAGTAAAGATATCTCGTCAAGAGGTAATTTTAGACTACTTGTCCTAGTCTCCGAAATGAGTGGATCGCAACGCACTCTTTGGTCTAGCCTTGATATAGACACATGAGTCTGCTGTTCCTGGCAATTCCTAATCAGCACTTGATGTTTCTGGTTCTTTCCAATCAGTGTCTAGCTTGGTGGACCTCGGATAATCAGGCAACCGTTTCAGGGACACGCAACCCAGAATAGTCAAATGCTTCAAACGTTGTAAGCAACCGAGACCCTCGATGGCTTGCAGCACTTGGCAATCGTGTAGCTCAAAAGATTTGAGCTTTACCAACTTCGATAGTTGAGGTAATCCTTCTAATGACTCACAGCAGATGATCTGTAGTGACTCCAAGGATTCCAACTCCTCCAGACCTTGTATCGCAACAAGACTTCCTAGTTCAGACAGATACAATGTTTCTAGACTCTTCAAGCATGATAGATCTGGTATTCTCTCGAGGGATGGACACACTTTTATGGACAATTCCCTTAACTTCTTCAAGTGTTCAAGCTCTGGGAGATGTGCCATTGAGCAGCTAGAAATGGAGAGACTCGACAGGTTCATGAAGTTGGAAAATTGCTGCGGTGGCAGTATATCCGTGAGATGCAAGGTTGACAAACTAGACGGAAGCTGGTGGATGGATTCTACAATCTTCCAAGGGGACATAAGTTCCTCTAACTGGTAAGGAGCCTTGAGCTTATACCTATGAAAGGACAAGTCCAAGTGATCTAAAGTAACCAAGTTCGAGAGGTCTGGGATGATTTCACAATGATAAGCATCAAGGACAAGGCTTATCAAACTAGAGGGAAGGTTTGGCACAAGTCGAAGCTCCTCACACTCCTTCAACCCAAGTTCTTTAAGGCAAGGGAGAAAACTGATCGTGGTGGGCAAACCAGAAATGCAAGTACCAGAGAAGTCCAAGATCCTCAAGCAGGATAGTCTACCAATTGCATCTGGGATTTCACCCGTAAGATCCCTACAATCCCGGACATGTAACTCTTCTAGGTGAGATGGATAAGTGATTGTGGCTGGCAATCTGGAAATACAAGTACATGACAAGTCCAAGATCTGCAAATGGAACAGATTCCCAATAGAATTTGGGACTTCACCTGATAGATCTAGACACTCTGGGCAATGTAACTCTTCGAGCATCTCCAGCTGTCCAATTGCATCCGGTAGACTTTTTAACTTTGTACTTCCCATGTCGATGACTTTGATTTTCTTCAGATTTCCAATTGAATCTGGGAGACTTTCTATTCCCGAGAATGACAAATCCAACTTAACTAATGATTCTAATCCTCCGAGAGAGTGTGGGAGCTTCTTTATCCCCTCACATCCTTTTATAGAGAAATGTGTGATTCTTACTAATCCTCCGATGGAGTTTGGGAGTTTGTCAATTCCCTTGCAATACTTTACACTGAAGCTCGACAAAGATTTCAAATTGCCAACACTCTCGGAGAGTGTGACCAATTTGGAAGATCTGGGGAAGATGAACTCTCTCAAAGATTCTAAAGATCCAACCTCTTCAGGCAACTCCTTAAGAGAGTCACATCCATCCATATTCAGAGTTTTTAAGAGCCGTAGCTTACCAATGGAGCAATCAACTGTAATTAACCTGGAGCAGCCAATGAGTATCAATATCTCCAAGTCCACAAAGTTTGACAAGTCAGGTGTCCTTGTTAAGCATTTGCAGTTTCTCAGGTCTAAAGCTTTTAGCTTTTTTGCCATCTGCAGAAGAAATGTATATGATGAGAAAGAATAAAAAACATTTCGGACAGGAACAAAGCACTGAGGCGTGCCATACCTGGATTTGAGTCCATCCACCCCATTTTTCTGTGATGTCGCTACTGGACAGGTCGAGCACAACCAAGTTGATGGGGCAGAAATTTGTTGCTGTGAATTCCGGAGGACAATGATGCCAAGAAAGCCACCTTAGCATTGGAAGCAGATCTTTGAAGTTGCCAACAAAATTTAATCTCGTCCCTTGAAGGAACCTTAGATTTGGTAGATTGAGTAATTCTTCATCTGTGAATGTATGGCCACGCACTTTTAGTGCTTCTACATGTTCATTTCCCTGCCAGTAGAGACTAACATTAGTGGACCTCAAATCAAGTTAACAAGAAAAGTTGTAACTCCTTGAGGACTGAAAGATTACTCGTAAATTGTACCTGCTTACTCCTTAATATGTTTAAGGCATCCTCATGAGTCCACACCCTGCTAAACTTGCTAGGATACTTACAATCCCCTTCCTGGACAATGTGCCTTCCAAGGTCTCGCACTTGGTCATTCATCCGGAATTTGCTACCGCTTTCAACTTTTATCAGGGACCTATGAAGAAGGACATCAATTGCATAATTAGGATAGTAGTTACAATCACTCCACATGAAAATTGGGTAAGTTTTATCTTCCTGGACAAAAAGGCATGCTATATCCAGAAACACTTGTTTTTGTTCTTTCTCTAATTCTTCATAACTTATCATCAACGATTCTCGGACTTTCCCCAAAGGAGCTTTCCTTAACTTCTCCAATACTTCTATCCATAAAGCTCTATTGTCGTGCTTGCAAGAAAGAGAAGATCCTATCACCTCCACAGCTAACGGAAGGTTCCCCAAAGTAGACACAATTTCCCTTGCAAGACTTTCATAATCATCTGGAGGAAAGTCTTTTCCAAAAGCATGTTTACAAAACAACTGAAGGGCTTGATCGGATTCCATTTCCTTGATTTCATAATCCAAGATTGTTTTTGGTTCATTTCGAATGGCACTTAAGTTCCTAGTGGTTATGATGACTCTACTACCAGATTTCAGCCCATCACACTCACCAACTAGCTTTTCCAGAAGATCTTTCTCTTCCATATCATCAACAACAATGAGAACCTTTTTATTTGAAAGCTGTCTTCTTATCATGTCGATCCCACAATCAACATCATAAAGTTTATTATTTCTTGATCGGTGAATGCTTGATAAGAGTTTCTTCTGCAAGTACACAAGACCATCTGACCGTTGTGATATCTCTCGAACATTTTCGAGGAAGCTGCAGCAGTCAAAGCGAGGGGATAATTTGTTGAAAATAACTTTCGCAAGTGTCGTTTTGCCGATTCCCCCAATCCCATGGATTCCCACAGAATGAGTGCCGCCAGAATTAATGTCCAGCAGTTCCATTACAGCGTCGACCTGCTTGCGATCTTCCACTAAATGTTTGGTCAGAATCTTGTTTCTGTTGTTCAGCTTAATTAAAACATCTTCCACGACCGATGTGATGAGTCTGCCATGGCTGCCAATTACACAGAACATTTCAGCCAAAAGGGGAAAATAAATTTGATGAAGAACTTCTCGTTCTAATATTTTGAAATTTCGAAGTAGAAGAGAAGACATCAAACCTTGTGACATTGATAGTGTGTCCTGACGATATTGTGTCATTATACCGGGAAGCACAACAGGCAATTACCATTTGGGACTATGCCCGTAAAATTGACAAATTGCTAGCTTATAACAGAGAGATGTTGATAACCTATAGCAAAGAGATGACAATAGCTCGCTTCCTTGTATGACTTATCATTTTCAGCATGAAGAGATTAGGCAAGACTTTCAAGAACCACGATTGATTAGGGTCAGCTGAAAAGGCTAGGAAGACCGGAAAGCCACGAGTGGACTACACACACTGAAAACCCAGGATCGAGAGAGTAAGGATTGAGGCGCGTAAGTATTTGCGATAAATTAAAGTCTATTAATATTAGCTTTATTTGGAATATTTGATTCGATTTTTTTTTTTTAATATTAGCCTATTTATTCTTTTAAACAATATGTGAACTCACTAAATTTATTTTCTAGAAGAAGTCTGAGGTACAAAATTATTAGTGTGTTATATGATCGGTCATATGATCGTGATTGCATAGATATTTTTACGCAACAATTTTAACTCAGGATAATTATAAGTTCAGGATTCTATAAACGAAACTTTGTAAGCTCTTTGTTTTGCAGCAGTTTTCATCTTTTGATAGGCATGGAGAGAAAATTAAAGTCTGAGGGAGGAAGTTCTTTACCCTACGTTTCTCGGTTTCCATCCCTTAAGCTTGCCAACCTCCATGAGCGCCTTTTCCCACGCTTTTACTTTGTCAGCTTCATACATCTTCGCATGATTGGATAGCTCATTTTTGTAAAGTGAAGTTTTAAGCTTGACATCACCTGGGCTCACGTCGAAGAAAATGGGAAGGATCTCTTTCGTTCCATTTGATCGGGATGTAATCTCTATCATCTTGGCCAGCTCCTTGAGGCACCATTTACTTGACGCGTAGGTCTTAGAGAAGACGGGCATGTAGATTTTGGAGCTCTCAATCGCTTGCCAAAGTTCATCTTTGATGTTTTGGCCAGCTTGGATTTCATCGTTGTCTCTGAAAACACGGACTCCAGTGCCTTTCATGACTTCATAAAGACAATCGGTAAATGTTTGGCGTGTATCAAGCCCTCTAAAGCTCAAGAACACGTCATACTCATTTCTTGAGCCAGTTGCACTCTCCATCATCATAGGAACTACTTTTACCGAATGAGCATAGAAGTGTTTGTTTTTACTTGTTTGCTCGGTATCTGAACTGCTTTGGTTTTAAACACCATCAAGTCAGTCTGGATCAAAGGAAAAATAAAATAAAGCCAAAAGAATATATTTCAATATATTTGTTTGGCTTCTTTGCCTTTTTTAAATCCTTATACAGCTATCGCTTGAACTTCATGGTAGGAGGAGGGTGCTCAATATTCATGTGCTAGTGGAAAGTTGAATAATCGTCAAAATTATCAAATTATAACAACACTTTCTAGCCTCGCCTAGCCTCGTCTAGCCTCGTCTGCATTTCCATTTAGTGCCTCATTCATCAAACTATTACCTACAAGTCGTGAAATATATGATAATTTTATTAATGTTAAGATTTAATAGAGACAACAATGTATTGATATACATGTATAACTTGTGCTAGAGAAGTCTTACATCAGAAAATTGGTGTAGTATGAGTAGTTAATATTTTCCCAGTTAGCCCCTTACTCTTTGACATAACTGAATATGTAAACAGACTTAAACTTGGGTTCTCTCTTGGCTATCTTTCCAAGTGAAGGTATTGAAAACAAAAAGTATCAAAGCTGATGTAGATTGGTGGGCATTGTGGTGTAGCAAGAGGGGTGTAGGGAAGACAGACCCAATGACAGACTCCATGGTTCCGTCTTGAGAAAGTGACCAAGAATGAAGTTGGGCGTAAATGGGGATTCGAGTTGGGATACCTTTGACGTAGAGGGGCACTCGGATTAAGGAGAAGCATCTCTAATGATCGGAGAAGCTGAGTGGGATAAGCAATTGTCGTTAATCTTTGGGAGTACTTTAGTAGGTTGGGGCATTGAATAGCCATAAAGTGGGGGTAGACGAGGATTTCAGGTTATAGATCAAGGAAAATTGAATGCGAAGTAAAAGTTGTGATTTCCTGTAATAGATCAAGGAAAATTGAATGCGAAGTAAAGTTGTGATTTCCTGTAATAGATTAAGGAAAATTGAATGCGAAGTAAAAGTTGTGATTTCCTGTCATAGATCAAGGAAAATTGAATGCGAAGTAGAAGTAGTAATTTATTTCCCTCAGTCTTTTTAATTTTTATTTCACTTGAGAATATAGCACAGTTCTTTATTATGGACTCAAAAAAAAAAAAAAAAATGCTTGTGCCCGAGACACTTGCACGTGCGGGGGAAAATTCCGGAGATGCCGAAGATAAAACCATGAATTTGAATTTAGAAATTCAGCCTCGGTCTTTGTCAATGTCGTTACATGTGAAAAATGGCGAATATCTATATAAAATATACATCAAAAGAGGAATACCAATCTAATCAAATCGAAGTTACGTCTCCGACTACATGTTAAATCAAATGACTGCCTAACTAGCTGAACCAATTGAAGAATAAACCTACTATTTTCTAATGAAAGATCAGCATCCATAGATGAGCATTAGATAAGCGGTAAATAGACATATCTGCAATGAATGCAAGCAGCTTGAGGAATGCACCATCAACTAGATACGAGGACGAAGATAAATAGATGGTTCGAGAATAGGTTGGTTTTGTTAGGCAATTTCCTGGCTCATGAATCATCATCGCACTAACCATTTCAGATTAAGAAAGTCACTGAAAATGAGATTATTATAGGAAATTTCACGATATCTTAACTTAATGTGCTCCCATGTTAGTAAAAGAAAAGATCAATTACAAAACTCTAAAAATACTCACCAACCAACAAAATGGCATCAACGACTCAGATAATCATCTCTCATTACGACACTTATCAACAAACGCACAAGGCATTCACCCCCCCCCCCCCGACAACAGAACTTTTCTTGCTTTTTCTTCTCTCCCAATTTCGTTTTGGGTTCTCTCTTCTCCCAGTCTAGTTCTCGATTTGAGAATTTGAACTCTGCTGATTTAGTTTTAGATATGGATGCTATTCTTTCCCAATCTAGATTTGGGAGTTTAATAAATATGCTTCTAGAGATTCAATGCCCATCTACTCTATTTGTCTATAGGTTCTTTGTCTCCAATTTCAATAATGATGGTAGGAGTTTTGTCGTCTCGTTGAATTACAAAGATTTGCTCCTCTACAAGTTAGATTTGTGTTTGTTCAACCCATTTTTGTTATCTCCGTATGATGATGGTATAAAGGAAACCAAACCTAGGTGAGCACCACCAATTGGCAACGTCTTAATTATTGGAAAATGAAATTATAGCATTTGCTTATCACTAATAAAGACACGAGATGCAGTGATTGACTGCTGATTTTGCTTGACAAATACATTCTTGTGGAATGAGTGTGTGCTTAACTTTACTGATGCTTCATTAATCCCCCTTGCTTTCTAGATCTGGTTTTTTTTTTTTTTTTAAAATTTTTATTTTGTTTTGATTTGTCTTGTCATTATGTATTTTTATATCATTTTGAGTAAGGAATACAATTTTTTTCAATAAAAGAAAAAAAGAATTTATTAAGAAATCGAATTTAGAAAGATTCTTTTAGTTTCAGTGGAACTAATGATTCTTTATTTAGGTCCCCGCCTACATAATTGTTAGGACTCACAATATTTTCTGAACAAGCATTGTCGTGATGCCTTGGGAGTAATAACATTGGAGAAGAAACACGCAAATTGTATCAGGTCACTGATCATCATCCGATCAAAATGTTGTTAATCGGTGTCGAAGCGGAAGCGGAATCGTGTATTTTTGCAATTATGTCGGGAGCTATAGAAATCGATCGAAATAAAATGAGGAACAATAAAAGGATAAGGACACCAAAAATTTACATGGTTTGGTCCGAATGTCGGAACCTATGTCCATGAGGAGAGCTAACAAATCAATCAAGTATAAATCGGAGAATTATAGGATTACAATCACATATGCACTCAAGTGTTTCCCAGCCCTACTATATACCCGATACCCACGATGTTTAACAATACAACTCAATCACTGGACTTGACTTTCGCACAAACCTCTCGGAGCTCATGTCTCTCTGCTCTCGGTCTCTCGAGCTCTTTTCCTTTCGCTCTCTCTGCCGAGCTCTATTCTTTTCGCTCTGTCTCGAGCTTCACACGTCTTCACCTTTTATCGGTTGAAGGGGAGGAAATACTTGTAAGAGTGCTAGTATGAATAAAATAAAGGAGTTAGGGAAGAGAATAAGAACACAAGATTTATAGTGGTTCGGCTTAATCCAAGCCTACGTCCACTCTCCCACGCTAACAGCCTTCTTGGCTGGATTCCACTATGCAATCAATAAGAGATTACAACTTCGAGTGCAAACACTTAGTAGTAGATCACACTATCTCACTAAGTCACTTTTTTGGTATTTCTCTCACGATTACAAACGTTTAAGCTCTCAAGAGACAAGTATATGATCAAAAGTCGCTCAGACTTTGGAATTATAAATTCTACGCTCCGTCTCTTACTTGCTCATCGGTCCATGATCTCCTTAAATACTCCTCCACTTCCAAACTACCCGTTGGACAGTATCCCGGAGAATCGTCTTCCAATATACCCATTGGACAGCTCTGTATCTAGAAGATTTGGTAGCCGTTGAGTGACAAAGGTAAAATCCCAAATTGATTCCGATTGCCCATACAAACGAAATCTTGGTTTCCATAAGTAAAGCTTCTTCATATAGAAAGTTCTTGTCTTCAAGATCCAATCGTCAATCAATTAGATTGAGTCAATCAAATCAATCTTGATGTGGAATCCAAACCAGATCACTAGCCATTGTATGATTGGGCTTGAGTTACGATTCATCAAATCTGGATGTAAAGTCTGAGTCTGTAGACTTTACAATATGAGTCTGTAGACTTTACAATCTGAGTCTGTAGACTTTACAATCTGAGTCTGTCTTCTGGTTCAGCTTCAGCATAGAGTCTGTCTTCTGGTTCATCATTCACGTTCAGTCTAGAATTAGTCAGAGTTAGCAGACTTCTGATGTAGAACAGACTTTGAGTCTTGAGTCTGGCAGTCTTCAGACTTTGAGTCTTGAGTCTGGCAGTCTTCAAAATATACTCTGGACATATGTTACGTTCAGTCTTCTGGCCTTGATAAAATCCTTTACATGTTCTATCATCTGCATGGTCTATTACTCAACCATCAAACATGTTAGTAGCCTTTGATTTATTTTGTCATCTTCAAAACATCATAAGGGATTTCCCTAACAATCTCCCCCTTTTTGATGATGACAAAACAATCTCTGAATATGCAGATTTGTAAACATACTTTTAAATCAAAGGATATCAGAAGATAGAAAATAAATTGAGCATAACAATATATAGAAAAATAATCGCAGCTCAATATTATGCAATAATATCAAACCAATCAGCACATATGCATATTCATATCTTCTCCCCCTTTTTGTCATAATCAAAAAGCGATAATAATGGATTCACGTAGAGAATGATAACAAATATCTTTCCATAATTGATCAAAGCTCCCCCTCAAATTGTTGCCTTTTTGAGATGATCACGATTCTTTTCTTTTTCTTTTGGATTTGATTTCTCCCCTGTGATCATGACAATATTTGCAAATAGAAACAATTGTTGCAATTGTCACAGGAGATATTTTCTAATTGCACCAAAATCTGCGTAGATTCACAATCATCCTTGCCTTATTGAATTTCCTGCAATCAACTCATTTCCCTTTTTGGTATCCATCAATTTGGATCCTTCCTTGACGTTAGAGCAAAATATATAATCTCCATAAACAAATATTCTTTCGTAATTCATCAAAACAAGGTATTCAAAGAAAGAATATTATGCACAATGATATTTTGAAAAATAAATTCTCACTTAGTCAAAGCACAATAAAATCAGGGAGAATAAAATCCTTGAGTATCTCAGAAAAAAATATCTTGCAAAATTAGTATCACGTAGAATCAGATTTTTACTTTGCAAAATATGACAATTTGAGAGCATGAATTTAGACAAAATAATTTGAATTATCTCAAATAATTGCATGTATTAAATCAAATCTGAGAGTATAAAATCAAACCAAATAAATTCTTTTGTCTTTAAGCATGATATCAAAAATGATCACACGTATCAAATTAAATCTCGAATCACAAATCACACAATTCTTTCTTCAATAAAGCAAATAAAAAAATATGATCATTATAAAATCTGAATCAATCAATGATATATCGAATTTCAAGCATAATGAGAATTATATGCCCGAAAACATTCCTTACCAACTTCTTCTTTTCCTTTATTTCCTTGATTTCCTCATCGAATTCTGAGTCTGGTTCTGAATCAGACTTTGATTCTGAGTCTATGTCTGAGTCAGACTCAGATTCTGAATGTGCCGTCAAGCATATATTTCTTTGCACATCATCTTCTTTCATTATTCTTTTCTGGCCATTCTGCTTGTATTTTCTTCCATCTAAATATGGCGGCCTTGTGTTGCTTTGCCCTTCCATAAGTCCTGGTGTCAACATACTAGCCATAAAGAATCTTTAGCTCAAAAGTAAAAACACTTTTATAAATCGAGCACTTGGCTCTGATACCAATTAAGAGTGCTAGTATGAATAAAATAAAAGAGTTAGGGAAGAGAATAAGAACACAAAATTTATAGTGGTTCGGCTTAATCCAAGCCTACGTCCACTCTCCCACGCTAACAGTCTTCTTGGCTGGATTCCACTATGCAATCAATAAGAGATTACAACTTCGAGTGCAAACACTTAGTAGTAGATCACATTATCTCACTAAGTCACTCTTTTGGTATTTCTCTCACGATTACAAACGTTTAAGCTCTCAAGAGACAAGTATATGATCAAAAGTCGCTCAGACTTTGGAATTATAAATTCTACGCTCCGTCTCTTACTTGCTCATCGGTCCATGATCTCCTTAAATACTCATCCACTTCCAAACTACCCGTTGGACAGTATCCCGGAGAATCGTCTTCTAATATACCCATTGGACAGCTCTGTATCTAGAAGATTTGGTAGCCGTTGAGTGACAAAGGTAAAATCTCAAATTGATTCCGATTGCCCATACAAACGAAATCTTGGTTTCCATAAGTAAAGCTTCTTCGTATAGAAAGTTCTTGTCTTCAAGATCCAATCGTCAATCAATTAGATTGAGTCAATCAAATCAATCTTGATGTGGAATCCAAACCAGATCACTAGCCGTTGTATGATTGGGCTTGAGTTACGATTCATCAAATCTGATGTAAAGTCCGAGTCTCGTAGACTTTACAATATGAGTCTCGTAGACTTTACAATCTGAGTCTCAGTAGACTTTACAATCTGAGTCTCGTAGACTTTACAATCTGAGTCTGTCTTCCGGTTCAGCTTCAAGATAGAGTCTCGTCTTCTGGTTCATCATTCACGTTCGCCTAGAATTAGTCGAGTTAGCGACTTCTGATGTAGAACAGACTTTGAGTCTTGAGTTTGGCAGTCTTCAGACTTTGAGTCTTGAGTCTGGCAGTCTTCAGACTTTGAGTCTTGAGTCTGTCAGTCTTCAAAATATACTCTGGACATATGTTACATTCAGTCTTTTGGCCTTGATAAAATCCTTTACATGTTCTATCATCTGCATGGTCTATTACTCAACCATCAAACATGTTAGTAGCCTTTGATTTATTTTGTCATCTTCAAAACATCATAAGGGATTTCCCTAACAACTTGTACTCCACAATTGTCATAATGGTGCCGATCGTCAAAGCATGTGCCTCCATGCAATTAATGAGAGCGTGTGAGCGGATGACCAGCATGCACTAACACACGTAGAATAGCTTTTGCCTTCCCTCTTTCTTTATCAGTAAAGAAACAAAAAGAAGCCCACAAAAGTTGAACAAAGAGAGGGAGAGAGTTCAGCGCCTACGTGATAGGCTTCTGAGACCACAAGTGCTGATCCACTTATTTTCTACGAGCATGCATGCACATGGCCATGTGCATGCATTTAATGACGTAGAAGAAATTTGGACGATCAACAGAAATTTGGACGATCAACTCTTCAGAAATCACGCTGACAAATGAGAAGAATCCAATGGATTGTAGCCTTCATTTCCAATGTGAAGCGCAGATCGAGGGCGGGATTCTTTCGGCTCCTATCACATGCCATTCCTCGTCAAATGCTCCGCAGATGATCTTATGCTCCGCAGACGATCTTTCTTGTTTTAGCATGTCCATGTTTTGCGCGTATTGGATATCGTATATGGATTCAAACTTGAGACATAATTTAACACAAAATTTTCACCAATAGTAGTCCCTCGTCAAGCTCCGTTCGAGGTCACTTGTAGATTTCCTTATCCGGCTCATTTCATGTGGATCAAACCGTGCAACGAAAGTGGTGGACACCTGACACACTGTTCTTGGATTGCAATGCATTGAAGGAGGCTTTTGTTCTAATACCATTTGATAACAATCTATCTTAATCTAAACGAGTTAAACTTCTATAAAGAGTAATCAACTAGTGACTATTCGAAATAGGTCTTGTATAATGTTGTAGGATTTATAACTTTTTAAAGTAGATAACTAATCGCATTAGCGAATAGCGAAGCCTCCGGTAACTCTAGAAAATCTTACCATTCATTAATTTAGTATTTTAGACGAGACTACTTTGTATATGTAGCTATAGTTTCTCCATCGTCTAGCACTTGTTGAAACTGAATTATATCTATCAGCCTTTTATACCTTATTGATTGCAGGGTCCCTTTTTAGGAAAAAAAAAATTGCATCTGTCACCTTTCCCTTCATTAATCTAACTTTTTCATTAGGATGACAAATATATCGCTTTAAAAGTCAGAAAAAAAAAAAAGCATGCACGATTGAAAATCGAAAGGAAGTAATATCTACTCTAGCAATAGCATTTAGGTAACTAAAATCAAAATTACTTCATGAATGCTGTAGGACTACCATCATACCCAAGATACTAAAGGCAGAAGAAATTTGCCGATGTTCTGGATATCATATGACGACGATATGTCACAGTTGTTGGTTGGTACTTTCATAAACGAACTCCTAAATATGTTGTAAAAGCGTTATATACGAAGATTGATCCGCATGAGAATTCTACCTAGAGTTTCAGATGAAAATACTCGTCTTCGTTAATAAATTTACAGGCCAAACTGATATATCCTGGACAATCCAGGCCTATCATTATCAGGAGCTTATTGTGCACAAAGAAAAGGAGACAGGACTTGCATGGGTACGAAAACAAAGTAACACGCCTTAACAAAAGAAAAAGATCTCTTTCAAGAGGTGCGTTAGGTAATTGTTAGACTACTTGTCCAAGTCTCCAAAATGAGCGGATCGCAACGCACTGTTTGGTCAGGCCCTTGATACGGACACAGGGTTCCAAAGTTGCTGACGATTCCCAATCGGCACTCGGTGTTTCTGGTGCTCTCCTATCGGTGTCTAGCTTGGTCGACCTTGGATAATTAGGCAACCTTTCCAGGGACATGCAACCCATGATAGTCAAATGGTTCAATTATTGTAGATGACCGAGACCCTCGATGGTCCGTAGCACTTGGCAGTCGGGTAGCTCAAAAAGTTTGAGCTTTGCCAACTTTGATAGTTGAGGTAATCCTTCTAATGACTCGCAGCAGATGATCTCTAGTGACTCCAAGGATTCCAACTCCCCCAGACCTTGTATCTCAACAAGACTTCCCAATTCAGACAGATACAAGTTTTCTAGATTCTTCAAGCATGATAGATTAGGTATCCTCTCAAGGGATGGACAGACTTTTATGGACATTTCCCTCAACTTCTCTAAGTGTTCAAGCGCTGGGAGATGTGCCATGGAGCAACTAGAAATGAAGAGACTCGACAGGTTCCTGAAGTTGCAAAACCGCTGCAGCGGCAAGATATCCGTGAGATGCTGTTGGATATATTATTAATATAGTCCAAAATAATATGTTCACATACAAGCCCAATAGGTAAAAGCATGGTTATTTGGGTCCATATGGGCCGAAGCCCAATAACGTGCATATAAAAACTCTAGGGTTTCCCTACGCTGGAGGTAACACTGTTGAGCGTTCCAAACTTGACGTCTCTTGGTGTAATACTTCAAGCAACTACTTCTTCTCTCTCAAACCTATTACCTCCAACAATCTTGAAGTATTATCTTCGTGTGTCGGATTTGAGCGAGTAAAGTGTGTTCTTGAAGATTTCGTCAAGACGAACTCACGGCTGTAATTTACTTTCGATTTCGACGGTGATATTGGCCGGGATCTGAGTTTGAAGATTCGGGTGACCGAAATCTTTGATTTAAAAAACCAAAAATTATAGCCAATTTAAGAGAGTGAAACCACTTGGGCTTTGATCTACTCGTCGCTACGAACGTTTTGAGTGGTCACTCGCGTCAATCGGAGGTCGGACGAAGAAGTTACGTCACCCGGAAGTTTCCATCTGAATTTCTAGCGAATTTTGGGGACGAAATTTCTAGCGAATTTCGGGGGGCGAAATTTTTCAGCAAGTTTCAGCAACAAGGGCAGTCCATCTTAAGGTTTTTGGGCGCTCCAGATCCGTTTTTGGGGTTTGTTTTGGCAAATTCCATCTCTACAGAGCGGTTTGATCAAGGTTAGGGGAGTTATTCAACTTTGTTGCTCGAGGACTTCAAGGTGCACTCTTTCTAACACTTTGCTTTGATTAAAATGGCAAAGCGTAGTTCCTATGATATTATAAAGTTGCAATCTTTTGATGTTACTGAATTTCATGGCTGGAAATTACATGTTCAATTTGGCATGAAAGAACGTGACATATTCTATACTGTATTGAGCGATTTTACATCTACCACTCGAAGATGTGAATGAATATCAATGGAACAAAGATGAGGATTTTTGTAGAGATTACTTGTTGAACTCTCTAAATCCTAATTTGGCTATGACTTATAGTGAGTATAAGACGGCGAAAGAGATATGGGATCACTTGAACGCTCGCCCAAAAACAAGAGGGCTTATCTAAAACCTCCTAGCGGAGAAATTTTTTGACTTTAAATTCACTATGAATTCAAGCATCACCTCTCGCTTAGTTGAATTTGAGAACATGAGGAACAAGCTGAAAGATGATAATTCCGATATGTCCGATAATCTCTTTGTCGGTCTTGTATTGAGCAACCTGCCAATTGAATGGAGTTCTTTCAAGACTCGAAATGCACAGATCAAGGTACAGATGGGACTGGATGAATTAAAGAGGTATATTCACATTGAGGATCAAAATATCACTAGGAAGAGTTTGGAACAAGTGGGACAACAAAAGTCAATTGCCAACTTAGTTTCACACTCCAATAAACCTCAGAAAAAGTCCAAGTCACTAAAAGGTGAATCCTCTTTACAATTAGAGGCCAAAAAGACTATCTTCCAAAAGAAGAAGAAGGGCAAGTGCCATAACTGTGGAAAGTGGGGTCACTGGGCAGCAGAGTGTAAGTTGCCAAGGAAGCCAAAGAACGACACACCACATAATGAGGCCAATATGCTAATTAGAGGATCTGAGCCTCGAGCCTTTATTGGAATGATGAAGAATGGAAAGGCCAGCATCTCTTCTGAGTGGTGGTTGGATAATGGCGCTACTTGTCATGCTACAAATGACAAGAATTTACTCACTGAGGTCATAGAAGTGAAAGACACTGTGGAAAATTGCAATGGTGGTGAGGCAAAGGTGACTCATGCTGGAACTGCAAATTTGGTGCTTTCTTCAGGTAAATTACTAACTCTGAAACATGTTAGAGTAGTACCTTTACTTAAGAAGAATTTGATATCTATGAGTTTACTTGATAAAGCTGGTATGTCTTTTTCAACTATGAATGGTAGAGTAACTTTATCTGTTAACTCATATTATTTTGGTTGTGCTTTCATGGTTAATGGCATGTATAGGTTGAGTTTAAATGCTGATAGCATAAACCATGTGAATTCTACTTTGATTGATCCAAAGTTGCTACACAATAGACTTGGACATGTGAATTACAGGAAAATGCAATATTTAGCTAAAACTCATAACATTCCATTAGATATTTCTATTCGATTTGATAAGTGTGAAGTGTGTGCACAAAGCTAAAATCACTAGAAAACCCTTTAAATTGGTTTCTAAAAGCACACAACTTCTTGAGCTAATACATTCTGACATTTGTGATTTTAGAAATTACATTACTAAAGGTGGTCGGAAGTATCTAATAACATTCATAGACGATTTTTCTAGATATTGTCATGTCTATTTATTGAAATCGAAAGATGAGGCTTTTGAAAAATTTAAGATTTTCAAGTCTAGAGTAGAAAATCAACTCAACTTGAAAATTAAGAGGTTTAGGAGTGATAGAGGAGGAGAATATACTATGTCAAGGTTCAAGGAATTTTGTGCTTTAGAAGGTATAATACTTGAAACCACTGCTCCTTATTCACCCCAATCAAATGGTGTTGCAGAGCGTAAGAATAGAACGTTAACTGAAATGTTAAACTCTATGTTACTTACAGCTGGCATGCCTTCCTCCTACTGGGAGAAGCAGTTCTAACTGCTAATCACATCTTGAACAGGTTGCCGCACTCTAAGTTGTCCATGACACCTTATGAGATATGGCATAAACGCCCTTGTAGATATGATACTCTTAAGACTTGGGGCTGTATTGCTTATGTAAGTATACCAGATCTTAAAAAACCTAAGGTGGGATCTAGAACTATTACTTGTGTATATCTAGGTAGTGCAGAAGATAGCGCTGCAAATAGGTTTTTAGATCTATCGACTAACACAGTGATAGAATCTAGAGACGCAGTGTTCTTTGAAAACAAGTTTATCAGAGATCAAGGCTTGAATGTTTCTGGATCTACAGATATGATTTTAGAATCTCCTATAGAATCTGAAGCAGGCCCTTATGACACTAATTCCACACAGTTGGCTATTGAACCAATTCCAGTTAGAGTATCTACAAGAGAGAGAATTCCCAAAAGTTTTGGTGAAGACTTTGTTGCTTACAATCTTGAGGATGATCCATTCTCCTATCAGGAAGCGATGAGATCTAGGGAATCTCTACTGTGGGCAGAAGCCATAGATGATGAAATGAGCTCTTTGCTACAGAATCACACTTGGCAGCTAGTAAATTTGCCAAAAGGGGCTAAAGCTATAGGCTGTAAATGGGTGTTGAAGAAGAAACTGAATAGTGATGGATCAATAGCCGATACAAAGCACGCTTAGTAGCTAAAGGCTATAAACAACGTAGTGGAATAGACTATTTTGATGTCTATTCACCTGTGTGTCATCTATCAACTATAAGAATTCTTCTTGCTTTGGCATCTATTGAACACTTTGTAGTGCATCAAATGGATGTAAAAACAGCTTTCTTAAATGGGGATTTAAACGAGGAAATTTACATGGAACAACCGTAAGGATATGTTATGAAAGGTCTTGAGGACAAAGTTTGTAAATTAAATAAATCTCTATATGGTCTTAAACAAGCACCTAAGATGTGGCATCTTAAATTTGATGAAGTGGTAAAGAGTTATGGCTTTCAGTCTAGTTATTCGATAAATGCCTTTACCATCGTTCTATGTCAAATAAGATAGTCATCATTTGCTTGTATGTTGATGACATGTTAATTCTTGGTTCCGATCATTCTCAGAGTGAGTGACGTGAAAGCTACTTTAGCTAAAGAATTTGACATGAAAGATCTTGGTATTGCTAATACCATTCTAGGTATGAAAGTAAGCTTTGAACGGCAAGTCATCTCCCTTAGCCGACTCATTATATTGAGCAGCTACTTTCTACTTGGGGATACGATAAGTGTAAACCGAGTGAGACACCATGTGATTATAATAATAGACTGAGTCCTAATGAAGGGACCAAAGGTGGATCAGCTTAAAGTACTCGAAACCGATTGGTAGTCTCATGTATGCTATGAGTTGCACTAGACCCGACATAGCCTTTACAAATTGGTATGCTGAGTCGTTTTACTAGTAATCCTAGTAAAGAGCATTGGGATGCCCTTAATAGGCTAATGAGATACCTTAAAGGTACTAAAGATTATGCGCTTTATTATTCTGGTTATCCTCCAATTGTGGATGGATATTCTGATGCCTCATGGTGCTCAGATATTGGAAATAGTAAGTCTACTAGTGGGTATGTATTCACTTTGGGTGGAGCTGCTATTACTTGGAAATCCAAACGACAAACTTGTATTGCATTGTCGTCTATGGAATCGAAACTTTTTGCTTTAGCCTCAGCCGGTGAAGAGGCAGAGTGGATAAAGAATCTGATTATGAATATTCATTTGACTCAGCTATAGATTAATTCTTTAAGCCTATTCTGTGATAATCGAGCAAAATGTCCAAGTCGTCAATAATACTCTTTAATTCAAAGAGAAGACATGTGAGACTCGAGACATGCGTTGTTGAATTATTTGAGAGAACAAGGGGTTATCACCTTGATCGATGTGAGATCGAAGGATAACATAGCCGATGCTCTCACCAAAGGTATGCCTAAAGATCGATTATTCAAAACAGTTGGGAACTGGGGTTAAAGACTATATAGGCAAGTCTTAACTACCATTTACTTACCTGTGTTTTGAATTATCAAATATTTCTTTATTGGCTACAATGATAAGCACAGCTTTATATGTTTCATCGATGTTCACAAGCTTGCTGACTATTTGAAGAGGGTGAGTTGTCTCATTCCAAATTTGATGAAGATGACTTTAACCTAATTCAAATGTTCTATCTGGAAAAATTATGTCATTCCAAACTTGATGATACAATTCAACTAGATTGGACTATCCTTTTTGGTTAAATGATCTCATTCCAAACTTGATGCTAGATTATTTGACTTTAAGGAATTAGTAATTGTGACATTCCAAATTGAAACATAGAAACAATTGTTTACATAAGAAGCCTATTTGTCTTGTTCTTAATTGAAACTTGATATTACATGACTAGGTTGTTGTAAGTGACTTGACTATTGGTCTTGTTCTTTGAAACTAGACAATAGTTATTCTCCTACAAATAAACTTAAGTTGATGGCTCTTTGTAAATCACATTGTTTAGGTCTTGTTCATAATTTATGAAACCGGCTTGATGCTTATGACATGATATTATGATGCTTTATGACATCAATATATGTTCTTCTCCGCCGATGGAATAGTGCTAAGTTTTTATTCAATTGATTGAATTCATGATAATATGAAATTCATATTTGACATTCTACAGGGATGGCGTAGATGGAGGAGAGCTTAATGAGTGGGATCCTGACCAGGATGACCTACTTGATGAATGAATAAATATCATTTAGAGCGTGCGGGGACTTGACAATTTACCTGCTATTGCCTATTTTGATGAAGTCCATTTACTTGAGACTTGCATTTTGCTATTTCTATTTTGTGGACATTATTATGCTTGTTTCTTATATTTGTAAGGCCTTAGACTATTTTGACTGGCCTACTTATACTTGATTAATATGCATATATTGGTTGTGAACTGAATCTGAGAATTATTTTGGGATTTGAATTTTAATCTCAGAACAGATTCATGATAAGAATGATTCACTTATTTAGTTTGCACATGATGATTTAGTTTAATACTTTACTGCTGGAATACTCTTTGACCGATCCGAGTTGATTGTCTTGGACTGAATGTGGATGATTCATGTTTGTTTGAACATTACACTGACCAACTTATTGGATTGTGCTGTATGGTGAACATAGGAGGAGATTGTTGGATATATTATTAATATAGTCCAAAATAATATGTTCACATACAAGCCCAATAGGTAAAAGCATGGTTATTTGGGTCCATATGGGCCGAAGCCCAATAACGTGCATATAAAAACTCTAGGGTTTCCCTACGCTGGAGGTAACACTGTTGAGCGTTCCAAACTTGACGTCTCTTGGTGTAATACTTCAAGCAACTACTTCTTCTCTCTCAAACCTATTACCTCCAACAGATGCAAGGTTGACAAAATAGATGGAAGCTGGTCGATGGATTCTATATTCTTCCAAGGGGAGAGAGTTCCTCAGACTGGCAAGGACCCTTGAGCTTATACATTTGAAAAGACAAGTCCAAGTGATGTAAAGTAACTTAGCTCGAGAGGTCTGGGATGACTTCTCAGTGATAAGCATCAAGGGCATATCAAACTTGAGGGAAGCTCTGCACTTGTCGAAGCTCCAGCACTCCTTCAACACAAGTTTTTCAAGGCCAGGGAGACGACTGATTGTGGCTGGCAATCCAGAGATGTGAGTGCCTGATAAGTCCAAAATCCTTAAAACGGGACAAATTCCCAATGTCATATGGGATTTCTCCGGATAGGCTCTGACACTCTGGACAATGTAACCGTTCAAGCATCTCCAATTGCCCGATTGCGTTAGGTAACTTACGTATCTTAGTGTTTTGCATCCTGATGATTTTGAGTTTCTTCAGATTTCCGATGGAATCAGGTATGTTGACCACTCCTGAGAACGAAATATCTAACTCAGTCAGCGACTCTAATTCCTCGAGTGAGTGTGGAAGCTCCTCAATTACTTCGCAACCTTCTATAGACAAATGCCTGACTTTCGCTAATGCTGCGATAGAGCGTGGGAGTCTGCTTATTCTCTCATTCCATTTTATACTCAAGCTCAACAAGTTTTTCAAATTTCCAATTGTATCGGGAAGCTTACATAGCAGAGAACGTTGGGCTATGATTTACTCCGTCAAAGATTTTAGAAAACTAACTTCCTCAGGCAACTCCTGAAGAGAATTGCATCCTTCCATATTCAGAGTACTTAAGCTCTGTAGTGTACCGATGGAGCGATCGATCGTGACTAACTTGGAACACCAAGCGAGAATCAATATCTCGAGACACAAAGTTAGACAAGTCTGGCGTGCTTCTCAAGCAATTGCAGCTTCTCAGATCTAAAACCTTCAATTTTTTTGCCATCTGCGGAGAATTTTGAACATCATTCATGTTGTGAATCGGCATCGCAGTGGAAGCGGATCGTATATATTTTGCAATTATGTCGGGAGCTATAGAAATCGATCGAAATAAAATGAGAAACAATAAAAGAAAATAACACCGGAAATTTACGTGGTTCGATCCGAATGTCGGAACCTACGTCCACGAGGAGAGCCAGTAAATCAATCCACTATAAATCGGAGAATTACATGATTACAATCACACATGCACTCAAGTGTTTCCCAGTCCTACTTTATACCCGATACCCACAGTGTTTAATAACTCAACTCACTGGACTCGACTCCACCCAAATCTCTCGGAGCTCACGTCTCTCTACTCCCGGTCTCTCGAGCTCTTTTCCTTTCGCTCTCTTTGCCGAGCTCTTTTCTTTTCGCTCTGTCTCGAGCTTCAAACGTCTTCACCTTTTATCGGTTGAAGGGGAAGAAAAACTTGTACTCCACAATTGTAGAACGGTGCCGATCATCAAAGCATGTGCCTCCATGCAATTAATGAGACCGTGTGAGCGGATGACCAGCATGCACTGACACACGTAGAATAGCTTTTGCCTTCCCTCTTTCTTTATCAATAAAGAAACAAAAAGAAGCCCACAAAAGTTGAACAAAGAGAGGGAGAAAGTTCGGCGCCTACATGATAGGCTTTTGAGGCCACAAGTGCTGATCCACTTGTTTTTTACGAGCATGCATGCACATGGCCATGTGCATGCATTCAATGACGTAGAAGAAACTTGGACGATCAACTCTTCAGAAATCACGCTGACTAGTGAGAAAGGCCACAAAACAATCAACACACGCATTTGTGGCCTTCATTTCCAACGTGCAGAGGCTCATATCTAGGGCTGAATTCTTTCGGCTCCTATCCTGCGCCATTTTTCATCAAATGCTCCGCGCACGTTCTTTCTTGTTTCAGCATGTAAAAGATTTGTGCGGATCAAGTATTGTATATGGACTCAAACTCGAGACATAATTTAATAATTCAAAGGACTAAAAACCCTATCATAAGAATTAGAAGCACCAAAACCTAATATGGAAAGACATTAGTACCTGGATTTGACTCCATCCAGTCCAGTCTTCTATAATTTTACTCTTCAAAAGGTTGAGAACCACCAAATTAATTAGGAAAAAATTCGTTTCCATGAAATTCAGAGACACTCATGCCAAGAAAGCCATCTTAGCTCAAGGAGAAGATATTTTAAGTTACCAACAATATTCAACCCTTTCCCCCGGAGGGACCTCAGATTCCGTTGGCTCTGTAATTCTTCACCAGTGAAGGCATAGCCACTACCATTACTTTGATCATTAAAGCTCAGACTCAATGCTTCTACTTCTTCACTTGCCTGGCATTGGAGATCAAGCATGAATACAACAATTCATACAATAAAGGAAAAAGTTGACTCTCTGAACCACTTGCAAAGTTCGTCTACTTCCCAAAAACAACTAGCAAAATGGATCTAAATTACATACTCGTAAGTTTTACCTGCTTATTCCTTAATAAGTTTGATGTATCCTCAGGAATCCATACCCTGCTATGCTTGCTAGGAAATCCGCAATTCTCCTCATAGACAATGTGCCTTCCAAGATCATTGACTTGGTCATGCATCAAAAACCTATTATCATCTCCATCTTTAACAAAGATGGGAGAAGGAGAACTCTGATTGCATCATGAGGATGGCATTCACGGTTGCTCCACATGAAAATTGGATATTTCTTGTCTTCTTTGATGAAAAAGCACGCTATGTCCGGAAACTCTTTCCGTTGCATTGGTTCTAAACCCTCGTAGCTTATCATCAATGCCTCTCGGACTTCCTACGGAGGAACTTTCTGTAACTTCTTCAGCATCTCTTCCCATAAGGCCTTGTCAGTGGAATTGCAAGAAAAAGATTAGCCATCAGTTACTACCATTGCCATTGCCATTAGCCACCACCACCGCTAGTTGCTGACAACTAGTTGGGTGAGGCTCGACCTCGCCAAATTTGGCGAGGCCAAGCCTCGCCGATGGCCAAGCGGGCCTTGCCCTAACCTCCTTTAGCCATCGGTGAGCCTCGCCTAGATTTGGCGAGGTGGAGCTCGGCTAGCGATTAGGTGAGGTCAACCTTGCTAGATCTAGGCAAGGCTGCTCGCCCAGCCAAGCCTCGGCCGAGCCTCACCTAGCTGCGGGCTAGGCTCAATAGACGAGGTGCACCTCATCGAGGGCCGGCGACGCTTCAGTGAGATCGCTGACCCTCATGTGGCCGGTTGCCAATCATCCCAAGGTCGGCAAACATCCAAAGCTTGAAGAAGAGGAAGAGAAAGAAAAAAAAGAAAATTATTTAGATTAGAAATTTTGAAAATGGTATCAAACGCAATTCTATTATGAGAATATAAATTTTTGGCAATTACTAAACACCTTAAAATGCTTAGAAATTGTTCTCGAGAATAGAATAAAAAAGAATAATTTCTAATTAGAAATTGTTCTAGGGAAAAGAAAAGTAACCAAATGTGCCCTTAGAATGATGTACGCATAGGCCAAATAGAATTTGTTTACTCTAATCTGGATCACAAGCCATCTCTTTCATTAGTGGCATGAAATTTCCCCTAAATTGGTACACTAATGGTGGTTGAATTGCTTATTATCCAGCTTTGCTAAAAACTAAGGTCTTCTGTCAATTCAAACTAAAACCTTAATCAATCTCCATAAGCAAATATAGACCTAGCCAGAATTACAACTGCAAATAGTTCCTCATAGTGTAGTTTTATCAGCTTAGCAAATCATGCACAACATTGTAGCTTTTTTCTTAGGTAACGAAGAGGAGAAGTAACAAGGCAAGTAAACTTGCAGATTACCAGAACTGACTTCGTATTACTCCCAACCGCAAAAGATGTTGGAAAAGAAAAAGGGACCAAACTTAGCACATTCACCAAAATTGAGCGCAAGTCACACAACCATTTTGACATATAAACCTATGTTTTATGGACAAATAAATTTTGAGTCTAATTTGAGACAACAAATTAGTGCTGAATTTATTAATATCAAAGATATGAATCCAATCTCTAAACAACTCGATTACTATTTGTTGCAACCTAACCTTAGGTGCATCACCTAAGGTTTGGCTAATGGACTACTAAATTTAAACTAAGTTTGGGCTCTCTCAAGCCCATACCAAGTTGTGACTTAGGTTCAAGTTTTTAGCATGTAAAAGATTACTAATTAGAAGTCATTACTAATAAGTTTATGGTAGGTCGATTAGACACCTAAATAAAATAATGGAAGAATTATTTTATTCTTACGAATCAGAGACTTTAGGTTTTGGGACTTAATTGCACTAGATTTCTCTAATGCCCTTTCAGTACCATTATTTTTATTTTAAAAAATGTCTTTGTAGGCAATTTGAATTGGTTTTAACCTAAATCACTGTCATGCAATGGGGTGATCACATGAATGCTTAATCATTATTAAACACTCAATGGATCAAATAAATTGCATGAAAAGAATTAAACACACCAAGCAAGCAAATATTTTTTTTTGGATTTTTTCCAAGACAAGCAATCTCCAAATAAGCATTATATTTAAACCACTTAGGATATTAATCAAATAAAGGGTTAAAATAATTGAAAAAATAATCCATTGTCTCACAGATTAAATTAACAATTATTCTAATCCTAAACATCACAACATATAAGAAAGTTCAAAATAATTAAAAATTTGATTCGAAGTCTTATGGATCAAATTAATAATTATAATGATTTAAAAGTTAAAATATCATCAATGTGTCAAAAAAATCAATATAATTAAAAAGTGATCCGACATTTTATGGATCAAATTAATAATTATAGTGATTTCTGGGCAATAATATCCTATTGGATAAATGCCTAAAGTCTCCATGGAATCAAAATTGGCATCAAATATTATGATTCAAGCAATAATATCAAAACAAAATTTGATTTAAGAAAATTACCTTGATTGGATTTTTATTTCCAAAATGGGATTGACACCAAGGATTCGCGAACGGTGATTTGTGTCGGGATCGGCTCAGTGGCAGCAGGCTCACGACCAATGAACTTGCAAGAATAGAAAGCTTGCGGAATTGACTCGGTTTGGATGTGAATAGGAATGGTGGCTAGCGTCGGAAGGTGGGTGATTCATAGTTGAGGTGCAGGAACAAGTCGTTGAGATCATCTAAAAATTTCGACAAGGTTGGGCTTGTCGGAACAAGTGTGTAACAACAAGGTAGCTTGCTGGTTCACTATTGGGTTGAGTGTTCCTTCAACGGACAGCTAACACCAATGACACTAAGGCCTTCGAGGCGTGGAGACGAGGGAAGTCACGGGCTGCTCTCCAGATGGTGGACTTTTCCCTTCGCGGCCTCACCTCCATTAATATCTCCAAGAAATTTGGGTACGTGAGGGTCTCAAGAGAGAATGAATTCGTAAAAGTCCACGAGCGGTCCTCCAAAGCGGGAGCTTGCCGATGTTGCGGGTACAGCAAACTTCACGACCAACGACGTAACGGGTTGGTCAACACAGGCTAGAAATTAGCAAAACCGGTCGTCACTGGAACAAGGAATGGCAGCAGTGGTGCGCATCTCGGGCAACGTGCGGCGCGTGACGAGGGATGGCAGCTTGGGCTATCGCAGCGAGACCAAAGCGGCAGCGTCGTTGAGAGAATGACCCACGTCGAAACTTGAGCAGCATGCGGCATGGTCTAAGCCAAGGTTACGCGGAGATCTCCTCTTTTTCTCTATTCCTCAAATTCTCACGTGTATCTCTCTATGCTTCCCCCCACGATTTCTCCTTTCTATTCTCTCTAAAGTTCTCTCTGTGTGGCCCTCTCCTTGTTGACCATTGACCTCTCCTTTCGTCTGTGTGCGAGCCAATTTATAGGCGAGGGACTGAAGCTTTTTGTAAAACTTCATTTCAATTTCTCATATCAAGATACGGGAAGATCACCTCCCAAATGCAATATTCCTTTTATTTTCGACATCTCTTCTAACCTTGTTTGATTTCCTTTGTATCTTTCCACACTGGACTGCAAAAATGAATATTCTTCACTGATTTTTATCGCATATTGCCAAAGATTGAAGATTGTAATAGGATTTTCTCGAATTCCAAATATTGCAAATATGAGCTCGTAATATTTGCTTATCACACTTACCCTTTTTGATTCTCCCCCCTTTTTGAGGATATATGAATAGATTGCATAAATATACAAAAAATCCTCCATCATATCACCAAAAATATCAAATCGCCAATTCTTTTAATTTTTCGTCATTAGAAAGTAACGGGCTCTAAATGATCAAGTCAAATCCATCTGTCACCGGTCCAATGCAAATGCGATAATAATAAATAAATGCACCTAAAATTATATGCTATGCAATTAATTTTTTTGTTTAGGGATTAAAAATTAATCCCTAATTTTGTATGAAATAAATGAATGATCGGATTGTCAAAATTTAGGTGTTAACAGCTGCCTCTCTTTGAAGGTGAGCTCTCAAATGTTACATTGAAAGACAAATTGAGACTTAAATTTTGACCATACGAATGTAATGTGATAATTTTTTTTGTGAGGATATGTGTTTTGATGAACCCATTCCCATTTTCTAATACAATGTAGTAAAATATGATGCAAATGAAAACATGCCTTTGGTTACTTACCTAAGGATTTGAGAAAGTAAACTTGGATACGAAAGAATTTTGTAAATCATGGGCCGTGAAAACTCATCATGCAACTCTGAGCTATAGAAGGTTGCCAAATTACTAAGGTGACTCTAGGCTATGAAGGCTCGCCATATCAATGGAGAGAAACTCTGGGTTATGGAAGCACACCATGTCAATGAAAGAAATTATGTGCTACAAAAGCACATCGTGTTGATTAAGAGGAATTCTAGACTATGGAAGCATGCCGATTTGATAGGGGGACTTTGGGTTATAGAAGCACGCAATGTCGATGAAAAAGACTCTAGGCTACAAAAGTATGCTAGGTTAGAAACTCTAGGCTATAGGAGCATGCCGTGTCAATTAAGAGAGACATTGGGTTATGAAAGCACATAGAGTCAATGAAATGGACTCCGGACTACGAAAACACACCGGGTTAATACAAAGGAAATCCGGGTTACGGAAGCATGTCATGTCAATTAAGAGGGACATCAGGCTATGGAAGCATGTCGAGTCAATTCATGTGTTTGTTTGACCATGCACGCAATATGTCATTTTTGTGGAACATAGGTTCCATTTATAATGCAATATATGGAAATGCTAATACAATCAATAAAGGAACATACTTGGAATGACTTACCTTCAAGGAGGGTAGAGTAATTCAAGATAGTTGGTGTTACACGTCCAAAACTTGTACCTTTCTACGGTCGCTTAGAATAGTAACAGGGCTTTGTAAGAAAAAGTTGCTTTTCTAGAACTCATACCTTTCTACGATCACCCAGTATGGCGGTATTTGGTTGTTTAGGACCCTAACTTTTCTTTGGTCGCCTTGATGAAAAATTGCTTTACTAGGATCCATACTTTTTATGGTCGCTTGTTAGAGCAATAAATATTGTGTAGGATCCGTACATTTCTACAGTTGCCTAAACAAGAAATCGCTTTGCAGGACCCGTACCTTTCTATAGTTGCCTAGAATGGGAAACTACTTTTTCAAGACTCATACCTTTCTATGATCACCTATTAGAGCAATAAATATTTTCCAAGACTCGTACCACTCTACGGTTGCCTAAACGGAAAATCACTTTCCATGACATATATCTTTTTACGGTCGCCTGAATGGAAACAGCTTTTCCAGGACCTATACTTTTCTCCATTTGCCTGTTAGAGCAATAAATATTGTCTAGAACCCATACCATTCTATGGTTGCCTAAACGGAAAATCACTTTCCATGATCCATACCTTTTTACGATCACCTGAATGGGAAACAATTTTTCTAGGACCCGTACCTTTCTATGGTTGCTTGAATAGGAAATAGCTTTTCCAAGATTCATACATTTCTACGGTCGCTTGTTAGAGCAACAAACATTATTTATGACCCGTACCTTTCTACAATCGCCTAAATTGAGGTTTTGCTTGGCTAGGACTTGAACCTATATTCAATAACCTAGCATTGTAGCATAGATCATCTGATCAGGACTTGAACATTTCTTTGGTCGCCTTAATCAAATTGAATCTTGAGAAAAATCTTTTGGGGACAACTTGATTGAGTCGAGTGTCGGTGCACTTGAGAGAGAATACTTGCACAATGACAAGTATTTAGAGTATAGGTAAAGATACACTTACCTGATGATATCTCTAATTCTTGGGGATATATCTTCTAGAGCTTAGTCATAAGAGAGAAAAGAAGATTAATCTTGTGAAGGCATCTCACCTCTTGGTAAAAGGAAATTGGTATATTGAGGACACACTTAAAATATTCATGAAGGTTTATCATCTCCTAATAAAAAGAAATTTTGGAATATCTAGGACATGCCTTAGATATTCGTGAAAGTTTCTTACCTCATGGTAGAAAGAAATTGGAATATCAAGGATACACATAAGATAATTATGAAGTTTTCTTGTCTCTTTGTAGAAAGAAGTTTTGGAATATCTAGGAGATATCTTAGATATCCAGTGAAGGTCTTTCATCTCTTGGTAAAAATAAGTTTTGGAATATCAAGGACGCACCTTGAATGTTCATGAAGGTTTCTCATCTCTTAATATCATGAGGCTTTTTAGAAGGAACTTGAATGTAAGGAGCTCTTGGGTCTTTGAGAAAACATTACCTGTTAGATATGATTAGAGCAAAAATGCATTCAAAGAAATAAGCAATTAAGGCTATTATGGAATGCACACTTTAAAATCCACTAAAGTTTTTATCAATTCAAACAAGGTTTATGCATGATGACTTTTGTATCACTCAAATTTCCACTAAAGAGAATTATTGTTTAAGACAATTTTCACTAATGATATCGATTTTCTAAAAATATTAAATAAGAGACTTTCAGTTAGAAAGGACTAATCACTATATCTCACCATTATCATATCGATAAGGGTTCAAGTATTCTCACAAGTGGTATGAACTTACCAATTTGAGAGGTCTTTAATAAAGACCGTAATGTGGGCTTGGTTAACGGCTTAACAAAGGGACTCTTTGAGTCAAGGTTATTGAAAGAACAATCCGCAAGCATCTCTAGTTTTACAAGTCAAGAATCTTGCAAAATGAGAAAGAAATAATCTTGCCTGCACTTCTTCAAGTGATGCTTATAAACATATGAACTCCTACGTTAATTCAAGTGCCATAATCTGAAGAGACTTTGTAAGAGATGTAAAATAGGCTGGGTTCATGGGTTGAGAAATTAAAGGATCATTAGGCTCAAAATATGTGTAAAGGGTGAGAGTTGATGATCATCTTGGTATTGTCGCCAGTCTTCTTCTTCACTAGGGATTGTCTTCATAATGCGCTCCATTGATTGTAAAACCTCAGCATTTGTGTTCTTTGAATGTTGCTCCATGAGGGATACAACCTTTTGCAACTGATAGTCACCTATCTTGACTCTTTTTTTTCATTTTCATCCATGAGCATTGGCTTTGCTTCTACTAGGCATATCTCTTTTTCATGCCCCTAGTTTTCATGCATTTTTTCTTCACTTCTTTTTCACGGGCATTGGCCTTACTTTTACTAGGTGCACTGCTTTTTCATGTCCTTAGTTCTATTTTAAATGATTCAACATTTGGGCTCACAAGGTCTTTGTCTTCTATTGATGCTTTGGACCATGCTACTTGAATGATTGTCTTTTACCTTGCCTCAATGTATAAGATGATCACCAACTAGGTTTAAAGAAAAGAAATTTATTGGCTCAAGTGGGCGATACAATGATATAACTATATAGGATAAAGAAAGAAATGCTCTTCATTATCTTAAGGCACTTAAATTACCACATAAATTCAATGTATTAGAATGACTTGAAGATTGATGCAAGTAAGAGTAAGAAAATTTCTTTTCATTTTCCTCACCTTATGATGCTGTCTTACCTCCAATTTGCCCCAATGTGGGGGTGATTCTTGACAAGGATAATTTGAAAAGAATCTCCATAAGTGTGTGGGGCTCAAAGGGGTTAAGCAATGAATCACCCATACCGTTTGGGATAGAGAAATAAACCGCCCCTCATCATTTCGGTTATCGTACCTTTTGTGAGAGAATTCTTTACCTTGTGGATATAAACCTTCTTGCACTCATCTCACAAGTGTATGAGTAGGGGGCTGTGTATAAGATAGGCTTTGCCTTTCATCATCCCGACTCATCTCATTTAGTATACTCAATAAATTCCATATCATTCATTAAATTAGTCCATCTTGATGTTCTTTAGTGGAATTGGTGGACTAAACATGTAAGAGTCACCATGCAAAATCATTTTTAAAAGAGCCTAATGGCTTTAAGCATGAAAAATTGCAAACTTCATAACAAACAATTTACCACACTAAAAAATGCTTTTGTAAGTACGAAAAACATGATTTTGAGCATTCATTCAAGGGATTGTCCCATGAAGGGATTGTCTCAGCAATGGGTGTTCTTGGGTTGCCCCTATCGAAAAAAGAAAAAAAGAAATACACAAATTGATCAATTGAGAATGAAAATCCGATTTTTAGTTTAATAGACGCTCCTTTTGCTTTGCTTTTGCCCCTGCACAAAACAACGTGCATGAATTGGATATTATGCAACATCAAAGTAAATGCAAATGGAATATCCATTTTGGCTTGGGTTGAGATTTTATCTCAATGGGGTCACTACCAAAATCTGTCATGCCCCCAATCTGTCATCTGTAAGGAAAAGAACAAAGTGTCATTTCCCAAAATTAATTATGTTCAAGGACAAGATGTACCTCTTGCACCATAGATGGATGGTCCTCCTTTTACTTGCCCCTCATTTTCTTATTAATGGGCAAGAATGAAAATTCCGTCAAGCATGGAAATGTAAAACACTTTGTTTAGCTCCTCAAGATGGATATTTTAAGTAGTATCGAGATGTGACCCATATTAACTCTTTAGAAATGTGTTCTCAAACTTGTAGAGTAATAGTTGAGCTAATTGATCTATCATTGCAACTAATGTGCCTTTTTCATATGCTTTCTCATCAGCTTTGGAAAGTAATGCTATGAAATATGAAGTAAATAAGTTAGAAAATTAAACAAAACTAACCTAATGCATGCTTTTGGAAATAGCTTGAAAAATTATTTTTTATTCTCTTTTTTTTGGGAATTTTTTGAATGAGGAAGCATGAAGAAACCCAGTCCTCAGAATTCTTCTTGGATGATATTTTATTTTCATTGTTGGATATCGTCATCGAGCTGATTTGGTGTGCCTCATCATGCCCTCAAAATAAAACTTGTAATTTTATTGAAATTCATCAATCAATTACATTTATTGAATGGAAAATGCGATTCTCAAGCCCTAAAAAGAAATCTCTAAAAAGCGATAAAAATTCCCACGTAGGAGAATATGCAAGAAAAAAATGAGTTACTCTTATGGGCAAGTGCCCATTTCTTATGATGGTCCTTCGTCAATGACGCTTATAAGGAGGTCATCGAATAGACTTGTGATTTCTTCTAGTGCATCATGAGGGTTCTCTGTCTTTGGAGGTGTCGGATCATCCATGTCACCCCATCCATCCGAGACAATGTCATGAGAGTCAATGTAAAAGCTAGGGGGAACCGAGTACTTCACATAATAATCGAATTTGCTGCTTGGCTGTCCCAAGATATCCATCACTTCTACTCCATCTTGCATCATTCTAGGAGGGTCAAGAAACGTCCAACGAATGTTGGGAGGTAACGAGTTTTACCTCTCTCGCCCTTTCTCAAGTGGCAAGTTTTGTCTTTCTTGTCTCTACCCTCCAGAATTTTTTCCACCTCTTTTATGGTACCCTAATCCAGTAGAACAAGTCCTCTGATGTGCTTCAATAGGGTTTTGAATGCCTTGACCCCTTCTTCTAAGACTATGGCCAGGAGTGGAAATACACTGTACGTCGATTTTCCCCATCGCATATAAAAGGAGACTAACGATGAAACCTTGTCATGGACCAACAAAATTTCAAAGAAGTAAGTAAATTGCAAAATAAGAATTCAGACAACTTGATTTTACCGAGAAGGGATGACAATCACGTAAACACACGCATGAAGTGTGAGGCTTGATTTCTATCTAGACGGCTTAACTAAGTGGAGCTAAGAGGATGATTGAACCGTCGCAATCTCGCATTCAAAGTGTCAAGTCCTCTTAACTCCGGCTCAGTCGAATGGAATGCCCTATAGTCACGCAATCTTGCGGATATGGACAAACACAGTCGACACTATGAAAAACTTTCGAGGAAGAGAAGGTCAACTTCTACATAGTGGTCTTGCTTTCGAGGAAGTGTCCTTCTCAATACCATCCTAAAATCCTGTCGCAGCCCAAGTCCAGTGGCATGGTTATGTGTGCGATAGTGTAGTGTGAAAGCAATAAAATATGCACAACAATTTAAATGCAAACAACAATTTTAATTGGGCAAAATAAATCATCCATCCCAACACTTCCTTGCAAGACAAGAGTTAGCAAAGACTACTCCCCTTATACCTCCCATCTGCAAGAACATTTAACATTTGATATTAAGGATGTACTTGGTATCCTCGCTATCAAACAAAAACATTTTTAAAAAGAAAAGAAAAATTGGCCAAAGTTCATTAAGAGTTTTAACTTAAGTCCCTAACAGAGTCGCCAAGCTGTCGTGACCTAACCTCGAGTTCACCACCTAGGGTTTGGCTAATGGACTACTAACTTTAAACTTAACTCAAGCTCTCCCAAGCTCATACCAATTCACGATTTAGTCTCATGTTCTTAGCATGCAAAAGATTACTAACTAGGAGTCGCCACTAATCAGTTTATAGTAGGCCGATTAGACACCTAAGTAAAATAATTAGAAAATTATTTTACTTCCACGAACTAAAAACTTTGGGTACATGGACTTAATTACACTAGATTTCTCTAATGCCTTTTCGATACCATTATTTTTATTTTCAAAAATGTCTTTGCAGGCAATTTGGATTGGTTTTAACCTAAATCACTACCATGCAATGGAGTGATTACACAAATGCTCAGCCATTATTAAACACTCAATGGATCAAATAAATTGCACCAAAAGAATTAAACACACCAAGCAAGAAAATATTTTTTTGGGTTTTTTTCCAAGACAAGCAATTTCCAAATAAGCATTATATCTAAACCACTCAAGATATTCAACAAATATAGGGTTAAAATAATTGGAAAAATAATCCATTGTCGCACAAATTAAATTAACAATTATTCTAATCTTAAACATCACATGTAAGAAAGTTCAAAACAATTAAAAAGTTGATCTGAAGTCTTACATATCAAATTAATAATTTAAGGATTTAAAAGTTAAAATATCATCAATGTGCCAAAAAAAATTAACATAATTAAAAAGTGATCTGTTATCTTATGGATCAAATTAGTAATTATAGTGATTTTTAGACAATAATATCCTATTGGATAATGCCTAAAGTCTCCATGGAATCAAAATTGGCATTAAATATTCCAATTTAGGCAATAATATCGAAACGAAATTTGATTTAAGAAAATTACCTTGATTGGATTTTTTATTTCCAAAACTAGACCGGCACCAAGGATTCACTAACGACAATTTGTGTTGAGGTCGGCTTAGTGGTAGTAGGCTCACAACCAATGAACCTGTAAGAATAGAAAGCTTGTGGAATCGACTCAATTTGGATGTGAATGGAAATGGTGGCTAGCATCGGAAGGTGGGTGATTCACAGTTGAGGTGTAGGAGCAATACCCCTAAAGGTGCTAAAGGTGCCGTAATACAAACGAATATTAGGTATATACTTAACATTATTCAATACTAACCTCATAATTCAACTCTCTCTTCACTGTTTAATATATTAATTTTGTTTGTGGACAACTTTGCCTGCATACTACAAACAAAGAATATTTTTCACCTCTAGCCACAATTAGAGAATCTTTAGTGAGCTTCCATCGACCATCACTAAAGGTGCTGCAATACCCATTATCATTTAGTTTGCTTGTAGAAATCAAGTTCAAATGAATATTAGGTATATGCTTAACATTATTCAATAGTAACCTTGTGTTAATACTAGTCTCTAGGCACACATCACCAATGCCTACAACTTCAGCTAGCCCATTGTTTCCTATCTTCACAGATCCAAAGTAAATTGACATGTATGATGTAAAGAAATCCCTACAAGACGTAGCATGAATAAATGTACCACTATCAATTACCCAATTGGTTTCATTATATACAAAATTCACCGCATCACCATTAAAGATAATGAGAAAGTCTTATTTAAGTGCAACAACACGATTGTCTTCATTGTCATTATCAATTTTTTTCTTTTTACCTTTCTCCTTTTGAATTGATGGAAAAACCTTTGAATATGTCCCTTCTGATGGCAATATGGCACTCAACATTAGCAAATCTATCGTATTTGCCTATGCTTTTATCTTTGCTTTTGTCTCTATTTCTTGGGCCTCGAGATTCACTTCTTCCCCTTTTTCGCAATAACTAAGGCATCAGAATGTGAAGAGGATGATCCCTATGTCTTTCTTTTCATCTCTTCATTCAAAACACTACTTTTGGCTAAATTCATGATAATTGCACCATTCGGGGAAAAATTAGACAAAAAAGTTCGAAACGTTTCTCATGAGTCTAGCAAAGTACCAAATAACCATAAAGTTTGTATCTCATCATCAAACTTGTGTAGCTAATTGATTGATAATTCTTTGAAAAGAATTAAAATGATTAGTTAAACAAGTACCATCTAGATAGTTCAAAACCATCATCTATTCTATCATAAATAACTTATTATTCACAGTTTTTCGAGCATATAATTGTTCGAGCTTATCCCACAAACTACGTGCATATATTTTCTCAATGATATGGTTCAAAACATTATCATTTATCCATTTCCTCAATACTTGACGATAAAATATAGACCATTCGGCATCAATTTTAGTCTCCGATTTTTCTTTAGCAATTTTCGAACAATTCAATATAATCATTTTACTCGTATTTTTTTTTTTTGTTTAACACAAGGCAAAAAAATTTTCCCGATTTTCGATTCTGATTTCGATTGAATACGATAGGCCTTTTGTCAATGTGACTATATTGTTTTTCTTTGAGTTGGTCACTCATGAGATAACTGGCTTATCCGATGAAGCCATTAAGGGATTTTAAACGCAATAGATTTAAGAATTCGTTTTTGGTATCGATTAGCACCCTTTTGTTTTTGGTTCATATTTGAATCATCGAGATTTTCACGACAACCAAGAGTCGTCAATGTATTGAGTGAGTTCATTGTGGCTTGAAGAAAATTAGCCACGGGTCAATTGCACAAAAATTCTAAAAGCTACTCGGTAGGTTAGGTCACGTTAAAACCGTGTTTGATTGAAATTAACCATGAAATTTGAATTCGATTTCAAAATTGGAAGTTCTGTTGTGTCATGAGTCGTTCTAGGATCGTTGGCTCACCTTTTGAGGAATTTTTGGTGAGTTCGAGATATTTATGGAAAATCGATACGAATGATTCGAAAAACGAACAGAAATTCGGGTTGGCCAATTTGAAGGAAATTTTGGCATTTGGTATGAGTAAATAAGTGACAAAAAATTTCGTGGACTTTTTCCGCATCAAATCAAGCCTCAATCGGAGAAGTTCATTCAGAAAATCAAATTCCAAGAAAAATAAAATAGAGTGCGAAATTGAAGAAAATTCGTAAGTCAAAGAGACCGTTTCATCTTGGTCTTCGTTTAGACTTCAATTTGTGCGGTTGCAGAAGAAATTGGCCCTAGAAGGACCAATTGGCAAGTTGTTTTGAAGTTTATTAAAGTATAATTTTAGTTTTCATATTATCCCCTTCTTTTCTTTTGGACTCGCGTCCTCCACGCATACACACACTCTCCCCTTCAGCCCACGTTGCCCCCATCTTGTGTACGTCCTCTCTCTCTCCTCGCACGAACCCCCGTCCTCTCACTCATGTTTTCCTCCTTTCCTTTTTCTCTCTAGGCCGACCTTTCCTCTCTCTCCTCCCCATCCATTCATGCGGTTAGCTGCTCCCTTTAGTCTTCTATGTTGCTTTCATTTTCCTGTGACTTATCTTGTTCTTATCCTTTTATTTTCTGCTTTGTTACCTTTTGGTTTTGCTTTTCTTTGGTCTTCTCTATCTCTGGCCCACCAACGTCGACGATGCCCCTGTCTCTTTCGGTGAAGTGCTTCTTCCATTTTGTTTTCGTTCACCTACCCGTCTCTTGCCCCACCAAGCTCTCCAAAATTTGTTTGTTGTCCTTCTCACGTGTGGTTCATTTACCTCTTCTCCATTGGGTCGTCTTTGCTGCAGCAAAGTCGTCCTTTAGTCTATCCATGTCGGGCCATCTTCGAAGCCCGTTGTTCCAGCCCATCAGCTGTACTCCTATAGCCAATTTCTAGTAGGTCCAGCAGCCAAATTTTGGCATGGCTCACGACCGTTTTAGCCTCGGCCCGTACTTCGACCCGTAACCGCCAAACTTAGCTCGAGCCGTGTTCAAATTAGCCCTTGTGGCAGCCTATTCAACCTTGATCAGTGGCCAAAACAGCAAGGGTTTGTGGGTATAGTGGCCCGTTTTCGAGCTCGTCCGGACCCTGATTGGCGGACCCGCTTTGGAGAGGATCGAGCTTCGCCGCGTGCTCGTCAATTTGATCAAACCAGATCTTAAATTAAGTGAGTTTTGCTCATTAAATCTTAATAAGTAGACTAATGATGCTTAGTGGATAATTAATTTAAGTGAAGTAGGTTTAGGTGGATAGTTAGATGTAATTAGCAAAATTAGATTAGTTAACGATGCATGTTAGGTGGTTAGTCATTGTAGTTAGCGAGTAAATAGACCCTAGTAATTGTTGAATGAATCTCAAAATTTTTTTTGGGTTCGTTTTGGCGTCCAATTCGGCCATAATGGGCCTAAGTTGGATTTATTGCAATTATTGGAATTTATTTAATATTTTATGCAATTATTTATTTATTTATTTATTTTTTCAGAAATTCAACCGAGATGGCCGATGACCGGAATTTCATACTGATTGTAGTGGTACTCTCTGTTTATTTAATTGAGTGCCTAATAGTGCAAATTGAATGAAATTAGTGTGAGTGGGTATTTTTCCAAAAATTGGATAAATTTGGTAATTGAGTGAAAAATTACTAAGCGTGCCGGTCTACAGCGGCCAAAAATAATTTGGTAGGCTATATAAAGCGGTGAGAATTATGAAAGTGAAAGAATTATATTTTTAGCTAAGGCCGACCATGTACCCACACATGGCTATTTAATTAGGATATGATAAAATGTGAGAATGAATGCTATATTATGTGGCTCAAAGACCAAGAGTGTCATCTTAAAGAATGCATGTGACTCGTTGATTAAATACATCACCTATGAAAGGCACGTGGCTCGGTGATTTGGTATATCGCCTTAAAGAATGCATGTGGCTTGGTGATTAAGTACGTCGCCTTAGAGAATGCACGAGGCTTGGTGATTAGATATATTATCTTGGGAAATGAATAGTATGAATTGAAATGACCGAGAAATGGTTTGACTAACATGTAATTGACTAGATCGATTGATCGATGATTCGATCTCTTTTGATTGGGTGTTATGTCTGTTAGTAATTATGAATTGAACTGACTTACAAGAAAGGACTGAGGCCAAGATAAGTCCTTTGACTCATGTTGTGCTTAGGTAGCCTTAGTGCATATTGGCGTCCTAATTGAGTCTTAGGGGGTAGAACTTGCTGAAACATAGTCTCATCCCGTCGTGGAACCACATTTTCAGGTTCGCAGATGGTGACTCCTCCTAGGCATCACGGTCGTCCCATAAGAGTGATAGAGCAAGTCATCGTTTTCCCAAATCCCAAAAGTGACTGGACTTACGAGATGGTCGTGACCACAGTCTAGGTCGTGGAAGTCCCATACCAGGAGATACCAAATAGATTCAGAGCCTGGTTCCACACCACTCCTTATGGTCTTAGGATAGGCCCCCTTTCAAGCTTTGATATATCTGCCGAGGTAACTGATGCTGCTCGTGCTCTGGATGGGGATTCAGTTGGTCTTCTTGATGGTGTGGTAGAGGATCCATCGTCTCGTCCAAATCCCGTGGACCTCGAAAGCTCAGCAAACGAGTCGGAGTAATTGGACATAGGACAACCAATTTTGAGAATCAACCCTTTTGATAGGCCTTGTAATTATTGGATAGCATTGTACATTAAGTAATCTGATATGTATAAATGTGTGGTTTAGTTTTCAAGAATTTGTGGTCCTACTTTTCTATCCCATTGAATTGTTGTCTGGGGATTATTTATTTGCTTCCGCATGTGCATTAAAAAAAAAAAAATGGGCCAGCGATACGTTCTGGGACGTCGCTAATAAATTGGCCATGGAGGGATGGACACATGCTTGGAGGATCGGGACATGACACAAATAATCCCCCTCTTATATAAACCTAATAGGATCCAATATATTAGAGCAAAATAAATATCAAGCATGTAAATATAAGGTGATTTTTTATGTGAAAAGCCTCATCTTTGTGAGGAGATTAAAAATCACGAGATCGGAGTCCACCCAAAAATATTATAGCAGCATAGACCTCAAGATTATCATTTTTGGCAATACGCATAAATTTCATAAGAGATCAAGGATGAATCTGATAAAAAATGCAAGTTTTGGTCAATCCACAATATCCTAGTGTAGGGATCTTTAAACAAAAATCAAATTGTCCAGATTCAAGAAGATTATGCCACAAACACCCTAACAAAATTTCAGCTTAATCGAACCATGAATCGACCTGCAAGACCAATTTGACGTAAATCAGACTGATTTCCAAACTCTAAATTTTTCGCTTTCTCTTTTTCTTTTGTTACTACATCTCTGCATCTCTGCTAACTTCTTTACTGCTATCACTTAAAAGATAATGTGAAGCTCTATTTCTCCATATGACTTATCATATGGGCTTGAGCCTTTTTGGACTTGCTATTTATTGGGCTTCCTCCACGTGAGAGTGAACCTAGCTAACAAGTACAGCTTGCACATACCAGGAGTGACTTTCTATTGCTTCTGACTGCATGGGAAGTTTTAGAAGAAAAAGGGAGAAAACTTAGCACATTAACTCAAAAAATGAACACAAGTTACACCAACCATTCTACCATGTGATACCATGTTTTAGAGAAACTGCAGTGTATAAAAACACAGGACATTTAGCCTTCTATGATCATAGACAGATAAATATCAAGAAAGTAAGTGCAAAATTTATAATTATCAAATGATGTGGATACAATCTCTAATTTGACAAATTGATTACTAGCGTATCTCCAATTGTCTTCTTATGCTGACGTTAATTCAAATGCCTAAGCATTTGATCGTGAATCAAATGATGGGAACCTGACCTCTTGAAGTCTCCAAGGCCTTGAAACTTGATGTGATAAAAATTCAGATGAATAAGGACGAAGACGACGGGACACCTTATGACCCATTTTTAATCTGCCCACACCTTACGCCTTAGGATTATCCACTGTTCTGTAAACTTGTTGTCCTTTCCTAAAAAAATTCCGAATATAACAGTTACAATACCGGCTCAGGAGATTGCCATCTAAAGATCTCTTAGCAAGAGCTGTGTTGTTTAATCTTCAGACTCTGTCCCCATCTCCTGTATGAGTGTATCCCAAGGCTCCGATTGGTCTAGCCCCTGATATAAACACAAGGGTCCGACGTTTCTGGTGATTCCCAATCTGTGTCTAGCTTGGTCCCTCTCGGTAGATCTGGCAAACCTTGCAGGGACTCACAATCTTTAAGAGTCACATGGGTCAAATGTCGTAAGCCACTTAGGCCTTCAATGCATCTTAGCCCCGAACAACATTCCAGATCGCAATGCTTCAGCTTTCCCAGCTTCGATAGGTTGGGCAATATTTCTATTGACCCACAACACGTAATCTTTAAGGACTCCAGAGATTCCAATTCCCCCAGACCTTGTACTTCTACCAGTTCTTGTAAGTCGAATAGATGCAAGGTTTCTAGATTCTTCAAATTTGATAGATCAGGCATTCCCACGAGAGATGTGCATTTTTCTACAGAAAATTCCCTCAAATTCTCCAGGTGTTCAAGAGCTGGAAAATGCGTCATCGAGCAGCTAGAAACAGAGAATTTTGACATTTTCCTAAAGCTGGAAAACTGTGGCAGCGGCGTGATATCAGTAAGTTTCAAGGTTGACAAGCTAGATGGAAGTCTGTGGATAGATTTTAGGTTTTTCCAAAGTGAGAGAAGTTCCTTCCACTTGCTAGTGCCCCCATGAGAATCCCTGTGGAACGATAAGTCCAAGTGTTCTAAATTAACTAGGTTTGTAAGATCTGGAGTGATTTGACAGTAATAAACATCAAGGGTAAGGCTTGTCAAGCTTGGGGGAAGCTCTGGCAATTGTCGAAGCTCATGGCACTCCTTCAACTCAAGTTGTTTGAGACAAGGGAGATGACTCATTGTGGCTGGCAATCCAAAGATGCGAGTGCCCGATACGTCCAAGATCCTTAAATGGGACAATTCCCCAATGCTACATGGGATTTCATCAGATAGGTGCTAACACTCTGGGCAATGTAACTCTTCTAGCATCTCCAATCGCCCAATGGCATCAGGCAACTTTCCTATCTTGGTGTTTCCCATCCTAATGAATTTGAGCTTCCTCAGATTTGTGATTGAATCGGGTACATTGACTATTCCTAAGAATGACAGATCTAACTCAATCAGCGATTCTAATTCCCCGAGTGATGGCGGAAGCTCCTTGATCCCTTTGCAACCTTCTATAGACAAATGCTTGATTTTTGCTAATACTCCAATAGAGTGTGGGAGTCTGCTTATTCTCTCATTCCATTTTATACTCAAACTTGACAAAGATTGCCAATTGCCAATTGTCTCCGGAAGCTTACACAGTGTTGGAGAAATCTTTCCAGAATATTTTGAAGCTGACAAAACGTTTCTTTCAGTCTAAAGTCTGGATGTTCGGAGACCGTCAGTTTAAAGTCTGAAGACTTTGTTCTCTCAAGACTCAAGACTCAAGACCCAAGACTCAAGACTCAAGACCCAAGACTCAAGACTCAAAGACTTAAGACTCAGAACTCAAGACTTAAGTCTATTCTCACCGACGTTGTTTTCTAATCCAAAGTGACGAAGGAAATCCAAAGCCGGAGGTTTATGGTTAAGGATTTGATCCTATCCTCTGGAATAGATTCTTTGGTTGGATAATCATTTCGGATTATTTAATTCTTATCTAAGATCGATTGAAGATCCGATGGTCGACGAAATAATCTTGGAATATTCTATTCTTGGAAACCGAGATCCTGATTGTATGGGCGAACAGGATTGATGGGCTATCATCAGATTCCTTAAATAGCTCGGATGATCTTCTTGATTGATTCCGTCCAACGGGTAGATTGGAGGAATTCCTTTGGTAAGTGCCAACGGCTATGATGGCATGAAGGAGTATAAAAGGAAGACGTCTAGCTGGTTTAAGTGTGTGATCGATAGAAAAATTCCGGAGTCTGAAGATCCTTGATTGTTAGTTGAGACTGAGCGAAATTGTATACAGAGAGTGTTTATACTTGGTGACACCTTGAGTGAGTGTGGTAGATCATCTACACCTAGAAATCAAGGAAGATCAACACTGTAACATCTCTTTGATCATAGTGGAATCCAGCCAATCGGCTGTCAGTGCAGAAGAGTGGACGTAGGCTTGAATCAAGCCGAACCACTATAAACCGAGCGTTCAATTCTCTCCTTCCCTTACTCAGTCTTGCGATTGAATTTTTAACTGTTGCAAATTCACTAATTGTTTAAATATCGTGCAAGTTTCGAGAAATTTTTTGTATACCTATTTACCCCCCTCTAGGTACTCGTACTAGCTATTTCATAGAGGTGTGCAACGGAAACCGCCCGAACCGGGAACCGGCCGGACCGGACCGGACCGGTCGATTTTGGGCGGTTCTAGAGGGTCTCGGTCCGGTCTTAGGTTCCTATTTTTGGAACCGGCGACCGGTTGGTCCGGTTCCCGGTTTGGGGGTTAGAATCGGACCGATCGGACCGGACCGACCATATATATATATATATATATGTATAAATTTTTAAACTAATTTACAATACCCATTACATATTCAGTTTTCCTCAAAGCTAAACCCTTTATTGCGTTTCTTTACATCTACAGTAAGCATCACATCACTTTTCCAATTTTCCAATTCTTATTTTCCTTTTCCCTCTTGAAAGTTGAAACCGAAATAGCTAAACCCCTCGCTTTATTTTTTTTAGTTTCTACTCTCATATACAGTAACCATCACATCAACCTCACTTTCCCCAAATTTTACAACCTAATTCAGCGGCAACTCTCACTGTCTTTCCCTCTCAAAAGTTACCGTAACCCTCCACCTTGCTCGCTCAACGCCTTGCCCGACGCCCCCAACGCCTCACCTCATGCCCCACTCACACCAACGCTCGGCTCTCTTCCTCCGAGTGCGTCGGACGCTCAGCTCTCTTCATCCTCGGAGTGCCTTGCCGCAACATCTTGCCGCAACGACAGGGGTCTCGCCGCCGCCGTCACTCTGCTTCTAGACTTGAAGTCGCTCCCCCGTAGTCGTAGCCTCGCCCCATGCCTAGCTTCGTTCAAGGTTCTTAAGCCTCGACGTTGACCCCGTGCCGTGGTTTCTCTGTCGTTTTTCGAGAAGCCCTACTTCAATTCCTTGCTCTGTTCGTCCAGCGAGTGCCATGTCCAAAGACCCTTTGGGCTTTTAGAAAGTGGGTGCGTGAAAGGTGCGGCCTTAGGAGGAGCTTGAGGAGCTTTGTGACGTCTGCCATCACCACGCCGAACTCGGTGCTGAGCGAGGAGGCTTTCAAGAAGTTGGGGACCGGTGGGTTCTCGAAGAGCGAGGTTGACGCGAGTGAGGATGAGGGCGGCTTCGTGTCTGAGGGCGGCGAGGCTGAGAGTGTGAGCAAGGACGAGCTTGCTCTCTTCAAGCTGGGTTTGCCTCAGAGGCTTGTGGAATCTCTTGAGAAACGTGGCATTACCCATCTCTTTCCCATTCAAGTATGCTTTATCCTTTGTTTCCTTCCCCTGTGTTATCCAATATTCTCCTTCTCCACAAGTTGCGAAAATTTTAATTGCCAATTGATTGATTGATTCAAGGGCAATCCTATGATGGTCAGGAATGAGTTTGGTTTAGAGGCACTAAGGTTTATGTTATCATGTCTGATCTCTCTGATTTGTTGATGCGAATTGCTGATGGTATTTTGAGTCAAGGATTTTGATTAGGAAATCGAATATACATCATTTAATTAAACTATGCATATGCATCTCTTTGCTCACTAAGTAAAACCCTAGTTGTTCTTCAATACGAGTTATCATCGCTATCCATTGGTTCATACGATACGTGTCTCTTTGCTCACAAGTATTGACAATGTCAATAATTTATTTATTTTTTGGACGGTTTCAAGTGGAGTAAGGCATTGGAGATGGATTTCACTTCTTTATTGTCCCATTCAATAATTCAAATGGTCTTAGAGCACTTTGTATGAAGTACAATCGCGATTAAAATAAAAGATCAATTTATACCTACATTTACAACAGTTTGTGCAAATGTTTTACGCTCTGGTGTTAGTTAAAGTATGTTAGTAATTGGAATATTAGTAGATATACAAAAGTAAAGCTGAGTGCACAAATCAGAACGGGGAAGGTAAGGATGAAGCAGAACCTAGAGAAGTTATGGAGAATGATAAAATGGTCAATTAGAAGAGAGACCACTCCCCAAATCTCTGCCTTCGTCCAGCTTGGCGTGCTTCATGTGGTATTAAATGTCGCAATCTTTAAGGTCTTTTGCAAATATTCGCAAACTAATCAAAGAAATAATTAATAATTATGGGGGATAGTGTACTCCATGGTCGACAACTATAGCTTATATGCTTCATAACTGGTGGAAGTCTTCAATGTTCCTTTTTGAAGTGAGTTTGCGTTGGAGGAGTTGTAGTTTTGGAGTGTTCATTCAGCACTTTTTCATTAGCATTCTCTATTTGACTGGTTTAAGTATATGAAATTCTGTTTTTGGTTTGTCTATGGTCCATTTTGGAGGAAAAAATATCACTTTGGCTGCTGAAATATGCTCTTGCTCGAGTTGTAACTTAATATCTGCTTAATTTTTTAGTATCTATTTTGGTAAGTATAGCTATATGGTAAATATGGACATGACATTAAGAAGTAAGGCTATAATTATATCTTTAGTATCCCTATTGCTGTAAATGAATATGATGGTTTGATGGCTCATTATAATGTTTTGTTTGATTCAGGCAATCTATTTATATGTCAATGGAAGTGGATCAATCAAATGATGATATGAATCTTATGATGGACTCACTAGAACATAAAGATGAAGAAATTGAAAACCTTGAAGTGGCATCCAATACAAACAAGGTATCTAATGCTTGTCTTCCTAGTTCTGGTAAACGAACATCAACAGTCTGGCTTCATTTTCGTAAGGGCAAAACCGAGAAGGAGAAAACTATGGTAATTTGCAATTATTGTGGGGCCAAGTATACGTACTCAGTTGATAATGGTACTTCCGCTATGTTGAAGCACTTGAAAAGGTGCAATAAGTATACTCGCAACATAGATAAGAAGCAAAAATTTTTCACCCCACGTAGAGCACAAGGGATAACAATGGGGCATACTAGTACCGATGGTAGTGCAACTGTCTTATCAGCATGGGAATTTGATCAAAATCGTTGTAGACAAATGCTTGTTCGAATGATCATAACGGATGAACTACCTTTTTCGATGGTTGAGCGTGTTGGATTCCGAGATTTTATTGATCGGTTACAACCTCTCTTTCATCACATCTCACGATTTACAGTGGCTAGAGATTCCATGAAGTTATATCTTTGTGAGAAAAAAAGTTTGAAGACTTACTTTGGCAAGCTTAAGTCTAGGATTGCACTCACGACCGATACATGGACTTCCATCCAGAATTTGAATTATTTATGTCTCACCGCACATTTTATTGATGACGACTGGAAATTGCACAAACGAATAATCAATTTTGTGGTGATGCCTAGTCATAAGGGCAAGGATATCGGGAAAATGATTGAGAAATGTATCTATGAGTGGGGAATAGAGAAAAAAGTGTCCACAATCACCGTGGATAATGCTAGTTCTAATGATGTTGCCATTAATTTTTTAAAAGAAAAATTATCAAGAGATAGGCTATTGATCTTGGAAGGTGATGTTTTACACATGAGATGCACGGCTCATATTTTAAACTTGATTGTGAAGGATGGATTAACCGAGGTACGTGATTCTATTATACGTATTCGAAACATGGTTAAGTATGTGAGAAGTTCTCCCATGAGAGCTAAAACATTTCAAGGTTGCATTGAAAGTGCGAGAATTACTTATAAGGGTTCGGTTTGTCTTGATGTCACAACTAGGTGGAACTCTACTTATCTCATGTTGGATACTGCTTTAAAATTTAGAAAAGCTTTTGAAATGATGGAAGAAGATGATCCTTCTTTCTTAAGTGAGCTTGACTATGACACTCCTACACATGAAGATTGGGAATATGCTAGAATTCTTTCGGTATTTTTAAAGAAGTTTTATGATGCCACCAACAAGATGTCCGGGACTTTATATATCACTGCGAATGATTATTTCAATGAGATAGCAACTTTATATAAAACTTTGAAACAAGCGGAGAAGGCTTCGGATCTTAGTTTGAAAGTTATAGGTGCAAAGATGAAGGAGAAATTTGACAAATACTATGGGAGTTTTGAAAAAGTGAATATGATGGTGTTGATCGCGGTGATATTGGATCCAAGAAGAAAGATGAGCTATGTGCGGTATTGTTATAGATTAATCTATGATGATAGTCTGAAAGTTGATGAAATGTATGATAAGGTGAGAATTGCCCTGGAAAGATTGTTTCATTTTTATGAAAAATCTCATCTTAATTCTTGTGATAAAAATTTGGGTATTAATATTGATAGTAGTTGGGATCCTGATAACCATGAGGAAGGTAAGAAGGATGATCTTGATTTGGTTGAGGATTTCAATTTAGACAAGGCATTTGATATCTTTCTTCGAGAGGAGAAAAAAGTGTCGGCAAGTAAGCTATCTGAGCTTGATAAGTATCTTAAAGCCGAACGTGAAGAAAGTCGTGATCTTGACCTATTGATGTGGTGGAAAACTACTGGCCAAAAGTTTGAAATCCTTTCTTTAATGGCTCGAGATATTTTATCTATTCCCGTAACAACCGTTGCTTCGGAGTCGACTTTCAGTACATCCGGTCGTGTGCTTGATGGCTTTCGAAGTTCTTTAACTCCTACAGTGGTGGAAGCTTTGATTTGTACTCAAGATTGGTTAAGAAAGGCTACCATGCCGATTAATGTTGAAGAGTGCATTGAGAATGCGGAAAGATTTGAATGGGGTAAGTCATCAATGTATCTTTTTATCTTGTAATTCTTTTGTATATCTAATCAGTGAATGGTCTATTTAATATTTTTTTTTGTTAGATATAAATGATGTTCATTCGGAGCTTACCGGTAAATAGAGTTCGCAAGTTCAAGTGGAAGAAATATACGTGGTGAGATTTTTCATTAATTATTTGAGTTCAATTAAAAGTAATTCTACTTTAAAACTAATGTTGAGTTATCATATATACTTTTTGCAGGACTATTAGCAAGTTTTGGGCTCTCGGATTTGATCATATTTTGCTTGCTTGAACAAAAAATCTATTCCCCTCGGGCCATGCAACATTGAGTGATTCGGCGAGATGTATGGAGTTTGGTATTTTAATGTTGAATGTCTTTCTCTTGTGCTAATTTTGGAATTTGATTTTGTTTTTTATTCCATGGAAGGTTTGTTCTAGATTAGTTATGACTACTAATGGATGGTATTGAACAATGGCCAAACTATGTGTTGAATTTAGTTGAGTTCGGATTCTGTTTTTCTTTTGTTTTTTGCCTCTCTAATAACATTTATGTTCATGAGAATGAAGGTGAGTGTGTGAAATATGTTTGGAAAGAAAAACTTCTTTGATATTTCAAATTTGTGTGAATCTTTAGCTTATTTTTTTGTTTCATAATAGTGTAAGGACATAGGGTATGATGCAAAATTTTAATTTTTGTTTCCATAAAGTGGACGTTTATAATTTAATAGGGCATCACTTTGTTGGTCACAAAGTGAATAAGAAAACTTGACCGGATCATAATATCGCGCATTACTTTACTAGTAATTGCTATTTTTTTTTTTTGTTAAATGAAATGAAAACAAGTGATGGTTCATTGGAACCGGACCGGACCAGTTGGTCGGTCCGGTTCTCGGTTCCAAGATAGCCGGTCCGGTCCACGGTCCAAAAAAGTGGGAACCGGTCCTCCCGGTCCGGTTCCCGGTTCTTGGGTGGAACCGGACCGAACCGGGAACCGATCACCCCTACTATTTCACACAGCAGAGAATGTTTGGGCATGATTAACTCCGTCAAAGATTTTAGAGAACCAACTTCTTCCGACAACTCCTGAAGAGATTTGCATCCTTCCATATTCATAGTGGTCAAGTTCTATAGGTTAATAATGGAGCGATCTATGGTGGCTAACTTGGAACACCAAGCTGTTAGGGAAATCCCTTATGATGTTTTGAAGATGACAAAATAAATCAAAGGCTACTAACATGTTTGATGGTTGAGTAATAGACCATGCAGATGATAGAACATGTAAAGGATATTGTCAAAGTGCGAAGATGACCAGAAGACTGAATGTAACTCATGTCCAAAGTATATTCTGAAGATTTCCAGACTTCTGTGTCAAAGTCTGAAGACTGCCAGACTCAAGATTCAAAGTCTGAAGATTGCCAGACTCAAGACTCAAAGTCTGAAGACTGCCAGACTTTAGTGTCAAAGTTTGATCTACATCAGAAGTCTGTCAACTCTGACTAATTCTAGACTGAATGTGAATGATGAACCAGAAGACAGACTCTATGCTGAAGTTGAACCAGAAGACAGACTCTATGCTGAAGCTGAACTAGGTATAGACCTTAAAGCTAAATCTGTTCAGAAGCAGAATATGTTCAGACTCAGATTGCAAAGTCTATCGCACTCAGACTTAGATTGCAAAGTCTATCGCACTCAGACTCAGATTGTAAAGTCTATTGCTCTCAGACTTTACATCAAGACTCGACAGATCGTAACTCAAGCCCAATCATATAACGGCTAGTGATCTGGTTTGGATTCCACATCAAGATTGATTTGATTAACTCAATCTATTTGATTGACGATTGGAACTTGAAGACAAGAACTTTCTATACGAAGAAGCTTTACTTATGGAAACCAAGATTTTGTTTGTATGGGCGATCGGAATCAATTTGGGATTCTACCTTTGTCACTCAACGGCTACTGAATCTTCTAGATACAGAGCTGTCCAATGGGTATATTGGAAGACGATTCTCCGGGGTACTGTCCAACGGGTAGTTTGGAAGTGGAGGAGTATTTAAGGAGATCATGGACCGATGAGCAAGTAAGAGACGGAGCGTAGAATTTATAATTCCAAAGTCTGAGCGACTTTCGATCATATACTTGTCTCTTGAGAGCTTAAACATTTGTAATCGTGAGAGAAATACCAAAAAAGTGACTTAGTGAGATAGTGTGATCTACTACTAAGTGTTTGCACTCGAAGTTGTAATCTCTTGTTGATTGCATAGTGGAATCCAGCCAAGAAGGCTGTTAGCGTGGGAGAGTGGACGTAGGCTTGGATTAAGCCGAACCACTATAAATCTTGTGTTCTTATTCTCTTCCCTAACTCCTTTACTTTACTCAAAGTTTATTATTCCGCATATATTTGCCAAGGTTTATTTTATACACCTATTCACACGCCTCTAGGTGTTCATACTAGCACTCTCACAAGCAAGAATCAATATCTCAAGAGACGCGAAGTTAGACAAGTCAGGTGTGCTTCTCAAGCAATTGCAGCTTCTCAAATCTAAAACTCTTAACTTTTTCGCCATCTACCCAAAAATTAAGCATCATATAAAGAAGGATGAAAAACATTGTGTCCCAAGAATTAGAAGCATCAAAAGCCAATATGGGGAGACATTAGTACCTTGATTTGACTCCATCCAGTCCAATCTTCAGTAATTTTACTCTTGGAAAGGTCGAGCACCACCAAATTAATTAGGCAAAAATTTGTCGCTGTGAAATTTGGAGGACACTCATGCCAAGAAAGCCATCTTAGCTCGCAATGATCTTTGAAGTTCCCGACAAAATTCAACCCTTTCCCTTGGAGGAACCTTAGACTCCGTAGACTCTGTAATTCTTCATCAGTGAAGGTATAGCCTCTACCATCACTTTGACCATTATAGCTCAGACTCAGTGCTTCTATTTCTTCACTTGCCTGCCATTAGTGATCAAGCATGAATGAGAACAAATCATACATAAAGGAAAAAGTCAACTCTGTGAGCCACGTGAAGTTTGTCTACTTCCTAGAAATAACTTGCAGAATGGCCTCTAAAATACGTTCTGTTAAGTTATACCTGTTTATTCCTCAATAAGTTCAATGCCTCCTCAGGATTCCATACCCTGCTACGCTTGCCAGGAAATCTGCAATTTTCTTCATAGACAATGTGCCTCCCAAGATCCCTAACTTGGTCATGCATCGAAAACTTATTATCATCTCCAATCTTTATCAAGGACCTCACGAGGATAGTATTCACGATTGCTCCACATGAAAATTGGATATTTCTTATTTTCTTTGATGAAAAAGCACGCAATGTCCAGAAAAACTTTCCGCTGCGTTGGTTCTAATCCCTCATAACTTATCATCAACGTCTCTTGGACTTTCTTCGGAGGAACTTTCTGTAACTTCGTCAGCGTCTCTTCCCATGAGGCCTTGTCAGTGGAAACGCCAGAAAGAGATGACCCTATCACCTCGATAGCCAAAGGAAGTTTCCCTAAAGCTGAGACGATCTGTCTCGATAGGCTGACATAATCTTCTGCAGGAGAGTCTCTCCTAAACGAATGTCGACAGAATAGCTGAAGCGCTTGACCAAATCCCATTTCCTTGACTTCATATGACAAGATACCTCCAGGCCGATTCGGGGGAGGGTCGAGCTCTAATGTTTCCATCTGGTCGGTCACGATGCTCGTGTTCCTTGTCGTTATGATGACCCTGCTTCCATCTTCGAACCAATAGCTCTTCCCAACCAGCTTTTCGAGCTGATCTTTCTCATCCACATCGTCGAGCACGATGAGCATTTTCTTGTCACAGAGTGCCTTCTTTATCATGTCGATCCCTTGGTCAACGTCGTGGATAAAAGTATCGCTGCTGAACCTCAAATCGAGGATGCTTGACAGCAATTGCTTCTGCAAATGTACAAGACCGTCCGATCTTCTGGAGATCTCTCGAACATTTTCGAGGAAACTGCAGCGATTGAAGCAAGAAGAAACTTTGTTGTAAATGACTTTTGCTAGTGTTGTCTTCCCAATACCACCTATTCCATGGATTTCCACGAAATGCACACTGCGAAATTCGACACTTAACAGCTTCATAATTGCATCGACCTGAACGTGATCTTCGACCAAGTGTTCAGTCAGGTTCTTGTATTTGGCATTCAGCTTAACCAGGACTTCCTGGATGATCACTTTAATGAGTTCGCCATAGCTGCGCCAACGCGCAAGTCAATTTATTATGCTCGAAACACGAAATTGACGAGCTCATGATGAAAATAAATCTAAAAAAGGAAAACTCACTACTCTCCTGTTTTCTAAAATATAATGCATGTGAAAAGAACTTAAAGTTTACTACAAAATTCCTTACCCTCGATAATTTTTCAAGTTCAATCTCTTGATTTCCTCGACCTCCAAGAGGGCACCACGCCACACCTTCACTTGGTCGGCGTCAAAGTTCGTCTCGTGCTGCACAAACACATCACGGTACAGCGGAGTCTTGAGCTTGACGTCATCTGAATTCACGTCGAGATAAATGGGGAGGATCTCTTTCGTGCGATTTGACTTCGATGCCATCTCAACTATTGTGGCGAGCTCGATGAGGCACCATTTGCTGGACACATAGTTCCTCGACAAGATGGGCATGTAGATCCTTGAGTTCTGAATGGCTCGTGGGAGCTCTTCATCTTCTGCCCAACTCGGAGCTCGTCGTCATCCCTAAAGACTCGGATCCCTGCACCTTTCATGCCTTCATAGAGGCAATCGGTGAATGTTTGGCGACTGTCAGACCCTCTGAAGCTCAAGAACACCTCGAACTCAATCCTTGAGCCACTGTCTCTCTCCATTGTAGGAGCCATTCCTTTGCTTTTGATCGTTTCAAGGTCTGAAGCCAGCGAACGTATGAAGTTATACTACTGATTTGTTGGTAATTTCATGATGTTAATGATAATATAGAGCGATTGAGACATGTAACCGTGTGGTCCCTCCAAAAAACAAGCAACCCCTTAGCAACCCACCAAATGTAGAACAATAGACTGCGCGTTTATATCTCAAACATTTGTAATGTTTAAATAAAGGGTTGTGATTGTCTTTAGGGTCCCGTAGAGTTTCTTATTTTAAGACCAAATCCCTTTTCTAGTTCGGTTTTCTTCTATCAATTTAGTGGCAATTTGTTTGCTTGGTTTCCTGTGCCTATAGAATATTAATCACCAGTTAACTTATAATACTTGAATTGCTATTTTCCCCTAATTGCCAGCTCAATAAAGAAATTAATGCCACGTCTAGATTCATTGAATGGCCAAATTGATATTTAATTGTCAAATTGAATGGCATCATGACCATTTAAGATTTGGTCTTGTGCGGTGCGCGGGAAAATGGGGACTCCCTTTTTCAGATAGGGCAATTGAATACGAAATAAATCCCTTAGTCTTATTTAATTTTTGTATTTCACTAGAAAAAATGGCATGGTTCCTTTTTTTATTGATTCAAATGCTTGTACCCGTGACACTCGCATGTGAAAGCGGGGAAAATTCCGGAGATGCCGAAGACTAAACCATGGATTTGAATAAAGAAAACCAGTCTTCGTTTTCGTCAATGTTGTTATAAGTGGGTATTAGCAAATATCTACATAAATATATATTACTACAATCGAGATCCAATTTAATCAAATTGCAGTTACATGTTTAATCAAATGACCTCCACCTACTTAGCAGATCAACTCAAAACAAGCTCAAGCAATTGAAATATAAACCGACTACTTTTTAATAAAAGAATACGAGATATATTATGGAACGGATAAGAGAACTAGCGAATAGAGTAAGATCAGAAAACACATCAAAATCATCAAATTTAGGTAATACGTGATAAAATTGACCTTGAGGAAATCCATGATCTGTTCATAATTATCTAAAAATATATGTATATTTGGAACATTTGGAACGATGTGAAAAAAATAAAAAAATCCTTTACTTGGTTTTAGAGTCAATTTGATAAGGTATTTATGCTTCTTAACTAATAATTTCTTCCCACAATACAACACAGAATACTATTTTTCAATTGTTTTCAACTCTCAAAGTATAAAAAGATTAATGTAAAAGTCAGCATCCATTGATGACCACTAAATACTCGAGAAAAAGACATATTCGCATTTAGTGCAAGCAGTTCGAGCAATGCACCATCAACTAGATATGTTGATGAACGTAAATAGGTGGCACGAGATGTGGTTTGTTTTCTTGGGCAAATTTTTTTAGCTCATGTAATATCATTGCACTAACTATTTCAGACTACAAAGGTCAAGGAAAATGGGATTATATATAAGAAACTCCACGTTATATTAACTTAATGTGTTTCCGTACGAGTAAAAGAAAAAATGCTTCTATACAACTCAGAAATTACTTGATACTCTAAAATAACAACATCAAAATCTTGAATAACTCATATTTCATTTACACATTTACCAACAAACACACATGGTATTCATTATTATTCTCAAATAGAATTTGTTAACCAGTTCTATCGAGCATTTGTTAAGTAATCGCATAAGAAAATTCTTCAATTTTCAAAGGACCAAAACTTTTTCTGTACTATGAAGGACAAAGGTTCTAAAAATAAAAAGTGCTTCGTATCGAGTATGTTTAATAAGTATTTGGAAAAGCTTTCGTTTATCATCAATTTTCTAAAATGAGCGCTGGTTTAGTATTGACATCAAGTTGGATGGAAGAGGGAAGGAGATTTTGTGCTCATTCAAATTGCTATCTAGAAGGTGGGCAAATACAGATAGAGGGAACATGGGAAACATTGACCATTCGAAGTAAAATAATGAGAGAAAAGAAAACAAAAACGTGGTCATTTGTCAAGTAATGATTGTTTATTAGAGCCTATCCATTTATTATTCCCGGCACCTTTCGTGACGTCGTTCTTCTTTGAAACATAGACTAGTGATATATCTCTTGGATTTGATGTATTGATATCCTGACGTATGTATTCTTTTTTTTTTTTTTATTATTATTATCTTTTTGCATGTGATTGGTTGGTTCATTAAAATAGAAAAGTTATCCGTGGACCCACTTTTACCGGATATATATATATGTATATATATATATGTATGTATATATGTATATATGTAAACCCACACTCTTGATTTGTGTTGATGGGTTATTTGTCAGACAAGTCATGATAAACACCTGGGGTTGACAATCTCTAATACAAACTAACAAGTTCTAACATAATTATGTATGATTATACATAATTTCTATATATGATTGACAATATAATATTCTCTAACAACATGACTTGCTACAATTACAAGACCCGGATATAACATGCAAACCCAAATTACTAGCCTTAGATTTTTATTACTTCCAAAGAAGCCTATTAACTTTCTTTCCCCCTTATCACGACCCTAGTCACAATGCCACGAACTTGATATTCGAATCCTAGCATTTGAGGTTATGCTCTTCGCTGTATGAGTGAAACCTCATTTAATGCACTTTTGATAGAATAACGTAATCGGATCTATAAGTACTAGTGACCTACATATTAGGATGCATAATGTTACCCGAGAAGTATTCGTTTTTAACATGTGATAATCATCTTTTATTTCCAATGAGCCTGACAAAGAGAAAGCCCCGCTCTCTCTTTCTTCTTTTTCAACTTTCAAGTTATACAAATCAACTTTCATCATCTGTGCACGTTATATCAAGCAATGCAACTTGTCTCGTGTTCTGAACCCTATGTGCTAAGCAGCCCATTGAGCGGTGTGTTTAGGAAGACACGTTTGTTTTTAAAAGACCAGCGAATGCTTTGCCGTCCAATGAAGTACGATTTGGGCCAAAATCATAAGATCCTAGGGTTCGATTCGTCTAATGCCTGTAAAAACTACAGGACGAAACTTTGGTGAGGTTATCCCGTGATATTATATTTGTTTTCTTGTAATGTTACATCTAGATCAGTAAGTCAAAATTTACCCAAAGACCAAACAAATCCGTACATTTCCTTTTCTCCCCCCTTCCCCTTTCTCCACCGCACCAGGTCCAGACGCACCGCCATTGTTTCCGTGCTGCCAGCCATGCCTCCGCACTACCGCCACCATCATACCCCATCCTGTTGCCGTCGCAGTGCTCGAATTCATCTGCTCCCACCACCCCCCCCCCCAACCCGCCCCCCACTCTTCTTCGTCGGCCTCTGCTCTGGCTCAGTAGTCACGAGGCCCGGACTGTTGCTGGCGGTGGAGGTTCGGCTGGGCATCGTGCCCAGTGTTGCTTGGGGTTGTATATCATCATGCACAGTGAGTTGTGTGGGTGGTCACAGTCGATGCGTGGACACCTTAAAGAGATACACTTTAAACAGAGAGGATCCCAAGCGTAGAGGATCACGGCCTCATTACCTCCTTTCTCTATCAAAAAAAGGAAAGAAGAAACAAAGACTAAATGCCGTGCCATCACGCCTCACATCTCACAAGTCAAGTCAAGTTGGAGTGCAGAGAACGACAGAATCTGAACTCTCCAAAAATCAGATCTAGAACGGGGACAAATTCAAAAAGATGGAAACATCGACCGTTCGAGTAAAATAAGAGGAAGCAACACAAATGAGTTTGGTAGTTTGGTCATTAATGTGAATTGTCTAATGTGTTTGAAAATTTTCCACTCTTTCAGTTGAGAACTTTCGTGGGAAAGCGGTGAGAAATGATGATGATCTTGCCTAAGATGAAATTAGCCAATAATTTTTCTCTTGGGGCCCGTACCATTCATAGAATAATGATTTCATGATATATTAGTCTTTTGAAAATGGACGAGATAATCTCTCCTTTGACATCATGGATGACGAATAGTGATTTCCCTAACATACTTTTTTGCATATGATTCTTGATCATTTGTACGATGTACTGTCACAGTCAATATAAAATTTGCTCATGGACCTCATCACCTTTCTATCTCAGTTGATTTTGAAGCTATCAAGAACTTCAAAACAACCTTTTTCTTGGGAGAAAGAACTCCAATGAACAATTTCACTGCTTGAACTGAAAGTTGTTATCCTCTTTCTTTTGAAACTTGCTTGGAATCAAGACATGATATTATCATGTTTGGATAGCTAGGAGTAAGAAATGATGATAACTCTATCATAGTAACTTACTGTGAATGACATTTTTTAGTCTATTAAGACTCCGTTCGTTTCGCGAAAAATAATTTCTGGGAAAACGTTTTCTGGGTTTTCCAATGTTCGTTTCACAGAAAATGAATTCACTAGAGAAAATGTTTTCCATCAAAGAAAAAAACTCTTCTAAAGTAGGGGAAAATGTTTTCCTCTTTTGAAAAGTGGAAAACATTTTCCTCATTTAATCTCTTTTATCTCACACCTCTACAAAATCCTCACTTCCTCCTCTCATTTCTTCTTCTTCTTCTTTCCTTTTTTATTCGAATTATTTTTTAATTTTCTTTTTCTTTTTTCTTTTTTTCTTTTTCTTTAGTTTTTTTTTTGTCTTAATTTCACATCTTCTTCTTTCTTGGCTAATCATCAGATTAAGTAAACCTCAAGCTCGTCAATCTCAAACTCGCGTTCATCGATCTGGTGAGCCTTGATTGACGCTCACGCTCGCCAATCTAGTGAGTGGAAAATATTTTCCTTACCAAACATCGAAAAATATTGTCATTTTCCTGGAATATGACTTCTGGGAAAATATTTTCCGGAAATGACTCATTTCCCCGCGAAATAAACAGACCCTAAAAGTGGTGTTAGATTCAGATTATTATGTGTAGATATTATAAATAAATTAGTTCTTGAACTTCTAAGAATGTTATACATTGTATTGATGGTTGAGGTATGAAATGTTTCATGGTGCTTAATGACTTGGTCCACTTATAGTTTCTCGGTATGGATATTCTTTACTTATAATCAAATACAAAGACTTCACAATATATTCTATTTCCTGCCCAGCACTAAATATAGTTTATGCCCGGAAAGAAGTCGACCTTTTAACAAAAAAGATATTTAAATCTGAGGAAAATAAGCTGAATTTAATTACTCTGGAGTGATAATTTTTGACACAACATGCGAACACAGCTTTTTGAACACAAAACTAGGAATTAAGAATCGATTGAGAAAAACTAATCACTAACAAATACGCGGACATTAATTTGATTGGCAATTTTTGAGATCATAAAACAGCATGACTCAAACGCAGCAGAAATAAAAATGTAAATGGGAACTCAACGAAAAAAGAAAAAAAAAAGAATTACATGACATTAATTAGTGGTTTCATTCGCGATTTGCAAATCTTGCATAATCATAGTTATCTTCCACAAGATAGAGTATCTATCTTTTTCCAGTCAATAAATTTTCTCCTAATATAGAGGAAAAGCAGCTATACTAGTAACTACTAATTTCTTTGGATAGAAAGCAACTGGTAACTTATATTTGATTTGTAAATTATCCCCATTATTATCTCACTAGTATGTTTTTCTATGGAAAAGTAACTCGCGATTTATATAATAATTTTTTGACAAATACCAATAGTAAGTTTTCACAGGAAAATGAAGAGTAAGATATCCAGACAAAGAGGCCATTGTTGCCACACGAGGAACCGATGCCCACTTGCACGCCCGACACCTGGGTCTCGTGCAAATTGATTTTTCATTTCAAGTATTTTGAGCGTGCCAATAGGCATTTATGGATAACTTATAGGTAGTAATTTTTATATTTCGGGCTGATCATAGAATTAGGCATATATTTTCTTTTTCTATGATCATAAAAGTTGACTGAATTATATATCCGTCATGCGCGCATGGAAATCTTTCAATAGTCTGTCGTTCATGATTGTCATCTTGTGGTGTGCAATCTGTTCGATAAAATGGCAATCACATCCAAACAAGAACTAAAGGAAGAGCATAGAAGATCACTGACTCGTCCTAATTATATAACATAAATAGCAAATATGATTTGGTGGAGTATACGGAATATTTAAACTGAGCAAATTTTTTACTTTTCGTAATCGAGAATAGGAAAAGATCCGCGTCGTTTTGGCACGTGCAGCGCGTGAGGTTACTCCACCTTTGGTTTTAGTGCTGAATTATCGATAGCAGGCCATGGCGATGGGCGAGCTTGAGCCTCATTGGCCTCGGGGCTCCATCTTGCCAAATCCAGCGAGCTCAAGGTCACCAGAGGTTGGAATCGAAATCAGGAATTAGCGAGTCTCGAGCTTGCCTCGACCTCACCTCGAGCTCGACCATGCCGAATCTGGCAAGGTGGCGTCTTGGTCGAGGTTGATGATGCTTGAGCTCACCAAGATCCAACAAAGCTCGAGTTTGCTGGGTTACGCAAACTTGACCCTTGTCAGTTGTCACTAAGACCAAGCGGCTGATGAAGAAAGAAAAAAAAATTAGAAGGACAAAGAAAGGAATAAAATTAAAAATTAAAAAACTTGAAATTTTTTTTCTTATCAAATGATGAAATTTTTTTTTTATCGGAGTCTTTTTTAAGTGTCAACTAAACGGCAGAAAATATTGTCATTTTCCTAAAAAATAACTTTCTAAAAAAATATTTTTTGTGAAACAAATAGAGACTTATTAACAAATAAAAAGACTTGACGGTCCGTGCTATTTCTTTTGCATGAAACTTATCGGTGATTGGATCTCACCGAGTTAATGTTAGCATGTCTTGTCCTAGCAATTTTTCTTAGGTTATGGCTGGGTCTCTGATGAAGCAGCGAAGACTTGTCCGGGAGATCAAACCAAAAACCAATGTTCATCAACAACCCATTTGAACACATGAATCTTCATCCTCGACTTGTCCTAACCAAAAGTTGACTTGATCACCGCATATGTCATTTGAGGCCACCATTTTTCCAATTTCTTATTCAACTTTTGAGTTATACAAATGAAGTCTCATCATCCGTGCATGTTGCAGGGCCGCTAACCAATCTAAAATTGAAGGAACAACTGCTGAGGAGGAAAGAAAGCTTGCAGGAGATCATCCAGAGAAGATGAGAAATACTTCCTTGCCGTGGAAGATATTCATGGGTTCTTGGATTGATTATTAGCTCAAATATGAACATCAGTACCTTGTTGCATGAGTAACAGATAAAAGTATATATCGTTGACCAGGAAATGTAAACATCAGCGGGTTCAAGTCAAGTTGGAGTGCGGAAAGAAAGAATCTCCACTCTTCAAAATAATAGAAAAAAAACAAAAATGGGTTTGGTTAATATGAATTATCTAGCGTGTTTGTTCGGAAATTTTCCAAGCTTTGTTAGGCAAGAACTTTATCTTAGGGGCCCATTCACGTTCATGATATCTTTGTCTTTAGAAATGGATGAAGTCGTCTTTCTTCAAATTGACATCATGGCTGACGAATAGCAATATTCCTTCAAATACTCTTTTGAATATGATTGCTCGGTCAATTTTAGGATGTGCCATGGCCATCAAAATCGAAAATCGTTCGTAACAAATGATATCTTAGTCATTGTCTTTTGATTTTAACAAATAGATTGTCACCTTTAATTATCTTAACGAGCTTGTTGTCAAATTTATGATAATATTCTGGAAATAATTACTGTTGAAGTAATTAAGGCAATTGAGTTTGATTTTCACCTTCTTTATGACTTGTTGGCATTGCACGAGTTGGTAATTAAGGCACTTTGAGTTGTTATCATCTTTGTTTTGAATCCTGCTTATAATTCATATTTGGATTGCTAGGAATAAGAATTCATAGTTACTTACTGTGAATGATAATTTGTTTTTGTCAAGACGTCAAATTCAAATTATTATACATTAGAAGGATGGTTGAGGCATGATATGTTTCATGGTGCTTAATCACTTGGTTCACCTATCATTTTTTTTTTTTTTTTTGGTATATAAATTCTTACTTCATATTAAAAAAAAAAAAAAAAAACCTAGACTTCGTAGTCCATACTATTTCTTGTGCATAAAATTCATCAGTGATTGGAGATCACCAAGTCGTTAGCATATCCTATCCTAGCATTTTTTTATTAGAAGCGAAGGCTTGTGCAATTTGGACCAGTTCGGCCCATCACCTAAGTCCTGGCCCTTGCAATCCGGATTTATTCAATTGAGCCGAGCAATGCAGGCCCATTAGACTCCAATCCTTCATGCGGCCCATAGAATTGACAAGTGAAGCCCGAAGTTGGAAACCCAGGAGAGAAACGGATACAAGGCCTTGAAGCCGGGCTCTCTCTCTCTCTCTCTCTCTCTCTCTCTCTCTCTCTCTCTCTCCTCGCAGGTGCTCTCCTATCGATATTTCAGAATCTCTTGCATTGGTCGTGAGATTCGTGATTTTCGTTCAATTAAGCCTCCCAGATAAATCGGTGAAAGTTGAAAGCGTGATTGGTTGAAAGAGAGTTCACCGCCTATAATCTGTTTGAAGAAATTCCTAAATCAGCAGCATGCTTGGCTATTGATGGTTTGTTCATATAGCATGTGTGCTTGGTTGTTGTTAATGATCAATATGTACTCATAATCCAAGTAGTATCACTGCTTTATTTTTGTTTTGGATTATTTCTGATTTGATCATGAGATTTCCATAGATCGAGCTTGCTTTGTTCTAGTATCATTTCATCTACATGTCGTGTCCTCAACTCTGGCTCACTTTGCTATTTTCTCTGCTGCGTATGTATCAATATACGAAGCAAGTTAATCTGCCACGAGTTGCATAGCATAACTGACTGAACCATTGAAACATGTTAATGTAATCGAGGTTCTTGTTTGCTGGAAAGAGTGAACGAATGAATGGGAATAGATAATTGAGATTAAGCAAGTGTTTGTTTTCTGGAAATGAATGTCTTAAGTGTCTCTCCCTGGAGGTGTTTGGTGTGAAAGAGAGAAAGAACAATGGAAGTTTGTGAAAGCTTGGACCCGAGTGTGGTTTAATGGAGGTTTTGTTCCCATAATATGTATTCACGTCCCAGAATGAAAGAGCGAAGGAAAGCGGAACAGAGAAATCTGCAGGAATACCTGTTCTGGAAACATTGGACCAAAGAAGATAAGAAAAGAAAAAGGAAATGAGAATCCGATTGTGCGTCACGTGTTTGAACGCGGGAGAGAAATAAAAAATATAAATAGAAATTAAATAATAATAATAATAATAATAATAATAATAATAATAATAATAATAATAATAATAATAATAATAATAATAATAATAATAATAATAATAATAATAGTAAGAAAATAAAGGTCTCAATCAGATAGTTAGGATCTTGTATTGTAATTGGTGGAGTTTCCTTTAGATCATGTTCACATATTTTAGGATGTCACCTTTTTCTTGATTTTTAGGGCTATTTGAACTTTTCAGATAATTCCTCCTTAGATAAAAAAAAAAAAATTAAAAATTGTAGAAAAGTGAAAAAAAAAAAAAAAAACTGGAGAGTTTATATTAGGTTTACTTTCAACAATATCTCTTCCAGCCTTTAATATCATTAGAGAATTCCTAGTGTCTCTTCTTTAGTCAACAAACTAGAATTTGGATTATATGATTTAACTAGAGAGGGTTGTTGTCTTGGCTCTCAATAAAGATGTCATCTATATTCTTTGTCCGGTATCGTATTGTGTTTATTTTTGTGAGATTTGATAGGATTACTGTAAATTATTTTAAAAGTTTAAACTATTATATAAATACGTGATTTAATATTTAATTATTCAAACACTCCTTCTCACACTTAATTTGGTCTTTTTGTCTAGTAATAAATGTTAGAAATATAATTGAGAAGGCAAATGGTGTCTCATAAGATTCAAACTCAGGACTTCCTGACTCTAATATAATGTGATATTTTGGTGAAACCACTTGCCAATTATTTTAAAAATTTAAGTTATTAGATAAAATTAAGGCTTAATACTTAATAACTCTAATAATTTTCTTGCACTTTACATTTATCACATTAATTGTTGTTGTTTACTTTTCTAATTGCACACCAATGTATAGACATCATTTAACGGCTAGGATAATAAATGGTTGGAGCCATAAATGGACCTAGGCTTAAAACTAGAGAAGACGGAATCAGTTTTTTGCAAATATGCCTTCCCATTATAGGTGAACCACTTGTTCAAGCCCTTCAGGGATAATCTTTTAGTAGAAAACTACTCAGACTTTTAGTTCAAAGCCTAGAAACACTAAAAATGCCAGGATGGTAACATTTTTAACTATCTAGTTGATAGACAATCAAATTACAATACCAAAAGGGCCTTAGTTAGATAACTAATTGCATAAGAAGTGAGATGTCTTCTTATGTTTCACTTGACTTATAGTTGGCTCCAATAGGTTAATGATGACTCCAAGTTAGATAGAATTTCATAGATGCATCAATCATATGAAATTTCCAATGTTGCGTGAGGTAAGGATTTGGGGAAATCTGTGCCAGATAAGGATCATTGATCCCCGCACAACATTACCTCTGAACACGCTCCCTTGGACTCCAATCTGGGAGGGTCACAACAGCAGCACGGGCCATTGGTTTGTATCAATGTCCCATTCTATGAATTGGGAATTCCGTGTATTAGTGCCTTTTCAAGGTTTTTTTCTCTCGGGCCATATTCAGCTCAAAACTAAAAGTGCTACTCGCGCCCACCCCTTCCCTTTCTAAGCAGTGTCTGAGATCGAAATGTGGATAGACGTCATAGATTGTTTTTGTTTTCCCCAAAAAATTGAAAAATTAAATGAAGAACCAAAAAAAAAAAAAAAAAAAATTGAACATGTCTGAGAATGGTTTGAAATCCTCTCGGATATGGTTGTGTTGAGCGGCAAAATGTTTTCCTTCTTAGCAAAGGACTAATTTTACCCTTTTTACAAAAAATATAAAAATAAAAAAAGTTCAATTGCGGCCGCACACATTAGATCAGATGTGTACTACAAAATTAAAATTAAGGTGTGTTTGCTTTTGATGCATTCGTTTCACAAAAAATAAGTGATTTGAAAAAAATTTTAAAAAATTAATTACTTATATCATTTATAAAAATTAGTGAATGGAAAAAAAAAAATAGCGACGCACATGGTCCAACAGTCGTACAATTAAACAAAATCCCACCAACAAAAAAAATAAAAAATAAAAGATAACAGAAAGGGCCAAAACTGATATTTCGGGAGGACTTTAACAGAATATTCCATGTTTTAACGGCGATAGAGGGACATTGGCTAGATTTGTTTCAAATTTGAAAGTACTTGCCTTTTTTTCTGACTTATAAGTAAACAGTAAAATGGTTTGGTTTTTTCTTCTTTTGACCTATTCATGCTTTTCACTGGGACTTGGCCCAAAAAAGTGCATGAGCTAGAAGACAGAGGAAACATTGGTTTTTTGTTTTCCTTTTTGCAACAAAAGAATCACATTAGTAATGTGGTTGGATAAGTCTGACCAAAACAAAAATTGTGATTGGGTAATGAATGTTGTTTTTTTCACTCCACTAATTGGCTTGCCCATCTCAACTTTCATCTTTTACTTTTTCATTTCTTTTCAATTGTGCGAGGGAATATTTGACTTTTTTTCAATCTTACCTAAAACTTTCAGGTTATACTAATATTGACATGTGAATTTAAATTTATTCTTGGAAAATACTTTAGTTTATAACGAGAAAGTGAAAAAAAAAATGATATTTGCCTTTTTAAGCCAAGATGAACAGATTCGGGTGAGTTTTTAACTTTTCATGTAGAAAGTGTTTTCAAAAAATAGGCACATCCTATCCACTTTAATCAACTCACAATTGTAAAGGGAACATTTGTTGTAATTTCTATTGATAGTGTCGAGATAATCGATAATCTTATTATTATATAAATCAAAGAGGTCTGTCTTGATCATAATTATTATTACTTCCCTAAAACATCCTCAATTAGTTATTTTATAAAATAGATGAATTCCTAAATTAATAATTCTATTTTATTAATAACAATTTCAATTTTAAAATTTAAATATTTTCGACCATACAAAAATTTTTACTAGAGAAAAGTTCAAATCTCAAAATATTTTTCTCTTTCAATTTATTTTCATTTAATTAGTCATTCTAACATTTTATGATAAGGAAATTTTGTAATGTATTTTTAAACGTCCATTTTTTGCATACAAGCATCGTGCATGTACTTTTGCAATTTTAAATCATGCACTTTTTCAGGAAAAAAATCTAATCATGTCTTGCTATAGTTATAAAATTGCAATATTCCTATTGACTCAACAATTAAACAAGAGTTTGTTATATTTTCTGACGACCATTTAACGTGTTAATCTCACGGCATGGGCTTTCTTGTTTTAGCCGATGAAGATAAAATAAAAGGAAGAAAAAACAAAAAAAGGCCACGAAGGAAGCTGCATCGTAGAACCCATGAAAACAAAAGTGGGCCCAGGTCTCCTGTTGCATTGCCGAATTCCTTTTGGTGTGAAGACCCTGCGCGAAGACAAAGGAAGGTGGTGGGGCCAAGGTCAAAAGTTCGACCTTGGGCACACCGACGTATAAAAGCAAATATTATGTAGGTTTCTTCTCTTAACCTGGAACACGCCGCCGAAGGTCTACGGAATGAAGCCACGCACGTCCACGCCACTTGAAGAAGAGCCGCAAGATCTTGAAGCCTCGCCGTACATAGAGTTTTGTCGCACGGTAATTTTTGTGATGTGAGTTTATACTCTTTGAGTTGTTTATTTATAAATACTTTGGGTTTTGGGTTAAATCTAGGTGTGGGAAATACTTGAGCAATTGAGCGATTGTAAACTCTGATTCTCTGATTTTAGTTGATTATTTGCTGCTAGCTTTTTCCGTGGACGTAAGTACCGATACTCGGACCGAACCATGTAAATTTCTGGTGTCCTTATTTTTTTTTTCTCGTTTATTTCTCTAGTGATTTCGCATTGACGTAAATTGCAAGTTCCTATCGTTTCCGCGTATTATATCGCAACAATTGATATCAGAGCTTGAGGTTGGATTTCCTGATTGTGATTTGGAGCTTTTGCTTGTCTGATTATTATCTGAAAATTCTGTTACTGCAATTATGTCTGAGAGGAAATCTAAGATTGAGAAGTTTGATGAGAGCAACAACTTTGTGTTATATAGCATTAAGATGCAGGCATTATTGACAACACAAGGTTTGGTCAAGGCACTGGATGGTGAAGATGAGTTGCTGATTATAATAAAAGCCTCTGAGAGGGTAAAGCTGATTGAAAAAGCAAAGAGTATAATCCTGTTAAATTTGACGGATGAGGTCTTAATAGAGGTTGCTGAGGAGAAGGATGTCGCAGTGTTATGGAAAAAACTTCAAGCACTCTATGTGAAGAAATGTTTGAACAATTGCTTATATATGCTGAAGAAGATGTTTCAATTTAAATATACTGAAGGTACGTCTATCAGAACCCACTTAGATGAATTTAATAAACTCATGCTGGATCTGAAGAACATCGGTAAGATACTTGATGATGAAGAGTAGGGCATGATATTGTTGGCCTTTTTACCAGAGTCATGGGAGCATTTTACTGATTTGCTGTTGCCGGGGTGTACTACTATTACCTCAAAAAAGGTAAAGTTTGTCTTATTTTCTAAGGAATGGTAGAGAAAGTTGCGATATGACGGTTTGGCGAAAGGAACAGCGCAAGTACTAACGTTCGGGGTAGAGAACAACATCGAGAGCCTAGTAGTAGTAGAGGTAAAATCAGATCAAAATCACGCCATAGAAAGTCTAAGGGACGTGTGAAGTGCTTTAAGTGTCACGAGGAAGGGCACATTAGAAGAGATTATCCAAAACGGAGAAATAAAGTTGATAAGCAGAATGCCACAAGCAATGTGGCAAACGTTGCTGACGGGAGCACTAATGATGCAGAAGCTGTCTTATGTGTGACTGTTATTTTGTCAGAAGACGAATGGGTGCTAGATTCGGGGTGTTCTTATCATATGACACCTCATAAGAATTGATTTACTACTTATCAAGCTGTAGATGGTGGTAAGATTCTTTTAGGGAATAATGCAGTCTGCAAGGCTGTGGGGAAGAAAGTGAATACTCTCTCTCATCTACTGGGAGAGACCGTGACCGGAACCGCTGCAATTTCATCAGGTGAGTCAAACTCTAATTTGACTCAATTATGGCATATGTGTTTGGGACACATGAGTGAGGCATGTATGGCGATGCTGAGTGAAAGGGGGTTGTTGAATGGTCAAAAGACAAGGAAGTTGGACTTATGTGAACACTGCATCTATGGGAAGCAGCATTGAGTTAAGTTTACTACAACTATTCATTCGACCAAATGACTAATTGAATACATTCATTCAGACATCCGAGGCCCATCTTCGATTCCTTCGAAATGAGGTGCCTGATATATGCTGACTTTTATCGATGATTATTCGAGGAAGGTATGGGTATACTTTCTGAAGTACAAATATGATGTGTTTGATCGGTTCAAGAAATTTAAGACATTGATTGAGAAGCGGTCAGATAAACAAATCAAGTATCTGAGAACCGATAATGATATGGAGTTCTATAGTAAAGATTTTACTGAGTTCTGCGAGAAAGAAGGTATTGTAAGATACTGCATAGTACCTGGGACACCACAGCAAAATGGCATGGCAGAACGAAAGAATAGAACTTTGCTTGAGCAAGCTCGATGCATGCTTTCGCATGCAAGACTTGGCAAGGAATTTCGGGCTGAAGTAGTGAATATGTCATGTTACCTAGTTAATCGATCTCTATCATCTGCTATCGAGTGGAGGACTTTTGAGAAAGTATGGTCAGGGAAACCTGTTGATTATTCCGGATTACGTATATTCGGATGTCCTGTGTATACTCATGCGAGTGATGTGGCATTTGGGTTTTCGTCCGACCTAGAATAAGTAACGGCTCGGCACGAATCAACGGAAGTGTTGTCGGACGGTACTATTGGCCCTATTTGCGGACACTATTTCGTCATTGTCATCGTCGGTATAGCATTAGGTCATCGTTTCATCACCACTCGTCGTTCCGAAACATCTAACTTTCGGAGAGAAATTCCCATGCACGGCCATGCACACGTCCAATATTAACCTCGAGCGGCCTCGCCAATTGACCGAGCTGAAGACCCGTAGCATGCAACAGCCATGCAGCCGTGTCTTTCTATTTTCCTTTATGAAGACTTGAAGAACTTGACTTCTTAAAGCTCACGTCCGTTCTCCTTTGCTGACCGCACCACTTGCATGAAGAAGTCAACCATGCAAATCCTTTGACCCCATGAAGCCCACGTATATGGCCCACGTCTACAGCCCATAATCACGTTGGAATGAAGAGCCCACAGCCCATGTCCATGCAGCACATTGTGCCCGTCGAGTGAGGAGTTGAGTCCACCGGTCAACAATTGAAAATAGTTGACCGAGAGGCTCCCACCAAAGGACACGTCACGGCATGCAGAGGGTGAAGTGGCCGTCGAAGCTTCTTGGGGATGGCCACGTCTTCAACAGCTGCCCCTTGCGTGTGCAGCCACCGAACAACCTGCATGCAAACAATTAACTCAATTAACTTAATTAACATTTAGGGTGGGCAAAGTGCTCGTGTGTTCGAGCAAGTAGAGAGAGAGAGAGTAGCAGTGAGTGAGAGAGAGAGATCGAGTGAGTGATCCGCGAGAGAGGGCAGTGAAGGAAAAGGGAAAGGAGACCGCCCTCTCCTGTGCAAGTGTGCTGCCGCCGTCGACACCACTCGTCTTCGCCGCCATTGAGCCGCACCCGAGACCCACGAGCCCTTTGTTTTGCTGCTGATCGAGCTTAGGAGTGAGGCAAGTAGAGTCGATTGATCTATCCCTTACTTGCTATGTTTTGTGTGTGATGAATGGTGAATTTTGGATGTAGATGAAGTGAGAATTTTCAAAGTTATAAGAGTTGTGTTCTTGCCTAGTATTCTATTTCTAGAAAAACAGTCCGACCTTTGATGATTTCATGAGTTGCATGTGATGTTCTAGTTGAAATCTGACTTCAATTTCCTGATAAAAGTTGTAAAAGACTTCTTGAAGAATAACATATCAAAATTTGAAAGGAAATAGACAAGTATAGGTCAATGAAACCATTTTTCTTTGATAAAGCTAGATCTGGAAACTGTTATGATGATCTATTGTGATTCTGTGAATTTCGTGCAAATATCTAGTCCAAATTTGATCTCATGTTCTTGATGAGAGTTGTAGATGACATCTTGAGGAGCAACATACTAAAATTTGACGATAAGCGGACAAGTAATGCTTGGGAAAAACGATTTTCTTTGAAAATGATGAATCTGGACAGTGAACCGAGAGATAGAAAGAGTTATAAAAATTATAACTTTTAATCAGGAAGGAATTAAATTTCGATTTCTTCATGAGACTTTTACCTTTATATCTCAATTATAACATATTAAAATCTCAGAATTTTCGAAGTTCATTTTGGCATTTAATCAAAACTATTTACGAAACTGTGCAAAAGTGGTATTGGAATTTCTTTTGCTGTGATGTATGGATTTATGTGATTGATGTGAAACTTTTTTGACATAGTGTTCTTCATGAAATATCTTCCTATGGATCTTTTTGACATCGTGTTAAATTTTCAAAATTTATTGAGATTTTTTACTAATTTTCCAAGAATTTTCACTAAAGAAGTGCATTATGTTTTATCCGAAAATTGGTTCTAGTTTCAAAAACCAATGAACTTCTTTATTAAATGTGATATCGTGGATGTTATGCGTACTGCATATATGGTGATGTTTAGCATATCATGTGACATCAAAAGATGGTTTAGATCTATGTGTCGCGACCTACCCTCGGGGGGAGGGAGCAGGTTTAGAGATATTGCCTAAAGGATGGGCCTAAGGCCCATGATCAGGCGTGGGCTCTCCCAAGCCCATACCCCGCGTGACGTTGGAATATTCTAAAGAAATTCGCATAAAAGGAGTCACCACTAGCCTATTGGGGTTAATCTTGTTCATTTTAACAAAATGATTTTTGGCAAGCGGCTTGGATTGATTTTATACTTATTCACTAACATATGAAGTGATCATGCGGGTGCACAAACATTAAAATAACAATCATAACTATCAAGATCCTAATTGCAGTAAAATTAAATATGTGCAATTAAACATAATTAGATACAAATTAAACATGCAACATATAATCAAAACACAAGCAACTAAAGGCCTAATTACACTAAAATGCAAAACATAGCAATTCCTAACCAAACTCCATCATTTTTTAATTTTCGAATTTTTTTAATTAAAATATTTTTTTAAATTTTTTAATTTAAACTTTTAATTTAAATTTTTTGAATTTTTGAAAATTTTTGAAAATTTTTAATTTTTTAATTAATTTTTTTAAATTTTTTTAATATATATATTTTTGAATTTTTCAAATTTTTTTTCTTTTTTTTAATGATTCTTTTTAGGACCGGACCGGCCGAGCTCGAGCAAGACGGGTCGAGTTCGCCCGACTAGGCTCGCTTGAGGGCGACCGGATTTTGGTCCAATCTCGAGGGCCCAAGCTTTTTTTTTTTTTTTTATAAATTCACTCGTAGGCCTGGAGAGGCCGAGCGGGCTAGGTCGCAGACCTGGCCCAACTCAACCCACGCTTCCTTGGTCAGCAACTACTCAGTCGCGACCAAGGAGCTATGACGACGGGGAAGACAGGGGCGAAGGGGGCCAGTGATTCGATTGGGGGCGCGACGGTGCCGCCTCATTTCAGAGGGACACGGTCTGGCTTTCCGGTAGACGGCCGCAGCATTCCGATGACTAAGCGACTAGGTAGACTCTACACAGAGGAATCGGGGAGGGAGAGCCCGCTTGGGCATTACGGCAAACAGGTGATGGGCATAACGAACCGAGCGGCTTCCGACCTAAATGGGGCTTCGAGGCGGTGGCGGTGGTGACCAACAAATAAACAGCAATAAACGAGGACCTAAGATGGGACCTACAGAGGCCGGAGCTCACTCAAAACGGACAAAACGAGCTTTGGCCGGCTCAAGCTCAAAAATACACACTAGGTATTCAATGAAATGCCAACCTGAGTTCTGATAGGGATGGTAGCTTGGAGACGCATCTGCGGCAGTGGCAACAGCGATGGCAGCCCGGAGATGCGTCGGCGGCGGTGGCGGTGGTTGGGAGACGCGTTGACAGTGGTGGCCTCGGTGAATTCCCCCTCCTTTTGCTCTTTGTTTCTCGCTCCCTGTTTTTCGCTCCCTCCCTCTCTGTTTTTCATCTCCTCTTCGTTCTGTCATTTTTTTTTCAACTCCCACTCCTCTCTTTCTCCATCATTAGGGTCGCGCGTGTGTGCCCTCGGCTTCCCCCAACCTGCCGACTCTGCCAGCTGGCTCTGACCTCTCTTGACGATTCCAACGCTCTGCCCCGCAAGATGATGCTGTCTCCTCTGCCCCGCTCAGCTTCACCATTTCCCCACGCGAACGGTTGCTTTTTGCTTTCGTCTTCGCCGATTCCCTGTGCAGAAGACGGCCGAGGGAGAAGACAACGGGGCGGGCCGGGCTGGAAGCAAGAAAAGGTTGGGCCGTTAAGGGAAAAGAAAAAAAGAAAAATGAGAGGAGAGGGATTGGGCCCGAGTCCATGTGGGGGGAAATAAAGGGGAAAAAGGGCCGGGTAGAGCCAAGGCCGGATCCAACCTGACCCGGACCGGCACGACCTTTTTTTTTTTGTAAAGGAAAATTAATAATTAAAATTTCTGATTTTGATTTTTGATTTGATTTTGATTTTTCTCTTTTCTTTATATATACTTTGCTTGAAAGATAAAAATTAGGTGTCAACAACCGTCCCTCTTTGAATGTAGCCTCGAAGAGGTTGCAATCAAAGACAAAAGATACCTAAATTATTTTGGCGATAGAAAGACCCTAGGTACGTAGGCACGCATCAGGTTGACGAAAAATGACTCATAACTATGGAAACACATTTTGTCAATAAGATGAAGAAAGACTCCGGGTTACAGAAGAACGCCGTGTCATAGGAAGAATGACTCCGGGCTACAAAGCTCTTCGGGCTACAGAAGCTCTCTGGGCTACAAAGCACAACGTGTCATAAGAAGGACTCCGGGCTACAAAAGCTCTCCGGGCTACAAAGCTCACTGTGTCATAAGAAGAAGGACTCCAAGCTACAAAGCTCTCTGGGCTACAAAAGCTCTCTGGGCTACAAAGCACACTGTGTCATAAGAATGACTCTGGGCTATAAAGCTCTCCGAACTACAAAGCTCACCATGTCATAAGAAGGACTCCGGGCTACAAAGCTCACTAGGCTACAAAGCATACCGTGTCATAAGAAGGACTCCGAGCTACAAAGCTCTTCGGACTACAAAAGCTCTCCCGGCTACAAAGCACACTATGTTATAAGTAGAGAGAGGAATGAGGTCTCCCCGTGTAACAATGGGTTTCGGCCAAGTTGAAAATGCATGATTTGAGGGAAATCAATGAACCTTTGTAGATAACATGATTTAAGGTTAACCATGAACCTTTTGAAAAAATTGGAATTTAAACATAGACTCATGAACATTTTAAAAGTGTGGTTTAAGGATAGACCCACGAACCGTGTGAAAACTGCATGGCTTCACTGAGGAATCCTATCAAACTCAACTTTAGCAAATGTCATTAGGGACGTCATCAAGAGAAGTATTGACAATATTACAGCATTAATCGAACAAGTTAATCAAACTAAGTTCGACTGCTTTAAAGAAAACATTTGATGTCAATTAGCATCATGTAACGCAAAATTATCATCTTGCTCGGGGATGTATCATTAATTATCAAATTCTCCAGAGACAAGTTCTCATCAAAACGATTTTTATTCGTGAAAAAAAGGGTTCATTGAGCATGCCAAACTAGAGCTTCTTAGTTGGAAAGGGCTTCTCATACATTCTTGATAAAACAACTACTTGATCCCATATATTCGCATGGGAAGTAATTAATTGCTGAGGGTATCTCACATAACCTATGTCGAAGGCTTCTAGAAACATTTGCAATGAGCACAATCTAATTGATCAAAAAGGTCTTTTGAAAGGACCGCAATATAAGCTCAATTAGGGCTTACACAAAGGAATGATTGCTTTGAGGCCAATAGAGGAACATTTGTTGCTATCTTCATCGGGTTTAAAAGTCGAAAATTTGGAAGATAAGACAAGATAGGATTACTTCCAGTTCTTCAAGCAATAGCTTCTTTGTGGCATTCTCATTTTCACTCAAACTATCCCAATTAGAAGAGACTTCGGGAGAGGGTTGAGATGTTGGCTCGGGAGAGGCTCGAAAGACTTAAAATTTTCAAGAGGGTTTTTAAGAGTCGGTGATCATCATGGCATTGTGACCAGGTCAGTCGATCTTTCCAAATCATTTGTTTTCTGAAATACAACGCATCTCGAAAGTCCCTCAACTAATCATTTTTGCATGGGAGGTTTGCTCCTTTTTCTATCTTTCTTTGCACTTGCAATAGTTTTTTTTTTTTGGTTCCTTTTTTTTTTGCAGGCACTTGGACTGTGATAATTTTTCACATAAGATGCAGCCTTTTAGCTCTTTTTCTTGACAGGCATTGGCCTTACTTTTATCATGCATACTGCTTTTTTATGCCCCCCTAATTCGTCAAACTTCTTGCTCTGTGACCTTTTGGAGCTCTTACGACTTGCGAGATGCTTTTCTCGTTTTCTCGTATCGTATTTGGTTAATTCTTATGCCTTGCTCCAGTGAAGGGAGATGATCACTGCTCGGGTTCAGAAATGAACAATCAAGCTCAAATTGGTTAAAGCAACGGGTATCGATGTTTGGATAGAGAAAGAAATGCTCTTCTTCACATTAAGATGAGTCAAGCTCTGATGAGAATTCCTCTGAAGCTACCACCAGAAGATTGATGCAAGTGAAAGTAATAGAATCTTTCTTGATATTTCGCTTTGCAACACGACCGTAACCTCTTATGCTGCCCCAATGTAGGGTTGTCCTTGAAAGGGGTATCTTGGATGATCATTTTTGCTCTGCCCAAAGGGGTAGTAAGAGATTAGTACCCCTTTGGGCTCAATGCAAATGAATCATCCGTCCTAAAAGAACGTCGCTTTTACTCAATTCTCAAAAGTGTTTGAAGGATGTGTTTGGAAATGGCTTGCCTTTGTTCATCCTAAGCACTTCTTGTTTGGCATGGTTAACGTTTCACCTTTTTACCCAAATAAAATCATTTTGATGAGCTCCCCTTTTCGAGGGTCACCAATACGAAGCACGCATAGTTGCACCAAAATAGGTCATACGAATGATGCCATGTTTGTTTTTTGTTTTGTTTTGTTTTGTTTTTTTTTTTTTTTTTTGATATTGCGTCTTGCCTCTCATTTAGGAAAAAGAGATATTCAACCATTCGTGCAGAGACTTGATGGATCCTTGAATCAACTCTTCCCTCCGCCATTTCCTCATCGAACGGCAAGGTGCCTGAAACACAAATAGATATGCGTGTATGTGACATATGTCTAATATCTATGATGTATGTATAATGCCATGAGACTCAGATTGTGCATGAAGTGGCTCCTTGACCTTGATTTCAATCATGGAAAGTATTTCTTGATTGCATCGGTGTTTACAAGTCTAGGCAATTCACTACCATCCATTTCAACTAAAATCAAAGCACCACCAGGCAGAATCTTCTTAATGACATACAGCCCTTCGTAGTTCGGGGTGAATTTGCCATGAGGGTCTGGTATAATTGGAAGCACTTTCCTCAACACCAGATCATTGACTTCAAAGTGTCTAGGACGCACCCTTCGATTGAAGGCTTTTACAACTCGTCTCTAATAGCATTGGCCATGACACATAGCTTGCAATCTCTTTTCATCAATCAAGTTTAACTGCTTATGCCTCTGTTGCATCCACTCAGTCTCATCGAGCATAGATTGGGAAAGACTGCCTCCATCCCGTACACGAGTGAAAAAGGAGTTGCCCCTGTGGAGGTGCAGATAGAAGTTCGATACGCCATTAGCACGTAAGGGAGCCTATCGTGCCAATCACGATAATTCTCAGTAGTCTTTGACAAGATTTTCTCTATGTTCTTGTTTGCCACCTCCACTGCTCCATTCATCTGAGGACGGTACGGTGACGAGTTCAAATGCTTAATTCGAAACTTGCTAAGCAAACCATCCACAACTTTGTTGTTCAAATTAGTGCCATTGTCAGTAATGATCGCCTTCAGCACCCCGTAACGAGCGACAATGTCACGACGAATGAACTTCACCACATTCCTGGTAATAACATTAACATATGAATTAGCCTTGATCCACTTGGTAAAATAGTCTATGGCCACCAAGATAAATCGGTGTCCATTTGAAGCTTTGGGGTTAATGGGCCCGATCACGTCAATTCCCCACATTGAAAAAGGCCGTGGCTGAGACATTTGGTGAAGTTCGTTTGGAGGGGCATTTATCCTATCTCCATAAATATGGCACTGGTGACATCGTCATACGTGCTGAATGCAGTCAGACTCCATGGTCAGCCAATAATAACCGAATCGCATGATCTTTCTCACCAAGAAGTGTCCATTCATATGGGGGCCACACTTCCCTTCATGTATCTCTCCATCAAACGATCGGCTTCTTTACCGTCAACACACCTTAGTAATGTCGAGTTGAAGGACCTTTTGTAGAGGACATCTCCGCTGGCGAAGAATTTCGATGCTAACTTTATTAAATGCTTTCTGTCTGCTGCTTCACTTCCTTCGGGGAATTCACCCTTCTGTAGATACTCCAAGATGTCGTGATACCAAGGCTGTCCGTTCGGTTCTTCTTCAATCATCATGCAATAAGCTGAGCGCCTAAAGATTTCAACTCTTAATGGTTCAATGTCCAGGCCTCCAGCTACTTGTAACATTGAAGACAAGGTAGCTAGGGCATTAGCGAACTGATTTTGAGACCCTGGCAAGTATTCAAATGCTATTTCTTGGAATTCTTCCGTCAACTCCCCTAGGAACTCATGATACGGAATCAATTTAGAATCCTATGTTTGCCATTCGCCTTTAGTCTGTAAGATGATAAGGGCTGAATCACCATAAACTTGCATCTTTTGAATCTTCATGTCAATAGCAGCTTGAAGGTCGAGAATGCACGCTTCATATTCGGCAATATTATTCATGCAAGGGAACATCAATTTAGCGGCAACAGGGTAGTGCTGACCGTCTAGGGAGATAAGAACTGCCCAAGTACCCAACCCAGCTAAATTAACTGCACCATCGAAATACATCGTCCATTTGTCGCTTGATACAAGTAAAATTTGCTCCTCTGCATCACTACTCTCATCAGATGCCCTGGACCTCTCGGAACTTTCTGCCAACATGTCTGGCTATGGCGTAACCTTTAACGGACTTCTGCCCCAGGCTTTGAACGTCAAACTCTGAAATTAAGATTTACCACTTGGCCAACTTGCCAACCAATGCCGGCTTCTCCAGGAGGTACCTAATGGGATCATTTTCGATCATCAACAAGATTCAGTGATGGAGTGTGTATTGCTGCAGCCTATGCAAAACCCAAATCAAGGCCACGCAAGTTCTCTCAACTTCTGTGTAGTTCATCTCATAAACGGTAAACTTCTTGCTAAAGTAATATATCGCGCATTCTCTCCCGTCATTTGGTCTTTTCTGTGCTAACATGGCTCCCAATGATTTGTCATGTATGATCAAGTAAAAAATTAGGGGAATTTTAGGGAAATGGGGTACTAAAACTGGTGCATGAGTGAGATAGTGTTTTATCTTCTCGAAGGCACCCTGACACTCGATATCCCACTCAATCTTTGCATTCTTTTTCAGGAACTTGAAGAATGACTTTGCTGTTTCAGACAACTAACAAGTGAACCTCGCCACATAATTGAGCCGCCCCATCAGGTTGTGGACTTCCCTAGTGGTGGTCGGGGATCGTAAATCACAGATAGCCTTAACCTTTGACAGATCAATCTCTATGCCCTTGTTACTAACCATGAACCTTAACAGCTTCCCCGATCTCGTCCTAAAAACGCATTTTGTGGGATTGAGACGTAGCTTGAATTTCCGAAGACATTTGAACAGTTTTTGCAAGACTCCAACATGGTCCTCACCTTGTCTTGACTTTGCAATCATATCATCCACGTATACCTCAATCTCCTTGTGCATCATGTCATGAAACAACGTGACCATGGCTCTTTGATACATTGCCCCAGCATTCTTTAGACCGAAAGGCATCACTTTGTAGCAGAAAGTTCCCTAAGGAGTTATGAATGATATTTTGCTCCTATCCTCCTTCTTCATACAAATTTGATTATATCCAGAAAAACTGTTCATGAAGGAGAATAACTCAAATCCCGCCGTACTGTCAACTAAGACATCGATATGCGGGAGTGGAAAATCATCTTTGGGGCTTACTCGATTTAGGTCACGATAGTCAACACTTACCCTAGTTCGCCCATCTTTCTTCATTACAGGCACGATATTTGCTACCCAATCAGGATAACGTGTCACTTCAATAAAATCTACTTTCAGCAGCTTCATTACTTCTTCTTCAATCTTCTTGGACAACTCTGGTTTAGTTCTCCTGAGTCTTTGCTTCTTGGGTGGCATATCAGGATTTGTTGGCTGAGCATGCTCCACAATTTCGGGGTCCAATCCCGGCATGTCGGCATATGTCCAGGCGAACACATCTTGTTATTCTTTCAAAAAATTAGTCATCTTTTTCGCCTCTGACTCTAAGAGACATGCCCCGATCCTTACTTCCTTAACATTCTCTGCATCACCTAAATTTATGGTGATTGCTCGCTCTTCTATCAACAGCTTCAACCCTTCATGTCGATTCCATTCGCGTTCAATCCCCTTCTGATCGTCATTGTCGGTGTTATCGAAACCTGAGAGACTTTCTTCATGCACGTCCGAGTCATATGCATTCTTATTATGATTATGCATAATGTAATTCTTGAGATGCAATGAGATGAGTTAGAGCAATGTCAACAATAAAGATGATGCATGTCGTTTTTCGAAGAATTTTTAAAGTAGTTTTGTAAAATTTTCAAGAACTCATCCTCATATCTTCGGATTTCCTCGTCCTTGCAAGGTAGTCAAATAAGGGAGCATGTGGAGACCTAGGCCTCAGCGACCATCATAAGACTAGTTTGATGTGCCTCCACATGTCCTTAATAAAACATGTGTCTATTTTATTGAATGAGGAAAGATAAGGCTGTATTTTAACACACGCCACTCTCGACCAACGGCTGAAGATCGGGGTTGACCATAGTTCACATTACAAATGACATAAATGGGAAATAAAGGAAGAAAAACTACAAAACCACACGTAGGGGAGAAGACATAAAACAAAAGACTAGGCTAGATGAGAACCACCCTACTCTGAAGGGACAACCATGACTTCAGAGGACTCAGCTTCCTCGCATGCCAGGATGGTGCATATGACGTCTTCCTCAAATAGCTCAGTCACACTATAAATGTCCCCCTCTTCCTCGAATAACATCCTTGGAGGTCCTAGAAACATTTCTTCCAACAACGGGTGAAATGGGCCTTGATCGCCCTCACCCTCCTCGGTTTGGGCAATACATTCACTCCAATCTCTATACCCACCTCGGCCTCCTTGAGCATTTCGGCCTCTCTGCCTTCAGCAGCCCCCTTGGTTGCCATGACCACCTTGCACGCTACGACCTTCTCGCCCCTCAACATATCCTAAGCCTCTCCTCTTCGAGTTTTTATGAGCTTCAATGGGCTTTCGCACACCCTGACCATGTGATCCAAGGCCCTCTTCAAGATTATACCTGCTTGCCAGCATAATCATTCCCGCAGCTATAGCCGGCTTAGACAATTTAAGAGCATTTGTGAAGGACCCTACAGGCACATGGACCATGGATACCAGCTCAAGGGTTTGAAAGCTGGATTCTTCGGTACACTTAGGCTCCACATAGGGGATGGCTATCTCATGATAGATCTTGAAATCGGATTCTCCATGGACCGTGATAAGCCTGTTGTCCACCACAAATCGTACCTTCTGATGGAGGCTGGAGGCAAGAGCACCCACTGTGTGGATCCATGGCCTTCCTAACAGAAAATTAAAAGTGCTTGGTATATCTAACACTTAGAAAGTCGGCTTGGAAAAGTACATGGCCAATCAGCAACTCAAGTTCAATTTCCCATATCACCTCCTTCTTCATCCCGTCAAAAGCCCGCACAGTCAACTTGCCAGTACGGATTCTCCCAAGATCAATGCCAAGACGGTGGAGCATAGCCAATGGGCATATATTGAGCACTGAACCGTTATCGATCAATACTCTGCAAATAAAAGTGCTTTCATGCTTCACCGAGATGTATAGCGCTTTGGTATGATTAGGACCATCGGGGGGAAGATTTTTATCAGTAAATGAAATTTGGTCTTTTAGTAGAACGGCCCCAACGAACTCCTTAATTGGACTTTATCAATTGATTCTGGCACATGCACCTCATTAAGGACTTTCAGCAAGATGTCCCTATGCTTCTTGGAAGATTTGAATAATTCCAGGAGGGAGATTTGAGATGGCAACTTCCGAAGTTGATTCACCACGTTGAACTCACTAGACTTTACTACAGCCAAAAATTGCTTTGCCTCCTCCTTAGTCACGGCCTTCCTTTCTACTCCCTTATCAGGTGCGTAACAGCGGCCTGATCGCGTTACAGTGGCCTGATCGCGTTACAGCATCTACCTCATTTGTTCCATAACCCCAAGGTATAGCTTTGGGATCGAATTTGGGAGGATACTCCAGTATTATCACTCCATCTTTCTCCTAGAGAGGCAATTCAATCGTAACCGACGTTGCGTTCCCTCCCGTGACTTTGATTGCCGACATCTCCTCGACCATAAGGTCGATCACCATGGGTTCAGCGATTCCCATCTCGATATCGTCGGCGTCCTCTTCATTAGATAGTTCAACCACCATTGGGGTTATCATAGCTATCACTCATTCCTCATACAAAGCTGGGGTCTTTGAAATTCCAGGCATAACCTTCGTCGCTCGAGACACACCAGCAAAGTTGCAAAAAGATGAGCAGAATGACGATGGCATTATCACGGTTACAACCTCTTTTCCTCTTCTCCGTGTCGGATTACTCCCATGACTACCATCCTGCGGACGCGGTTCAGTTTTTCTTCGAGGGTCACATCCTCCTGACCTCCATAGTATCCCGTTAGCACTAAGGACTCATACAACTGGGAAGCATCCACCACTAGAGGCTGTTGACTTGCCCACGTGTCCTCGAAAATTGAGTTCACTCCTCCTGCATGATTTGGTAGGGGGTTTTGTTGCACGTTAGGCTAAGCCTCCCTAAAAGTCAAGATCTTCTTGTCTAGAAGCTATTGAATTTTGTATCTCAACACGTTGCAATTATCTACATCATGCCCCACTTCTCCCATGTGGTATTCACAGGTCTTGGTCATATCAAAACCGGCGAACCTCGGGGGATTATCTCTTAGCACCTCTTTCGCAACCATCCTCTTTTCAAGGAGCATGGGTAATAGCTTTGACAGCGAGCATGGTAGTGGGGAAAACTCCTTTCGAAAGGGCCTCTTGCTGTTGTCATATGCTCGTATGAGCTACCTTGAACCATCATAGGCTTGTGCGCGGGTGTTGCGGACATTTGAGGGAAAGGCGACCCTTGCAAAAAGCTACTTCAACTGCGGCCTCCTTATCTTGTCTTGCTAGGAATTTCTTCATGCCTCCAGTTGAAATCTTTCCCTTAACCATTGCCCATTCAACCCCCTCACCCACCTCAACTAGTTGTGAAAATGTCTGGCAACCCGAGAACACTAACCTTGGAAATATTCAAAGGGCAATGTCTTGAGGAATAGTTGCTTCATCTCCCTCTCATTCAAGGCTGGCTTCGCTTATGAGGCCATAGTCCTCCATCTTTGCGCGAAGGCTTTGAACGATTCATTCCTCTTTTTCTCAATGCGAGTCAACTCTTCCCTCGTGGGGGCGAGCTTGGTGTTAAACCGGTATTGCTGGAAGAACTCATTGGTTAAATCGTCCCAACTGGTGAATTCTTCAATGTCTAGCGCAATAAACCACGTTAGGGCAATGTCTTAAAAACTATCTTGGAATGTGTGTATGAGGAATGGCACGTTGTCAGCGTAGCGAGCCATTTTCCTCATGTAATACCTAAGGTGGGTCCTTGGGCATCCCGTTCCGTCATACTTTCATGTGAACTCAGGCTCCTAGAAATTCTCAGGAAAACTCGTCTTGGTGTATGGAAATAGCCTATCAGCTCCTTTCAGCTCGTAACCTTGCAAGACACATAATCGCTCTTCCATCTTTGCCAAACATTTTTCACTCTCTTCACTTAGGCAGGGTGTTGGGTTTTCCTTTGGAGAAGGATCCATATTGACGATGATTGGCGTGACAGAAGGAGCTTCTCTAGTAATTTCTTTTCCGGGGAGATCAGCAAAGTGCGTGCCTCCCGTCGATGGGGAAGCGTGTCTTGATAACGTAGGAGTGGATGTTTCAGTGACAGCTACAGCAGGGGGCTCCTTAAGCTTCTGGCTTATTTCAAGCATCATTGCGGTGAGTTGGGCCAGCTGATCCTCCATCTTGACCATGCGCACGTTGGTGTCATCGTTCTCCATTTTGACTTTTGCGCGTGTGCGAATTGGGGATCTTTGCTTGGCCGTGTTGACGATCAGTAGAAGACAATTGATCGGTTAGTACCTGAAGCAAAGGTAGATAAGCATATATAAGTACAAGTAATAATTAGACGGTCAGCCCACGACAAAGATCTAATTATCCAAATTTGTTCATTTCATTCAAAGCTAGGTTGCCACATAATACGAGAAAAACATGATAGAAAACCCCTAAACAAACGAAGCTACTTTGAAGATGGAAAGACATTCTTTTAACTCCCAACATTGAGACTTGAGACAAATTCTTTAACATTGTAATGCATGTGAGTATGGTCCCGCTACAAATCGCACTTAACTCAATCTAACTAATGAGGATGGCTTCCGCTCATGGCAGCTCCACTAACTTGAGTTAACTTCAAAGCACGCCCCTCGGCCTCCTCGAGCTCCCTTTTGAGGCACTTGATCTCAGCTCGATGGGTGATCTTTAATGGCACTTCAGGAATCTTCGGGCAGAGGCTCTCTGAGATCTTGTGCTTAAGGATGTACTCCTTCGAGATATAATAGGTCTTCTCTTGCCCCTCAAACTCTTCTTCAGGCCATATCAGCTTCCGGGGGTGGCACATATCCCACATTGACTTGACCAATGCAACGTAGTCCTCATGATCTTGGCATCCGTTAAGGAAGTCTATCCTGAGCGGGTCTTCCTGAATCGACGGTGGAAGCTGTTGAACCTCTTGAAACTGTCGGGTGACTCGTGTCGAGTAATATTCGATGACTCCAGTGATTCTTAACAAAGGAATAGGTCTAGTAAGCCCACACACAAACTGCGCTTTTTGAACTCGGAGCCATTTGGCATGCCATTGGACATCCTTAGGTCCGGGGTTGGTCATGAAAACTAACCACTCAGAATAATGATAATCAGGGGCAAACATTTTCCTATCTCTAAACTTTAGGATAGGGTGGCTAGAGTCAGAAATGTCGTTCATGGTCATCAAGCTACCGAACCCCTTAATGTGAGAAAAGAACCAAATTTGCAAGAGCTCAGGGGGAGCATAGAAAGCTTTGTTTTTGTTTTCTTTAAAATGAGTAAGGGAAAGAAAGGTTTCAGTTAGGACGGCATTAACAAAGCCCTTTCCCATACATACCTCACGAACTACCCATGCCACGGATGGGTTAATAGCGTTCCTACAATGTGGGAATAATCAAACCCGAAGAAAGCTAAGAGGAAAATCCTATTCTTTTGAAAAGATTGAGCATTTTGAAAAAGCTCATTTAAGAATGAAAATGGGCAGGTCTTGGGATTAGCTTTTAAAACTTTCCTCACGTCCTCTTCTTTAATTTTAAGGAAATCATATAAGGTCAATGCATGCTCGGTCCCTACAGGTGAGCTAACTAACTCCGACACCAAGGGCTCTCCAATGGCAACGTCATATTCTTCCAAGGTTGGAGTGCGTTCGTGATCACCGAGTACGAACGTGCAAGTTGTGGGGCACCAAAAATGCGCTAATGCTTGCACAACACCAGAATGAGTTTCTATCTCTAATAAGGGAAGTAAACATCCAACATATGATCGCACCCAATCACGGCCAGTTGGATCTAATCTATCCCACCACGCGCGAAGCTCGGCTTTCGGGGCGGAGATGATGTGAAGGTCGAATACCCCCATCGTATGATCAACCTAATTTGTCGTGGACCGGCCAAAATGAAAACAAATAAATAAATTGTGATGAAAAGAATTCAAGAAAAACTTACCCTACTCATTGAGCAGCGATGTAAAGGTCATAGACATGCGCATAGACAATGGTTCAATTTCTACTCTAAATGGCCCAAAATGAAGCCATGGGATCACAGGACTGAACCAACAAGTTCGTGGCTAGGTCGTGTTACCCATGACTCCGGCTTCGTCAAAGGACCAACCCGTGTCGCATGCTCGCAAACTAGGGTGGGGACCTCTGACATCAAGAAAGAAATTTCGAGGTAGAGATGGGCGACTCATACTACATGCTTGTAGTCGAAGTGGTATCCACCTCAACACCATCCTAAGTGGTCCAATGCGGCCCAAGTCCGGCGGCAGGTTGTGTGTGCTAAAGTATAGTGCATATGTAAGGGATGCAGGCATGACAATTCATAAGCAATTAACACTTCATACATGAAAAATAAACCATATATTCCTTCACCTCTTTAGAAGACAAAGGTGAGCAAACACTTCCCATTATACCTCCCATTCTACAAAAACATTTAACACTTTTAATGTTAGAGATGTACCTAAAATCCTCGCTACCAAACAAAAATATTTATGAACAAGATTAATATTGGCCTAAGTCCTCTAAGGTTTAAAACCAATTCCCCAGCAGAGTCGCCAAGTTGTCGCGACCTACCCTCGGGGGAAGAGAGCAGGTTTAGGGGTATTGCCTAAAGGATGGGCCTAAGGCCCATGATCAGGCGTGGGCTCTCCCAAGCCCATACCCTGCGTGACGTTGGAATATTCTAAAGAAATTCGCATAAAATGAGTCACCACTAGCCTATTAGGGTCAGCTAGAAACCAAGTGAAGCCTGGGAGTGTACCTCACTTCCTACGCAACCAGAGAATCTAGGGTCGGGGACTTGATTACATTAATTGATCAATTAATGCCCTTTCGGTACCTAATCTTGTTCATTTTAACAAAATGATTTTTGGCAAGCAGTTTGGATTGATTTTATACCTATCCACTAACATATGAAATGATCATACAGGTACACAAACATTAAAATAACAATCATAGCTATCAAGATCCTAATTGCAGTAAAATTAAATACGTGCAATTAACATAATTAGATATAGATTAAACAGGTCTGGAGAGGCCGAGCGGGCCAGGTCGTAGACCTGGCGCAACTCGGCCTGCGCTCCTCTGGTCAGTGACTACTCAATCGCGACTAGGGAGCTGCGACGGCAGGGAAGATAGGGGCGAAGGGGGCCGGCAATCCAATTGGGGGTGCGACGGTGCCGCCTCGTATCAGAGGGACACAGTCTAACTTTCCGGCAGATGGCGGTAGCATTCCGATGACTAAGCGATGAGCTGGACTCTTCGGAGGGACACAGTCTGACTTTCCAGCAGATGGCGATAGCATTCCGGTGACTAAGCGACGAGCTGGACTCTACACAGTGGAACTAGGGAGGGAGAGCCCACTTGGGCATTACGACGAACAGGTGATAGGCATAACGAACCGAGCGGCTTTCGACCTAAATGAGGCTTCGAGGCAGTGGCGATGGTGACCAATAAATAAACAGCAATAAACGAGGACCTAAGATGGGACCTACGGAGGCTGGAGCTCGCTTAAAACGGACGGAACGAGCTTTGGCCAGCTCAAGCTCAAAAATACACACCAGGCATTCGATGAAATGCCAACTTGAGTTCCATCGAGGATGGTAGCTTGGAGACGCGTCTGCGGCAGTGGCGACGGTGATGGCAGCCCGGAGGTGCTTCGGCGGCGGTGGTGGCGGTCAGGAGACACATCGACAGCGGTGGCCTTGGTGAGTTCCCCCTCATTTTGCTCTCTATTTCTCGCTCCCTGTTTTTCACTCCCTCCCTCTCTGTTTTTCGTCTCCTCTTCATTCTGTCTTTTTTTTTTTTTCAACTCCCACTCCTCTCTTTCTCAATCACTAGGCTTGCACATGCGTGCCCTCAGCTTCCCCCAACCAGCCGACTCTGCTAGCCAGCTCTGACCTCTCTTGATGATTCCAACGCTCACCTGCCCCGCGAGATGATGCTGTCTTCTCTGCCCTGGCTGCCCCTGCTTTTGGTTTCGCCATTTCCCCATGCGAATGGCTGCTTTTCGCTTTCGTCTTCGCAGATTCCCTGTGCAGAAGACGGCCGAGGGAGAAGACAACGGGGCGGGCCGTGCCGAAAGGAAGAAAAGGCTGGGCCACCGAGGGAAAAGAAAAAAAAGAAAAAGGAGAGGAGAGGGATTGGGCCTAGGTCCATGTAGGGGGAAATATAGGGGAAAAAGGGCCAGGTCTGGCCAAGGCTAGATCCGACCCGACCCGCACCCGTACGACTTTTTTTTTTAAAAGGAAAAATAATAATTAAAATTTCTGATTTTGAATTTTGATTTGATTTTGATTTTTCTCTTTGTCTATTTTATTTTATATATACTACTTGAAAGATAAAAACTAGGTGTCAACGCTATGATATTGTTGCATCAAATGCCATATTGAAAATGAGACATATATGTGAATATACATTGTGATAATGATGATACCGTCGGAAGTGTGAGCCGATGATGCCCTGGGAGTCGGGATGCTTAGAGGTTCGAATGAGTCGATGCCCTTTGGATGCCTAGTTGTATTATGAATACATGCCCAGAGATTTTCCCTGGGTGTGTCGGGATGCCCGGTTGTATTATGATACATGCACGGAGGGTGAGGGGTTGTATTATGATGCATGCCCAGAGGGTAGGGGTAACCATTTTCATGGCAAGCCTCGTGATGTCAGGTGGGATGCGAGATGCCCGAAGGTGTGTGCCGGAGGCTCGGAGGTGTGTGTCAGAGGCCCTCGCAATGCCAAGTTGGATGCGAGTGATAAATTGTGGGATGCAAACATTGGTCCCTGGATGAAAAATAATGAGATCATTGTGAAAGATAAGAACTGAAATTGAATCATGTGCATGGGTGTATGCATATGGCATGATGCATGATCTGCTTATGAAAGTAAATTGATGCTATTTGATATTGAAAATGCGATCATGAAGGTGTGAATGGATATCATGGTGATGTATGCTTGATAGCATGGATGATACAAATCATGGTGATATATGCACGATGGCATGGTGAGATATGCATAACTACATGGTGGTATATGCACGTTGCATGGTGATATAGGCATGGCTGTAAGGTGAGGTATGCTCAAATGCATGAATGATATGTGTTTTATTCATGATACCTTGATTGTTTTGTTTAACATATTGTGTAGTTTAGTGGATCTTTACTACTGAGTAGTTGTACTCACCCCGTTTGGGGAATAACATTTCAGACTAAATAGATACCTCTACTGCCATTGCCACCGGTAAATGGATCAAATGGTTGGATATGACCACGAGGAGGAGGATAGCAAAGGAAGGAACTTTTGGATGCCGACACTGATCGATGGACTTTAAGTATATGATTGTTGGAGGAGATGTCGGTCATCTTTTAAGGTATAGCCGAATATAGAGGACTATGGCATTTTGATGTACCAATGAATGATGTTAATTTGATTTAAGTAAATAAAAGTGCTCGGCTTTTACCTATAAATGTTTATTTGGTGTGCATCATTTTCTAAATCTAAAGAAGGGAATTGATGGATGCACTTCCGCCATATAAATTGCGCAGGGACCAATCTAAAAGATGTAAACCCCCAAGATTGATAGACCTTCAGGTCAAGCAAGAGAATGGTAATCGAACTATGGCGATCCTAACGGTTCAGGGGCAGTCGAGGGGTGCCACAGAGTGATCGTAAGCTTGAGCCGAGGGCGAAGAATTGCATATTTCTGGGTTATGCACATGGGGTGAAAGGCTACCGGCTGTGGTGCACTGATCCCAGATCACTCGGTTTTCTAATCAGCAAAAATGTGATCTTTAATGAGATTGCAACGCTTCAACAGAGGAGTTCTGAGACATAACCAGTAAATAAGACAGATCATGGTGTCATAAATGAGGTGGAGCTTCAAATGGAGACTTCGAAGACCTCGAAGGTAACAGAAGTTGAGACTGTAGATGAAGCCGCAGTTCCTAAAGTCGATGATAGTGAACAACCAGCAAAGCCGCAGCAGACTATAGCCGCAAATAGACAGAGAAGGCAAATTAAATCACCGGTACGTTATGGTTATATAGATATTGCTTATGCATTGACTGTAGGTGATGAGGTAGAGACAGATAAGCCTTCGTCTTACTCTGAGGCGATGGCTAGTTCGGAGTTATCACAATGGCTAGGGGCTATGAGTAAAGAGATGGAATTACTCTGTCGAAATCAGACATGAGAGCTAGTCAAAGTACCAAAGAGTCAAAAGATTGTCAGAAGTAAATGGGTCTTCAAATGGAAAGAGGGCATTCCTAGTGTCAAGGCAGCGAGGTATATAGCGAGACTTGTGGCGAAGGGATATACATAGCGTGAGGGCATTGACTATAATGATGTGTTCTCTCATGTGGTAAGACATACTTCTATTCGTATTTTATTTGCCTTAGTTGCTTCGCAGGATCTTGAGTTAGAGCAACTAGATGTAAAAACTGCATTTCTTCATGGTGAGTTGGAGGAGTAGATTTACATGAGGCAACCAGAGGGATTTGCTATTCCGAGTAAGGAAGATCATGTTTACTTGTTAAAGAAATCTTTGTATGGGCTGAAACAGTCTCCTAGGTAGTGGTATAAACATTTTGATGCTTTCATGGCTAGTCAAGACTACACAAAAAGTCAGATGGATAGTTGTGTTTACTTTAAGAGATTGGAGAATGGTTCTTTGATTTATCTACTCTTATATGTTAATGATATGTTGATAACAGCTAAGAATATGTTTGATATTGATATGTTGAAGAGGCAGTTAAATGCTGAATTTGAGATGAAAGGTTTAGGTGCTGCAAAGAAAATTTTGGGTATGGAGATTTTGCGTGACAGGACTACAAGAGTTTTACGTTTGTCTCAAAAGAAATATATTGAGAAGATTGGGGCACATTTTAACATGCAATCGGCAAAATCTGTAAGTACACCTTTAGCAAAGTACTTTAAACTTTCAGATAAATTATCATCGCAAACTGAGGAGGGGGAGGAGCATATGTCCCGTGTTCCTTATTCTAGTGCCATAGGTAGTATTATGTATGCTATGGTGTATACTAGGCCTGATATTTCACAAGCTGTGAGTGTTATTAGTCATTATATGAAGCGTCCTGGTAAAGCTCATTTGGGAAGCTATGAAGTGGATCATTAGGTATTTGAAGGGAACAACAGATGTGGATATAGTATACTGAAGAGACAGCAATGGTAATGAGACTACTGGTTTTGTGGATTCGGATCACGCCGGTGACTTGGATGATCGCAGATTTTTAGCAGGGTACGTGTTTACACTAGCAGGTGATGCAGTCAATTGGAAAGCATCCTTACAGGATCACATTGCCTTGTCTTCGACTGAGGCATAGTACATTGCACTAACTTTTGTAGCAAAGGAGGCGATATGGTTACAAAGTTTGCTCTTGAACTTTGGGTTAGAACAGAAAAGTGTGGATATACACTGTGATAACCAAGGTGCGATATATTTAGCATATAATCTAGTTTATCACGAACGAACGAAACATATCAACATCAGATACCGCTTCATCTGAGATGTCTTAACTAAGGGTAACATTATTGTCAAAAAGATTGCTACAGCAAATAACCGACAAACATGATGACTAAGTCTGTTCTTTTGGTGAAGCTCAAGCTCTGCTTGAGCTCTATTGGCATCTGTGGAGAGTGAGCGCCCGTCGGGGCGTTGGGAGAGTAGCATGGATAATGAGTACTATAACTTGGTTTCAAATATCGAGCCAACGTGGAGGATTGTTAAATTATGTCTCGAGTTTGAGCATTTGCAAAAACGCGATTCGCTGGATTTTTTTGAAAATTTACAAAAGTGGATAATCCCACGGCATGGGCTTTCTTGTTTTAGCCGATGAAGATAAAATAAAAGGAAGAAAAAAAAAAAAGGGCCACGAAGGAAGCTTCATCGTAGAAGCCATGAAGACAAAAGTGGGCCTAGGTCTCCTGTTGCGTTGCCGAATTCCTTTTGGTGTGAAGACCTTACGTGTAGACAAAAGGAAGGCAGTGGGGCCCAAGGTCAAAAGTTTGACCTTGGGCACACCCACGTATAAAAGCAAATATTATGTAGATTTCTTCTCTTAACCTGGAACACGCCGCTGAACGTCTACGTAACGAAGCCGCGCACGTCCACGCCGCTTGAAGAAGAGCCGCAAGATCTTGAAGCCTCGCCATACGTAGAGTTCTGTCACATGGTAATTTTTGTGCTATGAGTTTATATCCTTGATGTTGTTTATTTATAAATACTTTGGGTTTTGGGTTAAATGTAGGTGTGGGAAACACTTGAGCGATTGTAAACTCTGATTCTCCGATTTTAGTGAATTATTTATTGCTGGCTCTCCCCGTGGACATTGGTACCGATACTTGGACCGAACCACGTAAATTTCTGGTGTTCTTATTTTTCTCTCATTTATTTCTCCGGTGATTTCGCATTGACGTAAATCGCAAATTCCTGTTGTTTCCGTGTATTATATCCCAACAGGACGCAAAAAATACACAGCTTGATTGCACTACACTTCTATTGTGATGACGTGATAAAGTAAAAGTTATTATTAAGTATGAAGTGCGTGTTACCTGTCGGGTCATATTGAGTTAAACCAACAAGAATTGGAAAATGCCTTGCTGGGGTGGCGGTTCATTACGTGGGTTCTCGGGTGTTGGGTCTAGCTTTCATTAACTTCTAATGCAAATCTTAACAAAAAATGGCCAAAAATGTTTGGAAATTTCAAGGGACTAAATTTCATCCAATGAAATGTAAATATTGTGCTTGCTAACCAAAAAATCAGAGGAAAATTACCTTTCGTCATTTTTAACATTAAGATGCCATCCCTTTATATGTGCAACCTCTACAAGGGCATTTTCCCACCGCTTCAATTCCTCAGAGGCAAACTTCTTCTTGTGCTCGGATATAGCTCTCTTGTACAATTGGGTTTTGAGCTTAACATCAGCAGGATCCACATGATAGAAAATAGGGAGTATCACTTTCTTCCCATTTGATTTTGATGTGCATTCTACCATGTGCGTAACCTCATGGAGACACCACGAACTAGTAGCATAACCTTTAGAGAAGATATGTATGTAGATTTGAGTCTTGTCAATCGCTTTCAAAAGTTCTCTGCCAATTTATTCGCCCTTTTGGAGTTCCTTGCCGTCTAAGAAAACATCAATTCTAGTGCCCATCAACATGGTACAAAGGAAAGAAGCGAAGTCCCAACGCACGTCTAGTCCCCTAAAATTCAAAAACACATCATACTTGAATTTTGATTTAGTTTCCATGCCCGGGATTGGCTCGAGCTCCTCTTCCTCTTGATTTTGGTCTGTCGTTTTAGAACCCTACCAATAAGTATAGACTAAAGCCTTATAAGACCTTAAAATAGGAATCTCACTAAACAAGCGCAGCCAATTGCATCAAACATTTTTAAGTGCAAGTTTCTTTCCCTTGCCTGAAGGTCTGTCAAGTTTTGTACATAATACTCAACACTTATTTAAATTTGAGGTAAAGTAGACTACATATTTCCAGTTCACCTGACACCACGAAGTTCAGAATGTCATAAAAGCGGCGCCTCAATGGAGACCAAATTTGCGGCTGATCATCTATGATTGCATTCACCAGCAATATAACCACGGCCTGTAAAAAGAGCTAATTGCGACAAGACTTGGTGAAAGAAGATCCGACTAGCACTTCTCGAGGACAAGTGTTTCTTTTGGCTCTGCAATTGCTCCCAAAATGAAGAAAAATCAAGAAACGTGGGGAGGATGAGGGTGATTTTCAGAGAAAGAGAGGAAAGACAGGAGTTAAGATGCAAGCCACTGGGGAAAAGAGGAACAATATTAATTGGGCAGTTGGGTATTTGAAAAAAAAAAGGGCAAGAGTTTATTGCATTACGCTGTAAAATGAAATTTTTGTTTCTCCTGGTTAGTTTCCGCGAAAGAGCGGACCACCAGAATAGTAAAAGTAGGTTCGGCAATCAAAAATGCAAACCACTAAGGTCCAAAAAAAGCTGCCCCGACCACCCGAGAAAGCAGTCGGGCCGTGGTCGGGACCATTGGGGTTGGAACAAGGTGCATCCACAGCTTCCTTTTTTACCCCCTTTTTCCCCTTTTTAACTGTTTAATCAGTGTCTTTTTGACCGATTGGTTGGGGCCGTTTGCTTTTAAGGAAATCATCTTCCATTTTCCCGTTCTCATCCTCTTTTGGAAACACCAAACAAGTTTGATGAATTTAAAGCTGAAACTGGCTTATTTATTTATAAAAAAAAAAAACTACGGGTTCAGAGTTTTACTTGACTGAAAACACGCCATTGAGCGGGAAGGGAAGTTGATGGTTTCATATTCTTTTTTATAGGAATCTCTCATGCTAAACATTAATAGCAGATCATCTTCTTTACCAAAGACACAAAGCTCATCTCAAGCTTCTCGAAATCTTGCACTGCAATCTTATATTCACTCACCCTAACCCTGCTCTAGATAACCTCTGATGCGGCACTAGGCTAAGGCTTGTCCGAGAGATGAAACCATAAACCAGTGTTCATCGATAAGCCATATGAACGCATGAATCTGCTTCCTCGGCTTGTCTCAATCAAAAGTTGACTTGGCTTTTTCACAGTCCTTTGTTATCAATTGCATCTCTGCACTAACGCACTATCATTGGTGAAGGGAGTGCATCGAACTTTACTAAGTCAAGCTCGAACTCACGCAGCAGTTCCTCTCTATTTTCCTCATTAGACCATCCTTGGGCTCCGCTAATGAAGTTCAGCCCATGTTTTCTTTTTTTAGTTTCTTTTTTTCCCCTCATTTGACCATGCGGTGCACATCAAGTGGACGTGAAGGCTATTATCTAAGGTCAGGTGTGTATGTCATGGTCCGTGAATCCTCTCGTACTTGTAACACCTATGAGTCGTGCTTGGGGTTATCGAGTGAAGAGTGAGGATGCAAAGGGGACAAACACAACTAGTCCATGGGAGTGGCGTCGGGACAATTAGTGTTAGGATTTATAGGATAGAAGGATTATATCACTTAAGAGCTCTGAAGACGGGGTTGGCCTCTTTTGCACAAACTGGTCGAGAGCTGATGCCACTCTCCTAACGAGGCCATGGCAAGCCGAAACCAGTTGTTGAGCCTAAAGAGATTTGCTATCTCACTCGATGGACTAGACGCCCGAGCAAAGCTGGGCGTGGTACGATCTCGTACAATGAAGCTATTCACCGTATTGTTCGCTGGAACAACTATAAAAGGAAGGCTTGCCTGGCGAATTCCACTTGCCAAGTGCCGCACGCGTCGTTCTGCGACCAAGGAAACTGTTGGCCTGTGACACATGGTATCATAGCATGAATCCCTCTAGTAAGTGGGTGAGTTGAAGAAATGGACTCCACGCTCCAGTGTGGGTTGAGCAGATAAGTACTAATAGTCTACCCGGTCCTACGAGGGCGGAGAGTGAATCGCCGGGGCAAAAGGTGCTCGGACAAAGCGTGGCTCTTGAGCAAGCTTCTAGGATGACAATGTGAGTACTAGGACGAGTCGGCTCCTTGCCGAGCAGACAGTGGATTTGAGAAGAATTGAATCCTCACTGAATAGGGATAACGTTCCTAAATCAATCGGTGAATTCAAAGAAGAGATCTAATGCCACATTTTCAACAAGGAAAGAACCTCAATTTGGTTTGCTGGGGTCAAGATGCTGAGTAGGCAAAAATGGTGCTGCCAAAAGATGCGATTGGCGAAAAATGCCACACTTGCCAAAGAAAACACAGGTGACCGAGTGGCCGAGCCACTGAGCAACTGAGATCAAAAGAGGCTACCAATGGAGCAAAACTTGTTTTGTTGGGCAAGCGTGACCATTTGATGTGAAATCCCAAAAAGTGGCACATTGATGGTTAAGGGACACAAGGAAGCGACATAATAGATCACAACGAGAGCATTGCGAAATTGAGTGGGGGAGAATGTCATGATTCATGAATCCTCCCGTACTCGTAAAACTTGTGAGTGATGCTTGGAGTTACTGAGTGAAGAGTGAGGATGCAAAGGGGACGAACACAACTAGTCCGTGAGAGTGGCGTCAGGATGGTTGGTGCTAGGAGTTCTAGGATAAAATGATTATATCACTTAGGAGCTCTGAAGGCGGGGCTGGCCTCCAATGCACAAACTGGTCGAGAGCTGATACCGCTCTCCTGACGAGGCCATGACAGGCTGAAACCAGTTGTTGAGCCTAAAGAGATCTAATATCTCACTCGATGAACTAGACACCCGAGCGAAGCTAGGCGTGGTACGATCTCGTATAGAGAAGCTATTCACTATATTGTTCGCTGGAATAGCTATAGAAAGAAGGCTGGCCTGGCGAATTCCGCTTGCCAAGGGCCACACGGGTCATTCTGCGGCCAAGGAAACTGTCGACTCGTGACATGTGTCTAATCCCCTGAAATTTAGAAACACAACGCACTCGTCTTTTGGCTTAATATCCATGCTTAGGATTGCCTTCAAGTTCCTCTTCCTCTTGATTTTGGTTAGTCATCTTAAAACCCGGCCAATAATTATAGACTCCAGCCTAATGAGACTTGGAAATAGGAAGACCATCAAGCAAGCACAACCAATTGCATTAATTATATGTGCCAGTTTCTTTGCCATGCCTCAAGGTCTGTCAAGATTTGGACATATACTTAGCACTTATTTAATTTTGAAGTCAAGTAGATTACGTGCTCACAATCCACCTACCACAACGTAGACCTCATCACCTTTCGATCTCAATAAATATATTTTCACCCTTGATTATCTTAGCTAGCTGTTGTCAAACGAATCATAGTTACTACAATTTCCCAAAAAGTATTATGGCTTAATTAATTAAGGCAATTGTTTTCAATTTTCACTTTCACATCTTCAAGTTTTATGGCTTGTTTACATGACACAAGATTATTTTCGTTTTGTTCAAATATTCGATAGCATAGTTTAGGGGCAAGCATCGGTCTAGGGTTAATCCTAGACCGACTCTAGACCGGCCCAACCCTGCCAGTCTTGGTCCAATTCCCATAAAGATTGGGTCGATCCTTGGTCCTGGGATTCCTAGACTAGCACTATGAGGATTGGTTCTTGGTACTGGGAGTTTATGGTTGGTTTAATCCGAACCAACATTGACCATATATATATTATATATCTAATATGTTAATGATAATTTTTTTATGTAGAGAAAACCCTAAGATAAACGGCGTCAACAACATTAAACAGCTCCTTAGTGAGAAGTTCAAGTAATTTTACATTGTTCTTTAATAACTTAGATTTCTAATGTATTTTATGACATCAACAGTCATAATTAACAAATAAGGAAAATGTTTTTTATGAGGAGTCCTCACGCGTCCAAAAGGGTATAAACAGATCCTCACGACATCATCCTCTAGTACTCATTCTCTCTTATCTTATTTGTCCTCTTAATCTTCAATTTGCCAAAATCGAAATAAACAACTTATTTGCTTGCCACTCGACGCTCGAATCACTTGCTTTTGGCCACTCGTGCCGCTTACCACTTGATGCTCGCCCTGCTTGTTGCTCGCCGCTTGCCCCGCTTGATGCTCACCCCGCTCGACACTCACCACTTACCTATCTTAGCTGACCTCACTCGTCACCAAACCTATTGGGTTCGTCCGGTCATCGGTCACCTTTTCAAGGAGTACAAAAAATGAAATAAAAAAAATTATCGATTGGTATCGGATTGACCCTGGAATCAGACCGAACCCATTGGATCGGTTCGGTCCTTGGTCCCAAGCTTAATAGAGTCAGTCATCGGTCCCAAAAATTGAGGACCAACATTGTGTGGGTTGGTCATAGGGTTAGAGGGTAGATCGGCCCAACCCAGACCATGTTTACCCCTATAGTTTATTATCTAAGAGATATTAGATTCATGTTATTACATGTAGATATTACAGAGAAATTGATTATGGATTTTTTCAAACTATCATGCATTAGTTTCACGGTGTTTAATGACTTGGTCCACCTATAATATTTTTTGGTGTTTAAATTCTTACTTATAAATAAATAAAAAGACTTCGCAAGTCCTCCCAATTTGTTGGGCACGAAACTGATCGGTGATTTGTGAACACATGAATTTCGCTCCCCGGCGGGTCTTAGTCGAAATTTTAGTCCGGTCCTTTGTTTCAATCGCATCTTTCGCACTAACTTGCTATTATTGGTGAACTAAATGCGTGGAACTTGACCGAGTCCAAGTATAGAACTCACGAAGCAAGTTCCTCTCTTTTTTTCCTCATTTGACCATCCTTGCCTATTAAGTCCAACCCACGTTGGACAAGTTTTAGTTTCCAGTGTAAGTGCTAGTATGAACACCTAGAGGGAGGTGAATAGGTGTAAAGACAATTTTTCACAAGGAATAGTAAAAATATTTCGCTTTTAAAACTGAGTCTGAAAAACAACAAACTTTGAGCAAATTCAAACTTTAGCAGTTAAATGGAATTACAAACAAAATAAAGGAGTTTAGGGAAGAGAATAAGAACACAGAATTTATAGTGGTTCTGCTTAAATTAAGCCTACGTTCACTCTCCACGTTGACATCCTTCTGGCTAGATTTCACTAAGAATCAAAAGAGATTTTACAGCCTTGCAATCTCAACTTCACAGTGAAGAGTCTTTACTGCTCTCTCACGAAGTCTCACAATGAGTTTCTCTCTTTTGAATACAACTTTGAGCTCGGTATATCGAATGACAAGAAAATGGTAAGCTTCAAACTTTAAAATTTCTCTTTCACACACTCTCTCTTGAACAACTAGAGAATCCACCTTAAATACTCCTTCATGCATTCTCGACCGTTGGCACTTTCCAAAGGAATTCTTCCAATCTACCCATTGGACAGAATCAATCAAGGAGATCTCGAGTCGTTTGAAGATTGTGATGAAAGCCCGTCAATCCTGTTCGCCCATACAATCAGGATCTTGGTTTCCATAAATAGATTCTTTCTATATTTACTTACAATTCGAAAAAATTTGATTTATCTAAATTGATTTCAATAAGATAATCAATTTCGTAGGTGATATAACCATCCAGAAAGCCATCTATAAACCATACGAACCAAATTCCTGAAGTAATAAACAAGATCTCGCTGGATAAGTCTTCATTCTTCAGTAAAGTTCAGTTTGGAATTTGTCAGTGTGGCCAGACTTTGACACAAAATCTGGTTATCTTTATAATAGACTTTGGATAAGTTTTGTTAACTTCAAAACATCAAATGAGTTTTCTCCAACATCCAAGAAAGGAAAGGGGGTCAATTAAAATAAACAGTTTTCAAGTTTAATTGAGAAATCCCGAAAGCTAAGCAGGCCTTAATAATAATCAATCGTGCATGTAATCTCGTGATTAGTAATCTAATCGAGTTATTAACACTTTATTTAGAGAAAAAAAAAAAGCATTATGTTTCGAGTCCCTACAAACATGTGTGAGGGGATTCAATGTGCAAGTTAGGTTAGATTTTTCGCATGACTAAAGTTTAAAATGCCTTGTCTTGACATATACTTAGCGCTTATAAATTATGTTAGAAAAACCCAATATTGGAAAATTGATATGGAGTAGAGTAGTTAATATATTATAGTTGATCCATCACAGTTTTTGAGTGAAGTTGGTTCCAACTGAATATATTGATGAGCTCGAACTTGAACTTCCTCTTACTTGTGGAATGCTTAACAAACAAACAAACATAATTAATTAATTAATTAATTAGTCTTCCGATTGTTGAACAGGATATGTGAACGTCAGCAGATTCAAGTCAAGTTGGAGTGCAGGGAAAGAAAGAATCTGGACTCCCAAAATCAGATCTAGAAGGTGGACAAAATTACATATAGAAAATTGGCTGCTCGAGTGAAATAAGAGGAGGAAAAAAAACACAAGTTGGTTGTGTAAGTACCATGAATTGTCTAGTGTTTTGTTTGGAAATTTCCCATGCTGTTAGTTGAGAATTTTTATGCGGATGATCTTGCCTATCAATGTTGTCCGGCAATAATTTTCTCTTAGGGCACACACACAATCATAATACATTAATTTTGCGATAACTTCATCTTGAAAACAGACGAGATAATCTCTCTTGAAATTGAAATCATAATTGACGAATGCTGGACGTACTCTTTTATATATGATTGGTTGCTCAATTGTACAATCTAGACCTCATCAGCTTTCAATCTCAATAAATAGATTTTCACCCTTGATTATCTTAGCGAGTTGTTGTCAAAGGAATCATAATTAATACAATTTTCCAAAAAGTATTACGGCTTAATTAATTAAGGCAATTGATTTCGATTTTTACCTTCGCATCTTGAAGCTTTATGGCTTGTTCACATGTCACAAGATTATTTTGGTTTTGTCCAAATATTCGCTAGCATCGTTTATTGTCCTAGTTGTTTATTCATATGAGATGTTAGATTCAGATTATTATATGTAGATATTACAGAGAAATTGATTGTGGATTTTTTTAAACTACTATACATTAGAAGGATGGTTGATGCATGATATGTTTCAAGGTGCTTAGTGATTTGGTCCACTTACAATATTTTTTGGAATACAAATTCTTACTTATAAACAAATAAATAGACTTCGCAAGTCCACGCTCTCTTGTGCATGAAACTCATCGGTGATTGGATATCACCAACTTCTTGTTATTACGTCATTGTCCTCGCAATTCTTATGAGATAATGACCAAAAAACAATGTCTATCGACCAGCCACATGAACACATGAATTTCCTTCCTCGGCTTGTCTTAATCAAACGTTGACTTGGCTTGGCTTTTTTCCGGCCCTTGATGTCAATCGCGTCTTCCGCACCGATGCACTATTATTGGTGAAGTGAATGCGTGGAACTTTACTGAGTGAAGGAAGAACTCACGAAGCAAGTTATTCTCTTTTTCCCTCGTTTGACCATCCTTGCGATCTGCATTGAGTCCAGACCACACTTTCTTTTTCTTTTCCTTCATTAAACTGGAGTTTTCCTATTTTCCAGGAAAGAGAAGGGTTTGGTCAAATAAATAAACAATTTTCAGGTTTAATTGAGAATTCCCATGACCTAAGCAAGCCTTAATAAATGAACAATCATGCATGTAATCTAGTGATTAGTAATGTAATCGATCTATTAACACAATATTTAGAGGGAAAAAAAAAATTCTGCTTCGAGTCCCTAACAAACATGTGTAAGGGGATTAAATGCACAAGTTAGGTCAGATTTTTTGCATGATCAAAGTTTAACTTGCCTTGTCTTAACAATTGTAGTATAAAAAAGTTTAATAAGCTTAGAGAAGCCTCTCAAATCAAGTATCACTAAGTTTGAGCTTAGTTCATTCCATACTTTGGCAGCCCAAACTTGAGCCTCTCATAGCCATTGGTTTTGTTGGGAATAACAGATTCCCTAAAAGCAATCTGATACTAAATTAAACCCCTAAAATGAATGCGGAAGACAAGCCCATGAATCACATGTATCACCGATCAAAGATACACCACGGAATTGAGCATACCTTATTGTCCACAGATTAAACACTAACGTTGAAGTTCAAGGAAGAATCCCGATCCCGTTCTACCGAGGAACATGTTGTTGCTATTATGGGGAGAAAACCCTAAAAAGACGTACTTTACTTTTCCTTTGGAGCATTCTTTTTGTCATACATTGTCTGGAGGGGGAGAGAGCATCTTCACGTACGTATGCCAAAAGGTGCGTTCCTTTTTCTTTTTTCTTTTACCCTCAAAGCGTCTCCTCCAAGAGACGCATCTCTTCAACGTAAAACGTCCCTCCAAAAAGAGACAACCCCTTGTATCAAAACAATGTAACCTTTCATGTCGTAACCGTTCCTCTATGGGCCTTTATCTTGCGGGCCGGGTTTTTAGGCCCAATATAAGCGGACGGGCCCATTTAGGCCCATCATCACATATAAAAAACCCATCATCTCTCACTCGCATATGGTGAGCCAAACAGGATTCTCTTTACCTCTCTACAACATTCATACCGGTGAATAACCCGTGCGACCAGCATACTTTAAGAACTCGTTGCCATACATCTGTTAGGAATATACAACATCTCATAATAGGCATCACACTTTGAGTAGATTTAGTATGCGGTACCATAGATTGATCGATTACATTTATATCTCTCTCTTGATCTCTTTTTAAACAATGATATATTGTATTCACAATTATGATTATCCCAAAAACTATCATAATTGGTCGACCAGTGAATACAAAACTAGAATGTGATTCTCCAAATTCGATATTCCTCTTTTCTTCAAACTCCCAATTTTAGTCCAGCTTGCTTTTCTAGAAATGTCCCATTAAATCAAATCAATTCATGATCATTGGCAACATCCTAAGATAGCAAGCACTGAATAGACATTTTAAGGATAAGAGTCATGAGGACACTAAATTGAGGAACTCTTTTCCTCAAAAGTCTTATACGGCATAAAAGTTGAGATCAAACTTTTGCTACTTTTATTGGTCGTCTCATGCATATGTAGAATGAAATACGTATTATGATATTTAACTCATTTTCCATAGAGCGTATGTCTACACCTTTAATACCGTACAAATGATAGTTCAAACATACACAATGTCTAACTTGAGTTCACATATCTACTCATACACAGAATTGATCAGAACTCACATCTGGCATCATAGATAGATAAAGTAAAATATGTGGGTTATTTTACTTTCGGACATAGTAAATATTATGTCATCATCTTAACACTTAGTTAAGACGATATATATATTTTAAACTTGAGCTTTCGATTATCACCTAGATAATAAGCTTAAAAATAGTCTCATATTTATTTATCACACAGTAAATAGAGGCGATTGCCCGTGTGAGTGGGCTAATCTTTTATCTGTCTGACATACTTTCTCAACTTAATATAATGCACTGAGCATTAAGATGCATAAATGTCAAAAAGATTCATAAGCATTAATGATGAAAAACACAAATTCATTAAATGTGAACACTTTAGAAAAATTATAATATTCAGTACATCAGCCTCTACGCAGTCCTAGAGATTTTACATGACCACAAAACACATCTCTAGGTATTGGCTTTATCATAAGATCTGCTACTATTCTATGCGTAGATATGTACTATAAGTTCACATCTTTTCGTACAACCATATCCTTGACAAAATTATACTTGTTATCTATATGTTTGGTCTTGCCATGATATTTTGGATCTTTGGTGTATGCTATAGCTGCTTGGTTATTACAGTTAACCAATAATGGATTTGCAACATACTCAATAACACCTAAATGATCCAAAAATCTCTTAAACCAAACACCTTTTTGTACTGCTGTTGATAATGCCACGAACTCAACTTCCATCATGGACGAGGCTATACACGTTTGCTTCTTACTACTCCAAGATATGACACCATTATTCAGTAGGAAAGCAAAACCAGAGGTAGATTTCCTTTCATCTAAATTTCCTCCCCAATCAGCATCTGAATAGCCTTCAAGTCGCAGATCATTTCCTTGGTAATTCAGCTTATAATCAGCAGTTCTCTTTAAATACCTTAGTATTTTTTTAACGGCATTCCAATGTACTTGACTTGGATTGGATTGGTATCTACTCACTATTCCAACTGCAAAACATATGTCAAGTCTTGTACACATCATAGCATACATTAAGCATCCCACAGCATTAGCATAAGGAACATATTTCATTTGTTCATTTTCTTGTGGAATCCTTGGACACAATCTATGGCTCAATCCTTCACCTTTTGTAATAGGAGTATTTATGAGTTTACAATCTTGCATATGAAATCGTTCAAGAACCTTATTTATGTATGTTTCTTGCGAAAGAGATAATGATCTCTTCGAACGATCTCTTGAAATCTTAACTCTAAGAATGCATGCAATCTCACCCATATCTTTCACCTCAAAGTTGAAAGATAACTAACTCTTCACAGTATCAACAAACTCCATATTACTTCCGGCAATTAGTATATCATTAACATATAATGATGTGATCACAAATTGATCTTTGGATCTTTTGATATATACACAATGATCATCATCTATCATTGTAAAATCATATGCCATTACGGCACTATGAAAATGTATATACTATTCTCTCGACGACTGCTTAAGGCCATATATCGATCTCAAAAGATGACATACCTTTCCTTCTTGACCTTCCATAATGAAACCAGTAGGTTATCCCATATATATTTCTTCCTCTAATTATCCATTGAGGAAAGCAGTCTTTACATCCATTTGATATAACTCAAGATCCAGGGAGAAGTACACTATCAGTGCCATAAGTTGTGTACGGCGCTCACTTTGGTGCCAAAAGTTTCTATCGGATCACTTAAGTGCCAAATCGGAGGAAAAACGATCACTTTGGTGCCACCGTGAAAGATTCCAGCCAAAATGATTACGTGGCTTTTTTTATTAAAAAAAATCGACAATGCCTTAAACGACGTCGTTTTGCTATTCTACATGGATGACCTCACAAAAACAACGCCGTTTAACTCATTTGGGAATTGAAATTAGGGTTTCGACTTGGCCGCCGAGTGGCTGTCATCGGGGTTGGGGTCGGGGTCGAGGTCGAAGCTACAGCCGCCGAGTGGCCATCATCGAGGTCGGGGTCCAGGTCGAAGCTGCGGCTGTCGAGTGGCCATCGTCGGGGTCAAGGTTTGAGCCGCGGCCGTCGAGTGGCCATCGTCGCAGTCGGGGTCGGGGTCAAAGCTGCGGCCGCCGAGTGGCCATCGTCGGGGTTGGGTTCGGGGTCAAGGTTGGAGCTGCTGCCGTCGAGTGGCCATCGTCGGGGTCGGGGTCAAGGTCGAGGTCAGAGCCGTGGCCGCCGAGCGCAAGGGCCATTGAGGACGGCGACTGGCCGGAGATTAGGGTTTTGAATTAGGGGAGACACCAAACGGCATCGTTTTGGTGTTAGGATGCTTGACCGTGTCTCTGGCGAGCCACATCATCTTCAAAAATTAATAAAAAAGTGCAACGTCGAATTTTCGGCCAACTGGATTGGAGTTGGCACCAAAGTAAGCATTTTTAAAACTTTTTGGCACTTAAGTGATCTAACAGAAACTTTTGGCACCAAAGTGAGCGGCATACACAACTTATGGCACTGATAGTGTACTTATCTCCAAGATCTATATTAGCCACTATTGCCAGAATAATGTGAATCGAGGTAAATCTCACTAAAGGAGAAAATGTTTGTTTATAATCAATTCATTTCCATTGATTATACCTATTCGCCACAAGGCGAGCCTTATGCCTTTTTATCGGGGATAAGTACGCTAATTATGCCATAAGTTGTATACGACACTCACTTTGGTGCCAAAAGTTTCTGCCGGGTCACTTAAGTGCCAAATCAGAGAAAAAACAATCACTGTGGTGCTACCGGCGAGAAATTCTGGCCAAAATGATTACGTGGCATTTATATTTAAAAAAAAATCGACAACTCTTAATATTGTCCACGGTGGTTGACATAAAATGACACTGTTTCCTTTTCTTCGTAAGAAACGACATTGTTTTACCATTCCACGTGGATTACCTACAAAACAATCGTCGTATAGTGGATTCAATACAGTAAAAAATGACGTGGGCCAAAACGGTGTTCGTATAGGGTTCTCGCTCGATGCCGCCAGCTATAGCTCGCTGACCCACCGTCGTTCACTCGACCGCCACTGTAGTTGCGCCATCAATCACATTTGTTCACTGGCTACGTCCTCAACTCTCGCTCACTTAGGTTTGTCATGTTCTCTACGTGGGTCAATTTACTAAAAAATTTAGGGTTTCGACGGGCAAGTTAGGGCGTGGAGGGCAAATTGAGGGCTCGGCTCAAGGAGAAAGTGGTGGGGAAAGTCATACAGAAAGTCGTGGGGACTGAATAGAAAATTTGAGGGCTTCTTCATTTGTTCTCTTTCTTTTGTGGGAACCGAATAGAAAAATAGGACGCAGAGGGGAAAATGGGGCTCGACTCGGGGGGAAATAGTGGTGGGACCGAATTATTTAATTAATTAGACTGCTTCTGTGGGGGAAACAGGGGGACCGAATGTGATTGAATTGAAAAATGGGTGGTGGGACCTCACTTTGTTTATTCAATTTGGTTTCTTTTGTTTTTGTAAAAGCACTGAATTTGGGAAATTAGTTGCATTTGTTTCTTGACAACAAAATGACAAGGACTTCCATGTGAAGAGGTGAAGTTGCTGATTCTGTCATGTGGTCCCAACAAGTAATGACATTTGTTTTTTTTTCATTGGGTGCAGCATCAACATGGATGCGAATCAGGTCGGCATCATTGTTTGCTATGATGGAGAGTTTTTTTATTGACACCAATGATTGGGAATATACTGGTGGAAATGAATGTACTATTTATGTTTAATGTTCGGAAGCCATCATATATTGATTTTCTGAGGGATTTGGTGTATTTTTTACGATGCAAAGTGCAAAAACTACATTACTATGTTCCTAGGAATAAATTGAATGATGGCTTAAGATTTTTTAATGACGATAATGGTATTAAGGATATCATTTACTATTATCTTTACGACGAAAAAGCTAAGGTATATGTTGAGTATTATAGTGATGGTGAGGATAAGGATGATGATGAAGATGGTGAGGATGAGGATGAGGATGGGGATGAGCAGAGCACTACTAAAAGAGAAGCGAGGGATCCTATTCAAGCGAGTAATCTGGTCGAGGATGAAAGGGAGAGAACTCACATTGATAGAGATGAACAAACAATGACATGTCCTGAAAACTTGGGTGAAGATTTTGGTGAAAATTTGGGCGATGAGGACTTCATTGGATTAGAATGGAAAATTGTTTTATCCAGTGAATTGGAAGATGAATATTTTGTTTCAGTAAATTTCCCAAGTGACGAAAATGATGATGAACTCACACAATCAAGACAAAAGCAAAGGGAATTTCTGAGAAAAAAACTTGCACCTTTAGCAAAGAGGCCTGACCAGTAAATGGGGATGGAGTTCCAGCTAAAGGTAATAGAAGTGAAGATGAAGAAAGCTGCAGTGATAAAGTTGCTGGTTCGAAGAATGAGCTTGACAATGATGATGAAGAACCTGCTCGTCGAAGAAAAAGTAAGTACCCTTGCTATGATTCGACTGTTGATAAACCTATTTTATCTGTGGGCATGAGATTTGACGATGCCAAACAGTTTAAGGAAGCTATTGTGAAGAACTCCATTAGTGAATAGAGGAGCGTTAAATTCATTAGAAACATGAAGGAATTTGTGAGAGCTAAGTGCTCACATTCCAATTGTCCATGGAAGCTCTATGACGCGCTGAGTAAGAATGGGTCATTCCAGATTAGGTCCTTTCAAGAGAAACATACTTGTCCAATTATTTTTAACAATAAAATGGTAACAAGTGTGTGGTTATCAAAACATTTTTTTCAATACTATCAAAGTAATGCCCGGGATCAAGAGTCCTCAATTTCAACAGTTAATGAAGGAGCAAATAGGAGTTAATGTGTCAAGGAATCAATGCAAGAGAACTAAGATGAGGGTGATGAAAATACTGATGGGTGGGTATAAGGAAGAATATGCGCAGGTAAGGGACTATGCTGGCGAATGCATGTCTCAAAACCCATCTAGTATGATGTATGTAGAAGTTGTGGAGAGGCCACTCCCTGATCTTAGGTCTAGATTTGATAGATTTTAAGTATATTTTAATGCATACAAACGGGGCTTCTTGGCTAGTTGTAGAAGAATTATAGGATTGGATAAATGATTTCTAAAGAGTTTGTGTAAGGGGGAGTTGTTGGCTGCTGTGGGGAGAGATGTCAATAATCAAATGTTTCCAATAGCTTTGGCTGTGGTGAAGATAGAGAACAAGGATATTTGGTCATGGTTTCTCAAAAATTTAATGGCTAACCTTGAGATAACCGATGAGGGAGAATGGGCATTCATGAGCAACCAACAGAATGTAATTTCATTATCAATTAATTCACCCTTTTTAATATTAATCATTTGCATATTTTTCCTGACTTGTATTTATTGGTCTGAATTTTTGTAGGGACTTATTCCTGCATTGGCTGAGTTGATGCCACCTGCTGAGCATAGAATGTGCTCGAGGCACGTATATGCAAACTGGTCAAGGAACTTCAAAGGAGATAGGATTCAGAAGTAGTTCTAGCAGATAGCAAAAAGTACCAACATGGCTGATTTCAAATTAGCCAAACAAAGATTATTGCAACTGACAAAGGAAGGCTTTGATGCACTCTTCCAAATAGAAGCTAAGCTCTAATGTCGGGCCTTCTTCAGCAAAGAGTTCAAATGCGATATCATTGATAACAACCTCAGTAAAGCTTTCAATAGTAGAATTTTAGAAGCCAAGTGCAAACCAATCATCGGCATGCTTGATGATATTCGAGTAATGGTGATGACTAGACTGCATAGGCAAAGAGATGAGGCTACGAAATGGACTAGAGACTGTGGCCCTAGGATTATGAAGAGATTGGATGCAAACATTGCTGCTAGTAGGTTCTGCCATCCAGTTTGGAATGGAGATAATGGATATGAGATTATTCAAAATCAGAATAAGTATGTTGTCAACCTGGATAGAAGAAAGTGTTTATGCCGAGCTTGCAACTGAGTGGAATTCCATGTGCTCATGCAATTTGTGCTATTTAGATGAAGCAAGAAAACCAAGATGATTACCAACATGATTGATACAAAAAAAGCTTATACCTTGCTTCATACATTGCTTCATACCAATTCATGATGCAGCCTATCAAAAGCAGCAAATTTTGGGAGCCAACAAATCATGAAAGCCCTCTACCTTTGCCGCTGAAAAAGCAAATTGGAAAGCCAAAAAAGAAAAGAAGAATGCAGTAGGAAGAGGCATCAAGTCAGAGGATGAGTAGGACTGGCTCAAAGATGAAATGCTCCTATTGCCGCAAGGAATGACATAATAAGAAAGGTTGTGAGCTAAAAAGGTAGCATCAACATCAAGATGTAATGGCTAAAGGTAGGATAGAAGGCCCTACTAAAGAGCTTCTTATTGGGTCTAGTGAAGTAGGACAGAAGGCCCTGCAGTAGTGCCTACTGAAGGGTAAACAGAAAGCCCTACTGTAAGGTAAGTATCCTCTTTACCTCAGTAACTTTACATTTCCTATTCGATAGAGTTTAATGGTTGACCATGTGTACTGGCTTCTCTTGTGCTTTTCCTCTATCATGCACTTGTAATTTGATAAGTTTTCTCTATTTGTTTCCACCATGAAAATGAGCAGATGTCTAATTATTCATTATAGTTGGTCATGATCCTAATATAGTACATTATTGTAAGGCCTTCTAAAGAGCCAGAAAAGGCCCTATTGTAGGCTCAAGTATAGGGGCAGGGACGGGAATAGGCAGGATAACAACAATAACTAAGTCCACCATTGAGCAAATGAGAAGAAAAAAAAGTTCATGGAAGTTGTACATCGCTGTGTTTGTCTTTTATGGGTTGAATTTTAAATTTGTTATGTGTTTCTCAAGTGAGAAGACGAGCAACTGCACAAGTTGCGTAGGGCTGCTCCCCCATCTGTTGCTGCTGAAAATTATACACCACAGCGAACAAAAGGGTCTATTGGAAAAAGATTAAGGTAATATGGTTATAGGATTTACACGATGAACGAATTGGAATGACTATTTTGAATGTAAGATTTGTAGGCCTCATGCATTTAATTTGTTGTACTTCAATTCATTTGGTTGACAATATCGTTATGTTCTTGTAGCCTGGGAGAACTTCAAATGTACTTCTCTCTCAAAGTAGGCCAACTCAAGAATCAATGACGCAGCCAAAAAAGAGTGCTCCAAAGAAGAAGACGGTGGGTATAGCTACAAAATAGCCATCCAAACATAACCCAGCACCAGTTCCATCTCAATCAACGATTGGGCGCGATAGTGATGATATGAACCAACACATGACACATGCTAGAACAAGAATAGCCATCGTAAAAAAATAATGAAAATGAGGTGACAGAACGCGTAGTTAAAGAACCTGCACATCCAGTTCGAAAGAGTGCTCGGATTATGAATCAATTCAAAGTCCCAAGACGAAAAGAAGATCAAGGTGTTGTCCATATTGATTGATGGGAGGGTGCTGGACTTGGTCTCTTTTTATGTGGTGCTGCTAATGGAAGGGTGCTGGACATAGTTTATGTTTATTTTTATGTGGTGCTGGACATGATCTCTCTTTTTATGTTTTCTTTTTTTAGGAGGGTGCTGGATATTATATCACTGATGTAGTTGCTGCCTCCATATTGCCATTGATTTTTTTTAAGAGGGTACTGAACCTTCAGTGATTTGGGAGTGAAGTTCATGTTTTTCTTTTCTTTTGTAAACAATCAATCAATATCAATGACAATAGCTGTTTCTGTATATTTTTTTTTTTGTGTGCAATATTCTTATAAGGTTGCTATTATTTTTAGATTTAAATGTGTGCATATAGTGTTGCTGGTTGAAGTCGTTGATACGTTGATGCTATTTGTGGGGTTCTAGTTGTATGTGCTGGAATAAGATGTAGTTGATGCGTTGATGCTATTTGTGGGGTTATGGTTGTATGTGCTGGAATAAGATGCAGTTTTGGGTGCTGGTGCATCTCGTTGCAGGGCTGTTATGTTGCAAAAAGATGCACAAGCAAGCCAACTAGTGCAAGAACAAGATGCAGGATGCACCATGTTTGTGCAAGTTTGAAATTGGCACTCAAGCGATCACTAACTACAACTTGTGCAACAGAAGTGATCACTTTGTAATCGCGACTAGCACTTAAATGATCACTTTTATAAAAACTTAGCACTCAAGCAATCATTATTTACAACTTTTGGCACTGAAATGGTCAATTGTTAATTTGCCACAATCCCTTAATTTTGCCATGGTTTGCAATTGCATTAAACTAGCAAACGAGCAAACCATTACAACGATAAAAATGCAGTAACCATTCTATTTGAAGCAAAAACTAATCAAAACAAATATTGCTAATACACAACTAAATAATAAAAAGTGCTCAGAATTAATACATTCCAACTCCAACCTTCCATTTCGCCATGGTTTGCAGTTGCAGCAACCAACAAACCAGCAAATCAGGAGGGCAAATAAAAAATGCAGCAAGCAAACATTGCATTTCTGAAGTGCTCACAATTAATGCATTCCAACTCCAACCTTGCATTATTACCATGGATTACAACAAAACCTTCTACTTCATACAAAAATGGTAGACATACAAACTTCGACTATGGTAGATATACAAACTTCTTCTCATTACTTACTTCATATTTGAATAAACTACACAGGAGAATAAGAACACAATCAACTCTCGATAAAAGTTTCTTTCAATTTTCAGCCTTGAAACCTCCCTCTTCAAATGGTCGACCAGAGATGTTAAACCCTTCATTTGAGCTTGCATTGAGTCCACATCCTCCAACTCGTCCATTAACGCAGGTGAAGGTTGATTTCGGCCTTCAAGTACCTCCAGAATCCCCTCTGTCGCTTAATCAAAGAATTTCCTATCAACCCATTTGAAATATTTGCACTTCGAGCATTTCTTTATCTAACATACCCATGGAATCTTCTCTCGGGATTCAACCGAGTTCAAATGTTCTTCTCGAACTCGGTAACCCACAATAACAGTAACACTCACCATCTAATTCGTTTTTTTTTTTATAGGAATGTGAGCCACTGCTGAAGCTTTTGCCCTCCATTCGCAAGAGAGAGCTGATAACTTTGAAAGAAAATCGAAGTATGCACTCGAATTGGTTGAATTAGGGATTTAGGGTTTTTAATTTCCAATTCTACTTGAATTTGGGGATTTAGGGTTTCTTATTTGGGGGAAAAGATACTAAACGGCGCCGTTTTGTTGTTTGCATGCTGATTGTATTCTCCGGTGATCCAAGTTGACTTCAAATATTAATTAAAAAAAATACCACGTAGGATTTCCGGCCAACCATATCAGAGTTGGCACCAAAGTGAGCATTTTTTGGAAATTTTTGACACTTAAGTGATCATGTGAAAACTTTTGGCACCAAAGTAAACGCCATACACAACTTATGACACCATTAGTGTACTTATCCCTTTTTTTATCGAGCCATTAGCTTTACGCTTTATTTTAAGAACCCACTTGTTCACAATAGCTTTACATCCTTTTGGAAGATCAACCAGTTCCCAAATATGGTTTGACTTCATTGACTCCATCTCCTCTTCCATTGCATGCATCCATTTTTCCTTACTTGAGCAATTTAGAGCCTTATTAACATTTCTTGGATCATCTTCATCTCGTGGAGCAACCATAAAAGTTTTCCCTTCAATGTCAAAGCGTCGACGGGGAACACTTTTGCGACTTGTTCGCCGTATGGGAAATTGTACACTTTGCACATCATTCCCCATTATCCTGCCACTCGAATTAGATAATGACGATATCGTTTCATCATGTGGTTGTAATTGAGAGTGAATGGAATTAAATTCATCACTTCTCATATTACTCTCACTTGGACGAACTCCACTAAATTCATTATCTGGATCCAAGGTTTTAAATAGGGAGTAATCATCACCTATTTCACCTTTCTTAGGAAATTCATTCTCTAAGAATGTGACATCCCGTGATTCGAATTTAGTTATGCTTCCACTTTCCTGCTCACCTATGAACACATACCCTCTTCAAGTGTTCAGAGTATCTTATCAAAATACTCTTCTTTCCTGTGGGACCCAATTTCCCAAACTTGTGAGAGGATTCATGAGTATAAGCAACATAACCCCATGATTTAAGAAAACTTAGGTCTGGTTTTCTACCTGTCTATAACTCATATGGAGTGAAAGTAATTGATTATAAGGAACTCAGTTAAATATATAGACAACAGTTAATAACACATCACTCCAAAAAGTGATAGGTAAGTTAGTATGCGCCATCATGGACCTAACCATTTCTAGTAGGGATCTGTTTCTTCTCTCCACAACACTATTTTGTTGAGAAGTATTTGGAATAGACAACTATTTTTATATTCCTTTTTCATCACATAAATTTCTAAATTTATCGATAAATATTATTGACCTCGATTGGATCTCAATACTTTTATTTTCTTGTGTAATTAATTTTCTACCAAGTTCATAAACCTTTTGAAACAACTTGATGCTTCAGATTTATGAGAAATCAAATAGACATATCTAAATCAAATATAATCATCTATAAATATGATGAAATAAACAGCCTCATGCCTTCCTCTCACATTCATCAGACCTCAGACGTCAGAATGGATTAAATGCAAAGGAAATTAAGCTCTTTTATGTTTTCCAAATGGTTTCCTTGTCGTTTTCCCTACTAAGCAATGCTTACACATGGGCAAATTGACTTTTTCAATGTTGCCCAACAAGCCGTCTTTAGCTAGTCTATTCATACATTGTTGGCCAATATGACCAACTCTAGCATGCCACACATTCACATCATTATTATATAAATTAGGGAACGTGAAATAGGTATAACAAACATTGGCATTAACATAATCAATATTTAATACAATGAAACCATCTAGAAAATAACCACAACCATAGTAATTTATATCCAAATACAAATCCACACCACTATTATGGAAGTTCATATTAAACCAAGCTTAACCATCACTAAGACAAATACTAAATTTCGACGAATCTCCGGAGCATACAACACATCATGTAGGAACAAAGTGCGTCCACCATGCATGTTCAATTGACAGATGTCAATTCCTTTTACTTCTACTCTGGAGTTGTTTCCTACATAGATCCACTTAGTTCTAGTTAGTACTCATCGGAATTCCATGAAGGATTCTCTATCATTCGCTACATGGTCCGTTGCCCCCGAATCAACAGTCCACAAAAAATTAGATTCAGCTAAAAATATAGAACTTGACACATTAGCAAAGTTCTTAATAGTACAAGAGATGAGTATCTTCTTTGACTCGCAATAGTCGCGAGCGTAGTGACCCTTTTGGTCACGTTTGTAACACTTCACCCTTGAAATACTCTTCACTTGATGACGTTTTCCTCTCTTATGTTGGTTAGCTCTTGGTTTCTTGCAATAAGAACTTGATCCCTTGCATTTCCACATATTGAACGAATCAATGCGTTTGTGCTTAGAGCTCAAAGCCCTTTTTGAGCTGGAAACAACACAACAAATGTCTGTTTCTTGCTTAAATGCCTTTAGGCGGTCTTCTGCTAGCTCAAGGTGGCACATAGCATCCTCAAGATCTTTCATAATATGGTCAAGAGCTTTTAGCACTACTTGCTTTTCAAGCACATATTGAATTTTCATATTCAATATTTCACAATTCTCGCCGTTCAATTTATCTTCTTTGTTAAAATTAGATGTTCTTAGTTGCTAAAGCCATCGATATGAACATATCAAACATATATGCATGAATTATTAATGCCTATCGTTTATGCATCCATTTTGCACAGACCCATAATATTAATGAATAATTTCGAGTAAGATTTCGGAATCAAAAGGTCATTATGTTTCCAATCATCATCCAAAAATTCTAATTTAAAACTATCATTAATATAATTTTCTATGCAAAATAAGTTCAGCAAAGTCACTAAACATTATTAAACTTCCCACAACGAATTGTAAATTAACATACTAATTTACAACAATAAATAACATTGAACTTTCAATAATTAAATATGTCCATTACACTAAGTAATATATACAGAGGAAAATATCAACATAGAAAGAGATATTTACACCTAAAAAACATCTCAGACTAATCTAAAAAATAAATAAGAAAATGCTTTTCTAATTTATCAGTAAAATTCTCTAAGAATTCTGAAGGCACATTGGCCAACCATAGAAAAACTTTCGGAAAGCTCTCATATCACCTCCAAGGCGCATTCACTCTGTGCCATGTGGCACTCATCCCAAGAATTGAATTTTTAGTTAACTTGATCCTATAGTATTCTCTTATAAAAGTTACCGTAAGTCTCCTATAATTTGGGACCACGTTGACCTCTCATAAGCGATCTAACACTACTTGCCACTCAGGTGGAAGAGTGTTTATTAAGGCCGGCACCTTCTCAAAAACTATCATAGGATAACAATTCCAGATGATTTATTGTATCATCTAATTGACCCTGACCACGTGTGATACTACATCACCATCATTCCACCGACAATTAGCTAACTCTGTCATTAGGCCTTTAAGTCTTGCATTTTCCTCCTCCATTCTCGGAAATACAGATGTACATGCATAACGCATCATAATTTCTATAACAAATGCAGAACAAAAAGGATTACTTATAATCCACAATGAACAGAAAGGGAAAATATAGAATTTTCCATAGTTCATGCAATAAATGCATAAAAAAAAAAAAAAGGATTACTTATAATCCATAATGAACAAATTGGAAAATACAAAATTTTCCTTTTTTTTTTGGTCAATGCCAGTCAATGGTAGTCAACGCCGGTCAACGGTGGTCAACGATGTCAATGGTCAACGGGTCAAGTCAACGAGTCAATCGAGTCAACGGGCTTTCGGGTCGAGGCGGATCGAGTCGAACTGGTCAGACCGGTGAGGCCGAGTTGGACTGGTCGAACGAACCGACCGGCACGTGCCACGTGTGTGCGCAGCACGCGCCAAGCTTCTGCGCGTGCATCACATGCACTTGGGCCGAAACGGCACGTGCGTTGCACGCGCCTGTGGAAGACCAAATTGGCGCATGCATTGCACAGGCCGACGACATCGGTTCCTTCCGGCCGCGCATGGCGGCGCGTCCGACGGCCTCCAACGGTGATCCACTACTCAATTTTCTCATATTTACGAGAGCTTCGACCCTACGCTATTGAAAACGAATTTCAACTTACAGAAAATCACAAAACAGGGTGAACAGTACGCGGGTGTTAGGATTTTTCCATCCCCGATCGGCCAATGGCGGTGTTTCACGAAAATTCAATCACAAACAAATCATAAACATGAAAAGGGATCGGGAAACATGAACAATGGCTCTGATACCAATATTAAGAATAACGGATTCCCTAAAAGCGATCCGATACTAAATCGAACCCCTGAAATGAATATGGAAGACGAGGCCAAGAATCACATGTATCACCGATCAAAGATACACCACGGAATCGAACGTACCTTATTGTCCATAGATTAAACGCCAACATTGAAGTTTGAGGAAGAATCCTAATCCCGTTCTACTAACGTGCTGTTGCTATTAGGGGAAGAAAACCCTGAAAAGATGTACTTTACTTTTCCTTTGGAGCATTCTTTTTGTCATACGTTGTCTGGAGGGGGAGAGAGCATCTTCACGTACGTATGCCAAAAGGTACGTTCATTTTTCTTTTTTCTATTACCCTTAAAGCGTCTCCTCCAAGAGACACATCTTTTCAACATAAAACGTCCCTCCAAAAGGACACAATCCCTCATATCAAAACAACGTAGCCTTTCATGTCGCAACCGTTCCTCCATGGGCCTTTATCTTGCGAGCCGGGCTTTTAGGCTCAACATGGGCAGTTGAGCCCACTTAGGCCCATCATCACATATTTGAATTAGGAGTTCCATGTTTTAGTGCCTTTTTGAGGTTTTTGCTCTCGGGCCACATTCAGCCCAAAGCTATAACGGCTACTCACACCTGGCCCTCCTCTTTCTAAGCAGTGTCTGATATTAATATGTGGGTGCTTTATTTTTATGACATCATCGATTATGTTTGTTTTTCCCCAATAATTAACAAGTTAAATAGAGAACAGAAAAGGAAAAATAAAATTGTAAGAGGTCTGAGAATGGTTTGAAATCCTGTCAGCTATGTTGGTGTTGAGCAAAATGTCTTCTAATTAGTGTAAGCCCAACTCATTAAAGAACAAACTCAGCCCAAAACCAAATCCTACTAAGCTAAGCACAAGCTCAATTAAGACTGTTCAAGCCCAAAGTTCATTAAACCTAATTAAGCCCATCTTGAAGGACGACTACTAAGCCAATTATGGATTAAGCTGAACCCACTCCAATTCTATTTTCCAATATAAAGCCCATCCTCTATTCTCCATTCTTCCCTTTCGCTTTCTCCTATATGTGTGTGTATATATATTAGGGGTGAGCATCGGTCTAGGGTCAACCCCGTACCAACTCTAAACCGGCCCAACCCTGCCGAACCTAATCCGGTTCCTAGGGAAACTGAATCGGTCCTTGGTCCTAGGATTCCTAGACCAGCACTATGCAGGTTGATCTTCAGTCCTAGGAGTTCAAAGTCAATCCAACCCGGTCCCACCCGACTATATATATTATATATAATATATTATATATGATTTTTTATATAGTGAAAACCTTAAAATAAACGGCGTCAACAACATTAAACAACTATTTAGTAAGGAGTTCAAGTAATTTTACATTATTATTTAATAATTTAGATTTTTAATGTCTTTTATGGCGTCAACGGTAATAATTTACGAATGAGGAAAATGTTTTTGTGAGGAGTCCTTGTGGCATCCAAAAGGGCATAAACAGCTCCTTACGACATTCTCATTTAGTACTCATTTTCTTTTGTCTTATTTGTCTTCTTAGTCTTCAATTTGCCAAAATCCAAAAGAAAATAACTTCTCCGCTCACCACTCAACACTAACCTCGCTCGCTTTGGGTCACTTGCGTCGCTCGCCGCTTTATACTCGCTTGGCTTGCTCCCCACTCGACCCTCACTACTTGCCTTTCTTAGCTAACCTCGCTCGTCATCGAACCTATTGGGTCAGTCCGATCCTCGGTTGCCCTTTCAATGAATACAAAAAATGAAATAAAAAATTATTGATCGATCTCGGGTTGACCCTGGAACAGAACTAAATCCATAGGGTTGGTCCGGTCCGATCCTCAATCGCTTTTTCAAAAAGTACAAAAAATGAAATAAAAAATTATCGATTGGTCTCGGGTTGACCCTAAAACTGGACCGAATCTACTGAATCGGTCCGGTCCTTGATCCAAAGCTCAATAGGGTCAGTCCTTGGTCTCAAAAATTGAGAACTAGCACTACGCAAGTTGGTCCTAGGGTTAGGGGGTGGACCGGCCCAACCTGAACCATTTATATATATATATATATATGACCAAACGCATAATCTAAGATGACATCTACGAACGACCATGATTCAGCTAGAACTGTTCATATACTACCCCGCAACCGCCATTGACTGCCTCCGGAATACTACCGCCATGTCCATTCACGGGCCTTCCAAGATAAGGGCCCCCGATATTGCAGAACGTACTCAATATGTTAAGAACCACCAAGGCCAATCCAAGCACCTGAAAATACGTTATTAGAGATTCGACAATATGCATATCCGTGACTCTTGCTCATTTTGCTCACCAATAATCACCTATGTTAATGGACCAAAACGAAACTGTCATCAGTAACTGGATCGAAAGCTTTGGTTGTCGTTGAGGATCAGAGTCCCGGCCAACGAAAAGATCTGACTTTTAGCAATGAAACCGAGCAGAGCAGAGCAGAGCACGTTCGGCAACCTTTCAAAACTATAGCTGACGGTGACAAGCGATGATCACCAGTGCTCAAGACAGATGGAAGACGTCGGGGACTAGTTTTCAGGAGGACTTCTCATGTCTCTCTCTGTTCTGTATTGGCCAGCGACTGGAGGCGTATCGATCGGGGATGGTGAACGGCATACGGTGGTGTCATTTGGTGGCTAACCCGGGAGAGGCAACTTTTGGAGGGGATTTCTTCTCACTCTTCTCTCTGAAAAATAATGGCGTATTCCCCTACGTGCTCGTAAGAACCTCGACCAATAAAAGAGGGATTGTTTCTTCTTTTACACGTGCCGCCACCCCTCCAAAATGGGTAGAAGAATATGATTTATTTTTTTCTTTAGGGTTTTGTATGGTCATATCAAATGGCGCAGGGTGTGAATTTAAGTAAATCCAATTTTGCGTGCCAAGTATCATGCTCTAAATGATTGATCGGCTCCGTGGGTTGAGATTTCCTTAATCATATTGAAAATTTCTAAATTCACCATCCTTCAAATGTCTAAAAAAAGATATAAGAAACTAATGAATTCTGATTTTGCAGTTGAATGTTTGATAAAAAAAAAAAAAATTCAACTTTTGGCCATTTTTTACGAAAATTCAAAACTTAAAGGCCTAATTCTATTTGCAATTGAGATACTAAGGACGTTACACTGATTTTTTAGTCAAGAAACGGGACTCGCCCGATTGGACATCTTGAACCACTAATTTTCTTACTTAGGCTATTAGGAAAGTTCGGATGTCAACAATCTACAAAAGTTTTAAATTTTTTAGTGGTACGGTATGATCAGTTTTTGTAAGAAACTGCAGAAGAATGCGACCCGCATGAGCAAGAGGATAACAATGATACCGTATCATCCAATTATAGCGAGGGACACAATGCTGAAACTACCTTACTTATTACATTCTCTTTTGGTGCAACTTGTGTGTGATTTTTTTTTTCAAATTGTATGAAGATGTAATTGTACTTAATTTGGTATAATTTTAATGAGTTTTCATCAACTTTCTCAATTAATTTTTCTTTTTATATTTTAACAAAAATTAGATTTTTTGAACTTTTCAAAAAAAAAAAATCGGGCCAAGGCCAACCATGAACAAGCCCCGACACATGGGCCGACAAAATGATGTGCCGATCCTGGCATGCTCAGGCCATGCATGCCCAAGCAAGGCGCCGTGCCCAGCCTCAGTTAAATCGTTGGCGTCAAGGAAGGGAGTCCAAAAAATTTAAAAAGTAGGATTAGTCAAAAGAAGACAAAAGCCGCAATATACGCTAGAGGTATGAAAAATAGTTCGCACATTAATAGGACAAACTTTTGGTGGTGTTTAACGGATCCACTTAAGCCAATTCAATCGTGGTGTATAAAAAACTGTTCGCACATTAAGTGTTCACTTGGAGTTTATTGTTATTGCTGTTGACCAATTAGGATAATGACGACAATTCAATTCTAAACCTATTGTATAACAATCAATTCAATTTTAAACTTTTTAATTTTGGCTAATTTAATTCTAAACTTTTTGACCATTTATCAATGTAGTCCTTCAACCAAAATTGGTTGGGAATGATTGAGGTGACTGCCTACCGTCCTATGTAGCATGACAAATGGTGACATATACGATTTTTACAATTTTTTTGAAGAAGTAAATGGTAAAATTTAGATGATTTCGTTACAAAGCAGACCCTCCCTTCGTCAAATTTGATCCAACACAAATCTAAGACTAAATTGCTTGTAACTTCACGGGTCAAATGTCATCTTCTATGCTGTTTTGAGGAAATGAAAAAGTCATCGAAAGGGATAGAGATCACATTGCTTACAAACAAAACCAAGTAATTTGAGACTTGCGCCTGCACATATTGCTTTGATTCGGACAAGACTGTAGTTGTGGACAGAATGAGGATAGAAATACCTAGAAACGTGGAAGCGGAGAGACAAAAATGCGAAACGATTTTAAATCATGTTGAACTGGGATTTCAACGTAATTTCACGGCGGACACCAACCTTAAAATTTCTCCCTTTACAAAGTAGCTTGGATCTGGATGGTTATTTTTAAGATACGCGTGTGTCATGGCCCGAAGAAAAGCACAATCCAAGAGGGTTCTAAACGATGGCCATGACCTATCCTTGGAGCAACTGACCCTCGGCTTGTATCCCCAAGTCTTAGGGTTTTTTCAATGTTCTAGAATATTCCTGAGGGCAGACGATACGATAATTATACAGTTATGTAATAAATACGGGTAGATGATAGTTAGGAAGATACAATCTCCACTGTTAGATTGAGGAGAGATTTACAAATACGATTTGTCCTGTACTTATATATATATAGGGGTCTCATTCTCCTCATTGTATCATCTCATTCACAAGTGAATACAAGTTCAAAGCTTCTCTTTCTAAAGTTTCTCTCTCTAAAAGATCATTGTGAGTTGAGTGTGAGAAAAACTGTTTGGGAGAAATTCTAAGGTCGCATGGGTTAGGGAACGCTAGATCAAGTGGTATCAGAGCAAGTTCATTCCAAGCACAGTGGCTGATCCACGATCTGATGAGGCGCTCGTCATGGGTGGCAACCACGATGATCGTGGGTGGAATGCCGAGAAGGCTGCTATCGAGGGAAAGAAGAACCGTGGTGACTCAAGTTCGAGGGATCCAACGGGGGATTTGGAGTATCGAATGACAAAGCTAGAGTTGTTCATCACCAAAGTCCAAGGATTGATCAATGACCTAACCCAAACCATGGATGGAGTGGATGCCGGGAAGGAGGAGCTTGTGGCTAAAGTACAAGAGCTCAAGGTCGGCATGGAAGAACTTTAACACAAGTTGTTGGGGACCCTAAGGGAAGAACTCGCACAATCAGATGAGTCCTCGAAGGTCATGATGGCAGCCATGCACACGGAGATAGCGGAACAAAAGGAGAAGCTCGCCGAATCGGAAGTAGCACACATGAATGAGGTGGTCACCGTGCAAGGTCCACGAACGGATGCACCAAAGCCAAAGGAGTTCAAAGGCTCATGGGTGGCCAAAGACATGGATAATTTCCTATGGTTTATGGAGCAATACTTCCAAGCCATGGGAATCAATGATGACCAATCCCGGGTAAACACTACATCTATGCACTTAGCTGATAATACATTGTTGTTGTGGTGTCATCGGTTGGATGATAGGTGTGGGGATTCTATCACGACGTTAGATAGATTTGTCGAGGATTTCCAATGGAACTACTACCTTGCTTACGTGGGGGAAGAAGCTTGCGGCGAGCTAAAACGTCTCAAGCAAAGGGGCGGTATGCATGACTATTGTTGACACCTGATTTTCATTCAACGCATCATTAAAAGGTAAAAAAATCGAGATTTAGGTTTCTAATCGTGACGGGGTTCTATCTCTCAACCAAAAAGTGTCTTTTTTCATTTCTTTATTTTGTATTGTTATTTTTAAGCAATGTCTAACTCATTTTCAAGTAAAAGTCGAAAAGTCAAACGATTGACTTTCATATTAATTTTTTGGTCAACTTTTGACCAAAAGTCAAACTCAAGTCAAAATTTGATTTTTTATCCAAAAAATTTCCACTTAACTTTAATTTCACTTTTTTCAAATCAATTTCCTGAAAATTCAAAGATTTCACCAAAAAATCAACATTTTAGGAAAAATCAACTAAATGGTTGAGTTTTGGTCAAACTTTTGACCCAAAAAAAATAAATAAATGCATAAATACATTTCTTTTAATGCCAATGTAACTTTGCATCAAAAATTTCACAAAATTTGATTATAAATCTTGATTTTTGAATTTTTCAGTTTCAAGTTCTAAATTGACCAAAAATAAAATTACTTTTATTCTAGTCATAATTAGGTCTAGTTCCTTCTTTGACATTTGGTTTATAAATTATCCAAAATCTGCTTTGAGCATTCAATTTCGCAATTTATCGAGTCAAAATATGAATTACCATTTTGACTCCCTATTAGGGGACCAAAATCGATTCTTTATAACTTGCGAACGGACAATTGTTTCTCACTCATTTCCTTAAGATAAGTCCAAATTCAAGATCGATTTTGAAAATTTCACACAAGAACTCATCAATTTGAAGAATTTTATCCTCACAAGGATTAGAAAATCAAGCAATTAAGTTTCAATCAACAAAATTCGAATTGACCCAATCATGGCTATGGTTTAATTTCGTAAATCTAGGTCCAATTTTAATATTAGGCTTAGATGTATTTTTGACCTAAGCTCGAGAACTTCAATTCAAAGTCAATTTGAATATGGTAAGTGATCTTATGTATGGCTAGCTCATTAGATAGGGCAATTGTGACACTAATTGAGTTCAATTTGAGATAATTTGCAATTTAGCCCATTGAATTACAAATTTAATCATTTTAGCCATTTAGGCCCAATTCAAAACACTCATGGTTTCGACTCATTTTTTTCCACGATAATCATTCAATTAGGTTAATAAAAGACCCCTAGATCATATTCATAAGGTTTGCCTAGTTTAATTGAATCTTAATTAGTCAATTTCTTCATAAAAAATATATAATTCCTTTTCAATTTGGTTCTTTTGGGGGCCAAATTGCATAAATTTTTTATCCACAAGGGACCAAGTGGACAAAATAACAAGAACCGGACCAAACCGGTCAAGAATCGGTTAAAATCCGACTGCACCAGACCAAACCGGTCCAACCGATCTGACCAGCCGCCAATGAGACTGACCGGTTTAGGCCCTTACTAGCCGTTTCTTGGCCTCCAGCCATCGGCTTTGGAACCCTCTCAATTCCAATTTCACTTCTACACCTTCAATTTCCCAAAATTTTACAAATTGGTCCTCGAATTTTGTCAAATTGCAAATTAAACCCTACTTGGATATTTTGACGCAATTCCCAATTTTGGCTTGGTTTTTTTTTCAAATCAAACCCACTAGATCAATTACTCGACAACTCGATATCATGATAGAGCCTTCGAAATGGATTTTTGACGGTTGGATTGAGATTTCAACCGCCGAGTCAAACCGACAACCGAAATCACTTAATGTGAGGAGTATATAAATTAAATTTCTTCCATTTTCAAAGGGGGCCTTCATTTGGCACAAAAGTTCTCTCTCTCCTCAGCCTCTCTCTCTCTCTCTCTATCTCTCTCTCTCTTCTCCCTCTAAACTCCTGCCCAAACATATCACTCCCTTTCTCTCTATAAGTTTTGATTCATCTCTTGGACTAGTTTCATTCTAGGCTTGAACCAGCAATCGCCAAAGCCCTCAAGTATCCAAGCTAAGCTAATGATGATATGTAGTACCAGAGGTCTTTGACCTTGTTGTGGACAAAGAAGATTAGATCAATTGTTGAATCTTCACCGACAACTCAATCTTCACCGACGAATCAAGGTTGGTCCATTTTGGATCGGTTCTTCCTTTTTTTTTCCTTGAGCTGGTGGTTTGATTGATCCCAATCTGAGCCGTAGTGACCTGATCTACATTCTTGGAGTCCCAATCATGATCTAGCGGCTTGATCCAATTAATTGTGATAGAAATCGACGAAAATCACGACGAAAATAACGATTCAAAACTCAAATCCGATTAAACAAGATCGAGTTAGTCAATTGGGGTTAAGATTCAAGATTAGAAGTCTTTATATGGTTAAGATCAATGAGTATGAATGCTACAATGATTTATTGATGATTTGAATGATGATTGTGTTTTTAAGCCTAATTTGTGATTTTCGTAGGTCTATACATAGGTCAATAATTTGGCCAAAACAAGGTCCAAAACGACCTCATTTCAGCTTGAGTCCTCTTAGGATTAGATAATAGACATCTTGAGCTTTGAAACGGTAGGTTGTACACACTAATCGAGCATCGTTTGAGTCTCAAAAAATACCTTAGAAGATTAATAATTCTGTAGTAATTTAGGTCTTTTTCGGTTCTAATTCTGTTTCGCCTTCTGGATTTGTTATTTTTTTTCCGACTTTCATGATTATTTTTTTGACAAAAGTGTCTTCATGATTTTGTTTCAAATCATCTCTTTCATCTTCTGTAATTTCTTTCATGATTTTTGCATGTGTTAAACTAGGTTAGATCTACTCAGATATAAGCCTAGGTCAATCCGTTCCGTATCGATACCTAATCTTGCTATTTTTATACTAATTTTTGTGTTGAGTTCTAAAACAACTTTCCTTCATGAAAGTTTCTTGTACAGTTTTTTTGCATGTCCTCTATTTGTTTCAAAATTTTTAGACATATTCAGTTAGGTCAAAATTTCTTAAATCGAACATAGGTCAATCTGTCCCCGCATTGGTCGAGATTTGTTTTGATAAATTGAGTCCATAAATACACCTATTTGGTCTCAAATCCTTCATGAGAGTTGAAATACATTATACATATTTTAATTTGATGCATGCTTTGTAATATTTTTACATTGGCATAATGAGTCAATTGCATGCATTAGAATAAAAGGTACTGTGGTAATATGTGCTGGATATATAGTTTATCTGTTTTGTCATTTTTGCCACGACTCATATAGTTTTAATTGAGTCTTAACCCCTTAACAAGAAATCTTCATCATCGTATGCTCTATATGTGAGATGTTTTGTAGGATTTATGCATGTCTTGAGGATGGCTGAAATCATGTTTGTTCTGTAAACATAATGCTGAAATGAAACCTTGTCATATGTGCACATTTCCATGCTTGTTTAAGTCATCTAGGGATTGATTTTTATCATCATGCCTTTTTGATGATTGAACCGCATGTTGTAATATTTGGATACATATTTAGGTCATGTTATTTGAGTATCATCTTGCACTTTAAATTTGTCTCATAAAAAGTGTTAATCACACTTAGGATTCCAAGCATACCATTAGGAATCACGAATCATTTCATTTCAATTGTATGACATTTCGCATGCTAACTCATGATTAAATGACTATCCAAACTTTCCGTCACATCCAATCCGAAGTCCCATGTGATTTCTTCATGTCATTTGTGCATTCTTTGAGTGATTTTGAGATTTTCTAATGAATGCTTATGTTCTGTTTTCTTAGTTACTAATGCGCACACTTTTAGAGATCTCGATATTAGGATACCAAATTGACCTAGTTTGGACTCGAGCTCTTCTAGGAAGACGTAGGGCACACTTAAAAGTTTCTAATGCCACTAATTTCATACCAATCGCTCATCGTTTGGACTATTTTCCATTTTTTCAAAGCTAGATCACAATTTGGACAATGGATCAAATTCGGACCTCTGTTTGGATAGATCTTTGATATTTTTGTTTCATTTTTTCTATTTGGAATCTGCACTTGGCCTCTTAATGAAACTTGCTTGTCATCATGTTGCTTATGCTTTATGTAAATTCGATGATTTTTAAACATTTTTTTATAGGAAAAATCGTTGTGACATTAGCTGAATATCTTCTTGTTTTGGCAAATTTCTAATGTCCGGTGACTTCTTGTCTGATTTTTGTGAATTCATGTGTAGCTCATTCAAGAAAAATTTCTTCATGAAAGTTGTTCATTATCATGTCGTACATTTTAGAAAATTTTTCCATAGTTAGATCGTCAATGGGTATTACTCAATTTTGCTGTTCTTACACGCTTGTTCTATAATTTCCTTATATAAACATGATTGTGATTATATAGTTATACTTTTTAAGTTAGTTTGTGCATGAAATTAGGTCATGCCATCTTCATGGAAGTTGTTCTAAATGATTTGATCTTTATTGTTAAACAATCGACCTTTTCAAATTGTATCTTTCAAAAAAATACTTTAGTACATGTGATGTTTCTCAAAAACAATTTCTAAAAAAGTTGTTCTCCAAAACTCAATTTGGCTTAAGGAAAAATCATAGTTTAAACCATATTCAAAATACCTACGACGGTTGTGAGTGCATTTATGCGAGCCCTGGGCTAGCCTTGGCAATTGAATGTATTCCATAGCCTAGATATTCCTTAATTCTAAATATTTTCAACATTTTTAAATCTTGATTTAATATTGTGAAAGTCACATTTTGAATTGTTTTCAAAATACTTGTGATATTTGTGAGTGCATTTATGCAAGTCCCGAGCTAGTCTTGGCAATTGAATGACTTTCATAACTAAGACGTCACTTTATCTCAAAACTTTTCATTAATGATTTTGAAATACGTTTTTGGAATATCACATATACCCCTCATACATATAATCACATCATGTACTAGAAATTGCATGTGTTTGCGATTAGAGCATGCCCTTGGTAATAAGTGACTTGCCGATGGTTCATTTTCTTGTTTAATTGGTTGAGAAATAAGGTTCAAAAACCTACATGCATGTTTAAATTTTTGCAATGCATGTGATTTTTAGATGAATGGTAGGGTTGATGCATGATATCGAGGGAAAATCCTAGGATCACATAGATCACTTAATTATGAGAGTTATAAGCGTTATTGGTCATGCAAGAATACAATTGGTCAACAATTACTATAAGTCATAAAAATGAATTGGGTAAGTGTCTTAGTGGGACCCTCGCATGAAAGACAAAGGCCAGCCCCGAGGCCCCAAAATTCGACTTTCATATTGCACTTCCTTTAAATAATTGATCTCGACATGATGTCTTGTTTTCTATTATTTTGATATGTATGATTGTTTCTTTCCATTGTATGCACCTAGTTATAAGTTTCTTATATTAAGTTTAGATTAGGACCTTGAAGATGAAGAGAGCACGAAAACGGTGGAGATTGATGTCCATTCCGACCATTATCATGTACTATTCATTTCCTTGACATATGCATCAGGTTCCATTTGTGTATAAAGCCCAACGAGTTGTGGGTTTTCTCTCTTTCTCTCATGTTTTTCAATTGTGTTTCTATTTTATATTTTCTAGGATTGCATGGTAGATTTACTGATTTCCCCAATTGTTTATTTACTTACTCATAATTTCAATTCCATTAATTACTTTATTTTCTTCTTTTTTTCTAGAAATAAAATAGAATGAAAATGATCAACCACGCATGATCACTTAGTTTAGGATTAATGATCTCGAAAATGTACAAAAAAATGCATAGACATGTTAGGAAAATACAACATATTGTTTAGGTATCGAAAGGGTGCTAATAGAAATATTAGCATAACCCAAGTTCCCAAACCTGGATATTTGGTTGCGTAAGAATCGAAGGAATATTCCCGACCCTCGATTGGGTTTTCTAGCCAACCCCCAAAATAAGGCTAGTGGCGACTTCCGTCTTATTTTTAGATTGTCATAAAAAACTAAAATGTATAAATAAACCTGTCACATAGGGTATGAGTTTCAATAGAAACTCATCATGGTTTAGCATACTTGATATGGTAATATCCTAAAGGATGAAGTGATGCCATCCTTATGGGCGAAACGCACTATTGAGAGGGTTACCATGATAAAGGTACCCTTAAATCCAATATACACACCCGACTCCTTCTTCTAAGATATGTCGCTCATGTGGGTATGGATCACGACACTCCGCTGTGACACACGGTACAAGCTTAGGAGAGCTCATGATCTCGTGGTGGGAACTCATGAGAGGCTTGATCCGAAAGGTGAGGTGATGACGTCTTTTGGAACGCAAGCCATGAGGAAACTCTCATAATCAAGTACCCTTAAACCCAACATTTCCCCATTTTTCTCCCCTGGTGATGATGAGGAATTCGAGGGCGACGAGATCGAGTCTAGACAACTACATCAAGCGGGTTTCGAAATTACTACTTCAAATCCCCTCAATGAGTGAAATAGAAGCATACTACCAATTTATGAGTAATCTCAAGCCATGAACCAAGAAAGAATTGAAACGGTTCAACATGGGAGACCTCACAATGGCCATGACCGTGGTCGAATCCCTTGTGGAGTATAAGACGCCTTCCACATCTCGATCAAACTCTCATTTGAAGGACAAAGCCAATGGTGGGGGAGAACCATCGGCTGGCCCTTCCAAAGCTCATGTGGAGTCAAGTGGAGGAGGACAAAAGAAGGTACGAACTTATAAATGTTTCTTTTGTGATGGCCCTCATATGGCACGAGATTGCTCAAACAAGGTTCAGTTGGCCACCCTTTGCAAAAAGGATGAGCCTAAGGAAGAGTCACGGTTGGGTTCACTGTGGATCCTTAGTACGATCAAGTTCAAGTTCAAGAAGGCGAAAGAGCCTAAAGGACTGATGTTTGCAAACTTAAGGATTAGAAAGACCACAATGAGTGTGCTCATGGACACGGGAGCATCCGAACTATTCATATCAAAGAAAGCCACGAAGAGACTAAAACCTACTAGTTGAGAAAGGAGTCAAGTGGCTCAAAACCGTAAACTCCAAGGAGGTCCCCGCCATCAATGTCACAAGGGACGTGGAGCTATAACTTAGGCAATGGAGGAGCAAGGAGATTTTAAGGTAATTTACCTTGATGACTACAATTTTGTCATTGGGATGAAATTCCTAGATAGAATCCATGCGGTTATATTGCATTTAGCCGAGTGTATATGAGTGTTGGACAAACGGTGTCAATACATGATTCCGGTCCATCATGAGTCGAACCGCGATCGAAAGATGATCTCGGTAATGCAACTCACTAAGGAGCAAGGAATGGTGAGGTGACCATCTTAGCTACCTTGAAGGTCGAGGACCACAAGGGCGGAGGTAGTGGAGTCCCGACTAAAGTAACCCAAGTCCTCCACTCGTTTAAGGACGTGATGCCTCCCGAGTTGCCCAAGAAGCTACCGCCTCGAAGGGAAGTGGATCATCGGATCGAGCTGGTGCCTGATGCTCGACCGCTTGCCATGGCACCTTATTGCATGGCGCCCCCTGAATTGAAAAAACTGAGGAAGCAACTAAAGGAGCTGCTCGATGTGGGGTACATATGGCCATCCAAGGCTCCGTTTGATGCACTGGTTCTATTCCAGAAGAAGCACGACGGGATGCTCCAAATGTGCATAGACTACTGGGCACTGAACAAGCTGATTGTCAAGAACAAGTATCCGATCCCGCTCACTGCGAATCTCTTCAATCAACTTAGGGGAGCTCGGTGGTCCACCAAGTTGGATCTCCGATCGAGATACTATCAAGTCCGAATTGTTGAAGGGGACAAGCCGAAAATTGCATGCGTAACGCGGTATGGATCGTACGAGTTCCTCGTCATGCCATTCGGCCTGACCAATGCTCTGGCTACATTTGGTACTCTCATGAACAAGGTACTCCACTCTTTCCTAAATTAGTTTGTAGTGGTTTACCTTGATGATATTATAGTATATAGTCGAACGCTCGAGGAACACATCAAGCACCTAAAGCAAGTCTTCCAAGTCTTGCGCGAGAATTACTTGTACGTCAAGCGCGAGAAGTGTGCTTTTGCCCAAGAGGAAGTTTTGTTCTTGGGGCACATTTTCTGGGGTGGACGGGTGTGAATAGACAAGGCAAAGATTCAAGCGATCATTGAATGGGAGCCGCCGACGAAGGTGACAAAGTTGAGGTCGTTCCTTGGCCTCACTAACTACCATTGGCATTTCATTCAGAGCTATTCAAGCATCACCATGCCACTCATGAACCTATTGAAGAAGGAGAAGCTGTGGTAGTGGATGGATCAATGCCAAAGGGCATTCGATCGATTGAAACAAGCCATGACCGAGGATCCAGTAATAGTGTTGCCCAATCATACCCAGCCCTACAAGGTACAAACTAATGTGTCGGATTATGTTATTGGTGGTGTTATCATGCAAGGTGGACATCTGATGGCATTTGAGTCTCGTAAGCTAAATGATACCGAGCATCGATATACCTTTCAAGAGAAGAAGATGACCGCGATGGTCCATTGCCTTCAGACGTGGAGGCATTATCTCCTAGGGTTTAAGTTCATTGTGAGGATGGACAACATGGCCACAAGTTACTTCCAGACCCAAAAGAAGCTGAGTCCGAAGCAAGCTCGATGGCAAGATTTTCTAGCGGAATTTGACTATGTGCTGGAGTACAAGTAGGAGAAGGCTAACTCTGTGGCTGACGCACTAAGTTGAAAGATGGAGCTTACGAGCACGGTGAGTCGTCCGAGTTGTCCTTGGATCAACTGCATCAAGAAGGGGTTGAAGCACAATCAAAGAGCTCAAACTTTCATCGGGTATGCGCGGGAAGGCAAGACTCAACAGTTCTGGTGTGAGGATGATCTCCTCTACACCAAACAAAGGCGATTGTACATGCCTTTCCATGGGAAGCTGAAGAAGGAGATATTGCACGAGTGCCATGATTCAAAGTGGGTGAGTCACCCAAGGATCCACCTCTTATTGGCCCTCGTCGAAGATCAATATTATTGACCTCAGATGCAAGATGACGTTGAAGCTTATATGAAGACGTGTCTTGTATGCCAAGAAGACAAGTTAGAGCAACGTTCGTCGCCAAGGCTCTTAAAGTTGCTTCCCATTCCAACTCATCCATGGGAAAGTGTTTCCATGGACTTTATCTTGAATTTGCCTAAGTCCGAAGGGTGTCGGACTCTCATGGTCGTGGTGGACCAGTTCTCCAAATATGCGACTTTCGTGCCTGCAACAAAGGATTATCCGGCCGAGGAGGCAACCAAGCTATTTATGAAGCACGTGGTCAAGTATTGGGGAGTTCCACGAGCGATTGTGATCCTTGATTCATGCAACGTTTCTGGTTAGAGCTCTTCAAGTTACTGGGGTCAGAGTTGAACCTCTCTATGAGCCTGCATCCTCAAACTGATAGTCAAACGAAGCAAGTCAATGCACTCTTGGAGATTTATCTCCAACATTATGTGAGCATAACGCAAGCGAACTAGGCGAAGTTGATCGACGTAGCCCAATTTTCCTACAATTTATAGCGAAGCGAGTCCATTCGTCAAAGCCCATTCAAGATCGCGTCCGGCAACAATTGCAAACCCTAAGCATAATCGCGTCGGGATATCGAGGGAGCAGCCCACCTGCATACAAGTTCACCAAGGATTGGCAGGAGTAGGCTGACTTACCACAGGCATGTCTACACAAGGCCTCCAGGCGCATGAAGAAATGGGCCGACAAGAAACAACGGCATGTGAAGTTCCAAGTCACGGACTTAGTGTTGGCCAAGCTGCACATGATTCTCCGATACAATGACATGCACAAAGGCTTGATTTATCACTACGAGGGGCCATTTCATGTGCTGCAATGGATCGGAAAGGTTGCATACAAGCTGGAGTTGCCACCATAACTCGAGGGGAGTCACAACAGGCACCACTCAGGGCAAAAACTCGTATGATCGAGAAGTCGAGTGCATAATGGCAGATCGAGTCATACGGAAGCGGTATTGTACGCCGAAGCGAGAATACTTGGTCCAATGGAAGGGTCTTCCAGAGATGAAGCTAGTTAGGGACCCCCCCCCCAAAGCTCTTTGGTAGTTCAAGAAGGAGATAGACGCCTTTCACACCAAAGAAGCAACGAGGGCGTCGCTTGATTAGGTGGAAGAGAATGTCATAGCCCGAAGGAAAGCATGATCCAATAGAGTTCTAAACGACAGCTATGACCCATCCTTGGAGTATTCCCAAGTCCTAAGGTTTTTTCAAGTGTTCTAGAATAATCCTGAAGGTGGGCGATACGGCAATTTTACAGTATTGTAATAAATGTGAGTAAATGATAATTGGGGAGATACGATCTCCACTGTTAAATCAAGAGAGATCTACTGTCACGCCCCGATCCTCAGGCACGCGCACATCCCTTACTTTTGGTCGATTATAAAATGCGATATCCCAGGGCTATGTATCGCTGACCCTTTTACTTATATATGAACATGCGGAAGCAGTTATAAATCCCCAGACAATAAAATAATGGGATAAAAAAAATAGGCTATATTTTTCATACTGAAAATTCACAACCACACCTTTTTACACGCATCTCATAGTACTCTACAATACCATATGGACACAAGTCTGATCTAGCATCTATTCACATGCAGACAAGGTCTAACAAGACAGGACGGGGTCTCAGTCCTCATTCGGGTCGTACTCGGGGTCATCCTCGGGGTCCTCCTCCATGTACTCCTCTTCGGGTTCCTCATCAGGGTTCTCCTCGTCAGGTTCCTCCTCCTTAAGCTCCTCATCCGGGTCCTGAAATGGTTATTAAATAACCACTGAGACAACGTCTCAGCAAGTTCTACCTCCTAAGACCCGATTAGTAAACTAATACACCTTAGGGCTGCCTATGCACAACATGAGTCAAAGGACTTACCATGGTCTCATATTCCACCTGCATATTAGCACAAATCAAATAGGCATCCAAGCAATCACATCACAGATCGAAGCATCGATCAAATCGACCTAGTCGATTACACGCCAACAAGACCACTCACGGTCATTCTCATTCAATCAATCGAGTCACAATATCAAATCAAGGTAAAAATCAATCGACTTAGTCGATTACATGTTAGTCGGACCATTTCTAAGTCATTCACTCCATCCCATAAAACCTCCAATAATACACTTAGTCATAAAGCTCCATTAATTCTCTCGGGCGTCGCTTTTGCCAAGGTGACACAAGTAACAGACGGTCTACGTGCATTCTTTAAGGTGCCGTTTTCGCAAAGTGATATTCCTCATCACCGAACCACCCCCGTCACGATTCATAGGCAATCTACATGCGTTCTTTAAGGCGCTTTTTTCGCACAGTGATATCCTTAATCACCGAACCACACCTGCCACAAGTCATAGACAGTCTACGTGAGTTCTTTAAAACGTCATTTCGCACGGTGATATCCTTAATCACCGAACCACGCCTATTTATACTTCGTACCTGATCGGTCTCAGCCAATAGAGTTCTCAGTTCACTCTCACAATTCTTTCCACTTTACAACTCATCAAAGCATTGTTAATGCTAAATAGCTATACTCGGCCATCTACCAATCAATCATTCAATTCTACTAAATTTCAATCAATTAAGGAATAATTCCTTAAATTGCACAATCAATTTAATTAATCACAATGTGGAGCTCAAATAAATAAATGGACTGCACCACAACAATCAGCACGAAATTCGATCATCGGCCATCTATCTTTGGTTGAATTTCCGAAAAATAAATAATTAAATAATTAATTTCGAAAATCAAATAAATAAATACAATAAATTCAATTTAGCACAATATAAAGCTCAATTAAATAAACGGATCATACCACGATCATCAGCATAAAATTCCGGTTACTGGCCATTCCAAATTGAATTTTCAGAAAATAAATAATTAAATAATTAATTTCGAAAATTAATATTTAATTCCTAAAAATTCCAATTAGTCCCAAATCGCCTAATTGACACCCGATAAGGGTCGGGAAAAGTCCCAAGAAGTATCCAATAAATACTATAGGCAATTCTCTAAGTACAATAATCAAACAACTAATATGCAATGCAATTAACTAATAATCGCTAATCAATTCTAATATAACCACCTAATTACACTTAACTAACACTAATCAACCTTTAAGTATAATTAGCAAACTAAGAAGGTATTAGTGAGTAAAACTCACTCAATTAACGATCCGCTTGGATCAAAACGACGGGGACGTAACAACGGCCGATAAACCCCAAAGTGGGACTGCCAACAAGGGCCCGGAACGACCCGAAATCGACCACACAAGCCCGCAGATTGGCTGGAATTTATGCTCTCGCGCTGCTGCCCTTGATGATTTGATGGAGACGGGCCTTCAAGCGGCTAAATGGAGCGGGCCAAGCGATCGGGGAATGGTGAAGTTGCTGCGTGAGTTTCGAGGGAGCTTGGGGACGCAAAGACCGATGGGGCAGCTTCGGTGGACCTCTTCCCGTCACTGATGGAGTCAACCGCGAGGGAGGTTTTGCTGGTTGTTGACTGAGCAGCATGGGACGCGAACAAGTGGCGAGTGGCAGAGAAAAACCGGGGTTGCATCGGTGGGGGAAAGAGGGATCCAATGGAAGGAAAGCACGAGCAGAAGCTGCTCGTGAAGTTGAAGCCCGCGCAAGGAGATGAGGGGGAAGAGAGAGACCGTGGGGGCAGCGGCTTCTTTTTGACCGAACAGGGAAAGCAGAAAAACATAAAACAATTAAATGGAAAGGATAAGGGAGAGGGGAACGTCGGTCAAGGGATAAGAGACGTGCAGAATTGAAAAAGAGGAGAGAGAGAGAGAGAGAGAGAGAGAGAAAGAACGTGGGCGGCCGAAGGGGAAACGTGCGCAGCAACGGGGGAAAAAGAAATGGGGAAGAAAAAATAAAGAAAACTAAAAAGAATTTCCCTTTACTGAAATTTTTTGTCTCACTTGCTTTTGTTTAGTCTAATTTGATCTCCAAAAATTTCCATATTATAGCACTTGATCCTCACTTGCGGTCTTGCATCAAATTTCCCTCAAACAACAAATTTTGGGCAACAACAACGGCCATTTTCTTCAATTCCGAATTCTAATTCATTTTCTTTTCGAAATCCGATTATCTGAACAAACAAATCCATTTGAGTCCACTTGAATTCAAAAAAGCCCAAACAACTTCCATTCACCGATTCGCTTACACTAGATGCCAAAAGTCTCTTCAAATTGGCTAATCCGAGTTTCCGTTCATTTTCCGAATCGTTCGTAACGATTTTCCGTAAAAATCCCGAACTTGCCGGAATTTCCTCAAAACGTGAGTCAACGTTCCTAGAATGACTCATGATACGACAGAACTTTTAATTTCTGAAATCGAATTTAAATCAGCAGTTAATTTCACTCCGACGCGTTTTTAGCGTGACCTAAGCTACCGGGTAGTTTTTAGAACTTTTTAGGACAAATGACCCGTGGTGCATATCTTCAAAGATCCCTTTTCTATAATAGGATGCGAACCATCAATGCAATGCTTACAGAAAATTTAAATTCTACTACAATAAACCTCACATCTGCTAAGATTTGATTACTAATGACAAGCTTAAACTTAAGCTTTCCACAAGAAGTGGATATGAGAGTTTCCAGCCCATTTCAATAATATTTTGCAAAAGGCCAATCCCTACAACTTGAGAATCCAATTTAATTGATCATTCGATCTGCAAATTTATCTGTTAATGCCACAGAGACCGGGGTATATTGCTGATCCTCAACATGTTCTTGTCCTATATGCTGTTTCTTCTTGAAGTGGCTTTACCTTTTCTCAAGTTTGAGAAGTCAAAGGACCTCAAATCTCTAATTTCTCCAGAAATTTCAACTGAAACTTTGTATTTCAAAACCAGGAATTATCTAAGTTCTCATGCTATACATATTGGAATCTCAAGAAGAATTTCAGTTAGTCACCTGGAAGATATTTTCAGCTTCAGTTTAGACATCATTCTCTTGCACAAGAAACTCTGCTAGCTCTTGTGGCCATCTGTACCACATCTGAATGACCGAAATGTGGTTGGACGCAAGCAAGCTAAAAGCATGATCAATGAAAACTGCCTCTCTGTTATTACCTTCGATTATGACAACATTTAGGTATCATGAAGTTTTGAACTTGTATTCTCATTGATTCATTCCAATATGTTGCCAAAGAACTCCACTAAAAAGTCACGTATTAAATTCACTCAAAAATGAAAGATACATAGGAAAACTGGTCCACAAGAGTCTTCTGCCCAGATTTTTAGCTAAACAATTTATCTTTGTTGATTGTAATATCCAGGGCAAAATCATTACAGAGACCAGGTTTGGCATCAGAAGTTCGATATGCCAAAAACAAGCAAGTAGATGAACTAACAAGGAAGAAAAAAAGTGCAGCATATGGCAGGAGGAAATGGTTAATTAGGGTATTGGGTCAATGTGGAAAATAGAAACCATGTAAATGTCAGTAGCACTAGCAGGTACTATGCCATAGGAAATAGGTGTAACCCCTTTCTATCAAAAGCTGCTCAAATCCAGAACCAGATGTGTCTTTTCTTTGCATACCTCACGACCACCTTTAAGTCTTCCCACACCATATGCTTATGGACAATGATTTTGCTTCAGACCGATTGTCTTAGTGATAAAAGTGCAGAAAGTCATCAATTACCATCCCAGCCAGGGAGACTTTAATACAAAATCTCTTTCATGAGCTGCTTCTGCCTTTTGGCGATCTCCAATCTGTCTCTACCTTTGTTCCCAGCCAAGTCTCCTCTGTCCGGTGAGTTCCAAGCAACACCAGTGAGCCTCTTCGCAACGTTCCAGCTCCAATGAGACCACAGCGCACTGGTATGGGCGAAGCTTTCCATAGGCCATCTCAGCACCTTGAGCGAGTTCACAGTCCCGAGCCAATCTCGTGCGGCCAGTCCAGACGCAAAATCAGCCCCTCGGGTGCAAGGATTCGCAAGTTCAGCAATTTCCTACAGTGCTTGCACGTCCGCAAGAGACAACATCCGCGAACTCTCTCTCCCCGTAGCTTCATCGCCTCACATCACTCACCACTTCCCGACCCAGGTTTGGAAGAATTCCAATAAGATTCGATCCTTTCGTATTAATTGTTAAGTGGAGTGCAGGGCTGAAGACAATACCCACAGAAGAAAAGTCAAAGAAGAAGTCCAGCAGTGCACAAAAACAGTCAGAACATGGTAGGTTTTCAAAGGATCTGGGCAAGTGGCAGCAATGTTAAGGAACAGCCGAGAAGTGCCCTACAGGTTTGTACGAGCACGAAATGATAAGAATATAAGGTAAGCCTTAATTTTAACATCTAAATTATCGGTTTGCGAGGTAAGTAACCAGTTGTAGACAAATTCAAGCTTGTAACCCTTGACTTGGACCTAATGAGGTCAACGGCTGGCTTGAGTTTAAATTTAAAGCAAATGAAACTGTTTCAAACGAACGCAAATAGCGAAAACAGCGAGAGATTAGAGAGAGTTCTGAACAAGCATCGTCATGATGCCTTAGGATTAGCAATATTCAAGAGGAAATACACATATATACCAGTACACCGAGCATCACCCAATCATAATCATCGCAAGTAGCAATTCCTTAAAAGCTTCGTTTGAGGTCACTCATACCCTTTTATAAGAATTTTTTATCTGGCTTTCACACGGATCAAACCGCACATTGGAAGTGGTAGAGGCATGACTCATTGTTGGCTTTACAAATTTATTGCTGGGGACTTTGTTCGAGGAAATTATAATAAAAAAAATAAATCATAAACCTATTATAATAGTATCAATTCAGTCCTAAACTTTTTTTTTTGCCAAATAAGTTCTAAACATTTTGCATTTATATCAATTCAATTCATCTGCCCTCATTATTTCCCACCATTAATCTAACTTTTCGCTAGGATGATAAACACATCATGTAAAACCTGTAACAAAGTCATGCACGATTGAAAAATTGAAAGTAAGGACTTTATACTCTAGCAATAGCATTTAGGAAACTAAAATTAAAAGAATTTAATGTATCATATAAGACGTACCTTACTATATTGATAAAAGTTATAAAAGTAAGCAATGGATAGGAGTGTTAGGAGCACGAAAGTAAGAGAAGACACAAATTTCCAATACCTTCAGCCAGGAGGGAGCCAAAATCCGAGTCTATTGACATATTTAGTTAAATCCACCTTCAATAAAAAGTTTAAGGTAATGAATTGTGGATCAATTAGGATATATTAATTCACTTCACATCATATCAATTCTCCGAAAATGAAACTTTTCTAAAGCAACTCATGCGTGCATCTCATCAAGAAATGAAGAGTGAAATGCTTATTGTCGTTAATGAATTTACGGGACAAACTAATATATATGGACAACTCCACGTCTTTCGTTATCAAGAGCCCACTGTGCACAAATAAATGGAGAGACAAGACTTACAAGGGTACAAAATCTAAGTAACACATTGATTGATGCTAGCCCCTGATATAGACACAGGGCCCGACGTTCCTGGCTACTCCCAATCGGCACTCGATGTTTCTGGTGGTTCCCAATCGGTGTCTAGCTTGGTCCACCACCTTGGATAATCAGGCAACCTTTCCAAGGACATGCAACCCCTGATAGTCAAATGCTTCAAACATTGTAAGGGACCGAGACCCTCGATGGCCCGTAGCACTGGCAATGACGTAGCTTAAAAAAATTGAGCTTTGCCAACTTTGATAGTTGAGGTAATCTTTCTAATGACTTACACCAGATAATCTGTAGTGACTCCAATGATTCCAACTCCCCAGACCTTGTATCTCCACAAGACTAAACAATGAGACAGACACAAGGTTTCCTAGATTCTTCAAGCATGATAGATCAGGTATTCTCTCGAGGGATGGACAGACTTTTATGGGCAATTGCCTCAACTTCTCCAAGTCTTCAAGCACCGGGAGATGTAAGCAGCTAGAAATGGAGAGACTTGATAGGTTCCTGAAGTTGGAAAACCGCTGCGGTGGCAGTATATCCGTGAGATGCAAGGTTGACAAACTAGATGGAAGCCGGTCGATGGATTCTACAATCTTCCACAGGGACAGAAGTTCTTTTGACTTTAAGTAGCCTCGAGATTACACCTACGAAAGGACAAGTCCAAGTGATCTAAAAAAACTAAGTTCGAGAGGTCTGGGATGATTTCACAATGATAAGCATCAAGGATAAGGCTTATCAAACTCGAGGGAAGCTGTGGCACTAGTCGAAGCTCCCAGCACTCCTTCAACACAAGTTCTTTAAGGCAAGGAGACAACTGATCGTGGCAGGCAAACCATAAATATCAGCACCAGAGAAGTCCAAGATCCTCAAGCGGGATAGTCCGCCAATTGCATCTGGGATTTCACTTGTAAGATTCCAACAATCTTGGACACGTAACTCTTCCAGGTAAGAGAGATGAGTGATCGTGGCAGGCAAACCAGAAATACGAGTACCAGAGAAGTCCAAGATCCTCAAGCTTGATAGTCCGCCAATTGCATTTGGGATTTTGTTCGTAAGATACCTACAATCCCGAACACGTAACTCTTCTAAATAAGAGAGATGAGTGATCGTGGCAGGCAAACCTGAAATACGAGTACAAGAGAAGTCCAAGATCCTCAAGCAAGATAGTCCACTAATTGCATCTAGGACTTTGCTCGTAAGATTCTAACAACCATGGGTAAAAATTCAACAAACGTGGAAACGTAACACTTTTAGGTAAGAGAGATGATCGATCATGGTAGGCAAATCAGAAATACCAGTTCTAGAGAAGTTCAAGATCCTCAAGCGGGATAGTTGCATCTAGGATTTCCAATTGCATCAACGGGATTTTACCCGTAAGATCCCCACAACCCTGGACATGTAACTCTTCTAGGTGAGAGAGATGAGCGATCGTGGCAGGCAAACAGAAATACCAGTTCCAGAGAAGTCCAAGATTCTCAAGCGGGATAGTTCGCCAATTGCATATGGGATTTTACCCATAAGATCCCCACAATCCTGGACATGTAATTTTTCTAGGTGTGAGAGATGAGCAATCGTGGCAGGCAAACTAGAAATACCAGTTCCAGAGAAGTCCAAGATCCTCAAGCGGGATAGTTCGCCAATTGCATCTAGAATTTTACCCGAAAGATCCCCACAATTACGGACACGTAACTCTTCTAGGTGAGAGAGATGAGCGATCGTGGCAGGCAAACCAGAAATACCAGTTCCAGAGAAGTCCAAGATCCTCAAACGGGATAGTTCGCCAATTGCATCTGGGATTTTACCCGTAAGATCCCTACAATCCCGGACACGTAACTCTTCTAGGTGAGAGAGATGAGCGATCGTGGCAGGCAAACCAGAAATACCAGTTCTAGAGAAGTCCAAGATCCTCAAGCGGGATAGTTTGCCAATTGCATCTGGTATTTGGCTCGATAGATTCCAACAATCTTGGACACGTAACTCTTCTAGGTGAGAGATGAGCGATCGTGGCAAGCAAACCAGAAGATTCTCAAGCGGGATAGTTCGCCAATTGCATCTGGGATTTTACTCGTAAGATCCCTACAATACTAGACGTGTAACTCTTCATGAGCAATCGTGGCAGGCAAACCAAAAATACTAGTTTCAGAGAAGTTCAAGATCCTCAAACGGGATAGTTCGCCAATTGCATCTGAGATTTTACCCGTAAGATCCCTACAATACTGGACATGTAACTCTTCTAGGTGAGAGAGATGAGCAATCGTGGCAGGCAAACCAGAAATACCAGTTCCAGAGAAGTTCAAGATCCTCAAGCGGGATAGTTCACCAATTGCATCTGGGATTTTACCTGTAAGTTCACTACAAAACTGGACATATAACTCTTCTAGGTGAGAGAGATGAGCAATCGTGGTAGGCAAACCAGAAATACCAGTTCCAGAGAAGTCCAAGATCCTCAAGCGGGATAGTTTGCCAATTGCATCTGGTATTTCACCTCTAAGATGCCGACAACCTTGGACATGTAACTCTTCTAGGTGAGAGAGATGAGCGATCGTGGCAGGCAATCTAGAAATACGAGTACTAGAGAAGTCTAAGATCCTCAAGCGGGATAATCTGCCAATTGCATCTGGGATTTTACCCATAAGATGCCGACAACCTTGGACATGTAACTCTTCCAGATGAGAGAGATGAGTGATTGTGATAGGCAAACCAAAATACCAGTCCTAGAAGTCCAAGATCCTCAAGCAGGATAGTTCGCCAATTGCATCTGGGATTTTACCCGTAAGATCCGTACAATACTGGACATGTAACTCTTCTAGGTGAGAGAGATGAGCAATCGTGGCAGGCAAACCAGAAATACCAGTTCGAGAGAAGTTCAAGATCCTCAAGCGGGATAGTTCGCCAATTGCATCTGGGATTTTACCCGTAAGATCCGTACAATGTTGGACATGTAACTCTTCTAGATGAGAGAGATGAGTGATTGTGATAGGCAATCTAGAAATAGGAGTCCTAGAGAAGTCTAAGATCCTCAAGCGGGATAGTCTGCCAATTGCATCTGGGATTTCATCCATTAGATCACTACAATCCCGGAAACGTAACTCTTCTAGGCGAGAGAGATGAGTGATCGTGGCAGGCAAACTAGAAATACTAGAACTAGAGAAGTCTATGATCCTCAAGCGGGATAGTTTGCCAACTGCATCTAGGATTTCACCCGTAAGATCCCTACAATCCTGGACACATAACTCTTCAAGGTGAAAGAGAGGAGTGATCGTGGTAGGCAAACTAGAAATACGAGTACTAGAGAAGTTCAAGTTCCTCAAGCAGGATAGTCCGCCAATTGCATCTGCTCTTTTTCTCGTAAAACCCCAACAATTCAGGAAACGTAACTCTTCTAGGTGAGAGAGATGAGTGATCGTGGTAGGCAAACTAGAAATACGAGTACCAGAGAAGTCCAAGATCCTCAAGTGGGATAGTCCACCAATTGCATCTGGGATTTCTTCCATAAGATCCCTACAATCCCGGACACGTAACTCTTCTAGGTGAGAGAGATGAGTGATTGTGGCTGGCAAACCAAAAATACAAGTACCAGAGAAGTCCAAGATCCTCAAGCGGGATAGTTCGCCAATTGCATCTGGGATTTCACTCATAAGATCCCTACAATCTCGGACATGTAACTCTTCCAGGTGAGAGAGATGAGTGATTGTGTCTGGCAAACTAGAAATACGAGTACATGACAAGTCCAAGATCCGCAAATGGAAAAGATTCCCAATAGCATTTGGGACTTCACCTGATAGATCCAGACACTTGGGCAATGTAACTCTTCAAGCATCTCTAGCTGTCCAATTGCGTCTGGTAACCTTTTTAACTTTGTATGTCCCATCTTAATGGTTTTGAGTTTCTTCAGATTTCCAATAGAATTAGGGAGACTATCGATCCCTAAGAATGACAAATCCAACTTGACCAATGATTCTAAAGAACCAACCTCTTCAGGCAACTCCTCAACAGAGTCACATCCATCCATATTCAGAGTTTTTAAGAGTCGTAGCTTACTAATGGAGCAATCAACCGTAATTAACTTGGAGCAGCCAGCAAGTATCAATATCTCCAAATCCAGGAAGTCAGACAAGTCAGGTGTCCTTGTTAAGCATTTGCAATTTCTCAGGTCCAAAACTTTCAGCTTTTTTGCCATCTGCACAACTATGCATCTTAGAACAAAACTCCATAGCCAAAAGACTAGAGTATCCTCGCTATGAAAACACAAAAAGGTATAATTCCCAAATCACCCACAAACCCCAAATACCAACATGCTAAGTTTTTCTCCACCCACCGCCACTCAGGAACCAGCACACCACCTCCGACCACAATCTCTTCCCCCCTCCCCCCCTCTCTCTCTCTCTCTCTCTCTCTCTCTCTCTCTCTCTCTCTCAAGTGTAATGTAAAGCCTACTTAATAGTCAGAGATATAAAGTGATGGATTAAAAAATTGTTAAAAAATCAATGCAATTTCTAGAAAATCTAGCATGCATAAGATATTTGTAAAATAGGTATTTGCAGAATAGCCTACATGCATACTCACACTTGCACGTTAACAATCAAAATTAACAAAATTGAATGATGCAAAGTGAAGTTGATATAAAAGGTGAGATTGATTTTGGGTATCCTACCTTCAACTTAATAGGAGCATCCATTTTAAGTTGAAAAATTGTAGAAAGATCACAAGAGGTGACTAAATGGCAATTGTTAGCGGGGAGGGTACCTAATCGAGTTAAATTGATTTCACACAATATTTGTAGCTCAAAAACTTGAACTAAAATTAATTTTAGAAATGGAAAAGGCACTCCATTACATTTTTCTCCACCCCGAATCTATACCATAGATTTCTCTGAGATTTGATTTGACGCTGTAGTTAAAAACTAGATTCAATGTAATACTCCAGCCTTCACTCATTAACTCAAATTAATTACAAAAGTATAGATAATGTCATTTTCATTTATTTGACAGTTCATTAATGCAATTATAAAGAAAACTATTAAATTAGGTTAAATTGAATAAAGTCTCATGATGGTCAAGCTCCTTGAAAATCAAAGTATTCTCTTTTGATCCTTTATTCGGTGTTACCAATCTCAAACTTAATTCCAATTAACTTTTGTATTACTAAGCTTGACTCAAAACTTTTATAGCGATGCAGATCATATCTAATGCATATTGATGCAAAACGGCTACCTTATCGGAGTACACCAATTCCAAATCCTAAGCAACTTTCATAACCATTAAATCAAGGTTATAAACCACATGAAGCATTTTTATATGTGGGATATAATTGTGTTTTGCTTTGATTCATGCAAAACATATTCTAAACTCAGATAAGATGGGAGTGCATGCAACCTTTATGTCAATCAGCATGAGGTAATGATACAAAGAAGTAAAATATATGTCTTGCTTCTATCATCGCAAATGAAGTGATGATAGAAAGAAGTATATAGAGTAAGGCATATCATACCTTCATTTGGCTCCACCCATCCCAGCCATCTCCAATATTGCTATCCGAAAGGTCGAGCATGACCAAATTACTGAAGTGAAAGTTATTTGCATGGAAAGCCATCCCCATGTTTCCCCAAAAGGCCTTCCTAGGTTAGGTAGAAGATTCTCAAAGATGCCATCCAAGCCTTTCATTCTAAGGAACCTTAATTTTGATGTAGCAGCTAATTCTTCAACCGTATAGATACTCCTCCAGCCACCACTTGGAACTCAGGCTTAGTGCTTCCAGACCTTGATTTCTCTGCCATTAGAGACTCAAGATTAATTAAGCATACAGTTGAAGATATCTTATAAATCATTTGTCCATTTCCCATTTATACTATTCAAGAAAAATAATAAGCATGTTAATTGCAATCTTCATAGTTTTTTTTTTTTTGTTTTTTCTCTAATTGTGTTTGAAAGTAAGTTAAAAACTCTTCATACCACTAGTTTCTTCTGACTTTGCTCGGATTGCTCGTGAAACGGGCTTTGTTGTTTCAAAACTTCCTAAAAACTATGTACTGTTCTACATAATCTAGAAAAATCTATATGGTCTCTCTCCACCAATTTAAAAGGCCTTTTGACCCAAGTGTTTGAGAGAGCTCTCACTAAAGACAAATGGGAAGTTAAACAAAGCTAACAATAAAATAAAAGCAAAAATGCAAGAGGTTTCTCATTCCAAATAAAAATAATGGACATAGTCTTCAATTTTACCTCTTTTCTCTCCCATAGCATTGCTACAACACGCTCATGAATCCACACCCTCCTACATTTGTGAGGATATTTTCAACTATGATGTTCCTTCCTAGATCTCGCAATTGGTCATGCATCCAAAATTTATTATCTCTAATTTTTATCAAGGACCGTTGGAGGAGGACACTAATTGCACTTTGACAATCATCCCACATGATAGCTGGATACGTTTGGTCCTCGTTGGTGAAAAAGCAAGCAATATCCAGAAATACTTCTTTTTCCTCATCTGCCAATCCTTCATAACTTATCATTAATGCATCGCGGACAACCTTCAAAGGACCTTTATTTAACTGCATCAACTTATCTTCCCATTCTCCAATTTTTTGACTAGAATGAAGAATTGAACCTATCTCCACAACAGCCAGAGGAAGCATTCCCACTCTACGGACAATTTTCTCTGCAAGATGCTCATATCCTTTTATGGGATAGTCTCTTCTGAATGCATGCTCACAAAACAACTGAAGTGCTCGACCAAATTCCATTTCATAAACTTCATAAGCCAAAATTCCTTTAGGTTGATTTAGGACCACTTCACTGAATGATTCCACTTGAGTCATCAAGATACTTTCATCCCTAGTTGTGATAATGATCCTGCTACCCGAACCAAACCAATTAGATTTTCCGGCTAGCTTTTGGAGTTGCTCTTTCTTGTCTAGATCATCAAGAACAATGAGGACCTTTTAGTCCTACATACTCTCTTGATTTGATCCATCCCATCACCTATGTCTTTGATTTGGACAGTATCCCCAGAACCAATAAGATTCGATAATAACTTTTTCTGCAAGTTTACAAGACCATCAAGACTATGTTGGGATGATTCTCGAATATTTTGGAGGAAACTAACACTGTCAAACTGAAGAAGTAATTTGTTGAACACAACCTTCGCAAGTGTTGTTTTACCAATACCACCCATTCCATGTATCCCAACAAAACGCACACCACCAGAGTCAACATCCAACTTATCTATTATCGCTTTATCTGACCATGATCTTCAACCAAATGTTCAGGCACATCCACACCTTTGCCCCTAAGCTTACGCGAAACCTCTTTAACAACCGATTCAATTAGTTCTCCATGGCTGCAGCAAAGCAGGAAATAATTTTTTCATCAATGACATGAAAGAAAAAGGTATAAATTTCTTCCGGATATGATCTCTAGGTCTCTAGGGACCATATGGTCAAATAAGGCAACCATTTCAGTTCGCTATGGATGGAAATTAACCGTTATAGGTACGTTGGAATTTCATGAAAAGCCGCTCAATTTGATGTATTGGAGATGCTTTAGATAATGCATGAGCCGATTGATATGAAGTAGACATTCTTGATGGAATGGATGGAGTAAGATTCACAGAACTTAAGAAGGTAATATTTTTTCATAATGCTTGGATCGACAAACTAACATGCAGTGACATAAAATTCAAAGTGCTTGTATTATTGAGCTAATTTATAGGATTGTGTTGATATAGGAGTTGGATCCTGAGATAAAACAAAAATAAATTCAGGCTATAGAACAAAATAGAAAGAAGCACAACAGATATTCTTTATAGGTAAAACTGTTTTATTATTTTTTTCGTGAAAAGTTTTATTTTTGGCAAAATAAAAAAGTGAACAGATTTTATTTGGTAAGTTCTCACTAGACCTATCGAAATATTACATAGAAGAACCTAATTTTTCTTTTTTTCGAAAATACATTTAATAAACAAAAATTAGCTGATATGAAGCCATATAAATGTTCTCCCTTGAATTATGCATCCGTTACATTATTTTCCCTTAGATATCCTCCCTTGAATAGTACAACTAGATAAATCTGCCTTCCTTTATGGGCAAAATTGGAATTCAAGAAAGAATCTAAACTGAATATTCCTCTCATAAATGGTGTTAAATGGCTTGGGATAGTTGTGAAACAAATTCGAAAGGTTGGCTATCCTTTTAATAGGTCTAAAAGGTTAACATGAAATTGGAAACTGTTAAAAGGGTTGAGATTTACTTTGTCATTTGGCCTTTCAGCAAAAATCATATCAGATACTTTCTCCTAAATCTTCATACCTATCTATCATTTTTTCCATCTTTAACTTTTTAATATTATTTCTTAATAAAATTAGATTAATCCTGAGGTTACTGGTGGAATTTCTATCCTTCATATTTTTTTTCTTCTTATGTATTTTATTTATTTATTTTAAAAAATTTATGCAAGGGTACAAAAATATAGAAACAAAATATATAACAAATAAATAAATAGAATTCAAAGACTCCTATTTGAGATCTTCTTGAAGGGCCCATTTCAATTGTTTTTAACTTTTAAAAATAAAATCGCATCAAGTTGTTGCAAACTTTTGTACCTTTAACTTACGATATGCTTGTTCGCAGCAGCACAAATTAATCTATAAGCAATAATTTACATTCTTTGGGCGGTTTGAATTCACTCCAATAGTTAATGTCTTCCATTCCTGGCTCCAAAGATTTGCTACAAGGAATGAAATTTTCCCTAATATTTCAAACTAAACATTTTTTTTTTGCACATATTCCATTTATCATTCAATGGGAGACTCTTGGAGGGTGTTGTCTAATTTTTCGCAATGTTTATATGCTTAAATTTCATCGTTCATAGTCATTCCATCTCTACTAAATCTATGAGTCATCAATTTCATTTCACTTCAGGAAATACTGCATTTATTCTGGACTAACCCTTTTGCACTACCTTTTATGCCCTGTTATGGAGACAATTGAAGTAATTATTTCAAAGCACCTTTTATTATCGCTCTATATCATAAAATGCACTCAAAAACAACTTTCAATCTCTAACATTATCGAAAAGTTCTACAGAAGCTCATGCACTATGTCTCCTCAATAAGAAAGAATGATAGCTGTGTAACATCAAACAAACGATAAATTGGAAACTTAAAATGGCCAAGAGAGTTAAAAAAAAAAAATACCTCATGTATCTCATGTGGGTTCTAAACTTCAACGAACTTCTTTCAATCTTGTGACAACTTACAAATCAATTTCCTAGAACAATTTAAATCACACCTTTTCTCCATTTATCGAAATGCCATTTTTTTTATTTTTTTAGTAGTATCCTAAACAATAACACTGTTTGAAAAGCAAGATTCAGAGTGGAAAGAATTTTCGTGGAAGGAATGATCGGGTGCTGAATGTTAAGAGGTTGAGAAAATGCAGATGCTGATATGGTAAAATGAATTCTGCTGGGCCAGCCAATTCTGTTCCTTGCCGAGGTGTGAAGAAAGCAGGGGAAAATTCACACTTTTCCACATTTTCAAATAAACTCATTTCCAAATAAAGTCTCAAAAGTAATAGAAAATGACAAATTGTGAAGGATCATATAGTAATTATTCAATGCCAATTTAAATTCTTCAATTTTCATAGAAGAATGAGAAGTCCACCCAGGCAACCTTCTATATAAATCATTCAAAAAACAATTTTTATCGACTGTAGCAAAGAAATGAACTTCATAGAAATCAAAACACGAAGAAATAGATATGCCGATTTTCATTTTTCATTCTTCATTTTTCATATCCCTACACTATCTTCACCTCCGTATCCTACGACTCCAACCAACCCAAAGAATGCCTTTTCTTCACCTTAAATTTCTTTGCCTTCTTTTTCTTCACCCACTTAAGAAACTCTTTCAAACAAAGCATAAGAATCTTTTTGAGTGTCCTCGAGTGTTTTGTGCAAAAGTTTGCATTACAGACAGTGACTGAAATTCTATGGTGCTAAAGTTCAATTGGATGACTTATTAACTCATAATATAGAAGGTAAACTCCAGTTAATCAAAATAGCAGCATTACCTGTTACTGTTCAGGTTGAACCCCCTCATGTCAGCAACCTCTCTTAGAGCCATTTCCCATTCCTCCACTTCATTGCCAAATTTACTCCTATGCTTATCTAGGGCACTTCTGTACAAAGTGCTTTCAAGCTTAACATCATCAACCTCCACATCATAGAAAATGGGCAGGATCATTTTTTTCCCATGTGAGTTTGATGTGCATTTTACCATGTGGGCTAATTCACGGAGACACCACCAACTAGAAGCATAGTTCTTAGATAAGATGGGTATGTAGATATTGGAGTCGTTGAGTGCTTGTGGAAGCCCTTCATTAATTCCATCACCAAAGCTCAATATGTCATCATCCCTAAAAACCGAAATTTGGTTTCGAACCAAGTTCTTGTAAAGGACATCGACAATGCTATAAGAAGTGTCTGGTCCACTAAAACTTAGGAACACCTGGCACTTAGGTGCTTTGCGGGAAAGCCAAGTTGACCTTGAGACATCCAGCAACCTCTCCAGGACAGTGCAACCACAATTATCCAACACCAAGCTTTCTAAGCCCTTGATGCCCTCAATCACTTTTATTTTTGGACAAGCTTCTAGCTCAATGTGCTGTAGCTTATCTAACTTTGATAAGTTGGGTAACCTTTCTATTTATAACAGTCAGAGAATACGAAAGTACAACAAGGATTTCAATTCTGACAAACCTTCAATCTTAACCAGCCTGTCCAATCTGTTTAGATCCAAGCACTGTAGATTCTTCAAGACTGACAGATAAATATTTTCTCGAACAAATTTGCATTTACTTAGTTTCAATTCCGTCAAATGTATTAGCTCTTCATAGATAGAGAAGTATGGCATTGGATATTCAATGACACATAGAACTGACAAATTTTCTAAGTTGGAAAGAGGTGGTAGTAGCATGATGCCCCTGCATTTCAAGGTTGACAAGTTACATGGAAGCGGATGGATCAGTTGTTTTTCTGGCAAATTGTTTATCCAGCTTGGGTCAGGTTCCTCTCTTGAAACAGTTAATCTAGATAATTCCAGATAATCTAAATTGACGAGGCTTGAAGAGGTTAGGATAGATGGGAACTGACGTGCTTGAATGTGAAGGCATGTCAAACTTGAGGGAAGATCAGGCACTTCTTGAAGAGTCACTTGAACCCAATTCAAGAGTTTGGAGACGAGAGAGACAACCTAGCACCGTGGGGAATCTTGATACATGAGTATATGATAAGTCCAATATCTTCAAATGGGATAGCTTCCCAATTTCTTCCAGGTTTTCATCTGTCAAATCCCAACATTTCTTGGCATGTAACTCTTCAAGCATCTCCACCTGTCCAATCGTACGAGGAAACTTTCTTATCATTGTATAGCTTACTCTAATCACTTTTAGTTTCTTCATATCTCCAATGGAATCAGGTAATTCAACTATTCCTGACATTGATAAATCCAACTCAACCAACATTTCCATTTTTCCAAGAGAGCATGGAAGCTTCTCTATCCCCACACACCAATGTAAAGATAAATGTGTAACTTTCACTAACCCTCCAATATAGCTTGGAAGTTGGCTGATTCCAAGGTGCTCATCTAATATCAAACTCGACAAAGATTTCAGATTGCCAAATGTCTCTGAAAGTTTGAAGCATTGAAAAGTTTGGGGCATGATAACCTCTGTCAAAGATTGTAGAGAACCAACTTCTTTGGGGAACTCCCCAAGCAACCTGCATCCCTTGATATTCAAAGTAGTTAGGTGTTTAGCTTACCAATGGAGCGGTCAATTGTGGTTAACTCGACACACCCAGCAAGAATTAGCTTCTCCAAAGACATGAAATTAGAGAACTTCAGGTGTCTTTTTTAACCTTATGCAACCCGTCAGATCTAGAACCTTCAATCTATCCATCTGCAGAAAAAAAAAAAAAAAAAGTCGAAGTGAAAAAATAAATGAGAAACATCAGCATGTGTCATAATATTACTAATAAGCTTATTATCCATAAGTCATTATTTAGGATAATCTAGGTAATTTGAATTTCCCAGTATTTTTGGGGATGCTGCAAATAACTCTCTTGCTTTAAATTTTTTAGAATAATCCCCGACCTGGGAGTTAGGCCCCTGTTAGGAGTCAAATTTATACCACAGGTAACAAAGGACCATCCCACCTTTTACTTCACGTGCTTTATTTTCAAAAACCCTTAGTTCCCTTCTTAGAACAAAACTCCATAAACAAAAGGCTAAAGTATCATTGCTACGAAAACACAGAAGACTCTAATTCCCAAATCACCACAAGCCCCAAATACCAACACCCCTAGTTTTTCTCCACCCACCACCATTGACGACCAGCACACCACCTTCGACCACAATCTTCAACATCACCGCATTCAACCCCTCTGTGTAAGATCTGATTTGATTCAATGTAAAGCTTGAGCCTTCGCTCATTAACTCAGGTAAAATAGAAAAGTAAAAGTAATGGAATTTTCATTTATTTACAGTTCATTAACGTAATCATAAACATAATATAGATAATCAGCTATTAAATTAGGCTAGTGAGCCGCTTGAATCAAGTATTATGAAGCTCAAGCTCACCTTGATTCAAATAATCAACTTAGCTATTCCAAATAAACTTGTGATCATTTACGGTTCAAGTTAAATGTTACCAATCTCAAACTTGATTGCAATTGACTTTTCTATTACTCACTTGACTCAAACTTTACGTCATTCAAATCATATTTTGATGCATATTGAAGCAAAATGGCACTTACACTTTTTATTGGAATACACCATTTCCAAAGCCTAAGCAACTTTCAGAGCTAAAAAACCAAGGTTATAAACCACAGGAAGCATTTTTTATGTGGGACATAATTGTCTTTTACTTTGATATAAAAAGATTTAGGATTTACTCATGCAAAATATATTTACACTCAGATGAAATGAGGAGTGCATCCAACCATTATGTCAATTGTATGAGGTAATATACAAAGAAGTAAAATATATATGTTGTTTTATCATCATTCGAATGAGGTAATGACCAGAAAGAAGTTTATAGAGTAAGGCATATCATACCTTCATTTGGCTCCACCCACCCCAATCATCTCCAATATTGCTATCTGAAAGGTCGAGGACGACCAAATTACTAAAGTGAAAGTTATTTGCATGGAAAGTTGTTTGCCCTGTTTGCCAAGAAAGCCATCTTAGCTCCGAAAGAAGATTCTCAAAGTTGCCAGAAAAATCAGACTCTTTCACTCGAAGAAACCTTAGATTTTGGTAGACAAGCTAATTCTTCTCGTGTGAAGTTATGGCCATCGAACATCAGGCTTAGCGCTTCAACATCTTCATTTTTCTGCATATCATAGACTCAATATTGAGCATGCAACATACAGATTACAGAGCTACAACAAAGAGGACACATAAAGCTCTGCCAAACAGTTTCTCCAATGGTTGGGCATGCAACATGCTTTCCAGAACTATAGTTTACTCTTTTTCCCAACAACTAGCTGTTTCTTCCTCTTCTACGTAATCTAAATTTCGAGTTTCCATTTCTTACTGAAGATATCATATTTCCAGTTTCTACTTTTCAGGAATTATAACAAGTATATTAATTCAAAAACCATCATAGTTTACCTCTTTTCTCTCCAGTAGGTTCAAGGCTTTCTCATGTATCCACACCCTACAAAACTTGCGAGGGTATTCTTCAAGAATGATGTACCTTCCAAAGTCTCGAACTTGGTCATGCATCCAAAACCTATTATCGCCTCTAATTTTTACCAAGGACTTGTAAGAGAGAATCCTCATTACAGTTGTCGGATAGTAATCATAATCCTTCCACATGATGAATGGATATGTTTTGTTGTCATTGGTGAAAAAACACGCTATATCCAAAAATATTTCTTTTTCCTTACCCTCTAATTGTTTATAACTTATCATTAATGATTTTCGGACTTTGTCAAAAGGACCTTCCTTTAACTGCTTCAGCGTCTCATCCCATACTTCTCTTTTATCCAAATGCCCCAGATCACTGCCCAAGTCAAAAAGATGAGACCCTATCACCACAACGGCCAAAGGAAGCATGCCCACTGTACGAACAATTTCTCTTGAAGGATCCTCATATTCTTTTACAGCAGAGTTACTTCTAAATGCATACTTATAAAACAGATCAAGTGCTAGATCAAATCTCATTCCAAGAACTTCGTAAGGCAAAATTCCTTTGAAGTTGGTCTACTTGAGTCTTTAGGATGCTTTCTTCCCGAGTTGTGATAATGATTCTACTACCAGAACAAAACCAATCAGATTTTCCAGCTAGATTTTCAAGTTGCTCTTTCTCATCTACATCATCAAGTACGATGAGTACTTTTTTATTTCTAAATACTCTTTTGATCATCTTGATCCCACCATCAACATTCTCAATTTGGTCAGTAATTGTAGAACTGACAAAACCTGATAAGAGCTTTTTCTGCAACTTTAAAAGACCATCATGAGGTTGCGATGATGCTCGAACATCTTCAAGGAAACAACAACCTTCAAAGTGAGAAGATAGCTTGTTGAACATGAATTTGGCAAGAGTTGTTTTTCCAACACCACCCATGCCGTGGATACCAACAAAAAGTACACCATCAGACCCAACATCCAACAATTTCATTATGGCTTCCACCTGAATGCACTATCTTCAACAAAATGTTCAGTCACACTCATGTGTCTTGTATTAAGCTTACGGGAAACCTGTTCAACAATCCAGTCAATTTCTTCTCCTTGGCTGCAGCAAGCATGAAAATTTCGTTTCAGTCAAAAACATGATAAGACTGAAGGACTCTAGGGAACATGTGGATATATAACTCAGCTATTTCAACAACTCAAACAAATGGAAATTAAGCATTATAATCAGCTGTACTGGTCAATTATATTTTGGGTACAGGTTGGGTTTGACATAGTGTTTTGCGGGTTTGAGAAAAAGATCCCCTTCACCCACACCTCATTTCCTTTGTAGGTTTTCGAGCACAATTTCAGTCAAGATTCCATTAACTTCTAATGTAATGCCACATTGCTATAGTTCGAAAATTTGGACACATTTTCTTCCAGACAGATGTAGTTTCAACTTTCAATTAACTGACCATGAGAAAAAGTGCAGGAGAATACTCCTTTGACTATGAGATCCCATCCCTCTATACGTGCAACCTCTACAAGAGCCATACTTCCACCGCTTTAATTCATCAGGGCCAAACTTCTTCTTGTGGTTGGATATCACTTTTCCTTACAAACTGGTTTTGACCTGAACATTATCCTTTCCGTACAAATATGGAAATATTATTCTCTCATATATTATGTTCAAATTTTTCGTATCATGTCGAATTTCTTTTCATTAATTAGTAGCTCCAATATTTCATAATAGGGAAATTCTTAAAATCTTTTAAATGTCCATTTTATACATGCATGCAATGGCCATGTACTTTTGTAATGTTAGTGATGCACTCTTTTTGGAACAAATTCTGATCATGTCTTGGTATAATTTTTAAATCAAAATACTACCTATCGATTTGACAATTTACCAAAATATGTTTATTGTGCAAAATTTTGTGATCACCATGGGGGAAGGGAAATTACATAAAAGCGCATGATTTCCATTGTTTCCAAATATACTTATTGTGATGATTTGGTTTATTATAAAAATCAATTAAAAAAATATGATCAAGTAAGAAGTTGATTTCACGTGTCAGGTCAAATTGGTTTAACGAGGCGTGAATTGAAAAATGCCTTATTTGGGTCAGCTTTGACTTGATTTGTTGTGCTTTGAAAAAATCAGCCTTATTCTAATTTTTGTGAGGGTTCTCAGATGTTGGATCTAGCTTTCATTAACTTGTAATGCAAATCTTAAATAAATGCCCCAATGCTTTATGTGGAAATTTCTAAGGACAAACTTTAATCCAATGAAATGTAAAGATACTGTGCTTATTAACCATAAGAAGTGAAGGAAATTTACCGTTTGCCCATAAGTTCCCGTCCAATTCTACCTCCAACCTCGACAAGGGCACTTTCCCATCGCTCCAATTCATCAGAGCCAACCTTCTCCTTGTGCTTGAGTATGGCTTTCTTGTACAAATCGGTTTTGAGCTTCACATCATCAGCCTTCACATCATAGAAAATGGGGATGATCTCTTTCTTTGGATCTGATTCCGAGATGCATTCTACCATGCGGGCTACCTCACGGAGACACCATGAACTGGAGGCGAAGTTTTGAGAGAAGATGGGTATGCAGATCCGAGACTCATTCACTGCCTTCAAAACTTCACTGATTTCTTCACCATCTTCGAGTTCTTCACTGTCGAGGAAAACGCGGATCCCCGCACGTACCATGCTGCGGTAAAGGAATCAGTGAAGTTTAGGCGCGTGTCGCTTCCCCTGAAACTCAAAAACACGTCGTACTCGGATTCTGGCTTAGTTTCCATGCTCAGGCTTGCCTCCGAGCTCCTCTTCCTCTTCATTTTGGGCAGGATTGCCTCCGAGCTCCTCGTCCTCTTCATTTTGGTCAATCGTCTCAGAACCCTGCCAACAATTATGGACTTCAACCTAACGAGACTCGGAAATAGTAATACCATCAAACAAGCACAACCAATCGCATCAAATGTTTATGCGTGCGAGTTTCTTTCTCGCGCCTCCACCTCTGTCAAGATAATGTATATATCTCAGCAATTATTTAAATTTTCAAGTCAAGTAGATTACGTGCTTACAGTCTGCCTAGTGGACGGAGTTCAGACGGTGATGCCTCGATGGAGTTCAAATTGCGGCCGATCCTCTGCTCTGTATTCACCAACGAATCCCAGAACAACTAGGCCTGATTTTTGGCTCTGCGATTGCTCTCGATACGAGGAAAAAATAAAGAACGCCGGGGCGATGGAGGTGAACTTCTGGGATATAGAGGACCCGTAGCAGAAAGATCTGGCGTTCACCCCTCCCTCTCCCCTCAAAACCGGTTCCTCCTCTCTGCGTTCGTCACTCGCCCCAACGACTTCTAGCGGGCTATGGAAAAAGGAATTGAATACCGCCTTCTCCACCTTCTGCCGTGTCTGCGTGCTCTTCTTGGGTGCGTGCCCCGCCTCTCTCTCTCTCTCTCTCTCGAAAGTAACCTAGAAATCGAAGGCGAGATTCTGGGAAACGAAGCAACGTCGCCGAAGATCAGACCTTTGGACGTGCACGGAGACTGGGAGGAGTCCTTCCCGTGGAAAATTTAAAGCCCAATATTACCAAGTCACGTGGGACGCACGCGGCACAACACGCAGTATAATTAAACGACAGGTGGTTGAAGACTAGAGAACAATAAATGAAAAAAAAAAAGAGAGAAAGGTGCAAAATTGAAATTTTAACAGATTTTTCCATGTTTTAACGACGTTAGAAGGACATTGAATTGATCAAGTAAATGGTAAATTTTTACAGATTTTTCATGGTTTTCATCGTGACTTGGCCAAAAAAGTACGAGCTAGAAGACAGAGAAGAGGTAGGTTCCTCTTTACAGCAAAAGAATAATGGGATTGGATATCGAATAGTGTTTTTTTTGTCAACTAATTAGAGATCGATTTTTTTACTTTTTTTTAATTTTCCAATGCACACTTTAATTTTTCATTATATCTCGGGACCTGAAACTTCTACATTAGTCCAATATTGACAAGTATATCTAAATATGCTTTTCACCATATTTTAATATTTGAAGAAACATTTCATTTTTTGACGAGAGAGTAAAAAAGTTGATTTTTGCTTTTTTAAGCCAAAATAAAACAGGATTAGGTGAGTCTTTTGCTTTTCAGCCACAAAGAGTTGAAAGAAAAAACAAAACCGCACCCTTTCTTTGGTAATCAACGTGGAATTGTAAGGAAAACATTCATAGTCATTATATTATTGAAAGTGTTAGAATGAAATAGATAACTTCGTCTTGGAATTGACTTCATCAATGATTACAAAGATTACCATACAATCTCATTTAACGCATTTACTAAATCTAAAATCTACATGCTTGATTTGTGTTGATGGCTTATTTGTTAAACCATTCATGATTATTAGACGAGCTTTCTTTTATCGAAATTTAGTACCATGTAAGGCAAATGGCTATCCTTGTTCACAGTGCTTTCTTTATTCCGCATTAGATTTTTGTAGGACCAATAATTTCTAACATGAATTAAAACGTTGTAGAATGATTTAATGGCAAACTCAAAAGTATTGAATTTAATGTTATATAAATTGCCACAATCAATACATAATTGTAATAGGTGAACTCAAATTGCCAATTCTAGATTTTGTTATATCTCTAAGAAGTCTAAAACCCATTGTCCCTCATTAAGAGCCTGGACACAGACGCCATGAAGTTAATTTCCAACCATAGCATTTGAGCTTACGCTCTCTGCTTTGTGCGCGGGACCACATTCAATGGACATGGACAGGACAATATATCAGGATCAGTAAGGACCAGTCCGCTAAATATCAGCATATACAGTGTTATCTCAAGAAGTAATCTTTTTAACACGTGATAATTATTATTAATTTTCATTTGGCCTGACAAAGAGAAAGCCTCGCTCTCTACCATTTGATGGGAACCTCTCCTGATCCTTGTGGAAAAAACTAGTTGTGGGACTGGACAAGCTAAATATTTGGAAATGCCATGTTACCCAAAGAAGTCATCTATTTAAAACTTGACAACCCTATAATTAATTTTCTTTTCTGTCTGTCAAAGACAAATTATATTTATGAAAAAATGTAAAGAAGAAATAAATATTTTAAAATTATCTGCAAGCAATAAAAATGGCGAACTGCAAAAACACGAAGCTCATCTTTTAAGGCTAATCTCACGTCATCTTCTCTACAAAAAAAAAAAAAAACAAAGCTCATCGCAAGCTTCTCCAGATCTCACACTGCAATCTCCTTAATTGCTTACTCGCTCACTCTAGCTCTACCATCAAACAAGCACAATGAATTGCATCTTTATATGTGCAAGTCTCTTTTTTGTGCCTCGACGTTTGTCGATACATTTATATATACTAAGCAGTTCTTTAAATTTCAAAGTCAAGTCGATTACCTACTTAGAGTCGGCCCAGCACGATGAAGTTCAGACGGTGATTAAAGCGACATCTTGATGGAGTCCCATTTGTGGCCGATCATCTACAATGCATTCACCAACAATTTAACCACAGCGCGCCCAAAAAAAAAAAAAAGCTAACTGTGACAAGATTTAGTGAAAGAAGATCGACTAACGTTTCTCAAGGAGAGGTGATTTTTGGCTCTGTGATTGCCCTCAATACGAATAAAACATCAAGAGACGCGGGGGAGACGAAGGTGAATTTCCGAGAAAGAAGATCGACTAAGGCTTCTCAAGGAGAGGTGATTTTTGGCTCTGTGATTGCTCTCAATGCAAAGAAAACATCAAGAAACGCGGGGGAGATGAAGGTGAATTTCCGAGAAAGAAGATCGACTGAGGCTTCTCAAAGAGAGGTGAATTTTGGCTCTTGATTGCTCTCGAGGCGAGGAAAACATCAAGAAACGCGGAGGAAAGCGAAGGTGAATTTCCGAGAAAGAGAGGACTGCAGAGTAAATTATGCCAACCCCTAAAGTCAAAAAAGCTCCACCGACCACCCAGCTAGTGCCAGACACAAGGCAGACACAGCAGAATAAGCTCCTTTTGACCGATCGGTAGGTGCTGCTTTTGCTCGTGAGAGGATCCTTCACTGTCCTCGTCATTCTCTTTTGAAAGCACCAATCTGGTTCCATATTGTCAAAAAAAGAAAAATCTGGTTCCATAAATTTAAAGCTGAAACTGATTTGTCTTTAAAAATGGCGTTCAGAGTTTTACTCAATTGAAAGCACACCATTGAGCGGAAAGGGAGGCTGATGCTTGCAGACTCTTTTCTAGGGAAATATCTCAATTTGAGGACTAATCGCACGTCACCTTCTCTACCAAAAGCGCGAAGCTCATCTCAAGCTTTTAAAATCTCACACTGCAATCTCCGTATTTGCATACTCACTCAATTTTAACTCACTCTAGAAGTTGGTCTCTAACGTCCGGAAGAAGTTCACGAGAAGTTGCTCTTGAACCTCCCCAATGAGTTACCACTATAGTGAAGTTACACATGGCCCCAAGCTAGATTTCATTACTTGGTTTGAGAATCATTTTGAAAATGTATTTATGCTTCTTAACTAATAATAACTTCCCAAATAAATCGCTATTTTCAAGTTGTTTTTACCATTCAAAGGGTGCAACAAATGAACATTCTAAGAATACTAAACAATTACATGCAGTAGCTCGAAATATAAAAATCAGCATCCATAGATATATGCGGCAGATGGACATATCACACTTAATGCAAGTAGTTTGAGCAATGCAACATCAACTACGTATGTCAATGTGCATAAGTAGGTGGCGAGAGATCAACTTGGTTTTGAAGGGTAATTTCCTAGCTCATGAACCATCATTGCAATTAAATCCTAAAACTTGTCTAATTAGTGCAATAGTCTTTTTTAATTCCGTCCAACTTGACTAACAAAAAACTTGACGTGACTTTATCGGTGTGCGCTTTTTCTTTTTTTCTTTTTTTTGAACTTTGCTAGTTTGGCAACCCTCACTAGTCGCCTTCATCTGTGTGCTTCTATTTCCTTTTTTCTGGAAAAATATTTATCCCTTTTTTAATAAGGTTTAACTAAGAATTAGGTAAAAAAAAAAACATTTGAACCAAAATGATGTCGTTTTAGTCTTATGCTTAATGCTTTAACAAAATTAACGCTACTTAGGAGAGATAAAACAACAACAAAATTCACATTAGCATTTTTCGTAGGCCAAGTTAAATAAGGCTAATGGAAAGATTTGATTGCATTAATTTGACAAATTAAACCTTGATTGCACATTTTGAATATTTTAGGAATTGCACTTTCTTAATGAGCCTTAAAATTTTGAACGCACTTATTCCTCTCTAAAATAAGCATTGTTTAATAATAACATCAAGTGGGATGAAAGACAAATCATAATTTATATGGTTTTCGGAGAATTATTACTATTGCATCAATCAAATCAATGCCATTTCGAGCAAATTTGAAAAAAAAAATCAGAAAAAAAACCAAAATAATGTCATTCCATGTCATCGCCATGCTACGTAGGATGGCCAAAGATAATTGAACCACTACGTTAACGATTGTCAATTAAAATTTACTTGATAGACTACAATAGAACTCTTGGCAAATATATAAAATTAAATTGGCTAAATTGAAAATTTTATAATTAAATTAATATCCATGTAATAAACTCGAGATTTTTTTTTATTTTATCGATAACTCTATTATAGTTACTTATTGTGCTTAAAGGCTTGGTCCAACTTGAATATCTTCAATATATAAATTCTTACTAATAAACAAATAAAAAGATTTCACCGTCCACGCTTCATCGGTGATTGGTTATCACCAAGTAGTTGATTTTTTATTTTTTATTTTGTGGGGTAGGGTAGGGGTTAGGAGGGCCCAATATTTGAAACCAAGTAGTCGTTAGTAGGGCCATGTTTGTTTAATTGTGTTTCTGTTTCCCAAAACAAAAATTTATATTCTTTTGTTTCGGGGAACAAAAAAAGAATAAAAACGTGTTTGTTTATACTTTTTGTTCCCGAAAATAAAAAATATATTTTTTATTTATTTCCGAGAACGCATTTAGAATAGAAATAAAAAGTAGAAAAAACTTATTTCTTGTTCTCAGGAACAATTCCGAAAAACACTTTTTTTTTTTTTTTTTTTCTTTCTTCCTTTTTCTTTGGCCGGTCGCTAGCCTTGACCATAGCCGACGAGGGCTAGCAACCTCGCCCAACCACAATGAGGCTTGCCAGCCCCCGACGAGACTTGGCCTCACCTTGGCTGGGCGAGCTTGAGCTCGCCCAGATCCGACGAGGCCGAGCTCACTCAGCCACTAGCGAGGCTCGGCCTTGCTGGGCCACCGCCAGGTCGACGTCATCCAGCGGTCCTTGCCAGTGGTTGGGCGAGCTCGGCAACCCTCGTCGGCCGGTTGCTGACCATGGAGAGCTCGCTCAAATTTGACAAAGTCGAGCTCGCCCAGCCACCGGCGAGACTCGGCCTCGCTGGGCCATCACCAGATCAAGATCGCCCATGGTCCTCGCCGGCGAGGCTCGGGCGAGCGTCGGCCGGTTGACCGACATGGCCAAGGCCGACGACCATGGTCAAAAGGAAGAAAGAAAAAATAAAGAAAAATGAAAATAAAAAGAAAATTAAAAAAAGGAAAATAAAATTAAATTTAAAAAATTTAAAAGAAACAAAAAAATTATACAAGTTTACCAAACGTGTTTTTGTTTTTTTTCTATTATAAGATAAATTTTATACGCTTATCAAACGCCTTATTTATTCAAAAATTATTCTCCCGAATAAAATTTTTTCTATTTCTCAAGTTTCCTAAAATAATTTTTAAATAAAAACGTTACCAAACGCGTTTTAATTACCCAAGAAATTTTTATTAGAGGCGAAGGCTTGTCCGGGAGACGACTAAAAATCATTGTTCATCGACAAGCCATGTGAACGCATGAATTTCCTTCCTCGGCTTGTCTTAATCAAAAATGTTGACTTGAGTTGACTTGAGTTGACTTGACTTGGCTTTTCACGGTCTTTCGTCGTCAGTTGTGTCTACGTACTAACATGCTACTATCGGTGAACTTTACGGAGTCAAGGTCGAACTCTCGAAGCAAGTTCCTCTTTTTCTCCTCATTTGACCATTCTTGGGATCTGCCAAATGCTAATTGGGCTCCACTAATTTTTTTTCTTTTCCTTTTTCTTTTATTGAAAATGAGTTTTATTTTCCAGGAAAGCAAAGGTTTTGATCAATTAAAATAAGCCATTTTCATGTTTAATTGAGAATTCTCCTGAGCTAAGCAGGCTTAATAAATCATCAATCGTGCAACTAATCGAGTGATTAGTGATGTAATGAGCTATTAACACAAGATTTAGAGAGAGGAAAAAGACAATTATGTTTTGAGTCCCTAGCAGACATGTATGAAGGAATTAATGCACGGGTTAAGTTAGATTTCTCACATCATCAAGTTTAACATGCGATGTCTTGACAACTCCAATATGAAAAAGTTTAATAAAGTTTAGAGAAGCCTCTCAAATCAAGTATTACTATGTTCGAGTTTAGTCCATTCCATAGTTAAGCAGCCTAAACTTTGAGCCTCTCAAATCAAATTTATCGGCCATTATTTTGTATCGATCTTCCAATCTATCCTATTTGAATTAGAAATTCCATGGTTTAGCGTCTTCTCAAAATTTTCTATCTCGGGCCGCATTTAGCCCAAAATCGAAAGTGCTATTTACGCAGGTCCTCCTCTTTCTAAACAATGTCCAGAGGGAATTGCAGGTACTTTTTCATTACGTCATTGATCGTGCTTTTTTATCCCAAAAATTAAAAATTAAATAGGGAACAGAAAAGAAATTTTTTTCATAGATGTCTGAGACCTGCTTGAAATTCTCTTAGCCTTGTTGGTGCGCAAAATGTTTTCTTTCCTAGCAAATGACTAGTTTTTACCCTTCCAATTTAAAGTGACCCGTCTGATTTGTAAATCGGATGTTTAAAAGATCTCCAAATTAAGATAAACAATGTTGTAGTCGTAAAACATATGATACAAAATGGACAATTATGGTGAGGGTCTTGTTAAGAAGTTCCTCAAGAGCATATGGTGTGAACGAGTTGGAATAAATTAATTTGCAGGCATGCCAAAACAGATGTTGACGAAAATTGACATGCACTAAGGTGAATAGAACTTTCAACTATTGGAAAATCATCAAGATCACTCTGCGGTTCCAAAATTGGGACAAAATTTCAATGCCTTTTGCTTTATACATAAATTTGGTTTAGCCCATTGACTTTGTCTTAGCCTCAAGTTGTTTTTTAACTTTCACTCATTTGCTTGGTTAGATCTTTCTTTATTATTTGTTTAGCAAAAGTGATCTCCATCCAGGACTAAAAAGAAATAAGTTCCCCAATCATTCATCAACCCACCTCATTCGTTAATTTTATGAAAGCCTTGCATTTGTTTATCTTCGATGGAAGTTTTATTTTCCCAAAAAGTTATTCTTGTGATAAGATCCCTTTGACTAAGATATAACATGGAAGTGTCAGGCCTTTAGTGACGTACACATATGCGACCTGTGAATGTGAACTTTTCAGCTATTGCTCCCGAGTTCATACATAACAAGAGCGTATGAATAATATACACATATATATTATGCTATGTTATATGATTGTTGGTTATTTTCTTGTTGGGTGCATTTTTTTTTAGTAAGAGGAAAAAGGAGAATGGCTTGAAAATTTCACAGAAGAACCAAACTTTGAGCTTAATCATGCGCTAGTCTAAGACTAAATCAAGTCAATTGGTTTTGAGGATGCTAGCCTCAGGTGAGAGCCAACGGAGGGAAAAAAGTGAAAAAGAAAGAAGAAAAAGAAAAGAAATCATAAAATTAAAAAAAAAATTGTAAAAGTTATCCATGTTGGTGCTTGTCATGCAATGTAGGACGGCTAGTGATGACTCAACTGCCACTTCAGCAATTTCCAACCAATTAGTAGATTGTTAAAATATTTATGATTAAATTAATAAATCATCAAAATGTATAAACTAAATTGGTAAATTGTCGAAAATTTTAATACTAAATTGGCACGATTGAAAGGTTTAAAAATGAATTAACTAGTTTTAAAATAATTTTTCATCTTCAAGCTCATCTCAAACTTCTCAGGATCTCACATTGCAATTTTTGTTTAAGACAATCTTTTGGACAATTTTCCATCTCCGAGCTCATCAAAAGCTTCTCAGGATCTCACATTGCAATCTTCGTATTTGTGCATACTCACTCACCCCAAGTCTGCTCTTTATAATGTCTTGCTAAAGTCAATTTGAAACTTCCTCTAGAAGTCGGTCTTTAAACTCTCAAAGAAGTTGAATGAACGAGTCCTCCTTCTTGTAGCATATGTCAGTTGTCTCAAAACCTCTTCAGTAGCTTGCAGCAATGCACAATGAAGAAAAAATCACATGTTTGTTTTATTGGGTGTAGGATAAAACGATATCAAATGACAACCAATCAGTCTACAGCCAACCAAAATTTGGTCAGACATTGTTAAATTTGAAGAAATTTAGGACGCTTTAAAAGATTCATGAACCAATGTCAAAAAGATATTGTTCATGGAACTGGTGAAGTTGGATCAAACTACCAAACTTGAATAGGTCATCATTATGTTACTTTTGATGGACCATCATTTGAAATTTAGGGATCTATTTGAAATGAGATGTCGGTTTTTAAGGGATTTGAATTATGAGATAAGCAAATTATACCATGTAAAATCTTGAGAAATCATGGCACATTCTTACGAATTATTTTTAGTGAGATTCTAACAAAAAAAGATTTTAGTTTGTAGTATTATGCTAACTCCTTTATCTATATTATGTGCAACGAGAGGAGATTCTCCTATTTCTTCGAGCATTTTCTTCCTCTTTATATTGAAATGGTCAATTTGGAACTTAGTCAATAATTTACTGTTAAATTCCGCCCTTTACCTTTTACTAGTAATTTATGACCGGGACATTGATAACTTTGTGTCAATCTTTTTTATGGCTGCAGAATCTTGGAATCGTTCCTCTATGTATTTCAGAGGACCTGAAGACACCTCGAACATTCATTTAAAAAGTCCTACGAAAACTCGCACACCTTTGTAACAAATATATTTAACTGTGTTTCATCAACAGTGAACTCAAATCAGATGATCTTTATCTTGTTCTAATCTCCAATCAGCTTTTCTCTGTCTTGCAACAAATTAAGCCTATTTTACAGAATAACTTAAATCAAACTTCCTCTCGTCAATTAAATCTTCTCCATTCCTTTTCTATACCAGTTTTTCTATTCTTGAGTTATTCCATAGGATACGAATTTGCTCGAGTGTACAACTATTTGTATGCAAAAGGGTTGCATTGGGCATTGGAACTCTCTATTTTTGTAAAATTCAGTTGAATGACTTATGTACCTCATATTTAGTGGTGAAATAGCAGAGCATTACCTGTTAGTTTTCAAGACTAACCCCCTCATAGCTGCGACGTCAATTAAGGCCTCTTTCCATGTCCTCAATTAGATGCGATTCTAATTTTTTTTAACTGATTACTGAAGCTCCGTTTATTTTATTTCTTTTGCATAGCACCAGTCAAGCACAAGTAGTTAATATCAGAGGAACCTCAGACAAGCTAATTCTTCTTGTGCGAAGCTGTGATCACCGAACATAAGGCTCAGCGCTTCATCATCATTTCTCCTTAGAAACTACTGCCCATTTTCGGTTTCTAGTTTTTCAGGAAATATAACTTTCTTATAAAAAAAACTGGGGTTGAAATTAATCTCAAAATTCTTCATAGAGCTAGGAAAATGCAAACTCAGGACATCCTATCTTTGATACCATGTAAAGTTTTGTGAAATCACCACCAACTATTTTAAAAACTTAAACTATTAAATGAATGTATGGTTTATTATCATTTAAATATTCTAACACTCCTCTTCACGTGTAGGTTGGACTTTGGCCTTAACCTAAAGTGTGAAAATATGCAACTGGAGAGGTAAATAGGGGTTTGGAAAATTTCAACTCACGACCTCCTAACTCTGATATCTTGTGAGATTTATGTGAGACTATTACTGATTCTTCTAAAATTTAAATATTAGATAAATGTGTAATTTATTATGTAATTTATTATTTAACTATTATTTATATATTGTAACAGAAATGATGGAGATGGCTTTATAAAAGAACGGTATCGTTTTTCTTGATGGTGTTGTCTAGGATGGCAATGCTGCAAACTCTTTTGGTTATCTTGTTTCGAGAGAGTCGCAACAACACTTGAACGCTCTTATTTTCTTTTTCTTTTTTTTTTTTTTGAAATTTAAAAAATGTGACTTTCTATATGCTAGAACGTAGAAAATTAAGCCAACCATCAGTCAATCTCATTTGGCTCTCTCTACAAATGATTGAGACCTTTGGCCTTAAGGTTTGACGGAGAGACATAACATACACACAATTATTTGTGGAAATAGTACGCTTTATCTAGAAAATGTAGAGATTTGTGGGCGTCATCTGCTCCACATGATTCTTTTCTTTTCTTTCTTTTTTTCTTTTTTGCGAAAACTCCATCAGTCAATCTGTTTTGGCTCTCTCTACAAATGATCGAGACCTTTGGCCAGAAGGTTTGATGGAGAGACATAACATACACACAATTATTTGTGGAAATAGTACGCTTTATGCAAAAAATGTAGAGATTCGTGGGCATCGTCCGCTCCACATGATTCTTTTCTTTTCTTTTTTTTTTTTTATCTTTTTTTGGCTAAAACTCCATCAGTCAATCTCGTTTGGCTCTCTCTACAAATGATTGAGACCTTTGGCCTGAAGGTTTGACGGAGAGACATAACATACACACAATTATTTGTGGAAATAGTACGCTTTATGCAGAAAATGTAGAGATTTCATGGGCATCGTCTGCTCCACATGATTCTTTTCTTTTCTTTCTTTTTTCTTTTTTGCTAAAACTCCATGTGACTTTTTTTTTTTTATTTTAATTTAGCAAAGATTTGGCCTGACTCCCAAAATTTTGTGATTTCTCCTAAATGATTTCCAGTCTTTTGTTTTTTTCAATTTACACCCGTGCCTTATTCTAGTCCATTCCTCACACCAGCAAAAATTCGGGCCTGGGCTCTATTGAACATTTTGACATGGACCCAATTTTCCTTTTTTACCTTAATATTTTTCATAACTAATCTTAGTCTAAATACAATTACAATTTGGGCTCTATTGAAATTCACTAGTACGATAGTCACTTACAAAACAGCTGAAGAGATCTTAATTGGAATGGAATTCCATCTCTTTTTGTCTTTGATAGCAATTTAAGTACTTCCAAGTCCTGCTTCTTGCATTTGCATATTTTGGATGTCTAGAATTCTCATCAGCGGCCAATTCAAATACTTCTTCGAGACTGCAACAATGAACAATGAAAGAAAAAGTCTGTTTCGTCAGGCACGCAATAAAAAAATATCAAAATGACAATCTAATCGTCTACGTCTATACCGAAATTTGGTCCGACATTGCTCAAATTGTAAAAAGTTAAGATGCTTATCACAGAATAGGAAAAGAAACGAAATTTCGCATGTATATAATCGATTACACGTAACATAAGTACGTGATGGTAAACTCGTTTGTTTTATGGCTCCATTCTTGTGGGCTTTGGCTTTCGTTTTCTTTTGTTTTACTTGCCCGCCCATTCACTGCTGACAGTTGGTCCAAGGGTGCACGGCATGAGGCTTCTCCACCTTGTTATTTGTGCTGAATTATATACAATTACAATGTGCTTGTCTTGATTTATGGATTTATTTTACATGATTATATAATATGTGTCACAACCTGCCTTTTCCGTTTAGAGGCTAAAATACATAAATTTAGGGATATTATCTAAAAGGTAGACCTATGACCCTCAATTAGGTGCAGGCTCTCTCAAGTCTATACATCATGTGATGTTGAAATATTTGGTATTAAATTAAATTGACACTTTTAAAGATTTTCTAATGAAAAGTTGCCACTAGCCTATTGTGGTTGACTAGAAATTAAGTGAATATAAGAGCATACCTCACTTCATACACAACTAGAGAATATTAGTGTCCTTTAGATACTTAATATTATTTTATTTCAAGATGTTTGTCAAACAGTTTGTATTTATTTTAAATTTATTCACTAATATGTGAGGTGATCATACATGTGCATAATCATTAAAACAACAATTAACAACCATTAAAGCATTAAATAATCACAATAAAAACAAGAATCCAACACTAAGAAATAAGACAAATGTCATTCCTAACTACACTAAAGGGAAACCACATTCAACATATTGAAAATGCACAATCAAGAGCATTTATCTTAAAAAAAACATTTAAACCCTATTATAAAAGCTTAAAAGATTATTCAATTTTGAGCACAAAATTTTTTTATCAAATATTTTCTCATGATTTTAAGAGAAAACTCCTAAAAATATAATTTTATGCTTTTTCCTAATTACACTTTGGGATGTCGTCAGTCATTTAACGGTTCCAAAGTATAACACGTTACCAATGTTTACTCGTGCAACTTAGCGGCATATTAAGGTTACCGACTTTTGTAGAAAAATGCCAATTCTGATTTGAGTCCGTTACTGACTTTCATTTTATTGTTTCAAAATTAGCGACCGTTCCAAGACTTGCAAATATTTATTTGCTACAACAACAAGCATATTAAACCTATCAACTCTTATAGCAAATTACTAATGTTAATTTAGGTGATTTATCAATTTTTCATGGATTAAGTTATCATCTAGTTTTAGCTTTATTAATATTTAATTGAATTATCAACGTTTATTCAATTGTTTTGAAATCACCGCTTATTTTGAGAATTTACTGACATTTATTTGCGGTTTTTTCTGCATTTTAAAGTTTCTAGAAAATTAATAGCTCTTACGTGAGTCCACTTGCTAATGGTAATTTAATTGTTTCGAAGCACCAAATACTTCAATAATCTATCAAAATTTATTTTGGAGATTACCAATGAATTGAAGTTAACATTTCTATTTGATCATAGTATAACATATTTAATATTCATCTTGATTTTTTTTTTGGTGACCTTAATCCATCGGGCCCGACTTTCGTTTAAGCTAATCGCCAACCCACAACCTGTATAGTGTGCGGTGCACCTCAGACCAAATGTCAATACCTAGGAAGAAGCTAGCACAGGTTCCACCACCATAACCCCCCACTTAAGACGTGTTAGCAGCTGCGAAGTTTCGACCCTGAGATCTCTGTGGTGAAGTGCCCAAAGCCGAACCAACTCAGCTGTCATCTCTAGTTAAATGTATTTAATAAGGCCTAAAAAAAATTTAAGCTTCGTAATTGTTTCCTTAGCGGTGTATTTGCAAAGAAAATTCTAAGCATAACAAATAAGGATAATAATCAGAGGAAGGGCGGTGAATTTAGTAATGATAATAGACTGGAATTGACAACGTATTTATTTGGTTTACCTCGCCATCCCACGTGCTTTTGAGTATTACGAAGCCATCGGACCTTGTCTAGTGCTTCCCATAGTGTTGCTCCTTTCTCGATATAATCGATCCTTAAAGGGCAGAATAAAAGAGTTGAAAGAATAAGGGTTAATACCCTAAAAATCCCAAACCTGTACACTTGTGACAAATTTACCCCAAACTATTTTTTTGACCACCAAAAACCCCAAACTGGTATACATTTGACAAATTTACCCCAAACTAATACACTTGTGACAAATTTACCCTCTGTTAGTTTTCGTTAAATTTTATTATCAAATTATTAAGTTAAATGACACGTGACGGTTGGCCGATATATCAATTTAGGATTTTACGCTCCGTTTGTCACCATTTACAATTTTTGTGATTTTTTTGTGGTATTAATTCAATTTAGCATAGGGTATATTTGTCACAAATTTACTATTTTGGGGTTTTTTCCAGTCAAATAAATTAGTTTGGGGTAAATTTGTCATAAATGTATCAGTTTAAGGTTTTTTATAGTCAATCGGGGTAAATTTGTCACAAGTATACTAATTTGGGATTTTTCATGGTCAAAAAAATAGTTTGGGGTAAATTTGTCACAAATGTACCAGTTTAGGGTTTTTTAGGGTATTAGCCCAAAGAATAAAGATGACAGCTAATTTGGCTCGTAATTTGTCAAATTTTAACAATAAATATCTCACATAGGTATTATAAGAAGAAATTTGAAGGAAATGTATCACATAAATATAAATATAATTTTTTTATTTTTTTATAAAAAATTGAAATAAATAGTAATTTAGAATTATTTATGACTTTCACCTTTAGTAATGATATCAGCTTGGATGAGAGAGAGAGAGAGAGAGAGAGAGAGAGAGAGAGATTTGGGGTTCATTCAAAATTTGTACGTTGAAGTTGGGACGAATAACAATGATGACACTATAACAGAAAAAATAAGTACATGAGTGCCTAACGGCCAAACTTTTCTCTCTCGCTAGGGTTCCCATCATGGTTGAGCCGGCGACGACGGCGCCAATCTCGACGGGATCGAAGAGGGTGGAGCCGCATCTGAGTCCGCGTGCGGCCGGACCATCGGTGACTGATCGGGAACTGGGTTGCGGGCGGCCGCAGAGGCAAAGCTAAGCGGCGGCGGCGCGTGGGTTTGCTCGTTCATTCCTTCTCTCTCGCAGGGGAACCCATCTCAGTTGAGCCGGCGACGACGGCACTAGTCTCGGCGAGATCGAAGAGGGTGGAGCCGCATCTGGTCCGCGTGCGGCCGGACCATCGGCGACGGTCAAGGACTGGGTTGCGGGCAGCTGCGGAGGCAAGATTGGGCGGCGGCGGCGTGTGAGTAGACTCGTAAGAATCAGAGCCGAATTTCAGTGAAAAGAGGCGCATTCCATCAGCCTTCAAACCCCCTAAAGGTTAGCTTGTTTGCATCTCCTCTTTGGGCTGTTCTTGTTCCGATGGATTAGGGTTCTACGATCTGTGATCTCTGAGATGGAACCCCAATTTGCTCGAACTCGCCTGAATGATGAAGGAATGCGCTCGTCTGGCCCCTTCTCCCCTAGGAATGATCATCCTTTGACGAATGCTCCTGTGTTGAATGTGGGTAACCAAATGAACCCCCCTTCTGCTGGAGTCGGGGCTTCGAATCCCCCAATGACATCTGTAAGAAGTCGTCCTGTTAATAGAGAGCGTTCTAAGTCGAAAAGACCTCAGTCTAGGGGTCGATCGAAGAAGCCTGAGACCCGTTCCTGGGCTGCTGTCGCAAGTGGTGTGAATAAGGGATATGACCTTGAGTTTACCCCCCCCCCCCCCGATAATTGTGAATAACAAGCCAGTTATCCAAATGGACAATTCTGATATTGATGCTGCGGACCCTAAGTTGTATGATAGCCTTGTCGGACACTTCATTGGGAAGCAACTTCCGTTTAAGCTGATTGAGGCGTCCTTGAGGAGAGCTTGGGGACCAAATTTATTAGAAGTAATGTCCAATGGGCGTGACGTGTTTCTTCTGCGCATTATAGATCGTGAGTTCAGAAGACGTATCCTTGAGGGCGGTCCCATTACTGTTGCAAGAAAGCCTCTGATCCTTCAACAATGGAAACCGGGTGTCGAACTGAACAAAGATACTCATAGGTCTGTTCCAGTTTGGGTAAGACTAAGGAATCTTCCGTTTTCCTTTTGGTTTGCTCAGGCTATCGGAAAGGTGGCTAGTGCCTTGGGTAAGCCGCTTTATGTTGATCAGAAAACTGAGCAGATGTCCATGTTGACTTTTGCCCGTGTATGTGTGGAAATGACAACTCAGCAACCTCGATATGAGACCCTTGATTTAACTACCAATGGATCAAAGGTCGTGGTGGAAGTCGAGTATGAATGGAAACCGATGGTTTGTTCAAAATGTGAAATGTTTGGTCACACCTGTAAAAATGTTACTCCTGGTCCTTCTGTTGGACGATCTGAGGGAGCTACAGAAAGTATCCAGGTTAATCTGTTAGTAGAGGCCCGCTCCTCTAAGGGAAAGGAGGTGGCCATGCAGCAACAGTCTGCGGAAGATGTAAATATTCAAGTCACCCATAGTTCTAAAGTGGGTGTTGCAGAACTCGCATCTAGTGTGGCTGTTAACAAGCCTTCCTATGTCGATGAATCAAGCTTGGTAAAGGCGGCTCCTCAGGGACCGGATGTTCCAAAGGTTCCATGTCCTATCTTCTCTGCTCTAGCTGACCCGCAACCAGTTGATGAGGAGGTAGGGTGGAAGCAAGTTAATCGGAAAAAAAAAAAAAGAAAAAAAAGATGAAGCAGGCAGCAAGGAAGGCGGTTGCCGTTGCAAGGTTGCCGATGCCGATGCCGCCATCGCTATGGATGCCGCTGCTACAAACGCAATAGTAGCTACTAATATTATTCAAGCGGAAGTTGCATATATGTCTATGCTGAATCCAAACGACCCTTCAAAATCTCTTGATCTAGTGATTCATATCCCCGAAAGATCGGTTTCCCCTTCTGTAGCAAACCCTCCTACTCAGGATGACTTCCTGGCTTTAATCGATAGCTCTGACGAAATCAGTAATTCTAGTATCCAAGAGGACCCGATTGGAGAAGATTCTCAAGTTGGGGATATTCCTGATCCCAAAAGGCTCACCTCACCGTTAATGGAAAACTTCCAGGAAAAGCTTCGTATGCTCCTATCTGATGGTCCAGAAGATCTGAAGAAGGAAGTTGCTGCTTCGAAGGCCTCTAAAAAGAGGTAATTTTGCTCCTTGTTTTTTGATGATTGTTGGTTTTCGGAATATTAGAGGTATCTTAAATCCTCTTAGGCGTGCCGAAATAAGACGTTTTGTTGAGGTAAATAAGCTTTGTTTTATTGGCTTGCTTGAAAATAAAGTTCCTTTAGAGCTTTTTGATTCTATTTCGGCTACCCTCATTAGAGGGTGGAATTGGCGTGCTAACTATGATTATGCTCCGCGTGGGAGAATTTGGGTTGGATGGAACCCGGATCTCGTCGCCTTTTCTACCATCTCTATTAACAACCAAGTGTTGCATGGCAATTTAAAATGTAATCTATCTGGAAGAAATTTCTATATATCGGCCGTATATAGGGAACATACATTTACCCGTCGTAGACCATTATGGGAAAATCTCCAGCTTTGCAGTGAACTCTTCCTCGATTCACCATGGCTAGTTGCTGGTGATTTCAATGCTATTAGAGATCCATCGGACCGAGTTGGGGGTGCCACCAATTGGATTCCGTATTTTGATGAATTCCGCCAATGCTTGGAGCAAACGGATCTTTCGAACCTCAGATATGTTGGGCTCCGTTACACTTGGTCCACCTCATCTGGGACCGGGAGGAAAATGAGAAAGATAGATCGAGTATTGGTTAACAGCAAGTGGAACCTAGATTTCTCATATTTGGAGGCGTCTTTTTTAAACCCTGGCATATCTGACCACACTCCGATGGTTGTAAGAGTTGTCCACCCGGCCCCGAGGAGGAAACCCTTCAAATTCTTTGATTTTTGGACAGATCACCCAGAGTTTAAGGCGATCGTGTAGCGTGTCTGGAATACTCCGGTTACAAGCGTCCCTATGTTTAAACTGGTTTCTAGATTGAAGATTTTGAAAGCTCAACTCAAGACCCTCAACCAAGATGCTTTTTCTAACATTTCGGTTAGAACTGCTGAGGCAAGAGAAGCTCTTAACGTCACTCAAGTGCAACTTCAATCAAACCCGTCCAGCCTTGCTCTTGCTGATCAAGAAAGGAGTCATCGCCGGCAGTTTGTTGATTTGAGGAATCAAGAGGAATCTTATTATAGACAGAAGTCCAGAATTAGGTGGCTAAAGCAGGGTGACCGAAATACGAATTTATTCCACCAATTTGTGAAGAGGAGACAACTAATTAACAGAATCCTTTCGGTGAAGGATCCCACCGGTTCGTTGATTACTAACCGGGAGCTGGTTCCGCAGGTGTTCATTAATTACTTCTCTTCGTTGTACTCCCTCCAAGATGCGTTAATTAGGCCATCCGTCCAAGAGGTGGAGCGGGTTATTCGACAGCCTTTAGCTGCTGATCAGATGTGCTTTCTCTCTAATCCGGTTTCTGATGCGGAGATCAAGTATACGCTGTTCTCCTTAGCCAAAGGTAAGGCCCCTGGACCTGATGGATTCTCGGCTGAATTCTTCAAGTCCAATTGGGAGATCGTTGGTCCATTGGTATTGGAAGCGGTTCACGACTTCTTCCACACCGGTCGGCTGCTGAGAGAGGTAAATGCAACTATCCTTGCTCTCGTCCCTAAAGTTCCTAATGCCAGTGCTGTTTTGGACTTTAGGCCGATTGCTTGTTGTAATACTATATATAAGGTGATTACCAAGATCATGGCAAATCGTATAGCGGTAGTTTTAAATGGTTTGATAAGTCCATCACAGAATGTGTTTGTTAAAGGAAGGAGAATTAGGGATAGCATCCTCTTGGCTCAGGAGTTGTTTGCGGGGTTTCATCTCCATCCATACTTGCCTAAATGTGCGGTTAAGGTTGATTTCCATAAGGCATATGACACGGTAGATTGGGAGTTCCTTGAACTTGTTCTTGCAGCCTTCCACTTCCCGGAGAATTTTATTAAGCTAGTAATGGCTTGTGTTTGGACTCCTAAATACTCTATTTCTATAAATGGCGATCTCCATGGTTTTTTCTCGGGAGGTCGTGGTTTAAGGCAAGGAGATCCTATGTCACCTTACCTCTTCACTTTAGTTATGGAAGTGTTTTCCGGTTTATTGGTGTCTCAAACTTCAAATCACGAATTCATGTATTATTGGAGGTGTAAGCCGGTCCAACTATCGCATCTATTCTTTGCTGATGATGTTTTCCTATTCTGTCAAGCTAACTAGCCGTCAGTATCCATGCTCAAAGGAGGATTAGATATATTCTCATCCTGGAGTGGACTAGTACCTAACAAAAACAAGAGCGAGATTTTTATTGCAGGTGGTGACCCTTCTATTCGAAATAGAATCCGGAGGGCATTTGGTTTTAAGGAAGGGAAACTCCCTGTTCGTTACCTTGGGGTACCTATCATATCTTCTAGATTGAATAAGGGGGATTGTATTGCATTGATAGAGCGTATTACGGCTAGGATTCAATCCTGGGCGCATCGTTTCCTGTCTTTTGCAGGGAGATTGCAGCTGATTCGGTCGGTTCTTCATTCAATTCAATCATTCTGGGCAAGTGTCTTTATGATTCCCGCTTCAGTTTTGTCGGACATCGAGCGAATCATGAGGCAATTTTTATGGAAGGGAACGGCTCTTGGCCGTGGAGGAGCAAAAGTAGCGTGGGAGGAGGTATGTCTTCCGAAACATGAAGGAGGTCTTGGCATTAGGAATTTGAGAGACTGCAACAAAGTCTCTATGCTCAAATTCATATGGATCCTCTTCTCAGATAAGGAATCGATGTGGTGCCGGTGGATTCATTCCATTTTCTTGGCAAAGAAGAATTTCTGGGTTTCATCACAACCTGGGACTTGTTCCTGGGCGTGGAAGAAAATCCTTCAGCTTAGAAAGCACTTCAGAACTTCGTTTAAGTGGAAAATTGGAATTGGGATGTTGGTATCTCTATGGCATGATTACTGGCTTCCATGTGGCCCTCTTGATGGATTCGTCCCGCCCTCGTTTAGGGAAAATATGTGGCTCCCTGATTATGCAGTAGTTGCTGACTTATACACCCCGTTAGGCGACTCATTCTCTCGGATATTAATCAGATGGGGCGTAGCTTTATCGACTCTGGAGTCTCATAATGACAAGTTTATTTGGTGTGGCGATCCATCAGCCTCCTTCTCGGTCGCATCTGCATGGAATGCCATTAGAGTCAAGAGAGATCGGGTGGACTGAGCTCCTTTGATTTGGGATATCGATATAGTCCCTCGCCATCAGTTTATTCTGTGGCTTATATCTAAAAACCGTCTTCCCACTCAGGTGATGTTGATTAATCAGGGCCGAATTGATTTTAATCTATGTCCCTTTTGTAGTGAAGTACCGGACTCAATTGAACACCTATTCTTCCGGTGTCGCATCTCCGCCTCACTGGCCTTCTTTTGGGCTGCCAGAAGTAACTTGCCATGGAGGAATAGATATTGGAGAGATGTGCTCAATTGGGCTAGGAAATTCCTTATGGGGAAGGATTTCTACCACAGGATAGTTCGATTCTCTTTCGGTGCTTTGTGCCATCTCATTTGGAAGAAGAGAAATGCGATTATCTTCAGGGGTGAATCATTGGTGGTCCCTACCCTTAAAAATCACCTAATCAAGGTGGTTAAGGACAAAGCGTTCACATTCACGGAAGTTCTTCCTTCTCTGAGGAACAAAAGACTGCAAAGGGGGTGGGGATTCGACCCCATGATCTTCTCCTCTGTAGCTGATTCTCCTTAGCGTGCTGTTGTTTCAGTTTGCTCTTGTTCTTGTAGTTGCAGGTTCCTTCCATCTCCGTTCTTCACCTTCAGCTTTTGAGGGCTAGAGGGTTGGGGAGGGTAGGGGTTCCTGTTGTTTCGTTTTGTTTGTTGGCTTCTTAGCTTCTGTGTTTCTTGTTTGCGCCCTAGGGCTTTTTATCGAATCCCCGTCACTCTTACTCCTTTGTTAAGAGTGCTTGTTTGGATCTGATCTTTTGTACTTTTGTCCATTCTCATTAATATTATTACCTTCACCAAAAAAAAAAAACAATGATGACACTGCATAAAATTACACGGTCATTTGTCAAGAAAAAATCTATTGCTAGGGCATCACGTCTTGGAATTGACTTCCTTGACGGGGACAAATATTACCGTACGATCTCATTTGACACATTTACTGGCACCACCCGTGATCCTTGTGGAGAAAACTGCTTGTGGGACTAGACAGACCTAAATATTAGGAAATGCCATATTACCCATAGAAGTCATCTATCTAACGTTTGACGGTACAATAATTAATGTGGTCCAACGTGAACATTTGAGAGTCATCTAACATATGCCATGTTACCTAAAGAAATCTCTTTCTTCCACCTCGACGTTTGTCTATATGTGTAAATATACATAGCAATTATTTAAATTCCCAAGTCAATTCGATTACCTTTACATGATCGGCAACAAATTGGACTCCATCAACATGTCGCTTTAATCACCATCCTAACTTTGTCTTGCTAGGCCATGAAATGCCAGGAAAAGCAAAGGTGAATTTCCGAGAAAGAGAGGATCTGCAGAGTAATCATGCAAACCCCTAAGGTCAAAAAACTCCACTGACCACCTAGCAAGTGGTAGACACATGGCAGACACGGCTTTGACTGATCGGTAGGTGCTGCTTTTGCTTTAAAGAGTAGCCTCCACTTTCCTCTTCTCATTCTCTTTTGAAAACACCAATCTGGTTTCATAAATTTAAAGCTGAAACTGGTTTTTTTCTTTTAAAATGGCGTTGAGAGTTATGCTCAATTGAAAAACACCATTGAGCGGAAAGGGAGGCTCATGGTTGCAGATTCTTTTTGAAAGAAATCTCTCATTTTTAGGACTAATCGCACATCATCTTCTCTATCAGAGCACAAAGCTCATCTTAAGCTTCTCAAAATCTCTCACTGCAATCTCCCAATAACAAAAAAGTTATTAAATAGATTTCTATTCTTTTTTTTTCTTCTAAAAAAATAAAAGAATAAAATTAGACACTATTGGCCAATTAGGATATGCATGGTAATATTCGTGTCTCTCTATTATTTTGTTTCCCGAAATAAAAAAGAATATAAATCTGTTTGGTAATGTCAGTTAATTTTTCTATTCCTTATAATAGAAAAGTGTGATTATAATATATATTATATCGTTTGATTTATAATGAAATTATGTTTTGTTCTCTCCATGGACATAGTCACACCCACTGAATTGTGTAAATCTGTTAATCGATTTGTTTTCTTATTCAATTCATTTTATTGTTCAATTGTTTGTTTTCGCAACATCCTTCTAATTGAGCATGGTAATTAGTTCTTACACATAAACAAGTTATTTCACAGTTCTTGCTAATCATTTCAGCAAAAAAAAAAAAAACTACCAACAAATAAATTCACTATTATTTTCATTTCTAAAAGAAACTTCCAGATGCTGCAATCACAAATAACACCGTCCTACTTAAATTTATTAATTAGAATGCCATTCAATTTCTTCGTTTTTTCTTCTTTGGTAACGATATTCTTGTAGCTTCCCATCAGCGAGCATTGATCTTCAACTACTTGAGTCCTCCTTCTTGTAGCATATATCAGCTGTCTCAAAACCTCTTCAGTAGCCTGCAGCAATGAACGACAAAGAAAAAGTTTGTTTTATCAGGTGTGGGATAAAACGATATCAAAATATCAACCGATCGGTCTACAACCACACCGAAATTTGTTTGGACATTGTTAAATTTGAAGAAATTTAGGATGCTCCAAAAGATTCACGAACCAATGTCAAGTAGCTTTTGTTCATGGAATTGGTGAAATCGGATCAAACCACCAAACTTGAATAGGTCTCCATTATGTTACTTCATTGATAGATCATCATTTGAAATCTAGAGATCTATTTGAAATGACATGTCGGTCTTTACGGGATTTGAATTCTAAGATAAGCAAATAATACCGAATAAAATCTTGAGAAATCATGGCACGGTCTTACGAACTATTTTTAGTAAGGTTCTAACAAAAAAACAATTTAGTTGGTAGTATGCTAACTCCATCATCTAAATTATGTGCAATGAAACGAGATTCTCCTATTTCTTCAAGAATTTTCTTCCTCTTAATTTGAAATGGTCAATTTGGAAATTAGTCGATAATTTACTTTTAAATTCCACTCTTTACCTTACTAGTAACTTTGTGTCAAACCTTTTTGCGGTTGAGGAATCTTGGAATCGTTCCTCTTTGTCATGCAGAGGACTTGAAGTCAACTTTCACCTCAAGCTATCATTTAAAAAGTCCTTCCGAAGACTCGCATTTTATCACCTCTGTAACAAATATATATATATATTATATATATATATATATATATATATTACTGTGTTTCGTCAACAGTGGACTCAAATCAGAATGGTCTCATGTTTTTTTTTTTTTTTTTGGTGAAAGTAAGAATGGTCTCATGTTGTTTTAGTCTCCAATCAAACTTTTCTCTATCTTGCAACAAATTAAACCTATAACTTAAATCAAACTTTCTTTCGTCATTGAAATCTTCTCCATTCCTTTTCTGTACCAGCTTTTCTATTCTTGAGGTATTCTATAGGAAACAAATTTGCTTCAGTGTACAACCATTTGTAAGCAAAGGGATTGCATTGCACATTGAAACTCTCTATATTGGTAAAGTTCAGTTGAATGACTTATGTACCTCAAATTTAGTGGCGAAATAGCAAAGCATTACCTGTTAGCTTTCAAGACTAAACCCCTCATAGTTGCGACGTCAATTAGGGCCTCTTTTCATGTCCTGAATTAGCAGCGATTCTAATTTTTTTCTACTGATTACTGAAGCTCCCTTTATTTTATTTCTTTTGCATAGCACCAATCAAGCACAAGTAGTTAATATCGGAGGAACTTCAGACAAGCTAATTCTTCTTATGCGAAGCCGTGACCACCGAACACAGGGCTTAGCGCATGAACATCATTTCTCTCAGAAACTGCCGCCCATTTTAAAGGAAATATAACTTTATTATAAAAAATTGGGGTTGAAATTAATCTTAATTTTTTTTATAAAGTTAGGAAGATTCAAACTTAAGACTTCCTAACTTTGGTATCATGTGAAATTTTTATGAAAATATCGCCAACTGTTTTAAAAGTTTAAACTCTTAAATGAAGACTTGATTTATTATTTAAATATTCTAACATTCCCCCTCATGCATAGACTAGATTAAAATATGCGATTTGGAGGCAAATGAGGGCCTAGAAGATTCCAATTAGAACATAATAGCTCCGATACCAAATGAGATTTATGTGAAATCATTACCAACTGTTTTAAAAACTTAAATATTAGATAAATATGTGATTTATTATTTAATTATTATTTAAATATTTTAACATAAATGACGGAGATGACTTTAGAAAAGAACAATATCGTTTTCTTGATGGTGTTGTCTAAGATGCCAATGCTGCAAATTCCATTGGTTATCTTGTTTCGAGAGGGTTGTTGAACGCTCTTATTTTCTTCTTCATTTTTTTTTAAATTTCAAAAATGCTTCTTTCTATATACTAGAACCCAGAAAATTAAGCCAACCATCAGTCAATCTCATTTGGCTCTCTCTACAAATGATTGAGACCTTTGACCTGAAGGTTTGACAGAGAGATATCACATACACACGATTATTTGTGAAAAAAGGACGCTTTATCCAGAAAATGAAGAGATTCGTGGGTATTGTCCGCTCCACATGATTCTTTTCTTTTCTTTCTCCCCGCAATTTTTTTATTTTTTTTATTTAGCAAGATTTGGCCCCACTCCCAAAATTTTGTGATTTCTCTTAAATGATTTCCAGTATTTTATTTTTTCAATTTACACACAGCACCCTGTTCTAGTCCATTCTTGTGTTGATCGTGTTTTTAGTTTCTCTTCACACCGGCAAAATTTGGGCCGCTGCCATCTGGGCTCTATTAACATTGTGACTTGGACCCAATTTTCCTTTTTATCTTAATATTTTTTTTATAACTAATCTTTTTATTAAGCTTTGCAGTTTAAATACAACTACAATTTGGGCTCTATTGAACATTCACTCATACAATAGTCACTTACAAAACAGATGAAGAGATATTACTTGGAATGGAATTCCATCTCTTTTTGACAGCAATTTAAGTATTTCCAAGCCTTGCTTCTTGCATTGGCATATTTCAGATGTCTAGAATTCTTGTTAGCAACTTATTCAAGTACTTCTTCGAGACCACAACAATGAACAACGAAAGAAAAAGTCTGTTTCTTTCCGGCATGCAATAAGAAGGATATCAAAATGACAATTTAATTAGTCTATGTCTACACCGAAATTTGGTCTGACATTGCTCAAATTGAAAAAAAGTTAAGATGCTTATCACAGAATAGAAAAGAAATGAAATTTCGCATGTATATAATCAATTACACGTGACATGAGTATGTGATGGTAAACTCCTTTGTTTTATGGCTCCATTCTTGTGGGCTTTGGCTTCCGTTGTCTTTTGTTTTTACTTGCCTGCCCATTCACTACTGACAGTTGATTCAAGCGTGTAGTGCATGAGGCTTCTCCACTTTGTTATTAGTGATTATATATATATGTGCTGCAACCTATATTTTCCATCCTGAGGGGAAAAGACAAAGAATTAGGGGTATTGCCTAAAAAGTGAGCATATGGCCCTCAATTATATGTGGGCTTTCCTAAACCCATACTTCATACGACGTTGGGATATTTGATGTTAAGTGAAATTGATGCTCTAAGGATTTTCTAATGATAAGTCACTATTAACCAATTAGGGTTGGTTATAAACCAAGTATGAAATGATACTTCACTTATACAAATTTAATTATGAACTTAGTTATACTAATTAATAAACTAGTACTCTTTTAGTGTCTAATATTGTTCATTTCAAGATGTTTGTCAAGTAGCTTGGATTTATTTTAAACATATTCACTAACATGTGAGGTAATAACATAGGTGCACAATCGTTAAAACAATAATTACAACCAATGAAGCATTAAATAAATTGCAAGAAAAAACAAGAATCCAACACTAAGAAATAAGACAAATGCCATTCCTAACTAGACTAAAGGGAAACCGTGATCAATATATTGAAAGTGCACAATGAAGAGCATTTGTCTTAAACACCTATTATAAAATGTTAAAAGCTTATTCAATTTTGAGCACAATTTTTATCAAAGATTTTCATCATTTTAAGAAAAAAATATTCAAAAAATAATTTTTAAAGCTTTTTCCTAGTTTTAGAAAAAAAAAATAGAATTTTTTCGGAATTTTTAAATTTTTTTTAAAAAAAAATTTGATTTTTTAGATCTGGAAATAGGCACCCAGGTCGGATATCCGGATCCGGCCCGGGTCACCAGTCGCTTACCCGGACTAGGCCTGATGTGCGGGCCCAGTCCAGCTCAAAATTGAGGCCCCACCCGCAAAACAAAAAGGGCCTTCTGGGCCCGGTCCGGATATGGGACTGGGCCCGTAAGGAGAGGGCCTAATTCTACGGTCAGTGTCCGAAATGGGCTTAGTACTTAGGCCTATTTTAATTAAAACTTCACAAGCCCACTCTTCCTAAAGCAAACACCAAGCCCGTTACTGAAGCCCTCTTTCAATTGGTCAATCAAAGCCCGAAAACACCAACCCAATTATAATTAGAACTCCGCCCACCTGCTCTAAACCCATTTTTGCCCTTATCTCCTTCCACGCTTGCTCCGTCACGTCTTCTCCAGCACGCCCAGAAACCAACGACGTCCATTAAACCCAGAACAACAAAACGCCAACTATCCTATTTTAAATCAAGAATCACTCGATCCTCCAATGACCACCATCGGCTATGGGAACGTCTTCATGAGCGATTTGCGCTCGACAGACCCGACTCAGACCAAACCGTGACAGACCCTGACTCCTCCATTAGTCGAAGTCCGAGCGACACGGAGTTGTCCTCGGCCAAGCCGACTCCCAGCCCCTGTAAACGTTACCCCTCCACGAACCTGTCATGACGCAAACAAAGGATGCGCGAAACGACCTATGTTTCCCGAAGCAAATCGAACTCAAGAAAAAGTTTGCGGATCTAGTTGAGGCATTTTCACAAACAGGCGACGTGCGACATTGGTAATGGAGTTTTCGACTCGAACGGGACTCGACCCCGCGCTGGGTTCTCGACGGAAGACAAGCAGATACTAATGACAACAGATCATAGGACTGACGGGGCCGGAGATCGCGTGAACCGGACGGCCACGAGCTCCGGCCTGGCGCAGTCAAAACAGGACAATAGCAGAGCCGAGGCTTATTTGTTCGGCGCCGGGAGAGGTCGTCGGACGGGTCCGCGCGTGGGCGAGATGTTTGGAGCCCTCACTCTCTCTCAGTCGCCCCTTGTTATAAAAAATAAAAAAAAAAAAAAAGCTCTCCTCTCTCCGTTTCTCAAGCTCTTCCCCGAAACCCTTTTGGCTGATTTTCTTTCTCTTCAAAGACCACAGGCAGGCGCACATGGCTTCTGCCGCCGCCAGCCTGCCATGGTCGACTGATCCCTGACCCTAGGATTGTGCCGCGGCCTGCTCTGCTTCTGTTCCTGCTGATATGCTTCTGTATGTCGCTGTTGCGCGACGTGAGGAAAGAAGAAGACCTGCGCGTGGGCCGGCCCGCGTGGGGAAAAGAAAAAAAAAAAGAAAAAGGAGCCGAGCCAGGCTCCATTTTTTTTTTTTTTAAAATAATAATAATTTCTTTTTTTTTTTTTTTTGTAAATTTTAATACTAATAATGCAAATACTTTTAATATCTATATGTGACACTGAATTTTGGTAGATTTTGTAATTATTCTACCACTCATAGTATTGTACCATCCTTTTTTTTTTTACAATTGATTTTTACAATTGATGTACTTTATAACCGCAACGATCACTTTTCCGACGATGTATTAATGTGGTGGACACATGATAGTGATGGGTGAACATGTGTAGCGACATGGCATCCGAAAAATTAGTCACAATTTCACCATATCAACATTTTAATGGAAGATTTCCAATTTATGCGGAATCCAGCCAAAATGCATCATTAGATAAAAAAAAAATGGTAAAGTTTTCCGCTCTTAATGAAAGAAATCAAAATTCAATGGCTCGATAGCAAGTATGCTAAAGTTCAATAAACGTCCATAAAATTTATGTTGAAATTCCTCAAGATATTTGTGCTGGGAAAGTTAGATAACTTTCTAGAAGAGATCCTATGCTCATTTGCGTTCTTCCAAAATTCTATACAAGCTTACAACATCTATTGACTATACCCATCTTGAATTACACTTCTGTCGAAATTTGGCATTGACATCCATAAGATGTCTCGAAACCTCTCAATAGTCAATTTGACCACTTCTTCAGGGCTGCGGCAATACACAAAGAACAAAAAGTTCACATTAGTGACTTGAAGAAACGTAACCTGAAGGTCATTTTAACTCATACACCAAAGAAGAGACAAAAAAAAAAAAAAAAGAAGAAGAATTTATGGTCTATTTTCCCCCACTCAATACCTCTGGCTATGATGAACTACAAGGATCTGCTTGAAGGGATCATTTGCCATTAGCTCTTTGACGAACATATATTTAAAATCCATGGATCTATTTGAATTAATATGTTGATTGCTACAGAACTTGAATTATGAGATAAGCAAATTGGACACGAGTTCCTAGCAAAATCTTGAGAAATCAGGAAATTTCACCGGAATTTCACCTATGGGACTTATATATGACCCGCGTAACTTTCTTATTACTAAAGAGTCCATTCTAGTTACTTTCAACTTCTTCAAATTTCCAATTGAATTTGGTAGATTGACCATCTCTAACATTACAAGTCCAACTAAACCAATATGGAAGCTTCTTTATCACAGAGCACCCACATCAACATAGTTGTGTAAGCTTTAAGCCCTTGAGGAGAGTGCGGAGGCTCCTTTATCTCCCAACATCCCCTTAACAACAAACCTGCAATCTTCACTAACCTCCCAATGGAGTGCAAAGTTCAACAATTTTCTAGATCCGACACATGAACAAGTTACTTGAATTTCATTCTAATCTTCCAAACAACATACCAATCATAAGAATCTTAATCAATCTTCATTTTAAAATGAAATTTCTTGTTCCTCCACAATTAGAAAACAAATGCAGTTCTAGAGAACATAATTTCGTGGAATGGATCAATAGAACACCGTTTCTTTTTTCTTCATCAATGAACCAAACAAAGGCTCAAGAAACAATTTCCTTACGGTTGGTATCAGCTGTCACTGATCTTCAACTATACTATAGTCAAATTCTGGGACTGACGTTCATCAAATCATTCAAAATCTCTGCAATAATCAATTCAACCACTTCTCCTAGGTTGCAACAATGCTTAGAGACAGAAAAAAGTTCATAATAGTCCATGGAAAACAAAGTGATGCAAAATGACTACCTAATTGTTGATTCAATGTCTCAAACGAACATGAGCCGAATATCTTTTAACTCATACACCATAGAAGAGAACAAAAAAAGTAATAATAATAGAACAAACCCTTAAGGTCTTTCATGTTACCGTTTTGCAACTCTGTTTCCCCACACAATGGACTATATGGATTAACTTTTGTGGACATATCTAGGGCAAGGGCCATGTAGTGAAATAAATGAATAACTTCCATGAATCTTTTTGAAATTACATGTTTAGGTTCAAATGAAATCTCGAAAAACCCGGGATCATTCTTACAAGCTATTTTTAGAGGTATCCTATCAAAAACAAATTAATTGGTAATATTGTATTATCATGTTTACCTATTCTATACAAAATGAAAAGAGGTTCTCCTATTGTACATTTTCTTTGTCTTCACATTCAAACTAGTAGAATACCCGTGAGACACATAATTTAAAAGTCCTTTTTGTTACTGTTGTTAATTCAATCAATTTTTTCCATTAGCATGTGTCCTATACATAACTTTTAAAGGTATTTACTGCATTTTCACCTTAAGTTTCCCTATTTAATGCCTATTCTACCCTAATTTCAAATTCAAATAGACAATAAGCTGAAGTACAGAAAAGGAAGTTTGCCACTATTATTTAATCTTTTTATTGATTAAAAAAATAGAGAAACCTAGAACATAAATAAAACTATTGGGGTAGTATAAGCGACAACAAAAGAATGACTTCAAATGGAAAATAATGAGAATCTAAAACCTTCAAGAAACCCAAAAGTAATACTACAAGGATAAGACTGATTTGGAGGAATATGAATGCTTTGTTTATTTTTCCTTAAGTTAAATTAGTAAAATAATTACTAATAGTGCTAATGAGCCATAATAGACAATTAACAAAAATTTCAAACAATTGAATTTTTTTTCTTTTAATGTATTTTACTTCCAGCCAACACAAAAATATCTTTTCTTTATCTCAAATTTCTTCACCCACCTAAAAAACTCTTCCATAACATAGCGTAAGAATCAACTTGAGCGTTCTTGAATATTTGTAAGCAAAAGTTTGCATTGCCGTGACTTTGAAAGTCTACGGTGGTAAAGTTCGGTTGAATGACATATTACCTCATAATTTAGTCAAAATAGCAGCATTATCTATTAGTTTTAAGGTTGAACCCCCAGATATCCGCAGCCTCTTCCCATTCCTCCACTTAGTTGCCAAATTTCCACCCGTGTTGATCCAGGGCATTATGTATAAATCGGTTTGGAGCTTATCATCATCAATCTCCACATCGTAGAAAATGGGTCAAATTCTTTTTTCCCATTTGTCTTTGATGTGCAATGTCCCATGTGGCCTAGTCCACAAAACCGCCACATAGCTTTTAGATAAGATAGGTATGTAGATATGGCAGTGGTCAACCACTGGTAGAAGTCGATTAGCAATTGCATCACCACATCTCAATTGAACATTGTTTGCAAAAAGAGGAATTACACTACCCACTAGGTTCTCGTGAAGGAAATTGACGATGTTATAATAAGTGTCCGGTGGCCTAAAAGTCAGGAATGCCTTGTACTAAGCAGCACTGCGGGAAAGCCAGGTCCATGTCTTGCCATCCAGCAATCTTTCCAAAACATTGTAGCCTTGATTATCCAACTCCAAGCTTTCTAAGCCCTTGAGACCTTTGATGGTTCTTATCTTTGGACAATCTTCTATCTCAATCTGTTGTAACTTATCTAACTTTGATAAGTTGGGCAACCTTTCTATCCTACAACAATGGGAAATACAGAAGTATCGTAAGGATTCCAATTCCGACAAACCACGAATCTCAACCAAACTTTCTAATCTGTTCAGACCCAAGCACCGTAGACTTTTCAAGAGTGACAGATCAGCAATTTCCACAAGCAATTTGCATTCACTTAGTTTCAATCTAGTCAAATGTATTAGGTCTGGGGAGACAGAGAAGTGTGACATTTGATATTCAATGACACACAGATCTGCCAATTTTTCTAACTTGGAAAAGGGTGGCAGTAGACTGATGCCCCTAAATTTCAAGGTTGACAAACCAGATGGAAGCAAAAGCAGATTGATTAGATGCTCTTCTGGCAAATTGTTCATCCAAGTTGGGCCAGGTTCCTTTGTTGAAGCCGTTAATCTATAAAATTCTAGATAATCTAAACTGAGGAGCCTTGAAAGGTCAAGAATAGATGGAAAGTGATGTGCTTGCATGTGAAGGTGTGTCAAACTTAAGGGAAGATCAAGTATTTCTTGAAGGTGACTTGAACCAAATTCAAGTGTATGGAGACAAGAGAGACAACTCAGCGCTGAAGGGAATCTAGATAAAAGAGTATATGATAAGTCCAATATCCTCAAATGGGATAGGTTCCCTATTTTCTCCAGGTTTTCATCTGTCAGATGCCGACAATTCTTGGCATGTAACTCTTCAAGCATCTTCAACCGTCCGATAGTATTGGGAAACTTTCTTATCTCTGTATAACTTACCCCAATCACTTCTAGTTTCTCTAGATATCCAATGGAATCTGGTAGTTTAACTATTCCTGAATGTGATAAATCCAACTTAACCAACATTTCCATTTCTCCAATAGACCATGGAAGCTCCTCTATGCCCACACACCCACGTAAAGATAAATGTGTAAGTTTCAGTAACCCTCCAATAGAGTCCGGAAGTTGGATGATTCTAGGGTGCTCATCTAATATAAAACTCGATAAAGATTTGAGGTTGCCAAATGTCTCAGGAAGCTTGAAGGGTTGAAAATTTTGGGGCATGATAATCTCTGTTAAAGACTGTAGAGAACCAATTTCTGCAGGCAAGCTTCAAAGCAACTCACATCCCTTGATATTTAAAGTTTGTAGGCGTTTTAGCTTGCCAATTGACCTGTGAATTCCGGTTAACTTGACACACTGGGTAAGAATTAACATCTCTAATGACTTTAAATTGGAGACATCAGGTGTCCTTTTTAATTGTATGCAACCCGTCAAATTTAGAACCTTCAATTGAATCATCTGTAGAAAAAAAAATTAAAGTAAAAGAATTAATGAGAAACATCAGTGCACATGGTAGTAAGAATAAATGAGAATCATCTGTAGAAAAAAAGATGTTGAAAATGACCCTCGTAATTTAAACTTTTCAGAATAATAGCCAACTTCATTCTTTTTTTTTTTTTTTGTATAAAGAAAGGCCCCTGCTAGGAGGCAAATTTATACCACGGGGAATATACGGAGAACCATCCCACCCTTTTCGTCACATCTTTTATTCCAAAACCCACGGTGTGCAGCTTAGAACAAAAATCCATATAAACATATACTAAAATACTAAATTAGGCCAGTGAAGCCGCTTGAATCAATATTGTCAAGCTCAAGCTCGCCTTGATTCAGATAATTAACTAAGCTATTCCAAATAAACTTGTGGTCCTTTACACAAAATAAGTTGGGTGTTACAAATCTCGAACTTTATGTCATTCAAAGCATATATGATGCATACTGAAGCAAAATGGCACTTACTTCTGTGGAAATTCACCATTTTCAAAGCCTAAACAACTTGCGAGAACTGCGAAATCAAGGTTGTAAATCACAAAGAGAAATTTTTTAGATGGGACATAATTATGCTTTACTTACGTGTATAACAAGACATAGAACGGTACTAATGCAAGATATATTCTAAAATCAGATGAGGTAATGATAGAAATAAGTAAATTGTATATATTACTTCTATCATTGCCTCATTCATCATGAATGAGGTAATGAAAGAAAGAAGTACATTAACTAAGGTATATCATACCTTCATTTGGTTCCACCCACCCCAACCATCTTCAATATTGCTATCTGAAAGGTCAAGCATGACCAAATTATGGAAGCGAATGTCATTTGCACTAAAAATCGCTTGCCACCTTCGTGGAAAAAGCCATCTTTGCTTCAAAAGAAGATTGTCAAAGTTGCCAAAAGTACTAATGCCTCTCACTCGAAGGAACCTTAGATTTGGTAGAGCAGCCAATTCTTTAGGTGCAATGCTGCGGCTATCGGAAGTCAAGCTTAGTGCTTTTACATCTTCATTTCCCTACCAATAGAGACTCAAGATTAATTGAGAGCACAACTCTCAATACTATTCCAGAGCTATAAAGAAAAGAAGCACATGAACACTAGTAAACAATTTCTCCAAGAAAATACCTAACATGGCGCACACCTTTTCTTAGCAAGTAGACTTATATGTTTTCGTTCACACCATTAACGAAAAATTTTCAGCTTCTTTTGGAAGATATCTTATAAATCATTTCTCCATTTCCCAATTCTACTTTTCAAGAAATATAATTAGCATATCAATTCAAATCTTCATAGTTTTTTTTTTTTTATCATTTTATCCATAATTGTGTTTGGAAGTAATTTTAAATTCTTCATATAGCTAGTTTTCTTCTGACTTTACTTTTATAGAACGTGAAACTCGTTGTTTCAGAATTTCCAGAAAACTATTTTGCATTCTACAAAATCTAGACAATAATGCTAACTATCAGGCAATCTACCTATCTGGTCAAAACAAATGGAAAATTAAACAAAGCTAACTATACAAATGGAAAATTAAACAAAGCTAACTATAGAATAAAAGAGAAAATTCAAGAAGTTTCTCTTTCCAGATTAAAATTATGGGTCATACTTTTCCATCTTACCTCCTTACTCTTCAACAGTTTTGTGACATCCTCATGAATCCATGCCCTACTAAATTTGCGAGGATATTCTTCGAGGATGATGTACCTTCCCAGATCTCGAATTTGATCGTGCATCCGAAACTTATTATCATCTCCAATTTTTATCAAGGACCGTTGGAGGAGGATAGATATTGCAATGTGAGGATTGTAATTACAATTATCCCACATGATAATTGGATGTGTTTTATCCTCATTGGTGAAAAAGCAAGCAATATCTAGAAATACTTCTTTTTCCTCATTCTCCAATCCTTCATAACTTATCATTAATACATCCCGAACATCCTTAAAAGGACCTCTATCTAACTTCTTCAACGTGTCTTTCCATAGGTTTCTTGAATCAAAATGTGGCTTTAGGGTAGAGCCGCAACAACGGAGAAATGAACCGATCACCTCAACAGCCAACGGAAGCCTATCCACTTTACCAACAATAGCTTTTGAAAGAGCAATATAGTCTTCCACAAGAGAGTCACGTTGAAAAGCGTGCCTAGAAAACAACTGCAATGCTTGATCAAAGTCCATTGCATGAACTTCAGAGCCCAAAATTCCTTCGGGTTGACTTAAGTCCTCTTTACTGGATGATTCCATTTGAGTCATCAAGATACCTTTGTCTCGGGTTGTGATAATGATCCTGCTACCAGAACCAAACCAATTAGATTTCCCAGCTAGCTTTTCAAGTTGCTCTTTCTTGTCTAGATTATCGAGGACAATGAGGACTTTTTTAGTATGACATACTCTCTTCATCCATTGCATCCCATCTCTGATGTCTTTAATTTGTTCAGCATTCCTAAAACCACCAATACTTGATAATAACTTTTTCTGCAAGTTTATAAGACCATGTTGTGCTGCTTCTCGAATGTCATCTAGGAAACAAGCACCGTCAAAGTCAAAACATAGTTTGTTGAACACAACCTTTGCAAGTGTTGTTTTGCCGATACCCCCCATTCCATGTATTCCAACGAAATGTACACCACCAGAGTCAACATCCAACTTCTCTATTATGGCATTTATCTGATGACGATCTTCAACCAAATCTATAGGCAGATCCACATATTTGTCACCATTCTTACGCAGGAGCTCTACAATAATTTCTTGAATTACTAGTCCGTAGCTGCAGCAAAGCAGGAAGAAGTTGTTTCAGTCAAAGGCAAGAAATAGAGTGCATAGATAATGTCCTTCCGCTTGGCACAGTTTGGATAAATTGATGCATGCGTGGAAATTTGTGGAATTATGTCGCTGGTCAGTTTAACGAATTTGAGATGTTTAACAATGCATGAGCCGACAAAAGGAGATATTCTTGATGGAATGAACTGAACAAGATTCATAAAACTGGACAGGGTAATTTGTTTTACTAATGCTAGAATCGACTAATGCAGTGACATAAAATCCAAAAAGAAATAAGCACGATAAAAAGATATGCCCGTGACTCCAGCAAAATAGGAAATATATTGTTTCAGTCAAAGATATGGTTAAATGTGTTAAAATATGTCTCCAGTTTGAACCTTAAAAAGAAAATTTCCTAATTCAAGTAGATTTCCTATTTTGAATAAATTTCCTAATTGGATAAGGTTTCCTAAAATGAGGTTTCACATTTTAGATCTAATTCTTATTTATATATAAGAAGTGGATGTTCTTTGTGAAAAGTATCAAAAGAGGAGCTTTTGCTTGTGAATTGCATCATGAAGATATCCAAGGGTCATTGAAGTTCCATTTCGTCAAGTGCTTGATAATGGGCTTTCTTTGTGCAATTACACCAAGAGCTTTTATGTGTTGATTCAGCTTATTCTATACAGATTAAATTCTTTGTGGTAAGAATTTGTGTTTCTCGTGCATGGAACTTTTTGGACAAGCCACGTGAACAGATGAGATTGAGATTATTAGGAGAGGAAAGACAGGAGTTAAGATGCGAACCGCTAGGGAAAGCAGAGCGATATTAATTGGGCAATTGGGCATTTGAAAAAATATGTAAGAGTTTGTGGCATTACACTATAAAATCGTTACGTATTTGCATACTCACTCACCTAACCCTGCTCTAAATAACCTCTCGGTGAAATCACTTTTTAACTCCTATAGAAATTGGTCTCTGACCTCTCAAACAAGGCGAATGAATATTTTACAACTAAATCTGCACTCGTTCGAACTCTGCAAGAAGTATAGATAGAGGCTATTTCTATCAAAGTTCGACTAAGTACAAAGAAACAAGTTACCTTAAACTTGAGAAAGGGGAGCGTGTGGTGCTTGTGTTGTTGTTGTAAGAGTGCACATATAAGTTATGTAAGAAAAGTCTTACGTTGGAAAATTGATATGGTGTAGAGTAGTTAATATATCATAATTGGCTCATTACTCATTAGCTTAAATTTTTTAGAGAAACTAGTGCCAACTCTCCTCAAATGAAGATATTGGGTTTCTAATGAGTGAATAAATTATAGAGGTCTCATCCGTTTGTAATTTTCTCCGTTGAAAAATAACATCTAATCTCTTTCTTTTTTCGCACATCAATGCTACGCCTGACAAGAATTATTAGAACTAGACAGTAGAGACTATCTACATGTTTCAGACGTGCATATAAAGCTACCTACAATATTCAAAATCCATTTAAGAAATATAGAGGCATATTAGTTTTTCAAATGAAACAGGCATTACAAGGAAAAAAAAGGCAAGTGAAAGATACCGAAATCAGTAAATATGCTTTGTGTTGTAACCTATAAGCCATGCTACATACGTGTGACTAATCAAGAAAATGCCAAAGATAGAGTTTGAGAAATCAAGCTATTAGGTGTTTTTATTAGAACAGCTAGCATAATATGATAACAATTCACTGGTGCAAACATTTTGGGCAACGCAAGATCAACTCAAGAGTTAAAATTTTAATGAACTGTACGTCAATGTATGCATTACCATAATTATCTGTCTACGCTTCTTGAATAATTGTTTGCTATTTATATGTTGCCGCCCGTGTATTTTTTGCGGCCGCATTTTTCTTTTTCGTTTTTAACTTTGGAGCTATGCAAATGAACTTTGATCATCCGTGCACGTCGCAGAGTCTCTAATAAAAAAACTTGATCGAAAATTGGAGGAACAAGTACGACAAAAGGAAAGAAAGCTTGCAAGAGATCAGCCACGAACGATGAGAAAAATTTCCTTACCAAGGAAAATACTCATTGGTTTTTCCATTGATTATTAGCTCAAAATATAAAGAGTGCAGCTAGCCTAACGGCACCATTACACTTAATTTGTGACGGTGCTCTCTTGACCACAATTCTCATATTAGGCCAACTGGACTCATTTTGGCAACTGGAAAATAAAACTTCCAAAGCTAATTGTCAAAAATGGCCTTTGTGCTGTAAAATGACATGAGCTAAACCCGTTATTCATATTTATTTTAGGTCTCGTGCTTTGCACTAAAATTAATTAGTAAAATATCGTGCACAACTTTCAGAGGGGAAATGCAAATGTTAATTAATTTTTAAGATGTAAAAAGTTACATCAATGTATTGCTAGCTTTTTCACGTACTTCACATGTATAAGGATGGTACACTTTTCATATCGCCAAATAAAAAATCATAGCCTAAAAAGCAAGACAAAATATTTTGTACATTCGAATTTATAGGGTGAAGTATGAGAAAATGCATAGAAACTAGTAAAAGATAAAATTTGTTCAAGTAAAATTGTATAATGCAGGGAGTCAAATTTGCTTTTTATTCCAATCATGCCCCTGAGTCCATGTTGCTTGAGTTTGATTTGCTTCTTTTGTAGACTAGCTAGTCTCGCCAAAACTTCAAGCTAGTAACACATGTTATAAAATTGTGAAATGAGTTGATCATGACTAGAGCAAATAATATTGTGCTAGGGATAGGTTCGAGTGAGGACATCTAAACATAAGGCATAATGTCATGTAAATGATTATGTTGGCTTTTATATATTATAATGTTTCAGCAACATTACAGAATGGCACAAATCTTGGTGATTCTAATCTAACAAATATTAAGTAGAATAAACTTTCTTAACTTGCAGAAGGATTGTCTATGATTTAGTTTTTTTTTTTTTTTTTTTTTGCATAACTTTGCATAATTATGGATAAATAAACTGATGTTTTAAAGAAGGCCACTTCCATATAAACCGGATGAAAATTCATTTTTCTTCTAGGAAATGATTTTATGGTCAAGAGTAGACCGTCACCTTCCATAAGGTGACAGCACCGTCTTCTTCGCATTTCTCAAATATAAACATCGGTAGCTTGTGGAACGCGTAACAAAAGAGAAATGTAAACATCAGCAGGTTCAAGTCAAGTTGGAGCGCAGAGAAGGAAAGAATCTTATGTGTAGATGTGTGTTAGTCATTTGATTGTTCCTAAATATTATGTGTTACCAATGTCTACTCATGTAACTTAGCCGCATGTTAAGGTTACCAACTTTTGTATCGTTTACCAACTTTTATTTGATTGTTTCAAAATTAGCAATCGTTCCAAGACTTGCAAAAATTTGTTTTCTACAATGACGATCATATTAAAGTTATAAACTCTTAGAGCAAATTATTAATATAAATTTAAGTGATTTATTAACTTTTCGTGGATTAAGTTATCATCTAGTTTTAGCTTTATCAATATTTGATTGAGGTATCAACATTTATTCAATTGTTTCAAAATCACCACTTATTTTGATAATTTATTGACATTTATTTGTGGATATTTCTGCATGTTAAAGCTACTAGAAAATTAATAACTCTTACTTAAATCCACTTGCCGAAGGTTAGTTGTTTGTTTCAAAGTACCAACTATTTCGATAATTTATGACTTAAAGTTACCATTTCTATTTGAACATAGTATAATGTATTTAATATTTCATTTCGATTAATCTCCAGTCAAATGTATGTAATGAGGACTTACAAATCTTTAAACTTAGTAATTTTCTCCGCAGCGGTGTGTTTGAGAAGAAAATTCTAAACGTAACAAATAATGATAATAATCAGAGCAAGGGCGGTGAATTTAGTAACGATAGTCGACCAGAAATGACAGCCTATTTCTTCAGTTTGCCCCATCCTCCCAACGTGTTTTTGAGTCTTACGAAGTCATCGGATCTCGTCGTGTGCTTCCCAAAGTGTTGCTTCTTTCTCAATAAAGTCGATTCTCAAAGGGGGAATGTAAGAGTTGCAAGAACAAGAATTAGAAGAGAGAGAAAGGGTAGGTTTTTTTGTGCTACAAAAGAATCACGTTAAGTAACGTTGTTAGATACTCAATGGTGTTTTTTCAATCAACTAATTAGTATGTTCGGATTGACTTTTACCTTTTATTTTATTTTATTTTAAACTTTGCAACATGCGCTTTAATTTTTTTTTTCAATTTTACCATATGAAATTTTCATGTAATACAAATATTGATACGTCATTTTTTAATGTTTGAAAGAATACTTTAGCATTTGACGAGAAATTGAAAAAGTTGATTTTTACTCTTTTAAGCCAAAATAAATAGGGTCGGGTGAGTTTTTTCCTTTATGGAGTTAAAGGAAAATAGCCCCATAATTTCCTCTTTAATCAACTAACAATTCTAAATAAAACATCCATTATCATGATATTGCTGGAGGTGTCGGGATGAAATCGATAACTTCATATATATTTATATAAATCAAAGAGGTCCTACTTGATCATGGTTACTTTTTCTTCCTAAAAAAACCTCGATTATCAATAGACAAAGGTCTAAATTCATAATTCTATTTTATCTTTCATGTAATTCAATTTGAATCCTTTCTACGTACAAACAATTCTACTAACAAAATTTTAAATCTTAACATAATTTTATCTTTCCACATAAAAATATTCAATTTCTTCATACTATGTCAATAATTTCTGTCATTTATTTAATAATTCTAGTACTTCATAATAGAGAAATTTTGTGAGATCTATTAAATGTAAATTGGTTGCGTACATGCATCACGCGTGCACTTTTGTAATGTCAATTATGCAGTCTTTTTAGAAAAGCACCAAAGAAGCTAAGTAATTTATTCATTTTGTCTAGTGAAGATGACCAGTCTAGGCCAGAATGGGCGCATCGTTTACTGAAGAACGACGCACAAGGTATTTTATGATGTCTGGTTGTGCACATTTCTAGTTGGAACTACATGCAAACCGTTGCTGGTAGAAGCATTGGGGTTGGAAAGAACGACTTAAATCAATTTGTGTGGCTAATAATGATGGCAGATCATTTACTCAACTGTCAATCCCCATTCTATTCTGAATTTTTTTACTAAAAAAAATCACCAACTTTCACTTTAATTTCAAAATTGCTCCAAACTTGTTTTGTCTACAAAAATCACCAACTAATCACCCTAGCCCAAAATCTCCATCCGTTAGCCCTTTGTCAAAATATCTAAAGGTCAGTCCCAGCCACATGATGCAAGCTTTCACTCATGACCCATTTTGAAAGATCCTACATCTTAGTGACACCTGAATCTTTGTCAATGCATCAAATATACTTTGTGTAAAAAATACATATACTAACAAAAAAAAAAAAAAAGAAGGAAAAGAAGGAGAAAAAAAGAATAGGAAGAAGAGAAAAAAAAAGTTGAAGGGTCCAATCATGACGGAAGGGCCTGATCTAATGAGCCTAGTTCATGCGGCCCACTGACCCAGGTCCACGAACTCAATCCATCAGCCCAATCAAGATCAGAATTCGAATTGTTCAGCCTGTCTTCATTCCGGCGGACTCCGGCGTTCCTCAGCTCTGTTCCGACGAGTGCACCTACTCCTTCCGGTTCAGTTCTTCGATTACTGCAATGGCATCGAAGCTAAGTCACCTCTTCTTTTCTGATTTCCATATGCGATTCAATCGGTAGTATCGATTTCTCCATGTTCTTGCTTGTGTCATTATCTCCGATTCCCTCTTTTCCCAGCTTTGCCTTCGATTCTTTTGGAGTTTATTAGATTGTTGCTGAACTCTGGTCTCTTCAGATTGTCAAACATCTCGTCGAATGGGACTTCCTCGTTTCTGCTCTGTTAATCCAATCAGAGTGTCGAACACTCACGGCCCGTTCGATTCTCCTTCACTGGCTTCAATCATCATTGCCAACGCATCCAAGACCTCCTCTGGCTAGTTGAACAAACGACCGTGACCGATGATTGCTCCGAGCTAAGGTGAAAGCTCTCTTCTCTGTTTTTAAGTGTGATGCATGTAAAATAGAATCCGAGGCCTTTGTTGCTGCCAGCATGAAAATTGTTCACAATTGACATTATATTAATGACTTTGATTCAATCTTGATGATCTTTACTGATTGGGTTGTGATTCTTGCCATCTCATTGTTACACTGTGCCTTTTGATTGAATGCTCATCAAGGTTTGATGAAATGCCCGAGTCACATTAACTATGAACATGACTTTGACTCTGATTGTGAAATGCCTGAGTCGGTTTTTTATTTATATATATATATATATATATATATATATATATATATATATATATATATATATATATATATATATATATATATATTACAAAAGGCCAGAATAATACAGGAACTTGATTTTCATTTTTGCCCTTTGGTACTCCTAGTATATCTGGGAATCTTAAGTTCGCGGATGACAGAGAAAGATGTGTAAACCTTGTAATGCACAACTCTCATCACAGGGTATGGAAGCTCCTTCCAATATAGAGGGTAGTATTATTACCATATATTTTTTTTCTTTTTGGCCAAATAGAGTGGAAGTTCAATGGCATTCTATTTCTTACACATGAACAAGTTATTTCGCACTTTATGCTAATCTTTCAACAAAAAAAAAAAAAAAAAACAAAGTACTATGCATTAAAATCACAAACATAAAGAACACCGCTTTACAGAAATTTATTACATGGAATGGAAACTCCTTTATTTTGTTGCAGAGCATCTATGTAAACGCTGATGCTCGGAAGCTCCTCCATCTCCTGGCGTCGCTGCAAAGACAAATATGAAACCTTCACTAACCCTCCGATGAAGCATGGGAGTTTACTGATGTCCTCATCCGGACAGATTTGCTAACCTTGTATATGATGCACCAAAGCATTAAGAATCGTAAACCCATTTCATCACAAAATGAAATTTCTAGATCCTCCAAACGATTGAAACTTAATGTAGTTGTACATAGTTTTATTACCAAGACAGCATATCCATTCATCTTTTCTTTGACAACGAACCAAAAGAAGGTTTCAGGAGTGGGAGAATTACCAAAAAAGTTCTAAACCTATTACAATTATGCCAATTCAATCCTAATTTTTTTTGTGGCCAATTTAATCCTAAACATTTTACAATTGTACAAATTCAATCCATCCGGCCTAAATTGGCCAGTTGGTGTTGATGTGGACGCTAGCCGGGGACAACTCGGCCGACGAACGTTGATATGGTAATTTTTTTAATTTTTTAATTTTTTAATTTTTTTTTCCAAATTTTTGAATTTTTTGAATTTTTGAATTTTTTGAATTTTTTGAATTTTTTGAATTTTTTGAATTTTAATTTTGAATTTTTTATTAATTTTCTTTTTTTTTTTTTTTTCCATCATCTCCTTCGTCGGCCAACCAAAGGCGAGGACTGGTGAGGTCAGCCCGCCGGCCACTGGTGAGGCTCACCCTCGCCGGCCACTGGTGATGGCAAGCCTCGCCCAGCAATGGTGAGGCCGTCGTCGCCAAAGCCGTCACTAGATCTAGTGACGACAGCCTCACTGGCCACTAGCGAGGCCATTGCCAGATCTGGCGAGGCTCGGCCTTGCCCATCCATGGCGAGGTCGAGCCTCGCCGTCCCTAGGCGAGGAGCCGAGCTTCTTGTATTCAGTGGGGTTCGACAGGACCAAGGTGAGGTACTCGGCGGGGATGATTTGGTTGGTGTCGATGTTGTCCCCAATGACGTAGCAAAGCCCGTGGAAGGACTTCGCGGCCTTGCCGGTGGCGGCGGCGCACAAGGCCATCGCGCTCCCGCCGGGCGACGGCAAAGGGAGGCTGAGGCTAATGTTGAGGCGACGTAGGTGGGGGAGGAAGCGGCGGGGCCGGTGGAGGAAGGGGTCAAGGTGGGAGAGTGGAAGTGAGTCGCCATGGGAACAAGATGAAGCGAAGGAGGAAAAGCCTAAAACAACGGTTGTGTGAGAGTGGCTGTGATCGGTGGCCGGTGAGACCGCCATCGCCAGTGGCTAGCGGGGGTGAGGTTCGCCAGTGGCCGGCAAGGTTGATCTTGCCGGTCCTCACCTCTGGCCGGCGCCAGAGGAAGGAGACAATGGGAAAAAGAATTAAAAAAAGAATTCAAAAATTAAAAAAAATTTAAAAATTGAAAAAAAATTCAAAAAATTAAAAAAAACTGCCACATCAGCATTCACCGGCCAGCTGTCCCCGGCTGGCGTCCACATTAGCGCCGACCGGCCAATTTTGGTCAGATGGACTAAATTGGTATAATTGTAAAAAAATTTAGGACTAAATTGGCAAAAAAAAAAAGGGACTGAATTGACACAATTGTAATAAGTTTAAGACTTTTTTGGTAATTCTCCCTGTGAAAGAGAGAAGGAACAATAGAAGTTTGTAAAAGCTTGGACCTGAGTGTGGTTTAATGGAGGTTTGTTCACATAATACGTATTCATGTTCCGGAAATGAAAGAACAAACGAAAGCTTAGAGTTAGAGGGGAATTAGTGTTCTGGATTTAGGGGCTTTCTTTGTTTGAACATAAAAAGAAAAAGAGTAAAAGAAAGGAAAGCGAAAGAAAGAGAAATCTGCAGGGATACTTGTTCCTGAAACGGTGGACCAAAGAAGAAAAGAAAAGACATAAAGAAAGGGGAAATGAAAATCTGATTGTGCGTGTGCGTCATGTGTTTGGGCACAGGAGAGAAATAAAAATTTAAAAATAATAAATGAATATCCGTTTAGGAAATATATACATACATATATATAAATATATACATATATATATATATACATATGTATATATACATATGTATTTGTATATGTATATATACATATACATATGTATATACATATGTATATGTATATATACATATACATATGTATATACATATGCATATGTATATGAAATATATATATATATATATATATATATATATATATATATATAGTGCATATGGGGAAAAAAAGAGGCAAGTGAAAGATAGTGAACTCAGCATATGTGCTGTGAGTGAACTCAGCATATGTGCTGTGAGTTGTGACTTGCAAGGCGTGCTACATACATCTTAAGACTAATCAAGAAAATACTTAGAGAGTTTGAGAAATAGATCTATAAGGCGTTTTAAATATAAGAGCGAGTCTAAGATGATAAAAATTCATTGTTGCTAACATTTTGGACAATGCAAGATCAATACCTCTTTATCGATCAAAAAAAAAAAAAAAAGGTCGATACCTCTTATAATGAACTAAAAAAGACCATTCACATTGTAATAGAGTTGTCATAATTTCTTATTCCTATCTTTCCAAACATGATACAACTAAGCATCAATTCCAAGCAAGTTTCAAAAGAAAAGAGGATAAATACTCCCGTTTCGAGTACTGAAACTGTCCATTATAGTTACATACTTTTAATGATAGTTTTTAGTGACATTATAAGATATGTTGGATTCAGATTATTATGTATAGATATTACGAAGGATTGGTTATGGATTTTTTGAAAATAATAAACATTTGATGGATGGCTGAGGCACGATGTGTTTCGTGGCACTTAATGACCTAGTCCACCTACAAACTCTTGGTATGTGAATTCTTTACTTATAAACAACTAAAAAGGCCTCGCACTTCACACTTTCTTTTCCAGAGTTGATTCAGTTTATGCCCGGATAGAAGTCGATTTTTAACCCAAAAAACAAGACAATCAAATCATGAGTTTGAATTTAATTACTCGTGAGTGAAAATTTTCGACACAACATGCACGCATGGCTTTTTGAACACAAAAGGAAAAATTTAGAAATGATTGAGAGGGGTATTTAATTTACAAAGCATATACATTAAAATCATTATGAGTTGATTTGGTTGGAATCTTGGAGATCGTGCAACAATGCGAGTCAAACACAATACAAATAAAAGTTCAAAGAAGAAATACATTACGGACCAAAAAAGAAGTTATATGACACTAATTAGCCGCTTCATTCTTTCAATGACCAAAAGAAGGCTTTAGGAGTCGACTTCTAACAATTTCCTTGCTCTGTAAACCTCTTCAATAACCGATTGAAGAACTTCTTCGTAGCTGCAGCAATGCACAATTGAAGGACAAATCATTTTAATTGGAAAGACAAAAATTCAAAGGATATCAAGGATACCACAAGTGCCATAACTTTTGTACAGCACTTACTTAATTGTTGTAACTTTTTTTTCGACCACTTAAGTGCCATAACTTCTAATAAACATTTACTTGATACTCATAACTTTCAATCAATCATTTAAGTGCAAAATTTTAAAAAATGTTCACCCAAGTTCCAAAAATCCAATGTGGCATGACACTTGTGATGAACATTTTTAGAAAGTTATCATACTCACGTAATCGATTTAAAAATTATATGGGATTCAAGTAATCGCAAAAAAAGTTATGATACTTAAATAAGCATTGTAGATAAATTATGACACTCAAGCGAGTGCTATACGAAAGTTATGACACTTTTGTGGTGTCATTTTCCCTCAAAATTATAATCTAACTGTTGATTTGATTTCTCAAACTACTATAACCTGAAGATCTTTAACTCAGACAACAAAACAAAAGAAAAAATATATATGCGCGTCTTTACCGGTATGCAATTTTGTTCTGTTTGACCACAAAGTTCCACCGAAGATTACAACCTAGAAGGATCCGCTTCTTATTCTATAGGATTGAATTTGCTTGAGTGGACAACCATTTGTATACAAAAGGGTTGCATTGCAGTTACTTTGAAACTCTGTGCTGGGAAAGTTCAATGGAATGACTTCTCTACCTCATGATTTAGTGGCGAAATAGCAGAATTACCTGTTATTTTTCAAGACGAAACCGCTCATTGCTGCGACCTCAATTAGAGCCTCTTTCCATGACTTCACTTCGTTGTGGTCAAAGTTTGTCCAGTGCCTGTCTAGGTCGCCTTTGTATAAATCAGTTTCGAGTTTAACATCATCAATCTCCACGTCGTAGAAAATGGGGAGGATTCTTCTTTTCCCCTTTGATTCTGACGTGCGTTTTACCATGTGACCAAGTTTGCGGAGACACCATTGACTAGAAGCGTAGTTTCTAGAGAAGACGGGTATGTAGATATTGGAGTTAGCGAGTGCTTGTAGAATCTCTTCCCCAATCCCCTCATTGGAACTGAAGTCATCATTGTCACTATAAACAGGAATTCGATCTTGCCACATCCGTTCATGAAGATAATCAACAATGCTATGATGAGTTTCTGGCCCCTTATAATTCAGGAACACATCAAATATGGGTAATCTATGGGAAAGCCATGTCGATCTTGAGATATTCAACAATCGTTCCAGGATAGTGTGGCCACGACTATCCAGCACCCAGTTTTCTAAGCCCTCAATGCCCTCAATGGGTCTTAAATTTGGACAAGCTTCTAGCTCTAGATGTTGTAGCTTGCCCAACTTAGATAAATCGGGCAACTGTCCTATTAAATCACAACTGGAAAGGAGGAGGTACTGCAAAGATTCCAGTTCCGACAAACCTTGAATCTCAACTAGCCTATTCAAGCCCTTTAGTTCCAAGCGTTCCAGATTCCTCAAGAGGGACAGACCAAGTATTTCCTCAAGGGATTCACATCTTGTTATGTTCAGTTCCCTCAAATATGTTGGACCCGGAGCAACAGGTAGGTGTGATATTGGACATTCAATTACATGCAGAATTGTCAAATTTAATAAGTTGGACAAATGTGGCAGTGGACTAATACTTTTGAGTTTCAGGGTCAACAATTGAGATGGAAGCTGATAGGACGGTTGCTCCCTCATCAAAGCTGCTTTAAGTTTTGAGTCATAGTCCTGCCTAGTTGAGTGATATCTACTTCTCAAATTGCTGAATCTATGTAATTCCAGATGTTCCAAATCGGTGATGCTTGAGGGTTGGGGGACAAGAGAGAAGTCCATAGCTTGAACCGCAAGGACTTTCAAACTTGATGGAAGAGCTGACACTTGTTGAAGCTCAATCGAACCCACTTTAAGATATTCGAGATGGAGACAACTTATCTCTGGAGGCAATCTAGAAACATTGGTAAATGCTAAGTTCAATGACTTCAAATGGAATAGCTTCCCAATTTCCTCCAAGTTTTTATCTGTCAAATCCCAGGATTTGTTGGCATATAAACCTTCAAGCATCTCCAGTCCTCCTATAGTACGAGGAATCTCCTTTATCTTCGTTCTACATAAACTCAACACCCTTAGTTTCTTTAAATTTCCAATAGAATTGGGTAGTGCAACTAGGCCTGACGTTGAGACATCCAACTCTACCAACATTTTTAACTCCCCAATTGAGCTTGGAAGTTCCTTTATCCCCACGCACCCACGTAAAGTTAAGTGTGTGAGATTCGCGGCCCTTCCAATTGAGTCTGGGAGTTGGCAGATTTTAGGGTTCTTGTTTAATCTAAAACTCGACAAAGATTTCAAATTGCCAAATCTCTCCGGAAGCTTCAAGGGTTGAAAATTTTGGGGCATGACGATTTGCTTCAAAGATTGTAGAGAACAGACTTCTTCAGGCAACTCCCCGAGAGAACTACACCCTTTGATATTCAAAGTCTCTAGGAGTTGAAGCATGGAAATGGAGGGGTCAATTGTGATTAAGTTGGAACACCGAGCAAGTATTAATGTCTCCAAGGATGTGAAATTAGAGAAGTCGGGTGTCCTCCTCAACTTTATGCAGTCTGTTAAATCTAGAACTTTCAATTTTTTTGTCATCTGCAGAAAAAGAAAATGTTGAATTAAAAAGAATAAAACACACCAATCATCCTAGGTTTTTTTTATGGAAGTAATTATTCTCATTTGATAATTCAATATACTCCCTCGTTTACTTGCAATGGCGCACCCCCCCCGGAATAATCTCTCTCTCTCTCTCTCTCTCTCTGTAGTGAAATTCATAAGCTACAAGAGATTTATAGTGGTTAAACAGTTTGTTTGTTTGTAAAATATCACTTGTAACCGATACAACTAATGAAGTATATAAGTAACTGATTCATACTCTACAAATGGAAAAACCTGCTCATTTGTAAAAAAAGAAAGGTTGTTCATAATCTATCAGGGAAAGCCTAGTAAATTTATTATTTGTCTAGTCTTTTACTGATTCATAAGCGTTTGTACTTGTAAAATCAAAATAAATCTAATAATCTACAACGATATTATAGTAAAAGGATAGTGTTTTTTGTTTATTGTTTACAATCGTTAACCAACACTACTAGTAAAGTACGTCAGCAATTCATAGTCTACCAGCTGAAAAACGTGCTCCCTTGTCAAAGCAAACAACAGTCTATAGTCTACAAGGGTATTTCAGCCTGATAACTCAATTATTACGGTTGTATGCTACTAGAAAATAAAACTCGATAAAATTGAAGTGTTGGCCTTAATCTAGTAGCCATTTACCATGCTAAATAGTATTTTGTTTGTAAGTTATGAAAGTTAAACAAAACTATTAGCAAAGTACATAAGAGCTTTTCTAATGTGAGCTACATTAATCATAGTTGTAATTTACCGTTTTATGGCTTTGTCTAATAAGGAAAAATATAAAAATTCTTAATTAGCCTAATATTTGGCTGGCTTGTGTGGGCTATGGTATTGGAAATATAGATGCTGGCTCACATGCATATGATCACATACACAATGTGTAGATCATGATTCATTTATGGCATGTAAAAGGTGTGACATGTATTGATGAATGGACTAATATAATTGGTAGGACATATGATTTTAGTGACAAATTACTCTTGTTTTCAAGTCTAAAATTATATGCATATAGTTAATGTGAGATATAAAGTTTATATCCATGGTGTGAGAGAGTTCCAAGAATTTAATTGGGCACACTTGATTAATTCTAAGAAATATCGATCTCCTATTGTGGTAGGATATCTTCCGTTTTAATGCATAGTCATACTCCCAAATAAGGTAATTGTTTATTGGTTCATGAGGCATGTACAACATATAGGTTAGGAATAACTGATCTAGAGATTCATACACCCAAAAATAGTGAATTCACGATGGTTGAAAAATATTATCATGGTCGTGGTCATATGGACAGTATACAATTGTATATCATATATTCTGCCTAAATGTGATTAATACGATGATGTAAACAACTCTCAAGATGTGTAATCATATAATACTAATAGTATACATTGCTTATTTTTCAGCCACATTCTTTGTAAACAATAATTCCATTCCAATTTAGGCTTTTACTGGTTGAAATTTTAAGAAATGGGAGAGAACTTTTTGTTTGGGATTAAACTGGTGAATGTTCATATTGCTTTTACTATAGATAAGTTGGCAAGTCTTACTAACACCAATGCGCAAGATTGAAAAGCACACTTTACTATCAGGGAAAGAGCAATTGGATTTGCTTGTTGTTTATAAAGAGATCCATTCAGGAACACTTAAAGAATAGTTTGTCAGTTGACTACACTACTAGAGAGATAAAGGCAACTTGGAGGCTATGAACTGCATCATGTCTAATGATAAGATTGGGACACTTTTGCAAGGATTCTTAAATATGAGGTATGATAGTTCTAGTGAGGTTAGAAATTACGTCCTAAGGATTGTAGGCCTACAGACAAAACTTCAAGTTCTTCAAGTTAGTATTCATGTTATTTGTATTGTGCATTCAACCCTAAATACCATTCCACCTGATTTTGGATTATCAAGACTCTCAAAATGAGGCATAGTCAATTAATGACTTGATAGCTAGGTGGTAGCTAAGGAAGAGAAATTGAAGAAAAAAGAGGGCATCTTATCCTATATGCCTCTAGTTCTAGCGACAATAAGAGTAAGAAGGTCCAAAATCGTACTCATAAAGATACTCATGAAATCACCGGTCTGACAGTTTGGGTCATAAGAAAAATTCCTTCAAGAAGGATGGTGACCATTGCTTCTTTTGTAAGAAGAAATGTCACATAAATAAAGACTTTGATAAATGTAAAACTTGGCCATCCAAGCATATACCTACAGGTAATGATTTTTTGACATTTGTCTGTGAATCCAAACTATCAAAAACCCCTTCCAGTTCATCATGGTTAGATAGCGATGCAACCAATCATGTTGCCTTCACCATACAAGGATTCATAAACCAAAGGAAGCCAAATTAAGACGAATCAAAGCTCACTATAGGAAACAACAATAAAGTCAACATTGAGTTCATGGAAGATGTCATTTTAATTCTAAATTCTAGTTTTAATTTGATGTAAAAAAACATATTTGATGTACCTCACTTTAGACTGAACTTAGTTTCCATATCATGTCTAAAATCTGTGACTACTCTTTTGAAATAAAGAACAATATTATTTCTATGTTTTTTTTGTTCAAATAAAATTGAGTGCTGCAATATGTCCAATGGATTATATAAATTGTCTTTTAACTCCCAATGATATATGTCACTTATATAATTGAAAAAGTTGTCTCCAAAAAACCTCTACCTAAAGAACAATCTTATGTGTTGACATAAACAACTTAGTCATGTCTCTAGGGAAAGAGTAGAAAGTTGATAAAGGCCAACATCCTGCATACTCTTTAAAATGACCTAGAAACTTACGTAGATTGTCGTAAGGATAAGATGACTAGAAAAAAAGAAGAAAAATGCAATCTATGATTATGACATGTTAGAAGTCATTCACACTAATATTAGTGGACAAATTACGGCAACCTTGTGCAAAATTTTTAATTTCTTCACATTTATTGATGACTATTCCAAATATGGTTATTTGTACTTGATTAAGTAAAAGTCTAAATCTCTTGAAAAGTTCAAGATTTTTCAGACTGAAGTCAAGAGATAGTTGGGAAAAGTCATAAAGGTTATCGGATTTGACCAAGGAAGTGAGTATTTTAGTAAGTATGGTAATGATGAACAGCTTAAAGGGCCATTTGCCAAATACATAGAGGAGTCTAGAACAGTAGGACAATTTATTATGCTAAGGAGTCCTAATCAAAATGGTAAGGCTAAGAGGCGTAATCGCATTCTTATGAATATGATCAGGCATATGATTAGTAAAACCAATTTACCAAGTTTTCCAATGGGGTGATGCTTTTAAAACAACCATTTACATTCTAAATCATGTTTCTATCAAAGCTATTCCATTGACTTATTTAGAGTAATGGACTAAATATAAACCTAGCTTGACTTTTGTCCCATAAAAGTGAGGTTATATAATTCAATATTAAATAAATTGGACTCCATAACAACTTGGTATTACTGCGTTTCTTATCTAGATTATTCAAAGGGATATTAATTTTATAATCCCAATGAAGGAATGAGAATTATGGAATCATAGACAACAAAGTTTCTGAAGTTTAATGTAGCTAAAGAAGGTAGCTACTCATAGACTATTGAGGATTAACAATATGGTGGGAACCACTGTGTCTTTTTCTCTAACCTATATAGACGATTGTAGAGCCTCTCACACTAAATACTAAATATGTTAAGGTCTAGGATCCTATTATTGAAGTAGCTCCTAATGAAGTTCCTCAAGCCTCTCAAGGCAAAATGAGGTTACAATAACTCCACTTAGGAGATTTACTAGGTAGAGATGATCAGCTATATCACCAGATTATACAATCTATCTAGAAGAGCATGACTATCATATATGTGTAGTTGATCTGATGACCTATGCGGATGTTGTTTTTTGTCCTTAGTTAGGTTTGTAATTCGATGCAATGAAAGATGAGATGCAGTCCATAAAACATAATGTTGTCTGGGAACTTGTTAAATTATTTTAAGGCTATAAGCCCATCAATTGCAAATGGGTGCATAAGACTAAAAAGGACTCAAAAGAAAAGATTGAGAGGATTAAAGCCAAACCGGTAGCCAAAGGTTCTACTCAAATAGGAGTAAACTATGAAACAACTTTTTCCCCAATCATTTATAAAGATTCTTTCAGAGTGATCATGATACTAGTATCTCATTTTAATATAGTCACATCAAATGGATGCTAAAACTATATTTTTGAACGGAGACTTTGATCAAAAAGTCTATATGATGCAACTTGAAAACTTTGCAGCTGATGATTCAAGTAAGCTTGTGTATAGACTTAAAAAGTCAATTTAGGACCTTAAGCTAGCTTCTAGACAATGATGTTTAAAGTTTCATTGTGTTGTTACTTCATTTGATTTTATTGAGAACAAAGTAAAATAGTGTATATACTACAAGGTCAATGGGAAGAAATTTATCTCTCATACTTTATGTAAACGATATCTTACTTGCAAATTATATATTTATGCTAGTATGAGGTGTAAGATCATGGAAAAGTGAAAAACAAAAATCTATGTCATCATCTACCATGCAAGTAGAGTTTATAATGTATTTTTTGGCCACTATTCAGGCTATTTGGCTTTGGAACTTCATTGAAGAGTTGACCATATTTGACCTTGTGAATAGCCCAATATAGTTATATTTTGACAATAATTATGCATTGTTATTTATCAACAATAATAGAGGTCTCAAAAGGTCTAAGCATATGGTAGTCAAGTTTTTAACCATAAAAGAAATAGTTCAAAATGGTAAGATAGCAGTAGAGCATATTTCCACATATGATATAAATGTAAATTCACTAACTAAAAGCCATCGCCTTCATATGTTTGAACATGTTATTAACACGAGCTTAGAAGTATCATAAGATTATGTTATTTTGTGAGAGGTGTTTTATTTTTGTTTAAGTAAAGTTTAATATGTGTTTGCTACATTTAGTAACATTTTAATATGTATCAATTTTTTTGCATTCAATAAAGTGTTTATGAATGTATGATTATCATGTTGAATACATATATGTGATGAAAATCTCAAGATATTTTGTAAACCTTCAATAAAGGTTAGGGGCATTCATTTATTAGCCTTAAGGATATATCTTATTATATATAAAGTAAAGTTAACTATAAGAATAAGATATATGCAGGTTTATTGAAACCATAAGGATATTCTCTGGTGGCACATCAAGTTTTGTGACACTTAAGGAGAGAATGTAAACTGTAAAAAGGATGACACATAAGGTATCACTTTATATGAGGTATTATCCATTTACTACATGACCATATTGAATCCATATTAATAAAGTTAAAAATACTCATGACTATGAAAGACTTTGTGTATACTCATGCAATTACCGTCATGATTTGATTATTGAAACTTTATGAAATTGGATTGACTATTAAAAATAACCTCTAGATCAACACAAAGGTGCACATATATTGTACAATTTCAATTAACATAACCCAAGTGGGATAATAAAAGAGTTCTACATTAATTGAGAGTGTAATTTACAGTTTTATAGGCTTGGTCTAATAAAATAATATATAAATATTCTTAATTAGTCTAATATAAGGGTAGCTTGTGTAGGCCAAGTAAAATCAGGCATATGATAAGATGGCTTGTGGCTAAAAACTCGATAGATAGTGCTTATGTCTATCCTCTAACTCTGATGCACAAATAACCTCATAAAAGAAGTTGCTACAAATGTAACATGTGAGAAGCAATCTTATTAAGCTAATGATATATAGAGGACCAAAAAAAAAAGCACTTGAGCTCTAGATTGTAACTATTCTGCATCAAGAGTGATGAATTAAAATCATGTGTGCAAATCCACTTACCTCTGTTATTGCATTCTAGCTTTCTAGCTATGAAAATTTTGAGTTGCTATTTATGCAACTTACAAAGTATCTACGCAAATCATAATCTACTAACCAATGAGGGTGACCAATTGTAATATTCAACAACAATTGTTTAATCTAGTATGAGGTTTGATGATGGTAACATTGTTAGCTTGTTGATTATTTATCAAAAAAAGTTGCCAATCAGTTCTTTTTTATCAACGATATTTCAAATTTACCATTTACCATTCAAATTTATAATGTATACATAAGTTTCTTTTTCGGTAATCAATTCATAGAAATATGCTTGTAAATAGCGCTTTAAGTTTAAATCTTCCCATGGTTTAAAAATGCTACAAATAGAACTATATTTTGAGTCTATCGTAAAGCATCATGAAAGATAGTTATGTTGTTACAATATTTTGTCGTGATCAAGTTTTAAAAATGTTGTAGTAAAAGAGATGTATAGTACAAGGTTGCACCACAGGAACACTAAAGTTTGCTCCTTAGTTAAAAAGTTCTGGGAGAGACCCATGGAATTTGACCATAGTATGGGGTTGGAGGTGCATACACAAAAGGGACAGTGGTGGATCTAATATCATATTAGAAAGTTCAATCCAAAAATTTGAATTTGTGGATGGAGGGAGACTGCATAAATATAAAAACAATATAAGACCCATTGTCAAGTAATGTTGGACAATCTTTTAATATTTTAGCTATTAGAAATGTTACAGCAAACCATAAGGCATCTAAAGTCCAAACTCCAAAGTAGGTAAATTTAAATTCTCAAACCAAGGCCATGATGGAAGCTTGGATAATACTAGAGACAATGACACAAATGGTCCAAGAACTCTAGACTAATGTGCGCTATGGTCCCTGAACTTTGATTCATGTTTAATCTAATCCTTGAACTGTATGAAAATGTTCAATATAATCGTTCCATTAATTAAAGATTAGGGACAACATTGAATATTTTCATAAAATTTAGGGACTAAATTGAACATGTATCAAAAGTTTATGGACTATAATGAACAAATTAAAGTTCAAGGACCACATTGCAAATTGGGCTAAAGTTCATGAACCACATTGAATAAATTAAAAGTTCATAGAACACATCGTACATTAAGCCAAAATTTAGAGACTATTGATGTCATTTACCCATAATCATATGAATTGGGAAGCACAACTAATGATTCTTGCTAGTACGGATTTCACGCAAATCATATTTATCCGTGGCTCGATTACGAAAGCAGTCTGAAGTGAATGGATGAAATATAAAACAACAGTTTTATTCCGCTCCTAATATCATTTACTTAGATGATATATTGATGCCATGTGTTTCTATCGCTTCCTCTCCGTCTTTTACAAATGAGTTTAGTTGGTTGTAGTGGATTGTAGACGTTAGGCTAGCACAAAATAATTTGGATCAGGGGAGGACGCCATCTATATGTACTGTGCATCGATGATTCATAAAGATGGAAGGTGAAAAGAGCATTTCATACCTGAATTTGGCTCCATCCACCCCAGTCATCTTCAATATTGCTTCTTGAAAGGTCTAGCACAATCAAACTAGCAAAATGAAAACTCTCCGGCGTAAAATTCCTTATGCATAATTTCCCAAGAAAACCATCTTAGCTCTGAAAGAAGATTTTCAAAATTGCCAAAAAAGTCAATGTCTTTCACTCGAAGGAATCTCAGATTTGGTAGAGCAGCTAGTTCTTTGGATGCAATGTCACGGCTGCGGCCATCGGAAGTTAGACTTAGGGCTTCAACATCTTCACTTCTCTGCATATCAAAGACTCAATTGAGCATGCAACATACAGTTCACAGAGCTACAACGGAGGGGACGCAGAAGTGCTGCCAAACAATATCTATAATGGTTGAGCTCTCAGATACGCTTTTCAGAACTATTGTACACTCTTTTCCCAACAAGGAGTTGTTTCCTCCTCTTCTACATAAATCTTTTCGAGTCTGAAGTTCTTGATTAAGCAAGTTTTCTCTTTACCTGGATAACAATGAAACTGTTCTTTGTATTTCACAATACTTTAAAAGAACTGCTTTTCTAGAACCTAAAAAGTAAAGCCAACTATCAGGCTATCTCTTTTGGCTCTCTCTACAAATTTTGTGACCTTTGACCTGAAGGTTTGATAGAGAGATGTAACCCACGCAAGACAAAAGCAATGTTAAACAAAGCTATCTATCGGATGCATACTTTAACTAAAATGCTGCTTTAATTGAGAAATAAAAATTCAAATAATTTCTTGCACCAAATATTTTCAAACATGTGCAGTTTCCGTTTACCTTTCTCCCTCCAGTAGTTTCAAGGCATCCTCATGTATCCACACCCTACAAAACTTGCGAGGATATACTCGAAGAACGATGTACCTTCCAAAGTCTCGAACTTGATCATGCATCCAAAACCTATTATCATCTCTAATTTTGATCAAGGACCTTTGAGAGAGAACCCTCATTGCAATGCTAGGAAAGTATCCCAAATCCTTCCACATGATAATCGGATATGTTTTGTCAGCATTGATGAAAAAGCATGCTATATCAAGAAATACTTCTTGATGCTTATCCTCTAATCGTTCATAACTAATCATTAATGTATCTCGGACATCCTCAAAAGGACCTTCCTTTAACTTCTTCAGCGTCTCATCCCATACTTCTCTTTTATCCAAATGCCCCAAATCTTGCCCCATTCAAAAAGATTCGACCCTATCACCACAACGGCCAAAGGAAGCATGCCCACGGTACAAACAATTTCTCTTGAAAGAGCATCATATTCTTCTACAACAAAGTCACTTTTGAATGCATGCTTATAAAACAAATGAAGTGCTAAGTCAAATCTCATCTCATGAACTTCATAACGCAAAATTTCTTTGGGTTGGTTGAGGACCTTTTTACTAGATGAGCCCACTTGAGTCATCAAGATGCTTTCGTCCCTAGTTGTGATAATGATTCTGCTACCAGAACGAAACCAGTCAGATTTTGCGGCTAGTTTTTCAAGTTGCTCTTTCTTGTCTAGATCATCAAGAACAATGAGTACTCTCTTATTACTTAATATTTTTTTGATCATCCGAATCCCACTATCAACATCTTTAATTTGGTTAGCAACCCCATCACCGGCCAAATCTGATAAAAGCTTTTTCTGCAATACTAAAAGACCACCATGAGGTTGCGATGATGCTCGAACGTCTTCAAGGAAACCACTGCGTTCAAAGTGAATAGAAAGTTTGTTGAACATGACTTTGGCAAGAGTTGTTTTTCCAACACCACCCATGCCATGGATACCGACAAAACGTACACCACCAGAGCCAACATCCAACAATTTCATTATGGCTTCCAACTGAGCAGTATCTTCAACCAAATGTTCAGTCACAATCCGGTGTCTTGTATTAAGCTTACGGGAAACCTCTTCAACAATTGATTCAATTTGTTCTCGTTGGCTGCAACAAAGCATGGAAATTTTGTTTCAATCGAAGACATGATAGACTACAAGACTCTAAGGAACATGTAGATACATAACTCAGCTATTTCAACTACTCAAACAAACGAAAATCAAGAATTATAATCAGTGGAACTGGAAATTTTCGAATGCAGGTTGGGTTTGACAGTTTTCTGCGGGTTCGAGAAAAGCTTTTCACGCACACCTCGTTACCTTTTGTAGGTTCTCGAGCACGATCTTAATCAGGATTCCATTCCATTAACTTCTAGCGTAATGCCCCTTTTATATAAGTTCGAAAATTTGGACAGGCAAAGTTTCTTCCAAAGAAAAAGTGCAGGAAAATTCCCCTCTGCAAGAGCGTTCTTCCACCGCTTCAATCCATCAGGGCCAAGCTTCTTCTTGTGCATGCAGACGCTTGTCCGTAGACATTGGTTTTAAGTTAACATTACCCCTTCCGTATAAATCTTGTAAATATATTTCACTTTTCCCGTATATGTGTTGTATTTCTTCATACTATGCCAATAATTTCTTTTCATTAAGTTATTCATTCTAATATTTCATAATAGGGAAATTTCGTAAGATCTCTTAAATGTCCCCCTTTTTTGCATAGATGTATCGTATATGCACTTTTTTACTGTCAATTATTCACTCTTTTTAGAAAAAATTCCAATCATCTATTGGTATAATTTTCAAATTGCAATACTCCCATTAATTTAACAATCTCACAGGAGTTTATTATTGTACAGAATTTTTTTTTTTTTGGTAAGGTATTGTACAGAATTTTTCATTACCACCGGAGGTGAAAAATACAGAAAATCGCATGATTTCTACTATACGTATTGTGGTAATACGGTTAAGTAAAATAGTCGATTAAGTGAAAAAAATAATTAAGTAAAAAGTTGGTCTTACCTATCTGGTGATATTGGCTTAACCCAACATGAATTAGAAAAATGCCTTGTTTGGGTTGGGTTTGACCCGACTTGTTGTGCTTTTAAAAAAAAAATTAGCCATTTGCTATTTTCCATTGTGGGTTCTCGGTTGTTTAGGTCTAGTTTCAATTACTTCTAATGCAAATCTAAAATAAAAATGTCCAAATGCTTTATGTTTGGGAATTTCGAGGGACAAACTTTCATTCAATTAAATGTAAATAATGTGCGTAACCATAAAAGGTCGAGGAAATTTACCCTTTGCCTTTAAGAACCCACCCCTTTATACGTGCAACCTCAACAAGGGCATTTTCCCACCGCTCCAAATCATCAGAGCTAAACTTCTTCTTGTGGTTGGTCATGGCTTCTCTGAATAACTTGGTTTTGAGCTTGACATCATCAGGATCCAAATTGTAGAAGATGGGAAGTATCTCTTTTTTCCCATCTGATTTTGAGGTACATTCTATCATGTGCGCAACCTCACGGAGACACCATGAACTTTTAGCATAACCCTTAGACAAGATAGGTATGTAGATTCGAGAATTGTCTTGTGCTTTCGAAAGCTCTCCAGCAATTACTTTACCAACTTGGAGTTCTTCGTCGTCCAAGAAAACGCGAATTCCAGCATCTCTCAAGCCATTGTAGAGGCAATTGGTGAATCCATTACGAGTATCCGGTCCACGAAAACTCAGGAACACGTCGTACTCTTCGCAAGAAGCATCGTCGGTTCTCGAGGTTGACTCTGAGCCCCTCCTTAACGCCTCCTCCTCTTTCCAGACCCATCATCTGTTCTCGACTTTGAGTCCCCACTTCTCCTTGAGTTCGCGGGACAAAAATTACAGACTTGCAATCTGATCAAGACATAATATAAGGAACGTGAATTGAACATATAAGGGAGCAAAGTCTTATCTTATTGTGCATTATCTGTCAACAGGAGATCGAAAAGAAGTGAAGTTAGAGCACTTACACTCTCGCTACAGCCAAAGCGAGGATGGTGATTAGAGCCGGACCTCCGTCCGATCCCATCTGAAGGCCGATCCTCTCAGCTGTATTCACCCAAAGAAGATAAGCGTTCTGTACAGAGAGCTAAGTGGGAGGGTTCAGCGAAGGAAGATCGACTATAACTTCTCAAGGTGAAGACAAGGACGCGAACAGAAACAGAGAGGAGTCAACAAAAAGAGGACAAGGGCAGAGTCCTCCTGGGGGATGATAAATTACAGCCCAACATCACCAGGTCATGTGCGACGCACGTGGTCCAACACTAGTAGAAGTAAACAGCAGATAGTTGAAGATTAAAAAAGGGAAAATTCCAGCAAACAAATAAAACAAGAAAACGGGAAGGAGGAAAATTGAAATTTCGAAAGATATTTAACAGAATTCTTGCACGTTTTAACGGGGTTAGAGGGTAGCCAAAAAAAGGGGGTTAGAGGATTCCCCACCAAAACTAGTTTTTTTCCTATGGAACCTATGCCATGATGCATTACCCACAAGAGAAAACCTCTGCAGGAGAAGAGTATTACCTATGCCCGCTGTGTAAATCAAGTCCAGAAACCCCCCAACGCATGTTCCTCTTGTGCCTATGGACGAAATGAAATTTGGGTGAACTCCACATTACAGACCCGATTTCAAGTCACGGCCTCTCCAGCATAGATCAGTGGCTCTTGAATTTCATCCAAAACCGGATCCGCAAGGAGTAGTAACAGCGGCCCTAGCCTCATGCATTTTGTGAGAGATGGAGTACAAAGACCAAGAAAAGCCGCAACAAATCGGAGCAAATTTACCTCCGATTGAGTACGGCCTGCCGTGGGGTCTCTAAAACTCAACGTCGACGGCACCTTCCTCGAGAATCGAACTCCGGCGCCGTTGCTGGTGTATGCGGGGACTCAACAGGTAAGCTGATCGGGGCTTTTGCATGGGAGGTGAAGACTCGGTCAGCCTTTCAAGCTGAAGACATAGGCTTGCTGCAAGGTCTTCGGTATGCTTCGTCGCAACCTGATCAAAAGTGGGTCGTTGAATCTGACAACTTATTTTTAGCTCAGCAAGTACTTGGTGTTGAGCAGCCCATGTGGGAGGGGAGACAACTCCCCGAAGAATGCAGTAGTTTATGACTTTTTTGCCCCCACCTTAATGTTGCTGATTGGACCGTGAAAGCTAAGCTCCACAACACTCTTCCTTTAAATTGCGCCCCATTTCACCCGCTCCGTCTTTCGGACTTGTCATGTTCTGAAGCACATATATGTCTCCAACGACATGTCCTTTTTAAAAAGAAATGATTTTTTACCAACCCCGAAAAAAAAAAGTGGTTAGAGGACACTCTCTAGTTTTTCTCGAATTTATAAGTACATGTCTTCTTTTCTACCTATAACCTATGAAGCACGGATACTCTCCGAAAGTCTTCGTGTCGTGTCCGACACTCCGACACGTGTCCGACACGCTCCGACACGTCCTGACACGCTCTGACACGCGAGTCCAGAATTCTGACACGCAATTCCGACACGTCTTGGGTCAATTTTAAAATTTCTAATACTTGAGTGGTCAAAATATAAATATACACAAAATAAGTAATAAAGGAAGTAATAAAATTGCTATAAATATACATGCATGGGTCAATTTTTTTTTTTTTTTTCAGTTTTGTTTTTTAGAATTGTTTTATTTTTAAAAAAGTTTTTACTATGAAAGAAGTAATAAAAAATGCTATATATGATAAATAAATAAATTTAAAATTATCATTTTAGCATTTTTCTTTAAACAATGTTTTTTTCCTCTAAGTTTTGTGTATTATTGTAACAAATTAAAATAATGAATGATATTATTTAATATTTTTTATGTAAATTAATTCTAGGCTATTATTATTATTATTATTATTATTATTATTATTATTATTATTATTATTATTATTATTATTTATGCATTTATATATAAAAATATATTTAATATATAACGTGTCGGAACGTGTTGAAATTCTCTATTTTTAAGAAATGACGTGTCGGCGTGTCGTGTCGTATCGTGTCGTGTCGCGTGTCAAGTGTCCATGTCGGTGCTACATAACCTATAACTAGAAAGTAAATGGTGCAGCTTTTTCTTCTTCCGACATGGTAAGGCTTTCCATCGAGACTTGGCCAAAGAGAATTACAAGAGCTTGAAGATGGAGAAATGGTAGGCCGTCCATTGCAACGAAAAAATCAGCGTAAGTAATGTGGTTGGACAATAAACGGTGCTTTTTCAGTCAACCAGTTGGTACCTCCAAATTCACTTTTGTTTCTTTGGCAGCGCTATGTCCAATTCATATATCACTAAATCCACTTAATTTTCATCAAAAAGACAAAATTGCCCTTATCATTCAATTGCAATTTAGATTTGTGATATAAAATTTATTTACTTTCATTTTTTCTTAGTTTTTTTTTTTTTATATCTATGTAAGATCTACTTACTGTAATCAAGAATTTCATATGTCTAGTTCTTGTTTATTGTGGATTATCCATGTATGTTAGAGGTGCCAAGTCTTTTTTTCATTGTTAGAATTACATCCATAAAAATTTGTTTTGTCAAAAAGAGAAATTTCCAAAAATTTAGTTCTTTCTATGTTGTTGGTCATATTCACGGATAAATCGTTAAGTGGATGAAAATTAATTAAATCAATTTTTTTTTTGAAATGCCAATAAAATATTGTTATTTTGGATTGACAAAAATTCATATAATTTTTTAATTGCTTACCAAAAAAAAAAAATCAAGACACCTCATTATGCATAATGTTTGTGGTGTTACATGCTATGTATAAAAGTACCTCAACAGTATAATAAGGAAAAAAATAAATTCTTTAATATAGTATATAAAGAGATTTAATGTATATGGTTGACTAATGAAATTAATACAAAGTTCACTGGAAAACCAAGCTTTTGAATTAAGAGAGACAAAAAATAGATAAGTTGTTATAAGATTGATGATGAAAAATAGATTTTTTTAGTTTTATACAATATCAAAAGTGCCTCTTTTTCCTTGCTACTAACAAAATGATTTTAATTGGAATATGTAAAATATTATAATAATATCTGAGAATGCATTTTTATTTAATAAGCTATAAGCCAAAACATGTGAAATGCTTAATTATTATAACTATCATCAAATAGGAAAAAAAAAAAAAAAAGAGGTGTCGGAGCGTCATTTTAAATTGCAATAAAAAAAATTAAGGGTAATTTTGTCTTCTTAGTGTTCATGAGGGTGGACGTAGTCATTTAGGATGTAGAATAGCATCGTCCTTTTTTTTGTGATACGTACTTTGATTTTTATTCTATTTTTTTTTCAATTCTTGGGATCTAAAAATTTCACGTTATACAGATATTGACATGATTTTAATATAATCTTTTATCACATTTCAAAATTTACAAAGATACTTCAGTTTTTTGCAATAAAGTGAAGAGGTTGAATTTTGCTTTTCTAGGCCACCATAAACACGTTCGAGCGAGATTCACCTTTCAGCGAGAGAGAGAGGGGGAGAGGTCACACCCTTTCCCTTTTTATCAACTCAAAATTGTGAATAAAACATTCCTCATCATGAAATTATTAAAAGTGTCAGAATGAACTAGATAATTGCATTTATATTATTAATTAATCAAAGAGGCGCCACCTGACCACTATCACATTTTCCCTTACCTAAAATATATAAGACAGTGAAACAAATCTCGAGATTAGATTCGGTAGTAAAATATGCAAACCACTAAAGTCGAAGCTCTGGCGACCGGCCGGCTGGTGGTCAGAGCATTCAAGTCTAAAAGAACTTGCAAATTGATCTATACAGGAACCGTTGGTATCTCTAGACAGTTTGTTATCAACCGTTGGATCCATGTTAGTTCAACTTTCAGCTCTGGAAGGAGGACAGACTGAAAAACAAATGGGAATGAAACCAAAGCAGGCTAGACAAAGCTCTCTTTCCAAGCTAGTGATCACCCGGGGGAGGTGCGAAGTTCGGCGTGGAAGACAAACTCAAGTTTGGATGCTGAACCGTCATATTTTTTTATTACATGATGCAATTAGCAATGATTAGTATTTAAAGAAGGGCTCCTAGTCAGGGCCATATGCGCTGCATGTTCCCCTCAAAGCATCTTCAGGTGTCCGAAAGCATCACCTAACTTTCTCATCGCTCCATCCTAGTTTCCTTTTGACTTCTCTAAATTTCCAATCAAATTAGGTAGGTCCCCTATCTTTAATCATTGCAAAAATTGTCCATGTCAGTACTAGTTGTTCCACGTGATATGGCGGCATCCATATAAGCAATTTCGGGTCAATAATTAACAAATTGTCACAAGGTTTATAATTAAATTGGCTAAATTAAAAGGTATAAGATTGAATTGACATCCATACAATAGATTAGGATTTTTTGGCAATTTTTCCATTTTTCTTTTGTTGCTTATTAGTCTAGCGTGTATTTCTTGGTAAGTTTAGGCCCTTGCAATAAACAGATTTACTAATATCCACAAGATATATGCAATCAAAATTAATAAAGCCTAATTCTTACATTAAGGACAAGATATATAGGTTTTTAGCAAGGTCACTGCTTCTTTGTTTATGCCAACATATATTTCTAGTCATTTACGCCAAGGCAATTTCTTATTGCTACTTTGTACAAAAACTTTCTAATATAAATGCCTTTCTTCCTTGTTCTCATAAAAGTTGTCTATTAAGAATAGTACTTTCTTGATTCACAATTAAAGCCAACTATAATTGGATCATGTTATGGGGAATCGATTCCCACCTTGAAATCGGAAATCGGATTAGACAAGTTAATTCCCACCCTTTGGAAATAAGTATAAGTTAGGGAAGATTTTAAAAATAACTTGAAGTACGTGAATCATAATATAAAATTAGTAATGTAGGTAATCGTTGATAGAATATATATGAAATAACCAATTGAAAATGTTTTAGGGAAGAAATAATTATTATTAAATAACCAATTCAAAATCTCACATTGCAATCTATAGCTACATTGTCACTCATCTCTCTCTGCTCTATATAACGTCCTGGTGAAGTCAATTTTTGACTTCCCCAAGAAGTTGGTCTCTAACCTCTCAAAGAAGTTAAGTGAATAGTTTACAACTAAATCTACACTTGTTTCAAACTCCACAAGAAGTGCTCTTGAACCTCCCCAACAAAGTTACCTCTACATGAAGTTATATGGCCCCAAACTAGTATAGATATAGTCTGTTTCTATTAGATTTTGACGAAACACAAAGAAGCAAGTTACCTTAGACTTGCAAAAACAAGAGAGTGCGGTACTTGTGTTGATGTGACCTGAGTAAGCGGGAGAAGGACTCTTATGAGTGTGCCGTGTGTATAATAGAATGAGTGAATTGGATGTGTGCATGGCGCGAGTTTGAAGTGCGAGGAATAAGAAAGCTAGTCTGTGAGTACTTTGTTTTCTTGAGAAATAAAGTCAAACTTTCTCGTTTTTGGGCCCGTCAATGCTACACTCAACAAGTATTATCAAAACTTGTACAACTCAACTAGTAATATCAAAATCAGACATTTGAAACTCTCTCTCCAAATTGTTAGACGTGCATATAAATCTACCTACAACATTCAATATCAATTTAGGAAATCTATAGGAACAATTATTTTGTCAAATGAAGTAAGCATAGTGCATATGCATACAGGGAAAAACAAGCGAAGAGAATGATACCAAAATTAGTATATTCTCTATGAGCAACTTGTAAGCCATGCTACACAATATGATAACAATTCATTAGTGCGAACATTTTGGAAAGGCAAGGTCAACTTGACAGTGAACAAGTTTAGGAACTTGTTGTCAATGCATGGATCACCATTACTTATTTGTTTATGCTTTTTGGAATATTTTGCCATATATGTTATCGCGACCACCATTTTTCATTTTACTTCTTCAACTTTCAAGCTATACAAATGAACTTTTATGATTCGTGTACGTAGCATGGTCCGATGAAAGATTCGATCTAAAATTGGAGCACAACTACGACAGGAGGAAAGAAAGCTTGCAGGAGATCAGCCAAAGACTATGAGAAATACTTTATTACGGACGGAAATACTCATGGGCTTTTCGATTGATTATTAACTTAAAACAAGAACATCAGGGGCTTGTCGAGTGCGTAAAAGTAGATAATATAATTAGAACTGCGATTGATGACTGGCAATTGTAAACACATCAACAGGTCCAAATCGAAAAAAAGAATCTGGACTCCTCAAAATCAGATCTAGATGGTGGACCAAAAAGAGGAAAAAACAAAAGTGGGTTTGGAAAATATTATGAATTATTTAGCGTGTTTGTCTGGGAATTTTTCCGTACATTTAATTGAGAACAGCCAAGCACGGATGGTCATGACTATCAATGTCTATTGGGCAATAATGTTCTCTTAGGGCCCCATTTGCAATCATGGTATATTAATTTTGTGATAACTTTGTCTTTAATAATGAATGAGATAATCTCTCTTGAAAAGACATCGTGAACGACGAAATAGAAATTGCCCCGGACATATACTATTTTGCATACGATTGCTTGGTCAATCGTACGATGTACACCTCATCACCTTTTGATCTCAATAATAAATTTTCACCAGGAAAATTCCAAATAAGAACCTAAAATGCCCTCCACTTTCTCAAATAAAGGCTTGAACTTGACATTATTTCAAATAAAGACCCAAAGTACCCTTATTTTTTTTTAAGTAAGAGCCTGAAGTATGTATTGTTTCAAATAAGGACCTGAAATACCCATATCAATCCCAAATAAGATCATGAACTCATTGGTTGTGAAGGGCAATTTTGTCTTTTAAAAAATTTAGTTTTTTAAAACCTTTTTTTCTTTTTTCTATTTTTTCTTTTCATAAAAAAAACTTAAAAAAAAAAAAAGGAAAACACGAGAGGGAGGGAGTGGCCACTACCCCATCGTTGGTAGGGCAATGGCTAAGGCTAATGAGGTCGTTGACATCAACGGCTAGGCAAGGGCTGGTGACCCTCGTCAACTAGAGACGAGTGCCAGCAAGCCCTCACCAGAAGCTGGAGAGGGTGGCAAGGGTCACCCACCCTCACCTAGTGTCCCTATACTTGAGCCGAGGTCTAGAGGCGCTAGACAAGGATTGCCAGGCTTGTGCGAGGACCAATGACCCTCACCCAAATCTAGGAGAGGGTCACCGTCCTCTCCCGCTTCTAGCATGGGCCTGTTAGCCCTCAACTCTAGTCGACAAGGGTTGTCGACCCTCACCTAGGCTTTGGCAACCTTGCTAGCCTTAGCCACTGCCCCCATCGACGATGGGGGCGATAGCTAGTGTTTTCCATTTTTTTTTATCTAATTTAATTTTAATTTAACTTGAATTTGGATAAAAATATCTCTGATATGTCAGAATATTTTGCCAGCCAACAAGGCTAAGTCCCTATTTGAAATAGCCATAACTATTTTAGGCTCTTGTTTGAGGCAATGTCCACTTCATGTCTTATTTGAAAAAATAAGAGCATTTCAGCCCTCATTTGGAGTTCTCCCGATTTTCACCCTTGATTATCCTAACGAGTTGTTGGCAAATGAATCATACTTACTACAGTTTTTAAGTATTATGGCTAGCATAGTTTATTGTGGGCGATTATTGATAAGAGACGCGTGTAGATTGTACAAAGAAATTAGTTATTGAACCGTTGAAAATACTATATTTTTAGAGGGATGGTTGAGGCATTTTATGTTTCATGGTGCTTAATGACTTGGTCCATCCATAATATTTTTTAGGTATATAAATTCTTACTTTTATAATCAGATAAAAAGACTTCGCAGTCCACGCTATTTCTTGTGCATGAAACTCATCGGTGATTGGATATCACCAAGACGTCGTTAGAATGTCATTATCCTAGATATTTTTATTAGAACCGAAGTTTTGTCCGAGAGACGAGACCACAAACCAATGTCCATCGCCCAGCCGTATGAACACATGAATTTCCTTCCTCAGCTTGTCTTAATCAAAAGTTGACTTGATTTGGCTTTTTCACGGTCCTTCGTTATCAGTCACCAACGCACTATGGTCGGGGAAGTGAGTTCACGGCTCTTTACCGAGTCAAGGTCGAAGTCACGAAGCAAGTTCCTCTTCTATTTTTTGTTTTCCTCATTCGACCATTCTTGGGCTCTGCTAATTTAGTTCAACCCATGTTTCCTTTTTATTTTATAAGAAATAAGTTTATTTTCCAGGAAAGCAAAGGGTTTGGTCAATTAAAATAAACCGTTTTCAGGTTTAATTGAGATCTCCGAGAGCAAAGCAGCACTTAATAAATCACTAATCGTGCATGTAATTGAGTGATTAGTGAGCAAAGCAGGCCTTAATAAACCGTTTTCAGGTTTTATTTGATGTGAGAGGGGATTAGATGGATGAGTTGGGCTACACATTTCACATTATCAAGTGTAACATGCAATGTCCTGACAACTGGGGCATATAAAAGATTAATAAAGTTTAGAGAAGCCTATCAAATCAAGCATTTACCAAGTTTGAGTTTAGTTCATTTTATACTTTGGTGGCCTAAACTTGAGCCTTTCAAATCGCATATGTTGACATTTAAATTTTTGCCAACAAATCAAACGTCCATTTTTGTAAAACAGTAAGAAAAACAAAGATAAAACAATTGTAAGAAGACTAAAAAAATATATGATACAATAAATAATGAAATAGACAAGTACATAAAAAATAAATAAAAGAGAGCCCCGATTTGGACTAGTTCGTAGTGATTCCCATCACCTAAGTCCTTATGTGCGTGTTTGTAATTCGGGCCAAGCACATGAGATTGGTCAAACATGAATTGTTGTTTTCTGATTAAAAAAAAACCTGCAATTGTCCTGTTATTGTGAGCAAATTGAAAGTGAACTACCAATATTTCAGAATCGCTTAACTTGATAGTGAAATTCGTGATTTTCGTTTAATTAAGTCTATCAAATAAATTCTTAAGTCAGCAGCGTGCTTGGCTATTGATTTTGCTCATACCATTTGTGCTTAGTTGTTGTTAAGGATTGATATGTGTTCATAATTCACACGGTATCACTGCTTTGGATTATTTCTTATGTAGCCATGAGATTTTCATAGATCAAGCTTGATTTGTTTTAGTCTCATTCCATCTACGCGTTGTGTCTTCCAGCTGTTTATGGATCAATAAATGATGCAAATAAATCTGCCATGAGATACATTTGTATGGCCAAGTGAACCATTGGAACCCGTCAATGGAATTGAGGGTCTTGTTTTCTGGGAATGATTAAACGAATGGGATTAGACAATTGAGATTGTGTGGGAAAGCAGTAGATATGATTGATAATTGAGCTTGGTACTGTCAAATTCGAGATAGCACTGGTGAAGTTTTTGTTGGATATATAAAACGGTTTTGTAACATTTTATAACAGTTATAAAATAATCATGTAATGACTTTTATAATAGTTTTGTACCTTTTGCTTTATTTCTTCCTAACCCCCTTATTATTTTACAACAGATTTATAATGGTGTCTTAACATCTCTCTTTCTCTTGTTTGAATATAAATCAAATTTCAAACCAGCTGTTGACACCTAAATTTTTGGGTTTGATTTAAAAAAATGGCATATAGTTTAGAAACATTTTATTTTTATTTTCATTTTATTTTATTTTAGGCCACCTGAAAGGAAGATTTTTCACATATTCCGTTTATATTTTTTCATACACTAGGGGGTGTATTTTGTGCAAAGAGGGAATTTTTCTGGATAGAATATGAGAGAAATACAAAAGGGAATATTGCGCAAGGTGTGTATATTTCAATGACATATTTTGGGGTATCGTGCGCAAGCGAAAAAAGGAAAATATATGTTGCGAGAATACATTTTTTGGACCTATAAAATACATCGTGCGCAAAGTAAAAGGGGGTTCCTTTTCCGTAGGTGAAAAAGCACAAAAAGTGAAAAGTGAGGTAAGAGAGAGAAAAAAAAAGAGGCTTCGTCTTCCTCGGCGAGACCCCCCGTCCCTGCAAATGATTTTCATGTCGGTTAACTCGTGCGCATATATCAATCAATCTTGTTTTAGCGGAGGCAAACTAAGAAAATCGAGTTGAATTAGACCTACTTATTAACATCACCACAGATAACTATAAGTATCGGAGCATAAATCATGCTGGTAAGGTTATATATTAGTATAATATGCGACACAAGTTCACTTCGTTTATTCTTTATTTCTATCTTGAATTAAGCCATGCACTTATTTCGTTTTAGCTGTCTATCGCATCAAAAACTAATAATAAGAGAGCAATAAAAATATTAGAACAAGATGGTTAAAGAAGGTAACAATGAAGAGTGACCCCATATAATCCTTGATTATGAACCTTCACGTACACAAGATCACCTCTTTGAACGCGAATAGTTGGCCCGGGAAGACTATCATTCACCCCTAGAATTGTCATGGTAGTGCAATTCCTGGTAAAATTGATTTCTCTCAGCTGCAGAAAAAAAAAAAAAATGTCGCTGCATAAGCTTGATTGTCGAAGTACATGCCGTCTCTATCTCAAAGATTGTGTATGGACGTGTCACCAAACAATCAAATTTCTACTTGGGTAAGATAAAGCAATTATCGACGACCACGTTCGGCCGAGACGTTGATGGTTCTGTGTTTATGGTCCCCAAATTTAAACACTGTTAGATATACTTTCACGATTTACCTAGTGATTGTCCACAAATAAAGGGTGTTGACACACCTAAATTTTGACTATTTTATTTACTTGTTCGTCATATAAAGCATTTCATAAGATTTATATTTATGTAACAATAATATTTAACTTATCTTTAGAAAAAAGTGTTCTAAAAAATGAAAAAAAAATTGAAAAAAAGAGGATAAGAAATAATCTATAAAATAAAATATTTGGTTGTGGTGGGAGATTTTGAAAGATTTTAGATTTTGGATAATATAGTCTTTTTAGAAGATAATCTTCAATGGTTGAGTGAATTATTTTGGAAAATTTTCACAAAAGATTTTAGATTTTGGAATCATTTTCTTATTGAACATATTTCCTCTTTTCGAAAAATGATCTTCGGCGGTTGAGTGAATATGTGCAATCATATTGGATTATGAAAATCTTCACTCGCAAAGCAAACTTTATTTTTTCCTGTATAAATAGAGAGTAGGGGACACACGTGTTAAGATACATGGCCATAATATAGAAAGCAACTAGAGCACTAGAGAGAGAGAGGGAGAGCGAGTCTTTTTTTGGTTATTTATTTTTTGTGATCCCACATTTTAGACTCAAATTTTCTCTTAAGGTTGTGACTATTCGACTCCACGCTTCGTACCCTTTCGTGACAACCGCCCGTCTTGATGGGAGACGATATATAAATAGGAACGTACGTTCATTTCTGACGGATCACAAGGTCTAACACAAAATCCTCACTTTTAGAATACACCATCAAGACGTGAGGAAATTTGGTTAGTAGAGTGCGCCTATTACTTTATTGATTTTTTCAGGACATTTGACGAACGTGAATGCAAACAATGGCTGGAGGTTTGTCTATAAACGATCTTGGCTTCCGCATATGAATTATTTATGTCTTACACTTTTCCCTAGGCCATCCACGACCAAACGCCCTCTTTCTGACGCTGCTTTCCTGCTCCAAGTTCTACATCAGTGCCCTTGTTGCTGCCGCGCGCTGCTGACCACTGTCGCCAAGCTTGCACTGGTGACACTGCCCGTCATGTTTCCACAGAATCAGTTTGTGAAGATGTTGCCCGCCTGCGACGTTGCTGCACCGCTGAGATTGTCTCACCGTACTGAAACCACCTACTGAACAACCTGTCCCAAGAAGCAGCCAGCCACCGCACTAAGAAATTGTTGCTGCTTGCCGTCTTAAGCCGACCTGTTGCATCCCGCTCGGCAGCGAGTTGAGCTTTCGCTGCTCGATCGCGTTCAGGCCGTCCATAAGCATTGCTGAGGCTCCTTGTTGATTCGCTGGTACTCTGTCTTCCATCGCGCTGATTCCTTGCTGTTCTCACCATCGCTCGGGCCCCGCTTGGCTGGTTACAACATTCTCAGGTGGCAGCGAATCAAAGGGGCCGCAAACTCTCATTACTGGCACATTTTTTATTTGTTCTTTTGGCAGGTTATTAGTCAATTTGGCTCCACCACAAAGCATTTTCTTTCTGCCGTTTTATTTTTCTAACTGCAATCATCGACCACCGCGAGAAGTACCACCACAAGGAGCCAATACCGAGAGCCACCATCGAGCACCACAAACCATTGCTGGTCACCGTTCGTGATCGACGCTCGAATTTGGAAAGTCATTGTCACAATTAGCTTCTCTCCAAGACATTTGCTGCTTCCCGACAAGTTCCCACAACGATCGAGATTGTTCGTTGTCCGCGGCTCTTTGTTGAATTGCACCTCTACCGTGTGATCCACCCCCTTTGTGTAAGCCGTGCCCCAGACTAGGTAAGCTCTTTAGAATAAATTCAGATTAAATATTTGGTTTCATAGTTTGTGATTCTGACTTGATTTGTTTTGATTTATTTTATCATTATCTGATTAGGAAATTTGTCATATTAAGTCAAAATAATAAAAAATATTGAGCCGTGAGACGTCGGGTTAGATTTTTGATTATTTCGATTTTTCATGGCAAATTTACAGATTGCTTTGCTTAATTGTTTCGTATTAAGATAATATGTCATTGATTTGTATTGGTGGATTATAAATAGGACATATATTTCGATGCGTCATCGTTACATGCACATCACATATCATGCATCATACATCATGTCTAAAATTTAGACCCACGCATTTCATGTTTAAAGCAACACACCTTGATTCATACAATATCATGCTAATTTTCCTTTAATTAAAAGAAAAAAAACGTTATTTATGTCACATAGATTTCATAATATGCACACCATATGTTGCGCTTTAGTTAGTGAGTCATATGTTTTAGATTTAATGTCTTAGTATTCCCATCATGTAGTTTTTTTTTTTAATAAAAAAAAGCCAAAAGATTAGCGTTGCATCATTATGTTGCTTTCTTTTCAATAAAAATTATTAAGTCATAAAAAAGAAGGAAAACACAAAGGTCATTTGCTTGGTTAGTCAATAGTGTTAATTCATAATTAATCCCATTTCATGTCATTGTTATTTAGCGTAGGTTGCATATATAAACTTATCGTGGTTGCATTATTTCAAAAAAAAAAATCATAAAAAGAACATACATATAAAATTACCACGTCATCCAAAGATGTGCATATTTAGGATGTAAATTAGATTGCACACATATTGTGATGGTTCAAGTTATGTCATATAATTAACATTTAAAAAAAAATTAGGTGTCATGTCATTTAAAAACCATGTTTAGGGCATGCATTTTTAATCATCATTGTTTGTAAGTTTTTAGAAAGTAAACCTCGATAAAGTTGTAGTTTATTCTGTTTAATGTTAGTTATAATTTCTTACAATCTATCACTTCAGTTTATCGAATGTTATTTTATTGATTGTGCACTCGCATGACCACGATTTGTATGTTAGTAGCTTAGGTTAAGATTAATCAAGATTGCTTGCAAAATATTTTTGAAATTAAAATAAAAAGGTATCGAAAGGGCATTTGATTAATCTAGCATAACCAGGCCCACGGACTTGATCATGGACGATGTGCCTTCCCAAATATCGAACTTGATCATGCATCCAAAACTTATTATCATTTCTAATTTTTATCAAGGGCCGTAGGAGGAGGACACCGATTGCACTATGAGGAAGGTAATCATAGTCATGCCATATGATTACTAGATATGTTTGGTCCTCATTAGTGAAAAAATAGGCAATATCCAGAAATACTTCTTTTTGCTTATTATCCAATCCCTCATAACTAATCGTTAGTGCATCCCGAACATCTTTAAAAGGACCCTCACCAACTGCTTCAAGGTGTCTTCCCATAACTTTCTATTATCAAAATGTTGCCCCAGGGCAATGCCCTGGCAATAAAGAGATGAACCTATCACCTTGATAGCCAAAGGAAGCATACCCACCCTACGAACAATTGTCTTTGCAAGATGATCATATCCTCTATGGGAGAGACTCTTCTGAATGCATGCTTACAAAACAATTGAAGTGCTCGACTAAATTCCATTTCATGAACTTCATAAGCCAAAATTCCTCCGGGTTGATTTAGGACCTCTTTACAGGATGATTCCACTTGAGTCATCAAGATATCTATGTTTCTAGTGGTGAAGATGTTCCTACTGCCTGAACCAAACCAATCAGATTTTCCAGCTAGCTTCTCAAGTTGTTTTTTCTTGTCTAGATCATCAAGAACAATGAGGACTTTCTTAGTATTACATACTCTCTTGATCCAAATCATCCCATCTCCAATGTCTTTAATTTGGTCAACAACCATAGAACCAACAAAACTTGAAATGAACTTTTTTAGCAAGTTTACAAGACCATGTTGTGATGATTCTCAAATGTCGTTGAGGAAACAAATGCTGTCAAAGTGAGGAGATAATTTGTTGAATACAACCTTTGCAAGTATTGTTTTACCAATGCCACTCACTCCATGAATACCAAGGAAATGTACGCCATCAGAATCAACATCCAACTTCTCTATTATGGCTTTTATTTGACAATGATCTTCGACCAAATATTCAGGCACATCCACCTTTTTGGCATTAAGCTTACACAATACCTCTTCAACAACCAAATCAATTAGTTCTCCATGACTGCAGGAAAATAGGAATTTTTGGTAAGGGTATAAATTTCTTCTGGATATGATGATCTTTGGGTCCCTAGGGACCGTATGGTTAAATAAGTCAACCATTCAGTTGCTATGGATGGAAATTAGGTGTTATAATCAGTTGATCACATCGGTTGGAAATTCGAGAAATGACCCCTAATTTGGTGTATTGGAGATGCTTTATATAATGTATGAGCCGATCTATGTGAAAGGAATATTCTCAATGGAATGGACAGAGTAAGATTCACAAAACTAGAGGAGGTAATATTTATTTCATAATGCTTGGATCAGCTAGTTCTAAGGGCATGAATGATAACCATTCTTGCAAGAAATTGATTTTTGGAAGAGAAATAGATTTTTCTATTTCTATTTCTAGATGAGTTTCTGAACAAAAATAATCGTTTAATAACGATATAAAATTTATACTCCGTAAATAGAAATTCATTTGATAACAACAAAAAATTTCTTCCTTTCGGATGGCGGCGGCGGCGATGTCTACATCAGTAAGGGGCAAAGGGTGACCGGCAAAGTAATCGACGGATGGTGGTCGGAACAACGGATGGAGGACCAAATTGACGAATGATGAAAAGAATTTTATTTTTCATTTCTCGTTCCGAGAAATAGAGAAGTAGAAAAAGTTTATTTCTAATTTTTATTCCAAACTTATTTTTAGAACAAAAAATTATTTCAAAATAGAAAAATGGAATAATTTTATCAAACAAATTTCTATTCCAAAAACAAGTCTCGGAATACAAAAATTGTTTCGGAACAAAAAAAGTGGTTGTCATGCCACCCCTAACCAACATGCAGTGAGATAAAATCCAAAACGCATGTATTATTGACCTAAATTTTATAGGATTGTGTTGACATAGAGTTTGAATCCAGAGATAAAAACAAAAAATAAAATTGGGGTCTCGAGCAAAATCGAAAGCAGACAAACTGATATTCTGATATTTTATACTGTTTAGTTTATTTTCTAAGTAAATGGTGAACATATTATATTTGCTAAGTTCTTCCTAGACCTATCGGACAGGTAATCGGACCAGATTCAGGTACAATCCATTCAAAGTAAGAGTCATTTGAACATGCTTATAAATTAGATCAAAGTGGACCCTTTTGCCCTACTCTGTCAGGAATTGCTGTCATGAACTTATAAAGTAATTTCAAATGAAAACACATCTCAATGCTTTGATTCTTAAAATCTGGAGACAAGAGTTTGTTCAAATGAGAAGTGCATCTATAGCGTTTTATTAAAGATAACAAAAGGTTGAGGCAAATTACCCTTTCCCTTTAAGATCCCATCCCTTTAGACGTGCAACGTTGACAAGAGCAGCCTCCCACCGCTTCAATTCATCAGAGCCGAACTTCTCATAGTGCTTTTTTTTTTTTTAACTTCTCATTGTGCTCGGGGCACTTGCAGGTGCTAAAAATCAGACCTTGAAGGTACCACCACAGAGATAGAGACAGAGACAGAGACAGAGACAGAGACAGAGGAGTTGACGAGTTGACGAAGATGGAAAGCAGGGGGAAGATCCCCCGCATAAGGAGAACTACGAGAAAATATTGGGTACCTTAACAGTGCCACGTCATTGGTGCTCTGAACGATTCATTGCGCGACACGTGTCCGGGTGTCAGTCCACGTCTGCTTTCTCTTCTCGTCGCTTCTTTCCTCCCAATAACTCTCGGCTCGGCTGGTGGCTCGGCTGGACTGACAGGAGAGAGGACGGATGAATGGGTAATAAATGCGCGCAAAGACTCCCGCTTAAAATTTCTCTCTCCTCGCTTAAATTTTCTGGATTTTGTCTCTCTCTCGTGGAAGAGCAAACAGTCTTCTCTCTCCTCTTTGCTCTCTCTTCCTCCTCCGACGCTCCTTCCGGTCTAGCGATTCCTCCGACGACCGTCGCTTCCTCCCGACGACGGCCTTTCTCTCCACTCGACGGCCTCATCTCGGGCTCCATTCTCTCTCGGCGCACTTTTTCCTAAATCGCGCTCTCTCCCGACGGCCGATTTCGCTCGCTCTCTCCGTCCCCCGACTCAAGCGACCGAGAAGCAATTGCTCCGCCCCGCTCAAGCAATCCTCAAGAAGCCCTAAATGCTGCGACCGCATGTCGTTCCGATTTTATTTCCGGTTTTTATGTTCGCATCTTTGTTTTGGGGGAGAAAGCTTGGCCTAAATCGCGACCGTAAGTTCCGCCGGTTTCTTGCTTCGATTGAAAGCACAAAGCAACGTGAGAAAGCTTAGGCGAACCGTTGATGACAAAACGCCGTGATTTAATTTGCTTGCTGTCCGACCATTGTTTCGTGCGTATACTCTGAGCACTTGCGGATCTCAAGTCTCCTTGGAACCGCCTTAGATGGAAGGCCGGTCATGCATCGCTTTGGTCGACTTGACGGCAATAAGCAAAAGGTAAGACAAGAACTCGCTTAGTTCGTGATTCATGACTTGATGCCGCCGTCAAGTGCATCGTTTGCTGCAATGTCGTTCTTACATAAGCGAACTTACGTATGCTGGTCTCACCGCCTAAGGATGGAAGCATATATTTGAGATGTCGCTCAATTATTTGCCTCTACATTTAGCATTGCCTTGACTCTTTCGATTATTTACTTGAATTTTAACAAGTACTAAGGTTTTGTCTCGATTTCCCGCTCTTGTCATCCCGATCTTTGGTTTGTTATATGCAATCTCTTCACAATCTTCGCTATCTATAGCTAGTGATCTAAAGAATGACCCAACATATCTTGGTTCTTTTGTTGTTTATTGTAATCTATGGTTGAATATTGGCTCTTTTGCCTTTTGAAGTAATCTCGAGATTTTGGAGCATGTTTGGTGATTACGGAAGGATTTCTTCCTCAAGAACTAATGTGTTAGAGCTGTTTTTTATGAACTTCTTTAATAATTTAATAGATTTTTCCATTGCTATCCAAAATGATGTTATCTTTTCTTTCCATCTAGGTCTTTGAGAATATAATCATCAATTTAAGATGGTGCATACATGTTCATGGTAAGTCTCTAACCAGCAGGCCTCAGCTAATGTTAATTTTGTTTATTCGGATGTAGAATGCACAGAGACATACTCAGAGAGAGAGAGAGAGAGAGGCACTATGGTGTTGCTGAGCAAGGAAGAAGAGACGCGGAACGAGGGCATACCCGAGACCTCACCGAACTGCGAGGGAAGAACCGCTAAAAGCGTGGAGGTCGTGGGAGAGGCGTGCGAAATCGGCCGTCGGGAGAGAGCGCGATTTAGGAAGAAGTGCGCCGAGAGAATGGAGCCCTGAGATGAGGCCGTCGAGTGGAGAGAGAAAGGCCGTCGACCAAACGATGCATGACCGGCCTTCCATCGGGGCAGTTCCAAGGAGACTTGAGATCTGCCAAGTGCTCAAGTATCTGCACGAAACAATGGTCGGACAGCAAGCAAATTAAATCACTGGCGTTTTGTCATCAACAGTTCGCCTAAGCTTTCTCACGTTGCTGTGCTTTCAATCAGAAGCAAGAAACCAGCGAACTTCTGGTCGCAGATTTAGGCCAAGCTTTCTCCCCCAAAACAAAGATGCGAACATAAAAACCCGGAAATAAAATCGAACCTGACATGCGGTCGCAGATTTAGGGCTTCTTGAGGATTGCTTCGAGCAGGGCGGAGCAATTGCTTCTCGGTCGCGAGTCGGGGGACGGAGAGAGGCGAGCGAAATCGGCCGTCGGGAGAGAGCGCGATTTAGGAAAAAGTGCGCCGAGAGAGAATGGAGCCCTGAGATGAGGCCGTCGAGTGGAGAGAGAAAGGCCGTCGTCGGGAGGAAGCGACGGTCGTCGGAGGAATCGCTAGACCGGAAGGAGCGTCGGAGGAGGAAGAGAGAGCAAAGAGGAGAGAGAAGACTGTTTGCTCTTCCACGAGGAGAGAGAGACAAAATCCAGAAAATTTAAGCGAGGAGAGAGAAATTTTAAGCGGGAGTGCTGCGCGCATTTATTACCCATTCATCCGTCCTCTCTCCTGTCAGTCCAGCCAAGCCACCAGCCGAGCCGAGAGTTATTGGGAGGAAAGAAGCGACGAGAAGAGAAAGCAGACGTGGACTGACACCCGGACACGTGTCGCGCAATGAATCGTTCAGAGCACCAATGACGTGGCACTGTTAAGGTACCCAATATTTTCTCGGAGAACTACCGCATGAAGCTTCGGGTGCCGTGCGTGAGAGCCCAGTTCTTAGCAATCACGCCTCTGACGTGGCAAGTGGGGTGGCCCGGCGCATGCCGACGTGGAAATTCGTAAAATCCGAAACTGCGTTCGGAGAAATTAAGGGAAGGAAAAAAAAAGCGCGGAAGCAGAAGAAGGGCCTGCATGTTTTCGTTTCTGAGAAGTGTTTATAAACACTTTTTTCTGTTTTTTTTCTAAGTGAACAAAAAAATGTAAACGCGTTTGGTTGCGTTTTGTTTTTTTTGTTTTTTTTGTTCTCGAAACAAAAAAGAGTAGAAATGAGAAACAACAAAAAGTTGTTTCTCGTTTCGAAACAATTTTCAAGAAACAATTTTTGGTTTTTGTTTCTCCTTCTCTCTCTCCTCTTCTCTTCCTCTTTTCTTTTTCTTTCTCTTTGGCCGGTCACCGGCCGAGGCCATGGCCGGCCGTCGAGGGCCGGGCGACGCCGTCGGCGACCTCGCCGGAGCGTCGCCGGCCCTCGGTGAGGCGAGGCGTCGCCGGATGGGCGAGCTCGAGCTCGCCCGCCCATGGCGACGCCGAGCCTCGCCTTGGGCCGGGCGAACCTCGAGCTCGCCATCCGGCGAGCCCGAGCCTCGCCGGGGCCGGCGACGCTCGGCCTCGCCGGATCTGGGCGAGCCCGAGCCTCGCCGGGGGCCGGCGGCGCTCGGCCTCGCCCGGATCTCGGGCGAGCCCGAGCTCGCCCGGTAAGGCGAGGCCGAGCCTCGCCCAACGACGGCGAGGCTCGGCCTCGCCCGGGCGGCGAGCCTCGCCGTGGGCCGGGCGAGGCCGTGCCCGGCCGTCATTGGTCGACGGAGCGGCGACCGGCCGAAAGAAAAAAGTAAAAAATAAAGGAAAAAATGAAAAATGAAAATAAAAATATAAAAAAATTAAAAGAAACAAAAAAAGAACAAAAATGTCTAAACGTGTTTCGTTTATTTTTTATTCCCTAACAAATTTATCAAACGCATATTTTTGTTCGAAGTGTTCTGGAACGTAAACACTTTTTTTTTCTTCTTCTCCTTAACAAAAAAAAAATGTAAACGTTACCAAACACAGCCGAAGCTGCCTCTTCCTTCCACAACTTTCCTCTTCTGGCCCCCTCCCCAAGCATCACCGAATCGCCACCCCCCTCTTCCTCCCTTCTCTTCCTCCTTCAAAATTTCATCTTCTTCGTCACTACCCAGTTCAGAACCCTTCCCGCGCTCCTTCCATGGCCACGAGGAGAACCACTTCCAAGCTCACCAAGACCGCCTTCGCCGCCATAAACGCGGCCTCGGCGCCTCCCAAACGGTCCTCCGCCGCCACCGGAGTGCCTGTAGCCTCTCCCGCACTTGCTCGCTCTCCGGCTCCGCTTCCGGTTTCGGGAACTCCGTTCACCTGTTGACCGGCCCACCGCTTCGCGAGGCTAATGTTCTTGCCTCGGTGTCCGCCGCGGCCGTCAAGCTCCGCGGCGTCGTCGGCTTCGGTTCGCGGGACTTTGGCCTTTCCTCTCGGGCTTACTCAACCGCCGCGAGCGCATCTCAGGTTGGAATTCGATCGATATTCATTATGTGAATGCGGGTTTTGCGATATTACGGAAAGGTGTGATTTTGAAGTGTTTTGGTCGCTCGGTGTCGACCTGATGCTAGGAGCCTAGGACATTTCCATTTTTATTTGGGCTTTTTATGTTAGAGTTGGGAATAGTGCTTGTTTGTGAAGATTGAGTTCAGAGCAATTTGTCTGTAGTCTTCTTCTGGTGTTGCTGAAGCTTTTGGGACTTAAGTTTAGTGCTTCTTGCGTTAAGTTTGTGACAATCTTTCCCCTAGGAACGATCTCTCGGTGTGCTGCAGTTACAGAATAGGGATATAAGGGGCGTTCGATGTAAACAATATAAGCTTAACGAAATAACGAAATAATCTTTTCTCCTGTATCACTAAAGTGCATTGCTTTTAGCTGTATTCCCAATGAATGTTATATTCAAAATATCGTTTGATGGTGCTTTGAGGTATACTTTAGAGAATTATAAGCTGCAACTTTCCCATCTTCCGTGAGCTTTTGCTTATGAAGGTCCGCCTAACACTTGAGTAGCTATTACATTTTCTTAGCAGTGGAGGCGACGGTTCCTTGATTTTACAAGTTAACACAGTTCCTTGAGTTAAAACTAAGTGTTTGATTTTCAACATCCAAAGTTTTAAGCTGGTTGTTTAACTTTTTTGTGTTTTGGTGATGAATCTGTACTTGGCATGTTTTCTTTTGATTTCCTTCAAAGTCCAAGATATCGTGGACCGGAGTTCAGTGTGGTAAATGTTAGAAGGTTACTTACCAACCGAGTAAGCATCTCCTATTGAAGAATTATGTCCTTATCCTGTTAAATTTACTGGATCTTTGTGTTTAATATAGCTGGATTGACCTGGCAAATTTTCCCTCATCATCCTTTAGTCAGAATTTATGGAACAGAAGTTGACCTGTTTCATCTGTTACGTTTTTTCTAATAAAAGTACTTGAAGCCTGGGTTTGTTTGACTCAGACAAATCCATTAGAGTTCACTGAGATGGCCTGGGAGGGCACTGTTGGCGCTGTTGATGCAGCTCGAGTTTGCAAACAACAAGCCGAGGAAACTGAGCATCTAATGAAAGCTCTTGTGGAGCAAAAGGATGGTTTAGCCAGGATAATTCTCACCAAACCTGTTCTTGATGATACATGAGTCTGCAGGCTGTGGACAATTTCATATCCCAACAACCAAAGGCATGTATTCAGTTATATGTTTGTTTTTCAATTTAATTTTGTCCTTCTCCAAAGGTTATCTGGGGTTTACTAACGATCTGTGATTTTGCGCCAGGTTGAGGGTGATACCAGTGGCCCTATAATAGGCTCACATCTTGCCTCCCTTTTGGAAAATGCTTGGAAGTACAAGAAAGAAATGGGGAATGATTTTGTTTCTGTGGAGCATCTTTTACTAGCATTGCGTTCTGATAAGAGGTTTGGGCAGCAAGTATTTTGAAATCTCCAGCTTAGTGAGAAGGATTTGAGGGAGACCATTCGAGCTGTTCATGGAAATCAAAGAGTAACGGATCAAAGTACTTCCTATTGTTATTCAACTGCTGCAACCTTTTTAATTCTGAATTACATGATACTATGGAAGGCACCAGTCCTTATAAAACATTTTTCTCAGAGGTTCCTGTATGGTAGGACTTGAACAGGCTAACTATATCAATGACAAGGGCTAGCCATTGTTTTCATAAAGCTTCATTAATCAACTAATTCTACATAGCGACCACTTGCTGTTGAACTAAGTACATCTGGATGGATTTCTGCTTTCCTGATGGACTTCACTTGTTTACCCTGTCATTAGAAGTCCATAAGGACAGTGAGAGTTTGCTTGTCGGTTATAAGATAAGAGAGCAGTGCCGCTGGCAGCTTCTATGGAACAATTCTGCATCCTGCAAAGAACCATCTGATTTGAGGGAATAATCATGTTGAAACTTTTGATAGTATTCAACTATTAGAAAAAGATATGTTTTCAGAATCTCAAAGTGGTCAGGATATCTTCTCAGGGATATTGCCATACTTAACTGAAGCTTCTAAAACTTTATCTCAAATATTTCACTGCATTTATCAGCTTTATCTCAGACCTTTCACGATGTTTCTCAGCTGGCTAAGTATTCCTTCTAATATGCATGTTGTAGCACATGATTTGTTATTGTGCTGCCAAAGGATGAAGACCTTCTTTTGTTGATTCCTGGTCTATTTCCTTTGCTTCTTTGGCTACAAATGCATTAGTCATAACATTTTCTTTGGTCTCCTACAAACAGACCCTGAAGGAAAATATGAAGCTCTCGAGAAATATGGCAATGACTTGACGGAAATGGCTCGGCGGGGCAAGCTTGATCCTGTTATCAGTCATGACGATGAGATCCTGTGTTGCATTTGAATATTATGTAGGAGAACTAAGAATAATCAAGTAATTATTGGTGAGCCTGGTGTGGGGAAAGCTGCAATTGCTAAGGGTAGGTTTCTCAGTTCAATCTTATTTTCTTAAGCTTAGGATATTAGTCCCTGATGTGTTGTAAGACTTGTTCTTCTCTTTTACTTTTGTTGTTTGTGTGTGCTGCCAGCATGTATGATGAATGATCATTCATGGAGCTCCCAGTGTAACATTGCTGTTGTTTAGTGTCATATGAAAAGTTCAATGTTTTTAACCTTTTCTCAACTTTAGTTCTGTCTGAGGTATAGTTATTAGGATCAAATTACTCATGCAAATCATTTTTCTGATGGACCAAAAGCTGGCTTCCTTTATTTTATGATGATGTCATAATGTAGGAAACTTTGTTCACGAAGATGTGATTGACCTTCAAGCTGATAAGGTGCAGTGGTGTTACAGTTATTCTCAAGTGAAACACTCTATTGGATTATGCAAATCAGTGGTGATGAGCTGGGCTCTATAGGTTCTTCTACAGATTTAAATCTAGACCTAAACTAGTTCAGAAGAGTGCTGGTGGTACTCAGTCAGTGTGCTGGTTCCATTTTTTTAGCTATCATGTAACTTTTGCTTTGCAGTAGAGAGTATTCCGAGAGTAGCCATTGTTAAACTATGTGCATGTTACTGTCATTTTGGGAGTGAGCATGTCTAGTGACATGGTTCCTAGTGTGAATGTTGCAACTTCATGGATTGTATGGTAATTTCTTTGGCGTAATTCTCACTCTTAACAGGTTGATTCAACATATAGTCCGTGGGGATGTACCAGAGCCACTGTTGAACAGAAAGGTTGTAATTGTTGGCTGTATGATCAAGATAACTGGTTAGATCATAATGTGATCTTTCAGAAAGCTTTCTGCTAAGAGGATGTCTGCTTGATCTCGACCTATGCAGTTGATTTCCTTGGATATCGGAGCACTAGTTGCGGGTGCTAAGTTCCATATAGATTTTGAGGAATAACTGAAAGCTGTCCTGAAGGAAGTAACGGCTTCAAATGGGCAGATAATATTGTTCATTGATGAGATCCGCACTGTATTAGGTGCAGGTGTGTATCCTTGTTGCTTTTTTTTTTCCTGGTTCCATCTCTATCATCAGGGACTATGTAAAAAAAAATTTCAACATGCATGAAAAAGTCATTTATCAAGTTATTGAACTTTGTAATCATGCAAATTCTAGTATAATCTATATCTTTCATGTTTTCATTTTGCTTTTGTTTTCCATGTGATGGTTTTATTCAGATTCCTAAGTGCTACTTTTCTTCTCTTTACTCCAACGTGCCAAATGCAAATTGTGTATTGAAAAGTACTGCTTGTGCTGTGCATGTAGGAGTGACTAGTGGTGCAATGGATGCAGGGAACTTGCTGAAACCAATGTTAGGTCATGGTGAGCTACGTTGCATAGGTGCAACAACACTGAACGAGTATAGGAAGTACATTGAGAAGGATGCTGCACTAGAGCATAGGTTTCAACAAGTGTTTTGTGGTCAGCCATCTGTTGAGGACACAATTTCCATTCTTTGCAGATTGCGTGAGTGGTATGAACTACATCATGGCGTTAAAATATCAGACAGTGCCCTTGTTCCAGCTGCTGTCCTTTCAGATCGTTACATTACTGAAGCTTCTGCCTGACAAAGGTAATCTATGAATTCTATCAGTGTTGGATTGTATTTCTGTGCCAACTCTTGCTATTTTCCATCGTAAGATCAACTAATTGACTCCCCTCATTGATAATGACATATTCCTGTAAAATTTTTCAAATGATAATCAATGTTCCTGTCTTGAGAATGATGCATTAAATCCCAACGATAATGCGCAAAGACCATGCAACTGCACAATCTCTTTTTTTCTTTTGCTGGGGCACCTAACTAGAAAAACAAAATTGCATTGCACTTTCAAATATAAAGTTGCTAGCAGTATGGTATTTCCTGTTGGCTATTGTTTTATTTATTTCCTATTTTCTTCTTCTTCTTTTGCTTAATATTTTTTCTCCATTATTTTTTTTTTCATTATCTAGATACTCTCTTAGGAGTACAATGTTGTTATGCCACTGTTTTGGATAATTTTGTCTGATATACTTTGAGAAGTATGACCATCATGATAGAACAATCTAAATGCATTAAGAGAGGATGTTATGATTTCCAACTTATTGTCTGGAATGCTTCTCTACTTTGCCTCAATAAACACATCTTTCCTGCTCCTTCTGTTTTCTAATTGTATATTGTTATGTCGTTTTTCCTTCAGCCATTGATCTAGCTGATGAAGCCGAGGAAAGCTGAAAATGGAGATGACATCCAGGCCTACTGAATTGGATGAGATAGACAGAGCCATGCTAAAGTTGGAGATGGAGAAATTATCTCTAAAAAATGACACAGGTAACACATCTAAAGAAAGGTTGTATTAGTTGAAAAATGACTTAAATTTGCCTAAACAGAAGCAAAAAGAACTGACAGAGGAGTGGGAAAGCGAAAAAGCTCTTATGACTTGGATTCGATCAATTGAAGAGGAGGTAACTCTTCTACCTCTTTATAATCTCTTTCATGATTCTTCCTTTTGCATTTTTACCTCGATTTGACCTTTCTCTCCATCTAACAGATTGATAGAGTTAACCTGGAGATGGAAGCTGCCAAGCATGAACACAACTTAAACTGTGCTGGTGAACTCAAATATGGAATGCTTATGTCCCTTCAGCGCCAGTTAGAAGAGGATGAAAAGAATCTTGCCAAATTCAGGAAATCAGGAAAACCTTTGCTATGAGAAGAGGTCACTGATCTTGACATTGCTGAAATTGTCAGCAAATGGACTGGCATTCCCTTGTCGAACTTTCAATGACCAGAGAAGGAAAAGCTAGTAATGCTGGAGGAGGTCCTTCACAAGAGGGTGGTTGGTTGGTCAAGATATAGCAGTTAAATCAGTGGCTGATGCAATCTGTTGTTCGAGGGCTGGATTATCTGATCCGAACCAACCAATGGCAAGTTTTATGTTTATGGGCCCTACTGTGTTGCCAAAACTGAGCTTGCTAAGGCTTTAGCTGGATTTCTCTTCAACAAAGAAAACGCTCTCATTAGAATAGATGTGAGTGAGTACATGGAGAAACATGCAGTTTCACGTTTGGTTGGTGCACCTCCTGGTTATGTGGGATATGAAGAAGGTGGACAGCTGACTGAAGTGTTTTGCCAAAGACCCTATTCTGTTGTGCTCTTTGATGAGATTGAGAAGGCACATCAGAACGTGTCCAACATTGTTACAGCTGTTGGATGATGGAAGAATAACCGATTTCTGGGGAAGGACTGTCATTTTTACAAGCTGTGTCGTGATAATGACTTCTAATACTGGTTCTCACTTTATACTCGAAACTCTTTGTATTACGACAGAGAGCAAGGAAGTAATTTATGGCATTATGAAAAGATAAGTTGTTGAGTTGGCCAAACAAACATTCTGCCCAGAGTTTATGAATCGAATTGATGAATATGAAGTATTCCAGTATCTGGACTCCAAGGAAATTGGCAAAATTGTCAAGCTCCAGGCAACTAATCTTGAGCTCAATTTATTTTCTTCTCATAAGTGTTGTGCTGTGTAAGAAATTTCAATCGGAAAATGACTCTAGTGTTAATTTCCTTTTCTCAGTGGGGGTAAATTGTAAAGGCAGAACTAGCTTTTGTTTCCTGCCTAACCTTTTATCATTACTACTCGGATGAGGTGCTTACAAACAGTGGTGCAATTGCATAGGTAACCACCGCTTGCCCTTGTAAAGCTTCTGTGCACTGTATTACTGTAGTGTTTTGCCAAAGACCCTATTCTGTTGTGCTCTTTGATGAGATTGAGAAGGCACATCAGAACGTGTCCAACATTGTTACAGCTGTTGGATGATGGAAGAATAACCGATTTCTAGGAAGGACTGTCATTTTTACAAGCTGTGTTGTGATAATGACTTCTAATACTGGTTCTCACTTTATACTCGAAACTCTTTGTATTACGACAGAAAGCAAGGAAGTAATTTATGACATTATGAAAAGATAAGTTGTTGAGTTGGCCAAACAAACATTCTGCCCAGAGTTTATGAATCGAATTGATGAATATGAAGTATTCCAGTATCTGGACTCCAAGGAAATTGGCAAAATTGTCAAGCTCCAGGTAACTAATCTTGAGCTCAATTTATTTTCTTCTCATAAGTGTTGTGCTGTGTAAGAAATTTCAATCGGAAAATGACTCTAGTGTTAATTTCCTTTTCTCAGTGGGGGTAAATTGTAAAGGCAGAACTAGCTTTTGTTTCCTGCCTAACCTTTTATCATTACTACTTGGATGAGGTGCTTACAAACAGTGGTGCAATTGCATAGGTAACCACCGCTTGCCCTCGTAAAGCTTCTGTGCACTGTATTACTGTAGTTTAAGTAATTTGACATTCTCTTACTGTAGTCTAAGTAATATGAATTTTTATGGGTTACAAGTTGATAACTATTGTTTTGTGATGCAAAAGTGCAGTATGTTGCAAAAGATGAATCATTATTTGTGGTAAGTTTTATGATTGAGTAGTGTGAGGAAAACTTAATATGTATTATTCAATAAAGTTTAATATATATACATCAAAAATAAACCCTAAAGTGGTAAAGACTAATTTACCCTTCTTACTCCTAACACTCCCCCTCAAGCTGGAGCATAAATATTAATCATGCCCAGCTTGTTACAAATATGTTCAATCCTCCCATTACCCAAGGACTTAGTAAAGATGTCTGCAAGTTGTTCGCTGGTTCGAATATGACTGGGAAGAATTACTCCACTTTGCAACTTCTCTCGAATAAAATGACAATTAACTTCAATGTGTTTTGTTCTCTCATGAAACACGGGGTTGGAAGCTATATGCACGGCAGCTTTATTATCGCACCACAGAGTCATGGGTACTAAATCTTTAAAGCCTAACTCAGTCAATAACTGTCAAATCCATACTAATTCACACGTCACTTGTACCATGGCTTTATATTCTGACTTAGCACTAGAGCGGGCAACAACACTTTGTTTCTTACTTTTCCATGATACCAAATTTCCTCCGACTAAGGTACAATATCCAGTAGTTGATCTTCTATCATCTGGAGACCCAGCCCAATTAGCATCAGAAAAACCTTCAACTCTGTTATGACCATGGTTTTGGTAGACAATTCCTTTTCTCCGAGCTTTCCTCAAATACCTCAATATCCGAATAACTGCATCCCAGTGAGATGTACGAGGGGAAGACAAAAACTGGCTTACTACACTGACAGGAAAAGCAATGTCTGGTCGAGTAACTGTAAGATAATTCAGCTTACCTATTAGTCTTCTATATCTCTCAGGATTATTAAGAATTTCTCCTCCATCATCAACTAATTTAACCCCTTGTTCCATGGGTGAATCAAGAGGCTTTGATCCCAACATACTTGTCTTAGTGAGCAAATCCAAGACATATTTTCGCTGTGACAGAACAACACCTTTTTGTGATTGTGCCACTTCAATTCCTAGGAAATATTTCAATTTTCCTAAGTCCTTAGTTTGAAGCTGCTGCTGAAGATAGGCTTTTAGCTCAGCTATACCAACCAAGTCATCTCCTGTGATGATAATATCATCAACATACACAATCAAGAATAGTTTGCCTCCTCCTGATTGTTTATAAAAGAAAGAATGATCATTTCCACATCTTGATAGCCCAAAAGACAGTACAACCTCAGAAAATCTTCCAAACCATGCTCGTGGAGACTGTTTCAAACCATATAAAGATTTTTTTAATTTGCAAACTAGTCCAGACCCCCCCGAGCAACAAACCCTGGAGGTTGCTCCATATAAACCTCCGCATGAAGAGTGCCATGCAAGAAAGCATTCTTAACATCAAACTGAAATAAAGGCCAATTATACGTTGCAACAAGAGAGATCAAAATACAAACAGAAGTAAGTTTGGCAACAGGAGAAAATGTGTCTAAATAGTCAACCCCATACACCTGAGCATACCCTTTTGCAACAAGTCTTGCTTTTAAACGAGCAAGAGAACCATCGGGGTTAACTTTTACAGCATACACCCATCGACAACCAATAGCAGTTTTGTCTAGAGGAAGTGGTACTAAGTCCCAAGTTTGATTAATCTCAAGAGCCTGTAATTCTTCTTTCATTGCTGTCCTCTAGCCAGAACTTTGTAACGCCTTAGCGACAGACTTGGGGATAGGATATTGTTCAACAGTAGTTAAAAAGGCTTGAAAAGTAGGAGACACAAAAGAGTGAAAAATAAAATTTGCAATAGAATGTTGAGTACAAGTACGTGATCTTCCTATTGCGATGAGCAATAGGAAGATCAAGATCAGATACAAGAGGAGGGACAGCTAATGGTGGATCTGGAGCAGAAGACGACGTAGTAGTGACATGAGGAGCGGGGGGAGCAGTAGTAGCAACACGATGACGCCAAGTATAAACCTGGAGAGGAGGTGGTTTCTCTGTAATTACTGGTGAAACATTTGGAATAGTAAACCGAATGGTGGTCACATATAGGTCTTCATCTAATTCAGACACATCAATTGGAATATTATGATAAGGAGTGGATTCAAAAAATGAAACATCAGCTGTTACAAAATATTTTCTCAGTAATGGAGAATAACAACGATATCCCTTTTGAGTGCGGGAATAACCCATAAACATGCACTTGAGTGCCTTGGGATCAAGTTTTGATACTCCGGATCGATGATCACGAACAAAACAGACACAACCAAAGATACGGGGTGGTAGGACAAACAGTGGTTTACTAGGAAACAAGGTGGAAAAAGGAATACCACCTTGCATAATAGAAGAAGGCATGCGATTAATGAGATAACATGCAGTTAGAACAGCATCAGACCAAAAGGTTTTCGGTACCTTCATCTCAAATAACATGGATCTAGTAACTTCCAATAAATGCCTATTCTTCCATTCAGCAACACCATTCTGTTGTGGAGTATTAGGACAGGAAGATTCATGGATCATACCATGTTGAGTCATAAAATCAGAAAAATATGTGGAAAAATACTCCTTAGCATTATTAGAACGCAGAACTTTAACATACATGCCAAATTGAGTATAAATTTCAGATATAAATGCACGAAAAATAGAAAATAATTCTGAACGATCTTTCATTAAATATAATCAAGTAACTCTAGAATAGTCATCGACAAAAGTAACAAAATATTTGAAACCCGAATTGGAAACCACGTGACATGGACCCCAAATATCTGAATGAACTAATAAAAAAGGAGATGCTGATCGTTTAGTGACTCGAGGTGTATAACTAACACGATGTAATTTGCCAAGTTGGCATGACTCACACTCTAGACTAGAAAGAGATTGAAAACTTGAATCCAACTCTTGAAGACTACGTAGAGAAGGATGACCAAGACGACAATGGATTTGATGTGGGGACGCAACACTTGTGCAAGCAACTGAAGAAGCATCTTCAAGTACATACAGCCCCCGTTCCTCACGTCCTCTACCAATCGTCTTCTTCGTAGCCAGATCTTGGAATACACAAAAATCATGATAAAAAGTTATTGAACATTGAAAGTTTTTGGTTAACTTACTAACAGACATTAGGTTAAATGGAAGTTGTGGAAGATAAAGCACTAAGGACAAAGGTAATGAAGGACTTGGGTTAACTGTGCCAATTCCCCTCACATGTGTAGGTGACCCATTGGCTAGAGTAACTATGGACGAAGATGGAGAAAAAGAGGAAAATATACCTGAAAGACCTGACATGTGATCAGAAGCCCTTGAATTAATGATCCAAGGATGAGAAGTAGCCGAAAGACATGCAGTAGCATTACCTGTCTATGCCAAAGTAGCAATGGAAGAAACAGGCTGTGAGATTTGAGACTGTGTACCGAGCATATTCCTCACCAGACATAACCACCACCTTGTCTTTAGATGATTGTGGAGTAGGGTCAATATTAGACACCGTATTGGCAAATTGGTGCTGCTTGGGTATAGTGCAGTTACTCGACCAGACATTGATTTTCCTGTCAGTGTAGTAAGCCAGTTTTTGTTTTCCCCTCGTACATCTCACTGGGATGCAGTTATTCGGATATTGAGGTATTTGAAGAAAGCTCCGGGAAAAGGAATTGTCTACCAAAACCATGGTCATAACAGAGTTGAAGGTTTTTCTGATGCTGATTGGGCTGGGTCTCCAGATGATAGAAGATCAACTACTGGATATTATACCTTAGTCGGAGGAAATTTGGTATCATAGAAAAGTAAGAAACAAAGTGTTGTTGCCCTGGTCTCCCATGTAGCTTGTAGCAAAATTTTTGAATATGACCAGGTTTGCCACAATAATGACAAACCCATGTAGTTCCCAAATTATCAGTAGATATATGGAATTGTCCATAAGGATGCTGATTACCTTGACCTCTCCCTATTCCAATGCCTCGGCCTCCTCCTCGGACACCACGCCCATTATATCCACCACGGGTTCCTCCATCACTCCTATTACCATTACTAGTTCGAGTCTGGGACACAAGGGCTGAACTCCCCACCATAGATGATGTATCCTGAGAGGACTCACGAGATACTCAAAGAACTCGAGCAAATGTATCTGTGAGTGATGCTATATTCTCTCATCCAAGAATCTGAGACCTAACATTTTCACACTCAGAACCAAGACATCCTAAGAATCCCATTACATCCAATTGTTCCCTTTTACATTGTATTTGTTGAACATTAGCTGAAATAGGGAGAACAGCATTCAACTCCTCATACAATCTCTTAAAGTCTGCAAAGCACTGAGTAATAGAGCGCCCCTTTATTTCAAATCGATAAAACTCCTGCGATAGCTCATAAATCCGTGACAAATTATCTTGGCCAGAATACAGCACATTCAAATACTCCCATAGTTCTCTGACTGTATCAACATGAGTTACCATGTCAACTATATTACTCTCCATAGAATTCAACATTTGACTAAGAATGCGTGCATCAACACCATCCCAAGTTACATCATCTCTAGGCTTAAACTCAGTTAGGTGTCTATGTTGATTCCTGCTTATTAAAGTAAGCTTCACGATTTTCTTCCATTGGTGGAAGTTAGCACTACCTGCGAACTTCTTATCAGTAATTCGATTAGATGAAGAGGAAATCACCTCAGTCATCACAATATTACTCTTCTCATTATCTCCTTCAATTGCACCCTTCGAGTGATTGCCCATTTTCCAAATAAAAATAAGCAAACTTTGACCTTAGCTTCCGTTAAACAACTCAGCCTCAATAATTCAATAACCCAATATTACCACTACCAAATAAAATGATAGAAGCTACCACACAACTTTCAAATCATCAAATAAATAACTGCACTATACCCAAGCAGCAACTTGCTTCATCACACGTCTCAAACAAATTAATTAGCCAAATCAGCAACTTTAAAGCAAATTCTAACCCACAAAATCATCCCGAAATCATCCCGATGAGTGCTACTGCACTTTGTCGCTACAACAACCCACAAGATCATCCCGAAATCATCCTCTGTCGCTACTGCTCTCTGTCTGCTTTCTCTCTCTAGGGTTTTCTCTCTCCTTCATCGACCTCACGTACAAGAAGCGGCACAGCTGCACCACCAAATCCAACCAGCATAGGGTCATCAAAACCCCTGGTAGGCTAGCAAATCGCACAAGCATGAGCGTGCTGAAGTTGTGCGAGCGAGCCGAGTGAGTGCACAAGCCGAGCGAGCCGAGCGAGCCGAGCGAGTGCACAAGCCGAGCGAGCCGCGCGAGCACCGTGAGTGGGCCTCGCGAGCGAGCCGCGCGACCGCAAGTGAGCCTCGCGAGCAAGCCACGCGAGAGAGAAGCCCTATTCCGGTGAACGATGGCGGTCCGGCGAGTCGACGGCGGCGAGCGGCTGCTCCGTCGTCTAGGTTAAGCCCTAGGCTCTGATATCATGTGAGGAAAACTTAATACGTATTATTCAATAAAGTTTAATATATATACATAAAAAATAAACCCTAAAGTGGTAAAGACTAATTTACCCTTTTTACTTCTAACAAGTAGTTTATGTTTTTTTTTTTGGGAAAAGGAACTATATTGCAATGCTTATTTAAATCTCCAAATGATCAATTGTGTTAAGCAGTATTGTTATTGTTTACATGTCAGGACTCGAAGCTTAATTATCCGGAACTTCTAGAAGCACATCAAAATGTGGGATAAACCACAGTCCTTGTCATTGCTCAGTGTAGCTTGATATGGTTGGCCTGGATACTTGTTTTTGTACTTGTTCTGAGATTTGGTTATTGTTGGACTCAAATAGCATATAAATGCAAAAGTTCTAAACCTCCAAAAGCACTAGAAAGCTGGCAACAATTCAAGGCCATATTCACTCAAGTGGTTTTGCACTTCATGCTAAACTTTCAAAAAGATTAAACAATAGAGAACGCGGTCCTATAGAAAACTTATTACTTGGAGTGGAAGCTTGCTTCTTTTGTTGCAGAGCATTTTTGTATCCACCGCTACCCCCGGTCAGATATGTTGACCTTGTAAATATTGCACCAAACGCATTAGAATCGGAAACCAATTTCCTTGCAAAATGAAATTTCTAGGTCGTCGAAACAATCGGAAACAAAATGGAGTTGCACAAAATTTTATTACCTAGGAAACAAATCCCCGTTTCTCGTCCTTCACAACGAACCAAAAGAAGGCTTTGCCGAAGCGACGTCTTACAGTTGACTTGCTCTTTAAACCTCTTCAGTGACGGATTTAATTAGTTTTTCGTACCTGCAACAATGCACAGACGAAGGATATTTCATTTTGGTCCGACAGGCAAGAAATAAAAGGTTATCAAAATGGTAATCTAATTTTTTTTTAATGTCCCAAACAACTATAACCTGAAGACCTTTAACTAAAAAAAAAAAAAAAGTAGGCGCTAAAGATTTCCGGCCGTACTGCAATGCAATTACGTTCTACCACGGAGTTTCTCCGGATATATTAAACCATAGGGATCTAATTCTTTGAACATAACATGTAAATCAGACCCTAGTAAACTTACGGCTCCAACAGTTAAGTATTAGCACCAACTAATCTGCAGCTACAACCAATTCTCATTGGATATTGCTCGTCTTAAGAAATTAAGATGCTCAAGAATTCAGGAACCATTCGAAGCCGTTATTATTGATGGAATGGATGAAATTGGATGCACCTACCAAAACTTAAGCAGATAATTTACCCTTTACAACATTTAAAATCTCGGATTAATTTGAAATGACATGTCCATCGCTATGGAAAATAATTGGTAGTACTAGATGCGGGTTTCAAGCAAAATCTTGAGAAGCCAGGCATATTCTAACAGGCAATTTTATTGGAAAGAAATTAATTGATTGTATTAAAAAGAACATATGATGAAAAGAGGTACTCCTCATTTTTTTCAGCATTTCCTTCACTCTTTAATGCATTTACTCCACAAAAAATGAATGGTTTGAAAAAAAAATCAATAAATGATTGATTATATCTCTTATAAAATTTAGTTAATGAAAAATGTTTTTACTATTGACAACAATTTATACTTAAATAGTTTCATGGTTGACTAAAATATTTTTTGATCATTCATTTCTTTAAGCTATTCATTTTTTGGAGATTTATTTTCAAATCATGAATTTTCCATGAAACAAGTACACAATTTACATGTAAATGAACACACGAATTTGCATTCAGGATAAACTATATCCACCTTTCTTTTTTTTTTTTTTTTTGTTTCTTTCTTACTATCTCCACTTTCAAGTGACCCAAAATGTGCAGGAACTATTACTTAATAGACATATATGTCCACCTTAAAAAAAAAAAAAATTGTCTTTGCAAGCTAATTAGGCATTTTATGTAGTTATTAGTGTGGATGTGTACAATTGACATGTTAGCAAGGCAAACTTGAGCGAGGAACAACATGGTCTTGCTAATTAATAACGTCTTCGTTTAAAGATTTCTTAATCGACGACTCCTTTGTTATAACAAGAAAAGAGAGAGAAAAAAAGCAACTCCAAATTGAAATGGTTAGGGTTCTCAAATCGAGTTCATTTGGTTCCAAACTTAAAATTAGTGTACCAAATCAACTATTTGGCGCGAATTTATCAAGGGACAACTTTATAGCGCTTATTTGATCCCTTGAGCGAAAATCCCCTCTTTTTTTTTTTTGGGATCATTTGGAAAGTGGGGTTATATTTGTGTCGTAGGTATAACTTCATGCCTTTTTGTGGGATTTGACCTTCAAACTAGTGGAACACTAGGGCTAATTTTTTAAAAAAAGCAACTTGTTTTAACTTAACTTAAACATCATTAAGAGCGCGCATAATAAAATTTCTACTTATCTATTTCTCTATTTCTCTGTTTTTCGAAACATGTTTGTAACAAAAAAATCCGTTTGGTAACGCAATTTGATTTTTCCATATATGTAACAAATTTCTATTCTAGAAATAAATTTGAAGAATAAATCAAAAGTTAAAATTTTTAATTTCTCAATTTCTAAAATAAAAATTAAGAAATGATTTCGATCGAAATCGATTTATATTTCAGAAATTCACATTAAAGTATCCTAAAGAGTAAGAATCTTGAGGGTAAAGCTATTTGGGAACCAAAGGCTGCACTTGTCTTACCTTGTCCCGACTTCGAAATTCTATGTGATGTTTAAAGGCACGCATGACAACCATTTTGTTCTAGAAATAGTTTTGGAACAGAATAGATTTTTCTATTTCTATTTTTAGAAGAATTTCTAAGCAAAAATAATCGTTTATTAACGACACAAAATTTCTACTCTAAAAATAGAAATTCGTTTGATAACAACACAAAATTTCTTTCTTTTGGACGGTGGCAGTGACGACTGACGACCTTTAATATAAAAAATAAAAATAAAAAAGATTTAGTAACAAAAAAATAAAGAATAAAATAAAATAAATCATAAAAAAGTATCCTTAAAAATAAATTTATTTTAAAATGAATAAAAATAAAAATAAAAATAAATTTATTTGGCAAAACACTCAAGGCAAATAAAAATAAATTTATTAAATTTATTTTTAAAAATAATTTATTTTTATTTATCATAAATAATTTTTAAATAAATTAAATAAATTTATTTTAAATAAATTTTTAATAAATTTATTTTTATTTTTAAATGAATAAAATGAATATTTTTATTTTTATTTTTAATAAAATGAGGAGAGGCGGATGAGGAGGAGGAGGAGGCAAAGACTCAGAGGAGATGAGGGAGGACTCATCGAAATTAGGGTTTGGTAGGAGAAATTATTTCTGATTTCTCTTCCAGAAATTAGAAGTAGAAAATTTCTATTTCTGATTTCTCTTTCAAATCAATTTTTGGAATAGAAATCTATTCCAGAAATAGAAAAAAAAAAGCTGAGTAGGTTTATCAAACATATTTCTATTCCGAAAGCAGTGCGGAATAGAAAAATTATTCTGAGCAAAATTTTGGTTATCATGCACCCCTAAGTCAATTGAATGAATATATTGTCATAATTAATCGGCATTTAAGCAATTACCTATTAGTGTTCAGGTCAAATCCCTTGGTAAGTGCGATCTTTTTTAGGGCCTCTTCCCATGCCATCACTCCGTACGAAGAAAATTCTTTCTGTTCTCATCTACGCCAGTGGTGTACGAATTGTACGAAATGCCTTCCAGATTAACATCCTCCGTCCCCCCTGGGGCGCCGGCCGAGACTTTGACATGCATCATGCCATGTCATGCCATGTGAGCAAGTCCCTGGAGAAACCGGTTATTGGAAGCGTAGTTCTTATTGAAGATGGGTGTGTATGTGGCAGAGGCATGGATTGCTCGCTGAACAGGTTCACCACTGGACCTCAATTCATCTTCGTCTCTATGATCAGAAAGTCCATTATGAACCGGCCTATCGTAAAGGAAATCCGGAATGCTAAGACATGTCTGGTCCCTAGAACTTTGGAACACAACATGAAAGGTAATCTGTGGCAAAGCCAGGTCATTCTTGAGGCATCCAACGATTTTTCGAGGACAGTGTGACCATGATCCAACTTCCAGCTTTCCGTGCCTTCGACTCCCTCAATTGCTCTTAAATTAGGACAAACTTGTAGCTCAAGATGTTGTGGCTTATCCAACTTAATGAGTTGGGTAATCCTCCTATTAAATGACTCTGGAAAGACAGAGGTACTGCAAAGATTCCAGTTCGACCAAACTGATATCTCAGCTAGCCTGTTCAAGCTGTTCAGACCCAAGCGTTGTAGCCTCTTCCAGAGTGACAGATTACACGTTTCTTCCAGGACTTCACGTCTACTTATTTCCAGTTTAGGTCTTGAGAGATAGACACGCACGACACTGGAATTTTAGTGACGTAGAACTGACAGACTTTCTAAGTTGGAAAAATTTGGCAGTGAACTAATGCCCTTTACTTCCAAGGCTGACAAATGACTTGGAAGTAGATGGATCGGTTGCACTTTCACCCAAACTTCATTTTTGGCGGATCATTCCTCCAAGTAAAGTAAGGCTCCACTTTCAAAGCACTTAATCTATTTAATACCAGATAATCTAAATTGACGAGGCTTGAGAAGTCAGGGATAAAATAGGAGTAGATTACTTACTTGAACTTCAAGGTATGCCAAACTTTATGGAAGATCTGTCACTTGTAGCAGCTCAATCGAACCCAATTGAAGTTTTTGGAGATGAGGGAGAGGGCCTATTGCCTCAGGCAATCTGCAAACATAAGTGCATGATAAGTCCAATATCCTCAAATGGGATAGCTTCCCAATTTCATCCAGGTTTTCATCTGTCAAATGCCAGCATTCCTTGGCATGTAGCTCTTCAAGCATCTTCACTCCTCCGATAGTATGAGGAAGCTTTGTTATTGCTGTAGAATCTATTCTCATCACCCTTAATTCCTTTAGCTTTCCAATTGAATCGGGTAGTATGACTATTCCCGACTTTGATAGATTCAACTCCACCAACATCTGTAACTCCCCAATGGAGCATGGAAGCTCCTTTATTCCCACGCACCCACGTAAAGATAAGCATGCAAGTTTCACCAATCCTCCAAAAGACTTTGGAAGTTGGCTTATTCTGGGGTGCTCATCTAATATTAAACTCCTCAAAAATTTCAAATTGCCAAATGTCTCCGGAAGCTTCAAGGGTTGAGAATTTTGCGGCATGACTATCTTCTTCAAAGATCGTAAAGAACCAATTTCTACAGGCAACTCCCCAAGAGAACTACACCCCTCCATATTCAATGTTTCTAGGCGTGTTAGCTTACCGATGGAGCTGTCAATTGCAGTTAAATTGACACAACAAGCAAGAATTAACTTCTCCAAAGTCAACAACTTAGAGAAGTCAGGTGTCCTTTTTAACTCTCGACAGCTCGTCAAATCAAGAACCTTCAATCTATTCATCTACATGAAAAAAAATGTTAAAAAAGTTGCAGATAAAAAATTAGTTGAGAAACATCACAACAAATGGGAATACTAGTAATATCCTCATTATAATCTAGCATAATTTGAATTTCCCAAGTCTTTTTGGGATGTATGAAATAACCATCATACTTTAAGTTCTTTTAAAATTATTACCAACCATTTTTTTTTTACTTCACTTCACATCCTTTTTTTCCAAAACCCGCAGTTTGCATCTTAGGACAACAATCCATAACCAGAAGACTAAGTATCCTTGCTACGAAGACACAAAAGACTATAATTCACAAATCACCCACAAGCCCCAAACTAGATTTGGCCACCAGCACACCACCTCCGACCCCAATCTTCAACATTATCGCATTCAATTCTCTCTTACTCTCTCTACGTCAAGTGTAAATGTAAATTAATAGTCAGGATTTGATTTGACACCGTGGTTACAAACTAGATGCAATGCAAAGCTCGACCCTTCACTCATCAACTAAAGTAAAACAGAAAAGTAAAAGTAGAGTCATTTTGAATTATTATACAGTTCGTTAATGCAATTACCACCATAATAGAAACAAATGCTTAACTATCAAACTAGGCTAGTGATTCGCTTGAATCAGGTATTATGAAGTCAAGCTCACCTTCATTCCAAAATTCAACTTACCTATTCCAAATAAACTTTTAAGCATTTACGCCATTCAAGCTGTGTTACCAATCTCAAGCTTGATCCCAAGTACTTTTGTATTACTAAACTTCGAGTCAAATTTTACATTATTCAAATCATATATGACGTATATTGAAGCAAAATATCACTTGCTTCTATTGGATTTACACCATTTCCAAATTCTAAGCAACTATCAGAATTGCAAAACGAAGGTTATAAACCACATGAAGCATTTTTTTTTTTTTTTCATGTGGTACATAATGTTGTTTTACTTTGATAGATAAAAAGATATTGAATGTTCCTCATGCAAAATATATTGTACACTTGATGAGATGGGGAATGCATGCAACCGTTATGTCAATTGTATAAGGTAATGATAGAAGGAAGTAAAGTATATATTGATTCTATCATTGCCTCATTCGTCATGAATGAGGTAAGGACAGAAAGAAGCGTATAGAGTAAGGCATATCATACCTTCATTTGGCTCCATCCACCCCAGCCATCTTCAATATTGCTATTCGAAAGGTCGAGCACAACCAAATGTTTAAAATGAAAATTATTTGCAAGGAAAGTTGCTTGCCTTGTTTGCCAAGAAAGCCATCTTAGTTTCAAAAGAAGATTCTCAAAGTTGCCTGAAAAATCAATGCCTTTCACTTGAAGAAACCTTAGATTTGGTAGGACAGCTAATTCTTTGGGTCCAAAGTTGCAGCTGCAGCCATCGGATGTTAGACTTAGTGCTTTTACATCTTCATTTCTCTACAAATAGAGACTCGAGATTAGTTGAGTGCATGACACATAACACTCTTACATAGCTATATATAGAAGGAAGCATAAGAACACTCAACACACCATGAACGAATATTTTCAGCTTCCATTCGCAAATAGCTTGTGAATCATTTCTCCATTTCCCATTTTCTGCTTTTCAAGAAAAATAATTAGCTTACCAATTCCAATCTTAATAGTTTTTTGTTTTTCTCTGCAGTTGTGTTTGAAAGTAATTTAGAAATCCTTCATACAGATAGTTTTCTTCTGACTTTGCTTGGTTGGCACGTGAAATGGCTCTTTGTTGCTTCAGAATTTCTAGGAGCTATCTTCTACCCTACAGAATCTTGAAACAAAGAAAATATAGGGTAATTTGTCTTGTCTCTCTCCACCAATTTACAGGACCTTTTGACCAAAATGTTTAAGAGAGAGCTACCTCACTCACAAGACAAAAAATTTAAACAAAGATAACTGTATAATAAAAGCAAAAAATTAACGTGTTTCTCCTTCCAAATAAAAGCTACGTGATGGATTCTTCCATTTACCTCTTTTTTATCCAATAGCTCTATAGCATCCTCATAAATCCAGACCCTACTCAATTTGTGAGGATACTCTTCAAGGACGATGTGCCTTCCCAGATCTCGAACTTGGTCATGCATCCAAAACTTATTATCATCACCAATTTTTATCAAGGACCGTAGGCGGAGGACAACAATTGCATTGTGAGGATAATAATTACAGTCATCCCACATAATAATTGGATATGTGTTGTCCTTGCCTGCAAAAAAGCAAGCAATGTCCAGAAATACTTCTTTTTCCTTTTTCTTCAATCCCTCATAACTTATCATTAATGCATCTTGGACATCCTTAAAGGGAGCATCATCTAACTGCCTCAATGTCTTTTCCCATAGCTTTCTTTCATCAAAGGGGTGCTGCAAGGCAATTCCATAGTGAAAAAGATATGGACCTATCATCTCAACAGCCAAAAGAAAATTAGCACCTTTATGAACAATATCTTTTGAAAGAGTAACATAAACTTCTGCTGGAGAGTCACTTCTAAAAGTATGCTCATAAAACAAATGAAGTGCTCGAGCAAATTCTATTTCATTAGCTTCATAAGCCAAAATTCCTTCAGGATGATTTAGGACCTCTTTACTTGATGACATTGAAGTCATCAAGATTGCTTTGTCCCTAGTTGTGATAAGAATCCTACTACCCGAACCGAACCAATTAGATCTTCCAGCTAGCTTTTCGAGTTGCTCTCTTTTGTCTAGATTATCCAGAACAATAAGTACTTTTTTACTACTAAATACTCTTTTGATCATCTTCATCCCAATATCAACATCCTTAATAGAGTCAGTAATCCCAGAACTGACAAAACCTGATAAGAGCTTTTTCTGCAAGTTCAAAAGACCATCATGAGATTTTGATGATGCTTCAATGTCCTTGAGGAAACTAAAGCCATCAAAATGAGAAGATAAATTGTCGAACACAACCTTCGCAAGTATTGTTTTACCGCTACCACCCACCCCATGAATACCAAGGAAACGTACACCACCAGAGTCAACATCCAACAATTCCATTATGTTTTTTATCTGAGGATGATTTTCAACCAAAGGTTTACGGACATCCACATGTTTGCCTCTAAGCTCATGCAAAACCTCTTCAACAACCAATTCAATTAGTCCTCCATGGCTGCAGGAAAGCAGGAAATTTTGTTTTTGTCAATGACATGAAAGAAAAGGATACAAAGTTCTGGATATGATGATCACTGGGTTTTTGGAGACATATGATTAAATAAATAGTCAACCATTTCAATTACTATGGATGGAAAATAAGTGTTATAATCTGTTGTTACGTACGTTGGCCTTAAAGGAAATGTCGCTCAATTTGATGTATTAGAGATGCTTTTGATAATGCATGAGCCAATCGATGTGAAGGAGACATTCTTGATGGACTGGACAGAGTATGATTAAGAAAACTTGATGAGGTAATTTTTTTTTTCATAATGTTTGGATGGACTAACAAACATGGAGCACATTAAATCCAAAGTGCGTGTACTATTGAGCTAAATTTATAGGATTTTGTCCAAATAGGAGTTTAATCCTGAGATAAAACAAAGATAAATTGGGAGTATTATTGATAGGTAAAATTGTTTTGTTGTTTTCTACAGGAACAAGTTTCATTTTTGGCGAAAAGAAGTGAACAGGTTTTGTCTAGTAAGTTCTCATTGGACTTATCGGAACATTTTATAGGAGAACCTGATTTTTCTTTTTTGCTTCATACCTAAAATGTAAAAATACTTTTAAAAAAAATTAACGGATATCAAGGCGCATAAGTACTCTCCCCTGAATTATGCATTGATTTAATTTGAATTCGGGAAAGAATCGAATGGAAATATTCCTTCTCATAATTGGTGATGAAGGACCTAGTATAGGTTTGATAGAATTTCGAAAGGTTGACTATTTTTCTGATGGATTTAAATGGTTAGAACCAAATTGAAGACTGTTAAGAAGGTTGAGATTTACTTTGTAATAAGTAATAACCAGATTAGACGATTTTTCCTCAATATTCAGACCACTTTATCATTTTTTCCTATTAAAATTTTTAAATATATAATATTTTATCTTGATAAAATTAGATAAATCCAGAGTTTAGTGGTGGAAATTTTTCTTGGAGTGTATCACTTTTATTTTTCATTTGAACTAAGGAAACAAGGGGCATTTGATGCAAAATTCAATAAAATAAAAAATTGCACTTTAAACTAACCACACCCCTCCGATAAAAAAAAAAAAAAAATTAACCACAATCATCCCCCGGGGGGAAAAACCCAAAAGGGAAAGTGAGGGATAAAATATAAATTTCTATGGGTCCATCTCTTAAGTGAAATATTCATATTTTCAAAAATATCTTTCTAAGAATAATCGTTTGTGTCTTTTATAAAAATGTACGAATGGTAAATGTATTCGTCGTCCATGATAACTTTTAAGCATGAATTGTTGTTGGAAATGAATATATGTGTTATTATCTAATTACTCCAAGCAATATAATCAATTATTTTTAGGAAAATTTCTTTTAGATTTTTTATTCTCCACAAAACAAACGAATTATAAGATAATAGTCCAATATGCATCATCTCCAAGTTCAATGAGTAAAATGAAAACTTCCCTATTTTTCATTTATCATTCAATGGCAGACTCTTGGACAGTGTTATGTAATTTTTCATAATGTATATATACTTAAAATTACATAGTTCTTAGTCACTCCATCTAAATATAATATAGATTTATGTGTCGACAATTTCATTTCGACTCCAATTTCCATGAGTTATAACAAGAGAAAATGCCGTTGTTATTCTGGACTAACACTTTTGCAGCATCTTTTAGCACATGTTGTGGAGACAGTTGAAGCAGGAATTTTACAGCTCCTTCTATTATGGCTCTATATTAGAGAGTGAATTCAAAATCGGTTTTGAATTTCAAACATTATTAAAAAATTTCACGAAAGCTATGTAACATAAAATAGAAAATTAAAATGGCCAAAAGAGGTAAAACACTACCTCATTAATCTCATATGGATCGTAAACTTGGATGAATTTTTACCAATCTTGAAACAAATTTAAAAAATAAATTTCCTAGAATAATTTCACTCACACTTTTTCTCCCCCCGAAATGTTCTTCGTTCTTTTTGCGGGCCATCTTTTTCTATTCTTTAGTAGTATCCCAAAAAATAACGCTTTGTTTGAAAAGAAAGATTCAGAGTCGATAGAATTATGGTGGAGAAATGATGGGGTGGTGAAAGCAACACCATCGTTTGGAATTGGTAGAGAAAATGAAGACAGTGATTTAGAAGTGAAAAGGATACTGCTGGGCCCACTGATTTGTTCCTTGCTTAGGTGTGAAAGAAACCGAGGAGAGTCAAACTTTCTCGTTTTTCCAAGTATACCCTCAAAAGTAATAGAAAATGACAAAATTGTGAATGATAATATAGCAATTAACCAATGAAATGCAATTATCGTTACAATATAGAAATGCCAAGTTTCAAATTTTCCCTTTTCATTTTTCAAATCTCTACATTGACCTCTGTTTTCCACAACTCCTAACCAACGCAATGGATCGCTTTTCTTCACCTCGGATTTCATCACCCACCTCAAAAGCTCTTTTAAACATAGCGTGAGAATCTACTTGAGTATCTTGAGAATTTTTGCACAAAAGTCTGCATTTAAGTGATTTTAAAATTCTATGGTGGTAAAGTTTAATAGAACGACTTATTATCTTATAATTTAGAAGGTAAAATGCAAATTATCAAAACAGTAGCATCACCTGTTACTTTTTAGGTGGAACCCCGTCATATCTGCAACTTCTCTTAGAGCCCTTTCCCATCCTTCCACTTCATTGCCAAATTTCCTCCTGTGTTTATCAAGGGCACTTTTGTACAAATTACTATAAAGCATAACATCTTCAAACCCCACGTCATAGAAAATGGGCAGGATTCTCTTTTTTCCATATGACTTTGATGCAAGTTCTACCATGTGGGTTAGTTCACGTAGACACCACCCGTTAGAAGCATAGTTCTTTGACAAGATGGGTATGTAGATGTTAGAATCATTGAGTGCCAGTGGAAGCTCCCCACCAATTCCATCATTAAAGCTTAGTTCATAGTCCCTGAAAACCGAAATTTGGTTACGAACAAGGTCCTCGTAAAGGAAATCCACAATGCTATAAGGAGTTTGCAGTCCACTAAAACTCATGAACACCTGGCACTTAGGTACTCTATGGGAAAGCCACATCGATCTTGAGACATCCAGCAATCTTTCTAGGACAGTGCAACAATTATTATCCAACTCTAAGCTTTCTAAGCCCTTGACACCCTCGATAACTCTTATATTTGGACAAGCTTCTACCTCAATGTGCTCTAACTTATCTAACTTTGATAAGTTGGGCAACTTTTTTATCCTACCACAGTGGGAAATACGAAAGTGCAGCAAGGACTCCAATTTTGACAAACCATGAATCTCAACTAGACTTTCTAATCTGTTCAAATCCAAGCGCTCCAGATTCTTCAAAAATGACAAACCGGGTATTTTCGCTAGGAATTCGCATTTACTTAGTTTCAATTCCGTCAAATTGATTAGCTCTTGAGAGATAGAGAAGTGTGGCATAGGATATTCAATGACACACAGAACTGACAAATTTCTTAAGTTGGAAAGAGGTGGCAATAGCTTGATGCCCCTTAATTTCAAGGTTGACAAACCAGATGGAAGTGGATTGATCAATTGTTTTTCTGGCAAATAGTTCGTCCAAGGTAGGTTAGGTTCCTCCATTGGGTCAGTGATAGATGGGAAGTGATGCTTGCAAGTGAAGGTGTGTCAAACTTGAGGGAAGATTTGGTACTTCTTGAAGGTGAGTGGAACTCATTTCAAGTGTTTGGAGATAAGAGAGATAACATAGCACCTTAGGGAGTCTAGATACACCAGTATATGATAAGTCCAATATCCTCAAATTGGATAACTTGCCAATTCCTCCAAGTTTTCATTTGTCAAATCCCAACATTTCTTGGCATGTAACTCTTCAAGCATCTCCACTTGCCCAATTGTATGAGGAAACTTTTTTATCTCCGTACAGCTTACTCTAATCACTTTTAGTTTCTTTAGATATTCAATGGAGTCAGGTAATTCAACTATTCCTGACATTGATAAATCCAACTCATCCAACATTTTCATTTTTCCAAGGGAGCATGGAAGCTTCTTTATCCCCACACACCAACATAAAGATAAACGTGTAACTTTCACTAACCCTCCAATATAGCTTGGAAGTTGATTGATTCCAAGGTGCCCGTCTAATATAAAACTTGACAAAGATTCTAGATTGCCAAATGTCTCTGGGAGCTTGAAAGGTTCAAAGTTTTGGGGCATGATAATCTCAGTCAAAGATTGTAGAGAACCTATTTGTGCAGGCAACTCCCGAAGCAACTTGCATCCTTCGATATTCAAAATTTTTAGGAGTTTTAGCTTACTAATGGAGCCGTGAATTGTGGTTAATCTCACACACCGAGCAAGAATCAGCATCTCCAAAGACGTAAAGTTAGAGAAGTCAGGTGTCCTTTTTAACAATAAGCATCCTGTCAAATCTAGAACCTTCAATTTATTCATCTGCAGAAAAAAAGTAGGAACAAAATAAGTCATAAACATCAGTATATAGGGTAGTGTTAGTGATAACCTAATTATCCATAAGTCATAAATATTAGATAATCTAGGGCAATCCCTCATACTTTATATTTTTTTAAATAATCCCTAATTAGAGTTATGGAATTAGGCCCCTGTTAGCAGTCACATGAATACCCGCAGCTTCCGCCTGAGAACAAAACTTCATGACCGAAAGACCAAAGTATCCTTGCTATAGAAACACGAAAAACTCTAATTCCCAAATCACGCAGAAGCTACAACTGTCAACATCCCTCTGTGTCTTCAACTCAACTCTCTCTCACTCTCGATGTCAAATGTAATGTAAAGCCTAAAAATATTCACAACATAAAGTGGTGATTTAAAAAATAAATGATGCGAAGTGAAATCGATATAAAAGATGAGAATGATATTTTTGTATTCTACACCATCAACAAAAGTTAATCGACAAGGAATAAGAGGAAATTGGTGATTTTTGTTATTATCAATGAAAGCGTTTTTACTCTCCCGTCGTTTTATTTCTTATGAGAGAGAGAGTGAGAGAGAGCCTTCGATTTTGTTCGAGGAATAGGAGGTCCAAGTAGAGATCCTGTGACATGGAACAAAAACGCAGAGGATTCAAATGTCACATAGAGCTAAGTTAATAAACTAAATTGAATATCGGTGAAAAATCCTCTCAGTAAGCCCTTCATCTCCAAAAAAAAAAAAAAAAAAAAAAAAAAAAAACCCTTCCTCTCTTAAGAAAACCCTTTCGAAAGAAACTTCTCATGCATGCTCTCAGCTTCTCAACTTCAATTTATGAAGCTAAAAGCCTACTTTGCTCCGATTTTCTTTTCTAGGCATTGATTTCCCTTTTTTCTCTGTCTCGTTTGGCGTCGTCTTTTACTATATATTGTTATTGTTATTTTTCTTCATTTGTCGTAGTGAATGAATATGCTTATAACTACAAATTTTGTGAGAACGTTGTCATCAATCTAGTCAGCAAGATGCTTGTGACATTGTTATAGGGAGAATTACAAAAAAGTCATAAACCTATTACAATTGTACAATTTAGTCCTAAACCTTTTTTTTTGCTAATTAATTCCTAAACCTTTTATAATTGTGCCAATTTAGTTCATCCGACCAAAATTGGTCCATCGGCGCAGATGTGGACGCCGGTCGAGGACAGTTGGCCAGCGAATGCTGATGTGGCATTTTTTTAAAAAAAATTTTGAATTTTTTTTTGAATTTTTGAATTTTTTTCTTTTTTTTTTCCCATCTTCTCCTTCCTTTGGCCAACCGGCAAGGTTAGCCTCGTTGACCACTGGCGAAGGTAAGCCTTGACCTCGCCATGGCAGCCTCGCTAGCCATTGGCGAGGCTCACCCCCACCAGCCTCATTGGGGGCCGGCGAGGCTCGACCTCACCTAGGGACGGCAAGGCTTGACCTCACCATGGCTGGGCGAAGCCAAGCCTTGCTAGATCTGGCGACGATGGCCTTGCCGTCGTTGGGTGAGGCTAAGCCTTCGCCACTTCATTGGTGGTCGGCGAGGCTCGACCTCGCCATGGTTGGGCAAGGCTGAGTCTCGCCAGATCTGGCGACAGCAGCCTCATCGGCCTCGCCTCTAGCTAACGCCAGCTGGCCCTCACCTCTAGCCAGCACAAGAAGCCAAAGAAGGAGAAGATGGGAAAAAAAATTCAAAAATTCAAAAAAAATATTAAAAAAATAAAAATAAATATTAAAAAATGCCACATCAACGTTCGTCGGCTAGTTGTCCCCGGCAGGCGTCCACGTCAGCGCTGACCAGCCAATTTTGGCCGGATGAATTGAATTGGCACAATTGTCAAAGGTTTATAACTAAATTGGCAAAAAAAAAAAAGTTTATGACTGAATTGATACAATTATAATATGTTTATGACTTTTTTAGTAATTCTCCCCATTGTTATTGATTTATACAAAAGTCGGTGGAAGCTCTCTCTTGATTTAGCTGTAGATCTAAATTTGAGTGATTTTCTCTATCGATTTAAATCTAAATCTGGAGTTCTTAGAGGCGCTCGATTTGTGGTGGTTTAACATATTATGGTTGTTGATGATGGTATTGAGGACATCGAACCTAAATGCACATTGTAAGTCATAATTTCTAGAGGGAAAGATCTTGATATGTGCCCATCACTAACAATTTTGGTGATCGGCTGCCAATGTTTTTTTTATGCTGGAATAGATCTAGTCTTTTGAAATGAGAATCTATTTAGAGCCACAATCCATACTCTTGTTTTTGGGGTTTTGTTTTATTTTGCAGCCTTTTTGGGATTTGCTTAACTTAGCAGTTTTCTATGTTCTTGCCATGTTTAATTATGACCAATGAATGAGATTTTTCTTTGATAAAAAAATAAAATAAACTCAATAATTGTGGCCCCACAAGATTTGTTGTCTACCTTGTACTGAACTATAGATTTACGTGAGATTTGATCTGACACGGTTGTTAAAAACTAGATTCGATGTAAAGCTTGAGCCTTCGCTCATTAACTCAAGTAAAATAAAAGAGTAACAGTAATTTCATTTTTATTTACTTTTCAGTTCGTTAATCCAATTATAAACATAACAAAAAAAAATACTTAAATATTTAACTAGCCTACGGAGCCGCTTGAATCAAGTACTCTGAAGGTCAAGCTCACTATCATTAATAATCAACTTGGCTATTCCAATCCCAAACTTGATTCCAATCAACTATTGGATTACTAAACTTAACTCAAATTTTACGTCATTCAGATAATACCAGATGCATGTTAAAGGAAAATCGCACTTACTTTTAATGGGACATGATTGTTGTTTACTTTGATATACGAAAAAATATTGATGGTCGTCCATGCAAAATATATTATACACTCAGAGGAGATAAGGAGTGCGTTGGACCATCATGTCATGTCAGCGGTACGTGGTGACGATAAAAAGAGTAAAATAAATATTTTACTTAATTATCATGAATGAGGTAGTGACAAATAGAAGTATATAGAGTTAGGCATGTCGTACCTTCATTTGGCTCCATCCACCCCAGTCATCTCTTATAAAGCTATTTGAAAGGTCGAGCACGACCAAATTACTAAAGTGAAAGTTTTTCGCACGGAAAGTTATTTTCCATGTTTGCCAAGAAAGCCATCTTAGTTCTGGAAGAACATTTTGGAAGTTGCCCAAAAAGTTGGACTCTTTCACTTGAAGAAACCTTAACTTTGGTAGAGCAGCTAACTCTTCAGCTGCAAAGTCATGGCTGCAGCCATCGGAAGTGAGGCTTAGTGCTTGTACATTTCGATTTGTCTGCCAACAGAGATTCAAGATTATTGAGTGCATATAACTTTAAACGCTCACAGAGCTAAGAAAGGAAGAATATGAACGCCGGTAAACAAATTCACACCATTAACGACATTTTCAGCTTCCATTTGAAAATATAAATCATTTCCCCATTTTCCATTTTCTACTTTTCAAGAATTATAATTAGCATATCAATTCCAATGTCCATGATATTTTTGTTTTCTCTGCAATTGTGCATGAAAATAATTTAAAAGAGAATTTTCAAACAACTAGTTTTCTTTTGACTTTTCTCAGATAACATTCGAAACCACGTTTTTGCTTCGGAATTTCCAAAAAACTATTTTCTATTGATCTAGAAAACAAAGCTAACTTAATAGGCAAACTATCTGGTAAATCTCTCCACCAATTTGGCAGACCTTTTTGACCCAAATGTTGGAGAAAGAGCTATCTCAATCACAACACAAATGGGAAGTTAAACAAAGCTACATATAAAGTAAAATAAAAAATTCAATAAGTTTTTCTTTCAAATAAAAATTATGTGACATACATGTCCATTTTACCTCTTTCATCTCTAGTAGTTTTATGGCATCCTCGTGATTCCATACCCTACTAAATTTGTGAGGATTTTCTTTGCAAGGATATTCTTCAAGAACAATGTACCTTCCTAGATCTCGAACTTGGTCATGCATCCAAAACTTTTTATCATCTCTAATTTTCATCAAGGACCGTAGGAGGAGGGCACTAATTGCACGGGGAGGATAGTAATTACAATCACGCCACATGATAATTGGATATGTTAGGTCTTCATTGGTGAAAAAGCAAGCAATATCCAGAAATACTTCTTTGTGCTTAGGCTCCAATTGTTCATAACTTATTATTAATGCATCTCGGACATCCTTGTAAGGACCTTCATCTAATTGCTTCAACGTGTCTTCCCATAGCTCTATGTTATCAAGATGTTGCTCCAAAACCAAGCCCTTGCAGTAAAGAGATGAACCTATCACCTCGATAGCCAAAGGAAGCATACCCACTCTACAAACTATTTTCTCTGCGAGATGATCATATCCTTTTATAGGAGAGTCTCTTCGGAATGCATGCTTACAAAACAACTGAAGTGCTCGACCATATTCCATCTCATGAACTTCATAAGCCAAAATTCCTTTCGTTTGATTTTGGCCCTCTTCTCTAGATGATTCCACTTGAGTCATCAAGATACTTTTGTCCCTAGTAGTGATAATGATCCTACTACCAGAACCAAACCAATCAGATTCTCCGGCTAACTTTTCGAGTTGCTCTTTCTTGTCTAGATCATCAAGAACAATGAGGACCTTTTTAGTATTACATACTTTCTTGATCCAACGCACCCCATCTTCAATGTCTTCAATTTTGTTAGCAGTCTCAAAGCCAACAAAACTTGATAATAACTTTTTCTGCAAGTCTATAAGACCGTGCTTCGATGATTCTCGAACCTCTTTAAGGAAACTAACACCATCAAAATGATGAGATAATCTATTGAACACAACCCTCGCAAGTACTGTTTTACCAATGCCACCTCCTCCATGAATACCAAGGAAACGTACACCATTAGAATCAATTTCCAACTTTTCTGTTATGGCTTTTATCTGAGGATGATCTTCAATCAAATATTTAGGCACATCCACGTTTCTAGAATTAAGTTTCCACAATACCTCTTCAACAACCAAGTCAATTAGTTCTCCTTGGCTGCAGCAAAATAATAAAAATTTTGTTTTAGTCAATGACATGAAAGAAAAGGGTATAAAATCCCTGCGGATATGACGATCCCTGTTTATCTAGGGACCGTATAGTTAAATAAGTCATCCGTTTCACGTACTATGGATGGAAATTAAGCAGCACAATCAGTTAATACACATGTTGGAATTTTATGGAATATAAGTCAATTTGACGTAAGGAAAAAGTCACAAAAAAGCCTTAGTTTATACCTATCATGACATATGCCATAAACTTTTTTTTTTTTTAGGTGACATAAAAAATCTCAAATTATGCATGTGGCACATGTATTCTAAAGTTTTTTTTGTGACCTAAAAATCTTAAATTTGTACATATGTGAAACACCTATCCTCCGTCAATGTTCTATTCGATAATTTTTCAGCCAAAACAACATTGTTATCATGTCGACACTATGTCAACACTAGTTGCTTTTTGGCATCTATGTAGACATATTTTTAACAGCTTTCATGGACACAATTTCGACAGAGAGTAAATGAGTCACATAGATATAAGTTTGAGATTTTTGGTGTCATAGAAACAAGTTTAAAGTAAATGTGTCATATTGAGCATAACTTAGTATTTTTTTTTTTTATGGCTTTTGGCCATTTTATGTATGAGAGATGCTTTAGATAATGCATGGGCTGATAGATGGGAAGGAGATAATCTTGATGGAATGGACAAAGTAAGATTTGCAAAACTTGATAAGGTAATATTTTTTTTGATAATGCTTGGATCGACAAACTAACATGCAGTGACATATAATCCAAAGTACCTGTTTTGTTGAGCTATACTTATAAGATTTTGCTGATGTAAGAATTAAATCCTGAGATTAAAAAAGAAAGTTCGCGGACTCAAGCAAAATCGTAAGAAGCACAATAATGGTGCATTTGGGGAGTGCATAATAACCATTTTATTTTTTTCCAAAACTATTTTCCCGTTCCCATTAATAGGTTCGGAATAGAAATTTATTTGGTAACACAATTTCATTTTTCTATTTCTAGAACCAATTTTTAAGTCCAAAAATAGGTTTCAAATAGAAATGATAACTAAAAAATTTCTACTTCTCTAATTCTGGAATATAAATGAGAAATAAAAATTCTTCTTATCACTTGCCCTCACTACTAGTTAGCTACCCACCTGCTAACATTGCCAGTCACCAACTTCCATCCTTTACCATCACCCAAAAGGGAGAAATTTTGTGTCTTTATCAAACGCACATTTTTGCTCAGAAACTCATCCCAAAAATAGAAATAAAAAATTCTATTTTTGAAACTGAATAGTTATCGTTTGCGTTATTGGCAACCATTCTATTCCGAGAATAGTTTCTCCTCAAAAATATTTTTTTGTAATTCTTTTCCCTAGATGAGTTTTTTAGTTTTCAAATGGGTTTGGTAACTATACAAAATTTCTATTTCTAAAAAAAAAAAACATAAATATGTTTGCCCTCAAATTACTTTAAGTCATAGCATTTCTATTAATTTTCTAATAATTTTATGAAAAAAAATAAATTATGTGTCCTTCTCTTCTTCTTCTTCTTCCTATAGCTAGTCGCCGGCCACGCAATGGTCAAACGGCCTCATGGCCTCGAAGGAGCCTCAATGACCCCCTGCAAGGTCGAGCCTCATCTAGCCATCACAGTGGCTAGTAACCGGTTAAAGAAGAAGAGGAAGAGAAAAAGAACGAATAAAAAAAGAATATGGCTTGGGCTTTATTCTTAAGTTGTTCCCGCGAACAAAGAAGCAACTTTTTGTTGCTTATTGATTCTATTCCAAATCTATTCTTGAGAACAAAAACATTACCAAACACATTTATGTTCTTTTTTTGTTCCAGGAAATAAACTAATATAAATAATCACTATTAAGCCAATTAACAAACATGGTCTAAATATTCTTAATAGGTAAAATTGTTCTCTTGTTATCTAAGAAACAAGTTTTATTTTTTGCAAAAGGGGAACATATTTTATTTGATAAGTTCTCACCGGAAAAAGTATCAGAAAAGTCCTAGACCTATGGCATTGATAAAAAGTGTTTTAAACCTTTCAATTAGACCAATTTCACATTGATATCAATTTAGTTCATCTGGCCAAATTTGGCAAGCTGATGCTGACATCGATGCTAATCGGCTGATGACCGTTGACATGGCAACTTTTAATGATTTTTTTATTTTTTTTTTTTTGAATTTTTTTCCTTTTCTTCTTTTTTTTTTTTTCCTTTTCATTTTCCTTTTCTTCTTCTTGGCCTTCTTCTCCGATTGGCCTTCTTCTCCGATAGTGGCCGGCAGAACATAAATAGATTTTTCTTTTCTAGCATCTTGCCGACACTAAAAAATGAAATTCGGATAACCATTTCGACACTCAACGGAAAATAAAAATGATTTAGTCAAGAACTTGTAAAATAAAATAAATCATAAAAAATAAAATAAAAATATCCTTAAAAATAAATTTATTTTATTTATTCCTAATAAATTTATTTTAAACTGAATAAAAAATAAAAATAAAAATAAATTTATTTGGCAAAACACTCAAGCCTCACCATAAATAAAGAATCCAAAAAGGAAGAAGATAAATATTTATTTTTAATAAAATGAGAGAGAGAGAGAGGAGGAGAGAGAGAGAGAGAGAGAGAGAGAGAGAGAGAGAGAGAGAGAGAGAGAGAGAGAGAGAAAAATTATTTCTAGAGAGAGAGAGAGAGAGAGAGAGAGAGAATCCAGGAGAAGAAGATAAAAAAAAGAAGAGAAAGAAAAAGAAAAGAAAAAAAGAAAAAGAAAAGGAAAAAAAAATTTAAAAAATTATTAAAAATTACCACATTAGCATTCATTCGGCCGGCCAATGTCCATGTTAATGCTAGTCAACTAAATTTGGCCAGGTGAATCGATTTGGTATCAATATGAAAAAGTTTAGAATTAAACTAATCCAATTGAAATGTTTAGAACTAAATTAATATCAATAACATGGGTTTGTGATTTTTTTGATACTTTTCCCAGCTCTCACTAGACCTATCGAACCGAATTCAAGAAGAATTCATTCAAGTAAGGGTCATCTGAATTCATTCATAAATTGGATCAAAGTGGACCCTTTTTGCCCCTATTCTTTTCTTCTCCTAGAATGAAAAAGATGCCGCATTGCTTTGATTCCTAAAAATTTGAGGGACAGTTTTTTCAAATGAGAAGTGTAACTATTGGATTTATAAACGATAACCAAAAAAAAAAAAATGAGGAAAATTACCTTTTCCGTTTCAGATCCCATCCCTTCAGGCGTGCAACCTTTCGAAGAGAAGCCTCCCACCGCTTCAATTCATCGACGCCAAATTTCTCCTCGTGCTTGGGCATGGCATTTTTGTACAATTCAGTGTTGAGCTTTACGTCATCAGGGTCCACATCGTAGAAGATGGGAAGTATCTCTTTCTTCCGATTTGATTTTGAGGTGCATTTTTCCATGTGCGCAACCTCACGAAGACACCACGAACTGGTAGCGTAGTTTTGAGAGAAGATGGGTATGTAGATTCTAGATTTGTCAAGAGCTTTCGAAAGCTCTCCATCGATCTCTGTACCAACTCGGAGTTCTTCGTTGTCTAGGAAGACATGGAGTCCAATGAGTCTTAATCTATGGTACAGGCAATCAGTGAAGTTGTCGCGTGTGTCTTGTCCTCGGAAACTCAAGAACACGTCGTACTCTATTCCTGATGCGTTGAACGCCTCGTTCCCTTCTCCAGACACATCGTCCCTTCTTGAGGTTGCCTCCAAGTCTCTCCTAAATGCCTCGCTCTCCTCTCCAGACACATTGTCCATTCTTAAGGTTGACTCCGAGTCCCTCCTCAACGCATCGTTCTCTGCTCCAAGCGCATTGTCCATTTTCGTAGTTGTCAGATGGTCCCTTCTAGAGGTTGACCCTGCGTCCCGCCTTAACGCCTCGTTATGTTCTCCGGACTCATCGTCCGTCCTCGAGGTTGACGCCGAGTCCCACCTTAACGCCTTTATCTCTTCTTCAGAAGCATCCTCAGTTCTCGAGGTTCTTGGATGGTCGTTTATCGAGGTTAATTCCAAGTCCCACCTTCTCTCTGATTTCGTGAGTTGTCTGAGGGCCCTGTCAAAATTTACGAACTTTTAACCCGATGGAGACTTAAAAAATAGGAATGAAAAACAAACGAGCAGGCTGAATTACATCTAACGTGTACAGGAGCGAAGTTCACTTTTTTTTGTGCATTGTTTGTCAGCAAGAGCCCGAACAGAGTCGAGTCAGAGCACTTACAGTAGTAGTACAACCGTAACGAGGATGACGAATAGATCAAGAGCTCCGTATTCCATCTGTGGGTCAATCCTCTCAGCCGTATTCCCTCAAAGAAGAGAACCACCACACTTCTGGGAAAAGAGCTAGATTGGGAGGGTTTGGTGGAGGAAGATCGACTATAACTTCTCCAGGTGCAGAGAAGAAGGGGCAAAGTAAATGCAGGGACGTTGCAGGTGAGTTTCTCGGAAACGAAGTTGCCACCTTGGAGACGCATAGCGGAGAGGAGTCAACAGTACAGGCCAAGGGCAAAGTCCTCCAAGTCACGTGGGACGCTTGTGGTCCAACACTTGGTGTGATTAAACAACAGGTAGTTGAAGACGTAAGAAGGACTCACAGAACAAAACAAAACAAAACAAAAAGGAAAGGGACCAAATTGAAAATTTCAACAGATTTTTTCCAAGTTTTAACGGTATTAGAAGGACATTGACTTGATTAAGTAAATGATAAATGGTTTGGTTTTTTTATTCCCCTTCAACCCCATTCATTCTTTTCATTGTGACTAAACCTATTAAATGGATGGGTCGGGTCATAAATAGTTTGACCCAAGTTAACACATTAATTCATTTATGACTTATTTATTTGCAATGCAAGTTAACCAATACCCGACCCAACTCATGTTGCTAAAATATTTTCATATTTAACTTAAAACTCTGACCAAACCAATGTAAGAACACAAAATAAGTGAGTGCGAGATCAAGTAAAAGTGAAAAAAGTGAGTTTGGTCTAAATAAGTCATAAACTCATTTACGACTCACTTAGCACTTATATTATGCTTAGCGTTCAAAGAAAACTTATATTATGTATAAACCCCAATTACAACTCATTACTCATAATTGACCCATAAAAAAAACACGACCCATCATATAGGTTAATAAATGGATTTATGACTGATTTTGACATATCTAATTGTGACTTAGCCAAAAAGAAAGTACAAGAACTAGAAGACATAGGATAGGTGTTTCTTTACAGCAAAAGACTAACATTAAGTAATGTGATTGGATATTGAATACTATTTTTTCAGTTAACTAACTGGAGATTGATTTTTTTATTTCTTTTTATAATTTTCCAATGCACACTCTATATTTTCAATCTTAGGACTTCAAACTTTAACAATAGTCCAATATCGACAAGTATATCTAAATATAATTTTCACTATTTTTTAATATCTAAGGAAACATTTCAGTTTTTGGCGAAAAAGTAAAAACTTATTTTGCTTTTTTATGCCTAAATAAATGGTCTGAGTTGAGTCTGACTTTGCAGCCACGGAGGTTGAAAAAGAGAACATAATAGCCACTCCGCTTCCTCTTTAATCAACTCAGAATTGTGAGAAGGACAATCAGAATCTTGGAAATGTCAGGATAAAATCGGTAACTTGACCTATAGTATAATAAATTAAAGAGGTCCTACTTTTTTTGGTCGGAAAAGAGGTCCTACTTGATCATAATTAATTATTTCTTATCTAAACCATTCTCCATTAATTATGTCACAAATATTCTATCAATCGACAAATGCCTAAAAGAGCACTTACAGTAGTAGTACAGCCGAAACGAGGATGACGAATAGATCAAGAACTCCGTATTCCATCTGTGGGTAAATCCGCTCAGCCGTATTCCCTCAAAGAAGAGAACCACCATGCTTCTGCAAAAAGAGCTAGATTGGGAGGGTTCAGTGGAGGAAGATCGACTATAACTTCTCCAGGTGCAGAGAAGAAGGCAAAGCAAATGCAGGGACGTTGAAGTTGAAGGTGAGTTTCTCGGAAACGAAGTTGCCACCTTGGAGACGCATAGCGGAGAGGGGTCAACAGTACAGGCCAAGGGCAAAGTCCTCCTGGTGGAAAATTTGTGAAGCCCAATAAAATAAAATAAAATAAGGGAAAGGGACAAAATTGAAATTTCCACAGATTTTTCCAAGTTTTAACGGTATTAGAAGGACGTTGGCTTGATTAAGTAAATGGTAAATGGTAAATGGTTTGGTTTTTTTTTCCCCTTTAGACCCATTCATGCTTTTATGTTTTTGGTAAAAGGTAAGAAATATATTGACTTTTGAACCAAGAGACTATACAACAATACAGCTAAGGACCTCGGAACCAAAAAGCTTACACTCAGAAGACAAGGTTGTCAAAAGAGTATAAGGGTATCGGGGGTAAAGCTGCAGCACAGGGAAAGAAAGAACCGCAGCAAAGAAAAAGGCTAAGACAACAGCCACAGCAGAGGAGAGAAGGGCCAAACGAGGCAGCCCGCACAGGAGACAGAGAAACAAGGGAGAAACAAAAAACAGCAAGACAGCGAAACACCAACGTGGATCCACCGAACAAGGCAGCCCGCACACAACCCGTTCATGCTTTTCATTGTTACTAAACCTATTAAATGGACGGGTCGGGTCATAAATGGTTTAACCTAAATTGACACATTAATTCGTTTATGAGTCATTTATTTGCAGTGCAAGTTAACCCATATCCGACCCAACCCATGTTGCTAAAATATATTCATATTTAACTTAATGTAGGAAAACTCATACCAAACCGAAGTCATAACATAAAATAAGTAAGCATGAGATCGAGTGAAAGTGAAAAAAGTGAGCTTGGTCTAAATTAATCATAAACTCTTTTATGACCCACTTAGCACTTATATTATGCTCGGCATTCAAAAAACACTTATATTATGTATAAATCCATTTACAACTCTTTTACTCATAATTGACCCATAAAACAACACGACCCATCATATAGGTTAATAAATGGATTTATGACCCATTTTGACATATCTAATTGTGACTTAGCCAAAAAAAAAAGTACAAGAACTAGAAGACAAAGAAAGGATTGGTTTTTCTTTACAGCAAAAGACTAACATTAAGTAATGTGATTGGATATTGAATACTATTTTTTCAGTCAATTAATTGGAGATTGATTTTTTTATTTATTTTTAAAATTTTCTAATGCACACTTTATATTTTTAATCTTAGGACCTCAAACTTTTACATTAGTCCAATATTGACAAGTATATCTAAATATAATTTTCACTATTTTTTAATATCTAAAGAAACATGTCAGTTTTTGGCAAAAAAAGTAAAAACTTAATTTTTGCTTTTTTATGATGAACAAAGCGTTGCTCATGGTGAAACTTAACTCTTATAGAAACAAACCAAGCATGATGGAACTTTCCAAATGAGGCAAAGAGGGAAATTTGTTGGCTGTGTCTACCTATGTGGTGCCCAACTCCCACATAGTTAAAACAAAAAATAAAATAAAAGAAAAAAAAAAATGTCCAAAAGAAAGAAAGGAAGGCTTTGTGTGGGGTGCCCAAAAGCAAGAAAAGAGAGAAACGGAGTGAGACAGAGTTATCCGAGAGTGTGCGTGGAGAAGGGGAAAAAGAGGGCTGCTATTTTGTCGTTGTGATTCAAAGACCAAACGTTAACGGAATTAGCTCAAATTTGTGTATGTTGTTCATGAGACCAAAGGCTACGAGTTGATCATTTTGTTCACTAAGAACCTAGTCTAAATTCTCCAAGAGTTTTCTTGTTCCATTTATATTAATTCCCCACCTTTGTTGTGAGGAAATACGATTGTATTGTTGATGTTGAACCTTTAATGTGTGAATAGAGAAAAGCACTTTATAAATTTTATTATTCTTGGTAATTATTGAAAGTTTTGGCATGTCCATGATTTTTTCCTCATTGGGTTTCCACATTAAATCCCTGTATTGTTATTGGCTTTATCTCCTTGTCATTTCAGCATTATATATTGTTGATTATTACTGGTATTAAGTTGATTTTTATCAGTTTAGTCTTGGGAAGATATTGATTCTGGATTAAGTTTAGTTCTTAGTGAATTTTTCACTTTGATGCTCCCCGACAGTCTCTAACTCTCAAAGAAGCTGAATGAATATTTTAGAACTAACTCTGACCATAAGAAGTTGCTCTTGAACCTCCTTGGCAAGTTACCTTGATGTGAAGTTATATGTGGCCCCAAACTAGTAAAGATGGAGTCTGTATCTATTAGATTTCGACGAAGCTCGAAGAAGTGAGTTATCTTTAACTTGCAAAAGGAGAGAGTGCGTATGGTGCTTGTGTTGATGTGATCTGAGTGAGCGAGAGAAAAGCTCTTGCGAGCATACTACGTTTGTAAGAAAATTAGTGAATTAGATGTGTGTGCATCGTGAGTTTGATGGGTAAGAAATAAGAGAGTTGGTGTGTGAATACCTTGTTTTCTTGAGAAATAAAATTAAACTTCTTCGCTTTTGTGCTGATAAATGCTCCACTCAACAAGTAGTATCAGAGCTTTACCAATTCCATAAGTGACACCAGAATCAGATGATTGAGACTGTCCCCATATTTAGATGTGCATATAAAACTACCTACCACATTCAACATCCATTTAGGAAATCTCAGGGAACGATTGTTTTGTTTACTGAAATAGGCATAGTGCATACAAGGGAAAAAGGGCCAAGCGAAAGATACTGAAGTCAGTATATACAGAGTTGTAACTCGTAACTTGTAAGCCATGCCACATAATATGATAACACCAATTCATTGATGTAAACATTTTGGATGACACATGATCAACTCAACTGTGAACATGTTTATGAGCGCTTGCATCATCGCATGCATTACTATATTTATTTATTTATTTATTTATTTTGGTAAAGGCGTTACTATATTTATTTATCTATACTTCGTGGATAATTCTTTGCCATATATGTTACCGCTTATATCATATGTTGGCCGCCATTTTTTATTTTATCTTTTTCAACTTTCAAGCTATTCAAACTTACGTTCGTCGTCCGTGCACGTAGTCTGCTTTCTAATGAAAAACTCGATCTAAAATTGGAGGAACAACTACGACAGAAAGAAAGCTTGCAAGAGATCAGCCAAAGACGATGAGAAAAATTTCCTTACAAAGGAAAATACTCATTGGTTTTTCTATTGATTATTAGCTCAATATATGAACATCAGGAGCTTGTTGAACGAATAACAAATATAATATATATATATAATCAGTTCGTGCGATCATTGACCAGGAAATGTAAACATGAGCAGGTCCGAGTCAAGTTAGAGTGTAGGAAAAAAAAAGATTCTGAACTTCCCTAAATCAGATCTAGAAGGCGAACAAGCACAGATAGAAACATTGACCGTTCGAGTAAAATAAGAGGAAAAAAACAAAAGTGGGTTTGGTAATTACTATGAATTATCTAGTGTGTTTGTTTGGAAATTTCCATGCTTTTAGCTTTGAGCGGGGACCATCGCTTATCGATGTTGTCAGGCAATAACATTCTTTTAATATATTAATTTCGTGATAACTTCACCTTTGAAAAAGAACGAGATATTCTCTCTTAAAATTGACATCATCATGTACAATGTAGACTTTGTCACCTACGATCTCAATAATAGGTTTTCAGCCTCTATTATCTTAATGAGTTGTTGTCGAACAAATTATGATTGCTACAGTGTTCCAAAAAGTATTACGGCTTAATTTACCAAGGGAATTGACTTTGATTTTCACTTTTGCATATGGAAGCTTTATGACTTGCTCACACGGCACAAGATTAGGTTTTATCCAACCATTTGCTAGGATAGTATATTGTCTTGAGAGATAATCATAAAGGATGTTACATTCAGATTATCATGGGCAGATATTTAAAATAAAATGGTTTTTTAACTTTCGAAAATACTGTATATTAGATAGATGGTCGAGGCATGAGATGTTTCACCGCATAAGTTATTTGCGACCACCATTTTTCCTTTTTTTTTTTCAATTTTCAAGTTATACAAATGAACTCTCATCATCGGTGCACGTTGCATGGCCTCTAATGAAAAACTCAATCTAAAATTGGAGGAACAAGTAGACAGAAGATCATCCAAAGACCATGAGAAATACTTCCTTACCGTGGAAAATACTCATTGGTTTTTCGATCGATTATCAGCTCAAGTATAAACATCAGTGGCTTGTTGAACGCGTAACAAATAAAAATATATTGTCAACCAGAAAATGTAAACATCAGTGGGGTTCAAGTCAAGTTGGACTGCAAAAAGAGAGAGAATCTCGATTCTCCAAAATAACAGGAAAAATCAAAAATAGGTTTGGTTAATAACTTAATATGAATTACCAGTGTGTTTGTTCGGAAATGTTCCAAGCTTTTAGCGGAAACATTTATGCGCTGCTCATCCTGCCTATAACGCGAGGAGATAATATTCTCTTAGGGCCCATTCCGTCAATAGTATATTAATTTGATGATATCTTCGTTTTTGAAAATGGATGAAAGGATTTTTCTTCAAATTAACATCATAGATGATGAATAGACGAATAGCGATTTCCCTTAACTTACTCTTTTGCATATGATTGTTTGGTCAATGCTACGATGTATTGTGGCCATCAAAATTAAAAATCATTCATACACCTCATTGCCTTTCGATCTTGACAGATAGATTGTCACCCTTGATTATCTTAACAAGCTTGCTGTCAAATTAATATAGTATTCTGAAAATAATTACTGCTGAAAGAATTAAGGAAATTGAGTTTGATTTTAACCTGCTTTATGACTTTTTCCCACTGCGCGAGATTAATTGGTTTTTGTCCAAATATTCGCTAGCATAGTTTACTGTTTTGAGTGATAATTCGTAAGATGTTTTCCGCCAAGGATCGAATGTTGAATATCTGTGTACTTTGTCATGCTGTTAAAAAATCTAGGGACTACTTTTTTTTTTTTTTCAGTTTCAGCTTTTCGAAGGAAGTCCAATGGACAAATTCATTGCTCGAAAAAGGAGTTAATATCCTCTTCTTCTTCTTTTTTTTGAGCTGGCTTGAAATTAATACTTAGTTGTATCATGTTTGGATAGCTAGGAATAAGAAATCTTGATAACTCTATCAAAATTACTTACTGTTAGTCAATTATAAGAAATGTAAGATTCAAATTGTTATGTGTAGATATTAAAATACTACACATTAGTATTGTTGGTTAAGACATGATATGTTTCGTGGTGCTTACGGCTTGGTCCACCTATAATTTTTTTTTGGTATATAAATTCTTAATTTTATCAACAAAAATAAGATTCGCAGTCCCCGCCATGTCTTATGCATGAAACTGTCAGTGATTATACATCGCCAAGTTGTTGTTAGCATGTCACTGTCCTAGCAATTTCACCAGAAGCGAAAGCTTGGCCGAGAGACGACCAAAAACCAATGTTTATGGACAAGTATAACACATGAATCTCCTTTCCTTGGCTTGTCTTAATCAAAAGTTGACTTGGCTTTTTCAAGGTCCTCGGTTGGTGAAGTGCGCGCGTGGGACTTTTGCTGAGTCGAGGTCGAAAACACGAAGCAAGTTCCTCTTCTTTTCCCCATTTAACCATTCTTGGGATCTGCTAATAGAGCTCTACCCATGTTGTCTTTTTCTCTCTTTTTTAATTGGAAATTAAGTTTTATTTGAGAATTCCCCAAGAGCTAAGCAGGCCTTAATAAATCGCCAATCGTGCATGTAATCGAGCTACAAAATTATTTATAGAGAAAAAAAAAATCTGTTTTGAATCCCTAACAAACGTGTGAGAGGATTAAATGCACTTGCTAGATTACATGTCTTGCATCATCAATTCTAACTCGTGATGTCCGAACAACCGCGGCCTAAAAAAATTTAATAAAATTTAGAGGAGCCTCCCAAATCAAGTATTACCAAGTTTGAACTTAGTTCATTTCATACTTAGGAAACCTAAACTTGGGCCTCTCAAAATACATTGTTGACACCAAAATGTTAGCCAACAAACCGAACGTCCATTTTCGTAAAACAACAAGAAAAATGAAAATAATATTAGTAAGAAGAAAAAAATGGGATATATACATTAAAAGTCTTAAAAATTATCGTAAAAGTGCACAATTGAGTACTAAAACATACAAAAAATGCAATCACGTATTAAAACTTGTCAAATTTGTGCAATCAAATTCTTTATTAACTCCATCCAACTTAGCTAATAGAAGATATAACATGTCTTTTTTTATTACTTTATCTCTCATACATGTCATTGACGTGACTAAAACATGGACAATAATGCTAAAACAATATCATTTTAATCTAAATGTAATTTTTTAATAAAAAACTATTTAAATTAGATTGAAAATGAAATTGAATAAAGAGGAACGTTGGGAAAATGGCAAGTGCCTGCAAATCAAACCTTCATTTTGGTAAAATAGTAAGAAAAATAAAAAGTAATATAATGGTAGAAGGCAAAAAAAAAAATTGAAATGACATCATTTTGGTTTTTCTAAAGCCACGTTGGATCCACATCAATTCCATTTGCCTATCATTATCCATGTAAGCCACCGCATATGTTTTTTAACGGCCATCTTGGACGAAACTATGGTAGAGGGTATATCTTTTGAGAAAATGGCAAATGTTTGGGATTTTTGTGACATAAGAAAATAAGAATATATTACCATGGTGGGTATAGTTAAGATTTTCGGTGGTACTTTCTGTTTTTATCTTCAATGTCCATGTAATGAATTTTTTATACATTCATCATTGAATATGTGACATATCTATTTAGATTTAGTTGCGTTACCGAATTCATTCATCTACTACCTATTCAAATATGCAAATGAAAAGAATATGATTTATGTTGATGATGGACTTGACAATTATTCATTTTAAATGGGCAATTGGCAACTTTTTAGCCCGCCCTTATGCGTGAATCACACATATTTTATTCCCAATTCGTCTTCTCCTTCCGCAAAAGCAATGATGGCAGCGAATCTTACCATAATCACTGTCCCATTTGACACGTCCAATTCTTTTTTTTTTTTCTTTTTGGCTTGATAAGATATGCGCAACATCAAACGTTGGGGGTTGCATTTCCGGGAAATGAACCGAGGTCCCACCTTCTTAGATTCTAACACATAAAAGTCACAAACTCAACCTCTTTTTCTTGGTAAATTTACTTTTTAAGATAGCGGGAAAATCCCCTTGGTACATGATCAAACCCCCATTCATAGGTCCGAGATCCACGTCTATGAATTGAAAGATCTGAATAATCAACTACGCAATCAGTTATTAGAATTTGGTGGGCTCACATTAAAATCAAACATAACTGTCTATTTCCCACCTAATGTTCTGCATTCACAAGTGGACACTGTTAAAGGTGCCAAGACTTTTTAACAAGTTTTGGAAGGACTCCTCGGATGACCATAATGGCCAATCAAAACTCTTTTCTTTTGTCTTCTTGGGACAAAAGGGAGTCGAGTCCCTAAATTATTGCAAAACGTTCAGATCCCTTAATTTTGTTTTTTGTGCAACTGGGTTCTTAACATGTATATCTTTTTAGCGCAGCATCTCAGGCCCATCACTTAATTATTGGCCCTTGCAATCCGGCCCATCACGTAAGTCCTTGCCCTTGCAATCCGGTTTAATTCAATTGAGCCCAGCATATCAGGCCCATCAGACTTCACTCTTTCATGCAGCCCATAAAAGTGAAGCCCAAAGTTGGAAACAGTAAGAAAATAAAAACAAAATAATAGTAAGAAGACCAAAGGAATTGTATGATACAATATATAAAGAAATAGACAAGTACATAAAAAAAAATAGAGTCCCGATTTGGACTAGTTGGGCCCATCACCGAAGTCCTTGCTGCTCGCAATCCGGTTTAATTCAATCGAGCCCAGCAGATCAGGCCGATTAGACTTCGCTCCTTTCGCTCTCTGGACGCACCCATACACCAATTATTCTCCTTCGCGTCCCGCTCTTTTTTGGATCAAGTTCATTTTCATTGTAGCCTCCTTCATCCTCTCTGTTAATCAGATTCTGGCTCATCCACGCTCATTGAATTGTTACAGTTTACTGATATGAAATAAAACCCGGAATTGTCACATTATTGAGAACAAACGGAAATCGAATTATCAGTATTTCAGAATCGCTTGCATTGGTTGTGAGATTCGCGATTTTTGTCCAAAAAGCCTCTCCGATGAATCTGCAAAACTTGCATGTGTGATTGGTCAAGAGAAAGAGTTCTCTTTTTGTTTTGTTTTGTTTTTTTTTTATCATAAACGGAAACATTTCATTAAGTAATCAAAGATGAGAGGCCCGGTAAATGAGTATCATTACATAAGAGGTCTAATAAAGTTTGTGGAGGGGATAAGATCCAATTTAGAAATAAGTAATTATTCATGTGGGCTTTAGCTACACAGTCTACAACAAAATTGGCCTATCTTGAACAATGGGCTATTTGAACATTTGAAAAGGCTTGCATTTTTTCCTTGCACTTGCTGACAATAGGTTGAACTTCCCAAATTAACTGCTTTAATCATTGATATGTATTCATAATCCATGCAGTATCACTGCTTTATTCTAGTTTGGATTATTTTTCATTCAACCATGAGATTTCCATAGATCAAGCTTGCTTTGTTTTAGTCTCATTTCATCTATGCATCTTGTGTTCAACTCTGGTTCACTTTGTTATTTTCTCTATATGGATCAATACATATAGCAAGTAAATCTGCTATGAGTTGGCGTTGTATAACTGAGTGAACCATTGAAACATGTTAATGGAATCGAGGGTTCTTGTCTACTAGGAATGAATGAATGAATGAATGAATGGGGATAGAGAGTTGAGATTAAGCAAGAGTTTGTTTTCTGGAAATGAATGTCATAAGTTTCTCTCCCTGGAGGTGTTCAATATAAAAGAGAGAAGGAAGCACGATTGAGCGCGTAAAAGAAAGAGAAATCTGCGGGAATGCTTGTTCTGGTGACAATGGACCAAAGAACAAAAGAAAAGATATACAGAAAGCCAAGAAGAAAATCTGATTGTGCATCATGTGTTTGGGCGCTGGAAAGAAATAAAATAATACTAGTAATAATTAAATAAATTGAAAAAGAAAAAGAAAATAATAAGGATTAGAAAATAGAGGTCTCAATTAGATAGTTAGGATTTAGGATTATCATTGGTTGAGTTTCCTTTAGATCATATTCAAATAGTCTTTTTTTTTTTTGTCAAAATATTCATATAGTTTAGGATGTTGCCTTTTTCTTGATTTTTATTTCTTCTTAGAAAAAAAGTATTAAAAATATTAAAAAATTGTATAAAAATAAAAAAGATTTAAAAACTGTAGAGTTTATATTAGGTTTACCTTTAAGAAGAATTTTTTTGAGCCTTTAATATCACTAGAGAATTTTCTAATAAGCGTCTCTTCTTCTGTAGCAAACTAGAATTTGGATTATATGGCTCCTAGGGATTGCTATCTTGAGGCTCAATAACAAGGCCAAGTACATTTTTTGTTCAATATTGAATTTTTCGTGTTTATTTTCTTGCACTTTACCCTTATCGTATTGATTGTGGTTGTTTAATTTTCTGATTGTGTACCCATGTATGGAAGTGGAAGACTGCATTGGTCACTTTGTTGATAAACAATCAAGTTACAATACTGAAATGGCATTAGTAAGATAATTAGTGTAATCAAGTCCACGACTCTCAATCTACAATTTCATGAGTTGCTCCTGCTTATCTAGGTCATCAAGATGAGGACTTTCTTGTCATGGAATCTCCTTCAAATTTCATTAATCTCTGCATGCAATCAGAAATCTCCAGTCATTTAATGTTGAGAATTTCTGACAGTAATCATTTTTCCAATCGAACGACTTCCACCCTGTGAAGCTTCTCAAATGTCAAAAAGAAAACTATACCCATGAAACCGACTAGCAATTTGATTAAAGACAACCATTGCAAGAGTTGTTTTCCTGATATCTCCCATACCGTGGTTTATTAGATAATGCACATCAGGGGAACCTTCATCTGATAGGCACATGACTTCTTCAAAATCATGCCGAATTCCTACTAAATGATCAGGTAGATATATGTCTCTTTCATTTAGCTAGATCAAAACATCATCGATGATTGATCTAATGATTTCACCTTGGCTATCATATTTGATACAAAATGTCAAGTCAGAAAGATTAAGATGGAATACAACATACCAAGTCCAAGAATATTGTAAATTAAACACAAACCAGCCACGAAGGAGGAGAGGCAAGCCGGAGTGATCGCCCCCCACCCAAAGAATTTGTACATATACCTTGCAGATCTATAGGGAAAACATCATTTACAAATAGAGGTATATTTTTAATTCATGTACAGTTTCAAGCTCTAACTCCAAAAAAAAAAAAAAAAAAAAAAAAACAAAATCAATCAAATTCCATGTCAATTTACTTAATATAAATTGCAATGTTATCTGGTATTCGATGGTCAAAGATGTAATTTGCCATGGTAAGAATGAAATCTTAAACTTTATAAAAGATGCTTCCTCATCTGTAAATTGTAAAATTCAAAATCTTTTATCTTCCTTCAAATGTGTGCACAGGATTTGTTAATTCTTTCTTATTGCCCACTTATACCGTGTCCTCTATTTTCTACATGTGAAATGGACTAAAATAGGAAAAAGCTCAAATGAGTGTCAAAAACCCCAGGTACCAAAATCTGGCATAGCTAAACACACAAGTACCAAAACTTCTAAAAAGCACACTTAAATGCCAAAATCAAAGAAAAGAATAAACACTTAAATGCCAACGACGAAAATTTCCGGCCGAACTCCTAACATGATATTTTCCAGCAAGTATTTTCACTGACATGGCAATTATTTTAGATAAAAATAACCCACGTGGCACTAACATGGTTATATAAACCAAAAACAACGTTATTTTGGTCCAAATTTTATTTTTAATATAAATATTAATTAAATTAAATTTTAAAAATTAAAATTTTTTTCAAAAAAGTGGGAATTGGAGCCAATGACGGTGGGGCAGTGGTGGTGAGGGCCTCCACGACCCCAGATCTGATTTCCACTTTTTTATTTAGTTTTTAAAATTTAATTTAATTAATATTTATATTAAAAATAAAATTTAGGGCAAATTAACGTCGTTTTAGAACAAAGACACTGAGTGGACATTCCGACAAGCCACATAGGCCAATTTTATTAAATAAATAATGCTACATCAGATTTCCAATAAGTTTTCCCAAAATTGATATTTAAATGTCCAATTTTCAAAAAAAGTTATAGCTAACTGTACCTTTTGGAAATTCGACACTTATATGTCCATCCGTGTCAAGTTTTACCCCTTGAGGTGTACTTTTTTCTCTAACAAGATCTATTTTTTTCTATATCAAACCCATAAAGAATCGATCTAGAAGTTCAAAAACTTAAAAAAAAAAAAAATTTATTTTATGGTATCTAAAAGATGCAAATCGGACAATGGAATTATTGGGTTTGTTATGTCTTAGTAGAGAATTCGCTTAGTGTTATGTTATTTTATATCTTGCCTTATTTTTAGCAATAAATTTTTAGTATTCTTTATTTCTCTGTATTATTTTTTTAGTAAGAGAATGTGCTTTCCCAGTGACATCATTCATATGCGTCGCATGGCAATCTATGTTGTTTAGATAAATTTTTCCATTCCTATAGAATATTACTTAAATTACATGGAAGACAACATTAGTTGAATATTTTGGTACAAAAGTCTAGGCTTTCATATATCAATATCAAAAACCTTTGATCAAAATTTTGAGGGCAATATTGTTAGAAAATTTGCTAATGAGGTGTCAAAAGCTGTTTCAGCTACTGTAGAAAGATTCTGGTAATCAACTAGACCTATACATGACCAAGTTGCAGCTGATATTATTATCGTGCGGTGAATAGCTTATGTAGTAGTATTAAAAGAGAATCGTTCAATTATTTGAGAAGTATTCAATCGGAGCATGATATACAAAATAACAGTTGGATTCTTCTTGGTAAAAAAAAAAAAAAAAAAAAAGACTATCGAGAACTACCCTTTTCGTTTGGAGGGGAAAAAATAGGTTTAGGGGTATTACCTAATTTGGACAAATAGCCCTTGATTAGACATGGGTTCTCCCAAACCCATGCCTCACATGACATTGGATTCTTTTTTTAGTTCTTAACAACCTAAATATTTATAAGAGTCGCCACAAGCTTATTTGAATTGATTAGAAACCAATCGAGATACGAGAGTGTCGTCTTGATTCCTACACAACTAAATATTCTAGAGTCAGGCAGTTAGTTATGTTAATGTCTATTAGTGCCGTTTCAGTATCTCTAATTTGGAATGTCTTTACGTAAGTGGTCACATGGTCTTGATTGCCAATTATAGTCCTAAAGGCATCAATTTTGCTCCATGATCATACAAATGTTTTTGTAAGGTTCATTTTCATCAAAGTCTAAACTAGTCCTAACCTATTTTAAGAAACCAATAAACAATCAATTTATGGAAAGACAGTATGGTAAATAAACATCCAAATATTGGAATGACTTTTAAAGTAAACGCGAAAAAGAAAACTCTATACAAATCAAGCAAGGAACATACATGGTCACGTTATAAGGCCCAAGACATGATTCCCATGAGCTAGGTTCAAATCAAGTTTAATTTCTTTTAAAATGATACTCCACTAGGACTAATCTGCTTGTATACTAATTAAATGAAACTAAACTAAATCTAATGCTATATATATATATATATATATATGAAGACCTATTTCCAAGCATTTTTTTTTTACATTTTGGAATTTTTAATTGTTTTTATTAATTTTTGATTTTTAATTCTAGAATATGGGACTCGGGTCGGGTTGGGTCAGGTCAGGTCAAGTTAGAGAGCCCAGTCCAATTGTTGGTTTGACTTGGACCCTGTCGATCTAGGTTTGGTTTGAAATCGGACCGGCCCTAAGGCCCAATCCGAGTATGGCCAAACCTAAATTTAATGGGTTAGCCTCTACAACATTTCAAGCCGAATCTATTCAAACTAAATAAAGCCCAACTCGATTGGAACTATAACAAGCCCATATCCCTCACAAGAAACTATCTCAAGATCAAAAATCATCTAACACTATTCGTTCCCTTTTCTTTCTTCAAAAGATTGATGATGGCATGAATATGTTTCAACTATGGTTGACTTTGATAAAGGCTAAGGTAGAATACTCCCTGGACTGCTTGTCTACAAGGGAAAATGAATCTGATAATAAATAGCAGTCTCCACCAAAGAAATTGGTTTGATTACGAAATAGTGCAATCTTGATAATATCATCTTGAAAACACCGTGCTGCGATTTTCATCATCTTGATAGCTTCTTGTCACCAGTGGACTTATCAATCATGTCCAATAGTTGGTCTTGTTCTACTTTGCTCTTGAAAAGGGTCAGCATATGCACTTCATCACTCGGCAAAGAGTGGTCCACATTTTTCCTCCCACATAGGATTTCTAACATCACAATGCCAAAACTGTACACATCTACCTTTTCCATGATAACAGAACTCGGCCATTTTGGAGCAAGGTAACCAGGTGTTCCTCACATGGTCGTCATGACATGGCTTTGGTCCTTATCAATTAGCTTTGACAACCCAAAATCAGCAAGCTTTGCATTGAAATGTTCATCCACAAGTATATGTTGGGGTTTGATGTCCAAGTGAATTATTTTTTGATGGCATTCCTCATGGAGTTAGGCTAGTCCTGTGGCAATGTCGACGATAATCTTTCTCCTCACTTGCCAACAGAGGACAAACTCTTGATCATTATGGAAGATCCACTTATCATTGCACATGTACTCATAAACTAAAAGCCTATGTGATTTTTCAACACAAAATCCAAGTAGTCCCACTAAATTGACATGATGGATAGTGCCTATGGTTCCAGCCTTGACTGAGAAAGACTTCTATAGGGCATGCATGATAATGTTTTTATTTCTCACGGTTTCTATTCTTTTGTTCTCCGAAACAAAAAAAAGAACATAAATCTGTTTGGTAATGCCAACTTATTTTTCTATTCCCCGAAATAGAAAAGTGGTTGTGGAATAAATTTGAAACAGAAACAAGAAACAAAAAAAAAAGTAGATTTTTAGAAATAAGTCTTTTTTTCTATTTTTATTTTGTTCTTCTTCCTTATTGCAGCCACCACCGACCGCCTGCCAACTATCGGCCACCTCCTGCCACCCATCGCCACCGTCGGCAGTCGATCGCTAGTGACGGTTGCCGCTAGCGATAGCCCCCCGGCCACCGCCCACAGCCCATCGGCCAATGACTGCCACCGTCCGCCCACAAGCTGCTATTGCCAACCACCGCACGATTGCCGCCTACCGCCGCACAATCGCCGACTATCGCTGCCAACCACCACCGCAAGACCACCACACACAGCTCACCTTCCACCACCCCCTCCGACGGCGAGTGGGCCGTGGGCGGCAATCGTGCAACAGCAATTCGCAGCAACAATCAATGGTTGTGCAGCGATCGTGCGACGGTTGTGCAACGGTCGTGCGGCGATCGTGCGACGATCATGCGACAATCGGTCGTGGCGACGCACGGCGGGCGGCGATCGGTGGTCCATGAGTAATTACAAAAAACAAATAAATACAAAAATTTATAAATTTTTACCAAACGCATTATATTCTTTTTCTATTCCAAGAATATAAATTTTGTATAATTATCAAATACCTTATTTTACTTAGAAATTGTTCCCATAGTAGAAATAGTTCCCCGGAATAAAAATGTTGCCATGCACACCCTTATTTGACCAAAACCATCAAGGCACTTGACTGCAATCCTTATGACGCTGGGTAAAGTTCCTAGAAACACTAAGCCAAATCCTCCTTCCCCAAGCTTGATGTTGAAATCTCCTGTCATGGCCTTCAAGTCCTCATAAGAGAATCTAGTTATCTGAAGCCTTCGTAAGTCCGGATCATCATCCTCCGCATCATTTCTTCTCACCTTACTTGAAATAAAAATCCCAAATGTGCTTATTAATTACATGGAAACTACTCCAACGATAGTCCCTAGGATTAACACTGTTCGTCCCCTTTTGCTTTCTTCAAAAGATTGACGATGCCATCAGTATGTTTCAACTATGGTTGACTTTGATAAAGGCTAAGGTTGAATACTCCTTGGACTGCTCGTCTACAAGGGAAAATGAATCTGATAAAAAATAGCAGTCTCAACCAAAGAAATTGGTTTGATTACGAAATAGTGTCACCTTGCTACTATTATCTTGAAAGCACCATGCTGTGATTTTCATCATCTTGACAACTTCTTTTCACTAGTGGACTTATCAATCATGTCCAATAGTTGTTCTTGTTATGCTTTGCACTTGAAAAGGGTCAGCATATGCACTTCATCACTCGGCAAAGAGTGGTCCTCATTTTTCCTCCCACATAGGATTTCTAACATCACAATGCCAAAACTGTACACATCTCCCTTTTCCTTGATAACATAATTCAGCCATTATGGAGCAAGGTAACTAGGTGTTCCTCGCATGGTCGTCATGACATGGCTTTGGTCCTTATCAGTTAGCTTCGACAACCCAAAATCTACAAGCTTTGCATCAAAATGTTCATCCACAAGTATATGTTGGGGTTTGATGTCCAAGTGAATTATTTTTTTTATGGCATTCCTCATGGAGTTAGGCTAGTCCTTTGGCAATGTCGATGATAATCTTTCTCCTCACTTGTAAATAGAGGTCAAACTCTTTATCATTATGGAAGATCCACTTATCAAGAGAACCATTGCACATATACTCATAAACCAAAAGCCTATGTAATTTTTCAGCACAAAATCCAAGTAGCCTCACTAGATTGACATGATGGATAGTGCCAATGGTTCCGGCCTTGACAAAGAAACACTTCTTTAGGGCCTGCATGTTAACATTTTTGTTTCTCGTGATTTCTGTTTTTTTGTTCTTCGAACAAAAAAAGAACATAAATCTATTTAGTAACGCCAACTTATTTTTCTATTCCCCGAACTAGAAAAGTGGCTGAGAAATAAATTTGGAACGAAAACAAGAAACAAAAAATAGTAGATTTCTAGAAATAAGTTTTTTTTTTTTCTAATTTTCTTTTGTTATTCTTCCTTGTTGCGGCCACCGCTGGCCACTCGCTAACCATCGACCACCTCCTGCCACCCATGACCACCATCGGCAACTGATCACTAGCGACGGTTGCCGCCGCCTATAGCTCACCAACCGCCGCCCACAGCCCATTAGCTAACGGCTGCCACTGTCTGCCCATAGCCTGTCGTCACTGACCAAGGCATGATTGCCGCCTGCCGCCACACAACTGTCGACTGTCGTTTCCGATCTCAACCGCAAGACCACCGCCCACAGTTCACCGGCCACCGCCCCCTCTAGTGGCGAGTGGGCTGTAAGTAGCAATCCTACGACGGTGATTGGCGGCAACGATAGGTGGTCGTGTGGCGATCGTGCGACGTTCGTGCGATAATTGAGCGGCGATCATGCGACGATCGTGCGGTGATGGTGCGATGATCGTGCGACGATCGTGTGACAATCATGCGGCAATCGTGTGCCGGGTGGCAATCGACCATCTATGAGTAATTAAAAAAACAAATAAATACAAAAATTTATATATCTTTACTAAATGCATTATATTCTTTTTCTATTCCAAGAATATAGTTTTTGTATTATTACCAAATACCTTATTTTACATAAAAGTTGTTCCCGGAGTAGACGTAGTTCCCCAGAATAGAAACGTTGCTATGCACACCCTTATATGGCCAAAACTATCAAGGCACTTGACTGTAATCCTTATGCCGCTGGGTAAAGTTCCTAGAAACACCAACCCAAATCCTCCTTCCCCAAGCTTGATGTTGAAATCTCCTGTCATGGCCTTCAAGTCCTCATAAGGGAATCTAGTTATCTGAAGCCTTGGTAAGTTCAGATCATCATCCTCGACATCATTTCTTCTCACCTTACTTGAAATAGAAATCCCAAATATGCTTATTAAGAACATCAAAATCGCTCCAACAGTAGTCCCTAGGACTAACACTGTTCGTCCCCTTTTGCTTTCTTCAAAAGATTGATGATGGCATCAGTGTGTTTCAACTATGGTTGACTTTGATAAAGGCTAAGGTGGAATACTCCCTGGACTGCTCGTCTACAAGGGAAAATGAATCTGATAATAAATAGCAGTATCCACCAGAGAAATTGGTTTGATTATGAAATAGTGCCATCTTGCTACTATCATCTTGAAAACTCCGTGCTGCGATTTTCATGATCTTGACAGCTTCTTGTCACCAGTGGACTTATCAATCATGTCCAATAGTTGGTCTTGTTCTACTTTGCTCTTGAAAAGGGTCAGCATATGCACTTCATCACTCGGCAAAGAGTGGTCCACATTTTTCCTCCCACAAAGGATTTCGGCTGACGGCTACCACCGTTCGCCCGTAGCCTGCCGTCGCCAACTGCTGCACGATTGTCGCTTGCTACTGCACAATCACCAATCGTCGCTGCTGGCCACAACCGCAAGACCAACGCCCACAGCTCATTGATCACCACCCCCTCCGATGGCGAGTGGGCTGTAGGCGGCAATCCTGCGAAGGCGACTAGCGGTGACGATCGGTGGTCTTGCGGCGAACGTACGGTGGTCGTCTGATAGTCAAGCAGAGATCGTGCAATGATCATGCGTCGATTGTGCGATGTTCGTGCAACGATCGTGCGACAGTTGTGCGATAATCGTGCACTTTGGCGGCGCCGGCGGTCTATGAGTAATTAAAAAAATAAATAAATACAAAAATTTATATATTTTTACAAACGCATTCTATTCTTTTTCTATTCCAAGAATATAAATTTTGTATAATTACCAAATACCTTATTTTATGTAGAAATTGTTCCCGAGTATAAATAGTTCCCCAGAATAGAAACGTTGCCATGTACATCCTTATTTGACCAAAACCATCAAGGTACTTGACTGCAATCCTTATGCTGCTGGGTAAAGTTCCTAGAAACACCGAGCCACATCCTCATTCTCCAAGCTTGATGTTGAAATCTCTTGTCATGGCCTTCAAGTCCTCATGAGGGAATCTAGTTATCTGAAGCCTTAGTAAGTCCGGATCATCATCCTCGACATCATTTCTTCTCACCTTACTTGAATAGAAATCTCAAATGTGCTTATTAAGAACATCGAAAATGCTCCAACGGTAGTCCCTAGGATTAACACTGTTCGTCCCCTTTTGCTTTCTTTGAAAGATTGATGATGGCATTAGTGTGTTTCAACTATGGTTGACTTTGATAAAGGCTAAGGCAGAATACTCCCTGGACCGCTTGTCTACAAGGGAAAATGAATTTGATAATAAATAGCAGTCTCCACCAGAGAAATTGGTTTGATTACGAAATAGTGCCATCTTGCTACTATCATCTTAAAACTCCATGCTGCGATTTTCATCATCTTGACAGCTTCTTGTCACCAGTGGACTTATCAATCATGTCCAATAGTAGGTCTTGTTCTACTTTGCTCTTGAAAAGGGTCAGCATATGCACTTCATCACTCGGCAAAGTGTGGTCCACATTTTTCCTCCCACATAGAATTTCTAACATCACAATGCCAAAACTGTACACATCTACCTTTTCCTTGATAACAGAACTCAGCCATTCTGGAGCAAGGTAACCAAGTGTTCCTCGCAAGGTCGTCATGACATGGCTTTGGTCGTTATCAATTAGCTTCGACAACCCAAAATCAGCAAGCTTTGCATCGAAATGTTCATCCACAAATATACGTTGGGGTATGATGTCCAAGTGAATTATTTTTTGATGGCATTCCTCATGGAGTTAGGCTAGTCCTGTGGCAATGTCGACGATAATCTTTCTCCTCACTTGCCAAGAGAGGTAAAACTCTTGATCATTATGGAAGATCCACTTATCAAGAGAACCATTGCACATGTACTTATAAACTAAAAGCCTGTGTGATTTTTCAGCACAAAATCCAAGTTGTCTCACTAGATTGACATGATTAATAATGCCAATGGTTCTGGCCTTAACCAAGGAAGACTTCTTTAGGGCCTGCACGGTAATGTTTTTATTTCTCGTGATTTCTGTTCTTTTGTTCTCCGGAACAAAAAAAGAACATAAATATGTTTCGTAACGCTAAGTTATTTTTCTATTCCTCGAAATAGAAAAGTGGCTGAGGAATAAATTTCGAACAAAAACAAGAAACACAAAAAAAAAGTTGATTTTTATAAATAAGTTTTTTTTTTCTACTTTTGTTTTCTTCTTCTTCCTTGTTGCGGTCACTGCTAGCCGTCTACCAACCATCGACCACCTGCTTCCACCCACGGCCACCATCGGCAGCCGATCGCTAGCGACGGTTGCCGTCGCTTATAACGGCTACCACCGTTCGCCTGTAGCCTACCGTCGCCAACTGCCACACAATTGCCACTTACTGCCGCACAATCGCTGATCGTCGTTGCCGACCACAACCGCAAAACCAACGCCCACAGCTCACGGACCACCGTCCCCTCCGGCGGCAAGTGGCCTGTAGGCGGCAATCCTGCAAAGGCGATTGGCGGTGACGATCGGTGGTCGTGCAGCGATCGTACGATAGTCGTGCGGCAATTGTACGGTAGTCGTGCGATAGTCGAGCGGCCATCGTGCATCAATCGTGTGATGTTCGTGCAACGATCATGCGATAGTCGTGCGGCAATCCTGCACCGGGCGGCAATCGGCGGTCTATGAGTAATTAAAAAACAAATAAATACAAAAATTTCTATATTTTTACAAACGCATTCTATTCTTCAAGTCCTCATAAGAAAATCTAGTTATCTGAAGCCTTCGTAAGTCCGGATCATGATCCTCGACATCATTTCTTCTCACCTTACTTGAAATAGAAATCCCAAATGTGCTTATTAAGAACATCCAAACCCTCCAACAAAAATAGTCCCTAGGACTAACATTGTTCATCCCCTTTTGCTTTCTTCAAAAGATTGATGATGGCATCGGGTGTTTCAACTATGGTTGACTTTGATAAAGGCTAAGGTGGAATACTCCCGGACTACTCGTCTACGGGGAAAATGAATCGATAATAAATAGCAGTCTCCACCCCGAGAAATTGGTTTCATTACGAAATAGTGCCATCTTGTTACTATCATCTTGAAAACACCATCCTGCGATTTTCATCATCTTGTCATCTTCTTGTCACCAGTGGACTTATCAATCATGTCCAATAGTTGTTCTTGTTCTGCTTTGCACTTGAAAAGGGTCAACATATGCACTTCATCACTCGGCAAAGAGCGGTCCACATTTTTCCTCCCACATAGGATTTCTTACATCACAATGCCAAAACTATACACATCTACCTTTTCCTTTATAACAGAACTCAGCCATTCTTGAGCAAGGTAACCAGGTGTTCCTCGCATAGTCGTCATGACATGGCTTTGGTCGTTATCAATTAGCTTCGACAACCCAAAATCAGCAAGCTTTGCATCGAAATGTTCGTCCACAAGTATACGTTGGGGTTTGATGTCCAAGTGAATTATTTTTTGATGGCATTCCTCATGGAGTTAGGCTAGTCCTTTGGCATAGTCGACGATAATCTTTCTCCTCACTTGCCAAGAGAGGTAAAACTCTTGATCATTATGGAAGATCCACTTATCAAGAGAACCATTGCACATGTACTCATAAACTAAAAGCCTGTGTGATTTTTCAGCACAAAATCCAAGTTGTCTCACTAGATTGACATGATTAATAGTGCCAATGGTTCCGGCCTTAACCAAGAAACACTTCTTTAGGGCCTGCACGGTAACGTTTTTATTTCTTGCTATTTCTGTTCTTTTGTTCTCTGAAAGAAAAAAAAAAGAACATAAATATGTTTCGTAACGCTAAGTTATTTTTCTATTCCTCGGAATAGAAAAGTGGCTAAGGAATAAATTTCGAACAAAAACAAGACACAGAAAAAAAAAAGTTGATTTCCATAAATAAGTTTCTTTTTCTATTTTTGTTTTGTTCTTCTTCCTTGTTGAGGTCACCGCTAGCCGCCTACCAACCATCGACCACCTCCTTCCACCCACGGCCACCATCAGCAGCCGATCGCCAGCGACGGTTGCCACCGCTTATAGCCCACCAACCGCCGCCCATAGCCCATCGGCTAACGGCTACCACCATTCGCCTGTAACCTACCATCGCCAACTGCCGCACAATTGCCACTTGTTGCTACACAATCGCCGATCATCGCTGTCGACCACAACGAAAAAACCAACGCCCACAGCTCACCGGCCACCGTCCCCTCCGGTGGTGAGTGGGCTATAGGCGGCAATCCTGCAAAGGCGATTGGCGGTGACGATCGGTGGTCATGCGGCAATCGTACAGTAGTCATGCGATAGTCGAGCGGCGATCATACGGTAGTCGTGCGATAGTCGAGCGGCGATCGTGCGTCGATCGTGCGATGTCCGTGCAACGATCGTGCGACAGTCGTGCGGCAATCCTGCACCGGGTGGCAGTCGGCGATCTATGAGTAATTAAAAAAACAAATAAATACAAAAATTTCTATATTTTTACAAACGCATACTATTCTTTATCTATTCCACGAATATAAATTTTGTATAATTACCAAATACCTTATTTTTCATAGAAATTGTTCCCGGAGTAGAAATAGTTCTCCGGAATAGAAATGTTGCCATGCACACCCTTATTTGACCAAAACCATCAAGGCACTTGACTGCAATCCTTATGCCGCTGGGTAAGGTTCCTAGAAACACTGAGCCAAATCCTCCTTCCCTAAGCTTGATGTTGAAATCTCTTGTCATGGCCTTCAAGTCCTCATAAGGGAATCTAGTTATCTGAAGCCTTCGTAAGTCCGGATCATCATCCTCGACATCATTTCTTCTCACCTTACTTGAAATAAAAATCCCAAATGTGCGTATTAAGAACATCGAAACTGCTCCAATAGTAGTCCCTAGGACTAACACTGTTCGTCCCCTTTTGCTTTCTTCAAAAGATTGATGATGGCATCAGTGTGTTTCAACTATGGTTGACTTTGATAAAGGCTAAGGTGGAATACTCCCTGGACTACTCGTCTACAGGGGAAAATGAATCTGATAATAAATAGTAGTCTCCACCAGAGAAATTGGTTTCATTACGAAATAGTGCCATCTTGTTACTATCATCTTGAAAACACCATCCTGCGATTTTCATCATCTTGTCATCTTCTTGTCACCAGTAGACTTATCAATCATGTCCAATAGTTGTTCTTGTTCTGCTTTGCACTTGAAAAGGGTCAGCATATGCACTTCATCACTCGGCAAAGAGCGGTCCACATTTTTCCTCCCACATAGGATTTCTAACATCACAATGCCAAAACTGTACACATCTACCTTTTCCTTGATAACAGAACTCAACCATTCTGGAGCAAGGTAACCATGTGTTCCTCGCACAGTCGTCATCACATGGCTTTGGTCCTTATCAATTAGCTTCAACAACCTAAAATCAGCAAGCTTTGCATCGAAATGTTCGTCCACAAGTATACGTTGGGGTTTGATGTCCAAGTGAATTATTTTTTGATGGCATTCCTCATGGAGTTAGGCTAGTCCTTTGGCATAGTCGACGATAATCTTTCTCCTCACTTGCCAAGAGAGGTAAAATTCTTGATCATTATGGAACATCCACTTATCAAGAGAACCATTGCACATGTACTCAAAAACTAAAAGCCTGTGTGATTTTTCAGCACAAAATCCAAGTTGTCTCACTAGATTGACATGATTAATAGTGCCAATGGTTCCGGCCTTAACCAAGAAAGACTTCTTTAGGGCCTCGGTAACGTTTTTATTTCTCGCAATTTCTGTTCTTTTGTTCTCCGGAACAAAAAAAGAACATAAATATGTTTTGTAACACTAAGTTATTTTTCTATTCCTTGGAATAGAAAAGTGGCTGAGGAATAAATTTCGAACAAAAACAAGAAACAAAAAAAAAGTTGATTTCTATAAATAAGTTTTTTTTTCTATTTTTGTTTTGTTCTTCTTCCATGTTGCGGTCACCGCTAGCTACCTACCAACCATCGACCACCTGCTTCCACCCACGGCCACCATCGGCAGCCAATCGCTAGCGACAGTTGTCGCCGCTTATAGCCCACCGACCCCCGCCCACAGCCCATCGGCTGACGGCTACCACCGTTCGCCTGTAGCCTACCATCACCAACTGCCGCACAATTGCCACTTGCTGCCACACAATCGCCGATCGTCGCTGCCAACCACAACCGCAAAACTAACGCCCACAGCTCACTGACCACCGTCCCCTCCGGCAGCGAGTGGGCTGTAGGTGGCAATCCTGCAAAGGCAATTGGAGGTGACGATCAGTGGTCGTGCTGCGATCGTACGGCCATCGTGCGTCGATCGTGCGATGTTCGTGCAACGATCGTATGGCAGTCGTGCGGCAATCGTGCACCAGACGGCAATCGGCGGTCTATGAGTAATTAAAAAAACAAATAAATACAAAAATGTCTATATTTTTACAAACGCATTCTATTCTTTATCTATTCCACAAATATAAATTTTGTATAATTACCAAATACCTTATTTTACGTAGAAATTGTTCTCGGAGTAGAAATAGTTCTCCGGAATAGAAACGTTGTCATGCACACCCTTATTTGACCAAAACCATCAAGGCACTTGACTACAATCCTTATGCCACTGGTAAAGTTCCTAGAAACACTGAGCCAAATCCTCCTTCCCCAAGCTTGATGTCAAATCTCTTGTCATGGCCTTCAAGTCCTCATAAGAAAATCTAGTTATCTGAAGCCTTCGTAAGTCCGGATCATGATCCTCGACATCATTTCTTCTCACCTTACTTGAAATAGAAATCCCAAATGTGCTTATTAAGAACATCCAAACCCCTCCAACAGTAGTCCCTAGGACTAACATTGTTCATCCCCTTTTGCTTTCTTCAAAAGATTGATGATGGCATCAGTGTGTTTCAACTATGGTTGACTTTGATAAAGGCTAAGGTGGAATACTCCTTGGACTGCTCGTCTACAGGGGAAAATGAATCTGATAATAAATAGCAGTCTCCACCAAAGAAATTGGTTTAATTACGAAATAGTGCCATCTTGTTACTATCATCTTGAAAACACCATCCTGCGATTTTCATCATCTTGTCAACTTCTTGTCACCAGTAGACTTATCAATCATGTCCAATAGTTGTTCTTGTTCTGCTTTGCACTTGAAAAGGGTCAGCATATGCACTTCTTCACTCGGCAAAGAGCGGTCCACTTTTTTCCTCCCACATAGGATTTCTAACATCACAATGCCAAAACTGTACACATCTACCTTTTCCTTGATAACAAAACTCAGCCATTCTGGAGCAAGGTAACCAGGTGTTCCTCGCATAGTCGTCATGACATGGCTTTGGTCGTTATCAATTAGCTTCGACAACCCAAAATCAGCAAGCTTTGCATCGAAATGTCCGTCCACAAGTATACGTTGGGGTTTGATGTCCAAGTGAATTATTTTTTGATGGCATTCCTTATGGGGTTAGGCTATTCCTTTGGCAATGTCGACGATAATCTTTCTCCTCACTTTCCAAGAGAGGTAAAACTCTTGATCATTATGGAAGATCCACTTATCAAGAGAACCATTGCACATGTACTCATAAACTAAAAGCCTGTGTGATTTTTCAGCACAAAATCCGATTTGTCTCAATAGATTGACATGATGGATAGTGCCAATGGTTCCGGCCTTGACCAAGAAAGACTTCATTAGGGCCTCGCACCGTAACGTTTTTATTTCTTGCGCTTTCTGTTCTTTTGTTCTCCAGAACAAAAAAAGAACATAAATTTGTTTGTTAACACCAACTTATTTTTTTATTCCCCGAAATAGAAAAGTGGTTGTGGAATAAATTTGGAACAAAACAAGAAATACAAAAAAAAAATTCCATAAATAAGTTTTTTTTTTCTATTTATCTTTTGTTCTTTTTCCTTGTTGCGGTTATCGCTGGTCGCCTGCCAAACATCGACCACCTCCTACCACCCACGCCCACCGTCAACGCCCGATTGCTAGTGACGGTTGCCGCCGCTTATAGCCCACCGACCGCCACCCATAGCCCATTGATCGACGACTGCCACCGTTCGCCTGTAGCCTGCCGTCGCCGACTGCCGCACGATTGTTGCCTGCCGCCGCACAACCGCCGACCGTCGCTACTGACCACAACTGCAAGACCAACACCCACAACTGACCAACCACCGCCCCCTCTAGCGGCAAGTGGGATGTAGGCGGCAATCCTGTGACGGCGATTGGCGGCAACGATCGGTGATCGTGCAGTGATCGTGCGGCAATCATGCAGCGGTCGTGCAACAATCGTGCAGCAATCGTGTGGTGGTCGTGCAACAGTCGTGCGGCGATCGTGCGACGATCGTGTGATAGTCTTGCGGTGATCGTGCGGCCGCGGCGATCAACGGTCTATTAGTAATTAAAAAAATAAATAAATACAAAAATTTATAAATTTTTACAAACCCATTCTATTCTTTTTATATTCCAAGAACAAAATTTTCAAATACCTTATTTTACTTAGAAATAGTTCCCTGGAATAGAAACGTCGCCATGCACATCCTTATTTGACCAAAACCGTCAAGGCACTTGACTGTAATCCTTATGCTGCTGGGTAAAGTTCCTCGAAACACCGAGCCAAATCCTCCTTCCACAAGCTTGATGTTGAAATCTCCTGTCATTACCTTCAAGTCCTCATAAGAGAATCTAGTTATCTGAAGCCTTGGTAAGTCCGAATCATCATCCTCGACATCACTTCTTCTCACCTTACTTGAAATAAAAATCCCAAATGTGCTTATTAAGAACATCGAAACTTCTCCAACAGTAGTCCCTAGGATTAACACTATTTGTCCCCTTTTTCTTTCTTCAAAAGATTGATGATGGCATCAGTGTGTTTCAACTATGGTTGACTTTGATAAAGGCTAAGGTGGAATACTCCCTAGAGCCCACGCGCTCAAAAAAGACCCATTTTATTCTTTACCCACAACACACTGACTTGGCCACTTGATCCGAAATTTTGTTTCCCTTCTGATTTTTTTAAATTTTTTATGTTATTTTCTCTCTTTTCTTTTCCTCTACGTTGTCTTCTTCTTTGGGCGTTCTCCTCCGACGAGATCTTCACCAAGGCCTTTTCACTCAACACTATAATTTTTTGGCGAGAAAACGGTCGTCCACGGCCAACTTGTGCACCAAACAATATGTCACAAAATCAAAGGGAAACCCAGATTCAGTGATAATGCAACAATATTAGAATAAACTGAGTGCAAAACAAAGATTTTAAGCATCGATTTAATGCAGTCAAATTCGGTGCTTCATTTAAGCTTTTTGTCAAACAATTGATGTGCAATTCAGAATACCACCTCCAAATTCAGATTTAACGTCGCTCACATCTTAAACCCAGCATATTAAGCTCTATATCGACATTCTTGCAACAAATCTGTTTGGGTTTTGTACGGTTTGCCCAAAATCTCATCGGTTCGGTTTGACATTCTCCAACTCAATAAGCAAGGAAGAAGCCGGACCTTTATGAGGTTACCTGATTTGAGAGTTTTCAGCGATGAACGATAACGACAAGCAAGTTCGCTTCAGACAAAGGTCGAGGGTGATTCAAGCGAGCGAACAGAAAATTTCTTACCCTCACGGCTCACGCCGCCACTTGCTCCCCTCCTGCTCTGCCTCTGTCGCTCTTCTTTTTGCAGAAGGCGTGAGCGGTGTAAAGGGAAAACAAACCAACACGCGGGCCATGTCTAGGAAATAGGATGATGGGTCGCCTGGGTCACACCAACCTAAGTGTCACTCGAGGTTGTGAGACCCAAGTGACAGTCGACACCTAAAGTCGCACGACCTTAGGCATTGCCTAGGTTACGTGACCCTACGCGATAGTCACTAGGTGATTGTGACGCTCGAGCAGCAGTCGCCAGGATCGAGCAACCCAAATGAATCAAACGTTATTTACATTTGGCCAAGGGACTTTGAAATCCCAAAGCCCATTTGAAATGCTGAACCAAACAGGGCTCATGGATAAGAGTACATGTGCACACATGCCATAGGCCATTAAGTGGATTCCTTTCTAGGAAGTGAATCAATAACATTGGTAACATATTCTGGAAGAGATTCTTGGATTTGCATGAAGCCATAACTATTGGCTAATTTTCCATACTCGGTGTTGTTTTCTGGTATTCACATTTCAGATAATATTAAGCCCGCCTTCCAACGGAGCATTATGGCATACCCACCAAAACCAGAGAAATTATTAAAAGGCCATATAGTGCACTTGGCCAATACAAGTTGTTTCCTATCAATTTAAGCGTAAGTTCAAAATGAAACCCGGCAAATTTGGTCGTTGTTCATATCCATCCCAATTCCCAACACTTCAATTTATTAAAATGATGCTTGTTCTCAATTAGATTCTAGCCTCCATGAACCTGCCCCACCATTTTAGTGGAAAAGCTTGTAGATGCCTATGCTTTTCACCAACTGAATGGCTACCTAATGTATGAGCTGGTCATACTGACATAGACTTTGTTACTCATTCTTGAGATTAGGTGGGCTGGGTCTTATTCAATATATAGCCGAGCTGACCAAATCTAATTAAGATCCAATTTTAGCTAGCTGAAATAAGAAGTTCAGTCAACTAGTAGTGTTGGGGACAAAACGTACTTGGAATAAACTTCTTGAATTAGCCACAAAACCTAATTCAGTTATAGTTAGTTGCATTTTAATCATCCTAAAGCTTTAATACCTCAGCTAATTTAAATTAATCACATTCAAACTTATGATTGTATATTAAAATAAATATCAATAAGAAAACTGGAAAACATAGACATATTGTGTACTTAATGTTCGATGAGCTCACTAGTTAACTCTATAATTGTACTGACCAAAAAAAAAAAAACTCTATAATTGTGATCGATAGCAATGATATACAAGATCTAATAGAGTACTTTGTCTGCACTATGATATTTGATAAATGAAGAAATAAGGACAAAACAATATGTTGAGACAACATATAAATTATCAATACTCATTTAGCTTTAGAAAATTCATCGTATTAGTCCACTTATGTACATGATTTCATACTCACCTCTAAAATTTTTTAACATACTTAAAAAATATATTCTTTTTAGTCTTATCGCTTGTCAATTTGTATATATGTATTAAGCCTCATCAACAAATTTTAAGTAAATAATTCTGAGAAAAGTGCAAAAATTATAAAACAGTAATGGAAAAGATCAATGGTCATATATGCTTAGGAAAGTTTATACTTTTCAAAATTATCTTCTTCACTGTAACGTCTAAACGAAAAGTGTCAGTGATTTCCTACTAAAGATGGCGTCTAGTGAAAGGAGACTGGTTGTCGCTACTGTGCTTGAGGCTTCCATTGTAAAATTTGACTGAGGTTTGAAACTAATTAGAAGAGTAGTGACCCTTTAGCAGTTGTAGGATTTAGGGTTAATGCATTGAGCAATTAGATACACAAGTTTCACAAGTGTTAAACCCCTATTCTTCCTTTGCCTCAAGATCGTTATCATGAGGACATGAAGCAAGAACGTAACTGCAGTTGGAAAACCAAAAGATGCCTCCATAGTATTCAAGATGACAGAGTGCGGATGTTTTGAGAACAATGCTCAGGGATCATTGCAATATTTCTTCTTTTTCTCTCCGTGTTGATGTAAATTAAAAAAAAAGATTAATCAGGATGACTTATTTCTTCTTGTTCCTTACCTTGCCATTACAGAACAACAAGCCAAACCCGAACAAGCTCTCCGTCCTAACCGTTTGATGTGGTGCTAAAAATTCAATACGAGATTAACCCTCACGTCGGGCCATATTGTTTCTTCATCGTTGGGGGCTTCTACAATTGCGACGAGGTCGTACAAATATGGCATGCGGAAGGAGGATTGATATGACTACGACAACAATCTTTGACTTGATATAGAAGGTTGTTTCTGCAAATTATGCCTCGTGTTGTCCTGGGAGGTGAATTTGTCCTTTGGAATTAGAATCAAACCAGTCGAGTTACTTCGCAAAAGGCCACCGATATCAACAAGTAACTATAAAATAGCAACAAAGAAAACCAATCCCTAAAATCTAGGATTATAACGACAGAATCCTAACAAACTAAACAATTTTGGCTCGGTCAAACTAAAAAATACAGTGACTAATTCTAGCCAACATTCCCTCCCTTAAATGATGTTATAGACAATCAGTTTAAAAAATGATAGATACCTTCCCTTAAGTTGGATTATCCATTGAGCAAACACCAAGCAATATTCTTAGCTTCATAAACATAGGCAACTTGAGGGATTTAGTATGTCTGGAACTTGGTCTTCACTTCTGCTGAAAATAAGATCGATTGCTTCGTCCATCGTAAGATCTCAAGAAGTGATACTTCACATCTATGTATTTGCTTCTACCATGTAGAGCAGGTTTTTTGGAGAGTTTAATGGCTAAAATGTTATAACAATAAATTGAAGTTGCTCCTTATTGCTTAAAGTGAATTTTTCCAAGAATTTTTCTTAGCCAAATAGCTTGACAGGCACATGAAGTTGTAGCTACAAACTCAACCTCAATCGTCGATAAAGTAACGATTGGTTGTATCTTTGAGGATCATGAAACAGCTTCTGAACCTAGCATAAAAACATATCTTGAAGTGCTTCTTCTATCATTTAGATCTCCATTATAATCACTATCTGTAAAGCCAAATAGATCCGACTTTTCTTCCTGCTTATAAAGCACTCCATAAGTAGTAGTACCTTGCAAATAACAAACAATTCTTTTTGCTGCATTAAGATGCATCTCACTTGTGCATTCCATATACCTACTAATGAGACTCACATCATACATTGTACTAGGCCGTGTTGTGGTGAAGTACATCAAGCTATCCACAATTTGCTTGTAGAGAGTGTTGTCCAACTTTCTTCCTTCAGGATCTTTCAAAAGCTTCAAACCAAATTTAGTTGGTGTACTCACAAAATTGCAATTCTTCATCAGAAATCTGTCTAAAATCTCTTGAACATATTTTTTTTAACAAATAAAAATCCATGCTGCTGATTGAGTCACTTCAATACCTAAAAAGTAATGCATCATCCCAAGATCAGTCATCTTAAATTCAACCATCATAGAATTCTTAAACTTGTCAAACATGGCATAATCATTTCCATTAAAAATAACATCATCCACATATAAGCACACAATAAGCAACTTTCCTCCGTCACCTATTTTATTAAAAAGTGGATGCTCATATGGACATTTTTTAAAACCTTCCTTCAAAATATAAGCATCAATGAGACTATACCAAGCCCGTGGAGCTTGTTTTAACCCATATCAAGCCTTTTTTAGTTTATAGACTTTATGTTCACCACTAGGCTTCACATATCCAGTAGGTTGATCAACAAATACATGTTTTTGGAGGTCACCATGCACAAATGTTAATTTCATGTTTAATTGGAAGATAGGCCATGAATTTTGATTTATTAATATAATCACCAATCTAATTGTATCATGCCGTGCAACAAGTGTAAAGACTTCTTTAGGATCTACACCAAACTCTTGCTTATAACCTTTAGCTTCTAAGCGTGCCTTGTACTTGTCAACTTCGCCATTTGCTTTCAACTTTGTCTTGTACACTCATTTGACACTAGTAGCTTATAAGAAGTACGCCCCAAGTGCCAAAACTTGACACGGAGGGACACTTAAGTGTCAGAAGTTAAGAAAGTGACACTTAAGTGCCAAAATGGATCACTTCAGTGTCAATCTAGCCAAAATGCTGACATGACAATTTTCTAGCGAAATAAGTGCAAAACGGCGTCATTCTACACATTGACATGGCTAGACAATGCAAAAATGACTTCGTTTTGGTGCCGACGTGGTAAAAAAAATTAATATAAAAAATAATAAATTTAAATTTAAAAATAAATATATTTAAAACACTTAAAAATACAATCACAAATATTTAAAAAAAAAAATCGGAAAGGGGGGGAGGGACGCCATTGAGGGCTTGAGCCCTTGCCACCGCCGCCAAGGCCCACGACAAAGGGGGGAGGGTCGGCCGGGGTCGCCGGCCCCTAGCCAACCGGCCCGTGAGCCCTCATCGGATCTGAGCGAGGGTTAGCGGCCATCGCTCAGCCGAGCCAAAGGCCACCGCCCACTGGGGAGTCGCCTCAGCGATCAGCAGCCCTTGGCCGAACCGGGTGAGGGCCGCCAATCCAACCGCCGACCCTCTCCCCAAATCTAGGTGAGGGCTTGTAGGCCCTCGATACTGGTCGGCAGGGGTCGCCAACCCCTGGCCAAGGGCCGGCAACCCCTGCCGACGATCCCCCCACTGTCGTCGGCCCTTTCCGGCAATGGCTGGGAGGTGGTGAGGGTCGCAGCCCTCCCCCATATCCGGTGAGGGCTCGCAGGCCCTCGCCGCCCCTCGCCGCCGGTCGGTCGGAGTCGCCGACCCCTCACTAAGGCCCGGCGACCCCGGCCAACGTTGCCCCCATCGCCGCCGACCCTTCCAGGCGACGATAGGGAGAGGCGGCGGCAAAGCAAAGGTCAGCCCTCGCCCACGTGACTCCTCTCTCTCCTTTTTTTATAAAAAAATTATTTTTTATTTTTTATAGATTTTTTAATAAATTTAGCTTTTAATTTAATTTAATTAATTTTTATATTAATTATTTACCATGTCAAAGACAAAACGATGTCATTTTTACATTTTATTGTCACGTCACGCGTGCAAAATGACATCGTTTTGCACTTAACTCGCTGGAAAATCGCCACGTCAGTATTTTGGCCGAATTAGCACTTAAATAATCTATTTTGCTCCGATTTTGGTACTTAAGTGTCACTTTCCTAACTTTTGACATTTAAGTGTCCCTCTATGCCAAGTTTTGGCACTCCAAGTGTCCAACACTCCTTTGACATCTGAAACGCTCTGCATTGGATTTGTCTGCTGACTTTGATTTATAATCAATTAAATGACGACCTCCATGGCCTCTTCCTTTGCATTGAGAATCATCATATTAATTATTATCTGATTTTTTATTTGAGTTACTGTGATCATTGTTTCCTCTACCTTTGCCTCTTCCACGCTCACTACACCATCTTTCTTTATTTGCTTTAGATGACGATGGAAAGTGGTTTTTAGTTGAAGCCTTTAATGCTTGCTCCTCCATCTCTTGTTGTTGGAATTTTTTTTCATGAACCAATAAAGAACCCTGCAATTCATCAATTGAAAGTTCTTCAATATCCTTGGTTTCCTCTAAGGAATAGAAAACAAAACTAAATTTTAATGTCAAAGATCGAAGAATTTTCTCAATTATAGTAACATCCATCGTCTTGTTGCCATGGATCCGCATCTTATTGACAATTGCCATAGTCTAGGAAAAATAGTTTATGACCGACTCTCCCAATTTCATCCGTAGCATTTCAAACAATGAACGAAGTGCTTCAAGCTATTGCCTCTTTGCTCTCATTGATCCTTAATATTTTTTCTTCATGGAGTCCCAAATTTGCTTGGAGGTATCCTTGCAAAGGATTATTTCCAAGATCGATCTATCAATAGCTTGGAACAAATAACTTTTAGCCTCGAGATCTTTCGACTTTAATGCATCCAGATCAGCTTTTTTGCGTTGCCAACAACATAACTCCCTCCTCTACTTCTACAACTCCAGAAGTAACTACTTGCCAATACTCTTTGGACTTGAGGAAATTTTTCCATCAACATGCTCCAATGATCAGAGTGACAATCAAAATGCGGGATAGTCGGTTGCACAAAGGCCATTGACTTCAACTACCACTACAAGAGTAAAATGGAATAGAGCTACTATTATATTCTCGTGGACTCTCTTTCTTTTTTGTTCTCAGTCTTTCATGGCTCACTTTTCCTTTGTGTTTGGAATCTCAACACTCTCCATAAGCCGGCTCTAATACCGCTGATACAAAAATGGCTCTCAAGCGTTGAAAAGAAAGAGACGTTCAGAGGAAGATACTAAACTACTTCATCCATTATGCACAAGACCCGTTAAAAAGGCCACCGATATCAACCAATAATTGTAAAATAGCAACAAATAAAAGCCAACCCCTAAAATCTAGGACCATAACAACAAAATCCTAACAAACTAAACAACTTTGACTAATTCAAACTAAAAAACACAACGACTACTGCTAGGCAACACCCTCTTAATCTCGGTGAGGAGGATTTTGCCATCGGAGGAGTTCATCAACTGAGGAGAGCTTGAGGACAAAACTCGATGCACCGACACAGATGTCAAAATCAGAGTCCAGCAGCAATCGATCGAGTGTCTCACCTCGACCGCAATCATCTTCTTCGACGGGCACAACGTAACTGTATTTTTTGAGTTTGAGACACCTGGAGTCCTAAAACTTGGCACGAAGGGACATTTAAGTGCCAAAACTTCGGAAATGTACACTTAAGTGCTAGTTTCGCAGTAAAGTCTCTAGCCAAAATCTAGTCAAATTGTTAACGTGACAATTTTCCGGCGAGTTGGATGCAAAACGGCGTCGTTTTGCTCGTTGATGTGGCAAGAAAATGCAAAAATGACGTTGTTTTGTATCCAATGTGTAAATAATTAATATACAAATTAATTAAAATAATTTTAAACTTAATTTTATTTATAATATTCTAAAAATTAAAAAAATTAAAATTAAAAAACCTAAAACCTAAAAAAACCTAAAAAATTCAAAAAATTAAAATTGAAAAACATAAAAAAATTTAAAAAACTTAAAATTAAAAAACCTAAAAATTAAAAGAAATTAAAATTAAAATTAAAAAACCTAAAAACTAAAAAAACCTAACTATAGGTTTTGTAATTATAAGTTTTTTATTTTTTAGGTTTTTCAATTTTAAGTTTTTTATTTTTTAGGTTTTTCAATTTTAAGTTGTTTATTTTTTAGGCTTTTTAATTTTAAGTTTTTTTTTTATTTTTAAAAATATTTTAAATAAAATTAAGTTTAAATTTAATTTAATTAATTTTTATATTAATTATTTACACATCGACACAAAACGACGTCGTTTTTGAATTTTCTCACCATGTCAGCAAGCAAAACGACGCCATTTTGCACCTAACTCGTCGGAAAATTACACTTAAGTGTTCTACTTTACTCCGAAACTGGCATTTAAATGTACATTTCTAAAGTTTTGGCACTTAAGTGTCTCTCCGTTCCAAGTTTTGACACATGGACTGTTTTTCTACCCAACAAAATCCTAACAAACTAAACAACTTTAACTAATTCAAACTAAAAAACACAACAACTAATTCTAGCCAACACCCTCTTGATCTCGGTGAGAAGGATTTTGCTGTCGGAGGAGTTCATCAACTGAGGAGAGCTTGAGGACAAAACTCAATGCACCGACACAGATGTCGAAATCAAAGTCCAGCAGCAATCGATCGAGTGTCTCACCTTGACTGCAGTCATCTTCTTCGACGGGCACAACGTCACTATATTCCTTGAGATCGTGAGAGAAGGAGATTTGAGGGCTAAGCAAACTAGGGCTGGATATCTCCGACCAAACATCGATGGCCACTGTCGGACCAAGGTTTTGCGCGGTGTGGAGTAACAGAGGAAAAGCAAAGTCAAGAGAGCATTGCAAGCTCTTTCCTCTTAAAAGGCGAACGAAGCCTGTCACATCTTCTCGGTAGGTGCATGGAGAAGCACGAATAGGGTTTGAAAGAGGATGTGGGATTCGAGGAGTCAAAAGGAACGGTGAGAGCGAAGTCAGCAACTTGCAGCTTTTGAAGCTTTTGGGATTTTGACTGAGCGGCGCGTGCAAGTAGAGATGATAATCTGGATTATAGGTGTGATGGAGTAGATGAGATGAATCGATGAATGGATGAAGGGGGGAAGGAAGGGAGGTAGGAAAGGAGGCAAAACCAATGCAAATGATAGATTTTTGGCCCGTGATGAAGGACATAGGGAAAGGAAGCAACCGAACTAGGGTTTTTGTTTTTCTACGACATGGAACTTCGATGTTCATAAATCAACCTAGGGTTTAAAGGTACTTGGTTATGAGATGGGTCAAATGGTTCATGCAAATGCTGATCTCGAATGAACCATCATTTGCTAACACCTCAAATGACTCATTGATCACAAACGTGAGCTTTCCCGGCTCCATTTCTCACATGACATTGGATATTTTATTTTTATTCAATTAATCATATGTGAATTTCTACATGAAAAGTCGTCACTAGCCTATTTAGGTAACTAGAAACCAACTGAAATATAGAAGAATTTCTCATCTTTTCGTGCAACCAAAGATCTTGAGAATGGGGACTTGATTACATTAGTGCTAGAACTAATTGTCGGTTTAGTACCTAAACTTGATTAATAATAAGTAAAACGCTAGGACAACCTATTGAAAACTTTTAGGGTTCATCCTGACCATTAAACAAATTTGAAAATAACACTCAAGATGTTAATGTGCGCAACCAAGTATAATCAAAGTTAAAACACACAAGCAACGTAATATTGTCTTTAAAAGAAAATGGCATCCGAAAATCTCTATTGTAAAGCCCTACAGGCTTATTTAATTTTGGGTTTCAATTTTTTAAGGATTTTCCACTTTTTAGGACAAAAATAATTCGAAGAGGTTATTTTTTTAAAAAACTTTTTTACAAAGATTTCTAATTTTCTGGATTTTCATGTATTTTCAGATTTTTTTAAGAATTTTTGAAATTTTCTAATTTTTTATTATTTTATTATCTTTAATTTTTTATTTTAAAATTTTTTATGTATTTTATGATTTTTTTTTCAAAATTTTATTAATTTTTGGAATTTTCTGAATTTTTAGTGATTTTTAAATTTTGTCCTTTGCCCACTCCAACTCACTGACCAAACCCTATCAGTCCAAGTTGCGTTTAAATTCGAACTAACCCTAAAGCCCATTCCGAATTAACCAAATCAATCCACGAAATTTTTAGCTCGCTCGCAACCATTTCTATTCATATTCTCAGCCCAACCCATGGCCCAGCCTCCAGCCCATCTCATAATCTGCCGCAACCTAGCTTGTTTACCCAAATTTGACCCAGTCAAGAGGATAGCTGACCACCTTTTCATTTCTCTTTTCATTTTCTATTTTCTAATTTATTTTTTCTTTGTTATTTCTTTTTAATTCTTTTCCCTACACCACTTTCTTCTTCCTCCCGGTAATGCCCTTCACCGAACCAACACCATTCTCCAATGAGTCATCGCCAATGCTCAAGCCATGATGGGCCACCACTAGAGGTGGCAAAATGGATCTTCGACCTATTTAAATTATAAAGAGGTCATATATGAGTCACTTACTTTTTTACAAAAAATAGTTAAATGAATTTAACAATTAAAGACTTTGATAGGTGGGTTTTAAATGGGTTGGATTTAGAACCCATTTGCAATTAAAACCTCACAATTTCTCTCTTCCCTCTTTAACTTTACAAAAATATTTTTTATAAAAATCGAAATTATAATTATTTTTTATTTTAATTTTCTTTTCTTTTTTCTTTTTCTTTTCTTCTTCCTCCGTGGCCGCACGGCGATGGCCAGCGTCGGCGAGCTCAAGCTTGCCCCTTGTCAACATTGGGTAAGGCTCGAGCCTTGCTTGATGCCAGCGAGCCTCGAGCTCACCGAATCTGGCGAGGCGGAGGCCTTGCCGATGTCCACTGAGGCTCAACCTCACCAAATTCGGCAAGAGGTGAGCTCGAGCTTGCTAGATCGTCGCGATTCAAGCGAGCTCGAGGCTCACCTATGGCCGACCGCCAGCCAAAGAAGAACAAAAAGAAAAAAGAAAATTAAAAAGTATATTTAAAAATAATCTTAATTTTAATTTTTTTAAAAATAAAAAAATAATTAAAATTCGATTTTTTAAATAATTATTTTAAAAATTATAAAGATTGTCCATTAAATTTTTTTTTTGTATAAAACTATTTTAGTAATACCATTTTTTAAAAATAATATTATATATAAAATAAGCATTCTTAAATTTAGTTAAATGAGTCGAGTATGGATCAAGTATAGGTCAAGTCGGATATGGGTCAAAAATTTTGCATTGCAATAAATGAATTATAAACGGGTTAAATTGGTTGATTTGGATCAAACCATTTATAACCCGACCCAACTCACCCGTTTAACGGGTCTAGCCACCACTATCATTTGGCCATATACTCTGACTAACACTGGACCACCGTATTAGCCACCGCTAGTTTATTACTAGTGACAAACGAGACAAACTCATTCTAGAGCGACCGCCTTTTTCTAGCCAAAACATCATTAACAATTAAGTCTCTCAAGTGATGAGATGAATACACACACAAAATGGAGAAAAGGACATAGAGAGCTAATAGTGATGGCCTTGCACCGTGGAATCGTGGGTGAGGAGGAGACATTCCAGCATAGTTATTATCCTAAGAAGCACCAACATTCTTTGAGAATCTTTGTGTTGTGTTGGATACTTCGACATGTGTTCAACACTCTCCAATACTCTCGACACTCTTTGACACTTAATCAACACGTGTTAAAAAATCTGACATATGGTCAACTTTTTTCATACTCTCTCGACATTCAAGTCGGACTTCCAATATACGAGTTTTTGATTCGATGCACAAAATCAATTTTAAAAATTTTCAATAAATGAGAATTAAAAATGCATATATATGAAAAAATAATAATAAAAATAATAAATAGAAAATGAAGAAAAACTTAATCTTCTATTCTCTTTTGACTCTCACTCCCATAATACAAAATTCATACCCCAAGTTTTTTTCTCTTTTTTTCCGATACGTATGACACATGAATTCAGAATATGAATTGCTCGTTTTCCTTCTCCACATTTTATGGATTATTGGAATGGAGTTGAACTTGTTAAATTAAAATAATAAAAAAATTATATTAATAAATGGTAGATTAATATTTTTAGTGTAAATTCATTTTAGACTTTTTTTATTATTTATTTATTTATGAATTTGAATCAAATTAATTTGATTAAAATAATCATAAAAATGATAATTTACTACGTATATATAAAAATATACATTTAATATATAATGTGTTCCAACGTGTTGAAATTCTCGATTTTTTTAGAAACGATGTGTTACGTTCTGTGTCATGTTGTCGGCTCTGCTCGGGCTCGCTCGAGCGAAGCGAGCAGCGGCGTCGCTCCCTCGAGCTCGGCTCGAGCGAAAGGTAGCAGCCGAGCGTCGCTCCTGCTCAGGCTCGGCTCGAGCGAGCAGAGCAGCGAGCGTCGCTGCTACTCAGGCTCCAGCGAGCCGCCCGCTGTGTGTCGGAACTGGAACCATCGGCGGCTCTTCTGCCGTGCCCAATGGTGCTGGCACTGGTGATGGGGGAAAGGGCACAAAACGAGGCAAATATCTGGCCTTTGCTGGCGTTCCTCGACACATTCATTGTGTGTGGACTGTCAATTGACAACATAGGGCATGACAAAATAGCCTTTTATCACTCTCAGAGTTCTATACATTATTGTTTCTTTAATCTCAATCTCTATGACATCATGTAGATCTATGGATTTGTGGCTGAATATATCAAAGTGATGTGAATCAATGTCAAAGTTATTGTTATTTATTTTTCTGCCTTTGCGTTAAAGCTTCTCAATTTGCGTTTTGTCCCGTATTGCTTGGATTTGGTCTAATATTAGTATTTTCTGTGTGTCTCTATGAACCCTTGCGACTCAGCCACATTTTGATCCAATCGGAAGTCGAGGAAGAAAAAGGAAAAAATGGGTGTTAAAAGTGAGAAAGACAAAAGGAAGAAGATGACGCCCGAAGAAGAGAACGTGTAGAGGGGTAGACTAAAGGGGAGGAGAAAAATAAAAGTGAAAGAAAAGAAAAGAACAGAAAAAAAAAAAAAAAAAGGCACGTGAGAAGAACAACGTTGTCGACTTGTTCATTTAGTACATTCTTTGTGAATCTATAAGAACAACGTTGTTCGACTTTTTTTTGTAGGAATGTTGGGGATTATACATTATGCGAGATCCTTGATATCTTATGGCTATAATGCTTCGATTTTTTCTCTTTAAGTTATGGATTTGCAGAGAATGGAGGGTGCTGTTTCGTTGTTGCCTTATTGCTTATTGTCTTGAATTTTTCTTTACTTAAGGTACATCCTCAATTGGTTGATTCATTCTCGTGTGAACGCTGATGCTTTGAGAACTTCGGTGGATCCATCCAAAGTTCCGCCTTGCCGGTGCCAATCCACGAAGACATATTCTTTTCCCTTGCTCTGTCCGGAATTTGCCGGTCCCCGCCACATAAATCGCAATTTGCTGAATTTGGAAACAATCATCCGCACGCTAAGGTTGGCCTCTCGGCTTTTTTTTTTTTTCATTTTCTTAAACTTAGAGATCTTATAATTTAGTTGGACCATTCACAAAATAGGATAGGGTATACGGATCCATATAGGTTACCATGCTAATTTTGTATATGGCGTGTAGTTCTTACGGTTTTATGTTAATGATTTAATTCATAACTCATGTGATGCTCAACCGGTCGAAAATTCAATGGCATCCGAGAGACACTCATTCAATGCAAAGTGGACGGAGTCTGTAACCAATATACTTATCGGTTTATTGGTGGATGAGGTCAAAAAGGGAAACCGCACCTCTTCCACTTTCAACAAAGTCGGGTGGAGGAATGTATAGTCTGAACTCGGTAGACGACAGATTCCAATTTACCATGGTTTAGCCGAGGAACAAGGTAAACAAACTGAAAAAACAAGATGGCGGTTTTCACAAACTCATTTCTCGGTCCGGATTTGGTTGGGATAATGTCAACAAAAGAGTTACTTGTCGACGATCCAAGTGTATGAGAATCTCATATCAAGGTATTTCTTAACTTTGTGGTCATTTTGATATCATTACGTATGTCAATTATGAAATGTATGATTATATTGCTGAAATGTCATTATTGTAAAAATTGTAGGATAATGTCAAGTGGGCAAGATTCGGGAAGAATGGACTTCATCGGTATCCCGAGCTTTGTATTATTTTTGGTGGTACATATGCTACTGGGAATTATGCCGTAGGATGTGCTCAAGAAGACAATCATCGGATGATGATGACAATGGTGATGACAATGTATGGGTTACAATAGTGGTGGCGGTGCGATGGTGTCAATGCGTGGAGGTGGTGACTATGATGGTAGCAATGCAAATGATTTCATTGGATACCATAGTGATGACAGACTTTTTACAACAGACGATACTGGAACTTCAGCTCGTGGGAAGCACAAATTGGATAAAACTCCAAATAGTAAGCGGAGAAGAAAGAGCAACCAATCCAGTATTGCTGAAACTTGTAGAGCCATACAAGATTTTCTAAAAGTTAAGTCATCAAGTCCATCTGGTGATGGCTCTGCGAGCTCAGGGACTTCACAACCACCTGTTGACCCTTTCTCCGTATCTACTGCAGTCCATTCTAAACAATATGCCCGAGCTAGAGCAAGATGTTTACAATAAAGCAAAGGAACGAGCATGCGTCAATCGTGAATGGAGGGAGGCTTTCATTACATGCATACCCGCAAGGAAGATTGGCCTTCTTCAATTTCTTTAGTAGATATTTGGAAATATATTATGAATTGCATGGAGTTTCATTAGACTCGTATAACGTATATTATCTATTAATCTTTAGTTTATTCAAATATGATTAGTGTTGAGACTCTTGTAATATCTTATTGAGATTTTATGACTTATGTTATTAATTATTATTAGGATGTGTTTTCAAAATCTATATTGATGTTTTGGTCATTTTTATGATTGTATAGGTACTATGGAAGGGGGATCAAATAGTGTGTCTAATGAGCAAGTACAACCAGTTGAACAATTCTCGGGTGATGACATTAACATATTGGTAGCGTGGCTCTGCTTAGCTGCGATGGAGACATCGCTCCATACGAGAGAACCTATTAGGGACAGTCAATTATCAGGAGGAGAGTGGATAAGGGAGATTGTTCATGGACATTCAGATAGGATATATGAAGCATTTAGGATGGAGAGACATGTTTTTCTGAATTTATGTGACTTAATAAGGGTAAGGGGTTGGTTGAAAGATAGTCGATTTGTTCAAATAGATGAACAAGTTGGGATATTTTTAAGTGCGGTTACTTACAATAACTCAAATAGAGATTTATGTGAGAGATTCCAACATTCAGGAGAAACGATCAGCAAGTATTTCAATAAAGTGTTGAAAGCAATGATCAAATTTTCAAATGAGATAATCAAACCACTGTCCTTTGACATCATTCCACAAGAAATTCTTATTAATCCTAGTCATAAACGCTACTTCAAGGTATGATTTTTATATTGATTTTATACCGTCAAATACATGTAGTTGATAATCTTATATGATATTAGATTGTTAATATATTAACGGGGTGCGTAGGTGCTATGGATGGCACCCATATAGATGCTACCGTTCCTGTGTCTCGCAGATTCCATTTAGAGGTAGGAGTGGGAGAACAACCCGAATGTGCTGTGTATTTGCTCTTTTGATATGAAATTTACTTTCGTGTATGCTGGATGGGAAGGATCTGCCAACGATTGTCGAGTGCTTTCAGCAGCACTCGAAAATCCGCAACTGCAATTTCCCCGACCACCACTGTGACATCCCGATTTTTCGGTTCTATTTTCAATAAATTAAGACGGGCATTTCGTTGGCACGCATATAGTTTTTTTCCTTGAGTCGGCCACTCATGTGAAAACTAGTCTATCGGGTGAAGTCGTTAAGAAATTATAATGCATAAGACTCGAGAATTTGACTAGGAAGCGATTTTTCGACCGAGCTAATCTGCAAGGGTCATTACGGCACAAATAAAAATCGAATAAAGACTGGAGAGGTCGATTCGATAGAGGCATGTGATCAGGCGTGGGTGATTCCACCAGATTACATAATTCTTGTCGATCGACACTTGACCGACTTTTCTATCGATTGGGTACCCTGTGTTCGTATTTGAAACCTTGAGATTACCTCGACAATCGAAAGTCGCCAATGTTTCAAAGATGTACATTGTGGCTTGAGATGATCAACCACAGGTCAAATGCATGAAAGTTTCTAAAGGCTACCCGGTAGGTTGGGTCGCGCTAGTATCGTGCCAAAGTGAAATTAACCGTGGAATTGAGATCGAATTCAGAAATTGGAAGTCTGGATGTGTCACAAATCATTTCAGGATCATTGAATCATCTTCGGAAGATTTTTCTTGCAATCGAGTTTTTCGGCAATTAAATCGAAAATGGCTAATTTGGCTTGAGAAATTAGTAAGCCCGCTTTTGGTCATATTTTTGGGACTTAAGTTGGTTCTATGGACAAGTGAAGATGTGAATTGAAGTGTGGTGACATTGGATTAATTTTATGGACTTCAATTTGATTCAATTGGAAGAGAATCAAGTGGAATTGAAGAATTTGTTGTACAAAGTTTCATGCCCCGGCGGAAAAGTAAAATGAACCCATTGGAGAAAGGTTGTGGGAGATAGTGGAAGATGACCTCATGTGAGGTCATGGTGGGCCATGTGTGAGGGATTAAAGAAAAGGAAAAAAGAAAAGAAAAGAGCCCCCACTCCTTCTCTCTCCTCCCTCTCTTCTTCCTCTCTCCCGTTGGCTTCTCCTCCATCTTCATTGTGCGAAGACCAGAAAATTTCAGAGAAGAAGGAGCTGCAGCCATGGTCGTCCACTCCCGCTCGCACGCCGCTGTCGCCGCCGTCGCCGTGTGTCCGCCTCGCGCCGCCCGTGCGCCGCTCGCCGGTCCGCTCGCGTCCGCGCTCCGCCCGCGCTTGGCCGGCATCCCGAGCTGCTGTTCAGCTCGTGCGAGAGCTACCGGAGCTCGTCCCCGCCGCCGTTCGTCGCCGCCTTGCCCGCCGAGCTGCAGCCGCCGCTTCCTCCGCCGTTCCTCCGCCGAACCGGCGCCGGATCCGCCCATTCTCGGCCTCAAACCGCCATGGACAGCAACCAAGAAAATTGGGTATGCAGCGGACGTTTGGCCCGTTTTGGCCGCCTTCCCGAGCCCGGATGCTCGGCCCGCTTTGAGGAAAGTTGTTCTCCTCGACGTCCCCGTCGTTTTGGTCCGCCCGGTTCGCTAATCCGGTGAGTTTAGCTCACTAAACCTCGCTTAGAAGGTTAATTATGCTTTAGGTGTGCTTAGTTTATGTTAAGTGTGATTAGGTGGTTAGTTTGATTTATTTAAGTGTGGATTATATTAATGTGTTTAATTAGCTTAAATTGTGTTTAATTTAAAGTTAAGTGGGTGTTTATATTAATACAAGCATTGATGTGACATAAAGGAATTTACTTTTGATTTATTTAAATATCTCGAAATTATTGAATAATTGAATAATATTTTAATATTCGAAATTATTAAAATATTATTATTTAATTATTTTCGGAATAAATTAAATTATTTATTAAATTCCGAAAATTTTGCTGAGACCTTAAATTCTCGAATTTCGTGCTTATTGTCACTGTGTAGTCGGATTTTGAAATTGATGACTGGATATTATAAATTGAGTGTGGATTTCGAAAACTATGGATATTATTATTTAATTATTTTCGGAATAAATTTAATTATTTATTAAATTCCGAAAATTATTTTGGGACCCTAAATTCTCAGAATTTTGTGTTGATCGCTTGTGTATTCAGATTATGAATTTGATGATTAGATATTTCAAATTGAGTGATGATTTGTGCAATTAATTATCGAATTGTTGTGTGTTGGTTGAAAGACTCGGGTCGCAGTAGTGGCTGGGCCGACTGGACCTTTGTTCTTATAGAAATGCCGTCAGGAGAGTGACGTGGCTCGGGTCGCAGTAGTGGCTGGGCCGACTGGACCTTTGTTCTTATAGAAATGCCGTCAGGAGAGTGATGTGGCTCGGGTCGCAGTAGTGGCTGGGCCGACTGGACCTTTGTTCTTACAGAAATGCCGTCAGGAGAGTGACGTGGCTCGGGTCGCAGTAGAGGCTAGGCCAACTGGACCCATGCTCCTTCGGGAATGCCGTCGACGTAATGACGAAGCCGCGCTCCATGGGGGGGAGGCGATGCCGGGCTATATGCCAGTAGATAGCCGAACTGCGAGTAGGCTATGCCCTTGTGTGGCAGTGAATAACTATTGGAATGCATGTTGAGTGTGTTGATGTGTCGGATTATGGGACAGAATTGTGTGGCATGGAATGGGACGTGTCATAACGATTTAGTCTTATAATCAGGACCCCCGTGGTCGTTGGATATATGAAAGTGAATACATTCTGGTTGTTTTAGTTCCTCTTACTATCTGTGATTGAGTGATTTGAATTGCGCTAACCTGCAGGAAGGAACTGAGGCGAGGTAAGTCTTCTGTGTGATGTGGCTAGGCCACCCTTGGGCGTATTTTCTTTCTAATAGGGGTTTAGGGGGTTGAACTTGCTGAGACGTTATCTCAGTGGTTATTGAATAACCATTTCAGGTCCCTGGTGGATGGAGCGGCTAGATAGCTTTGGTTGGCCTTGAGGAGTTGGAGAGGTGATGTCATAAGAATTGGAGATCGTGTACGACTTGTAGGTCGTAGGATAACCTCTTTTTAAGGGCCAGTCTTTTGTAGACTGTTGGCCGTAAATCCCTGTTTGTAATTCTGTTGAATTATGTTTAAGTGTTATATTATGATTTTGCTTTCTGCTTTTCTATCCTGTATTTTATGGTCAGGGGTTTTATAATACGCTTCCGCATGTGCATTAAAGATTTGATTGGGTCGGCGACTTAACCTGGGACGTCGCATTTGAATGACCATGGTGGGATGTTGACGCACTCGAGGTTCGGGGCGTGACAACCACCTGGTATTTACTTTGTTTATGAAGACAATTTTATGATTATGTATTATGGTTCAATATCACAACAAATTTTATATATATCATGTTACAGGGAAATATTACGTGGTAGATTCAGTTATGCAGCACTTCCAGGATTTTTAACTCCATTTAGAGGCGATCGGTATCATCTAAGCGAGTATAGAGGGAATGGGGGACGACTAAGGACAGCAAGAGAATTGTTCAACAAAAAGCACTCTTCACTGAGAAATGTAATTGAGAGGTCATTTGATGCATTAAAGAATCGATTCACCATTTTGAGACAGATGCCTCCATTTACAATTCGGAAGCAAGCACTTGTTGTAATTGCTTGTTGTGCTCTCCACAATTACATTCGTGATCAAGATGCGATGGATAGAAACTTTTCCATATATAGAGATCCGGAATATCCATGCGGACCTACAGAATTGGAGGTTGCAGATGATACATTGCATGATGCACCTGGAATAAACATGCTTAGGACAAGGATTGCAAATAAAATGGCGAGGGATCATAATATGCCTGAAATTTCATGACTTTGTGTTTCCGACTTTTGTAATTTTGTTTTTAAGTATTCACTTATCAAATCCAATGTGATGAAGTTGAACAATGAACTATATAACTTCATTATTGTGATGTTATGTATGAAAGGGTCTACGTAGAGATCTATGAAGTATTCTTCTTTTAGGTAGCTCTTATTGTGGGATTTTTTCTTATGAAATTTTGTTCCAAGTATGCACATGATCATGTTCAAAATGTTTGTCTTCACCAACCATGAACAAAATTAAATTGATGAGCATTTCATTAGAGTGATAATGCAATACCAAGTTTACACTTTATTGAAAAAAAAAAGGCACGTGAGAAAAATTTGGAACAAAGTTTATTTATAATATTTTCTTCAGAGTATGCACTTATAACCATGTTCAGAATGTTTGACTTTACTCACCATGATCAAAATTAAATTGATGAGCATTTTATGATAATGAGAATTCAAAGTCAAGTTTACACTTTATTTAAAAAAAAAAACAAATGGGAAAATTTTGGTACGAACTTAAAAAAATTTATTCCGACTAAGCAAATATGATCAAGTTTAGAATGTTTGTTTTCACTTAATATGAACAAAATTAAATTGATAAGCATTTCACATTTTATTAAAAAAAAAAACAATTGAAAAAAATTGGAACAGAAATTTTGTACATAACCAAACGTGTTTCGTTCTTTTTTCTAGAAACAGAATTTTTTTTTACGATACCAAACGTGTTTCTTCTTTTTTCTATTCCAAAAACAGAAATTTTATACGATTATCAAACACGTTTTTTGTTCGAAATTGTTCCCAGTGAACAAACACTTTTTTCTATTTCTGTTTCCTAGAACAATTTTTAAACAGAAACGCAAACAAACGCACCCTAAATTTACAAAGTTCGAATCAATTTTTCATTCGGGCACTCTATCAAACAATTCGTGCAATATAGAAAACATGTTCTAATGTTGACTTTAACGCAATGCTTGATCTCGACACGGTACATACGACTCTCGATGAGTAACATCCATAAAAAAAATAAGCTTTGTTTTGTAACAAAAAGACTACGATCTCCTCATTTAAATAACGCACACTTAACTTCCAAAAAACAGGGGAAAATAAGGGCATGTTTATTAATGTTCTTTGTTTCTATTTATGAACAAAATTTCTGTTTTTTAACAGAAACGCGTTTGTTTGCATTTTTGTTCCAAATCTATTTTTTTGTTCCTAGAAACACATTTGGAACGGAAACAAGAAACAAAAAAAACGTGTTTCTTGTTTCGGAATAATTTTTAAGAACAAATTTTCTCTCTCCTCTCTTTTCCTTTTTTTTCTTTTCTTTTTCTTTTTTTTTGGCCGGTCGCCGGCCTCGGCCATGGTCAACGACCTCGCCGGGCGTCGCCAGCCTCCGGCGAGGCTCGCCGGCTTGCGGTGGCCTGCGAGGCCAAGCCTAGCCGGTGCGGGGCAAGGCTAGGCGTCGGCCCTCGTCGGCCAGTCGTTGGCCATGGCCGAGGCCGGCGACCAACCAAAAGAAGAAAAAATAAATAAATATAAAAAATAAATTAAATTAAATTATTAAAAAATTAAAAGAAACAAAAAAAGAACGCAAATTTACTGAACGTGTTTCTGTTCATTTTTTATTTCCAGAACAATTTACTAAACGCGTTTTTTATTTAAAAATTGTTCCCCGAAACAGAAACATTTTTTTCTATTTCTGTTCCCTAGAACAATTTTTAAACAGAAATGTTACTAAATGCACCCTAAAATTCCATGGATGAGACTTACACTGCCGGTCGTCAACATTGATGGAGAGGACAAAAACTACAATGGATGGTGATGTGTTCCCACCCCGGCCTTATCTTCCTCACGACACGATCGATCCTCACCCTAATAGCAATATATAACCCTCGGCCCCTCTCTCTCCGGCGAAGTATATCTCTCTATTTTCTCTCTTTTCCAATGAGATCTCGACTGATTTTTTTTTTTTTTTTGGAGAAATTCCTTTTTTTCCGTTCCTCCCCTCACTTCAAAGAACCAGCTCCCTCCTTCTCTCTCCTTGGCTGGTATATCACTCCAGTGAGCTCTCCCCTCCTAGAAGGAAAAAAATCTTTTTGTTTTCCCCTAAGAAACTCATGCCAGCTCACGAACCTTTCAGAAGCCCTGGATCTGCTCTTCTCACTCAACCGTGCTTTCCTTGCCTCACAGATGCTGCTTTGCTATTTTTCGATTACCTTTGCTGCATCACGGTCGCAAACGTGGATGGAAAGCGAGGAGCTTGTGCGAAGGAGGAAAAAATAGCTGGGCTAGGCCCCTTTCTTTCTCTATTCTTTTGGGCTTAAGAAGGAAGTGAAGGTGAGCCTAGTGGGCTTCTTGATAGGTCGAAGATTGTGTTAAAGGAAACGTGGGCTATGTGACATTGGCCCACCCTACGTATTTTATTTGTTTATTTGTTTATTATTTTTTTATGTCTATTTCCTTTTTTTTATGTTTTTACCTCTCTCTTTTTTTATTCTTTTTTTTTAATTTTGGCAAAATGGATAGAGGCCTAAATGGTCAACAAAAATTCGAGTGTCAATGGCCGTTACGTTAGAAGGCACCTTCATGAGTTAATTCTCGTTTTCACATAAATATTTCAGAATTGCTCTCCCTATGTTCGATGCACAATCAATCCATTCCAACTCCATTCATCATTCTAGAAGCTTGTTATGAGTCACTCCTTATCTAGATCTCCTTTGGCCCTAACGACCACTCCTTGCTCTCACTGAATCGGGTCATTATAGGCCCACCAACTTCTGCATAGGTTGTCCCCGAACCATACACATATTGAAGGAGGTCCCACTTTGATATTAAAAGATGTCACATCACAAATCTTGCAGAAAAGGGGATGACATACTTGTCATTCCAATCAAAGGACACAGCCTTTAACCACTAGAATCCAACTCCCAAAAGTCATCGTCAATATCACTATCACTCTATTTGTCACTAATTGAATGACCTAAAAAGATTGGGAAAAAAAAGAAAAAAAAGATGAGCAACCACAACTTAGTGAGTAATGCATATCAAATCATATATGAGTTGTTTCATTTTAATAAATCTTATACAATTCAAATATCAATAGTAAAGTCTATTGGTTAATTTCTATCAAGAAGCATGACAATGGTATATTCTATTGTCTAAACTCAGACCACATCACATCTCAAGACCCTTGAGGTGGTTCCCATGACATGGCATCATCATGTAGCACTTAGTCCAGCACATATCAATAGTATAAGGCTCTAGAGGCGATCTTCAAAAAAGTACGTTAACGTGTAACATTTAGTCATCAACTATATGACCCCAGAGGTAGCTCTCACACGGTTTTGTTATCTTATAGCACTTACTATTTGACTAATCTATATCACAATTGGTTTCATAAATCAATTTTTTCCACAAAGCCAATCCAAAATCCCTCATATATATGTTTCACATATCGAATCAAATCACATTTTATAAACCATACTCAAAGTCAACATAACTCTTTCACATAAAGGTTTTGCAAATCCAAAATATGCTATCTTTCTCGACTACGTTCATCAAATAGAATATATACATACATATATATATGTCATAATACATTTCTCTCACATTTTTGGAATTCATTTCATAGACTAGTAAAATTTTGAAACGTCTTTCATTAAATGCTTCCCAAATCATGAAATAATCCATTTCAAAAATCAGTTATCGGCGTAATACACATATTTGAACTTTCACAACACTTTCCATAAAACGTTTCTCAAACCATTCTCAAATGAAGAAAAAGTAATAAATGCCCAATCCTAAGTAATGCATCAAATATGCTATGAACATTACTTTTGCCTTTTAGCCAATTCACAATGTGCATATAATATTCCTCATAATTTTCATTTTCAAATTATAAGTTTACAAATTCATAAAATAGAATGTACTACTCACTTGGGAATGCCCATGATCAAATAACAAAAGTTACTTGAATCGTTGAACTCGTAATTCTATCAAATAAACAAGAAACAACGTCAAAATCGAGTAAAACGCTACCTCAATAACCAATCAGCTAAACTAAACTTAAATGTTAGCAAAACAACTTCTACGCACCAACAAATCGCATGCCCAAAGCGATTATCAAATCTAAATGCAATGCGGAACTCACTCGAACGCGAATTTCTAAAATTTTGCTTCGACCAAACCATTGCTCAAAAACGACTCTTGACAAATCCTTTGGCTTTATGATGCCATAAACCACTATTTTCCATGAAATGCTAGAGCTCCACAACTCAAGAAGTGGACTTTGCAACTCGATTTTCATTGAACTTTGAATTTGAGGTCTAAACCCAAAAACTATCCTGATTGGATCAACGATAGGCACGAGTACTTAGTGGCGTTGCGATATGAAGTCAAATTGGCTTGATAAGGTCCATGTGACGCAAACACACAAAGCCCTCTTTCCTTTTGGTCGTCTTCTTTATCTTTCTGCTCAAGCTCTCAATTAGAGAGGACGCCGACCGTCCCCCTTTTCCCCATTTGTTGACTTGTCAACCTTTCTTTTGTTTTTCTTTTTTCTTTTCTTGGGTCAACCTTTGACGTTTGACTTTTAAAAAATCTCATATTTTACGAGTACTTTTCCCGATCGGTAAATCCGTTCAATTTGTACCATTCATTCTTGGTCAGCTAATAGAACATACTAAAAAAAGGAAAAAAAAAAAATTGAAAAAAAAAATCTATCTATCTCGTAGATTGATAGATTAACTTATAATTTATTTATTTTTTTTGTATGTAGAAGGCGTGGAAGAGAATGGTATATCAACTACATCATCTTTCTTTCAATACTTTGTATCAACCGAGTTTTCAATCCAGATTTGGGAGACCTATATAATCTAAAGTACCTCAGCGAAACCTCAAAACGTAGTAGGAAAAACCGAGGAACAGAGAACACGGGATTGTATAGACATTGGTCCATATTTACTGCCACGGGCTTTGTTTCTGGAGTTCAGAGAAATAAAACGTTGCATTTCTAGACCCAAAAAAAAAAAAAAACCTCAAGGATTTTCCCGAGTAGATAAGAAAAAGTGCAAGTGTTTCTCTATTTCTTTTCGCTCGAAAGCATGCTACTGCTGGTACGATGTGCTTGAATTGACGCATTGATAAGGGCTTTTTCGGACCGTAAGCCCCACACGCGATCAAATCTAGAGACCCCGCCCTCATATGGATTTTCGTCAAAAAGGCAATCGGAATATTAAAGGGGCACAATCCTTTGGAAGGTTCGAGAATTCCGCAAGAGATTCAACTTTAAAGTTGCCAAAATTATCATGGTCCCAGCGGCAATCATTTCAGATCTATTCGCGGGGAAGGTGACTGCCAACATCATTGAAAATTTTCCAGTTCCAGCTTTATTACTCTGAAGCTGACGAGGCTTCTTCTTCCTAGGTAGTTCGGCCAGAGTTTCTCTCCATTATTTTCCATAGTCAAGGCACGATCCCTGTTCTACTTTCTTTCTTCTCTCCTCTTTCTACGATTGGGATACATGTATGGAACGAAAATGTCGACGGAATCAGATAAGGGTATAGGAGCATAAAGCAAACGCCTTAACGCTTGACACAGTAAATTTTGAGGGAACATTTGCGTAAATGGGCGAGCAAATGAAATAGTACAATCCATCACGTCTCTTTAAGGGGCCAAAAAAGGAAAAGAAGAAGAAATTTGTTAGGTAATAATTAGATAAAAAAAGTCCTTCACAGCCAGGGCAGAGAGGCTCGTATTCAAAAATCCATGATCCTAACGCTTTTTCCAAAGATCATATTGCATTTTTCGGAAGTTCTTGGGGAGATTTCTATGGAACCAAAAATCAAATCAATCATATATGGGACAGAAAATTTACGTTCGGTCAAAGTTTGGTTCATAAAAGAAATGCAATATGATCTTTGGAAAAAACAAAAGAAGAATATCGTTTGTCAATAAGACATCCATTCCCCGATTTGTAGCTTTTGCAGTTGTAAAGCCCTCTTGGTCTCTAGTTGTTCTCATTCCCCACATGCATCTTTGGATGGTTCTTCGGTTCTACCCTTTTCCAACAATTCTACATTTTTCTTCCGGAGATCTAGATTTCAAGCGCTCTCTGTCTGGTTGGCTACACATGCAAAGGACATGGATCTTAATGGTGCCTCAATAAATCTCGCTCATTAATTTTTTTAGTGCAGTTTTTATCAACCATTGAGATTTATCAAGACATCATAAAGACATCCATACATGCCGGGGACCTTTATCCATGCGCAGGTTCATAACATCCCCGCTAGTTATAACTTTTACTTTTAATTAAGGGTATCCAGAAAGACCTAATATCTTAAATTGGCCCAGATGAATCCGAACGGATTTTTCACTCCAAATCTGAATTTTCAAGCCTGTCTCACCGTTAGGTTTGGGCTTGATCGGTTCCCAAGCGTGGGATTGAGGAGTTCAAAAGCTCGGACTCACCTAAAAATATATCCAAAAGTTGAAATATTAAATAAAAAAACCCTAAGAATTAGAATTATAAGTAATTTATATCTTAAATATAATGAAGCCGTAAATTTGTAACTTAACATGAAAATGGGCTATGGACATGTGTGGCTGGGGAGTCGAATTTGAAAAACGAAAAAAGCAAGAATTTTTTTAGAATTTAAACTGGCTACCGGCCTCTTCCGGCTTAAAAAAAATGTGGCTTTCTACCTCTTAAAGATGGAACCACCGTGTTGAGTTGTGAATGAACATTTCATAGCATGCTTACAAGCTCCATAACTCTTCCCAAATCAAAAGTTAGAACCCATTGAAATCAAGGTGCTCGACATTGATTTCTTTGAATGGAATTGGTAGGGTATTAGAAATTATTACATCAATTGATTGATAATCACATTTTGAGTCTTGATATTGGACAGAATGATATATCATCCTAAATCTTATGCTCTATTTGTTTCGCAAAAAATAAATGATTTAGAAAATATTTTCCTGAAAATGATCGTTTTTAGCGCTTGAAATGATTAGCCAATGGAAAATATTTCCATTATCGACGATAACATATCTCTAAATATTAAATATTTTCATGTATGATGAAAAAAATTTCATTTATCTATTTATGCAAATGATACAGGCGATTAATTTTTCGAAAAATAATTTTCAAATGATTTATCTTCCAATTGAAGGAATCAAATTCTTACTTTTTCTTCTATTTAGACATTTCCAAACTGGGTATGGGTTGGGTTCTAGAAAAATGGGGACAGAAACTAAGTGATGATCAGTTCAAAAGCATCCTAGTTTCTTAGGTCAACAAGTTTGAACACCACCACTGTCCCATCCCCATCCCTTCCAAGCCTTAACCATTAGGCCACATGGCTTCGTCGGTGACCACTGATAACTGATAATCGTTTTTCTTGATAATTGGGAACATACAGGATCAAACACAATCCTTCGAAAGGTGATTTAGGAAGAGGAGTTAATGGACTTTCTGGCCAGATTTATCGTGCGAATTGATCGCTCCTAATGGTCAAAGTGACTTGCTTGCATGCTAAGTTTTGGGCTTCCTTGATCAAAACCCTGAATCGTCCCGCCCTTCTCCTGAAGAGACAAAGGGAATCGATATGCTGGAAAGTGGGGATCGGACGAGAACATTCTCATCTCCGAAACGCCATTTTCAATGCTCTAAAAGCAGGTAAACTTTGTAGGTGGGCTCTCTCCCACTTCAATATTCTTATGTTACTTGTCTTCGCGTCCTTCATTGGACTAGGACTGCGAAAACTTTTGAAGCTCTGACATCTTTCTGCGCCACCTCCATAAAAGCATCACCCCGCTCGAGCAACAAGAGAAGTAACAAGAGCAAGTTACATATACGATTCATACTGTTCCATCTAATCGCCATCCATTTAAATACTCGTCAATTTTTCAAACCTTAATCACCTAATCAATAACGACGGAGGTGGGTTGTGTTTTATAATCACGCACAAGCTTGCCAAATTTAGGAAAAAAAGCATAAAGTCTCTTCCAAATAAACACCACCCCCTTAAGCCTCAAATGCACTGTACACACAAAGTGCTAGGGAAATATGACGAACAAAGATAATTGAACAATGAAATTCAAATTTTGATGAGTGATATCACTTTTTTTTAAGGAATTATTTGTTGTACAACGTTGCTAATGGTTATTAGCAAATTTCCTCTATAATACAACAAAGTATCGATTGAGACTACTAAATAGCAATTCTAGTATTTTTACAAAGTCTCTTAAAAGAAACAATTGGAAAAGATGACTATAGTTTTTGGAAAGAAAACTCAAAAAGACTTTATTCACATTATTTTTCCACAACTAACGTACTTATCTCAGTTTTAATGAATAAAGGCAACCTTTTGGGAAATATTGCAAAGTGACATCTTCAACGGTTACATTGAAAAAATGGGAAAAATTCAAAATTGAATAATTAATAAATAAAAATAATCGTAACTTTTATGTGAACAATCACACTATTTCAACAAGATGCTATATTTAATTTTTATAAAATTATGGATCCAAATTTTAACAAATAAAAAATAATAATTGCTTATTAGTACTAAATCTTGTGCACGTGCACATGCGTACTCACATCTTTTGGATGTGGGACAAGGCATTTCTTAATTTATTTTACGAACAAACTACCAACACAAGGTACAAAAGGACAACTATCGCATCCACTCATGTCTTTTTCCCTTAGTAAAAGAAGAAGAAGGAAAGAGCACTCAATCTCCTAATAAATTAAGGCTTAATCACCTTCTTGATCACTTAAATTAAGGTGCATATAAAACAAAGGCAGGAACGGCGGGGTTGACGCATCCTCGACGAACTAATTTTCCGATTAATGACCAGATTAAAGTCGGTCTTTCGAGATTACTCAAAACTCTTCCCCATAAAACTCAGTGTTAACATGCGGACAATCTCAAATGTTCTTTTCTGGCGTATGATTAAGCTGTCTGATCATGCGATAAAGCCACGGCGAGTGGCCACTAATTCCATGCTTAATCTGTGTTCGGAGACATACCGCAGTATAATTAGGAATTGATTAAGAGAGGGGACATCAGAGCTAAAAAGAATCTTCAATCTTGTATCTCGCTCGACATTTGACTGAAGAGTATTTTACCAACAGATTACACATAAAGCTAATTCTTTTCTTTTTTATTTCAAAAGCAAAGGCAAATATGCTGCATATGAGCTCTACTATTGTAGTGTTTGACTAGATATTTGATTGAGTATTAAGTTGGTAGGCGAAATATCCCACATTGAAAATGGAAGATAAATTTATGGTGATTCTCGATTTTGTGCATGTGCAGATATGCTAAATGAATCCGGAATTGCCCATTCCCAAAAGTAATTTATTATGTTCACCAACTCTTTTCCACCTCACTTTAGCGGCAGATTTAAAAGATATAACCATGGACTAATGAGTACCAAATCAAAGAAAGGGGCAAACGAAAATATGAGGTACAAAAAAACTATGTGATGCAAATAGACCCCAATGGAAAAGTGACAACATTGATAGTAAAATGGACGATTCCACTCCTATAAACTTTCCCATGAAACCCTTATTAGTCTATTTAGATGAGGAATGGAATAAGCACAAATTTAATTGCATTCTCGTCCACTCCATTAAAAATAAAACTGAAAAAACCATTAATTGATGTTGAAGTTATTTCTAATTGAGCAACAAGTCAAAGTTTGAGTATGAACTCGCATAAATTTCTCTTTGCCTTTGCGAAAGATGCGCATAATTAAAAAATCCATCTGTAAAAGCCCGAAAAGTAAATCTATTTTACAAATCAACTCTAAAGCCTAGCATTACTCTTCTTTTAATATATGTATGTGTGTGTGTAGTTTTTTTGTTTTTCTTCTCTCTTTTCTTTTGTCCCTAAAAACCGTTCAAGCCTCGAGGGACTTGCTCTCCTTATTGTTATTATTATAATTCAAAAGTTAAAAAGGGAATTTTAACAAAGGAGGATTTTTTTTGGGGGGGGGGGGGGGGGGGGTCGAAAGGGGGAGGTTGATTAAGAATAAATTAATAATAATCGAGGGCAGGGTGGAACATTAAGGTAGGAAATGCCTGAGGACATGCGTATGGCATATGCACCCCTCGCTTGTACACTCTCCCTAAACCGATCACAAGCCGGTGTTCCGCAATGGGCTCCTCGTCCGCAGCCGCCCACCGCCGTGGCAAGGTGGTCATCATCATGGGCCGCCACCGGGTGTGGGGAGGAGGGCGCATTCAAGGAGGCGAAAATGTATTCTTCTTTTTTAATATAACCCCGCCATGCCCCCAAAACCTAGGCGAAACAACTTTCGCTGTTTATCTCCCAAAAAAGGAAAACTTTCGTAGTTATCCTCCCAAGTAACGAAACGAACCCCCAGTTTTTTTTTTTTTTTTTTTTTTGAGGGGGAGGGATTAAGGGAAAAGTCAAAAACCCAGCATGAATATTACTTTAAACATATACTGGCATACATGGAAGGAAAGGAAAATGAAAAGGAAGCCACAAATTCCATGGGAGCATCGGGATTTGGGCAAATCTCTCTCTCTCTCTCTCTCTCTCTCTCTCTCTCTCTCTCTCGTTTCAGCGCCTCTCCATTGGACCAGGTGCGTCATCCACACCGATGGTGATTATTATTAAAACTGAGGTTTTCCTTCGGTTCCTTCTTTCCCTCCCTCCCTCTCTCTCCTTTTTTTCCTTTTCGGCCTTTTTCCCTTCTTTCCACTAATAAAAATAATAAAGAGGGTAGTCAAACACCTGGATTAGTAGGTTTGACTCCGAGGGTTTGATTTCACTTCGTTCTTGATTTTGCTCTCTCCTGTTTGTTACGAATTTCTAAAGCGGTCAAAAACACGGGTCTCTCTCTCTCTCTCTCTCTCTCTCTCTCTCTCTCCCCCAGAGGAGACTGGCTCGATCGATTTGGGTTCGACACGGGTCGCGTCGGCGAATTTCGGGTGGGCGATTTGGTTTCTGGCAGTAGCACTCGGGGTGTGCAACTTGGATGTGAAGTCGGGCAGTGGCCTCTTCATCTTCTTCTTCTTCTTTCTACTTTTGGGTGTCGGCACTGTCATGTCCTAATAATATTAAAAAAAAAATCTTTTTAAAAACGATTCAGGTTTCTTTATTCTTCGTCGTCGTCGTCTTCCTCTTCTTCTTCGCGTGCATGAGCGAAGCACGAGCGCATGCAAGGGCGCTCGAACCTGAAGAGGGGTTTGAGGTGAGGGGGAATAGCTACAGCTAGCACCAAGTCCCATCAAAAGGTCTATAGGCACGACGGTAACAGGTGACGCCCACCCCCCTGCTCGGTTTTTAAATTTCCTTCCCTTTGCAAGCCGAGATATACAAAAAAAAGAAAAAAAGAAAAATTTACATTCTCTGTTTGCAGTCCAGGGATGTCAAAGCATTATTTAAGTACGATGCCTTAAAGAGGATAAGGGAAAAAAAGGTAAAAGGAAAAGAATAGGCCGCGGCCGAGCTCTACAGTGCTACTGACAAACCAAATCCCTCACCCAAAATTCGCCGGCGAGACATGTGTCCCCCCACCACCTAATTCTCTCGCAAGAACTGATTCACAAAGTCCACGCTCCGCCCCACGACATCCCTCTCCCAAACCTCCCGCGACCTGTCGTCGCCGCCGCCCTCCTCCTTGGGCGCCATCGCCAGCCGGACCGCCTGCGTCGCGTCCAGCCTATGCAGCACCCACCCGCTTTTGCTCAGCTGCCGGATCTTCTCAACCTGCCCTTTTATCATATGGTCCGCGTTCTTCATTATCTCGCGTAGCGCCTCCTGGTATGCACCCTCCCGCGCCGGATCGTTCTGCCGCTCCCTCGCATCCTCCTGCCCCCACGCGTCCCCCCTCAGCGGCGGGTACTTCTCGAAATATCGGTCGAACTCGAGCACGCCTATGGCCTTCCTCAGCCCGACCCGACACCCCGGGTCGGTCCGGCGCAGGTTGTAGTATGCGGCGAGCTCATCGAAAGCGCCCATGCGGAGCATTCCGTCCACGCGCTTCGGAAGGTACTTCTTCAGGACGGGCGGCGAGACGTGGACCCACAGAATGCAACAGTCATACCTCAGCTCGGGACTCGCTTCTGCCTCCGGGTCGAACCGATCCACCAGGAGAGCGTGGATGAAGGAGTTGGAACCGCCGACGAGGAGGGGAAGCTTCCCGCGGGAGGCGACGCAGGAGATGGCTGCGTCGCCGTGGAAGCGGAACTGCGACGGGGTCATCTCGCCATCGTTCGGGTCGAAGGAGCTGAGGAGGTGGTGGGGGACGCCGTGGCGCTCGGCTGGGGGGATCTTGTTGGTGGTGATGTCGAGACCCCAGTAGACTTGCATTTTGTCGGCGTTGATGACCTCGAAAGGGAAGTGGGAGGCGAGGTCGATGGAGAGGCGGGACTTGCCGCACCCGGTTGCGCCCATGATGACGGCCACCTTGGGGTGGCGATGGGCGGCTGCGGAGGAGGAGGAGGAGGCCATCGGGGAACGACGGGCGGGCTCGTGCTAGTGGTAGTGGTAGTTGGTGGGGAGTGAAGAGACGATGGAAAAGGGAGGAGGTGAGGGTTTTGTAGCTTTTGGACGAAGGGAGAGGGTGACGGGTTTTAGGGCTAGGGCGTCCCATAAATAGAAGTACGGAGGGCGATCCTACAGGAAAAAAAAAAAAGAAAAAAAGAAAAAAAAAGCTGAGCTGTTTTCTTCTCCTACAAGGGAAGAGATGGAGAGAGATGCTTGAAGCGGGCTTTCGAGTGGATTGTATCACGCAACGTCTGATTTTAAAAAAACAATTGTCTTAACTAAGGGAAAAATAAATATTAAACTGCGGATTTCAGTAAAATAATAATTCTCAAGATTTGCGCCTCGCACCTTGCAACTTTATTTCAGACCTTATGTTGCTTAAATTGTCGATTATTTCTTACGATAATAAATAACTCATGCAAAAAAGGATTATCTAATGTGAAGTTTAAAAACAAACCCACCTAGAGAATAAAAGATTTTACGCTTACAAGTTATATCCTATGAATTTCCGTACTTGCTAATATAAATATCATCTCTTCGAAATCTTCTATAATTTTCAATAGGAAAATTTCGAATCATTACAATGAAGGTAGATGACGTTGGATAAGAATAAAGATGAAAACATGCTAATTGGCGTATAAAAAGAAAGTTATTTTTTTAAGAAATTATGTAATATTGATTTTTTTAATTGCTATTTTATTTCTTTCCCTTTTTTTCTCTATTGATAATACTTTGTTCAAATAGAATCCAACTTCCAAACTGTCTTGTTTAGACTACGAAGACTCTTTTCACCTTCATAAAATTATTTGAAAATGCTTTGTAGGCAGTCTTTATCCATTTTATCTTATACCACTTACATATAAGTGGTAATCATACAAGCACACAATCAAAAAAAATAACATCCAATAATCAAAGTAGTGAATAGATCGCAGAAAATTTAAGGAACTTGGATTCACTAAGCCAAAACAAAGCATGTCACTATCCATCACCACTGGATTTTCTTAAAACTATTAGTTAGGAAGATATGCAGACAAAATGAATGAATGCTATGCATGATCGTGCATGATGAATTTTAAATGATATGTCGGGGAATGTTAACTATGCAATCTACAAGAGTTTCTACTGTATTTTTGTTATTTTTCTTAACAGAAAGACAAACGCCCTCTATAGCCTATTAAATGTGCATGCATTTCTTATTTGAGACGCATTTTCTATTCGAAGACTAACCATGAACTAATCCTACGAGACAAATCAATATGAAGTGCTATTTTTATTTTTATTCTTATTCTATGAAAATAGCAAATTAAATCCTAGGACTACAATGTGATCTTATGAACTATGTATTAATATTGAACTATGTGCAATGCGAACGATGCATACAATGCAATTAATAGTTAATATTTTCTATGCGATATGAATGTTAAAAAAACCTAAGAATATATAATTTTCTACATGACATGCATTACATGAACATTTCCTAAACTCTAAATATGCTTGAGATAGTGATGTGCAATGATGACGTACGAATTAATCACATACTCAATTATAACAAGTCAAGGGAGATGATATTAGGATCCAACCTTAGTGTCTATATGTTCGGAGGCCCAATACGCCTTAGTTAATGCCGGGAAATAATCGAATCACGAAAACCTAAGTCTTTCGACTAAATAACATGCATCAAAACAAACTATATTTTCAAAACTAAACTACAAGATTACACTTACCTCAACTTACCAGCACTACCGAGTGCCGGCGTTTAGTGTAATACAGAGAGGGCCAGCAATTGGCCAGTACTGACGACGCTGATGATCGGCAATGATCAACAATGGTCGACGACACTATTGGGTGCGCAGGGTGAGGTACCGAAGCTTCGTCGAGAGAACTGGTGGGCGTCACGGCTAGATGATGGGCACGGGAACTTGCCGTGGTGCTACGGAAGGAGTCGACAGGCGTCTGTCAATCTGCGAAGGAGAATCCCCGGGTGCAGCCTAGGCACGAAGGTTAAAGTGTGATGACGGCACCGCACCGCGTAGAGCAAGAATTAGCAATGATGCTTTGGCGATCCTACACCAGGGGATGTCGCTGCTGCAACTCCGGCAAGGAGAGAAAGGCAAGGATGAATCTTATGAATTTTAAATATATGGTAGGGAATGTTAACTACAGACAATGTTCATAAGCGGAGTGGTGCTATCACAATGCCCTCCTAATCTCATTTGTCATGCAAGAAAGGAAGCCACAAGTTTATAGTTTCACATCAGGGATCTATCAATCCAAATAATAGCGTTAGAGTTCAACATTTTTTCACTATATATGTATATATATATATATATATATATATAAACCTTCTATTTTGTCATCTTTGTCGCTTTCACTTTCTTTCACATTTTTTTCACTCCTTTCAATCTTTTTCTCTCTTTTCATTACTGCTACATGCCCTAAAACTTTACATAATATCCATATATGGCACGTAAATTGTCAAAGAAAATGGCTATTTTCAAGTTCTCTCTTTCGTATCTTATATTGTCTTTAACGTCCTATGCAATATGCATGTTGTCAAAATGAAAAACTAAAAAAGGAGAAGAGACCCGCTGCCCGACTCCCCGGTCCAAATTTGCCCATGTGGATTCATGTGCCACGCGTCGGCGATTTATACGCTTGGTCGACGTAACCTGGGGGAAAGCGAAAACGGCTGGTGGTGGTATTGTCCGAGCCGGAAACATCTCCCCCGAATGTGGCTTTTCCTCATTATAGCATCAGGAGAAGGAGAAGGTGGCGATTTTCCTACAGCTGTATACTTACCTTCGACAGCACATCCGGAAGCCACGAAGGCCGAAGGAGGAAACACTATCGGATAGGAGAGAGAGAGAGAGGCCCGCGTGTCGAAATCTCATCTCATTCACCGGGGTCGACACGTGTCGCCCGGGTCCCACCGGTCGTCCGAAGCCTTCTGTCACCTCCTGGGCTCCACCTCTCCCTCCGCTCTCTCTCTCCCGCAATCATGTCTTTCTCCCTTCCTCTCTATCCTCCCGCACCGTTTCTCTTCTTCTGCAAGTTTTCTTCCTCCCCCCCCCCCCCCCTTTTTTTTTTAAATTTTATCTTTCTTCCTTTGATTGACGTTGTCAAGAATGATGCACCTAGGAAGAAGGGAACGATGAGCAAATCACAAAAGATTAGATGAGGAAAAAAAAAAAGAAAGTGGCCTATTTTCGAGTTTTCATGACTTATATTGTCTTTAACGTCCTATGCATGTTGTCAAAAGAGGAAAAAAAAAAAAAAAAAAAAAAAACAAGAAGACGAGACCCGCTGCCCGACTCCCCGGCCCAAATTTGCCCATACGGATTCATGTGCCACGCGTCGGCGATCTATACGTTGGTCGACGTAACCCGGGGGAAAGCGAAAACCGCTGGTGGTGGTATTGTTCGAACCGGAATCACCTCCCCCAAATGTGACTTTTCCTCATAGAGCATCAAGAGAAGGTGGCGATTCTCCTGTGGCTTTCCTCATATATTTAAGAGCAGATTGAACAACCAGATGGATGCAGCTTTGAGCCCCATGGATAAAACCACACCATCACCATATGTTGGCAAAGAATACGATGCAATTATGCAAATTCTTTTGGCCCATTATATTTTTGCTACTATGCAAATTCTACCTATTTTTCACATGCCGCTCAGAAATCCAAGATAGTTTAGAAAGTGCACGAAACAAGATGAATTCAGAAGTTATGCTGACAACAGCATACGATTTTCGGCTGGATGGACGACAAGATGATCATCTTACCTTATGCTAATGCAATGCTGGGTAAAGGCTTACGGGCCTGCTGTTAGAAAATAAAACCTGATATTTAAACGTGCATCCGTAGTAGGGACGCGTAAATTATATTTTCCTGGAATTCTTTTCGAGAACCTTATCACATGCTAATTCCATCAAACCCCACACACTACCACCACGAGATCCCATCTAAACATGTGCAACAAAACCAGAAGCCATTAAAAAGCTCATTTCTTCTTCTTTCCAACATTTGCCATTACAGAACAGCGAGCCGAGCTTGAGCAAGCCCGCTCTTGATCGTGATGTGGGGGTGAAAATTTAATACGGGGTTGACACCCTCACGCCTGGCCCATATCTTTTCTTGGTCGTTGTTGGGGGCTTTCTGCGAATGTAATATATGGGCCATAAATCCAACCCAATATATTATTGGTTAAACCCAAAGCCAACCGAGCCCATCTTCATTTTCTTTCTCTATATGACTCACGTTGCAGCAGGAGGGATGGACAGAACAAAGAAAGCCTCTTCGATACATTACAAGAACCCCAACTTAGCTGTCCCAAAACTCATCAAAAATGGTAAAAATTCAGCTCAAACGTTACTGTTCGGAACTTGATCAGCATGCATGATGACTTTGTCGCGACTCGATCTCACTACCCTCGAATCCCTCGTCATTACGAGAAAAGAAAAAGGGGGGATAGGTTGGGTTTAGGGGTACTTGATCACGAGAGTTCCCTCATAACTCACATTCTAAAAGACGTCATCACCTCGCCTTTTGGATCAAGCATCTCATGAGTTCCCTCCACAAGATTGTGAGCTCTCCCAAACTCGTACCCCGCGTGACAGGAGAGTGCCGCGATCCATACGCACACGAGCGACATACTTTAGAAAAAGGAGTCGGATGTGAATATCGGTTTTAAGGGTACCCTTACCACAGTAGCCCTCTCGATAGTACACTTTGCCCATTAAGATGGCATCACTTCATCCTTTGGATTACTTCCACGTCGAGTATGGTAAACCATGGTGAGTTTCATCTAAACTCATACCCCACACGACGGGTTCATTTATACGATCTAGTTGTTTATGACAATCTAAGAATAGACGGGAGTCACCACTAGCCTCATTTTGGAGCTCGGCTAGAAAATCTAATCGAGGGTCAGGAGTCTTCCCTTGATTCCTACGCAACCAAATATTTAGGTTCAATGACTTGGGTTATGCTAATATTTCTATTAGCGCTTTCTTAACATGTCTATACGTTTTTTTTTTTACATTTTCGGGATCATCAGTCCTAAACTAGGCGATCATGCATTGTTAGTTATTTTCATTCTATTTTATTTCTAGAAAAACAAGAAAAGAAAACAATCAATGGAGTTGAAATTGCAAGACCATAAGTAAACAATCAAGGAAAGCAATAAATCTATCATGCAATCCTAAAAAATATAAAAGAAAAACACAATTGAAAAAAGATGAGAGAAAGAGAGAAAACCTGCAACTCGTCAGATTTTATACAACAAATGGAACTCGAGACATTCAAAACAATCAAAAACAAAACATAATGTCAAAATCAATCATTTAAAAGAAGTGCAATACGAAAATCAAATTTTGGGGTCTCGAGATCGGCCTTTGTCTTTCATGCGAAGGTCTCACTAAGACACCTACCCAATCTATGTTTGTGACTTATAGTAATTGTTGACCAATTATATTCTCGCATGGCCAATAACGCTTATAAGTCTCCTAATTAAGCGATCTATGTGATCCCAGGGTTTTCCCTCGTTATCATGCATTGACCCTACCATTCATCTAAAAATCACATGCATTGCAAAAATGTAAACATGCATGCAGGTCTTTTAAACCTTGTTTCTCAACCAATCAAGCGAGAAAGTGAACCGTCGGCAGGTCACTTATTACCAAGGGCATACGCCAATCACAAACACAAGTAATTTCTAATGCATGATGGAATGATATGTATGAAGGGTACATTTGATATTTCAAAAAAGCACATCTCAAAATCATTCATGAAAAGTTTTGAGACAATATGATGTCTCGGCTATGAAAGGCATTCAATTGTCAAGGCTAGCCTGAGCCTCATATTAGAAGTCACAAGCATCACAAGCATTTTCAATACAATTCAAACCGTGACTTTCACGTTGTCAAAACAGGATTTTTAAAAATGTTTGAAAATATTTAGGATTAAGGAATATCTAAGTTATGGAACAACATTCAATTGCTAAGGCTAGCCCGGGTCTCGAATTTGAAGTCACAAGCGTCGCAAGCATTTTGAATATGGTCCAAACCATGATTTTTCCTTAAGCCAAATCGAGTTTTGGAGAATAACCTTTTTGGGAATCATTTTTTAGAAATATCACATGTACCAAAACATTTTTCGAAAGATGCAATTTGAAAAGGCTAGTTGTTTAACAACAAAGGATCAAAGCATGTAGAACAATTTGCATGAAGATGGCATGTCCTAATTTCATGCACAAACTAATCAAAAAGGTGAAGCTAAACAATCACAATTGTGTTTATATCAAGAAATTTCAGAACAAACGTGCAAGGACAGCAAAATTGAATAACACCCATTGACAATCTAGCTATGGAAAAATTTCCTAACATGCATGACATAATGATGAATAACTTTCATGAAGAGAGTTTTCTCCAACAATGTACACATGATTTTACAAAAATCAAACAACAAGGAACAACATATCAGAAATTTGTCAAAGCAATAGGACATTCAGCTAATGTCACGAGAATTTATCCTATCAGAACATGTCTAAAAATCATCAAATTTATACACAAGATAGCCAACATGATGACAAACAAGTTTAATTAGAGTTCAAGTTCAGATTCCAAATAGAAAAAACAGAAAAAAATATATATCAAAGGTCTGTCCAAACAGGGGTTAAAACAAGGGATCCAAATTTGATCCTCTGTCTAGATTGAGATCTAGTTTTGAAAAAATGGAAAATAGTCCAAATGATGAGCAATTGACATGCAATTAGCGGCATTAGAAACTTCTAAGTGTTTTCTACATCTTCCTAGAAGATCTCGAGTCCAAATTAGGTCAATTCGATATCCTCAAATCGAGATCTCTAAAAGTGCGCGCATTAGTAATGAAGAAAACAGAACATAAGCATTCATTAGAAAACCTTAAAACTACTCAAGAATGTCCAAATTGCATGAAGAAATCACACGGGATTTAGGATTGGATGTGATGGAAAGTTTGGATAGTCATTGAATCCTAAGTCGACATGCAAGACGTCATACAATTTAAATGACATTATGGGATAATTCATGATTCCTAATGATATGCTCAGGAATTCTAAGTGTGACTAACACTTTTTGTGATACAATTTGATATGCAAGATGAAACTCAAATGACATGACCTAAACATGTATGCAAACTTTGAAACATGCGGTTCAATAGTCAAAAAGGCATGATCGTAAGATTTGATCTCTAGATGACTCAAACAAGCATGGGAATATGCACATATGATAAGGTTTCATTTCAGCACTAAATTTACAGAACAAACATGATTTCAGCCATCCTCAAGATATACATAAATCCTACCAAAAATCTCATATACAGAGAATACAGTGATGAATACAGTGATTAATATTTCTTGTTAAAAAGTTGAAACTCAATTAAGATCATATGAATTGTGGCAAAAATGGCAAAACATATCACATTATATGTCCAACACATGTTGCAGCAGTATCTTTTACTCTAATGCATGCAATTGATTCACATTGCCACAGTAAAAACCTTGCAAAGCATGCATCAATTGAATGTATATGTCATTTATTTCATCTTTCATGAAGGATTTAAGACAAAATAAGTGCATTTATGGACTCAATCATAAAAACAAATTTCGGACTAGTATAGGACAGACCGACCTATGTCCAAATCTAAGCAATTTTAACCTACCTAAACATGTCTAAAAATTTCGAAAAAAAATATAAAAGATGCACCACACCTATATGAAAAGCTTTTATCAAGGAAAGTTGTTCCAAAACTTAACACAAAAATCAGCATAAAAATAGCAAAAACAGAGATTCATTAAAACAAGACAGACTGACCTATGTCCAAATCTAAGCACTTTTGACCTAGCTAATCATGTTCAAAAATTTTGAAAAAAAAAATGCAGAAGATGAAAAATACATGTACAAGAAACTTTCATTAAGGAAAGTTATTCCATAAGTCAACACAAAAATCAACACAAAAATAGAAAAACAGAGATTGATGCGGAGCAGATTGACCTAAGCCTAGATCAAAGTAAATCTGACCTAGTTGAACACATCCAAAAATCATGAAAAAATTACAGAAGATGCACAAGATGATTTAGAACAAAACTCATGAATAAAATTTTGTCAAAAAATTACCATGAAAGTCCGAAAAAAAAATAATAAAGTCGGAAGGCGGAACCGGATCATAATCGAAAAAAACCTAAACTACTGCAGAATTGTTAATCTTCGGAGGTGTTTTTGGAGAGCCATACGATGTCCGTTTTGGATGTGTGACCTATCTTTCCGAAGCTTGGGATGTCTACTATTTAATCCTAAGACGACTCGAGCTCAAACAAGGTTATTTCGAACCTCATTTTAGCCAATAATCACATATTAGGCTTAAACTCACAATAATCATTCAAATTATCAACAACTAATTTCATCAATCATACTCATCAATATTAAGCATGTAAAAGCTCATAATCTTGAATCCTAGCCCCGATCGATTAACTCGATCTCACTTCATTGGATTCGAGTTTTGAATCATTACATTTGTTGCAATTTTTGCCGATTTCTATCGTAATTAGTTGGATCTAATCACCTCTGTCCACAGCAACTTCAAAGGACTCCTACTACAGCAAATCGGTAGCGACTTGAAAACTTGAGAGCTCTGGTGATCATTGATTTGAGCCTAAAACGAGACCAATCCAAGAGAAGAACCAAATCTAGAGAGAGAGAGAGAGAGAGAGAGAGAGAGAGAGAGAGAGTGTAATTTATTTGTGCATTATTTTGGAGGGAGAAATGAGAGAGAAAGAGGCTGAGGAGAGAAAAAATTCGTGCCAATGTGCCATCCTTTCTGAAAATTAAAGAAATTTCACTTATATAGGCCCGTTTGATTCAACTTAAGGAAAATGTCCTTGGGAAAATGTAAATACCTTTGAGGTAAAAAGGTTTTCCAAAATGCTAGACTGTTTGATAAACTATAACTGAAAAGTGCTTTAAGAAAATGCAAGATTATTTGGTAAACATATATTTGAAAAGCCTTTTTGTGTGACCAAATTAAATTTTTTAGTTTTAGTATTTTTAAAATTGCAAAAAAGAAACAATGGCTATATAACCTTTTACATTTTCATATTGAGAGTAATATAAAACATACATATAATGCAAAACACAACTTTTGGCCTAGGGTTTTTTAAGGTTTGTTTTCAACTTTGACTAATTTTTTTTAATTATTATAGTATTAATCATTTTTTCGTTAATTAATTATCATTATAGTATATTAGTAAAAAGTTGGGATATTGATTGTCAAAAGGTAAAAATGATATAGAAAAAAAAGGATGAACTTATTCGGTGGATGATAAAACGACTGATTGTGAATGCTATTTTTTTTTTTAGTAAGCACTTGCATATAAAAAGGGAGATCTTCATTAAGAAAAATAAAACAAAGTTCCTCTCATACAAATTTAACTAGAAAGAGTCATTTCATAATAGTAAACATGGCCATATATGTCCAGAAAAAATAAATACATTATGCTTAATATTACAAACCTCAATAACTTTGTAAATTTATGACTATTTCATCACATAAACGTACCATGTCTGGAGATGCATACGAATTTCAAGCATCCACCCCTTTATTTGCATCATTATGGTCAATTGAATATCTATAATCACGATCCAATTTTGTTTATTCAAAATCCGTATCAGTCATGTTATTTCTCTATATATAATTGTGCAAAGTCACTGCCGCAACCACAATTTGCACTTGTTTTTCATATGGATAACATGGCATATGAGTTAAAATCTCTCACTTCTGTTTTAATACACCAAAGGCTCGCTCAAGTGTTGAGCATAGTAAGAAATGGGCACGGTTGAACACTTCTCGATATCTCGTAGGTAAAAGACCTTCTCGAAGCTCTGGCAAATGATATCTAGACCTTCTCGAAACTCTGGCAAATGATATCTAATTTCTTTATATGGCCCCAAATAACCAGTATGATTTGGATATCCAGCATCTACTAAGTAATATTTACCTACATAAATATATTGTAGATTTAATCAACATATGCCAATTAGATATATAGATGTATCTAAACCTTTTACTAACATGCTTGGAAGAGGATGGGGAAAATGTGCGTCACGTCTTCCAGTAGTTTCATAAAATATACAAGTATCATGAGTTTGTCTCTCCCAACCGACCCAAACGTAGACAAATTTCATATTAAAATTACATATGGCTAACACATTTTGAGTTGTTGTTCCTTTTCAACCAATAAAACGAATTTGATACGAATTTGATCATACTTAGATACAACCGATGGAATATATGTACCGTCAATAGCACTAATACAATCCTTAAAATATTGATAAAATCATCAATCTTTCTTAATATTCTCTGAAACTTTTCTATATTGTGTATCGTTAGTTGGATCAAATCTTTTTCCATATCACATACTTTATCTAAAACTAAGCTAAAGTGCCTACTTATGGTTTCCTTAGAGCGTTGAAACACTCTTGTACTAATCTATTACTTATACCATGTCTTAAAATATGAATAAACATATCAACCATTTCTTTAACATCAGTATTCCTAGATCCTCGAAGGCCATAACTTGTTACTAAATCATACGTTAAATTATTAAATACGATATTATGCATTCTAAACATATTGTAACACCTTATCGGATTAGCATCTTCGTCCATCAACTCTTTTAACCATACATAACCTGTATATATTGAGATCATGCAAAGTTGTTTGCAAAAGTTGGTCGCTTGATAGAGAATTGCAGCTTGAGTGACTGAAATAAGATCTCATAATTCATTTTCCTTTTACTCATGATTTTTCCTTGTATGTGAATCATCTATAACTGCTTCAAGTAATAAAATATAAAGAGAAATAATGTATTAACCATTACATATATGCAAACTATCACATTAAGAGAACACCAAATGAAAATAATTCTAACATCAAACATTAATTGAAATTAGATTCACAAAGGCTGCGAATAAATATTCATAAATAGAAACAAAGTGGAATGACTAAGCTTTAAACATGAAAATAATAAGATGCTAACATTCTCCTATCTACAAAAACTTGATTATTTTTTCATCTCATATTTGAGATACTTTACTTTCTTTGCATCATTTTTTAAGCTCATGAAAACTTATCTATTGTCTATCTTTTCATTTAAATGAGAAATTGAAAAAAAAAAAGTATAAGTCTTCGTATTTCACAATCTCGAGTATGGAATCAAATATTTCTATGAGATCCTTATAAGGACCAACTAAACTAGTTACTTTGGATGTAGCACTAGTAATACTCCTACTCTCAACAACTGTAAGCGGTCTATTAATTTGCGTTCTTACCTCCTCTCTTATACTCAATTTATTATCTTTCTTTCATCGAGCTTGCATCTTTGAAGTCTATGTGGTTCTCTTACGAGTTTGAGTTCCAATTAGTTCAACAATAGTTTCATCCACATAATCCTCCAAGTTTTCATCAGTAGACCTTACAACATCATTGATACTAGGTTGTGTGGTCTTCACATCATTTATCAACACATAAACCTTATACAGGATTTCATGTGATTCCTCTAGTAGCAACTGTATCTCTGAACATTATATCTAATTTTACTTCAATATCAAGATGTATGCATTTCATCCTAAAAGTCTTAAACTTTGGATTAGCCTATTATAATGAAATATTTGCATAAGTTGTATCATTAAAAGTGAGCTTAATATGAAAGTAAAAAAAGAAGTGAGGAAAACCTGAATTTTACTCTACCACCATTCGTCACTCGCATCAATGGTTTTCTTCCTTGAATCACATCCTAGTCTAGTTTTATTGTAAAGCAATGACCTCCATCTTTTACATTCTTCCTTGAGGTTATCCCACTTACTCTTCATTTTTTGTTTATCATACTTTTTGCCCGTTAGCTTCTCAAACTTATTAATTATGACTATCCATCCATCTTTTTTGTTGTTTGCAAGACGATTACCTTTTTCAATTTGTTCGATGCACAAGTTACAAAAGATTTCTACATCTTTCGAGCTTCAAAATGCCTTTGATGAACTCATCTATTAGTAAAGTGATATGAACAAAGAACAAATTTAAGAGACATAAACAAACAAAATCAACCATGTGATGTGTGTGTGTGTGTGTGTGTGTGTGTGTGTGTGTGTGTGTGTGTGTGTGTGTACATATTTGCAAGTAAATTGGAAAAGAGTGGCATAGGCAGCCACTTTTGAAAAACTTACCAAAACTATATCATAACATATAAACAAACAAGTAAGAACTCCAATACTTATTGAGACTCGAACTCATAGGGAAGAAAATGATTTATGGATGGAATCAAATATGCAGTATTTACAAACAAAAGTATTCAGTTATTGGGGAAAATCAATATACTTTTAATGTCGAATCAAGATCAACTAGGACATAATTAAAGCATATAATATGAGAAGGGAATGAAGGATGGAAGTTGGAGCTGTTATCATATAATTAAAGCAAAAGTATTCCAAGAATTTCCTTAAATTGCACTAAACTTGAACATATGTTAATTTGGCTACCGAAACATAAATTGAGATTACACTATTGAATCTGGAATTGTAACAGCTACTTCTCATTGGTTTGGACAGGTAAGTGGTGTGCAAACAAAAAATGTGGAAACTAATTGGGAAAATCAAATCTCAAGAAAGGTTGCAGATGCAATAGCTGGAATTCTACCATTGCCAGAAAAGTTTCACTTTGATCAACAAGCAAACACAAACTAAAGTCTCCTCTATAATGTTCTCTCTGACAGTAGTAAATGTATAATTTTTTTTATTGTCATGTGGCTAGACAAGTATGGCTGTTAAGGCATTAGAACTGATAACCTTTAAAATTGACAAACAAAGGAATGGATCGAGACAATTCTAGATCCAAGTAAGATTGGTCTAGCTTATTATGAGATAGAAAGCCTTATAAAATCTCTGGACTCCTAACTATAGATTATTTATGAATGTGAAGGAATCTCGCAAACATAGAAAGGCTGCTTTTAGATTAGATAAATGCATTAAGGATGAGAACAAGCTCAACAAAATTCCATATTGGATATTTCACATAGAAGTACACTAAATGCTCAATCGCACTTGCAGGAAAAGACATCAAGAAGGATTTTACTTGGAGCAGACCACCAAGGAACTGCTAAGAACAATTTTTTTTATTTTTGTTAAGTGCTAAGACCAATTTTGATGCTACATATATACAAGAAACACATTCAGTGTTAGCAATAGAAAAGATCATTTTAAAGAGGTGCTAATGTTGGTTGGATCTTGGAGATAAACTCACAACAGAACAAGGAGAAGCATGGGCAACAAAAATTTAATCTCCACTCGCAAGATCAGGAAGATGGAAACACATCAGTTTAGGTGAGATAACCTTAATGTAATCAAAGTATATCTTCTTCAAAGTCTCATTGGTCAATGGAAGCCATCATAAACCATGTTAAGACATTGTGACAGAGAAGTCCTCCATAACAGCAAGTTGGAATCCAAGCTTAGCAAACATGACAGCCCATGAACTAACTAGAAGGAACCTTCCTTTAAATATAAAAAATGTCCAATCCTCCTTTTGTTCTTCCAGTTAAAGCCACTAATACTTTCACTTTTTGTTTTGTAATTTCTGGACACTTCTTGTGATTATCTTGTACACTCATCTCTTTTATATATAATATTGATTAGTTGGTTAGTGAAAGAAACAAAAAATATCATGATTTTGTATCCATAGCCTAAAACAAAATTTTCATAACCAAAGCATCCAAGGCAATAAACCAACACCCAAAATTTAACCCTAAGTTTAAGAAAAAACTTATTTCTCAATGACTAAAAGAAATAATCAAATATGATCAAAAGAGAACCTCAATGAGGATGAGCCAACTTTGAAGCTAGATCCAAAAACCCTCCAGGAATAGTATGTGCACAAACACATTGCAACCCAAACAAAGCCCACACAGTTTCAACTGAGACTCAAACTCATATTAGTTTCTCTTTTTTTGGCACATCTACTTAAAGTAACACATAATTCATTAAATGTAATTGGTAAAAAGTAGCAGAGTCGAGAGATTTTATACAAGACAATGCCAAGGCTTAAGGATGTGTAACGGTAGAAACAACACAATCGTAGTGCAGCACAACCAGACAAATTCAACAGAGCGCCCCCAAAAAAAAAAATTAAAAAAAGAAAAACTGAAAATCACGATGAGATTACAATTGCAGAAATCTAAACAGAGTAAGAACAGGACAATCAACAAGCACTAGCAACAATCAACTCTGATAATGCGTCATCATCAAGGAAGAAAGAAAGAAACATTTATGAGCATAAAAATCCAAGCCCAGGGTAGCAATTACAGCTTATGCGAGGGCTACAATATAGACACTTCACAATCAACCGAAGTACCCTCGGCGCACAACATCCAAAGGCGCAAAACGAACTCTCAAACTCACATCTGAAGCATACCTTAATAGTCTTTCCACACTCTGCAAGCAATTTGATAGCCTTCCAAATCAAAAGCTTTGAACTTGATTTTCCCGATGCTCAGCTCTTCCAACGTCGAGTACTGGGTGGGCTGGTGCTGAACCAATCTCTAGAATTCCAACAACAACAATCAGAAAAAGCAACCCCCAATCAATAACTGAGGTGAAAAACCCAAAACCCTGGTCGTCGATTCCCACCCCCAGCACACTCTAGAGTCATTCACCTAAAAATGAAGTAAGAATAGCAACGTACATCTTGGAGAGCTTGTTCAGGGCACCACCGGTGACCTTGGCAACGTGGAGGAGGGTGAGCTCGGCCTTGAGTTCCTTCAGCTAGGTCAAAAGGTCGATCACAGGAGCAAGAAGCAAAGCCGTCGCCATCGCCGTCACAGGAAGTAGAGCCGGAGCTGTCGCCATCGTAGGAGCAGGAAGCAAAGCCATCGCCAATTTGCAAGAGGAGGACCTCCAATCACAGCAATGGGTGAGAGACGATCCAAATGGAGTGGTGCTCGGATTGCTCAGATCTCGGATTCGCTCGCTCGTAAATAGGGTAGAAGATCCAGATCTTGCTCGCTCGTTGCGACGAACTTCGGCCTTGATGGAGTGGTGCTCGGATTCAAATCGTGATGGAGTGGTGCAAGTTGCAAGGAGAGAGAGACATGAAGAGAGCCGATGGAGAACGCTACAGAAGAGAGGAAAACGTGGAAAGAGTTAAGGTTTTGTTTAATATTGGGTAAAATTGGATTTTTAATGAAAATTTGAGGGTAAAATCGGCAATCGGCAAAAATTCATTATCCTCACCTGCTTTGGGCTTTCAGCATTTCAAAGGTCAGTATTTGGGGAATGAGAGCTCCAAATGTTGAACCAAACACCAAATATTTTTCTCAATGGGCTTTGCCAGCTAAAAGCTCCTTGGGATAGTTGAACTAAACAAGGCCATAGTCCCACATTAAGTAATTTTGGCCATTGGTTCGACCCTATGGCCAAAATCTCGATCCAACGTTTAAAAATCCATTTCAAATGCTCTATTATGATCTCGAGGTGATGGGTAATTGATCTAGTGGGTTTTATTTGCAAAAAATCAAGCCAAAATCGGGAATTGCGTCAAAATGTCTAATTATGGGTCAATTTACAATTTGATGAAATTTGCGGACCATTTTGTAAAATTTTGGAAAATTGAAGGTGTAGAAGTGAAATTGAGAGTGAGAGGGTTCCGAACCGGTGGCCGAGGCCAAGAACCAGTGGGAAAGGCCTTGAACCGACCATTCCCGACAACGGCCGGTCAGACCGGCCGGACTAATCTCATCCGATTCGGCCGAATTCTAATCGCTTCTTGACTGGTTTGGTCCGATTCCCGCCATTTTTTTCCACTTAAGACCCTTGTGGGTCAAAATTTATGCAATTTGACCCCTAAAGGACCTAATTGAAGAGGAATGTTATCCTTTTTATGAAGAAATTGATAAATTAAGATAAAATTAAGCTAATCAAACCTTATGAATGTGATCTAGAGGTCTTTTATTGACCTAATTGAATGATTATCATGGAAAAAAATGAGTCTAAACCATGGGTGCTTTGAATTGGGCCTAAATGGCTAAAATGGTAAAATTTGCAATTCAATAGACAAAATTGCAAATCAATCAAAATTGAACTCAATTAGTGTCACAATTGTCCTATCTAATGAGCTACCCATAGGTAAGATCACTTACCACATTCAAATTGACCATGAATTAAAATGCTCAAGTTTAGGTCAAAAATAGGTCTAGACCTAATATTAAAATTGGACCTAGATTCATAAAATTAAACCTTAGCCATGAATGGGTCAACTTGAATTTTGTCAATTGAAGCTTAATCGCTTGACTTTCTAATACCTGGGAGGATAAAATTCCTCAAATTGATGAATTCTTGTGTGAATTTCACAAAATCGACCTCAAATTTGGACTTATCTTAAGAAAATGAGTAAGAAACAATCATCCATTCACAACTTATGAATGATCAATTTTTGTCCCCTAATTAGGGCTCAAAACGGCAATTTATATTTTGACTCGGTAAATTACAAAATCGAATGATCAAACAGATTTCATATAGTCCCTAAACCAAATGTCAAAGAAGGAATTACATCTAATTATGACTAGAATAAAAGTAATTTTATTTTTGGTCAATTTAGAACCTAAAACTGAAAAATTTAGAAATCAAGGTTCTTAATCAAATTTTGTGAAAATTTTGACACAAAAGTTAAATTGACATAAAAAGAAATGTATTTGTGCATTATCTATTTATTTTTTTATTTTTTGGGTCAAAGGTTTGACCAAAAATCAAACATTTAGTTGACTTTTCCTAAAAGGTTGATTTTTTTTTTATCAAATCTTTGAATTTTTAAGAAATTGATTTGAAATAAAATGAAATTAAAGTTAAGTGGAATTTTTTTGGGATAAAAGTCAAATTTTGACTCAAGGTTGACTTTTGGTCAAAGGGTTGACTTTTTGGTCAATCATTTGACTTTTCAGGTTTTTCTTGAAAATGAGCTAAAAATTGCTTACAAATGACAGTGCAGAAAAAATGAAATGAAAAACAACATTTTTTGGTCGAGAGATAGAGTTCTGTCGTCGCGATCGTAAACTTAGATCTCGATTTTTATGTTTTAATGATATGTCGACTAAAAATCGTGTTTCAACAGACTTGAAAATTTCATTCCGAGTGAACCATAAGCTCAAATTTATATCCGTAAAATGTTGTAACTTCACAACATCTTAGATTATCATTTTTACATATATGCTACCCAAAAACTCCCCAATCAAACATAGTAAGTTAGAATTTACCTAAACTCGAATTTCAAGCCCTAATTTCAACAATTCCTTCAAACAAACGTTTAGAGGCTTCAACCACTCACCGACGTTGCAAAACGGTGTTGATTCAGCTTGATGAGTCATCCGAATTGTGAGTGTGCAAAAACATTCCCCTTTTTCCTTTCTATTCCATGAGCTTTCTTCTCTCTCTTTTTGTCGTTGTTCTGTATTCCCCTTGTTGCAACATGAGTCATGTGGAGAAAGAAAATGAAGATGGATTGGGCTTGGCTTTGGATTTAACCAATAACTTGTATCCATCGAGTTTTCAATCAAGATTTGAGAGACTTATATAACCTAAAGTACCTCAGCAAAACCTCAAAACGTAGTAGGAAAAAGTGAGGAACAAAGAACATAGGATAGTATAGACAGTGGTCCATATTTACTGCTATGGGCTTTGTTTCTTGAGTTCAAAAAAATAAAACTTTGCATTTCTAGACCATATATATATACAAGGTTTATACCACAAAAAACCTAAAATTTATATACTTGTGAAAAATTTACCCCACACTATTTTTTTTTTTGGTGACCTAAGAACCTCGTACAACCGACAGCCAGTGAGTAAACTTGGGGGGACACGTAAGCGGGAGGACCCACCACCCCCGGCGTCCTAATTAAGACCCTAAGCAACTGTGAAAGGATTCGAACTCCTCCCGTTCGTGAGGGGGAGAGAACCCAAACCATCGCAGTCACCAAGGTGGTGGAACCCCAAACTAATTTTTTTTACCACAAAAAACCCAAAACTAATATACTTATAATAAATTTACCTCAAACTAATTTTTTTATTACGAAAAGCCCCAAACTGGTTACTTATAACAAATTTACCTCAAATAACCATAAAAAACCCCAAACTAGTACATTTGTGATAAATTTATCTACAAATTAATTTTTTGATGATCAAAAACTCAAAACTTGTACACTTGTGATAAATATATACTTCGTTAAATTTGATTAATACTACGTAAAATCACAAAACCGTACAACTGTGACAAACAAAAAGTAAATTCTCAAACCGGTATCCTAGTCAACTATCATATATCATTCAACTAAATAATTTGATGGCCAAATTTAACGGAAACTAATATAAGGTAAATTTTTCACAAGTGTACCAATTTATGGTATATTTGTCAAAAATATATCAATTTTGGGTTTTTTTTGTAGCAAAAAAAATAATTTGAAATAAATTTGTTGCAAATGCATCAATTTAGGGTTTTTGATAGTATTAACTAAAAAAAAAAACCCGTATCATCCCAAGCAGATAAGAAAAGAGCAACATCTTTTCATTGGAGAAGCATGCTATTGTTGGTACGGTGTGCTTAAAATTGACACTTTTTTTTGTCAAATATCATTTGGAAGGTCTGAGAACTCGGTAAGAAATTTAACGTTAAAGTTGCCAAAAATGTCATGGTCCCTGTCGCGATCTTTTCAGCTCTTTCCGTGGGGATGGTGACTGTCAACATCATTGAAAATTTTCCTGCTTTATTATCCTCAAGCTGACAAGCCTTTTTCTTCCTCCGTACTCCTTCCTTTCTTCTCTCCTCTTTCCACGATCGAGATACATGTATGGAAACAAAAACTCGACAGGATACGATAAGGGGATAGGAGGTGAGAATGGCGTTTGATCAAGCAAAGGCCTTGACGCTTGACACAGTAAATTTTGAGAGAACATTTGCGTAAATGGATAGTACAATCCTTCACGTCTCTTTAAGGGGCCAAAAAAGGAAAAAAAAATTGTTCTTAATAAGTAGGTAAACAAGTATTTCACAGCCAGGGCAGACAGGCTCGTTTAAAAAAATCCATGATCCTAAAATTTTCTTGCAAAGATCATACTGTATTTTTGGAAAGATCTTGGGAATATTTTAATATTTTTATGGACATAAAAATCAATCAATCATATATGGGACAAAAAACTTATGTTCGGTCAAAGTTTGGCTCATAAAAGAAACGCAATATGATCTTTGGGAAAAAAAAAAGAGAGAATTTTGTTATGTAATAAAACATCCATTCCCCGATTTGTAGCTTTTATAAATGTGAAGCCCTATTTTTTAGTTGTTCTCATTCCCACATGCGTCATTGGATGGTTCTTTGGTTCTACCTTTTTCAACCAATTCTTCATTTTTCTTCCGGAGATCTAGATTTCGAGCTTTCTCGGTCAGGTCGGCTATACACGCAAGGGACGTGGATCTTCTTGGTGCCTCAATAAATCTCACCCATTCATTTTTTTAGTGCAGTTTTTATCAGCCATTAAGATTTGTCAAGACATCAAAAGTACATCCATACATGCCAGGGACCTTCACCCATGGTGCAATATCCTTGCTAGTTCTAACTTTTACTTTTAATTAGGAGTACGTAGAAAGACCTAGGATCCTGAATCAGTCCAAATGAATCCAGTCGGATTTTTCACTCTAGATTTGAACTTTCGAGCTTGTCTGACCGTTAGGTTTGGGCTTGATCAGTTCCTAGGCGCGGGATTGAGGAGTTCGAAAGGCTCGGACTTGCCTAAAAATATATTCAAAAGTTGACATATTAAAAAAAACTAAATTAGAAATATAATTTATTTATATCTTAAATATAATGAAGCCGTAAATTAGTAACTTAACATGAAAATGGGCTACGGAGGTGTGGCTGGGCAGTCGAATCCGAAAAACCAAAGAAAGTGAGAATTTTTTTAGAATTTAAACTGGCTATCGGCCTCTTCCGACTAAAAAACAAAAACGTGGCTTTCTGCGTCTTCAAGACGGAACCATAGTATTGAGCTGTGAATGAACATATTTAAGTATGCGTACGAGCTCCCTAACTCTTCCCAAATCAAAAGTCATAACCCGTTGAAATCAAGGTGCTCGACCTTAATTTCTTTGAATGAACTTGGTAGAGTATCAGAAATTATTAAGTCAATTGATTGATAATCACATTTTGAGTCTTGATATTGGACAAAATCGTATATCATCATAAATTTTAGGCTGTGTTTGTTTCACTAGAAAATGGATAATGAGAAAAATATTTTCCTAAAAATGATCATTTATACTATCTAAAATAATTAATCAATAAAAAATATTTTCATTATCTTAAATATTTTCGTGTACGATGAAATTTTTTATCGTTCATCTATTTTTATAAGTGATATAAGTGATTAATTTTTCAAAAAAGATTTTCAAATTATTTAATTTCCATTTTTTTTTTGTCGATCCTACTCTAATCCTACTCTAACACTCACTCTCAGACTTTTGCCCGTGCCTCCTTGCAGGGCGTGGGAGTCGAAACCCACTCCTGAAATGAACGATCCCCAATCCTCCCTGAGAAGGTGGAGATTTGAATCCCCAACCTCCCCCTTCCAAGTTGGAAGGGTGGCCACTGGGACGAACCCCCAGTGGTTTATTTAATTTCCAATTGAAGAAGTGAGATTCTTTCTTTTTCTTCTCTATAGGCATTTAGGGTACGCATAACAAAATTTATGTTTCCTTATTTCTTTGTTTTTTTGTTCCCTAAACCGGTTTGGAATGGAAATCTATTTGGTAATGCAATTTCATTTTTCTATTTCTGTAAAAGATTTATATTTCAAAAATAAATTTGGAGCATAAATTAAAAACTAAAATTTTTAAATTTTCTATTTCGGGAAAAAAAGTAAGAAATTAAAACTCTTCTTATCATTTACTCTCATTATCACCTGTCGCCCACCCACAGCCCATGAGATGCCGAACACCCATCGTTTACCACCCGCTGCCACTCATTGGACATCGAATGCCGGCCACCCACCCACCGATGGACGCCAAACGCCGGACTTGGGCCACCCGCCCGTCGCTAGTCGTCGATCGCTTGCCATCGAACGCTGAGCCATTGGACTCCATCCGCCCGTCGCCAGTTGTCAGCGCGGAACACCAATTATTGTCATCCCTATAAATATAAAATTTATTCTATTATTAAATGAATTCTATTTTAAATATAAAAATTTTAAACCATTATCAAATGCGTTTTTTTTTTCTTAAAAACTCATTTAAGACTATAAATTGTTTTCTCTTCTCAAAATTTTATTATGTACGCCCCCACAAACTGGGTATGGGTTGGGTTCTGGAAACTGGCTACCGAAACTAAGTGATGATTAGTAAAAAGGCATCCTACTTTCTTAGGTCAACAAGTTTGAACACCCCCAACCTTCCACCTCCATCCCTTCCGAGCCTCACCAATTACACCACATGGCGTAGTCGGTAGCCACTGATAATCGTTTTTCTTGATAATTGGGAACTTATAGGATCAAACCCTATCCTTCGAAAGCTGAGTTCGGAAGAGGAGTAAGTAGACTTTTTGGCCAGATTTATCGCGTGAATTGATGGCTCCTAATGGTCAAAGTGACTTGCTTACATGCTACGTTTGGAGCTCCCTCGATCAAAACTCTAAATCGTCTCGCCCTTCTCCTGAAGAGAAAAAGGGAATCGATATGATGGACAGTGGTGATCGGACGAGAACATTCTCATCTCCAGAACACCATTTTCATTGCTCTAAAAGCAGGTAAACTTGGTAGGTGGGCTCCCTCCCATTTTAATATTCTTATGTTACTTGTCTTCGCGTCCTTCGTCGGACAAGGACTCTGAATACTTTTCAAGCTTTGACGTTCTTTTTGCACCACCTCCATAAAAAGCATTAACCCGCTCGTGCAACAAGAGAAGTAACGAGCAAGTTACATATATTATTCATAGTTTTCCATCTATCGCCATCAATTTAAATACTCAGTGATTTTTCAAACCTTAATCACCTAATCGATAACGGCGGAGGTGGGTTGTGTATAATAACCACGCAAAAATCTTGTCAAATATAGGCATAAAGCTTAAAGTCTCTTTCAAATAAACACCACCCCCATGAGCCTCAAATGCACTGAACACACAAAGTGCTGGGAAATATGACGAACAAATCAGGTTGAACAATAAAATCATATTTTAAGGTGTGATATCACTCTCTATAAAAAAAAAATTATTTGCCTCACAACATTACTAATTGTCACCGGCAAATTTGCTCTATAATACAACAAAGTCTCGACTGAAAATATTAAATAGAAATTCTAGTATTTCTACGAAGTCTCTTACGGGAAGCAATTGGAATAGATGGCTATAGTTTTAGAAAAGAAAATTTGAAAAGACTTGATTTACATTTATTCCAAAATTAACGTACTTATCTCAATCTTAATGAACAAAGGCAACCTTTTTGAAAAATGTTACAAAGTGATGTCTTCAAAGGTTACGTTGAAAAGATATGAAATTTTCAAAATTAAATATTTAATAAATAAAAATAATCATAACTTATTTGTGAGCAATCACATTGTTTCAACAAAACGTCATAGTTAATTTTTATAAGATTATAAATCCGAATTTTAATTAAAAAATAATGATTATTGATTAGTGTCAAATCTTGTTCATGTATGAACTCGTATTTTTTCGATGTGGGACAATGCATCTCTTAATTTGTTTTACAAACAAACTATCGACACAAAATACAAAGGGACAAGCATCGCATCCACTCCTGTCTTTTTTTTTTTTTTTCTTGATGACCCAGGGAAATCCATACAGCCGGCAGCCGGCTGGCAAACCCTGGGGCCGCACAAGGGAACCATCACTCCATGCAAGCGGTTAAGGCGCCAAGCACATTCACTGGGTTTCGAATCCCTCACCTTAAGGGCAAGGATCAATGGAGTCTTATCTAGCGGAGCCACCACAGTGGGTGGTTCCACTCCTATCTTGTTCCCCCATAAAAGAAGAAGAAAAGATCGCTTATTAGTCAAAAAGGCTTAATCATCCCCATTAAGATAGAACGCGGTCGCTTACGGCAACTTGCACATTTTCAGAAAAGGTGGCGCAACCGTGATTCTCTCTTTAACACCTCCTCGATCACTTAAATTAAGGTGCATATAAAAACAAAGGCAGGAATGGCGGGGTTGACTTGACGCATCCTCGGCCAACTAATTTTTCGATTAATGACCAGATTAAAATTGCGTCTTTCGAGATTACACAAAACCCTTCCCCATAAAACTCAGTGTTAACATGCAGACAATCTCAAATGTTCTTTTCTGGCATATGATTAAGCTGTCTAATCACGTGATAAAGCCACGTCGAGTGGCCACTAATTCTGTGCTTAATTTGTATTGGAGACATACGCAATATAATTAGGAATTGATTAAGAGGGGGGACATTGGAGCTATAATAGAATCTTTAATCTTGTATCTCGCTCGGCATTTGACTGAAGAGTATTTTAGCGATAGACTATACATAAAGCTAATTTTTTTCCTTTCTATTTCAAAAACAAAGGCAAATGTGCTGCATATGAGCTCTAGTTCTGGTAGCGTTTGACAAGATATTCAATTGAGTATCAAGTTGGAAGATGAAATATCCCACGTTGAAAATCGGAGATAAATTTGTGGTGATTCTCGATTTTATGCATGAGCCAATATGCTAAATGAATCTGGATTGGCTCATTCCCAAAAGTAATTTATTATGTTCGCCATCTCCTTTCCACCTAGCGTTAGTGGCGCATTCAAAAGACATAACCATGGACGGATGAGTACCAAATCAATGAAAGGGGCGAACAAAAATATGAGGTACGGCAAAAAAATATGTGATGTAAATAGACCCAATGGAAAAGTGATAACTTTGATAGTAAAATGGACGATTCCACTCTTATAAACTTTCACTTGAAACCCTTATTAGTCTATTTAAATGAGGATACGGAATAAGCACAAATTTAATTGCATTCTCATCCATTCCATTGAAAAAAAATGAAAAAGAATTAATTGATGTTGAAGTTATTTCTAATTGAGCAACAAGTCGAACTTGAGTTTGAACTCGTGTAATTATCCCTTTCCCTTGGCGAAAGATGTGTATAATTAAAAAAAAAAATCCATCTGTCAAACCCCACCACGCCCCGCAAGAACTTGTCAAACATAGGCGGAAACCAACTTTCGATGTTATCCTCGCAGGTAACGAGACGAACCGAGCGGGGGAACAAAACGGAAAATGTCAAAAACCCAACCATGAATCTTATCACTAATCCCTCCCCTCTGCCCCGCCGCCCCCCTATTTCCATTATCCATACTGTAAAATAAGGGCAAATCCCTCTCTTCACACCCACGTGTCTCTCTCTCTCTCTCTGTCTTTCTCTCTTTCTCTTTCTCTCTTTCGCTCTCCATCTTGAGTTTCAACCTTCAGCGCCTCTCCTTTGAAACTTGGAAAACATTAAACCTTGGTCTCTCTCTCTCTCTCTCTCTCTCTTTTTTTTTTTTTTTTTTTTTTTCTTTTTGGCCTTTTTCCGTTCTTCCACTAATAAAAATACTAAAGAGGGTAGTCGAACACCAAGATTAGTAGGTTTGACTTCGAAAATTTGATTTCACTTCGTTCTTGATTTTTTCTCTCTCCTGTTTGTTGCGTATTTCTAAAGCGGTCAAAAACACCGGTTTCTCTTTCTCTCCAGAGGGGACTGGCTTGATCGATTTGGGTTCGACACGGGTCGCGTCGGCCAATTTTGGGTGTGGTTTCTGGCATGTGGAATCGGGCAGTGGGTCTCTTCTTCTTTTCTCCTTTTTGGGAGCATTGCCGAGAAGGCCGGAAATGGTATAAAAATTCAAGGAGAGTTATTTCGCCTTCTTCTTGTTCGGATCGCATGTAATGAATTTTGAAAATTTCCACGGACGAGACAAGATTCGTCGTGGGTTCGTTTCGGACGCTCGCCTCTCGGTTGCTCAAATCCCATGGGGCCCATAATAAAGTCTTGATCGGGAGGTGGGTCATGAACAAGTGGCGGCGGCGAGCAGGTGTCGGCACTGTCATGTCCGAATAATATCAACAAAAACAAAACCCGCCCTTCCTCCTCCGCACCAAAATTTCTTTTTTAAAAACGAATCGTGTTTCTTTATTCTTCATCATCGTCAACTTTCTCTTCTTCTTCGCATGCATGAGCGAAGCTCTCGCAAGAGCGCTCGAACCTGAAGAGAGAGTTGAGGTGCGGGGCAATAGCTACAGCTAGCACCATAAGCACGACGGTAACAGGTGACGGTGGTGGCGCCCACCCCCCCCCCCCCCCCCCCCGCGCTCGGTTTTAAAATTTCCTTCCCTTTGCCAGCCGAAATATACAAAAACAGAAAAATTTACGTACTTCGTTCGCAGTCTAGGCATATCAAAGCATTATTTGAGTACAATGCCCCAAAAAGGGAAAAAAATAATAAGAAGAAGAAGGAGGAGGAGAAGAGCCCGCTAGCGGGCTCGACGTCAATATTACGCACCCCCAGTGCTACTGACAGAAATTCAGTGTTTTTTTGACCTCTTCCCAGACACTTAAACATACAATAGAGAGAAAAATCAAGACCGAGAACACGCCACCTAGTTCCCTTGCAAGAACTGATTCACAATCTTCACGCTCGGCCCCACGACGTCAATCTCCCAAATGTCGCGCGACCTGCCGCCGCCGCTGCCCTCCTCCTCGGGCGCCATCGCCAGCTGGACGGCCTTCGTCGCGTCCAGCCTATGCAGCTTCCACCCGCTCCTGCTCAGCTCACTGATCTTCTCAATCTGCTGCCTTATCAGCTGGCTCGCGTTCTCCTTTATCTCGCTTAGCGCCTCCTGGTATGCACCCTCCCGCTCCGGATCGTCGTCCCGCTCCATTGCATCTTCCTGCCCCCACGCGTGCCCCCTCAGCGGGGGGTACTTCTCGAAATATCGGTCGAACTCGCGCACGCCTATGGCCTTCCTCAGCCCGGCCCAAGCCCCCGGCTCGGTCCGGCGCAGGTCGTAGTATCCGGCGAGCTCATCGAAAGCGCCCATGCGGAGCATTCCATCCACGCGCTTCGGCAGGCCCTTCTGCAGGACGGGCGGCGACACGTGGACCCACAGAATGCAACAGTCATACCTCAGCTGGGGTCTCGCTTCTGCCTCCGGGTCGAACTGATCCGCCAGGAGAGCGTGGATGAAGGAGTTGGAACCACCGACGAGGATGGTGAGATTCCCGCGGGAGGCGATGCTGGAGATGGTTTTGTGGCCGATGAAGCAGAACTGCGACGGGGTCATCTCCCCGTCATTCGGGTCGAGGGAGCCGAGGAGGTGATGGCGGACGCCGCGGCGGTCGGCCCAGGGGATCTTGTTGGTGGTGATGTCGAGGCCCCGGTAGACTTGCATCTTATCAGAGTTGATGACCTCGGCGGCACGGAAGTGGGAGGCGAGGTCGATGGAGAGGCGGGACTTGCCACACCCGGTGGCGCCCATGATGACGACCACCTTGGGGCGGCCGTGGCCGGCTAAGGAGGAGGAGGAGACCATCGGGGAACGACGGGCGGGGTCGTGGTAGTGGTAGTTGGTGGGGAGTGAAGAGAGGATGGAAAAGGAAGGAGGTGAGGGTTTTGAAGCTTTTGAGCGAAGGGAGGGTGGTGGGTTTTAGGGCTAAGGCGTTTCGCAAGGAGAAGAGCGGAGGGCGATCCTCTTCTTCTTTTGTAGTAAAAGAAAAAAGGAAAAAAAAAAAAATGCTGAGCTGTTTCCTTCTCCTACAAGGGAAGAGATACAGAGAGAGGACTTCAAGCGGGCTTTCGAGTATTGTATCACGCAACGTCTAATTTCTTCCTTATGATTTTAAAAAATAATTGCCTTAACTAAGGGAAAAATAAATATTAAACTGCGAATTTCAGTAAAACAATAATTCCCAAATTTGCCCTTCGCACCTTGTAACTTTATTTTGGACCTTATGTTGCTTAAATTGTCGATTATTTCTTACAATAATAAATAACTCATGTAAAAAAGTATTATCAAATGTGAAGTTTAAAAACTAACCCACCTAGAGAATAAAAGATTTTATGCTTACAAGTTACATCCTCCAAATTTCCGTACTTCCTAATATAAATATCTTCTCTTCGAAATCTTCTATAATTTTCAATGGGAAAATTTTGAATCATTATATGTTATGAAGGTAGATGATGTTAGATAAGAATAATAATGGAAAAACAAAGTTATTTTTTTTAAAGAAATTATGTATTATTGATTTTTTTAATTGCTATTTTATTTCTTTCCCTTTTTTTTTCTCTATCGATAAAACTTTGTTCAAGTAGAATCCAACTTCCAAATTGTCTTGTTTTGACTACAAAGACTCTTTCACCTTCATAAAATTATTTTTAAAATTCTTTGCAGCTGGTCTTTATCCATTTTATCCAATACCACTAACTTATAAGTGGTAATCATACGAGTGCATAATCAGAAAAATAACATCCAATAATCAAAGTAGTAAATGGACTACAAAAAATTTAAGGAACTTGGATTCACTAAGCCAAAAAAAAAAAAAAAAAAAAAGCATGTCACTATCCATCACCACTAGATTTTCTTCAAACTATTAGTCAGGAAGATATGCAGACAAAATGAATGAATGTTGTGCATGATGAATTTTAAATGATATGATATGGAATGTTAACTATGCAATCTACATGAGACTTTCTAATGTATTTTTGTTCTTTTCCTTAACAGAAAGACAAATGCCCTCTATAGTCTATTAAATGTGCATGCATTTTCTATTCTAAGACTATTCTGAACTAATCCTATGAGACTGATCAATATAAAGTGCTATTTTTATTTTTATTTTCATTCTATGAAAATAGCAAATTAAATCCTAGGACTATAATGTGATCTTATGAACTTTGTATTAATTTTGAACTATGTGTAGTAGGATCCGACCTTAGTGTCTAAGGGTTCAAAGGCCCAATACGCCTCAGTTAATGCAGGGAAAAAATCGAATCATGAAAACCTAAGTCATTCGACCAAATAACATGCATCAAAACAAACCATATTGTCAAAACTAAACTACAAGATTACACTTACCTCGACTTACCGAGTGCCGGTGTTTAGCGTGATGTAGAGAGGGCTGGTGATTGGTCAGTGCGACGAGGGTGATGATCGGCAATGATCAACGACACTATTGGGTGCGGAGGGTGAGGTACCGAAGCTTCGTCGAGAGAACTGGTGGGCATCACGGCTAGATGATGGGCACGGGAACTTACCGTGGTGCTAAGGAAGGAGTCGACAGGCGTCTTTCAATCTTCGAAGGAGAATCCCCGAGTGCAGCCTAGGCGCGAAGGTTAAAGTGTGATGACGGCACCGCAACGCGTAGAGCAAGAATTAGCATTGATGCTTTGGCGATCCTACACCAGGGGATGTCGCTGCTGCAACTCCGGCAAGGAGAGAAAGGCAAGGACGTTGTCCGTCGATTAAGCCTAGGGATGACGAGCGCCGAGAGAAGGCAAAGAGGGCCAAGTTGGCACTCAAAGTTGCAATCAGCAGCAGAAAGCAGGTGACTTTCTATCATAAGAGTATAATGTTTATTAATCTTTCCTTCCATAGCTGATTAGATGTAACATGGATTATAATGCTTATTCTTTTTTTTATTTTTCCATACATTTTTTATCCTAATTACCCTATCCATTCATGCCTTCTCCGTAATTAGATAAAGCAATCTTATGTTTCTCTTCATTGTGTGGAACACCAATTAATTGCATGAAGTCCATGCAAAATTTAGTTTGTGATAGGTTGTAAGTTGTTCTCGACTTGCTGTGGGTGTAACTATATGAATAGGTTTCATAAAGCAAGATCAAAGTGAATTTTGGAAATAAAATAATTCCATAGTAAAGTAATTTTATAATCCCGTGAAATTATTTCAGTGAATTTTATTATCTAAGTTTGTTATTATCTATAAACAATATAATACGAAGAAGAGGTTAGAGGACGGGGTTTTTTAAATAAAAACAACTATACTAATCTAATTGATGCACGCCTTCCGTGTATGATGTTTTTAGATTTGCACTAGTCGTTGAATAGGACTTTAACTATGAAAGTACATAAAATCTACAACTTATGTTTAATATCTTGTGGTTGTAGGAATTAGGGAGCGGTTTTGATAAATAAATAAAAAATTACATTAATTTCACATGAAAATTTAGAGCGGTACACATGTACTCCCAAAATTTCACCCTTTATGCAAAACTCCCTAAGTCGTTAACCCTTCCTCCTTTTTCTATTTGCGAGTGCCAAGCACATGATTTTGTCAATGGTAATATCGTAATTCTTCTCTATCTTTCCAAAATACTCTTCTGCCCCTAATGATTGTTCTCTATTGCGGCATCTCTCATCTTTCTTTTTTTTTTTTTGTTTGTTTTGAATATATTTTGGAACATTGTAATTTATTTAACGCATGTAGAGGCCGAAGGATCATTTGACCAAAACAAATACAGAAGAATTGTAATATTACGATTAAAGGAAGCCGGACCACTGGTGGAGCTCTCGACTTTCTCTTCTAATCAAGAAATCAATATCCCACAATCTTTTCCTTTCAAAGGCAATCCTTATAACCGGGGTACCGTCATGCCATCAGGTTATGAGGATTGCTACAAGGCAAGCAAGACAATAGGTGCTTTGCAGCACCAGCCCTGACGGATGGATGCTAGGTAGGGTTAATTAGACAGCCTCACCAAGCTAGTTGACATAGCAATCTTTCATTAATTCCCCAAGGGTTTTACTTTTTCCTCGTAAGACCCCCAATTCTCATCCAAACTTTTCTTTCGAGGTGAGTCTAATTAGGGAGATGTGCCATAGGCAAGTCTTTCACTCCAAGGCGGATCTCCCACCTATTTTCTGTTATTGAATATTTTAAAGACCTGATCATATCTATTCCCATACACTGTTCCTTCCACTACAGAATGAATATCGCCACTTTCCAATTTCCCGAAGCTTCAGCCACCCACCACCTGCACTTTCTTCGTTTGACCAAAGATCTGTCCTTTCGTCTATGTTAATGGAGGCTTAATGAATTGGAGGAGATGATTGGTGGAATGATGGTGATGATGATGATTGGATAGATGCTGGGAGGTCCCACGGACGTGAGAAGGCCTTTTTGCATGAATCCGCTTGATGCTGGCAAGCCCCGCAGAGAACGAACAACTGGCTGGACGTTTCGTGTGAGAGAACGGGATTCTCTTCTTTGGTAGTTAAAAAAAAAGGGGAAAAAAAAAGGAAAAGAAAGCCTGAGCTGTACTCGACTAAGGTAGAAGGAGAATGTAGAGATTATTAGGAGAGTTCAATCTCTCTGGGTGGACAGACAGCGAAGAGAGGGAGAGAGATTTTGAGCGACCTTTTGAGGGATTATAAGAGGAAACGTGTAATTTCTTCCTTCTAATCTTAAAAATAATTGTCTTGATTAAGAAAAATAAATATTGAACTGCGAATATCAGTAAAATAATTCCCAAGAATTGCGCTTTCGCACCTTCTAATTTTATTTCGGACCTTATGTTGCGTAAATTGTGAATTACTTCTTATGATAATAAATAATTTGTGTAAAAAAGAATTATCTAACGTGAATTTTAAAAACTAATCCACCTATTGAACAAAGCTCAAAAAAGATTTTATGCTTGTGAGTTATACGCTATGAATATCTGTACTTCATAATATAAATATCACCTCTTCAAAATCTTTTGTTTTCAATAGGAAAATTTCAAATCATTATTCATTATGAAGGTAGATAACGTTGGGTAAAGATAAAGATGGAAGCATGCTAACCGGTTTATAAGAAGAAAGTTGTGTATTAATTTTTTTTTTTTTTTTGAGAAATTATGTATTATTGATATTTATTTGAATGGCTATTTTATTTCTTTCCCTTTTTTCCTTTATTGATAATATTTTGTTCAATTAGAATCCAACTTCCAACTGCCTTGTTTAGACCACGGAGACTCTTTCACCTTCATAAAATTATTTTGAAAATGCTTTGTATGCAGTATTTATCCCTTTTATCTTATATTGCCTACATATGAGTGGTGATCATACAAGTGCACAATCAGAAAAACAATGACCAATAATCAAAATAGTAAATAAATTGCAGAAAATTTAAGGAACATAGATTCACTAAGCCAAAGCGAAGCATGTCAGCATCCATCGCCACTGGGTTTTCTTCAAACTATTATTAAGAAAGATATGTAGAGAAAATGAATGAATATTATGAATTTTAAATGATATGGTAGGGAATGTGAACTATGCAGACGAGGTTCATAAGCGGAGTAATGCTATCACGATGCCTTCCCAATCTCATTTGTCGTGCAAGAAAGGAAACCGCAAGTTTAGGGTTCCACATCAGGGATTTATCAATCCGAATAATAGCGTATATATATATATAATCTATGTTAACCTTCTATTTTGTCATATTTGTCGCTTTCACTTTTCTTCGCATTTTTTTTTCACTCCTTTCAATCTTTTTCTCTCTTTTCATTACTGCTACATGCCCTAAAACTTTACATAATATCCATATATGGCACGTAAATTGTCAAAGAATAATGCACCTAGGAAGAAGGGAACAATGTGCAAATCACAAAAGATTAGACAAGGAACAAAAAGAAAGAAAATGGCTATTTTCCACTTCTCTCTTTCATATCTTATATTGTCTTTAACGTCCTATGCATGTTGTCAAAATAAAATAAAATAAAATAACAGAAAAAGAAGAATAGACCCGCTGCCCGACTCCCCCACCCAAAATTGCCTATACGGATTCGTATGCCACGCGTCGGCGATCTATAGGCTTGGTTCACGTAACATGGGGGAAAGCGAAAACCGCTGGTGGCGGTATTGTCCGAGCCGGAAACATCTCCCCGAAATGTGGCTTTCCTCATGTAGCATCAGGAGAAGGTGGCGATTCTCCTGTGGTTCCTCATATATTTAAGAGCAGATTGAACATCCAGATGGATGCAGCTTTGAGCCCTATGGATAAAACCACACCATCACCATATGTTGGCTCATCAGTCCTTTTGGCAAAGAATACGATGCAATTATGCAAACTCTTTTGGCTCATTATATTTTTGCTCCTATGCAAATTCTACCTATGTTTCACATGCCGCTTTGAAATCCGAGATAGTTTAGAAAGTGCACAAAACAAGATGAATTCAGAAGTTATGCTGAGAACGGCATACGATTTTCGGCTGGATGGACGACAAGATGATCATCTTACCTTATGCTAATGCAATGCTGGGTAAAGGCTTACGGGCCCGCTGTCAGAAAATAAAACCTGATGTTTAAACATGCGTCCGTAGTAGAGACGCGTAAATAATATTTTCCTGGAATTCTTTTCGAGAACCTTATCACATGCTAATTCCATCAAGCCCCCCACATCGACCACCACGAGATCTCATCTAAACATGTGCAACAAAACCAGAAGCCATTAAAAAGCTCATTTCTTCTTCTTTCCAACCTTTGCCATTACAGAACAGCGAGCCGAGCTTGAGCAAGCCCGCTCTTCATCGTGATGTGGGGGTGAAAATTTAATACGGGGTTGACACCCTCACGCCTGGCCCATATCTTTTCTTGGTCGTTGTTGGGGGCTTTCTGTTAATGTAATATATGGGCCATAAATCCAACCCAATATATTATTGGTTAAACCCCAAGCCAACCGAGCCCATCTTCATTTTCTTTCTCTATATGACTCACGTTGCAGCAGGAGGGGTGGACAGAACAAAGAAAGCCTCTTCGATATATTACAAGAACCCTAACCTAGCCGTCCCAGAACCTCATCAAAAATGGTAAAAATTCAGCTCAAATGTTACTGTTCGGAACTTGATCAGCGTGCGCGACGACTTGAAAATTTCATTCCAGATAAACCGTCAGCTCAAATTCATATCCGTAAAATGCTATAACTTCTTGACATCCTAAACTATCATTTTTATACATATGCCGCCCAAAAACTCCCCAATCAAACGTAGTAAGTTAGAAATTACCTAAGCTTGAATTTCACACCCTAATTTCAACAATTCCTTCAAACAAACGTTCAAAGGCTTCGATCGCTCATCGATGTTATTTAGGTTGATGAGTCGTCCGGATCGTGAGCGCACCAAAATATTCCCCTTTTTCCTTTCTCTTCCATGAGCTTTCCTCTCTCTCTTTGTCTTTGTCCTGTCTTCCCCTCCTGTTGCAACGTGAGTCATATAGAGAAAGAAAATGAAGATGGATTGGGCTTGGCTTTGGATTTGACCAATAACTTGTATCCACCGAGTTTTCAATCGAGATTTGAGACACCTATATAACCCGAAGTACCTCAGCAAAACCTCAAAATGTAGATTGGTCCATATTTACTGATATGGGCTTTGTTTCTTGAGTTCAAAGAAATAAGACTTTGCATTTCTAGACCCAAAAAAAAATAGGGTTTATACCACGAAAATCCTGAAATTGGTACACTTGTGAAAAATTTACCCCAAACTAATTTTTTTTTTTTTACCAAAAAAAACCCCATATTAGTATACTTATGAAAAATTTACCTCAAATTAGTTTTTTGACTACGAAAAACCCCAAACTAGTACACTTATAACAAATTTATCCCAAATAACCACAAAAAAAAAACCTTAAACTAGTACATTTGTGATAAATTTATCCCCAAACTAATTTTTTTATTATCAAAAGCTCCAAACTTGTACATTTGTGATAAATATACACTTCGTTAAATTTGATTAATACTACATAAAATCACAAAACTAATATAACTGTGACAAAGAAAAAGTAAATTCCCAAACCGGTATCCCAATCAATTGTCATGTGCCATTCAATTTAACAATTTGACGGTAAAATTTAACGAAAACTAATAGAGAGTAAATTTATTACAAGTGTACCGGTTTATGGTATATTTGTAAAAAAATGAATCAGTTTTGCGGTTTTTTATAGTCAAAAAAATAATTTAAGATAAATTTGTTGTAAATGTATCAATTCGGGGTTTCTTATAGTATTAACCAAAAAAACAAAAAACCCAATGTCAACCCAAGCAAATAAAAAAAAAGTTCAACTTCTTTTCGCTGGAGAAGCATGCTATTGTTGGTATGGCGTGCTTAAATTGACACTTTTTTTTTTTTTTTGTACTTATCTCAATCTTAATGAACAAAGGTAATCTTTTGAAAAATGTTGCAAAATGACATCTTCAAAGGTTACGTTGAAAAGATAGGAAAATTTCCAAATAAAATAATTGTAACTTTTTTGTCAAGGTAGTCACACTTGTTTCAACGAAACATTATAATTAATTTTTATAAAATAATAATTCCAAATTTTAATAAATAAAAAATAATGATCATTGATTAGTGTCAAATCTCATCTACATACGAACTCGTATCTTTTCGATGTGGGATAATGCATCTCTCAATTTGTTTTACAAACAAACTACCAACACAAAATACAAAGGACAAGCATCGCATCCACTCATGTCTTGTTCCCCCATAAATGAAGAAGAAAAGAGCGCTTAATCTCCTAATTAATTAGAGCTTAATAAAGAAGGCTTAATCATCCCCATTAAGATAGAACGCACTCGCTAGACGTGACTACTTACAAATTTCCAATCCATGGAGGATGGCCTGCGGGAGAGTACGACAACTTGCACATTTTCAGAAAGGTGGCGCAACCGGGATTCTCTCTTTCACACCTTCTTGATCATTTAAATTAAGGTGCATATAAAACAAAGGCAGGAACGGCGGGGTTGACGCATCCTCGGCCAACTAATTTTTCGATTAATGACCAGATTAAAATTGCGTCTTTCGAGATTACACAAAACCCTTCCCCATAAAACTCAAATATTCTTTTCTGGCGTATGATTAAGCTGTCTAATCACGTGATAAAGCCAAGGCGAGTGGCCACTAATTCTGTGCTTAATTTGTGTTTAGAGACATACCGCAATATAATTAGGAATTGATTAAGAGAGGAGACATTGGAGCTATAATAGAATCTTTAATCTCGTATCTCGCTTGGCATTTGACTTAAGAATATTTTAGTGACAGACTATATATAAAGCTAATTTTTTCCCTTTCTATTTCCAAAACAAAGGCAAATATGCTGCATATGAGCTCTACTTTTGGTAGCGTTTGACAAGATATTCGATTGAGTATCAAGTTGGAAGGTGAAATATCCCACGTTAAAAATCGGAAATAAATTTGTGGTGATTTCGATTTTATGCATGAGCCAATATACTAAATGAATCCGGATTGGCTCATTCTCAAAAGTAATTTATTATGTTCGCCATCTCTTTTCCACCTCGCGTTAGTGGCGCATTCAAAAGACATAACCATGGACGAATGAGTACAAAATCAATGAAAGGGGCAAACAAAAATATGACGTACGGAAAAAAAATATGTGAAGCAAATAGACCCAATGGAAAAGTGATAACATTGACAGTAAGATGGATGATTCCACTCCTATAAACTTTCGCATGAAACCCTTATTAATCTATTTAAATGAGGATATGGAATAAGCACAAATTTAATTGCATTCTCATTTATTCCATTGAAATAAAAATGAAAAAAATAATTGATGTTGAAGTTATTTCTAATTGAGCAACAAGTCGAACTTGAGTTGAACTCGTGTAATTATCCCTTTCCCTTGGCGAAAGATGAGTATGATTAAAAAAATCCATCTGTCAAACCCCACCACGCCCCGCAAGAACTTGTCAAACATAGGCGGAAACCAACTTTCGATGTTATCCTCGCAGGTAACGAGACGAACCGAGCGGGGGAACAAAACGGAAAATGTCAAAAACCCAGCCATGAATAATACTTTATAAATATGAACTCGCATACATGGAAGGAAAATGAGAAGGAAGCCACAAATTCCACGGGAGCATCGGGATTTGGGCAATGAGGGAGACAGAGAGAGGAAGCGCTTATCACTAATCCCTCCCCTCTGCCCCGCCGCCCCACTATTTTCATACTGTAAAATAAGGGCTAATCCCTCTCTTCACATCCACGTCTATCTCTTTATCTCTCTATCTCTCTCGCTCTCCCTCTTAAGTTTCAACTTTCAGCGCCTCTCCTTTGGACCAGGTACGTCATCCATGCCGATGGTGATTGAAACTCGGAAAACGTTAAAACTTGGGTTTTCCTTCGGTTATCTCTCTCTCTCTTCTTCTTTTTTTTTTGGCCTTTTTCCCTTCTTCCACTAATAAAAATAATAAAGAGGGTGGTGGTCGAACACATAGCTTAGTAGGTTTGACTACGAAAGTTTGCTTTCACTTTCTTCTTGATTTTCCTCTCCTGTTTGTTACGTATTTTTAAAGCGGTCAAAAACACCGGTTTCTCTCTCTCTCTCTCTCTCTCTCTATCCCTCTCTCCGTAGGGGGCTGGCTCGATCCATTTGGGTTCGACCCGGGTCACGTCGGCATATTTTGGGTGTGGTTTCTGACATGTGGAGTCGGGCAGCGGGTCTCTTCTTCTCCTTCTTTTTTTCTCCTATTCGGGGCATTGCCGAAAAGTCCGGAAATGGTATAAAATTCGAGGAGAGTTATTTCGCCTTCTTCTTCTCACGGGACTTCGGATCGCATGTAATGAATTTTGAAAATTTCCACGTACGAGACAAGATTCGTGGGTTCGTTTCGGACACTCGCCCCTCGGTTGCTCGAACCCCATGTGGCTCACAATAAAGTCTTGATTAGGAGGCGGGTCATGAACAAGAGGCGGCGGCGAGCAGGTGTCGGCACTGTCATGTCCAAATAATATTAACAAAAGCAAAACCCACCCTTCCTCCTCCACACCAAAATTTCTTTTTTAAAAACGAATCATGTTTCTCTATTCTTCATCATCGTCATCTTCCTCTTCTTCTTCGCATGCATGAGCGCTCGAAACCTGAAGAGGGGGTTGAGGTGAGGGGCGATAGCTATAGCTAGCACCAGAAACATCGAAGGGTCCATAGGCAAGACGGTAGCAGGTGACGGTGGTGGCCCCCAGCCCCCGCTCGGCTTTAAAATTTCCTCCCCTTTGCCAGCCGAAATATACGAAAAGAGCAAAAAGCAGCAGTCGAGGGATATCTTAGCATTATTTAAGTACAATGCCCCCTAAAAGGGCTTCACGTCACACCCGAGTGATACTGACAGAAATTCAGTGTTTTTTTGACCTCTTCCCAGACACGTAAACATACGATAGAGAGAAAAATCAAGAACGAGAACACGCCACCTACTTCTCTTGCAAGAACTGTTTCACAATCTCCACGCTCGGCTCCAACACCTGACTCTTCCAAACGTCCTCCTCCTCGGGCGCCGTCGCCAGCCGGACCGCCTCCGTCGCGTCCAGCCTATGCAGCTCCCACCCGCTTTCGCTCAGCTGCCGGATCTTCTTAACCTGCCGTATCATCAGCTGCCCCGCGTTCTTCTTTATCTCCCTTAGCGCCTCCTGGTATGCACCCTCCCGCACCGGATCGTTCTGCCGCTCCCTCGGATCCTCCAGCCCCAACACGTCGCCCGGGCCGAACCCCCTCGGCGGCGGGTACTTCTCGAAATATCGGTCGAACTCGAGCACGCCTATGGCCTTCCTCAGCGCAGCCCAAGCCCCCGGGTCGGTCCGGCGCAGGTCGTAGTATCCGGCGAGCTCATCGAAAGCGCCCATGCGGAGCATTCTGTCCACGCGCTTCGGCAGGTCCTTCTTCAGCACGGGCAGCAGCACGTCGACGCACAGAAAGCAACAGTCGTACCTCAAGTCGGGTCTCGCCTTGGGGTCAAACCGCTCCGCCAGGAGAGCGAGGATGGAGGAGGTGGAACCGCCGACGAGGATGGGGAAATTTCCGCGGGAGGCGACGTCAGAAATGGCGTTGTCGCCGAGGGAGCAGAACTGCGACGGGGTCATCTCGCCGTGGTCCGGGTCGAGGGAGCCGAGGAGGTGGTGGGGGACGCCGCGGCGGTCGGCCAGGGGGATCTTGTTGGTGGTGATGTCGAGGCCCCGGTAGACTTGCATCTTGTCAGAGTTGATGACCTCGGAGGGGAAGTGGGAGGCGAGGTCGATGGAGAGGCGGGACTTGCCGCACCCGGTGGCGCCTATGATGACGACCACCTTGGGGCGGCGGTGGGCGGCTGCGGAGGAGGAGGAGGAGGCCATCGGGGAACTACGGGCTGGCCCGTGGTGGTGGTTGTTGGTGGGGAGTGAAGAGACGATGGAAAGGGAAGGAGGATAGGGTTTTTGAAGCTTTTCGGTGAAGGGAGAGGGTGGCGGGTTTTAGGAATAATAAGGCGTTTCATGGAGAACGCGGCGATCCTCCCCTTAGGTAGTAAGTAAAAAAGAAAAAATTAAAAAAGAAATGAGCTGGTCCCTTCTCCTGCAAGTGTTTCCAGAAGCGAGTTGATTCTCTCTCTCTCTCTCTCTCTCTCTCTCTCTCTCTCTCTCTCTGGATGGACACTGGACAGACAGCAGGCTGGCTTTCGAGGGGATTTGTATCACGCAACGTCTAATTTCTTCCTTCTGATTTAAAAAAACAATTGACTTAACAAAGGGCAAAATGAATATTAAACTGCGGATATCAGTAAAATAATAATTCCCAAGATTTGCGCTTCGCACCTTCTAATTTTATTTCGGACCTTATGTTGCTTAAATTGTCGAGTATTTCTTATGATAATAAATAACTCGTGTAAAAAAGGATTATCTAGTGTGAATTTTAAAAACTAATCCATCTAGAGAACAAAACTCAAGAAAGATTTTATGCTTACGAGTTATATTCAACGAATTTTCATACTTCATAATATAAATATCACCACTTCGGCATCTTTTATAGTTTTCAACATGAAAATTTCAAATCATTATTTGTTATGAAGTTAAATGACATCAGATTAAAACAAAGATGGAAGCATGCTAGCCAACGTATAAAAAAGTTGTGCATTAATTTTTTTTTCAAGAAATTATGTATTATTGATATTGTTTTGAATGGCTATTTTATTTCTTTCCCATCTTTTCTCTATCGATAATACTTCATTTGAGTAGAATCCCAATTCCAACCTGTCTTGTTTGGACTATGGAGACTCTTTCACCTTCATAAAAATCTAAGCAGTAAATAGAATGCAGAAAAGTTACGGAGCCTGGATTCACTAAGGCAAAGCGAAGCATATTACTATCCATCATCACTACATTTTCTTCAAACTATTAGTTAGGAAGATAGACAGACGAAATGAATGAATGTTATGCATTATGAATTTTAAATGATATGTTATGGAATGTTGATTATGCAATCTACATGAGACTTTCAAATGTATTTTTATTCTTTCCCTTGACAAAAAGACAAATGCCCTAAAGTCTATTAAATGTGCATGCATTTCCTATTTTACGCACATTTTCTATTCTGGGACTAACCATGAACTAATCCTGTGAGACAAATCAATATGAAGTGCTATTCTTTATTTTATTTATGAAAACAGAAAATTTAAATCCTAGGATTATAATGTGATCTTATGAACTATTTATTGATATTGAACTATGTGCAATGCCGAGGATGCATGTAATGCCATTAATAGTTAATTTTTTTATATGATATGAGTATTAAAAACCTAAGAATATATAAATTTCAAAATGACATGAATTACATGAATATTCCCTAAACTCTAAAAATTCATGAGACGGTAACATGCAATGACGACGCACGAATTAATTACATACTCAACCATAACAAGTCAAGCAAGATGATATTAGGATCTAACCTTAGTGTCTAAAGGTTCGGAGGCCCAATATGCCTTAGTTAATGCAGGGAAATAACCGAATCATGAAAACCTAAGTCTTTTGACTAAATAACATGCATCAAAACAAACTATGTTGTCAAAACTAAACTACAAGATTACACTTACCTCGACTTACCGAGTGCTGGCGTTTAGTGTGATACAGAGAGGGCCAGCGATTGGTTAGTGCCGACGAGGGTGATGATCGGCAATGATCAACAATGATCGACGAAACTATTGGGTGCGTAGGGTGAGGTACCAAAGCTTCGTCGAGAGAACTAGTGGGCGTCACGGCTAGATGATGGGCACGGGAACTTGCCGTGGTGCTACGGAAGGAGTCGACAGGCGTCTTTCAAACTTCAAAGGAGAATCCCCGATTGCAGCGTAGGTGCGAAGGCCAAGTGTGATGACGGCACCGCGACGCGTAGAGCAAGAATTAGCAAGCTACACCAGGGGATGTCGCTGCTGCAACTCCGGCAAGGAGGGAAAGGCAAGGACGTCGTCCCGTCAATTAAGCCTAGGGATGACGGGCACCGAGAGAAGGCAAAGAGCACCAAGTTGGCACTCAAAATTGCAATCTTCAGCAGACAGTAGGTAACTTTCTATCATAAGAGTATGATATTTATTAATTGTTCCTTCCATAGCTAATTAGATGTAACATGGATAATGCTTATTCTTTTTTTTCTTTTTTTTTTGTCAATCATATTCTACTGCTACTCTAACTCTCACTCTTCGACTTTTGTCATGCCTTTTTGCGGGGTGTGGAAATCAAAACCCACACTTGAAACTAGATCGTCCTCATCCCATCCCCCTGAGAAAGTGGAGATTCGAATCTCCACCTCTTCCTTCCATGTTGGAAGGGTGACCATAGGAGATAAAGATGGAAGCATGCTAACCGGCATTGGAGACTTTGTCACCTTCATAAAATTATTTCGAAAATGTTTTGCAAGCAGTCTTTATCCGTTTTATCCTATACCACTTATATATGAGTAGTGATCATATGAGTGCACAATCAGAAAAATAATACCCATTAATCAAATTAGTAAACAGATTGCAGAAAATTTAAGGAACATGGATTCACTAAGCCAATGCGAAGCATGTCACTATCCATCACCACTGGGTTTTCTTCAAACTATTATTTAGGAAGATATGCATACAAAATTAATGAATCTTATGAATTTTAAATGATATGTTATGGAATTTTCTTTTCTTATAATGGGAAATATATAAAATGACATTGTTGTTGGATATTTCAGTAGTTTTGAAATATTTATTAGAAATTATGATCGTCATAAAAGTTATCATTTTTGTAACGGCCTTTTCAACGGTCATATAACGGCTTTCTAATGGTTCTATAACGGTCGTCTAACGGTGTTATAACTTTTGATTTATTACTTCATAAATTCTTCATAATTTTATAACGGTCATCTTTTTAATTACTAATTGATTTATGACGATCTCCTAACGGCTCTATCTTTGTCTTGTTTAAATATAAATTAAACTTCAAATCACAATCCAAGAATACACAACATGTTCTCATAACTTTCCTTTACTTTTAGCTGAGTTATACACAAAAGTTGTTCTGTTTCCTTCTAATATTCAGTGCGGAGTATAAAAGAAGGTCTGTTGTATCTTGGGAGGATAGCCGCCGAAGCCTTACGCACCGAGTTTCGTACTCCGAGGGGCAGAATTATCCTTAAGGACAAATGTTTTGCACGCCTCGGACATTTCCTTTTATTTTCTAATATTTTGTAATGTATTTCCAATTATTATTATTATTTTATGTATTCTAATACTTTTTCCAACAATCTTAAGGATAATTGCCTTATAGCTTTCAAAATTGGAATTGCTGGTGCTTCCTCTGATCTTGGAATTGAACAAGGATTTGGAGATGGTGAAGGACAAGTATCACATATTCTTGGGTGGTTTGTCATGGGATAGTATCAAGCATTAACACAAAATAGCTTTCGGTCATTTTGGTAAGATTATTGAGTTTCGAGTAAAGTCATTTTTTGGAAACTCTAAATTAATGCTTGAATGGTGCAATTGCCATTTTGGCGTGCTATTTCCACATTTTGAGGAATCATCATCACTCAGGTCGAGATACTTTCATTTTAGTATTTGAAATTTGGCGTCACGAGCTTGTGTGTTCTCTTTAGATTTGATTTGATTTGATCTTGTTAGATATATTCCATGAATGTGCACTCTTACATATTTACGGAAGATGCTTACAGATTTTCAAAATTACCTATGTAGAAAATCTTTAAAAATGGCATTGTGATTACGTGTGGCTACTAAAAAGAAATAGAAAAGGAAAACCATAAAAGAAATGGAAAGAAATCAAACTAATATTTCTTTTATATATATATTTATTTTTATTTTGGGGCTTCAATACCTATACTTGTTTTTCCAATAGAAAATCGGACGTGTGTAGGTGTTTTTTCTCTCAAGTTCTTTATTTTAATAATCATCCATTTAGGATTGGAAATTGAGGTGCTCCTCTATTACTCAAAATAGTTTCCATTTGTCATTAATTCTTCCTATTCTCCTGCTAAAATTTGTTTAATGTATATTCATGAAATCAGTTTATAACTGTTTTTATCTGCTATTTAATTTGTCTTTGGCTCCATCTCTACGAATCTTATCGAGCCTGCCCATGTTGGACCAAGTTATATATATATATATATATATATATATATATATATATATATATATATATATATATATATATATATATATATATATATATATATATAAAAAATTGTTTTTAGCGAAACAATGGATGTTGTCATGTGGGATTTCTGTGTTTTACCACTAAAAAAATTATTATTTTTTTTATCTTATATTATTGTGTTTATAGATTTTGAAAATAGGTGTCATTTGACTTTGGAACAAAATTCTTCAGTATTCATCACAGTGTCATCTTGTCATTCTTGGGAATATGCTAGAGTGCGTACAATCATTAGTCGGTCGGTGATGTCCATGCCAATATGCTCAAGTAAGTGTAGACACGAGTTTGTGTCGGTATTTGGTGGCATATCTTTATTCATGCTTGCTTGGGAGTGCAACGTGGGCCTCTATCTATGTATATGCTCATAAATGTGTTGGCATTTGCTGCATAACAATGTGTATGTTTGATAAATACATGAAGATATGCTAATTCTCTCTCCCACGCATAACTTTTGATAAAATTATTAAATAGTGTTTTATTGTATAATTAAATTGATTACATGTTTTGTATTAAGTATGCATTGTTGAGACATTTTTTGTGACTCATGTATAACACTCAAAGGAAGTCTTACAATTATTTTGTGAAATTATTAATTCATTTTGGATTTATGCTAACCTCTGAGTTTTGGTTAATATTTTTGGAGCAACATGTACTATTGACAGCAATAATGATATTTAAAAAAAAATGTTCTTTGTAAGAATATTTACTTTGCAAATTTATGTTGAATGTCCATTCATGCATGATGATCATTAGAGACTTGATTGGCTATTGCATTAGGAAAGATAATCTCCTTTAGTGATTATTGTGTAGATGAAATTTATTCTTATTTCTTTGCATCCATAGCCATCATAGATCTATATTGAATAAGATTGATGTCTTTTGTGAAATATTTTGTTAAAGGGCGACTAATGTCAAGTTTATTATAGTGGATTTTCCACTGTATTATAAGGATATGGTGATGTTAACTGGATCTTGGATTCATATGAGATAAAATCCACTAACAAGTATGTGTTCACCCAGTGGAAAGTAATCGGATGAAATTGTGGGGGAAATGGCAATCCTGCTAAACCAAGAGTTGACTTGGTTGAAGTAGATGATTTGATGAAGTAATTGATGGCTGCTAAACCAAGAGTCGACTTGGTTGAAGTAGATGATTTGATGAAGTAATTGATGGAGTCATTCCCATGCCAATATTGTGGCTAATCAAAATTATGGGTGGTAGACTCAAGTGCTACCAGGCATATATGTGTAAATAAAATGCCTTATCCTCCTAAGCTCCAATGGGTGAAGGAGAAGAAAATATTTACTATTTTGGTAAATTGAGAACTATTCAAGTTCTTGAGGAAAAGAGAAAATTCTTCTCACTCATATATGAAAATGAGGCTAAGTAGTTGAGAAACTCTTAGCAGATATTCCTTTGGGAATAAATTGACACCTTATGTGTCTAAGTGTCGTGATTGCCAAGTGGCAATAACCATTGCAATGGAAAATTTTCAATGGTAAAAATGGACACATCTGATTGAAGGATGATGTGATAAAGCAATTGCTTAATGATGGAATTATGTCCATTAACTATATGAAGTCAGAAGTGGATTTTGGCCAATCCTCTAACTATACATCGAGGGGAATGGGACAAGCCAACTGAAGAAAATCAACAATGATAGTAACCCAACCTATGTGATTGGCGATCCCATGAATTAGGTTAATATGGGTAATAACAAGTCATTTGTTGATCTAGTGCACTGTAAAAAATTATTGTCCCTCCTAAGGTGAAAATAGTGCAAAATTGCAAGGAAAAAGAGGTTGAGCTAAGCTCTTAATGAAATTCCATAGCCATTATTGGTGGTGTATTAAACTGCAAAATACACTTGATGGAATCACCTATATAAGTATGGAGTGAGGCCGCTCCCATGAGAATTTTTGGCGAAAATCTCTAAAGCACTTATGAATAAAACCAAGCACCCGCATGGCCTATTAGCGCAAAACTGCGTTGAACAACAAAGTTTGTGGGAGTGTAATGTGATTGGTGAAAATTATAATTCACAAAAAGAAATTCTTGGTTCATAGAAGTTTCAAACTTCACCAATGATTTCGTGAATTATATTTCATTCTTTCTAGGGTTGGTTCATAGCTTAACAAGCACCAATTCCGATGCATTGCTGTCCAATAACCCAACATTATTCTATTTTCTTGTCAAAACTTTCTGAAATATGTGGGGGATTGTTGGATATTTCAGTAGTTTTGAAATATTTATTAGAAATTATGATCGTCATAAAAGTTATCATTTTTGTAACGGCCTTTTCAACGGTCATATAACGGCTTTCTAATGGTTCTATAACGGTCGTCTAACGGTGTTATAACTTTTGATTTATTACTTCATAAATTCTTCATAATTTTATAACGGTCATCTTTTTAATTACTAATTGATTTATGACGATCTCCTAACGGCTCTATCTTTGTCTTGTTTAAATATAAATTAAACTTCAAATCACAATCCAAGAATACACAACATGTTCTCATATCTTTCCTTTACTTTTAGCTGGGTTATACACAAAAGTTGTTCTGTTTCCTTCTAATATTTAGTGCGGAGTATAAAAGAAGGTCTGTTGTATCTTGGGAGGACAGCCGCCGAAGCCTTACGCACCGAGTTTCGTACTCCGAGGGGCAGAATTATCCTTAAGGACAGGTGTTTGCACGCCTCAGACATTTCCTTTTATTTTCTAATATTTTGTAATGTATTTCCAATTATTATTATTATTTTATGTATTCTAATACTTTTTCCAACAATTGTAAGCGGAGTGGTGTGATCACGATGCCCTCCCAATCTCATTTGTCATGCAGGAAAGGAAACCACAAGTTTAGGATTTTACATCGGGGATTCATCAATCTAGATAATAGTGCTATGATTCAACATTTCTTCATATATATACTTCTATTTTGTCATGTTTGTCACTTTCACTTTTCTTCTCATTTTTTCCACTCCTTTCAATCTTTTTCCCTCTTTCCATTACTGCTACATGCCCTAAAACTGTACATAATATCCTTATAGGCCACGTATGTTGTCAAGAACAATGCACCTGGGAAGAAGCGAACAATGTGCAAACCACAAAAGATTAGATAAGGAACAAAAAGAAAGTGGCTATTTCCAAGTTCTCTCTTTCATATCTTATATAATATAAGTTATATTGTCTTCAGCTCCCCATGCATGTCGTCAAAAGTTAAAAAAGAAGAAGAGAACCGCTGCCCGACTCCCCCACCCAAAATTGCCTATTCGGATCCGCATGCCACGCGTCGGCGATCTATACGCTGGAACCCATCACTGGAAATCCCTCGATCAAAGAGAGCGAGGAGAAGGCGGGGCTGCGATCGGTCCACGTAACCTCGGGGAAAGCGAAAACCGCCGGTGGTGGTATTGTCCGAAGCGGAATCGTCTCCCCCAAATGCAGCTTCCCTTAAGAAGCATCGAGAGAACGTGGCGACTGTCATATAGCTGTACGCCTATACACTTTTTTCGACAGCACATCCGGAAGCCACCGAGGCGGAATGAGAGAATACTATTGGTTACGGAGCGAGATTGCAGCGTGTCGAAACCTCTCCCCACTCCCCCCGCCCGACACGTGTCGCCCCGGTCCCACCGCGCGTCATCAGAAGCCTTCTTCCGTCGCCTCGTGGCCTCACCTCTCCCTCTGCTCTCTCTCCCGCCATCAGATCTCTCTTTTTCTGCCTTTGTCTGTATTCTCTCGCACCGTTTCTCTTCTTCTTCAAGTTTTCTTCCTTTTTTTCCTTTATTTTATTTTATTTTATTTTATCTTTCTTTCCTTTGGTTGACAGACGGCGAAGAGAGAGAGCAAGAGATATCTTGAGAGGGCTTTCGAGGGGATATAACAAAAAACGTCTAATTTCTTTCTTCTAATTTAAAAAAAAAATTGTCTTAATTAAGAAAAATAAATACTAAACTGCGAAGATTAGTGAAATAATTCCCAAAATTTGCACTTTACACCTTATAATTTTATTTCGGTTCTCACGGTGCCCATGGAGAAAATATTAGGCCATGTTTGGTAATCGGTGAAATAGTAAATAAAAATACATATTCTTTTGTTCTTGGTAGTAGTTTTTGAACAAAATTATATTTGATAAAACTTTTGTTTTCGAGAATAATTTTTTATATTTTTATTCCCAAGTAGATTTGAAACAAAATCGATACTGTATGCCGAAGGCAAGCCTAGCCATCAACAAGGCGGGTCTCACCTAACCCCGTCGAGGCTCGCCTAGCCTCACTGGTGGCTAGGCGAGCCTCGCCCAGCCCCGGCAAGGCTCGCTTGGCCACTAACGAGGCCTGCTTAGCCATGGCTTGGCTGAGCCTCGCCCAATTGCCAGCGAGGCTCAATTGACAAGGGCAGGCCTCGCCGAAGACTAACAACGCTCCAGTGAGGTCGCCAACCCTCGTATTGCTAGTCGTCGATCATCCCAAGGCCAACAATCGACCACTTGAAAAAGAAGAATAGGAGAAAGAAAGGAAAAGAAGAAGATGAAGAAGAAGAAAAAAAGTAATAAAATTATTTAAAAATTAAAAGAAAATGATTTTGAGTAAAAATTTTGAGTACAGTATCAAACGCAATTCTATTCCGAAATTGAAATTTTAGACAGCTATCAAATGGCTTAAAATGCTAAGAAATTATTTCCAACGACAGAATAAAAAAGAATAATTTCTAATTAGAAATTATTTTTAGGAACGAAACGTTACCAGACGCGTCCTTAGCTGCAACTCTTATTCCTTCGTGTCATCACACTAGTCTACTCATCGAGCGCCACATGTCACCCGGGCCCCACCGTGCAAAGCCCTTTGACACACCCTCTCTTCTCTCGTCTCTCTTTCCTCTGTTCTTCTTTCCTTCATTTCTTCTTCTTCTTCCCTTTGTTCGTCATTTCCTCATTCTCTCTCTCTTCCGGCCACCTTACGGGACAACAACAAAGTTCATCCACCACCACATCTAAGTATCAGAACTCTTGATTTCTCGTTGATGACGGGACCTGATGTCGGCGCCGTTGTTGTCTTCCTCCTCCATGAAACTAGAGTCCATTCTCTCATACACGTTTCTCTTCTCCTCCAAATTGAGATTCCCATCTTCCTCACCAACCCCGACTCCCATCTCCCTCCCTCTCTCTCCTTCAAAGATTGTTTCTTAATTGATTTTACTCTTATGGGGTGTGCTTTTCTCTCCTCCCCTTTGTTCGAAAGCGGGAGGGAGACAGAGAATTGGCACGCAAAGTTCAAATTCAAACCAAGGAGAGAGACTGGACAAAGGGAAGAAGAAGAAGGAACATGGGGCGGGTGGAGGCATAGATGAGGTGACATGCGGAGGCGACAGTAGAGGTTGGAGAAGGAACATGGGAAAGGTGGAGGAGAGAGAAAAAATGAGGGAATTGCGAACATTGAGAAGAGGAAGAAGAAATAAGGGAAAGAAGAATAGAGGGAAGAGAGATGAGAGGAGAGAGGGTGGGTTAGAGGGCTTTGCACGGTGGGGCCCAGGCGACACGTGTCGCCTCATAAGTAGACTAGTGTGATGACATAGTGGAATAAGAGTTGTAGCTAATATTTTCTTGTGCCGATAAGCCCAATGCAGCAAATCACACCTCTAATGTGGCAAGACCAATGGGCCCGGCGCATGCCAACATGGAAATTCATAAAATCCGAAACTGCATTTGGAGAAATTAAGGGAAGGAAAAAAAAATGGAAATTTTCAAATAAGAACCCGAAATGGATCTATTTTCTCAAATATTGACCCAAAGTAAACTTTGCGTTATATAAAGACTCGAAGTGGACCCATTGTTTCAAATAAGAACCCAAAGTAAATTTTGTGTCAAATAAGGATCAAAAGTAATCAAGTTAATCTCTATTAAGGACCTTAATTCACTGACAAACATTTTCCGACGATTAAAATAGGGATAATTTTGTCAGAAATTTGTGATTGAAAAAAAAGGGAAAATTTGAAATTAATTAAGTTTGGGTTACTACTCCTCAACCAAATCACTGTCCAATGAGCGTCACGACTCAATTCTCGTCGCTCTTCACCTTGCTCAATGGGCGGAGAATTTGGGTCTCTGCAAACAAAAAAGAAGCATATGGTTTTCTTCTTGTTTGTGAATTCATGCCTCAACAAGGAATGGGGAGAACTTCAGTCTGTGACTTTGCAAATGATAGGTGCAAGGAACGGGGAGATCATAGAAGATCAAGGGTTTTTAAAGAAAATTGATCAATCTCGGGCTCTTATTTAAGAAAATTTGTCAATTTCGGGTTTTTATTTGGAATTTTTCCAAAACAAAAGGCAGAAACAGTAAAAGCTGCCACCTCCTTCCATAACCTTCCTCCTCTAGCCCCCTCCCAAGCATCACCGAATCGCCACCCCCCTCTTCCTCCCTTCTTCTCCACCTTCAAAATTTCATCTTCTTCACTACCCAGTTCAGAACCCTTCCCGCACTCCTTCCATGGCCACGAGCAGAACCACCTCCAAGCTCACCAAGACCGCCTTCGCCGCCATAAACGCCGCCTCGGCGCCTCCCAAACGCTCCTCCGCCGCCGCCGCCGCCGGAGTTGCCTGTGCCCTCTCCCGTTCTCGCTCCGCTCCCGGTTTCGGGAACTCCGTTCACCCACCGACCGGCCCACCGCTTCGCGAGGCTAATGTCCTCGCCTCCTCGGTATCCGCCGGGGCCGTCGAGCTCCGCGGCGTCGTCGGCTTCGGTTCGCGGGGCTCTGGCCTTCCCTCTCGGGCTTACTCGACCGCCGCGAGCGCGTCTCAGGTTGGAAATCGATCGAATTTCATTATTTGAATGCGGGTATTTTGTGATATCATCGAAGGTGTGATCTTGAAGTGTTTTTGTTCGCTCAGTGTCGGCTTGAGGCTAGAAGCCTATGACATTTCCATTTTTATTTGAGGTTTCTATGTTAGAGTTGGGAATAGTGCTCGTTTGTGAAGATTTGAGTTTAAAGCAATTTGTCTGTTGTCTTCTTTTGGGGTTGCTGAAGCTTTTGGGACTTAAGTGTGGTGCTTTTTGTGCTATGCTATGACTACTGTCGCCTCTAGGAATGATCTTTCGAGGTTCTGCAGTTATAGAATAGAGATGTATCGGGCGTTCGATGTAGACATCATAAGCTTAACGAAATAAACTTCTCTCCGGTATCACTAAAGTGCGTTACTTTTGGCTGTATTCGCAAGAAATGTTAAATTAAAAATATCGTTTGACGGTTTTTTATGGTATAATTTGGAGAATTATGAGCTGCAAATTTACCAAAATTCTGTATTCAACTTCCCCATCTTCTGTGACCTTTTGCTTATGAAGGTCCGCCTAACACTTGAGTAGGTATTACATTTTCTTACCAGGGGAGGCAACGGTTCCTTGATTTTACAAGTTAACGCAGTTCCTTGAGTTAAAACTAAGTGTTTGATTTTCAACATACAAAGCATAAAGCTAGCCGTTTAATTTTTTTCGTGTTTTGATGATGAATCTATACTTGATTTTACAAGTTAACACAGTTCCTTGAAGTCCGGCTTTGTTTGACTTGGACAAATCCATCAGAGTTCACTGAGATGACCTGGGAGAGCATTATTGGTGCTGTTGATGCAGCTCGAGTTTGCAAACAACAAGTGGTGGAAACTGAGCATTTAATGAAAGCTCTTTTGGAGCAAAAGGATGGTTTAGCCAGGAGAATTCTCACTAAAGCTGGTCTTCACAACACATCAGTTCTGCAGGCTGTGGACAATTTCATATCCCAACAACCAAAGGCATGTATTCAGTTATAAGTTTGTTTTTCAATTCAATTTTGTCTTTCTCCAGAGGATATTTGGGGTTTGGTAACAATCTGTGATCTTGCACCAGGTTTTGTGCGATGCTAGTGGCCCTATAATGGGCACACATCTTGCCTCCCTTTTGGACAATGCTTGGAAGTGCAAGAAAAAAATGATTTTGTTTCTGTGAAGATATTGGGCAGCAATTAGTTCGAAATCTCCAGCTCAGTGAGAAGGATTTGCGGGAGGCCATTCAAGCTTTTTGTGGAAATCAAAGAGTAACAGATCAAAGTACGTCCAATTGTTATTCAACTTCTGTGACAATTATTTTCATGATTCACATGATACTTTTGGAAGACATCGGTCCTTATAAAACATCACTTCCCATGTTTTCTTAGAGGTTCCTGCAATTGTTAGGACTTGAACAGGCTAACACTATATGTGACATTGATTGCCCATAGACAGGCTAGCCATTGTCTTCACGAAACTTCATTAATCAATGAACTCCACATAGCCTCCACTTGCCGTTGAACTGAGTCCATTTGGGTTGTTGTTGTTAGAGCACTTACACTCTCACTACAGCAAAAGCATGAATGGTTATTAGAGCTGGACCTCCATCGGATCCCATCTGAGGGCCGATCCTCTCAGCTGTATTCACCCAAAGAAGAGAAGCGTTATGTAAAGAGAGGTAAGTGGGAGGGTTCAGCGAAGGAAGATCGACTAGAACTTCTCAAGGTGAAGACAAGGAGGCGGACAGAAACAGAGAGGAGCCTTGTCCTTCGAGGCTGGGCACCGGACCTGGTTACTTGTGCCTGGATGCCCGGCGCTAGGGCCTAGGTCCCTCGTCCATCGAGGCGAGGCCTGGGACCCTTGGAGTGTAACAAAAGTCTAGGCTTTGGGATCATTAATCTCTAAAACCTTCAATCAAAATTTTGAGGGCAATATTGTTAGAAAACTTGCTAACAAGATGTAAAAAGCTGTTTCAGCTACGGTCGAAAGATTCTGGTGATCATCTAGACCTATACATGACCAAGTTGCAGCCGATATTATTATCGTGTGGTGAATAGCTTATGTAGTAGTATTAAAAGAGAATCGTTCAATTACTTGCAAAGTATCTGATAAGGGCATAATATACAAAAAGAAGAATTGGATTCTTCTTGGCCAAAAAAAAAAGACTATCGTGACCTACCCTTTATGTTCGGAAGGGAAAAGAAATAGATTAAGGGTATTGCCTAATTCAAGCCAACAGCCCTTGATTAAGGGCGGGTCCTTTCAAGCTCATACCTCGTACGATGTTGGATTTCATTTTCTTTTTCTTTTTTTCTTTTTTAATTCTTAACAACCTAAATATTTCTAAGAGTCGTCATTAACCTATTGAGATCGATTAGAAATCAATAGAAACACTGGAGTATTGTCTTAATTCCTACGCAACCAAAAATTTTAGAGTCAGGAAATTGATTACGCCAATGTCTATTAGCACCCTTTTGATACCTCTAACTTAGAAGGTCATTACTTAAGTGGTCACACAGTCTTAATTGCCAATTATAGTCCTAAAGGCATCAAAGTTGCTAAATGAAAAACAACCAATTTATTGAAAAATAGTACGTTAAACAAGCACTCAAGTATTGAAATGACTTTTAAAGTAAATGTCAAAAAGAAAACCTAATACAAGCTAAGTAAAGAGTATACATGGCCACATTATAAGCCCTAGGACATAATTCCCATGAGCTATATTCAAATCAAGTTTAATTTCTTTCAAAATGATACTCCACTAGGACTATGCTACATGTATATTAATTAAATGAAACTAAACTAAATCTAATGCTAAAACTTAAACATTTCATGAATACCTATTTTAAGCATATTCTAATTTTTTTATTTACTTTTTTTACATTTTTGAATTTTAATTATTTTAATGATTTATATATTTTTTATTAATTTTTGAATTTTTAATTCTGGAATATGTGAGTCGGCTCGGTCAGAGATACCGGGCCGATTGTTGTCTGACTTGGACCTTACCGGTCCAGGTTGGGTCCGAAATCAGACCGGCCCCAGGGCCCAGTCCGAGTATGGCCTGACTTGAATTTGATGGGTTTAAGCCTCTACAACAATTCAAACTAAATAAAGCCCAACTCGACTAGAACTGTAACAAGCCCATATCCCTCACAACAAAAACTATCTCAAGCCCATCTTCTATAAAAAAAAATCATCTAGCCCATGCACTCCCAAAAGGCCCATTCTATTCTTTACCCACAACTCCCTGACTTGGCCACTTGATCCGATTTTTTGGTTCTCTTCTGATTTTTTTAATCTCTCTTTTTTTTTTTTTTATATTCTTTTTGCCCTTTTCTTTTGCTCCGCGTCGTCTTCTTCTTTGGCGGTCTCGTACGACGAGATCTTCTTTGCCAAGGCTTTTTCTTCGACGAACTCAATACTGAAACTTCATTGAACTAACTCACGCCAGAACTCTAATCGACTCGATGTTAACACCTAACGTTGCCGATTGCAAAACGAAAGCCCTCTCAACAAACCAAACATGTATATGCACCCCGAGACAAAAGTAAGACCGACTATGGCGGCCTCTAACCGCGGACTTCTCCGACGAGGGCTGTGGATTTTCCGGCGTGATGAAGACGTTATTCACGACTGACTCGTGCATCAAATGATATGTCACAAAATCAAAGAGAAACCCAGATTTAGTAATAATGCAATAATATTAGAACAAACTAAGCGCAACACACTTTACCAAAAAAAAAAAAAAAAACTAAGCGCAACACAAAGATTTTAAGCATCAATTTTATGAACTCCAATTCGGGGCTTCATTCAAGCATTTCGTCAAAAAGTTGATGTGCAATTCGACGTACCACTTTCAGATTCGGATTTAACGTCGTTCGTGGCTTAAACCCAGTATATTGAGCTCTAAACCAACATTAGCGGCACCAAATCAGTTTGGGTTTTGTACGGTTTGCCCAAAATCTCGTCGGTTCGGTTTGACGTTCTCAAACTCAATAAGCAAGAAAGAGGCAGGACCTTTCCGGGGTTACCTAGTTCGGGAGTTTGCAGTGACGAACGGCGACGCGCTAGTTCGTTTCCCACGAAGGTCGAGGGTGCTTCAAGCGAGCGGACAAAAAATTTCTTAGTCTCGGTCTCTTCTCCGCTCTCTCTCTGGCTCCAGTGAGTGAGCCTCTTCTTTTACTTTTAAGGGAAACTGGCAAGCACGCATGGCGTCTGCCATTGCCGCCAGGTTACAGGTCGGCCCGACCCCCGCGGATCACGCCGCCACCTACTTTCCTCCTGCTCTGCTCCTGTCGCTATTCCTTTTGCAGAAGGCGCGAGCGGCGTGAAGGAGAAGCACACCAACACGTGGGCCGGGCCTGGGAAAATGGATAATGGGCCGGCCTGCGCGGACGAAAAGAAAAGAGAGAAAAGAGCTGGGCCAGACCCAGCCGGAAAAGAGAGGGGTTTGGGTTGACCCGACCCAGTCTGGCTCCTTCTCCTCTTTTCTTCTGAAAAATAAAATAATAATAATTTTAATGAATTCTATCACTACTCAATGCAGATACTCCTAAAGCTTATATGCTATGCAATTTAAATTATTTTTTATGAGTTAAAAATTAATTCCCAATTTTCTATATAATTAAATCCTAAATAGATAGCCAAAATTTTGGTATCGACAAAAATAAGATGAGCATATTTCATGGATAAGAGTATATGTGTGCACATGCCACGAACTATTAAGTGGATACCTTTCTGGGAAGTAAATCAATAACATCCTTGAGGTAACATACTCTGGAAGAGGTTCTCAAATTTGATTGAAGCCACAACCATCAGCTAGTTTTCGATACTCGGAACCATTTTCTAGTATTCACATTTCAGATAATATTAAGCCCGTCTTCCAACAGTGCATTATGAAATACCCACCAAACCTAGAGAAATTATTAAAAAGCAATATAGCACCACTTGGCAAATGCAAGTTGTTTCCTATCAATTTAATTGTAAGTTCAAAATGAAACCCAGCAAATTTGGTCGCTGTTCATATACATCCTAATTCCCAACATTTCAATTTATCAAAATACATGCTTGTTCTCGGATAGATTGTAGCCTCCACGAATCTACCTCGCCATTTCTATGGAAAAGCTTAATGTACAATGATGCCTATGCTTTTCACCAACTAAATGGCTTCCGGATGTATGAGTTGGTCATGTAGACATAGACTTTGCTACTCATTCCTGAGATTAAGTCGGCTGGATCCTATTTAATATATAGTTGAGCTAACCAAATTTAATTAAGATCCAATTTTAGCTGACTAAGATAAGAAATTCAATCAAAACTTGGAATAAGATTTTTTAAATCAGCCACGAAACCTAATTCAGTTAAAGTTAGTTGCATTATAATCATCTTAAAGCTTTAAGACCTCAACTAAATATTAATCACATTCAATCTTATGATTGTATATTAAAATGAATATCAATATGAAAATTAGAAAACATAAACATATTGCGTACTTAATGTTCGATGAGCTCACTTGTTAAGTCTCTAAGTGTGACCGATAGAGATGATATACAAGACTTGATAGAGTACTTTGTCTACACCATGATATCTGGCAAATGAAGAAATGTAGACAAAACAATATATTGAGACAACATATAAGCTATCAAAATTCATTTAGCTTTTGAAAATTCATCCTATTAATCCAAATGAACAGGATTTTCATATTCGCCGCTAAACTCTTCTACCATACTTAAAAAATATATACATACTTTTTAGTCTTAATTCTTGTCAATTTGTATATACGTATAAAGCCTCATCAACAAATTGTTACTAAACAATTCTGAGTGGAGCACAAAAGTAATAAAGTTGTAGTGGGAAAGACCAACGGTTACATATGCTTAGAAAAGATTATATTTTTCAAAATTATCTTCATCAATGCAACGTTTAAAACTTCAAATGAAAAGTGTTATTAGGGATTTTCCAGGATGGCCATAAAAAGCCATTGCCAAAGATGGAGTTTTGTGACAAGAGAGTGGCCATCACTATTGTGCTTAAATCTTCCGTCATAAAATTCAACGGGGTTTGAAACTAATTACAAGAGTTAAAAGTGGCGCTTTAAGCAACTGTAAGATTATAGTCAATACAAGGGTGATCAATTGAGCAATTAGATACACAAGTTTGACTAGTGTTAAAACCATATTCTTCCTCTGCCTCGTGATCGTGATTGAGATTGTGAGGACATGAAGAAAGAATATAAATGCAGTCGAAAAACCAAAAGACGCGTCCATAGTATTTGAGACGACATAGCACGAATGTTCTGAGAACAATACTCGGGATCATTGCAATATTTGTCGATATGAACTTCGAACATACAAATTTGGCATTACATATTACCAGTCGTCAGGAGCATATTGAACAGCCTGATGGACATAGCTTTGAGCACGAGGGATAAAACCGTACTGTCACCATCTGTTTGCTCATCGCTCCTTTTGGCTAAGTACTCCTTTGCTTTCCCTGCATCCCCTGAACCTTAAAAAAAAAACATTTCACACAAAAAAAACTCACAAAGAATACGATGCGATTAGCAAATTCTGTTGCCTCATTATATGTTTACCACTATTATGCAAATTCTATCTATTTTTCACGTCGCTTAGAAGTCCAAGATATTATAGAAAGTCCCGAAAACAAGATGAATTTAGAATACTGACAACAGCGTACGACTTTCGGCTGGATAGACAACAAGATGATTATCTTACCTAATGCTAATGCAACGCTGGTCAGAGGCTTATAGGGCCCACTATTAGAAAACGAAACCTGATCTTTAAACATGCATTCCGTACATTATATTTTCCTGGAATTCTTTTCAAGAACCTTATCCCATGCTGATTCCTTTAGGCCCCCCATATCCACCACCACAAAATCTATATAGACATGTGCACTAGGGGTGAGCAGCGGTCTAGGATCGATCTTGGACTGACCCTGGACCGGCCCAACCCTACCGGTCTTGGTCCGGTTCCCAAGGGGACTGGGTCGGTCCTTGGTCCTGAAATTCCAGGACCAACACTGTGCGGGTTGGTCCTCGGTCCTAAGAGTTTTGGGTCGGTCCAACCCTGGACCAACCCTGTATATTATACTATATTATTTATAATTCTTTTATATACTCAAACCTAAGTAAAATGTCTGTCATGTTATATTATATTATATTAAGATATTCTATCAATAGCACTAATAGTAATTTCAATTTAAAATTTTTGTTGAGTATTAATTATGTGTCGTTTGTTTTGTTTTCAGGTGTTTAGAAGTTTAAGTGAATTAACAAAATGTTAAGTTATATATTCATGGTTTATATTAAGTATTTTGAACTTTTTATAATTTAATTGTATTTTACTAATGAATTTTAGCTGCACTTTGCTTTTCAATTTGTGTCAAATGGTAGAAGTTTTTGAAGAGTAGAGTAGTATTGCAGTTGCTACGGTGATTTGCTACATGATCAAATGCAGGAAAACACTCTTGCATATGGTTTTATGAATATTAAAGATAGATGATTACAAGAACTTTCCATTTTGCCCCATATCTCGATAAGCGGTTAGTAGGTACAAAATTTATATTATTGTGTCATCTTAAATTTGCTAAATATGTATTGATATTTATAGTTTAGTTGCACAATACCGCATTGTCGATTGATATGTAATTTGAATGTGTAGGTTTGCTTTTTTAGGGAATATAAAAAATAAGACGAAAAAAATTATCGATCGGTCCCGGGTTAATCCTGAAACCGGACTGAACCCATTGGGTCGGTCCAGTTCTTGGTCCCAGGCTCAATAGGGTTGGTCCTCGGTCCTAAAAATCGAGGACCAACACTGTACGGGTTGGTCCTAGGGTTAGGGGGTGGCTCGGACCAACCCGGACCATGCTCACCCCTAATGTGCACCAAAACCAGAAGCATTCAAAAAACTCATTTCTCCAGAGGTGCAAAATGGATCGAATGTGGGTTATAAATGGGCTATAACCCACATTCGACTCATTTTAAGTTTAGTTTTATATGGGTCGAAAATAGGTCATAGGTTATAACCCATTTTCAACCTATTTTTAAAACCTAAAAAACCTACATTCGCTGAGTCAACGATAGCCCTTTGACCTTCGTCCTCCGCCGCTTGCCTTCGCCACTCACCGCCGCAGCTTGCCTCCGCCGCTCCCTCGAAGGTTGCCAACAACTAGCGAGGCTCGAGCTCACCGACGTCAGGCCTCGCCGAATCTGGCGAGGCTCAAGCTCACCAAATCTAGTGAGATCGAGCCCCGCTTGACACCGGCAAAACTCAAGTCTCGCCAGATCCAATGAGGCTCAAGCTCATCGGCATCGGGTGGGGCCTCGCCCTCGCCAGATCGGCGAGATCGAGCCTTGCCCGACGCCGACGAGCTCGAGTCTCGCCAGATTCGATGTGGCTTGGCCTTGCCAACGACTGGCGAGACTCGAGCTCGGCAGTGTCGAGCGGGGCCTTTGCCTCGCCGAATCGGCGAGATCGAGCCCCACCTAACGCCGGCGAGCTCGATCTCACCTATGGCCGATCGCCAGCCGTCGTCTTGGCCGTGGGCAGTCAAGTAGAAGAAAAAATAAAAAAGAGAAAAATAATTATTAAAAATTTTAAATGATATTTTAAAAAATAAAAATTAATAAATATTATAATTTTAAAATAAAAATAATTAAAAATTTTATTTAAAAAAATTTAAAATATGTTTAGAAAATTAAAAATTCGATTTTTTAAAAAATATTTTAAAAGAATTATAAAAATTTTCCATTAAATTTTTATTGCATAAAAATTGTTAAAAAATTGTATTGCATAAAAATTGTTAAAAAATTTGTATTGCATAAAAATATTTTAACATTTTAGTAATCGGGTACGGGTCGGATATGGGTCGTTAGATTTACACTACAAGAATATGGGTTAAAAACAGATTAAATTGGTCAAAAATGGATCGATCCATTTTCGACCCGACTCATACTTGACCCGACCCACCCATTTTGCCATCCCTAAAATTAACAAAGCAAATTAATCAGGATGACTCGTTTCTTCTTCTTTCTGACCTTGCCATTACAGAAAAGCGAAACGAGCCCGAACAAGCTCACCGTCCTGATCGTTTGATGTGGGGCTGAAAATTCAATTCAGGATTGACCCTCACGATGGGTCTGTATCGTTTGTTCGTCGTCGGGGGCTTCTACGATTGCGACAGGCCGTACGATGATGGCACGCCGAAGGAGGATTGATATGACTCCGACGACCATCTTTGACTTGATGTAGAGGGCTGTTTCTGCAAATTCTGCCTCGGGTTGTCCTTGGAGGCGAATTTGTCCTTTGGATTTGGAACTGAACCGACCGAGTTGCTCCGCGAGAGGAACTGCAGCGACCGAATCGGTCCTCTGCTCTTGGCAACGTCACAATTAAGTGCACTTGAACTGCCAGAATGGCTTGGGCAGCGGCTTCTCATCCCCTTCGTCGTCGTGGTCGTCGAAGCTGTCCGAAGAGGAGGAGGATGAGACCAAGGTATTCGGCAGACAATTACTGTGGTCGGCAGTTACCACTCCGTCCCTCCTGATCTCGTCAGGGAGGATCTTGCCGTCGGAGAAGAGCTCGTCGGCTGAGGAGAGCTGGAGGACGAAACTCGACCCGCCGACGCAGAAGTCGGAGTCGGAGTCCATCAGCAACCGGTCGAGCCTCTCGCCTCTCGCCTCGACTGCGGTCATCTTCTTCGACGGGGACGGCGTCGCCGCATTCCTTGAGATCGTGGGAGAAGGAGATTCGAGAGAGACGTCAGCAACTTGCAGCTTTCGAAGCTTTTGGGATTTTTTGTCTGAGCGGCGCGTGCAAGCAGAGAGGAGAATCTGGATTGTGGGTTTGACGGAGAAAATGAGATGAATGGAGGAAGGGAGGAAGGAAAGGAGGAAGGAAAGGAGGCAAAACCGACGCACAAATGATAGAATTTTGGCCCGTGATGAGGGAAAAACGGAAGCGAAGCGATCGACCTAGGGTTTTTGTTTTGCTACGACACGGAACTTCCATTTTCATGAATCAACCTAATTTTGTGAATCGAGATACCCAGTGAAAAATCGGGTGAATATTCCAAATTGGTGCTTTTCCCGATCAGTAAATTTGTTCAATCTGTACCATTCATTCTTGGTAAGCTAATATAACATACTTATAAAAAGGAAAATTCTTTTTTAGACAGAACATTTTTCTATCTCTTTGATTGATAGACTAAATCATACTTCATTTAATTTATTTTATTTTTTACGTAAAAGGTGGGGAAGAGAATGGTATATCAACTACATCATCTCTCTTTCAATACCTTGTATCAGTTGAGTTTTCAATCGAGATTGAAAGACCCATATAGCCTAAAGTACCCTCAGCGAAACCTCAAAAGGAGGTAGGAAAATGTGAGGAACGACCAAAACCTCAAAACAAAGAACCTAGGATTGTATAGACACCGGTCCACGTGTACTGCTCTCAAACCACCCCGAGCAGATAAGAAAAAAGTGCACTTGTTTTTCTGTGTCTTTCGCCCTGAGAAAGCATGCCACTGCTGGTAAGGTGTGCTTGAATTGACGCGCTGGTAAGGGTTAAGTCCCACACACGATGAAATCTAGAGAACCCGCTGTCCCAAGGATTTTCGTGAGAAGGGCATTCGGAATATTACGGCGGGGGGGGGGGGGGGGGGGGGGTGGGCAATCATGTTAAAGGTCCGATAATTTGGCAAGACTCAACATGGAAGTTGCCAAAATTGTCGTGGTCCCCGTCGCGTATCTTCGGATACATTCGCGGGGTCGGTGACTGTCAACATCATTGAAAATTTTCCTGCTTCATACGCTCAAAGCTCACGAAGCCTCTTCTCCCCACGGTAGTTCCCCTCGCGAGAGTTGCTGCCCATTATTGTGCTTATATAGTCAAGGCACGAGGGCACGATCCCCGTTCTCCCTCCTTTCTTCTCTCCTCTTTCTACGATTGAGATACATGTATGGAACGAAAATGCCGAGGGGATAAGATAAGGGGATAAGGGGATACGAGGTGAGACGCGTTAACACTTGACACAGTCAACTTTGAGAGAACATTTGCATTAATGGGCGTGCATGTGAGATAGTACAATCCTTCACGCCTCTTTAAGGGGCCCAAAAAAAAAAAAATATCAGTTTTGGACCATCTGACAAGCCCCTTCATCAAAGCTTTAGGCCCTGTTTGGCAAACATCCAAACAAATGCGATTTCCGATTTTTTGTTAGAATCGGTTTGGAAAAGAATCACGTTTGGTAAATTTTTTGTCAAAATTGATTCCGGGAACAAATTTACTCCCTTAATCAGTTTTGGACAAGAATTCAATCGAAAAAAATATGATTCTCCGTCCGAGAATCAAAAAAAAAAGAATCAAAAGTGCTAAATCAAAAAAAAAAATTATTTCTATATTTTATTTTTATTTCTTCCTAGTATGAAATATATATTTGTTTTATATAGAGTACATATTTAATTTTATGTTATAATTTAGTATTTTTATTTATTACATATTATAGGGATATTAGTATAGTTTATACTATGGTTTATTATTTACTATATAATAAAAATTGATTAGTTAATATTTTTATTACTTAGTATAAAAATATAATTAATCGTGAATGGTTTATGAAAATTCAATATCAAATTTATTTTAATCTAAAAAGGTAATTAAAAAAGAATTGGAATAGAAATTTTATATAGTTACTAAACGCGTTTTTTACTCGGAATCGGTTCCCTGAATAGAATCGGAAATAATCATTTCTCGTCGAATCATTCCGAAATGTAGATCGTACTAAACGCCCTCAATAACCATACATACGCTTTTGGTTAAAGGTCGCTTGCACAACTCAAAAGTTTAAATTTAACCAATTTATAAAACTTGTTATATGTTCGATGAATCTCTAAATAGCTGAGTTTCCATGCTCGTGCATTTAGATTATATAAAAAAAAAAATTAATTAGGATGTACTTTTGTATATATCCAATTTTGCATATTAAGAATCTTTCTTTTTCTTAATTAAGAGATCAAGCGGTGTCTAATTCCAACTACATCTTTTCAGAAATAAAGACACTTGGATGATTGACATTCATGTATTTATGCATGCTTTTCAGTTGAATTAAACAATGAGTCTTCAATAATGCTTTGACTTGTAGGAACTATTTTTTGTTGAGCAAAATGAATTATAAATACCAAATCTATATGCAGGCAAATGAGACATCATCAATCATCCATTTATAAGTTATAATATCAATTTGTCAACAAATTTCAAAAAACAACCTTATTTGCCCCGCATTTCTTTCAATTAATTTTTCAAAAAATGATCTTTAAATGATTCATTTTCCAAATTGAAGGAGTCAGATTCTTTCTTTTTTTCTTCTCTATAGGCATTTACAAACTGGGTATGTATGGGTTGGGTTCTAGACACTGGAGACCGAAAACCGAGTGGTGATTAATTAAAAAGCATCCTAGTTTCATAGGCCTACAAATTTGAAGTTTGAAACGCCCCCACCGTCCCATCTCCATTCCTTCCGATCCTTCACCATTTAGGTCACGTAGCTTAGTCGGTAGCCACTGATTATTGATTTTCTTGATAAGAGGAAACGCAAAGGATCAAACACGAATTAATGGACCTTTTTAGCCAGATTCATCGTGTGAATTGATGGCTCCTAATGATCGAAGGGACTTGCTTGCATGCTACGTTCGGAGCTCCCTTGATCAAAACTCCGAATCCTCTGATCGCTTTCCCCGACCGGCGGCGTTATTCTACTCAAATGCTGGGCACAAGGATCGCTCCTCCGATTTTACTCTTGCTCGCATTAGGCAACGAGGCGACAACAGGCTCGCTTCAAGAGTAAAAGATAGTTGTAGCACAAATCGAGTATTCCAACAGTCGGTCTCAAGCTCTTTTAGTGACATTATCAATGTGGATTTCTCGCCCCGCCCTTTTTCCTAAAGGGGACAAGGGAATCGGCATGATGGAAAGTGGGGATCGGACGAGAACGTTTTCAATGCTCTTTAAGCAGATAAACTTGGCGGTGGGCTCCCCTCCCACTTTATTATTCTTGTGTTAGCTTTGACATTGCAAGAGCAAGTTACATATCCAATTCACGTTACTGGGTGTCCCATCTATCGCCAGTAATTTAAGTACTCGTCGATTTTTCAAACCTTAGTCACCTAATCAATAATGATGAAGGTGGGTCGTGTATAATAGCCACACAAAATCTTGTCAAATTTAGGCAAAAAGGATAAAGTCTCTTCCAAATAAACACCATTGCTGTGAGCCTTAAATGAAAGGAACAGCCAAAGGACGGGAACAACCGTTGCATCCACTCGTCTTTTCCTCCCATAAAAGAAGAAGAAAAGAGCGCTTGATCTCCTAATAATTAGGGCTTAATCAAAAAGGCTTGCTTGATCATCCCCCATTAAGATTCCAAATAGGCGGCGCAACCGTGACTCTCTTTAATAATTTTTTTTTTTGGTAAGGTAAGAATATATAGAGCAAAAGCCAATTATACAAAAATCGGCACCAAAAATTTTCACTCATGATACATGAGCAAAGAGAGTGAAAGGGAGCCGATGTAACAGAAAACAAAAACAATGGAAAACAAGGAAGCCGAAACAGACCGGCAAACAAAAGAAAATTGCCACCAAGCAAAAAAAAAAAAAAAAACAACTGTTAGCAAGGTAGCACAACACAACAACGGGGCTGCAAACCTAGCACCAATCTGACCAACCCTAGCAGAAGAAGCACCACTAAAGAGAATGGACAGGCCCGCCAACAAAAACGGAAGAGTCAAAGCCCCCACCCTCGTTGAAGACACCTGTTACGAAAGTTGTCCAACACGTTGCTAAAGGTCAACGCTTTATCTTTAACAACTTTGACAAGTTGATTCTTCAAAGTCGAAACCTCAAGCGTTTCACTCTGGAAAATGATGCTATTTCTTTTCTTCCAAATTAAATAGCACATGACTCTCCTTAATAGTTAATACCTTATGATCACTTAAATTAAGGTGCATACAAAACAGAGGCAGGACGGCGGAGTTGACGCATCCTCGGCCAACTAATTTTTCAATTAACGACCAGATTAAAGTTGTGCCTTCCGAGATTACAAAAAACTCAGTGCCAACACGCGGACAATCTCAAATGTTCTTTTCCGGCGTATCTTGGGGATTATTTTACTAATATTCACGGTTTAACATTTACTTTTCTTAATTAAGACAATTGTTTTAAAATTAGAAGGAGGAAATTGGACGTTTCCGTTATATCCCTCAAAAGCTTGCTCGAAATCTCTAATGTTTGGCGTTAACATCGAGTTGATAGAACACGAATGATAATCATCCTTACTAGAAATTAATTTCTAGAATAAAAATAGAAAAATTTATTTATATTTTTAGACGAGTTTCTAAATAAAAATATGTATTTGATAACAATATAAAATTTTTATTTTAAAAATAGAAATTCGTTTAATAACGATATATAATTTTCCACTCACGAGTGGATGCAAACGGCGGGCGTTTACAGGGCAAACACGTCCGTTCTGAGGCCGGCAAGATCTCCATAAATCACTAATTTTGTCAACGAGGCACCCCCCAATCCTTAAAAACGCTCTCGATCGAACGAATCATTTAATTTTAAGGCTGTACATCTATATATGCTTAAATATAATTCATGAAATACGTAACATAGGGCAGTGAAAAAAATCAAGAACGATAGCACGCCTCCTGCTTCTACCACAAGAAACGCTCCACAAATTTCACACTGGGCTCCACGACCTCACTCTCCCAAACGCCCCGGCACCGGCCGCCACCCTCCTCCTTGGCCGCCATCGCCAGCCGGACCGCCTCCGTCGCGTCCAGCCTATGCAGCTCCCACCCGCACCCTCTCAGCCGCTCGATCTTCATGATCTGCCACTTCGCCAGCTCCACCGCGTTCTTCTTTATCTTCCGCACCGCCTCCTTGTATGCACCCTCCCGCCCCGGATCGTCTTCCCGCATCCCCGCATCCTCCCTCCGCCACCCGTCCGCCGGGCCAACCCCCCAGGGCGGCGGGTACGTCATAAAATAACGGTCGAACTCGGTTACGCCTATGGCCTTCCTCAGGCAGGTCCAACCCCCCGGGTTGGTCCGGCGGCGCAGGTCGTAGTATCCGGCGAGCTCATCGAACGCGCCCATGTCGAGCATTTCGTCCACGCGCTTCGACTGGTACTCCTCCAGGACAGGCGGCGACACGTCGACCCACAGAAAGCAACAGTCGTACCTCAGCTCGGGGCTCGCCGCAGAGCCGAGCCCGCTGAAAACCTCAGCCTCCGGGTCGAACCGCTCCACCAGGAGAGCGTGGATGAAGGAGTTGGAACCGCCGACGACGAGGGGAAGCTTCCCGCCGGAGACGACGCTGGAGATAGCTGCGTGGCCGCGGGAGCGGAACTCCGACGGGGTCATCTCGCCACCGTTCGGGTCGAAGGAGCTGAGGAGGTGGTGGGGACGCCGTGGCGCTCGGCCAGGGGGATCTTGTTGGTGGTGATGTCGAGGCCCCGGTAGAGTTGCATCTTGTCAGAGTTGACGACCTCGCAAGGGAAGCGGGAGGCGAGGTCCATGGAGAGGCGGGACTTGCCGCACCCGGTGGCACCCACGATGGCGAACACCTTGACGAGGGGGCGGAGGCGGCGGTGGGCAGCTGCACAGGAAGAGGCCATTGGGGAACACCGGGCGGGGGCTTGGGGTGGGCGGAGTTGCTCTCGGAGTGGTGGTGGTGGTATTAGTGGGGAGTGAAAAGAGGAAGGGAGGTGAACCGGGAATTTAAGCTTGGGGTTGGGGGAGGGACGGTGTCCCGTGAGAAAATATTGGGTGGTCCAGATCTCCACGTGGTCCCCGGCCACTCACGAGATGCCATGTGGAGGGGTGGGCTCCACTTTTTCAGATGGAAAAATCCGAATGGAAAAAAATGGAGAGGGACGTGCGACCTCCGCTCCGTTTTCTTTCTCAAACGAAGGAAAGATCTCTCCTGTCAGAGCCGAAAGTAACGAAGAGAAAAGTTTCCGCAATATGTATCTCAAATTAGTGACTAGAGATATCCTGAGCTCAAGTCAAGTTCAAGACTTGCAATTATATCCCCTTACAATTATCAAGTCAAGCTTCTGAAGGATCGTTTCAAGCAAATTTTCAAGGAGGAGGCAAAGGAAGTGGTGGATATAATCACTGTTGATGGATGTCAGGTTTGTATTTCCTAGGAAAATATTATGATTTCGTTGGTGTCTATTCATGATAAATATCTGGGATATATCTATGTTTCATAGCGAATAAAGAAAAAAAAATGATTTTTGGTTATTGCTTCATGCACAATCTTTCATGCAAGATTAGATAATCTTGTGGATTTTCATCCACCACTTCTCTCTCTAAGATTTTGTTCCTCTTAAAAATGTAAAATTTTGTTAATGCTGGAGCAAGGTCCTTTATCTGAGAATGGAGGCTGTTACACTAACAATTGTGAGTTGGAAGGTTAATTTTAGACGGTTCTTGATTTCTCTTGGTTCTCAATTTGGTGAAAAGAATGTAATGCCAAAGCACTAAAAATACTATCCCTTTCTCTTAGCAGCTTTGATGATTTTGTCCATCTCTTTTGTTCCCTCAGAGGCGTGCCTCTTCTTGTGAAATATTCTAAAATTTAAACCCTTGGCTTTGTTTCTCTCATCACTAAAAGGGTAAATCAAATCTTCTTTCAGGGAAGGGAGAAGGATGTTGTGATCTTTCCTTGTGTTAGGGCAAGTAAAAACCCGAAAGGAAAGAAGATAAAAGTTTCCACAATAAATGCTCTGACAGGAGAGATCTTTCCTTCGTTTGAGAAAGAAAACGGAGCGGAGGTCGCACGTCCCTCTCCATTTCTTTCCTTTCGGATTTTTCCATCTGAAAAAGTAGGGCCCACCCCTCCACATGGCATCTCGTGAGTGGCCGGGACTGTGGAGGTCTCGGATCACCCAATATTTTCTCGTGTTGAGGGGAAGAGTAGGTAGGTCGATCTTCACTTTTCTAAAAAGCTGGTACGGCGAGGTGCCGCAAGAACTACGAGATGACGCAAGCTCATGCACGTGGAAATGGAGATGCGTCTAAATCGGAAACACTGTTCGGAGAAATTAACGGGAGGGATTAAAAAAAGAAGGAAAAAAGCATAGGCGGAAGCTTCCATTTCCTTCCACAACCTTCCTCCCCCGCCCCCTTCTCCCCAAGCGTCACCGAGTCACCACCACCCCCTCCTTCCTTCTCTTCCTCCCTCAAAATCTCTCCTTCTTCACTACCCAGTTCAGAAACCTCTCGCGCTCCTTCCATGGCCACGAGGAGAACCACCTCCAAGCTCACCAAGACCGCCTTCGCCGCCATAAACGCCGCCTCGGCGCCTCCCAAACGCTCCTCCTCCGCCGCCGCCGGAGCCGCCCGTGCCCTCTCCCGCTCTCGCTCGCTCTCCGGCTCCGCTCCCGGTTTCGGGAACTCCGTTCACCCGCTGACCGGCCCACCGCTTCGCGAGGCTAATGTCCTCGCCTCCTCGGTATCCGCCGGGGCCGTCGGGCTCCGCGGCGTCGTCGGCTTCGGTTCGCGGGGCTCTGGCCTTCCCTCGGGCTTACTCGACCGCCGCGAGCGCGTCTCAGGTTGGAATTCGATCGAATTTCATTATGTGAATCCGGGTATTTTGTGATATAATTGAAAGGTGTGATCTTGAAGTGTTTTTGTCACTCAGTGTCGGCTTGATGCTAGGAGCCTTGGATATCCCAATTTATTTGAGGTTTTACTGTTAGAGTTGGGAATGGTGCTCGTTTGTGAAATTTTAGTTTAGAGCAATTTGTCTGGAGTCTTCTTCTGGTGTTGCTGAAGCTTATGGGACTTGAGTTTTGTTCTTTTTTGTGTTATGTTGACATCTGTGGCCTTTAGGAACGATCTCCCGAGATGCTGCAGCTACAGAATAGATTAAGGGGCGTTCAATGTAAACATTATAAGCTTAAAGAAATAATCTTTCTCCTGTATCACCAAAGTGCATACTTTTAGCTATATTTGCAATGAATGTTAAATTAAAAATATCGTTTGGTGGTTCTTTATGGTATAATTTGGAGAATTCTGAGCTGCAAATTTACCAAAATTCTGCATTCAACTTCCCCATCTTCTGTGAGCTTTTGCTTATGAAGGTCCGCCTAACACTTTAGTAGCTATTACATTTTCTTAGCAGGGGAGGCAACGGTTCCTTGATTTTACAAGTTAACACAGTTCCTTGAGTTTAAACTAAGTGTTTGATTTTCAACATACAAAGTATAAAGCTGGCTGTTTAATTTTTTCGTGTTTTGATGATGAATCTGTACTTGGCATGTTTTGCTTTTGATTTCCTTCAAAGTTCAAGATATGGTGGACTGGAGTTTAATGTGATAAACATTCAAAGGTTAATTACCAACCGAGTAAGCATCTCATATTGAAGAATTCTGTCTTAATCCTGTTGAATTTACTGGACCTTTGTGTTTAATATAGCAGGATTGACCTCGCAATTTTTTCCTCGTTATCCAGGAGAATTCTCACTAAAGCTGGTCTTCACAACACATCAGTTCTGCAGGCTGTGGACAATTTCATATCCCAACAACCAAAGGCATGTATTCATTTATAAGTTTGTTTTTCAATTCAATTTTGTCTTTCTCCAGAGGATATTTGGGGTTTGGTAACAATCTGTGATCTTGCACCAGGTTGTGTGCGATACTAGTGGCCCTATAATGGGCACGCATCTTGCCTCCTTGGACAATGCTTGGAAATGCAAGAAAAAAATGGGAGAAGATTTTGTTTCTGTGAAGATATTGGGCAGCAATTAGTTCGAAATCTTCAGCTCAGTGAGAAGGAATTGAGGGAGGCCATTCAAGCTGTTCGTGGAAATCAAAGAGTAACAGATCAAAGTACGTCCTATTGTTATTCAACTCCTACGACGATTTTTTTTGTGATTCACATGTTACTTTTGGAAGACATCGGTCCTTATAAAACATGGGACCATATATAATTGCTTCCCATGTTTTCTTAGAGGTTCCTGCAATTGTTAGGACTTGAACAGGCTAACAATATTTGTGACATTGATTGCCCATAGACAGGCTAGCCATTGTCTTCACAAAACTTCATTAATCAATGAACTCCACATAGCCTCCACTTGCTGTTGAACTGAGTCCATCTGGGTTGTTGTTGTTAGAGCACTTACATTCTCGCTACAGCCAATGCGAGGGTGCTGATTAGAGCTGGACCTCTATCGGATCCCATCTGAGGGCCGATCCTCTCAGCTGTACTCACCCAAAGAAGAGAAGCGTTCTGTAAAGAGAGCTAAGTGGGAGGGTTCAGCGAAGGAAGATCGACTATCACTTCTCAAGGTGAAGACATGGAGGCGGACAGAAACAGAGAGGAGTCAACAAAAAGAGGGCAAGAGCAGAGTCCTGGGGCATGATAAATTATAGCCCAACATCACCAGGTCATGTGCGACGCACGTGGTCCAATACTAGTAGAAGTAAACAACAGATAGTTGAAGATTGAAAAAGGGAAATTGCCGCAAACAAATAAAACAAGAAAACGGGAAGGGGGAAAATTGAAATTTCGAAAGATATTTAACAAAATTATTGCACGTTTTAACGGGGTTAGAGGGTAGCAAAGAAAAAAACAAGGGTAGAGTGTACCCCAGCCAAACACGAATTTTTCTTATGGAACGAATTTTTCTTATGGAACCTATGCCATGGTGCATCACCCACAACAGAAAACCTCTACAGGAGAAAAAGTATTACCTATGCCTGCTGTGTAAATCGAGTCCACCATAACTTTGCCCTAAATTTCTGCTGTTCCTCCCATATTCCATTGTAATCGCAACTTTAGTATTTATTCTTCCTTTGACTCTTGTTGGAATCCTCAACAGTTTCTTTACTGTTTCATTGCCACTCTCGCCATCTGATGTCGATCTACATGGCGGGTTCGATCTATAGCCATTCTGTCCTCCATCTCTGAAGAATGGGGTAAAGCTCGCAGGCCCTTCAATGAGAAAGTCCCAGCTGTGGAATTCATATGAAAATGGCTAAAGAGGAAGGTGATGTGGGACGCCTAGCTCATCTCTACAACAAATTGGGTAAGTTAATGTATGAGAATGATATGCATATTCTAGATGAGGAACCTTTGGACGAGAAAATTCTGAAATGTCATTTCTCCCTTGTCAGGCAACTCTATAAGAACCCTAGCATTAATTTCTAGGCCCTTTTAATAGCTACAAAAAAGGCATGGATAAATGAGAACGTGGAAGTAAAGCCCTTTAAAAATGGAAAAATCAACTTCGTATTTCGAAACAAAGGGGATAAGAACTGTGTGATAAAGGGAGGTCCTTGGTCTTTTTATAATCATTTACTGCTATTAAAATCATGGGAGCCAAATACTCCTCCCCACTCTTATGACTTCAAGAAATGTGCCTTATGGGTCGGAATATTTGGGCTCCCATTGGAATGGAACTCTAAGGGGATGATCAAGAAAATTGACAGCTTGATGGAAAGGTTCTGGAGGTGGAAAGCAAGAGTGGAGTTAGATGTGGAGGCTGAATTGAGGATTGGACAGTTGATGCGACTTGGAAACAAGAAAGTATGGCTTGATTAGGAATATGAAAGGATGCCTTTCTTTTGTTACTCATGTGGTAAAATTGGAAATTATGCTAACTATTGTAAAGATATGCCTTATGATGAAGAAAAATTCACAACAAAGTTGGGAGGATGCTTTAGAAGTTGGCTGGAAGATGAGACCTCAAAACATAGCCCTTTTTTGAAAGTCTTCTATCAAAAAGTCTCAATAGCGGAAGATACAAAAGAGGCTATCCCCAAAATCCTCAAGCTACCAAGGCAAACTAATGTTATGGAGGATGTTCAGCCCATCCCTCTCAGATTAACTATAACATTCAGCAAGGGGATCCAGAACATAGGACAACGGATTCCTACTACAACAACACAAAAGAGATAACCATGTATTGTTGACGCTTGATTTTTAGTCGACACATCATTAAAAAGTAAAAAATCGAGATATAGGTTTCCAATCACGACGGAACCCCATGTCTTGATAAAAAAGTGTCCTTTTTAATTTCTTTCTTTTACATGTTGTTTTTAAGTAATTTCTAGCTCATTTTCAAGAAAAATTCAAAAGTCAAATGGTTAACTTCCAAGTTAACTTTTTGGTCAACCCTTTGACCAAAAAGTCAATTTCGGGTTGACCAAAAAGTCAACCCTGGGTCAAAAAATTGACTTTTTACCCAAAAAATTTCATTTAGTTTTAATTTCACTTTTTTCAAAAATTCAAAGATTTGACTAGAAAATTGACCTTTTTTTAAAAAGTCAACTAAATGATTGACTTTTAGTAAAACCTTTGTTCCAAAAAATATGAAAAAAAAATAAAAAAATGCACAAGTGTATTTCTTTTAATGCCAATTTGACTTTTGTGTTAAAATTTCACAAAATTCAATTAAGAACCTTGAAATTTGAATTTCACAGTATTAGGTTCTAAATCAACCAAAAATAAAATCACTTTTATTCTAATCATAATTAGGTGTAGTTCATTTTTTGACATTTGGTTTAGAGGTTATCTGAAATATGCTTGAACATTCAATTTTGTGATTTATGGAGTCAAAATATGAATTACTGTTTTGAGCCCTAATTAGGGACCAAAATCAATTATTCATAACTTGTGAACGGCGATTGTTTCTCACTCATTTTCTTAAGATAAATCCAAATTTAAAATCAATTTTGGGAAATTCACACCAGAACTCATCAATTTGAATTGACTCATTCATGGCTATGGCTTAATTTCATGAACTTAGGTTCAATTTTAATATTAGGCTTAGATCCATTTTTTAACTAGGTTTGAGCGCTTCAATTCAACGTTAATTTGAATATGATAAGTGATCTTACATATGGGTAGATCATTAGATAGGGCAATTGTGACTAATTGAGTTAAACTTTAGTTAATTTGCAATTTTGCCCATTGAATTGCAAATTTTACCACTTTAGCACTTTAGGCTCAATTCAAAGCACCTATGATTTCGACTCATTTTTTTTCACGATAATCATTTAATTAGGTCAATAAAAGACCCCCATATCACGTTCATAAGATTTGATTAGCTTAATTATATTTCAATTGGCCAATTTCTTCTTAAAAATGACAAAATTCCTTTTCAATTTGGTCATTTATGGACCCTTCGAGAGTATCTCAAATGTTCTTTTCCGGCATATCTTGGGAATTATTTTACTAATATTCGCAGGTTAACATTTACTTTTCTTAATTAAGACAATTGTTTTAAAATTAGAAGGAGGAAATTGGATGTTTCCGTTATATTCCTCAAAAGCTTGCTCGAAATCTCTCTAATGTTTGGCATTAACATCGAGTTGATAGGACACGAATGATAGTCATCCTCACTAGAAATTAGTTTATGGAATAAAAATAAAAATATTTATATTTATATTCTTAGATGAGTTTCTAAATAAAAATACATATTTAATAATGATATTAAAATTTTATTTTGAAAATATAAATTTATTTGATAACCACATGTAGCCCATTGAATTGAAAGTTGGGATCGATGAGGGCAAACACGTCCGCTCCGAGGCCGGCAAGATCTCCATAAAGCACTGAGTTCAGAGATAGGGGCAGCGCATTTTCTCGTGCATTGACTGCGAAACGCGCTAAATCTAACACCACGCACCACGTCCGAAAACCTAAATAGTAAATTAGACAGAAACTCCAAGAGGCCTAACTTGTAATGAGTGTTGGAATTGCACTAGTCTTGTGGTATCAACAACGAAACATCGATTAATCAGTGCCCTCGAAATGCTTATATCAAACGTGATAAAAGAATAATTCAATCGTCCAAATATTAATTGGGCACACCAGTATCGAAAATCACAGGTAATGGGATAGTATCGAAAATCATAGGGGATTTTGTCAACGAACGGATTTTGTCAACGAAACCCCCCTACACACCTAGTCTTCTGGTATCGACAACGAAACATTGGTTAAGAACGAATCATTTCATTTCGATAGTTTTGAGTCTGTACATCTTTGAAGGCTGCAACTTTCTTCTCATGACATATATAATCGTCGCTTTAAGTATTCAACAATTCTCTTACTAAATATGCTTAAATATATTTAATAAAATACGTAACATAGGGCAGTGAAAAAAATCAAGAACGATAGCCCGCCACCTGCTTCTACCACAAGAAACGCTCCACAAATTTCACGCTGGGCTCCACGACCTCACTCTCCCAAACGTCCCGGGACCGGCCGCCACCCTCCTCCTCGGCCGCCATCGCCAGCCGGACCGCCTCCGTCGCGTCCAGCCTATGCAGCACCCACCCGCACCCTCTCAGCCGCTCGATCTTCATGATCTGCCACTTCGCCAGCTCCACCGCGTTCTTCTTTATCTTTCGCACCGCCTCCTTGTATGCACCCTCCCGCCCCGCATCGTCTTCCCGCATCCCCGCATCCCCCCGACGCCACCCGTCCCCTGGGCCAACCCCCACGGCGGCGGGTAGGTCATAAAATAACGGTCGAACTCGGGCACGCCTATGGCCTTCCTCAGGCAGGTCCAACCCCCTGGGTTGGTCCGGCGGCGCAGGTCGTAGTATCCGGCGAGCTCATCGAACGCGCCCATGTCGAGCATTTCGTCCACGCGCTTCGACTGGTACTCCTCCAGGACGGGCGGCGACACGTCGACCCACAGAAAGCAACAGTCGTACCTCAGCTCGGGGCTCGCCGGAGAGCCAAGGCGGCCGAACGGGTCTGCCGCGGGGTCGAACGACTCCACCAGGAGAGCGTGGATGAAGGAGTTGGAACCGCCGACGAGGAGGGGGAGCTTCCCGCGGGAGGCGATGCCGGAGATGGCCGCGTGGCCGATGGAGCGGAACTGCGACGGGGTCATCTCGCCATCGTTCGGGTCGAAGGAGCTGAGGAGGTGGTGGGGGACGCCGTGGCGCTCGGCCAGGGGGATCTTGTTGGTGGTGATGTCGAGGCCCCGGTAGAGTTGCATCTTGTCGGCGTTGATGACCTCGCAAGGGAAGCGGGAGGCGAGGTACATGGAGAGGCTGGACTTGCCGCACCCGGTGGCACCCATGATGACGACCACCTTGGCGCGGGGGCGGAGGGTGCGGTGGGCGGTTGCAGAGGAGGAGGACATTGGGGAACAACGGGCGGAGTTGCTCTCGGGGTGGTGGTGGTGGCTATGGGTGGGGAGGAAGGAAGATGAACCAGGGAAGCTTGGGGGAGGTGAAGCAAAGGAAGGTCGATATTCGGTTTTTATAATAGGCTCCTCATCCTCATGCACGTGAAATGCGAAAGAGAGTCCAGAGAAATGAACGGGAAGTGTTTAAAAAAAAAAAGAAGGAAAAAAACATAGGGCTCCTCATCCTCATGCAAATGCGAAACAGTGTCCAGAGAAATGTACGGGAAGTGATTAAAAAGAAGAAGGGAAAAGCATAGGAACGCTTCCATATACTTCCAGACAAACCTTCCTCTTCCCCCGCCCACTTCTCCCCAAGCGTCACCGAGTGTTCAGAGAAATGAACGGGAAGTGATTAAAAAAATATTAAACAGCGGATATCAGTAAAATTATTTAAGTTTACAAAAAAAAAAGGTCTAATTGTTAACTTAAGCAGGCTTTTGAGGGGATATAACAAAAAAAAAAAGGTCTAATTTCTTCCTTCTAATTTAAAAACAAATTGTCTTAATTAAGAAAAAAATATTAAACAGCGGATATCAGTAAAATTATTATCTCGGACCTTATGTTGCGTGAGTTGTCAATTATTTCTTGCGATAATGAATAACTTGTGTACAAGAAAATTATCTAACATGAATTTTAAAAACCAATCAAACAAAGCTCAAAAGAGATTTTATGCTAAGGAGTTGTACCCTGCAAATTTCCGTACTCAATAAAAGATTTTCTCGGTGCCCAAGAGCCCAATCCAGGAATCACGCCTCGCACGTGGCAAGACCAGTGGGCCCGGCGAATGCCGACGTGGAAATTCGTAAAATCCGAAACTGCGTTCGGAGAAATTAAGGGAAGGAAAAAAAAGGAGGAAAAAAAAAGGCGGAAGCAGAAGAAGCTGCCACTTCCACAACCTTCCTCTTCTTGCCCCCTCCCCAAGCATCACCGAATGGCCGCCCCCCCTTCTCCCTTCTCCAAAATTTCATCTTTTCCATCTTCAATACCCAGTTCAGAACCCTTCCCGCGCTCCTTCCATGGCCACAAGGAGAACCACCTCCAAGCTCACCAAGACCGCTTTCGCCGCCATAAACGCGGCCTCGGCGCCTCCCAAACGCTCCTCCGCCGCCGCCGGAGCCGCCCGTGCCCTCTCCTGCTCTCGCTCGCTCTCTGGCTCCGCTCCCGGTTTCGGGAACTCCGTCCACCCACCGACCGGCCCACCGCTTCGCGGGGCTAATGTCCTCGCTTCCTCGGTATTCGCCGGGGCCGTCGAGATCCGCGGCGTCGTCGGCTTCCGTTCGCGGGGCTCTGGCCTTCCCTCTCGGGCTTACTCGACCGCCGCGAGCGCGTCTTAGGTTGGAATTCGATCGAATTTCATTATTTGAATGCGGACATTTTGTGATATCATCGAAAGGTGTGATCTTGAAGTGTTTTTGTCGCTCAGTGTCGGCTTGAGGCTAGGAGCCTTGGATATCCCAATTTATTTGAGGTTTTGCTGTTAGAGTTGGGAATGGTCCTCGTTTGTGAAAATTTAGTTTAGAGCAATTTGTCTGGAGTCTTCTTCTGGTGTTGCTGAAGCTTATGGGACCTGAGTTTTGTTCTTTTTTGTGTTATGTTGTTGACATCTGTGGCCTTTAGGAACGATCTCCCGAGATTCTGCAGCTACAGAATAGATTACGGGGCGTTCAATGTAAACATTAGAAGCTTAAAGAAATAATCTTTCTCCTGTATCACCAAAGTGCATACTTTTAGCTGTATTCGCAATGAATGTTAAACTAAAAATATCATTTGGTGGTTCTTTATGGTATAATTTGGGGAATTATGAGCTGCAAATTTACCAAAATTCTGCATTCAACTTCCCCATCTTCTGTGAGCTTTTGCTTATGAAGGTCCGCTTAACACTTGAGTAGCTATTACATTTTCTTAGCAGAGGAGGTGACGGTTCCTTGATTTTACAAGTTAACACAGTTCCTTGAGTTAAAACTAAGTGTCTGATTTTCAACATACAAAGTATAAAGCTGGCTGTTTAACTTTTTCGTGTTTTGGTGATGAATCTGTACTTGGCATGTTTTGCTTTTGATTTCCTTCAAAGTTCAACATATGGTGGACTGGAGTTTAATGCGATAACATTCTAAGGTTACTTACCAACTGAGTAAGCATCTCATATTGAAGAATTCTGTCTTAATCCTGTTGAATTTGCTGGACCTTTGTGTTTAATATAGCAGGATTGACCTGGCAATTTTTTCCTCGTCATCCTGTAGTCGGAGTTTCTGGAAGAGAAGTCTGCCTGTTTCATTTGTTATTTTTTTTGTAATAAATTTACTTGAAGTCCGGCTTTGTTTGACTCAGACAAATCCATCAGAGTTCACTGAGATGGCCTGGGAGAGCATTATCGGTGCTGTTGATGCAGCTCGAGTTTGCAAACAACAAGTGGTGGAAACTGAGCATCTAATGAAAGCTCTTTTGGAGCAAAAGGATGGTTTAGCCAGGAGAATTCTCACTAAGGCTGGTCTTCACAACACATCAGTTCTGCAGGCTGTGGACAATTTCATATCCCAACAACCAAAGGCATGTATTCAGTTATAAGTTTGTTTTTCAATTCAATTTTGTCTTTCTCCAGAGGATATTTGGGGTTTGGTAACAATCTGTGATCTTGCACCAGTTTGTGTGCAATACTAGTGGCCCTATAATGGGCACACATCTTGCCTCCCTTTTGGACGATGCTCGGAAGTGCAAGAAAAAAATGGGAGATGATTTTGTTTCTGTGAAGATATTGGGCAGCAATTAGTTTGAAATCTTCAGCTCAGTGAGAAGGATTTGAGTGAGGCTATTCAAGCTGTTTGTGGAAATCAAAGAGTAACAGATCGAAGTACGTCCTACTTTTATTCTACTTCTGCGACAATTTTTTTTGTGATTCGCATGATACTTTTGGAAGACATCGGTCCTTATAAAACATTGCTTCCCATGTTTTCTTAGACAGTCCTGCAATTGTTAGGACTTGAACAGGCTAACAATATTTGTGACATCGATTGCCCATAGATAGGCTAGCCATTGTTTTCACGAAACTTCATTAATCAATGAACTCCACATAGTCTGCACTTGCTGTCGAACTGAGTCCATCTGGGTTGTTGTTAGAGCACTTACACTCTCGCTACAGCCAAAGCGAGGGTGGTGATTAGAGCTGGACCTCCATCGGATCCCATCTGAGGGCCGATCCTCTCAGCTGTACTCACCCAAAGAAGAGAAGCGTTCTGTAAAGAGAGCTAAGTGGGAGGGTTCAGCGAAGGAAGAACGACTATCACTTCTCAAGGTGAAGACATGGAGACGGACAGAAACAGAGAGGAGTCAACAAAAGGAGGGCAAGAGCAGAGTCCTGGGGCATGATAAATTATAGCCCAACATCACCAGGTCATGTGCGACGCACGTGGTCCAACACTAGTAGAAGTAAACAACAGATAGTTGAAGATTGAAAAAGGGAAAATTCCTGCAAACAAATAAAACAAGAAAACGGGAAGGGTGAAAATTGAAATTTCGAAAGATATTTAACAAAATTATTGCACGTTTTAACGGGGTTAGAGGGTAGCAAAGAAAAAAACAAGGGTTAGAGTGTACCCCAGCCAAACTAGAATTTTTCTTATGGAACCTATGCCGTGATGCATCACCCACAACAGAAAACCTCTACAGGAGAAAAAGTATTACCTATGCCTGCTGTGTAAATCGAGTCCACCATAACTTTGCCCTAAATTTCTGCTGTTCCTCCCATATTCCATTGTAATCGCAACTTTAGTATTTATTCTTCTTTTGACTCTTGTTGGAATCCTCAACAGTTCCTTTACTGTTTCATTGCCACTCTCGCCATCGCCATCTGATGTCGATCTACATGGCGGGTTCGATCTATAGCCGTTCTGTCCTCCATCTCTGAAGAATGGGATAAAGCTCGCAGGCCCTTCAATGCGAGAGTCCCAGCTGTGGAATTCATATGAAAATGGCTAAAGAGGAAGGTGATGTGGGACGCCTGGCTCATCTCTACAACAAATTGGGTAAGTTAATGTATGAGAATGATATGCATATTCTAGATGAGGAATCTTTGGACGAGAAAATTCTTAAATGTCATTTCTCCCTTGTCAGGCAACTCTATAAGAACCCTAGCATTAATTTCCAGGCCCTTTTAATAGCTATGAAAAAGGCATGGAGAAATGAGAACGTGGAAGTAAAACCCCTTAAAAATGGAAAAATCAGCTTTGTATTTCAGAACAAAGGGGATAGGAACCGTGCGATAAAGGGAGGCCCTTGGTCTTTTTCTAATCATTTACTGCTATTAAAATTATGGGAGCCAAATACTCCTCCCCACTCTTATGACTTCAAGAAATGTGCCTTATGGGTTGGAATATTTGGGCTCCCGTTGGAATGGAACTCTAAGGGGATGATCAAGAAAATTGACAGCTTGATGGAAAGGTTCTAGATGTGGAAAGCAAGAGTGGAGTTAGATGTGTAGGCTGAATTGAGGATTGGACAATTGATGCGACGTGGAAAGTATGCCTTTCTTTTGTTACTCGCGGTAAAATTGGAAATTATGTTAACTATTGTAAAGATATGTCTTATGACGAAGAAAAATTCACAACAAAGTTGGGAGGATGCTTTGTAAGTTGGCTGGAAGATGAGACCTCAAAACATAGCCCTTTTTTGAAAGTGTTCTATCAAAAAGTCTCAGAAGATACAAGAGAAGCTATCCCCAAAACCCTCGAGCTACCAAGGCAAACTAATGTTATGGAGGATGTTCAGCCCATCCTTCTCAGATTAACTATAACATTCAGCAAGGGGATCCAGAACAGATGACAACATATTCCTACTACAACAACACAAAAGAGATAACCATGTATTGTTGACACCTGATTTTTAGTCGACACATCACTAAAAAGTAAAAAATCGAGATTTAGGTTTCCAATCACGACGGAACCCCATGTCTCGATAAAAAAGTGTCGTTTTAATTTCTTTCTTTTACATGTTGCTTTTAAGTAATTTCTAGCTCATTTTCAAGAAAAACCCAAAAAGTCAAACGGTTAACTTTCGAGTTAACTTTTTGGTCAACCCTTTGACCAAAAAGTCAATTTCGAGTTGACCAAAAAGTCAACCCTGGGTCAAAAAATTGACTTTTTACCCAAAAAAAAATTCCATTTAGTTTTAATTTCACTTTTGTCAAAAATTCAAGGATTTGACCAAAAAATTGACCTTTTTTAAAAAAAGTCAACTAAATGATTGACTTTTAGTAAAACCTTTGATCCAAAAAATATAAAAATAAAAAATAAAAAATGCACAAATGTATTTCTTTTAATGCCAATTTGACTTTTGTGTTAAAAATTTCACAAAATTCAATTAAGAACCTTGAAATTTGAATTTTACAGTTTTAGGTTCTAAATCGACCAAAAATAAAATCACTTTTATTCTAATCATAATTAGGTGTAGTTCATTCTTTGACATTTGGTTTAGGGGTTATCTGAAATATGCATGAACATTCAATTTTGTGATTTATGGAGTCAAAATATGAATTACTGTTTTGAGCCCTAATTAGGGGACCAAAATCGATTATCCATAACTTGTGAACGGACGATTGTTTCTCACTCATTTTCTTAAGATAAATCCAAATCTAAAATCAATTTTGGGAAATTCATACCAGAACTCATCAATTTGAATAATTTTATCATCCCAAGCATTAGAAAATCAAGCAATTAAGCTTCAATCGACAAAATTCGAATTGACTCATTCATGGCTATGGCTTAATTTCATGAATTTAGGTTCAATTTTAATATTAGGCTTAGATCCATTTTTTACCTAGGTTTGAGCGCTTCAATTCAACGTTAATTTGAATATGATAAGTGACTTACATATGGGTAGCTCATTAGATAGGGCAATTGTGACTAATTCAGTTAAATTTTAGTTAATTTGCAATTTTGCCCATTGAATTGCAAATTTTACCACTTTAGCACTTTAGGCTCAATTCAAAGCACCTATGGTTTCGACTCATTGTTTTTCACGATAATCATTTAATTAGGTCAATAAGGCCCTGCATGTTTTTGTTTCTCAAAAGTGTTTATAAACACTTTTTCTGTTTTTTTGTTCCAAGGAACAAAAAAAGAACAAAAACGCGTTTGTTTGCGTTTACTTCTCTTTTTTTGTTTTTTGTTCCCCCGGAAAAAAAAAATGAAAACGAAAACAAAAAAAAAGTTGTTTCTCGCTCCGAAACAATTTTGAAGAAACAATTCTTTGTTTCTGTTTCTTCTTCTCTCTCTTCTCGTCTCTTCCTCTTTTCTTCTTCTCTTTGGCCGGTCGCCGGCCTCGGCCATGGCCGGCCGTCGAGTCGGCGACGCCATCGAGGGCGACCTCACCGGAGCGTCGCCGGCCCCGGGCGAGGCGAGGAGAGGCGCGTCGCCGCGTGGGCGAGCTCGAGCCTCGCCCGGCCGGGCGAGGCCGCCGGCCGAAAAAAAAAAAAAATGAAAAATAAAGGAAAAAATGAAAAATGAAAATAAAAATATTAAAAAATTAAAAGAAACAAAAAAAGAACAAAAATTTACCAAACGTGTTTCGTTTATTTTTATTCCCGAACAAATTTACCAAACGCATCTTTTTGTTCAAAAGTGTTCCCTAACAAACACTTTTTTTTTTGTTTTTGTTCCCTGGAACAAAAAAAGAATGAAACGTTACCAAACATCCCCTAAAAGACCCCTAGATCACGTTCATAAGATTTGATTAACTTAATTGTATAATGACAAAATTCCTTTTCAATTTGGTCATTTCTGACCAAATTGCATAAATTTTTTATCCACGAAGTTGCAAGTGGACAAAATAGCAAGGACTAGACCAAACCGGTCAAGAACTGATCAAAATTCGACTGAACTAGACTGAATCGGTCCGACCGGTCTGACTGGCCATAGACAAAACTAGCTGGTTTAGGCCCTTGCTGGCCGGTTCTTGGCCTCCGACCACTGGTTTTAGAACCCTCTCAATGCCAATTTCACTTCTACACCTTCAATTTCCCAAAATTTTACAAATTGGTTCTCGAATTTCGTTAAATTGCAAATTAACCCTTAATTAGACATTTTGATGCAATTCCCGATTTTGGCTTGATTTTTTGCAAATCAAACCGACTAGATCAATTACTTGATACCCCAAGATCATGATGGAGCCTTCAAAATGGATTTTTGACTGTTAAATCGAAATTTCGACCGTCGGTTCAACCCGATGGCCGAAATTGCTTAATGTGAGGAGTATATAAATGAAATGTCTTCCATTTTCAGCTAGGAACTTCATTTTGCACGAAAATTCTCTCGCCTTAGTCTCTCTCTCTCTCTTTTCTCCCTCTAAACTCTCGCCCAAACATATCACTCTCTCTCTCTCTCTCTCTCTAAGTTTCGGTTCATCTCTTGGACCGGTTTCATTCTAAGCTCAAACCAACAGTCGTCGAAGCCCCCAAGCATCCAAGATGCTAATGATCTGTAGTACCGAAGGTCTTTGACATTGCTATGGACAGAGGACACTAGATCGGTTGCCGGATCTTCACCAGTAGCCCAATCTTCGCCAGCAAGTCAAGGCCAGTCCATTTTGGACTAGTTCTTCTTTTTTTCCTTGAGCCGGTGATTTCATTGATCCTGATCCAATCCATAATGGTTTGATCTACATTCTTAGAGTCATAATCATGATCTAGTGGCTTGATCTGATTGATCACGATAGAAATCGACGAAAATCGCGATGAATGTAACAATTTGAAACTCGAATCCAATAAAGCGAGATTGAGTTAATCGATCGAGGCTAGAATTCAAGATTATGAGTCTTTATATGCTTAAGATCAATGATTATGAATGCTGCAATGATTTGTGGATGATTTGAATGATAATTGTGTTCTGGAGCCTCATTTGTGATTTTCGTAAGTCTATACCTAAGTCATTGTTTTGGCCAAAATGAGATTCGAAACGATCTCGTTTCAGCTCGAGTCCTCTTAGGATTAAATAATAGACATCCCAAGCTTTAAAAAGGTAGGTTGCATGCCCCAATCAAGCATCGTTTAACTCTCAAAAAATACCTCTGAAGATTAACGATTCTGTAGTAATATGCGTGAGTCTTTTTCCAAAATCCCTCTCCTCAAATTGGCATCATCATGTTTTCATATATAGCTAAAAACTTGGCCTTCTTATAATATTCATCAACATAGTTATATGCATCCTCTTGCCTATGATTTATCGCAGAAATGGCATGAGGACAAGGGATGCCAGTAAGTTGTCATTTTCTACACGAGCAATCTCTCTTGAATACATCCACTACATATTTGTCACTCTTATCCATTAATTCATATCCAGCATCACCATTCCATATCACTTGACAATATATTACACCAATTCTATTTTCTTCTAGTTTTCTTATGATTCTTGGACTACCATCTCTTTTCTACTTAGCACATGCATCTCCCTATTTATGCATCATTGTCATTATCATTATCTGCATTTTCTCTAATATACTATATACGGACTTCCACCTAGCATGTATAATTTTTCCATTGAATGCCTCGCATAAGTTATTGTTAATAATATCATATTCCATATCAGTATTAAATAAAGCCTTACACCAGTGCTTTGGCTTTATTTGCACCAAATCATGATATGCACAAGGACTAATTTTCTTCAATGCCTGAGTGTTCATCATACTCTGTTCTAGTATTGCTCTTAGCACACTACCAAAATAGTCTTTGCATTTGTATTCCCTAATGTTTCTTGCCCCAATTAGTATAGATGTGTCTAGCACACATCCTATGCTCAGCTGTAGGTAGTAAATCAGCCACAACTCCTATTAGGCCCTGCAAAAGATAATTGCAATGCAAAGCATATCTTATAAATGTGACTATCTAAGAAGTATAACAAATAAAAATTAAATAAAGAACTTACCTTTTGTTTGTTGTTAATTATGACCCAACCTCGTCCATGTGTCAAAAATATTAAGATCATATATCAAATTTCTTAAGAACCATGTCCAGGTGTCGCTATTCTCAACTTTGACAACCGCCCAAGCAACTAGGAACATCTGATCATTTGCATCCCTTCCAATAGCACATAAGATTTGACCTTGACAAATTTCTTTCAAGAAACAACCATCTAACCCCACAACTTGTCTACATCCACTAAGGAACCCTTTCTTACAAAGCAGCAAAGCAAATGTACATTCTTTCAAACAATGCCTTAGAGTGCATATCTGGCTTTTCAACCTTCAATGTAATGGTACTCCCAAGATTTTTCTCCCTAAGCTCCTCTGCATAATCCCACAGTTTTGTATATTCCTTCTTATAGTTTCCCATCAACACTTTATAAGCAAACAACTTAGCCTTCATACATTGAGCTATGCTTACATCTAAACCCAACTGTTTCTTGATTAATTCCTTGAAAGCAATATTTTTAATAGTTGGCATTGCTTTTATTATAGGAAGATAATGATTTGCCAACCAAGAACTTGTCACCCTCCTATTTTTGAAGCAAATGCTACAAGTATGCTCTGAATGTAAGGTCTTGACATAAAATGATCCAGAACGAGCATCAAGAGAGCCAGAAATCTTCCAAGGACAACTCTCATTAACACATTTTACTTAACAAACTTCTTATCGTTCTTTGTAAATTTTATCTTTCTACGTTCAGTCACTGAGTACTTTTTCAAAGCATCTTTGAATTGGTTACTACTATCAAATGCCATAGCCACAGTAAACACAGGCATGGCACAATTAGGATTATATCTTGGAAACCTACTTTTCTTTCTAGTAAAATCATCGTCTTCTTCCTCTACACCAAACCCCAAATTGTCATAGGCATCTATATCATAATAGTCCGTCTAGTAACCAACTTCAGCATCAACTCCACCATTCACATCTAATGGTTGAGATGATACCAATGCTGTGGATGGTTCCCCTATAATCAAATCCTTTGTAACCCTCCCACGAAACTCAATTATATTATTCCTTGCTTCTAGAAGCTCTTTATTATCAATATCATCATCATCAGTCCAAAATCTTACATCGCTAAGAAAATTTGTCTTATCATTATTGTCGTCATCCAGAATATCCCCCTCTATGTCAATATAATGACCTTTATCAACTAAGTCATTAGGATTTAAGTCATCCCCGTGCTCAATAATTGTCTCATTAGCTAAACCAATATCATTGTGAGCACCCACACTAATCCCTTGACCAACACCCTCACTTGGGCAAGCATTCTCACCCTCACCACCCCCATGACCAAAACCCTTACTCGAACTAGCACTCTCACCCTCACCCTCACCCACACCAACCCCTTGACCATCACCCTTAACTGCCTCATCAATTGCAAAATTTTCTCCATATATCTCAATTAACCCATAATGCAAATAACTGAAAAGTAAATCAACGACATTACTCTCATTCCATATATATCTCAACCCATCTTCTAGAGATTTTCCATGAAACTTAAAATAAAGTTTTTAAATTTACAATTTACCCCATTCTCAATATCTCTAATAAAGCTTTCATAGCTCCTTGAACCAATATCAATTTTTACTAAATCAATCTTACCCCCAACATATTCAAGCATTGGGCGACGGTAAAAATTTCCACCATGGAAAAGCCAAGCCCATGCTGACTTGTCGCTCATCTCAGTTTCATTGTTTAGGCGGCTGAAGAGTGTACTTCTATGCTTAAACTTTGAAGTTAATTTGCTCAAAATCACTGATCTACTTTCAGTTTAAAACCAAACGGTTGGTTTGTTCAACGCACACAAAGAAATAAGATAATTTGGGAACACGATGAAGATAATCATAGAGATAAAATAATTTGGGAACATGACAAAGACAAACATAGAGACAAAACATAGTTTAGGACCACAGCAATATATCTTTTGACAGATTTTGACTAACTTCACAACCACTCACCATGTAGCTCACCACTTGCCAACAACACAATCAAATTGGGACCACCTCACTTGCTTGTGTCTGCTGTGGACAAACGAATTGGGTTAAGTTGTGGGTGAATCGCATCTTTGGGTCTTCAGGTCCTCAGGTCTTCTCGTCTTCTCAATTCAGGCAAGTAGCAACGAACGAATCGGGTAAAGTTGTGGCCGAATCGGGTCTTTGGGTCTTCAGGTCTTCTTGATTCGGGCGAGAAGCAATGAACAATGGTGTTGGCCAAAAAGGGGCTTGATTCACGAAGGATATTGACGGAAAAACGACTTGGGTTGAGGAAATCGCAAGACGAGATCAAATCAACTCAAAATCAGCAAGAATTTGGGAGGAGATCTCACTAGGGTTTTTTAGATGACTTTGGGAAGAAGCAAGGAGCAGCCGCACGAATCCTGTAGCCAACCCATGCTCTTTTCTCTTCTGCCTTTTGTTTTTGGCTTTTTTTTTTTTTTTTAAAGCAAAACGGTGACGTTTTACTCTCCAGAGCCATGTCAGCGCCAGCAACGCCAACCGGCACCGACTAGGATGCCACATCAGATTTTTTCAACTATGCATGGCCGAATGGACTGAACTGGAACAAAAACAAGAGGTTTATGACTAAATTGGCCAAAAAAAAAAGTTTAGGACTTGAATTGGCACAATTACAATAGGTTTAAGACTTTTTTGGTAATTTTCCCATTAAAAAATCTTAAACTCTTTGCGACTCTAGTAAAGGTAAGGGCGGTTTTAGAACAATAAGAGGTAAAACAAAAAAAACTAAAAAAAATTGTGATAGTAGTTTTGAAAAAAAAAAAAAAAAAAAAAGAAGTAAATTTATCATTTGGTCAAATATGCGAAAGCCAAAAATTAGTCCTCATCAGTATTGAATTTTTAGTTTTTCCAAGGCCAATATTTGACTGAAAGCCCTTAATACCCGATATTTCTCCAAAGGACTTTAGAGGCTGAAAGTCTCTTGGAAAAGTTAAACTAAATGCATCTTAAGAACATGAATCCTAAGTTGCGAATTGATATGGATTTAAAAGAGTCTGAGTTAGGATTAAGTGTAATAATCTATTAGTTGAATTCATAGGTGGTGCATCACAAGGGTAAGGTCACCACACGGTAATCCGAAATGAGGTTCTTCCATTATTAATAAAGGTATGTTCATGACCCACGTCCGTTATTAACATCCAACTTCGTTGGTTATAATGCCTCCGAGTCTACCCCAAAAGCAAAAATCCAACTTCGCTTTTTTCTGTGGAAGAAGGTGATAAAAGATGGTGATTGGTCGGTTCGGGTCGTAGCCTTGATGCTTGATTTCCTTTGGAAGAAGATGACAAAAGGTGGCAATCATCATGGTCGGGTCGGGTCGTAAACCTAGATGAAAAAAGGTTCCTCTATGATTGCAACGTCTTCTTCGTATGATTACGGCTCGACCCGACCATGCTGATTGCCACCTTTGAGCATCTTCTTGATCACTTTTCAAGCATCTTCTTGATCGCTTTTCAAGCATCATCTTTGGAAGAAGCATGCCAATCAAGGTCCGAAACACTTGTTAAGCGATTAAATAGGATAATCAGCAAATGCATGGACATACAAACACTTTTCTACCGATGTCATCGCTAAAAATCGCCTATTCTGTCATGTTTCATCTAGATAGCGCCCAAAAGCACATCTGGAAATGATAGACTCTAGGTTATCAAAACTCTAGCTAGTGTTCAGTTCTGCAATTTTCTTGCAATTTATGATGCACGTAATAAGAAGAAGCATCATCGTTACCGAAAAGAGCTAGAAGAAACATATTACCGAAATGAGCTTCTTTCATTATTAATAAGGGTCTATTCATGACCCACGTCCTAATCAAGACGTTAATAAGGGTTTTAGTTCATGATTTGTGAGCGACATCGGTTTTGAGCAACTGAGTGGCCAGCGTCCGAAACGAAACCACGAGTCCTGTCTCATACGTGGAAATTTTCAAATTCATTACATGCGATCTGAAGTCCCAGGACGAGAAGGCGAAATAACTCTCCTTGAATTTTATACCATGTCCAAATTGTACTTCCCGGGTACTATTGACAGAACCAAAAGAAGAAGAAGAAGAAGAAGAAGAAGAACTTTCCGAGTACTATTGACAGAACCAAAAGAAGAACTCCACGTCCAAATTGCACTTCCCGAGTACTATTGACAGAACCAAAAGAAGAAGAAGAACTTCCCGAGTACTATTGACAAAAGAAGAAGAAGAAGAAGAACCGCCCGCCTGACAATGTTCAGGTCCAAATTGCCCTTCCCGAGTACGAGAAAACGACACCTACTTGTGCAAGAACCGCCTGACAATGTTCACGCTCCGCCCAACGACCTGCCTCTTCCAAACGCCCTCCCACCTGACGCCACTGCCTCCCTCCTCCTCGGCCGCCATCGTCAGCCGGACCACCTCCGTCGCGTCCAGCTTACGGAGCTCCCACCCGCACCCTCTCAGCCACTGGATCTTCTCAATCTGCCGCTTCGCCAGCTGGCACGCGTTCTTCTTTATCTCCCACACCGCCTCCTTGTAGGCACCCCGCCGCACTGGATCGTCGTCCCGCTTCCTCGCATCCTCCCACCGCCACGGGCTGTCCGGGAAGACCCCTCCTGGCGGCGGGTACTTCTTGAAATAACGGTCGAACTCGGGCACGCCTATGGCCTTCCTCAGCCCGGTCCAACCCTCCGGATCAGTCCGGCGCAGGTCGTAGTATCCAGCGAGTTCATCAAACGCGCCCTTGTCAAGCATTTCGTCCACGCGCTTCGACTGGTGCTCCTCCAGGACGGGCAGCGACACGTCGACCCACAGAAAGCAACAGTCGTACCTCAGCTTGGGTCTCGCCGGCGGGTCGAGCCTGCCGAGCACGTCTTCCTCCTGGTCGAACCGCCCCGCCAGGAGAGCGAGGATGGAGGAGGTGGAACCGCCGACGAGGAGGGGGAGACTCCCGCGGGAGGCGACGTCGGAAATGGCGGCGTCGCCGAGGGAGCGGAACTGCGACGGGGTCATCTCGCCGTCATCCGGATCGAGGGAGCCAAGGAGGTGGTGGGGGACGCCGCGGCGCTCGTCTGGGGGGATCTTGTTGGTGGTGATGTCGAGGCCCCGGTAGACCTGCATCTTGTCGGAGTTGATGACCTCGGCGGAACGGAAGAAGGACGCGAGGTCGATGGAGAGGAGGGACTTGCCGCACCCGGTGGCGCCGATGATGGCGACCACCTTGGGGCGGCAGTGGACGGCTGCGGAGAAGAAGAAGGCCATTGGGGAACAACAGGTGGGCTTGTGGTGGGCGGAGCTCTTGGGGATGGTGGTGGTGGTGGTTGGGGGAATTGTAAAGAGGGAGGAAAGGGAATTGAAGCTTATGGGGGAGGGACAGCGATGGGTTTAGGGCTTTAACATTGGAGAAGACGAGGTCCTTTCTCTCTCCCTCTTTTTCCAGTTTCTCGCGGGTGGCGAACAGAGAGAGGGATCTCGAGTGAGCTTCTGATGAATAATTGAATATGACAGGAAAGGCCTAACTTCTTCATTCTAATTTTTAAAAAATTCTATTAATTAAGAAAAATAAATATTAAACCGTGAATAGCAGTAAAATAACTCCCAAGATTTGCGCTCCGTACCTTCTAATTTTATTTCAGACCTTATCTTGCGTAAATTGTCAATTATTTCTTACGACAACGACTAATTTATGCAAACAAGCGTTATCTAATGCGAATTTTAAAAACTAATCCACCTAGAGAACAAAACTAAAATAAGATTTTATACGTATGAGTTATACCCTACGAATTTCCGTACTTCATAATATAAGTATCACCTCGTCCAAATGTTACATAATTTTCAACAGGAAAATTTTGAAATATTATCTATTATACAGGTAGATGGCGTCAAATAAGAATAAAGATGAAAGCATGTTAACTAGCATATAAAAAAAAATTTGAGTATTAATTTTTTTATTCGAGAAATTATGTATTATTAATATTGTTTTGAATGGCTATTTATTTCTTTCCTCTTTTTTTTTTTTTTCCCTCTATTGATAATGCTTCGTTTGAGTAGAATCCAACTTCCAAACTATCTTGTTTAGACTACAAAGACTCTTTCACCTTCATAAAATTATTTTGAAAATGCTTTGAAGGCCATCTTTCCATTTTATCCTATATCGCTAACATATGAGTGGTAATCATACAAGTGCTCAATCAAGAAAATAACTTCCAATAATCAAAATGGTAAATAGATTACAGAAATTTAAGGCACCTAGATTCACTACGCCAAAGCAAAACATGTCACTATCCATCACCATTGGGTCTTCTTCAAACTATTAGTTAGGAAGATATGCAGACAAAATGATCATGCATGATGAATTTTAAATGATATATTATTGTATGTTAACTATGCGATCTACATGAGACTTTTAAATGTATTTTTTTCTTTTTCTTAACAAAAAGGCAAATGCCCCTGGAGTCTATTAGCAGTGCATGCATTTCCTATTTTACGCTCATTTTCTGTTCTAGGACAAATCATGAACTAATCCTATGAGACAAATCAATATGGAGTGCTATTTTCATTTTTATTTTATTTTATGAAAACAGCAAATTTAAATCCTGGGACTATAATGTGATCTTATGAACTATGTATTAATATTTAACTACGTGCAACGCAGATGATGCATGTAATGCAATTAATAGTTAATATTTTCTATAAGATATCATTATTAAAAAACCTAAGAATATGTCATTTTCTAAATGACATACATTATGTGAACATTTCCTAATCTCGAAATATGCATGAAATGGTAATGTGCAATGACAACATATGAATTAATCACGTACTCAACCCTAACAAGTCAAGTGAGAAGATATTGGGATCCAACCTTAGTGTCTAAAGGTTTGGAGGCCCAATACGCCTTAGTTAATACAAGGAAATAATCAAATCATGAAACCCTAAGTCTTTTGACTAAATAACATGCATCGAAACAAACAATATTGTCAAAATTAAACTACAAGATTACACTTGCCTCGACTTATCGAGTGCCACCGTTTAGCGTGACACAGAGAGGGCCGGCGATTGGTTAGTGCTGATGAGGGCGATGATCGGCAATGATCGGCAATGATCGGCAAAATTATTGGGCTCGTGGAGTGAGGTGCCAAAGCTTCGTCGAGAGAACTGGTGGGCGTCACGGCTAGAGGATGGGCACGGGAACTTGCCATGGTGCTGTGGAAGGAGTCGACGGTCGTCTTTCAAACTTCGAAGGAGAATCCCCGAGTGCACCCTAGGCGCGAAGGCCAAAGTGCGATGACGGCACCGCGACACGTAGAGCAAGAATTAGCAACCATGCTTAGGCGATCCTACACCAGGGGGTGTCAAAGCCAAAACTCTAAAACATGAGAGAGAGAGAGAGAGAGAGAGAGAGAGAGAGAGGGAGAGAGAGAATGTGTGCCACCAATCCCAAGTTAATCTTACATGCAGCACACCACCGGGAATCTTCAAGCGTGAGTCCCTATATATCCTTGTTACAAAATTATAGATATTTGACCGGCCTAATTATCGAAAGGCAAGATCCCACCAAAAAACCTGAACTTTTTTCCTGTGAGATGCCGATACATCAAATCTTCTTTTTTCGTTTTCCAATACCCCAAATTTGATGTAATCTTCAGCAGCAGACAGTAGGTAACCTTCTATCAAAAGAGTATAATATTTATTAATATTTCCTTCCATAGCTAATTAGATGTAACGTGGATCATAATGCTTATTCTTTTTTCTTATTCTTTTTTTTTTAGAAAAAAGTGTATTCATTATTCAAAAGGATGCATAAATACGTAATCTTCATGACAAAGCAAATCGAAATAGAACATGAATACCGAAAAACAACGCCAAATCCAGAACACAAGGAGGATTGATTGAGCAATTGCAAAGTTAAGCACAAACTAGTTTCACATAAACAGATCTGTCAAACAAAATCAATGGCCAATTAGTAGATTTCATATTTTTGTCAATGATGAGTTATGTAACACCAATACGGAAACGCGACACGACATAACATCATACGCCGACACGTCATTTCTTAAAAACAGAGAATTCCGACACGTTTTGACACTTTATATAATAAAAACATAAATAAATAAATAATAATAATAATAATAATAAAGAGCTTAGAATTAATTTATACTAAAAATATTAATTCAACATTTTTTAATATCATTCATTATTTTAATTTGACAAATTCAACCGCATTTCGTACAATAATACATAAAACTTAGAAGGAAAAAAACATTGTTTAAAGAAAAATGCTGAAATGGTATTTTTAAATTTATTTATTTATCATATGTAACATTTTTTATTACTTCTTTCATGGTAAAAGAATTTTAAAAAAGCTAAAATAATTCTTAAAAAAAAAAGACCCACAATCTTGGTCAAGCATGTCGCTATCGCTACCACCACCGCTGGAGGGGGCCGGCGAGGCGATGAAGGGAAGGTGACCCTCGTCGGCCCAAGTGAGGCCTGAGCGAGGCTCGCCTAGATCTAGGCGACGCCGACCCTTGCCTATGGCCAGCGAGCCTTCGCAGCCCTAGGCAAGGCCTCACTGGCCCGAGCAAGGGCGCGGCGGCGCCCAAATCTAGGCAAGCCTCACCCGAGCCTCAGCCGAGGCATCACCCAAATTTGGGCGGGCCTTGCTGACCCTTGCCTAGCCGGTGATGGCCTCACCCGAACCGACGAGGGCCACCTCCCTGCAACCTATGGCTAGCAAGATCACTGACCCCCTCCGATGGTGACAGCGGCGGCAACGCCCAGCCACCAGCCCTACCTCTTCTTTTTCTTAATATATTTACATTTTAACCTCTCAAGTATTGAAAATTTTTAAAATTGACCTATGTTGGAATTCCAGACTTGCATGTTGAAGAGAGTTGGTTGACCACATGTCGGATTTTTCGACCCTCGTTGACTGCATGTCGAAACGTGTCGGAGTGTGTCGGACATTTGTCGAAGTGTGATATATGACATGAAAGCTTTTGGAGAGTATCAGTGCTACATAGATGATGAGCATACACCAAAAATTCCTTATTCAATAATTAAGACTTTGCCAATTGGTGTTGCATGCCTATCTTGTTTAGACTATAAAGACTTTTTTCACCTTCATAAAATTATTTTGAAAATGCTTTGCATGCAGTATTTATCCATTTTATCCCATACTGCTTACAAATGAGTGGTGATCATATGAGTGCACAATTAGAAAAATAACATCCAATAATCATAGTAGTAAATAGTTTGTAGAAAATTTAAGGAACCTAGATTCACTAAGCCAAAGTGAAGCATGTCACTATCCATCACAATTGGGTTTTCTTCAAACTATTATTTAGGAAGATATGCAGACAAAATGAATGAATATTATGAATTTTAAATGATATGTTATTGAATGTTAAAGCCTCATTTGATTCGGCATTTGGAAGGGGCCTTGGGACTCTAAAGTCCCTTGGCCAAATGCAAATGCATTTGGTTTGATTTTTTGGACGATTTGGTAAGATGCAATTGCATTTCCAAATGGTTCTAAGGGCCTTTAGCCCAATGTAGTTTTGGAGGTACTTTGGGAAGTTGCATATTTGGATTGCAAGTCCCAATAATGTTCATCATCTTCAGAGAAACGAACGAAGGCCGACGATCATTGGCCAAGGAGTGGCCTGCACCGACGACCGTCACCTAACCCTGGTAACCGCTACTTAAAGGTTGCCTGTCGCCTGGGTTCGCACGACCCAGGTGACGAAGGCTTGAGGTCACTGAACCTTAGACAACGGTGGCCTGGGTTGTGAACCCCAATTGTCGCCTGAGGTCCGATGGCAACAGGCGACCGTCGCCTAGGTCGCGCGAACCCAGGCGACCCCCGCCCGAGGTCCAACGACCTCGGGCAAGGCCGTTCCATGGCCGGATCGGCCACTAATGGCTAAATTAAAAAAATAATATATATATATATATATATATATATATATATATATAAAATTTAACAAAAGTCCTTTACAAAATGTAGTTTTTACCAAATGGTGTTTAAGCTAAAGTCCTTTCACGATACATTTTAAAATTACAATAGACCGAATGTTATTTGCATTTTCACAAACTCATTTAGCTCAAAGGTATTTGCATTTTCCCAATGACATTTGTTCAAAGCCGAACCAAACGGGCCTAACTATGCAATCTACAGGAGACATTCTGACGTATTTTTGTTCCTGGTCCTTTCCCCTTCTTTTCTTATAATAGGAAATATATAAAATGACATCATAATCGAAGTGGTGCGATGCCCTCCCAATCTCATTTGTCGTGCGGGAAAGGAAACCGCAAGTTTAGGATTTAACATGAGGGATTCATCAATCCAAATGATAACGTTAGGGTTCAACACTGTTTTCACTCTATATATATATGTGTGTGTGTATAATCTATATTAACCTTCTATTTCATCATCTTTGTCGCCCTCACTTTTCTTCACGTTTTTTTTTTTTAAAATCCATTCAATCTTTTTCTCTCTTTCCATTACTGCTACATGCCCTAAAACTTTACATAATATCCATATATGCCACGTAAATTGTCAAAGAATAATGCACCTAGGAAGAAGGCAACAATGTGCAAATCACAAAAGATTAGATAGGCAACAAAAAGAAAGTTGCTATTTTCAAGTTCTCTCTTTCATTCTTATATTGTCATTAGAGGTGTCAAAATGGTTCATTGACTCATTTCTAGTTAAATGGATCGTTAATGGGTCAAGACTTATTTCCCAAAGCACCCATGATGGGTTTTAAAAATAAAGAGGCTGAAATATATATGTCTTAAATAAGTCCGAGAGCAGACTCATTTAAGACTTATTTATCAACCCATTAAAAATGAACCCATTTACATAAAGAGACTATCTCTTCTCTATTTAACTTTACAAAAATATTTTTTTTATAAAAATCGAAATTATAATTATTTTTTATTTTAATTTTCTTTTCTTTTTTTCTTTTTTCTTTCCTTTTTTTTTTTCTTTCTTCTTCCTCTGGTCACCGGCACGGTGATGGCTGACGATTGGCCAGGCAAGCCTTGAGCTCGAGGCTCGCGGACATCGGGCAAGGCTCAAGCCTCGCCAGATTCGGCGAGGGGCAAGCTCGAGCTCGCCGGATCTAGCGAGCTCCAAGCTCGCTTGGCCGGCCGCCAGCCATTGTCATTGCCAGCAGCCGGCCAAAGAAGAAGAAGAACAAAAAGAAAATTCAAAAATGTATTTAAAAAATAAAAAATAATTAAAAGTTAATTTTAAAAATTCAATTTTTTAAAATAATTATTTTAAAAATTATAAAAATTGTCCATTAAATTTGTATTGTATAAAACTATTTTAGCAATACCCTTTTTTTAAAACACATATATACGAAATAAGCTTTTCTAAGTTAAGTTAAATGGGTCGGATATAGGTTGGTATGGGTTGGGTTGAGTATGGGTCAGAAAATTTACATTAGGCATAAAAAGCAATATATTACCACTTGGCCAACAACTATCAGCTAATTTTCGGTACTTGGCACCATTTTCTGGTATTCACATTTCAAATAATATTAAGCCTGTCTTCCAACAGTGTTTTATGAAGTACCCACCAAACCCAGAGAAATTATTAAAAAGCAATATATTACCACTTGGCCAACACAAGTTGTTTCCTATCAATTTAATTGTAAGTTCAAAATGAAACCCAGCAAATTTGGCCCTGTTCAAATCCATCCCAATTCCCAACACTTCAATTTATCAAAATACATGTTTGTTCTCGGATAGATTGTAGCCTCCATGAATCTGCCTATGCTTTTTACCAAGTGATTGGCTACCAAATGTATAAGCTGGTCATGTTGACATAGACTTTGTTACTCATTCCTGAGATTAGGTCGACTGGGTCTTTTTTAATATATAGTTGAGCTGGCCAATTCTAATTAAGATCCAATTTTAGCTAACTGATAGTGTTGGGGACAAAACGTACTTGTAATAAGATTTATTAAATCAGCCACAAAACCTAATTCAGTTATAGTTAGTTGCATTATAATCATCCTAAAGCTTTAACACCGCAACTAAATTTAAATTAATCACATTCAATCTTATGATTGTATATTAAAATAAATATCACTATGAAAATTAGAAAACATAAACATGATGCGTACTTAATGTTCTATAAGCTCACTTGTTAAGTCTCTAATTGTGATCGATAGAGAAGATATACGAGATCTGATAGAGTACTTTGTCTACACTGTGATATCTAGCAAATGAAGAAATAAGGACAAAACAATATATGGAGACAACATATAAATTATCAATACTCATTTAGCTTTTGAAAATTCATCGTGCTAATCCATTTATGTAGATGATTTTCATATTCACCACAAAACTTGTATGCCGTACTTAAAAATTATGTATATTTTTTAGCCTTAATGCTTGTCAATCTGTATATAAGTATAAAGCCTCATCAACAAATGGTTACTGAACAATTTTGAGTGGAGCACGAAAGTAATAAAGTTGTAATGGGAAAGATCAATGGCTACATATGCTTAGAAAAGATTATACTTTTCAAAATTATCTTCATCGGTGTAACGTTTAAACGAAAAGTGTCAAGCATGTTAGGGATTTCTAGGATGGCCATAAAAAGCCATTGCTAAACAAAGATGGCATCTAGCAACAAGAGAGTGGCCATCACTGTTGTACTTAAATCTTCCATCGTAAAATTCGACGGATGATTTGAAACTAATTAGAAGAGTTAAAGTGGCGCTTTAAGCAACTGTAAGATTACAGTTAGTACAAGGGTGGTCAGTTGAGCTATTAGATACACAAGTTTGACTAGTGTTGAACCCCAATTCTTCCTATGCCTCATGATCATGATCGTGATCGTGAGGACAAGAAGCAAGAACATAACTGCAGTCGGAAAACGAAAAGACACATCCATAGCATTTGAGACAACATAGCGCGAATGTTCTGAGAACAATGCTCGAGATCATTGCAATATTTGTCGATGTGAACTTCGAACATACAGAGTTGGCATTACATATCACCAGTCATTAGGAGCATATTGAACAGCCTGATGGATATAGCTTTGAGCACGAGGGATAAAACCACACCGTCACCCTCTGTTTGCTCATCACTCCTTTTGGTTAAGTACTCCTTTGCTTTCTTTGCATCCCCTGAACCTTTAAAAAAAAAACATTTGACACACAAAAACTCACAAAGAATACGATGCAATTATGCAAATTATATTGCCTCATTATATGTTTGCCACTATTATGCAAATTCTATCTATTTTTCACGTCGCTTAGAAGTCCGAGATATTATAGAAAGTCCCCAAAACAAGATGAACTAAGAATACTGACAACAGCTGGATAGATCCTCGTTGTTGTTTAGATTCTAGCGTGTATCTACACCATGATGTTGCATCGTCAATTAAATTTCGACGTTGTATTCTCTATCCTAGTCCAACGTTGTTGATTAGATTCCGGTGTTATGTCCTATATCCCAATGCATTGTCATTGATTGAATTCTGGCATTGTGTCTAGTTATCCCCAAATTATGTCGTCGATTAGATTCTAGCACAGTTTGAACTTGTTCTCAATGTTAGCAAGTTTGTTGTCAAGGTTGTACAATTCTATTCGAAATTGGAAATTCAACATTTATATTGCATTTGATATCTTATATTCAGAATTAGTACATAACCTTTATTATTTCTAAACAAAAATTGAATGATTATTTTTTATGAAAGATATTTCGTTACGGAAACAAATCTATTTGCGGGGATGGTTATTGTCAACTTCATCGAAAATTCCCTTGCTTTGTTATCCTCAAATTGACGAGGCTTCTTCTTCCTTGGCAGTTCCCCACGCGAGAGTTTCTCCCCATTATTTTGCATAGTCAAAGGCACGATTCCGGTTCTCCTTCCTTTCTTCTCTGCTGTTTACTATGGCTGAGATACATGTGTGTAACGAAAATGTCGACGGAATAAGATGAGGGGATAGGAGGTGTGAATGGCGATTCATAAAAGCAAACGCGATAATGCTTGACACAGTAAATTTTGAGAGAATATTTGCGTAAACGAGCGTGCAGATGAGACGGTACAGTCCTTCACGTCCTTTCAAGGGGGCCAAAAAAAAGCAAAAAATATCAGTTTTGGACTATTTGATATGTCCCTTTTTTCAAAAAGCTTTAATAACGACACACGATGCTTTTGGTTGACGGTCCCCTGTACAACTCAAAAGTTTAAATTTAACCAATTTATAAAGCTGGTTGTATGTTGAATGAATCTCTAAATAGCTAAGTTTCCACGCTCGTGCCTTTAGATTATTTAAAAAAAATTATAATTAAAATGTACTTTTGTAGATATCCAATTTTGCATCTTAAAAATTTCCCTTTTTCTTAATTAAGGGATCAAGCGGTATCTAATTTCCAACCACGTCTTTTCGGAGATAAAAACACTTGGATGATTTACGTTATGTATGTATGTATGCTTTTTAGCAGAATTGAGCAATGAGCCTTCAATAATGCTTTGACTTATTGGAACTATTTTTTGATGAGTAAAGTGAATTATAAATACCAAATCTATGTGCAGGCAAATGAGACGTCATCAAGTATCCATTTATCAGTTACCATATCAATTTGTCAACAAATTTCAAAAAACAATACTATTTGCCCGGCATTTCTTTCAATTAATTTTTCGAAAAATGATTTTTAAATGATTCATTTGCCAATTGAAGGAGTCAGATTCTTTCTTTTTTCTTCTCTATAGGCAATTACAAACTGGGCATGTATGGGTTGGGTTCTAGACACTGGAGACCGAAACCGAGTGGTGATTAATTAAAAAGCATCCTAGTTTCATAGGCCTACAAATTTGAAGTTTGAACGCCCCCCACCGTCCCATCTCCATTCCTTCCGATCCTTCACCATTTAGGCCACGTAGCTTAGTCGGTAGCCACTGATTATTGTTTTTCTTGATAAGAGGAAACGCAAAGGATCAAACACGAATTAATGGACCTTTTAGCCAGATTCATCGTGTGAATTGATGGCTCCTAATGGTCGAAGAGACTTGCTTGCCTGCTACTTTCGGAGCTCCCTTGATCAAACCTCCGAATTCTCCGATCGCTTTCCACGACCAGCGGCGTTATTCTACTCAAATGCTGGGCACAAGGATCGCTCCTCCGATTTTACTCTTGCTCGCATTAGGCAACGAGGCGACAACAGGCTCGCTTCAATAGTAAACGATAGCTGTAGCACAATGTGGATCCCTCGCCCCGTCCTTTTTCCTAAAGAGGACAAGGGAATCGGCACGATGGAAAGTGGGGATCGGACGAGAACGTTATCGTCTCCAAAACAACATTTTCAATGCTCTTTAAGCAGATAAACTTGGCGGTGGGCTCCCCTCCCACTTTATTATTCTTATGTTAGCTTTGACATTGCAAAAGCAAGTTACATATACAATTCATGTTACCGTGTGTCCCATCTATCGCCAGTACTATATGTGCCCGTCGATTTTTCAAACCTTAGTCACCTAGTCAATAATGATGAAGGTGGGTCGTGTACAATAGCCACACAAAACCTTGTCAAATTCAGGCAAAAAGGATAAAGTCTCTTCCAAATAAACACCATTCCTGTGAGCCTCAAATGCACGGAACAGCCAAAGGACAGGGGAACAGCCATCGCATCCACTCGTCTTTTCCTCCCATAAAAGAAGAAGAAAAGAGCGCTTGATCTCCTACTAATTAGGGCTTAATCATCCCCCATTAAGATTCCAGATAGGCAGCACAACCGTGACTCTCTTTAATAGTTTTTTTTTTTTTTGGTAAGGTAAGAATATATAGAGTAAAAGCCAATTATACAAAAACCGGCGCCAAAAACTTTCACTCATGATGCATGAGCAAAGAGAGTAAAAGGGAGCCGATGTAAAAGAAAACAAAAACAACGGAAAACAAGGAAGCCGAAATAGACCGGCAAACAAAAGAAAACCTCCACCAAGCCAAAAAAAAAAACAACTGTCAGCAAGGCAACACAACAGAACAACGGGGCCGCTAACCCAAAAGGAACAGCACCAACTGACCAACCCTAGCAAAAGAATCACCACTAAGGAGAATGGGCAGGCCCGCCAATAAAAACAGAATAGTTAAAGCCCCACCCTCATTGAAGACGCCTCTTACGAAAATTGTCCGACACGTTGCTAAAGGTCAACACTTTATCTTTAACAACTTTGACAAGTTGATTCTTCAAAGCCGAACCTCAAGTGTTTCACTCCAGAAAATGATGCTATTTCTTTTCTTCCAAATTAAATAGCACATGACTCTCTTTAATAGTTAATACCTTATTGATCACTTAAATTAAGGTGCATACAAAACAGAGGCAGGATGGCGGAGTGGACGCATCCTCGGCCAACTAATTTTTCGATTAACGGCCAGATTAAAGTTGCGCCTTTCGAGATTACAAAAAACTTAGTGCCAACACGCGGACAATCTCAAATGTTCTTTTCCGGCGTATCTTGGGAATTATTTTACTAATATTCGCGATTTAACATTTACTTTTCTTAATTATGACAATTGTTTTAAAATTAGAAGGAGGAAATTGGACGTTTCCGTTATATCCCTCAAAAGCTTGCTTGAAATCTCTAATGTTTGGCGTTAACATCGAGTTGATAGGACACAAATGATAATCATCCTCACTAGAAATTAATTTATGGAATAAAAATAAAAATAAAAATTAGTTATATTCTTAGATGAGTTTCTGAATAAAAATACGTATTCAATAATGATATATTTTGAAAATAAAAATTTATTTGATAACCACATGTAGCCCGTTGAATTGAAAGTTGGGATCGATGAGGGCAAACACGTCCGTTCCGAGGCCAGCAAGATACCCATAAAGCACTGAGTTCAGAGATAGGGGCAGTGCATTTTCTCGGGCATTTAGGGCGGAACGCGCTAAATCTAACACCACGCACCACGTCCGAAAACCTAAATAGTAATTAGACACGAACTCCAAGAGGCCTAACTTGTGATGAGTGTTGGAATTGCACTAGACTTGTGGTATCAACAACGAAACATCGGTTAACCAGTGCCCTCGAAATGCTTATATCAAACGTGATAAAAGAATAATTCAGTCCTCCAAATATTGATCGGGCACACCACGAGAGACGTATCGAAAATCACAGGTATTTTTTATTAGATTATTTGACAAATACCTCAAAAACAATTTACCGACAAATCTTGGGATGGAGACGGAAGTCAACGAATCATTTAATTTTAAGGCTGTACATCTATATATGCTTAAATATAATTAACGAAATACGTAACATAGGGCAGTGAAAAAAATCAAGAACGATAGCACGCCACCTGCTTCTACCACAAGAAACGCTCCACAAATTTCACGCTGGGCTCCACGACCTCACTCTCCCAAACGTCCCGGGACCGGCCGCCACCCTCCTCCTCGGCCGCCATCGCCAGCCGGACCGCCTCCGTCGCGTCCAGCCTATGCAGCGCCCACCCGCACCCTCTCAGCCGCTCGATCTTCATGATCTGCCACTTCGCCAGCTCCACCGCGTTCTTCTTTATCTTTCGCACCGCCTCCTTGTATGCACCCTCCCGCCCCGGATCGTCTTCCCGCATCCCCGCATCGTCCCGCCGCCACCCGTCCCCCGGGCCAACCCCCCACGGCGGCGGATAGGTCATAAAATAACGGTCGAACTCGGGCACGCCTATGGCCTTCCTCAGGCAGGTCCAACCCCCCGGGTTGGTCCGGCGGCGCAGGTCGTAGTATCCGGCGAGCTCATCGAACGCGCCCATGTCGAGCATTTCGTCCACGCGCTTCGACTGGTACTCCTCCAGCACGGGCGGCGACACGTCGACCCACAGAAAGCAACAGTCGTACCTCAGCTCGGGGCTCGCCGCCGAGCCGAGCCGGCCGAACGGGTCTGCCGCGGGGTCGAACGACTCCACCAGGAGAGCGTGGATGAAGGAGTTGGAACCGCCGACCAGGAGGGGGAGCTTCCCGCGGGAGGCGATGCCGGAGATGGCTGCGTGGCCGATGGAGCGGAACTGCGACGGGGTCATCTCGCCATCGTTCGGGTCGAAGGAGCTGAGGAGGTGGTGGGGGACGCCGCGGCGCTCGGCCAGGGGGATCTTGTTGGTGGTGATGTCGAGGCCCCGGTAGAGTTGCATTTTGTCGGCGTTGATGACCTCGCAATGGAAGCGGGAGGCGAGGTCCATGGCGAGGCTGGACTTGCCGCACCCGGTGGCACCCATGATGACGACCACCTTGGCGCGGGGGCGGAGGGTGCGGTGGGCGGTTGCAGAGGAGGAGGACATTGGGGAACAACGGGCGGAGTTGCTCTCGGGGTGGTGGTGGTGGCTATGGGGAGGGGAGGAAGGAAGGTGAACCAGGGAAGCTTGGGGGAGGTGAAGCAAAGGAAGGTCGATATTCGGTTTTTATAATAGGCTCCTCATCCTCATGCACGTGAAATGCGAAAGAGAGTCCAGAGAAATGAACGGGAAGTGTTTAAAAAAAAAAGAAGGAAAAAAACATAGGGCTCCTCATCCTCATGCAAATGCGAAAGAGTGTCCAGAGAAATGTACGGGAAGTGATTAAAAAGAAGAAGGGAAATAGCATGGGAAAGCTTCCATATACTTCCAGACAACCTTCCTCCTCCCCCGCCCACTTCTCCCCAAGCGTCACCGAGTGTTCAGAGAAATGAACGGGAAGTGATTAAAAAAAATATTAAACAGCGGATATCAGTAAAATTATTTAAGTTTACAAAAAAAAAAAAAGGTCTAATTGTTAACTTAAGCAGGCTTTTGAGGGGATATAACAAAAAAAAAGGTCTAATTTTTTCCTTCTAATTTAAAAACAAATTGTCTTAATTAAGAAAAAAATATTAAACAGCGGATATCAGGAAAATTATTATCTTGGACTTTATGTTGCCTGAGTTGTGAATTATTTCTTGCGATAATGAATAACTTGTGTACAAGAAAATTATCTAACATGAATTTTAAAAACCAATCGAACAAAGCTCAAAAAGGATTTTATGCTAAGGAGTCGTACCCCACAAATTTCCGCACTCAATAATAGATTTTCTCGGTGCCCATGAGCCCAATCCAGCAACCCAGAATCACGCCTCTGACGTGGCAAGACCAATGGGCCCGGCGCATGCCGACATGGAAATTCGTGAAACCCGAAATTGCGTTCGGAAAAATTAAGGGAAGGAAAAAAAAAAAAGGAAAGGGACTATAAAAAAAATCCCAAACTTTATTTAAAGTGATAAATTTACTACAAACTTTTTTTTATAATGTGAAAAACCCAAAACTTTGCAAATTGTGACACATTTACCTCATTAAAAACATTTTATTATTATTCTTTTTATTTTGTATTTTTTGTTCTTATTCTCTCTTCCCTCGGAGCCAGGGAAGCTGATATCTAGCGAGGCTTGCCCTCGCTAGCGTCGGGCGAGGGTCGCCCTCGCTGGCCGGCTAGGGCTGACGAGAGGTGCCCTCACCCGACATAGGCGAGGGAGGCCCTCGCCCGACGCCGACGAGAGCTGCCCTCGTTGAACGGCGGCTTCCCTCCGCCATGATTGATGGAGGGAAGCAAGAAAAAAAAAAAAAAAAAAAGGTTTTTAAAAGTCTCGCCCCTATAATTTAGAGTAAATGTGTCATATAAATAAAAGTTTTAAATTTTTTTTTGGTGACCCAGGGAGTAAACCTGGGGACAGGTAGAGTCACCACCACTCTTGCCTGCCAAATTAAGGAGTAAACCTGGGGATAGGTAGAGTCACCACCACCCTTACCTGACAGGTTAATCGCTTGACGACGCCGTGGATCGAACGCAGGACCTCTCGTGAAAAGTTCTTTTGACCAATCACCTACGCCACCACCAAGGGTGGTAAGTTCTAAATTTTTTGTATAAAAAAAAATAGATAAATACGACACAGTTAGCAAATTTTGAGGCTTTTCACGTCATTATTTAAAATAATAATAATAATAATAATAATAATAATAATAATAATAATAATAAAAAGCGGAAGCAGAAGAAGCTGCCACTTCCTTCCACAACCTTCCTCCTCTTGCCCCCTTCCCAAGCATCACCGAATCGCCACCCCCACTCTTCTTCCCTTCTTCTCCTCCTTCAAAAATTTCATCTTCTTCATCTTCACTTACCAAGTTCAGAACCCTTCCCGCGCTCCTTCCATGGCCACGAGGAGAACCACCTCCAAGCTCACCAAGACCGCCTTCGCCGCCATAAACGCGGCCTCGGCCCCTCCCAAGCGCTCCTCCGCCGCCGCCGGCGGAGCTGCCCGTGCCCTCTCCCGCTCACACCCGCTCTCCGGTTTCGGGAACTCCGTCCACCCACCGACCGGCCCACCGCTTCGCGGGGCTAATGTCCTCGCTTCTTCGGTATCCACCGGGGCCGTCGAGCTCCGCGGCGTCGTCGGCTTCGGTTCGCGGTGCTCTGGCCTGCCCTCTCGGGCTTACTCGACCGCCGCGAGCGCGTCTCAGGTTGGAATTCGATCGAATTTCATTATGTGAATGCGGGTATTTTGTGATATAATTGAAAGGTGTGATCTTGAAGTGTTTTTGTCGCTCAGTGTCGGCTTGATGCTAGGAGCCTATGACATTTCCATTTTATTTGAGGTTTTGCTGTTAGAGTTTAATGCAATTTGTCCGTCGTCTTCTTTTGGTGTTGCTGAAGCTTTTGGGACTTAAAGTTTGGTGCTTTTTGTGCTATGTTGTGACTACTGTCGCCTCTAGGAATGATCTTTCGAGGTTCTGCAGTTATAGAATAGAGATGTATGGGGCGTTCGATGTAGACATCATAAGCTTAACGAAATAAACTTTTCTCCGGTCTCACTAAAGTGCGTTACTTTTGGCTGTATTCGCAATGAATGTTAAATTAAAAATATTGTTTGATGGTTTTTTTATGGTATAATTTGGAGAATTATGAGCTGCAAATTTACCAAAATTCTGCATTCAACTTCCCCATCTTCCGTGAGCTTTTGCTTATGAAGGTCCGCCTAACACTTGAGTAGGTATTACATTTTCTTAGCAGGGGAGACAACGGTTCCTTGATTTACAAGTTAACACAGTTCCTTGAGTTAAAACTAAGTGTTTGATTTTCAACATACAAAGTAAAAAGCTGGCTGTTTAATTCTTTTGTGTTTTGATGATGAATCTGTACTTGGCATGATTTGCTTTTGATTTCCTTCAAAGTTCAAGATGTGGTGGACTGGAGTTTAATGTGATAAACATTCAAAGGTTACTTACCAACCGAGTAAGCATCTCATATTGAAGAATTCTCTCTTAATCCTGTTGAATTTACTGGACCTTTGTGTTTAATATAGCAGGATTGACCTGGCAATTTTTTCCTCATCATCCTTTAGTCGGAATTTCTGGAAGAGAAGTCTGCCTGTTTCATTTGTTATGTTTTTTCTATTGGATGTACTTGAAGTCTGACTTTGTTTGACTCAGACAAATCCATCAGAGTTCACTGAGATGGCCTGGGAGGGCATTGTTGGCGCTGTTGATGCAGCTCGAGTTTGCAAACAACAAGTGGTGGAAACTGAGCATCTAATGAAAGCTCTTTTGGAGCAAAAGGATGGTTTAGGCAGGAGAATTCTCACTAAAGCTGGTCTTGACAACACATCAGTTTTGCAGGCTGTGGACAATTTCATATCTCAACAACCAAAGGCATGTATTCAGTGATATGTTTGTTTTTCAATTCAATTTTGTCTTTCTCCAGCGGTTATTTGGGATTTGGTAACAGTCTGTGATCTTGCACCAGGTTGTGGGCGATACTAGTGGCCCTATAATGGGCTCACATCTTGCCTCCCTTTTGGACAATGCTCGGAGGTACAAGAAAGAAATGGGAGATGATTTTGTTTCTGTGGAGCATCTTTTACTGGCCTTTTATTCTGATAAGAGGTTTGGGCAGCAATTATTTCGAAATCTCCAGGTCAGTGAGAAGGATTTGAGGGAGGCCATTCAAGCTGTTCGTGGAAATCAAAGAGTAACAGATCAAAGTAAATCCTATTGTTATACAACTTCAACAATTTTTTTTGTGAATCACATGATACTTTTGGAAGACATCAGTCCATATAAAACATTGCTTCCCATGTTTTCTCAGAGGTTCCTGCAATTGTTAGGATTTGAACAGGCTAACAATATTTGTGACATTGATTCCCCATAGACAGGCTAGCCATGTCTTCATGAAACTTCATTAATAAATGAACTCTGCATAGCCTCCACTTGCTGTTGAACTAAGTACATCTGGGTTGTTGTTGGGATGGGCTTCCGCTTTCCTGATGGACTTTGCTTGTTACTCTGTCTATTAGAAGTCCATAGGGACAGTGAGAGTTTGCTTGTCAGTTGTGAGATGAGAAGCAGTGCTGCTAGAAGCTGCCATGGAACAATTCTTCATCCTGCCGAGAACCATCTGTTTTGAGGGAATAATCATGTTGAAACTATTGATGATATTCAACTATCAGAAAAAGATATGCTTTCAGAATCTCAAGTGTTCAGGATATTTGCTCAAGGAAGATGAAGATATTTTCATGCTTAACTGAAGCTTCTAAAACTTTTATGTCAAATGTTGCACTGTACTTCTCAGCTTTATCTCGAACCTTTCACGATGTTTCTCAGCTCACTAAGTATTCCCTCTAATGTGCATGTTGTAGCACATAATCTGTTATTGTCCTCCCAAAGCATGAAGACCTTCTATTGTTGATTCCTGTTCTATTTCCTTTGTTTCTTTGCTACTATTGCATCAGTCATAACATTACTTTGGTCTCCTACAAACAGACCCGGAAGGAAAATACCAAGCACTTGAGAAATATGGCAATGACTTGACAGAAATGGCTCGGCGGGGCAAGCTTGATCCTGTTATTGGTCGTGACGATGAGATCCGGCGTTGTATTCAAATATTATGTAGGAGAACCAAGAATAATCCAGTAATTATTGGTGAGCCAGGTGTGGGGAAAACCGCAATTGCTGAAGGGTAGGTTTCTCAGTTCAGTCTTATTTTCTTAAGCTTAGTATATTAGTCCCTGATGCGTTGTTAGACTTGTTCTTCTCTTTTGCCTATATTTTTGGTGTGTGCAGCCAGCATGCATCATGAAGAATCATTCATGGAGCTCCCAGTGTAACATTGCTGTTATTCAGTGTCATATGAATAGTTCAATGTTTCTAACCTTTTTTAGTTCTTAGTTATTAGGATCAAATTACTCATGCAAATCATTTTTCTGATGGACGAAAAACTTGCTCCCTTTCTTTTATGATGATGTCATAATGTAGGAGACTTTGTTTGTGAAGATATAATTGACCTTCCTGATAAGGTGCAGTGGTGTTGCAATTATTCTCAAGGGAAACACTCTATTGGATTCAACAAATCAGTAGTGCTGTGCTGGGCTCTATAGGTTTTTTTTACAGATTTAAATCTAGAGCTAAACTAGTTCAAAAGAGTGCTGGCGGCACTCATTAAGGGTGCCGGTTCCATCCTTTTAGCTATCAGTAACTTTTGCTTTGTAGTGGAGAGTATTCTGAGAGGAGCCATTCTTAAACTATGTACGTGTTACCGTCATTTTGGGAGTGAGGATGTCTGGTGACATGGTTCCTAGTGTGAATGTTGCAACTTTATGGATTGTATGGTAATTTCTTTGGCCTAATTCTCCCTCTTAACAGGTTGGCTCAACGTATAGTCCGTGGGGATGTACCGGAGCCACTGTTGAACAGAAAGGTTGTAATTCTTGGCTGTTTGACCAAGATAAGTTGGTTAGATCATAATGTGATTTTTCGAAGAGCTTTCTGCTAAAAGGATGTCTGCTTGATCTCAACCTATGCAGTTGATTTCCTTGGATATGGGAGCACTAGTTGCAGGTGCTAAGTTCCGTGGAGATTTTGAGGAACGACTGAAAGCTGTCTTGAAGGAAGTAACAGCCTCAAATGGGCAGATTATATTGTTCATTGATGAGATCCACACTGTTGTAGGTGCAGGTGTGTATCCTTCTTGCTTTTTTTTCCTGGTTCTGTCTCTATCATTGTTATTGGGGACTACGTAAAACAATTTTTCGACGTGCATGAAAAAGTCATTTATTTCTATGTCATGTTGTTGAACTTTGTAATCATGCAAATTCTAGTATAATCTAATTTTTTTCATGTTTTGATTTTGCTTTTGTTTTTCATCTGATGGTTTTATTCAGATTCCTATGTGCTGCTTTTCTTCTGTTTATTCCCACATGCCAAATGCAAGCTGTTTATTGATAACTACTGCTTGTGTTTTGTATGTAGGAGCGGCAAGTGGTGCAATGGATGCAGGGAACTTGTTGAAACCAATGTTAGGTCGCGGTGAGCTACGTTGCATAGGTGCAACAACACTGAATGAGTACAGGAAGTACATTGAGAAGGATGCTGCTCTAGAGCGTCGGTTTCAACAAGTGTTTTGTGGGCAGCCATCTGTTGAGGACACAATTTCCATTCTTCGCGGATTGCGTGAGCGGTATGAGCTACACCACGGCGTTAAAATATCAGACAGTGCCCTTGTTTCAGCTGCTGTCCTTTCAGATCGTTATATTACTGAACGCTTTCTACCTGACAAAGGTAATCTATGAATGTATCAGTGTTGGATTGTATTTCTGTGCTTATGACTCTTGCTATTTCCCACGCATATGAGCAACTAATTGACTCCCCTCAATTGATAATGACATATACCTGTAAAATTTTTCAAATGATAATTAATGTTCCTGTTGTTGAGAATGACGAATTAAATCCCAGCAATAATGCACAAAGACTCTAACTGCACAGTATCTTTTTTCTTTTGCTGGGGCACCTAACTATAAAAGAAAATTTTGCATTGCAAATTCAAATATACAGTTGCTAGCAGTATAGTATTTTCTGTCAGCTATTACTTTGATTTATCTCCTATTTTCTTCTTCTCCTTCTTTTGCTTAATATATTTTCTCTATTATTTTCTTCATTATCTATATACTCTCTTAGGAGTACAATGTCGTTATGCCACTGTTTTGGATAATTCCAACTCACATACTTTGAGAAATATGACCATTGTGATAGAACAATCTTAAGTATATAAAGAGAAGATGTAATTTATTCCAACGTCTTGTCTTGAATGCTCCTCCACTTTACCTCAATAGACACACATCTTTCCTGCTCCTTCTGTTGTCTAATCGTATATGGTTATGTTGTTTCTCCTTCAGCCATTGATCTAGTTGATGAAGCCGCGGCAAAGCTGAAAATGGAGATTACATCTAAGCCTACTGAATTGGATGAGATAGACAGAGCTGTGCTTAAGTTAGAGATGGAGAAGTTATCTCTGAAAAATGACACAGATAAAGCATCTAAAGAAAGGTTGCATAAGTTGGAAAATGACTTAAATTCGCTTAAACAGAAGCAAAAAGAACTGACGGAGCAGTGGGAAAGTGAAAAGGCTCTTATGACTCGGATTCGATCAATTAAAGAGGAGGTCACTCTTCTACCCCTATATAATTCTCTTTCATGATTCTTCCTTTTGCATATTTTACCTTGATTTGAACTTTCTCTCCATCTGTTATCTAACAGATTGATAGAGTTAACCTGGAGATGGAAGCTGCCGAGCGTGAATACAACTTAAACCGTGCTGCTGAGCTCAAATATGGAACACTCATTTCCCTTCAGCGCCAGTTAGAAGAGGCTGAAAAGAATCTTGCAGAATTCAGGAAATCAGGAAAATCCTTGTTACGAGAAGAGGTCACTGATCTTGACATTGCTGAAATTGTCAGCAAATGGACTGGCATTCCCTTGTCGAACCTTCAACAATCTGAGAAGGAAAAACTAGTAATGCTGGAGGAGGTTCTCCACAAGAGGGTGGTTGGTCAAGATATGGCAGTCAAATCAGTAGCTGATGCAATCCGTCGTTCGAGGGCTGGATTATCTGATCCAAACCGACCAATAGCAAGTTTTATGTTTATGGGCCCTACTGGTGTTGGCAAAACTGAGCTTGCTAAGGCATTAGCTGGATTTCTCTTCAACACAGAAAACGCTCTTGTTAGAATAGATATGAGCGAGTATATGGAGAAACATGCAGTTTCACGTTTGGTGGGTGCGCCTCCCGGTTATGTGGGATATGAAGAAGGTGGGCAGTTGACTGAAGTGGTTCGCCGAAGACCTTATTCAGTTGTGCTCTTTGATGAGATTGAGAAGGCACATCACGACGTGTTCAACATTTTGTTGCAGCTGTTGGATGATGGAAGAATAACTGATTCCCAGGGAAGGACTGTCAGTTTTACAAACTGTGTCGTGATAATGACTTCTAATATTGGTTCTCACTTTATACTTGAAACTCTCCGCAATACAACTGACACTAAGGAAGTAATTTATGACATTATGAAAAGACAAGTTGTTGAGTTGGCCAGACAAACATTCCGCCCAGAGTTTATGAACAGAATTGATGAGTACATTGTATTCCAGCCACTCGACTCCAAGGAAATTGGCAAAATCGTGAAGCTCCAGGTAACTAATCTTGAGCTCACTGTTATTTTCTCCTTGGAGGTGTTGCATCGTGTAAGCTTAATCACAAAAAAGACTACCAATAGATGCATATGCAAGCTGCAATATTGTGTCTAATCTTCTCAGTGGGATAAATTGAAAAGGCAGAACTAGCTCTTGTTTTTCAACCTTTTATCATGACATTACGCTTTATCGCATTAAAGTTTTTATCATAACCTTTTATCATTGACTGGTGCTAACAAAGGGCCAAATAGAGAATGAAATGCCGAAATAGGGGAAGCAATGGTGCAACCGCATAGGTTACCAATGCGCTTACATAAAGCTTCTGTGCATTCTCTTACTGCAGTTTAAGTAACTTGATTTCTTATGGTTTACACGTTGATAACTATTTTTTTTTTAGGTGAAAAACGTTGATAACTATTGTTTTGTGATGCAAAAGTCCAAAAAAAGATGAATCTTTATTTCTGGTTACTTGTATGATTTGGAAGTTTTGTATGTGGGAAAAGGAATTATATTGCAATGCTTTTAAATCTCCAAATGATCAATTTTATTAAGCCGTATTGTTATTGTTTACATGTCGGGATGCCTAGAGCCTTTTAGTTCCTGTATGTTTGCTAAGAATGCACCTTTTTGAGTAACACATCTGACACAATTCTTATGTTCTGTGTTGAAACACACCTAGCACATCCATATGAGTTTTGTAGCAAACATAACGATGGTCCGATTTCCACCTGATGCAGATGGACCGGTTGAAAGAACGGCTAAAACAGAGGAAAATTGACCTTCACTACACTGAGGAAGCCATTGAGCTTCTTGGGACATTGGGCTTCGATCCAAATTTTGGCGCCAGGCCTGTGAAGAGGGTGATCCAACAGTTGGTTGAGAACGAAATCGCTATGGGTATACTGAGAGGAGATTTCAAGGAGGATGACTCAGTGATTGTCGATGCTGTTACGTCGCCTTCAGCCAAGGACCTTCCCCCACAGAAAAGGTTGTGCATCAAGAGATTGGAGAGCAGCCCAATGGATGCAATGGTTGCCAATGATTAACATTGAGTAACTCACGTCTCGTGCTGCTTGTACATATGCTGCCCCGCATCGTTCTGGTAAGTAATAAGATTTTGGTCTTGATGGTCAAGTGTTCAAGTTAGCTTCGAGTGTACAATGAGTCAGAGATAGTTACAACCAACCGCCGACCTTGAGCTGGTTTGTCTGGAGATAAGGTACCGGTACATAATGTCCCGTGCTGCGCGAGTTCCACCCTATTGATCGGCTGGTTTCAATGTCGAAGTTAAATGTTTCTTTGAACTTTCAGTGAACTTTTTTGCTAAACTGGCATGAGCTTGCTGATTCCAAAGCAAAAGGTTAGAGGGTGACTCTTATGATTGCTGTTCCTTGCCCACACGGCTTTACTACACTAGCTAGAGAATCTGAGAAAAGCTTTTCGAACAACCGTGGGAGACTGTTACTTAGCGGGATTCGCGTCGAACCGGAAATCGGTTGCTGTCAAATGTCCGGATCCATCATTTGCACAGAACGGTATCTCCGTCACTCTTTTAAGGACTGGCAATTTTGCTACATTTGCGGGAGCAGTTGCAGTATGATGACCGGGGTCCATTCCAGTGTTTTCATTCTCTGCACTTCATATGACGCGACGTCGCCAGAATCATTGCATTTCTTTTTAAGGATTCGATCTCCCCGTCGGTTAGCCTGTCGCAATCCAGGAACAGAAACTGATTCAATACATCACGCTCTTTAGCCGGAGGGATGCGAGGAACTCTCTCTCATGGGTCGTTTTACGAATCCGCCCTTAATGCCAGTGGAACCGTCGAACCGTCGAGTTCAGAAAATGACTGAGGATTCGCTCAAAGACTATGATTTCAAACATAGAGAATGAATTGCTCATATAACTGGCTTTTGGGATTAGTCAAAGCTAGAATAAGCGTTAGGAGCCAAATACCATCAATTGAGGAATTCACATTTTATGTAGGGTTAATGTCGTGAAAATTTCAAATCGATATACTTGTAATAAATTTATTACAAATTAATTTTCTAACCAACAAAAATTCCAAAGTGGTAGATATGTGGTATATTTATTGCAAATTAATTTTTTTATCACTAAAAATATCAAATCGATACATTTTTAATAAATTTTCTTTTCGTAAGTTTCCATTAAATTAATTAATATCATAAAAAATCATAGATTAATTCATTTATAATAAATTGAGGGTATATTAGTTTACTTATTAACTATCACATGATATTCAATTCAATAATTTGACAATAAAATATAATAAAAATTAAGTAGAGTAAATTTATCACGGATATATTAATTTTTGATTTTTTGATGTATTAACTCTTATTTATGATATCAGCCCATGTGGATCGTGTCAGCGATGTCCGTGTATTTCAACACAGTTTTTCTATTGGTGAAGATGGTGTCCCAACAAGCCAACGACATCAATGTTTACCGTGCTCCTAGTACAGTTGTACTCTAATACTTCCCCATGTTGCATGGGACGTGCCTTCACATATCGGTGGTCCAAGGCTCTTTTGGCTGATTACAATGAGTATGTCTAGCTTCTTTTTTGTTGGCTTCGATACCACGAATCATAGCAGAATTTGGAGGCACTCCAAAACCTCCGTCCTTTCACGCATTGCATGTGGGAAGGAATACGAATTCGCGTCAATCACATTAAAAGCCCTGAATCGATAAGCTTACGACACATATTTCGTACAAATTTGTTTCTTACATAATGAGTTATCCATTTACAAATTTATCCCAACCCGGTTTTCATCTCATGAGAAAATTTCATACTAGTACTATTAACCCAAATTTACCCCTATTTTAAAATTCCATCTAAATGTGTAAGTGTCAAGATGATTGCAAGACAAATCCAACCTATAAAATCCATGCGCGTCAATACATGTGCGTTTTAATGAAGAGAGAATTCAAGTCGGCAATATTGATTTTCGGGTTTTTTTGTGAGATAAGAATTGACTTTGGGATGAGTATTAATTTGGAATCTTTGTGGATATGAAAATGATTTTGAGTATATGTGTTAAAGGGTACTGAGATTCGCACCTACATAAATACCCAATGAATTTTTATTCTTTTTCTCTTTTGGTACTCTTCTACCAAATAAAAGGTAGGGATTAATATCAGATCCCACCAGAAGGGCCACTTTTTTTCATTTGGCTGTGAACGACATTGACTCAAATCATATCATAATTTCTTCCTCAAACCATTCGAGCTGATCAAAACAGAAACAGCTGCAGATCCGCTGCAGATCCCAAGCACCAGCTGCTAAAACTCCACGAACGCATGGACAAAACGACAGGATCGAAGCCGGTGATCAGATCAGACACCAGTGGCTCGACCGTGATTCCACCAAGAGCCGAAGCCCAAACCAGTAAACAAGCCAGAGCAGCAAATGCACCCTGCGCCTGCACCGTACGCACATGCCCACCACTGCTGCTCCTCCTCCCTTCTCTCCCCCCCTCCCATTTACTCCACCATCCCTCGGCGCCCCATCTTCCCCTGCTCCCTCCTGCACCGTAATTAACGTGCACCGGCTAATCAGCAGCCGGCCGTCGGCCCACGCGCGGGTCCCGCCGGGAAGTTTCTCACTCGGGCCCGCATACATCTCACGACTCTTCTTCCAGCTGGCCTTCACCGGATGATTAAAAAATAAGAAGGGTGAGGGGGAAAGGGACGCGTTCCCACGCCTTGTCGTGCGCCGTACCCCGCACCAGAAAATAGCTACCCGCACGAATTTCCATGCACGGGTAAATGTAACAGAACTCCACTGCCACCGCCGAGAGAAGCTGAGGCCCTTTTCGTAAGCATGTGGCTTCTGGTTTTTTCTTATTATATGAACCATACCGATAAGCCCGCAAAGATATTGATAGAGATTTATTTAATCTAAGGTGTGATTGTTTCACGAATAATAAATGGGTTGATAAATGAACATCTTTATCCTACGCGAGCATAAATTATTATCGATAATGAATAAAAAAATTTAAATTATCATTATGAATTATGCAAATGATCATTCTTTTACAAAAAGTATTTTCTAAATCATTCATGTTTTGCCAAATAAAAGAAACCTTAAAATAACTCAATTTTCATTACTGATAATTGTTGTTGTGCTAGAAGCTGTGAAATTTTCTTAACGAGCTCTTTCTAATAAGTATCCGCACACCCATAAATAATATCTTATTATTTATCTCTGTCTTGTGTTTTTGGGTTGACTCCACTTATTTTTTTCCATAATATGAATATGGAAGGATAAATGGTGTAAAAATAGACATTGAGTTTGAGCATAAGTTTTGCTTATCCTTTAACTCTGTAATAGCGTTTGTATTTATAGAGTCTATCTACTAGTTGTTACAACAATTACTTTGGCTAATTTGAAAATATTTTGAATTTTGAATTATTCTGTTTCAATAATAACTACGGTGATAATTACATTAGATAAAAATGGAATAATTCAAATATTTTGAATTAGTCTATTACAATAATAACTACAGTAATAACTAGAAGATTGAAACATTAATTAATCCAAAATATTTTGAATTTGAATGAGTCATGCATTGCTATACTTAACAAGCTCCTACAAGTTGAAGGTGGTCTTTTGGATAATCTTTTAACTTGGATTTGAGCATATCATGTCAACACCATCTAAGAGAGCTTGGTGAAGATATTTGCAATATGGTTACGTGTAGATATGAAGCAAACCTCTAGTTTGCATTGTGACACTAAATGACTGACAAAGTGAAAGTCTAGATCAATATGCTTTGCTCTAGCATGAAAAAATGTATTCACCATAAGATACTTTTATCCCTAAATTGCTGCACCAATGGATGGGGGGTTTTAATTGAGAGATGTCCAATTCCTATAACAGTAAAAATAAACTCTAAATTTGAGTATGAGTTTTGCTTATCCTTTAACTCTAAGACAGCGTTGTATTATAGAATTTATCTACTAGTTGTTACAATAATTACATGGAACTTCAAAATATTTTGAATTTTAAATCAGTCCATTATAGTAATAACTATGGTAACAATTGCATGAGATAAGAATGGACTAATTCAAATATTTTGAATTAGTTTATTACAATAATAACTAAATAATAAAAGTATTAACTAATTTAAAATATTTTGAATTTGAAGGAGCCATGTGTCGTTATCCTTAACAAATGATGCACTCCATGTCAGGTCAAATTGGATGTGTTTTCCAACCAAAGAAAAAAATCAGATGTATTTTGGCAAATAACTTTCTTGCTTGGTTTTGTCCGCTAAGAAAGATCCAAAATTTCCTTATAATGGCAGGTTATTTCACTTAAAATTGAAGACTATTAGTGTGCCATCTCCCTTGACCGAAAACAAAATTAGCATGAATAATTTAGAAGAATTATTCATGGATATATATCATTTTTTATAGCATGGATTAGAAGAATAATTTAGCTATTTCCACTCAAATATCATTTTTTATAGCATGAATAGATTGATGGATACATATAAATAACTGCATGAATCCCACATTACTAATAAGGAGACTATAGATCTCAAATCTCTCTACTTATTCATATAAAAATTATGGGTTATGAAAGCATGCATATGCCGAGTGTATTAAAAAGTTCCATAATTGTGCAAAAAGAAAGGTCGGTTCACTACTCTTCCCATATGTATAGATATATAGCGAGATTATTTCAAGCAATTAAGAATGATAAAAAGAAAGGACCGTTTAAAAGTTTGTTATAAACATGTCGACTTCTATACACCTTTTTACATATGTTCTCTATCTAAATAGCTATTCCTAACTTAAAGATATGGGAAGAAAAAAAAAAGGAAAATTGAAAATTTCGGCCTATTATATACATACACGTATAGAATATGCCCTTATTCAAGATGAAATGAGAAATCTTCTAGCAAAGAGGAAAGAAGAGGACCGAAATCAGAATTTTCCTCCTCTGCGCGAGACACAAGAGAGCGAGAGAAACGCTCGTTTGAAACGTTCTCAAAATTAGATAAATGCCAAAAATCACCCCCAAAATTCCACACTCCAAATAATTAAAAAAATCAAATTTATCATTAGAAAAAAAATCACCACAAAAAAAACCCAAAACAAAATCGATTTTATCATTAGAAAAACAATAATAATTTTTCCCCAGATAAAATGTACAAATCTCTAAAAAAGTCACTCCCAAGTGCCTCTCTCTCCTCTCTCTCTCTACTTTCTCTGCACGTTTTGACACCTGTATAAAATCCACGCACAAAACGAAGACGAAGCAGCAGCAGAAGAAGAAGCAGAAGCAGAAAAGCCTCTCTCTCTCTCTCTCTCTCTCCTTCTCGAGCACTGAGCAGAGCGCAGCGAGCGAGGCGCTCCCCCTTCCCCTTCCCTTCTCCTCCCTCCAAAGTTCCCAACTTTGATACAGAAACGACGAACCCATCTCCCCACATGTCGAGGACGGCGAGCATTCCTCCCCGCCGCCGTGAACTGTAAGCTTCCCCCTCTGATCTGGGTCGCTGCCACCCCGCAGCACGATGGCCGGAGCCTGCACCCAGGGCAACGACATCGGTTCCCTCCTCCTCAACCGCTCCTCCGCCGCCGCAACCGGCACCGGCCGCCTCTGGCCCTCGTTCTCCGGCTCCGCCGTCCGCCGCCGCATCCTCGACGCCTTCCGCTGCGGCGGCGGCGGCGGCTCCTTCTCCTCCTCCCGCCGCCGCCGTCACCGCAAGACCCCCGAAGCCCCCCCGCGGCCGGACCCCGACCCGGGTACCCTGTCGCCGCCCCCGCCGCGGGCGCCGGCGCGGGGGCCCAAGACGCTGGCGACGTTCGTGTCCAAGTCGGAGAAGCTCAGCGACCTGCTCCAGCTGGCGGAGATCCACGAGCAGCAGGAGACCCACGTGGAGACGCGGAAGAAGGTGGAGGCCCTGGAGAAGCTGAAGCGGGTGGTGAGGGATTTGCAGGACGCGGAGGGGGAGGAAGGGGAGGCAGGGGAGGCGGCCGACCGGGAGGAGAAGAGGAGGGAGGGCGCGCGCAACGTGAGGCTGCTCGCGAAGGAGGACTCCGAGGCGAGGACGACGCTCGCGATGCTCGGGGCGATCCCGCCGTTGGTGGGGATGCTCGATTCTTCGGATCTCGATTCGCAGATTGCGTCGCTCTACGCTCTGCTCAACCTCGGCATTGGCAATGACATGTGAGTTCTTGGGATTTTCGGAGTGGGTTCGGATCGTTCTTCTCTGATTTCTGCATTCGATCGGTTTCGGCACCTTGTTCTGCCATTAACAGGGGAAAAAATTGTCGTCTTTTTCGCCTCTTGCATGTGTCTTGTTGTGTCCATCTTGTTCCTTTCTTCTGAAAAATTTCTCTGCTTCATTTTTTGGGCTTCCAGTTCAGCCTCTGCTTTTTGGCAAAGTTCTCACCTTGACGATCTAGATGTGTTTTGGTTTCACACTTTCAATCTTTCTTTGCTCTCTGTTTCTAGCGTCGCCATCGAATATTTCTTCTTACCTCGACTACCCATGATGTTGTCTGTCATGTGCTTTTGAATTTGATCTATTTCCGCATGCAGGTTCTGGCTCTCTGTTTAGTGTCTGTCTTCTATCAATTATTCATCTGCGAAATGTGCATTTTTTTTTTTAATGATTTTGATATGCCATGTTTTAAAAGGTGTCTTGACAAGTCATTTTCCCTGTTCTCATGTGTCATCTTCATGTAGTTTCATTATGCCGCATTTGAGAGAATGGGCTATCTTGTTTTTTTTTTTTTTTTTTTTTTTTTAAATTATCGCTCATGCTATAGTTTTTGTCACTTTTCGAGCAATTATGTGTGTTTTTCAGTGCATTTTGGATTTGTCCAGTAGCTACTGGTGTGTGACTGTGAGCTCACCTAATCTCATGTCTTTTGGACTCACTTGTAGGAATAAGGCGGCCATTGTCAAAGCAGGGGCTGTTCATAAGATGTTGAAGCTTATTGAGTTTCCTGAGGAGACCATAGACCCGTCGATCTCAGAAGCTATAGTAGCGAATTTCCTTGGCTTGAGTGCTTTAGATTCGAACAAGCCCATCATCGGATTGTCAGGTGCAATCCCCTTTTTGGTGAATACCCTTATAGATGTTGACCGCAAGAGTAGCCCCCAAGCAAAGCAAGATGCTCTCAGAGCTCTCTACAACCTTTCCATCCTCCCCTCCAATGTCTGCATAATAATCGAAACTGATTTGGTCCCTTTCCTTATGAATGCCTTGGGAGACATGGAAATCAGTGAACGGATATTGTCTATACTCAGCAACATCGTATCTACCCCTGAAGGCAGAAAGGCGATCAGCAGAGTTAAAGATGCATTCCCTATACTGGTTGACATTATAAACTGGACGGACTCGCCGGATTGCCAAGAGAAAGCGTCGTACATTTTGATGGTGATGGCTCACAAAGCTTATAATGATAGGCAGGCAATGATCGAGGCTGGAATTGTATCGGCATTGCTCGAATTGACGCTTCTTGGCAGTACATTGGCACAGAAGAGAGCTTCGAGGATACTGGAGTGTTTGAGAGTGGATAAAGGGAAGCAGATATCAGAGAGCTATGGCGGCAGTAGCATGAGTGCAGCAGTATCTGCTCCTATATGCGGGGCTTCATCGACTGCACTGAGTGTTAATGGAGGTACGAAGGTGGAGGACGAGGACATGATGAGCGAGGAGAAGAAAGCAGTGAAGCAATTGGTCCAGCAGAGTTTGCAGAGCAACATGAGGAGGATCGTTAAGAGAGCTAATTTGCCTCAAGATTTCGTTCCTTCGGATCATCTCAAGACCCTCACTGCAAGCTCTACTTCAAAGAGCTTGCCATTTTGAGAACTGATGATGCCTCACAAGGTTATTTAGAAGTTAGTCCAATTTACTTTTTCTTTATCGCTGCCTAAATTTCCTATACTGCGAAAAAAGCTGGGCTCACAACGTGTCTTTGCTTTGCCTACTTTCACTTCAGTCCAATATTCTTCTGAATCGATTCAATTTGAATGAAGGGAAGAAGTGCCCAAAGTTACAACCTTTTTCTTTCAGATCTACCCGGGTTGAAATTTTTTTTGGCAAATCTGGCTCATACAGCCATCAGCTAGATAAAGATCTGTTGTTCCTAGGGTTGGTTCTTGGTCAGTGGTATGAATGTAAATATAGGAAGTCCAGTGGTGCTTTTTTGTCCATAAGGAATTAGGATCGCCACATCCAACAATCAAAAGGGGGTTGGGGGGGGGGTCATTGTCAACAGTCTCATGGGGCTCTGTTTCTATATAGTATTTATTGGCTTCACTCGCGTTGGAAGGGGTGTCGGTCATTTTTTTCTGTCTGGAATGGAGACTATTCACTGCTTTAATCTTACATGGGAATCTATTCCTTTGTTGTTGCTTTTTTCAAATGTGGGTCTGAACTCTGCAAAAGATTTCATATGGAACCTAATTAGCGCTTAACAGGGTGGACTTTAATTTTCTTTTGTGGTCATCTGAGGGGTCGTGGACCAACCTAGCCCTCTTTTCTTGATTAATTTAACGCGGCTCTTTAATTAACTGACCTGTGCCTAGCCAATGCATTGATTGACCTTGTCTTCTGATGAATTTTCTATTTACGGACTGCAGATCTGTAGAAAATGAATCACCGTTCTCGCGTCGGTTGCGGGAGGAGGAGATGAATCTGAGAGCTTGTTGATATTAAAATAACGTCCTCAAGGTATATATATATATGGTTTTTAGGTCATAGCCATCATCATGTTATTGTTTTTTAAATTTTGGGGTTACCGGCATCATTACTTGATGTGATCTCAGTTTTCTGTATATATTTTGTTCTGCTGCTGCAACTTTCAGTGGTGTTGTTTGTTTCCTCCAGTGGATGCCCCTGAGGGCTTCACCAACAATTCCACTTTCACGCACCAGCTAACATTATCATTTATATATACATAAGCTGGCTCAAAACCCTCATCCATGTCGGGGGCAGCATAATCGAGCAACTAACTTAGAAGAAATCGACAACTAGATCATAGCATTGAGTAGAGATGGGAAAATGCTGGGAAAAATTTATGACCGATACAAGAGTTCGTTAGCGCTTTGCAATTCATGGGGCCGGACTCTCACATAGAGCCAGCATAATTGAGCCAGCATAATAGGATGCGTACGCGAGCTGGTTGATAACTCTCTCATTCTTTGATATTTAAAGTTGGTAGGTTCTGCTTTATGGCATTTGCTGGTCCTCTTCAGGTTATTCTGGGATACTCCCGGGTCTCTTTCAGTCCTTATGAGTTGGTAGATTTAGCTCTATTAAATATTGGCAGCCCTACCAGAGTTTTCTTTACGGACCATATCGACCACATTCAAATGTGAGGTTGAGAGGGACTTTAAGGACCCGTTGAGATCTATATAGCAAGGACGATGAATCTGGAGTGTCGCTGTGTGTGGTATCTGATGCATGCACCGAGGAAGCTACCGGGCCAGAGGTTGGTGGTGCCTTAAAGGACTGTAATTTAGCTGACCTTTGAAAAGAAGACATCTTTAAGAATGGCTAAGTTGTCTAGATGCCCGACGAAAAGTTATCTGCACACTCCAATCTTTAAGCATGTGGATGCAAAAGCATAAGCATATATTCGCCCCGTTCACGTCAATTTGAGAAAGCTGCCATGCGGATTAAAATCCCATTTCTGTTCAGTAAAACACGGTTTCCCACGCTGTAAGATCTCGGGGCCCGTAATTCTGCGTTTGTCCACGGAAAGATCAAGCACAGAAAGTCGTAAGAGAAGAGGGCCATGAAGCTAAGCTAAGAAAAAAGAGGCGTGTAACAAAAATCCCATCGATCTGTAATGAACTTGCAAGAGAAAATCAAATGGTCGTCGTCCTTGCATCAATCATGCCGCGAGGGGCCCTACGCTGCCATTCCATCGCACGGTGGTGGTGCATGTGATTTGTCAACCTCACCGACGGAGACCCTCCGTTCCTCAGGTGGGGCCCCTGCTTTCTTCCTTAAGATTGAACGAGATTGTAGGGGGTTGCTACGGTCTCGTCAACTGCCGACAGGACTTGTCGAGGGAAATCTCTTAGGAACGAAAATGAGCCTCTCAGCACGAGTTGAGCCGGAAACCCTTTTCCCATCATGGTTTACCTTTTCAGCGTAGAGATCTAGCGCCTGAACCCACCTTTGGATTCCATTATGAATCCTAAATGATGGACGAAGACTACCCATTGTCCGTTGCATGCAGTCACTCCGTCTTTCCTCCTGCAGAAGAGGCTACGAAGAGAGAAAGGCATTAAATGGTGGCTTCTGAGATGTCTGGACTCAAGCAAGACTCGTCTCTGCAGTAGACAAGGCCAATTTAATGTACCTCAGAAGCAGCACAGAGAGACAGCTTTAGCCCTGATGCGGTAAACTTGCCGTTAATCATGGACATTTGAAAATATAATTGTATCTATTATTTGGTCAAAGTTGACTCAAATTATGAGGGCCTGCTCTGGCCTATTCGTGCCATGCATAAGCTCTCTTTCTGCTTCGCAGCTCCGTTTTGATCTCGGTTGTTTTTTTGGAACGGGGTCGGATAGGTTAGCGTCATGCCAAATCCTTCCAATTTCTTGGTAGGTCTTGCTTCACATGATTTCTCACCAACACTCGGTTGAACGACAAGTATGATGCTTGACCTTCTGTTGCTGGCCTTTCTTGGGTCCTCGTTTCTTTCAACTGATGTCTCATTGCGCTGGTGAAGTCATCTGATGCACCAATTGAAAATCCAAGAGCAGCTCGCTTTTCAAAGAGATGTATATTTTATATATATAACATTCCACAAACCTCAGTTAGTAATCAATGTTGCCCGTTTGCATCAAATCTATTCGCGAGCATCATAATCTCGAATGAGTATGTCAACCCCGACCGAGACGAGACCTAGATGGCAACCTAACCTAGTACGTCATAATTTAGAAAGGGAACACCCCCCAGAGCCAAAGCAAAACGCCGACCTTCGCCTATCGTTTTCCTTTGGTTATTTTGCGGGATAGCCCTTCTTAGGGGCAATTATATAGATACGACTCTTTACACGCTTCTCCAGCTCTCGCAAGAATTTGTTGGGAGTTGTCCTCGGCGGGACTTCCCGAATGACCGTACCGAGGAATTCTACCGTACTCCGTGCAGCTATTGTTGTTGATCCTGCAGAGCCTACCCCAAGGTTCAGGCCGGATTGTAGGAAGTGGACAGTATGTTTTTGCACTTTCACGAGAAGCTCCGTGACACCCACGATTCCACTAGCGAGTCATCATTCCATGCTATACATCTCCATCTGTTCACTCTTTTTTTCACCTTACTGTTTTGGAGCCGTGCCAATTATGCAATTATCATTGGCTTCGCAACGGTCACTTTTACTCAACTGGAAACAAAAAAGAGAGAGTTACAAGGGAAGATCGTTGATGCGGACTCATGAACATAGAGGTGTGTATGAAAGGGACCTAAATTTAAGTGTCGACAGATGTGGTCCTGTTCTCGAGAGTTGAAGGATGAGGAGAAGTCCCATGGCAGATGTGTCCAATTGTATTTCACGAATCCTGTTTCTGTTTGTGAGTTTGCAACAATAACTTCCTCTTAAGTACGAAAGAGACCGGTGTTTCTTTTGGAGAGTGCCAAGTCATGTACCAAAAGGAATCTTCTAGCATACATCACCTCCATCACCACAAGGCTTTCAAGAAAAGACGGATTTCCCTCGTGCTGCATGTGGTCATATCCGAACTCTTATGTGGGGTAAAATAAGGTTGGATGAGGTAATAATGGGAATTGTACATATTGTTTGGTAAATATCCAAATATACCATGGCTACAAAGGGAATTCCACCCCCCCGCCCCAACACCTTATCAACCACACATTGCCATTGCCATTGCCATTGCTGTTGCCTTTCATCGCTATCTCCTCGCCTCTAAAGCTCATGAATGCATCGTACTTCCATTGATGAATCAAAGCAGAAGACAGAGTGGGTGTCTCGATTTTTTTGATTTCCGTGACGATAATTTGTGAGTGAAAGATTGCGAAAAAGGTGGAAATTTTTCATTACAGGTGAAGTGCGTGGGTAACACAGAGAACATTCAAGTTATGGTTGAGAAGGGATGATGAATTAACCATTGCACCAAACATGGGCGAAGGTGGAGATGTTAATCAAGAAGCTCCGGTCGGGAACATGATCAGTTGGCAAACAATGAAAATTAGTTTGATAGTGATAACAACCGGCCATGGTCAAAGGCGATGACAATTTGACTGTTGTGGTGATGGTCCTCATAGGGTGGCAAATATATACCACAGACATAAGAAATCTTACTCACTTTCATACCACCTCACGTAGGATTTTTTTAATCCGATATATATCTTTCATTTATCCAGCCTTATCTTGTCTTGGACAGCAACCAAACACCAAATAAAATTAAATTTATTTTATCCTAACCATCAAATATAGTATTAAGTACTGTTTCCGTAATTTTTTTCCCGTGAAGGAAGTAGGCGGAGATCAAGCTTAGACTGAGCTATAGAATCATTTAAAATTTGATTAATTAGGAGGCAGGTGGTATGGATTTCGAAGACCCAAGAAAGAGTTCCCGAGAAAATTGGCATCCTCGTACCGCGGAAAGTGAACAACAAATGTACAGTCAAGTGAAATAATGAAGGCCCAAAATGGCCCATGGCCGGCTGCCATTACTTATTGCCTGTCGCCAGACACAAGCACAATGCGCCATATCTTCCCTCCTATTTGCTTACAGAGCGAAAATATGAGCCAGGATAATTTGAACGGGAAAATCCCAAATGGATGGCCGGTGATTTGACCAGGGGTAATTTAGTCAAAATTTGCAATTTTTTTTATCCAATTGCATGTAATCTTTATTGCTCAATTAGGTAAAATTCCAATTAAGGGCATGAAGTATGGCCATGTTCTCAAATGAAGGCTTAGAGTGAATTTTGTTTCAAAGAAAGACCCGAAGTGGCTAAGCGAGTCTCAAATAAGGGTCTAGGCTCACCAAACGGCCAAATATTCACCGGTAAACATTTCTAGCGACTTGAACGGGGTAATTTGGTTAAAATTTGCAATTGGATAAAAGATTGAAGAAAATCCCAAATAATTTTCAATATTTCACATTTTTTTCCTTCCTCTCCTCTATGCTCTCGGCTGATCCTCAGCTGGCCACTCCCAATCCTCGCCGCTCCCCCGATCCTCAGCCGCACCGCTTTAGTCTTTGCTGCTCACCTAATCCTCGCCCGCTCCTCGCAAGCTTCAGTCTGCCATTCGCCGTTTACCGTTGGCTCTTCTTTCCTAGGTTCATCGTCCACAATGTTTGAGTCGTCCATGAGCTTCAAGTCCGTCGTCTACGAGCTTCACTCACTTTCCAATGTCGCTCATATTTGGTACAGCCAGTTTAAGGGAAAGCTATATTAGTTCGTTAAAACAACACGTAGCCCGGGCATGTTCACCAATGGCCCTGAGGCCCTCCTCCCAAATCTGAATGTCTGTTCCAATTACAGTCACAAAGCCTGCTTCTCTTACCGGAATTATCTTCTTGCAATGTTGATTTCGCTGGTGGAGTAATTTTTCAGCTTTGGAAGAATGCTGTTAGGTCAGCAATTTGCCATGATTGTAGTTGGGGAAATCATTAGGAAGTTGGCAATTAGAACAGCTGGGCGGGCGTTCACGCATTTGATCAAAATTTATCATGAGGATCATCACAAACTAATGTGCCTCAGAAGCAGCACAGAGAGACAGCCTTAGCCGTGACGCTGTAAACTTTCCTTTAATCATAGACATTTGAAAACAAAAATAATTGTTTGTATCTATTAGTTGGTCAAAGTTGATTCGAATTATGAGGGCCTGTTTTGGCCTACTATTCATGCTAAACGCAAGCTCTCTTTCCGTTTTGTTCTATGTTGTTGTTTTGGACCGGGGTCGATTAGATTAGCTTCGTGCCAAATCCTTCCAATTTCTAAGTTGGTCAGGTCTTGCTTCGCATGATGTCTCCACCAACACTCAGGTTGAAAGACAAGTACAATGCTTGACCTTCTGTTGTTGGGCTTTCTTTGGTCCTCGTTGTTTCTTTCAGCTGATGTCTCACTGAGATCGTGAAGTCATATGATGCACCAATTGAAAATCCAGAACCAACTTGCTTTCGAAATTAGAGATGTATATTTATACATGCATTCCACAAACCTCAGTTAGTAATCATTGTTGCACGTTTTTGTACTTTTATGAGAAGCTCTGCAGCACCCGCATATATCTCGATTCCATTAGCGAGTCATCATGCCATTACCATATATCTCGATTCGTTCACTCGTTTTTTTTTCACCTACTGTTTTGGAGCCGTGCCAATTATGCAGTTATCATTGGCTTCGCAACAATCACTTTTACTCAACTCGAAACAAAAAAGAGAGGATTACAAGGAAGATCGTTAATGCGGACTCATGATCATAGAGGTTTATGAAAGGGACCTAAATTTTAAGTGTCGATAGATAGTTCTGTGACATCGTGGTCCTGTTCTCGAGAGTGGAAGGCTGACGAGAAGTCCCATGGCAGATGTGTCTAATCGTGTTTCACGAATCCCGTTTCTCTTTGTGAGCTTGCAACGAAACTTCCTCTTGAATAGGAAAGAGACCAGTGTTTGTTTTTGGAGAGTGCCAAGTCACGGATCAAAAGCAATCTTCAAGCATATATCACCTCCGTCGCGGAAAGACGGATTTCCCGCATTTGGCCGTCCGAAATTTTTTTTGTTGGTTAGAATAAGATTGGATAAGCTAATAATGGAACTTATAATCTTACATAGGATTTTATAAATGTCCGAATATAACATGAATACAATGGGATTTCTTCTCTCTCAACCCTCCACCTTTCTGCTATTGTCAACAACCCCACGTTGCCTTCCGCCACTACTGGCAAGCCGCCAATGACATTACCTCACCTTGCTGTGCCATTGCCTCACCATGCCTTCCGTTGCTATCTCCTTGCCTCTGAAGCTCACAAATGCATCATACTTCCGTTGATGATCGAAGCAGAAGACGGAGTGCATGTCTCGATTTTTTTCTATTTCCACGAGGACAATTTGCAAGTGAGTGAGAGACTGCGAAAAAGGTGGAATTTTTCCATTGCAAGTGAAGTGCATATGTAATAGAGAGAATGGTCAAGTTATTAATGAGAAGAGGCGATGAATTGAAGCTTCACCATTGCACCAAATATGAGCGAAGGTGGAGATGTCAATCAAGAAGCTTCAGTGGGGAAACATAATCGATTGGCCAGTAATGACAATAAGTTGGTGGCGATGACAAACGAAGGTGGTGGAGGCGACAACAGTTTACTGTTGCGGCAATGATCCTCGCATGGTAGCCAAAGGGTGCATTTGGGAAGACTTTTGGGAAAAGTCTTTAGGAAAATGTAAAGACCTTTGAATTAAATGTGTTTTTCAAAATGCAAACTGTGTTTAGTAAATTGTACTTTGAAAGCTCTTTGTGAAGTACTTTGAACAAACTGGTGTTTGGGGTATCACATTTACAAAGGAGTTTTGTGGTAAAAAAAATTCAAAAGAAAAATAAAAAAAAAAATTATTAGGCAAGGGCAGCGACCACTAGCGACCTTCGGTGACCTCCGGTGACCCTGGATTTGGGACGGCGAGGTCGCACGCATCGCGCAATGCCGCCTTGACCTCCGACGACCCCGGATATGGGGTGGTGAGGTCGCTGGCATCACGCGACATCGCCTCAACCTCCAGCAACCTAGATTTGGGGCGTCAAGGTCGTGGGAGGACCTTGCCGCCCTGGATTTGGGTCGCGACGGAGTCGCGCAACCCAAATTTGGTCACCGCTCGAGCCTCCAGCACCAGATTTGGTCGCGACCAGACCTACGACCAAATGGGTCGCGCGGCCCTGACGAGCTCCGTGTAGAGGTCGCGGTGCGGCAGGCGACGATTGCCGGCAACGCCGCAACTCGTGGAGGTCGCCCAACTCTCCAATGACGATCGCCTAGGTTGTCGCAACCACGCTGGCCACCCTCGACGGAGAAGAAGGAGAAGATGAACAATGTCTCCTCACAAGGGCAAAAAATGGAAAAACAAAAAGTTTGAAAGGACAATTTCGAGAGTATATATATGAACAGTACCCGCGTGGCAATGCCGAAAAAGCCAAAAGCCCTTAGGCTTTTAGCTTCACAAAGCTGGCATTCTCCAAATGGGGGTTAAATTTTTTTTGTCAAATACCCCTATACTTGGCCCAAAGGACTTTAGGCATCCAAAACCCTTTCCAAAGTAGTTTCCAAACGCACCCAAAATATACCATGAATGTTAGAAATCTTACTCACTTTTATCCTAACAACCTCACTTTTAGAGAAAATTCCAAATAAGAACTCGAAGTTGACCAATTTTCTCAAATAAGGACCCGAAATGAATTTTGTATCAAATAAAGACCTAAAGTGGACCCATTGTCTCAAATAAGGACCCAAAGTGGTTGAATCAATTCCAAAGAAGAACTTGAGCTTGTTGGTCAGCCATGATGTGACATTTTCGACAATCGGAGTTTGGGTAATTTTGTCAAAAAAAATATATAGGGAAAATTAACAAATCCTAAAACATAAAAAACCCTAGGTTTTCTATAGTCTCCCCATTCCTTGTACCCATACTCTGCAAAGTCAAAGACCAAAGTTCTCCCCATTCCTTGTACCCATCTTCCACAAAGTCGAAGACCCAAATTCTCCGTCGATTGAGGCACGAATTCAAAAACAAAAAGAAAACTGGATGCTTCTTTCTTTGTTTGCGAAGACCCATATTCTCCGCCGGTCAAGCAAGGTGAGGAGCGACGAGAATCGAGTTGCTACAATGACCAAGCAACGATTTGGTTGAGGAGCAACGGGGGAGAAGAAAGAAGAAAACGTAAATATCTAAATGAATAACCTAAACTTAATTAATTCCAACAATTATTTGAAATAAGTTCAATTAATTGGAAAGATTATAGGGCAAAAATAGAAAATGCAAGAATCAATGTCTGCTAAAATGTCTTACCACTAGCAAAAGTATTATTACATTCCAAAGAATGACAATCATATGTGAGTAACTTGAGTGGTCAAGAAGGTTAGACTTACGCTAGGTGCTTCGTCCGTAGCTGTATCTCAATTTTAAGCCTAGGCACAGGAATGGAGGCAGCTTCTGGGGTTAAAACAACTAAAGCTTTTGACATGTCATGCTCTTGAAGGTCCATGTTGTGCTGCATTTGCTTCTCCTGAGTGAACTCTTTCATGTTAAGTTTGATTGTAGGAATTTCATTGGAATCATCTGAAAACATATCTTCCATGTCAATTTCTGGTATCATAGTGTAATCCGGTTTTGGTTGTGGGGTTGCGGGTTCCTCCACAATAGGTTGACGGTTACTTGCTCCTAGTTTTGCTTCTTGTTGCCGCTCTTCTAAGTTCTGCTTTGCTGGTGATAAAGACAGTGGTAAAGACAGAGGCCATGTCTCGCTTATGTTTTGGCTGGCTATGTTTCTTCTCATTGCATTCGTTATGCTCTTCTCCTCTAGCTTGGGTAGGGCAAGCCTTGCACTACACAAAATATGAGTGCTGAATTCATGGAAAAACATGTGTTCTTGTTTGGTGATATTGCAATAATGATATTCACACTACCTATTGCTATTGAAGTATCACTATCACAATAAAAAGAAAACAATAATTGATCATCAACTAATTAGAATTGGATGTAGAATGTCCAAGTTGCATTTTCGAGATTTATTATCTTCCTTACAGACCAACTAAGCAGGTGCATTTATTACTGGTACTGTTTTCCTAGGCCATACTTTTCAGCTTTTATTGTTATGCATCTAAAATTCTGGTTTTGGAAGTAGTGGTCCTACTTGGGTGGAACTTCAATGTGGTTGTGTTCACGGTACACCAACATAAATTGTAGGAGACCATGATAGCTTGCAGAAGCACTTGCAAAGTGTCTGCATTCTCCTCTCATAGGACAAGCATTGCAATTTGGTCTCTTTTTCGTATAGAAAACTTGCATTAATCTCACAATGTTGATCACTCTCAACAGCCATGAGTACTATACCAAGGGGGAAGTGGAGAGAACATCTGGAACTGAATAATATCACACATTTCCAAATGTTATCATCTGGTAATGCAGCTCATACCTGCATGCAAAGATTTCGTTACTTAACTGATTGTCATAAATTCAATCTAGAGGTACTCGGCACCAAATTAGAGGATAGCATCCTTACAATGTTCTCTAATCGAGCTTGCATAATCTTGCCATAGATATTGTTATATAGAATCTATGTTAGGATAGCTATACAAACCCAAAGATTAGTTTGACGAATCAGTGACTGGATAATACTTCCAGTTCTAAAGTTCCAACTTGCACAATCATGGCCATAAATATTGTTAAATAAGATCTAAGACAGACTAGCTGCACAAACCCAAAGATTAGTTTGCTGAATCAGTCAATAAGTGCCTCGATGATACTTACAGTTCCAACAAATGAAACTAAAGTGACTCCAACAGTGGTTGTAGTGGTACCCATCCAAGCCTCACAGCTACCTTGGCGGCATTTGTGTCCACTTGTTCACAATGGCAACAAGCTGACAATATCTATCAAAATAATGAGGATGTATTTGGTTATGCCTTCGACTTACAAGGACAGCTTGGTGGTGGAGTGTCAAAAGCTGCACGTACTCCACGCTCTTTTGCCCCAAGCCTCTAATGCTTAGTAGATACTCTCTACAAAACCCAAGTCAGACGTGAGAACCTGAGAATCAAGGACAGTTCCATCTATATACTGACTGGCGAACTCACATTGCCTTACCTCAGAATACTCTATAATAGCAATTATAGGCCATAATGCATGAAACTTACTTTTGAGTGAAAAAAGGATATAAGCATTTGACTTCTATATAACCACACTTGTAAATTACGAATTCTGTCATAACTTGCAAATGAAATCACAAGTGTTTTAGACCATACTTTGCTTTGCCAAGCGGGACGTCCTCGAGACATTCTAAACCAACACTTCCATGTTCACCCACAAGCCGATTGAGGAAATCTTACACTTGTAGCTCATAATATTATATGAAGCCTCTTCATGGAACTAATGGTAATTTCACTGGTGGGTTGTGTATTACCTTGATTCTTTCTGCAAGTACCTTATTCATTCCTCATTCCTTGATGGCATCAACAATTTCCTTGACATCTGCATGTCTGACAGCTTCCTAGTCGACATAGTACATTATGTTTGATGTTCGTACTCTTTTCGTGTTCATTAAATTCTGCATGTCTTCTTAAGCTATCCTAGTCAAAATATTCTTTTTTCTCCTTACCAGCACCCTTACCAGCATCTCTACTCTTCCCTTTCGAATTTGTTATATTCATCTTGTTTGAGTCATCAGTCAGCGGAAGACCATGCTTAGTAGGGTGTGTATCTAAGGATTCTTGATCAAGGCCTTTTGAAATGTCCCTTGTGCCTGTGCTTTCTTTTTCCCCTGAAAGGTCTAATAAGTACACACCTGTTTGTATTTTGCTGGTTTCACCTTGACATGTTGCTTGAGGTACAATCTCATCGTCCCCAGGCCTGTCTTCAGAGTTTTCATCTCCTCTACAACTGTTGCATGGTTGATTATTCTTGATTGAATGATCGCCCAATCTTCACAAATCTCTATCATCCTACTGTCTGTTATAGAAATCCTTATTGTTGCTTCATCTTTGATAATGCAACAAGCTTCACTTCCCATAGAATTATTATTGTTGACAACCTCATTGGTTTCATTCTTCTCATATTCATTGTTGGTGATCCAGCTCTGGCCACACACAGTATCATTTGAATTGTTTTCACTCAAGGGGTACCCCAGCTCCAAGATGTATGTGTCTGGTTCATTGATAATTATTGCAGTTCCTTCATCAGAACACATTTCAGGGATTGGATTTTGGGGAAATCGCGATACTAGTGACATGAATACCAAACTGCAAAAGCAAGAAAACAGAAATAGAGGATCCTTTTCAATGAAAGATAGGAAGATCACTAGAATACTGTATCAGAAAAGCTAATTTACCTAGACTGATGGTTTGCTACATTTTGAGTTAGAAAAACTCCTACAACTGAATCAACCATTGATCCTTTCCAGGGAGAAAAGTGTCTGTCACTTGCAGAAATTCATGGGGTTATCTTTTTAAGCAGTTGGTGAAGTAGATAAGTAATGTTGAGACCTGTCACATAAATGTAGTGAAGTTCTTGAATGCATGTTTTATAGTATTGGCACTTTGAATTTTGTATGGATTTAGTGAATTATTTTTACAATTGCCTTTAAGGAATCTTTTTACCATGGATACAGTCTGTATTTCTACCTGTGATTTCTACAATTAGCACTCTTGCTTTAACAGCTTTACAATTTCCCTGATATCCTCTCAATTCTCCCACTTAGTGTCACTTAGCAAATGATGTGAAATGTATTGTCATCAGTTAAAGGTCATTAAAGCTATCTCTTGGTGCTTTTGCAGTTTAGCAAGTCATAGTCCTTGTCTATGTTGATGGCATTACCTAGGTCAGCATGCAATGAGGGGAGCTAGCAAGGATTACAAGCTTGCTCTAACGTGAATAGTATAGTGTTCTCTCTATCTCTCTCTCAAGAGGCAGTTGGGGAAATAGATTAGTTGGTCGTGATCAGGAAAAACTTAATCAGCTTCTCTCAATTTGGTAGTAGGTTGACTGGAGTGGATTGCAGATTGGTTTTGGTTTTGGGAGTGGCACGGAGCCTTTGAATATAGATAACATACCTTGTACAAGATGCATCGCAGCAACAAATAAGTCTACATGCCCTTGGAAGACTCTCCCTTCTTCCTCCCCACATCTTGCCTTTTCTTCATTTGTTCCATCAATACCTTCACTGGAAAGAAGCTGGCACATTCGGCTGGTTTCTTCATCAAAGTCAACTTTTGGCCGTGGGCTTGGCTTCTTCATTGGACCAAATGAATTATCGACAGGCACAATGCTTCCATCCCTCTTATAGAGAACAAGTGCATCATGTGCATTTTGACTTACATCAGTCTCTCGTTGATATCTAGGTGCTCCCATTATTTGATCACATCTACAGAGGCCATCTATCTCCACAATAACTTTATTTGAGTCCCTGTGAGAAAAGAAGAATTAGATTAATTTATACATTAGAGTCTCTCAACAAGGGTCTCTCAACACGGTTGGACCAGCAAAACCGAAAGGCTTGGTCACTTTTCGCTTAGGTACCTGAACCTGACAATATGTCGAAAGGGCTTTGGTTATTGTGCATGATAGGTAGTCCAGGCAATTGCAATGCATTGGCCAAAGTAACGAGAAAAAGAGAGAGTACGGGCTGTTCTTCTTCGATGTCTTGGATGTCCAAGTTCAAGCCCTTCCTGCAGGACTTTTTGGGCAGTCAGTAAACTTTTAGAGCCACCGAGGAGTCCTCAACCCCTTCTCTGGATAAAGCTGGGGGTATCTCAACTCTTTTTCTCCTCACATATTTTCTCTTAAGGGGGCTTCCCTCCATTAGAAGGCTTTGAAGTTGTAGACCTAGAAGTCCTTTTCAAGTTTAACTCTTTCACCACCTTCAGCCGGTGTTTTTTTGTTCAAGCTCCTAATCTGGAGGTCTCCTTTTTTAGAGTCGTGATTCTCCATCGATGTGGAAATAGTTGAAGATGGCAACCCCATCACAGGCTCTTGGAGCTCTTTATCTTGTGCACCCATCTCAGGTCTAAGCCTCTCGATGGCATATCTGTCCACCTCGGCCAAGTCATGCTTAATCCTTTCATAAGTACATGTGTTACCCATTTGAGAAACAACTTTTTTTTTCTATCCTAAAAACCTTTTCTGGGGTAATTGGGGCGAAATCAAGAGGACCTTTCAATATTGACATCGCATTTGCATCTTCAGTTGCATTTTCAGTTGCATCTTCGGGAGAGGAGCATAGCAAGTTCAGGTCACATACGCAGTTTCCAGCATTAGCAAACCCATTTGCACGACATGTCTTGCATAAGTTTTATATTGAGCAGCCAAGATGCAATTTCACTAAGTTTTCGGAAGGTTTGACACTACTCCTCTTTGACAATATATCTCTAATTTGCACATTCAAATATTCTCATAAGAGTCAGGATGCTTAGAGCTGGGATGCTTACCTCAAGCTTGAGCTTGGGCCGTTCTTTTCTTCCTATTCCTCGGTCTCCTCTTCTCTTTCACCTTTTCTTTTTGGCGCTGGAGCGGGTAGTATCTCTTCTCAACTTTGGCCTCTCGTCTGTTCCTTTTGGTCTCCTTATTATTCATTTTCATCTCCATTTTCCACTCCTTTCTCATTGTAAGTGGAGGACATTGGATAGAAGAACTAGGTTGTTGCCTAAGGTGTAAATTGATCCTGTAAGCTTGAAAAAATTGTCCCTTAGATGGACCTAGACCAATAAGGGGAAGTGAGGGAGTTGGAAACTCGAGACCACTCGACCTCGACCTATGCTGTGACCGCGACTAGTTTTCATGGCCTCAATGGCCTGGAGCCTCAAAAGATACATGAGAGTTGTGATAAATTATTAGAACAATAGGAGGAGGATGAAAAGGTAGAATATAAGGTGGTAGAATATAAGGTGGTGGTGGTGAGAGGTTCGGCTGAGCAAAAGTTGGAGGAGGGAAGGCAGTGGGGAGGGGGAGATGGGGGAGATGGTATTACGGTTGAGAAAGACCTTGAGGAAGACCTTGACGGATGTATTTACGATAATTCATTTAACCATCCATATCCATATCCATATCCATATCCATATCCATATCCATATTGTATATCCATCTTAGGTCTAAGCCTCTCGGTGGCATATCTGTCCACCTTGGCCAGGTCATGCTCAATCATTTCATAAGCACATGTGTTGCTCATTTGAGAAGTAACCTTTTTTTTCTACCTTGAGAACTTTTTCTGGGGTAATTAGGGCGAACTCAAGAGGACTTTTCAACATTGATGTCGCATTTGCATCTTTAGTTGCATTTTCAGTTGCATCTTCAGGGGAGGAGGGTAGCAAGTTCAGGTCACATACGCGGTTTCCAGCATTGGCAAACCCATTTGCATGACATGTCTTGCATAAGTTTCATATTGAGTAGCCAAGATGCAATTTCACTAAGTGTTTAGAAGGTTTGACACTACTCATCTTTGACAATATGTCCCTAATTTGCACATTCAAATATTTTTATCAGAGTTGGGATGCTTAGAGTCAGGATGCTTACCTCAAGCTTGAGCTTGGGCCGCTCTTTTCTTCCTATTCCTTAGTCTCCTCTTCTCTTTTGCCTTTTCATTTTGGCGTCGGAGCGGGTAGATTCTCTTCTCAGTTTTGGCCTCTCGTCTGTTCCTTTTGGTCTCCTTATTGTTCCTTTTCATCTCCATTTCCACTCATTTCTCATTGTAAGTGGAGGACATTGGACAGAAGAACTAGGTTGTTGCCTAGGGTGTGAATTGACCTTGTGAGCTTGAAAAAATTGTCCCTTAGATGGACCTAGACCAATAAGGAGAAATTAGGAAGTTGGAAACTCGAGATCACTCAACCTCGACCTGTGCTGTGACTGCGACCAGTTTCCATGGCCTCCATGGCTTGGAGCCTCAAAAGGTACATGGGAATTGTGATAAATTATTATAAGAATAGGAGGAGGGTGAAAAGGTAGAATATAAGGTGGTAGAATATAAGGTAGTGGTGGTGAGAGGTTCAGCTGAGCAAAAGTTGGAGGAGGGAAGGCAATGGGGAGGGGGAGATGGGGGAGATGGTACTTGAGGAAGACCTTGACGGGTGTGTTTACAATAATTCCTTTGATCATCCATATCCATATTCATATCCATATCGTATATCATATCCTATCTTGTGAAGTAGAAATATTAATTCATAAAATTAAAATCAAAGCCTAACTGTGTTAATACTGTGTTAATGGAGAAAGCAAAAGCAAAAGGGAACTCATGTAATAAATATTGCTCAGCTCAAAATCTAAAGATCTAAAACTAGCTTAGGCTGGAGGAGTTCACCTCCTGCCCAAATTTAGTTTCTTTCAAAGTGAACCATAATAGTGAACTGTTCTTGTCATTTTCAAATTCCCAGATCTAGACATACTAGTCATGTTCAAGAAGTGGCTGCTCACACAAGGACCGGACCGGAATCTTTAAAAGAAGTCGAGACCAAGAACACTTTCAACTTATGTTCTACAAAGGGGGATCTAGCGGCAAAAATAGAGATTAACCCTCTACATGCATAATGAAAAAAGAAAATTCCTTCATTGGAGCAACTAGTTAGTAGTTCCCCTTTAATTATATTTAATATAATTAATAAAAATAAAATCTAATAAAAATATCTAAAGTGATGCTAGGCTGCTTCACACAGGTGCGCTTCGCTCGGCCACATGATGAACATGTTTTGAGCTAATGCTGAGACGGGTGATAAAGGTAAGGTAAGGGACGTAAGAAGATCATTGCTTACTTCTCCATGGCCCAGTCTCAGTGCAGCCCAAAAGAGTTTTTGACCACCATGTTGCTTCCAAAATCACAAGCTCTAAGATCTCTTGTCAATCTGTATTAGAGAATTCATTCAAATTTTAGTTAAGGGGTAAAAAAAAATTAACCAGAATAATCCTAGCCCTTCAAGGTTGACACTTCTTCCCCTTAATAGCTTAATGTTAAGTTCTTAGTGAGTAGATCTTGCTATCAAGAGCAAACAAGAGGTGATGTAATGTTGCTTTTTTTTTTTTTTTTTTTTTTTTTTTTTTTTTTTTTTTTTCAGCTTATGAGTTATGAGTTACTTTTCTCAAGAAATTAATTATAGGTAAAGGACAAGAAATGAATATGCAATATTGACATGATAAATTAAAACTTTAAATCTGGTAATAAAATTCATCTAAGATCGTAATAAATTCATAAATTCATGAAAAGGTGACATAGATAAGCAATTTCTTCGGGAGCTCATTCATTTAACGACCTTATGGATGTTGGCCAATTGTACAAGTAGTTAAATCTAAACCCACAAGAACCCGAGTTGTCCTACACCAATCAAACCAGAAATACACATCATGGACATTATAAATCCATAACTAGGGCTGCAAGACATATGGACCAAGATGGGCCTGCAATAACAGCCCTAGCAAGTGGAGAGTAGGGAGGAAGCGCTATTTGGGAAGCATGAGCTTGTCCGGAAGAGTGCAAAAAGAGAGAGAGAAGGGACAGTGTCAGAGGAGGGAGAGAGGTGAGTTGAAGAGGAGAGAGGAGACCAAGAGGCGAGAGGAGACACGGTCGGAGGGAAGGGAACTCTGCTAATGGGGAAGAGTGTAGAGAGAGAGAGAGAAGGGAGAGTGTCAGAGGAGGAAGAGAGGCAGAGAGGTTCTGTGCGAGTTGAAGAGGAGAGAGGAGACCGAGAGGCGAGAGAAGGGAAGAGATTGAGCTCGACGAAGGGAACTCTGTTGCTGACGCGTGGCTGCGCGGATGGCTTCTTCTTAAGATCTCCGAGTCGGCCAACGGGTCCGGGGCGCCGTCACGTGGATCCTCGCCTTCCACTTCCATACTTCTGTATCTCCTTTTCTCTCTCCGCACACTGTGGCAAGTGGCAAGTGGCAAGGATAGCTTGCTCATTTCCAACCAAATCGTCCGATGATTGCTCTTTCTCCCGCCCTTCTTCAGGCTAGCCATAGATGGGAGACGAGAATTTCTAGCTAATTTCATTACGACTTAAGTGTCGGCAATTTAGTTTTATTTTTATTTCTTTATATTTTGGCAAATAATAAAATCACCACTTCAAAAGTACCCTAGGATTGCCCATAAAAAAATAAAATAGGCATCTTAATTCATTTCGTATAGAATTTGGTATAGAAATAACACCCACTCTCTTACACAAATAACTAGACTTAGCTTCAATTTTGCCCAATTCATACCAATTTACCAATTGGCACTTTAATTTTGAATTATTCATGAGAATACACTACATTTGTCCCCTAGCCCTTTCTTCAATAGGTTTTTCCCTTTTATCTCAATATATATATATATGATTAGATTGGGATTTAGCTATGTCTCTTTTTATCTAAAAAAAAAAAATGTTTTAAAGCCACCTTGCATTCATTTTGAATGATTTTAAACCATTCCTCGCGGTAAATGTGGTACCTTTTCTCTTTTATCTAAAATAATTATTTTGATGTATGTGGCCAACCATTACCGATACTTTAAATAAATTATTAACAAATACTTATCTAAAAGCAATCAATCTCTACTTAGCTAGAAAATCATTGTGTACATAATTTCGCAATTTTTCATTTGTTGGATTTTCACTTATTGGAAGCTAATTTGCATGCACTATGAGAATTTAATACAATAGCCATACCAAATTAATTATATAATCTAATCTACTAACGAGAAAGTGTTAAATTCTAATATGCCACTTTTCAATCCTCAGATCATATCCTAAATGACTAAAGGACGTGAGAGGACCTGTGGGAGGACCTAGATGGCATGACATTTTTTATGTTTACTTTTTCCTTCTTATAAAATTCGAAATAAAAATTGCCCAAATCTTTTCTAAGAAATGCAACCTAATTCATCCTAAAACAATTTTTTTGATTAATTTGGAATAAATAAAATACGTAATATGACATGGAATACAAGAGCCCAAACAAATATATATGGGTTTTCTTTGAGCAAAATCAAGCAAAGAAATCATATCAAAAGAACTATTATCCAAATTCATTAAAATTCGGAAATTAATCGGAAACTAATCAAGAATTTCATTGATAGAAGATTACGACTCCCAAGTCAACTTAAAAATTATTAACTAATTTGTGATATGGCTGCAGCGTTCTCCAACTCCCAGAAAGAACTCCCCGAAAATTGAGCTCCCAAAAAATCGAGGTGATGCTTCGCGGTGAGGCCTCTCAGTGACGGGTTACGTCGTCTCTCTTCTTGTCGATTTGACAATTGAAACTGATATTTGCAGGCGGTCGTGTCCAGGACTAGGTGAAGAAAAGGGAGACTTTTTAGTCTCTTCATGGCCACCTCCCGAGCCCTAAGCGGTCCCGGTTCCTTACGAACCTGGAACCTATTGAACTTTGGAACTTGAACCTACCGTCAGAACCTACAACTAGACCCTGAACCTACCCTTCAACAGGTTCCAACAGGTTCTCTTTTTCTTTTCTTTTTGTTTCATTTTCGGAAGAAGGATACCTTCAATAAGTTGCAGGATACTAGGGCTGCGTTTGGTTGTATTTCTTTTTTCGTTTTTAAACACTTTTTCTGTTTTTTTGTTCTGGACAAAAAGAACAACAAAAACGTTTGGACGCATTTCTGTTTCTTTTTTGTTCTTTTGTTCTCGAGGAACAAAAAAAAAAACGAAAACAAGAAACACAAAATTTTGTGTTTCTTGTTTTTCAAACACTTTTGAGAAACACTTTTTTTTCTTTTTTCTCTTATTTTCTTGTTCTTTTTCTTTTGGCTTGGCCGGCCTCTCGGCCTCGCCATGGCCGGCCAGCCGAGGCTCGCCGGCCGGCTGGCGAGGTCGGCCTCGCCGGATCTGGGCGAGCTCGAGCCGCTGGCGGTGGCCGGCGAGGCCGCTTCTCGCCGCCGGCGAGCTTGGCCTCGCCGGATCAAGGTGAGGCCGACCCTCGGCAGCGGTCGTCGGCCAAGGCCTTGGCCGGCGACCGGCCAAAAAGAAAAAAAATGAAAAAGGAAAAATAAGAAAAAAATAGAAAAAATAAAAGAAATAAAAAAATTATCCAAATTTACTAAACATGTTTCCGTTTATTTTTTATTTCCGAACAAGTTTACCAAACGCGTTGTTTTGTTCAAAAATTGTTCCTCGGAACGAAACACTTTTTTCTATTTCTATTCTCGGAACAATTTTTAAACGAAACGCAAACAAACGCACCCTAGATTACCTTTCATAGAAGATTTCATACCTGTCCATCGCATAAATCTCTAGAAAGGAAAAAATGGCCAAAGAAGAAAATATTCAAGCACATCCCATCTTTTGTAGTAAGTGGCGGGACCTGAAAACTACTTGTGGGAAGAAATGGAAATAAAAAATTGAGAATGAGAGCATCAAAGGGAGACAGTGTTTCTCTCCTACTTTTGCAGCAAACTCCATCTAGAGGTCAAATGCAGCTTCACGCAATTTCACGCCACCTTGACAAATCTCTTCCAATACTTTGTGAGCAACCCCCAATGGTCTGTATCGTTACAAATGCTGCAAAAATTTTCCATGAAAAAGAGATATCAAATAACATGAGTAAACTATTAGATTGAGTAGCAATGTAGACAATGATTAATATAAAAACAAGTTGATTAAATCATATATAAAAGACACTAATAAATTGGATAAATTGCTCAATAACCATGCATTACATTTCACACAATTAAGTGCAATAATGGCTTACCACATGATAACTCCTTCTCAGGATAAACAACATGAAAACAGGATAAACAGTACGGAAGTGAACCCAAAGACTGAAAACAATATCGATCGTGCTGGGTTGCGATGGCAAGTTATTCTTCCTCAAAAGCTTCCTAACTTCCCGCATGAGGGTAGCATCTCTGTGCTCTTTAGCATATTGCTGCAATTTTTCCTTTTTTTTCAATCACAAATTTCTGACAAAATTGCCCCTATTGTAATCGCCGGAAAATGTCTGCCGTTCTAGGTCCTTATTGACACAAAATTTACTTTTGATCCTTATTTGAAACAATTGATTCACTTCGGGTCTTTATATAACACAAATTTTACTTTGCGTTCTTATTTAAAAAGTAGTTTCACTTCGGATCTTTATTTGGAATTTTCCCTCACTTTTATACTAACAACCACATGGATTTTTTTCAGTCTGAGGCATAGCCTTCGTTTATCCCGCTTGATCCAATTTTGCACAGAAACTAAACACCAAATAAGATTAAATTTACTTTATCATGACCATCAAATATAGCCATAAAAATTCTGTTTCCGTAATTTTTTTCTGGCAAAGGAAGCAGGCCGAGATCAAGCTAAGGCTGAGTTATAGAATCATTTAAGATTTTGGTTAATTAGGACGGAGTCGGTATGGATTTCAAAGACCCAAGAAAAAGTTACTGAGAAAATTGGCATCCTCGTACAGCGGAAAATGTCGAAACCCAAACGATGACAAGCTCGTCCTCGCCTTATAAGTGTTTCCGAACAGCGTTTTAGACTTCTTCTACGTCCCCTCATGAACAACAGAGGTCCAGTTGAGTGAAATAATGAAGGTCCATTACTTTGTTGCCTGTCGCCAAACACAAACACAAACACCAGGCACCACATCTTATCTCCTATTTGCTTATAGAGCGAAAATATGAGCCATGACAAACAAGGATTACATGCATTGACCAAAATCGATGATAGTGGTAATTCAAGTATACACCGAGAACTTCTTCATTTAAGGAGATCAAGTCTCTACAATTGCCATTATAGAAGGAAGGCACCGGCCAGGGTACCGGCACAAGTCTAAGCCGTTCCACCTATTCCTAAGATGTCAACGCATGACTAAAGTGAGAGTCCTACAATATGCGTCGACTTGAAGGCAGTGGTCTATTTGCTTTATGCAATCGGAAGATAAACACCTTCTGCTGCCAACCAAATGTTGTCAGGCCGCTTTTCTCGGACACCGCATACCTGCAGAAACAAACCGATGATGCTCGTGATCGTTTTATAGAAAGAGAGCATCCCATATGAAAGTAAACTTCCAAACAGTCAATATGTCCATCTCAAGCAAGCATGCAGCAGGGGTGAATACATTTGTGAATAGGTTGAACTTTTGAAAGACAGGTGACTATACAATACGTCTATTGAGACATGTAATATCGACCTACAAGCCAGGAAAGCATCACACTTGAATCATTCTTTTATATTAAGTACTTCTGTATCCCATATGTTGTGAGATGTCTCAGTTTCCATCACGTAACATGGAAGAATATGAAATAAGGGAAAAAATGCAGTTCTGCTCTTACCTCCTGCTGGCCCCCAGCGATACGCTGGTATTTCTTGTCATGACTGTGTAAAAAGCCACCAGTATCCACATGTTGGAGTCGAATCCTTTGTTCTTGCCTCCAAGTTTTCCCAGAACCTTCAATCATAAGCCTGCAGAACATGTCCCTCATTTAAAAATCCTAAGCACATGATGAAGTAAGGCCATAGAAAAACCAAGTATTCCTACTTGGTCCTACCTCCAAAAATCTCCAGTATCAGATTCAGTATCTCCTCCAAAGCAGCTGACCTACACCAACCAGAAAACTTCTCATTAAAAGAAACCCCATGACCACCAGTTTCACCATGTCAGGGTACATAAATTAACTCCACATGGTCAATTACAATTGGCAAAATAAAAGCACAACAGTGTGATCTATTTTCATCAAAAAAAAAAAAAAAAATCTCCAAAACATAAAAACCAGTAAAAGGTGAGCACGGAGAAAATAAAATGTAGCCTTATTTATTTAAGCCGCTGTTCGTCCAAATTATGGCCAAGGTTCAGACAGATCATGAATAACTTTGAGCAAAACTCTCGCTAACAATACTACTTTCTTAATGAACATTCCTAGAGATAAATTGTAATTAAGTCCCTTAGACAACTTGAATATGACCTTCAAAGAATCGAACAGCACTTATCATCAAACTAGAAGGACCACCAGAAGGTGGTTGAAAGAAAATAGAACAGTATCCTCATTCTCTATATACCTAAGCCAAAAAGCCCCTTCAAGCTAGTTCCCTTAGCTACCATGCAAGGCTCAGCACATTCTATAGCGTGAATAAGATTTGCAGGAGAAAACCTCACTTGAATAAGAACACAAGATAGAACGATGCCATAAACAGCAAGCTGCTCCTTTTTATTTATTTATTTATTTTATTTTATTTTATTTTTTAACAGGAATCTAGAGAGCTTCTACAAGGGCAAAAATAAGCACTGACCTCTATGTTCCCCGTTATTGGAGATGCATGCAAGTGGCTGTGCAACCACTTTCTAGTCCTCATGTGTTGCAACCTGATGATGGTCCCACTTTTGATTCGATTTCCTTGTTTAGCTGAGGTACCTGGCTGAGGCCTAACAATCTGCACAAGGGATAGATCATGACATTACTCAAATTATGCATGCAAAAGAACATAATCAACTGTCAAACAAACGGAAAGATTGGTCTACCCAGTAGCTGTTGGCATCATCAGCACCAGAAAACCCAGTGACAGACTGTTGCCCACTGCCGGAACCATAAGGTACATCATGGGAGTGAAGCCGGAATTTCGTCTTCTCGTGCATTAGCTTGAGAACCGTCCCATATGTTATCTGCCAAACACTTAGGATCAGCAAACCAAATCCAAAACAAAGTTGATTCCACAAAAATTTGGATCCCCAGTCAACCTCTCCCTATAGCCTACCCCACCCATTTGAAAACCAACAAAATAAGCATCAGAGTAACACTTTACTTGCTGATTTCTCTCCTCTCCGTTCATGGAATGGAAAAGAGAAAAGAGAAAAGTCCGAGTGATTAAGATCCAAAACAAGAAAATTATTTCAACCACCGCAGACAGCTAGAACCACCCCCATCAGGAAACTAACTAAATAAAATTCAATGTATCCCCTTTAATCTATCCCTGTTCCTCTACATTTCTAGAGCAATCTCGATCCTGTTGCACCTTCGACAGGACGCGAATAACATAGGAGTTAATACGAATCGTCATTCTATTTCACATTTCTCGAACACATCAAGATCTAAACTTTCACTTCGATCGAATCCCCCAAAGACCAGAAACGAGAACAAACGATCGGTCGCGCAGCGCCTCCCACAGATCGACGATCAAAGGGGGGGGGGGGGAATCATTACCTCGACGCCGTCCGACGAAGCGGCGTAGGCAGGGGCGGGCGACCCCTCGTCGAAGTCGAGCCCGAGGAAGAGGAACAGGGCGAGGCCGAAGAACCCGATCGCCATCACGAACAGCAGGACGATGAACCAGTTCTGCTGCCAAAACGGGAAGCCCGCCTTCTGCCTGGACTCCCGGTAGATGATCCTGGTCGGAGTCGCGGCGGCCGACGACGACGACGACGGCGGCGGCGGGGCGGCGGGAGAAGACGGGGGTTGGGTCTTCTGCGGGAGGCTGTCGGAGCACCCGGAGGAGCCACGGTTCGATCCCAGAGCGAAACGGCCGGCGGCGGGGGAGGCTCCGGCGGCGATTTCGAGGGCCGGAGATTGTTAGGGTTTGGAGCGGCGATCGGGAGTGGCGTGGGGGGATTTTTCTGGCGGTGCGGAGAATGCAGAGCGGGGAGGATTGAAGCGGAGGATGGCAGGGGGAGAGAGAGGGGAGGCGGTGACGTTGGGAGAGCCAATGGGAGGCGTACGCGTGGGGGCGTGGATGACGTGGAGGGATGCCAGAGGAGGGAGTTATGTTGCTCCCCTGAGATTCGAGTCTTTTTGGTCAAAATGACGGGTCGTCTGCTCTTTGCTATGATTTTCCAGGAAAATTGGGCCCAATCGGGAGCTCCGTCTATTTTGGGGGAAAATGAGGGAAATGATCGCTTAATACTTTTTTTTATTATTGTTTATGCAGGTGCTTAGACACTAATTGTTGTTAGTGATAAAGATATTATAAAAATATTATCTAAATCATTCAATATTTGCGAAACAATGGGAACTTGGATGATGGGTTAATACAATAAATAATTCTTAGTTACCATACTCGTATTGTATTTATTGCATATTAATTTCGCGTTGAACTAGTTCATTGTGCCACGTGTATCCCAAATAAACTTTTGTATCCCAAAAAATCTCAAATTGGTACATTAATAATAGATCTACCATCTATTAGTCTCTAATTAATGTCTCCATGTGGCAAGCAATTCCCATGATTGGCTAGTCACATAAAGATATACCATAGAATTTTGACTAGATACATCTGACAAATCTATTATTAATTAGCTTGCATATTACATACATGGAAATACATGCAGCAAATAACGTGCGTGATTGGCTAGTGACATGAAATTAATTTCCATATCTCAAAAAAGTGTTAAATTAGTACATCGGCAACAAATTTACCATCAATTAAATTTTGTATGAGGAAACATATACAGCAAACAATTTGAGTGATTGACTAGTGATGTGAAATAAATTTTTGTATCTGAAAAAATTTTAAATCGGTATATTTATGATAAATCTATCCTCCATTAAGCTTTGGTTTGATATCCCTATAATATCACTCACGTGAAAACACACATATGGCAAAAAGCTTGCATGATTGTTTGCCCACGTGAATCTAGCATGGAAGTCCAAATATAAATAGGTCTCCTAAATGACATATATTAGTAAAGCTAAATACGAAGAAAATGGACTAGTGTTTTCAGCGAGATATCAAATGAAAATTAATGGAGAGTTAATTTACCGGTTTGTAATTTTTTAAGGTACAAAAATTTGCTTTGCATAAATGTGCTATAAGTATACCAATTTAGAATTTTGTATGACGTAAAAATTAGTTTGGTGTGAATGCAACACATATGTACCGATTTGAAGGTTTTTATTATGATATGAAAAATAGTTTTGGATAGGCATGACACGACCATACACATTTGAGAATTTTGGTGGATAGCCATATCTAGCACAACCTCTTATGTATAAACATTTAAATAGGGTTGTTGGGCGAGCAAACATTAAGTAAAGATATCCACAAATCCGTGCTTTGTTGAACATATTAATCTCCGTGACCTTTTAAAAAGGCAATGCCACCACTTTACAAAATTAACATATTAAATGACTTGGACACGTAAGTGAACCTTTTAAAAAAAGCGAGTCATATTCAATAACCAATGACACCATAACACATCATTCATTGAATCAATACATTTCATAGACTGATCTTGGCAAGTCTTTTAACTTTTTTCCATTTCCTATCAAATAACATATGTAAAGAGATGACGTGAATGTTGCGCTACTGCATTATTATCGATGGCTATTCTCTGTCATAGCATGTAAAAACTTTGGAAAACTTTCACATAACGGTCGAGATCTATTCATTGGTAATTTGACGGTTACGAATGAAAATAAGGAAAATTTTTTATATTTCGATGTATCATAACGAAGGAGGTCGGGATGGCGACACGGGTGGCATGAACAAGGGCGCAAAGCCCTTTGCCACATAGCCCCACCTCGCATGACGAGAGGAGCGTTGGAGGAGGGAGGAGAGAAGTCTTTCGTTCCCTCACGTTAAATTTTGAAATGGGGCGGGTGTGAGCCTCCAGATTCAACTCCATTCCATAAATCCCCGCCAAGTCCGTCCCCCATCGCTCCCCCACCGGATTCTCGCTTCCTCCCTTTCAAAAGGCGAAATCGAAAGCAAGAAAAAACCAAAAAACCTCCGAGAAAATCGAAAGGGGGCCGCGCTGGTGGTCGTGGAGCAGACACCCGACATCCTAATCACTCCTCTTCATCCTCTTCCTCGTCCCCTGCTTCGCTTCCCATGTACCCTTTATAGCTTCTTAGTCCTCCTCAGTTGATTCTGTCGTCTGCCCGTTTTCCCAGTCCGAGGAAGTCCACCCTTTTTCTCTCGAGGAAGAACAAGAACAAGAACCCTAGTCCCTCCTCCCTGCCCTCCACTCTTCCTGGTGAAATTTGCTGCCTTTTTGCCTCGTGCTGCTCCTCCTTCCCATGCTGAGTGGTGGGTTCGAGGCGGGTGAGTGAGGCTTTTGCGAGATCTGGGGGATACGGAGCCGCGGGGCGAGATGTCGGATAAGGAGCTGGAGGCGCAGCTCGCGAGTGCGGGGACTAAGCTCCTGGAGCCCCCGTCTTCGGTTGACGAACTCATGCCGCTTCTCGAGGCGAGTGAATTCTTCTTGGTTTGGTTTCGTCTTTTTGTTTCTTTTTCAGGGGAAAAGTTCCGTTTTTTCGGTTGTCTGCGGCGAGGGGTGTGTGACAATTTCGTGGGGCGTCTGTTTTCCTCTCTGGGTTTTGAGATTGGGTTGAGTTCTTTGCATGCCTCTCATCGTACGTTCAAATTTCATGGGTTCGGTACTCTGTTTCGGTCATGCTAAGTGGAAGTGGCATCCGGTTGTGTCGATTGTAAATTGCTTCCTTGACGAGAGAGCTTCGCAGTTCTCCAGTTGATCGAGTAGAGAGGGTTTTCATTTTTATGCGATTGGTTGCTCGTCGCTTGAGAATTCCAGCGTAAAACCTGTGTATCTGCGTGCATTGGGAAAAAAAGATCAGAGCTTGTGCATCGGAGGACGTATGTTGGGAGTGGAAGGTGGTAACTCGTGGAAGAATTGGTTTAATGGGATTCGAATTTGTTTTAAGTGCATCGGTTCTGCTGAATGGATATTGGTGCTTCCGAGGATATAATCAGCATCAGAGTCATGTGTTCAGCGAGGATTTCCTCTTAATGCTGATGGTTGAAGGTGCAAGATATGGAGGTCGATTCTGTATGAGATGAATTTGTACGGAGAAGGGAACTGGGACATCCTCAGCCTGTCGATTGCATTTATTTGCTTCTCAGGATTTGAGTTGCCGATGCTTGCTCATTTAAAATGTGTCATTTGCGTCGTATCTGAAATTGAAGTTTGTGAACTTCTTCCTTGGACCATCAGTCATTGCTTTTCATTCATTGTAGATAGAAACTGGGGATGGTCAATCTTTAGTTCAGATCTGGAATGCAAAAATTCGCTTTGTTATGTTGTTTAGTTATAACTGGAAATGATTGGGAACGCTGATTTTCTCTTAAACCAATACATTGCTGTGTGCGGCTAAGGTTTAGGGATCATGATTTTTGCTTAAAGAAATATCCAATTGATACTTTGGGATTCAAAAGTGAGGGTACAAAAATTTGTCAGGCATTGGTTAAATCTGCATTGATGTTGAAACTCTTATGAAGCGTTGAGTGTCCAAAATTATGAGTATAACATAAAATGAGCTGTCTTTATGGCTCACAGTCTGTGTTCATTACATTATTGTCGGGTAGCTATTGTTACGAATTTCTTTGTTGGGATCAGCTTATTTTTCTTTGATCAGGTGATTTGTGCAATATGAGAATGCACACATGTCTGTTCTGCTCTAATCAATGTCCAAAATACATATACATTTTCCTCTAGACTGCAAATGCATACAGAATAGTTTGAATCAGTCAAGAAGTAATGGGTGTTGTGAGACACTATAACATGTGTGACTTGTGTCGAATTTAGTGGCATGTAGTCCTTAGAAATGCTTACTGCTTTGATAATGTTGAAAGGAGTTCGCGTTGTCAGTGATGCGTGGATGTTGGAATCTAGAGTGGAGAGATGTTTCTACTTTAAATAGAAGCATTCTCCTATAAGGCTTAATGAATGCTTGCTTCTTAGCATCAATGCTTGATCTAGAAGTGGTGGTGCATAACTACTTTGTTATTGGATGAACCAGAAAGTAACATGTCAAAAATGGAAGCCCATACTGCTTATTGTCACAATATGGGAGTTTACTGCCTTATGGTTGTATGTGAAGAAAATTGGGAAAAATCAAAGATTGGTTTCAAAGCATGACATTTCCCCTCAATAAGCAGTTTCTGTGACCATTGTTCACAACCATCTATAGTCAAATTGAGTTTGAATATTTGGATCTCCTGTAGACCAATATCACAAATGCACCAAAAATGCTACTAATCGGTGCTGGGCAAGAATTATTGCTTAAGCAGAAATTCTCTAGCATAAGTATGGATATATTGGAGAGAGTTTAGGTCCATTAAAATACCCATGATAATTCCCTGTGAATTTAGTTAATTCATTTAGCATGTCGAGAACTAGCATTTTCATTGAAATTGATGACTGCATTATCAATGCTTTGGGATCTTGAACTTCCCAAGTATTTTCTCTATGAATATCTCTAAAATTGTTGTTAACTTTGTTTGTCTCCTTAATGAATTTAGGAGCTTGAAAATTGTTTATCAAGAGTGGAACAATCGCCAACCACATCTATGCAAGATGCTCTTTCTCCATCCCTGAAGGCATTAGTAGCTGATCAGCTTTTTAGGCATTCTGATGCTGATGTTAGAGTTGCAATTGCCTCATGCATCAGTGAAATTACCAGAATTACTGCTCCTGAAGCTCCCTATGATGATGATCTAATGAAGGTGGTAGCTTGAACCTGTTGAATTTATGTTATGGGCTTCTTCAATCGTGAATTCTAGTACAATCTATTATACTTCCTCTGTGTTTATGATGGTTTCACCTTTTGCACAATGCTCTTATGCAGGAAGTTTTTCAGTTGATTGTATCCTCTTTTGAGAATTTGTATGACAAGTCTAGCAGATCTTACACAAGGAGAGCCTCAATCCTTGAAACTGTTGCCAAAGTCAGATCATGTGTTGTGATGTTGGATCTCGAATGTGATGCTATGGTTGTTGAAATGTTCCAGCATCTTCTTAACTCAATAAGGTATAATCAATACTCAGTTGATTGATTTTCTTGACAAGGAATACTCATTTATTTTTCTTATTCATTGAAATGTTACTTTCAAAGCTGGTTGTTGTTCTTCCTATCGGTTTTGAACTTTTCATTATCAGATAAGTTAGTTGCAGAGTGATATTGTTGTTGATATTGCGGACGTGCTTCTTTGGTGCAAGATGTAGTTGCAGAATGATATTGTTGTTTTTTTTTTTTTTTGGGTGGGTTGGGGGGTGGGAGGGAGCTCTTATTTTAAGAAAATGACACTTCTAGACATGCCATTTTGTGAATGGCATCTAAAGACTTGGATTGATTCTGGTGCTCCCCATTAGATCATTATGCATGTGATTATTATTATTATTATTTTTTTGGGGGGGGGTGGTGGAATTATAGTGTTCTTTTGTCGTTTTGGATAGTTCGAGAAAGGGGTTTTGTCCAACAAAAGCTTAGGAACAATAGTGGCTGCTCTTCCTATCTTTAAGGTTCCTTCTCCATTCTCGATGAAGTCATTCTTTTCATTTCTGTCTTATCAAGAAAGTAAGAACGACAGTGGGAATACCCCTTTTTGTTCACTGCTAATTTTAAAATACCTTTTAGTTGAGAATAATGGTGGAGATTTGCATTTACATTTTATGATTTGACCTTTTAAACTGACGGTCACAATGTTTCTGACCTACCTAGAGATGTGCATTGTTTTTGCTTTTTCTAGTTTGAATTGGTCATTATTTAGGGTCTCTCTTTGTGACTTCATGCATCAATGGAAGCACGTTTCTATAGATAATGAGAATTCTGAATGACTTGTTATCAATGTGAAAGTACTTGCAACTATGGAGTTCATTTATTTTTGAATTTGCAGACATTGTGAAGCTAAATGCAGTTTTTTTCAGCGTATGATGCTATGCATGTGTTTTTATGTAGTTTGCGTTAATGGTTTCTGATGGACAATTGTCAGGGACCACCACCCGGAACATATCTTCCAATCAATGGAAACAATCATGACCCTCATCATCGATGAAAGTGAAGATGTTTCACCAGAACTGCTCTCGCCTGTCTTAGATAGCGTAAAGAGTGATAACAAGGTTGATTGTCCCTAATATAGAGAACGCTATGCATATTGTTTTTCCTCTTCATCTGATTCTGTATTTGTTTTTTTTTCCCTTTCTTTCAGGAAGTTCTACCTATTGCTAGGAAATTGGGAGAGACGGTACTAAAGAACTGTGCATCCAAGCTGCAGCCTTACCTTTGCCAGGCATTGAAAGTCCTTGGAACTTCTATAGATGAATACACTAATGTAATTACTTCAATATATCAAGAGGCAAGTGCTGCAGTTGAAGAGAATAACAACCACGCTGCAAGTGAACATAAGGTTTGCCCCAGGTCACTCGCCCTCTTATCTCTATTATATATCAACTCCGAATCTAATTCTTTGTATTTATGACTATTGCTAATAGTACTTGAACGTAAAGTATAAACAGTGCATATTCTCTGTACATTATGTCCTGGGAGAGGAGTTCCTGATTGATTGGACTTATTGTATCTAAGTATGTACCATCTAGAAGCTGTTTGTGGAGGAGCATTAGTGCAATTTTTATCCCATGGTTTTTCATTATCTTATGATAGCAGGTTGAAAATGCCTATCCTAAGGTTGAGTTTGGTGGGTGAAATTTGTCTAATCTGGTGTTTAATGGTGTCTGTGGAGGGAGGGAGGGAAAGATTGATGAATGCCAACTTTGTTATGTTATTGAGTGTCATTTTCTGCTGTTTCAGTATATCCAGCTAAACTGCGAAAGAAAATAAATTATGAGCATCTTTTGAACCTATACATGATTAGGTGAATAAAGAAAAAGCTTCTCATCAAGACAGTCCTGCTGCTGCAAGATCTCCAAAATCAGTGATCGGTAATGGTGCCACACAAAAGGCAGAATTGGACTCTGTCTCCAATAGAAAGCCGGAGGATGCTCGTCATGGTAGTCCGCCTAAAGTCACTAAAGCATTAAGCAATGACAACATAGTCAAGTTGAATAGTGCAAATGTAGCTAAGAAGGAAAGCAAGCTGGGAAAAAAGAAGAAGGGAAGAGGAAGGAAACCTGTTTCAGGTACAAGATCAAATGCAACTCCTGACGGTTCCCAAACAATTCCTGACTCGCCCCACGACAATTCACCAGTGGAATATTCGCCTTCAGAAAATGAAAAGGAAACTGCCACTAACCCTTCTTCACCAAAACCTGCTGGAGACGAATCCATGAGTGTTGCCTCCCTATCCCAAAATGAAGGTCAACCCGATGAGAGTCGTCCCAGAAAAGGTGGACGGCGGAAGAAACAAGAATTAGCTAAGGACGTCACGGGTCCTGCTGCTGACATATCTAAAAATGAAGCAACTAGTGATAAGGAAGTAAAACCACACATGAGCACAGGAAGAAATACATCCCTGGGATCATCTGAGGATGTTAAAACTGGAATTACCCTAAAAATATCACGGAAGGAAAATGCTGCTACGAGTGATGTAGAGGCAAAATCACTAAAGAATTCTTCTAGGAAGGTTTCTGTGGGCACCAATATTGAGGATGGATCTTCCACAAAGCGTTCAGGGGATAAGAAAGGGGTTGCAAGAGTAAAAGTGGCCTCTGAAAAGGATTTAAGAAAATCCACTGTAAGTGATAACAGCATACTTATTTTTCAACTAGAATATTCTCTCTGTTTCTTGTTGTGCTCGGTATTCTCTATTTAAAAAATGGTGAAGTTGGTTTGACATCGTGTAGGAAGCTGCTGCTTCACCAAAGTCTGCCATGAAAGCTGGTGGAGGTGATGAAAAATCCCATGAGACTCCCAAGGAAAGTTCAAAGAGGAAGCATACTCCAGGAAAAGAGGTGTGGGGGTTCTCGTGTGTATTTTATCTTGATTTTCTTTGCATCTTCTTGAAAGTTCTCATCCTAAGTTTTTGATTTGGATGTTTGGAGATGCATTAATTGCTTTTGGAGAATGTAATTCCTCACCCTAGCCTATTTTCACCTCTTGGTATTGATTGTCAATTGTTTTTCTATTAGTTCTATGTGGTACATTCAGAAACAAATACAGAGATGGAGATGACAATGCATGCATCTTCTGTTTTTATGATTAAACTGTAGGACTGTGACTTAAAATTTTGGTCATAATCCTATCATTTGCTGTAGTGCCTTCAGCCTAATCCTTGGAACTAGTTTCTTACCTTTTAAAATTAGATGTCTACTGGTTGATCATCAGGCATCTGATGCTAAAGAATATGGCGAGGACCTGGTTGGTTCAAAAATCAAAGTGTGGTGGCCTCAAGATCGAGCGTAAGACCAGATCTCTTAATTTATTCTTTCTTGAGAGAGACAGAAATATATGAAAGTTTTCTGTGTAGCTATGATATGAGTAACACTTTTTTCTTATTTTTATTTGGTGGAAATGTTTCAGATTCTACAAAGGTGTTGTGGATTCTTTTGACCCTATTAGAAAGAGACATAAGGTGAGACGTGTGAAGGATGTTGAGTTCTATTTCCTCTGTTTGTTTCAATGTGCCTTTTGCTTGTTCACTTCTTTCACATATGGAGAGTCTTTGTCTGCTTGAAATGTTACAGATTTCTCTGTATGACAGGTTTTGTATACTGATGGTGATCAAGAGATATTGAATCTCAAAAAGCAAAAGTGGGAGCTTGTTGAAGGCAACTCTGTATCGTATCGGGTCTGCAATTTGCCTGTGTGGTTATATCTCATCGTGAATATCTTCATCTGGATTTGACATGATGGTTTTTTTTTTTGGTCAACAGGGGCAAGAAGGTGATAGCAGAAGTCCTGATGCTTCTCCAGAATTGTATGTGTTTTTTTTGGACTTTATTCTGTTGAATCATTGGTTTACAAGCAAAGCAAATTTAGATATTCTATTACATGCTTCATTTGCAATCTAAAAAGTTCACAAATGTGTATTTTGTCACATCTATTCGTCTTACTGCCGATTTCTTGAGATATCTAGTGAGGTCGTCTCTAATTTCTCTTGTTTGTTTTGACAATTATGACTAGGCCTCTTAAGAAGAGGGCAAAAATGAAGGAAGGGAAGACAGAAACTTCAGCGAAAAAGTGAGTATATCTTTGTCTGAGCTCTTTCTGTCGTAATACTACTTCTAATGAATTTTGGATTTTTAATTGCCAGGGGCAATGCTTCCTCTAGCATATCCAATGCTGGTTCTGCAAAATCTGGCAAAAAATTTAGGGGAGGAAATAAATCTGATGGCAAGTTCGAGAAAGACAGTATTGGTAAATCTAAGGATCGCACCAGTGAAAATGGTTCTAAATCTGGCAGTGTTGCTTTGAATAAGATGACTAAGACTGGCAAACCCAAGGATGAAGACCCTAGCACGCCTCATGTTGCGTCAAAGTCTGGGGAAGAATCCTCTGTGATCACAAAATCTAAGAAAGGCTCAAAGATTGCTTCTAAAGGCAGTGACCTCAAAAGTAGCGGAAAGCCTGAGAAGTTGAAGTCTAATGGATCTGACAAGCTAAAGTCTGGTCTACTGAAGGCAAAAGAGAGAATTATGGACAATGACTCGGTGGATTCTGCAGAAACCGAAACCAATGAAGAGAGGTTGGTCCCATCCAAAGTACCGGGAAGTGGGTCAAAGTCAGGGAAAAAGCGACAAAGAGGTGCTTAATCCTTAGCAGCTACCAAAGAATGTTTTATTTTTTAAGCTGTCCGTGCTCTTTTCTATCTTTTCATCCTTCACTTAGTGTGTAGTGGAGATGCAACATCTGCCTCCGCAGCCCAAAAGAAGAAAAATGCATTTGGTAGAGATTCGCCTCAATGCTGAATACATGGTCCACACCATGGCATGGTTATATTTACTGATAGCGTAGTCCATAGTGGTTGTCGGCCTTATTTAGTCTTCTGTATTCTTGGTGTTTCATTGTAAAGATGTAGAAGATCAACATTAACTTGTGCTAGGTTGCTTTGTCCAAACATTAGCAGAATGTTGGCGATAGTTGTAAAGATTCAGAATGTTAATGTTAGAATATCTTCATGTTCAATCTGCCTGTCTTTCATGAAGTTATTTTCCACCCACCTCCGCACATCACTGTACATTGGCCGACTTAGGCGAACATGTTCTTAAGATTGAAAGTGGTTGTGTGGTGACCAATTATTTTGATGACCGAGTTGAGTGATTTGATGTCACCTGTTTTGCCTTCTGGTCATAAGAAAAGACCATTAGATATAGCGTTATCAAGTCGGCATACTTTTGCCATTACCTTTAGGTAGCCAAATAGGTGGCAAAATTATTCATGTCAGTTTTTTTGACATTGGCTTGAAATGCAAACGTTGCTACATTGTTGCTTGAATTGTGCTTTGAAGCTGTAGTGGCTAAAACCACTTGTCTATTTGTGTTCTGAACTGTGCACCTGGCAATAATCTCCAGGTTTAAACCTACCAATTCCGATCTTTTTTCTTTTTGCGCCCTTTTTTCAGCATAGCCAAGTCGTGGTTGGATTCTTGTCTCTGGACATTGGTCAATTCAGTTCGGCGGCGCGGAGGCGTTCATACCATGACTAGCGGGTGACTCGCACAACTTTTTACTTTTTCCAAATCTATTGAAGACATGTTCAAACAAGAAAAAGCGACAAAGAATTCTATCAGACAATGAACATTCGAGAGTCGAGTTAGTCGTTCAACTTGGCACGGATCGTCCTGTGGGAGTGGCGTGTTGAATCTTTCGGCTTTCTTTTCAGACTCTTGAACTCAAAAAAGCCCATAATCAAAGTCACTTTTCCGAGAGATACGGGATAAGGAGGCTGCTGGAGTAGAACGCCCAAGTCAAATCTTGCTTTCATAAAGGGGAAGGAAGAATGGGAAATGTTGAACTATGAGACTAAGACCAGACCAATTCTAAAGCTTAAAGCTTTCGAGTCGACGCCGTAAGCATGAAAAATCTTAATAGCAAAGCAATGGAAGTCTAGAAATTCAACCACAGGCCCATTAGTTGATACTTAAAAGTTAAGCAGGGAGATTAGATACTTGAACTTTCGGCAAGTAGTCGTCGAAAGTCAGGTGAAATCAGGAAACGGGCCTGAATCCGCCTCTCAAACATACCTCCCGTCTCTTCATCCAGCGTTACCGTTGGATGCACGTCATGAAAAAGTTAACATCGTATTAAAAAGAAATGAAGCCGGCTGCTGTGAACTGGAAACATTGAGGCGGGAGAGAGTGAGAGGAGGTGGAATTAGAAATGGTGAAGGGACAGATTTGAGATGACACTTCCCGAACCTCTTTTTCGATCCGGAAACTTCTCTATAAATCCTCTGGATTTGGTTTCACCAGGAACTTGGTAACCCGAGCTCATTCCTTTAGTGAAAAAAGAATTATGCAGCGGGAATGTTATGACTAATCAGTGTACATGACAGAGAATGCCCATACGAAGCTGCGCGGGACGGTCTAAAGAGATGGGGAAAGGACCACGGGTTACATCCCGGTGTGGCGATTCGTATATGCAGATTGTGTTCATGTTGTATTGTCATAAGTTTATACTACGACACAGGTCAATTGAAGCATCGCATGATTAGTTAATTGCGTCGATCTATGTGACACGAATACTGTCCAAAAACTAATGGGTCGACATCACATAACATAATTGAATAACAAGTTAGTGGGTCAACACGGTTGCATGACTCGCTATGACATGAAATCAATTGCTTGACATGAACTTGGCATGAAATATCTTCGTTTTTTCATCAAGTGTCCGTCAGTGAAATATGATGAAATTAGTTTGAACAACATGCTCATAATCAATGGAAAATTATCAATTTAAATTTCATTAGTGAATAACATGAAAAAGAGTCTTTCACTAATTGTGTCCAAACAGGTCACATACATATCATGTCAACATTAACTCATTAATTTAAATGGGTTATACACGTGAATTCCGTGTTCAGTAGATTGGAACAAATATGACATGATTACTGATTGTGCCTCACGGATTGACATGAAATTCACCCGAACATGATTGACCTAATCTAAACAATGCAAATGTCGTGTCTTGTTTGAGTCATGTTATCCTATCGCGTTAGAAATTTTCACGCCCTAATCAGGTCCCATCTCCCCATAGCTGTCATAATTGTGTTGTATATTTGGCCAAAACTAAATCATGAATTAGCTCCATAATTGGAATTGTCTTCTCGTTTGTTCGGTTCTCCTGTCAGCCTTTTGGCCCACTCATGGAGCAGCCATCGAAAAGTCAAACTGACAACACACAAGTTGCACTGGCCGCATCTACCCAAGCAACTTCCCTTGACTCCTCATCACACTATCTGCCATAAATGAATGGTCCAGTGAATGCCATTGCCAGAAGCATCACGAACCCATCCAAATAAATGTTTGTACCTTTTCTTTTCTCTTTTGGGTATTCATGATTTTGTCCATGAGATAAGCCACTTTGGACCGTAATAAAACAGACCTAGTCTTTTCCTTTCCAGAGCGCAACATCAATGGTGGTGCTCCAATTCCATAAACCCCAGGTTTAATGCACGAAAAAAGATAAAATTTCAAACCCTACTTTGTGTTTTTTTTCACTTCCATTGATTGATGAGTGTCTAGTGGCTTTGGCATATTATTCTACTCCAGCAACATCCACTTTGCTTCCCACTAGGGTGGTTTTCTGAGGACAGTGGTTGAGCTTTTGTCTGTTGTTATTCGTTTTTAATAAGGAGCTCTGCAAACTAATTGGACACACCCCGCTTTTAAATAATTTAAGAATTTTCCTCCCCCTTTTATTTTATCGTTTTATTCTCTGCAGATTTTACATCATTTTCAGGGTCATTATCCGTGTACTTAGCCCAGGTCAAATGTTACTGCAAAAGTGCAGATCCCTTGTAACCTAAAGGAGAGGTTAGCATTAGACTTCAGAGATTTGATAGATAAAACCGACGTCGACGCTGCTTTTGTCTTCTAGCAAAATTTGCACTTGGCGCTATCATTCCAGGATAACTTCTTGGAATTTTGCACACTGTACGCTTTCCGTCCATGAGATATGAATCCTTGAAAATTAAGCCGCGCCCACCAAACATGTGATCTTACCACTCTTATCCGATTAATGCGGTGTCGGGCCTATCTTGAAAATGATACTGTCTTGTAGGTATCTTGTCATCGCTGGTGAGGGTAACCTTGCCTAGTAAAAGTACGAGAAATTATTCAGTCTTAAATTCATTGTACGATCGCCATTTTAATAATAATATTTTTTATTTTGATTAATTTAATTCTAAAATTTTTGATGATTTTTTAATATGATTCTCTTAACTATTTTTTGTTGTTGGAAATTGCTGATGAGGACGATATTTGTAGTTTTTTTAAAATATTTTGAAAATTCTTTCTTTTTTCTTTTTTCTTTACTGACTCTCCAGTACCACTAGCTGCTGGGGCCTCTTCTATGGACAGCGATTGGCTGAGGGAAATAGGAAATACAAGAAAAGAAAGAAAATAGAGAAAAGAAAAAATTTCAGAAATTCTTGCATAGTAAATGTATGGGAAATTATTCAGTCTTAAATTCATTGTACGATCGCCATTTTAATAATAAAATTTTCATTTTGATTAATTTAATTCTAAAATTTTTGACGATTTTTTAATATAATTCTCTTAATTATTTTTTTGTTGGAAATTGCTTATGAGGACAATATTTGTAGTTTTTTAAAAATATTTTGAAAATTCTTTCTTTTTTCTTTTTTCTTTACTGACTCTCCAGTGCCACTAGCTACTGGTGGGGCCTCTTCTATGGACAGCGATTGGCAGAGGGAAATAGGAAATACAAGAAAAGAAAGAAAATAGAGAAAAGGAAAAAAAATTCAGAATTTCTTCGAGAAATTTTGCAATAATCATCCACATAAGTAACTTTTGGCCAAAATCGACCGGAATGACTATATTTGAAAATCATCAAAAGGTTTAAGATTGAAATGATCGTCCTACAAGAAATTTAGGACATTTGGGACAATTCTCCCATATTTCTAATGACACACAATACGCTAAGATTTTCATAGATTGTCCATTATCATGGTGATATATGGAAAGCTTTGTCACCATCATGTAGAGAGTTCTTGTGTTTAACCACCTCGTGCAATCACATTGAAAAGTAAACTTTCCAGTTTCCACCATGTTATAATAGTACGTGCCTCGTTGTGCAAGGAAAATCGCATGATTTACTCACCAGAAAGAACTCTCTAAACTCTGTGCACTCGCGGAGAACAAAACCTAGAGAGAGAGAGAGAGAGAGAGAGAGAGAGAGAACCCTAAAGCAGTCTAAACGCTCGAAGAAGGAACGCATCTTGCACCGTGTCTTGAAGACGAATCGAGCCTATTCCAGCAACGCTCGATGAGTGGATATGTCCAATATGCTGCAATGATGCGAAAGCGATCCGAGTGGGCGATCCGGGGCGGCCATCAAGGGAGACTTCGCCAAGAAGCATCTGGGCGGGCGTAAGCCTAATGGAGAGATTTATCCAAAAGTTTCAAAGGATGTCCGTCGTCTCATGGGAATTTTCGTGCCAGCAATCAAGTGACGTGTGCTCTGAGTTCGCTTTCTTGTCTCAAATGAAAGGACGTATTGATGCTTAGGATGCGCTTATTTAGTAAAAAAATGAATAATTCAAAAATCATTTCCCTTCACTTCATTTATTTTGCTGAAAATTAATAAGTATATAAGTATTTTCCAAAAAGTTGTTGCTTGCTTTGCTTACAAAAAACGAATGAATAATTTTTTTTTTATCATACACGAAAATATTCAAACATAAATTGTTGTCGGTAATTAAAAAAAAAAATTTCATCGATTAATTATTTCAAGCAATCATTTTTAGTAAATGCTTTCCAAATATTTTATTTTCCACAAAATAAATAGAATTTTGAATAACTGCTTGTGTTGCTTACAAAGTAAACGAATGGAAAATATTTTATTTATCCACGAAAATTTTTAAGCATAAATCATTACCGACAATATTTCTTTTTTCCAATGACTACTAACTATTTCAAGCGAAGAATCGGAGCCTTAGTGCTTGATCTGAATGCATTACTTGGAATGATGACATGGTTGTCGTCCGCTAATCAACACAGAGAAAGATTTTGTCGCCTGAGGTACGATTGCAAATCGAAATTTTTTGTTGCCTTGTTGTCGGCTAGTCGCCATTGGTTATATCTTAAGGCAACAAAATAATAAGTGTTTCGTTGTCTTAAAGCTAAACGAAGAAATTCGTATTCTTTCTTGCCATCGATTCGATTGAATTCGGGAACACTTTTTGAGTCTAAGGCTACAGAATCACGTTTTTGTTGCCCTAGATCAAATCTAAAGCAACGAAATCAAATCATGATTTTGTCTCCTTAAATTTAGGCCCTAAGCAATTAAATTAAAATTTTGTCACCATTGAAAAAGGGAAATATCGAATCTAAAGCGACAAATACAACTTCTTTGTTTGCCTTAGGGTATGACCCAAGGTCACAAAATCAGTATTTGGTTGCCTTTAGTTATGATCTAAGGTGAAAAATATAGTATTTCGTAGCCTTTGGCTGACCCTAAAACGAAATACTTACGAATCTGATGCCTTTGGTTGGCCCTAACGTGACAAACATGATCATTTCTCACCTTTAGCGTACCTTAAGACGACAAGGAAAAATTCCGTTACTATAGATTGCAATTAAGGCGACAGGTTATTCATTTTGTTGTCATTGATTTATAACTAAGGCGAGATAATTGAATTTTTCTTGTTGTCTTTGGTTGTATTAGAATAATTAAATAATAAATCACACACTTACCTAACAAGTATTAAGCTTTTTGAACTACGAGCGGTGATATCATAAAATCTCATAGGGTATAGAACTGGATATTCTGAATTTGAATTTTTCTAGGTTCCATTTGCCCCCCCAATTAAATATTTTCATACTTAGTACTAGACAAAAAGACCATACTAAGTGTGAGAGGAAGTGTTGGAATATTTAAATAATAAATTATGCATTTATCTAATGGCATAAGCTTTTGAAATAGTTGGCGGTGGTCTTATAAATTCTCATAGGTTGGATTAACAATAAAATATTTCTTTAGACAGGACAATAACCAGCGCCAAATTTGTAATATCTAGGAAATACAAATAGTAAGGAATTGTGCACTTGTCATCACAAACTATTGTTAGGAAAAACACATATGTTGCAAACAGAAATTGAATATTTGTTTTTACTATGATACATGTGATATCATCAGTGAAATGTAAAGATTCTATATGATTGAATATATTGCTAATGTAATATTAGATGCAGTTTAATTCATTGTAGAATACAGCTTCGTCGACTCTCTCTCTTTCGTACACACATATGTTCCTTACCCCTTCCCCCCAACCAGTGGTCGCCACCATTAACATCCTCACGCTCGTCGTAGCCACTACCCTTGACAGTCGCCCCTCTTCAGCCACAAAATCCTTTTTTTCCTTATTTCTCATGATCGCAATAGTCGCTATGATCAATTTTGAATTGGGGTCACGACAAGAATAATGACCATGACGAGACCCGAGGGCGGCTTAACCCGATCTCGAGGGTGGCGGCCACAGCCCTGACCAAATTTGATCGGGGGTCGCCACCTCAGCCATCTAGAGCCATGGCTGGCTATGACTACAAGTTAATCTAAGGTGGTGACTCGACCTAAGGCTGTGGCGGCCACGATCGAATCTAGGGTCACGATTGTGGCCACCCTAGTCATTGCTGCCGCACCACTGAGCATCAGTTTTCAAATTTTAATTAGTGATATGTACATTTGATTCAATATTATTCAATATTATTCAATATTTAAGCCTAAATAATTAATGATAAAGAAATCTAATAATTTGAATCTACATCTTTTGTTGCAAGAGAGTGTCTACACTTGTCACATTTTTACAAGACAACCCATTTTGTCACTTCTAATATTCGCGATAACAAAATGTATTAACTGTCATATCACTTTATGTATCGAAAATGACGGAGCGAATCACATAATAAATAGTTTGTGACAAAACCTATACCTATTTTGTCGCCTTAGCTCTTTCTTTTTCCTTATTTTTATGCCAATGAATAAATACATGATAACAAAATTCGATCAGCTTAAAGCGCGAGAATTTAGCTCACGCTTCGAAAGTCGAAAGTGGTTCCTCAAATTCGATTTCATTCCATTGCAAAGGAGGAAGGAGGGTCAAAAAAGCGAAGTGGGGGGGTCTTCGTTGACGTCAAATATATTCTTGAAATGCGGGCAGTGGTTGGCCGTTATGAAAAAGCCAGCGCTCCGCCTGAGAATCGATTCTTGTTAAACGACTAACCTTTTGTGGTATTTGGGAGCACGAAGTCAGACTAGCTCTAGCTAGGTAGGCCTCTATGACAATGAGAGATGGAGGAGGAGGACGACGACGACATTAAAGTGTAGATCTCTCTCTCTCTCTCGCGTGCCTTCGACATTCCACTTACCATATTCTCGGCTTTTTGATGAAGAACAAAAGTAGTGGCTTTTGCTTGTTCGAAAAGATGACATATTTTAGACCCTAATGCGGCGCAGATAGCGGGGTTATGTTGATCTCAAGGGTTTTCAAGAGAGAATATTTTTATTTTATTGACAAGTGTCCGCCCGAGACCTTTATTCAATAAACATGGAAAGTATTAGCATTTTTGATATGTAGTTCTTTTGTTTGGTGTATGATCAATGCTCTGAAAAATCAAATATTTTCATTTTGCATATGCCAATGAAGTTTTCATAAACTTAGCAAGGAAAAGGGTTCTATTGCGTGTTAGTCGTACCATCGGTTTTGGTGCGCCTGATCATGATACCCGTATGATTCATCCTAGTACATGAAAGTTAAGTTTTAGAATTACTGCTTATGATGGTTTGTCCACATGGATAAAATTCGTGTGAAACGACTTCTCATTATAAAAAGTAATTAAATAAAATACGGGTCCTCCTATGAAGGAGCGGCCCTTGGGCATTTTTTTAAGTATTCCTAATTTGGAATAATTCGATTTTCAAAGGACCAATTATGCAAATCAAGAATAGGCGGTGCATTAAAAATCGAGTCGTTTTCTTAATTGGCTACTTAGCTAATATCTCGGGACACTCATTAATAAAATTTAATAAAATAATTTTAAGTGGGATGATGGACCACGCAACACTCCCGTAGGGCACACATAGATGAGATCCATAGGTGCACAACCCCGATGTTCTCGCGTGCAACTTCATTATAGAATAATAATTGGTCTTCTGTCCTCTTTCGTTTTGCTCTTTATCTTTTTGTTTTTTCGCATGAAACACTATCGATTCCTCCTTGGAGCATCGAAGTTTGCCCTAATAATCATATTGGATTTCGCATGAGGATGACCAAAAGTAGCCAAGGAACCTTTGCATGCGTATAACGAAGTCTTGGTTAAACTAAATATTTTTTAACACGAGCCACACAAAAAACATCAACTAATTCTTAAGATAGGGTGCAAATGACTTTTGGGGAGTATAAATCTTTACAAAAATAAGATAAATCTCTCTCTCTCTCTCTCTCTCTCTCTCTCTCTCTCTCTCTCTCTCTCTCTCTCTCTCTCTCTCTCTCTCATTCTTGTTCATTTTCCCAAGGGGATTGCCAACCTTTGCCTTTCACTGCAGTGCATGCCCAAATCTATGGAGTACAAGTTATCTAATCGGGCATATAAATAAATAATTAAATAAGTGGTCCATGGCTTTTGTTGATTTTGGGGTCCTAAAATGGATGGATGAGGATTTTGAGGTCTTTTAAGGGCGTGGTCTCTACTCCCCAGGAGTCCAAACCTTCCCAGTCTGCTCATTCTCATTTATCAATTTGCACAGTGACTGAAGATATATTCATCTTATATGTATTTAACCATCTTCTAAAATTGAACGATGGAATATACCTAATAATCATAATGAAAATTAGTATTTGAGAATCTCAATTGACGATCAAATGATTCGAATATACAGAATAGTTCCATGTAGAACTTACTGAAATTACATTAATGGTCCTAGAACAGGATGTTTGTTCAATTCAACCAAAGAAGCAAGGGACAGATGTTTTTAAACAGATTAATTGTAATGATAATTGTTGCATGAAACCTAATCCTTTGTTCTTGTGATAATATTATTGAATGAAACCTCACCTTCTCTAGCAAGTCCATTTAATTCGTATAGATCCAGACAATTCGATGTCCACCTTATCTAACGATCTTTGGTGCTATCTTTCATGCTATATATATGGGGAGGGGGAAGGGAGGGGTGTTTGACACTTACTTAGCTAGATCTTATTCAATCGCGAGAACACTAGCTATCAGTTTGAGTTTGAGCCTAAGGTATATAGGCCAGAAGTTAATTTGATTTTGAGTACTCATCATACAAGTAGGGTTTAGATGTTGACACATATACAGTTTTAAATTTGGTAAATGAATTCATTTCATTAGTAGATGACAGTTTTTCATTTGAATGAAAAAGTATTTATGCTTATGGTATACCTTATGGAAATTCGTCGATTATTCAGAATTTTCTCCTCGAGTACCTATGAATGTCAGCACAAAAGCATGGACTCATTTATAAAAATGGAGACGAGAAAGTTTTTTCAGTCTATTTCTGTCTTTACAAATTCCTTCTTTGTTTGGAAGAAAAAGTTGAAATTTCGAGTTGATATTCACATCACATGAAAACTACTTTCGCGAAGCATCACCCATGATGGAAAAGCTACCAATTGTGATTTGACGGTAGATACCACTTGAGTCCTTTGTTGGAAAGTTTCTCTCATGGAAGAGTCCATGCTACTGCTCTCTCTTCTCTCCATATTCTAAAGTTGCTACTTTTGTATAGAATTCAAAAGGAATTTGGCTCAACTTGATGAGTTGGTCAAAATAGAGGCTGGCTCTTTGTGACCCTCGAGGCCTAATTCGTTCACTCTTGGCATCTTTGATCCTTTTGACTTAAAAGGCGGCATTTCCATTGAGGAAGTGCTTGGAATGTCACTGAAGTTCCTTACAGTAGAATTGTTGATTTAAAAGTGTTATTTACAAGTTCAACCCTTCATTGTATTGTAGCTAAATCTCCTTAATGCCAAAATCATCTATAAGGCAAACTAAAATTGACCTTTGAGTGCTTCATACGATTTCACTAATGCAAGCAAAAACCATCGTAATCATATCTATTGTCTAAATACTAATAAACCGAACCGAATTATAAATATATAATAAGCATATCTATTGCCTACTATTTAGAAATTCTATAGGGAACAGCAAGAATCTTCCCCAGGAGTATTTAGCCTTGCAAGGTGGTCCTTGCTGATTCACGCTTTTATTCGCTGTGTAGATTAACTGCAAAACAGAATTCTTTGGGAGGAATCTCGAGATTCATGTATTATTCCATTTTAATGAACTTAAAAGAAAAGATAACTAATAAATACATCGACCCAATTTACATAATAAAGTAGGTTGTTATTGGTAATATTAAAGAAATACTATACGATAAGGTATTTTCTTTTATGATGTAACTTTTTCGGTATATATATATATATAGTTTAGATAGTGAGAAAAAGGAGAAAGTAGGGGATTGTATCAGTAGCTGATGAAGACAAAAGGAAAGTAATGGAGATAGTCGAAGACCCGAGAAAGACAGAAAATGAAATCAACTGAATATCCTTCAATCCATAAAAGTGATTTCTTTTTTGTTATTTTCACAAAGAACATGGCGAGGATTTTTATGGCCAAAATTCCCAAACATAGTAAGATAATTTAATTGGTGTATTAAAGAAGAGGTCAGATTGATAATTTATTTTAAGTGTAATTTTAATATTGATGTTGTCTTATAACCTATTTTTAATTTGGTCATTATGTACTGAAACAACAGAAACAATGAATTATAACTTATTTGATTTAGTTTTTTAAGATAAGTCATTTACAATTGCCTTGATTTATTTCTTGTTTTCAATATGCTTGATGTAAATAGTGAAAATAGATATGAAGTATCAAATAAATAAAGATCAAGTTCCTTAAAATGATGTCTTTATTCTTGAGGATAATAATTTTTTGTATCAATATTCATATTTATAGTTTAATTATAAAAATAATAGAGATATAATATTATGTTGAATGTAATCCACAATCCCAATCATTCAATTAATAATTTTATATACGAGAACATGTTTTAAGTTCTTTTTCAATATATCATTTCAGTATAGACGTTTCCAAAGAAATGGGTGATTTAGACAGGGTGGGGAAAGTGGAGTAATACATCATTAGTTGATGGAGAGAACATCAAAGTTATGGAGATAGCAAGATAATGGAGAAACTGAGAGAATAGAAAGATTACTACAATATACTTTAATTTATTTAACTGATTTTTTTTTTCAATGTAAGGCATAACACAAAACATTATGGCTAAATTTTTTGAAGCAAAATCACAAAATATTTCTTGAAAAATAGCAGAGATAACTTTGTGAATTTATTACCAAGGAGATTAAATTGACATAACTTATATCAAATGCACTTTCCAATACTTACGCCATCGTTTTAACAATTATTTTAATATTATATGTATTAAAACCATGTCTATTTTAATATGATTCATTTACAGTGAAGGGCTTTATTTCTCATTCTTCAATATGCTTGATGTGAATACCAAACGAAACTGTAAAAATTAAATATAAATGAAACATTTTAAGATATAAATTATACTCTATTCATTCTTGGGTATTGCAAGTTTCATTTTTATTAAAATGATATGTTAAAAAGTCAAGATATATGTTCTCTCAAGCATTATCAGTCTTTTTTTTTTTTTTTGACAAAAGATTAAAATATCAACTTATCCAAATCTAACATAATGAATTTATTTTTATTTAAAATAAAAGTACATGCTAAAGTTGGTTGTTGAGGACAACAATACTTAGGCATACATCACATTGTTTAATGACATTAGAACAAAGTATGGAAAAAATTGCAAATAAGGACTTAAATGAGGTTGTTTCTCATAAGAAAGTTCAGAGTGAATATTATTTCAAATAAGGTCTTTGAATTTAACAATTTAGTCCTAGATAAGGGGCTAAAGTAGCTAACTTATTGTCAAATTATGATCCAAGCTCACCAACCGGCTAAGTCTTCACTAGCCGGGGAGCATGTACATCTTACACACCACTTTTCAAGCCATGATCAGGGGCATTTTTGTCGCGCCACTTTTACCTTTTTCATCTTCTTTCCTTTTCTTTTTCTTTTCAAAATATCGATTGTTTTGCACATGAGTTTGCAACACAGAACTATATGTAAAAAATACTTTTTAATTTTATTTCCAATACTTTTTAATTTAATAAGCGGATTTTCATTGGAATACGGACGAATCACGTGGAACGCACGTGCTTCATCTACTAGTATATTTGAAATGGGGACAGGACAGGAATGGTGTCGCCTTTGGTCCCCGCACACTCCCGCCGTTGCTGTTGTTATGATATATGCACGCACCGAAGAGTAAAAGAAGATCCACTCTCCAAAGATTTTACCTAAATAGTTTATTTTTCTTCCTTTGGGGGTCCAGATCCCATGTTCAAGATGACCTCGAAATCAACGCAAAAGTAAAAATAAAAAATAAAAAATAAAATATCGATAACATTGCAATTAATCAGGACTTGTTAATCAGAATCATTAATTTTCACTGAGTGCGGCGCTCTCACGCATCGTGCACTTTAATTGGGCATTCACCAAAGTAGCATACTTCATGCGACTCCGAAATATATGCAAGAATCATTTTGTAACTAAAACTCTCATCTCGAGCAAGAAGATAAATATATCTTCTCGTGGACGACCCCTTCATCGCTTGTTTGTTCCATCCAATATCGATGAATTATGTTTTTTTTTTTTTGGTAAAGGTTATTGATGAATTATGTTGATCTCTTCTCACGTGCAATAAATGTTTGAGACCGTGTCTATCGGGAAGTTCATTAATTTTCACTGAGTATGACAGTCTCACTTTTCATGTGCATTTATTAGATATTTACTAAATACTATGTTCCGTATGGCTCCAAAAAATATGCACAAATTATTTAGTAGGTAAAATTCTCACCCCAAGTGAGAATTCTCTGTATAGTCGAATAATCCCTTCGAATTTCTCTCTCCATGGTCGAACGATCCCTTCGAGTCCCTTTCTTTTCCCTCCTAATGGTCTAGAGTCAATGAAAATGTTTACCTCTAACGAATTGAACACTATTTTAAAGAGTTATGCAGGAGATAATAAAAACAAAAAAAAAGGATTTTTCTTATGACTGGAGCATAAGAGAAAGAAAATAGTTTCTCGAGTATCACATGTACTTAGATATGTATTATGCATCCTCCTGCAAAGAAAGGGGAATGGTTTAAACTTTTAAAACAAATCTAATCCCATTGTATTAGAGCAAAAGTTACACAAGGTGAACACTTGTTTTGGCCATAGATCCCTTTGCCTATATTGACTGAAGGAGTGATTATGTAAGCCAGCATCATAGGAAAATGTTTTAATGGAACATCTTTCTAAATTTCTTCCCCTTCGAAGCTGAACAAGATATGATCTGCTACAAGTCTCCAGCTATCCTGGGGATATGGTTTATGTCCGCATCCTGGTTCTCATGCGTAAGGGCCAACTTACAGAGGAAATTGTGTTATGAAATATTGCTAGATAGAGGCTGTATTTGTTTCGGAAAATGAATAATTTGAAAAATATTTCTTTAAAAATGATTGTTTATATCACTTGAAATAATTAGTTAATGAAAAAATATCTTCATTACTGACAATGATTTATGTCTAACATTTTCGTAAATGATGTAATTATTTTTCGTTCTCTAAGTAATATAGGTGATTATTTTTAGGCACATATCTTTCAAATAATTTATTTTCTGCAAAACAAATGGAGCTGTGGTGAGGACTCATTTTTAAGTTACTACTTGTTTGAAATGGAATTTTTATTGTGTTTTCTGCCCAATCTAAAAATTGATTCTTCATATCATATTTACAACTGTCCCAACGCCTCCACCAACATCCATTACTTCCGTGGTCACTGTCCTGCCCTTATTAACATCATGCCCACTAAAAAGCAAAAGGGACACTTCTTTTGGGGGGCTTTCATCAGATAGAGAAAATGCTTTCTCTAGATTTATAATAATTACATTCCATTTATTGCGTCACAAATATAAATAAAAATACGATGTCAAAAGAATATTTGTAGTGACCTTCCTTGCATAAAGTATAATTAGCTCTTGAATATAATGGGTCCTATTCCACTCTTCATTATGTTTATTGGAGCTCATTAGAAGATTCTCCATATTTCCCTTATTTTAACATATCTCCACTCATTGTGATATCTTTTTAATTGATTATATTTGATTATAATTGATATTGCAATATCTTTTTCATCTAACATAGTCATACTAGAGAGTGTCTTAACACCTCATATAATCTTCATTATGAAACACAAAAATTATACGACTTTCGTTTGCATATTCTTATCTATCTTAGTAGTGGGGACTTTGTTAAGAAGTTTATCGAACTAATTTCTTATACATAGCAACTGATCTATGGAATGTGATTGCCAAGATCTATTAAGGTGTTTCTGTTGGGAGCAATTAATGTATTGACTGCTACACTCAATATGTGTAAAACTTACAAATCTACATAATTTCAAATACAATCAATGCCGTGTCAACATAATGATTTTTACAAAATCTACTACTCGACAAATTTGGGACAATGGAACCATAACTTAAGGGAAACCTATACTTTTCTGTAATTTACATAATCAAGAGTTCTTTGGCGACACCGGCAATAATATTCCTAGTGGACTAATGACTTTTCGTTCTTCTTCTTATTTTAATAGGAGGAAATATTATAATCCCATGAACATATCGCTGACTTACAAGAAAAAGGTTAGGGTGTTAATGAGGAAGGTATTTATTGCATCCGGTCCCATCAATCCGTAACAAAGGGTCCCATTGAACATACCATCACACATTCAAGTATAAAAACCCTAAACGCTCATCTGAAATTTCTCATGAGCTAAGGCTAGGACTTCTAAACGAAGAGTTAGAATCTCAATGTCCCCGTCCTTTCTCCTATAGATGTTTCATCTTTATGTATAGAATTCTTGTCATGGATCGACGATCGACGATGTGGCGGAGGGAGATATTCGATTGACAAGAGGAAGGGGAGAGGAGGAGGAGGAGGAAGGGCGCAGACAAAGAACAATGTAGCCACACCCGCAGGGACCAGAAGAGACCACAAGAGCTGTCTCCCCAAGTGGCGCACCCCCCAATCAAATTCGCCCAATTCCCAACACGACACACAAACCCCATCCGGACGCACTCACTCGCACGGCCCCACCCGACAACCCCCCACAACCCCCGATCCCATCCTACGGCTCGGAGCCCGTCTTGCCCGTCCCCCAACCGACGGCCAAGATCAGGCCCTCGCCAGACATGGCCCATGAAAGCCACACGTACTTCCCCCCCGTTCAATCTCCTCCACCGGTAAATCGCCGAGGCGCATCTCTCTCTCTCTCTCTATCTGCGGAACAGATGGAAGCCTTTGGCCCTTCATGCTTCCTTTCTCGAGTAAGAAAAAGAGGGTTCTTGTCTTTGGAGTTGCGCCCCCCCCTTAGACTGCGTCATCCATCATCTCCCCAACCCACAAAACCGCACTTTAAATACGATCAGTCCACGATCAGGACCTCCTCACCACACCATCATATCTAATCTAATCCCTCTCTCTCTCTCTCTCTCTTCTCTCTCTGTGCTCTAGCCAGATATTCTCTTTTTTTTCTTTTGTATTTTGCAGCTTCTCTCCCTGCTCTCTTTTTTCCCTTTCTTTCTTTTTTTCTTTTTTTTCCTGAATCTGGTTCGCTCAGATCGCTCGCCGACGGCACTGTTGGATTTTATCATTGACGAGTCAGGGACACCCGTCACGTGTCACCGACACATGTACCGCTTTGCATGGAGGGTAGATTCTACCGTGTTTCTCTCATCGGAGAAAGAGAGAACGGAGAAGAAGAGATGGTTTCTCTTTTTTTCGCTCATTTTCTCTTCATTTTTCCCTTGTTCTTTGCATTTGGGTTGGTGGGTGTCGCTTTTCTGGGGTGTTCGACCCCTACAAATTCGTCAAGTTTTCGATTTTTTTGGCCAAGGCAAAAGAGCGGTACTGGATCTTGATAAGGTAACTTTCCTAAAATGGTGGGTTTACAGTGTCCTTGGATCTGAATAGATGGTTTGGTACTTCCTCATTTCATGTCTGTTTCCTTTTTTGGCAAGGCAACGTTTTTCTGTCTTCTTTTTTCTTCCGATGGGAATTTGTCATGGTCAGGGACCGAAATTGACAGAAGAGAGTGAGCACACAGAGGGGATTGTATATATGCTTATACCTTTGCTTTTGCGTGCTCACTTCTCTTCTTGTCAGCTTCCATCCCCGAAAATTTGGCATTCCCTCCCGCCCTTCCTCCCTCCCTCTCTCTCTCTCTCTCTCTCTCTCTCTCGGATGTTTTTTTCCTTCTTGAATTTTCGGTTTTCTGTTGCTTCAAGTTATGTTTGGAATAATAATTGTTATACACACATTCAGCAACTAGCAGCAGCAGCTTACTTCCCAAGAGAGAGAGAGAGCGTGACTTTTTACGACGACTGCAAGAAGGTAAGCCTGATAAATGTGCGGATTTAGCGGCAAATTTTGCTTGCTATCTCACGCTCTCTCTAGCTTTGCTTAGTCTTTTAGTATGGTCCTCACTAAAAAACCTGTCTCTTCTTCTCTTCTCAAGTTCTCTTTTTGCAATTTATGCGCATGCGATCTTGTGTTGCAAAAACGGTTCTGATTGGAGCTTGTTTCACCTGGATCTGACCAGATTTGTCTGTATGCGTTTGCTTCTGCTTGTCAAGGTTATGGTTATATTTTATGGGATGATCTTTGGTTCTGATTAATCTTGTTATGTTAGGGTTGCCTGCTCTACTGTTATATGGACGATCTTCCTATTATTGTGCTCTTGTGACCCAAAAGAAAAAGACAAAAGAAAGAACGTTGGGAGATCTTCTAGTATGATGATGCTGAGAGTGTATTGCTACTGTGTTTATCTTCTCCTTCAAGTTGCTTACAGATAGTTGCAGTTGATGATCATGGAGGTTAAAGCTTCTTAGTTCCTCTGGCAATACCTCGAACTACTCTAAACACTCTTGAATTGCCAAGTATGCTTTCGATAATGAACAGTCATGAAGCCAATGGTTTGAAGTGAGAGTTCCTGGGAAGTGGATGACAAGTTTCAGATGGATCTTACCCAATTGATTTCTCTAAGTTGGTTATCTTCTATTCCAGGTGAATTCTTCAGTAACTTGTCATAGATATTCGTTCAGCTCAAGCTCTTCAACTTTTAATATTTCAGAAATTGAAGACTGAAATTATATGTTTCACACTACTTAACACTGAGAATGCTTTCTTTCTTTTCTTCCAATCAACTCTCATGTTCTGCATTTGGCTAGACTAGTCAGCTGCTTATTTATCCATGAATTTTGCATGTCAATGCTTTCACAATTTGAGTTGGACAAAGAGAGAATGGCAATTTAACATGTGATAGTATTCGGCAACAATTTATTTGAAAAGGAAAGATGGAAAACCTCTTCCTTATCGTAGAAATTGTTTCAATGCTCTCTAAGGTTGAGTTTTTTCTTGCACTCTTCTTTTAAACAAGCAATCTTATAAAATCTCCTCATGAATTTATATATGATTCTGTGTGAATATTTCATGATTTGAATAATTTGTTGGAGGATATCAATTATAAGGAGGAACTTGTCTCCTTAAAATGAATTGAAATCCAAATTCTGTGCATTGGTATCCATTTCAAAATCTGCAGTCATTTTCCTCTCTCAAAAGGTGGTATATACTTAGGCCAATAAAGAAAAAGGCGGCATATACCCTTGGATATGTCAAATTCGTCAAATTTTTCCTTAATAATCAATTTTTAAAATATTTTTCTTTTGCTCAGTTTTGTGGATATGATTGATTTAAATTACCTGCTACTTGTCAAAGTTAAAGTCATACTTCTATAAAGGCCTTCCAGTCTTAAATTGTTCTGTCATTCACTAAAAAGGAATTCTGCACCTTCAAGTTGGTTGCAACTTGGCCTATATAATGCTGTAAAGGGAAAAAATGGAGGAGAGCTATTTGTTGGATCGTTACGTGCTCGAAAGTATGGCAAAATGTGGTCCGGAAGTTAAGAGTGTTGTGGTCCCGTGGTATTCAAATATGATTTGTTTTTATGCTTGGATATGTCTTATATAGTTTGTCTCGAAAATTGTAGGTATGGACAACCTAGGGGGATTGGAATTGTCTTGGGTGATACAGTATTAGGCCCTTGCTATTATTTATGGCTGAAAAACATTAAGACGATCTTTTCTTTCTTTTAGGCTAAAGTATGTGCATAAGTGTCAATAACGAACAAATAAAGGTCATTACTGTGCCTTTTTTTTTAATTTTTTTTTTTTAGTTTTGGGATAAAATTCTGGTCAACATTGTTCGCGTTAATTCAGTTCCCACGGAAAATGATTCCACAATCACCAGTGATGACTGTCTAGAATGCAGCAACCTTCAGAGAGTTTGCTGAGAAATAACACGATACAACATTAATTTTTGAACCTTTTTATATGTGAATGTCATCTTGAAACTATTATGCATTAATGCGTGTCGTTCTTAGACTAACCTTTTTCCAATAAGGTGACAAATCTTGTCACTTTGAAACATATCTAATCAAAGAAGGATTACGCACGTCACTATAGATAATAACCAGTCCTCTTTAGTAATTAAACCAATGCTATTGGTTTTGCAAGGAAATTGCTCCTTTAATATGCTAGCTTCTCTCAGTAGGAGATGTACATGATCCTGAAATGCCTATCTAGAGATTGTGATAGTTGAGGTAATGGCGAATCGATCTGGTTCAAGGGTTATTTCTTTGGATAGTTGTCAGAGTGTTACTTGACAGCAAAGTCAGTACTAGGGGCTAATAAAAATGTCTGAGGGCGTTCTAGACATTCTGGGAGCTCAGCCTTTCTCAGCTGATAGAGAGATGGGCTACCAGAATGTGCGGGTTGGTAATTTTTCCCCCTATGATTTTGAATTTCAATTATCCATTCTTGGTGTCTGACAAAGAAAATTGTTGCAATTGATGTTCTTTGTTGTGCTACTTTATGGGTAATAAGCAAATGTTTTGCTGCAAGCAATTTTTAGTAAAGTAGACAGTCTCTTGCATCTAAATACTGTCTCATCCCTTGTTATGCCCATGCCCATACTATCTGATGCTATAGACTATTTCAAATCTATACCAATTGCACTTTGAGGTCCTATCCTTGAAGGATGACATAGCAATTGATGCATTGGATTTGTTTTGGAATTGGAATTTGCTATTGAGCTTTCTTGTTGCAATGCACCAAGCCATTCAAACTATTATGGAGTGATAATCAAATTAAGAATAAAGGTATTAGGATGTGGAAATATAATAATTGATAACTGAACTGATGATTCGAAGTTTCAAGGTGAAATCTGATACATATTACTGTCTCCACTGAGTTAAATGTGTATTTGATCTTCTCCCCATTATAAGGCAGTGCCAGTTTAAGAATCAGCAATGTATCTGATGTTCTTTGAAGTAGGTTTTAGGGACAGGATCATGTTTTTGTACTTACTATTGATTTAAACTCGTGATTCTACTGCATGTCTCCTGAACTTTAACCAGGGACACAGCCATACAACTTTTATCACAGAATATGTTTGATTTAAGAAATTCATGGCTTATGCCTTTGAGGAATGTGTGATTTCTAGGTGCAGTATTACAGGTTTTGTTTGTTTATCTGGATCTGATTAATGCCTCCGTTTGTTCTCTGGGTATTGACTAGTTTTTGTGTTGACTGAATTGCTGTCTGGTTGGTGGTAGCAATAGACCAGTCAATTGCACTTTTAAGGAAATATTGAGGAGCAACCTTATAATGACAAATTCCTTTATCTTGGTTAATTGCAGTATGAATAACAAGGAGACTCGGGTAGCATTCCCATCTAGACACATACAAAAAATGATATTATTTAGTTTATCTTGATTGAGTTAACATGCCGATGGCATTTTCATTGATGTTGTGTAGGTGCATGTTGGCAATTTAACTTGTGATAGTATTCGGCAACAATTTATTTGAAAAGAAAAGATGGAAAACCTCTTCCTTCTTGTAGAAATTGTTTCAATGCTCTCTAAGATTGAGTTTTTTCTTGCACTCTTCTTTTAAACAAGCAATCTTATAAAATCTCCTCATGAAATTATATATGATTTTGTGTGAATATCTCTTGATTTGAATAATTTGTTGGAGGATATCAATCATAAGGAGGAACTTGTCTCCATTAAAATGAATTGAAATCCAAATTATGTGCCTTGGTATCCATTTCAAAATCTGCAGCCACTTTCCTCTCTCAAAAGGTGGTATATACCATAGCAAATAAAGAAAAAGGTGGCATATACCCTTGGATATGTCAAATTCGTCAAATTTTCCTTAAATCAATAATTAATATTTAAAATATTTTTATTTTGCTCAATTTTGTGGATATGATTGATTCAAATTCCCTGCTACTTGTCTAAGTTAAAGTCATGCTTCTTTAAAGGCCTTCCAATCTTAAATTGTTCTGTCATTCATTAGGAAGGTATTCTGCACCTTCAATTCGGTTGCAACTTGGCCTATACAATGCTACAAAGGGAAAAAAATGAGGAGAGCTATTTGTTGATAGTTACGTGCTCAGGAGTATGGCCAAACATGGTCCGGAAACTAGAGTGTTGTGGTGCCACGGTATTCAAATATGATTAGTTTTTAAGCTTGGTTATGTCTTATATGTCTTCAAAATTGTAGGTATGGATCATTAGGTGCCTGAGAGCTATTTGTTGTTGGATCGTTATGTGCTCGAGAGCTATTTGTTGGATCCTTACATGCTCAAAAGGATGGCCAAATGTGGTCCGGAAGTTAGTGTTGTGGTGCCTTGGCATTCAAATATGATTAGTTTTTAAGCTCGGTTATGTCTCATATAGTTTGTCTTGAAAATTGTAGGTATGGACAATCTAAGAGGATTGAAACTGTCTTAGGTAATACAGTATTAGGCCCTTGCTATTATTTATGGCTGAAAACATTAAGACGATCTTCCATTTCTTTTAGGTTAAAGTATGTGCATAAGTGTTGATAACGAGCAGATAAAATTCATTGTTGTGCCTTTTTCATTTTTAGTTTTGGGTTAAAATTCTGGTCAACATTGTTCTCATTAATTCATTCCCTATGGAAAATGATTCCACAATCACCAGTGATGACTGTCTAGAGTGCAGCAACATTCAGAGAGCTTGCTGAGAAATAATACAATACAACATTACTTGTTGATTTTTTTTTATATGTGAATGTCATCTTGAAACTATTATGTAGTAATGTGTCTCGTTCTTAGACTAACCTTTTTTCAATAAGGTGACAAATCTCGTCACTTTGAAACATATGTAATCAAAGAAGGATTACCCATGTCCTATAAATAATAACCTGTCCTCTTTAGTAATTAAACCAATGCTATTGACTGGTAAATATACGTCTTTTATTGGTTTTGCAAGGAAATTGCTCCTTTAATATGCTAGCTTCTCTCAGTAGGAGATGTACATGATCCTGAAATGCCTATCTAGAGATTCTAATTGTTGAGGTAATGGCGAATCAATCTAGTTTAAGGTTTATGTCTTCAGGTAGTCATCAGAGCGTTACTTGACAGGATAGTTAGTAGTAGGGGCTATTAGAAATGTCCGAGGGCGTTCTAGACATTCTGGGAGCTCAGCCTTTCTTAGCTAATAGAGAGATGGGCTACCAGAATGTGCGAGTTGATTAATTTTTTTTTTTCTCTATGATTTTGAAGTTCAATCATCCATTCTTGGTGTCTGACAAAGAAATTGTTGCAATCGATGTTCTTTGTCATGCTACTTTAGGGGTAATAAGCAAATGTTTTGCTGCAAGCAAGTTTTAGTAAATAGATAGTCTCTTGCATCTAAAAATTGTCTTACCCCTTGTTATGATCATGCTAATACTATTTGATGCTCTACACTATATCAAATCTATACCAATTGCACTTTGAGATACTACTTTGAAGGATAACATAGCAATTGATGCATCGGATTTGTATCAAAATAGGAATTTGCTACTGAGCTTTCTTATTGCAATGCACCAAGTCATCTAAACTATTGTTGAGTGATAATCAAACTAAGAATAGAGGTATCAGGATGTGAAAATATAATAATTGATAACTGAACTGGTGATGCAAAGTTTCAAGGTCAAATCTGGTACATATTAGCGGCTCCACTGAGATTAATGTGCATTTGGTCTTCTCACCATTATAAGGCAGTGTCAATTTGAGAATCAGCAATTTATCTGATGTTTTAGAAGATAGGATTTTTTGTCTTCGAAGTAGGTTTAAGGGACAGGATCATGTTTTTTTTCTTGCTATTGATGCAAACCTGTGATTCTGCTGCATGTCTCCTGAACTTTAAAGTAGGGACGTGGCCATACAACTTTTGTCACGGATTATGTTTGATTCAAGAATTCATGGCTTATGCCTTTGAGAAATGTGTGATTTCTAGGTGCAGTATTACACATTTTCTGTTTGTCCAGGCCTGATTAATGCCTCCATTTCCTCTTTGGGTATTGACTATTTTTTATGTTGACTGAATTGCTGCCTGGTTGGTGGTAGCAATAGATCAGTCAATTGCATTTTTGAGGAAATATTGAGGAGCAAAGTTATAATGACAAATTCCTTTGGTTAGTTGCAGTATGAATAACAACGAGAGTGAGGTGGCGTTCACTTTTAGTCTCTACATATACAAGTAATGATATTATTTACTTTACCTTGATCAAGTTAACATGCTGATGGCATTTTCATTGATGTTGTGTAGGTGCATGTTGTCTATGTTGATCACGAAGATCTCACGATGCTAGGTCCTCCTATATGCTTCCGAATTAGGATAACGACTTCGTCAAGCTAGGATTTCCTCTCAATGGGGTAAGTACACTAGAAGTGCCAAAAGTTGTGTACGGTGCTCACTTTGGTGCCAAAAGTTTATTTTGGATCATTTTAGTGCCAACGCCAATCTAATTGGCCGGAAATCCAACGTGACACTTTTTTTATTAATTTTTGAAGCTGACGTGGCTCATCGGAGAGTACAGTCAGCATCCAAACAACAAAACGACACTATTTAGTGTCTTCCCCCTAGGTAGGAACCCTAAATCCCTAAATTGAGAGAGAGAGAGAGAGAAGGCATGGGCTTCCTCCTCGTCTTCTTTCCCAAAAAACAACACCAGCAGCGACACCACTAGCAACACCAGCAGTGGCACCTTCGACCCCCCTTTTTCCTCCTCCTCCTTCGTCCTCCCTCCTATTCTTCCTGCCATTTCTTACCTAAGCAACAACCTCATTCTCTCCTCGCTCACCTGGTTGAGCAATTGTGATGGTGGCCAAGCGACGGTGGCCGAGTGACGGCGGGCGAACGACAAAGAAACCCTAATTTCAATCCCCATATGAGTTGTATAGTGTCGTTTTTGTGAGGCTGTCCACGTATGACGGCAAAACGATGTCATCTCATAAGGAGGATGAAAAACGATGTCGTTTAAAAGCCACAACTTTTTTTTTAAATATAAAAGCCATGTAATTAATTTAGCTGGAATATTTCGTTGGCGGCACCAAAATGATCATTTTTTCTCCGATTTGGCACTTAAGTGATTCGACGGAAACTTTTGGCACCAAAGTAAGCGCTATACACAACTTTTGGCACTTCTAATATACTTTCCCCCTCTCAATTCATTAGAGTTGTGATGAGTATCATTATGATTCAAAACGTCTTCATTTTTAGTATCATCACGAGTAACAATTTTCAGGCAAACACCTGAAGTTTTCCCTCTAGGTATGAAGTTTTTTCTTCAAGGATTTTTTTTTCATTGTTACCATAACGGGTGTATGTGATTTCACAACATAGACCCTTGGTTAATGCAAATTGCACCCATAAATTGCACCCATGGATTGTGCTTTCTAAACCGTGAAATGTTGTTTTGATTTATCTGCTATTGAACTTTTTCCTACAAACCCTCTCTCTGTACTTAGTCCTTTAATCTCTATCATTTTGGTGCTGCAGTTTCCACTTGCTTAGCAGTCTACATGTACATTGGTCTATAAAACTATCTCTGTACTTAGTCCTTTAATCTCTATGATATCGGTGCTGCAGTTTCCACTTGCTTAGCAGTTTTGCTCTAAGATAACCCTTTGATTTATTGAGAACTTTTTAATCTCTCCGACAGATCAACTGATGAGTGCTTTGTGGAGATATTGCGATCTGTTGAGATTGCAAATTTGCTCTTTTTGGGTGGTTGAGATTAGAAAAAACTTGAAACTCCTATGCATACATGGTGTTTTATTGTCACAAGGAACCTAAAACATCATATCCTCTGTGTCTTTTCCTTGTGTGGGCCACAGTGTTGTGTGCTCTTCCCCCTCGTCTCCTTTGTTGGCCGCTGTTTTGGCCTTCTTCTGCTACTGTCTTTATTTGCATTGTATCTCTCTCGCAGCTCTTCCCTCCCCTTTTCTCCCCCCCTGGCCCCCTTCAACTCATTTGGACTTCCTGTCTTTCTGAGTGTGAGCTGGTGCCAGGGTCCCCTTGTTGTACAGCTGTATAGCTTTTTGTGCAAAAGTCTATATACTTCTTACCTTTTACCAAAAAAAAAAAAAAAATCATATAAAAGGAAGAGTATAAACATATTTATATTTTGCTTGCCCAATCATAAAAATTGGGGTTCCCTTCTAACGTGGAGATCATATTCAGATGTTATCAGAGGTTCCTGATGAATATAAAAACTGCTGTTTATGAACAGATTGACAGAAAGTACTACTTTCTGGGGAGCAAATCCTATCTCGTTTCTCTGCTCTGGAATCTAGGCATGCAAAGTTTCTTTAAATGTATCTTTCAAGAAGAGCTCTTTCTTTTACTGATTTCTAGCTTGATCAATTGGGTATTTGGATAATGTCCTGGTAGAGACAGGTAATGGCCATAGATTTTTTCACTTCAGCTATTGGCTTAACATGCTTTACAGGGTGCATATATTTTGTTGGTGTGGAGTATAGAGCTTATATATTTTTTTCTATTGAGAATCATCACTTTTTGGGGTTATGAATTCCTTGGGTAGCATTACATTTGTTGGGTGAGGTGATTTTCTCACTAATCCAGGGGCACAAAGCATGCATATAATAATTCATTTCACTCAAGATGGTGACAGACGTGACAACCATACCTTGTTGGAAAAGAACAAAAATGTCCCAATGGTACTACTATTTCTCACGTACACAAGAAGAGAATAGGGAGACCCAGATAGTTCAAGAATTGATTCGTGAGTACAGCCAAAAATGAAGATGTTTTGGCTCATTGAAACCTCATAGCTCTCGTATCTCTTTTCTCAGCCAAGAGCATTTGCATGTCTCGTTTGTCATGGATATATCCCTATATCTATTGGTTACAGCACAATATTATCATATTTTGGCTTGGTTCTCTAATTGAGATTTACAAGATGTCAACAACTTATGTTGCTTGGCAAATACTCCCACTAATCTGAGTAGCTCTGGCAATCGCTCTCACTCTGATTTTAGTTTGGAGCTCTTCTGTGAGCCACATGTGAAATACATTTATGTGTCTCATGCTTCTAGGGCAAGTGTGTTTTTTTTTCCAACCCTCTTGATAACAAAACTTTTCAATGTCTTATCCTACCATTATAAAGTGTCCGTGCACATCCACTCACAATCATGACATCCGTCTTTTTGAATTCGCTCTTCTACCAATCCATAACTTTGGTGATTACTTATTTTCACATTGCTCTCTTAAATCGAGTATGAGAGAAATCTCATGCTTAGCTGAAACTGTATTTTTTTATGGTCACATTTAGGGTCATATCTAATAGATTTAGGTCTTCTTTGCTCACGTACTTCCTCATCTCCAGAGGTAGGAGGACTGAGATCTTCATCTACTTCCATTTCCTTATCTTTTTCATCCTCATTCACGTCAATTTCTCTTGCATTAGTAGCTAATGCAGCATCCCTTGGTATCCTGAGCTCTTTTCTCATTTCCCTTGCTTGAAAGAAGTCTTCATCATCGGATAGAATGCGTTCATTATTGCTCCTGGTTTATGCATTTTGAGGTTCATAGTTTGGATCATCATTTTCACTACCACTATAGTCAAGTCTCTCACCATCCTCCATCGTATTCCTGGCATCAATCTCATTACCAGTATAATTCTCATCACTCTCACCATCATCCACCTCACTATCTTCTGGCTGGGCTTGAATGGCTGGCTTCAAGCCCAGCCCCATCTCCAGTCCCACTTTAGCCCTAACTTCATCTTTTAACTTAATTTCCAAGTACATATTTATCTCCTACTTAAGCCCCCACCTCAACTTCAACTTCATGCTAGCTAGCACCTCCATATTCAAGCTGAAGCCCACCCCCTCCACCAATTTCAGTCCTACTTTCATCTCCTTAGTCAATCCCAAGTATACATTCATATCCCACTTCAGCCCAGATCCCGACCTCTAATTCAACCCCAACTTCATCTAGTGATTCAGCTTCAACCTCAAATTCATCTATTAATTCAACATCGGTAGTAACTATCAATTCCCCTTCTGCATAAAATTCTAATGTACCCACGCCCACTGATTGCAACACTTGATCATTGGCTGGAAATTGGTATATCCTTATTCTTCAAGGTATAACCGGGAATTTCATACAATAAGTGTCAAAATTTACAGCCTCGGTTAAGGATATAGAACACAAGTATAGAATTCACTAACCGAGGCTTCAATCCCCCAAGAAAGTCTTCAACAAAACCAGTATATATTTGACATTTTCTCCAAACCCCATGAAGCCACCCAAGTGGACTATAATTTGGAAATGGCATTTGATTTGGAACAAATAGCAAAATCTCATATTCATCATAACCAATATCTATAATTCTCTAACAAGGATATATAGGGACTTATGCTTGAAGATTCTCAGTGGTGTGCTGCATGTAAGATTAACTTGGGATTGGTGACACACATTCTCTCTCTCTCTCTCTCTCTCTCTCTCTCTCTCTCTCTCTCTCTCTCTCTCTCTCTCTCTCTCATGTTTTAGAGTTTTGGCTTTATATGCTCAATTTGAAGCTCGTTATGAATGATTGGAGTTTACGATCAGCACAATGCTAGTACAAATATGAATCTGATGTGGGACATTAGTATCAACTGGAGCAGAATTTTGGGTGGAAATTGATTGACTAGCATCGCTTTCCCTTTCCGGATGTTGAGTGCTCAAATATATAGGCTGGCTATTTTTTCATCCTATATGGTTGTGCTAAGTGCTGGTTGATGCGTATCCATCTAGTGGTTGAAGATGGTAAGCAGTGCTAGTTGTGTACGGTGACGCAAAAGTGCATAAGAATTTGACTGATGAGGCAAATAGAGGGACTAATGCTTATCTTCTTCTGTTACTAAGGATGGAAATCTTAATTTCCTCAAGCCATTTTATCCAAATTAGAGACATTCACAGGAGTATATAAAGATCATCTTGTATCCAGTGGAATAGATATGTGAGGGTATGCATGTTGCACTATAAGCTCTGCTAATGGTAATCAAATATTGATAATGGGCATAGGATGAACTCATTCTCATGGACTTTTTGCATTGTACCATTTGTGAAGGCCAGTGATCACAGCCATACTTGTTCTCTCCTTAAAATTTTTCTCAATAACTGTGAATGATTGATTGGTTAGTACTCTGTATGCATTGATGGTTGTTGGGGGTTTCAAAGGCATCAGCAAGTGAAATTTAATATGTTACATTATGATAAGCAGGTGCTGGCATTCTTGTATCTTGTCCAGTGACACATGACTATGTAAAGGTCCTCACAGTCAAAATAACTTTACTTTGTCAGGATTCAACCTTCTAATTTCGTCAGGTAAGCCACTGAAGGGGACTAGAGAGAGCCTGCTGCTCAACAAAAGTCTGAAATCATGGTCCGAATTGGTTCTTATTCATTATTCAGCTTGACGGAAGGTCTTGCTAGGTTTTAGAAATAGTTCACCTGTATCTCTGCTGGATTATTGAGCATCTTGTGATGATAATTTAAGGAGCTCTTTTATTTCGCATATTTCTTTTGATGCATGTCCACTTCACCTATATTCCAGTATGTATAGGAGGCAACACTAATTAGACTGGTTTCAACACCACAAAAAGACAGCCTAGAAGACACTTAATTGTGGGATAGGTTGTAAAGAGAGTACAATAGGCGTCTGAACTGGGAGTCATCTTGCATTTCAAGCAAGCAATGAGTCCATGAACATTGAAGGCTATCTCTTTCTCAGGAATAATGAAGATTTATTTGAGAACTTTGCTAGTGAGAAAAAGAAAGAGGACTTATCATTTGGAGAACAAATGGTAGTGTTTTGAGTCCAGTGACAGCAGTAAGTTTAGCTTTTAATTTCGCCTGGGTGGAGCTGACATATATGTCAGCTATTGGATAATTCTGCCTACAGGAGATTCAATCTTTTGCAGGAGATTCAATCTTTTGTCTTGTTACTGATAGTGATCTCCATGAAATGGATGAAAACCTCGTGCTAATGGTACTTGGGAAACAAAGAGAAGATGTTTATCAAAGGATATATGAAGCAATGCAACTATTGTATGTAAAAGTTCGTGATTCCATAATTTGATAATAGCACAGAACGCGATGAACGTTACTACTCTGGAGTCTCTTGCTCCTGTTGTTCTATGTTGGGACCATGTTTTTCTCTTAATGCTGCTTATTGCTGGAGCAGAAGAGGATTCCTTTTAGCTCGAGAGGCCCACCAAACCAATGGCAAGTTGATCAAAGGCAGTGGTGTATGCATATTCTTGGAGTCTTCTTCGCACTCACTTGCAAACGTGGAGTTCTGGCAAAGCGGCTGACGATGGAAGACGGGAATGGCAATTTTTCAGCGTTGCACAAATGGCGATAAATGTTGTGCTGAGAACAAATTCCAATGATCTTGCTGTGATCTGATAATTGTTTGGTATCAGATGCTCTTCTTCTCAGAGTGGGGTCCAAGTCCTCACTCGATGGTAAGGAAGATTGAAGTCTACAACAGGTGCTCAGCCGCTCGCAACAGAAAAACAGAGGCCCGGACAGCGAACTGAAACCATACTGCAAAAGCAACCGTCAAAGACTGATGTAAGATGTGAGGAATGTTTGGTGTTATCAAGGCTACTAAGTATTGAAGATGAAGTTGGAGATTCAATAACGTTCCGTCATTCTATAAGTAAATTAATCACCATAGGTAACTTTACCTCAATTCACCCGCAAAGGGCTCGCTCACATCTTTCGAGTTCTTGATAAATAGGGGCCAAGCTACATATGGTAATTAATGTCGTGCTGAGAACAAATTCCAATGATCTTGCTGTAGTTAATAAGGCTTTCAATCTGTCATCATCCAGTCAGTTCATGTGATCTTCTCCAATACTTTTGGGGATTGTATTAAGAGAAGAAAATAGTAGTCTTCAACATTCTTAGTTGAACGCGAGTTTATGCCTCCATTTTGCCTATGACGACCTTTTTCATTTTGATAGGAGATGAGGAATTGAGTAAGTTTGATGATATCCCAGAAAGGTAGATTCTGTGGGCCTCAAAATATGGAAATGTGGAACAACTTCAGGAGAATCAAATGGCACTACAGGACTAGGGGTGAGCATCGGTTTGATCAAACCCTGGGCCAATCCAACCCAATCAGTCCTGATTTGGTTCTTGATCCTGGGACGCCTAAATCCTGCAATGTACGGATCGGTTATTAGTCTTGAAACTCTAGGATTAGTTCAATCCGAATCATATAATATATATTGTACATGTCATATATTATATATTATATTATTTTTGTCTATTTTAAACTCTAGCACCATCCGGTCAGTCTTGGTTTGGTTCTTGATATGGGGACGCCTAAATCCTATAATGGACGGATTGGTCATCAGTCTTGAAACTTTAGGATTAGTCCAACTTGAACCATATAATATATATTGTATATGTCATATATTGTATATAACATAGTATATGTTATATTATTTTTGTCTATTTTAAACTCTAGTGCCCCTCTATGTTCTATTGTGTAAATTAAAAGGTAGAAACCCAACCAAATTCAATATTATATACATACACATATACAAATATAAAGAAATCCTCTTCACTCACGTGCTGGCCTCACTCCCTTCAGGAGTGTAATTTAATTGCTCACCTCTAACTCAACAATCACAAATGGAGATTTTTGTTGTTACTTAGATTCATATTTGATATGTATCATTATTCATAGTTCGGCTGTGTAATGTTGTTTTGTTGAGGGACATGAAATTTTAAATAATACGTCCTTTTAAGGAATACAAAAAATGAAATAAAAAAATAATCGACTGGTCTCAAATTGACCAAGGAGCAACATTGGGATTGGTTTGGTCCTCAGATCCAAAAAACTTAATAGGACCAATCCATGATTCCAAAAATTAAGGACCGATATCGTGCAGGTTGGTCCAGACCATGCACAGCCAATTTAGCAATTGGGTCATCACGCCTCAGAACAAGACGTGGTAGTTAGTTAGCGAAGACAGTACTAGCGTTTATTTTCCGGAGCATTTAAACTCGCATCATCACAGATATGGCGCTCCAAAATATGTTCAGGGTACCTTAAACTTCTGAATCTGCAATTCCTAACTTTTGACCGCAGCTGTATCTTCCAGTCAATATGTTGCTTAAAGCTGTGACTCCCATGAGATGCGCAAGAAGTAATTAGAGATCAAGGGAACATGGGAATTTACTAATCAATCAACAGACAAGATTCCCCCTTCCATATCCTTTTCTCTACTTTTTGTAACCACATTCTCGCTCATCTGAACATTGACAAAATTCACATTCTTCGGCTGCACTAACTATGGAGGAGTTTGTGTGGCATCAAAACAGCAGTTTTCCTTCCAGGGTTAAGGGCAGAAAGACAATCGTAGGGCCACTGGATTATAAAATCAGCCGCTTGGTTTTTCTCAGTAATCATTGGGTGGACACATAATTAACAACAAATTTGCATTCTCAACATCACGATTTGTCTATCTACACATTATTTTTTTTTTGCCTTAGTCCATCTGTAAATCTGTTAAAGATCAGCCTGCCACACACGTCAAACATACAGTTGATGGTCCACAGAAGGACAGCATTGAAGTCCTTGGATAATGGCAAAGAAAGTTCCTTGGATGTCGACTCCCAAACTCTGCAAGCAGAAGTCAGTCGAGCGTTGGAAGCTCATGGGCGATGAAGATCTGATGAGGCTTTCTGCTTGATCACAACTCACACCTTTGACAAAGCCCCGGCGGCGAAGAGTAAATTTCTACGAGAAAACTGGTCCAAGGATGTGGAACGTCAGCAGATTTGAGTAAGGCTCAAATGTTTCAAGTTCTGAAACAGGAAAATAGCTGATTGAGCAAATGCAAGCAAATTTACCTGCAATGTGTACACCGGAGTAGACTTGGTGGGCAAAGTTTTTAGCAATCTTAGTCTGCTTGTGTTTCCGCTTCTGTTGATGCAGGTTAATCGACTTCATCAATCAAATCCAAACAAAAAATGAATTGTGCATGTGTGCATGAGTCTTCCATATTTTCAAAGTTAAGCTGCAATTAAACTCAAGTGATAGCCCAATTTCAGAAGGCCTTTACTTAGCATCTAGTTTCTCTTATAGACAACCAGCCATTTACTTTGGACCACAAGTCTCATCCAGACTGTGTAGTATCGATTCATGATATGTGGGGCTATCAGGAAAGTTTGCTAAAATGCTTTAGACTGAAAACTGATCCTCAGTAAAATATATTAGGGCTTTTAGTTGCTCTAATTACCCTTTCAAACAAAAGTTACTACAAATTTTTCTCCAATATTTTTAATATGTACTTCAAATCATAATAGACCATCTCCCACGAAACAGAAATAACATTTAAAGTCAATAAATTGTACTTACTTTTCTTCAGTTCTGGGAACTTTTGCACTTGTAGCGACGTCCCATAGTTTTAATGTGCAATCAGCAGAACCAGACGCAAGAAGAGTACCTTCACCGCTACATTTCATAACCCCGATGTTAAGCAGCTGCCACCTAATAAAGAGGATTGCAAGACGGTAAATTTTCAAGATGTAAGTAAGCACCTGTAGGCCAGGGTCCAGACACAAGATGTGTGACCCATTAAAGGCATAATGCATCGCCCACTGGAAAGGTCCCACATCATGATTGTGCCATCTTCATCTCCAGAAGCCATGTAACGACCATCTGGCGACATAGCTAAAGACAGAATCATACTCCTGTGGCCAATAAAAATGCGTACGCATTCTCCGCTTGCTACATCCCACAGTCGAACCGTTTATCAGAAGAACCAGTGACAATGTAGTTGCAGTTGGGATGCCATTGAACACACTGAAACAATAATTTGCATTATGTAACATCTTTAAAAGCACCAATTACTCTGAGCATGTAAATGTTCCCATAATTAGAAACATGATTATGTCTCAGCACCATTAAACTTCACACAAGTCTTCAATCTTAATAATGTACTTCACTTAACATTATCAAAATACCTTTTAGAGATCATTCCCCAGGTCTCCTATCTTAAGGACAGAAACACTGCACCTAGTCTGACACTGAATGAAGATAAAAAGGCTATTTCTGTTTTTCATTTGTTACAGAAGCATGGAACAAGGATGAGGACCTACATAAAATATTGCATAGGTGGACTTTTTATGGGGAATGACACCGACTACTCCTAGACAATGCTAATCCATCAATTTACTACGCATCTATTGCTTAAAAGATCTAATAGTTTAATAAACTTATTAGCAAAATGTAGGAGAGAGGACCTGACTCTAAATAGCAGCTATTCTCATCCATGCTTAGAACGCAGCTAAACAGAATCAATGGATTCGAAGAAATTCTTGTTTTTATGTTGATTCATCTGATTTGTCTGTCGACAGAATTGTGCTTTATATGTAGCTAAAAAAATGCCCAAATTTATGGTCACACACGAGTTTGTACCAAGAACGCTGAATGACCACAGTGACCACATTCAAACAGGTGAACTGAGACTACCATAGAAGCCTACTCACATCAACATCAGACAAGTGTCCTGCCATTATCCTCAAGGGCTGAATTCTGTCCACAGACCATAGTCTCGCTGTTCTGTCATGTGAAGAGCTGGCAAAGTAATGCCCTGCTGGACTAAACTGAAACAGAAGAGGACAGAAAAGAATCAGATCTATTTTGCTTTTTGACATGAAATAGAGCATAAACAGTACACAGTAGCGTAACCTCTATCAGCATGAGATGGAACAAATTTCAGGAGTTAGCTTAAGGAATATGTGGAACCAAGATGCCTTGCCTGAACATCCCATACAGGGTAGTTGTGGCCCTTGTAACACACAAGATTAGCATTTAGTTTTGTGCTCCATAACCGGACTGCAATACCAAAAAATCCACCAATTAGAAGTCTCCAAAAATCATTAACCAGGAAAGGGCTGAATAATAGAAAGCTGGATGCGTATATGAGGACAGCATACTTGTGGAGTCAGCTGATGAGGTGAGAATAAAATCACCCAAAGGACTAAAAGTGGCAGAATGGATAGGGCCTGAATGACCCTGGAACAGGGTGTAAGATCTCCTCCCACCATTTGTCCCCACTCCCTGATCACCATTAGCGGTATCATTTTCACCCTGCAAAATAGCTGATACTGGCACTCTTTAGTACCCTCACCACGTCGCCAGAGAACCAGAAAACTGAAAATGTTTACACCAACTCACAAGTACCAGACTGCTGCCCAAGCTTTGCCATGTCCCAAACCTATGAAAGCACAATTATATGACAGCAAAATTAGGATGAGAAGTAACAGCTTGCTATCTTTGGCATTAAGGAATTAGGAACAACCTTCAATGATGAGTCTGAAAATCCACCAGCGACCAAAGACCCATCTTGGGATATTGATGAACAATTTAAGCTGAAACATTCAGCATGGTCGAACATGTGAGAGCACATGAAGACAAGAGCACATGAAGACAGTACACTCTCAATTTGGAGGGACTAAGCTAACATAGCCATGCACATACCTATTATGTGTATTGATAAATGTGTAAAAGCTGACAGACGGCAGTGCTGAACTACCTAACTGCACCCGGTTTCTCAAGTCTTCAAGTATAGATTGTTCAACCTCTGCTGAACTGAAGAAGTAAAAAGAATAATCAATGGCAAACAGAAGAAAGGAGTATCAGCATAAGTATAGATTGTTCGACCTCTGTTGACCTGAAGAAGTAAAAAGAATAATCAATGGCAAACAGAAGGAAGGAGTATCAGCATCAAGCAGACAACTTTGGTTTTAATCCCCAAGTTCCACTCTTTAGCTCGTGTCCTCAAAAAAGGGCATCATGTGAAGTCCATTATGAATAAGTGCGAAAAACCATCACATGCTGCTATTTACAGTTTCTCCTCCATCATAATGCACATACTTAAACAGTACTCGTTGGCGGGTACTATTTCCTCCCACAATTCGTGGAAATGCTTGGTGTCTTGATGGAAACAGAAAACTTGACCAGCTCTCCAGTCCAAGATTTTAATACATAAGCAATCCTTGCATTTCTTTCTCAAGCTCTCTTCTTCTTTCTATTTCTTGGTTTGCTTTTCTTCTTTGATTGATCAAGACCAGACTTACTTGTATCATCTATTTAACAGGACCACTATGTAGCAGAATATATCTCTAAAATTAGACACCCCAGGAATTCAGTGACTTGATGATAGACACATCAATCCAGCTAGATAATGAGAAATAAGGGGATTTGGAAAGTACATTACTGGCAAAGCAAGCTCTGGTTTGACTCGTGGCGCCACAGGTACAACATTAGGCTCTGGGCGCGTATTTTCCCAACTGCACCTGTACCCTTGTCCTTTTTCGACTTTTTGACCGACGTACTTTGCTTTCCCCCCTTCTCCTAACCTTTTCTGAATCGTAAAAGCACATTAGTACCATGTACAAGAATAGTTCAAATTTTGGCTGCTAACACCTAAATGTGTGTTCTTGTAGTTTAAAGCATGAAATCAGATGAAATGTTCCACATATCCACACAAACATGAAGTAAAAATAACAGAAGATGGATACCTTAACGTCCTCTGAGTCTCCCTCTTTGGTTTCTCCATCAGCCTTCTCAGATTCTAAAAGTGGATTTCCAGCCTTCTCCAGGCGATCTTCCAAGGAATCTTCAAGCAACTACATTCAAGACACAATAACCTTAGGGGCTTTCTTAAGACCAATAAAAGGACTTACTCTGATCAATGATTAAAATTACTTTTCTTGTTGATTATATTTGTGATAATTTTCTTGTTAAGAGTTGAAGACAGTTGACCAGAGGTGATATCTGATGGATGACAAGCAAAATGATAAATTGCAGCCAATGCCAACTTCTGTTGATAATCAGAACAGATAAAGTTGAGTAATATTGCACAAAGACAGCACAAAAACAAAGTACAGCGATGGGCAAACAACTAAAATGCATTATTAACTGACCCCCCACTGTATCTCTTTGTGACTTGCTTGATTAGCATCGTCCTCAATGGAAAAGATCGTTTCTACTCCAACATCATCGGAAATAGACATGGGCTGTCCAGGGGTAACTGCAAATGTTTGGAACAGATGTACACAAGAGTCATTACATTACATCTCAGAGAAAATACGAATGCTCAATGTGTTCAACAGTTTGGAGTTTACCTTGAAAGTTTATACGCTCATTAATAATTCCAAGCATCGTCATGGACTGCGTCTTGTGAAGATATTGAAGTAGAAGGTCATAGGAGTACTGAGAAATCAGACATAAATGTATCAGCTTCACCGATGAAACAAGCACTCAGGGTTCAGCAAACCAGGTCCGGTCATATCCTTCTCTTTGCAAATAATTTGTACTTATAATGCATCAGTTGAGCAAAGGACCAAATAAATGTTTCACTTCAAGAAGCATTTCAACTGGTCTTTACAGAACAGTACATATGACAAATATATATATGACATTGCCAACCTAGGGTACCCTCAAATAAATAAAGCATTTAATTTTCCATTGTAGAGGCCTTCAGGAAATACTCAGCCTATGACTTCTGCTTAGATGAATAAAATTATTGAGCAACCAATCTCAAGCACAAATGTACCAGCAACCATAATCTTCTCAACTATATCCGACAAATATATTTTATGAACATCCATAAAAATCTAAAGTAGGCTCCAAAATCAACTAATTAGTGTAATATCCACCATTTCTATGCTACAATTCATCTTTAAGATTCATAAGAAATCAACAGATCGAGCAATTTCTTCCATTTTGCACCTTTCAACTTTCACAATAAATTATGGGGAGTATGGACAATGAATTACCTGACATATCTTGATCTTAGCTTTTGTGTGCCTAAGATAATGGGCAAATTCCATCTCCTATGAGAGATAAAGAGTATCTCTTAGTGACTAATATCATATAAAGACTGATATGAGATGAGTTTTCTAAATCTGTAACAACCTCCAAATGAGATGGGCAAAGGACTCCTTCCAATTTTAGAAGGTCTGCAGAATGCATCATCGTATGGTCCTCGCGGAAGCTATTGAAAAAGGTTCGAGCTGGAGACATCAACAGTGGAATGTAAAATGCAGTTGGATGATGAGACTAAAGAGGCAGACACAAGCCTAAGAACCCCATTGCACAGTGGAAAGAAGAAAAAGTACCAATTTATAGATATATGATGAGTGAAGGAGGAGGAGGAGGAGGAGGAGGAGGAGGGAAATCATGCAACTTTTCGTATAAAGAGCCAACAATGAGGAACAATAGGAGAGAACCTACCTTCTTGAATATGTCCTTGCGCAACCAAATCCATAAAGCAATGAATAAATACTGGATAAAGCACACGCAGCAACTCATGCTGCACAATTTGACAATATATATTAACAAAAAGAAAGATAAGAGAAGCTTAAATAAAAGATACTCAGAAAAGATATGACCTTGTACGAATCAAGTGAGCTGTGCACCCATGTCCTTAGTTTGCTATATCCATCATGGTATCGCACTGGACTACTTTCAGACCTACTAAGAAAAGAACATCTATAATTAGTGGAAACTTGGAGAGAATGGACTTATGAGATAGAATGCCTCACCTCCTATGATTCTACAAATTCTTGCTTCAACTATACATATATTCCATTTCACAGTCATCAACTTGTAAGCAGTAAGAATAAGCAAAAGAAGCAGCTAACTATGAATCCTGATGAACCCTTCATCATGTCATGGTGAAAAATTAAGCATCCTCAGAAAAGGCAAACGGTCAAGTCAGTATCTATCTAAAAACACACACAGTGCTAGGTGTGTATCTTGAATTCGATTTTCTTTTTTGGTTGGCAACTACTATGAGAAAGAGAGAAGTATAAATGAGCTTCACCAAGACGGGCATCCATGGTTGTTATCCTGATTCGACTTAGCCACTTATTCAACCTTTTTCAATCTGGACAAAGTTTAAAAGTTTCTTGTTTTTTTGGTCAGGTACTACAATGAGAGAGAGAGTATAGATGAGCTTCACCAAGACGGGCATCCTAGTTGTTATCCTAATTCGACTTAGCCGCTTATTCAATCCTTTTCAATCTGCACGAAGTTTAAAAATTTCTTCTTCTTCTCCCTAGGTCTTACGCCTTTCGCGTGTTCCTGCATTGTCAAGTCCCATCACACGATTATCTGCACGAATTGGCTCGTACCACTAATGGCAACTTCCCGGGCGCAAGCAAAATACATTTTTCCTCTCATTTCAACAGAGTTCGAGCTCCTAAACACTAACAGACCACCAAAAAATGCAGCTCAAATCGAATGGAAAAGACAAAAAGAAGTAAACATCAGCAACCCATCCTATAATTACATCGAACAAGCCCCAGAACCGGACGCAATCCTCACGGGTCGCGACAAATTCGGGAGCAGAAACGCGGCAAAGGTGTACCTCTCTCGCGCCTCCAACGCGCATACACACAAACCCACAAACGGCACGAAAGAAAGAGGCTACCGCGACAACAGAAAGGGGCATTACTCGACGAAGGAGAGGACGAGCTTGGCAATCTCGGGGTCGGCGAGCGAACTGCCGCCGCGGTCGGCGCCCTTCCTCGACGCGGGCGGCTGCGGCTGGTGCGGCTGCTGGTGCTGCTGCCGCTGCTGAGCTCTTCCTGGAAAGCTTGCTCGGCCTGCGCGAAGCCCTTCTTCTTCTTCAGGTACTCCGTCACGAGCTTCGCTATCTCCTCGTCGTCCATCGCCTTCCCCCCGACTTCCCACCAGAGAGAAGGAAGGCCCACGGAGCGCGAGAGGGCTTCGGATCTCCGGCGGCCGTCCGGCGGCGCGGAAGCTCGTGCGGCTGCCGAGTGTTGTCGGATGCGAAAAATCGAAACTTTGCCAGCAATGGCGTCGAGGAAGACGACGACGACGACCTGGTTTTCGCTCTGCTGAATGAAGAGGTGGAAGGGCGGCGTTTCACGAGGGCAGCCCATCGGCCCAATTTGGCACGAGGCAGGGCCCAAATTCGAACTTGTCGAAAAGTTCGAAAGAGGATTTGTTTGGGCCCGGATGAATTTTCCTTCTTGAAATTTCGATGTTTCAAGCCCAAGAATAGATAATATGGTTAATACCGTTCATAATCACAAGACGAAACCCGTGACCCACTTACTTCGGACTAATTTTCGTCTCGCAAAATATCACAAATTGATACTTCGACTCATTAGCATTCCGCCTAATATCCAGTTATTATGCATATTTGTCAACCCACATAGATTTTCCACGTTGGATCTATCCTTCGTCCCGTTGGATTTATCTAGCAATTCTCTGTCACATGTGACATGTATGCGTTTTAAGGGGAAATTGGATGAAATGCTAATGGAGTGGTAGATATTTAGATCGAGGGAATTGATTTAGGACTTTTATGAGATGAAAATTAATTTGGGGTAAGTGTGTCATGAGCATATCGATTTGGGATCTTCAGTATTATTAATCCTGAATATTTCTTAATCCCTGCTACATTTCTCTATAATATATGATTCTTTACTTTACCTAGTAAAGATTAGAAAATATATTGTTCGTGCATAACAGATTTGGAGCGTGCGGAAATTTTCATGTTCCTTGTTCGACAAAAGACTCCCGAAAAGAACGGCACAAGCTATCCTAGAAACGAACGTAAATCGTCCTCCATCGGCAGATCATCCACATATGACATGCATCTCCGGCGCATTCATCTACTTTTTGAGAGCAACGTCTCGTGATTTTCGGGACCTAAACTGATTTTTTCCCTTCTCAAACCTCAACGTCTACGCAGTTCTCGATCCTTTCTTGACGTTTTGAATAAAAGAACAAGGATGGACGGCCTCGCTGGCTTGTTCTGCGGGTTGGATTGGGACCCCGTGTGGCCATAATTTCTGCAAGAAAAAAAGGAGAGGGAAAAGGGAGCGCGCTCTTGACTTCAAGGGATATTTTTGATTACGTTTTAAATGTAACTTTACAGGCATGATGGTCGAGTGGGGCAGAAAAGAGGAGAAAAAAAAGAGAGTCCGTCCTTTGCCCAAATAATGTAAAATCTTGACTCGATCGAGACTTGGCGACGGCTCTTTTCTTGCCACACATAATGGTTATTTCTTGACTCCATCTAGACTTTGGCGATGGCGCTTTTGCTTGGGGCTGAGCCCCCCACGCAAGCGAACGCGATGTGAATTATGATGCCCAAAAGTCAAGAAGATGCGCACACGATGGAAAGAGGAAAAGGACAAAAACATGTTAGGTTAGGATGGTGATGTGCTCGACAAAAAAAAAAATGAAAATGAAAATTGTTGATGTAACATCTTCAAGCGTCACCAACCGTGATGCACGTGATTCAGCTCAGGACAAAATTATTCAGAAAGTTATAAATTTGTTGTATTTTCTAAATATTTTTTAAGATTAAAAAAACTAACGAAAATTTTGAGAAAATTTTAAAAAGTTTAGAGAAAATTTGTCCATGTCAATTATTTTCCAAATAAATTGGCCATAATGGGCTCAATTAGCAAATTATGAAAAAGTTTAGAAATTAACTAAAGTTTAGAAATTAACTTGTACTATTTAAAGTTTAAGTTTAAATAAGCAAAAATGTAATAAGTTTAGTACTTTTTAGACAATTTTCTTTTTGGCTCATTGTTTTCATACGGCAAACTGTGAACTTTCCAACTTTTCGGCACGTGGGGACTCCTCAAAACGGGACCGCGGAAAGAGCCCGGGAAATTCTTGGATTGACTTTGGAGGAATTCATAAAGTCCTCCACAGATCTGATCACCTTTAATTCTGTCTAACTACGGATCATCTGGCGGTATCCCAACGGTAAGTCATCCGTCAATCATTTTCATAAAATGGTGATCCTGCCTTGCTTCTGTTTTTTCTTCGCCGGTCGCAACAATCCCGCAGCCAAAGTTGAAAAAAATGTAGAGAAAAAGTTCTAGGACTGAAGAAAAATCACGGCATTTTGAGGACCGCGTGCAGTGTATTCTAATTTGCATGCGCAGATGAGGGGCACCATTTAGTCTAAAGATTTCAGGAGAATTGATGATGGGCGCCGGAATGAATCCCTAGTTTTTTATGACCACTAATGGAATAGTCAGTAGCCACCTTTCAAGTTACAACACAATGTGGTCACTTTTTTTTTTTTTTTCGGTCGGATACAATTTTGACATTGAAAATGCATTCTTTTAGCTGAAATAGCTTTGCCCATCCCCGATATGCATCAATATCTTGGACTCAGCACAAAATCTCATGGATTTTTGCAATTGTCGAGTTTGGTTTACCATCAGGGTTCGATCCAGGCGAAGATGATGAGTGAAGGTTGCATTGGTTGGAGATGAATGGAGATTCGGGTCGAGACATTTTGATGTCAAAAGAAAGATAGCTAAATTAAGGGGATCAGATCTAATATTGAGCTCATGTGTGATGGAATAGATTGTTAAGATGCACGTGCGGGTTACGTCAAAAAATTCCAACACCTAAGAATTAATATGATAAGAAGTAGTTAATGCATTATTAATGACTAATAATTCATTGATTTAAATTTTTAAATGAAGTTAGTCTAACTGATATATTTTTTGGTAGGTCTAACTAGATATATTAATAAGCTCGGATTGAGTTCAGACCTAGACCTCTCTTGACGATTTTCCTATATGAAAATATCGAGTTTCTGTTTCACATTCTCGACACTAGAAATGGGTTTATTGCCTACTACTTCACAAGTTCTTTATTATCGAGGAACCTAGATCGTTGACAGTAAGAGTTAGCTACCTCACCTGAAAGACGTTGGTCTATAGTAGTTGGCGTTAAAAAAAAAATAAAAATAAAAATTGAGCGGTCCTAGGAGCGGTGGCACTTGTCCTGATTGCGGCGGTTGGTGAGAACATGGGTACCGGAGGTGGCGACAATGACAACCGACAACTAATGGTGGTAAGTAGCTGTGTGGATGAGGACTGGTGGGGCATAATGTTGTCACATTGAAACTAAAAGTTGAGTGAATTCCAAAATTGAAATCCTAGAGCTCAAGATCTTTGGTCGAAAGCCAAGTATGCCCTGTTTCCCCCCACCGAAAAGCATATATTTAGCCAATCATTATTGAATTCAAGAGCGGTTACGTGTGGAAACGCAAAATCGTGCTTCACGAAATAGCACGACATCGACAAGCACGAGCAATCGCGATCCAATGTGAGGACAGATTCCCTCGTAGTCAAGAAGGCGAAAAGATACATGGTGTCAGGATGACGTCATATGTGTTGACGTATGATCACAGGCGTCTCATGACGTCAAACGACGACGTGGACCCCTCAATGCCCATGAGAGCTTGATCTACGCTCGCTTTTGAACGTGGATGATAAGTTGGAATTCAGGTGGAATAGTCACATTCTACAGCAAACATGTTACCCAAGGAAAAGAAAGGGCAAATTACATAAAAGCCTTCTTTTTTTATTTTTCCCCAATTTTACCACTTCTTTTGAGATCATGTCGGCCTACCTCGACCTCGGCAAGAGAGAGAGAAAGAGAGAGAGAGAGAGAGAGAGAGAGAGATGACTATGAGCAAAGATATAGTTATGTTTAAGCTAGGATTTCGGAGAGTTGATATTGAATTTCATGGTGATTAGGCATAGAAAAAGGTAATTTTATGAAGAAAGTGACAATTCAATAGATAAACTCACATGGCTACTCATTTTTTAAATTCAATTTGAACTAAATAAAAAAAATGAAGGTGCAAACTTTTGGTTTTGAAAATAGGGAATGCTAAGTGATATTGGCTGAAAATTCTATATGTTTTTAAAATCTTCCTAAGAAGAATGAAGGGAAGTACTTTTTGGGTAAAACCAGATAACTATCAAGGGGTGATCTGGTAATTAAGTATTTGGCGTGGACATATCAAATTTTATCGTTGCTACGCCAGCCATTTTTTTTTTTACTTGGGATACGTGGACGTGACGGTTTGCACACATCCCTATGAGTTAGCCGGGAGGCGAATGATTCGGAGACTTCATAAATTGGGAAAAATATACAAGCAATAACAAAAAGTCTTGGGCCACTTAATTTACCCTCGATATAAAAGACAGACTTTCTTGGTCAAGTCCACACTGATCCTTATCCTTTAGTTCTTTAAATTCCCAAATTTAGCAATTTAAAATTCGACCGAACGAGCGGAGAAACTTTTACGATGTGAAGTGCTGTGAACTTTTCTAACCCCTTCTTCTATAATTCCAACTCCTCGATAACATTGACACGTGCACTCGCTTTGCACACGAAGTGATCAAATAAGACAAACATGCACGACTCTACTATATGGAAAAGTCAAGATGAAGTTATTATTACTTCATCTCATGTCTAGATGTTTTCTTTTGAAGATAACTTTTTTCTTCAGTTGATAACTGTTCATGATCATTCAAGAAACTATGTTTGAATTGTATGGCAAACGAAAAGGTGGCACCATTTTTTTAGGAGACTAACTTATTTCCACTACGGAATTTTCTTGTTACTCTTAACTTCCAAACGGTTCTTGAACTAATTAACATATGTATCTTTACTCGGATCAAGAGGAACCGATGGTCGTCCGATGGTCGTGGTTGGCTCCACAAGCAGACGCGAGATGAGCCGTGCTCAAAAGTCAAGGAAGATGCCTGTACGACAAGGAGAAGAAAATTGCAAAAGCAGAGTAGGTTAAGATGTTGATGCGACAGCTGATGCGTCACCGCGTGATGCACGCGGTTCAGCTACTTGCTGTCATGCCCTAATTTTCCACTGAAGATTGAGTACGTGTGGACTCCACACGGCTCCAGAAGAATGGCTGAGGAATTCTTGGATTGACTTGGTGGAATTCATCAAGTCCTTCAAGATCAAACCGCCTTTATGCCTGTCTAATTACAGATCAGTAGGCAGCATCATCACAGTCAGTCATTGGTCAATTAGTTTTATAATGGTGATGCTAAGTTGCTTCTGTTTCTCTTTGCCCGTTGTAATAATCCGCCGCAAAGGTCGAAACTTAAAAAAAAGAAGCTCGAGGGATGAAGAGAATCGCAGCATTTCTAGTGTTCTAATTGAAAAGACATCTTTTAGATGAAAAACCTGTTCACATTGAAAAAAGCACCGGTTCTCACGCATGCGCCATGTACGTGCATACAACTTATTTTGATATAATGTTGTAAATTCTATTTACTAAAATCTATATAGTACTAAATTGATAAAATCGAAAAGTTTAAAACTAAATCGATATTCATGTAATAGGTTTATGGACCAGATTGATTCCCCATCTATCGTAGCTAGCTTTGAAAGTAATTGGTAATCTATCGAATGGCAGCACTTGTCCTTGATTATTGTAAGAAACGGTGGTCAATAGTGGCTAGGGTACCATAGGTTGAAATAATGACAGGCTACAACTAATAGTGGTTGGTCACAATAGTAGCTATCGTATAGGATGGTGGGGATTAACAGAGTATCTAAATATCAAACAATGTTTTTATTTAATAGATTAAGCTTTTAAAAAAGTTGTCAATGGTTCTCCAAAAATTTCACATGGAACAAGACAAGAGATAATGAGTCCAAATCTTTGCAAACCCCATTTACCTTTCCATTTAAATACGTTCGCGCATAATAATAATACTAAAAAAGACTATACTAAGCATAAGGGAGATTGATATAATTTAAATTATATCATGCATTTATCTAAAAGCTTTAAGTTTTTAGAACAATCGTTAATGATTCTATAAAATCTCACAAAGATACGATCAATCAACGCCGATGTTAGGGTCTAAACCCACAAGTTAAGTGAAAATCAAAATTGAAATTTTGGAAAGAAAAAATCATTAAGTTGGAAAGTTAAGTATGCTTGTATTACTCCCCAAAAAGCATATATGGTCAAATAGCCAATCATTTTCATAGTTAAAATGTAACATCCTCGATTTTTAGCCATGAGAATAGGGTATGCAAGTCGGTAAGTCCTAACTTGGCTTCTATTGTGATGTCTTATTAACTAATACGTGGACGTTGAATTCATGCATTTGGACATGAATCCAACCTTTTGATCACGGGTTTAGTTGTGGACTAATCCCACACTATCGTGAATGCGAAGGATGATCATGGATCGTTACGTGGAATGGTGCAAGGTTGTGATTCTGCACTAATCTATCCTAACTATGAACGATCCATGAGTCGATCCTATTTGGTAGTGAATCGATTGTGGATAGATCAAATCCACATGACCAAGTGACAATCGATGGTCGATCAAGGGGTACCCCATGGCATAAACCTTAGATAGACCAAGGCATGGCTTGTTTAGCTTTGGACTTCCGCTTGATTGAGACATAGTCAAGACGAATGACCAAGCCCAACCGCGAATGTTGTTTTTAAGACATTCAATGGACCAATCAAAATCGAAAATGGTCACGAACAAGTTCAAGAATGCTACCGATTTAGTCGTACTCATTGGGAAAAGTTAGTGAATTTTTAGCACGAACCTCAATTCTCATAGAATCATCAATTGTGTACAAATATGAATGACTTATCCAGTGGGCTATGACACCTTATGTTAGTCTCATAATTGCCCTGGATAAGATTTAGACACAAATCAATTAATGCAGAGATGAATCATTGGACAAATGTCAAGAGGCAATTGGGGTTTTAGAATCTTTCATGACCTTTGACCATGTCTATCCTTATCCATTATATGCCACGTGTCAATTGCAAGGGGGAGAGAAAACTTGCTTCCCAACTAGCTTGGCAAAAATATCTAGGCACTCATTTAAGGGCTTTAGACATTAGTTCATTAATGACTTTGATGAATCATCAACTTAGGTGCTCTCTAGAATCTTAGGTGAATCTTAGGGCATGATGCTTAGATTATAGTCTTGATGAAAAAGACAAGAGCCAACCAATTGAAAGAGGACATTTGGTATATAAAAAGGGCTTAGGTGTCCCCTAGGCACATTAGGCAATAATGAACCTAAATAAGCCTTGGAGAACAAGCCAAGAGGTGAACCAATCACAAGTGAACATCAAGATATATAGGTGCCAACTAAGGAGGCTAGATAGGCTAACTTGGCGCTTAGGTTTAATTATGAGTTTGCACCAATAAATGAGGCGGATGAGGCCTATAAATAGGAGAAGGCATCCTCATAGTTTATCTCCTTTCCTCTCCCTTTCTCTTAGCTCTTTCACACCTCCCTTACCAAGTTGCCTTAGGCGCCGACCGGTCACTAAAGGAGCATCTTGGAGCTAGGTCCAAAAAGTAGTAAGTGGACTTTCCTAACTCTTTGATAGGGCGATGTATTATGTGCATCGATTTAGGATCTTGTTATCCTTTGCTTGTGTTTGCTTGTATGTTGTGCTTGTTGTGTGCTTTTAATTACTTATCTTTGCATCAAGTAAATCATGGTCTTGCATGGGTGTCAAGCATACCTGGATGTTGAGGAAAGGTCTTGACGATTATGGATGTGTGCCAAGGTGGAAGCATGACCCACACTTAATCTTGAGATAACATTGAGGGCGTGTTGTTATTAGGCAAGTCACAAGTCGATGCCAAATTTGGAGCAAACGGTTCCAAGTTAGGACCCACGAGCCTGAATCGTATCGGCATGAATTTAGTTAGTAAGGCACAAAGGTCATTCATTGATTCACCTTACTTGGCACGCTTTGGGCCTTTAATCCAGCTAATGAATCAAGATAAAAATGAATTGATTGGTGTTTGAATGTATGGACACACAATGGACTTTTATCGCCAATGTCACGGCGTATCTTTGGTCGTTGCCTAGGGTAAAGCCCGGGATGCCATCTCGATCTGATCGTGGATGATGCCAGCCAGTGAGGCCAATGCCTAGATCACCTAGATGCCATCTTGATAACGAGATGGACGATGCCAAGTGCCAAGGGGAATCGAAGCCTGATTGACACTAGAAGAGTCGATGGATTTCAACTAACCATCTCGGGACCGAAATAAACTAGAAAATCCACGTGTGGTCCATGATTGATGCATGTATGATGCTTGAATTGATGCTTGCAAAAAGTTGGGTTTGTTTTGATATGGGCTATTGAGTCTTTGCATTAATTTGAGCATATATTGCATTAGGTCACTTAGTGCTTGAGCGAGTCTTATGTGATGTACGCATTTCTCTTTAGTGATTGAAATGATCATAAGACACTTAATCTTTAAAAGCTTGTTCTTATGCATTAACTCATTGTCTTTGATACTTGAAAGCACATAAATGATTGGGAGTCTTTCATATATATAAGCAAAGCAAGGCACGAACCTTTGCTATTGATTTGTCATTGACAAGTGGATGGTGATTGTGTATTTGAGGATCGACGGCAGGACGTCCTCCTATGAGAGAATTAAGGAATTCTGCTTATTGAGCCATCGACTCACTTTGGTTGTTTTCACCATTTCAGATGTGTGATAGTTGAATTGGCCCCGCCATTCGTCTGTCCTGGGCTTCCAATCGATATGGCTACCATCGTGATGGACATAGTAGATTTAGAAGGAGACATTATCTACCGGAAATATACTACAATTGTATGGGTTCAAGAAGAGGTCAACACCTTGGTTCTCATGTGTACAAAGCTTGGTGCCTCATTTTTTACGGGGACATTATCGGTCCCATTCATGGCTTCATCCTTCTTGTGGATCCCATGGGAACATCGTAAGGGAATGAGCTTAGAATAGGGGCCGTTTTTGGAGGACGCTCGATAGAGGAGCTAGACTATCCCAGTCTTTTTTTATCGTCGATGTGTGGTAATGAAGATAAGTAGCCCAGGATTAAGATGGACATGTACTCATAACAACTTTTAATATGTATATATGATTACATGTTGCTTTCATTTGGTTGGCTTGTATACATATTGCCCGACTTCCATGTGTGTTTGTGTACAGGGACTATTTTTAATTCGCTTCCACATGTGATTAATCAAGATAAAATATTTTTGGGACGATCGATGTGCTTGGGACGTCAATGCTAACCTGTAAGGTCATGTTCTCGTACTAGAGGTGGGGTGGGGCGTGACATAAAAAGTGATTGAGTGTGTAAGGGTGAGCAATTAGGACTAGTTGAATCTAGTTACTGAACTGAGCAAGACCTTGATCGTTTTGGTTCACTGTTTTATATCGTGAATTGTTGGTTCTACTGAACGGCGTGGAACTAGTTTTTAGTTTTCTTTTATTTGTTTAAAAAATATGATAGATATGTAGGAGATGGGTTTTAGTCAAGAAGGTTAAAAAAAATACATCAATATCTTAATCATTTGATCAAAACCTTCATTTAAAAGGTTAGATTTTAGAATAGTTGATAGTGGTTCTAAATCTTGCAAAGATAATGGTTAATCAACGTGTCTCAGTATGAAAACCACAAGTTAAGTGAAGATCGAAAATTGAAATTTCGGAAGAAAAAATCATTGATCGAAAATTTGGTATGCTTGTAATACTCCCTCCAAAAAACATATATGGCCGAATAGTGAATTGTTTTCAAAGTTAAATAGTGATTGACGTGTTGTAAGGGTGAGCAATTGGGATTGGTTGAATCTAGTTATCGAAATTGAGCCGGCCTTACCGTTTTAGTTTACAGTTTTATGTAGTGAATCATTGGTTCTATCTGAGAAGTACCCGAGAATTGGCCTAAAACTAGTTTTAGCTCTCTCTTTTTTTTTTTTTTTAATTTGTTTTAAAAAATGATAGATATGTTGGAGATGGATTTCGAGTCAAGAAGGTTAGAAAAATCCATCAATTTCATAACCACTATATTGGAAAATTGTTCCCATTATTTTTTTCCAAAATAATAGATATATTACTTAAAGGTAGGTCCTATCTCTGATTGACCAAGCCCATTAAGTTTCAGGTCAGATCCTAAGGGAATCAGCTTGATTCTTAATTTCAAAATTTTGTAATCCACTTTGGTAGGTAGGTTCAAATTTCTTGATCACGGGTTTGAAACTAGCATTCACTAATGTGTGCAGCTGCACAATCGTGTTTCACATAATACAACTACTTTAAGTACAAGCATATTTGACCATATAAAATGTACAAGCAATCACGGATACAATTGGCCAACGAAATAAACCTATTAGTATAATGGTCAATTCAATCTTAAATCATTTGATAATTTATCAATTTTGTCCTCAACTTTCAATTATATCAACTTATAGTTCTAAACCTTTTGAAGATCTAATATATACGTGAGAGGACTATGTTAGCAAACCATGAAAATGTTTAGAATTAAATTGGCAAATCATCAAAATATTTAAAATTAAATTGATAAATCGTCAAAAAATTTAAAATTAAATTAGCACGACTGAGAGTTTTAAGATTGAATTACTTACTCTATAATAAATTCAGGACTTGTGCAGCAATTATCTGCAAAGTGAGAACAGATTGTCATGGCTAAGAAGACCAAAAGATGTTAAAAGTAATGATTACGTCATCCTTGCACAGAATGATGATGGACGTCCCAGAATGTGGCATGACGTGGACTCCCCAGTCCCACGAGAGATTGATCTACACTGGTCTTCGAACGTGGATCATGAGTTGGAGATGTCATGGGATTGTCATGCCTCATCAATAATGACGTTACCTAAGGAAAAAACTGGAAATTAAATCAAAACCTTTTCATAACTTTTTTTTTTATTTTTATTGTTTATATTGATACTTGTAAAAAAATCCCAACCAAAAAACTTGAGTTGATTAGTGGAGGTAAATCACATGTGTGTATAGAGCATAAAAAACCTCATAAACAAAGAAGTTAATACCTCATCAAAAATGTTAGCGAGAGGAAAAATGGAAAATATATCAAAACATTTTCATATTTTCAAATTTCACCATTTGTCAATCTTTATTTTTGATATTTTAGATTTATATTATTTGAAAGTCCGATCAAATCTTGAGTGGTGGAGATAGACCATACATATAGAAAGAGCATATATAACCCTATAGACAAAAATGTTAATATCTCATCAAAGATACTACCTAAGGAAAAAAAAATGGACGATAATACATCAAAGCCTTTTCATATTTTCCAATTTTACCATTTTACAATATTTATTTATGAAATTTTGGATTAATACTTGAAAATCTGACTCAAAAGCTTAAGCTTTAATTTGGTGGAGGTAAACCATTTGTGTGTTAAAGCTTGAGTTGATCATGGAGGTAAACCACATGCATGTAAAGAGCATATGAAGCTTCTAGAAAAGCAACACCCCATTTTACATGAAAGCCAAATAAAGCGCCAAATATGAGGTCGTCATTGGGGTGTGGACAAATTCATATCGAAGTTGCCATAGTTGTGACTCTCAATTTGAAGTCAATGGCCACAATAGATGACCTATTGAGTTGGGGTTGTCCGTGGCTTCCATGACTTGAATTTGAGGTCATGAGAGCTCGACCGCCTAGATATAGCTTGCAAACATTATGACGACCTCGATTCGAGATCATTTGTGGCCTTCCTTGGCCTTCACGGAAGGGGGAAGAGAGAGAGAGAGAGAGAGAGAGAGAGAGAGAGAGAGAGGGTGACCCAAGATTTTGGAGAGTTGATTTTGGATTTCATGGTGGTTAGGCATAGAAAAGTGATAAGAGTAATTTTGGGAAGAAAGTGTGGTAATTTAGTAACAAACTCAAAGGTTATTCAATTTCAAACACAATCAGGCGCCTAAATAAAATATTAAAAAAAAAGGAGTGACGGTACAAGCTTTTGGCTTTGAAAATAAAGGATGTAAAGTGATATTGACTGACAGCTCAATATTTTTTTTTTAAAATTTTCCAAAGAATAATGAATTTGGAGTACCAATTGGGCAAAACTAGGTAATTATTAGTGAATTCATCAAGTGATTAAGCACATCATGTGGATGCATCAAATTATGTTGTTGCCCATACTTTAAGTAATCTCATGGACCACACCAACCATTTTACAAGGGAAACCTTACCTTATGTATGTGAACTTGACAATTGCGTCGCTAAAAATTAGCTAAGCCAAATGTTTCGGGGATTTCGATATTAAAAGTTGGCTCAATTAATTTGAAAGCATAAATCTTATACTCAGTACAAAATTAGTTTCTCGGTCTTTAGTTTCCCAAATTTAGTAATTTATACTTGGTCTAAACATGCGGAGAAACTTTTAGGATGTTAGCTTTCTAACTCACCCTTCTTCCACAATTCTAACTTCTCTATAACATTGACACATGCACATGTTAATGCCATGATCTACATTCCGAAAATGTCTAGGTGAAATGACTATTCTTTTGTGTTATTTATGAATATTTTCTTCCAAATATATTTCTTTCTTTGCTGATAACTTCTCATAATTATTCAAGAAACGACGTTTGAATTGTATTGCCAATGAAGGTTGGCACATCATTTCGAGGAGACTAGCTATTTCGTAGAGGAGACGACCTTAAATCCACTCTGAAATCTTCTCGTTACCCTCTAACTTCCACATGGTTCTTGATCCTTTCTTGAAATTAACATATGACTCGGATCGAGACTTACCAAATGGCCCTATCGTTCGTGGTTGGCCCCCACAAGGAGACACGAGATGGGGTGTGCACGAAAGTCAAGGAAGATGCCTGTACGACAGGGAAAAGAAAATTTGCAAAAGTAGAGTAGGTTAAGATGTTGATGCAATAGCTAATGCGTCACCGCCGTGATGCATGCGGTTCAGGCAATTTGCTGTCATAACCCTAATTTCCACAGAAGACGAGTCCGTGTGGATTCCACGTGACCACGGGGACAAATGGCTGGCAAATTCTTGGATTGACTTTGGTGCAATTCATCAATTTCACAGATCAAATCACCGTCAATTCTGTCTAGCCACAGATCATTTGGCAGTATCCCGACAGTCGGTCATTGGTCAATCATTTTGATAAATGGTGATCCTAACTTGCCTCTGTTTTTAGATCCAAAAAAGAAAAACTTGCCTCTGTTTTTATTTGCCCGTTGTAATAATCCGCAGCAAAAGTTGAGAAAAACACGAGAAGTTCGAGGACTGATGAAAAATCAGGGTATTTTGAGGACCGCATGCAATGTATTCTTATTTGCACGATTGGCTCTAATGTGAACAAATTTTTAATTTTTTTAATTATTTTTCTTTTTTCATTTATTTATTATGGCCAATGAGGGTCACCACGACCCTTGCCAGCTGTGAGTGAGGGGTCGCCTAGTTATGAGGGTTGAGCCCTTTCTAGATTTGACTATTGCGAGTGGTGGCCTGGACAAGGGCCACAATACTTGCCCATTGTCCAGGGACAATGAAAAAAAAAATGAAAAGCAAAAATAATTAAAAAATAATAAAAATTGTAAATTTTATTCACGTTAACTTTAATCATGCCATATAGGACGATCAACATCTATATTTGCAATTTTCGGCAAAATTAGTTGGATAGATTTGATTTTTATGACTAAATCAATTCAATTAAAAGGTTTAGAACTAAATTGATATTAGTACAATAGAATTAGAATTTTTTTTGTACTTTCCCTTTTTAATGACCAATTACCAAATAATGAGAAGCTCTTGTCAACTCTGAGTGTTCTTTTTGAAAAAGCATTTTGTTTAGCAGAAA